>OV702291.1:53244356-55744356 GCA_916181665.1 Avena sativa
TATGAAAACAAACGAAGTGCAGTTCAGAAATTTCAAACAGAGTTGACATATCTTAATTTTGTTGATCGATTGCAAAGCGACCGCAAAGTTCTTTGAAAGAAAGACATACAGTTCCACAAAGTAAGCAGCTAGTGAGGATATTGTCAGTACATTTCTACTAATCAGGATGCAGAGCAATAAGTTTGTCATAATTTACGAATACTGCAGTCCATCGTATTAATTCCTACCTATACTAGATCGGAAATAAGTACAATCCAGTCGAGATCTCCCTGCATACTGAAAAAATTGTTGTCATGACATTTCACGAACTGCTCTTTTTGCCCGACTCTGCATTTTCCTCTGCACCGAGTAATCCTGAACCCAAAACTGGAATGCTGAAAGAGCCTACGAGGCAGAGGGATCCGTTGCATCTTTCTGGCGCCGCGCTTGAGGAAGTTGAAGAAGCTCCGGTGAGTCGCTGCACTCGTTGAAGATCGACGACGCCGAGATTGCGTTGGGGTTGCTGGCTTGCGGTGGACGGGGTCAACCAGAGTACCGAGGCGCGCCTCGGCTGGGCGGGCCGCGGCGACAAGGACGCCGCGGCCAGACACCGGAGGGAGCGTGGCAGCCGGTGGAGAGGCGGCGCGGGACACGCTCCATGTTCCAAGCTCTCCAGGGTTCGAGACTGGTGTTTTTTTTTTTTGAGCCCGGTAGGTTTTTTGAGCCGGGGAAAGGAGACATAGAGGGGGGGGGGGGGGGGGGGGGGGGGGGGGGGGGGACAACGCTGGTCTCGTTTATAGAACAAAGAAAAAAATACTTCATGATGATTTTTACAGAAGAAAGTCCATTTTTAGTCCTTGCGCTTTCCCAGAATTTGGTCCTAAATATTTTTTAATACAAAACAAACCCAGAACTTTGCTAATAGTTCAAATAGTAGGTTCTGTTGATTTTCATACCATACTAGAAAAAACATAGTGCAAAAGAAAAAAAACCATACTGCTCCCTAATCTAAGCCAACTTGGACCGGGCCCACATAATGAAAATTCTTTGGCTAGGTCAAAGTAGTCCACGAGTAGTACCCGCAAAAAAGGTAGTACATGAGTCGTTTCTCGTCCAATTCCCCATCGTCTCCCATGACTAGATCGTCGTGATTCAACGTCCTGCTCAACGGCGCCGCAGTTGTTTCGCTTGTCAGCAACATCCCACGCTGCTAGCTTGCCTATTGCAGTGGTTGTCCTCTGCGTCATCCCATAGATACAGACTCAGTGTCATCGCGGGCATCAGCGGAGACACTAAATTTTAGTGCCCTGAACATGATGTTTGCCATTGGCATATTTATTAGTAGATGTTTAGTTATATTTGTTGTGTTGAAGCAATTAGTTCTATATTGTTGTGTGTTGAACCAATTAGTTCTATATTTTTATGTGTTGAACCTAATTCATAATTGTTTAGTGAACAATGATGATGAACCAATATGCTAGTGTAACATCTCAAAACTTTAATCCAAACTTATCAAGATCAAATCATCCAAAAATAGGGCTAACAAAAACTTTTCCAAATTTAAAATGAAAGCATTCATATGTGTGTGTATTTTAAAATAGAAGTTGTTTGAATTGCCATGATTGATTGATCCAATGCTTGTAAAATGTTTTTTAGGTGATTTAAACATTATCTACATCATTCTCAAACTTTTCCTAAAGAAAATCAAATAAAAAAGAATTAAAATGAAGGAATGGTCATTTTGGCAAATTCAACTCTCATGCCTACTTTGGCTATTCCTAGTACTCATTTATTAACAGAAACAATTCTTAATCTTTGCACCCCTTGCTAGTACACATAATGAGGTACCAAGGCCCACCTTTTGATCTGCTAAAAACATTCTGTTAGCTATTTTAAATGACAGTTTAAAATTGAATCTAATGCATATGCAAAGATCACTCCTATTTCAAAAACCATCTATTTGAGCTCCATTTTCAAAACCCTTGCAACCAGAGACTACCTATCACTAGTGGAGATCACTCAAAAATTTTGAACTCAAAATTCAAATTTTTTTTCTCTTGCGGTCATTTCATCAAACACTTGGCAAGCTTAATCCCACCTCTAATCCTAGCTCACTATTCTGCACAGGGTTTTTCCCCCATTTGATCTCCATTTAACCTCGCTGTCCCCTTTTGGTCTAACCAGGCCTTTAGCACCTCTGTCCCTTGTCCCTAACCCCCAGGCCATGCCAAACCGAGGACATGCTCGCCGGCCAAACCTTGCCCTGCTGCAGCAGACCACTCCCCCTTCCCTCGCCATGTCTAGGAGGTAGCCAACACCTCACCGCCCCTCTCTGTCCCTTGCCCGAGCCAAGTGATGCCGTGGACCACCGAGGAGAACCCGCGCCCAGTGCCACCGCACCATGCCGATGCCGCCCGTAGAGCACGCTCTGTCCCCGCGTGCACAAGCCGCCGCTCGACCGCAGCCCGCGCCCGCCGCTCCGCCTCGACCTGGAGAACACCCCAGACATCCCCGTTCGCCGCCCAAAGCCCCACAGCCACCGCTCGCCGTGGACACCGCCGCCTCTGCCTCCCAGAGCGCCACCTCGCCCCGACCGCATACCACCGCCCCTACGGCCGCATTTAAGTCCTAGAGCACCGCCAGGGAACCGCCCATCGATCGCCATCCCCAGCCATGCCGCTAGCTCACCGTAGCCATATCGCCACCGTCGACCGCCCATCCCGCTCGGTCTTACCGTCGGGCCTATAAAAGGAGCCCTCCCTAGCCATTCTTCTCTACACCATTCCACTCCCCTCACCTCTCTGAACCTCACCCACCTCTCGCCGGAGCAAGTGGAGCAGCAGCTCGCCGGAATTGGAGCCGGAGCCGCCGCCTCTGGAGGAGAAGGGTGCCGTTGATTTCGACCGCCCCAAGCTCAGCCGCGACCATGCCTCGCCTCGCCATCGTCTTCCACTTCGTTTGCCCGCCTCGCCGACCCCGCTAGAGCCCTAGTACGCCCCTAGTAGACCCCCATCGAGCCGCTAGGGTTCGAGCTCGCCGGCGACCTGTTCGTCGTCGACGACGACCCTCAGCCGTTGATCACGCTTCTAATCGCACGGCCCACAGCGCGTGTACCGTTTCGCGTGTTAAGTGCCGCTGACAAGCGGGACCCCCTGTCAGCTGAGCCCCGCGCCGCGGAGCGCCACTAGGCCGGCCCATTCCTTTTCCCGCGCTAGCCCATCGATTCAAATCTGGATTTTTCTTTTTAGTTTGAATCTAGTTTCTGTCCACTAGTTTGAAAATCAATTCAGAGAGTTTTAGAAATCCAAATTGCATGAAACCAATTTTGTCTGAAAGGTATTAAAATGATCTATCCAAGCCCGTTGGATTTAATTCAATTAGAGTTATAGATCTCTCCTAATAAAAATAACAAGACAAAAGCTTTTGCAACTTGCAACATTTTTATAAAATCAACCAAGTTAGCTTTTGAGTTGATTGCAACTCTCAAAAATCACATTTCATCATATCTATATAAATATGTAATAATATTAAGGTTTACATGTAGTGACTTTGGACTAGTACCAAAATAATGCTATATAGGCATTTCTAGTCACTTTAAATCATTAAATAATAAACTTAAACCAAAGTAATATTGATCCAACCTTTAAATCTCATTCCCACATGTTAGAATATGTGGTGAGGACATGTGTCCACATGATCCCATATTTTGGTGGTGAATATTAAATTTTAGTTAATATTTCAATGAGTAGAAATTACTTTTCTAAAATAAAAAGGATGAAACTATTGAAATTAAACTTGTGATGCTTGTGATGATAATAGATCATCAATTCTGTGTTTTTAGAATGCTACTTAGCCTAGTTAAGTATTGTTTGGTGATTGTCTACTCCCTATGTATTTATAGACGCTAGTACCGACCAAGCTTTCGAGGAGGAGTTCTACCAAGAAGAAGAAGAAGAAAACTTCAACCACTGCACCAACCAAGGCAAGCTATTAGTGGCAAGCTAACCCTTGCAAAACATACTTTAGCAAGCTATTGTTAGCAAGCTAGAATAAAACTAGATGGTTTAGCAAAGATGCCTTAAGCATGCTTTGATCACACCCCTTTAACTATTAGTACCCCAAGTCTTATTGACAAGTTTTACCTCCCTTAGTTTACACAAAGTTCTTTACTTAATTTTGAAGGTAGCATAAAGAGTATAAAAGTTGACCTACTTAGAAACCTTTAGATGTCATTCTATGGCATGAGATTGATCCCATCTTTCCACCTTAGTGAACACTCTTAACTTAGTACCTTAGTATAGATCAAAAACTTGAGTCACTTTAGATGGGAACACTTGGTGAAAATGAATTATGAAAACCTTGGAATGATGAGTCATTATATTGAGATGTTTTGACATGTGTTGAGAAACACAACTGGTTTATGATGATGAAAATGACGAGGCATGAGCCTTAACCCTTTTATAAAATTGATGGTTGGATTCGGATGCGATACCATTCCAAATTTACCATACAACCACATTACCTAAATTGTGTAAGGCTTAGCTAGAAATTTATATGCATTAGTATTAGTTCCCTCACGGGAGAGGTTTGAGCTGAGGCTACCTCTCAATGTTGACCACCTATGCAGTGCCCAAGATGACTGATGGTCATGGTTGGGAGGCGATGATCATAGGAGAGGTGCTTGTACTAGGGTGTGTAAAGGGAAGGTTATGTTTGATTATCTGCATACTAAGTATGATGATTCAGGGTTATCCCTGACAGATGTATCGAATCTTGTGGTGAAAGTGTACCACCTCCGCAGAGTGTCAAACTATTTGAATAGCCGCGTCCGCGGTTATGGACAGTTGGAATGGCCATACTGTTTCGTTGTCAGATGTTTTCTAAATAACTTGAAATGAATGATGAACCTTGACTTGACCACAACAGGGTTGTGTTGATGATAATAGCGTCCCAACTTAAGTGATTCTAGAACTTTACTTTATCTTTCTTTGCTTCTTAACTCAGCTTAGGTTTCAAACTTAATTTGATAGTTAAACTTAGATTTAGCACTTTGACTTAGAATTATACTCCTTGCTAGTAGTAGTTTGCGAGTACTTAAAGAGTACTCATGGCTTTTGTCCCTAGCTATTATCATGGCCAGACTATGAAGGAGATTATCAAGATGATGGTCAACAGGACGGCTATGATAACTACTGTCTTCGTCAGCATTGCCTGTGCCCCTGAAGATGGACCCCACCGCTACGCTATCATTGATTTCCGCTGCTTGTTGTATTAAAGACTGGATCATGAGATCCTTATTTGTGTAAAACCTGATGTATGGTTTGTAATGGATGATGTATTGTGATATCCAATCCGTTATGTCTCGCAAAAATGGTAATCCTGGGATTGCGAGGTATGGCATAACGGGCATCTGGGATTAAAAATCCGGGTGTTGACAAGTTGGTATCAGAGCCATCCTGACCATAGGAGACCCTAGTTAGAATGGACGTCCAAACCAAAAACTTAGCTTCAAAACCAAAGTGAGTATTTATGAAAAACTATTTCCTCTCTTACCCTTGTGAACTCATTCTTTCTCAAAAAAAAATACATGTTCCTCAAAATTCTTACATTACCACTTAAAATTTGACACACTTGATCACTTCACTAACTTCCTCATCCTTAATTCTTGTAGATGGAGACTCAATTCAGCAAGTTTTACCAGTTGGGAAACGAAGGTCAGCTGATCTTCGAGAGGGATCTGGATTCACTGTCGGAGTTACTGGGACGGCCACATCCGGAGTTTCTTGGAGCTCAACTTCCAGGACCCCCAGGAGGAGACCTACAATGGCTAGTCACCGCGGATCTTCGAGGAAGCATCGAAGCACCAACTTCCGGGAGAATTCAGTTCTCCGTGAGAGAGAACAACTGGCTAGATGGATTAGCCAGGGCAATGCATGAAGCTCTCGCACGTCTATGTGCCCTCAGCGTCAACAAGATTCAAGGAACCCGTTTTGCGCACTATGCAAGACGTGACTTCATGGGAATGCCGATGGAGATGCCAAGTCACCCAGAATTGAGACGTCAAGTGGAGAACCTTGACTTCTTGCTGCATGACCGACAGCAGGAACTGGACAATGCTAGAGAGTTAGCCAACCAGAACCATGCCATCGCCGACCAGAAGGCCCAGACTTTCGCACTGCTTGTCCAAGATCGTCAGTCTCTTTGTCGCCAGCGTGCAAAGAAGGATCGCACCATCGCCCGTCTTCGCAAGAAGGTGGCCGACCTCGAGAAGACCGCCAAGGAGCAGGAAGCTCAGCTTGCCGCCAAGGAAGAAGATGATGAGGGTGAAGACATCCAGGGAGATATGGACTCTTACCTCAACAACGATGATGACTTTCTAGAAGAGGATGCTGTGGACTTCTACACTGATGATGAAGACTCTGACTTCATCGACGATGAGTAGAGGCACTAGAGCACTATCGTAGCATGAGATGTGTCATCTCATTGTATCGTAGCTTACAGAATGGTTCATCAAACCATCTGTTTTCCCTTTGATTGTTGTGGTGTGTGTTGTATCATGTGCTTGCTTGCATAAATGAAAATGAAGTTAGTTGAAAAACCTGAGTCTAACTCAAAGTTTTAGCTTTGAAAACCCAAAACCATGAACCTTAGAATTTCCCTCTTACCCCTATATCTATCTCAATCTTCAGATGACTCGTGGAAACCAAGGAGGGAGCAGCTCATCGCAGGACCCAATGCTGCAGATCTTGCAGAATCTTATCGCGGACCATGAAGCAAGCAGGGCCGAGCGTCAAGCCAACTTAGCAACATTGCAGCAGATCGCCCAAATGGCTCTCAACAACCAAGGACATGGAAATCAGGATCACCATGGATCTAAACTCAAAAACTTTCAGAACACCAATCCCCCAATCTTCAACCAATCTGAAAACCCATTAGATGCTGATGACTGGTTATAGACTATGGAAAACAACCTCGAAGTTGCAGGAGTTGATGAAAATGAGAAAGTTCTCTTCGCCACCCACTATCTGGCGGGAGATGCAAGAGCTTGGTGGAATGGCATCCGCAATATGAACCATGGCCAGGTGATGACCTGGGAAGCATTCAAGGTCAAGTTCAGCCGCACCCACGTGCCGCAAGGTCTTGTCAACAGGATGAGAGATGAATTCCGCGAATTGAAGCAAGGAAGAATGACTATGGTAGAGTACCGTGACAAATTCTTGTCACTTGCCAGATATGCACCGGATGAGATCAACACGGAGGCCAAGAAGAAGGAGAGATTCTTAAACAGACTGCATGATGAGATGCAGACTGTCCTCGTCAACATCCGTTTCGATGATCTCGAAGAGCTAGTCGACTCTGCCATTCAGATGGAAGGGAAGATTAACCAGGCAAACGACAACCGCAAGCGCCGTATGATGCAGCAGTCTGGATCCAGTAGCCACTAGAAGTACCGTCCTAACCCTTCACCAGGATATGCACCAAGTAACAACCGACCCCCAAATTCTCGCCCAAGCTAGCCCAACCGTAGCGGAGGAAATGTGAAGTCCGGAGGAAACAATCACAACTCCGGCAACGCCAACAACTTCAACCGTGCCCCTCCCAAGAGCAACAACAACAACACTGCACCCAGAACTGGTAGCAACGCTGTACCTATCGCAGTCAAGGACAAGTCCCAGATCACTTGTTTTGAGTGTGGAGTGAAGGGTCACTACTCCAATGAGTGTCCCAAGAAGACTGCCGCCAATGCCCCTGTGAATGCCCTAGCTCAGCAGCAGCGTCGTGTTCAACCAGGAAGGAGATTCGCCCCAGAGAACCCGCACAACCGCAACGGTCGTCTCTTCCACATGAACGCAGAAGAAGCCTAGGAAGCGCCAGATGTAGTGTTGGGTATGTTTTCTGTCAACTCAGTTTTAGCAAGGGTATTGTTTGATTCTGGAGCATCGCATTCATTTGTCACCGAAGAATTTGTATGCACTAGTAAGATTCGCCCAACCAACCTGAAGCATGTCATGATAGTTCAAATCCCCGGTTCGACAACAAAAGCTAGAAAAATTTGCAAAGCTGTACCTATCAGAATACATGGGATAGAATTTTATGCCAACCTAATTGTACTTGGAACCAAAGGTTTGGAAGTAGTACTAGGTATGGACTGGATGTCAAGGCATAAAGGACTGATAGACTGTGCTAAGAAAGCCATCACCATGACCAGTAGTTCTGGTGTAACAGTAGAGCATATCTCTGAAACCTTACCCCGCCAATTCAAGTGCAACAAGAGTGTAGCCCTGCCTACCATTGACCAAGTCAGAGTAGTCTATGAATACCCCGACGTATTCCCAGATGAATTGCCAGGTATGCCCCCGGATAGGGATATTGAGTTCATTATCGAACTAATCCCCGGAACTAGACCTATAGCCCAGAGACCCTATACCATGAACCCCTCAGAGTTAGTAGAATTGAAGAAGCAGTTGGATGCCATGTTAGCAAGAGGTTTGATTCAGCCAAGCGCATCGCCATGGAGATCACCAGTGTTATTCGTCGACAAGAAAGATGGAGGCAACCGTCTGTGTACAGACTACAGAAAGTTGAATGATGTCACCATCAAGAACAAGTACCCCTTGCCGAAGATAGAGGATCTATTTGATCAGTTAACCGGAGCTCAGGTATTCTCAAAGATTGATCTTAGAACTGGTTATCACCAACTTAAGATTCGTGCAACGGATACTCCGAAGACCGCCTTTACTACTCGCTATGGTTTATACGAGTATACGGTTATGTCTTTTGGATTAACCAATGCCCCTGCTTATTTCATGAATCTCATGAATAAGATCTTTATGAATTTCCTAGATAAATTTGTAGTTGTGTTTATCGACGACATCCTTATCTACTCCAAGTCAAAAGAAGAGCATGAGCAACATCTGAGAATCATCCTAGAAACCCTGAGAGAGCATCAGTTATATGCCAAGTTCAGCAAGTGTGAGTTTTGGCTGAAAGAAGTAGGATTCCTAGGACATATTGTGTCTGCCGGAGGAGTCTCTGTTGATCCCACCAAGATCAAAGATGTCGAAGAATGGGAAGCCCCAACCAATCAAACCCAAGTTCATTCATTTCTCGGATTAGCGGGATATTACCGCAAGTTCGTAGAAGGATTCTCGAGCATAGCCCGAACAATGACCCAATTGTTGAAGAAGGACAAGAAGTTTGAATGGACAGACAAGTGTGAAGCCAGTTTCCAAGAGATGAAGAAGAGATTGATATCAGCCCCAATTTTGATCATGCCAGACATCAAGAAGCCGTTTGATGTGTATTGTGATGCATCCAAGATTGGCCTAGGATGTGTATTGATGCAAGAAGGCAAAGTCATCGCGTATCTGTCTCGACAATTGAAGCAACATGAGCAGAACTATCCTACCCATGACCTTGAGCTAGCAGCCGTGGTTTTAGCATTGAAGACATGGCGTCATTATTTGATGGGTAACCGTTGTGAGATTTACTCAGATCATAAGAGCTTGAAGTATATCTTCACCTAGAAAGAGCTGAATATGAGGCAAAGAAGATGGATAGAGTTAATCAAGGATTATGACCTTGACATTCACTATCACCCCGGCAAAGCCAATGTGGTAGCGGATGCTCTTAGCATATTGCCGTGTAGGCTTAACACCATGATCAAGGAGAAGCAACCCAGTTTGTATGAGGAGTTGGAGCAGTTCAGGACTGAGTTAGTTAGCAAAGGATTCCTAGCTAGCATTAAACTTCAACCCACTTTGATTAGCCAAATCAAGGAAGCCCAGAAGGGAAATGAGAGTATCGATGGAATCAAACGTCGTATTGGTACAGGAAAGGTACCTGGATTCACCGAAGACGAAAAAGGTGTACTATGGTACAAAGGACGTATCTGTGTGCCGGCAGATTTGGAGCTGAAGGAGGTTATCATGAAGGAAGCTCATGATACTCTTTATTCTATCCACCCCGGAGGAACAAAGATGTATCAGGATTTGAAAGAGCGATTTTGGTGGCACAAGATGAAAAGAGAGATTGGAAGCTACATCGCCAAATGTGACATCCGTCAAAGAGTCAAAGCAGAGCATTAGAGACCTGCAGGACTATTGCAACCATTGCAGATTCTGGAATGGAAATGGGATTCCGTCGGAATGGACTTTATCACCGGTTTACCCACTTCTAGTAGGGGAAATGACTCAATCTGGGTCATAGTTGATAGACTGTCCAAGGTAGCCCACTTCATACCTGTCAAGACAACCTACCAGAGTGCAAAACTAGCAGAGCTGTACATTGCTAGAATTGTTAGTCTGCATGGAACCCCCAAGACCATCGTATCAGATCGAGGAACCCAGTTTACTTCAAGATTTTGGCAGAAAGTCCAGGAAGGTTTAGAAACCAAGTTGAATTTCGGTACCGCTTATCACCCGCAAAAAGATGGACAGACTGAGAGAGTCAACCAGATCCTAGAGGATATGCTTAGAGCTTGTGTGTTGGAATACGGATCAAAATGGGAAGACTGCCTGCCTTTCGCAGAATTCTCATATAACAACAGTTATCAGGCTAGTTTGCAGATGGCCCCATTTGAATTCCTATACGGAAGAAAGTGTCATACCCCTTTGAATTGGTCGCAAGTAGGAGAGAGTCAGATCTTTGGACCCGACATTCTCCGAGAAGCAGAAGAGAAAGTTCACAAAGTCCGTGAGCACCTCAAGACCGCCCAATCCAGACAGAAGAGCTATGCTGACAAGAGAAGGAGAGACCTGACTTTCAATGTCGAAGATTTCGTATATCTCAAGGTTTCACCATTGAAGGGAACTCAACGCTGTAGTCTGAAGGGAAAGTTAGCCCCCAGATATATCGGACCTTTCAAGATTCTGAACCGCCGAGGAGAAGTATCGTATCAACTGGAACTGCCTGAAGAGATGTCAGCCATCCACAATGTGTTCCATATCTCATTACTTCGCAAATGCCTAGAAGTGCCTGAGAAGACTGAAGTTTTCAAGAACATCGATCAAAGAGCTGTGGAAATCAACAAGGACCCGACCTATCGGGAAGTACCCATCCGTATCTTAGAAGAAGCCTACAGAACCACCAGGACCAGGAGTATCAAGTTTCTCAAGATTTAGTAGAGCAACCATACCGAGGAGGAAGCTACTTGGGAGCGGAAGATTACATTAGGACAGAGTTCCTAGATCTCTTTAGTTCCTAGTTTTCTTTGTAAATCTCAGGACAAGATTTTGTTTAAGGGGGGAAGATTTCTAACATCCCAAAACTTTAATCCAATCTTATCAAGATCAAATCATCCAAAAATAGGGCTAACAAAAACTTTTCCAAATTTAAAATGAAAGCATTCATATATGTGTGCATTTAAAATAGGAGTTGTTTGAATTGCCATGATTGATTGATCCAATGCTTGTAAAATGTTTTTTAGGTGATTTAAACATCATCTACATCATTCCCAAACTTTTCCTAAAGAAAATCAAATAAAAAAGAATTAAAATGAAGGAATGGTCATTTTGGCAAATTCAACTCTCATGCCTACTTTGGCTATTCCTAGTACTCATTTATTAACAGAAACAATTCTTGATCTTTGCACCCCTTGATAGTACACATAATGAGGTACCAAGGCCCACCTTTTGATCTGCTAAAAACATTCTGTTAGCTATTTTAAATGATAGTTTAAAAATGAATCTAATGCATATGCATAGATCACCCCTATTTCAAAAACCATCTATTTGAGTTCCATTTTCAAAACCCTTGCAACCAGAGACTACCTATCACTAGTGGAGATCACTCAAAAATTTTGAACTCAAAATTCAAATTTTTTCTCTTGCCGCCATTTCATCAAACACTTGACATGCTTAATCCCACCTCTAATCCTAGCTCACTATTCTGCACAGGGTTTTGCCCCCATTTGATCTCTATTTAACCTCTCTGTCCCCTCTTGGTCTAACCATGCCTTTAGCACCTCTGTCCCTTGTCCCTAACCCCCAGGCCATGCCAAACCGAGGACATGCTCGCCGGCCAAACCTTGCCCCGCTGCAGCAGACCACTCCCCCTTCCCTCGCCATGTCTAGGAGGTAGCCAACACCTCACCGTCCCTCTCTGTCCCTTGCCCGAGCCAAGTGCTGCCGTGGACCATCGAGGAGAACCCGCGCCTAGTGCCACCGCACCATGCCGATGCCGCCCGCAGAGCACGCTCTGTCCCCGCGTGCACAAGCCGACGCTCCACCGTAGCCCGCGCCCGCCGCTCCGCCTCGACCTGGAGAACACCCCAGACATCCCCGTTCGCCGCCCAAAGCCCCACAGCCACCGCTCGCCGTGGACACCGCTGCCTCTGCCTCCCAGAGCGCCACCTCGCCCCGACCGCATACCACCGCCCCTACGGCCGCATTTAAGTCCTAGAGCACCGCCAGGGAACCGCCCATCGATCGCCATCCCTAGCCATGCCGCTAGCTCGCCGTAGCCATGTCGCCACCGTCGACCGCCCATCCCGCTCGGTCTCACTGTCGGGCCTATAAAAGGAGCCCTCCCCAGCCATTCTTCTTCACACCATTCCACTCCCCTCACCTCTCTGAACCTCACCCACCTCTCGCCGGAGCAAGTGGAGCAGCAGCTCGCCGGAATTGGAGCCGGAGCCGCCGCCTCTGGAGGAGAAGGGTGCCATTGATTTCGACCGCCCCAAGCTCAGCCGCGACCACGCCTTGCCTCATCGTCGTCTTCCAGTTCGTTTGCCCGCCTCGCCGACCCTGCTGGAGCCCTGGTACGCCCCCAGTAGACCCCCACCGAGCTGCTAGGGTTCGAGCTCGCCGGCGACCTGTTCGTCGTCGACGACGACCCTCAGCCGTTGATCACGCTTCTAATCGCACGGCCCATAGCGCGCGTACCGTTTCACGTGTTAAGTGCCGCTGACAAGCGCGACCCCCTGTCAGCTGAGCCCCACGCCACGGAGCGCCACTGGGCCGGCCCATTCCTTTTCCCGCGCTAGCCCATCGATTCAAATCTGGATTTTTCTTTTTAGTTTGAATCTAGTTTCTGTCCACTAGTTTGAAAATCAATTCAGAGAGTTTTAGAAATCCAAATTGCATGAAACCAATTTTGTCTGAAAGGTATTAAAATGATCTATCCAAGCCCATTGGATTTAATTCAATTAGAGTTATAGATCTCTCCTAATAAAAATAACAAGACAGAAACTTTTGCAACTTGCAACATTTTTATAAAATCAACCAAGTTAGCTTTTGAGTTGATTCCAACTCTCAAAAATCACATTTCATCATATCTATATAAATATGTAATAATATTAAGGTTTACATGCAGTGACTTTGGACTAGTACCAAAATAATGCTATATAGGCATTTCTAGTCACTTTAAATCATTAAATAATAAACTTAAATCAAAGTAATATTGATCCAACCTTTAAATCTCATTCCCACATGTTAGAATATGTGGTGAGGACATGTGTCCACATGATCCCATATTTTGGTGGTGAATATTAAATTTTAGTTAATATTTCAATGAGTAGAAATTATTTTTCTAAAATAAAAAGGATGAAACTATTGAAATTAAACTTGTGATGCCTGTGATGATAATAGATCATCAATTGTGTGTTTTTAGAATGCTACTTAGCCTAGTTAAGTATTGTTTGGTGATTGTCTACTCCCTATGTATTTATAGACGCTAGTACCGACCAAGCTTTCGAGGAGGAGGAGTTCTACCAAGAAGAAGAAGAAGAAAACTTAAACCACTACACCAACCAAGGCAAGCTATTAGTGGCAAGCTAACCCTTGCAAAACATACTTTAGCAAGCTATTGTTAGCAAGCTAGAATAAAACTAGATGGTTTAGCAAAGATGCCTTAAGCATGCTTTGATCACACCCCTTTAACTAGTAGTACCCCAAGTCTTATTGACAAGTTTTACCTCCCTTAGTTTACACAAAGTTCTTTACTTAATTTTGAAGGTAGCATAAAGAGTATAAAAGTTGACCTACTTAGAAACCTTTAGATGTCATTCTATGGCATGAGATTGATCCCATCTTTCCACCTTAGTGAACACTCTTAACTTAGTACCTTAGTATAGATCAAAAACTTGAGTCACTTTAGATGGGAACACTTGGTGAAAATGAATTATGAAAACCTTGGAATGATGAGTCATTCTATTGAGATGTTTTGACATGTGTTGAGAAACACAACTGGTTTATGATGATGAAAATGACGAGGCATGAGCCTTAACCCTTTTATAAAACTGATGGTTGGATTCGGATGCAATACCATTCCAAATTTACCGTACAACCACATTACCTGAATTGGGTAAGGCTTAGCTGGAAATTTATATGCATTAGTATTAGTTCACTCACGGGAGAGGTTTGAGCCGAGGCTACCTCTCAATGTTGACCACCTATGCAGTGCCCAAGATGACTGATGGTCATGGTTGGGAGGCGATGATCATAGGAGAGGTGCTTGTACTAGGGTGTGTAAAGGGAAGGTTATGTTTGATTATCTGCATACTAAGTATGATGATTCAGGGTTATCCCTGACAGATGTATCGAATCTTGTGGTGAAAGTGTACCACCTCCGCAGAGTGTCAAACTATTCGAATAGCCGCGTCCGCGGTTATGGACAGTTGGAATGTCCATACTGTTTCGTTGTCAGATGTTTTCTAAATAACTTGAAATGAATGATGAACCTTGACTTGACCACAACAGGGTTGTGTTGATGATAATAGCGTCCCAACTTAAGTGATTCTAGAACTTTACTTTATCTTTCTTTGCTTCTGAACTCAGCTTAGGTTTCAAACTTAATTTGATAGTTAAACTTAGATTTAGCACTTTGACTTAGAATTATACTCTTGCTAGTAGTAGTTTGCGAGTACTTAAAGAGTACTCATGGCTTTTGTCCCTGGCTATTATCATGGCCAGACTATGAAGACGATTATCAAGATGATGGTCAGCAGGACGGCTATGATAACTAGGACTATCTGCCTTCGTCAGTATTGCCTGTGCCCCTGAAGATGGACCCCACCGCTACGCTATCGTTGATTTCCGCTGCTTGTTGTATTAAAGACTGGATCATGAGATCCTTATTTGTGTAAAACCTGATGTATGGTTTGTAATGGATGATGTACTGTGATATCCAATCTGTTATGTCTCGCCAAAATGGTAATCCTGGGATTGCGAGGTATGGCATAACGGGCATCTGGGATTAAAAATCCGGGTGTTGACAGCTAGTTTGTTGACGGTCTTAATAATGTACTTCGACTGAGATTGTTGTTTTTCATATTGATGTCAAATTCAATAGAAGCAGCAACTTCTTTTTTAATTCTCGAAATTATGTTAATGGTGTGGCACAATAAGTACACACCACTATTGTTTATGATACTGATGACATGTCCTAGACACGCCACTATCGTACTAGTGACGTGTCTCGGGCACGCCACCGGTATCAGATATCATTGCTGTAACACCGGTGGTGCGCCACAAAAACGCCACTAAGGTTTCTTTTGCAATGCCATTGGTAGCCTAATTCCTACTAGTGCCTGGTGTTTGGATACATTTTTCGTAAATATTTGCAAGAAAACTTTAAATTTTGGATAAATGTATGTCATGCTATAAGATATTCCTTTAAATGTTAGGGTCATTTTGTACGAACATTGCATCCTAAGCATGTAAATATTCATTGTTTGAGAAATATAATGGCTTTTCGTATGGTCATATTTGGGAACCAAATTTTACAAGAACACTTGTTTTAACATGATATATACACATACGTTATTTTTCTTAAGTTTTCAATATGTAAAAACTAATTTGAAGTACTGATAAGATGCATCCTAGCCAATGTATATTTCAGAAAAAAAAGATTATTAAAATAGTTGCAAAACATAGCCCTAATTAAGAAAATATTAGCCGAATTTACTGTAGCAATTGGTTGCACTAAGGTCTCTTCAACTGAATTTTGGAAGAAATGGGGATTACAGTTGTAAGAAAAACATAGCCCTAATAAATGCAATAGTAATTTATCTGGGTTTTTTCTAGAATGTAGACTAAATCAGAACGGAGGGAGTACATGGGCATGGGTAGAAGGAATGGAAATCATCATTGAACACCTAGCAGGAATCTTATTTCTAACTTTTCAAAAAGTAGGGGAAAGAATCACACATGTAGCTATGTGGTTTTGACATGTTATGAAAATTTGAGAATGGTGTGAGAAATCACAAGATCACATGTTCGTGTTTGAGTTACAGTAAAAATTTGAAACTTGGCATGCAACCCGGTCCGGTAGCGGTTTTGTGATTTTCGTACAAATCACAAACGGTCATGTTTAAGTTTCAAAATTGACAGTACTTCACATGTAGATGTAGATGCGTGATTATTATTTCGTAGTTTCATACAAACTTAGAAGACGATTTTCGCCACGTGTTCAAAACTTATGTTCCCTTGAGTCCAAAGGGCCTGACCGAGGAAGAGTTGCAATAGAACAAACGAGGACAGCCAGAGCATGCACGGAGAACAGATCGTACAGTACGTACGTACGTACCGGTCGATGCGGTCCTTGAGCTTGAGCAGGAAGCGCTGGTTGTCCTCCTGGTCGCCGGACCGCAGGAGGCGGCCTAGCAGGGCGCGGCGCTCGCCCTGCCCGACGCGGCGCACGTCCACCACCTTCTTGCTCCCGTCGTCCAGCGTCACGATCGCGTGCCGGGCGCGCTGCTCGAGCGTGCGCAGCCGCCGCAGCGCCGCCCAGAGCAGCGCCTCCTCCTCGTCGTTGCCGTCGTCGGCGACGAGCGGCGCTGAGCTGCGTCTTGCCATTTGCGTCCCCGCCGACGCCTGGTCTCGGCCGGGAAGGGGGACCGAGGCGGAAACAACCAAGGCGATCGAAGTGTAATAGAGTGTGTGTACTGTGTATAGAGTATACTACTCCAGTAGTTACTACTTGGACTAGATTCCAGATTCATTATGTTTCTGGCGGCGGTGTCTGCGAGAAATCAAACAATGCACGCATCGTTTTTCGCGGTTTCCCCAATCCTGCGTGCCCACGTACGTACGTCGCGCGCCTAGAACGGAAGGAACAATTGGGCTCATCATGGCGCTCTCGCTGTCTTGCACGGACAAGAAAATCGTCGACTTGGTCGAGGCGCGCGCCAGTATCTAGCGCCGCGATCACGACGTCGTCCCGTGCTGATCTCTCACGTGTCTCCTGGAAGAAGATACTACTGTACTACTAGGACGATGGATGGGGGTGTCCACCGCGATGGACTTCCTGGCGCGCGGTTTCCGAGTCGACTTGGTCCACGGTCCGCCCGGCGTGCGCGTGCTGCACGCGGAAGCGGGAACCGTGCCGTACGCCTGGATTGTCCCATGTTCACTGACCGCATAGCGCTTCCCGGTCAACGATGCTTTCAGCTGCCAGGGGTTCCACAACAGCGCCGTGCATCCTGCGCCGGGTATGGTACGAGTACGACCAAGTCTCCCGCTGGCCAGCTCAAGGAAATTAAAGAACATGGATACTACGGAAGAAAAGTTTTTAGTACAGTACTAGGAAAAAAAAACACATTTTGCATCTAATAGTTGAGTAGTTGTTGCCAACTCTGTCCATCTGCACCCAAAAAAGGTACTAGTGGAAGAAGCATAGCTGTAGCGAGCCGGAAGACCAAGGGTGTGCTTGGTTTATGCCCAAGATTGCCCCACCAAATATATGGCTAGCCAAAATTTTGGTTATGCATTTGCTTGCCAACAAGTTGGCCAACATTGGCTAAAAAATTGAACTAGAGTTGGTAGTGGAGCATTGGCATGCTAAAAATTTGGCAACAATCCAAACAAGAGCCAACCTTTTGGTTATGACCAAAATAATGGTAGGGTACATTTTGGCCACAATCCAAACACACTCCAAGACCTCTTGCCACTGGCACTGTGATCACGGAGCCCTTAGCCGTCGATGCTAGCTCATTCAGTCTAATAAGTGCTAAAATTCGTGGCCATAGTATAATTTCGCACATTTCGACAAAAACGGCTAGCCAAAATTTTGGTTTGTGCCCAAGATTGCCCCACCAAATATATGGCTAGCCAAAATTTTGGTTGTGCATTTGCTTGCCAACAAGTTGGCCAACATTGGCTAAAAAATTGAACTAGAGTTGGTAGTGGAGCATTGGCATGCTAAAAATTTGGCAACAATCCAAACAAGAGCCAACCTTTTGGTTATGACCAAAATAATAGTAGGTTACATTTTGGCCACAATCCAAACACACTCCAAGACCTCTTGCCACTGGCACTATGATCACGGAGCCCTTAGCCGTCGATGCTAGCTCATTCAGTCTAATAAGTGCTAAAATTCGTGGCCATAGTATAATTTCGCACATTTCGACAAAAACGGCTAGCCAAAATTTTGGTGTGTGCCCAAGATTGCCCCACCAAATATATGGCTAGCCAAAATTTTGGTTGTGCATTTGCTTGCCAACAAGTTGGCCAACATTGGCTAAGAAATTGAACTAGAGTTGGTAGTGGAGCATTGGCATGCTAAAAATTTGGCAACAATCCAAACAAGAGCCAACCTTTTGGTTATGACCAAAATAATAGTAGGTTACATTTTGGCCACAATCCAAACACACTCCAAGACCTCTTGCCACTGGCACTGTGATCACGGAGCCCTTAGCCGTCGATGCTAGCTCATTCAGTCTAATAAGTGCTAAAATTCGTGGCCATAGTATAATTTCGCACATTTCGACAAAAACGGCTAGCCAAAATTTTGGTTTGTGCCCAAGATTGCCCCACCAAATATATGGCTAGCCAAAATTTTGGTTGTGCATTTGCTTGCCAACAAGTTGGCCAACATTGGCTAAAAAATTGAACTAGAGTTGGTAGTGGAGCATCGGCATGCTAAAAATTTGGCAACAATCCAAACAAGAGCCAACCTTTTGGTTATGACCAAAATAATGGTAGGGTACATTTTAGCCATAATCCAAACACACTCCAAGACCTCTTGCCACTGGCACTGTGATCACGGAGCCCTTAGCCGTCGATGCTAGCTCATTCAGTCTAATAAGTGCTAAAATTCGTGGCCATAGTATAATTTCGCACATTTCGACAAAAACGGCTAGCCAAAATTTTGGTTTGTGCCCAAGATTGCCCCACCAAATATATGGCTAGCCAAAATTTTGGTTGTGCATTTGCTTGCCAACAAGTTGGCCAACATTGGCTAAAAAATTGAACTAGAGTTGGTAGTGGAGCATCGGCATGCTAAAAATTTGGCAACAATCCAAACAAGAGCCAACCTTTTGGTTATGACCAAAATAATGGTAGGGTACATTTTAGCCATAATCCAAACACACTCCAAGACCTCTTGCCACTGGCACTGTGATCACGGAGCCCTTAGCCGTCGATGCTAGCTCATTCAGTCTAATAAGTGCTAAAATTCGTGGCCATAGTATAATTTCGCACATTTCGACAAAAACGGCTAGCCAAAATTTTGGTTTGTGCCCAAGATTGCCCCACCAAATATATGGCTAGCCAAAATTTTGGTTGTGCATTTGCTTGCCAACAAGTTGGCCAACATTGGCTAAAAAATTGAACTAGAGTTGGTAGTGAAGCATTGGCATGCTAAAAATTTGGCAACAATCCAAACAAGAGCCAACCTTTTGGTTATGACCAAAATAATGGTAGGGTACATTTTGGCCACAATCCAAACACACTCCAAGACCTCTTGCCACTGGCACTGTGATCACGGAGCCCTTAGCCGTCGATGCTAGCTCATTCAGTCTAATAAGTGCTAAAATTCGTGGCCATAGTATAATTTCGCACATTTCGACGAAAACGGGACAGTTCCATCTAGTCAGACAAATGGATATAGAGCGGTGCCGCACATAAAATTAGAGGATCGGACCACCAATTTTCAGCAAAATGAGAAATTCAAAAGAATTTGTCAAGAGTGGGATTTGAACCCACGCCCTTTCGGACCAGTACCTGAAACTGGCGCCTTAGACCAACTCGGCCATCTTGACTCAGTGAAACTATGTCCAACGTTGTATTACTTAACATAGTATGATAATGTGAAATGGATTTCCACCTTCTTTCTGCGGGGATTATCAGCACTAGCAAATGGACCGTGACATCTTTATCTTTTTTGAGCGAAAAAGGGACCGCTGACCTCTTTTTAAGTTGCAAAATCCACGAGATGGTGTTGACATTAACAAAATTCTTCCCTAGTCCTAAGTCCTAGTAATAAATTTAGCCATGGGATTTCTGTCTAATGCTTCAACTTTTCCGTTTTCTGAAGTCTCGCATACACAGAAAAATCTTAGGCATCACAACTGTGACTAAGAACAAGTCATGTGCGATAGTCAACCGCACTCACATGATCGAAAGCCAAGGCTTCTTTGACTATTTAATCAAATTCTATTTCCCTTTATTGCGAAATACATGTACAACACTGCACTACCAAACGGCTCCTTTATCTATATGTTTTTCATTTCTTCCGAATCTTTTAACACTTTTTTTTTTGCGGGGTAAATCTTTAACACTTCAACCACCACTCGATCAAAAAATGGTTAAATACAAATTAAACAATAAGACACAAGATCAACAAATCTTATACTACTACGTATTTCCGTTCCACTTTATCGCTCGATCGGCATCGCTTGACGATGTCCTTATGCCATTTGGTCACTCGGCATCCTCTTCGATGGTGCCCAGCGGCGTGAGTGCCCTCTTCGCCGGTGGAAATGCCGCCACGGCCAGCCTCTTGCCAGTTCTCGCCGGACCACCAGAACCTGTCAGCGAGTCCTCCCCGAGAGTCCTCTCGTTCAGCTTCTCGTTAACTTGGCCGTCGACATCGGCATACCCGCTCTCTGCGTGTACCGGCGTGACGCGCGCTTTCCTGACGCCGGCTCCGGGCGCGCGCCCAAGCGGCCGTGCTCTCGCCGCAAGCGCCTCGCTCGCGCGCACAGCCATGGCTGCCATGTCAACGCTCGACAGGGGCCTCCCGAGCATGGCCGCGGGGAGCACGAAATATATCTGGCCAGGCCGGAGCAGCTCGCCGCCGTGGAGCGCCGGCACGTCCGCGTCGAAGTAGAGCGCGTCGGAGCTGCACACGAAGAACCGGCGTCCCGCATTGTCGCCGAGGACATCGGAGACGCTGACAGGGGAGGAGGCAGGGAACTCCGTCAGCGAGCCGTCGGCGGCGATGACGCGGGCCGACGACGGCTGCTGCTGAGGTGAGACGCTGCTCCGGTGATTCTGAGAAAGGCCTGATCCCATTAACAGTAGTGTGTATACGAATGGAAGGGTTGGTATTTGGTGACGAGGGAACCCGAAAGAAGATGGCTTTAATAGCCGATGCGCCGAACGTGGAGGACCGACAGTAGGATAGGACTGTACTAGGACGGACACGGTTGACTTTCCAAACCAATTGAATTGTATTTACATCTTCGCTCCCTTGTTTCGTGTTATTAACTTATTACTTCCTCAGTCTTAATTTACTCTACGTTCTGGGCTTGGTCAAAGTCGAACTTTATAAATATATATAAAAATAATAATATCTAAAATATGTAATAAATATAATTAGTCTCACCATAAAATATACTTTTATATTGTACACAATTGATTTTATAAATGTTGGTATTTTATAGAATATGCTTAGACAAGTTTTAATATGTTTGACTTTGAACAAACCTAAAATATAGAGTAATTTGAGACAGAGGAAGTATTATATCGGAGGAAATTGCACTATCCACCATGTTTTGGTAGGTTGACATCTCTTTTGCAGCACTCACCATGTATTGGTCTAATATGTTGCACACTACTCTAAAACTTCATTAGTCCTATGTTAACAGCCAACCTGACCTCGGGTCCCACAAAGCCAACAACGCAAACAAGGCCAAAATGACCAAGCCAAATCAAACTCCCAGCCGAGCAACAGGAGCACAACACCTTAAAAATATAACCAGTCGTTCTCTTTATTTTTCTTGAGAAAGATGATGGTATATTCCATGAGTTTTAAGAAGTACAAAGTATTCCAAACATAATAAACATATCAAGATTTTTGGACAAACCTAGAGATCATTACTACCGTGGGAGTGAGCCACCGACACGCCGTTATCGTTGCTTCCTTAGCGGTTTTTTAGTGCCTGATTTTAAAAAAAATGGAAAGTCGTTCATTTGAATTTCAAAAATTTCCATTTTTTTATGAATACATAATCGTTGTATGTATACTCATGCAATTTTTTTGGTAAATAAAGCGTACTATTTCGGCCGGCCACCAGCATGCATTCGGTCATGGCCAAGCTGATTGCTTCAATCGGTGAGGCCCAGACCGGTCAGGCCCATGCCGAATGTTGGTTAGGAGGGAGAAGAGAGGAAACTGGCACATGAGGAAAAAGGGAGAGGAGCAGGCGATCGACACGCGGTTGCGACCTCTTTGCCTTCATTCGGCAAGGCCAAGACCGAATGGGCAATCAACCAGCTCCTCGCCGAGTGGGACTGAATCGGTCCGTCCCTCGCTGAATGGTTCATTCGGCTAGGCCCAAGCGAATAATGTACTACAAATCAAATTTGTCAAATTCATGCAATACTTTTCGAAATAATTAAAAAATGTATTTTTTTTAAAAAGTCGCCTATTTTGTGCAAAACACAAAATTGTGGTTGCATATAGGAAGAAAAAACTAATTTTCCTGAAATTTTATTCTTTTTGTGTATTCCAAAAGTACGGCGTATTTTTATATGAAACTTTAGTCCTATACCCTCGATGTGTATATCAAGGAGTGATGGACTTCTAGACGAAACTTCTGCCCAGTAACATGTAGATGGATTTGTGGGACCTAGCATCATGTCGATTGTTAACATGAGACTAATGAAGTTTTAGAGTTGTGTGCAACGTATTAGACCAATACATGGTGAATACTGCAAAAGAAATGTAGATCCGGTGAATTGTGCAACGCTGGGACCAAAACATGCATGGTGGATAGTGCAATTTCCTCATTATATCGTGAGCTTGTTGCTCGTCAAAGGTGGGACCTCCTGTCATTAATCCGTTGCATACTTACAGTCCCGTATTTCGAAAATTACCTGTATATAATTTCGACCATCAGTGATTCTGTCAAGATTAGTGATGAATCTAGAGGGCGCTTTCAAATGTGGATCAGTGATTCTGTCACGATTGGAAACAAGTTTTTGACCATGTAGTTAATTAGTTTGGCTAAATTTCATTGTCCACTAGGAGACCATTTATAGCTACAAAAGGAAAAGGAAACCATTCATATTTTTCTTGAATTTTGAGTATTCAACAAAAGTTTGAAGCATAAAGCATGAAAAAATAATCTTGACTACACGATTGATCAGTTTGCTCTAATATTTAACAGTTCGCACAAGAAACCATCTATGGTTGTAGTGACTCTTTCAGATTAATCTGAAAATTACCGTCCAAAGTTAATCCATGATTCTGGAATCGCTAATACGTAATCGGTGGCTTTCATTAAAATGACAATGAGGTTATGATCACGACGTTGCTATAAATGGTGACTGGCGATGCTACTGACGGCCGGCAGCATTTACTATCAAAAGCGGATGGCGGAGCTTCTACCGTTGGACGGCGTTGCTACATAGTTATATATTGTTTTGGCACATTTGGTTTTTTCCAATGCTACAATGTTTTTTTGTACTTTCTTACTCTCTGCGAAAAATTGCTACAACGATGCTAAAATAGTACAATTGTTCTGTTAAATTGTTTTGTTAGTTTGCTACAATAGTGCTAAGTTTTTGCTACGATGTCTCCTGCGAAGGCAGATTTGCTACAATAATATTTTTTAATACAATCATTCTGTGATTTTACTATAATAGTACAAAGTTTTTCTAGGATTTCTTGGACGAGAGTCTTCGGCGAAGTTCGTTTCGCTATAGTAACTCGTTTTTTTTTGCTAGAAATTCTTCGGCGAGTCTCGGAGGTCTCGGGTAAGATCTATTTTTTTATTTGATCCCATGAACTATCTTTTACTACATGTAGTAAAAGGGAAAGCTTTTTAAGCAAAAGTGAAATGTTTTGTAGCAAAATCAAACTTTCAGGGGCTATTCGAGTGGACACATGTCGGACTGCGGACCCGGCGATCGGAGGGAAGTATCCCTAGGGAGGCCCATCAGTTCCATTTTTTATATTTTGTAATAGCTCTGCAATTAGTTGATATTTTTTTTACTTTGATGAGGTCAACTTAACATGGAAATTCCTTTTAATTCCAAGTCAAGCAGGTGAATTTGCAGCTATTAATAATTTTAGAGCCAACCCACTCTAAGAAATAAGAATAGATGATCACGTAGCCTCTCCCCCAAGAAAGAAAACCCACGAGGTCCACGTGAGCTTGCGAAACACGATCTCCCCAGGAAACGTCGTAGCAATCTTTTTAAAAACAAAAGAAAAAGGCATAACCAGGAGGTCCAGGACGGTAGGTGACGCGACCAGAAAACCATCGGCTGGGATCGGCGCGTGGGGCTGACGTGGCGGCGAACCCGACGCATCGGCCGCACGTTGTTTTGGATATACATCGTACGTACACATATGAGTAAGTATTAGCACTGGCGGGCACAAACAGATTCATGGGTATTCAACTGAATACCCATTATTTCTGGCCAAAAAATTATTATATACTTATACAGTATACGTAGGTGACTAAGTAAATGGTGGATACCTAGCTGACCGGCTCACCTAGAGAAAATCCATTCGCGTCCCACAGAACCATCTAGGCCAAGGGCAAAGGCTCAAATTCAGCAGCAGATTTACTACCCCCAGCGTCTCCCTGTCCAGTTTGAGGCTCCATCGGCAGAGGCGTGTTATGGTTCTAAATTGTCGCTTATTTTTTTTCAGTTTCCAAACTAGTAAATCAGCAATTGCTTCTCCAATTTAGATTAGTTATCCCCAAAAAAAATTATACTCCCTCCATCCAGAAATATGGATTTGTCTACATTAGAATGTATCTGTACACTAAAACATGTCTAGATACATTTCAATCTAGACAAACCTAAATCAGTTATTTCTAGACGGAGGGAGTATTAGTTGTTGAATTGGTTACTCATCGATCCAATTGTTGTGCTATAAGTTTTTCTATTGTTAATTTTCTCTAGTATTTTAAGATGATGTCGTAATGAAAAATTCTTGAACCACCTTTTTAGTATTGCACAATCTTTCGTGTAATTTATCTACTGTTTTGATATGATGTTGTTATGGAAAATTTGTGAACCTTGTGTTTAGTATTGCACAATTTTTCATGTAATTTCTCTACAACTTTTTAGCCTATAGGTTTTGCATTTGGTTTTTTCAACTTTGAATACCCATTGCAAATAGCCTGTGCCCGCCCATGAGTATTAGTACATTATTGTACTTCTTTCCTGTGAATGTAGGTGGATGTGTGTCCTCAGGATCCACCGCTACGACGGCGTTCGCTCCAGCACCGACGTGGAACCTGAGAGACAGTCAAGGAGCGGATGTAGATTGTGATCTGCATCGACGGCATCTGGAATATGGTGGATCGCGTGCTGGGTCCGTGGTTCGTGGATGGCAGGTATGGTTTCCTCATCCGACGTTCTAGTCGTGCGGGGGTGCTAGATCTGGAGTTCGATGACGTGTCCGGGGTGTTGTCCCGGTCTGATTCGTTCAACGACAATGGTTTTACCTTAGGTGAGCCACCTTGGAGGTCCGCAAAGCTGCATATCAGCGATGGAGCCGCATCGAGCTCGGATGATGAGGTGATCCATCATTTTCTCCTTTGGTGGCTGCTGTTGTGGTGCCAGAGGCAGGTGACGGGCGTTGGCGTCAAGCTCAGAGGATTTTTTGGTCTAGATTGTAATTTTTTTTCTTGGCTGATGGTCCTTTGTGCAAAGGATTGCGTTCTGCTGTTTTTTTAGTTTTGTCAGATCGGTCATTTATGATATAAATGAGACACGTGCGGCGCGTGGCGACTCCCTCACGCACGGATCCGCGTTTTTTTTTCCATCGTCCCCACGACCATGCCGTCGTTTCTGCCCGTTTTGCTGGTGCGGGGCGCTGTGCATACCCGTGCGCGACCGTGCCCCCCAGCCGCGGCAGTGCAGGCCACAGCTGGTACGCGGTCCACTACCGCGTAGTATGACGATACGGGAAGGACTTTCTCCTTCCTCTGCCTCTGTTTCCATGATTTCCTATTTTACCCTATCCGTCCAAGCTACTAGGTTGATCCTGCTGTCTTGATTTGCACTTCCCTTTGCCGAGCCTACACGTTTCGACGCTGCAGTCTACGTGTACAGCCAGGTCAGGGAGTCGAGAATCTACATGTGCTCTTCATATTCGGCGGCTGCAGCCATCTCTTTCTCCCGCATCAGGGCCGTCGTGGGAGTCCATGGATGAATTGGCAAAACGCTGAACAATCCGCGGGCGAGGTGGGCGGGAGCTCGGAATGAAGCTGAGCCGCGACGAATGTGGGAGAAGGAGAAACGACGATGAGAAAGGATGCGGCGGCGGACCTTACTATAGGCGTGGGTTTGGCTGGGCGGGGCGGGGTGTCACCGACGACGACATGGCGGCGAGGGGGCAGCCGGGGAAGGTTATGTGCCACGGGAGAGCCAAATCACTGTGGGGAATGGGTTTGTGTCGCCGGCAGTATTGGTCCACCCTTTTTCCGCTTCATCTAGCGGCGATTTCCGGCGCCTCGAGTTCGGCTTGGGAACTCCGAATGTAATTTGGGCCAATTTTAGCGAAAACTAGGCGGCTGAAAATGTGACATGACGATTCTTTGCTGTCTGGATGAAAAAAATGGCCTGATGAGTTTTTCCTAAGAATGCTAGTCATCCTCGTACCACCACGTGCAGCCTTAGGCTGGTCATAGTGGGGGTAACTTCACTAGTAACTAAGAGTCCAAGTTAGCATTTTTGCTTATGTGGCAATGTTTTAATAAAGAGATAGATAGATTGAGTAACTAGCTATGTTAGAGCAAGTATAATAAGTTTAGTCAGCAGACTATAAAAAATAAACTAGTATTGTTTTACTTAGTTGGATGAGAGAGAAGAAGAAAGAAGAGAAATGGGCTCTCATGCAATTCTAGTAAGCTCTTGCACGTGTGGCTAGACACTTTGTGAGTATGTGATGTCAACCATTTACATATAAATTAGATCTTAAAAGTAACTATTGTACGAATTGGCTATAAGCTGACTATAGATAATCTTATGGGCAGCAGCTGGCTATACTATTAAAATTGTTCTTACTATAACATCTCACATACCAAGACAAATTATGTCTACAACCTAATTAATGTGACATTGCATGAGTTATTATTACTCCTCTATGTTACCCTCCACTATGTTAGACTAGTCATATATGTATATTATTACTCCTATATGTTACATTAATTAAGTTAGACTAGTCATATATGTATATTATTACTACTACTCTATGTTAGCTTTGCGCCGGCCGTGCGGTTGGAGGAACGTGGGCCCTGGATCCCCTGGTCAATGGATCGTCGATCGGGTGCAATCACCACATCCAGATGGCTTGGCCAGCTAGAGTGGCGGCCGTGGTTCTTAGACCATGTACTACGTATGCTTAAAGCGATTCAAAGGTCTCTTTGGTTCGATTCTACACATAGCAGTGAATCGGTTTAGTACCTCTGACAACAAAAGCGACTCATGTTTGTGGTTCGGTTCATACTACAGAATACCATAGGCTGGCCACGGTTCAGAGAAAGAGAGCTGAGAGAAGCAGCTAGGACTGCATGAAAAAGGCTAGTGCATGTGTCAGCTTGGGTCCACACAAAAGAACCGAACCTACATAGCAAGAAAATGTACCGACTCAATAATGACACATTTTCCCTTGAATCGGCGGCACATAGTACATGGTCTTATGCGCCGGATCGATCGTTCCACGTGTTTCTGTCCCGCACGTTTGTTTCTGATAGGTAGGCATGGGCTGCAGGTACGAGTGGTCTGGTTCCTGCGTCTCCATATTCACATGTACCGTACGTACGTACTCTGTACGCGCACGGATCACGGCTGTCACACTGCTTTGGTTCAGTCGCGTATCTCTTTTTCGTGTACGGACGTCCTATAATAATAAGCCTCCAAATAATTGGAGCGATGCACTACTGCCTCCAAATAAAGTCTTTTAACCCATCTGCGAGTAGTCTGACCTGGCCTGACCACATACTCTGAACCCGCTCTTGACGGCACCAAAGTTCCTCTCTGCCTCCGCCTCACAAATTGATCAATTCCCATGATTCCTCCTTGTCCTTGGCGTCGTTCCTACGCCGATTTGTAAACTAAATTCAAACCACAACAAAAGCCCAAGCAAAACGTGGTTCTGCAACATCCTTGATTGATTATATATAGTACTCCCTCCGATTTCAAAATATATAGAACCCTAGCTACACACTAAAACGAGTCTAGATACATTCCTTTTATAAAGTTAAAACATCTTATATTTTGAAACGGAGGGAACATATAGTAGTAGACGGGTGCTGCCTGTCTAGCACAGTTAACTAGTTTTAGCCGGCCGATCTCTATCCAAAACGCACATCCCACACACCGACCTGAGGGTATCTCCACCGGGCCGATCCAAATCGCACGACCAAAATTGTCCCTTTTTGTTCGTTTAGATCGGCCCGCGGTCACTTTGGAGTAGCGGTCCGGCTTGTCCGGTCGACCTCGCCCAGTGGCGCGACCCAAATGTCCGCGCCTGACCATGGGCCACGTTTTTTTTTGAAATTCAAATCAACACGATTCGCGCGTAAAATAAACTGGCAAACTTCATACGAAATATATTACATTTAAAACCATAAAAAAAAACTGGCCCCTAGCCCTAGCTACTGACGATCTGCCCGCCGCCGCCGCCCCGTCCGTCTATGGATCGAGGTCGATGTACTCCGGCGGCGTCCAGAGGTGTGGTGGCGGCAGACCCGAAGCCGACGCGGGAGGCGCCGGGTGGTCGATCACCTGGCCTGGCCACGCCGGCCACGCGTCAGTTTCCGCCGGCGTGGGTGGAGCGTACCATCTAGCGCGGGTGGGACGGACCACTCCATCACGAGTGGAGCAGCCCACCCCCTTAAGTGCTGCGATGGGGGCGGTGGCGGTGGTAGCAGCTGCCCGACGTTGACCTGCGCCACCAAGCCGGTGAGCTGGACAGCCTCCTGGTAACCGTACCACATGGCCTCCTCCTCCCTCGCGCTGGCCACGATGGCCTGCTCGAGGATGGCGTCCTCGTCGTAGCCCCACGCCAGGACCGCCTGGTACTCCGGGGGCAGGTGCGTGGCGGCGGATGCGGAGGACGACCCCTCCGCCTCGTCCTCCTCCTCCTTGATGATGATGTCATTGTCATCGCCGCCGAGGTCGGCATCGGAGTGGTTGACGACACCGTCAGAGGCGGCCTCGATGGCGGGGAGGTTGCGGGGGGCCAACAGGTTGAACTCGCCGCGGTAGGTGCCGAGGCAGCGCGCCGTGTGCTCCCAGTCGAGGAACTTCCTCCAGAAGACCGGGTTGTGGTACGCGCGGTAGTACCGGAAGGCCGGCGGGAGCTTGCGGATGCGGCGAGCCATCTCCACCTCTAGCACCTTGTCGTCCTTCAGGGCGGGTGGCACCGGCACCCGATCCTGGTTGAGGTGCTAGCCCGTGGGGAGGGAGACATCATGGTGGGCGATACCTCTCCCCTCCCTCCACCAGCGCTCGCACTCCGCAATGCGGAAGTACCGGCAGTCGCGGGCTTGCTCCGCATCCTCTCGGCGTGCGGCTCGGACGCCGACGAAGTCCTGCACCCAGGGCGGCGATGACAGCACCCCCCGAACGAATGATGGCGTGCCGCTCTAGCGGCGCTGGCCGCTCGAGCCGGATCCGCTGGCTTCGTGGTCGTTCTTCAACTTCTTAAACCACCCCGACTTCTTCATCGCTGGTGGAGCGGTGCTGGCGGCCGTTGCGGTGGCTGTGGCGGCTAGTTTGCTGAGTGGCTCCAGCGATGGCGATGGCGAGATGAGGGGTGATGTGCGGCACCGATGGTCGTGGAGATGCCCTTAAGTATCCCCTGCCGGTGGGAGCGCGCGCAGGTTCTCGCAACTTCGCCATCAATGTCAGCGCGGGAACTCAGGCGACGCCCCGTCCCGTCATCATTGATGGCGAAGACTGCCGCGGTTGCATCTGACCTGGTGCCGTCGTTCAGTCCTCTGGCCTGAATCGCTGTTGCGGCCTTTGCTTCTGAATCGGTGCCGCGGTTGCGTCTAAATTGGTGACGCTGTTGCGTCTGTCGCTGGCCGGTGGGCTACTAGCACGTGCAGAGGACACGCCCTCGGCCAGCCTGTGTCCGGGTTGACCCAGTGGTCACGCAAATTAGATGCACGGATGGGTCGAGCCGGACGCGTCGGGACGGATGGGTCGTGTCGCTACGACACCGCGCTCGTCCGCGCGGACGGGTTCGGACGCGCCGGGACGGGTTGGATCGACCCGCTGGAGATGCCCTGAGTGGCTCCAAAGACCGATGACCTGAGCGGCTCCGAAGCCTAGGCGGTCGGTGCGTCCTCTTTATTTCTTATACATGAAGGAGTGTGTGAGACTTTTCCAGCGGCTGTTCGAAAACCGTTGCCCGTTGGGTTAGTTAGTGGGCGGTGGCCAAGTTTAGACTGGTCCCGGTGCATTCCCAAGCTGATTTCTTCATCGGAACAGTGAAAATTCGCCCAACCGCATTCCCAGACACTCACTTTTCGTCGGATCTAGCCCATTTTACATCCGGGGTTCCCAGACCGAACCCTGGACGCTGGAACAGCCTGAGAACGCCAGATGAAGCGAATTCGGCGAAACCCCCCGCACTGGTGGCCCCACTCTGTCAGCGCGTGAACCGAGCATCCTCATCCCATCACCTTGGCTCCTGCGACGGACCGCCGGATGATGACTGCAAGTGCACAGATCGTTTGTAGCTAGTTTCGAAATAAAGATATCGATCCCACAGGGAGCAGGAGTCTGAAGTCTAATAACTCTTTAAACTAAATACTAAAATAGTAATGCTAAATAACGGTCTAAGTAACAAGATAAAATGCGAGTTTTGTGTAAAAGATGTTTTTGGGTTTTCAAATAAGAGAACAATAAGTAAACTAAAGCTGTAAGTAAACAAGAGCATGCAAGTATGATTACGAAAGTTTCCAAGATGATGGAAAGAGTTCTCAGGGAGTAGTGGATCCACCGCTAGTAATTAGAAAGAGTGATCAAAATTATTATAATGAATAAGACCATTTATGATATGTGTGGGAGGAGTGAAGGGGATCCGTGATGACCCACAAGTATAGGGGGTGTATCCCAGTATTTTCGAGGGAAGTGAAACCCAATTTATTGATTCGACACAAGGAGAGCCAAAGAATATCTATAAGCCTTAACAACTGAGTTGTCAATTCAACTGCACCTAGAAACAATCTTGCTCACAGCAGTTTATCAGTAGCAACAGTTTTGTAGTAGGAATAGTAAAGTAGTAGTAGTAGTAAAGTAAAGACAACAGTAACAATAGCAGTAAACAGTGGGATTCGAATGCGGTAGGCATAGGGATGGATGGACGGGCGTTGCATGGACAAGACAATTCACATAGCAATCAGAACATAGGGCAATTGCAGATAAATAAGATAAAGCATCCAAGTACTAGATAATCCTAGGCATGTGTTCCATATAGCCATACGTGCTCGCAATGAGAACTTGCACAACATGTTTTGTCCTGCCAACCCGTTTGCAGCGGGGCCTCAAGGGAACTACTGGCAATTAAGGTGCTCCTTTTAATAGAGCACCGGAGCAAAGCATTAACACTCCGTGAACACATGTGATCCTCACATCAAAGCCATTCCCTCCGGTTATCCCGATTTCCGTCACTTCGGGGCCATTGGTTTCGGACAACAACATGTGTATACAACTTGCAGATAAGACCATAAACAATACTATCATAATGAATCAATAACATGTTCAGATCTGAAATCATGGCACTCGGGCCCTAGTGAGAAGCATTAAACATAACAAGTCACAACAAAGTCATAAAGCACTAATAGAAGATACTAGGCACCATGCCCTAACAATCTGATGCCATTACATGAACGATCTCATCCAATCCCTACCATCCCCATAGCCTACAGCGGGGGATTACTCACTCATGGATGGGGGAAACATGGATGGTCGATGGAGAAGCGATGGTAATGATGATGGCGATGATCTCCTCCAATTCCCTATCCCGGCAGGGTGCCAGAATGGAGTTTCTGGTGTTGTTTCGTGGAATCTGGTGGTGGCAGCGGAGCGGAACTCCTTCTGGAAAAACGTCGACCCCCCTGGAGTTTTTAGGTCAGAAGGCAACTTATAGGCGAAGAGGGAGACCGAGGGGGAGTCTGGGGCGGCCAGACCACCCCCTGGCGCGGCCTGGGCTTGCCCGCGCGGCCAGGTGGTGTGGCCTGGGCCCAGCCCCCCGTCTCGTATTCTGGCTTCGGGGTCTTCTGGTGAAATAAGATTTTTGGCATATTTTCCAGGATTTTTCCTGATAGTTGATTTTCTGCACAAAAAGTAGACACCAAGGCAATTCTGCTGAAAATAGCGTCAGTCCGTGTTAGTTGTATCCAAATCACACAAGTTTAGAGGAGAAACAATAGCAAAAGTGTTCTGGAAAGTAGATACGTTTTGGACGTATCAACTCCCCCCAAGATTAGCTTATTGCTTGCCTTCAAGCAATTCAGTTGAAAACTGAGTGCGATAAAAGAACTTTCACGAACACATTTTCTTCATATGATGTATATATTCTCAACATGTGATCAACTACTTAGGAAATTCATAATAAAGAGTATGCTACTGAGTCTACTTAATAGTCATTGCAAGCTATGAAGAGATTCCAACTCAAAAATAATAAGTAGCATGAAACATAAACATAAGCAACATTGCAATGCTCATAACAAGGTATGATAGAGTGGTATCTCGCTTGCCTTTGATCCAAGGCACCTCTGAAGTTCAGGTGAAGACTAGAAGTAAAGATGTCAAAGATACAAGCATCAAAGTCATAACACAAATAGTCAAGTAATGGGACAAGCACAAAGAATGACAACTATGCTCTCAAGAAGGTGCTCAAAGAATATGTGGAGAGTCAACAAGGAAATGAAAAGGTTTTGAATAGTTTGAAAGGCTTCCAAATGCTGAAAGTATGGTACTCATTAGCTTTGAGCTCTCATTGCCCCTATCATAAGCATCTTTAATGTAGTTAAGGTGAAAGTGACACAACTAAGAGGATATGCTTGACAAGTTATAAATCGAAGCCTCATGCCCCTTACTTACGAAGACCGATCCTCATGCTACTCAACTTCAGTCATAAGTAAGCTCTTGTCATTGTAAGTATAAACGTATCATAAAGAACCGCCAACGGGGTACCCCTTGCACATGACACATGAGCTATCCCATAATCAAAATGACAAGGCAAGCAGACCATGAGCATCTCAGCGATCTTTTTATTTACTATGTGCATAGATTTTTATTGAGGATGCTTCATAGAATGCTCATTATGGTTATGCTGCAAGTTTCCACCATGATTAGGCATAGCGACCTAGGCGTTTCTCTAACATACATACAAACTCCATGATCTTACAAGTTCCACTTTTATTTCACACCGCCGGGATCCATAAGCAAAAGAACATGATGTCAACGAGGTACTAAGTACCAATGAAATGTTGAAAACATTCCCCATGATACATGGTTCTGCTAACTTCAACTTATAAAGCGCAAGCATATATGCAACAAAGAAGGACACAATGGTTCAGGTTTATTAAATGCAAGAAAATAAAGTGTACCATCAAGTTTGTGAGAGATTTACTAACTAACTTTCTCATAACAAGCAAACATTTTATTCGGAAGAAAACAAGGCATATTGAATATGCGCGGAAGTAGCAAATGATGCTAATAGGTATGTATGATGGACACTTTGGAAATATATGGTTTAGGGAGTTGGAAACTTGAGTAAAACATACTCAGTGTAAGTGAAGGCTAGCAATAGTAAGGGAGCAACAAACGAGAGAGCAATAGCTGTCATAATCATGCTTGCAACAAAACAGGAGTAATCATGGCATGAAAGTGATTCAAGATCCTCAAGGAAAAATAATTCATCAAGGCTTAACTGATTATTACAGTCATGTGCATGCGTGAGCATGTGCCAAGTCAATTCAAATGAAACATTCATAGGAGGATACCACGGTGTCATACCAATTTATGAATAGAGCAATGCAAGCAAACATTCATAAGACTGATGGCTCAATGCACGGTGCCCAGAAAAATGCTTGATGGCGGTGTTGATGTAGAGCTCGTTGGGAACCCCAAGAGGAAGGTATGATGAGCACAGCAGCAAGTTTCCCTCAGTTATGAAACCAAGGTTTAATCGAACTAGTAGGAGCAAGGAAACACCCCAAAGGTGTTACTAGCTGAGCATTGGCAGGGCGCACTACCGGTGCTAGTAGCAACGTGGAGACCTGCACAACACAACCACAGAACTTTGTCCCCAACTTGCGATGAGGTTGTCAATCTCACCGTGTTTTGCAGAAAACAAAGGATTAAACATATCGAATGAAAAGAAGTAAAAGTTTGCAGAAAGTAAACACAAAGCAGTAAACAGTTTATAGATTGTATGTAAAGAAAAGGACCGGGATCCATAGTTCACTAGAAGTGGCTCTCCTTAGATAGATAACATGCTGGGTGAACAAATTACAGCGGGGCAATTGACAAACACCGAGAAATCAATACATGCATATACTAATCATCTTGACTCCTCTGAGACTTGATTGGGCAATACAACATAATACATAGACCGCCATCCAACTGTATCTATGACTAATAATCCACCTTCAGGTTATCATCTGAACCCCCTCCAGTATTAAGGTGCAAGCAACAGATTATTGCTTTACGAACTGCGTGTAAGGTAAACACTACGATTGTTCTATGAACAAAGGATTGTTGTTTTCTCCCTAGTAGCAACATCACATCTAGTACCTTAGAGATTTCTGTCACTTCCCGAGATTACCAGAGGCATGAACCCACTATCGAGCATAAATACTAACTCTTGGAGTTGCTAGCATCTACTTGGCCAAGATAACTACTAACAATGGAAAGCATGCAAGATCACAAATAACAAAGACATGATAGAATCAATAATCAATCTGAAATAGCATCTCAATATCCATCGGATTCCCGCAAACACAACATGTATGGATTACAAATAGATGATCTTGATCACGAACGGAGCTCACAAGATCTAAACATGAAAGCACAAAGGAGGAGAAACCAGCCATCTAGCTACTACATGGATCCGTAGTCCAAGGATGAACTACTCACGCATCACACCGGAGGCTTGCATGGTGATGAAGAAGGCCTCCAGGGTGAATTCCCCTCTCCGGCAGGGTGCCAGGAACAGCTTCAGACCCCCCGATCTAGGGACAGAGACGACGACGGCTACAGACTCTTTCGTGGATTTTTGATCGGGTACTTAGGTTTTCGTCCCGAGGGCAACTTATAGGCGGAAGGAGAGGCCGAGGGGGTGCTGGGGGCAGCCAGACCACCCCCTGGCGCGGGCCAGGCCTGGCCGCGCGGCCAGGTGGTGTGGCCGGCCCCCAGCCCTTCTCCGTCTCGTATTCTGGCACTTGATCCCTTCCGGAAAAATAGGCACTTTGGCTTTTGTCCCGTCCAATTCCGAGAATATTCATTTTCTGACTTTTCTGGAACCAAAACAACAGAAAACAGGCAGCTGACACTATGGCTCTTGTTAATAGGTTAGTCTAAGAAATCATAATAAAAGTACTCCAAAGTTGGAACAAAACACAAGAAAGTGGATAAAATCAAGCATGGAACATCAAAAATTATTGATACATTTGCAATGCATCAACATCCCCAAGCTTAACTCCTGCTGGTCCTCGAGTAGGTAAGTGATAAAAAGAAATAATTTTTGAGGTGACATGCACCATCAAAACTTGATCAAAGTATTTGCAAAACTCAAAGCTGGGATCATAGTACTTCAATCATAACATGAAAGACAAAGTTCTAGCAATAAGCAAAGAAACTATGATACAACATGAAAAGGCACAAACAAAAGATTCATGAATAACATGCTTTGCAAGACGTTTGTTTGTTTCACATAAAGAAAACATAGCATAAAAGTATTCAGCTTGTCCCTCAATAGAGTAGCAAATATAAATGCACAGGACACCTTCAAAGTTCATAAGAGTGACTAGATACAATAGTTTCAAACAAGCAATAACAAGTTATGCATGAATCAACTAGTCTTGGGACAATGCACATATAACTAAGAATGGCCACTACGCTCTCAAAGTAGTGCATAAAGATAGAAGGTGGAGACTCAATATAATGGTGGAAGAAAAGCCTTTTGTAAAAGGAAGTAGGGATTCAAGTCTCATAAAGAGCTTCCAAAAATTATGGTACTTATAGCTTCAGCTCTCATTGCCCCTATCATAAGCATCTTGAAGGTGATTAAGTTTAAAGTGACACAACTAAGAGGATATGCTTGACAAGTTATAAACCGAAATCTCATGCCCCTTACTTACGAAGACCGATCCTCATGCTACTCAACTTCAGTCACGAGTAAGCTCTTATCATTGTAAGTATATGGCTAATTTTTTTTTAAATAATACATTTTTTTTATTCATTTTCACAAATAATACGCAAATTTGGCAATTTGCAACTCTGTCGGTCCGTCGTCCGTTGAAGGGACGACAATGCACTTTCGTTGGTTGAAGAGACGACAGGAGTTGTCGTCCGTTGATGAGACGACGGCTCAGTGCTTCATCCGTTGAGGAGACGGCAGCACTGTTCGTCTGTTGGAAGGACGAAGGGTGCATTGCTCATGTAAAATTGCACTGATCGGTACTGCCGCTAAATAATCGTCCGCCGCTGTTTTCCTCGCCAATCCTTCCCGCCGAATTTTCCCGCGAGTACTCCCCGCCGATTTTTCACGGCAGTAATCCCCGCCCTTTGTTCCCGCCATGACTTCTCGCCCTCTTTTTCCCGCCACGACTTCCCGCCCTTTTTTCCTGCCTATTCGGTTCGGTGCCTCTATAAATCCGGGCAACGGGATGTATCCTTTAACCCAGTTCATCTCTTCCTCCTCTTACTCTCTCATTTCCCTCTCTCCTTTTGCTCTCGCATTTTCCTCCACTCCTCTCCACTATGACCGACGCGTCTCCCTGGCCTGTAGATATGTCCATTGGGCTTTTCTTCATAGCCAGAACTGTTGAGATAGGCGATAAACCAGCCGACTGGGATACGTTGGTATCGAACCATGATGCTCTCGTTATACTTGGTAAGTCACTTCATCGAAGAGGGTGGAAACTGAAGACCCCAAATCAGGTACGAGCAGAGCTTCTCAGGATCAAGGCAAGGTGGGACAAGCTCACCTTCAAGAGTGAAGCTCGCATGATGGAGGTGGCTAATACACCTTGGTCCTGGATAGAAGATAGCGAAGATGAGGATGATATCTTCATGCCGCCACCGGTTGGAAGCAAGGCAAGAGCTGAGTGGGACAAGAGACAGGAGAAGAAGAAAGAGCAGGCCAAGAAGAGTCAAGCTGACATGACGGAGCAGGTTGTGGCACGTAGGGCCTTGATAGAAGAGAGCGAAGATGAGGATGATATCTTCATGCCGCCACCCGTTGGAAGCAAGGCGAGAGCTGAGTGGGACAAGAGGCAGGAGAAGAAGAAATCGCAGGCCAAGAAGAGCAAGTGCGAGGGATCGTCCAAGGGAAAGGGCGAGGCATCATCGAAGGGAAAGGGAAAGGCATCATGCTAGGGATAGATAGGACTCTTATTTATGTACCGCAAGTTATGTTGAACTATGTTGCAAGTTATGTTGAGTAGTTTGTCGAATAAAATCATGAAATAATAGAATGATGTCTCATACATAGATAGGTAAATGACTGATACATAAGTAGATATCACTGGTGTCGACGACGAGGTGGCGGAGGCCTCGGTGTACTCCATCCATATCTGTGGGGTGGCATCACATCACGGCGAGGTGCAGTTGACCCTTCACCTTGATCCTGTGTATCCTGTGTGGGGATAGGTGGTGGAGTACCTGGCTGATACTGGCTAAACCAGTCTACCTGCTCGTGCTGTGTCTGCTGATGACGGTCGTCAGTACTGTCCCATGTAACGGAGTCTCCTGCTAGTGTACAAGAAATTAAGTACTGAACAATGGCATACTGCACCTAACAATAGTAGGAAGGGACACACTTACCATGAGGATGAGATTGTGGTCGATAAGCGAAGTCCATGTAGGGTATCGGCTGCTGATGCTGCCATTGTTCGAAAGTAATCTGGTTCTGCTGCAACTGGTCGATATTAAACTGCGATTGCTGCCATGGGTCAGAAGTAAACTGTGATTGCTGCCACCCCGAGCCTCCAGCCTGGTCTGGAGGTGGTGCTCTCGGCGGCGCCTGCTGTGAGAGTCGTGGACGAGGCCCGTGGCGGAGTGGTGGAGAAATATGCTCCTCGTGCCATCCTGAGCCTCCAGCATGGTCTGGAGAAGGTGGCTGCTCCATGGACCGACGTGGGGCGCGCTCCTCCACCGAGTGACGCGGTGGGCGCTGCTGCGTGGATCGACGTGGGGCGCGCTCCTCCACCGAGTGACGCGGTGGGCGTTGTGCTTCTCGGTGTTGAACGACGTCTGAGACGCTGGTGCACGTGATGGCCGCGTAGATACGCCGCAGCTTCTCCTCGACCCGCCGGGCAAAGGACTGAGCCTGCTGACGGGGCACAAGAGGAACGTTCGAAAGCGATCGTCCGTACTGAGCCACCTCAGTCTGTAGCTCCCACGTCATATCGGCCTGCATTTGTCTCATAGTTAGGTATGCACTACATAGGCACTCATGTTGATTATGCTCTAAATAAAGTACTTACCGCTGACTGTCTGGACTCCAGTGTTGACTGGCTAGGGTATATCTCATCGTCATGTGCATGTGGAATGGGACGTAGCCGTGTCATCGACATGTACCTCTGTAAGTATCCGTGGAATAGCTCCATATCAAACGGGCCAGCGTGCCACACTTGTGTTAGTGCATTCTGCCACTCGTTGACGTAAATCCCCACCCGTTGGAGCCATTGAGTGGCGGTCTTGCTACTTTTCCGAGAGTACCTGTCATTAGAATTTGTTAGACCATCATTAAAGAACATAGATGAAGTAACAGACGCCTTCCTTATGTACATATATTTACTTACGCGTGCACGACATCTGGAAGGGGAACAACCGGACGCGGGGGATCTACCATCTGGCAAAGACCGAACTGCCGAATGACCCTCTGTTGAGACATCTCCTCAACTTGGCAATCAAAGATGATCTTCGATGTAGTCAGCCAGTACTCTCGATCTCTAGTGCACATAATAGATAACCCGCCGGGATATCGTGCGTGTCGTGTCTGCAGGGTGTACGGCTCCCAAATCACGACATCCTCTTTCAGTGTGTCGAACTGCTCGCTGAACGGTGGATAGCATCTAACGACTTGCTCTCCCGCGAAACGACACTGCATGACAAAATAGTTGTTAGTAACTTTCATATTGTAGTACCAGAAGTGCAATTTATTAAGACATTACACTGACCTTGCGACGGGTCCAGTGAGTGCCAAATGTAGGCAAATCAATTTGCTCTTCGTCGAACAGCAGGTCAGAGTGGTAGACAATTGTTTCATGTTCCTGGTTGCCGACTATTTGGTTGACACTTACATCTGGACGGCCGATAGGGAACCTCTCCCACGACCACAGTTGCAGCAACAATGGGCATCCTAGCAAGGCAGAACTGTCCTTGGTTAACTGGCAAGCATTGCACATACCTCGGTACGTAGCTGCTAAGACAGCTGAACCCCAACTCCACTGTGTGCATTCTTCCTGGCACGTCGCCTCCGCGATCCCTCTAGCAAAATGGATGTATCGCGCACTAATGGTCGACACGTGGTTCTCAGTGAACATCACCTTCCCGAGCAGCCACATAAGGTATGCCTCTAGGCTACGTGTAATCTGTGGGGCAGTCATCGAAGTGGCCGGGAACCCAAACCTCTGTATCTGCATTGGCAAATAGAACAATTTTCAGTACATGATACTTCTCCAACAAAATAGAACAAATAAATGAAACACACCTGATACTGCTCCAACCATCCAAATTTTGGCCCATGATTGTCATGGCCAAAGGCCAGAGCTCCATCACGGATGCCAAAGAATCGTTGGGCCATGTCTTGGGCCCAATTTTCCGGTGGATCCACTGGGCCTATGGGCACGCCAGCCAACGGAAGTCCCAGCAAGTACGAGACGTCCTGAAGGGTAGGAGCCATCTCTCCCCATCGAAAATGGAAAGTGTGAGTCTCGGGCCTCCATCGATCCACCAAGCACGTGAGCAAAGACGAGTCGTACTGTAAGCGACTAGTCTGGAACCCAAGTTGTCGCCCTTCTATCTCCTCCATACGAGTGGCCTCAACCAAACGAACGAATGGTAAGAGCCCAGCCCACTTCAATCTACATAAGAAGAAAGCAGAACAGTTTAGTCACATTGGCCCATAAATATCCCAACAGCAAGAGAAATAAATGTCACATGCCTCTGAAGCCAATCAGGATGTATGCACCAGTTCGAAATGGGAGTGCGAGTCACTAGGTGCTTCAAGGACCCCGGGTTAGCATCCAGTACCGTCGATCGGTGCTTTCTATCTATGTCAGCATTCAACAAAGATCCCGCCATCTGCACATTAGTTCCACACATATGACAAATTTAAGACATAGTTCCACACATATGACAAATTTAAGACATAGTTCCACACATATTACAAATTTAAGACATAGTTCCACACATATTACAAATTTAAGACATAGTTCCACACATATTACAAATTTAAGACATAGTTTCACACATATTACAAATTTAAGACATAGTTCCACACATATGACAAATTTAAGACATAGTTCCACACATATGACAAATTTAAGACATAGTTCCACACATATTGCAAATTTAAGACATAGTTCCACACGTCTAGTTTCTTCCTCTGCCTCTTCTTCCTCGGCTGCCACGTCCACGAGGAGCAGCTCCACCAATCCCGAAGATGTGGCAACTGGTGTATATATGACCAAATTGATTACACAGAAAACATTGCCTAGTAGGGCCTCCGGCTTCAGATTCATCCATATCATTACGAATGCGGACACATTGTCGCCTTCCTCTTCCTGTCCTCATCAGTACAGGATCTGGGATGTAAACCCTTTCACCTGGATTTACTTTATCGAAATTTCCCCATGCCCTATATCCCATCATCTCGCCTGTCCACGTATTGACCACCGCGTCCTTAAGGAAATAAGGAGACACAAACGAGATCGCATCCATACCCATCAACCCGCATGTAGCTAGTACATGAGAGCAAGGCAGATGCAACAGCTTGGGTTTATTGCACGTGCACTCACACGTTGGCCAGGCTTCGTTGCCTATCCTCACCTCCTGTGTCTTTACCTCTTCTCCTGTTCCAATCCGGTTGGAAGGGAGGCGTACCTCGAACCTTCTTTCCTGATTACCGATGGCGATGACATGCATGGACCGAGCCTTCTCCATCTTGGCATCCATGTAATGCATGATCTTTGAACAATACCTCGTGTTTGGGTTGTTCATGATATGCATCTGAGCCATCTGGAGTCTGTCTCTGAAATACTTCAGAGTTCCGGTGAAAATACACTCCACAATGGCTGTTAATGGTAGAGCCCTACTTCCTCTCAAGACAAAGTTGTAAGTTTCAGCCAGATTTGTAGTCATGACGCCAAACCTAGCACCATGAGTGTCATGCAGCAGAGACCACCTCTCTACAGGCTCGTGTTGTATCCATTCCTGAAATTTTTTAATCCTTCTGCCAGGCCTTCTCCTAGTACCGGGTTGGTCAAATCCTGGCAAGTCACAAAGGGCAATGGGTTCTTACTCCGGTGGTGCTGCTCCTGTTGTTGCCTGTGCAGCTAACACCGCTGCATGAGCCGCGACCGCTGCTGCTCTAGCTGCTCTCCTCTGAGTCACATGTTTTTTTAGTGAAGTCATCAAGATAGCCACGACACTTGATATACTTCCACTCTTGGTTCTGCTTGCAAAGCTTCTTGAATAGGTTCATAAGAGCTTTGTTCCTGAACTGTGAGAAAAAATTGGCCCCTAGATGCCGCATGCACCAACGACTCTGCATGTCCAGCCATGGAGTTACTTCATCAGGAGTGGGCTGTGTGAGCTTCTTTATTGCGCTTAGTATACCTGGATGCCTATCATGAAGCACGCATACATTCGGTGTATCTCTCACAATTGCTATCTTCAGCTGCCTGAAAAACCATACCCAACTCTCAGTGTTCTCGCTCTCCACGAAAGCAAAAGCAAGTGGAACCACTTGATTGTTTCCATCTTGGCCTATGGCAGTCAATATCTGACCCCTATACTTGCCAGTGAGAAATGTACCATCCACACAGATGACTGGTCGACAGTGAGTGAAAGCTTCTATGCATATAGCAAATGAGAAGAACACTCGATGAAGTACCCTCAAATTAGGTTCATGTGGCAATGTAAAGTGTTGGATGTCCACATAGGTGCCTGGATTCCTAGCCTGCAGTGTCTGGAGCATCCTAACAACACAGTCATACCCGTCTCGAAACGAACCAAACCTTGCCTCCAGTGCCCTTTGCTTAGTCCTCCAAGCCTTCCCGTATGAAATATTGTAGCGGAATCTGACAGAAACTTTGTTAATGATAGCTTTCACCCCCATGGCTTTGCCCTCCACTATCTCTGTGTACAACAGTCTAGCCAGGAGGGTTGACGTGAGGTTACGATGGTCCTGAAGGACACTTTCAAGTGTGCATGTGTGCATCACAACATCGATGACCTTCCAGTTTGTGTCATACCTAGGGACATGGGCATGCACCCTTGCAGGACATCCAGCTTCCTCGCAAACCAATGTCAAATATTGTTGTGATGACACCTTCGTTTTCATGACCCGTTGCATGGACATTGACCACTCAACAATTGCTTCCTGCAGATGTCTCTTGCTAGGATATAATGCACCCAGAGAGATGCTGTTCACGTGATAATGCCACGCCGAATCATGCCCATCGTTCACAGTCATTGCTGCTGTGTTGTCATTATTCCATGATGCCGGAATAGGTTGGCCGATCTCTTCTTGATCAGACTCGCCAGAATCATCAGCCGTATCACTGTTGCCTTCTGAGTCTTCGGCTTCCATTTGATGTTGCAACAAACCATCATATATCTCGTCCTCATCAGCTTCGCCACTGAATATGTCTTCCCCTAATCCTTCACCACCGTCCTCTGATACATAACCATCACCCCCGGTGTGTGCATAGCTACTATGACCTGATTCATATCCGCCGCCACCCTCTTGGCCCTGACTACTCTGGCTATGATCATAACTACCTCCAGCATGACCGGTCTGACTACTCTGGCCATGATCATAACTACCTCCAGCATGACCGGTCTGACTACTCTGGCCATGATCATAACTACCTCCAGCATGACCGGTCTGACTACTATGGTCATGATCATACCCAGCCTCTTTCACCACAGGTAACACTAAGAGACTGGGGTTAACTTCTCTTTTCTGGCAAGCTTGCACAAATTTGACCCATTTCTGTTGCGCTTTTATTGGCCTTAAATAAAAATTAGGGGTTTGCCTTGACTTAGTCCATAAAGCATGCACACCGACAGTATGGGTAGGAGGGAGCCCTAAACGAACACATAACCAATCCTTCAACTGAGTAACGGGCACTGTTTCAGGATTCTGAAGCACTTCATCCATAAATCTAAACTCGCTCAAATCAACTCCGTGCTAGTTTATTCTAACGGAACCAGGACCATACAAGAACCTAAACACTACATTATTTGACATGATTTTCGACCTAAAAAATACCAAAGATAGTCAAAAACAGGTACATTGACACATAATACTCTACAAATATCTTGCATCTAACAGACCCCATCAAACGCTACCTATGAACATACACACATGACTGCAATAAGCAAGAAATTAGGGTTTACCCTTGAAGCGTGCGAAGTCCTGCCGTGCAGCTGCCTCAGGTCAACGGATCAGCACCTCCACCATGCACCTTCCTCAAGTCCTAGCACCAGCCTCCACCATGGCCATTGCTCAACAAGAACACCACCAGATCCCACCACCAAAACGCCTCAAATCACTACACCAGGCTATTCCATTAGTAGATCGGGACTCTACTAGCTTGCTAATGTGTCAGAGCAGCGAGTTTGGATAGAAATCTAGGCTACAAATCGGTGCAACGGCTGAAAAAATGAGGCAAAATGAGAGCAAGCAAGAGAGGAAGAAGAGCTAGAGAGGAGCTAGCAGACACGCGAGCTGGAAATGAGAGCAAGCAGACGACGGGCCGGGCGGGCGAGCTAATATAGCTGGGGCGCGTCGTCCCTTCAACGGACGAAACGGGCGTCGTCCCTTGAACAGCCGACACGGCTGACCCCTGTCACCCCGACAGCGCGCGTCGTCCGTTGAACCGCCGACGAGGCCGACCCCTGCCACCCGACACGTTGGTCGTCTGTTGAAGAAAAGAAGACAACTTGGTCGTCTTTTCAACAAAAGACGACATGTTGGTCGTCCCCTCAAGCGACGAACGCGCTCTGAACGGACGACGCACCGACAGATTTGAAATTTGCCAAATTTGCGTATTATTTGTGAAAATCAATAAAAAAATGTATTATTTAAAAAAATTTAGCAAGTATATGTGTATCATTAAGAACCGCCAACGGGGTACCCCTTGCACATGATACGGGAGCTTTCCCATAATCAAAATGACAAGGCAAGCAGACAATGAGCATCTCAGTGATCTTTTTATTTGCTATTTGCATAGGTTTTTATTGAGGATGCTTCATAGAGTGCTCACTATGGTGATGCTGCAAGTTTCCACCATGATTAGGCATGGCTTAGGCTAGCGGCCCAGGCGTTTCTCTAACACATATATAAACTCCATGATCTTACAAGTTCCACTTTTATTTCACACCGCCGGGATCCGTAAGCAAAATAACATAATATCAACGGGGTACAAAGTACAAGTGCAATGTTGAAAGCGTTCCCCATGATACATGGTTCTGCTAATTTCAACTTATAAAGCGCAAGCATATACGCAACAAAGAAGGACCCAATGGTTCAAGTTTATTAGAGGCAATAAAGTAAAGTGTGCCATCAAGTTCGTGAGAGCTTTAATCACTAGTTTTCTCATAACAAGTGGAAGGTAAACAAAAGCATGAATATACTTGGAATAGCATAATCTAGTAGGTAGGTATGGTGGACTCTTTGGAAAAACTTGGTTTAGGGAGTTGGATGCATGAGTGGAACTCATACTTGGTTGTGGAGGCTAGCAAAAGACTGGGAGCGACAAACTAAGAGAGCAATAATGGCCATAATCATGCAGAGCGACAAAACATCATTGATCAAAGAATAAAGTGATACTACAAGTTGAAAACTAAAGGATCATAAAGGCTATGGTGACTTGAGATAGTCATAACATGGTGTGAGCATGCGCCAAGTCAACCCAAATAAAGCATCAAAGGAGAATACCACTATACTATGCTTTAATATGCTAAAACAACGCATGATTCATCCAAGGCACATTAAGCAATCTCAATTGTTTATAACAAGTCATGCTATAGCAAAGAATACTAAGCATAAAGCCAAAACAATATCGAGCATGGCATGACAAAGCATAGGCCACAGTAAAAAACGAGCTCTTTTTACCACATAAGCATAAAATTTCCTACTCTTTTCCAAACCAAACCAAACTATTTGCAAACCAAAGTGTGAAAGAGGGGGTCCAACCAACTTATTCAGAAAACTAAGCAAACCAAGCAAACTAAAAACCAAAACGAAAACAAAAAAGAAGACGCTCCAAGAGAAACACAACTGTGCACGAAACAATAAAAAATGAAGCGTTTGGAAGAAACCTAGAATTTTTATTGATGAAGAAGGGGATGCCTTGGGCATCCCCAAGCTTTGACGCTTGTACTTCTTGGATATTTCTTGGGGTGACACGCGTGGCATCCCTAGCTTGAGCTTTAGTCCATCCTTCATCTCATTACTCATTCCTTCCATACACCTGAAATTTTTCCTTCATACAAAACTTAGCAACATTAGTGCACTTAAGATAAATAAGTCTCAAGTTTCAGTTCTAACACCAAATAAACTTCCATTAGAACACTAGATACTGTAGCACTTACCTCAAAAAGCTCAATTCCCCAAAGGAACTCAAGAAGGAACTAACAAGAAGCAAATGCAGAAAATGGCAGAAATCTGTCAAAACAGACCAGCAGGTAAAGACGAATTTTTTCGAAGACCTTCTGTTGCTCAAATCAAAAAGTGTTGAACTAACGAAAGTTAGATAACAACCTGGGGCAGAAGCAAAAAAATTTACAGCTCATTCCGGCGTACAGAGCTCTCTCAGGAATTTTTACGGTGAAGCACAGAAATCTGTTTCGGGACAACAACTTTCCCAATCATTACTTCACTCTCATTAGAGGTTACTCTTGGCACAAAAAGCAAATAAAAAGGATAAGGATAGGTTATTACAGAGGTAATAACTTCCGAGACTCAACTAAAACTCTTGGGTTATCTCCCAACAAGTACTTTTCTTTAACGCCTTTAAGTTAGGCATACGAACCAAAGAAAGAATCAAGTGTTCTCAAATGAAGAAGCATTAAGACCAAGTTTTGTTTTCATACGAGAAGCAAAAGGAATATTTTCTCTCTTTTTAGGGAAGTGTTCTATACCTTTCTTGAGTGGGAGTTGATATTTAATGGTGCCTTCTTTCATATCAATGATGGCACTAACAGGTCTAAGAAAAGGTCTTCCCAAAGTAATAGGACAAGAAGCATTGTATTCAACATCCAAAACATAGAAATCAACGGGGACATAGGAATCATTAACCATAATAAGAACATAATTAAGACTCCCCATGAGTTTCTTTTTAGCATTAGCATCAAGTGGGACATTCAAATAACAATCTTCAAGAGGAGGCAAATCAAGCATATCATAAATCCTTCTAGGCATAATAGAAACACTACTATCAAGATCACACAAAGCTTTGAAATCAAAGTCGTTCACTTTCATATTAATGATGGGTTCCCAACCATCTTCTTGTTTTATAGGAATAGAAGCTTTATGTTTCATCTTTTCTTCTTTAATCTTTATGAGAGCATTAGTAATGTGTTTTGTAAAAGCCATGTTCATAGCACTAGCATTAGGACTTTTAGCAAGCTTTTGTAGGAACTTAATAACTTCAGAGATGTTGCAACCATCAAGATCAAAATCAACCTTATCATTTAAAGTAGTAGAACTATTACTAGCCTCAACACTAGTGGTGGTTATAGTAGAAACACTAATGTTTCTAGCAATTTCATCTTCTCTTTCCCACTTAGCATGTAATTCAGCTAATAGTCTAACATTTTCATCAATTCTTACTTGTATGGCATTAGTAGCTGCAAAGGGATTCTCATTAGTTTCAGGTTTAGCAGCCATTTTATTAATCAATGAAGATTGAGCTTCAGACAAAGATGATATATTTCTTTCAGCATTAGAGAGTTTCAGTTGTAAACTAGGAATTTCTCTATTTAGACTCTCAAGTTGATGGCTAATGTTCTTCAAAATGATAGATTGCTCCTCCATTGTTTTAGTAAATAGTTTATTTTGCTCATATTGCATTTGCATAAAGTTTTTAGTGGCTCTTTCAACTTCCAAAATTCTACCTTCACTAGGTAATTCAGATTTACCATTGTTGGGAGGATATGGCTTATAATTGTTGTTACCAAAATTGTTCCTATAAGCATTATTACCATAAGCATTGTTGCCAAAGTTGTTATTTCTTATGAAGTTCACATCAACTTGCTCTTCTTGAGCAACCAAAGAGGCTAAAGGAACATTATTTGGATCAATATGGGCTTTCCCATTAACAAGCATAGACATAATAATATCAATCTTATCACTCAAGGAGGAGGTTTCTTCAACAGAATTTACCTTCTTACCTTGTGGAGCTCTCTCAGTATGCCATTCAGAATAATTAACCATCATATTATCCAATAGTTTTGTTGCAACACCCAAAGTGATGGTCATAAAGGTACCTCCAGCAGCTGAATCCAATAGGTTCCTTGAAGAATAGTTCAATCCTGCATAAAAAGTTAGGATGATTCTCCAAGCAGTCAGTCCATGAGTGGGACATCTCTTTACCAAAGATTTCATTCTTCCCAAGCTTGAGCAACATGCTCATTATCAAGTTGTTTAAACTTCATTATTTCACTTCTCATGGATATAATCTTAGCAGGAGGATAGTATTTTCCAATAAAAGCATCTTTGCACTTAGTCCAAGAATCAATACTATTCCTAGTTAAGGAATTCAACCATTCTTTAGCTTTTCCTCTCAAAGAGAAAGGAAACAATTTCAGCTTAATAATATCACCATCTATATCCCTATGCTTTTGCATCTCACAAAGTTCAACAAATTTATTTAGATGGGAAGCAGCATCTTCATTACCAATACCAGAAAATTGTTCTCTCATAACAAGATTGAGCAAAGCAGGTTTTATCTCTAATAAAGTATTTTAAGCCATAGGTGGAGCAATAGGAGTGCTCATAAAATCATTGTTGTTGGTGCTAGTGAAGTCACACAACTTGGTGTTTTCAAGAGTAGTCATTTTTTTTGGGTTTTCAAATAAGAAAGCAAACAAGTAAAACTAATTTTTGTGTGTTTTTGTGAAGAACAAAACAAGCAAACAAAGCAAAAAGAAAACTAAGCAAAACAAAAACAACAAAGTAAAGAGATTGGTTATGAGGGACTCCCCTTGTGAAGATGTCCTTGACTCCCCGGCAACGGCGCCAGAAAATCGCTTGATGGCTCAATGCACGGCGCCCAGAAAAATGCTTGATGGCGGTGTTGAGCTCGTTGGGAACCCCAAGAGGAAGGTATGATGAGCACAACAACAAGTTTCCCTTAGTTATGAAACCAAGGTTTAATCGAACTAGTAGGAGCAAGGAAACACCCCAAAGGTGTTACTAGCTGAGCTTTGGCAGGGCGCACTACTGGTGCTAGTAGCAACATGGAGACCTGCACAACACAACCACAGAACTTTGTCCCCAACTTGCGATGAGGTTGTCAATCTCACCGTGTTTTGCGGAAAACAAAGGATTAAACGTATCAAATGGAAAGAAGTAAAAGTTTGCAGAAAGTAAACACAAAGCAGTAAATAGTTTATAGATTGTATGTAAAGAAAAGGACCGGGATCCATAGTTCACTAGAGGTGGCTCTCCTTAGATAGATAACATGCTGGGTGAACAAATTACAGCGGGGCAATTGACAAACACCGAGAAAGCAATACATGCATATACTAATCATCTTGACTCCTCTGAGACTTGATTGGGCAATACAACATAATACATAGACCGCCATCCAGCTGCATCTATGACTAATAATACACCTTCACGTTATCATCCGAACCCCCTCCAGTATTAAGTTGCAAGCAACATATTATTGCTTTACGAACTGCGTGTAAGGTAAACAATACGATTGTTCTATGAACAAAGGATTGTTGTTTTCTCCCTAGTAGCAACAGCACATCTAGTAACTTAGAGATTTCTGTCACTTCCCCAGATTACCAGAGTCATGAACCCACCATCGAGCATAAATACTAACTCTTGGAGTTGTTAGCATCTACTTGGCCAAGATAGCTACTAACAACGGAAAGCATGCAAGATCACAAATAACAAAGACATGATAGAATCAATAATCAATCTGAAATAGCATCTCAATATCCATCGGATCCCCACAAACACAACATGTATGGATTACAAATAGATGATCTTAATCATGAATGGAGCTCACAAGATCTAAACATGAAAGCACAAAGGAGGAGAAACCAGCCATCTAGCTACTACATGGATCCGTAGTCCAAGGATGAACTACTCACGCATCACACCGGAGGCTTGCATGGTGATGAAGAAGGCCTCCAGGGTGAATTCCCCTCTCCAGCAGGGTGCCGGGAAGAGCTTCAGGTCCCCCTCGATCTAGGGACAGAGACGACGGCGGCTATAGACTCTTTCGTGGATTTTTGATCAAGTACTTAGGGATTTCGTCCCAAGGGCAACTTATAGGCGGAAGGAGAGGCCGAGGGGGTGCTGGGGGCGGCCAGACCACCCCCTGGCGCGGGCCAGGCCTGGCCGCGCGGCCAGGTGGTGTGACCGGCCCCCAGCCCTTCTCTGCCTCGTATTCTGGCACTTGATCCCTTCTGGAAAAATAGGCACTTTGGCTTTTGTCCCGTCCAATTCCGAGAATATTCATTTTCTGACTTTTCTGGAACCAAAACAACAGAAAACAGGCAGCTGGCACAGTGGCTCTTGTTAATAGGTTAGTCCAAGAAATCATAATAAAAGTACTCCAAAGTTGGAACATAGCAGAAGAAAGTGGATAAAACCAAGCATGGAACATCAAAAATTATAGATACATTTGCAATGTATCAAAGACATGCTACAAACTATTAGCGAGCTGGAGCTAATCATAAGAAATCAAGAACTACTAAGCATCCAAAGATAACATACACCTTATACGAACGGACTAAGCATGCCCACAGTGATGAGTATATGTACAAAAATGAAAACAAATAGAGTTCGTTACCAGCCTCTTACCACGCCTCAAGTTGTCATTAACCCTCATTATTGCTCTTCACTTGTGTGGCTTGAATAATAATATGAAACTAATATCCACTGAGGACTACTGAACCCTGTAGCAAACTCACAAAACCAAAGAAGAACGACAAATATTTTTGTTGTTTTCGATTTTTAAAACAAGAACCAAAAGGAAACACAAGCAAACAAAAATATTTTTGTTTTTTTCGAATAGTTCAAACAAAGCAACAAACCAAGGCAAAAATGAAGAAGCAAATCAAAGAGAAACAATAGAAATATTTTTGGTATTTTTGTGTTTTAGAAAGCAAAAGCAAAGAAAGAACGAAAACTAAAAAGAGAACGAAACATGAATATACAAAGTACCGACGCAACATGATATGGAGATGAGTGCGGTGTCGGCGTACCTCCCCCCAAGCTTAGGCTTTTGGACTAAGTGGGTATCAATCCAGATACGGGTAAGGGTTCCAAGCAGGAGGATCATGATAAGAATGGTCGTAGTTGGGCCCGTGGGAAGAAGAAGCTCCCCAATCATAAGCAGGCTGCTGATATGAAGACTCTCCCTCATTCGAGGGCTGGACCGAATCATCCGTGACCTCCCTTCTAGTGTCCTGCTCCTGTTGGGAGAGCTCTCCCAAGTACGTGTCAAGCTCCTCCTCAGTGAGGGACCATCCTTACCTGTTATCAAGGTTAAACAAAATAGGTGTAGGCAAAAGAACAACACGCTCGAACTTGCTCTTTCTCCAACCAGCTTTGAGAAAGGTCGACAGCAATATTGTAAATTTTGTAGTGGACCATGGGGTTAGGCAAAGAGTGACTAAGTCTTGCACCACAGACATGGTTAGCTTCACAAATTGACAAGGCTCATCTTCCAAAAAGTGCTCTAACCCTGCATTAGAAACCAAAGTGTGGAAATCTTGGAGAATTCCCGCAGCTCTCATGAACTCAAAACATGGATAAATGGAAGGAAAAACTTCCTCCTCCCGGTGGACATTCATGACCTTAGGCACCCATAGTTCATGTTGGTTTAGTTGATGCTCATTCATCATCTATTCTGAAATTTAAACACCTATTAAACAAGTGATTGCAAAGTGAATAAAATGAAGGATTCTACTCATAGGGACTTGTAAGAGGCCTGAACATGCATCAAAACTATATCTCTAAGCATCAAACAAGCTTACAAGCTCTCATAACCTGTCACCTACAACAGAAAAATACTCAAGATATAATCCACTAAACACAAACCTACTTGGACAAGGGGAGGAGTCACATACCAGAGAACAAGTGCTCCAAATTTCAGCAACAAAGATGGGCTGAGCAAGGAGATCGAAAAAATCAAGAGCAAGCACAACAAGAACACGATTTTTAGCAATGAACTGGAGCTTACTTGGGAGAGAGAAGAAAGTGGCAAGTGAGAGAGTTAGTGGAGGGCCAGGGGTGGCCCACACCATGGTATGGCGCCACCCAGGGCAGGCCGCGCCACCAGGTGGTGAGCCTGCCTGGTGGGTCCCCCTGTCACCTCCCAGGCACTCCTCTGCCCCTTTTTTCACGTAAAAATTTAATATGAATTTTCTGAAATTTTTCGAGACACTTTATTTTTGGGCAATTTTCAGGCATAGAAGAATGATTTTCTGATAGACAGATTTTTTTGGAATAATGATGCAATGACAAAACAAGGCTAGAACTATAGAAGTTCTAAGACACTCTAACATGCAAGCAACCAACAACAAAGAAAACTAAACAAAAATTAAAATTAAAATGGATAGCAAGAGAAGTAAACGGAGATAATCATAGTGAAAACATTGTTTTGTTCAACGAAATCATTTTGTTAACAAGGTTGATCAGGTCTTGTTACCAAAACAATTTCATATGAGACAAAACTTTGTATTCCACTAATGATTATGTTACCTCAACCTTGATAGCAATGGTCCCAATCATAATAGTTTCAAAATTTTCTCTTAGGATGGGACAATATATTTCTCCAACTTGAATGCCCTCAACATGTTCAATTGAATTCAAACCATAAGTCCTTTCAATCTTCTTGGGGAATTAGATAGTATGTTCCTTGTCATTAACATTGAAAGTCACCTTTCCTTGATTACAATTAATAACAGCTCCTGCAGTATTTAGAAAAGGTCTCCCAAGAATAATAGAGATATTATCATCTTCAGGCATTTCAAGCACAACAAAATCAGTAAATATCAAGCAATTATGAGCCACTTGAACAAGTACATCCTCACATATACCAAAAGTAATAGTGGTAGATTTATCAGCCATTTGCAAAGATATATCAATTGGTATTAACTTTTCTAGTTGAAGCCTCTTATAGAGAGAGAAAGGCATAACACTAACTCCAGCTCCCAAATCACACAAAGCAGTTCTAATATAACTGTTCTTAATAGAGCAAGGGATAGTTGGAATCCCAGGGTCTCCAAGTTTCTTTGGAACCTTACCATTAAAGGAATAATTAGCAAGCAAAGTAGAGATTTCTTCATTAGGGATCTTCCTTTTATTCGAGACAATATCCTTCATATACTTTTACTAAGGAGGCAATTTAATAGCATCAGTCAAAGGAATTTGTAGGAATAAAGGTTTCGTCCACTCACAAAACTTATTATAGTGTTCATCTTCCTTTGACTCGTGTTTCTTATCAGGGAAAGGCATAGGTTTTTGGACCCAAGGCTCTCTTAGCACCAAAATCTTCTTTAGTGTATTTAGTATTCTTAGTGTGCTTTTCAGGTTCTTCTTCAACTTTTTCTTCATTAGGAACTTCATTTTCTTCATTACCACTTTCAGTTTTAGCATCAGAGATAGATATACTATTAGGATCTATAGCAGGTTCAGAGGGTTGTACAACAGTTTTATGTTTCTTTTACTTTTCTTACGAGTAGAACCACTATTTTCAGCTTGTTGAGAATCCTGCTCAATTCTTTTGGGATGCCCCTTAGGATAAAGAGGATCCTGGGTAGCAGCACCACTTCTAGTTCTAATTTCATAAGCATGTTTTTCTTTAGCAGCATTAACTAGCAAGTCTTTTTGCAGTTTAACGAGTTGATCTATTTGAGTTTGAACCATTTGAAAGTGTTTGACAATCATTTTAACATCATTAGAGGTTCTTTCCACAATATCTTTCAACTCAACAATAGCTCTAGTGTTTTCCATTAGATGATTTTGCACCCTTTTATTAAAATTATCTTGCTTAACAATAAAGATATCGAATTCTTCTAAGTATTGATCAGGAGCTTTAGAGTAAGGGATATCACCTTCATCAAAGTGTTGGAGAGAGTGTACCTCAATAGTGGATGCGTAGGGAATAGGCTTACATAATTCTTCTATAGGAGGTAAATTCTTGACATCTGCAACTTTAATTCCCTTCTCCTTAAGACATTTCTTAGCTTCCTTCATCACTTCATCATTTAATTCAATAACTCCCCTCTTCTTTGATGTTGGAATAAGCACTGGTATAGTAGGTTCAGGTACAATTACTTCAGGTATAGCTTGTTCAGGAGGACTCCAATCTTCATAGTTCTTACTTATTTTAGCCATTAATTCCTCAGCTTCCTTAGGAGTCCTATTCCTGAAAACACAATCAGCACAACTATCTAGGTATGTCCTAGATTCTTCGGTTAGTCCATTATAAAATATATCAAGAAGCTCATTCTTAGGTAATGGACTTCCAGCTTGTGCATGAATCAAAGCACAAAACCTTGCCCAAGATTCGGGCAATATCTCTTTTTCTCCCTGTTTTAAATCAAAAAGTTCCTGCAAAATAGCATGTCTAGCACTAGGACAAAAATATTTCTACAGGAAAGTACTAATCAAGCAATCAGGGCTATCAATAGATCTAGGAGGTAAATTACTAAACCAAGTTTTAGCTTCTCCTTTCAGTGAAAAGGGGAAAACCTTAGCAACAAAGTAAGTACGCATCTTAATATCATCAGAAAACAAGCCACTCATGGTAGAAAGTTCATTCATATGTGCTACCGCACTTTCATTTTTAGTCCCACAAAAAGGTTCTTTCTCAACAATAGCTATGTAAGATAGATCAAGAGAGAAATCATAATCTTTATCTATAATGTTTATGGGTGAGGCAGCAAACTTAGCAATAGGAGATAATTTGGGTCTAGTAGTACGCCTCTCAAGGAGACTCTTAGCAGCGCTCCTATCATGGGTGTTTTTACATTCTTTAATAAATTCATCGGTCATCTCAACATAACCATCTTCAATATCATAACTTTCACTAGACTCAGGAGAACTAACAGGTGTGGTAGTGTCTTCATTAGGAGTTTCAGTATTTCTAGCTATAGTTCTAGCAATCGTAGCATCTAGGAAAGGACCTAATGAACCACTCTTATCAAGCACAGTAGAAGCAGCATCATAAGCATCAAAAGTTTCAGATTCAGCAGTAGTATTGTGTGTAGCATGTGTAAGTCGTGGTGGTGTAACGAGCTTACTCATAACAGATGGTGAATCAAGAGCAATAGGGGTTATCCCGATTTCTGTCCTCCTTGAACACATGTGATGCTCACATCAAATCCATTCCCTCCGGTTATCCCGATTTCTCCCACTTTGGGGCCATTGGTTTCGGACAACAACGTGTGTATACAACTTGCATATAAGACCATAAACAATACTATCATAATGAATCAATAACATATTCAGATCTAAAATCATGGCACTCAGGCTCTAGTGACAAGCATTAAGCATAACAAGTCGCAACAAAGTCATAAGGCACTAATAGAAGATACTAGGCACCATGCCCTAACAATCTGATGCCATTACATGAACGATCTCATCCAATACCTACCATCCCCATAGCCTACATCGGGGGATTACTCACTCATGGATGGGGGAAACATGGATGGTCGATGGAGAAGCGATGGTGATGATGATGGCGATGATCTCCTCCAATTCCCCGTCCCGACAGGGTGCCAGAACGGAGTTTCTGGTGCTGTTTCGTGGAATCTGGTGGTGGCGGCGAAGCGGAACTCCTTCTAGAAAAACGTCGACCCCCTTGAGTTTTTAGGTCAGAAGGCAACTTATAGGCAAAGAGGGAGACCGAGGGGGAGTCTGGGGCAGCCAGACCACCTCCTGGCACGACCTGGGCTTGCCCGCGCGGCTAGGTGGTGTGGCCTAGGCCTAGCCCCCTCCGTCTCGTATTCTGGCTCCGGGAGTCTTTTGGTGAAATAGGATTTTTGGCATATTTTCCAGGATTTTTCCTGATAGTTGATTTTCTGCACAAAAAGTAGACACCAAGGCAATTCTGCTGAAAACAGCGTCAGTCCATGTTAGTTGTATCCAAATCACACAAGTTTAGAGGAGAAACAATAGCAAAAGTGTTTGGGAAAGTAGATACGTTTTGGACGTATCAATCCGCAGCAGAAAACAAAAAGTTTCCTACGTTGGAAACCAAAAACTTCCTAGGATCTATCTATGTAGTAATGCAGTAACGACCAATGCGTATAGAATACATACCCTTGTAGATCGTACGCGGTTAACGTTCCGAGAGGAATGTGGTTGAAGTAGTCGTACTCGTAGCCGACCTCATGGTCGCGAAGCTCCTCGCAGGTCACCCCTTGTTCCTTCTTCATCGTGCAGCAGCTCCGGATCACGACATTTAAGCGCCCCAAGTGTTGCGCCTCGTGTCTTCGTACACATCCGGTGCATTATGAGACCTCCGGATCCGATCCTGCCGGGAGTGCAGAAGTTGATATCCGGCTAGGAATCCCTGCATCGCAACGGTGTACTGCAGGTGTGCCTTGTTTGCACAACCCAAACTTCGGGCCATGGTCACAAGGGACAGAGAGAGAGGGAAGGAGGAATTCAACCAAAGGACTTCTCCAAATATTGGTGTGTTTCATCCCACCCATGGGCACCCCTTTATATAGGGGGAGGGGGTGTGCCCTCCCCTTTGGGTTTCCCATGTGGGACTATTCAAGGGAGAGGGGGAGGCGCATGGGCCCTTAGGGCACCATGGGCCGGCCGACCAGGGGTGGGCCCCACCCGTGCACAACCCTAGGCTAGACGGGTGGGCCCCCTTGAGGCGCCTAGGCCTTGGCCCTTTGGCCCTTGGCCCTTCCCTCCTTCGGTTTTCCCTCATGGGCCCTTTTTCCCTAGAAAGTTTGGCCCATTAGTGGAATACCCCTTCAAATTAGATTTTAATATTATATCTAATATTAATTACATTAATTAATATGTAAATACATATTACAAAATCCGGCTTGACCCGAAACACCTTTCGGTTCCCTTTCGATTTCCTCCGAACGACTTCGGATCTTTCCCGGAATGATTCCGGTCCTTTATTCTTTCTCTGAACAACTTCGGTTCTCTCTACGGAACAATTCCGGCTTTCTCTTTCTCTACTATGATTCCGTCTTACGAATGATCGCTCTCATTGTACCCTTAAGTGTATCCTCTCACGTCTCGGGAATGCTCTAGACATGATCTGTATCAATGATCAAGAGAGGAACCAGGGATATCTATGTGACCCTAATACATTGCAAATGTATCTATAATTTTTGATGTTCCATGCTTGGTTTTATCCACTTTCTTGTGTTTTGTTCCAACTTTGGAGTACTTTTCATATGATTTCTTGGACTAACCTATTAACAAGAGCCACAATGCCAGCTGCCTGTTTTCTGCTGTTTTTGGTTCTAGGAAAGTCAAAAAATGAATATTCTCGGAATTGGACGGGACAAAAGCCAAAGTGCCTATTTTTCTGGAAGTCATCAAATGCCAGAGTATGATATGGAGAGGGGCCAGGGGGACACCACACCACCTGGCCGCGCGGCCCAGCCTGGCCCGTGCCAGGGGGTGGTGAGGCCAACCCTGGCACCCCTCGGCCTCCCCTTCCGACTATAAGATTCCCTTGGGACATAAACCCTAAGTACCCGATCAAAAATCCATGAAAGAGCCTGTAGCCGCCGTCATCTCCATCCCTAGATCGGGAGGGATCTGAAGCTCTACCCGGCACCCTGCCGGAGAGGGGAATTCACCCTGGAGGCCTTCTTCATCACCATGCAAGCCTCCGGTGTGATGCGTGCGTAGTTCATCCTTAGACTACGGATCCATGTAGTAGCTAGATGGCTGGTTCTCCTCCTTTGTGCTTTCATGTCTAGATCTTGTGAGCTCCGTTCATGATCAAGATCATCTATTTGTAATCCATACATGTTGTGTTTGTGGGGATCCGATGGATATTGAGATGCTATTTCAGATTGATTATTGATTCTATCATGTCTTTGTTATTTGTGATCTTGCATGCTTTCTGTTGTTAGTAGCTATCTTGGCCAAGTAGATGCTAGCAACTCCAAGAGTTAGTATTTATGCTCGATAGTGGGTTCATGCCTCTGGTAATCTGGGGAAGTGACAGAAATCTCTAAGGTACTAGATGTGCTGTTGCTACTAGGGAGAAAACAACAATCCTTTGTTCATAGAACAATCATATTGTTTACTTTACACGCAGTTCGTAAAGCAATAATCTGTTGCTTGCAACTTAATACTAGAGGGGGTTCGGATGATAACCTGAAGGTGGATTATTAGTCATAGATGCAGTTGGATGGCGGTCTATGTATAATGTTGTAATGCCCAATCAAGTCTCAAAGGAGTCAAGATGATTAGTATATGCATGTATTGCTTTCTCGATGTTTGTCAATTGCCCCGCTGTAATTTGTTCACCCAGCATGTTATCTATCTAAGGAGAGCCACCTCTAGTGAACTATGGATCCCGATCCTTGTCTTTTGCATTCAATCTACAATCTTTTACTGCTTTGTGTTTACTTTCTGCAAACTTTTACTTCTTTCCATTCGATACGTTTAATCCTTTGTTTTCTGCAAAACACGGTGAGATTGACAACCTCGTCGCAAGTTGGGGACAAAGTTTTGTGGTTGTGTTGTGCAGGTCTCCACGTTGCTACTAGCACCGGTAGTGCGTGAAGGGGTTCGTAGCATGGAAAACAAAAATTTTCTATCGCATACAAACAAACAAGACAAGATCTATCTACTAGATTGTAGCAACGAGTCGATGGAATAACTTACCCTCGAAGATTCCAAAGCGGTTAACGAGAGCAGATTCTCGTGGGTGATGTAGTCGTACTCTTTCCGATCTCAAGATCGCGTAGACGATCCTTCCGGCGCCACGTTCCGGCAGCGCTCCCATAGTCGGTCACACGTTCGGTACTCGACGAAGACCTTCCTCTCCCTTGTTCCAGCAGGCAGCGGAGGTTGTAGCACTCTCCTCGCGATTCCGGCAGCACAACGGCGTGGTACCGGAAGTAGAGGGGAAATCCCGCAGGGCTTCGCCTTAAGCCGGTGCGAGTATGGTGGAGCTTATGAGAGAGGCTATTAGTGGTCTAGTAATTAGACACACCAATTAGAGGGCTCTAAACCAATTAGAAGGCTCTAAACCGAATAGCTCTAAACCGGGGTCTAGATCTAGGGTTTAGTTTAGAGGATAGGAAACTTGTGTGTCTAGGAGGGGAGCCCTGCCCCTCCTTATATAGATGGGAGGGGGCTGGCGCGCCAGGGGAGGGAGGGAGTCCCTCCCCAACTCGGCCTTGGGCTGGGCGCCGGCCTGGAGGAGTCCAACTCCTCCTCCAAGTTGATTCCAACTCCTCTTGCTTGTTTCCCACAGTTTCTTGTTTTAGCCGTTTGACTTTCAAACTGGACATTTGACTTTTCTGTTTTAGGATTCAATTTAATCCTATATTTGGGACAGCAAGAACACTTAGTACATGATGCAATCATTCCAATATGTAATGACACATTCATGTACCCCTTCCCCCCCGGAGTGCCGGACAATCCGGAACCTTCTAGAACATTCCCGATGAAAACACCGGAATCATTCCCGAACTCCGAAATGGGACTTTCCTTATATGAATCTTATTCTCCGGACCATTCCGGATCACCTCGTGATATCCCGGATCCCATCCGAGACTCCGAACAACATTCGGTCTCTTTCTCATAATACCATAACTACTCAAACAACGTCGAATCCTTAAGTGTGTCTCCCTACGGTTCGTGAATTATGCGGACATGATCGAGACACTTCTCCGAACAATAACCAATAGAGGAATCTGGAAATTCATATGGCTCCCACATATTTCTACGATTACTTTGCGATCGAATGAACCACTTACATACGATACCAATTTCCCTTTGTCTCACGATATGTTACTTATCCAAGGTTATGATCGTCGGTATCTCTGCATACCTAGTTCAACCTCGTTACTGATAAGTACTCTTTTCTCGTTCCCGTGATATGTGATCCCTTGTGACCAATTCACATGCTTGCAAGCTAATTGGATGACATTTCACCGAGAGGGCCCAGAGAATATCTATCCGTCATGTGGATGGACAAATCCCACTCTTGATCCATGTGTTTCAACCAATACTTTCCGAACACTCAATGCCACTTTTATAGCCACCCTGTTACGGTGTGGTGTTTGATGACATCAAAGCATCCATCCAGTAAAGGTGATATGCACGATCTCATGGTCGAAGGAATTAGGTTACTATGTATCAGAAAGCATATAGCAATTGAACTATTGAAATGACTTGATCTTTATGCTACGCTTATCTATAGGAGTATGTCCATCACATCATTCTCCTAATGATATGATCCTGTTGTTAATAACATCTCTATGTTCATGATCAGGAAACCATGATCATATATTAACCAACAAGCTAGTTTAACAAGAGGCTTTACTAGGGACTCTTATTTTAGTTTACAAATCACACAAGTATTAATGTTTCCGGTTAATACAATTATAGCATGGTATGCAAACATTTATCATAAGTGTGAAGACATGATAATAACCACTTTATTATTGCCTCTTGGGCATATCTCCAACAGTCTCCCACTTGCACTAGAGTCAATAATCTAGTTTCGAACCTTTGTGTATATAACACCTATGGCTTTCCGGTGTTGTATGTACACGATTGCTAGTGGTCAACTGATCTCCGGATCTGACACTTCCAGGTCCGTGTGTAATTGCATGTCTTTGCGTCTCTACGCATCACTCATTCTCTAATGAGATGGCTTTGTATAAATTTGGTATTTCGGTGTGACCTTTAGCTCTTTGGGGTTAAAACATGTTGATAATATTGTCGCACAATATATCTTCATAGTATTATCCCACTGTGAACTACACCTAGTTTGATAACAAACTTCTTGACACAAATGCCCTCTTTTGCTGCTATAATAGCAGTCATATACTTAGCCTTTTGTTGTAGTATCTGTCACAATGTATTAACTTTGGAAATCATCCAAATCCATTATGGAACTCACTTTCCATTATATTGTGCCACCCTTAGTTTAGATTGAGATAATCTTAATTTGTACTTTGTGACAAAGCTAGTATCAATGTAGTACTTTTACAATGAACTAACCATCTATTTGTCACTTCTACAAATATTATACTCTTAGTTCTTTCAGAAGATCATAAGAATATCCTTACTATTGTCCAATGATCATCTTACGAATCATTCTGGTATATGCTCTCAACATTTAGAGCATAGGACATATCTGGATTTGTACATATCACAGTATGATTGATATAAATACTCTTTGTGATTTCATACATCAAGTATCAATCTATACTTGATTATTTGTTTCACTTTACCAAATGTCAATACACTTGAATATATCATCAACATTGAACTCATTCAATCCTTTCTGTGCGACAAGAACCTTCTCATGTAGTTTCTATATTGAACTCATTCAATATCTTGTCTATGTACTTCTGGCACAACCATATTAGCGTCTATTGATGCCAAATATTTGGGTTTTGCCTAAGTCTTTCATCGGGATGAAATTCTTAATATGTGTTAATAAAAGATACATTATTTCCAATCAACAATATGTCTTCCACATAATGTATTAGAAACATGTCTTAGCGCTCCCACTTAATTTCTTGCAAATGCAAGCATCTTCATTGTCTTTGATGAAATTAAACCCTTTTAACAGTTTCATCATAGTGAAGATTCCAACTCCGCTATGCTCACTCTAACCATTGAAGTTTGCATATGCTTTTAGCATCCTTTGAATTAACAAAACCCTATGGACCGTGTTATGCACATGTCCTAGGTAACGATTCTATTAGAAGAACTTGTTTTGTTTATTCAACTTCCATATAACAAATTATATGTAGTGGTTGCTACATTAATCCGTCTAGACTAAATATCACTATGAAAGATCAAATCTTGTCATAGTCAACCTTTGAACATTGTTGTGAACTCTTTCCCAACATGTCGACTATTTCTTTATAGATCCAGACACAACTATAAGGTCTTACACCTTTCTCGAGGGTCCTTCAAGTTCAAAACTTGATTTCTCGTGTATGGAACTATCACGGATTATATGGCTTCAAGCCATTTGACGGAGTCAGGGCCCATCATCGCTTCTCTGCATGTAGTCGGTTCATTATTCTCAAATAATGATTCAACCCTCAAATCTTGGTATTTGATTGTTCATCCGACCTACTTGTTTCAATAGGAACTTGGATCTCCGTGACCACAACCTTTGAGGTACGTGAACCATGAGCATTGTTGCTGCCTTCGAAACACTTTTCGGCGCTGCGCAACTCTGCACATATAGCTAAGGTTCTTTTAACCTTATCAAAGTTTCTATTGTCCTCCCACTTAACTTTTCACGAAAAATTCCTTCTCAAAGAAACTTGACGTTTTAAGTGACAAACACTTTTGTCTCCGATGTTATGGAGGAGTACTTAACAGTTATTCGAAATAACATACAAAGACAGGTTCATCCGACTTTGGTTGCAAACATCTTTCTTATGCATAGCATACCAATGTTTAAGAAAGGACAACTTGGGTTTTATCCCAAACCATAACCTTATATGGTGTCATTTCAACGGATTATGATGGAGCTCTTTTCAGTGGAAAAACGGTAATCTCTAAAGCTTTTAATCTTTAAAATACAATGGCAGTTTTATGAATTACACCTTTCGATCTTACCATGTCAAACAAGGTTTAATTACATATCTCGAACGCTCCATACTCTTATGGTGTTTCGGGAAATGCAAATCCACGGAACGATTCCTTAAATCTTAGGTATTATGCTAAACTTGTAACTCAAATATCTTCCTTTATGATCTTTATCATAAACTGTTTATATTCTTGTTACAATGATTTTGCACTTCATCTTGAAAGTCTTTGAACTTTTCAAATGTTTCATACTTCATCCTTATTAAGTAAATATTCATATATTCACTCAAATTTTCGGAGAAAGCATATGAAGTTGAAATCCATCGCTCTTGACTACACATAACGGACTTCGTACAACAATATGTACAAGTTCCAATAAGCTAGTCATTCGTTCCCTTTTGGCCTATGAACGAAGTTTTAATTATCTCTAGGAAAGTTTCACAAGCGTCATATGATCAAAAATCAGAAGACTCCAAAATTCCATCAACATGGAGTTTCTTCATGTTTTCTTTCAAATATAATTTAAACGGCGATGTCACTTCCTAAGTGATCTTTCAATCAATTTGTCTTTCGACATTTTTAGCACTAGTTTTATGGATGTGATGTCTCCAACGAGATTTGCGAATCATCCATCTTTTATGGATTACGGCAATTATTTGAACAATCCTTTTGTTCTCATAATACCTGATAAAACAAATCTTTGAAGGCAAGCTTTGATGTTTAACAAGCAACACAATAACCCTTTATTTTGTTCTTGATGAACATCATCACATATTCTTTTGCTAGTTACTTAGGCCATTGTAGTTCATGAATTGTGTTGTTTCGTATGACGATTCACACCAACAAATTCAGTATCAAATACTTAAGAACCACATTGTTTAACAAGCAAAGAATATAGCCATAACATGTATATCATCTATATACTTAAACTGAACGATTCTAGTCTTTTCTTTTCTGCCATATATTTATGAGATTCTCTTTCAGTATTTCCTTTTCAGTTTGAAAGAATCTATCAACATCAATAGTGGAGTCATACATATGACATCTAGTCCAAAGCGTGTATAATTAAATACCAATGTCTTTGGACTTGCACTTTGAAGTAGATCACCATCATCAAATATTTGGTGTTCTTTCAAATTCCTTTCTTTAGTAATCTCTTGGTGTAGTAAACATTTTACCTACATCAAATATTCACCCTTATCATGGAATCGTCCATGATCAAGCTACTTTTAGCTTACAACGATGAATTATGAGTATAATGTTGCTATCCAAAACCTTTTGGAGGATTAGGACAACAAGTGTCTCCAACCTTTTTTTTTTAATTTCTCATCAAAATATGAGAACATGAACTTTGCCATATTATACTCTATCATGTTGTAACCAAAACTTCGTTTCAGATATCACAATATCTTCCACACATCATGGTTTCTGAAACAACTCTTTCAGATCCTAGATAACCTTGATATTAAGAGAATCCTTTGAATATCAAGAATCATGGATACAAACATGATACTTATATACTAACACTTGGAATTGTTACTCTTGATTTAATACTAATTATTAAACTTCATGGAGTAACCGGAACTTACTGAAAGTTTGCAATAGGACTTTTAAACTTTAGATTAACACTTAAAACAATACGATACCAGTTCGTAAAGTATCTAACCAGAATTCTATAGTTCTATCATCTCAATTATAACTAAGCGCAAGGTGGTAAACGGATGCCAATGACTACAACAACTATGCAAATTCACTTTGATTTAGTTTATGATAAATTGAGTTCTAATTAATAATTAAATTAATCTAGGTGAACTCCCACTCAAAACAATATCCCTCACATTGTTTTAGTGATCACACGAACCAAATCCACCACATCAAAACCGATCATCACGAGAGTTGATATAGTTTCAATGGCGAACAATCGACATGTTCATCATATCTACTATATGATTCATGCTTTACCTTTCGGTGATCCGTGTTCCTGAGGCCATGTCTGTACATGCTAGGCTCGTCAAGATCAAACCTTAGCTACCGCATAAGCAAATCTGGCTTGCTTACGTTGTATTCACCCGCGGAATCAAAGACACCCGATCATCACGTGGTGCTTTGAAGCAGCAAGCTTTGGCAACGGTGCATACTAAGGGTGAACACTTTAGAACTTGAAATTTATGTGCATGAGGGATCATATTATAATGCTACCGTCGTCTACTAAGCAATACAAGATGCATAAAGGATTAACATCACATGCAATTCATAATATGTGATATGATATGGCCTTTCTTCTTTGTGCTTCTGATCTCCATCTTCAAGCACGAACATGATCTCCATCATCACCGACATTGCATCAAGGTCAATGACGCTTCTCCATGGTTGTCGTCCACCGGCTTCAACTATTACAACTACTTTGAATAGACACGCGGGTCTTAACAGAAATTAAAGACAACCATATGGCTCCTGCCGGTTGCCGACTTACAATAAGGAACATTGCATACATCATATATAATCACAATCATGGCCATATCACATCACTGCACACCCCTGCAAAACAAAGTTAGACGCCTCTACTTTCTTTGCATGTTTTACGTGGTTTGGGGCTGTTAATAAGTGTCGCTCTAACTTACGAACATGAACCACAACATTGATACTAGTATTGTTAATCACCCGTTGTAAATTGGATCTTAACTATGCTAGGAGAAACAGGCACCCGCAAAGCCACTTATGCAATACAAGTTGCATGTCAAGCGTGGAGCAAGTCTCATGAACGATGTCATGTAAGGTTAGCCCGGGCCGCTTCATCCCAACATACCGCAAGATGCAAAGTACACAAGAAGCAATCGACAATAAAAGCATCAACGCCCACAATGACCATTGTGTTCTACTCGTGCAACAGATCTACATATAGACACGGCTCTGATACCACTGTAGGGGTTCGTAGCATGGAAAACAAAAATTTTCTATCGCATACAAACAAACAAGCCAAGATCTATCTACTAGATTGTAGCAACGAGTCGATGGAATAACTTACCCTCAAAGATTCCAAAGCGGTTAACGAGAGCAGATTCTCGTGGGTGATGTAGTCGTACTCTTTCCGATCTCAAGATCGCGTAGACGATCCTTCCGGCGCCACGTTCCGGCAGCGCTCCCGTAGTCGGTCACACGTTCGGTACTCGACGAAGACCTTCCTCTCCCTTGTTCCAGCAGGCAGCGGAGGTTGTAGCACTCTCCTCGCGATTCCGGCAGCACAACGGCGTGGTACCGGAAGTAGAGGGGAAATCCCGCAGGGCTTCGCCTTAAGCCGGTGCGAGTATGGTGGAGCTTATGAGAGAGGCTATTAGTGGTCTAGTAATTAGACACACCAATTAGAGGGCTCTAAACCAATTAGAAGGCTCTAAACCGAATAGCTCTAAACCGGGGTCTAGATCTAGGGTTTAGTTTAGAGGATAGGAAACTTGTGTGTCTAGGAGGGGAGCCCTGCCCCTCCTTATATAGATGGGAGGGGGCTGGCGCGCCAGGGGAGGGAGGGAGTCCCTCCCCAACTCGGCCTTGGGCTGGGCGCCGGCCTGGAGGAGTCCAACTCCTCCTCCAAGTTGATTCCAACTCCTCTTGCTTGTTTCCCACAGTTTCTTGTTTTAGCCGTTTGACTTTCAAACTGGACATTTGACTTTTCTGTTTTAGGATTCAATTTAATCCTATATTTGGGACAGCAAGAACACTTAGTACATGATGCAATCATTCCAATATGTAATGACACATTCATGTACCCCTTCCCCCCCGGAGTGCCGGACAATCCGGAACCTTCTAGAACATTCCCGATGAAAACACCGGAATCATTCCCGAACTCCGAAATGGGACTTTCCTTATATGAATCTTATTCTCCGGACCATTCCGGATCACCTCGTGATATCCCGGATCCCATCCGAGACTCCGAACAACATTCGGTCTCTTTCTCATAATACCATAACTACTCAAACAACGTCGAATCCTTAAGTGTGTCTCCCTACGGTTCGTGAATTATGCGGACATGATCGAGACACTTCTCCGAACAATAACCAATAGAGGAATCTGGAAATTCATATGGCTCCCACATATTTCTACGATTACTTTGCGATCGAATGAACCACTTACATACGATACCAATTTCCCTTTGTCTCACGATATGTTACTTATCCAAGGTTATGATCGTCGGTATCTCTGCATACCTAGTTCAACCTCGTTACTGATAAGTACTCTTTTCTCGTTCCCGTGATATGTGATCCCTTGTGACCAAGTCACATGCTTGCAAGCTAATTGGATGACATTTCACCGAGAGGGCCCAGAGAATATCTATCCGTCATGTGGATGGACAAATCCCACTCTTGATCCATGTGTTTCAACCAATACTTTCCGAACACTCAATGCCACTTTTATAGCCACCCTGTTACGGTGTGGTGTTTGATGACATCAAAGCATCCATCCAGTAAAGGTGATATGCACGATCTCATGGTCGAAGGAATTAGGTTACTATGTATCAGAAAGCATATAGCAATTGAACTATTGAAATGACTTGATCTTTATGCTACGCTTATCTATAGGAGTATGTCCATCACATCATTCTCCTAATGATATGATCCTGTTGTTAATAACATCTCTATGTTCATGATCAGGAAACCATGATCATATATTAACCAACAAGCTAGTTTAACAAGAGGCTTTACTAGGGACTCTTATTTTAGTTTACAAATCACACAAGTATTAATGTTTCCGGTTAATACAATTATAGCATGGTATGCAAACATTTATCATAAGTGTGAAGACATGATAATAACCACTTTATTATTGCCTCTTGGGCATATCTCCAACAGTGCGCCCTGCCAAAGCTCAGCTAGTAACACCTTTGGGGTGTTTCCTTGCTCCTACTGGTTCGATTAAACCTTGGTTTCATAACTAAGGGAAACTTGCTGCTGTGCTCATCATACCTTCCTCTTGGGGTTCCAAATGAGCTCTACATCAACCACACACCAGCACTTTTCTGGGCGCCGTGCATTGAGCCATCAAGCATTTTTCTGGCACCGTTGCCGGGGAGTCAAGGACATTTTTATAAGGGGAGTCCCTCATAACCAATCTCTTTACTTTGTTATTTTTGTTTTTCTTAGTTTCCTTTTTGTTGTTTGCTTTCTTATTCAAAAACACACACAAAATTAGTTTTACTAGTTTGCTTTTTTATTCAAAAACACAAAAAAATTAGTTCCTATCTTGAGTTGCCACTATGTCTAGCCTTGCTCCAATCACTATGTCACCCGAGGAAATGATTTTCACTTTTAAACAAGGAATTGAGGAAAGTTTTAAGGAAGCTTGGTCTTGAATCTCTGATCTACATGAAAAAACTGAGCCTAAAATGACTCAAAGCTTGTTCCTTAGAAGTTTTTACCTTGGGATTGCTCTTTGCTATAGATATGCTTTAGATGCTATTGTGGGAGGAGATTTCCTCCAATGTAATGAGGATGATGCTATTAATGCTATAAAGAAATTAATCCTCACTTACATCTTTCCTAGCCAAACTGATATTTCTTTCGCAAAAATAATTGCCTGGTTGAACACTCTTGAGACTAGCACTAATAGCTTAAAAGATTGCTATAATACGCTTAGGGAGCATCACAATTATGTTCCAATAAATTCTGAACCATCAAAGTGGTCCCTACAGTAAAGATTGAGATAAACACTGAAACTTTTCAAGCTCGCTGTGATATCATGTCTGAATTTTGTCTTATGCCCAAAGATATTTATAAATCTCTAAATACTTGGGGGTTTACTGAAGGAGAAAAAGAAATATCTCTTGCTAATAATACTACCATATTAGCTCTTGGAATAGCTGAAGGAGTGTTTATAAAGATCCTTGGGAAAATGATTTCTATTGATTATCTTGTTATTGAATATGCAGGAAAAGGACAAATTACACTTGGAAGGTCCCTATTAGAATTCCTTGGAGCAATAATAGATGTGGGAAAAGGGACCATGCACCTTTCTTCTCTACCAAACAATCACATTTTCCCCAAGGTTAAGAATAAAAGTAAGAGAGGTAGGGCAAGAAATTTGGTCTTAATGCTTCTTCATTTGAGAACACTTGATTCTTTCTTGCTTCTTATGCCTAACTTAAAGGCGTTAAAGAAAAGTACTTATTGGGAGATAACCCAAAAGTTTTAGATGAGTCTTGGAAGTTATTACCTCTGTAATAACCTCTCCTTATCCTTTTTATTTGCTTTTTGTGCCAAGAGTAACCTCTAATGAGAGAGAAGTAATGATTGGGAAAGTTGCTGTCCCGAAACAGATTTCTGTGCTTCACCGTAAAAATTCGTGTAAAATCTATGAACATTGTTTTGAGGAGGGAATTTTTGTGCTTCTGCCACAGGTTGTTATCTAACTTTCGTTAGTTCAACACTTTTATATTTGAGCAATAGAAGGTCTTCGAAAAAATTTGTCTTTACCTGCTGGTCTGTTTTGACAGATTTCTGCCATTTTCTGCATTTGCTTCTCGTTGGTTCCTTTCTGAGTTCTTTTGGGGAATTGAGCTTTTTGAGGGAAGTGCTACAGTAGCTACTGTTCTAATGGAAGTTTATTTGGTGTTAGAACTGAACCTTAAGACTTATTTATCTTAAGTGCACTAATGTTGCTAATGAGATTGTGTGAAGTTTTGTATGAAGGAAAAATTTCAGGTGTATGGAAGGAATGAGTAATGAGATGAAGGATGGACTAAATCTCAAGCTTGGGGATGCCACGCGTGTCACCCCAAGAAATATCCAAGAAGTATAAGCGTCAAAGCTTGGGGATGCCCAAGGCATCCCCTTCTTCATCAATAAAAATTCCAGGTTTCTTCCAAACGCTTCATTTTTATTGTTTCATGCACAGTTGTGTTGTTCTTGGAGCGTCTTATTTTTTGTTTTTGTTTTTGTTTTTCATTTGCTAGTTTTGCTTAGTTTGCTGAATAAATTGGTTGGACCCCTCTTTCATACATTGGTTTGCAAATAGTTTGGTTTGGTTTGGAAAAGAGTAGGAAAGTTCATGCTTATGTGGTAAAAAGAGCTTGTTTTTGACTGTGGCCTATGCTTTGTCATGCCATGCTTGATATTTTTTTGGCTTTATGCTTAGTATTATTTGCTGTAGCATGACTTGTTATAAACAATTGAGATTGCTTAATGTGCCTTGGATGAATCATGCGTTGTTTTAGCATATTAAAGCATAGTATAGTGGTATTCTCCTTTGATGCTTTATTTGGGTTGACTTGGCGCATGCTCACACCATGTTATGACTATCTCAAGTTACCATAGCCTTTATGATCCTTTAGTTTTCAACTTGTAGTATCACTTTATTCTTTGATCAATGATGTTTTGTCGCTCTGCATGATTATGGCCATTATTGCTCTCTTAGTTTGTCGCTCCCAGTCTTTTGCTAGCCTCCACAACAAAGTATGAGTTCCACTCATGCATCCAACTCCCTAAACCAAGTTATTCCAAAGAGTCCACCATACCTACCTACTAGCTTATGCTATTCCAAGTATATTCATGCTTTTGTTTACCTTCCAAATTAAACTTGTTATGAGAAAACTAGTGATTAAAGCTCTCACGAACTTGATGGCACACTTTACTTTTCTTTCCCTTAATAAACTTGAACCATTGTGTCTTCTATGTTGTATATTCTTGCACTTATTTGTCGGGAATTAGCAGAACCATGCTTTCATGGGGAACGCTTTCAACATTGTACTTGGTACTTGTACCTAGTTGATATCATGCTCTTTTGTATATGGATGTCGTCGGTGTGAAATGAAAGGGGAACTTGTAAGTCCATGGAGTTATGTATATGTGTTAGAGAAACGCCTGGGCCGCTGGTCTAATCGATGCTGACATGGTGGAAACCTGCAGCGTAACCATAATGAGCTGGCTATGAAGCATTCTTCTTATAAAAAAAGAGTCCTATATTGAGAAAAAAGAGAAAAGAGAAAAAAGAGATACTATGTAAAGATGAAAGAGAGAAAAAAACACCATATTCCCATGGTAAATAAGAAGATTGCTGAGATGCTTGTTGTCTGCTTGCCTTGTCATTTTGATATGGGGATTCTTCCGTATCATCGGGCAAGGGGTACCCCGTTGGCGGTTCTCTATGATACACATGTACTTACGATGACAAGAACTTACCGGTGACTAAACTTGAGTAGCATGAGGAGCGGCCCTCGTATACAAGGGACATGAGATTTCCGACTTATACTTCGTCAAGCATGTACACCATAGTTTGTTCACTTTAACCTTAATCACTTCAAGATGCTTATGATAGGGTCAATGAGAGCTGAAAGTTATAAGTACCATAATTTTTGGAAGCTCTTTATGAGACTTGAATCCCTACTTCCTTTTATGAAGGCCTTTTCTTCCACCATTATATTGAGTCTCCACCTTCTACCTTTATGCACCTACTTTGAGAGCATAGTGGCCATTCTTAGTTCTATGTGCATTGTCCCAAGACTAGTTGATTGATGCATACTTTGTTATTGCTTGTTTTAAACTATTGTATCTAGTCACTCTTATTAACTTTGAAGGTGTCCTATGCATTTATATTTGCTATTCTATTGAGGGACAAGCTGAATACTTTTATGCTATGTTTTCTTTATGTGAAACAAACAAACGTCTTGCAAAGCATTGTTATTCATGAATCTTTTGTTTGTGCCTTTTCATGTTGCATCATAGTTTCTTTGCTTATTGCTAGAACTTTTTCTTTCATGTTATGATTGAAGTACTATGATCCCAGCTTTGAATGTTTTACAAATACTTTGATCAAGTCTTTGATGGTGCATGTCACCTCAAAAATTATTCTTTCTTTTTATCACTTACCTACTCGAGGACGAGCAGGAGTTAAGCTCGGGGATGTTGATACATTGCAAATGTATCTATAATTTTTGATGTTCCATGCTAGGTTTTATCCACTTTCTTGTGTTTTGTTCCAACTTTGGAGTACTTTTCATATGATTTCTTGGACTAACCTATTAACAAGAGCCATAGTGACAGCTGCCTGTTTTCTATTGTTTTTGGTTCCAGGAAAGTCAGAAAATGAATATTCTCGGAATTGGACGGGACAAAAGCCAAAGTGCCTATTTTTCCAAAAGTCATCAGATGCCAGAGTACGAGACGGAGAGGGGCCAGGGGGCCACCACACCACCTGGCCGCGCGGCCCAGTCTGGCCCACGCCAGGGGATGGTGAGGCTAGCCCTGGCACCCCCTCGGCCTCCCCTTCTGACTATAAGATGCCCTCGGGACGTAAACCCTAAGTACCTGATCAAAAATCCACGAAAGAGTCTGTAGCCGCCGTCATCTCCATCCCTAGATCGGGAGGGATCTGAAGCTCTTCTCGGCACCCTCCTGGAGAGGGGAATTCACCCTGGAGGCCTTCTTCATCACCATGCAAGCCTCCGGTGTGATGCGTGAGTAGTTCATCCTTGGACTATGGATCCATGTAGTATCTAGATGGCTGGTTCTCCTCATTTGTGCTTTCATGTCTAGATCTTCTGAGCTCCGTTCATGATCAAGATCATCTATTTGTAATTCTGCATGTTGTGTTTGCGGGGATCCGATGGATATTGAGATGCTATTTTAGATTGATTATTGATTCTATGATGTCTTTGTTATTTGTGATCTTGCATGCTTTCCGTTGTTAGTAGCTATCTTGGCCAAGTAGATGCTAGCAACTCCAAGAGTTAGTATTTATGCTCGATAGTGGGTTCATGCCTCTGGTAATCTGGGGAAGTGACAGAAATCTCTAAGGTACTAGATGTGCTATTTCTACTAGGAAGAAAACAACAATCCTTTGTTCATAGAACAATCGTATTGTTTACTTTACACGCAGTTCGTAAAGCAATAATCTGTTTCTTACAACTTAATACTAGAGGGGGTTCGGATGATAACGTGAAGATGGATTATTAGTCATAGATGCAGTTGGATGGCGGTCTATGTATAATGTTGTAATGCCCAATCAAGTCTCAAAGGAGTCAAGATGATTAGTATATGCATGTATTGCTTTCTCGATGTTTGTCAATTGCCCCGCTGTAATTTGTTCACCCAACATGTTATCTATCTAAGGAGAGCCACTTCTAGTGAACTATGGATCCCGGTCCTTGTCTTTTACATTCAATCTACAACCTTTTACTGCTTTGTGTTTACTTTCTGCAAACTTTTACTTCTTTCCATTCGATACGTTTAATCCTTTGTTTTCCGCAAAACACGGTGAGATTGACAACCTCATCGCAAGTTGGGGACAAAGTTCTATGGTTGTTTTGTGCAGGTCTCCACGTTGCTACTAGCACCGGTAGTGCGCCCTGCCAAATCTCAACTAGTAACACCTTTGGGGTGTTTCCTTGCTCCTACTGGTTCGATTAAACCTTGGTTTCATAACTGAGGGAAACTTGCTGCTTTGCTCATCATATCTTCCTCTTGAGGTTCCCAACGAGCTCTACATCAACCACGCACCAGCACTTTTCTAGGCGCCGTGCATTGAGCCATCAGACCCCTATGCATTCCTGATGACAATGTCGTTTGAACCGCTAAATGTAGCATCCAATTCCTTTTGTTTCTTGATACGACTTGCACGAGATCCGATCATTGGTATCACATACCTTGTTCAATTTGTTCACAACAAGTTCTATTTTCTTGTTACCGTGATATTACATCCCCCGTGACCGAGTCACATGTTGCAACATTTATGGATGTAATCTCACCAAGCCGGCCGTATGTATCTTTACCCGTCATGTGGGTGAACAAATCCCGGTCTTGCAGTCACATGTCATCTACTGTTCCTTTGGAATACCCAACATACACCTTTCTGACCACCGTATTACCAGATGACGGTTGATGCAGTCTAAGTAGCCTCGGGAAAAAGTGAGTAATATGAGCTCACGGTCTAAGGAAAAGGAGTCTAGGTATAGCTATTGGAACAATGAACTTATATGACTTGATCGTGTTGAAATCCTTCGAGGAATGTCCATCACATCATTCTCCAATGATATGACCCCGTTGTCAATTGGCATAAATGCCCATGATCTTGAAACCCAGATCATCCTCATGACCAACGAACTAGTATGAATAAAGGCTACTAGGGACTTGGTTGTTTCATACCACACATGTACCAATGTTTCTACTTGGCACAGTTATAGCACAATATGAAACTATTATAAACTAATTGAGATATGACAATAAAAACCTATTTATTATTTGCCTCTAGGGCATATCTCCTTCAATCCCCCACTTGCACTAGAGTACAAATAATCCAGCTCGCATTTTACTCATATAAACCATATACCATATGCGTTACAGATCATGCATGCTCATGGGAAACGTCATGTCCATGTTCTGTTTTACCAGATCATTATGTCTTTTGCAAATCGTTAATGTCTTCCTAATTTTTAAATTCACACCATTATCGTATAATCGGTCGAAGTATTTGTTTGGCGACAAAGTGAGACTTTGTTTCTAGTGTTTATCATGACGGTTGTTTTCACTATTGTCATCTAAACTTCGAAACACACTTTACTATCCTTTGTGTATATACTGTAGTCATGGCAGCAGAACGAGGCCGGATTCCAGGAGCTTACAGTGACTTTAGATCAACCTCGAGGGCTTTCTCATGGGCACTGGGCCCTAGGACACATCATTCTACGTTAAAAGCGAACTAGCCCCGCCATAAAATTATACATCACATCAGGTGGAGCCTTTATACTTCTATATCTATGTAGATCCTAGTGCATGAAATGCATTTATGCTACTTACATTGCTTCTTGCCATTTAAGTACAAACTTAATTCTGGTTTAGTGATCAACTCAGGAATCACTTAAAGACACGTTCTTATAGTTAAGACTTTGTCCTATCAACCAGAATTTCGGGTCACTTTATGTCGAGTATACAACATGGCTATATGGAAGAACCTATGACTGAGGCATAGGAGATGCAACACATCTCTTTCTTTCAACCATAGTTGTAATACTAACTCAATGCTTCATATAGTAAGAACTACTTTCTCACCTTTTTCCATTCTGAGCTTCTTCAGAATCTTGCTTAGGACATTCTGAACATCTTTCAGAATCAAGTCCAGGAAGCATTCGACATTCAGTGTTTATTAAACTCACCAATCTATCTCGATAGATCTTATTGTTTAATAACTTCAACTTCATCCTCATTTATCTAACTTAAATATTATTAACACTAATCACATCATTCATATATGTCGTCCACATATCCCAGAATGATTTCACGCTCCCACTCAAATATGATATTCATGTTTGAGATCTAGGGATTTCACTTTGCTCCCACTCAAAATATGTCAGCTACATATTATGAATTAGCCAAGCTGATTTGCTCCCACTCAAAACCAGGTCCTCTCAATAATCTTGGACATTCCAAAATTCTTTGATCATCATCAATTTGAGAATTCCAATTACGAGACTTCAATATCCATATATTTCTAGTGTAAATCCAAAATACTTAAGCATCACTACTGTTGTAGTCAATTCCTTGAATTTGTCCAAACTTGTGACAAATCGAGCTTCTTGCCATTTATTAAGTTTCATTTCCTTCTTATGACTTTGTAGTCATTCAGAAATATCAAGTAAACTTATTTACTTTAATAAGATCAAGTAACACGTTACTTTGCAATCTTAAATGTAACTTAATATAAGATTTTATGACTCCCAGTCATTTCTCGCACTCAGGTCCATCACGCCTCTATGTAATTTGTAGATATGTCTCGTTCAAAACATGACAAGTGAATCAATAATATAATTCCACAAAGTTGTAGAATATATAGTTGAATCCTACTTTCTTTAGTAAAAGTATTTACTTCAAACTTATGATCATTATCAATAGTTTCTCCTCTATTTGTAGAGTTTGGATTCACGAAACAAATTCCGCTGCGCCACTCAACAATCCAGAGGTAAGGTAAAATTACCTTGTTTTGATCTTTTACTTTCTTCCACCTGTATCTTCATCAAGACACGTCAACTTTGGACAACAACAGGTTTGCCCCTTTTGTGGAAGATGCATTCATAGCTTCCTAAGAATGCTCTACAAAGACTTGTTTATTCGCCACGATTTTGACTTATCGAAATCTCCAGAAACTCGAACTTGCCATAACACTTATCGTGTTGTTTCCACGAATCTTTAGATGTTCCTTTGTATTTCAAATGAGTGTTTGCTTATTTTGATCTCTAATTCTAAACGATAACTATAACCCCTATAAGAGATGATATTATACCATATGTATCTCAATACATAATGATTATGATGTTTAGATATTTCAGCACAGTTTGAATTCATCCAATTATCATAATCTGTGAAACATCTTTCACAAGTCCCTTTTATGCTAAACTTAACTTGAATACTTCAGTCATGTCGATCAAATCGGAGAGACTTCGTATTCTCATTAATTTCAATATCCTCTTATTGTTGTGAACTCATTTGAACAATTCAAATCATTTTGAACTCATGTTTCATTAAGTAAATACGCTTATTCACTTAAGTCCACAATAAATGATTTCCACTACTTGTTGAAAATACGATACATCACTATGTATAAGATTCAACATTTCTTCGCATAACACCGTTTTACCAGAATGCGGAGTTTTAGTCATTCTGCCCAAGAGGCATGGTTTTGCAAAGTCTCTAGATTAAGCATCCAGGACCCTGATCTTCATAAAGAACATGCAATAACCAAAATGACTTAAACTATAGTGTCATCTCATTATTAAACTTTGGATATCTTTTAGCATTCCAATCCTTTATAAATGTTTAAACTATTATCATTAACATAGTGATGAGAATAACTTGTTTGTAATCGTAATGTGACCATAACTGTATTGTTCATAAGAATAGTACAATCTGGCTTGTAACTTGTTCATATGAATAATCGTCTCGCCAGAAGCAAGACACACAAACAAGGATTACAAATTATATTCAAGTCCACTAATCCAAATGACAAACTTTGAGGAAAGAGGTGATGTCGGCCATCAACTGTTTTGCTTGCCGTCATCAAGCCACGCTGCCTCAAAAACAACAATTCTCAAGCAGATCCTCCTGTTTTCACAAAACAGGACAAGTATCAAATACTTTGCAAACTACAACGAGTTTTGCAAGAACCACATTTATAATTTGTATATCTTACATATACCTTTTCATCCATGACCTCCATTGCAATCAATCCCTTCCAAGAGTTCTCAACTCTAATGCAAGATAACTAAGTGTTTTTCCAAATATTCCCTTTTTCATCCATGATGGAGGAAAACCCATCCAATGGCTCATACTCTATGTGCCTTATTCTGTAGAATACAAAATGTAGCCTAACTCTCCATCGAATGGAGAATGGCTTATTGGATGATTATGGAGAAAACACAAACATTCTAGAGTCATCGAACTACCTCCTAATGGTTATTGTATCAAGAAGAGAAGATCACCTTTTACGAGGACATCCCTCAGGTGTGGGTATTAATCTATGAAGTTGGACCCTTTTGCTAAGTTCTAAATTAAGCAATATATTCCCATGGTCGCAAAGGACCTCAATGGGATAGGCCATGATCTAATAAGATATTTGCAAACATACATCTATACTAAGTTTATAATAAGAGATCAATTTATAATTGGTCTCCACTAAAATTGTCATCCCCTGGATGATTTTAGTGATCACATGATCCCTATCGTCTGCACCTCCCCCGATCATCACGGCCATCAGTGCAGCCTCAAAGGTAGACATTCAATAATGCTAATCACATCATCCATGTGACTCATGCTCGATCTTTCGATCTCTTGTGTTCCGAGGCCATGTCTGTACATGTTAGGCTCGCCAAATCTAACTTGTGTGTATTCGCTCTGCAACATGGCTTACACCCACTGTATGCGAACATAGATATGTCTGACCCCAGATCATCACGGTCGGCCTCATAACGAAGAACTTTCTTGGTGGTGCATACACAAGGGGAACACCGAACATTAGAATTAAATAGGGGTTATCTTATTTGCTACCGTTAAGTATCTAAATACTAGCACACAATAATATGTAAAACATGTATCAACATCATATGTATAATGTGATATGATATGGTGCTTCTTCTTGCGCCTTGATCTCTATCGAGCACTCCGGCATGATCTCCATCTTGCCCTTGGTTTGACACCAAGTCCACGACGCCGCCACCAGGTCGTCCATCGGAACGATGAATATTACTATACTACTTAGTAACAGAAAAGTAAACTACTTCACCTTCGTAACGACCAATGCCATATCATAATCACATGCCCTACAAAACAAAGTTAGACGCCTCTACTTTATCTAGTGCAAGTTTTACGTGGTTGTTAGGGATTTCGCAATAGAACCATTTCTAAACTACGAACTTTCCAACCACAACATGGATCCGACAGTTGTCTCTATTACACCCCTTTCGGGGCCCTCCCTTGTAAATGCTATATCAGCTATTGAATGAGAGAGAGACACCCGCTAGCCACTTATACGGTACAAGCCGTATGTTGAACGTGGAACCAGTCTCACGTACGAATACGCGTAAGGTCGGTCCGGGACGTTTCATCAAACAATACCGTGATATAAACAAGTACACGTTAGAGGGTAGCAACTAAGGGATCAATGCCCGCACAATACTTGTGCATACTAGCCGTACAACACTCCTATGCATAGATCGGTGATACATTGCAAATGTATCTATAATTTTTGATGTTCCATGCTTGGTTTTATCTACTTTCTTATGTTTTGTCCACACTTTGGACTACTTTTCATATGATTTCTTGGACTAACCTATTAACAAGAGCTACAGTGCCAGTTGCCTGTTTTCTGCTGTTTTTGGTTCCAGGAAAGTTAGAAAATCAATATTCTCGGAATTGCACCAGACAAAAGCCAAAGTCGATATTTTACCGGGGGACACTTGGAGCCAGAATACGAGACAGAGAAGGGCCAGAGGGTGGACACACCACCTGGTGGCGCGGTCCAGGCCAGGCCGCGCCAGGGGGTGGTGTGGGCCCCTCCGGCACCCCCTCGGTCTCCCATCTCGCCTATAAGATCCTCCCGATGCATAAACCCTAAATGGTCAAGCCTCTAGCCATGAAAAGTTCAGCAGCGTTGCCGCCACCAAAGGGGAGATTCGGGAGATAGAAAGTCTCTGTTCCGGCACCCTGCCGGGATAGGGAAGTGCCCCCGGAGCCATCTCCATCGATCTCCACCACCATCTCCATCACCATTGCTGATTCCCATTATGAGGAGGGAGTAGTTCTCCCTCGAGGCCAAGGGTTCTACCGGTAGCTATGTGTTCATCTCTCTCTCTATGCATGATCATATTTTGATCACGACCTTTGTAATCAAGTAGATCTACCTTGCTACTCAAGTGCTTTAATAGATCTCTGCTCTCCCCATGTGTGTGAAAGTGACAGCGTGCACACCATGGTGGCACTTAGGCTAGAGATTACAAATACTTGTTATGAGTTATATTTGGAGTTGGATGTCTTTATGAAATTGTGGTGTTTGTTGGAACCATATAGTGCTCAAGGTGACAATGTGGGGTTATCTAGATGGGAAAGGCTTACTTTGAGGTGTGCTGTTATAGCCCTACCTTGGATTAGAGTGTCACACCGGAGAGTAGTTCAGCGTAATATCATAAAGAGAAGATATTTATATGAGAGTGTTCACTAGTGAAAGTATGATCCCTAGGCCTTGTTTCTAAGCATTGATACACCATTTGCAATTAGATCTGTTACATGTTTGCTTGCTTCTACCTTTATTTCAGTTTTACTTTAGTCTTTTCCACGCCATCAAGCTATCTTCTATCACCGTTACCACTTATAATTATCTATACCACTTGTATTTCACTATCTCTTCGCCGAACTAGTGCACCTATACACCTGACAAGTGTATTGGGTGTGTTGGGGACACAAGAGACTTCTTGTATCTTGATTATAGGGTTGCTTGAGTGGGGATACCTTTGACCACTTCCTCCCTGAGTTCGATAAACCTTGGGTGATCCACTTAAGGGAAAACTTGCTGCTGTTCTACAAACCTCTGCACTTGGAGGCCCAACAACTGTCTACAAGAATAGAAGTGCGTAGACATCAAGCTATTTTCTAGCGCCGTTGCCGGGGAGGTAAGGTAAAAGGTACTCACATCCTCCAGTGTGAGTGCTCGAAGTTATTTCCTTTAGATTCTGCAATTTTGTCTTTTTGTTTCTTGTTTTCACTAGTTAGGCTTAATGGAAAACAACAAAAAAATTAGAGAGCTTTATAGTATTTATCTTGAGTTAGGACATGCAGTGTTTGAAGAGAAAATTAAAAAACCTATGGAACTTTATATGCATGCTAATAGCAATATTGTTAGTATGAATTCTTTGGACACCATTATTGCTAATGCTATGGAAAAGTCTAATCTTGGGGAAGCTAGTTTATATTAAAATGATCTTTTTAGTTTCCCAGCTTTGGAAGATAGCTATTCTATTGCTTATGATGATACCAAACCTCCAATATATGATGATTACTATGATGAATATGATATTTTCAGTCCACCTACTATTGAGGAGAAAATTAATTATGATTGCAATATGCCTCCTATATTTGATGATTATGGTGATGAGAATAATAATGATAGCTATTTTGTTGAATTTGCTCCCACTACAATTAATAAGAATGACTATGCTTATATGGAGAGTAATAATTATTTTATGCATGTGGCTCATGATAAGAATGTTTTATGTGATAGTTATATTGTTAATTTCATTCGTGATGCTACTGAAAGTTATTATGAGAGAGGGAAACATGGTTTTATGCATCTCAATAATATTAGGTTTCCCCTCTTTATGTTGAAAGTCTTGAAGTTGCACTTGTTTTGCTTTACTATGCTTGTTGCTTTGTGCTTTCATGACTTGTTTCTTTACAAGATTCCTATGCATAGGAAGTGGGTTAGACTTAAATGTGCTTTGAATTTGCTTCTTGATGCTCCCTTTTACTTCAATTCATATTTCTTATGTGAGCATCTTCTCAAACTATCATGCCTAACTTAAAGGCGTTAAAGAAAAGTATTTATTGGGAGATAACCCAAAAGTTTTAGATGAGTATTGGAAGTTGTTACTTCAGTGATAACCGCTCCTTATCCTCTTTATTTGCTTTTGTGCCAAGAGTAACCTCTAATGAGAGAGAAGTAATGATTGGGAAAGTTGCTATCCTAAAACAGATTTCTGTGCTTCACCGTAAAAATTCGTGTAAAATCTCTGTACGTCCTTTTGAGGCGTGAATTTTTTTTCTTATGACCTAGGTTATTACCTAACTTTTGTTAGTTCAACACTTTTTGATTTGATCAACTGAAGGTCTTCGAAAAAATTCGTCTTTACCTGCTGGTCTATTTTGACAGATTTCGGCCATTTTCTGCATTTGCTTCTTGTTGGTTCCTTTTTGAGTTCTTTTGGGGAATTGAGATTTTTGAGGGAAGTGCTACATTAGCTTGTGTTTTGGTGGAAGTTTTATTGGTGTTAGAACTGAACCCAAAGACCTATTATCTTGAGTGCACTAATGTTGCTAATAAAGATTGTGTGAAGTTTTGTATGAAGGAAAAATTTCAGGTGTATGGAAGGAATGAGTAATAAGATGAAGGATGGACTAAAGATCAAGCTTGGTAATGCCACGCGTGTCACCCCAAGAAATATCCAAGAAGTACAAGCAGCAAAGCTTGGGGATGCCCAAGGCATCCCCTTCTTCATCAATAAAAATCCCAGGTTTCTTCCAAACGCTTCATTTTTATTGTTTCATGCACAGTTGTGTTGTTCTTGGAGCGTCTTCTTTTTCGTTTTCGTTTTGGTTTTTCATTTGCTTTGTTTTCTTAGTTTGCTGAATAAATTGGTTGGACCCCCTATTTCATGTATTGGTTTTCAAATAGTTTGGTTTGGGTTGGAAAAGAGTAGGAAAGTTCATGCTTAAGTGGTAAAGAGAGCTTGTTTTTGACTGTGGCCTATGCTTTGTCATGCCATGCTTGATATTGTTTTGGCTTTATGATTAGTATTCTTTGTTGTAACATGACTTGTTATAAACAATTGAGATTGCTTAATGTGCCTTGGAAGAATCATGCGTTGTTTTAGCATATTAAAGCATAGTATTATGGTATTCTCCTTTGATGCTTTATTTGGGTTGACTTGGCGCATGCTCACACCATGTTATGGCTATCCCAAGTCACCATAGCCTTTATGATCCTTTAGTTTTCGACTTGTAGTATCGCTTTATGCTTTGATTAATGATGTTTTATCGCTCTGCATGATTATGGCCATTATTGCTCTCTTAGTTGGTCGCTCCCGGTCTTTTGCTAGCCTCCATAACCAAGTATGAGTTCCACTCAGGCATCCAACTCCTAAAACCAAGTTATTCCAAAGAGTCCACCATACCTACTTATTAGCATTTGCTATTCCAAGTATATTCATGTTTTTATCTACCTTCCGAATTAAACTTGTTATGAGAAAACTAGTGAATAAGGCTCTCACGAACTTGATGGCACACTTTACTTTTCTTGCCCTTAATAAACTTGAACCATTGTGTCGTCTATGTTTTTTATATGCTTGCACTTATTTGTTGGGGATTAGCAGAACCATGCTGTCATGGGGAACGCTTTCAACATTGCACTTGTACTTTGTACCTAGTTGATATCATGCTCTTTTGTCTACGGATGTCGTCGGTGTGAAATTAAAGGGGAGCTTGTAAGTCCATGGAGTTATGTATATGTGCTAGAGAAACGCCTGGGCCACTGGTCTAATCCATGCTGTCATGGTGGAAACCTGCAGCGTAACTATAATGAGCTGTCTATGAAGCATTCTTCTTATAAAAAAAGAGTCAGATATTGAGAAAAAAGAGAAAAAAAGAAAAAAAAAGGATATGAGAAAAGAGGAAAGAGAGAAAAAAGCACCATATTCCCATGGTAAATAAGAAGATTGCTGAGATGCTCGTTGTCTGCTTGCCTTGTCATTTTGATATGGGGATTCTTCCGTATCATCGGGCAAGGGGTACCCCGTTGGTGGTTCTCTATGATACACATGTACTTACGATGACAAGAACTTATCGGTAACTAAACTTGAGTAGCATGAGGAGCGGCCCTCGTATTCAAGGGACATGAGATTTCCAACTTATACTTTGTCAATCATATACTCCATAGTTTGTTCACTTTAACCTTAATCACTTCAAGATGCTTATGATAGGGGCAATGAGAGATGAAAGCTTTTAAGTACCATAATTTTTGGAAGCTCTTTATGAGACTTGAATCCCTACTTCCTTCTATGAAGGCCTTTCTTTTACTTTTATGTTGAGTCTCCACCTTCTATCTTTATGCACCTACTTTGAGAGCATAGTGGCCATTCTTAGTTCTATGTGCATTGTCCCAAGACTTGTTGATTGATGCATAGCTTTGATATTGATTATTTTAAACTATTTGTATCTAGTCACTCTTATGAACTTTGAAGGTGTCCTATGCATTTATGTTTGCTACTCTATGAGGGACAAGCTGAATGCCACTATGCTATGTTTTCTTTATGTGAAACAAACAAATGTCTTGCAAAGCATTGTTATTCATGAATCTTTTGTTTGTGCCTTTTCATGTTATAACATAGTTTCTTTGTCTTATTGCTAGAACTTTGTCTTTCATGTTATGATTGAAGTACTATGATTCCAGCTTCGAATGTTTTACAAATACTTTGATCAAGTTTATGATGGTGCATGTCACCTCAAAAATTATTCTTTGTTTTTATCACTTACCTACTCGAGGACGAGCAGGAGTTAAGCTTGGGGATGTTGATACATTGCAAATGTATCTATAATTTTTGATGTTCCATGCTTGGTTTTATCTACTTTCTTATGTTTTGTCCAAACTTTGGAGTACTTTTCATATGATTTCTTGGACTAACCTATTAACAAGAGCCACAGTGCCAGTTGCATGTTTTCTGCTGTTTTTGGTTCCAGGAAAGTCAAAAAATCAATATTCTCAGAATTGGACCGAACAAAAGCCAAAGTCGATATTTTACCGGGGGACACTTGGAGCCAGAATACGAGACGGAGAAGGGCCAGAGGGTGGCCACACCACCTGGTGGCACGGGTGAGGCTAGGCCGCGCCAGGGGTGGTGTGGGCCCCTCCGGCACCCTGATACGTCCAAAACGTATCTACTTTCCCGAACACTTTTGCTATTGTTTCTCCTCTAAACTTGTGTGATTTGGATGCAACTAACACGAACTGACGCTGTTTTCAGCAGAATTGCATTGGTGTCTACTTTTTGTGGAGAAAATCAACTATCAGGAAAAATCCTGGAAAATATGCCAAAAATCCTATTTCACCAGAAGACTCCCGGAGCCAGAATACGAGACAGAGGGGGGCTGGGCCCAGGCCACACCACCTGGCCAAGCGGGCAAGCCCAGGCCACCCTAGGGGGTGATCTGGCCACCCCAGACTACCCCTCGGTCTCCTTCTTCGCCTATAAGTTGCCTTATGACCTAAAAACTCAGGGGGTTTTCGATGTTTTTCCAGAAGGAGTTCTGCTCCGCCGCCACCACCAGATTCCACGAAACAGCACCAGAAACTCTGTTCTGGCACCCTGCCGGGACGGAGAATTAGAGGAGGTCACGCCATCATCATCACCATCGCTTCTCCATCGACCATCCATGTTTCCCCCATCTATGAGTGAGTAATCCCCCGCTGTAGGCTATGGGGATGGTAGCGATTGGATGAGATTGTTCATGTAATGGCATCAGATTGTTAGGGCATGGTGCCTAGTATCTTTTATTAGTGCTTTATGACTTTGTTGCGACTTGTTGTGCTTAATGCTTGTCACTAGGGCCCAAGTGCCATGATTTCAGATTTGAACATGTTATTGATTCATTATGATAGTATTGTTTTGGTCTTATCTACAAGTTTTATACACACGCTGTTGTCCGGAACCAATGGCTCCGAAGTGATAGAAATCGGGATAACCGGAGGGAATGCCTTTGATGTGAGGATCACATGTGTTCACGGAGTGTTAATGCTTTGCTCCGGTGCTCTATTAAAAGGAACACCTTAATTGCCAGTAGTTCCCTTGAGGCCCCGCTGCAAACGGGCTAGCAGGACAAAAGATGTTGTGCAAGTTCTCATTGCGAGAACGTATGACTATATATGGAACACATGCCTAGGATTATCTAGTACTTGGATGCTTTATCTTACTTATCTGCAATTGCCCTATGTTCTGACTGCTATGTGAATTGTCTTGTCCATGCAACGCCCGTTCATCCATCCCTATGCCTACCGCACTGGAATCCCACTGTTTACTGCTATTGTTACCGCTGTCTTTACTTTACTACTGTTGTTACTTTACTATTCCTACTACAAAACTGTTGCTACTGCTAAACTGCTATGAGCAAGATTGTTTCCAGGTGCAGCTGAATTGACAACTCAGTTGTTAAGACTTATAAATATTCTTTAGCTCCCCTTGTGTCAAATCAATAAATTGGGTTTCACTTCCCTCGAAAATACTGCAATACACCCCCTATACTTGTGGGTCATCAAGACTATTTTCTGGCACTGTTGCCGGGGAGCATAGCTTTATTTATCAAGTTCACTTGGATTCTCTATTGTTCGCTGCTATCCATGCATCATGGGTAAGTCTCGTGATGGCAAGGTTCCTATTTTACCATCCACTACAAGAAGAGGTATGGTTCTGAACACCTCTGCTGCTCTTGATTCACCATCTGTTATAAGTAAGCTCGTTACACCACCACATACACATGCTACACACACTCATACTACTGCTGAAGTTGAGGAATTAATGACTAAAATAAGCAAGAATTATGAAGATTGGACTCCTCCTGAACAAGCTATACCTAAAGTAATTGTACCTGAACCTACTATACGAGTACCCATTCCAACATCAAAGAAGAGGGGAGTTATTGAATTAAATGATGAAGTAATGAAGGAAGCTAAGAAATGTCTTAAGGAGAAGGGAATTAAAGCTGCAGATGTCAAGAATTTACCTCCTATAGATGAATTATATAAGCCTATTCCCTACTCATCCACTATTGAGGTACACTCTCTCCAACACTTTGATGAAGGTGATATCCCTTACTCTAAACCTCCTGATCAACGCTTAGAAGAATTCGATATCTTTATTGTAAGCAAGATAATTTTAATAAAAGGGTGCAAAATCATCTAATGGAAAACACTAGAGCTATCGTTGAGTTGAAAGATATTGTGGAAAGAACCTCTAATGATGTTAAAATGATTGTTAAACACTTTCAAATGGTTCAAACTCAAATAGACCAACTCGTTAAAGTGCATAAAGACTTGCTAGTTAATGCTGCTAAAGAAAAACATGCTTATGAAATTAGAACTAGAAGTGGTGCTGCTACCCAGGATCCTCTATATCCCGAGGGGCATCCCAAAAGAATTGAGTAGGATTCTCAACAAGTTGAAAATAGTGGCTCTACTCGTAAGAAAAGGAAAAAGAAACATAAAACTGTTGAAGAACCCTCTGAACCTGCTATAGATCCTAATGTATATCTATTTCTGATGCTGAAACTGAAAGTGGTAATGAAGAAAATGAAGCTTCAAATGAAGAAAAAGCTGAAGAAGAACCTGAAAACCACACTAAGAATACTAAATACACCAAAGAAGATTTTATTGCTAAGAAACATGGTAGTGAAAGAGAACCTTGGCTCCAAAAACCTATGCCTTTCCCTGATAAGAAACACAAGTCAAACGAGGATGAACACTATAATAAGTTTTGTGAGTGGATGAAACCTTTATTCTTGCAAATTCCCTTGACTAATGCTATTAAACTGCCTCCTTACTCAAAGTATATGAAGGATATTGTCTCGAATAAAAGGAAGATCCCTAATGAAGAAATCTCTACTTTGCTTTCTAATTATTCCTTTAATGGTAAGGTTCCAAAGAAACTTGGAGACCCAGGGATTCCAACTATCCCTTGCTCTATTAAGAATAGTTATGTTAGAACTGCTTTGTGTGATTTGGGAGCTGGAGTTAGTGTTATGCCTTTCTCTCTCTATAAGAGGCTTCAACTAGAAAAATTAATACCAACTGATATATCTTTGCAAATGGCTGATAAATCTACCACTATTCCTGTTGGTATATGTGAGGATGTACATGTTCAAGTGGCTCATAATTGCTTGATATTAACTGATTTTGTTGTGCTTGAAATGCCTGAAGATGATAATATGTCTATTATTCTTGGGAGACCTTTTCTTAATACTGCAGGAGCTGTTATTAATTGTAATCAAGGAAAGGTGACTTTTAATGTTAATGACAAGGAACATACTATATATTTCCCCAAGAAGATTGATAGGACTTATTGTTTAAATTCAATTGAACATGTTGAGGGCTGATGGCTCAGTGTACGGTGCCAGAAAAGTGCTGGTGCGGTGTTGATGTAGAGCTCATTGGGAACCCCAAGAGGAAGGTATGATGAGCATAGCAACAAGTTTACCTCAGTTATGAAACCAAGGTTTAATCGAACCAGTAGGAGCAAGGAAACACCCCAAAGGTGTTGCTAGCTGAGCCTTGGCAGGGCGCACTGCCGGTGCTAGTAGCAACATGGAGACCTGCAGAACACAACCACATAACTTTGTCCCCAACTTGCGATGAGGTTGTCAATCTCACCGTGTTTTGCGTAAAACAAAGAATTAAACGTATCGAATGGAAACAAAGTAAACACAAATCAGTAAACAATTTATAGATTGTATGTAAAGACAAGGACCGGGATCCATAGTTCACTAGAGGTGGCTCTCCTTAGATAGATAACTTGCTGGGTGAACAAATTATAGCGGGGCAATTGACAAACATCGAGAAAGCAATACATGTATATACTAATCATCTTGACTCCTTTGAGACTTGATTGGGCATTACAACATTATACATAGACCGCCATCCAACTGCATCTATGACTAATAATCCACCTTCAGGTTATCATCCGAACCCCCTCCAGTATTAAGTTGCAAGCAACAGATTATTGCTTTACGAACTGTGTGTAAAGTAAACAATACGATTGTTCTATGAACAAAGGATTGTTGTTTTCTCCCTAGTAGCAACAACACATCTAGTACCTTAGAGATTTATGTCACTTCCCGAGATTACCAGAGGCATGAACCCACTATCGAGCATAAATACTAACTCTCGGAGTTGCTAGCATCTACTTGGCCAAGATAGCTACTAACAACGGAAAGCATGCAAGATCGCAAATAACAAAGACATGATAGAATCAATAATCAATCTGAAATAGCATCTCAATATACATCGAATCCCCACAAACACAACATGCAGAATTACAAATAGATGATCTTGATCATGAACGGAGCTCACAAGATCTAAACATGAAAGCACAAAGGAGGATAAACAGCCATCTAGCTACTACATGGATCCGTAGGCCAAGGATGAACTACTCACGCATCACACCGGAGGCTTGCATGGTGATGAAGAAGGCCTCCAGGGTGAATTCCCCTCTCCGGCAGGGTGCCGGGAAGAGCTTTAGATCCCTCCTGATCTAGGGATGGAGATGACGGCGGCTATAGAATCTTTCGTGGAGTTTTGATCAGGTACTTAGGGTTTTCGTCCCGAGGGCATCTTATAGGCGGAAGGGGAGGCCGAGGGGGTGCCTGGGCTGGCCACACCACTCCCTGGCGCGGGCCAAGCCTGGCCGCATGGCCAGGTAGTGTGGCCGCCCTCTAGCCCCTCTCCGTCTCGTATTCTGGCATCTGATGACTTCCGGAAAAATAGGCACTTTGGCTTTTGTCCCGTCCAATTATGAGAATATTCATTTTCTGACTTTCTGGAACCAAAAACAGCAGAAAACAGGCAGCTGGCACTGTGGCTCTTGTTAATAGGTTAGTCCAAGAAATCATATGAAAAGTACTCCAAAGTGTGGACAAAACACAAGAAAGTGGATAAAACCAAGCATGGAACATCAAAAATTATAGATACATTTGCAATGTATCAAGGGCATTCAAGTTGGAGAAATATATTGTCCCATACCAAGAGAAAAAATTTAAACTATTATGATTGAGACCATTGCTATCAAGGTTGAGGTAACATAATCATTAGTGGAATACAAAGTTTTGTCTCATATGAAATTGTTTTGGTAACAAGACCTGATCAACCTTGTTAACAAAAGGATTTCGTTGAACGAAACAATGTTTTAACTATGATTATCTCCGTTTACTTCTATTCTATCCCGTTTAGTTTTCTTTTTGTTGTTAGTTGCTTGCATGTTAGAGTGTCTTAGAACTTCTGTAGTTCTAGCTTTGTTTTGTCCTTGCACTATTTTGCAAAAAAAAATCTATCTGTCAGAAAATCATTCTTCTATTCCTGAAAATGCCCAAAAATAAAGTGTCTCGAAAAATTCCAGAAAATTCATATTAAATTTTTACGTGAAAAAAGGGGCAGAGGATTGCCTGGGAGGTACCAGGGGGACCCACCAGGAAGGCACACCACCTGGTGGCGTGGCCTGCCCTGGGTGGCGCCATGCCCTGGTGTGGGCCACCCCTGCCCCCCCACTAACTCTCTCATCAGCCACTTTCTTCTCTCTCCCGAGTAAGCTCCAGTTCATTTCTCAAAATCGCGTTCTTGCTGTGCTTGCTCTCGTTTTTTTGATCTCCTTGCTCAGCCCATCTTTCTTGCTGAAATTTGGAGCATTTGTTCCTTGGTATGTGACTCCTCCCCTTGTCCAAGTAGATTTGTGTTTAGTGAATTATATCTTGAGTATTTTGCTGCTGTAGTTTTGATGCATGTTTAGGCCTCTTACAAGTCCCTATGAGTAGAATCCTTCATTATATTCATTTTGCAATCTCTTGTTTAAGAGGTGTTTAAATTTCAGAATACCAAGCATGAATAACCATACCTTTGGGGAGATATTTGAGAGTGATGCACCTAGGAGGTCGAGGCCCTCATGATTAGCCTCTCAGTTTAGGCCATCATACAATGAAGATCTCATTGCAACTCGTATTGGTAATGAAAGGGATGATGGGGATGCTCACCCATCTAGTTTTCCTTTCTTACAAGCTGCAGTGATTCTTGATGATTTCTTGCTACTGATTGAGAGGGTTGGTTTGACCTCATATATGCAAGATGAGAGTGAGCAATACGCTATGCTCTCCAAAACTTTTGTTGAGAGCTTCATGTTTACTAACACATCCTATCAGTCAACTGTCTCTTTCAAAATTTATAATCTGCCCTTCACCATGCCTTTGGAGAGATTTTGCAGTATTGTAGGTGTAAGCATGACAGGGACCGTGAAGAAAATTCAAGGGCGACCCGCTGATTTGCTTGAGCTTTACCAAGGGGTGACCAATGATGATGACCGCATGGCACAACTTGGAAAGATAAGAAATATTCAACTCCCTGCTCTTAGATACTTTGCATATTATCTTGCTACTACCGTACTGGGTAGGGAGAACACAAGTAATATATCCAACTATCATTTAGCATTCCTTGCTGCTGCGCTTAACAATGATACTTGGTACAACCTGGGCTCGCTTATTGCTCGCTGCCTAGCTGCTAGGGGGCCTATCTATGGGGGCATCATTGCCTAGAGGGTTGACCTTGTTGCTATGAAAACTCATCACTTTGTCACTGCTACTTCTGATTTGAACATTCTAGTATATAGGATGCTGTTCACTGATGGGAATGAAAGGGAGATCCTTTTGCCACAGCCTTCTTTGTTTAGTGTTCACAAGAGACCGTGGTCGCGCTCCAAGGAGGAGGTGGACGAGCAGCTTCGCTTGGTGGGTTTCCACGAGCAGCACCAGGAGGATGTGCCCTCCTATGATTACTCCACACATTACGGAGGGACGTACTCGAGCTCGCACCAGGACGAGGGGACCTCTTCGTCGTACCACGGTGACACTTCATCCTGGCCAGCTTGGGATTGATACCCACTTAGGCCAAAAGCCTAAGCTTGGGGGGAGGTACGCCGACACCGCACTCATCTCCATATCATTTTGTGTCGGTACTTTTTATATTCATGTTTCATTGTCTTTTTAGTTTTCGTTCTTTCTTTGCTTTTGCTTTCTAAAACACAAAAAGACCAAAAATATTTCTGTTGTTTCTCTTTGGTTTGCTTCTTCTTTTTGCCTTGGTTTGTTTTTCCCTTTTTGCTTTGTTTGAACTTTTCGAAAAACCCAAAAAGATTTTTTGCTTTGCTTGTGTTTCCTTTTTGGTTCTTGTTTTAAAAATCGAAAACAACAAAAATATTTTTCGTTCTTCTTTGGCTTTGTGAGTTTGTTGCAGGGTTCAGCAGTCCTCAGTGGGATATTGGTTACATATTATTATTCAAGCCACACAAGTGAAGAGCAATAATGAGGATTAATGATAACTTGAGGCGTGGTAAGAGGCTGGTAACGAACTCTATTTGTTTTCATTTTTGTACATATACTCATCACTGTGGGCATGCTTAGTCTGTTCGTGTAGGGTGTATTATATCTTTGGATGTTTAGTGGTTCTTGCTTTCTTATGATTAGCTCCAGCTCGCTAATAGTTTGTAGCATGTCTTATGAATGTTTGCTTGCATTATTCTATTCATAACTTGGTATGACACCATGGTATCCTCCTCTGAATCTTTCATTTGAATTGACTTGGCACATGCTCACGCATGCACATGACTATAATAATCAGTTAAGCCTCGATGAATTATTTTGCCTTGAGGATCTTGAATCACTTTCATGCCATGATTAGTCCTGTTTTGTTGCAAGCATGATTATGATAGCTATTTCTCTCTCGTTTGTCGCTCCCTTACTATTGCTAGCCTTCACTTTCACTGAGTACTTTACTCATGCTTCCAACTCCCTTAAACCAAATATTGCCAAAGTGAGCAATCAAAAAAAAATATTGCCAAAGTGTCCACCATACCTACCTATTAGCATCATTTGCTACTCTCGTGCATATTCATTATTCCTTGTTTTCTTCCGAATAAAATGTTTGCTTGTTATGAGAAAGTTAGTTAGTAAAGCTCTCATGAACTTGATGGCACACTTTATTTTCTACACTTAATAAACCTGAACCATTATGACTGTCCATGAAAGTTATATGCTTGCAAATTATAGGCTGGGGATTAGCAGAACCGTGATATCACAGGGAACGCTTTCAACACTTGTAAATATATACCCAGTTGATACCATGCTATTTTGTTTGCGGATCTCGTCGGTGTGAAATAAAAGGGGAGCTTGTAAGTCCATGGAGTTATGTATGTGTGTTAGAGAAACGCCTGGGCCGCTGGTCTAATCCATTGTGACATGGTGGAAACCTGCAGCGTAACCATAATGATATCTATGAAGCATTCTTCTTATAAAAAAAGAGAGATAGCTATTGAGAAAAGAAAAAAAAGAGATTTATGAAAAGAGGAAAGAGAGAAAAAAGCACCATTTTCCCATGGTAAATAAGAAGATTGCTGAGATACTCATTGTCTGCTTGCCTTATCATTTTGATATGGGGATTCTTCCGTATCATCGGGCAAGGGGTACCCCGTTGGCGGTTCTCTATGATACCCACATATTTACGATGACAAGAACTTATCAGTAACTAAAGTTGAGTAGCATGAGGAGGGCCCCTCGTACTCAAGGGACATGGGATTTTCAGTTTATAGTTTGTCAAATATATAACTCAGATTGGACCTCACTTTCACCTTAACCACATTAAAGATGCTTATGATAGGGGCAATGAGAGCTCAAAGCTAATGAGTACCATACTTTCAGCATTTGGATGCCTTTCAAATTATTCAAAACCTTTTTCTTTACTTGTTGAGTCTCCATATATTCTTTGAGCACCTTCTTGAGAGCATAGTTGTCATTCTTTGTGCTTGTCTCATTACTTGATTATTTGTGTTATGACTTTGATGCTTGTATCTTTGATATCTTTACTTCTAGTCATCACTTGAACTTCAGAGGTGCCTTGACATTCATAATCAAAGGCAAGCGAGATACCACTCTATCACACCTTTTTATGAGCATTGTAATGTTGCTTATGTTTATGCTTCATGCTATTTATCATTTTTGAGTTGGAATCTCTTCGTAGCTTGCAATGACTATTAAGTAGACTCAGTAGCATGCTCTTTATTATGAATTGCCTAAGTAGTTGATCACATGCTGAGAATATATACATCATATGAAGCAAATGTGTTCGTGAAAGTTCTTTTATCGCACTCAGTTTTCAACTGAATTGCTTGAGGACAAGCAATAAGCTAAGCTTGGGGGGAGTTGATACGTCTAAAACGTATCTACTTTCCCGAACACTTTTGCTATTGTTTCTCCTCTAAACTTGTGTGATTTAGATGCAACTAACACGGAATGACGTTGTTTTTAGTAGAATTGCACTGGTGTCTACTTTTTGTGCAGAAAATCAACTATCAGGAAAAATCCCGGAAAATATGCTAAAAATCCTATTTCACCAGAAGACTCCCGGAGCCAGAATACGAGACAGAGGGGGGTTGGGACCAGGCCACACCACCTGGCCGTGCGGGCAAGCCTAGGCCGCGCCAGGGGGTGGTCTGGCCACCCCAGACTGACCCTCGGTCTCCCTCTTCGCCTATAAGTTGCCTTCTGACCTAAAAACTCAGGTTTTTTTTGATGTTTTTCCAGAAGGAGTTCTGCTCCGCCGCTACCACCAGATTCCATGAAATAGCACCAGAAACTCTGTTCTGGCACCCTGCCGGGACGGGGAATTAGAGGAGATCATCGCCATCATCATCACCATCCCTTCTCCATCGACCATCCATGTTTCCCCCATCTATGAGTGAGTAATCCCCCGCTGTAGGCTATGGGGATGGTAGGGATTGGATGAGATCGTTCATGTAATGGCATCAGATTGTTAGGGCATGGTGCCTAGTATCTTTTATTAGTGCTTTATGACTTTGTTGCGACTTGTTATGCTTAATGCTTGTCACTAGGGCCCAAGTGCCATGATTTCAGATCTGAACATGTTATTGATTCATTATGATAGTATTGTTTTGGTCTTATCTACAAGTTGTATACACAGGTTGTTGTCCGGAACCAATGGCTCCGAAGTGACAGAAATCGGGATAACCGGAGGGAATGGCTTTGATGTGAGGATCACATGTGTTCACGGAGTGTTAATGCTTTGCTCCGGTGCTCTATTAAAAGGAACACCTTAATTGCCAGTAGTTCCTTTGAGGCCCCGCTGCAAACGGGCTAGCAGGACAAAATATGTTGTGCAAGTTCTCATTGTGAGCACGTATGACTATATATGGAACACATGCCTAGGATTATCTAGTACTTGGATTCTTTATCTTATTTATCTGGAATTACCCTATGTTCTGATTGCTATGTGAATTGTCTTGTCCATGCAACGCCCGTTCATCCATCCCTATGCCTACCGCACTGGAATCCCACTGTTTACTGCTATTGTTACCGCTGTCTTTACTTTACTACTGCTGTTACTTTACTATTCCTACTACAAAACTGTTGCTACTGATAAACTGCTGTGAGCAAGATTGTTTCCAGGTGCAGCTGAATTGACAACTCAGTTGTTAAGACTTATAAATATTCTTTGGCTCCCCTTGTGTCGAATCAATAAATTGGGTTTCACTTCCCTCAAAAATACTGCGATACACCCCCTATACTTGTGGGTCATCACACCCCCTCGGTCTCCCCTCTCGCCTATAAGAGCCTCCCGATGCATAGACCCTAAATGGTCAAGCCTCCAGCCACAAAAAGTTTCGCAGCGCTGCCGCCACCGAAGGGGAGATTCGGGGGACAAAAAGTCTCTATTCCGGCACCCTGCCAGGACAGGGAAGTGCCCCTGGAGCCATCTCCATCGATCTCCACCGCCATCTCCATCACCATTGCTGATTCCCATGATGAGGAGGGAGTAGTTCTCCCTCGAGGCTAAGGGTTCTCCCGGTAGCTATGTGTTCATCTCTCTCTCTATGCATGATCATATTTTGATCATGAGCTTTGTAATCAAGTAGATTTACCTTGCTACTCAAGTGCTTTAATAGATCTCTGCTCTCCCCATGTGTGTGAAAGTGACAGCGTGCACACCATGGTGGCACTTAGGCTAGAGATTACAAATACTTGTTATGAGTTATATTTGGAGTTGGATGTCTTTATGAAATTGTGGTGTTTGTTGGAACCATCTAGTGCTCAAGGTGACAGTGTGGGGTTATCTAGATGGGAAAGGCTTACTTTGAGGTGTGCTGTTATAGCCCTACCTTGGATTAGAGTGTCCAACCGGAGAGTAGTTCGGCGTAGTATCATAAAGAGAAGATATTTATATGAGAGTGTTCACTAGTGAAAGTAAGATCCCTAGGCCTTGTTTCTAAGCATTGATACACCGTTTACAATTAGATCTGTTACATGTTTGCTTGCTTCTATCTTTATTTCAGTTTTACTTTAGTCTTTTCCACGCCATCAAGCTATCTTCTATCACCGTTACCACTTATAATTATCTATACCACTTGTATTTTACTATCTCTTCGCCGAACTAGTGCACCTATACACCTGACAAGTGTATTGGGTGTGTTGGGGACAAAAGAGACTTCTTGTATCTTGATTGCAGGGTTGCTTCAGAGGGGATACCTTTCACACTTCCTCCCTGAGTTCGATAAACCTTGGGTGATCCACTTAAGGGAAAACTTGCTGCTGTTCTACAAACCTCTACATTTGGAGTCACAACAACTGTCTACAAGAATAGAAGTGCGTAGACATCAATCGGCTCCGATACCACTGAAGGGGATCCGCAGCAGAAAACAAAATTTGTCCTACGTTGGAACCCAAAAACTGTCTAGGATCTATCTATGTATTAATGCAGTAATGACCAATGCATATAGAATACATACCCTTGTAGACCATACGTAGTTAACATTCCGAGAGGAACGTGGTTGAAGTAGTCGTACTCGTAGCCGACCTCAAGGTCATGAAGCTCCTCGCGGGTCACCCCTTGTTCCTTCTTCATTGTGCAGCAGCTCCGGCTCACGACATTTAAGCGCCCCAAGTGTTGCGCCTCGTGTCTTCATACACATCCGGTGCACGATGAGACCTCCGTATCCCCGATCCCGCCGGGAGTGCGGAAGTTGATATCCGGCTAGGAATCCCTGCAGCGCAACGGCGTACATATAGGTGTGCCTTGTTCGCACAACCCAAACTTGGGGCCATGGTCACAAGGGATAGAGAGAGAGGGAAGGAGGAAGTCAACAAAAGGACTTCTCCAAATATTCGTGTGTTTCATCCCACCTGTGGGCACCCCTTTATATAGGGCGAGGGGGTCTACCCTCCCCTTTGGGTTTCCCATGTGGGACTATTCAAGGGAGAGTGGGATGCGCATGGGCCCTTAGGGTACCATGGGCCAGCCTGCCAGGGGTGGGCCACACCCCGCGCACAGCCCTAGGCTGGCCGGGTGGGCCCCCTTGAGGCTCCTAGTCCTTGGACCTTCCCTCCTTTGGTTTTCCCTCATGGGCCATTTTCCCTAGGAAGTTTGGCCCATTAGTGGAATACCCCTTCAAATTAGATTTTAATTACATTAATTAATATGTAAATACATATTACAAAATCCGTCTTGACCTGAAACACCTTTCGGTTCCCTTTCGATTTCCTCCGAACGACTTCGGATCTTTCCTAGAATGATTCTGGTCCTTTATTCTTTCTCCGAACAACTTCGGATCTCTCTACGGAATAATTCCGGCTTTCTCTTTCTCTACTGTGATTCCGTCTTACGAATGATCGCTCTCATCGTACCCTTAAGTGTATCCTCTCACGGCTCGGGAATGCTCTAGACATGATCTGTATCAATGATCAACAGAGGGACCAGGTATGTCCATGTGACCCCTATGCATTCCTGATGACAATGTCGTTTGAACCGCTAAATGTAGCATCCAATTCCTTTTGTTTCTTGATACGACTTGTCGGAGATCCGATCATTGGTATCACATGCCTTGTTCAATCTCGTTCACAACAAGTTCTGTTTTGTTGTTACTGTGATATTACATCCCCATGACCGAATCACATGTTGCAACATTTATGGATGTAATCTCACCAAGCCGGCCATATGTATCTTTACCCGTCATGTGGGTGAACAAATCCCGGTCTTGCATTCACATGTCATCTACTATTCCTTTGGAATACCCAATGTACACCTTTATGGCCACCGTATTACCAGATGACGGTTGATGCAGTCTAAGCAGCCTCGGGAAACAATGAGTAATATGAGATCACGGTCTAATGAAAAGGAGTCTAGGTATAGCTGTTGCAACAATGAACTTATATGACTTGATCGTGTTGCAATCTTTCGAGGAATGTCCATCACATCATTCTCCAATGATATGACCCTGTTGTCAATTGGCATAAATGCCCATGATCTTGAAACCCAGATCATCCTCATGACCAACGAACTAGTATGAATAGAGTTTACTAGGGACTTGGTTGTTTCATACCACACCTGTACCAATGTTTCTACTTGGCACAGTTATAGCACAATATGAAACTATTATAAACTAATTGAGATATGACAATAAAAACCTATTTATTATTTGCCTCTAGGGCATATCTCCTTCAAGGAGCTCCATATATGGACGAATAGGCAGCAACCACTTCACACATCATCTGTCATAATCACAGCAGACAACAATCGACATCAATCGAATTACTGCGCTATTAAGGGACTTTACCCCGTAGGATGTATCCCATGGCATGGACAATGTTCCGTGAGTTCTCCTCGGCTCCCAAGTTGATACGTAAGGAATGGCAACAACTTTATAGTCACCGTAAGTGCTATCATCCTTCCGTCTACCAACAAGTAGTTCCCTACATCTAGTCCTCAGTGAGGCAAATATTGAGTGGAGCGCTTCACCCAACATCAAGATGAAGGAAATCTAACACATAAACATAATGAACAATATCACATAATAATCTTTATCTCAATTCAATCTCATACTAGGGTTTCTCCATCTCCCCAAGAACAAAGGAAACTACTCACACATGAAGGCAATCAACATCATGGATATAATATGGATAAAGTATGATGATAAAATTGAAGACAAGTGCAAATCCAAGATTCAATCTAGAATTACAATAAGTAACCAAAGGGGGTCGGTGATGGAGACGTTGTTGATGAAGATGACGATGTAGATCGATGTGGAGGCCTTCAAGATCCTAGTCCCTTCTCCTCTTGTGTGTTTGTGATGGTGTAGATCTGATTGTAGGCGGCTATGGCAGGGGCACGGTGGTAGGGCTCCGCCGTGGTGGAGGATATGGCTTGGTGGCTCTATCTTGGGTCCTCCCTCCTTTATATAGGCATTGGGGGTGCCCTAGGGTTCCCCCAATATTGCCATATGACTTAGGGAAGGTTCTGGAGCTTCTCTAGGCGAAATCCCATCGTTTGCGACGTTTTACCAACTATACGGCCAAACTATACGGATGGAAGTTTTTGTTCTGACAGCAGATCCTTTAGTATTTTGGTTGCCATTTTTCATACGAACTCCGTTTTGGGTGGTTTTGGGCTCGTTGAGTTCATCTCGTCAAGGTCTACAACCCCAAGGTCTTGGATATTTATTTTGAGAAGTTGGAAAAATTCACTTTCCAACCTCTCAAATGGCTAAGTCTGGTCCCTACAACTCCTCCATACTATACTCTCTTTGTTCCTTTTTATCCATAATCTTCACCAACACCTACACACATGTCATATACAAGGAAAGTGACAATTCAACCTAAACTACCAAATGTGCAAAGCTCATGTGAAAGTAAATGAGAACTAGAAGTCATGCATATAAGGCATAGCTATAGCTAGAAGAAACATGATATGACAGATAAATGGCACATTTTATATGGCTAAAAGAAGTGGTATTTCACAGCCATCAACTTCCCCAATCTAGACCTTGCTCGTCCTCGAGTAGGAAGGGTCGATAATAAATTAATGGTTGTCAAATAGCTTATCATTGGAAATTAATGCCTTGCATCCTTATTTCTTCTACAAGCTCGAAGAGAGAAAACATGTATTCATACAAGGCAACACAAACTCGGTTATAAAGACCACTAAAGATTCATCAAAACTTATATGCTCCATGTCAACAGTGAATCTACTTGCAGACAAACTTGTGATCCTCTTATTGCGTCTTTCGTATAAATTTTCATATCATTATTTTTTATGAGGCAAAACTTAGTCACAAATAGATGTCAAGCATAAATAGGAATAAAGTTTATCGATTCTACCCAATCATGTCATCTAGTTAAGGCTCTCAAGTGTAAACATCAGTTATTGAGTTTCAGAAAGTTTATCTCTTAGTAATGAGATTGATGCCAAAAGGAAATGCGAGAACATGTCAAAAGAAGAATAGAATTAGAGTGTCTCTTTTGGTCATCCACATCAATGAATCATGACTCAAACACTCATTTTCTATTCTTTGTCTTTTTAAAACTTCAGTTCATTAGTAATGAGATCATGCCAAAACTTAGTGTGTTTAATCAGACTGTGCAGGCTAAGAATGGATACTCGTGACCATTACCAAGGTTTCCATTTTCGGTATAATGATTTCTCATAACTCTCAGAGGAGTATTCCCTCTTTTGCTTTGAACGCATGCCCATGAGAATACCAATGCATACCCAAATATAGTATTTCTGCTACATATGTTGGGCAAATCATAGCCAAACTCCAAGAGTGTTCTCTTTTTGGACCGTGCAAAGTCCAACGGAGTTGTTAGCATCCCATGTCGTGCGATAGTGGTGCAGACACGCATAAAGCAATATCATACTTTAATCAACAGGTCAAGATTTGGCATGTATCTCAATTACCGCTAAATATTAGTTTCTTCAAACAAATCCTTTCAAATAGTACTATCAAGTTAATCATCACATCTATGGTGTTGAGTATCTTTAAGGCTAAACTCTTAAGATAATTAAACAACACCTTATTTAGCATAGAACTCAAAACTTCGAAATATCATTTCCAATTGGCAACTCCTTCCATAAGCAAACTATCAAGTCTTTTGTTTTGACATTATGGGGTCGAGCATAACCTATTCATTTAAGACAAAGCTATTTAGTGACAACCAATAAATTTCAAAAGATCTTGATCAAGTATTCATTCTTTCCAAGTGTAGAGATTGTGGCAATATTTTCTAGAGGATCACAAATAGTGTCACAAGCTTGATAAACAATTTGGCAAGATGCATACAAACTCTAAGTCAACTCCTATGGTTCCTATCATGAGCAAGTGTATCCCCATATGAATACAAAAGTAGACTCACTTAAACAAGCATTCAAAAACAGCGGGATACATGATTACATTAAACCTTCATCGAATATGAACATTACACAAGACTGTACACATGCAAAAGTAACCTCCCCAAGCTTAGAACTTTGCAAGAACCAAACTTGAGTATATCACCAAAAGAAAACAGAAAATATAGTTTCCAAAAGAGAGTGTGATAAGTGGTTACCTCCCCAAGCTTGGTTCAAAACAAGGGTGACACACTATACCGTTGAGGTACAAGTAAGCACTGTTTTGATGGACAAAGAACCTTTGCTTCAACATGTATTTCTTGATATGGTCCAGTGTGCCTTCCTTGAGGACCTACTTAAAACTAAAAAGAAAACGAAATATTTTTGTGTTTCTGAAGACACGGGTTTAGCTCACAAGTGATAAAAATATAAGTCCCACTGAGTCGGTTCATCAACCTAAGCACCACGCTTAAGTCAACAAACTAGTTCTAGAAGATGCCTCTCCTAGATTGTGATGAGGTGCAATGAAACAGGATACGAGACACGAGTGTGCAACCCCTATGCGCTTATTAAAAGAGGTTCGAGTTGGAAGGTTTTACCAGACACTGATTGTCGAAGCATTGAATTGAAGCAACCAAGTGGCTCATGTGAGTATTTGCACGGTCGACACTACCATACATGTCATAACACAAGGTTCAACTCCCTGCGAAAATAACACACAAAATAAAATGCATCGGTTTGGTATAAGAACATAGTTCGTTTACCCCACCGATAAAAGGAAAGTAAAAAGGAAACATGAACTTCTATAGAGGATTACAGTCTAGGAGGTTTATGAGGTAGAAATTTATTGATTACATATGCTCGGATTCTCTAGATCATGGGAGAAGCTCCCATGTGATGTTTCGAGGTTTTTAGAAGAAGAAAGAAGAAAATTTTTGAGCAATGGTTACCTTCCAGTTGGCGTTTGAAGGAGTTTCCCATCTATACAAGCACAACTATACGGCCAAACCAAAAAGGTCCCGTCGTATAGCTGGTCGTTAAACTTACTGTACCTTGGAAAAGAATTTTGATGAAGGTATCGATATCTATACGGCCGGAATTTCTATTCCCGCCGTATAGTTGGTCGTTAAACCTTCAGTATCCTGGAATAGAAATTTTACAAAGGCATTGATAACTATACGGACGGAACTATACGGCTGGAATTTTTATTCCCGCCGTATAGTTGGTCGTTAACCTTCTGTACCTAAGAAAGAAAATTTGTCGATGGCAAAGATATCTATACGGCCGAACTATACGACTATAATTTTTTATTCCCGTCGTATAGTTGGTCGTTAAACCTTCAGTAGACATGACAAAATTTCTATTTCTTCGAGAATTGTTTTTTATTCTAAAACTTAGTGAAACACCTTATTTTGACAGTAAAATAACAACTTTAATTTTCGACCAACAACAACATGTATAAAATGGGATTTAAGTACAACCGAGTTATGCAACACATAGTAACAATAAATTCTACCTTTTGAAAACTACAACAAGATAACTCTAATAGCAAATCATGCAAAGAATAAAAATTCCAATGCAACATGAATGCATCAAGACTCAAGACACAAAGCTAAGAAATACACCTAATGACTTCTGGGTTGCCTCCCAGGAAGCTCTTTCTTATAACCAAGTAGACATGCTTTTCTCCAATATGATTTCAATAGATAGGAGTCCGAGAATTATTTATTCTTACGTCCAAAATAGGTTTGGAGCATTTACTATTATAGCCTGGTCGAAGTCTCACCCGCTTGCGGTGCATTGGAGTATTATAGATAAATGTGTTATTGCTCAGAAATGATGATTGATGCGCCATGTGTGGTGAGCATACCTCCCTAGATAGCTCCAACAAAAGGATTAGATATTTACAGGTAAAGCCAAACATTTTACCTTTGATAGCATCATTGGGATACAATTCATAGTACTCTTCTTGGGCTACACTATCACGAGGAAACACTTCATAATACTCATCTTTAGCAGTAGGGAAAAATTCAAAAGTGTCTCTATTCTCTAGTTCATCACCCTTGCTAACAAGTTCCTCAGTTCTAGAGTTATAAATCCAATCACAAAAAGAAGCACCATCAACAAATATTTCATCAAAGATGTGCTCTCCCGAAGCTTGCTCATTAATACCACAAGGATTTATCTCTAGTTCATAATTATTAGTGTTCTCCAAATGAGTATCTAGGCATAAAGCCTCCGCAGATAAATTGTCTTCAGTTTCAACACAATAAGAATCATTACTAGAGACCGAGGCATCATAAACAAACTTATTAGTAGAATGATTTTTGTCTTCAACCTCACCTTTTTGGTTTTCCTCCTTGTTATCCAGTGGTTCCTGCAAAATGTTAGTTTCGGGAACTATTGTTTTACATAGCTCCTTACTCTTTATCACAAGTACATTCCCACTAAATGTTCTTGACAATAATTGACAATATAATCCATAATATTATGATACCTTGCTAAATCCTCATTATCGCTACTTTTTCATAATAATACCAATTTTCCTAAGCAGCTCATGAGACCCTTCATAAACTATGTATTCTAAGAGTTTTACATTATTACCGTTTATGTGAGTATTGGTTGATAAAAAATCTTTAAAGAGAGGAATGCAATCATAATCATAAAGCTTGTTAGGCTTACCATTATATTGCCTCATCCATTCAAGTAAATTTGACAAATTACCAGAATAGTAATCCACCCGCTTCCACATGTCCAGTAGTTGCATATCCTCAAGGATTAGCAGTTCTTCATGTTCATCCTCTCCTTGGGAAGGAACTTCATCCTTCTCCAATGGGATTTGCAGTTCTTCTTCATGTTCATCCTCTTATTGGAAAGGAACTTCATCCTTCTGGAATGAGATTTCCTACAAAGAAGTAACTTTGTGCGCTACGGGTTTTCTCCGTTCCTTACTCCTCATAATAAGTGTATTCTCACTAAAATGTTCATGAGAATACCAAGAAATATGTTGCAGGATTTCATAAGCTGTTTTTATGCGAACACTATCTTCACTATTAATACGTGATATAACATGTATTATAAGCTCATGGGCACCTTAAAAGATAACATACTCTAACCATTATTATAAGACACTGAAGATTGATTAAAGGTATCAGAGCATTGAAAATGATAGTAGTGCCCAAGTTTCATACATTGAGGAGATATTAGAGGATCGTCTATCGTATCCCAAGGAATTAACTTTTTAGCATATTCCACTATTTGGGAATACATTTCTCTTACCGTCATATTGCTCACTTGTTCTTCAAAATACTCATCCTCCTCTTCCAATGAGGATTCCTGTCCCATGTTAATAGCATCACAATATTCATAGAAAGATTCATTTTCTAGTTCCTCAAAACAATCATCATAAGTTTGGGACTTCTAGAAATCATTACTAGATAATGAGATATCGTTTGCATGCATACTATTTGTGTGTGGAAAGTTATTTTAAGAAGTAGGAGATTCAAGTGGTTGATCAAGTTGCTCCTCTTCATTCTTATAGAGATAATTCGTGAATAGCTCAGCGATAGTCTTACCTTCGGGCTTACCTTCCACTAGTTGAGAGGGTGCAACATCAAGTGCCACCTCTTTATTAACAACATGTTCCGGTGGTTTAGGTGGAGGCTCTTTGAGTGGAGTTCCCTCAACATTATATTTTGGAGCACCCTGCAAAAGGTAAGATTCTTCCATGGCAGCTTTAATCCGCTCAACAATAAATGCATTATCAAGGAAGTTATCTTGGCAATAGCAGGATATATGGTGAACTTCTTTATAGATCATATCAAGTGGTTTACTTTGTACCTGTATATCTCTTAAACAAAATAACAACTCTTGGCAACCAGTAAAAAGCAAAAATTGTAATGTGTCCTTCCCAGCAAGGCATTTAAACTCATCTCTATTATAGTCTCCTAGTTCGGTATCAAAATTATGCTCACATTGATAATTGAGGTGATCTGGAGATTCGCAACAATCACAACATAATTGATAAGAGGCGCATAGTGTGGATGAATACTTGTCCACGCAAGTCAACCATTCTTTAATATGCCTTGCCTCTTAAGAATATCTCCCTAAGTCCTTCCCTTTGACTCCTCCATTATAGATTTCATCTGTTGGAAGGTAGTTATCTCGGAAGACATGATTAGTAACAAATATTTTTATGGGTTTTTGGTTTGTAAACAAAAGCAAAAAAATACAAATGCAACAAATAAAGAAAGCTTAAAACAAAATCTAGCAAAACTAAAATAAATAAACAAAAGCTAAAAGACCTGTAACGCTTAGCTCCCCGGCAACGGTGCCAGAAAATTGCTTGATGACTGCAAGTGCACAGATCGTTTGTAGGTAGTTTCGAAATAAAGATATTGATCCATAGGGATCAGGAGTCTAAAGTCTAATAACACTTTGAACTAAATACTGAAATAGTAATGCTAAATAACGTTCTAAGTAACAAGATAAAATGCGAGTTTTGTGTAAAAGATGTTTTTGGGTTTTCAAATAATAGAACAATAAGTAAACTAAAGCTGTAAGTAAACAAGATCATGCAAGTATGATTATGAAAGTCTGCAAGATGATGGAAAGAGTTCTCATGGAGTAGTGGATCCACCACTAGTAATTAGAAAGAGTGATCAAAATTATTATAATGAATAAGACCATTTATGATATGTGTGGGAGGAGCTCCATATATGGACGAATAGGCAGCAACCACTGCACACATCATCCATCATAACCACATCATCCAGCAAGCGACATCAATTGAATTACTGTGCTATTAAGGGACTTTACCCCCTAGGATGTACCCCATGGCATGGACAATGTTCCGTGAGTTCTCCTCGGCTCCCAAGTTGATACGTAAGGAATGACAATAGCTTTATAGTCATCGTAAGTTCTATCATCCCTCCGTCTAGCAACAAGTAGTTCCCTCCATCTAGTCCTCAGTGAGGCAAATATTGAGTGGCGCACTTCACCAAACATCAAGATGAAGGAAATCTAACACAGACACATAATGAACAATATCACATAATAATCTTTATCTCAATTCAATCTCATACTAGGGTTTCTCCATCCACCCAAGAACAAAGGAAACTACTCACACATGAAGGCAATCAACATCATGGATAGAATATGGATGAAGCATGATGATACAATTGAAGACAAGTGCAAATCCAAGATTCAATCTAGAATTACAACAAGTAACCAAAGGGGATCGATGATGGAGATGTTGTTGATGAAGATGGCGATGTAGATCGATGTGGATGCCTTCAAGATCCTAGTCCCTTCTCCTCTTGTGTGATGGTGATGGTGTAGATCTGATTGGAGGTGGCTATGGCGGTGGCACGGCGGCAGGGCTCCACCGTGGTGGAGGATATGTCTTGGTGGCTCTCTCTTGGGTACTCTCTCCTTTATATAGGCCTTGGGGGTTCCCCCAATACCATCATATGACTTAGGGAAGGTTCTGGAGCTTCTCTGGGGCAAAATCCCGTCGTTTGCGACCTTTTTACCAACTATGCAGCCAAACTATACGGCGGGAACTTTTAGATCCGGCCGTATAGTTGGTCGTTGAACTTGTAGATCCTTTAGTATTGTGGTCGCCATTTATTCATACGAACTCCATTTTGGGTGTTCTTGGGCGCGTTGAGTTCGTCTCGTCGAGGGACACAACCCCATGGTCTTGGATATTTAATTTGAGAAGTCTGGTCCCTGCAACTCCTCCATACTATGCTCTCTTTGTTCCTTTTTATCCATAATCTTCACCAACACCTACACAAATGTCATAGACAAGGAAAGTGATAAAACTGTACCTAAACTACTAAATGTGTGATACCTCATAAACGTATCTGTAATTTCTAATGTTCCATGCTTGTTTTATATCAACTTTCTTATGTTTTGTTCACACTTTGAGGTATTTTTATATAGTTTCTAGAACTAACCTATTGACAAGATGCCACAGTGCCAGTTGCCTGTTTTCTGCTGTTTTTGGTTTCAGAAAAGCTAGTAAAGACATTGCCATGGGTATAACCTACAGGTACTCGAGCTTGGAATATACGGCCTGAATACAGCGGAAACCCACGGTGTCGCCAAGGCCCAAATGGAGAACTCGAGTAACCTACAGACTCTCGATTTCTTGCGGAACAAGAAGAACTTAAAGATAGAAAGTTTAAAGGGAAACCCTAACATGTAACCGACTTGACCTGCTACCCGAGACCTAGCCTATCTATATAAAGGCTAGGAGGGGGCAGCGAGGAGGACACACGCAACCCTCGCCAGATTGCATCTACGCACCATTGTAATCTTCGATTCCTCTGTTAATTCCACGAGCAGACAAGCAGGAGTAAGGATCTCTACAAGGCATGAACCTAGGTAAATCTTCGAGTCCCCTGTGTGCTTGTTTGCTAGCCGATTGATCCTTCCAGCGCTCCCTTCTTCTCCAAAACCCAAGTCCATAACAATGGGCATTGATAAGTTAAACCCTCGTCAATTGGCGCCGTCTGTGGGAATTGGGAGTGCTGATGTTGCGGCTTTTTCGGCCCCATCAACTGTGATCTACAACTCCGCAACAGCGGAGATTCGCTAGCTCTTCGGCGCGTTTGACTTCACCGTCCACACGCCGGCCACTCGCCCGGCCTTCGAGTCTGTGGGCGATGGAATTAGCCTGGCGATCGGGAGCTTCCGTTTCCAAGTTGGTCAGATGGGCATGCTTCGCATGCCTGACCAGCCGACAACACCATCGATTGCTCTAGCATCATGGTTCCCTTCGCCAATCGGCACCCTCAGTGAACTCAATGCCTCAACAACAGTCGAGAATACGGCCAGCAACAGCAGTCGCGAATCTGATCTGAGCGATCTGGCAACTGAAGATGGAGCCTACAGTTACGGATCTGAAATTTGTGGGAGCAGCAGCTTCCCCAAGCACTTCATGTGCGCCGTCATCAACGCAGGCGACTCCTCTACCAACCGCGACAACACGGGCAACCGTGGCAATGGAACCGACCCGCCAAACGGCGGCATACCCAATGGAGGACCACCCAATGGCAGCCCCACTAACGGCATCCCCATCAACAACGGAGGGGCAGCCGAACCCCCCACCATGGTGAACGAGCAAACTAGTGAACGCGTCATAATCAGGCTCAACGATCTCGAGTGGGCCGCTGCCGTGAAGCCCTACGAGCCCACCCTCTGCCTTTCGGCTCCCTGCAAGAACTATTGATGGGCTACCATTGGCTCCTGAAAGGAGAATACAAACGCCAACTGCAAACAATCGCGCAACTCGAGATGCGTAAAAAGAAGCAGACAAGTCGAGCCTCCGACGAGCTAGGCTCTCCTCCCACGGAGGATCCTCCTCCAAGTGCAACGAGTACATCGCTAACAAGAGGCGATCTCGACTGGCCCACCTCACCGAACAAGAGCGTGTAGAAGCTGCAAAGGTCCTCGACTTCGGCTCCATGACGGTGGATACGCGTGGCAACGTGCTTCCGAAAACGCCGCAAGCCGCGGTAACAGCAGCCACCATGTACCTCCTCAACAACCAGCCGCCAGCTGGAGACCCTCGAACTGCCATGCACCGATCTACGATCGCAGGCTTGGGGTTAATCGAAGCCGCTCTCGACAAGGAGTCAACACTGGAGCCGAAGAAAGGCAAGGCTCTGGCAAAATGCTATTCCTCGCCCTCATCCAGCAATGACAGTCACGACTTGTCTCAACACCACCGCTCACGGCGACACGACAACAACTACGACGCGCGTGATGACATCACACAGCGCAAGATCGACAAATCAAGGGCGCGACGTGCCCGATCGACTGACTCAGAAGACGAAGATGTGGAGCTCTGTGGCGCTAGATGCTTTAGCAGGGCCATCAGGAAAAAGCGAATGCCCAAGGGGTTTAAGCTCCCATCAGAGAACCCAAAGTTTGACGGTCTGCAGGACCCGAAAATCTAGTTAGAGGACCATATATCCTCCGTCAGGCTCCACGGTGGGAGTCGAAGCACGGCCATGCAATGCATGCAACTACAACTACAGGGCGCCGCCCGAGAATGGCTCAACAACCTCCCACGCAGATCCATTCGCAGTTGGGAAGAACTGGTCTACAACTTTGTACGCAACTTCAAGGGCACCTACAAAAGGCCCGCGTCAATCGAAGAACTAAGGTGCTGCCAGCAAAGGTCGGGCGAATCGCTATGCTCGTACATCCAGAGGTGGTCCATCATCAAGAACTCCACGGAAAATATCTCGGAGGATCGCGCAATCGACGCATTCAACAGCAGTATTCGCCGCATAGAGCTCAGGGTGGAGCTAGGCCGCTCGAAGCCCAAAACCATTGACCACCTGATGGAAATCACAAATCGGTGGGCAGGTGGAGAAGATTCGGTGCAAAATCGTGTCCACTCTGACGATGAAGAAAAACTCGAGCGCAGACACGATCTCCGAAGCAAACGTCGAATGCGCATCTACGATGACCGCGACGACGTCAACATGGTCGCAGCCGGCTACGCCGACAGACGTGACGATAACCACAACAGCGGCTACTGCAGCGGTGGACACCGTGACTCCGGGAAAACCACGCAAGTATGGTAGCGCCGCACTCGCGATGAGACACCCGCAACATCCATTGAGGATAAGCTGTCCGGGCCATGCACAGTGCACTTCTACATCGACAAGCATGATGGCAAAAAGAAATCCAGCCACCTCCTCAAGGACTGCCGCGAGTTCCTCAAACTTCACGAGGGTCTGGCTTGGATGAATCACGATGCAGTCAATAGGGGCTATGGAGCCGCCCCAGGCGCTATGGCACATGGAGCTCCACCACCACCACCCGGACCACCGCCAAACGCAGCTACGCCGGACCAGCACCACGGAGGCGAACCGTACCCATGGGCCATGGGTACCATGATGATCCAAAAGGGTCGCCCCTCTAATCGGGTGCAAAAGGCCATCACTCGCCAAGTGAATCTGGCGACAAACTCAGCACCATCCACCACTGAGTACCTCAGTGGAAGCGACTTCTACATCACCTTCGACAAGCGCGACCATCTGTGCCAAGTACCTTGTCCAGGCCATTGTCCCCTCGTACTCGGGGCGCAAATCGGATGCTTCGACATGAGCCGCGTCTTCAAGGACGGCGGAAGTGACATCAACCTTATGTTCATGATTACCTTACGACCAATGAGGATCCCCCTGACCTGCCTAGAGGCCTCGGACACAACATTCCACGGCATCGTCCTAGGCAAGGGCGTATATCCCCTTGGCAAAATCAACCTCGACGTCATCTTTGGCACACCGAAAAACTTTCTATCCGAGCGCATCGACTTCGAAGTCATCGACTGGCCCTCACAGTACCACTGCATCCTCGGACGTGTCGCGTTCGCTAGGTTCATGGCAGTGCCACACTACACCTATCTGCAGATGAAAATGCCAGGCCCTAACAGCATCATCACAATCAACGGGAGCTTCGAGAGGTCCGACAGTTGCGACAGGGAGTTCAACAGAATTTCCTAGTCCTTCGGCATGCAGGAGGAACTCGCAAGATTGAAGGAGTCGACAGACAACAGTCTGCCTCCCCTGAGCTGGCCAAGTTCACCCGACATGTCCTTCGACTCGTCGGTGTACACGAAGAAAGTTCAGGTCCACCCATCGGATCCCGCCAAAACGGCCCTCATCGCCAATGATTTGAGTCCCACATAGGAACTCGCGCTCGTCGAATTCCTCCGTGAGCACTGGGAAATCTTCGCCTGGTGTCTAGCAGACATGCCAGAAGTTCCTAGGGAATTCGCCGAGCACGCACTCAATGTCAACCCAGACGCAAGGCCAGTCAAACAAACAATTCAGCGATTATCTGAGCCAAGAGCAAAAGCAGTCGGAATGGAGATCAACGGACTCCTCGATGCCAAATTCATACGCGAGATCAAGGAAAGAATTTGCCTCGCCAACACGGTGCTAGTGCCAAAAAAGGACACGGATATCCTACGGATGTGCGTGGATTTCACCTCTCTGAATAAGCACTTCCCGAAGGACCACTTCCCGCTACCATGAATCGACCAGATCATCGACTCCACCGCGGGATGTGAGTGCCTCTGCTTCCTCGACGCCTACTCAGGCTACAATCAGATTCAAATGAAGGAGGAGGATCAAGAGAAAACAGCGTTTACAACGCCTTTTGGTGTGTTCTACTATAACACAATGCCCTTCGGGCTGAAAAACGCAGGAGCCACCTACCAACGGTGCATGCAGGCTTGCCTCAAGAACCAACTTGGTCGCAACATCCAAATCTATGTTGACGACATCGTAATCAAGACCAAAGAGGAAGCTTCGCTAATCGACGATTTACGTGAAACTTTCGCCAACCTCGACCGCTACCGGATCAAGCTTAATTTGGACAAGTGCGCCTTCGGCGTACCATCTGGGAAATTACTCGGGTACCTCATCTCCGCAAGGGGAATTGAGGCGAACCCGAAGAAAATAAAGGCCATACTAGCCATGGAAAATCCGAAGAACATAAGAGGTGTCCAGCAGCTGGCGGGGCGAATCGCGGCGCTCAGTCGATTCATCAGTCGGATGGGCGAAAAGGCACTGCCCTTCTACCAACTTCTCCGCAAAGCTGACAAGTTCGAGTGGATAAACGAGGCACAGGAAGCATTCGAAGACCTCAAGCGCCTATTGTCCACCTCGCCAGTACTGGTGACTCCACGCGAAAGAGAACCATTGTTGCTATACATCTCCGCCACCAACCAGGTGGTCAGCAAAGTGCTCGTGGTAGAACGAGCCAAGGAAAACAAGGTCCACGGAGTACAGCGACCCGTCTACTACCTCAGCGAGGTACTCATGCCAACAAAGCAGCGGTACCCGCACTACCAGAAGCTGGCGTACGGCGTCTTCATGACAGCCCGACGACTGCACCACTACTTCCAGGAACACCCAATCGTGGTAGTCAACGACGCCCCGCTTGGGCATATCCTCAACAATCCCGATGCCACCAGACGAGTCGCGCTTTGGGGGATCGAACTGTCTCCACGAGATATGTCCCTGACTTCCTCGTGCACTGGATGGAGAACCAGCTCCATGAAAAACCAGATGTGTCCTACCTCTGGACAATGCACTTCAACGGATCCAAGCGAAAGGATGGAGCTGGCGTAGGTGTCATACTGACATCGTCCCAGGGAGACAAGCTGAAATATATTCTGCGAATGCTGTTCACTGCCTCCAATAATGAAGCTGAATACGAGGCCCTGCTACACCGGATGAGGATGGCAAAAGCATGCGGCAACAAGAGGCTCATAATATACGGCGACTCCAAGATGGTTGTCAACCAGACAATGCACGAGTGTGATGCACTGAACGACAATATGATCGCCTACCGCGACCTCTACGACACACTCGAAGGGGACTTCGACGGTTGCGAGCTGAGGCACAGAGGCCGCGAAAGCAATGAAGAGGCGAACACACTCGCCAACATTGGCTCTACCTGCGCCCCCATACCACCTAGGGTATTTCTCGAGCGCATCTATGAATGCTCCATGAAGACAAAGGACGCAGAGAAGAAAACAAGTGCAACAACGGACTCGGGGGTTGCGCCGCCCAATGAGCCAATGGCACTCGACAACCTGGATCTTGACACAGGACTCGAAGGACCAATGAGTATCATGATGATCGAGCCATCTTGGACTCAACCGTACATCACATACCTTCTCAGCAAAAGGCTACCTGACGACCCGACTGACACACGACACATCGCGCGGTGATCCAAGGCATTCGCCGTTATCAACGGCGAACTGTACAAGCGCAGCATCACAGGAGTCCTCCAAAGATGCGTCTCAAACACTGATGGAAGAGTTGTCCTCCTCGACATCCATGAGGGGACTTGCGGGCACCACGCGGGCAGTGGATCCCTCGTCGCCAAAGCTCTATGAGCTGGACTCTACTGGCCTACGGCCATGCGTGACGCCAAGGACATTGTCCAAAAATGCAATGCTTGCCAGCGATTCGCAGACAAGCCACATGCACCTGGCGCGGAGCTCCGGCCAATTCCATTGGCCTGGCCCTTCGTGCAATGGGGACTCGACATGGTAGGCAAGCTCCCAAAATCCTCACGAGGAGGCTATGTCTACCTTCTGGTCGCAGTCGACAAATTCACCAAGTGGATAGAGGCCATGCCAGTGACCAACTAGTTGGGATACATCGTAGTCAAGTTCTTCGAGTCCATCGTCTATCGCTTCGGAGTACCACACAGCATCATCACGGACAATGGGACGAACTTCACATCCAAGGAGTTCCAAGAATTCTGCGAGAATCTGGGAATCAACGTAAGCTATGCCTTCGTGGCACATTCACAGACCAATGGTCAGGTCGAAAAAGCCAACGGGCTAGTCTGCGGCGGCCTCAAGAAGCGACTCCTCAGGCCACTTGAGCAAGCCGCAGGCTGCTGGCCAGACGAGGTGCAATCACTACTCTAGAGCTTGCGCACAACTCCAAATAGTGCCACGGGGTACACCCCTTTCTTCATGGTGCACGACGCTGAAACGGTGCTACCCGCAGAGGTACGATACAAAGCACCGCGAGTGGTCACTTACAGCGAGCAAGAGTCAGCTCTTGCACTCGAAGACTCCGTCGACCTCCTTGATGAGGCATGGGAAATCATCGCGGAACGATCAACGGTCTACCAGCAGAACCTGCGCAACTACCACAACAGAAGGCTATGCCCCAGGTCCTTCTTCGAAGGAGACCTGGTCCTGTGACTGAAATAGCAAGGGCATCTCAAGCTCGAGTCCCCCTGGGAGGAACCATACGTGATTACAGAAATAATCCTCGGTGGCGCCTATCGCCTTAAATATTTCGAGACAGGAGTCGCGTACTCCAACCCTTGGAATGTCGTCCAGCTGCGGCGCTTCTACCCTTAGTCGTGTTTTATTTTTACATTACAAATAAGGCTACTTAGCCAACACTTTGTACCCCGTACTATTCTGCGAATAAATAAAGCTAAGTGCCCCAAAACTCTGTGTTCTTTTTATTTTCTGCAAATTATCCACTCGAGGGATGCGCCACCCTATACACATCTGTTCTACGAACCAACGCGATATCCTTAGTAGCTGACGTACCAATCGAACCCTTGACAAAAACCAACCCAGTTGCCACACACCTGATAGGTTGGCAAGGTGCTGAGATAAACACAAGTCAGGCTAACGAAAGGGAATCGCATAGTGCAATGCACTCGCAAAACATGCACTTCATATACATCAGTGTCAATCAATTATACACATCATATATATATGAACTCTACAACACTGGTGCAACTATGTGCAGGATACAAACTAAACTACTGATACAACAAAGGAACATTTATCTGCTCCTCGAAGAAGTCAACGATTTCCTCCGCTGGGCGATCCACCGCCTAGTAGTGAGGAACCATGTTCCAAGTCAAACCTACTGGCGGCGTTGGTGGTCTGGCAGCAACTGCTGCAACATCCACATCAGGCCTGTGTAGTCGCACCAGCGACAGAGCAGCCTTGGCACCAGCCACGAACTGTTGCCATACACACTCGCGGACCGCACTCAAGTCTTGAAATTTGGCAAGAAGGGACAGCAGGCTCGACGGAACGACGTCCAGCAGGAACATTATCTGATAAATATTCCTCAAGCACGATTGCGACTTCTTCAGGAAGTGAAGCACTCGGGAAGCACGGTCCTGCAGGGTCGCAAGTGCGATTGCACGATCATGATCCACCGAGAAGTATCCACTCGCCTGAAGCTGCTCTTGGGTTAGATCCTTCATACGAATGGCAATCCTATCCTTCTCATCCTGCGGATGGCGTGCACTGACAACTATACCAAGCAAAGGCAGGAGTATGAAGACAATGAACTACCACGAGTACCTACAAGAAAAGACAAGAAAGAAGAAAGCTAACACTTGAATTGGTCGCCCAGGTGCGTCACCTCCCCTAGCAGATATTGCTCTCGGGCAACGGCCTTCTCCGCCCTCGACTTCCATACATCTGCGTTACCACGGAGCACAGGCAGTTCGTGCTCCAACTACTTCACGCGGTCATGGAGTCGCGAGAGCAGCGACAGCTCATCCACCCTTGAGCGCGACTGCGCCAAAGTATCATCAGTGGATGGCATATTCCGAGGTTCACTCGAAGGACCACTCGATGTGCCCTATCACAAGCCAAGAAAGAGATAATAAGAAGACTAAGGCGATGCATGGACAAAAGACTCGATTGCATTCAAACATAATAAAGCATCAACAGATACACTCGCCAAAGGCATGTTCCAGACAAAATAGATAGACTATTTAACTATTACAGAACATGACTACTCAGGAGCAACTGGCTTCTTTGACTTAGACTTTGGTTTTGGGGGCCTCATCGAGTCTGTGGCAGTATCAGATGCCACAGACTTCCGGCCGGCCCCTGACGCCGCAGCCTTTGCTGCCTTCTTGGCTCGCTGCAGTTCCTCAGAGTACTTTGCAACTGTGTTGATTAGCTGTGGCCCATACTTGCCATAGTCAGCTGCGAAAGGAGCAAAGACTACCTGTTGGCCATCCGCGCTGACAGGCATCGCCTTGGAGACCGCAGCAGGATCAACCTCGACTCCATGGGCTCGAACCATTGCGAGTGACATCGAAGCGCCAGCCGCACGGAGTGAGTTCTTGAAGCCTGTAGGAATGCCTCCAGCAAGGGACTCCATCAGATCATCTATATTTTCGATTAACTCAGCCTTGGGCGCCAGCTCCTCCCGGAGGCGACTGAGCACGCCCTTGGCCTTGGTGAGAGTCCCCTGAACGGTAGCACTGCGATCTTCAACTGCCGAGACGGCACCCGCCAAGGCATCATCACGACGAAGTGCCTGGGCGTCGAAGCTCAGACCGCTGGCATCTACACAAGAATCAAGCATTGGCACAAAAGTCAGCACAACAACAAATTCGAAAGAAAGAACAAGGCAAAAATCCAGACAAGGAAATACCTAAGAGAGCCTTGGCAATCGAGAGAAGTTGTTCCCTAGCTACGATGGAGGCGCGCAGATCCTCTTCGCGTTTCTGCGATTCGTCATGTGCTGCGATTGCCTCATCGCGACTCTTCATCGCTGTGGCGAGCGCCTTTTCGAGGGAAGCGGCATCACAAAGGAGTGCATTATGCTCAGCTGTGAAACAAACAAAGATAGACTGTCAGTCGAATATATCGTAGAGATGAAGAAGAAGAAGCAAAAAACACTCACTTTCAACCACGCGATGGCGATTGTCCAGCATTGCATGCTGGCGACCCATCGCAAGCACCTGCTCCGCTAAGCGAGCAGCTTCCTTCACAACAAGCTGCGACAGAAGAAACAACAAAGGATTAGCAGATGATAGGGACGATACATTTGACTACAAAAATCAGACAAGCAACATTACACGTACATGATCCTCCAGTGACTCCGAGGTCGATTGCCACACAGTCATCCGGACAAACATCTGATGCTCCACATCATGTGGAGAACTTGATGAATTGTGCCCGGAGTGGGCCGCCAATGGAGGAGAAGGAGTCCGCTCAGTCGCTTTCTTGGCCTTGGAGGTCGCGACTCCAGATTCTTTCAAAAATTGGACATTGCCAGAAGATGACGACGCCGGCTGACCGTAGGACAAAACCAACATCAAGAGAATGCAATTCCAAAGAAGAATCAAAAAAGAAGACTCGTATACTTTCCAAAAAAGGCTTGATCCCCCGACTCCGACGACGACTCCTTCGGCAGCCGCATCTTCTTGCGGGAAGACGACGCCACAACACTCATAGGAACGGCAGGTATCGACGGATCTACACCAATAGCTGCGCCTTCCGGAGTCAAAGGAGATGATGCATCCGAATCCTCGCTGCGTGAACGCTTACGAGTGTCTGGACTGCTCGACTCGGGGGCTTCCTCCTCCGCATCAGATGGGACGGTCGACTCCGACTCATCCTCTTCCAAGGATTCACGAGGAATAACCCCCTCAGGAAGAGGGGGCATACAGGGTGACACCCTCCAATCCTGCATAAGGGAAACAAGTTAGCACAAGTCAAGGAAAAAGAAGCATTCGACAAACAAAGCTACTTCGTAGCACAACAGTACCTCCGGAGGAGAATTAGCAGCATCGAAAGGAGGTACGACTGGCTCACTAGGGAGCACATCCTTGGCGGTGTACTTGGTGAGCAGTCGCACCCTCTTATTTACTTCACTCGTGGAAATGCCATCGACAGATACGCGAGTGACATCGTCTGTGCCAGCCCACTGGAACATAGGGTGGACTCTGGCCTGCAGGGGCTGGACGCGACGGTGCAACCAAGGGCGAATAAGGGCGCATCCTCCCTCTTCCTTACCCATGCGACTCTCGAGGTTGCAGACGCGCTCGTACAGCACATCTGTCTCCGCGGATTCGCCGGGAATCACTACGTTCTTCCAGGAGCGCCTTCTCTTGCACAGCGTCGCTAGATCGAAAGGCGCGAGTCCGAAGTGGTCTCCGTCGGCCTTCTGGTCGCGGATGTAGAACCACTTGTCCATCCACCCTTGGACGGACGCCATGAGTTTGATGTCGAAGTCTGTGACGGAGGAGTCTACGTGGATACCGTAGCCTCCTACATCATAGACTACGGAGCCAGACGCCGACTGGCGCTTCAGCTTGAAGAGACGTTTGAAGAGACCAAAGTGTGGCTCAATTCCGATCCAGCACTCGCAAAGTGTAATGTAGCAAGCTACATGGAGGATGGAGTTGGGGGACAGCTGGTGCATCTGGAGACCGTAGAAACAGAGAAGGCCCCTAAAGAAAGGATGCAGGGGCAGCGAGAGACCGCGGATGATGAACACTAGGAACATCACCCGGAAACCGGCAGGAGGACAAGGGGTTACCTCACTACCAGGGACTCGAGAGTTAGCGACCGCGGAGGACAGAACTCCGTCTTGGCAGAGGAGACGGAGCTCAGATGACTTGATCACGGACGCACGCCACGCGCCATTGGTGACACGAGTGCCCGCGCCTTTCTTCTTCCTAGCGACGGTGATGTTGGTGCCCGCAGCGGCGGAGCCGCCCTTCTTCTTGGCAGCAACAGTGGCGGCGGCGGATTCAGCCGCGACACCTCCCTTCTTCTTCCCCATCTTGCGGTGGCGATGCGACCAGAGGAAGTAACTAAGGTATACGCGGAGCTGGTCCAGTGCCGCGAGAAATATGAACTCTAGGAAGCAGAGGAGCAGCGGCAATGGTGACGGAGGCAAAGGCAGAGAAAGGAGCAGATGGGAAAAATTACCGTCGCAGCACTGCTACTTAACCCCCTAGAAGATGTAATCCAACGGCCAGCAAAAACCCTATCAGACACGTGGCGTCCATCGTGATCGACACGTGGAGGACCCGAAGCGCGAACCGTCACCCACTACCCCCATGACACGCGGAAATCGAGGAGACACGGTTAAAAAAAAGATTACACACGCCCGGTCAAAGCAGAGTCAGAAAATGGGACCCACCGCTCGTCACGTCCCGTCAAACCCGCTCACACGGGCAACTAAGATCATCATATCGTCAGCACTGATGTCATCAAAAATTGAGCAGCAGAAGACTTTGACTACTTTAGTCCTTGCTCGAGTCTTCGACTCCACCAAGCACTCGGGGGCTACTCCCATAGGGAGCACTGGTCGTGCACCCTACAATTTTTGTTTTTCTATTCTGCAGGAATATGGACATTCAAAGCATACCCAACCACTCGAATCTACGGTTCGACTATAGACATGGGTTACTCCCATAGGGAGCGCCGCAAATAAATTTGACTTAAACAAAGCAAACAAAAGACGACAGCAGTCGCAAAAGTTCTTTAGTCCCTGCTTATGGCAACACCGCCTCATAATTTTTCCGTACAGAGAGATTGCGTCTCCTGGGTCACCCGAATCATCTCCGTGATGATAAAATTCAGATGTCGCGCTTGCAGCGTGAAGATAAGACCTGAATAAGGCCTGGCAACGCATTCCCTACGCACTACCAGAAATATATCCGTGCCTACAGGTACGATGAACATGCCTTGACTGACGCGTCGAGTGCTCACACCCATATACTGGAATTCGACTCTTGTAAGACCCCTGCGGCTTGAGTCAAATTACATCAGCACTTTTCCGGATTCGAGTTCGGGGACTCGAGTTCGAGTAGATTGCGTTGTTTTACCCTAAGGTAGTTAACTGATACCGATACATCGGTTAAATCAGGCACGCACATCAACAATCCCTATGACACAAACAGAGCAGTCAAAAATATACTCATTCATGCACTCGAAAGGCTTCATAAAGTCCCCAGTCGAATCTACGATTCCACTGGACACTCGGGGGCTACTGACATGGGTATACCCTACAGGTACTCGAGCTTGGTATATACGGCCTGAATACAGCGGAAGCCCATGGTGTCGTCAAGGCCCAAATGGAGAACTCGAGTAACCTACGGACTCTCGATTGCTTGCGGAACAAGAAGAAGTTAAAGATAGAAAGTTTAAAGGGAAACCCTAACCTGTAACCGACTCGACCTGCTACCCGAGACCTAGCCTATCTATATAAAGGCTAGGAGGGGGTGGCGAGGAGGACACACGCAACCCTCGCTAGATTGCATCTGTGCACCATTGTAATCTTCGATTCCTCTGTTAATTCCACGAGCAGACAAGCAGGAGTAGGGACCTCTACGAGGCCTGAACCTGGGTAAATCTTCGAGTCCCCTGTGTGCTTGGTTGCTAGCCGATTGATGCTTCCAGCGCTCCCTTCTTCTCCAAAACCCAAGTCCATAACAATGGGCATTGATGAGTTAAACCCTCGTCAGACATATTCTCGGAATTGGATGAAACAAAGCGTAAAGTTCCTATTTTTCCTGACATGACACAGAGTCCAAAGGGGAGACGGAGAGGAGCCAGGAGGTAGGCACACCCTAGGGTGGCGCGGGTCCCCTTGGCCGCGCCACCAGGTGGTGTGGCCACCCTAGCCCACCTCTCGCATCGCCCTTTCGCCTATAAAAGTCTCCCGGGAGGAAAACCCTAGATACAAGATCAGAATTCCATGAAAAGTTCCACAACGCCGCCATCACCGAAGAGGAGATTTAGGGGACAAAAGTCTCTGTTTTGGCACCCTACCAGGACGGGGAAGTGCCCCCAGAGCCATCTCCATCGACTCTGCCGCCATCTCCATCGCCGTTGCTGACTCCCATGATGAGGAGAGAGTAGTTCTCTCTCAAGGCTAAGGGCTCTACAAGTAGCTATGTGTTCATCTCTCTCTATGTGTGACCTTATTGAGATCATAAGCTTTGTAATCTAGGATCTATTCTGCTACTCAAGTGCTTTAATTAATCTCTGCTTATCCACACGTGTGTGAAATTCACAGTGTGCACACCATGTGGCACTTTGGCTAAGGTTACATAAATACTTATCATCAGTATAATTTGAGTTGGATGTCTCTATGAGATTGTGGTGTTTGTTGGAACCATCTAGTGCTCAAGGTGATAGTGAGGGGTTATCTAGATGGGAATGCGAACTTTAAGGTGTGCTGTTATAGCCTACATCATCCAACTGGAGAGAAATTCATGGTAGCATCATGAAGAGAAGATATTTATATGAGAGTGCCCACTAGTGAAAGTATGATCCCTAGGCCTTGTTTCTAAGCATTGAAACACCACTAACAATCCATTCTGTTCCATGTTTGCTTGCTGCCACTCTTATTTCAGATTGCCATTACCACTTATAATCATCCATATTACTTGTATTTCACTATCTCTTCGCCGAACTAGTGCACCTATACACCTGACAGGTGTATTGGGTGTGTTGGGGACACAAGAGACTTCTTGTATCTTGATTGCAGGGTTTCTTGAGAGCGATACCTTTGACCACTTCCTCCCTGAGTTCGATAAATCTTGGGTGATCCACTTAAGGGAAACTTGCTGCTGTTCTACAAACCTCTACACTTGGAGGCCCAACACTGTCTACAAGAATAGAAGCGTGCATAGACATCAAGCTATAAAACATCGTGAAAAATCCATGTACGTCGGATTGAGCTATAATTTTCTGTGATTATGCACCAGGTTATTATCTAACTTTCATTAGTATATCAATTTTCGATTTGAGCAACAAAAGGTCTTTGAAAAAATCGGTTTTTACCTGCTGGTCTGTTTTGACAGATTTCTGCCATTATTTGCATTTGCCTCTTAATCTCTTTCTCTTTAAGTTCTCTTTGATCACTTGAGCTTTTAGAAGGAATTGCTACAATACCTTGTGTTTTAATGGAAGTTTTACTTGTGTTGAAACTGAACCTAAAGACTTATTATCTTGAATACACTAATGTTGCTAATGAAGATTGTGTGAAGTTTTGTATGAACAGAATTTTAAAGTGTAAGGAAGAACAATGTGATGAGATGAAGTATGGATAAAATCTCAAGCTTGGGGATGCCACCCATGTCACCCCAAGAAATATTCAAGAAGTACAAGCGTCAAAGCTTGGGGATGCCCAGGGCACCCCCTTCTTTATCAATAATCTCAGGTCTTCTTTCAAGACACTTTATTTTTATTACCTTATGCACTATGTGTTGTTCTTAGAGCATCTTTGTTTTTAGTTTTCTTTTGTTTGGTTTGCTTAAATAAGTTGGTTGGATCCCAACACACTTATTTTTGAGAGAGACACACCCCGTTATTCATTACCTAGAACACTCTAGTTTTCACTCTTATTGTTCTGCGAGTGTTCTCCTTTGCTAGCATTGCGTTTAGCTTTAGTTTTCGATTGGCGCTGGAAAAGAGTAGGAGGTTCCATGCTTATAGTGGTACAAAGGAAGCTTGTTTTGACTGTGACTTAGACTTTATCATGTCATGCTAAATGTTGCTTTGACCATATGCTTAGTGATTATTGTTGTAGCATGACTTGTTTCAAACAATTGAGATTGCTTAATGTGCCTTGAAAATCATGCGTTGTTTTAGCATACAAAAGCATAATATTGTGGTATTCTCCTTTGATACTTTATTTGGGTTGACTTGGTACATGCTTACACCATGTTAAGACTATGAACCAGTCACCATAGCCTCTATGATCATTTAGTTTTTGACTTGTAATATCACTTTATGCTTTAATTAATATTGTTTTGTCACTTTGCATGATTATGGCCATTATTGCTCTCTTAGTTGGCCGCTCCCAATCTTTTGCTAGCCTCCACCTTTACCAAGTATGAGTTCTACTCATGCATCCAACCTCCAAGAAAACCAAGTTATTCCAAAGAGTCCACTATAAATTCCTATGCATGGTGTATTACACCATTCCAAGTATATTCATGTTTTTATCTACCTTCCAAATTAAACTCGTTATGTGAAAATTGGTGATTAAAGCTCTCACAAACTTGATGGCACACTTTACTTTCTTGCACTTAATAAACTTGAACCATTGTGTCCATCTATGTTGCTTATATGCTTGCACTTTATAAGTTGTGAATTAGCAGAACCATGTTGTCATGGGGAACGCTTTCAACATTGCACTTATTATTCAATTGATATCATGTTCTTTTGCTTATGGATCCCGACGGTGTGAAATAAAAGGGGAGTTTGTAAGCTCATGGAGTTTGTATGTGTGTTAGAGAAACGCCTGGGCGGCTATCCTAAGCCATGCCTAATCATGGTGGAAACTTGCAGCATAACCATAGTGAGCATTCTATGAAGCATCCTCAATAAAAACCTATGCAAATAGCAAATAAAAAGATCGATGCGATGCTCATTGTCTATTGCCTTGTCATTTTGATATGGGATAGCTCTTGTATCATGAGGCAAGGGGTACCCCGTTGGTGGTTCTCTATGATACACATGTACTTACAATGACAAGAACTTACTTGTGACTGAAGTTGAGTAGCATGAGGTTCGGTACTCATAAGCACGGGGCATGAGATTTTCAACTTATAACTTGTCAAGCATATCTTCATATTTGTGTCACTTTAACCTTAATCACCTCAAGATGCTTATGATAGGGGCAATGAGACATGAAAGCTAATAAGTACCATAATTTTTGGAAGCTCTCTATGAAACTTGAATCTCTGCTTCCCTTTGTGAAGGGCCTTTCTTTTTTACTTTTATGTTGAGGCTCCATCTTCTATCTTTATGCACCTATTGAGAGAGCATAGTGGTCATTCTTAGTTTAATGTGCATTGTCCCAAAACTTGTTGATTAATTCATGATACGTCCAAAAAGTATCTACTTTCCCGAACACTTTTGCTATTGTTTCTCCTCTATACTTGTGTGATTTGGATGCAACTAATGCGAACCGACGCTGTTTTCAGCAGAATTGCCTTGGTGTCTACTTTTTGTGCATAAAATCAACTATCAGGAAAAATCCCAGAAAATTTGCCAAAAATCCTATTTCACCCGAAGACTCCAGGAGCCAGAATACGAGACGGAGAAGAGCCCTAGGGTGGCCACACCACCTGGTGGCGCGGGCCAGGCCAGGACGCGCCAGGGGTGGTGTGGGCCCCCAGGCACCCCCTCGGCCTCTCTCTTTGCCTATAAGGAGCCTTCTGACCTAAAAACTCCAGGGGGTCAACGTTTTCTAGAAGGAGTTCCGCTCCGCCGCCACCACCAGATTCCACGAAACAGCACCACAAACTCCGTTCTGGCACCCTGCCGGGACGGGGAATTGGAGGAGATCATCGCCATCATCATCACCATCGCTTCTCCATCGACCATCCATGTTTCCCCCATCTATGAGTGAGTAATCCCCCGCTGTAGGCTATGAGAATGGTAGGGATTAGATGAGATCGTTCATGTAATGGCATCAGATTGTTAGGGCATGGTGCCTAGTATCTTTTATTAGTGCTTTATGACTTTGTTGCGACTTGTTGTGCTTAATGCTTGTCACTAGGGACCGAGTGCCATGATTTTAGATCTGAACAGGTTATTGATTCATTATGATAGTATTGTTTTGTCTTATCTGCAAGTTGTATACACACATTATTGTCCGAAACCTATGGCCCCGAAGTGACAGAAATCGGGATAACCGGAAGGGAAAGGCTTTGATGTGAGGATCACATGTGTTCATAGAGTGTTAATGCTTTGCTCCGGTGCTCTATTAAAAGGAGCACCTTAATTGCTAGTAGTTACCTAGAGGCCCCGCTGCAAACGGGCTGGCAGGACAAAAGATGTTGTGCAAGTTCTCATTGCGAGCACATATGACTATATAAACTGCTAAGAGCAAGATTGTTTCCAGGTGCAGCTGAATTGACAACTCAGTTGTTAAGGCTTATAAATATTCTTTGTCCCCCCTTGTGTCGAATCAATAAATTGGGTTTCAATTCCCTCGAAAATACTGCGATACACCCCCCTATACTTGTGGGTCATCAAGACTATTTTCTGGCGCCGTTGTCAGGGAGAAGCGCTTTATTTATCAAGTTCACTTGGATTCTCTATTGTTCGCTGCTATCCATCCATCATGGGTAAGTCTCGTGATGGCAAGGTTCCTATTTTACCATCCACTACAAGAAGAGGTACGGTTCTAAACACCTCTACTGCTCTTGATTCACCGTCTGTTATAAGTAAGCTCGTTACACCACCACGTACACATGCTACACACACTGCTATTACTGCTGAATCTGAAACTTCTGATGCTTATGATGCTGCTTCTACTATGCTTGATAAGAGTGGTTAATTAGGTCCTTTCCTAGATGCTACGATTGCTAGAACTATAGTTGGAAATACAGAAACTCATAATGAAGACACTACTACGCCTGGTAGCTCACCTGAGTCTAGCGAGAGTTATGATATTGAAGAAGATTATGTTGAGATGACCGATGAGTTTATTAAAGAATGTAAGAACACCCATAATAGGAGCGCTGCTAAGAGTCTTCTTGAGAGGCGTACTATTAGACCCAAATTATCTCCTGCTGCTAAGTTTGCTGCTTCTCCCATAAACATTATAGATGAAGATTATGATTTCTCTCTCAATCTATCTTACATAGCTATTGTCGAGAAAGAACCTTTTTGTGGGACTAAGAATGAAAGTGCGGTAGCACATATGAATGAACTTTCTACCATGAGTGGCTTGTTTTCTGATGATATTAAGATGCGTACTTACTTTGTTGCTAAGATTTTTCCTTTTTCACTGCAAGGAGAAGCTAAAACTTGGTTTAGTAATTTACCTCCTGGATCTATTGATAGCCCTGAGTGCTTGATTAGTACTTTCCTGCAGAAATATTTTCCTCCCAGTGCTAGACATGCTATTTTGAAGGAACTTTTTGATTTTAAACAGGGAAAAAAAGAGGTATTGCCCGAATCTTGGGCAAGGTTTTGTGCTCTGATTCATGCACAGGCTGGAAGTGCATTACCTAAGAATGAGCTTCTTGATATATTTTATAATGGACTAACCGAAGAATCTAGGACATACTTGGATAGTTGTGCTGATTGTGTTTTCAGGAATAGGACTCCGAAGGAAGCTGAGGAATTAATGGCTAAAATAAGCAAGAATTATGAAGATTGGACTCCTCCTAAACAAGCTATACCTGAAGTAATTGTACCTGAACCATCTATTCATGTGCCTATTCCAACATCAAAGAAGAGGAGAGTTATTGAATTAAATGATGAAGTGATGAAGGAAGCTAAGAAATGTCTTAAGGAGAAGGGAATTAAAGCTGCAGATGTCAAGAATTTACCTCCTATAGAAGAATTATATAAGCCTATTCCCTACTCACCCACTATTGAGGTACACTCTCTCCAACACTTTGATGAAGGTGATATCCCTTACTTGAAACCTCCTGATCAATGCTTAGAAGAATTTGATATCTTTATTATTAAGCAAGATAACTTTAATAAAAGGGTGCAAAATCATCTAATGGAAAACACTAGAGCTATTGTTGAGTTGAAAGATATTGTGGAAAGAACCTCCAATGATGTTAAAATGATTGTTAAACACTTTCAAATGGTTCAAACTCAAATAGATCAACTTGTTAAAGTGCAAAACGACTTGCTAGTTAATGCTGCTAAAGAAAAACATGCCTATGAAATTAGAACTAGAAGTGGTGTTGCTACCTAGGATCCTCTATATCCTGAGGGGCATCCCAAAAGAATTGAGCAGGATTCTCAACAAGCTGAAAATAGTGGTTCTACTTGTAAGAAAAGGAAAAAGAAACATAAGACTGTTGTAGAACCCTCTGAACCTGCTATAGATCCTAATAGTATATCTATCTCTGATGCTGAAACTGAAAGTGGTAATGAAGAAAATGTTGTTCCTAATGACGAAAAAGTTGAAGAAGAACCTGAAAACCACACTAAGAATACTAAATACACCAAAGAAGATTTTATTGCTAAGAAACATGGTAGTGAAAGAGAACCTTGGGTCCAAAAACCTAAGCCTTTCCCTGATAAGAAACACAAGTCAAAGGAAGATGAACACTATAATAAGTTTTGTGAGTGGATGAAGCCTTTATTCTTGCAAATTCCTTTGACTGATGCTATTAAATTGCCTCCTTACTCAAAGTATATGAAGGACATTGTCTCAAATAAAAGGAAGATCCTAATGAAGAAATTTCTACTTTGCTTGTTAATTATTCCTTCAATGGTAAGGTTCCTAAGAAACTTGGAGACCCAGTGATTCCAGCTATCCCTTGCTCTATTAAGAATAGTTATGTTAGAACTACTTTGTGTTATTTGGGAGCTAGAGTTAGTGTTATGACTTTCTCTCTCTATAAGAGGCTTCAGCTTGAAAAATTGATACCAACTGATATATCTTTGCAAATGGCTGATAAATCTACCACTATTCCTGTGGGTATATGTGAGGATGCACCTGTTCAGGTGGCTCACAATTGCTTGATATTAACTGATTTTGTTGTGCTTGAAATGCCTGAAGATGATAATATGTCTATTATTCTTGGGAGACCTTTTCTTAATACTGCAGGAGCTGTTATTAATTGTAATCAAGGAAAGGTGACCTTCAATGTTAATGACAAGGAACATACTGTCTATTTCCCCAAGAAGATTGAAAGGACTTATGGCTTGAATTCAATTGAACATGTTGAAGGCATTCAAGTTGGAGAAATATATTGTCCCATACCAAAAGAAAAATTTGAAACTATTATGATTGGGACCATTGCTATCAAGGTTGAGGTAACATAATCATTAGTGGAATACAAAGTTTTGTCTCATATGCAATTGTTTTGGTAGCAAGACTTGATCAACCTTGTTAACAAAAGGATTCCATTGAACAAAACAATGTTTTCATTATGATTATCTCCATTTATTTCTATACTTTGCATTTTAGTTTTTGCTTTCGTTTAGTTTTCTTTGTGTTGTTAGTTGCTTGCATGCTAGAACTTCTGTAGTTCTAGCCTTGTTTTGTCCTTGCATCATGTTTCCGAAAATAAAAAAAAATCTGTCTCTCAGAAAAATCATTCTTCTATTTCTGAAAAAAGCCCAAAAATAAAGTGTCTCGAAAAATTCCAGAAAATTCATATTAAATTTTTAGGTGAAAAAGGGGCAGAGTAGTACCTGGGAGGTACTGGGGGGCCCACCAGGTAGGCACACCACATGGTGGCGCAGCCAGCCTTGGGTGGCGCCATGCCCTGGTGTGGGCCACCCCTGTCCCCCACTACTTCTCTCACCTACCACTTTCTTCTCTTTCCCGAATAAGCTCCAGTTCCTAGCTCAAAATCGCGTTCTTTCTGTGCTTGCTCTCGGTTTCTTCGGTCTCCTTGCTCAGCCCATCTTTCTTGCTGAAATTTGGAGCAATTGTTCCTTGTATGTGACTCCTCCCCTTGTCCAAGTAGATTTGTGTTTAGTGGATTATATGTTGAGTATTTTGCTGCTATAGGTGACTGGTTATGAGAGCTTGTAAGCTTGTTTGATGCTTAGAGATATAGTTTTGATGCATGTTTAGGCCTCCTGCAAGTCCCTATGAGTAGAATCCTTCATTATATTTAATTTGCAATCACTTGTTTGATAGGTGTTTAAATTTCAGAATACCAAGCATGAACAACCATACTTTTGGAGAGATATTTGAGAGTGATGCACCTAGGAGGTCGAGGCCCTCGAGAACAGCCTCTCAAGCTAGGCCATCATACAATGAAGACCTCATTGCAACACGCATTGGCAGTAAAGGGATGATGGAGATGCTCACCCATCCTCTTTTCCTTGTTTTACTTTCTTGCAAGCTGCAGGTATTCTTGATGATTTCTTGCTACTGATTGAGAGGGTTGGTTTAACCTCTTATATGCAAGATGAGAGTGCACAATATGCTATGTTCACCAAAACTTTTGTTGAGAGCTTCTCATTTACTAACACATCCTATCAATCTACCGTCTCTTTTAAAATCTATGATATGCCCTTCACCATGCCTTTGGAGAGATTTTGCAGTATTGTAGGTGTGCGTATGACAGGGACCGTGAAGAAAATTCAAGGGCGACCCGCTGATTTGTTGGAGCTTTACCGAGGGGTAACCAATGATGATGACCGCGTAGCGCAGCACGGAAAGATAAGAAATATCCAACTCCCTGCTCTTAGATACTTTGCATACTATCTTGCCACTAGTGTATTGGGTAGGGAGAACACTAGTAATATCTCCAACTATCATTTAGCAATCCTTGCTGCTGCGCTCAACAATGATACTCGGTACAATCTTGGCTCGCTTATTGCTCGCCGCCCTGCTGCTAGGGGGCCTATCTATGGGGGCATCATTGCCTCGCGTGTAGTCAATGCATTAGGTCTTTCAGTGGATCCCGATGATGCTATGCTAGCACCACAGAGGCTCGACCTTGTTTCCATGAAAACTCATCACTTTGTCACTGCTACCTCTGATTTGAACAATCTAGTATATAGGATGCTTTTCACTGACGGGGATGAAAGGGAGATCCTTCGGCCACAGCCTGCTTTGTTTAGTGTTGACAAGAGACCGTGGTCGCGCTCCAAGGAGGAGGTGGACGAGCAGCTTCGCTTGTTGGGTTTCCACGAGCAGCACCAGGAGGATGTGCCCTCCTATGATTACTCCGCACATTACGGAGGGGCGTACTCGAGCTCGCACCAGGACGAGGGTACCTCCTCGTCGTACCCCGATGACACTTCATCCTGGCCAGCTTGGGATTGATACCCACTTAGGCCAAAAGCCTAAGCTTGGGGGGAGGTATGCCGACACCGCACTCATCTCCATATCATGTTGCGTCGGTACTTTGTATATTCATGTTTTCGTTCTCTTTTTAGTTTTCGCTCTTCTTTGCTTTTGCTTTCTAAAAACACAAAAAGACCAAAAATATTTTTGTTGTTTCTCTTTGGTTTGCTTCTTCTTTTTGCCTTGGTTTGCTTTTCCCTTTTTGCTTTGTTTGAACTATTCGAAAAACCCAAAAAGATTTTGCTTTGCTTGTTTTTCTCTTTTGGTTCTTGTTTAAAAATCGAAAACACCAAAAATAGTTGTCGTTCTTCTTTGGTTTTTGCGAGTTTGCTACAGGGTTCGGCAGTTCTCAGTGGATTTGGTTTCATATTATTATTCAAGCCACACAAGTGAAGAGAAATAATGAGGATTAATGACAACTTGAGGCGTGGTAAGAGGCTGGTAACGAACTCTATTTGTCTTCATTTTTGTACATATACTCATCATTGTGAGCTTGTTTAGTCCGTTCATGTAGAGTGTATGTTTTCTTTGGATGCTTAATAGTTCTTGCTTTCTTATGATTAGCTTCAGCTCGCTAATAGTTTGTAGCATGTCTCATGAATGTTTGCTTGCATTACTCTATTCATAAATTGGTATGACACCGTGGTATCCTCCTCTGAATGTTTCATTTGATTGACTTGGCACATGCTCACGCATGCACCTGACTGTAATAATCAGTTAAGCCTCGATGAATTATTTTGCCTTGAGGATCTTGAATCACTTTCATGCCATGAGTAGTCCTGTTTTGTTGCAACCATGATAATGACAGCTATTGCTCTCTCGTTTGTTGCTCCCTTTCTATTGCTAGCCTTCACTTCCACTGAGTGTTTTACTCAAGTTTCCAACTCCCTAAACCAAATATTTCCAAAGTGTCCACCATACCTACCCATTAGCATCATTTGCTACCTCCGTGCATATTCATTATGCTTTGTTTTCTTCCGAATAAAATGTTTGCTTATTATGAGAAAGTTAGTTAGTAAAGCTCTCACGAACTTGATGGCACACTTTATTTTCTTGCACTTAATAAACCTAAACCATTGCGTCCTTCTTTGTTGTGCATATGCTTGCGCTTTATGAGTTGAAGTTAGCAGAACCATGTATCATGGGGACCGCTTTCAATGCTTCATTGGTACTTTGTACCTAGTTGATATCATGTTCTTTTGCTTATGGATCCTGGCGGTGTGAAATAAAAGTGGAACTTGTAAGATCATGGAGTTTGTATGTATGTTAGAGAAACGCCTGGGCCACTAGCCTAAGCCACGCCTAATCATGGTGGAAACTTGCAGCATAACCATAATGAGCATTCTATGAAGCATCCTCAATAAAAATCTATGCACATAGTAAATAAAAAGATCGCCAAGATGCTCATTGTCTGCTTGCCTTGTATTTTGACTATGGGATAGCTCCCGTGTCATGTGCAAGGGGTACCCGGTTGGCGGTTCTCTATGATACGTATGTACTTACAATGACAAGAGCTTACTTGTGACTGAAGTTGAGTAGCATGAGGATCGGTCTTCGTAAGTAAGGGGCTTGAGACTTTGATTTATAACTTGTCAAGCATATCCTCTTAGTTGTGTCACTTTCACCTTAACCACATTTAAGATGCTTATGATAGGGGCAATGAGAGCTCAAAGCTAACGAGTACCATACTTTCAGCATTTGGAAGCCTTTCAAAATTATTCAAAACCTTTTTTTCTTCTACTTGTTGAGTCTCCATATATTCTTTGAGCACCTTCTTCAAAGCATAGTTGTCATTCTTTGTGTTTGTTTCAATACTTGATTATTTGTGTTATGACTTTGATGCTTGTATCCTTGATATCTTTACTTCTAGTCATCACTTGAACTTCAGAGGTGCCTTGACATTCATAATTAAAGGCAAGCGAGATACCACTCTATCATACCTTTTTATGAGCATTGTAATGTTGCTTATGTTCGTGCTTTGTGCTACTTATTATTCTTGAGTTGGAATCTCTTCATAGCTTGCAATGACTATTAAGTAGACTCAGTTGCATACTCTTTATTATGAATTGTCTAAGTAGTTGATCATATTGCTGAGAATATTTACATCATATGAAGCAAATGTGTTCGTGAAAGTTCTTTTATCGCACTCAGTTTTCAACTGAATTGCTTGAGGACAAGCAATAAGCTAATCTTGGGGGGAGTTAATACGTCCAAAACGTATCTACTTTCCCGAACACTTTTGCTATTGTTTCTCCTCTATACTTGTGTGATTTGGATGCAACTAATGCGAACTGACGCTGTTTTCAGCAGAATTGCCTTGGTGTCTATTTTTTGTACAGAAAATCAACTATCAGGGAAAATCCCGGAAAATATGCCAAAAATCCTATTTCACTCGAAGACTCCACGAGCCAGAATACGAGACGGAGAAGAGCCCTAGGGTGGCCACACCACCTGGTGGCGCGGGCCAGGCCAGGCCGTGCCAGGGGTGGTGTGGGCCCCCCAGGCACCCCCTTGGCCTCTCTCTTCGCCTATAAGGAGCCTTCTGACCTAAAAACTCTAGGGGGTCGACGTTTTTCTAAAAGAAGTTCCGCTCCGCCGCCACCACCAGATTCTACGAAACAGCACCAGAAACTCCGTTCTAGCACCCTGCCAGGACGGGGAATTGGAGGAGATCATAGCCATCATCATCACCATCGCTTCTCCATCGACCATCCATGTTTCCCCCATCTATGAGTGAGTAATCCCCCGCTGTAGGCTATGGGGATGGTAGGGATTGGATGAGATCGTTCATGTAATGGCATCAGATTGTTAGGGCATGGTGCCTAGTATCTTTTATTAGTGCTTTATGACTTTGTTGCGACTTGTTGTGCTTAATGCTTGTCACTAGGGCCCGAGTGCCATGATTTCAGATCTGAACATGTTATTGATTCATTATGATAGTATTGTTTTTGGTCTTATCTGCAAAGTTGTATACACACGTTGTTGTCCGGAACCTATGGCCCCGAAGTGACAGAAATCGGGATAACCGGAAGGGAAAGGCTTTGATGTGAGGATCACATGTGTTCACGGAGTGTTAATGCTTTGCTCTGGTGCTCTATTAAAAGGAGCACCTTAATTGCTAGTAGTTCCCTAGAGGCCCCGCTGCAAACGGGCTGGCAGGACAAAAGATGTTGTGCAAGTTCTCATTGCGAGCACGTATGACTATATATGGAACACATGCCTAGGATTGTCTAGTACTTGGATGCTTTATCTTATTTATCTGCAATTGCCCTTGTTCTGATTGCTATGTGGATTGTCTTATACATGCAACGCCCGTCCATCCATCCCTATGCCTACCGCACTCGAATCTCATTGTTTACTTCTTTTGTTACTATTGTCCTTGCTTTACTACTGCTGCTACTTTGCTATTCCTACTACAAAACTATTGCTACTGATAAACTGCTGTGAGCAAGATTGTTTCCAGGTGCAGCTGGATTGACAACTCAGTTGTTAAGGCTTATAAATATTCTTTGGCTCCCCTTGTGTCGAATCAATAAATTGGGTTTCACTTCCCTTGAAAATACTGCGATACACCCCCTATACTTGTGGGTCATCAATTCATCACTTTGATATTGCTTGCTCTTAAATTATTTTTATCTAGTCACCCTTATGAACTTTGAAGGTGTCCTATGCATTTATGTTTTGCTATACCATGAGGGACAAGCTGAATACCACTTTTATTTTGTTTTCTTTATGTGAAACAAACAAACGTATTTCAATGCATTGTTATTCATGATCTTTTGTTTGTACCTTTTCATGTTACAACATAGTTGTTATGTCTTATTGTTAGAACTCTATCTTTCATGCTTATGTTTAGAGTACTTTGATCCCAGCTATTAATGCTTTACAAATATCTTGATCAAGATTGTGATGGTGCATGTCACCTAAAAAATATTCTTTTTATCACTTACCTACTCGAGGACAAGCAGGAGTTAAGCTTGGGGATGTTCATACATCGTAAACGTATCTATAATTTCTGATGTTCCATGCTTGTTTTATATCAACTTTTTTATGTTTTGTTCACACTTTGAGGTATTTTTATACAGTTTCTGGAACTAACCTATTGACAAGATGCCACAGCGCCAGAAGCCTATTTTCTGCTGTTTTTGGTTTCAGAAAATCTAGTAGAGACATATTCTCGGAATTGGATGAAACAAAGCCTGAAGTTCCTATTTTTCCCGACACGACACGGAGTCCAAAGGGGAGACGGAGAGGAGCCATGATGCAGGCACACCCTAGGGTGGCACCCCTGGCCGCGCCACCAGGTGGTGTGGCCACCCTGGCCTACCTCTGGCATCGCCATTTCGCCTATAAAAGTCTCCTAGGACGAAAACCCTAGATACCAGATCAGAATTCCACGAAAAGTTCCACAACGCCGCTGTCACCGAAGAGGAGATTCGGGGGATAGAAGTCTTTGTTCCGGCACCCTGCCGAGACGGGGAAGTGCCCCCGGAGCCATATCCATCGACTCCACCGCCATCTCCATCGCCGTTGCTGACCCCCATGATGAGGAGGGAGTAGTTCTCTCTCGAGGCTAAGGGCTATACAAGTAGTTATGTGTTCATCTCTCTCTCTATGCGTGATCTTATTGAGATCATGAGCTTTGTAATCTAGGATATATTCTACTACTCAAGTGCTTTAATTAATCTCTACTTATCCCCACATGTGTGAAGTTGATAGTGTGCACACCGTGTGGCACTTCGGCTAAGGTTACATAAATACTTATCATGAGTATAATTTGAGTTGGATGTCTCTATGAGATTGTGGTGTTTGTTGGAACTATCTAGCGCTCAAGGTGATAGTGAGGGGTTATCTAGATGAAGAGAAGATATTTATATGAGAGTGTCCACTAGTGAAAGTATGATCCCTAGGCCTTGTTTCTAAGCATTGAAACACCGTTTACAATCAGTTCTGTTACATGTTTGCTGCCACTCTTATTTCAAATTGCCATTACCACTTATAATCATCAATATTACTTGTATTTCACTATCTCTTCGCCGAACTAGTGCACCTATACACCTGACAAGTGTATTGGGTGTATTGGGGACACAAGAGACTTCTTGTATCTTGATTGCAGGGTTGCTTGAGAGGGATACCTTTGACCACTTCCTCCCTGAGTTCGATAAACCTTGGGTGATCCACTTATGGGAAACTTGCTGCTGTTTTACAAACCTCTACACTTGGAGGCCCAACACTGTCTACAAGAATAGAAGCATGCGTAGACATCAATGTGCAAAGCTCATATGAAAGTAATGAGAACTAGAAGTCATGCATATAAGGCATAGCTATAGCTGGAAGAAACATGATATGGGAGATAAATGGCACATTTTATATGGCTAAAAGAGGTGGTATTTCACAGCCATCAACGGGCAGCGACCGCCTGTCTCCTCCGCCACGCATCGCCGTAATAGCGCGCCACCGTTGGCCCACCTGCCCGCCGCTTCCTCTTTTCCCGCCCACGCTGCTACACCCCTTCCGCCTTCGCTGCCCTTTCCTCTTTTGGCTATAAATGCCGAAGCCCTCGTCACCCCACAGAGTACACACTCTCCCCTCCCTTTCCCCCACCCACAAGCTCCCTTCGAGATTAGAAGAAAAACACGGTGGAAGACTGGCGAAATGCTACCCCGACGACCCAGCGGCGACGAACGGATTCGGCCGCCGTTCTCTACAGCGATGGGAGGCACGACTGCTCTATGAGGCTGGCTACCCGACACCGTCGAACTTCCGGTGCCCACCTACATGGAGATGGAAGCGTTGCTCGACGACATGCCTCCGATGAAGGCCCGCGACGCTTCCGCCTAGTCTAGGGTAGACTGGGAGCAAGCGGAGGCCGAGCGCACATGACGGCTGCACGAGCAGGCTGAGCGTCAGGCCGCGAGCGGCGTTCGCCGCCGGCGCGCCTACCTAGGTGCACCGCTCATCGTCCTCGACGATGACGACGAGGAAGATGAGGCTGGGCCTTCGCAGCTCCCGGCCACCGCAGCCACCGAGCGGCGACGAAAGTGATGACGAGACCCAGGACACCGACTACACGTTGTTCTACTGCCACTTTGGCATGTGAACGATGTCGGGTATCGGCATTAGTTATATTTCTATGTTTTTAAAGTTTTTCTTAGCCTACTGCAGTCAAAATTCAGGTATATGTCCGAATTTTACATACTATGTATGAAATTCGCCTATAATTTAATGAATCATCTACTTTCGTTTAAATTTCGCCCTATTTTATTGAATTTTGGCCAAACGCGAGAACTCGGCCTGGGAACGCGAGTGGGAAACTGGGCGTTCTCAGGCCGAATATTACATCCGTACGACGCTAAAAAGCGTCAAAATTGGGCCTGGGAACGCCGAACGAGTAGAGATGCTCTAAGGTGTATCATGCATGCCAACTTGACAAAATGATGATGTGGCACAATAATTAATGAAGAGAGAGGTGCTAGTGATATCATAATATGATACTGTATCATATTAAATGTAACAAGAAAATTTAATGTCAAATACTTCTACATCAAATTGCATTGAGATTTTACAAATAATTAAATATCATGAGATTACGATACAATTAGATGATACTAAGCACTATAGAGGTAATATCATAGAGTAGTTCATACTCCCACCATGGCAAAGGTAGTTGCGATTAACAGATTTGACTCAGAGTACATGCATTGGAATTCTAGAGACATTCTGGTGAAAATCTTAAATTCTGTTAGGAAGACAATGCTAGAGTATAGAGGAAAATAATATAGCTCACTCTTGTGCTCATAAGGTATAGATAAATCTTTCTCCTATACCTACCCTTGTATGCCCCTCAACAACACATTTCCAAAATACCTGCCCTTGGCTAGCAATTTTTAGTTGTGCAAATTGGCAGGACTTTGTAATACATATGTAATATGTTGTCGAGCTTTAATATAAGTTTTGGTGCCTCTGGCACCTTCTTTGTTTCAGAAAAAAGGACGTCCAAAAACTTCCTTTGCACCTTCTTTGCTTCAGAAAAAAAGGACGTCCGAAAACTTCCTTTGTCAGCGGTCTTAAACCGTCAGACACCACCTACAATACCTTTTGCACTTATTATTTCTGCAATATTTCTCAGTCGTCCAACAGACGACAGAGAGAAAATCTTACATCTGTAGGAATTTGTTTGGGAGGCGTCACATTCGGAAGGCTTAGATGGTAGCACACACAAGACATATGCATACAATCTTAGGCCTGATAAACAGTGTTTGATAGCAAACCTACTTATGTTGGGGCAACTCTACTATCTCTATATGCTCAGGGCGATCTCGAGGAGGTCTGATGTCGCCTATGGTGTTGGATGGTTTGTTAGATGTGTAGGAGAATGATGATGTGTGGTAGCAGTCGGTCGACCCCTAGCAACAATTTTAGGCCTGATAAACAGTGTTTGATAACAAACCTACTTATGTTGGGGCAGCTCTACTATCTCTATATGCTGAGGGCGATCTCGAGGAGGTCTGATGTCGCCTATGGTGGTGGATGGTTTGTCAGATGTGTAGGAGAATGATGATGTGTGGTAGCGGTCGGTAGACCCCTAGCAGGCTAGCACCCCTTATATACATGGTGGTATCGAGGTTACATGGTCTGAGTCGGTTTACAAATGATAAAGTAAAAAAACCTAACAAGATATTTTAGACCCGATCTATGAGTCTCGGTTATAAGATGTAGCCCATCGAGTTCTTGTCGATATCCTGGCGTGTCTTGCACTCCAAGATGATGGTGCATGCAGCCGTCGAGCTCCGGAGCCTCTTGGCAAGCCAACCTTGGACGAGTGGTTCGCCTTGGCTTTGACGGGCCGATTGCGGACCCATGACCTCGTCACTTTCTGCCATACGATTTTGTATCCCAATGCTTCTCAAGCATGGACACAAAACACTTTTTTTAAAAGGAGCATATATTAATATCATAGGATACCTATTACACCCGGTCTCTACAACAACGCATTGCCCTAGCAGCTATACGGATGCACACATCCAAAAAAAAATTACAAAAAAGAAAAGTCCTGCTACAGTGACTCATTCATTGAAACAACAGTACTACAACCACCAGGACAATATGAGAAGTCCATCTTATCCAAAAAGACGCCTCCAAGAAGGGAAACATGCACAAACACCGTCATCGCCCAATCAAAGATCTTAGGTTTTCATCTTGAAGAAAGTCCACACTCTCAAAACAATGCCTTCAACAAGGTCATTGGCAGACACAACCAATTAAGGCCAGACCCTGGGTTTTCACCCTGAAAGATAGGACCGTGAACCTCTCCTATGTAGCCACCCCACTTGCATGCCACTGCTCCAAGTCATGAATCGCCAAGCCAATTCCTCATCACCACCCAGACTCGAACCACCATTGCCAGTCCATATATCTTAGTCTCCATGACATTCTTTGTGAGCACCATGGAACGAGAACATGCCCCATGATCTTAATAGCCAACAAAGCTTCAAATCGCACCCTCTAAAACCAAACGGTCAGAGTAAAACATGGATGCACACGACTGAATCCCATCTGATCCAGCAATCTCTCGGCATGATCGCACTTATGGAGTACGCCGGCGGAGCCTTCAGGAACACGATACATGAACCATATCAATGTAGATAAACATCGGGTGGATCTTCGTCTTGGCTTGAGAGGGATCAAGGACCGCCACCTTTATTGAAACCGAGTCAGTAGCCCCCACGCCACCCACCGGCAACTAGCAGGATCCGCCGCACGGCGGCGGGACCACCTGGCCAACCACTTCGACGGAGAAGAAAGTCACCACCACCATGTCGGGGATAGATGCCCCAAGCTTCCTCTTGTCGCGGACATAGCCCAGGGAACCTCGGACCTGACATAGGGCAACGAATGGGCAACAGATCGTGGGCCGCCTAGGCCGATCTGGGCTAAGATCGGGACCCCGACTCCCGCCATCGCTTGCACCCATCTACTGGATGTCCACCGGCCACTACCAGCCCCGACACTGCCGTCGACTGGCCAGGAGAAGACGTCGCCGCCAATCCCCGCTGAAACATGGACGAGGTAACCGCCGCCACGCCACCAGGGCTTTGCCTGGCGATGATCCAGACGGCAACGACGGGCGGGAGGGGTTGCGAGAGGAGGGTCGAGGGAAGGGAGAGGAGGGGGCCACCAGGCGGTGCGGCGCCGCCACACGGGTGCGGGAGGAGGGTTAGGGCTCCAATCGATCAAAACTTGACCTATGTGGTTGCATATATTTTATACCCCACAACTCTATCTCTCATCAAGAGGTGAATATCTTTCTTGTAATAGTTTTGGAGTGGTTGCATATATTTTATAAATTATATGCATTTTTAGGGTCTAAGAGGTCATGATTTATATATTTTATAAATAGACCAACTCAGCTATCTTGACTTTATGATGTGTTATCCGTGTTTTTCGTTTAAAAACATAGTGCGATAAGGTGAAATGGATTTCCATTATCTTTCTGCGAGGATCACCACTACCAACTATCAATGATTTTTTTGAAAGATGTTCTTCCTGCTAGCAAAAACACGCCCAAGTACAACAATTCGCGACACAAAATAGGCACAATTCAGCGATCAAACTATGTAGAAGGCGCGGGGATCAAACAGAAGAATCCTATGATGTGGCGGACAGTGGCTCATCAACGGTGGAGGCACAACTCGGCGATGTAGTAGACGATGTCGCAGGCTTAGAGATCAGCGAGGCTGCAGAAGAGGTCGTTGGGGGCAGAGCTCGGCATCGATGTTGGTGTGGGTGTAGTGGTGGCTGTCGCCGACAACCCGTTCAGAATCACCTTCCGCGCTCCGCCATGTACCACGCCTTGACCCGGTCTTCCATCATCACCATGTTTGCCACCATCAAGACGCCAACTCAGTGTTCTTGTTCTTCACTATGACATTAGTCTTGAGCAGGTCGATCTTGATGCCCTGGTTCTTCATCAACTCCTTCCACCTCTCGTCGAACTTCTCGTCCCTTTGTGTAGCACGGTTCTTCGCATCAGCCATGCACTTATTGATCGAAGCTTGGAGCCTTTTGTCGGGCGGTTCCATGGCCTTCATCGCCTTGGCCTTCTCCTGGCCGAACTCTAGCCGACCCTCGGCCACTGGTGGCATCGGAGTGTCCAGGTTGTAGACGAAGTCCTTTGCTTTGGCGAGTGACAGGTGCATGTCCCTCTACTTCTCGCACATCGAGATCCTCATGAAGACGTGGACAAACTTGAAGTCAAGGCCATTATGGTCACCGCGGTAGAGGTTGAATGCATGGAGCATCTATAGAAAAGAACGATGAAGTTCTATCATGATCTGGGCAGGAACTAGGTGACACTACGGCAAAGAGCTAGATGTGAGACCCTAGCGCATGGCTTAATATCATTGATAGGATACCCATATCAAAAAGTTGCAACTTCTTTTCTATAATCTCATCTGGAAAAAACTCTGAGGTTAAGCGTGCTTGGCCTTGATAAATTTGAGGATGATTGACCGACTGGGAAGTGGGTCTTTGGTGCGCACGAGTAAGGACAAAGTATGCAGAAAAGACTAGTGTTGGTCTATGAGGATAGTCTAGATATCCTATTAAGCTTCCATGAGTGACAAACCGGGTACGGAGAGTCCGAAGTGTTACAAGTGGTATTAGAGCCGATCCTCGCAATTACACGGACATGTGCGGGTTAAGTGGTAGACATGTGGAGCATGGCACGTGTGGCACAGGGTGGACACGACATGACACATGTGCCGGCACTGGATGCACAGACGTGTGCTAAGAGGGGACATTTCTGGCTTGTGGTTGATCAACGAGGGCATCGGTCTTCTAAGGGTGGGTGTATGTGAGACCCTGGCGCATGGCTTAATAGGATTGATAGTATACCCATATCAACAAGTTGCAACTTATTTTCTGGAAGCTCATCTGAAAAGAACTCTGAGATTAAGAGTGCTTGGCCTAGAGCAATTTGAGGATGGGTGACCAACCGGGAAGTAGGTCCCGGGTGCGCATGAGTGAGGACAAAGTGCGCAAAAAATACTAGTATTGGTCTATGGGGCCAGTCTAGATATCCTATTAAGCTGTCAGGAGTGACAACCCGGACACGGAGAGTCCGGGGTGTTACACTAAATTACCTTACGCTCGAAGTCAACACCGCTCTCTAGCGAGATTCGATCTCCTCTCGTATCCCATGCTATTTGCTACAAGCTTTTTGGATTAGGCCCCAATGGGTGGCCATGGCCTTGTCACCGCACTCCATGTGAATCACATTGAAGTAAGGATCACAAAGTGACATAGGTATGATTATCCAGGTTATTGTGATTGTTTACCCTAGGCTTACAGCCCGCAAGGCCCAAGAAGGAACCAAGGAAGGCCCAGGAAGCATCCGGCGAAAGACATATCTTGCTAGACAAGAAAAGAGTAGGAACCGACATTGTATTACTGTTGTAATCATAACTTGTAACTGTTGGGTTCGCAGCATAGAAAACAAACATTTTCCTACGATGGGAACTATTATACGCCAAGATCTATCTATTAGATACAAGCAACGGGTGGATATATATCCATAGAGAACATACCCTCGAAGACAACAAAGCTTTGTTAACAAGATGGAACTCGTGGATGATGTAGTCATACAGTTGCCGATCTCAAGATCGTGATGAAGTCTAGCGAGTCCAGCAGGTCCAGCACGTCCATCAGGTCCAACACCAGCAAGTCCAGCACCGCAAAGCAGCGATACATCCGTGATCGCACACACGTCCGGTACCCCGACAACCTCCGTGTCCTCACTCTAGTGATGCAGCAGAAGCAACAACTCCTTTCCAGATAAATCCACTGGGAACATGTATCTCGCTAATCCGAGACCATGAGGAATAATTTCTAGAGGGGAAGAGAGATGCTTCACGAGGAGGTGTGTTGTGAGAGGAGGAGAGGGGGGCCTTTTATAGGGAGAGGGGGCAGCCAAGGGCCATGGCATGGCAGCCATGGTGGGTGCCCCCACCTCTTCCACATTCATGTGGGTGAAGCTCCCACTCCCATAAAAAGCCTCCACTCAAAATTCCACTCACACATGCATTAATTTCCACCAAAATCAATGTATCTCTCATTTAATAAAACTATTTTATTTATTTTATTCAGAATTTTGTTAATTACATTAATTAACAAACATTCACATAAAAACCCTGCAACATTTCAATATCACATGCACAACCAGTTTCTACAATTTCACCCGAAACAATTCCGATTTCCATCAAAATGATTCCAGCGCTTTCTTAAATCTTTATCCGAAACATATTTGCTCCAAATGGTGTCGGTATCCCTTAAGTGTGTCACCCTACGGTTCGAGAATAATGCAGACAGGATCGAGACCCCTCTCTGATCAATAATCAGCAGCGGGACCTGGATATCCATACTGACTCCCACACACTCAACGATGACTCTCGTGATCATGTGAACCTTTAATGTCGTAACTAAATCCCTTTGTCTCGCGATAGATTACATGTCCGAGATTCGATCATCGGTATCTCAATACCTAGTTTGATCTCGTTACTAACATGCACTCTTTTCTCATTCCCGTGATATAACATTCTAGTGATCACATCACTTGCTTGCAAGCTATTTCAATGTGATATCATCGAGATGGCCCTGCGTATATCTATCCGTCATCGGGATGGACAAATCCCACTCTTGATCCATGATCCTCTACATAACACCTTCGTAGCACTGAACCCACCTTTATAGTCACCCTTTCATGGTGTGACGTTTGATGTTATCAAGATACTCTTCCAGTGTTAGTGATTGACATGATCTCATGGTCTAAGGACTAGGATTACTTCGTATGATGTTATAGCAATATAAACATAATGACTTTGATCGTAATGCTATACTTCGGATGAATGTTCATCACATCATTCCACCAATGATGTGACCTTGTTATTAACAACATCCAATGTCCATGATTAGGAAACCTTGATCATCTTGTTAATCAATGAGCTAGTTAATATAGGAGGCATTACTAGGAACTTTGTATTTTGTTTATTAAACACACATGTATTAACGTTTCCAATTAATACAATTATAGCATGCAAAATAAACATTTATCATAAACATGGAATAATATAATAACCACTTTATTATTGCCTCTCAGGCATATTCCCTTCAGTAACCTATCTGTATACGGCCTCGTGACCCAGTCTATTATATAAAGGATGGGAGGAGCCAACGGAGAGGTACCAAAAAACCTTGATCAATTTGTAATCGACTTGTTTCTAAGAATCAGACGACTTTGACTGCCTTGTTTGTCTGATCAGCCAACGAAATCCACAGTGTTCTCTTTTCCACGAAACCCTAAGTCCATCACTATGGACATTGCCGAGGTTAACCCTCATCAATTGGCACTGTCTTAGGAAATCTAGACGCTGGAATCATGGATTCAATGTCCCCCTTTCCATCAAGCAACAACCCAACATCAGCGTAACCACACCCGCTGACCCCTATCTCGGTTCCCGTCGACTTCAATGGCGGATCATATCTCATCATTGGGAGCTTTCACTTTCACATGGAGGAACCCGAAGAAACTTCCCTATCGGCCCCAACTTCATCGGGTCCGTCAGGCACAACAGCAGCACCCACGACCATAACTGCATATTTTGTCGGCTCATCTGATGCAGCCGCGCCTCAAGAGGCAAATTGTGAAGAAAACTCTGGAAACTCCACAGATCTAGGGGTTCTGGCCGATCTATACAACGGTCTCTCCTTCAGGTCAGGTGCCCAGCTAACACCACCACATGGCTCAAGCCCAGCAAACATTGAACCCGAGGAAAGCGACGAAGACTTCGACTTTGGCATCAGGATGGCCAAAATCTATCTAGAGCAGAACCTGCAGGATCTCACGAACAGTGTCTCTTGTGGATCCAATAAAAGTAGCAGCAACCCGTACCTGACGCATGACCAAGTGTGCGTGATCATCGGCGAACCAACAACACTGCACGACTCTAACGGTAACCCACTCCTTGACTCTAATGATATTTTATCAGGTGATGATGCAGAAAATCACGGAAATGGGGGAGAACCATCCAACAATCATGTTGTACAAGGAAGGGAAGGAGCACGCGATGGCGAACGCTTGACCTTTTGATTATCAACAGAAACATGGCAAAGAGCAAGAGACGCAGTCTCGGGTGCAGTCCTCATGACGGTGGAAGCCAGACGCGAGGATCTGATGGCATACCAGTATCTGTTTCACCACAAAAATATCGATTTGCTAAGGATGCAGAGACAACTCGACGAAAGAACAAGGTTAGCTGACGAATCTAGCATACGGCAAGCACAACTAAGCTCCACCCACGGATCTAGCAGTGTAACCGGAGCCGTACCATGAAGTGGAACCTCGCGGTTCCAAAACATCCCAAAAGCCAAAAGAAACGAGCTGACCTGGGATATGGACCTGTCCTTCATGTCAGTAGACTCGACATCGCAAGCCGTAATTATCGCTGCACAGACTTACCTACTCACAACTCAACCCGCACCCAACGATTCTCGGGCGGCTCTCCATCGCTCCACTCTTATGAACCTCGGCATGGTGGGGCATCCCTCGCACAGGGCGAGCAGGGAACTTCAAGGAAACTCAATAAATCACCATGTCGTCGTAGCAGCCCTTGGCACATGGGACACACCCGACGATCACGGTCGCCACATCGGGAGCAATTCACAAACTTTGAACCCAGGGACAACGCAAGAAACAACATTACACAGCGCATAATCGATAGGTCAAGGGAAGAGCGTAGCAGCCAAGGTATTACGATGGCGAAAGCGAGCATGAATATGAACTATGGGGGGCAAGTTGCTTTACCTAGCGGGTTCGCGAAACTCGGGTACCTAAGGACTTGAAACTTCCTCATGATCGCCAAAAGTACGACGGTCACCATGAACCCGAGGCTTGGTTGGAAGACTACCTGGCAACCGTAAAACTTCAAGGTGGCTCCAAGGCAACCGCAATGCAAAGTCTGTAGTTACACTTAAGCAACGCCTCCTGCTCATGGCTCAGGAAGCTACCCGAAGAATCCATCAGCAGCTGGAACAACCTCAAAGATAAGTTCATTCGAAACTTCACATCCACGTTTAAGCGACCGGTATATTTGGAGCAGATACGGGCGTGCAAACAAAAACCCGGGGAGCTGATGCGAGCATTTATTCAGCGGTGGAACATCATCAAAAATTAAGCCAAAACCATATCTGATGAAAGGGCAATCAACACATTCAACGACGGCCTCCGCCGAAGAGAATTCATTGGGGAACCGAGTAAATTCAAGCCCAAAACAATCTCACAATTAATGGACATGGCAAATTGCTGGGCAGATGGCGAGGATGCAGTAAACAACAAGCGAGGGCACTCACCTGAGAAAGATCGGGACATGCGCAATAACGATAAGATAAGACGCAACAACGACATGTATGGAGGGCCAAGCTATGTCGTGGCTGGCTTTTCAGGGGAGAACAACCGAAGAAACGACGATCATAGTGGCGAGTACCATAGCAGCAGAGAAGACGTTGGCGGAAGCCAATCCGCACAATGGTACCCGCCAAGGGCTTGGGAGCTCCCAATGTCCCCACTACATATGCTAGATGGACCTTGCAATATGCATTTTTATGCCGACTCTGCCGGAAGGAGGCGATCAAACCATCTCATGAAGGACTGCCACACTTTCATAGAAATGTAGAAGGTATGCAATGCAAAGGCAACGGAAGCAGCGAACCAAGGATATGCCACCGCACCTAGAACCCTAGCTCTTGGCGCACCGCCACCACCGTACATCTACCAGCAGGGCAACCACAACCCTCAACGAACAAAAACCAGGAAGATGAGTATCCAAGGTCTAGAGGCGCAATTTCTATGATCCAGAAAGGGCGCCCATCCAACAGGGTCCAAAAGTTGATCACATGACAAGTTAACATGGCGGAAACAACGCCACCACATACATCCAAATATCTTCATTGGTTAGAGAAAGAAATCACATTTAGCAGGGCCAATCACCTACTTCAGGTTCCAAGGCCAGGACATTCAGCTCTAATTGTGAAAGCCCAAATTGGCGGGTTCGACACGAATAAAGTTTTCTTGGATGCATGCAGCAACATCAATCTAATCTACGCCAAAACCCCGCGAGCAATGAATTGGTCCTTAGCAAACCTGGCACCTACTAACACGATTTTCCACGAATAGTCCCAGGCAAAGCCAAAATTCCTCTAGGCAAAGTCTATCTTGACGTAGTCTCCGGATCAAGGAACAACTTCAGGCGTGAAAAACTCAAGTTCGAAGTCATGGATTAGCCATTGTAGTACCACGCGATCTTGGGACGCCCAGCTTTCGCCAGATTTATGGAAGTACCTCACTATGCATACCTGGTATTAAAAATACTAGCACCCAATGGAATCATAACCGTGAGAGCAAGTTTCACTCGCTCTGATAATTGTGACCGGGAATTCAACAAAATATCAGAATCTTTCGGGATAGAAACTGAATTTGCCCACCTAAAAATTGCATATACAGAGCTTCTACCCTAAGAGCACGTCCCCATCGACCAAACTCCAGAAAACCAGGTCTACCGCACAAACCCAAACGCGACCTATCCGCCCTCCAACATTGGTCCCGCATAGGAAAGCAGAACAGGCGAGGAACTCGTCCTCCCACGCCGTCCACTTGATGTGGGCCTCGTCCGATGTCGCTGATGGGTCCTTCCTCTTCTTTTTATTCTTTTCCTTCCCCTTGCAACTCACCGAACCACCCTCTAGATCGTCCTCCACTTATTCTTCCTCCGGGTTCTCGCCTTCTTATTTGTTCAGGTCATCGCTGAACCCTTGCGTGCCTAAGCCGTGCTCAGCGGCGGTACGAGCTTCCTACTGAGTGTAGTACTCTGAAGCCGAAGCAGTGGTTGTGGAGCCGGACGCGATCATAGCGTGCATCACAGAGTTGCCTGACATTCCGCCGAACAAACTGCCAGCATGGGTGGTGGCGGCGTGGGCGGTGGCAGCGCCGAACAACTGCGTCGAGGAAGAACCACGACCTGAGCGAAAGGCAGAGGACTGTGGAGAAGCGCCATAGACATCCCCAGGAATACGACATTGGGGTTGAAGCCGCCTAGCTGGTCGTCGTTGTACTCCGGCGAAGGAGAGAACCTCGTGCGCAATGTGGCGTGGGAGCTGCTCTCCTGGAATAGCACCGGCGAGGACGGCGAGAAGGCCGTAATGGAGATGCTCGACTGGCTACCCCACACAACGCCAAGGAAGTACTGGCCACCGTTGGTGTTGCGGGAACACCATGGGCGCCATCGTCGCTGCCTGCGCCTCGGATTCCTCCACCAGTGGTAGGGTCTCCTGCTTTGCCTTGAGCTTCTTCCCCCTCTCCCGGCAGCCGTCTGTTCTGGCCTCTCTGCGTTGTACATCCTTCAACCACTCGGCGTTGGTCATGCGTGAGGGCTTTTCTTTCGCCTTCCTCTGCTTTGGCGGCGGCGACTGCTCGTCGGCGAGCCTTCGACCATTGAATTTCTTTGGCGGTATGGTGGAGCAGATCTGGGGAATGGCGGGAGCTCGCAGGTGTGGTGGGGGAATATGCGGGGGTAAAAAGGGAAATCGGCTTCCGTCGCCGATAGCCAAGGCCCGCTTGCCTTTTCTCTTCATCCGGCACCCCAGGCGAACTCCGGCGCGCTAGGTTCGCCCTGTCTTCGCCGGATGGATTTGGGCCAAAGTCGGCCGAAAACGAGAAGTTGGGGCGTGCCTGGACCGATTTTCGCCATCTTGAATGAAAAAAGCAGCTCGGAGGCATGAGTAGAGATGCTATAATAAATTAGCCATGAGATCTCCGTCCAATGCTTTTAACCTTTTGCTTTTCTAAAGTCTCGCATACACAGAAAGATCTTAGGCATCACAATTGTGACTAAGAAGAAGTTATATGCGATAGTCAACCGCAGATTATCACATGCATCATCGAAAGCAGGCTTCTTTGACCATTCAACCAAATTTCATCCCCCTTTATTGTCAAATACATGTACGACGGCACTATACATGGCAGATTAACCAAACGACACATTTATCTGTGTTTTTCATTCCTTCCTAACCTTTAACAATGGAACCACCATTAGAGATCAAAGAATAGTTAGTACAAATTAAACAACCGGGCACAAAAAAACCTATCAACAAATCTTAATTATATTTCCTTTCCCCTTATCGCTCGGCGTAGCTTGACGATGTTCTTATGCCATTTGGTCACTCGGCATCTTCTTCGATGGTGCCCAGCGGCGTGAGCGCCCTCTTCGCCGGTGGAAATGCCGCCACGGCCAGCCTCTTGCCAGTTCTCGCCGGACCACCCGAACCTGTCAGCGAGTCCTCCCCTAGAGTCCTCTCGTTCAGCTTCTCGTTGACTTGGCCGTCGACGTCGGCAGGCCGGCTCTCGGCGTGCACCGGCGTGACGCGCGTCTTCCTGACGCCGGCGCCGCGCGAGCGCCCAAGCGGCCGTGCTCTCGCCGCAAGCGCCTCGCTCGCGCGCACAGCCATGGCTGCCATGTCAATGCTCGACAGGGGTCGCCCGAGCATGGTTGCTGGGAGCACGAAGTATATCTGGCCGGGCCGGAGCAGCTCGTCGAAGTAGAGCGCGTCGGAGCTGCACACGAAGAACCGGCGTCCCGCATTGTCGCCGAGGACATCGGAGACGCTGACAGGGGAGGAGGCAGGGAACTCCGTCAGCGAGCCGTCGGCGGCGATGACGCGGGCCGACGACGGCTGCTGCTGAGGCGAGACGCTGCTCCGGTGATTGTGAGAAAGGCCTGATCCCATTAACAGTTTCTGTATACGAATGAATGGGTTTGGTGTTTGGTGAGGAGGAGACTAGAAAGAAGATGGCTTTATAGAGGAGAGGATGCGCCGAACGTGGAGGACAGTAGGAGTCAGGCTGCAAGTGGATGCGGTACGCCCGCGGCGCCGCGTGGACCGCCCCGCAAAAATCAACAAGCGGACACCCGCGTAAAGGAGGAATTTTGAAGCGGAACTTTGCGATCTGCCTGCTAGGCCCACATACCCCACATAAACGTTTAGCTCGCTTCCTTCCGATCGTTTTGCTCCGGTGCAAAGTAGCTGCGGAACTGGACGAAGTTGGCGAGGACGAGCAAATTGTTGGGTTCCTCGGACACGGCAATCTCATACCTCTGCGCTCCGTCCGCGCAGGCTTCGCGACGTCCTCCGTCTGAAACTCTGCCACAACCGGTGTGATTCGTAGTGTATTCAGAAGGCCAGAGTTTAGCAGAGAAGCTGGCTGCACTTACATGCGGAATTATGCGGGACATGTCGGTGAGGTTAGTTTCACCTCGTTCATGTCGGCGTCTACATGCACGGATCACCTGCCGGCGGCTTACCACTTCTCGCAAGCTCAAAACGTGATACATTGCCGCTGCCGCCGATGACCAGCTGCACATGATGACGTCGCCGCGCTGCCGACGAACACCTTCGTGTCTTTGTACAGGAAAAAGATTTAGAGAAGGCCGATGTCCAACCAAACTAGAAGGATTCTTCAGTTTCCTGTACCGGAGTTATCTCTATGCGGGCATATGTGAATGCCGCGTAAACGCGATTATCGTTTGCGGGCTTCCGTCAACATCCCGCATATTGATTGTGGGTTGATGCGGGAAATATGCGCCCCCCCCCCCCCCCCGCGCGCATAGTGTTCGGCTTACAACCTTAAGTAGGAGGGATAAGGTTGAATTTCGAAACGAGTAAAATTATCTTATTTACGTTTCGCTCCCCTCATTTTGTGTTATTGTGAGACCGTTACTCGCGAGGACTCGTACATTTCTTTAGTTTTCACCCCGACAATCTGCGTTTCAACCGGTTCAAAAAAAAAAATCTGCGTTTCAAAGTTATACTAGTGCATAGTTGCGTATAGTGTTGGTAGTTTCAAAATTTTGTGTATAGTTTTTCCTTCATCAGTGATATCACAAAATCTTTTCATCCAACCTTCTTTTTTACTTACAAAATCAGCACGATTGGATTTCTCATAACTCCCACTTCATTAACATTCAGCAAAAAGTTACTGCTATTTGGAGAGACTACTGTAGATAATCTAAATGGATGCTTTCAAGTGTGGAGTCAAGCTAGAAAAGTACTTTGGGCCAAATAGTCAATTATTTCAGCTGTAATTCAAACCGTATGTTTGGGAGACCATTCATGATAATTGACGATAGTCAAATTGCTCTAGCGTTTACCTAAAAAAATTGCTCTAGCATTTGGATAGGTTGCACAGTAAACTACTCCCTCCGTTTTAAAGTATAAAATATTTTAACTTTGTGAAAGAAGGGTATGTAGATCATTATAAAAGGATTACAAAGCCCACCGAAGTTTTGGCACGATTGGTCTAGACACCCGTGCCACATACACGCAGGACGTCTCACGATCGCACGAAAAACCTAAGCCAATGTTTACCTCCTCTGCAACAGCATCCACCTATCCCGTACTACATATGCAGTGATTAACGATAGATTATCATAAATATAGGAGTTAGCCGGGCCACAGGCGGCAGGATTCAACTAACATAAAAGGGGGCGGGCCAATGTAAATTTCATATAAGGGGCCCCGAGCAAAGTAATCTCTACTTATTTGATCCTCTAATCACCTCTAAATCAAAAAAAATTGTCCGCTGTCATAGGGGGCCTAGCCGTGCCGGTCCCCCTAGCTCCGTCATTGAGCCGTGCTCAATGCCTCATATTTGGCTCTGGCTTGTAATTAACCTGATTTTTAGATTCTACAATTTGCTTTTTATAGATCTTTAGAAAAAAGTTACTTCCTCCGATCTAAATTTAGTTGACTCGGATTTTTCTAGATTCGAATATATCCAGACTTAGATCTTCCCCATCCCGTCTTGCGGCGTGCACCGCGAGCTGGGACAGTAGGCCTCCGAGACCCCGCTGTTTCGAGTCCTGTACGGGAGAAGGGCGATAAGGTTTTTGGGGAGCGCTACCAGCCCGACTACTGGCTTCATCACGGGCTCCTTCACGGATAGCGATTGCACCGACGTCTTCCCCAACGACGACTTCTTCATCGATATCAACAACATTTTTCTCGACAACATGGCTGACGACTAATGGGAACACCGACGGTTCCTCTACCATGATGTATATCATCTTCTGGTCCTTTTCTATTATTCTGCATGTGTTTTATCTGTCTTTTACTATGGTTAAATCTCTTGAAAAATTGCTCTATTTCCCAACAACTTGTAATTAACCTGATTTTTAGATTCTATACAATTTGCTTTTTATAGATCTCTAGAAAAAAGTTACTTCTTCCGATCCAAATTAGTTGACTCAGATTTGTCTAGATTCGAATATATCTAGACTTGTTTTAGTGCTCCATAGCCTCTCCTCCAAGAAAGAAATTAACCCTTCAATCCACATGTGTGTTGTTGCAAAACACCATCTCGGCGAGGACTGGGAAGCAAAGTTGACGCTCTCAGGTTATAGTAGTAGCGCGATCCAACCAGGAGGTCAGGTGACGGAAGTCACGGAGCAAAAGAAAACCATCGGCTGGGGTCGGCGCGTGGGCGCTGACGCGGCGGTGAACCGGAACGCATTGCCGCACGTTGTTTTGGATATGCATCGTACTAGTACTATACAGGTACTGAGGTACGTATGTACTTATACGTCTACGTTTCCTTTTTCCGGGAATGTACCTGCGTAATTACTGTTTCGTTTTTCCAGGTCAACAAAAAAAAAAAGGGTATACTGTTTCGTTCCCCGCGTGGTGACCGGTCACGCACGAAACCGCGGGTTCTCTCTCGTCTCGCTCCCTCCGTCGGCGCGCTGTGGTGCTGGTGCGCCCCCAACCGCGGCACTGCAGGTGCGTTCCAAAAATATATACGTAAATAACAAGATTGATTCTATGTTCTACGTAAAATATAAATTAATTCAGCAGGTAATATTGGTGAACTCTACGCTTAGACCACATGACCCACGAGAAACGGTCCACTACGGCGTATCAGCAGCGTACGTACACGACGGGCTTTCTCCTTCCCCCTTCTGCCTCTGTTTCCGCGACTTCCTGTTTTCCCCCATTCATTTCTCCTGTTTGGCGACGGGAATGCTCGCTTAGCTGCACAGTAATTCTGAAGCCACTGCGGACAATACGAGCTATCAGGGAGATATAATACCAGTCTGGTAGCATTCTAGCTAGGTCGATCGCCGCTGGAGATCACTGCCGCCTGTAAAACGGCGTGCCGCTCGAAACGGCGATAAAATGAGCGGAAAGCCCGAGACTGCTTGTAGGCGTGTAGCTAGTAGCTAGCTGCTGGTCGAGTGCATCGATCGATCGCCCGCCGGCAGGCGATGATGCGGCGGGAGCCGGGAGATCGCATCAAACTAATCCTCGATCGTACCACCACGTGCAGTCTAGCCTGATTTGCGCCGGCCGGCCGTGCTATTCGAGGACAGAACATACGTGGCCCCTGGATGGATCCCCGTGCGGTTCGAGGACACAACATGCCTATCACCACGTGGCTTGGCTAGCTAGCTAGAGTGGCGGCCGCTACCTTCGCGTTGTTTTTTTTAAGGATACATCCTAGGAGAGGTAAAGCCAAGAGGCTAGATTTTACAACGCACCACGGTACAGGCGTCGAAGGTGCAAATCCACGCCGTCTCAGGGACAACACATACATCCTATCTGACTACTCGCGGCATCTCCACCTATCTACCTGCCCAAGACAGTCGCGAAACAGCCCCGCAGCCCTCCAGAGGTCCGCCTCCGCAGCGATCTTCCGTATGACCTCTCCAGCAGAGGGAGCGGCCCCTTCAAAGACCACGTCGTTTCTGTGGCGCCAGAGGGTCCAACAGACCAGGGAGATCTTTGTCCAGAGGTCGCGCTCCACCCCGCCTATCTTGGAGCCAAGCAACAAACTTGGTGTCATGCCCCGGCATCCAATGCCTCTTGCACCACCAGTCCAGACAGGTTGCCCAAACCTCGCGGGCCAGGACGCATCCCATCAAAAGATGGTCAATGTTCTCTCCACACTGGTCACAAAGGGGGCAAGCCGCCGGATGTTGGAGGCCCCGCCGGCTTAATCTGTCCGCGGTCCAGCATCTATTCCTAACCGCAAGCCAAAGGGACACCTTGCAGCTGGCGGCGGCTCGGGATCGCCAGATCTGAAGGGCCCCTCCATGGAAGTCCGTCCGGCAAACAGGGCCAGGTAGCAGGATCAAGCCGTGAAGCAGCTGCTAGGGTCCCAGTTCCACTTGAAGACGTCCTGCGTCCCCTCTATCAGGGTGATCTCGTCGACTGGATCTGCCACTTCAAGGAGCTCCCCGATGGCTGCGCCAGTAAGATCCGGGGGTATATCATGCAACCAGCCCCCTGCCAGGCCCTCGCGAAAATTGGTATGGCGGACAAAGTTGTCTTGACGAGCTCAAGCCGTCCTCCTCTATTAAGCATGAATGCTTTCCACGATGGCAGTTTGGCGGCCACCAGATCTACCAGCGCTTGGAGTTGCGCCACTGACGGCTTCCGCAGGGAGAGCGGTAGCCCAAGGTATCGAAGAGGGAATTGCGTGATGGGGCAACGCAACTCCCGTTCCACCAGGTCTCTGTCCTCGGCCGAGCACCTAATCAGGTTGGTCGAGCATTTGTCAAAATTGGTTCGGAGGCCGGATGCCGCCCCAAAGTCCTCGATGATCCCGGAGATCACCTGGAAATCCACCACTGACGGCCTCAGGAAGGTGACCACATCATCTGCGTAGATCGAGGTGCGGTGTTGGAGGCCTGTGGCTGCAAGCCTCGTGAGGAGCCCTAGTTCCTCAGCCTTCACGATCATCAAGTGAAAAATCTCCATGACTAAGATGAAAAGCTGCGGGGAGAGCGGGTCCCCTTGCCAGAGTCCCCGCCTATTGGCTACCTTTGCTCCTGGGAAGCCGTTCATTAATACGCGTGTGGAGGCTGTGTGCAGATGCACGCAAGGAGGCGCTCTCCGAAGCCCAGCATCCTCAGTACCTCCAGCAGGAAAGCCTAGTCCAAAGTGTCAAAGGCCTTGGTGATGTCTAGCTTGAGCAGCATCGCTGGAGTCTTGCTGGCATGTAACTTACGGACTGTCCCTTGCACCATCATGAAATTGTCGTGCAAACATCATCCACGTACAAAGGCAATCTGGTGCACCCCTACCATTTGCGGAAGAATCGGGGCCACACGGTTAGCGATCACCTTTCCCACCCACTTCGCGTGGTTCTCAACTTCTCATGCGCCGGATTCCTTGGTGTCGTTCCTACGCCCGATTTTAGTAAACCAAATTCAAACCACCAACAAAAAAGCCCAAGCAAAACGTGGCTCGGCGACAGACCAATGGTTACTACTCGCTCCGTTTTAAAATACTCTCAAACAGGGGCGGAGCCAGAATTTGACCATGGGTGTGTGGGGGGGGGGGGGGGGGGGGGGGGGCGAAGTAGACGAAATTTAGAACATTGTGTAAATTTTTTCTACTGGTTTAAATGTAGATCAACGCTCACCATGCCTATAGAACAAGTGTATCTTCTTATTGATGGCGCACTTTGCAACTAGTTTCTTCCTCATATATACAACCGAATTATTATTGCAGCATAGAGTTAGAGGATGAATTAATTGGTTAGAAAAATAGTGTGTATGATCTAATTATAAAATCTAGGTAATCTAACAAATATTCTAACCAGTAGTTTGCAACTTTTACAATCCAACTGCAAAATTACTACATCTATACAGAAATACATCTGAGAATTAGACTAACCTGTAATCCGTATGGTGAGATGAGGAGGTTTTGCTGTTATGTTCGTCGAATCATTCTAGCGCGCGGCCGCGCCTTCTCCAGTCAAGCCATGACCGGCGGCGATTCTCCATAGGTATGGTCTGACGCCGATGAAGCCTTAGCATAGGCCCTGACCTCGATAGATCGAGGATGTAGTCCGGCGACGGAACGGATGAATGGCAAATTAGCGTATGAGTTAATGCTCTATGCTGATGCTAGGATCGATTGGCCTTTGGGATAAACCGTGCAGACTGAAGTCCAATCATGTGGCTTGTGGGCTAGTAGTTTTTGTGGGTTGGGCCGTGTCAACGTGCCACGCACTTCTAAATAAAGTCTGTGTGCGCGCTAATGACCGGAGGAGTAATCAGAATTGACATCATTACTACGACTCTACGTGTTCCAGATTGTTTTCGTGTTGCCCCCTGGAGCCGCCTCAAAATAGGTAGTTGTGTTCTCTGGGTTGTCTGTTCCCCGCTTCGGTCCGTTTTCTCTTTTCTCTGCTATACATTTTTATTTTTTGCTGTTGTGGTAGTTGGCTCCGGTGCTACGGTTCAGGCCACATTCGCTACTGTTGTGGTTGGCATGCGGTATGGGGTGGCACATGTCCTGGTGTGCCATTACACGTGCGTACTTGTGACCTAGTCTAGGCTTCGGTGAAAAAAAAAACAGAAACCCCTAGCAAAGAATTTAAGCATCGTTAGCAGAGGACGATGGAGCATAGCACGCTGGGTCCATCTAGTAGGTTAACAATTTGGCAGTGGACTAAATTCTTTAGAGCAACTATGTAATTCATTGATTTAAAATCGAGTTAGAGTGATTATTCTGAATTTGCAACAACTTAATTTTTTTAGAGCAAGCACGCAATAGACTAACTTTGTTTTAGCGGTTGCATATATTTATACACCACAACTCTACCTCTCATCTCCTCGAAACAGGCACGCTGAAACATCCCAATTTGATACAAGGTTCGAGCAACTGAAAAAAACACACTAGATAGTCCTCTAGGGCCGTTAGAGATATAATTAGAGTCCCATGAGGTTAGGCCATCTCTCCAACTGGTTGACCCAACCTGTCCGAGCGCGTCCTAATCGATCCGCGCAGACAGCTAGGCCAAATATGGCATCCCAGTGGGACGACCCATCCTGACAGACTTAGGGGCCTGACCGACCCATCCAGGCATTAAATTTGGATCGCAGATGGGTCTGTCCGGACAGACGCGGACGCTGGCCTGTCCGATTGTTGTAACAGAATGGCTCAGTTGGCAGTTGCACTATGAGCCTTCTTCTCTCTCCTCTCTCTTAGACTGCACCATCTCTCTCCTGGGCTGGCCAAACAAAATAGGACAATTTGGGTTATGCTGCTGGGCGCGGCCGGCCGGACAGGCCGGACCACGACCCAAAAGCACTGGCGGCTTGACCCCAACTGACAAAAATGGACCGTTTAGGTTGCCGGTTTGGGTCTCTCCGGTGGAGATGCCCTTACATATTGTAATTCGTGTATATATCGGTATGACACCGATTCCTCCCTGTAATCCCGATGTACTTGCTACCAATATATATACACCTAATACAGGGGCTCGGAAAGTATCTGAGTAGCTTCTCTACCTGATCATTTTACATGGTATCAGGCCAGCTCTTCCACCGACGAAACTAATCACCTCTAAACCCTAAAAACCATCCCTGCCGCCACCACAACCAGAGCTCTACCACGACCTTGCTCCTGATTTCTACCTCATCAAGCGCCCAAGTGATCAACCTCGGCTCTCCACCATCGGACAAATTGGCCCACCAGAATTACTCCGGATGGCGTGCCTAAGTGCTGCCGCCGATCCGTGGCTCCATCTCTTTGGTCTTCTTGATGGATCAAACGTTGAGCCGCCTCAGACGCTGGTCATCGAACCCACTGAAGGAGATATGCCCTAGAGACAAACAATAAATGAGTTTTATTATCATATCTTAATTAGTTCGTAATAGTTTCATATTGTGCTATAATTGTATCAAGCGAAATATTGATACATGTGTGGTATGAAACAGACCAAGTCCCTAGTAGCCTCTATTTATACTAGTTTGTTGGGCAGCTGATGATCGAGGTTTTCTGATCATGGACTTGCAAGTCAACTGACAACAAAGTCATATCATTAATAAATGATGTGAGGGGAATTTCCCAAAGTTTGCAGCATGATCAAGTCACAAGGTTCATCGTTGCAATAGTTCGAAGCGTAATCTCCTTCTCCTTAGACCGTGAGATCATATTAATCATTATCTCCCGAGGCTGCTTTGATCATATCAAACATCATGACCGTAACCGGGTGGCCATAAATGTGTGTGTCAGGTATTCTAGATGAATAGTTGGGGAGGAAGAGGTTGGGGGTCAACAACGTGGTCCGACCGGCCATGAAGCCCTCCGGCAAGGCAGGAGGCAAGTGCGTGGAGGCTCCGGAGGCGGCGCCTCATCCTCCGCTATCTCTGGTGGCCGGTTGGCGGCAGAGCAAGCCAACTCTGGCAAAAGTGGCTCTCACCGAGGCGACGTCCAACAAGAACAGGAAGAAGGATAAGGCAGCGCTTTCAAAGGCTACACCGGCCCCTCCGTCTCGCAATGCATCACTGGCGAAACCTCCCCGAGGCCGAACTACTCGTCCTAACGTCATCAACATCGATGATCGCGAGGTGTTCGGTGGAACACCGACAAGGTAGTGTGGAGGAGGAGGAGGAGGTGGCCGACTACATGATACAATTGGAGGGTAGCCATGCCGCCGGGATCGACGACCTCCACTTCGATGATGAAGAGGTTGACACCACCGAGCAACATGAGGTGGATGAGGAAGAGGTTGAGGTCGAGGTCACCGAGCAACAAGAGGTGGAGGCGCACAAGGGAGCACAAAGAAGACAAGAGCCACCAACTATAGCGAGAAGGAGAACGTCGCATTGTGCTATTCGGAGATGGTGTTTGAGCTCTTCGGAGATGGTCCACAACATATGAGGTGATATGTTGGTGGTTTTTTGGATTAAATAAGGTCGATGTGCTTTTTTGGGTGACCTTGATCGATGTGGTGATGGAGTCTACTTTTGGATGAACTCTATGCATGTTTTATTTTGAATTATCCATATGTTTGAATTGTTTGTATGGACTCTATTTGAGATGTATGAATGTATATGTGGACTGCAAGAAAGAAATGGGACACAAAAAATTACTCCTCTAAATATAGGGGTTTAGTTAGGAACCTTAGGCATCGCAATTGTGACTAAGAAGAAGTCATGTGCGAGTGCGATAGTCAGCCGCACATTATCACATGCATGATCAAAAGCAGGCTTCTTTGACCATTTAACCAAATTTCACCCCCCTTTATTGTCAAATACATGTACGACGGCACTATATATGGCAGATTAACCAAACGACACATTTATCTACTGAGTACATGTTTTTCATTTCTTTCTTAACCTTTAACAATTGAACCACCATTAGATAAAATAATAGTTAGTACAACTTAAACAACATGACACAAAAAAACCTATCAACAAATCTTAATTTTATTTTCGTTCCACTTATCACTCGCATCGCTTGAGACGATGTTCTTATGCCATTCTGTCACTCAGCATCTTCTTCGATGGTGCCTAGCCGCGTGAGCGCCCTCTTTGCCGGCGGAAATGCAGCCACGGCCAACCTCTTGCCATTTCTCGCCGGACTACCCGAACCTGTCACAGAGTCGTCCCCAAGAGTCCTCTTCGGGCTTGACTCTAGAGGCGTCGTCTTCGGGACTTGACTCTGGTTCGAGCATTAGTTCTTCGTCATGAATCCCGGTGTTGGCCACATAGGAGGCGCCTTGTGGTGATGGCGTGTCAGCTTCTCAAGTGGTATCACAGTGGCTTGTGTGACGAGGAACTTCCTCGGACGGCGCGAGCAAGGTTCCAGATGAGCAGTGGTCAGGACCGGTGATAGGTTGCTAACGTATGTATAATTTTTGATGTTCCATGGTTGGTTTATATCTACTTTCTTATTTTTGTCCACACTTTGGAGTACTTTTTATACACTTTCTTGGACTAACCTATTAACAAGATGCCATAGTGCGAACTGCCTGTTTTCTGCTGTTTTTGGTTCCAGGAAAGTCAGAAAATGAATATTCTCGGAATTGGACGGGACAAAAGCCAAAGTCAGTTTTTCACCGAGGGGGACACAGAGCCAGAATACGAGACAGAGAGGGGCCAGAGGGCCGCCACACCACCTGGCCCGCGCCAGGGGGTGCTGTGGCCGCCTAGGGAACCCCCTCGGCCTCCCCTTCGCCTATAAGATGCCTCTGATACAGAAACCCTAAGGACCCGATCAAAATTCCACGAAAGAGTCTGTAGCCGCCGTCACCTCCAACCCTAGACCAGGAGGGATCTAAAGCTCTTCCCGGCACCCTGCCGGAGGGGAGATATCACCCTAGAGGCCTTCTTCATCACCATGCAAGCCTCCGGTGTGATGCGTGAGTAGTTCATCCCTGGACTACGGGTCCATGTAGTAGCTAGATGGTTGGTTCTTCTCCTTTGTGCTACCATGTTTAGATCTTGTGAGCTCCGTTTATGATCAAGATCATCTATTTGTAATCATACATGTTGTGTTTGCGGGGATCTGATGGATATTGAGATGCTACTTCAGATTGATTATTGATTCTATCATGTCTTTGTTATTTGTGATCTTGCATGCTCTCCGTTGTTAGTAGATATCTTGGCCGAGTAGATGCTAGCAACTCCAAGAGGGAGTATTTATGCTCGATAGTGGGTTCATGCCTCTAGTAATCTAGGGAAGTGACAGAAATCTCTAAGGTACTAGATGTGTTGTTGCTACTAGGGAGAAAACATCAATCATTTGTTCATAGAACAATCATATTGTTTACTTTACACACAATGTGTAATGCAATTATCTGTTGCTTGCAACTTAATACTGGAGGGGGTTCGGATGATAACCTGAAGGTGGATTATTAGTCATAGATGCAGTTGGATTACAGTCTATGTATAATGTTGTAATGCCCAATCAAATCTCATATGAGTCAAGATGATTAGTATATGCATGTATGCTTTCTCGATGTTTGTTAATTGCCCCGCTGTAATTTGTTCACCCAACATGTCATCTATCTTAAGGAGAACCACCACTAGTGAACTATGGACCTCGGTCCTTTCTTTTATGATCAATCTACAATCTACTATTTACTGTTTTCTGTTTACTTTCTGTAAGCTATTACTTTCTTCCACACAATACATTTAATCCTTTGTTTTCAGCAAAACCGGTGAGATTGACAACCTCACTGTAAGTTGGGGGCAAAGTTCTGTGGTTGTGTTGTGCAGGATTCCAAGTTGGCAACAACACCTTGGAGGTGTTTCCTTGCTCCTATTGGTTCGATAATCTTGGTTTCATAACTGAGGGAAAACATGCTGCTGTGCTCATCATACCTTCCTCTTGGGGTTCCCCAACGAGCTCGATATATTTTGGGCCATCAACCGGCTTTGACCCTAGGCCACCTTGTGCAACAGCCTAGGGCCCACGCCTATAGGGGGGCTATAATTTCATCTTCTTATATACATATTATTCATGTTGGATAAACAATATTGGCAACAGCCCAGCACAGATACTAAAAAAGGCACGTTGGAACCGTTAGTTTCCGTTTGGATTACTGTCAACACCTAGATTTTTAATCCCAAATGCCTGTTATGCCATACATCGCAATCCCAGGATTACCATTTTTGCGAGACATAACAGAAGTAGTACCACAGTACATCATCCATTACAAACCATAATAAAGGTCTTACAAAAAAAGGATCTCATGATCCAGTCTTAATACAATCAAGCAGCGGAAAGTAAACATAGTAGGCGCTCCATCTTTAGGGTCACAGGCAATACTGACGATGGGAGATGATCCTAGTTGTCATAGACCTCCTGCTGTCCATCTTCCTGGTAGTCCCCCTCATAGTCTGACCACGAGAATAGCCAGGGACAAAGCCATGAGTACTTTTTAAGTACTCGTAAACTATCACTAACAAGTAAGGTAGTTCTAGTAGGAATCTTAAGCTCTAGGTTTATTTTCAAAAAGCCAGGTTTATTTCATACTGAGTTAAGACTAAAGAAAACTAATTTAATTCTCTACATCACCTAAGTGGGAACCTAGTTTTCATGTTCACAACCCTGTTATGGTCAAGTCAAGGTCATAGTTCAATTCACAAGTCACTTTGAAAACATCTGACAACGGAACAGTATGGGCACTCCAACTGTCCATGACCATGGACGCAGCTATTCGAATAGTTTGACACTCTGTAGAGGTGGTACACTTTCACCGCAAAATTTGATACATCCATCAGGGTAACCCTGAATCATCATACTTAGTAAGCGGATAATCAATCCTAACCTTTCAATTACACACTCTAGTATAGGCACCTCCTCTATGAGCTTGGCCTCCCAGCCATGGCCATCTGCCATCCTGGGCACTGCATAGGTGGACATTCACACTCACGAGGTAGCCTCAGCTCAACCTCTTTCCGCGAGGGAACCCATACTAAGGCATATAAGCTTCTAGTTAAGCCCTACCCAATTCAGGTATTGTGATTGTACGGTAAAATTGGAATGGTATCGCATCCGAACCCAACCATCGGTTTTTATAGAGGGCTAAGGCTCATGCCTCAACATTTTCATCATCAAATCATTTTGTGTCCACAACACATGTCAAAACATTTCAATAGAATGAATCATCATTCCAAGGTTTTCATAATCATTTTCACCAAGTATACCCATCTAAAGTGATCAACTTTTGTGCTTAGCACTAGCCACTAAAGTTGAGGGTATTCACTAATGAGGGGTGCCAAACCGGTGTAACTATCCAAATCTAGTGGTATGCCTTTGGATGACATCTAAGTATAACTAGTTATGCCTAGTTTTATACTCTTTATGGTATCTACCCTATTTTTTCAATACTCACAATTTACTAACTAAAGGTAAAGAACTTTGGTAAAAAGAATAAAGCTTGCAAGTAAAACTTGGGATGGGTATAATCAAGGTTGTATAACCAAGCATGCCTAATGCATCTTGCATAGGTTATCTTGCAAGGATGACTTGCAATTAGTGATGGCTTGCATAGGTATGAAACTTGCAAGTGTTAGCTTGCATGGTTAACTTGTAGTGTTAGGCTTGCCTTGAGTAGTACAGTGGTTAAAGTTCTCTTCTTCTTCTTCGTAGTACTCCTCCTCCTCGTAGCTTGGGTCGATACTAGCGTCTATAAATGAATACGAGGTGCACAATCACCAAACAATACTTAACTACTTCTATTTAGCACAGTAAGGCTCACACTAGATGATCTAGCATCATCACAAACATCACATGAAATAAAGACCTAATTTTATTTATCTTATTTTAGAGAAGTAATTTCTACTCATTGAAGATATTTAAGATTTAATATTCTCCAATTAAAATATGGGATCATGTTGACACATGTCATCACCACATATTTTAATACTTGGGAGTGTGATTTAAAGTGTTGGTCTTATTTTATAAAGTTTAAAATTATTATTTAACATAATTAGAGTGACTAGAAATGCATATATATCGTTCTTTTAATACTAGTCCAAGATCACTGCATGTAAACTTAAATATTTTTACATATTCAGATAGATATTGTCAAATGTGATTTTTGAGAGTTGGAATCAACTCAAAAGCATTTATGGTTGTTTTTTGAAAAATGTTTGAAGGTGGAAAAGTCTCTGTCTTGTTATTTTTACTATAGGTGATCTCTAACTCCAAATGGTTTGAATTCAACGGACTTGGATAGATAATTTGAATACCTTTCTAACAAAATTGGAATCATGCAATTTGATTTAGTGAATCGCTTTGAATTGATTTTTGAATATACTAATAGAATCTAGATTTAACTAAAATGGGAAAATTATATTTGAATCGACGGGCTCTGCGCGGGAAAGTAAACGGGCCGGCCCAACTGCACTGCGTTGGCGCAGTGGGCTGCTGACAGGGGGGGTCCCACTAGTCAGTGGCTCATTTAACCCGAAAAGGTATCTAGCAATCCTAGCCTTACGATTAGAACACGATCTAACGGTTGAGGTTCATCGTCTGCACCGAATGGCTCCAGCGAGATTCTAAACCTAACGCGGCGGTAGGGGTCATGTGAGGCTCACCAGGGCTCTAGCTAGGGTCGGTGATGGGGCCGAATGGTGTTGTAGATGACGGTAGTTTGAATGGTGGTCGCGGCGGCTCCTGGGTGGCTCCAATCAACGGTGCCCTTTCTTCACTGCTGCGGCGGACTCCAGCTAAATTCCGGTGGGCTGGTGCTCGCCTTGCTCCGGGGAGAGGTGTGGGAGGTTCTGTGAGGAGTGGGGAGTGAGATGGTGTGGTAAATTGAGGCGGTGGTGGCCTCTATTTATACATTGGCGATGGGGACAAAGCGGGATGGTCTGGCTCCTCCAGCGACGTTGATACAGGGGGTTAGCGGCATGGCTGAGGGCAGGGGTCGACGCGGTGCTTTAGGGCGATGGTCATGCGCGTGATGGCATGGCAAGGGGCGGTCGAGGACGGCCGAGAGCGGTTGGTGCTCTGCGAGGGGACGTCGGTGTTCGAGACGGCGCACAGTAGCTACATGTCACGCGGCGGCGAACGGGTGTGTTTGGGAGGTAGCCAGGGTCACGGCGAGTAGGAGCACGCGCAGTGAGGGCGAGGCACTGTGTGTGCGCACGTGTCGGCTGCGGCGCTCTGGCGCGCTCTGGGCATGGCAGCAGAGAAATGGGCGCGGCGGTTTTCGGGTCGTCCACGGCTTGGCTGCGATCGAGGGGTGGACAGAGGGTGGCAGTGGATGGTGGCCTGTCTCCTTGACATCATGGATGAGGGCGGCGCGGGCTGTGGCATGTGGTCCATGGTCGACCGGCGGGGCAAGCTTCGGGCGGCATTGCACTGGCTCAATGGCAAAGGGGGAGCTGGTCTGCTGCGCTGCTAGGCACTAAGGGAGACTAGGGGAGTGAAATGAGGGGCTAGTGGCAAGTGATCACTGCTCAGCACAATAGAAGTTAGGCTAGGGTTTTCTGTGTTTGCCAGGTGCTCGACCAAATGGCCGCATGAATTCAAATTTGAAATTTTTGAATGAATTTTGGTGAGGTTCTGATCTTATGCTTGGTAGTCCATGGTTGCTTGGAAAACTCAAGGTGAATTGATTTGTGTGGTTTTTGCAAAATGGTGATCTTAGTACATACACTTGATTCAATTTTGAATTGTCCTTTAAATAGATTTGAAAATAGTTCCTGTGATTTTGTAAAGTGGGCTTGGGTTCACTTTTACTTGGTCTATCAAGGGGTGAAAAGAATTGGAAATGTTTCTATTAGAAATTATTTACTAGGAACACTCAAAGTGGCCTAGTGGTTAATTTTGGTCAAAATGACCATTTGCTTATATGATTCATATTTTCTTTTCTTTTCTTTTGATTTTGTTTGTAATTGGCCTAGATGATGTAGTATTCATCTTTAAACCATTCCCCAAGGCAATTGCACTCATTTATACACTAATGCAAATCACACATACACTCATATTCAATTTAATAATAAAAGTTTTTGTTAACCCTAAACTTGGGTGATTAGAACTTGATAATCTTGATTAATATTTTTCTGGGGGTGTTAGAAACCTTCCCTCCTTAAACAAAATCTCGTCCCGATATTTAAGAAAAACTAGGAACTAAAGAGATTTGGAAACTCGGTCCTAATGTAATCTTCTCGCCCCCAAGTAGCTTCTTCTTCAGTATGGTTGCTCCACTAGATCTTGAGAAACTTGATACTCTGGGTCCTGGTGGTTCTGAAGGCTTCTTCCAAGATATGAATGGGTACTTCACGATAAGTTAGGTCCTTGTTGATATCTATTGCTCGGTGATCAATGTTCTTGAAAACTTCGGTCTTCTCCGAAACTTCTAAGCATTTGCGAAGTAACGAGATATGGAATACATCATGTATGGATGACATCTGCTCTGGCAGTTCCAGTTGATAGGATACTTCTCCTCGGCGATTCAAAATCTTGAAGGGTCCAATATATCTGGGGGCTAACTTCCCTTTCAGTTGAAAATGTTGCATTCCTTTCAAGGGTGATACTTTGAGATACACAAAATCTTCGACATTGAAGGTCAGGTCTCGACGTCTTTTTTCAGCATAACTCTTCTGTCTCGATTGGCCGGTCTTGAGGTCTTCACGGACTTTGTGAACCTTCTCTTCGGCTTCTCGTAGGATGTCTGGTCTGAAGATCTGAATCTCTCCTACTTGCGACCAATTCAATGGGGTACGGCACTTCCTTTCATACAGAAATTCAAAGGGGGCCATTTGCAAACTAGCTTGATAACTGTTGTTGTATGAGAATTCTGCGAAAGGCAGACAATCTTCCCATTTTGATCCATATTATAGCACACAAGCTCTCAATATATCTTCTAAGATTTGGTTGACTCTTTCAGTTTGTCCATCGGTTTGCGGGTGATAAGCTGTGCTGAAGTTTAGCTTGGTTCCTAATCCTTCTTGGACTTTCTGCCAAACTGGGTTCCTCGATCCGATACTATGGTCTTGGGGGTTCCATGCAAACTGACTATTCTAGCAATGTACAGCTCTGCTAGCTTCGAACTCTGGTAGGTGGTCTTGACAGGTATAAAATGGGCTACCTTAGACAGCCTATTCACTATGACCCAAATAGAGTCATTTCCCCTACTAGATGTAGGCAAACCGGTGATGAAATCTATTCTAACAGAATCCCATTTCCATTCCGGAATCTACAATGGTTGCAAAAGTCCTACGGGTCTCTGATGTTCCGCTTTGACTCTCTGTTAGATATCACATTTGGCTATGTAGCTTCCGATTTCTCTCTTCATCTTGTGCCACCAAAATTGCTCCTTCAAATCCTGATACATCTTTGTTCCTCCGGGATGGATAGAATAAAGATTATCATGAGCTTCCTGCATAATGACTTGCTTCAACTCCAAATCTGCTGGCACATAGATACGTCCTTTGTACCACAAAACTCCTTCTTCATTTTTTGTGAATCCGGGTACCTTCCCTGTACCAATACGATGCTTGATTCCGTCGATACTTGCATTTCCTTTCTGCGCTTCCTTGATCTGACTAATCAAAGTGTGTTGAAGTTCTATACTAGCTAGGAATCCTTCGCTAACTAGCTCTACTCTAAAATTCTCCATCTCCTCATGCAAACTTGGCTGAATTTCTTTAATCATGGTGTTTAATCTACACGACAATCTACTAAGAGCATCCGCTACCACATGGGCTTTGCCGGGGTGATAGTGAATGTCAAGGTCATAATCCTTGATTAACTCTATCCATCCCCTTTGCCTCATATTCAGCTCCTTTTGGGTGAAAATATACTTCAGACTCTTGTGATCCGAATAAATCTCACAGCGGTTACCCATAAGGTAATGACACCATGTCTTCAAAGCTAACACTATGGATGCTAGTTCAAGATCATGGGTAGGGTAATTCTGCTCATGTTGCTTCAGTTGTCGGGACATATATGATATGACTTTGCCTTCTTGCATCAACACACATCCGAGATCAATCTTGGATGCATCACAATACACATCAAAAGGCTTCTTGATATCCGACATAATCAAATTTGGGGATGAAATCAATCTCTTCTTGAGCTCTTGAAAACTTGCTTCACATTTGTCCATCCATTCAAACTTCTTATCTTTCTTCAAAAATTGGGTCATAGGTCTTGTGATGCTCGAGAATCCTTCTACGAACTTGCGATAGTATCCGACTAATCCAAGATATGCGCGGACTTCTGTTTGAGTGGTTGGGGCTTTCCATTCTTCAACATCCTTAATCTTGGTGGGATCAACAGCAACTCCTCCCGCGGACACGATATGTCCTAGGAATCCTACTTCCTTTAACCAGAACTCACATTTGCTAAACTTAGCATACAACTGATGCTCTCTAAGGGTTTCAAGGATGGTCCTCAGGTGTAGCTCATGGTCTTCTTATGACTGGGAATAGATTAGAATATCATCGATAAAAACAACGACAAACTTATCCAGGAAGTTCATAAAGGGCATTGGTTAATCCAAAAGACATGACAGTGTACTCATACAATCCATATCTGGTGGTGAAGGCAGTCTTTGGGATATCCGTTGCACGAATCTTGAGTTGATGATAACCAGTTCTAGGATCAATCTTAGAAAACACTCTGGCACCAGTCAACTGGTTAAACAGATCTTCTATCTTCGGCAGTGGGTACTTGTTCTTGATGGTGACATCATTCAGCTTTCGGTAATCCGTACACAAACAGTTACCTCCATCTTTCTTATCCACAAACAAAACATGCAATCTCCATGGCGATGCGCTTGGTTGAATCAAACCTTTCTCCAGCATAGCATCAAGTTGCTTCTTTAGCTCCACTAATTCAGATGGGTTCATACTATAAGGTCTCTGGGCTATGGGTCTAGTTCCAGGAACTAGTTCAATGATGAACTCGATATCCCGATCCGAGGGCATACCGAGCAATTCATCTGTGAATACGTCGGGGTATTCACAGACTACTCTGACTTGGTCTAGGGTTGGTTGGGATAGACTCTTGTTGCATTTGAATTGACGGGGCAGTGTCTTAGATACATGCTCTACTGATACTCCGGTGCTACTGGTCATGGTTATGGCTTTCTTGGCACAGTCGATTAATACTTTATGTTTCGACATCCAATCCGTTCCTAGTACTACTTCCAAACCTTTGGTTCCAAGTACTATTAGATTAGCATAAAAATCTATTCCATGTATTCTTATAGGTACAGCCTTGCAATTTTTTCTAGCTTTGGTGGTTGAACTAGGTATTTGAACTATCATAACATGCTTCAATTTTGTTGGTTGAATCTTACTAGTTCATGCAAATTCTTCTGTAACAAACGAGTGCGATGCTCCAGAATCAAACAACACTCTTGTAAGTACTGAGTTAACAGAAATCGTACCCAGCACGACATCTGGCGCTTCCTGAGCTTCTTCAGCATTCATGTGGAACAGACGACCGTTGCGTTTGAGCGAGTTCCCTAGGGCAAATCTCCTTCCAGGCTCAACACGGCGTTGCTGCTGAGCGGGTGCATTCACATTGGTGGCTGCTGCAAGCTTCTTGGGGCACTCGTTGGAGTAGTGACCCTTGACTCCACATTCAAAGCAAGTAATTTGGGACTTGTCTTTTCCTGCAACAGGCACAACATTCCTTCCAGTCCTTGGGGCAGTATTATTGTTGTTGGTGTTGTTCTTGATCGCCTTGGGCGGTGCACGGTTGAAGTTATTGGAATTGCCGGGTTATTATTGTGGTTTCCTCCAGACCTCAAGTTTCCTCCGCCACGATTGGGATAGTTTGGACGGGACATAGGGGGTCTGTTGTTTCTCGGGGCATATCCTTTAGACAGGTTGGGGCGATACTTCTGTGTATGGTGGGATCCTGGTTGGTGCATCATCATGCGCTTGCAGTTGTCATTGGCTTGGTTTATCTTTCCTTCCATCTGAATGGCAGAATCCACCAAAGCTTCAATATCATCAAAGGGAATGTTGACTAGCATGGTTTGCATCTCATCATATAGTCCGTTCAGAAATCTCTCTTTCTTCTTTGCTTCTGTGTCAATCTCATCAGGGGGGCTACCGGGCTGCGGTACCAAAGTTCGAGGGCGAGTGCACCGCGGTACCTAAGTTGCCTGAAATTGCCGCGTTTCGAAATGTTGGGCCGCTAACTACCGAGAGGGGCCATTTCGATGCAAACTCGTCTCACCCCTACCAAATCCAAACATGCCGTGAAACTGCCCCATGAAGTAGACGGTTGGGACACTCATGTCAGTAATATTTCCGTGACGCGAGCGCCAACGCGGCAACCACGTAGGCGAAACGAGATACTAAAGGAGCCTAGTGCGTTGACCAAATTCACAAATCCACTCCCTCCCTCCTTTCGCATGAACCCTAGCACCGGCGGCGTCGAAATACCCTCTCCAACCAGAATGATCTCTTCGGGCATTTGACTTCCGGCGCTAAGTTGTTGCGCCTACTCACTGCTACCGAGCTCTAATGCCGAATGCCGTGCTAGCCGTTGCGAAGATCTAGCCCGCCTCTACCACCGACGAGCTGAGCAGTGCGAAGGATGGCAGATCCATTTGCCCAGGAAGAAGTACTTCTGGCTAATCTCGGGTGAGTTACTCTTCTCTTTGCTATTCGCACTACCTATAACTGCTAGCTGGCTATTGGCATTACAGAGATATATCGAACATAGAATTGTTTGCTAGCACGACGCTGACGAACAATTCTTATCTTTTGTCTCCAATTTTCTATCAACTAGGATCTCCGCTGAACCCAAATACACGGTTCTGGTGGCCATCTGCGGCTACCTCATTAAATTAGCACATGGGAAGAGCACGTGGAAACAAGCTCAAAATCTGAAGATGAAAGTAGCGCCTTTGTAGTTATGCATTATCCCTAGTTTGGTTGCTGTTGTGCGTGAACTTGCTGAAATGAGGCCAGAGCAGACTGCACGGTTCAGCATCGTTGATGGACGAGGCTTCAAGGTTCCTATAGCGTGTGACAGTCAGCTAATTGGGTTGATGAAAGAACATGTTAGGCTTCGCGTGGTTATGCTGGTGTGTAACATACTGGATGAGGAAGCTCCTGCTACTGGGAGTCGCCCAGCTATTATTGGACAGGGAGGTCTAACTCGAACCCCTGTTGTTGTTGAGCAAAATGTGGTTCCTCGTCCGTGACATGCTTCTATCAGGCAACCTCCTTGTAGGAGTCCCCGTATTGCCGTTGTGGAAAACTCTGCTTTGGAATCTGCTGGTACTGGTGGTCCCCGTCCCCGTGCCCGTGTTGCTGCGGCTGCTGCTCACCCAATCCATGCCGCGGTTGAGCAAACTAAGGCTTTCAGAGGCTGCCCCGCTGTTGTCGCCAAGACCGCTGCCTTGTGTGCTCCTCCTCCTCGAAACCGTCCTCAAGTTGTGCAAACCCGTGCTCTGGAATCTGCTGGTACTTGTGGTCCTCGTGTTGTTGTTGATCTGGACGTTGTTGACCCAATCCCTACTGCTGTTGAGCAAACTAAGGCTTCCGGAGGCTGCCCCACTGTTGTTGCAAAGACTGATGCCTTGTCTCCTCCTCGAACCCGTGCTCGGGTTCAGCGAGCTGCTGGTCTGGAGCCAGCTGCTGGTCTGGAGCCAGCTCCTGGTCTGGACTCTGCTAGCACTCGAAACACTGTTGTTGTGGGAACTGCTCCTGATCGTCGATGTGGCATGGCAGCAGCTGATCCTATTGTGGCTGCTGTTAGAAGGGGCCCTGCCTATCCACCATGTAATGTAGCTCCCGCTGCTAAGGGCCCTCGCCTTGCTCCTGGTCCTGGTACTTCCACCGAGGTTGATCCAGCTAACAATGACGCTGGTGATGGCGGCGGTGGCATTGGGGCTGGGTGTGATGGTGCCGCTCCATCTCTCGAACCTCTCGGAGGTTTCTATCCTGAAGAACCTGATGATGGCAAAGTAATCATTCGTATCGGTGTCACAGATTATACTGCAAAATTAGATGATGGCATAGAAAAATTCTATGACGAGTTTGATGTAATCCTTGGCAGATACAACCCTGAAGTGGTAGGGTTATCTGACTTGATGGCATCGTTACGTGTGAAGGTGTTGTGGGGGTCCTCCCAGGAAGTACGTTTGTTATATTATGGTTACAGGAGCAAAAAGGCTATCAAAGTGAAAGATACCAGGGATTTAGTCGTACCGTTTACAAGGAAACATTATAGAGGTGAAGTTTACTTCCACTTGGTAGTGCTCACAATAGAGATGATGGACTTTTAAAAGGCATGCGTGACCTGATCCATGGCATCACTAGGGCTGGTGCGACTGAGGGTAGCTTCGAACAAAGGAGAGTCTTATAGAGGAGCGTCATAAAGAGGAGCAGGAAGAGCATCCCCAGAAAGGGCACCCCGAAGAAGAACGTCACTAAGGAGACCACGCCAGAGAAGAGGACGCCCAAGAGTCGCACGACAAAAGGCACCACGCCGCAGAGTACACCCCTGAGATCCAGTCAAAATGCCACACCGAACAGTAGCAGCAAAAACACTAAGAGGGCTAGCATGATGGTGAACACTCCCACGAGTGGTAGAAAAGAGGCGAAGATGGCCAGCACGGAGGCTACCACACCCAGTGGGAGCAGAAAAAATACTAATTTGGAGCGGAACACGCTATTGTCAGGGAATTATGCCAGCACGAAGGAGAACACGCGCAATAGTTGCAGCAAAAGGGCTAATTTGTAGCAGAACACGCCGCTGAGGTCAGGCAATAATGCCAGCACGAAGGAGAAGATGCCCAATAGTAGCAGCAAAAGGGCTAATTTGGAGCGGAACACGCCGCTGGGGTCAGGAAATAATGCTAACACGAAGGAGAACATGCCCAATAGTAGCAGCAAAAGGGCTAATTCGAAGAAGAACACGCCGCAGAGGTCAAGCAATAATGCCAGCACCCTGGAGCCAACACCCGTGAGGGAAGGCAGTAAGGAGATCACACCGAAGAGCGGCAGCAAAAAGCCTAGTTTGATGGGGAATGGAATGCGGATGTCAAGACCTACTAATACCATCAGGAAAGATTACATCCGGAAGGAGGATGTACACATGAAGAGCAAGAGGGTTCTATACACTCAAGATGAAATTGATTCTGACTGTTGTTTGTCCACTGAAGTACCTAGGATGCGTGCAAACATAAGACCACCCCATGTGGTTGCAGCAGAACCAACCGAGTGTCTTGGAGAAAACAGAGTTGCCGGTGAGGTGGATTGGGGCAATGTTCCTGTCCATCCGGGTGGAGACGATGGTGCAGCCCCACCCATGGGAGTCAATATGATGTGTGCAGTACTAGGCATTAGAGACGATGGCGAAGATTCTGAATCAGATGAAGAAGAAGGCACTATAGAGGATCAAGAATCTGGTGATGATGAAATAGACGAGGAACTTAACGATGAGGCCGGTATTCCAGTCGATGATTTGGGTGTTGAAGTAGAAGAAATGAAACATGACCACGAGTATCCTATAATTTTGGTCGGCATCGAGTTTTGGAGCATGCATGAGTTCAGGATGTCGTTTCGGCATTTTTGTATCAAGGGGGAGTTCGACGTTTATCGACTAAAGAACTCTGCCGAGAGGTATGAGGTCGTTTGCAAGTTAACGTGGATGAATGGATGGGCCGAGGTACATTGTCCATGGAGGATCATAGCAAGAGCCTTACCTGCGTTGACTGCAATTAGGGTACCGGGGAAATGAATGCAGTAAACCATTAGAACTCTCTCTCTCTCTTTTCACTCTATAACTACAATTGATGTGCGATATCTTTCTGGCAACTAGTCGACTCTGCTTATCTTTTAAATGAATCTATGTTGCAGGTGAACAAAATGGGCCCTCCACACATGTGTCCGACAGGCAGCAAACTGAAATCCTCAATGGCTGATACGGAGTGGGTGGCTATGCAATCTATGTCCATACTAAAGGATAACCCTAAGGAGACCCGAAGAATATTCAGACTAGCCTCGGTTCTAAATACAACATTGTCCTTCCGTATTACACGGTTTGGAAAGGTAAAGAGAAAGCTCTGGGGGTCTTGCACGGGGATTGGACCAATAGCTTCAGGATGCTGTACAACTTCAAGGCGGAGGTACAAGCTAGGTGTCCGGGGAGTGTTGTGGAGATTGACACAGAATCAGAAGGTGGTAAAATATATTTCAAAAGATTTTTCATGGCGCTTAAACTTTGCATCCAGGGATTCAAGGACAGCTGTAGGCCGTATCTGAGTGTAGACAGCACTGTCCTTACTAGCAAATGGAAAGGCTGCCTGCCATCTGCCACAACACTTGATGGTCACAACTGGATGTTCCCAGTGGCATTCGGGCTGTTTGAAACAGAAACGGAGGAAAACTGGGTCTGGTTTATGAGGCAGCTCAGGAGATCAATAGGCCACATGGATCCATTGGCTATATCCATGGATGCATGCAAAGGGCTGACGAATGTAGTGAAGGAGGTGTTCCCTCGAGCTGAAGGTAGAGAATGCCATGCCCATATGATGCTCAACTTGTACTCACACTATGCAGGCAGCGTATTTCGTTACATGTTTCCTGCTGCTAGAGTTTACAAACCTAGTAGCAGCGAATATTTCATGAGCAAGATTTTTGTCAAAGCCCCTGAACTTCCAAAGTACTTAGCCATCCATCATTCGCAGCTATGGAAGAGGAGTCAATTCAACCCTAACATCAAAGTTGATTACATAAACAACAACCTTGCAGAATGCCTGAATAACTAGGTGAAGGACATAAAAGTGTGTCCTATTCATATCTTGATGGATAACATACGTGGTATGATCATGAAGTTGTTAAATATAAGGAGAGAGATCGGTAGGAGACTTAGAGGACATATGCTATCGCCAGTTGTACAACAACTGCACAAGAGAAGCCGAGGACTTGCTCATCTTAAGGTTCTCCCGTCAACCAGCAGAAGCTGTGAGGTGGTCGATATGTCCAAGAGTGGTAAAAGGGATGTTGTGAACATCCAGCTGTGAGAATGCACCTGCTTAGAGTGGCAGCGTACCGGGAAACCTTGCGACCACGCCTTGGCCTTCTTGGTGAAGAAAAGAACTCTACCACATTTGGGTCCGTATTTGTCAGACTACTACTCTATGAAAAAGTTCAGAGCTGCGTACGCTGGATCCGTCGAGCCATGTACAGACCCATCTCAGTGGCCTCAAGTCCAACTGTCTTTCGAGCTTTGCCAGCCAGTTACAAAAAGGGGCAGAGGAAGACCCTAGGTGAATAGGTTTAAGAATTTTCTCGAGAAGAAGGGTTCGGCTTTCTGTGCTACAAAGAAGGGCAAAAATAGATGCAAGACCTGCCATCTTATAGGCCATAGAGCAGCTGGATGTCCCCTTAATGCTCCCAAACCTAGGTATTAGATGGTACATTCACACAAAAAATTGTTTATAGTCTGTAGATATAAGGTAGTAATCCATGTATTGTTTTTTACAGGAAGCGCAAGGTAAGAAACAAGACAGCCGACTTAGTGATTTTGCTGCGGGAAGAAAACCAAAACGAGTGGAGTGATGATGCCAGATAAGATTCTAGTGCTGATTGGCCTGACTTCCCTCGGCCCGGAGATGCAGGTAAGAAAATTGGCACCCAGCAAGAGGAAGAAGGCAGGAGATTAAGAAGCCAGTGGACGTGAAGGAAAGAGGAAGAAAGTTGGCACCCAAGCAGAGAAAGAGGGCTAGCAGTGTAGCAGCCTAATGATGTATTGAACTTGAACCTATATATGTAGTTCGGTTAAACTCTGGAGCTATGTGCGTGGAACTTGTCGGGCGAAACAACATGCCTCTCATACTCGGAGTAAAATGTATCGCGACTTTAGGATTTGATACGGCCGAGGCCACTAGTTGAATCCAAAACTGTGACTGTGCCACTACTATCTGAACAATCGCGATAGCTGAGCGGTTAAATCCTCTCCAAAATCGACGGGTGTTAGTGGCACAGACATGATTTATTTATAGGCGCTTAATAAATCCCTGCTGTTGGCATTACACTTATGATAAGTTTCTGGGCTGAAAAACAATTTCTTAAGCTGGCTGCTATACTCCACGAAGCAGCAACTTATTTCAGCTGCTGGACAACGACATGGCAACATAAACTGCAAATGCAACAGATAATGCCTAGATAATGAGGAAATTGTTTCCACTATCTGGCCTAATCTTGAGCCCGTCTGTCTCACCACCTCCGTGCCCCTGCCTCCCCTACACCTGGCGAAGCTCCCGGATCTCTCGCTCCATCGCACGAATCTCCTCTTTCTTGTCCCACACACCATCACGCAGATCCTGAACAAGCTCTCTGTGAAAACCTGTCAGTGGCTTTTCGATCCACACAAACTTGTCACAGCCAATCCCCCTCCCTTCATGCGTAGTAGATCGAAGGAAACAAAAAATAATAATTACATTACTCTTTCCGGATCCGGGTTATCATTGTACCTACAGTAGGAACTTACCGCTCTAATGCTACAGTTGCTGAATTTTCCTGCAGTATTTTCGTTGGTCCACGAAATCCATCTCGGCATCTTCTCACCGCACAAACACAACATATTGGGGTAGTAATCGTAGGGCGCCCTCTGGTACCTGATGGGGGCACCCGCCTGATGGCATTGAGCCGACCCTGATTCCGCCCGAGACGAACTGCACGAGCCGCGAGCCATGAGCGAGGGGAGCGAGGGCAGAGGAAAGAGGAGCCTTTGGATGTCAGGGTAGTGGTGAAACGTGATTTATCCCTACTTAATAACTCGGGCAGTATCCTACCGTCCACATTCGGCTGACAGGTGGGGGACCTAGCGTGTGGACTTGTCAACCAAACCTCACGCCTTCGTGGTTCAAAAGCCCTCTCGCGCGCATTGGACAAATTTTTTGGCACCTTGCCCGTGTACATATCACTGGGAGGCCTTGCTCAGGAACCAGACACGCCTAGCCCACAATCTTACTCCCTCCTAGGAACTTGTCATGGCTCGTGCCGGCAGATCCATCCACTCCACCGTTTCCGGTAGGGCTCTCCGCGGTGGATCCACCCCAAGGTCCTACCGTCGCGGTATCAAATGGCCATGGTTTCTTGAGAGGAGCGACGATGCTACATATGTGAGCTCGGCCCCTCCTACCTGTAGAAGGGCTGATGCGGCGTCGAGCTCGAGCAGGAGCCGCCAGGTGCGACGGTGCTCGGTCCATGCCAACCCCCTCACCTTCGTCATTGTCGATTCTGATGTGGAGGACGAAGGGGACGAAGCTGTGCAGAATGCCATTGTTGCCTCCTTGGTGAAGGGCAAGCCACGGGCAGGAGTGGATGTCGCTGGGAAGGGCATGGTGGTGTCACCAATCGAGGTGGACTCCGACGATAGCGGTGTGATGTGGGTTTAGATGTTGTTTAGGATGGTTGCAATTTCGGTTGTGTTTAATGAAGGAAATATGCCCTGAGAGGCAATAATAAAGTTGTTATTATGTATTCCTTGTATATGATAGATGTTTATTTTGCATGATATAATTGTATTGATAGGAAACATCAATACATGTGTGTTTAATAAACAAAAGGGTTCCTAGTTATGCCTCTCTTATAGACTAGCTTGTTGATTAACAAGATGATCAAAGTTTCCTGATCATGGACATTGGATGTTGTTAATAACAAGGTCACAACATTTGTGAAATGATGTGATGAACATTCATCCGAAGTATAGCATTACGATCAAGTCATTATGTTTATATTGCTATAACATCATACAAAGTAGTCTTAGTCCTTAGACCATGAGATCATGTTAATTGCTAACACCGGAAGAGTATCTTGATAACATCAAACGTCACACCATAACATGGTGACCATAAAGGTGGGTTCAGTGCTATGAAGGTGTTATGTTGAGGCTCATGGATCAAGTGTGGAATTTGTCAATCCCGATGATGGATAGATATACTCTGGGCCCTCTCGGTGATATCACATTAAGATAGCTTGCAAGCAAGTGATGTGATCACTAGAATGTTATATCACGGGAACGAGAAAAGACTGCATGTCGGTAACGAGATCAAACTAGGTATTTGGATACCGATGATCGAATCTCGGACATGTATTATATCATGAGACAAAGGGATTAAATTGCTGACGTTAAAGGTTCTCACGATCACAGAAGTCATCGTTGAATATGCAGGAGTCAGTATGGATCTCTAGGTCCCGCTTCTGATTATTGATCTGAGAGGAGTCTCAATCATGTCTGCATTATTCGTGAACCATAGGGTGACACACTTAAGGGTTGCCGGACACCATTTAGGAGCACATATGTTCCAGACAAAAGGTTTGCAAAGCGCAGGAAATGTTTCGATAGAAACAGGAATTGTTTCGATAGAAACCGGAATTGTTTCGGGTGAAATTGCAGAAAGTGGTTCTGCATGTGATATTGAAATGTTGCAAGGGTTTTATGTGAATGTTTTTTAATTAAAGTAATTAACAAAATTCTGAATAAAATAAATAAAAGAGTTTTATTAATTGAGAGTTGCATTTAATTGTTTCGATAGAAACCGGACCAACCTTACATGTCATCGTACATGAGACCGGTTCCACGACTGACATAAGTGGCTAGCGGGTGTCTTTCTCTCCTACTATAGTCAATATCTGATTTACAACGAGTTGCTAATAACTTGGTTATCCTCATTGTGGTTCATGTTCGTAGGTAAGAACGGTTCTATCTCCGAAAGCCCTAAGCCACGTAAAACTTGCAATTGATAAATTAGAGGCGTCTAGTTTAGATCGTTGCTGGGCTAGTGTCTTGATATGGTATTCTTGTAAGTAGATGTATGATAGATACTCTTACAACTCACTTAACGTGTAAGTTCCATAGACCTTGGCCTTACACACAAAGGAATGATAGAGATCATACCACGATGCAAATGATAGAGATCAAATGCATGGACCATATCACCTCACTTCACACATTATATGTTAGCATCTTATATTGCTAGTTTGGCACTTTTGGTAGCATTATAAGATGATCCCTCATTTAGATATCAACATAAAATGTGTTCTTCCTTAAGTATGCACCGTTTTGTGGATCGTGTTTTGAGGCATCACGTGATGATCGGGTGTTCTCGACTCTACGCTTTCATACAATGGGAGTAAGACAGTTTTACACACGTGAATACTAAGGTTCTTACTTGATGAGCCTAGCATGTACAGACATGGCCTCGGAACACGGACAGAAAGGTTAAGCATGAGTCATATAGTTGATATGATGCCCATATAGATGCTCGCCTTTGAAGCTACACCGACTCACGTGATGATCGGACTTGGTGTAGTGGATTTGGTTCATGTAATCACCAAAAGGACACGAGGGATGTCGTTTTTGAGTGGGAGTTCATTAGTAATTTGGATTAGTTGAACTCAATCTATCATAAACTTAGTCTAAATATATTTTACAAATTCTGTTGTAGATGGCACCACCTGCTTTTAATTTCAATGTGTTCATGGAGAAAGAGAAGCTTACTGCGAATGGTAGCAACTTCACCAACTGGGCTATGAATTTGAGGATTCTCCTCACCGCTGCACAAAAGCAATATGTGCTAGAGGCGCCGCTAGGCCCCCCACCAGCTCCTGATGCCCCTGACAAGGAAAAGAACGTCTATATAACTCGTCAGGAGGACCACAACTTAGTTCATTGCGGCATACTGTATGGGCTAGAGCCAGAACTTCGAAAATGTTTCGAAAATGGCAATGCCTTTGATACCATGGGAGAATTGAAAATGATTTTCGATACCCATGCTGCCGTAGAGAGTTATAATGCTTCTGAAAAGTTCTTTAGCTGCATGATGGAAGAGAACAGCTTCGTTAGTGAGCACGTACTCAAAATGTATGGTACGCTGATAAGCTTGTGTCCTTGGGAATAACGATTCCCATTGACTTAGGCATACATCGTGTTCTCCAATCTCTGCCACCTAGCTACAAGAGCTTCGTGATGAACTATAATATGCAGGGCATGAAGAAGTCTCTTCCCAAGCTTCTGTCAATGCTTAAGACTGCAGAAGTGGAGATTAGGAAAGAACATAAAGTGTTGATGATCAATAAGACCACCGGTTTCAAGAAGGACAAGAAAGGCAAGCAGAAGGGAAAGAAGGGCGGCAAATCTGTTGCCGCGCCTGAAAAGAAACCCTGAGCTGGCCCTAAGTCTGACATCGAGTGCTACTACTGCAAGGGGACTGGCTATTGGAAGCGCAACTGCCCCAAGTTTTTTGCGGACAAGAAGGCCGGCAAGGCAAACAAAGGTATATGTGATATACATGTTATTGATGTGTACTTGACTAGTACTTGTAGTAGCACCTGGGTATTTGATACGGGATCGGTTGCTAATATATGTAACTCGGTTCAGGGGCTGCGGAACAAGCGACAACTAGCAAGGGATGAGGTCACGATGCGGGTCGGCAATGGATGAAGAGTTGATGTGATCGCCGTCGGAACGCTGCCTCTCCATATGCCGTCGGGATTAGTTATAAACCTAAATAATTATTATTTGGTGCCTGCACTGAGCATGAACATTCTATCCGTATCGTGTTTGATGCAAAGTGGTTATTCGTTTAAGTCTAAAAACAATGGTTGTTCGATTTATATGAATAATATGTTTTATGGTCATGCACCTGTGTTGAATGGTTTATTTCTGTTGGATATCGATAGTACTATTACGCATATTCATAATGTTGATGCTAAAAGGATTAAACTTGATAATGATATATCTGCATATATGTGGCACTGCCGTCTAGGTCATATTGGCGTTAAACACATGAAGAAACTCCATTCTGATGGACTTTTGGAATCACTTGATTTTGAATCATTTGATACATGTGAACCATGCCTTATGGGCAAGATGACTAGAACGCCGTTTTCCGGTTCAATGGAACGGGCGACAGATTTATTGGAAATCATACATACTGATGTGTGTGGACCAATGAGTGTGTCGGCGCGAGGTGGATATCGTTATTTTGTTACTTTCATGAATGATTTGAGTAGATACGGGTATATCTATTTGATGAAACATAAGTCTGAAACCTTTGAAAAGTTCAAAGAATTTCAGAATGAAGTGGAAAATCATCATAACAGAAAGATCAAATTTCCGCGGTCCGACCGTGGAGGAGAGTATCTTAGTTACGAGTTTAGCACACATATGAAAGACTGTGGAATAGTTTCACAACTCACGCCTGCCGGAACACCACAACGTAATGGTGTGTCAGAACGTCGTAATCATACTTTATTGGATATGGTTCGATCTATGATGTCTCTGACTGACTTGCCACTGTCATTTTGGGGTTATGCACTGGAAACCGCTGCATTCACTTTAAATAGGGCACCATCTAAATCCGTTGAAAAGACACCGTATGAATTATGGTTTGGAAACAAACCTAAGCTGTCATTTCTTAAAGTTTGCGGATGCGATGTTTATGTGAAGAAACTTCAACCGGATAAACTTGAACCCAAACCGGAAAAATGCGTCTTCATAGGATACCCTAAGGAAACAATTGGGTATACCTTCTATCATAGATCCGAGGGCAAGGTTTTTGTTGCCAAGAATGGGTCCTTTCTTGAGAAGGAGTTTCTCGCGAAAGGTGTGAGTAGTCGGAAGGTAGAACTCGAAGAGGTTATTGAACCTTCTCTTCATGAAATGGCGAGTAGCACAGCACCGGAAGTTGTTTCGGAGTTGACTTCACCTAATGAAGAGAGAACTAATGACATTGATCATGAAACTCCGAAAGAGGACACTACCGAACCTCGCTGGTCAAGCAGGACACGTACAACTCCTGAACTGTATGGCAATCCTGTTATGAATTTCATGATTGATGAAATAGATGACCCTGCGACGTATGAAGAAGCGATGATGAGCCCTGATTCCAACAAATGGCTAGAAGCCATGAAATCCGAGATGGAATCCATGTAGGAAAACCAGGTTTGGACCTTGGTGGACTTACCTCACGATCGAAAGGCCGTTGAGAATAAATGGATTTTCAAAAGAAAAACTGATGCTGATGGTAATGTAACCATCTATAAGGCTCGACTTGTCGCAAAGGGGTTTCGAAAAATTCAAGGAGTTGACTACGATGAGACATTCTCTCCCGTAGCGATGCTTAAGTTGGTTAGGATTATGTTAGCAATTGCTGCATATTTCGATTATGAAATATGGCAGATGGATATCAAAACTACGTTCCTCAATGGTAATATTGAAGAAGGGTTGTATATGATACAACCTAAGAGTTTTGTCGATCCTAAGGATGCTGATAAGGTGTGCAAACTTCAGCGATCCATCTATGGACTGAAGCAAGCATCCCGGAGTTGGAATCTCCGCTTTGATGAGGTGATCAAAGAGTTTGGATTTGTCCAAACTTATGGAGAGGCTTGTATTTACAAGAAAGTGAGTGGGAGCAATGTGGCATTTCTGATATTATATGTGGATGACATATTATTGATTAGAAATGATATAGATCTTTTAAACAGTGTTAAAAGTTATCTAAACAGCAAATTTTCGATGAAGGACCTTGGTGAAGCTTCATATATATTAGGCATTAAAATCTATAGAGATAGATCAAGACGCCTAATTAGGCTATCGCAGAGTACATACCTTGATAAGATATTAAAGAAGTTTAATATGGACGGAAGTAAGAAGGGGTACTTACCTATGTTGCAAGGCAAGACATTGAGTAAGACTCAAAGTCCGGCTACGGCGGAAGAAAGAGAGATAATGGATAAGATCCGCTATGCCTCAGCCATAGGTTCTATAATGTATGCCATGCTATGTACAAGACCGGATGTGGCACATGCTATTAGTTTGACTAGTAGGTACCAATCTGATCCAGGTTCGGAACACTGGATAGCGGTCAAGAATATCCTTAAGTACTTGAGAAGAACTAAGGATATGTTTCTTGTATACGGAGGTGAAGAAGAGCTAGTCGCTAAGTGTTATGTCGATGATAGCTTTGACACTAATCCGGATGACTCTAAGTCTCAATCTGGATACGTATTTCTCTTGAACGGAGCAGCAGTTAGTTGGAGGAGCTCCAAACAACCTGTGGTGGCTGGATCAACGACGGAGGCGGAATATGTTGCTGCTTCAGAAGCAGCGCAGGAAGCGGTTTGGATGAAGGAGTTCATAACGGAACTAGGTGTGGTTCCTAGTGCGTTGGACCCAATGGTGATCTATTGTGACAATAATGGAGCCATAGCCAACGCCAAGGAACCAAGGTCTCACAAGAATTCCAAGCATATTAAGCGCCGATTTCACTCCATCCGCGAGCATGTCAAGGATGGAGATATAAATATTTGTAAAGTGCACACGGACCTGAATGTAGCAGATCCATTGACTAAAGTACTCCCTAGGGCAAAACATTATCAACACCAGAACTCCATGGGTGTTAGATTTATCACTATATAAACTAGATTATTATCTCTAGTGCAAGTGGGAGACTTAAGGAAATATGCCCTGAGAGGCAATAATAAAGTTGTTATTATGTATTCCTTGTATATGATAGATGTTTATTTTGCATGCTATAATTGTATTGATAGGAAACATCAATACATGTGTGTTTAATAAACAAAAGGGTTCCTAGTTATGCCTCTCTTATAGACTAGCTTGTTGATTAACAAGATGATCAAAGTTTCCTGATCATGGACATTGGATGTTGTTAATAACAAGGTCACAACATTTGTGAAATGATGTGATGAACATTCATCCAAAGTATAGCATTACGATCAAGTCATTATGTTTATATTGCTATAACATCATACAAAGTAGTCTTAGTCCTCAGACCATGAGATCATGTTAATTGCTAACACCGGAAGAGTATCTTGATAACATCAAACGTCACACCGTAACAGGGTGACCATAAAGGTGGGTTTAGTGCTATGAAGGTGTTATGTTGAGTCTCATGGATCAAGAGTGGAATTTGTCAATCCCGATGACGGATAGATATACTCTGGGCCCTCTCGGTGATATCACATTAAGATAGCTTGCAAGCAAGTGATGTGATCACTAGAATGTTATATCACGGGAACGAGAAAAGAGTGCATGTCGGTAACGAGATCAAACTAGGTATTTGGATACCGATGATCGAATCTCGGACATGTATTATATCATGAGACAAAGGGATTAAATTGCTGACGTTAAAGGTTCTCACGATCACAGAAGTCATCGTTGAATATGCAGGAGTTAGTATGGATCTCCAGGTCCCGCTTCCGATTATTGATCTGAGAGGAGTCTCAATCATGTCTACATTATTCGCAAACCTTAGGGTGACACACTTAAGGGTTGCCGGACACCATTTAGGAGCACATATGTTCCAGACAAAAGGTTTGCAAAGCGCAGGAAATGTTTCGATAGAAACAGGAATTGTTTCGATAGAAATCGGAATTAAAGTAATTAACAAAATTCTGAATAAAATAAATAAAAGAGTTTTATTAATTGAGAGTTGCATTTAATTTGGTGGAATTTAAATACATGTGAGTGGGATTTTGGGTGGAGGCCATGTTTATGTGAGTGGAGGTTCACCACATGAATGAAGGAGGGGAGGAGTCCCCCCCCTCATGCGCCGGCTATGGGTGGGGAGGGGTCTCCCTCCCTCCTATATAAAGCCCCCTCTCCCCTCTCACAAACTACACCTCCTCGTGAAGGATCTCTCTCCCCCTCTAGATATTCCCCCATGGTCTCGGATTAGCGAGATACATGTTCCCGGTGGCCTTGCGTCTGGAAGGAGTTGCTGCTTCCGCTGATTCGCTGGAGCGAGGAGGTGGAGGTTGTCCGGTGGCTTGAACGTGTGTGCGAGGACGGATGCGCTGCTGATTTGCGGCGCTCGGACTTCCACACGACCTTGAGATCGGCAAGCGTACGACTACATCAACCATGAGTTCCTACTCGTTAACAAAACTCGTTGTCTTCGTGGGTAAGTTATCCATGGATGTATGTCCACCCTTTGCTCTGTATCTAGTAGATAGATCTTGGCGTATAGTTCTCATCGTAGGAAATTTTTTGTTTTCTATGCTGCGGACCCAACATTTAATGCGAGTACAATTATTGTAATGGGTTTGTCGAGCTATATTGAGAAATATGTGCAATAGCAGCATGTGAGTGCTTCCACTAGAAATTGTGTCTGTGCCATTTGCATGTTGCATTATCAACGCAGATTACTTGTAAACAATCCAACGAAAATCAGATTACAACCATCGGACGGGAGTGGCAGGATGGAAGAGAAGTTGGGACAGCGGCTTCGAGGGGAAGAAAGAGGAGGGGGGCATGACACTGGCAGGTGGACCCTCGGAACACGTGAAACTAACATGCGGGAGCGGGAGCACACGGTATTGCCAGTCTGTCCAGAGCAAGCGGACTTTACAACATGACAACAACAAGCTGATTGGACCAATATAATAACTCGTCGAATTATTAAGGAGTACTGAAAACTACAACTGGGGTACATTCGCACAACACGTATGCTCTAAGCACCTGAGAAGCATCGCTTAAGTCTAACAGTAATGACAGCACAAGTACAACATTTCCCTGTCGGTCTTCTCGATACAAATGTAGAAATGCATCTGCCTATTCGGTCCAGCACCGACAAGGTACTGAGATGGCACACATAGTATCAACCTTAGGTCCACATACTCCACCTCCCGTGGCGTCAGGCAGCACGGCGCCTCGGCTAGCACAAGAATGCTATCCGACGACGACGGCTAGGCAGTCGCCCACATGCGCACCGTGTATACAGGCCAGGCGCACGAGACCGACCTGACGTATACGGCACACACGGCGGTGGGCCTGGCTCTGGTTCCCAGAACATCGGCGGTGATGGTCAGGACAAAAACAGAGCCGTCCCCCTGGAAAATTAGCCGGCGGCGTGCCGAGTCAGTGAACGGCACCTGCTCTTGGAGAAGTTGGGCTTGCCCATACGAGATCCTAATCACTTCGATCAAGTGCCCCTCTGCAAGGTGGACAACGAGCTCTGCCGGTGGGCCGGTGTAGTTGCAGCCCGGCTCCGTGCAGTAGCACGCGCCGTGCGGGCACACGAGCTCGTGGAGCGGGAGCTCGTGGTAGGAGTAACGGTGAAAGCATCCTGGGTGGGAGCACACGAGCGGAACGCCGCTGCGAAGTTGCACGCGAGGATCTCCAGATTCTTGGGCTGCAGCATCTGCCACATCTGAAGTTTGTCGAGAAATTGGAAAAAATATCAGTAGTTAGATTGGCGAATAGCAGGAATATGTAGGATAAGTTCAAAAGCTTGTAAAATGATTTCTTAGCATGAAGGTAGTGACCCGAGAATTGGCGGATGTCGTCGGCTTGCGGCTACGGCATGATGGAAGTGAAGTGGGGAAAGTGGCTTCGAGGGGAAGAAAGAGAAGTACGAGGAGGAAGAGAAGTAACGGGGACGTGACACTGGGATATGGCGCACTGAACTCGTGAGTCGTGACACTCGCAACATGCCAGTTTGTCCAGAGCAAGCGTGGCCAATCATGCCATAGAACAGCCTACTCGAGGATCGCTCTCATGAAGACCATCCCAATCGTCCAAGAGCCCCAATCGAACGGTATGTAACAATCGTCAAGCAGAACAACTGTGTTATGGCGTACCTTCTAGAAGACTCGATCAAACGGTGGATCCATTAGGGGGGTAGTGAACACTGGTGGATCCATATGTTGCTTGTGAAAATAACACGCATGCAATGACTCTAGTGCTGGTTTTAGTATAAGAACACACATGCAATGCCATTGGTTGATCCATGTGTGGTTTGTGGAAATAACACACATGCAATGAATCTAATGGATTCATATGTGCTTTGTGGAAAATAACACACATGCAATGAACACTGGTGGATCCATGTGTTGTTTGCGGAAAGAACACACATGCAATGACACTAGTTGATCCATGTGTGGTTTGTGGAAAGAACACACATGCAATGACACTGGTTGATCCAAGTGTGGTTTGTGGAAAGAACACACATGCAATGACACTGGTTGATCCATGTGTGGTTTGTGGAAAGAACACACGTGCAATGACACTGGTTGATCCATGTGTGGTTTGTGGATAGAACACACATGCAATGACTCTAGTGGGTCCATATGTGGTTCATGTCAGGAATACACATGCAATGCCACTGGTGGATCCATGTGTGGTTTGTGGAAAGAACACACATGCAATGACTCTAGTGGGTCCATATGTGGTTTGTGAAAAGAACACACATGCAATGGCCACTATTTATCCATATGTGGTTTGTGGAAAAGAACACACATGCAATGAACACTGGTGGATCCATAAGTGGTTTGTGGAAAGAACACACATGCAATGACCACTGGTTGATCCATAAGTGGTTTGTGGAAAACAACACACATGCAATGACCACTGGTTGATCCATATGTGGTTTGTGGAAAGAACACACATGCAGTGAACACTGGTTGATCCATGTGTGGTTTGTGAAAAGAACACACATGCAATGAGCACTGGTTGATCCATATGTGGTTTGTGGAAAAGAACACACATGCAATGACACTGGTTGATCCATATGTGGTTTGTGGAAAGAACGCACATGCAATGACCACTGGTTGATCCATGTGTGGTTTGTGGAAAGAACACACATGCAATGACACTGCTTGATCCATGTGTGGTTTGTGTAAATAGCACACATGCAATGACTCTAATGGATCCACATGTGGTTTGATCCATGTGTGTTTTGTGGAAATAACACACATGCAATGACACTAATGGATCCATATGTGGTTTGTGGAAAAGAACACACATGCAATGAACACTGGTTGATCCATAAGTGGTTTGTGGAAAGAACACACATGCAGTGACTCTAATGTTGGTTTTCGTATAAGAACACATATGGATCCATGTGTGGTTTGTGGAAAAGAACACACAAGCAATGACCACTGGTTGAGCCATGTGTGGTTTGTGGAAAGAACTCACATGCAATGACTGTGGTGGATCCATGTGTGGTTTGTGAAAAGAACACACATGCAATGAGTCTAGTGCTGGTTTTAGTATAAGAACACACATGCAATGACTCTAGTGGGTCCACATGTCGTTTGTGAAAAGAACACACATGCAATGACCACGGGTTGATCCATATGTGCTTTGTGGAAAAGAACACACATGCAATGAACACTGGTGGATCCATAAGTGGTTTGTGGAAAGAACACACATGCAATCACCACTGGTTGATCCATAAGCGGTTTGTGGAAAAGAAGACACATGCAATGACCACTGGATGATCCATATGTGGTTTGTGGAAAGAACACACATGCAGTGAACACTGGTTGATCCATGTGTGGTTTGTAAAAAGAACACACATGCAATGACACTCGTTGATCCATGTGTGGTTTGTGGAAAGAACACACATGCATGCCATCGGTTGATCCATGTGTGGTTTGTGTTAATAACACACATGCAATGACTCTAATGGATCCATATGTGGTTTGTGGAACAGAACACACATGCAATGACCACTGGTTGATCCATGTGTGGTTTGTGGAAAGAACACACATGCAATGACAGTGGTGGATCCATGTGTGGTTTGTGAAAAGAACACACATGTAATGAGTCTAGTGTGTCCACATGTGGTTTGTGGAAAAGAACACACATGCAATGACTCTAGTGCTAGTTTTAGTATAAGAACACACAAGCAATGACTCTAGTGGGTCCATATGTGATTTGTGGAAAGAACACACATGCAATGACCACTGGTCGATCCATGTGTGGTTTGTGGAAAGAACAAACATGCAATGACACTACTTGATCCATGTGTGGTTTGTGGAAACAACACACATGCAATGACTCTAATGGATCCACATGTGGTTTGATCCATGTGTGGTTTGTGGAAATAACACACATGCAATGACTCTAATGGATCCATATATGGTTTGTGGAAAAGAACACACATGCAATGAACACTGGTTGATCCATAAGTGGTTTGTGGAAAGAACACACATGCAGTGACTCTAATGTTGGTTTTAGTATAAGAACACATATGGATCCATATGTGGTTTGTGGAAAAGAACAAACATGCAATGACCACTGGTTGATCCATGTGTGTTTTGTGGAAAGAACACACATGCAATGAGTCTAGTGCTGGTTTTAGTATAAGAACACACATGCAATGACTCTAGTTGGTCCGCATGTGGTTTGTGAAAAGAACACACATGCAATGACCACTGGTTGATCCATATGCGGTTTGTGGAAAAGAACACACATGCAATGAACACTGGTGGATCCATAAGTGGTTTGTGGAAAGAACACACATGCAATGACCACTGGTTGATCCATAAGTGGTTTGTGGAAAAGAACACACATGCAATGACCACTGGTTGATCCATATGTGGTTTGTGGAAAGAACACACATGCAGTGAACACTGGATGATACATGTGTGGTTTGTGAAAAGAACACACATGCAATGACACGGGTTGATTAATGTGTGGTTTGTGGAAAGAACACACATGCAATGCCATTGGTTGATCCATGTGTGGTTTGTGCAAATAACACACATGCAATGACTCTAATGGATCCATATGTGGTTTGTAGAAAAGAACACACATGCAATGACCACTGGTTGATCCATGTGAGGTTTGTGGAAAGAACACACATGCAATGACAGTGGTCGATCCATGTGTGGTTTGTGAAAAGAACACACATGCAATGAGTCTAGTGGGTCCACATGTGGTTTGTGGAAAAGAACACACATGCAATGACTCTAGTGCTAGTTTTAGTATAAGAACACAGAAGCAATGACTCTAGTGGGTCCATGTGTTATTTGTGGAAAGAAAACACATGCAATGACCACTGGTTGATCCATGTGTGGTTTGTGTAAAGAACACACATGCAATGACACTGCTTGATCCATGTGTGGTTTGTGGAAATAACACACATGCAATGACTCTAATGGATCCACATGTGGTTTGATCCATGTGTGGTTTGTGGAAATAACACACATGCAATGACTCTAATGGATCCATATGTGGTTTGTGGAAAAGAACACACATGCAATGAACACTGGTTGATCCATAAGTGGTTTGTGGAAAGAACACACATGCATTGACTCTAATGCTGGTTTTAGTATAAGAACACATATGGATCCATATGTGGTTTGTGGAAAAGAACACACATGCAATGACCACTGGTTGATCCATGTGTGGTTTGTGGAAAGAACACACATGCAATGACTCTAATGCTGGTTTTAGTATAAGAACACACATGCAATGACCACTGGCTGATCCATAAGTGGTTTGTGGAAAAGAACACACATGCAATGAACACTGGTGGATCCATGTGTTGTTTGTGGAAAGAACACACATGCAATGACACTGGTTGATCCATGTTTGGTTTGTGGAAAGAACATACATGCAATGACACTGGTTGATCCATATGTGGTTTGTGGAAAGAACACATGTGCAATGACACCGGTTGATCCATGTGTGGTTTGTGGATAGAACACACATGCAATGACTCTAGTGGGTCCATATGTGGTTCATGTCAGGACCACACATGCAATGCTACTACTGGATCCATGTGTGGTTTGTGGAAAGAACACACATGCAATGACCACTGGTTGATCCTTGTGTGGTTTGTGGAAAAGAACACACATGTAGTGAACACTGGTTAATCCATGTGTGGTTTGTGAAAAGAACACACATGCAATGCCACTGGTTGATCCATGTGTGGTTTGTGGAAATAACACACATGCAATGACTCTAGTGCTAGTTTTAGTATAAGAACACACATACAATGACTCTAGTGGGTCCACATGTAGTTTGTGGAAAGAACACACATGCAATGACCACTGGTTGATCCATATGTGGATCGTGGAAAATAACATACATGAAGTGAACACTGGTTGATCCATGTGTGGTTTGTGAAAAGAACACGCATGCAATGCCACTGGTTGATCCATGTGTGGTTTGTGGAAAAGAACACACATGCAATGACTCTAGTGCTAGTTTTAGTATAAGAACACACATACAATGACTCTAGTGGTCCACATGTAGTTTGTGAAAAGAACACACATGCAATGACCACTGGTTGATCCATAAGTGGTTTGTGGAAAAGAACACAGATGAAGTGAACACTGGTTGATCCACGTGTGCTTTGTGAAAAGAACACACATGCAATGCCACTGGTTGATCCATGTGTGGTTTGTGGAAAGAACACACATGCAATGACTCTAGTGCTAGTTTTAGTATAAGAACACACATACAATGACTCTAGTGGGTCCACATCGAGTTTGTGAAAAGAACACACATGAAATGACCACTGGTTGATCCATAAGTGGTTTGTGGAAAGAACACACAATGAATGAACACTGGTGGATCCATAAGTGGTTTGTGGAAAGAACACACATGCAGTGAACACTGGTGGATCCATATGTTGTTTGTGAAAAGAACACACATGCAATGACACTGGTTGATCCATATGTGGTTTGTGGAAAGAACACACGTGCAATGACACCGGTTGATCCATGTGTGATTTGTGGATAGAACACACATGCAATGACTCTAGTGGGTCCATATGTGGTTCATGTCAGGAACACACATGCAATGACACTGGTTGATCCATGTGTGGTTTGTGGAAAGAACACACATGCACTGACTCTAGTGGGTCCATATGTGGTTTGTGAAAAGAACACACATGCAATGACCACTGGTTGATCCATATGTGGTTTGTGGAAAGAACATACATGCAATGACACGTCTTGATCCATGTGTGGTTTCTGGAAAGAACACACATGCAATGACTCTAGTGCTAGTTTTAGTATAAGAACACACATGCAATGACTCTAATGGATCCATATGTGGTTTGTGGAAAAGAACACACATGCAATGACCACTGGTTGATCCATGTATGGTTTGTGGAAAGAACACACATGCAATGACAGTGGTGGATCCATGTGTAGTTTGTGAAAATAACACGCATGCAATGCCATTGGTTGATCCATGTGTGGTTTGTGGAAAGAACACACATGAAATGCCACTGGTTGATCCAAATGTGGTTCATGACAGGAATACACATGCAATGACTCTTGTGATATATATGTGGTTTGTGGAAAGAACACACATGCAATTAACTCTAGTGGAGCTATCTTGGCATAGTTTGATGCATGCCATGATGCATTTCATTGTAAAAGACACCCACTTTCCATTTTTATACTACTCAGCTTTGCCCTTGGTTTTTTGATACTACCCAGTTTTGTCCCCCCTCTCTCTTTCGTAGAAGCCCAAACATGTGCCCACTCTGTCTCCTACACCCTGATTGGTTGTCACAGTTGTCACGCGGATCGTGCGCACCAACCGTTGATCCTGTGTGATCCAACAAGGCTCGTTGCACACGTCGTGCCCTTCACAGGATAGTGCGAGACAGCACAGACGTCTCCCTCAACGAGACTTCTACAAGAGGAACACGATGCCGTCCATGCAAAAAGTCGTCGAGTGGTCATGTCATGTTTAATCTAGTCTGCAAAGGCTACAAGTCTACTGCACGGCAACTGGTCATCCATGGACCATCGTCTATACCATTTTTACTACGTAGCACGCCTGCACTCTCACTTCCGACAGGCCCCCACCACACGAACTTTCCACGCGGCAGCCGCAGTCAGAAGAGCTGCCAACCGGGCCCTCGAGGAGGCCTAAACATCCCCGCATTAAAAACCTAGCCTATCGGGTCCTCCATTCGCACTCATCCACTACTCTCTCTTCCCTATCCAGCAAAACCCCACAATCTTGAACGTACTTGCATGAACCTTCTCCATGAAACCAGTGCGTGGGGGTGAGTGTCCGGGCATCGCCGCCGGGGTGGTGCTTCACGCAGCAGATCTAGAGGAGAATCACGTAGCACAAGCCGAGGAGGACGTGCAGTTCAACCCCTCGGGGGACCATGTGCTCACCGGTGCTGACGACTTCGGAGGCGCCAATGAGGGCGTGGAGTTCGACGAACACGCTCCGCTCGTGTACCCGGAGGTACATCTATTTCTACATGTTTCATGTTTTCAGCTCGAGCTTAATCTATCCTGGCGTCATAAAAAAATCTAGTCCTAATGATTAGATGCAACGTACGAACCGGTACATGGAGAGATCTAGTCTGTTTTGAATGAATCCACATTATTTATTTATTAATAAGTTACGAAGAACATAAACCACATTAATTTAGGAGCGAGCTGGGGAGACGGCCGTAATGAACTGTTGAACCTGTATAGACATGTTATTGCATCAAAAGTAACTTGGAATGGTGGAAGGAATATATATTTATTATTTTGCTCATTTCGGTTTGTATTCCATACATTGCAGGTGGATTCAAGTGAGATGGACTCTGACAAGGAGACCAGGGACAACAAGAGCCACCATGTCATGAAGAAGCTCAAGAGCGGGATAATCCCTTTACGCACTCGACTTGGGGAGCTCAGGTGCCCTTTCTGTAAGAAAGGAGTCAACCCGAGGATTGCCAGCTTGATTCCGCATGCGGTTGGCATCGTAAAAGCCCAGCTAGTAAACACAAGTCGGCGACCAAGGCTAAGCACGCTGCTTATGGCAAATTCTTGAGGGAGTATGTCAAGACCGGCCTAGTGTCCCCTTACTTAGGAAACAACAACTTCTAGCCGACCAACCCCGTCACTGTGTTGGCCCGGCCACTAATAATATTTAGTTCTCTTACTGTATCTAGACCCTTAAACTATGGGGATTTCTATTTTTGTACCCTTCAAAATATATTCATGGTCATCTGTTTATGGAGTTAAAGTTCCGGTGGCATACTTGTTATTTTGCATGGATAGAGGGGTGCCCCCGACAGATATAAGGGTTATCCTGTCCGCTAGATCACAGAGGATGAATGGTTGGTGGGCAAAACTGAGTACAACTGAATCGCTAGGGTTAGACACGAGGGAAAAAAGCGACTCACGGTACGCTTGTGCGGTGCACGGGGCGGTAGAGGACACGTGTGGCTGTGCACGGTGCATTAGCATATGCGCTGCATGGTAGTGCAACGAAATATCGCTTCCCTTCTCCTTTAATAGAGGCCTCCCCACTCCCACTCATCACGCACTCGCTCACTCAACTGTCTCCACTGTCCCATCGCCTTCTGCAAACACCCAACAAAACTCTAACCACACCGGCGATGGATAAGAACGGCGCGGTGGCCATCGGCGCCTCCAAGGCCGCCGGTGAGGATCCCCCTGTCCCCGTCCTCGCATCCGCCGTAGCCTCCGGCGAGGAGGCCCCCGCCGGTCTCGGACAGATCCCGCTCGGCTGGGACTCCTACGAGGAGGTTGTCTACATAAGGCCGGAGAACCCCTACGACACCAGCATCGCTTACCCATGGTCTAAGGTAACCGGGGTTTTCTCCCCTTCCCTTGTTCTTCCCCCGTTCCCATCAATGGATGCTAGATCGTATGTTATTAGGGCTCGGCTGTTCGTATTTTTTACAGTAGCTAATCCTCTTGTGGTAGATCTCGATTTACGATGAGTCCCCTTGTTCGTAGTTGGGATCAGTATTCGATTTGGTTTGAGATTTGGGGAATAATCGGGAGATCTCATTCGGTTAATTTATGCACAAAACTCTATCTCGATAATCAAAGTATCTCAATCATGTCCTTATTTCACTCTACTGTTTTTTCCAACAGGAGGATAGCAGCGACCTCCGTAGCGATGACGAGTCCAAGGATACCAAGACTCGTCATGTGCTGAGGAGGCTAAAGTCCGGTTAGTACAACAACTTATTTGCCGGCGGCGTGTATAGGTGCCCCTTCTGCCCCACTAGGAGGCTCCGCGCCAGGGACTTCAACTCCCTTGTGAAGCATGCCGAGGACGTGAGGACCTGCGGCGAGTCCGTGAATGTCCACGGCTTCATGGCCAAGCACCAGGTGCTCGGTCTTCACCTCCGCAACCTCCAGAAGGTGGCTATCAAGGAGGGTCGCATGCCCTCGATCAGACCCAAGGCGCCCAAGGTCAAGGGGCTGGGCAGCAAGAAGTGGAGGAGGCGCCAGAGGGAGGAGGCGGATGCCCTCCTAGCAGAGGCCACGAGGGGCCACTGATCTGCTGCTGCTGTAAAACAGCTTCTTTTGTCTTGTCTATGTTGAACCTGTCAGCTGCTGCTGCTGCTGAGCAGCCTAATTGTCGAACCTCGTTAAGTACCATACTATATAACCTATATTAGCTACTTTATCTACATCTGCTCTGTTTACTGAATTTATTTATGGTGCTGGTTTGTTTTGCTGCTCTAGATTTGCTACTAGATTGGGGGAAAACGGTCGCAAAAGGAACAATGAATGACGAGTAAAGCTGCTTTAGATTCCCTACCTTTTTGGGCAAAAAAACACAATTGTTAGAGAGAGAGAGGGGAAAAGGCGCTCTTAAAAAGGCCAAATAACAAAAAAACTTCCACTTTAGGCGTCATGGCGCACGTAACGGCCAAGCCTTTGACCAGACGGCACCCCCCTCCGAGCGCATGTGAGGGCTTCGGAATATCGGGAGGGCAAAAGTGAGCACAAACGAGACACAATGTTGATATAGCTAAATCTGACAAAAAGCTGAATTTGGCTTTACCATACAATTTGTCTAGAGCTCCACAATGTAGCTATTCTAAATCCCTAAACTATGTGGTGCGTTGAAACCTAATGCTTTTCCACCGACACGTGTGTTGCAAAGTGGATTGATCGTGCATGCTTACACAAGTGGCCAACAGAGAAACTTATATAAGCATGGGCAAACGAGCTTCATTTTGGCAAATTCGGGACAAGCTTTGCACAATCGACAGGCCTGATCGGCTGGGCGGCTGCCCCGGGGTGCAGAGATGCTAGGTCCATGTCTATGCTTACACTTTTTAAACTTGTTAGGAATTAATAATAACTGTCCACTTCCTTCTGTCCTGTCATGTTACGTTGTTACAGCACCACGCGCCCGTTGCGGATCGGCAACGAGACGGTGGTCTACATGACCGGTCTCTACCACGCCAAAGCCACATCGCACACCCGTCCCATCGCCTACCGGGACGGACGCCGAATTTAATCGCTAGGATTGGAAACCATCGGTGCTCGCCCGGTCAAACTTGCTTCCGCATGGGCATGACCAGAATATTGGTAAACGGAATTTAAGCATCGCCTTCCGTCTCCTCAGCACATCACTGTGCAAAAATCCCCAACTCATTCCTTCCGCCGCCGCCACCGCAAGAACCATCGACGCTGCCACAGGCACCGCCTCCGCCTGGCCATACCACCACAACATATCACTCCACCGCCACGCCCAGTCCCAGCCACCACTACCGACCCTAGGCCACCGCCGCCACATTAGCTGCTGCCATGGACGCAGAGTATGGCGTGTTCGGCGACGGGAGCGACTACATCGATGAGTACACCGTCACCGCCCATGGCGCCACCAAGCTGACGGTCGTCCACACAAATGCGTCAGCGGAGGTCGCCAAGGTCATCGCAATGTACGAGCAGTGGCTACAGGAGCTGATGGACAGGTACAAGATCATCGGCCTTGACCTCGAGTATACCGGAGATAGGAAGAGGACGGCACTTTTGCAGCTGTCCATGTACAACCACTGCCTCCTATATCACGTATGTAGGGCCAAATCTGTATGCCCGGAGCTTCGCGAGTTCCTACATAGGAGGGAGATCTACTTCGCCAGCGTCGACATCAAGAACGACACCCCGAAGCTAGAACAGGATCTCCTCGTTCATGTCGTCAATCACGTCGATCTCCAACGTTTGTGGAGGTACCCGGATGGCGGTACGGGGAAAGCCGGCATGGCTAGAATCGCTGCCGACATCATCGACCGCGAGTACACCGACATGAAAGTCGAGTTCCCGAAGCACCTGCACGAGCGATGGGAGTGGAGGCACCTGGATTACGATGCGATCAAGTATGCAGCCAGGGACGCATATGTCTTCTACGAGATGCTCAACATGATCTGGCGGGTGGGTGAGTGTGCTGTTTACCACTACTAGTTTTGCATTTCGTTCCTAGATTTATCTCGCCTGTATTTTATCGCGCATGTATTTTCTAAGCATTCTGTGTGTAAAAACCAAGCTCGTATGATCCCTATGCTATTAGCTACTTAACCTGTATGCTCAACATTACCCTTTTGTGTGCTCAACATTCATTCTTACAAATTCTGTCTGCCATTTACATGCGGCAGAATCCAGGACTGACATGCATAAGGTGTGATACAGTCATAAGTCATAACCAAACCCAGATTATAGTGAAGGATACAGTCATAACCAAACCCAGATTGTAGTTTGACAAAGGTAATACACAACGGTTCGTAATTGCTCACATAGTGTACTTCTGAAATAACATGTTTTTATAAACACAACAATCATGCACTAATAGTCTACATCCCAGCCTGTTGGAGAAGGCAACCGATCCCAGGATGCCTTTGGTCGCTTGACCCGGTTTGTAGATTCATCTACACTCCGGCATCTGGGGCAAACAACCTGCCTTGGTGGTGGTTCAATGATGCGATGCCTAGAACGAGATTTTACAATCTGGCGGTATAGCTCGTGGCTAACATACCCGTCAATTGCAGCGTACTTCAGATTAGGTTCAGAAAGTGGCTTATCCTCCCAGTAATCGTGCCCTAAATGCCTCCACGAACATCTCGGCAATCTGTCCTTCATGTCAGCGTACCACGGGTCGATGAGTTTGGAGGCAAGAGCGGCCATCCCGGTCTTGCCGCTCTTCATCCCTGGGATCTAGTAAATTTCCTGGATGTCCACTCTGCACTCCTTTGGGATTCTAATGTTGACAGTCGGGATTTCAAGAAGTTTAGTGTCATTCGTGATGTCAACACTAATAAATATTATGTGCTGGTTCACGAGAAAGTCATGAAACAGATCCCTAATGCTTTCACCCCACCTGCATGAAAATAAATCCAGACAAATAATATAGCAATAACTTTTGCAAACAGATGGTTCTCGCAAAAAGGCTGGTATACGAGGACGTACCCCTTCATGGAGAGTTGCACCACGGCGATCCTACAGTGATCGCGGCTGTACTCGAGGTCGAGACCTATGAACCTGTTTTCTTCGAACTACAGCCAACTCGTGTAATTATTCACAGTGTTCCTCACCGTCCGAGGGTCGGTGGTGTAGACGACATCGATCTTCTTCCCGCCATGTACTTCGATGTCGAAGTGCGTAGTTTCTTGCCTGCCGTTGTTCCGGACGTCCGGAGCGTCCATGACTACAGGCAAGAGGGAAAGGATACGGAGGAAGAGGGTGATGCGATGGTGGAGGAAATGGATGAGGCCATGGAGGAGAAATACGATGAGGCCGTGGAGGAGGAAATGAGATGGAGAAGTGAAAGATTGGAACCGCCCTTACCAATATCTGGAATGGTGCACGACCGTTCGTAGTAGGGTGAAGGTGGAGAAAAACGGCGGTTTTACACGTCAGTGTTAGCGCTTCCTAAAATTTATTCTGCGCCACTTGCATGCGGTGGAATCAATTCAAACGTGCCTTGTGCCCGCCCTCAATAATTACGCCCCCCTTCTTGTCTTCCACGCGGACGAGAACCGGCGGCGGTTCCTTGCAGATTCACTCCCCACTCGAACAACTGCCCCCATCCCTGATTCCATCCCCTCTTGAATCCATCCGCCTCCTTATCACAACGCCTCCATTAATCTACCGGATTCTAGACTCCATTTGCCGCTATGGGTAGAGCTTGGGGTAGCAGCAGGCTGAAGCGAAAGGCATGCAACGACGACGCGGATGGCCAGGGCGACCGCTACCAAGAGGATTGGGGATGGCCTAACCTCAGCGCCTCGAACATGCACAGGATCGCCTCGGGGTTGGACATTTTCTTAGCCGGCCGCCTCGCTCGCTGCATCCCTGGCTATCGCTTGATGATGCGAAACATGGACGAACAACCGTTCGGCACGTCAGGCCTTCTTTACCCCGATAACAACAAATGGCCAAACGACTGTGATGGCCACGTAAGTTCCAGTATCTAGCTTATTCGTTCAGTCATATCGTTGATTCATATGTGCTGAACTCTCATCGGAATCCTATGTTCCTTTTGTCGAGCATGTTGTGTGCACGCGCGGTTTGAACAAATCAAACCATTTAAGACTATTCTGTATAGCGGAAGCTCTGCTCGTACCTGCTATTCTGGTATTTTCGTAGTGACACAGTCTTACTTTAGGTGATAAACGAGTTGTCAATTTCGATTTTGCAATGGAATGCCTGCTAGGTGATATTATGTTTCCTAAAATAAAAACAAACAGATTAGACGGTTTAAGGCTGTTATGCCTCGAGCTGTTTATGATCATCGTCAGGAGTTTGTTCTGGGGGCTCTGCTACTACTCCATATATTGAGTATCTTCGTAGTGACACATGCACAATTTAGGCGATATCTGAGGAGACACTCGTATTTAGGCAATATTTTGTGTACTTTAATCTGAAGGTCCAGTTGTCAAATTGTATTTGCAATGGAATCCATGCTAGCTTATTGTACCAACTGACAAAAAACTCTGCAGAATATTCATGCAAAACTGATGCTGCTGGATGAGTGGTTCGAATCAGTAGTGGTGAATATCAAGGAAGAAGAAGAGACGGAAATGGAAGATGAGCAGGACTGGGTGGGTGGCAACGGCGAGTGGCTGGTCTTTTTATCACAGGATGGCAGTACATGGACTCTAAAAAATGGCTACAGATCGGTGAGACTTGCAGTGCCATCTTTGAAGGGTGTCGACATTACTGCATTCAACAACGGGTGGCCGCCGCCCATTTCCGAATTCGCTTACATGTTCAACATGGCAGAACTTGACCTCGTGAAGGTACAACTCCCACATAGACAGTGGGAGGGGGCGTGGAAGAACTGGGAGTACGACCTCTTAGCGGTGTTCAACAAGGCAAAAACATTGATTAGATGCCCAAAAGAAAATGAACGGAAAGTCTTGCGCGACGACTTCCTGCGGCCGGAGAAGTATGTCGACGCCGTCTTCACCTACGGCTACTCTTCGTATAGACCGCAACGCATTTATGTGGTCACTAAACCTAGCGGCGACGTGCGTGTTTGGGAGCCATCCATTTGGGGTGAGTCATGGTGTCATATAGCATGTAAAATCCCATTCAAAATCAGGGGAGCACTAAACAGCGTTGGTGATACAATAGAACATATGGGGACACAACTTTCTTCATACCCATCGCTGCGGTGCCACATTTTCTTGAGGTCCGCATGCTGATACGTCCAAAACGTATCTACTTTCCCGAACACTTTTGCTATTGTTTCTCCTCTATACTTGTGTGATTTGGATGCAACTAATGCGAACTGACGTTGTTTTCAGTAGAATTGCCTTGGTGTCTACTTTTTGTGCAGAAAATCAACGATCAAGAAAAATCCCGGAAAATATGCCAAAAATCCTATTTCACCCGAAGACTCTAGGAGCCAGAATACAAGATGGAGAGGAGCCCTGGGGTGGCCACACCACCTGGTGGCGCGGGCCAGGCCAGGCCGCGCCAGGGGGTGGTGTGGGCCCCCCAGGCACCCCCTCGGCCTCTCTCTTCGCCTATAAGGAGCCTTATGACCTAAAAACTACGGGGGGTTCGACGTTTTTCCAGAAGGAGTTCCGCTCCGCCGCCACCACCAGATTCCACGAAACAGCACCAGAAACTCCGTTCTGGCACCCTGCCGGGACGGGGAATTGGAGGAGGTCATCGCTATCATCATCACCATCGCTTCTCCATCGACCATCCATGTTTCCCCCATCTATGAGTGAGTAATCCCCCGCTGTAGGCTATGGGGATGGTAGGGATTGGATGAGATCGTTCATGTAATGGCATCCAATTGTTAGGGCATGGTGCCTAGTATCTTTTATTAGTGCTTTATGACTTTGTTGCGACTTGTTGTGCTTAATACTTGTCATTAGGGCCCGAGTGCCATGATTTCAGATCTGAACATGTTATTGATTCATTATGATAGTATTGTTTCTGGTCTTATCTACAAGTTGTATACACACGTTGTTGTCCGGAACCTATGGCCCCGAAGTGACAGAAATCGGGATAACCGGAAGTGATGAGGGTTTAACTCGTCAATGCCCATTGTTATGGACTTGGGTTTTGGAGAAGAAGGGAGCACTGGAGACATCTATCGGCTAGCAAACAAGCGCACAGGAGACAAAGGATTTACCCAGGTTTAGGCCTCGTAGAGGTCCCTACTCTTGCTTGTCTGCTCGTGGAATTATTGAAGGAGTCGAAAGTTACAATGGTGCTCAGATGCAATCTGGCGAGGGTTGTGGAAACTAGGGTTGCGTGTGTCCTCCTCGCCGCCCCCTCCTAGCCTTTATATAGATAGGCTAGGTCTCGGGTAGCAGGTCGAGTCGGTTACAAGTTAGGGTTTTCCCCTTCAAACTTTCTATCTTTAGCTTCTTCTTGTCCTTCAAGCAATCAAGCGTCCGTAGGTTACTCGAGTCCCTCCCTCCGGGCCTTGGCGATACCGTGGGCCTGTATGTATTTGGACCGTATATACCGAGCTCGAGTACCTGTAGGGTATACCCATGTCAGTAGCCCCCGAGTGTCCAGTGGAATCGCAGATTCGACTAGGGACTTTTTGAAGCCTTCGAGTGCCTAAATGAGTACATTTCGATTGCTTTTATTTGTGTCATAGGGATTGTTGATATACGTGCCTGATATAACCGAAGTATCGGTATCAGTTACCCACCTTAGGGTGAAACAACGCAATCTACTCAAATTCGAGTCCCTGGACTCGAATCCGGAAAAGTGCTGGTGTAATTCGACTCAGGCCGCGGAGGTCTTACAGGAGTCGAATTCCAGTTAGATGGGTGTGCGCACTTGACGCGTCCGTCAAGGCATGTTCATCGTGCCTGTAGGCACGGATATGTTTCTGGCAGTGCGCAGTTAAATGCGTTGCCAGGCCTTATTCAGGTCTTACCTTCACGTCGTAGGCGCGGCATCCGAATTTTATCATCGCGGAGACGATTCGGGTAACCCAGGGAAACGCAGTCTCTTTGTAGGGAAAAATTATGAGGCGGTGTCGCCATGAGTTTAGAGTGTGGATGTTATCAACACACAGTTTTTCTTGCACAAATAATCATAGGGTGCGTGGCCAGCGCTCCCTATGGGAGTAGCCCCCGAGTGCCTGGTTGAGTCGAAGACTCAGGCAGGGACTAAAGAACTTTTGCGACTGCTGTCGTCTTTTGCTTGCTTGTTCAGTCGATGACTCAGACAGGTACTAAAACACTTTTGCGACTGCTGTCATCTTTTGCCTGCTTGTTTCAGTCGATGACTCAGGTAGATACTAAAATATTTTCGTGACTGCTGTCGTCTTTTGCCTGCTTGTTTCCGGCGCTCCCTATGGGAGTAACACATGTCCATAATCGAACTATGTTTCGAGTGGTTGGGTTTGCTTTTGTGATTTTCCATGTTCCTGCAACAAGAAAAAGAAAGTCGTAGGGTGCACGGCCAGCGCTCCCTATGGGAGTAGCCCCCGAGTGCTTGGTGGAGTCGAAGACTCCAGCAAGGACTAAAAATAGTCGAAGTTTTCCACTGCATAGCCTTTGGTGACGTCAGTGCTGACGCTTGTATGACCTTAGTTGCCCGCGTGAGCGGTTTTGACGGGACGTGACGAGCGGTGGGTCCCACGTTCTGACTTTGATTTGACTAGGCATGCGTAATCTTATTTTTTACTGTGCCTCCTCGATTTCCACGCGTAATGGTAGAAGTGGGGGGACGGTTCGCGCTTCCTCTTCTCCACGTGTCCTACACGATGCGTGCCATGCGTCCAATAGGATTTTTGTCAGCCGTTGGATTGCATCTTCCAGGGGTTAAGTAGCGATGCTCCGCCGGTAATTTCCCATCTGTGCTCTTTCTTCCTTGCTGCCATCGCCATTGCCATTTGCTTTTTTGCTTTCCTCTGCGCTCATCTTCCCCACGACGCTGGACCATCTCCATTCGTTCCCAAGCTATTTCCTTTGTTCTCATCACCGCCGTGCAATGGGGAAGAAAATGGGAGGCGCTGCCGCTGATTCCGCGGCCACCCTCGCTGCAGCGAAGAAGAAGGGTGGCTCCGCTGCTGCGGTCACTAGTGCCGCCGCCACCGGGAAGAAGAAGGTCGCGGGCACCCATGTGACCAATGGCGCATGGCGCCCCTCTATTATCAAGGTGTTGGATCTCCGTCTTCTTCGCCAAGACGGAGTGATTTCTGCAGTAGTCGCTGATTCGCGCGTCCCCAGCGGTGAGACCATTCCTGTGCCTCCCGCTGGTTATCGAGTGATGTTTCTTGCATTCATCATTCACGGTCTTTCCTTGCCTCTTCACCCCTTTCTTCGGGGTCTTCTTTGTTTCTATGGGCTCTAGCTCCATCAGCTGTCCCCAAATTCTCTCCTCCACATCACTTGTTTCATCACTCTCTGTGAGTGCTGGCTCGGAATCGAGCCGCACTTTGGTCTTTTCAAACGCATCTTTAAATTGAAGTGTCAGTCCGCATCTGGCTCTTTAGTTTATGACGTAGGTGGTTGCGGAATCCATGTTGACCCATCAGCCACCTACTTCGATATCAAGCTCACCAAGTCCGTCCAGGGATGGTTCTATGTGCGTGACCAGAACGCCAAGGATGAGCACTTTGGACTCGCGCCCTTCGATCCCGCGACTCCCTGCAAGAAGATGCGTTCTTGGAAGAACGTGATCATGCCTTCCGAACTCGCGGAAACAGACGTGTTATATCAGCGTGTCTGCAACCTCGAGAGTCGCATAGGCGTAGAAGAGGGAGGTTGCGCCCTTGTCAGGACTTGGCTGCATCGTCGCATCCAGCCTCTCCAGGCAAGGGTCCATCCCATGTTCCAATGGGGTGGCGCTGATGATCCCACTCGCGTGTCTGCTGATGGCATGTCCGCGAGTGAGGTAGATAAGAGGGTGCGACTAGTCACGAAGTATACCCTCAAGGATGTGCTTCCGAACGAGCCAGTTGTTCCTCCTTTCGATGCTCCAAATCCTCCTCCTGAGGTATGGTTGTGCTACATAGTAGCTTATTTTCTCGATTGCGTCTTTTGTTGCTTATCTGTTTTACTTCTTGTATGGAGGAGAGGGCGGTGTCGCCTTGCATGCCTCCCCTCCCTGAGGGGATTATTCCTCGTGAAGCTTTGGAAGAGGACGAGTCTGAGTCGACTGTCCCTTCTAATGTGGAAGAGGAAGCCCCGAGTCTGAAAGTCCGGATACTCGCAAGCGTTCGCGTAGCAGGGATTCTGACGCGTCGACTCCTTCAACTCTAGGAGGCGCGGCTATTGGCACGGAGTCGCCAATTCCCGCCGTTCCTGTGAGGGCTGTGGCACCGTCTTCTCGTAAGAAGATGCGATTGCCCAAGGAGTCTTCGTCGGAGTCGATGGAGGCCACATTTGATCTTGACAGATTTGACTGGTAGGTTTGCTAGTGCATTCATTCTTCTCTTGTTTTATTCTTGTTGGCTTTGCCCTGGAGTTTGCCCTTTCTGAGTGCGGATTTTGTCTTGCAGTCAAGAGGCGTCGTCATCTTCTGGCGACGTCGAATTTTTGAAGGAATCAGGAGTCGCGACCTCAAAAGCCAAGACAGAGGTCGAGCGTGCTCTTTCTCCTCCGGCGGCGGCCCACTCCAGGCACAATTCTTCGAGCTCTCCTGATGTAGGGGAGCATCGAGTAGTTGCTCGGATGATGATTCAGCAATCTTCTTCGGAGTCGCTGGAGGACCATGTAAGTATATCTTTCTTTCTTTTATAATTTGTCAGTTAACGCCCTTATGTTGCCCTCTGCTGACTCTTTGTTTTGTGTGACAGCTCTTTGTAAAGGAAGCCGCGCAGGTGGCGGAGCAGGTGATGGCGATAGGTCGCCAGCATGCTATGCTGGAGACGCGCCACCGCGTGGTTGAGAGTGAGTGTTCTATACTTATTCTTTTCGTCTTCTCTGTATTTTGGTATAATCGACTGACAGCCAAATTTTTGACTGCCCTGTAGCTGAGCATAATGCTTTACTGCGTGATGTCGCCACGTTGGAGAAGATGCTTGCCGCAGCTGTGAAGGGTCGCGATGAGGCAATCGCGGCTCGTGATAAAGCCCAGAAGCGCGAAGAGGATCTGCGTGCCTCCTTTGCGGCCAGGGAGAAGTTGTTCGAAGAGCAACTATTCTCAGTCGCCAAGGACCTCTCAGGTACCTTTACTTGGTAGATATTTTATTGGTGTTCTTCTCTTCCTCTGTAGTGCCGGTGGCATTAGAAGTTTGATCCGTGTGTGTATTTTGGTGTAGATGCTGGCGGCTTGAGTTTTGATCCATAAACCCTTGGTCGCGATGATGCTCTGGCGGGCGCGGTATCTGCGGTCGAAGATCGTTGCGCTGCTGTCCAAAATACGTTGTCCAAAGCCAAGGCCACTCTGAGTCGCCTCCGGGAGGAGCTGATGCCGAAGGCGGAGCTGGTCGACAATGTGGAGGAGCTGGTGGAGTCGCTCGCTGGGTGTGTGCCTGCCACGTACAAGAACTCCCTCCGCGCAGCTAGCGCGACCATGTCGCTTGCCATGGTGCAAGCCTACGGAGTCGAAGTGGATTCGTCTGCGGTGTTGAAGACGATGCCTGTTGGCGCGGATGGTCAGCAGGTAGTATTCGCTCCCTTTGCGAATGCCTGTGCCAAATATGGCCATTCCTTGATAAACACTGTTGCCAAGTATTCGGAGGAGCTCAATCGCGCGAAGAAGGCGGCGAAAACTTCGGCCTCAGTGGCTAGCGGAAAGTCAGTGGCATCTGATACTGCCACGGACTTGATGAAGCTCCCGAGGTCATCGAAGTCGAAGAAGCCAGCTGCTCCATAGTCAGTTCCTTGTAATAGCTGATGAACTTGCTCTTTTGATTGGAGAACATGCCTGTTGGCGAATGTGTTTGTAGATACTTTTATTGATCCTGAATGCACCTGTTACTTTTGACTTTTGAGTTGGTCGCCTTATTTTGCCTCTGGCTTGATTTTTGGTAGGGTACGTTAAGTGGCCCTGTGGGGGGAACCCCGGACTCGCCATCTCTTGAGGATACAATGGCACCACCCTGCTCCAGGGTAGAGGAGCTTTCCTTGCTTTCGTGACTTCGTGATCGCGTTAAGCAACTGGAGCGTGAGTTGCCCTTGATCCATGGTAGCGCGGACGTGTGGAAGTCGAAGGCTGAAAAAGCCGCCGCCCGCGAGCAATATCTGCTTGGCGAGGTGACGCAGCTGGGCAACCAGTTTAAGTGTTAGTTTGCTCATCCTCGTCTTTTCCTTTGTAGTTAATCGCAATGGTACGCTGTACTCATGCTGTTGATGCTGCTTCGTGTAGTTGTTAGCGCACGCCGTCCGCAGGAGAAGAGGGATAGGATTGCCATCCGCCTTCATGATCTCACCCAAGAGCAACTTCAGGAGAGTGGATACTTCTGGGTAGATCATGATCGTGCGACTGCGTTAGCGACCCTGCAGGATCGCGCTTCGCGAGTGCTGCTCTTTCTGAAGAAATCGCAGTCGTGTTTGAAGAACATCTACCGGGCGATGTTCCCGCTGGACAATACTCCATCAAGCCTGCTGGCCCTTCTGACAAAATTTCAAGATATGTCCGCAGTTCGCGAGTGCGTGAGGCAGCAGCTGGTGGCTGGTGCCAAGGCTGCCCTCTCCATGGTGCGTTTGCACAGGCCCGACGTGGATGTCGCCGCCATTGCATTTGGGCCACCGGTGCCACCAACAGGATCTTCCTAGAACATGGTGCCGCACTATCAGGCGGTGGATCGTCCAGCCGAGGAGATCGTCGACTTCTTCGAGGAACCGACTAATGTTCTTCTGTTGCAAGGGTAGCCAAATATGTATCCTGCATATAAGTTTATTGGTGTTGTAAAGCTCATATATATTTGTAGATAATTTATTGTTGAATGTATACACATAGCTTTATAAGCGTGGGGTGCGTTGCACTTATGCGAGTCCTTTTCGTTAGCCTGGCCATCTTTGTATCTTTCCCTTGTCAACCGGTCAGGTGCGTGGCAGCTGGGTTGAGTTTGTGTTAAGGGGTTCGATTGATGTACCAGCTACTCAGGATATCGCGTTATTGTTCGAAGAACATATGTGTATAGGGTGGCGTAGCCCCCGAGTATGAAAGTTGACAAAAGAAAAGAGAACACGGAGTTTTGGGGCACTTAGCTTTTATTTATTCAGAGAATAGTACGTAGTACAATGTGCGGCTAAGTAGCCTTGGCTGAATAGCCTTATTTGCGATGCAAAAGTAAAGAAGAAACGACTAAGGGTAGAAGCGTCGCAGTTGTGCGACGTTCCAAGGGTTGGAGTATGCGACTCCTGTCTCTAAATCTTGAAGGCGATAGGTGCCACCTGGGATTACTTCTGTAATCACGTACGGTCCTTCCTAGGGGAACTCGAGCTTGAGATGCCCCTGCTGCTTCAGTCGCAGGACCAGGTCACCTTCGACGAAGGATCTAGGGCGAAGCCTTCTGCTATGGTAGTTGCGCAGGTTCTGTTGATAGATCATAGATCTTTCTGTGGCGATTTCTCTTGCTTCGTCAAGGAGGTCGACGGAGTCTTCGAGTGCGAGGGATGACTCCTTCTCGCTGTAGGCGACTACGTGGGGCGCTCTGTACCGTACCTCAGCGGGTAATACTGCCTCTGCTCCATGTACCATAAAGAATGGTGTGTAGCCGGTGGCGCTGTTTGGAGTTGTACGCAGGCTCCAAAGTACGGATCACAGTTTGTTTGGCCAGCAGCCCGCGGCTTGTTCGAGTGGCCGGAGGAGTCGCTTTTTGATGCCGCTGCAGATGAGCCCGTTTGCCTTTTCCACCTGACCGTTGGTCTGTGGGTGTGCTACTGAGGCGTAGCTGATGTTGATCCCCAGGTTCTCGCAGAAATCTTGGAACTCCTTGGATGTAAAGTTCGTTCTGTTGTCGGTGATGATGCTGTGTGGCACGCCGAAGCGGTAGACGATGGACTCTAAGAACTTGACTGCGCTGTGCCCTGATTGCTTGGTCACCGGCATGGCCTCAATCCACTTGGTGAATTGATCGACTGCGACCAAGAGGTAGACGTAGCCTCCTTGCGAGGACCTTGGAAGTTTGCCAACCATGTCGAGTCCCCACTGGGCGAAGGGCCAGGCCAATGGGATAGGCCGGAGTTATGCGCCTGGTGCATGTGGCTTGTTTGCGAATCGCTGGCAAGCATTGCACTTTTGGACTATGTCTTTGGCATCGCGCATGTCCGTGGGCCAGTAAAATCCAGCTCGTAAAGCTTTGGCAACGAGGGCGCGACTGCCGGTGTGGTGCTCGCATGTCCCTTCATGGATGTCGAGGAGTACTGCTTTTCCATCGGCTAGGGAGACGCATCGCTGTAACACGCCTGTGATGCTACATTTATACAGTTCGCCGTTGATAACGGCGAATGCCTTGGAGCATCGCGCGATGTGTCGTGCGTCTGTTGGGTCATCCGGTAGGCGCTTACTGAGGAGGTACGTAATGTACGGCTGCGTCCAGGATTGTTCGATCATCATGACGCTCATTGGTCCCTCGAGTCCTGTGCCGAGCTCCAAGGCGTCGATTGTCATTGGCTCATTGGGTGGCGTAGCCCCCGAGTCCGTTGCTGCGCTTGTTTTCTTCTCTGCGGCCTTTGGCTTGATGGAGCGTTCGCATATGCGCTCGAGAAATACCCCAGGTGGTATGGGTGCGCAGGTGGAGCCTATGTTGGCGAGTGCGTCCGCCTCCTCGTTGCTTTCGCGACCTATGTGTCGCAACTCGCAACCATCGAAGTCTCCTTCAAGTGTGTCGTAGAGGTCGCGGTATGCGATCATGTTGTCGTTCAGTGCGTCGCACTCGTGCATTGCTTGGTTGACGACCAGCTTGGAGTCGCCATATATGATTAGCCTCTTTGCGCCGCAGGCTTTTGCCATCCTCATCCCGTGTAACAGGGCCTCGTATTCAGCCTCGTTGTTTGAGGCTGTGAACTGCATTCGCAGGACGTATTTCAGCTTGTCCCCTTGAGGCGATGTCAGTATGACACCTGCTCCTGCTCCATCTTTCCTCTTGGACCCATCGAAGTGCATTGTCCAGAGGTAGGACATGTCTGGCTTGTCCGGGAGTTCGTTTTCCATCCAATGTACGAGGAAGTCCGGGAGAACTTGCGATTTGATTGCGCCGCGCTTTTCGTATGTGATGTCTCGTGGAGACAGCTCGATTCCCCAAAGCGCGACTCGCCCTATGGCGTCAGGGTTATTGAGGATATGTCCCAATGGGGCGTCGTTGACTACCATGATTGGGTGTTCCTGGAAGTAATGGCGCAGTCGCCGGGCGGTCATAAAGACACCGTACGCCAGCTTCTGGTAGTGCGGGTACCACTGTTTTGTTGGCGTGAGGACCTCGCTGAGGTAGTATACCGGGTGTTGTACGCCGTGGACCTTGTTTTCCTCGCCCGTTCGACGACGAGCACTGTGCTAACCAGTTGGTTGGTGGCGGAGATGTACAGCAGAAGTGGTTCCCTTTCTCGTGGAGTTACCAATACTGGCGAGGTGGAAAGCAGGCGCTTGAGGTCCTCGAATGCTTCTTGCACTTCATTGGTCCACTCGAATTTGTCAGCTTTGCGGAGGAGCTGATAGAAGGTCAGTGCCTTTTCTCCCATTCGACTGATAAATCGACTGAGTGCCGCGATTCGCCCGGCTAGTTGCTGAACGCCTCTTATGTTCTTTGGCTTCTCCATGGCCAGTATGGCCTTTATCTTTTTCGGGTTTGCCTCAATCCCTCTCGTGGAGATGAGATACCCGAGCAGTTGCCCAAAGGGTACGCCGAAGGCGCATTTGTCCGGATTGAGCTTTATCCGGTAGCGATCAAGATTGGCGAAGGTTTCGTGCAAGTCGTCGATTAGAGAGGCTTCTTCCTTGGTCTTGATTACTATGTCGTCGACATAGACTTGTATGTTGCGACCAAGTTGCTCCTTGAGGCAGGCCTGCATGCACCGCTGGTATGTGGCTCCTGCGTTTTTTAGCCCGAAGGGCATTGTGTTGTAGCAGAACATGCCGAAGGGCGTTGTAAACGCGGTCTTCTCCTGGTCTTCCTCCTTCATTCGAATTTGGTTATAGCCTGAGTAGGCGTCGAGGAAGCAGAGGCGCTCACATCCAGCAGTGGAGTCGATGATTTGATCGATCCGTGGTAGCGGGAATTGATCTTTTGGGCAGTGCTTGTTTAGAGAAGTGAAGTCCACGCACATCCGTAGGATATCCGTGTCCTTTTTTGGCACCCGCACCGTATTGGCGAGCCAAGTGCTTTCCTTGATCTCGCGTATGAATTTGGCCTCGAGGAGTCTGTTGATCTCCATTCCGATTGCCTGTGCCCGTGGCTCAGATAGTCGCCTGATTGTTTGCTTGACTGGCCTTGTGTCGGGGTTGACGTTGAGTGCGTGCTCGGCGAATTCACTGGGAACTCCTGGCATGTCCGCAGGACACCAGGCAAAAATTTCCCAGTGCTCACGGAGGAATTCGACGAGCGCAAGTTCCTATGCGGGACCCAAGTTGTTGGCAATGAGGGCCGTTTTAGCGGCATCTGATGGATGGACCTGCACCTTCTTTGTGTGAATAGATGAGTCGAAGGAGAGGTCAGGTGAGCTTGGCCTACTCAGGGGGGCAGACTGTTGTCTGTCGTTTCCTTCAATCGCGCGAGCTCCTCCTGCATGTCGAAGGACTGGGAGATTCTATTGAATTCCCTGTCGCAACTGTCAGATCGCTCGAAACTCCTGCATGGGACCTGGCATTTTCATCTGCAGGTAGGCGTAGTGGGGTACTACCATGAACCTAGCGAATGCGAAGCGCCCGAGGATGCAGTGGTATTGTGAGGGCCAGTCGACAACTTCAAAGTCGATGCGCTTGCGCCGGAAGTTCTTTGGCATGCCGAATATGACGTCGAGATTGATTTTGCCCAGGGGGTATACGCCTTTTCCTGGGATGATGCCGTGGAACATTGTGTCCGATGCTTCCAAGCAGGTTAGAGGGATCCTCATTGCTCGCAAGGTACTCGCGAATATGAGGTTGATACCGCTTCCGCCATCCATGAAGACGCGACTCATGTCGAAGCCTCCAATTTGCGCCTCGAGTACGAGGGGGCAATGACCTGGGCGAGGTACTTGAGGCGGGTGGTCGCGTTTGTCGAAGGTAATGCACGACTCACTACCACTTAGGTACTCAGTGGTGGATGGTGGCGAGTGCGTGGACAAATTGACTTGGCGAGTGATGGCCTTCTGCACCCTATTGGAGGGCGTCCCTTTTGGATCATCATGGTACCCATGGCCCGTGGGTATGGTTCGCCTCCGTGATGTTGGTCTGGTGCAGCTCCATTCGGGGGTGGCCCAGGTGGTGGTGGTGGTGCACCATGTGCCACTGCGCCTGGAGCGGTTCCGTAGCCTCTTTTGACTGCATTGCGGTTCATCCGAACCAACCCCTCATGTAGCTTGAGGAACTCGCGGCAGTCCTTGAGGAGGTGACTGGACTTTCTCTTGCCGTCATGCTTGTCGATGTAGAAGTGTACCGTGCATGGTCCGGACAGTTTGTCTTCGATGGAGGTCGCGGGTGCTTCATCGCGAGTGCGGCGTTGCCATACTTGCGTGGTTTTCCCGGAGTCGCGATATCCGCCGCTGCGGTATCCGCTGTTGCGGTTATCGTCGCGTCTATCGGCGTAGCCGGCTGCGACCATGTTGATGTCATCGCGATCGTCATAGACGCGCATATGACATTTACTCCGGCGGTCGCGTCTTTGTTCGAGTTCTGCCTCCTCGTCAGAGTGAACGCGGTTCTTTAACGAATCTTCTCCATCAGCCCACCGATTTGCGATCTCCATCAGGTGGTCGATGGTCTTGGGCTTTGAGCGGCCTAGCTCCTCCCTGAGTTCCATGCGGCGGACACCACCGTTGAATGCATCAATCGCGCGGTCTTCCGAGATGTTCTCCGTGGAGTTCTTGATGATGGACCATCTTTGGATGTAAGAGCGCAGCGATTCGCCAGATTTTTGCTGGCAGCATCTCAGTTCTTCGATTGAAGCGGGGCGTTTGTACGTGCCCTTGAAGTTGCGTACGAAGCTGTAGACTAGCTCATCCCAGCTGCGAATGGATCCGCGTGGGAGGTTATTGAGCCATGCCCGGGCGGCGCCCTACAGCTGTAGCTGCAAGCATTGCATGGCAGTACTTCGACTGCCTCCGTGCAGCCTGATGGAGGAGATGTGATCCTCCAGCCAGATCTTGGGGTCCTGCAGACCGTCAAATTTCGGGTTCTCCGATGGGAGTTTGAACCCTTTAGGCATTCGCTTTTGCCTGATGGATCTGCTGAAGCATCTAGCGCCGTAGAGCTCCCCATCTTCTTCTTCCGAATCAGTCGACCGAGCGCGTCGTGCCCTTGACTTGTCGATCTTGCGCTGCGTGAGCTCGTCGCGTGCATCGTAGTTGCGATCGTGTCGTCGTGAACGGCGGCGCCAAGACAGGTCGTGACTGTCATCGCTTGACGAGGACGAGGAGTAGTGTTTTGCTAATGCTTTGCCCTTTTTTGGGTCTGGTACTGGTTCTTTGTCGAGGGCGGACTCGATTAGCCCCATGCCCGCGATCGTAGATCGGTGCATGGCTGTTCGGGGATCTCCAGCGGGTGGCTGGTTATTGAGAAGGTACATGGTGGCCGCTGTCACTGCGGCTTGTGGTGTTCTAGGAACCACGTTGCCTCTCGTGTCGACTGTCATAGAGCCGAAGTCGAGGACTTTCGCGGCGTCTATGTGTTCTTCTTCGATGAGGTGAGCCATCCGCGATTGCCTCTTCCTGGTGAGATGCTCGTTGCCTCTTGAGGAGGATCCTCCGTAGGAGGAGAGCCCAGCGCGGCGAAGGCTTGATTCGTCCGTCGCCTATTTACGCGCCTCAAGTTGCGCGATTGCCTGTTTCTGGCGCTTGAATTCCTCTTTTAGGAGCCAGTGATAACCCATCAGTAGTTCCTGAGGGGACCTGAAGGGTAGAGGTGCACCTCGTAGGGCTTCGCGGCAGCGTTCCCACTCTTGCTCATTGAGCCTGATCACGATGCGTTCGCCAGTTTTCTCGTTGATTATGCTGGGGGGTTCGACTGCTCCTCCATTGCCGCCGTTGCCATCGTTTGCGGCATTGGGCGGGTCGGTGCCGTTGTCGGTGTTACCACAGTTGCCGCGGTTGGCGGAGGTGCTTCCACAACTTTTAGATCCGGAACCGTAGGTTCCATCTTCAGTGGCCAGATAGCTTAGATCGGAGTCGCGACTGCTGTCGCTGATCATGTTCCCGACTACCGCTGGAGCATTGAGCTCGCTGAGGGTGCCGATCGATGGAGGGAACCATGATGCTGGGGCAATCACCGGTGCTGTCGGCTGATCAGGCATGCGAAGCGTGCCCATCTGACCAACTTGGAAGCGGAAGCTCCCAATCGCCAGGCTGATTCCGTCGCCCACGGACTCGAAGGCCGGGCGAGTAGCCGGCGTGTGGACGGTGAAGTCGAAGGCGCTGAAAAGCTGGTGAATCACTGCTGTTGCAGAGTTGTAGATCGCGTTTGATGGGGCCGAAGAAGCCGCAACATCAGCACTCCCAGTTCCCATAGACGGCGCCAATTGACGAGGGTTTAACTCGTCAATGCCCATTGTTATGGACTTGGGTTTTGGAGAAGGAGGGAGCACTAGAGACATCTATCGGCTAGCAAACAAGTACACTGGGGACAAAGGATTTACCCAGGTTCAGGCCTCGTAGAGGTCCCTACTCTTGCTTGTCTGCTTGTGGAATTATTGAAGGAGTCGAAAGTTACAATGGTGCTCAGATGCAATCTGGCGAGGGTTGCGGAAACTAGGGTTGCGTGTGTCCTCCTCGCCGCCCCCTCCTAGCCTTTATATAGATAGGCTAGGTCTCGGGTAGCAGGTCGAGTCGGTTACAAGTTAGGGTTTTCCCCTTCAAACTTTCTATCTTTAGCTTCTTCTTGTCCTTCAAGCAATCGAGAGTCCGTAGGTTACTCGAGTCCCTCCCTCCGGGCCTTGGCGATACCATGGGCCTGTATGTATTTGGACCGTATATACCAAGCTCGAGTACCTGTAGGGTATACCCATGTAAGGAAGGGAAAGGCTTTGATGAGAGGATCACATGTGTTCACGGAGTGTTAATGCTTTGCTCCGGTGCTCTATTAAAAGGAGCACCTTAATTTCCAGTAGTTCCCTAGAGGCCCCGCTGCAAACGGGCTGGCAGGACAAAAGATGTTGTGCAAGTTCTCATTACGAGCATGTATGACTATATATGGAACACATGACTAGGATTGTCTAGTACTTGGACGCTTTATCTTATTTATCTGCAATTGCCCTATGTTCTGATTGCTATGTGAATTGTCTTGTCCATGCAACGCCCGTCCATCCATCCCTATGCCTACCGCACTCTAATCCCACTGTTACTGCTTTTGTTACTACTGTCTTTGCTTTACTACTGCCGGGGAGAAGCGCTTTATTTATCAAGTTCACTTGGATTCTCTATTGTTCGCTGCTATCCATCCATCATGGGTAAGTCTCGTGATGGCAAGGTTCCTATTTTACCATCAACTACAAGAAGAGGTACGGTTCTAAACACCTCTGCTGCTCTTGATTCACCGTCTGTTATAAGTAAGCTCGTTACACCACCACATACACATGCTACACACACTGCTACTACTGCTGAATCTGAAACTTCTGATGCTTATGATGCTACTTCTACTGTGCTTGATAAGAGTGGTTCATTAGGTCCTTTCCTAGATGCTACGATTGCTAGAACTATAGCTGGAAATACCGAAACTCCTAACGAAGACACTACCACACCGGTTAGCTCACCAGAGTCTACTGAGAGTTATGATATTGAAGAAGATTATGTTGAGATGATCGATGAGTTTATTAAAGAATGTAAGAACACCCATGATAGGAGCGCTGCTAAGAGTCTCCTTGAGAGGCGTACTATTAGACCCAAATTGTCTCCTGATGCTAAGTTTGCTGCTTCTCCCATAAACATTATAGATGAAGATTATGATTTCTCTCTCGATCTATCCTACATAGCTATTGTCAAGAAAGAACCTTTTTGTGGGACTAAGAATGAAAGTGTGGTAGCACATACGAATGAACTTTCTACCATGAGTGGCTTGTTTTCTGATGATATTAAGATGCGTACTTACTTTGTTGCTAAGATTTTTCCCTTTTCACTGCAAGGAGAAGCTAAAACTTGGTTTAGTAATTTACCTCCTGGATCTATTGATAGCCCTGAGTGCCTGATTAGTACTTTCCTGTAGAAATATTTTCCTCCCAGTGCTAGACATGCTATTTTGCAGGAACTTTTTGATTTCAAACAGGGAGAAAAAGAGGTATTGCCCGAATCTTGGGCGAGGTTTTGTGCTCTGATTCATGCACAGGCTGGAAGTCCATTACCTAAGAATGAGCTTCTTGATATATTTTATAATGTACTAACTGAAGAATCTAGGACATACCTGGATAGTTGTGCTGATTGTGTTTTCAGGAATAGGACTCCTAAGGAAGATGAGGAATTAATGGCTAAAATAAGCAAGAATTATGAAGATTGGACTCCTCCTAAACAAGCTATACCTGAAGTGATTGTACCTGAACCATCTATTCCCGTGCCTATTCCAACATCAAAGAAGAGGGGAGTTATTGAATTAAATGATGAAGTGATGAAGGAAGCTAAGAAATGTCTTAAGGAGAAGGCAATTAAATCTGTAGATGTCAAGAATTTACCTCCTATAGAAGAATTATGTAAGCCTATTTCTTACTCATCCACTATTGAGGTACACTCTCTCCAACACTTTGATGAAGGTGATATCCCTTACTCTAAACCTCCGGATCAATGCTTAGAAGAATTTGATATCTTTATTGTTAAGCAAGATAACTTTAATAAAAGGGTGCAAAATCATCTAATGGAAAACACTAGAGCTATTGTTGAGTTGAAAGATATTGTGGAAAGAACCTCTAATGATGTTAAAATGATTGTTAAACACTTTCAAATGGTTCAAACTCAAATAGATCAACTCGTTAAAGTGCAAAACGACTTGCTAGTTAATGCTGCTAAAGAAAAACATGCTTATGAAATTAGAACTAGAAGTGGAGCTGCTACCCAGGATCCTCTATATCCTGAGGGGCATCCCAAAAGAATTGAGCAGGATTCTCAACAAGCTGAAAATAGTGGTTCTACTCGTAACAAAAGGAAAAAGAAACATAAAACTGTTGTAGAACCCTCTGAACCTGCTATAGATCCTAATAGTATATCTATCTCTGAAGCTGAAACTGAAAGTGGTAATGAAAAAAATGTTGTTCCTAATGAAGAAAAAGTTGAAGAAGAACCTGAAAACCACACTAAGACTACTAAATACACTAAAGAAGATTTTATTGCTAAGAAACATGGTAGTGAAAGAGAACCTTGGGTCCAAAAACCTATGCCTTTCCCTGATAAGAAACACAAGTCAAAGGAAGATGAACACTACAATAAGTTTTGTGAGTGGATGAAACCTTTATTATTGCAAATTCCTTTGACTGATGCTATTAAATTGCCTCCTTACTCAAAGTATATGAAGGATATTGTCTCGAATAAAAGGAAGATCCCTAATGAAGAAATTTCTACTTTGCTTGCTAATTACTCCTTCAATGGTAAGGTTCCTCAGAAGCTTGGGGACCCAGGGAATCCGACTATCCCTTGCTCTATTAAGAACAGTTATGTTAGAACTGCTTTGTGTGATTTGGGAGCTGGAGTTAGTGTTATGCCTTTCTCTCTCTATAAGAGGCTTCGGCTTGAAAAATTGATACCAACTGATATATCTTTGCAAATGGCTGATAAATCTACCACTATCCCTGTGGGTATATGTGAGGATGTACCTGTTCAGGTGGCTCACAATTGCTTGATATTAACTGATTTTGTTGTGCTTGAAATGCCTGAAGATGATAATATGTCTATTATTCTTGGGAGACCTTTTCTTAATACTGCAGGAGCTGTTATTAATTGTAATCAAGGAAAGGTGACCTTCAATGTTAATGACAAGGAACATACTGTCTATTTCCCCAAGAAGATTGAAAGGACTTATGGTTTAAATTCAATTGAACATGTTGAAGGCATTCAAGTTGGAGAAATTTATTGTCCCATACCAAGAGAAAAATTTGAAACTATTATGATTGGGACCATTGCTATCAAGGTTAAGGTAACATAATCATTAGTGGAGTACAAAGTTTTGTCTCATATGCAAATGTTTTGGTAGCAAGACTTGATCAACCTTGCTAACAAAAGGATTCCATTGAACAAAACAATGTTTTCATTATGATTATCTCTGTTTATTTCTATCCTTTGCATTTTAGTTTTTGTTTTTGTTTAGTTTTCGTTGTGTTGTTAGTTGCTTGCATGCTAGAACTTCTGTAGTTCTAGCCTTGTTTTGTCCTTGCATCATATTTCCAAAAGAAAAAAATATGTCTGTCAAAAAAATCATTCTTCTATTTCTGAAAAAAGCCCAAAAATAAAGTGTCTCAAAAAATTCCAGAAAATTCATATTAAATTTTTACGTGAAAAAAGGGGCAGAGGAGTACCTGGTAGGTACCAGGGGGGCCCACCAGGCAGGCACACCATGTGGTGGCGCGGCCAGCCCTGGGTGGCGCCATGCCCTGGTGTGGGCCACCCCAAGCCCCCCACTACCTCTCTCACCTGCCACTTTCTTCTCTCTCCTGAGTAAGCTCTAGTTCATAGCTCAAAATCGCGTTCTTTCTGTGCTTGCTCTCAATTTCTTCGATCTCCTTGCTCAGCTCATCTTTCTTGCTAAAATTTGGAGCAATTCTTCCTTGAATACCAAGCATGAACAACCATACTTTTGGAGAGATATTTGAGAGTGATGCACCTAGGAGGTCGAGGCCCTCAAGAACAGCCTCTCAAGCTAGGCCATCATACAATGAAGACCTCATTGCAACACGTATTGGCAGTGAAAGGGATGATGGAGATGCTCACCCATCCTCTTTTCCTTCTTTTACTTTCTTGCAAGCTGCAGGTATTCTTGATGATTTCTTGCTACTGATTGAGAGGGTTGGCTTGACCTGTTATATGCAAGATGAGAGTGCACAATACGCTATGCTCACAAAAACTTTTGTTGAGAGCTTCTCATTTACTAACACACCCTATCAATCTACTGTCTCTTTTAAAATATATGATATGCCCTTCACCATGCCTTTGGAGAGATTTTGCAGTATTGTAGGCGTGCGTATGATGGGGACCGTGAAGAAAATTCAAGGGCGACCCGCTGATTTGTTGGATCTTTACCGAGGGGTGACCAATGATGATGACCGCGTGGAGCAGCGCAGAAAGATAAGAAATATCCAACTCCCTGCTCTTAGATACTTTGCATACTATCTTGCCACTAGTGTATTGGGTAGGGAGAACACTAGTAATATCTCCAACTATCACTTAGCTTTCCTTGCTGCTGCGCTCAATAATGATACTCGATACAATCTTGGCTCGCTTATTGCTCGCCACCTACCTGCTAGGGGGCCTATCTATGGGGGCATCATTGCCTTGCGTGTAGTCAATGCATTAGGTCTTTCAGTGGATCCCGATGATGCTATGCTAGCACCAAAGAGGCTCGACCTTGTTGCCATGAAAACTCATCACTTTGTCACTGCTACCTCTGATTTGAACAATCTAGTATATAGGATGCTTTTCACTGACGGGGATGAAAGGGAGATCCTTTTACCATAGCCTGCTTTGTTTAGTGTTGATAGGAGACCGTGGTCGCGCTCCAAGGAGGAGGTGGACGAGCAGCTTCGCTTGTTGGGTTTCCACGAGCAGCACCAGGAGGATGCGCCCTCCTATGATTACTCCGCACATTACGGAGGGGCGTACTCGAGCTTGCACTAGGACGAGGGTACCTCCTCGTCGTACCCCGATGACACTTCATCCTGGCCAGCTTGGGATTGATACCCACTTAGGCCAAAAGCCTAAGCTTGGGGAGAGGTACGCCGACACCGCACTCATCTCCATATTATGTTGCGTCGGTACTCTGTATATTCATGTTTTCTTTCTCTTTTTAGTTTTCGCTCTTCTTTGATTTTGCTTTCTAAAAACACAAAAAGACCAAAAATATTTTTTGTTGTTTCTCTTTGGTTTGCTTCTTCTTTTTGCCTTGGTTTGTTTTTCCCTTTTTGCTTTGTTTGAACTATTCGAAAAACCCAAAAAGATTTTGCTTTGCTTGTTTTTCTCTTTTGGTTCTTGTTTAAAAATCGAAAAACACCAAAAATATTTGTCGTTCTTCTTTGGTTTTTGCGAGTTTGCTACAGGGTTCGGCAGTTCTCAGTGGACTATTGGTTTCATATTATTATTCAAGCCACACAAGTAAAGAGCAATAATGAGGATTAATGACAACTTGAGCCGTGGTAAGAGGCTGGTAACGAACTCTATTTGTCTTCATTTTTGTACATATACTCATCATTGTGAGCTTGCTTAGTCCGTTAATGTAAGGTGTATGTTATCTTTGGATGCTTAGTAATTTTTGCTTTCTTGTGATTAGCTCCAGCCCGCTAATAGTTTGTAGCATGTCTCATGATTGTTTGCTTGCATTAATCTATTCATAAATTGGTATGACACTGTGGTATCCTCCTTTGAATGTTTCATTTGATTGACTTGGCACATGCTCACGCCTGCACATGACTGTAATAATCAGTTAAGCCTCGATGAATTATTTTTCCTTGAGGATCTTGAATCACTTTCATGCCATGAGTAGTCCTGTTTTGTTGCAAGCATGATAATGATAGCTATTGCTCTCTCGTTTGTCGCTCCCTTACTATTGCTAGCCTTCACTTCCACTGAGTGTTTTACTCAAGTTTCCAACTCCCTAAACCAAATATTTCCAAAGTGTCCACCATACCTACCCATTAGCATCATTTGCTACCTCCGTGCATATTCAATATGCTTTGTTTTCTTCCAAATAAAATGTTTGCTTGCTATGAGAAAGTTAGTTAGTAAAGCTCTCACGAACTTGATGGCACGCTTTATTTTCTTGCACTTAATAAACCTGAACCATTGTGTCCTTCTCTGTTGTGCATATGCTTGCGCTTTATGAGTTGAAGTTAGCAGAACCATGTATTATGGGGACCGCCTTCAACGCTTCATAGGTACTCTGTACCTAGTTGATATTATGTTCTTTTGCTTATGGATCCCGACGGTGTGAAATAAAAGTGGAACTTGTAAGATCATGGAGTTTGTATGTATGTTAGAGAAACGCCTGGGCCGCTAGCCTAAGCCATGCCTAATCATGGTGGAAACTTGCAGCATAACCATAATGAGCATTCTATGAAGCATCCTCAATAAAAATCTATGCACATAGTAAATAAAAAGATCGCCGAGATGCTCATTGTCTGCTTGCCTTGTATTTTGATTATGGGATAGCTCCCGTGTCATGTGCAAGGGGTACCCCGTTGGCGGTTCTCTATGATACGTATGTACTTACAATGACAAGAGCTTACTTGTGACCGAAGTTGAGTAGCATGAGGATCGGTCTTCGTAAGTAAGGGGCTTGACACTTCGATTTATAACTTGTCAAGCATATCCTCTTAGTTGTGTCACTTTCACCTTAACCACATTAAAGATGCTTATGATAGGGGCAATGAGAGCTCAAAGCTAACGAGTACCATACTTTCAGCATTTGGAAGCCTTTCAAAATTATTCAAAACCTTTTTCTTCTATTGTTGAGTCTCCATATATTCTTTGAGCACCTTCTTGAGAGCATAGTTTTCATTCTTTGTGTTTGTTCCATTACTTGATTATTTGTGTTATGACTTTGATGCTTGTATCCTTGATATCTTTACTTCTAGTCATCACTTGAACTTTAGAGGTGCCTTGACATTCATAATCAAAGGCAAGCGAGACACCACTCTATCATACCTTTTTATGAGCATTGTAATGTTGCTTATGTTTGTGCTTCATGCTACTTATTATTCTTGAGTTGGAATCTCTTCATAGCTTGCAATGACTATTAAGTAGACTCAGTTGCATACTCTTTATTATGAATTGTCTAAGTTGTTGATAACATTGCTAAGAATATTTACATCATATGAAGCAAATGTGTTCGTGAAAGTTCTTTTATCGCACTCAGTTTTCAACTGAATTGCTTGAGGATAAGCAATAAGCTAAGCTTGGGGGAGTTGATATGTCCAAAACGTATCTACTTTCCCGAACACTTTTGTTATTGTTTCTCCTCTATACATGTGTGATTTGGATGCAACTAATGCGAACCGACGCTGTTTTTAGCAGAATTGCCTTAATGTCTACTTTTTGTGCAGAAAATCAACTATCAGGAAAAAACCCGGAAAATATGCCAAAAATCCTATTTCACCCGAAGATTCCAGGAGCCAGAATACGAGATGGAGAGGAGCCCTGGGGTGGCCACACCACTTGGTGGCGCGGGCCAGTCCAGGCCGCACCAGGGGGTGGTGTGGGCCCCCTAGGCACCCCCTCGGCCTCTCTCTTCGCCTATAAGGATCCTTCTGACCTAAAAACTACGGGGGGGTCGACGTTTTTCCAGAAGGAGTTCCGCTCTGCCGCCACCACCAGATTCCACGAAACAGCACCAGAAACTCCGTTCTGGCACCCTGCCGGGATGGGGAATTGGAGGAGATCATCGCCATCATCATCACCATCGCTTCTCCATCGACCATCCATGTTTCCCCCATCTATGAGTGAGTAATCCCCCGTTGTAGGCTATGGGGATAGTAGGGATTGGATGAGATCGTTCATGTAATGGTATCAGATTGTTAGGGCATGGTGCCTAGTATCTTTTATTAGTGATTTATGACTTTGTTGTGACTTGTTATGCTTAATGCTTGTCACTAGGGCCCGAGTGCCATGATTTCAGATCTGAACATGTTATTGATTCATTATGATAGTATTGTTTCTGGTCTTATCTACAAGTTGTATACACACGTTGTTGTCCGGAACCTATGGCCCCGAAGTGACAGAAATCGGGATAACCGGAAGGGAAAGGCTTTGATGTGGATCACATGTGTTCACGGAGTGTTAATGCTTTGCTCTGGTGCTCTATTAAAAGGAGCACCTTAATTGCCAGTAGTTCCCTAGAGGCCCCGCTGCAAATGGGCTGGCAGGACAAAAGATGTTGTGCAAGTTCTCATTGCGAGCACGTATGACTATATATGGAACACATGCCTAGGATTGTCTAGTACTTGGATGCTTTATCTTATTTATCTGCAATTGCCCTATGTTCTGATTGCTATGTGAATTGTCTTGTCCATGCAACGCCCGTCCATCCATCCCTATGCCTACCGCACTCGAATCCCACTGTTACTGCTTTTGTTACTACTGTCTTTGCTTTGCTACTGCTGTTACTTTACTATTCTTACTACAAAACTGTTGCTACTGATAAACTGCTGTGAGCAAGATTGTTTCCAGGTGCAGCTGAATTGACAACTCAGTTGTTAAGGCTGATAAATATTCTTTGGCTCCCCTTGTGTCGAATCAATAAATTGGGTTTCACTTCCCTCGAAAATACTGCGATACACCCTCTATACTTGTGGGTCATCACATGCCCATCCAAAGACCTAGTAGAGCAAGTCTGGAGCAGAGTCAACAATCTGAAGGGACAATCTATATTTCTTGGGATCAACTACCCTTTCTTTGTCGGAGCCCCTGGAGCTGTTGAACCTATAATTGCTCAGGAAGCCCTGGCCCCTGATGTTGCTGCTGCTGGTGGTGGTGATGCTGGTGTTGGTGGTGGTGGAGCTGACGAAGAACTAGCTACTGCTCCTGGTGAAGCTGTCGAAATACTTGGTGATGATGCTGCTGGTGAAGCTGACGAAATACTTGCTAATGATGCTGCTGGTGAAGCTAACGAAATACCTGTTGAGGCTGCTGCTGGTGAAGCTGACGAAATACCTGCTGAGGCTGCTGCCGGAGTCCAGGAAGAACATGCTGGTGTTGTTGCTGAGGTGCCAGCACTTCTAGTGTTGATAGCAGACTGTGTGTTTGCTGCACACTCACACGCGTATCATGTTGACACTCCAGATCCGACCTGGAGCCGAATCCACGTCGGGGGGAGGGGGCCTACAATTGGCTCATCAGTGGGGTCGTATGATTTGAATGAGACTGAAAGACGGCGAAACGCAGCATTCTGGTTCATTCCAACGATACCACCAGCTCCAGGGACCTAGTGCTCATACTAGCAGATCCGATGAACCATTTGTCTTTATCTTTATCATTAGTTATCCTTATGTGTGTAAAGACTAAGTTGTGCTTATTTGTGTAAGACTAAGTTAGGCCTAACTGCGTAATATTCAGTGAAGCTCAGCTTTTCTTTCCACGCCCATAACAACAGAATTGCAGCATAGAACATACAAATGTAATGTGCATACCAGACCTTTTTGCTCAGGATAACAACCACTTCAAGCAAATGATACATCGTGTACGCATTTGAACGCATCACTAGAATGTGCCACCTATTGATGATTGATGACATGGATCTAGCTTTTCTACGCGTATTTGCATTGAATCGCTCATTGATTTGTTCGCATATTTTTTGGCAATGGCTGATGAACTCCACTCTCTTGATAACTTGCTTCGTCAGCGAGCACTTGTTGATGCAATGCAAAGTACAGAACATGGTCATCATCGTCATTCCATTTAGGTTTTCTATGTTTCGTCATCACGGAGCTACTAATTTCAAATGAAAATCTAGTAAACAATATATGTGTACATTGTTAGAGTATGCTACGGCCACGGTACATACATGTTTTTCTACAATCACAAGAAGAAAACTTGATGCATTTTCACCTTGTTGGCGTTGTGCCGAACTGGGTGGATTTGGTTTTGGGGTTCAGAGAGGAAGGCGTCGTGGCTTGTGCGTGTGCGACCACGGCGACGACGAGATCGGATTCTGGAGGAGGCCAACAGGACCGAGCATGGTCGGCATGGTGTCAGATCTCACCCGGGAATGAATTCCCGTCCCCGCGCCGTGCCAATGGTGCGGTCATGGTGAGGGCAAGCTCCGATTCGGGATGGGGAGGAGAACGGGCCGAGCAGGTTCGTCCAAGTCCTAGCTCCGTGCCATGGCCGCGACCACAGATTGCTGCCCCGGAGGAAGAAGAAGACGCGTAAAGGATGCATGCGCCAACGCTGCAAGCCTACATGGCAGCGACATAACGGCGAAAGCTGACAGGGGGGACCAACTTGACGGCCGTTAGCCTGATTTTTTGTATTGAAACGTAAAGTTGAATTCGTGCCGAAAAAGACGCTCTGAGTATTTGGCACGCCAACTATAGTCATCGCGGCTGATTTCAGGGAACTTGGGTACCGCGTTGCCTGACCAACTTTCGGGCCGCAAAATGATATTCTCCTCATTAGGGGCATATCTTGCTAGTGATAGAAATCTGTCACGGTACTCAACCACAGTCATCCTTCCTTGCTTCAATTCTCTAAACTCATCCCTCGTCCTCTTAATCAGACCTAAGGGCACATGAGTCCTGCTGAACTTGAGTTTGAACTCATCCCAAGTCATCATCTGACCTCTGTTCATGGTACGGGTGCTATTCCACTAGGCTCTTGCATCACCTGCCAGATAATGGGTGGCAAACAGTACTTTTTCATTGGCTTCATCTCCTGCGACCTCCAAATTGTTCTCCACGGTTTGTAGCCAGTCATCAGCATCTAAGGGCTCTTCAGACTTACTGAAAATAGGTGGGTTGTGATACGTCCATAACATATCTATAATTTTTAATGGTTTTATGCTAATAATATGCTTTTAACACTCTTTTTTGTATAAAGTTTATGATTTATTTGTACTAACCTACTAATAGTTGCAAAAGTGCACAATGTTCTTATTTTACACTTTGATGTATAGGAATTACCAAGAATACAAGTGGAAACCTTGTTGGAGTCAAATTGGGATTTTTCCAGAAATTTGTCTCAGAACTCTTTTTGAAGATGGCCACGTTTCGGGTCGAAGACGGCGTCAAACGGAAAACTCTTCAACTACAAAGTTGTTGGAAATTTCGTGTCAAACATTATGGACATTAAAATTTAGCTGATTCCGAGTCCGGATGGGCCCTCTAGGCCCAATTTACTGCAGCCCAAGATGGAGTGACGGGAATCCGCGAAGCTATATAAAGGGAGGAAACCTAATTCGCCCAAGACACCTCCACCCACGAATTTGCAGCCGCCAAAGCTATGTTTTTGCCTCCCCCATGGATCCCATCTCCATGGGGGAGGGCTCTGAAGAAGCCATGAAGGAAGGGGGCTAAGGGGCGGTGATCCCCCATGATACCGGCGGCGGGGAAGGAATCCCCCGCGCCGCCGCCGCCCTCATCACCATCTTCACCATCTTCACCGCCATCTCCATCACCTAATCCTCCTAGTATGCAGTGGTTCATCCTCCCATACACCTCTGTACCGTCCTATGTAAACATGGTGTTTGATGCTATAAGTTATAATCCTATGATCTTTAACATGTTTGCGTAGTTTCTTTGTTCTTAGATTGAATGGTTGAACGTCTTTGGTTCATTAGAGTTGTATGTTAATATGGTACAGTCCTTTGGTATCCATTATATTTGTGCGCGCATGGATTAAACATCATAGGGTTTGTAGTATGTGTAAAAGGAAGGGGGAGTTCTGCCGGAGTGACAGAAACCTAAGGACGCGAACCGGAACGTTGCACGTATGGGAGTAAGAGGACCATTAAACTTAAGGCTATGGTTGGGGAAACCTTAATGCATTGATTAGTACTTACGGATGTTTGATAACAATCCACTCATATAGTACATGTAATTCCAAGTAGTGAAGCGCATGTATATTTAGCCTCTCCCACATAGAAAACTGCATCGAAGACAATGAACCTGATCTATTCACTATTTAAACTTGGACAAAGACACCACAATTACCACCACTATTCCACACTCATGGTTCTGTTAGTTTAGTGTATTTTATTGCTGCAGCAACTAGCTTTACTTTCTTGTTATTTATTATCATGCAAAGCTATCTCTAGTACTCGTATTCTTGCTCTAGTTTTATTTCCTAGATAATGCAAACATTTAGTGTGTGTAGAGTTGTATCAGTGGTTGATAGAACTTGAGAGAACATTTATCCTACCTTTAGCTCCTCGTTGGGTTCGACACTCTTACTTATCGATAACGCTACACACGATCCCCTATACTTGTGGGTTATCAGGTTGGTATTCTGAAAGTTCTTGAGCTTGGATCCATGGTTATCCTGGTTTCCATGGCCTTGATTATTGTGGGTCATATGGGCTATCTGTTGAAGAGTGGCTAAGTTGGCTTGACGTTCGGTTCTACCAGCTTCACGGTCAAAAACTAACATTTGCAGAATCTGCATCATTGGGTCCTGAGATGAACTGCTTCCTCTGGGATTTCCGTGAGTCATCTAAAGATTGAGATAGATAATGAGATAAAAGGGAAATCTCTAAGGTTCATGGTTTTGTTTAAAAAGCTTTAAACTTTGAGTTTGACTCAGTTTTTGGAAACTAACAACTTCCTCTCATTCATTCATTCATAGCACACAATACAAACTCACACCACGACACAAATATAAAACAGATGGTTTTAAGAACCATTCTGTGAAGCTACGATACAAAGGGACCGGGTACAATCTCATTCTACGGTAGTGCTCAAGTGCATCTAATCATCATCAATGAAGGCAGAATCATCATCATCAGTGTGGAACTCCATGGCATCGTCTTCCAGGTAGTCATCATCATCGTTGAGGTAGGAGTAGAGATCTCTGCGGATATCTTCACCTTCCTCCTCCTTCTCTTCAAGATGGATCTCATGTTCATGGATGGTCTTCTCCAGGGTGGCCACCTTCTTGCGAAGACGATCGATGGTGCGATCCTTCTTGTCATGCTGACGACGAAGTGAATAGCGCTCCTTGGCGAGAATGGCGAGGGTCTGCTCCTTCCTGACTGCAATGGCATGGTTGTGGTTGGCATAGGCGCGGGCATTGTCCAACTCCTTCTGCCTATCATACAACATGAAGTCAAGATGATCCACATGGTGCTTTAGCTTCGGGTGGCCTAGCATCTCCAAAGGCATTCCCATAGAATCACGCCTTGCATAGTGAGCAAAGTGAGTTCCATTGATCTGGTTGATGTTTTGTCCACATAGACGGGCGAGAGCTTCCTACATAGCCCTGGCTAGTCCATCTAGCCAGTTGTTCTCCCTCAAGCTGAATTGGATCTTCTCCAAGGTGGGTGCTTCCATCTTGCCTCTGAGCTCTGCAACTATCATCCACTGTAGTTCTCCTCCTTGTTGATCCTTGAGCTATGCTCCGAAGAACTCGGGGTGCGGGCGTTCCAGAAGTTCCGAAAGCTGGCTTAAATCCCGCTCAAAGATGAGCTCTCCTCCGTTGCCCAACTGGTAGAACTTGCTATATGTGACTTCCATCTATAAGAATTTAGGATAAGTAAGTTAGTGAGGTGATCAAGTGTGTCAAATTTTATGTAGGATTGTAAGAATTTTTGAGGAACATAAAAATTTTCTGAAAGAATCTCAAGGATAAGAGTGGGAATAGGTTTTTATAAATACTCACTTATTTTGTTTTGAAACTAAGTTTTTGGTTCAAGCGTCCATTCTAACTAGGGTCTCCTATGGTCAGGATGGCTCTAATATCAACATGTCAACACCCGAATTTTTAATCCCAGATGCCTGTTATGCCATACATCGCAATCCCAGGATTAGCATTTTTGCGAGACATAACAGAAGTAGTACCACAGTACATCATCCATTACAAACCATAATAAAGGTCTTACAAATAAAGGATCTCATGATCCAGTCTTAATACAATCAAGCAGTGGAAAGTAAACGTAGTAGGGGCTCCATCTTCAGGGCCACAAGCAATGCTGACGATGGGAGATGATCCTAGATGTCATAGACCTCCTGCTATCCATCTTCCTGGTAGTCCTCCTCATAGTCTGGCCATGGGAATAGCCAGGGACAAAGCCATGAGTACTTTTTAAGTACTTGCAAACTATCACTAACAAGTAAGGTAGTTCTAGTAGGAATCTTAAGCTCTAGGTTTATTTGCAAAAAGGCAGGTTTATTTCATACTGAGTTAAGAAGTAAAGAAAACTAATTTAATTATCTACATCACCTAAGTGGGAACCTAGTTTTCATGTTCACAACCCTGTTATGGTCAAGTCAAGGTCATAGTTCAATTCACAAGTCATTTTGAAAACATCTGACAACGGAATAGTATGGCCACTCCAACTGTCCATGACCGCGGACGCGGCTATTTGAATAGTTTGACACTCTGCAGAGGTGGTACACTTTCACCACAAAATTCAATACATCCATCAGGGGTAACCCTGAATCATCATACTTAGTATGCGGATAATCAATCCTAACCTTTCAATTACACACTCTAGTATAGGCACCTCCCCTATGAGCTTGGCCTCTCAGCCATGGCCATCTGCCATCCTGGGCACTGCATAGGTGGACATTCACACTCACGAGGTAGCCTCAACTCAACCTCTTTCCGCGAGGGAACCCATACTAAGGCATATAAGCTTCCAGTTAAGCCCTACCCAATTCAGGTATTGTGGTTGTATGGTAAAATTGGAATGGTATTGCATCCGAACCCAACCATCAGTTTTTATAGAGGGCCAAGGCTCATGCCTCAACATTTTCATCATCAAATCATTTTGTGTCCACAACACATGTCAAAACATTTCAATAGAATGAATCATCATTCCAAGGTTTTCATAATCATTTTCACCCAGTATTCCCATCTAAAGTGATCAACTTTTATGCTTAGCACTAGCCACTAAAGTTGAGGGTATTCACTAATGAGGGGTGCCAATCCAGTGTAACTATCCAAATCTAGTGGTATGCCTTTTGATGACATCTAAGTATAACTAGTTAGGCCTAGTTTTATACTCTTTATGGTATCTATCCTATTTTTTCAATGCTCACAATTTACTAACTAAAGGTAATGAACTTTGGTAAAAAGAATAAAGCTTGCAAGTAAAATTTGGGATGGGTATAATCAAGATTGCATAACCAAGCATGCCTAATGCATATTGCATAGGTTATCTTGCAAGGATGACTTTCAATTAGTGATGGCTTGCATAGGTATGAAACTTGCAAGTGTGAGCTTGCATGGTTAACTTGTAGTGTTAGGCTTGCCTTGAGTAGTGCAGTGGTTGAAGTTCTCTTCTTCTTCGTAGTACTCCTCCTCGTAGCTTGGGTCGGTACTAGCGTCTATAAATAAATACGAGGTACACAATCACCAAACAATACTTAACTACTTCTATTTAGCATAGTAAGGCTCACACTAGATGATCTAGCATCATCACAAACATCACATGAAATAAAGCCCTAATTTTATTTATCTTATTTTAGAGAAGTAATTTCTACTCATTGAAGATGTTTAAGATTTAATATTCTCCAACTAAAATATGAGATCATGTTGACACATGTCATCACCACATATTTTAATACTCGGGAATGTGATTTAAAGTGTTGGTCTTATTTTATAAAGTTTAAAATTATTATTTAACATAATTAGAGTGACTATAAATGCCTATATATCATTCTTTTAATACTAGTCCAAGATTACTGCACGTAAACTTAAAAATTTTTACATATTCAGATAGATATTGTCAAATGTGATTTTTGAGAGTTGGAATCAACTCAAAAGCATTTATGGTTGATTTTTGAAAAATGTTTGAAGGTGGAAACATCTCTGTCTTGTTATTTTTACTATAGGTGATCTCTAACTCCACATGGTTTGAATTCAACGGGCTCGGATAGATAATTTGAATACCTTTCTAACAAAATTGAAATCATGCAATTTGATTCAGTGAATCGCTTTGAATTGATTTTTAAATCTACTGACAGAATCTAGATTAACTAAAATGGGAAAATTATATTTGAATCGACGGGCTCTGCGTGGGAAAGTAAACGGGCCAGCCCAACTGCACTGCGCTGGTGCAGCGGGCTGCTGATAGGGGGTCTCACTAGTCAGTGGATCATTTAACCTGAAAAGGTATCTAGCAATCCTGGCCTTATAATTAGAACACGATCTAACGACTGAGGTTCATCGTCTACACCGAACGTCTCCGACGAGATTCTAAACCTAACGCGGCGGTGGGGGTCGTGTGAGGCTCACCAGGGCTCCAGCTAGGGTCGGCGATGGGGGAGAACGACGTTGTAGACGACGGTGGTTCGAATGGTAGTCGCGGCGGCTCCTGGGGTGGCTCCAATCAACGGCGCCCTTCCTTCACTGCAGCCGCGGACTCCGGCTAAATTCCGGCGGGTTGGTGCTCGCCTTGCTCCGGGGAGAGGTGTGGGAGGTTCTGTGAGGAGTGGCGAGTGAGATGGTGTGGTGAATTGAGGCGGGGGTGGCTTCTATTTATACACGGGCGATTGGGACAAAGCGGGATGGTCTGGCTCCTCCGGCGACGTCGATACAAGGGGCTAGCGGCATGGCTGAGGGTAGGGGTCGACGCGGTGCTTCAGGGTGATGGTCATGCGCGTGATGGCGTGACAAGGGGCGATCGAGGACGGTCGGGAGCGGTCGGTGCTCTGCGCGGGCACGACGGTGTTCGAGACGGCGCACAGTGGCTACGGGTTGCGCGGCAGCAAACAAGCGTGTCTGGGAGGTAGCTAGGGTCACGGCGAGTGCGGGCATGCGCGGTGAGGGCGAGGCACGGCGTGTGCGCGCGTGTCGGCTGCGGTGCTCTGGCGCGCTCTGGGCATGGCAGCAGAGAAATGGGCGCGGCGGTTTTTGGGTGGTCCACGGCGTGGCTGTGGTCGAGGGGTGGATAGAGGGTGGCGGTGGACGGTGGCCTGTCTCCTTGACATCATGGATGAGGGCGGCGCGGGCTGTGGCGTGTGGTCCATGGTCGATCGGCACGGCGAGCTTCGGGCGGCGCTGCACTGGCGCAACGGCAAATGGGGAGCTGGTCTGCTACGCTGGTAGGCACTAAGGGAGACCAGGGGAGTGAAATGAGGGGCTAGTGGCAAGTGATCACTGCTCAGCACAGTAGAAGTTAGGCCAGGGTTTTCTGTGTCTGCCAGGTGCTCGACCAAATGGCCGCATGAATTCAAATTTAAATTTTTTGAATGAATTTTGGTGAGGGTTCTGATATTATGCTTGGTAGTGCATGGTTGCTTGGAAAAGTGAAGGTGAATTGATTTGAGTAGTTTTTGCAAAATGGTGATCTTAGTACATACACTTGATTCAATTTTGAATTGTCCTTTAAATAGATTTGAAAATAGTTTCGGTGATTTTGTAAAGTGGGCCTGGGTTCACTTTTACTTGGTCTATCAAGGGGTAAAAAGAATTGAAAATGTTTCTATTAGAAATTCTTTACTACAAACACTCAAAGTGGCCTAGTGGTTAATTTTGGTCAAAATGACCATTTGCTTATATGATTCATATTTGATTTTCTTTTCTTTTGATTTTGTTTATAATTGGCCTAGACGATGTAGTATTCATCTTTATACCATTTCTTATTATTTGTAGCAATCAAATAATGCAATTGCACTTATTTATACACTAATGCAAATCACACATACACTCATATTCAATTTAATAATAAAAGTTTTTGTTAACCCTAAACTTGATAATCTTGATTAATATTTTTTTGAGGTGTTACAATTACGTCCGCACATGCCCTACCAAACTGGAGCTTACTAATTATTTGGCGCATGTTTTCGCCGCCACCGGCTCGCCAACAACTTGGCATAAGAAGTGGTGTAGTGACCAAAATATTGGCTAGATCCTAAATTTTGGCGTGCATCCAAACATGCGCACACACTGCTAGTCAACGCCAAAAAATTGGTAGGGTAGCCCGGGGCTGCCATCGAAACAGCCCCTTGATCTGTCTTTCGCCTTCGACTAGTATTTTCCTGATCAGTGGTCTATGTGAGTATGCGACTATGCCTCACGCCTGCTCGACCCTGGCTCGGCCGCTTGCCTGCAGCCCTCACGCCCGCTCGACCCTGGCTTAGGCGCTCAGCCGCTCGCTTGTAACCTGCTCGCTCCATAGCCGTTCGCATGTTACTGCTCTGCACGAAACATCGCGTCGCCGCTCGCCCATGCCCAGCACTAATTCCATGAATCTCCAATCCAATTTATCGTCTAATATGTTACTAATCCGTGATGTAATCACTCAACTCCTTGTCTTCTTAGCTAGCATGATAGTTGCTATATTAGGGTTTTAATTTTATATATTCATTACCTTCACAAATCATAATTATATGTGTTACAATGCCTAAACCTAAGTCCACTCCCGATAAAAAAAGTAAAAGAAAACGAAAGAATCAGCTTATTCAATCAAAAAAGATGCTCTAAACATGTATATTTCTGACGCAAGTAGTATTGTTATCTCCATATATGAATATATACTAGCCTTAAGGCCCATATTGTGAACGTCGCCTAGGGTCCCGTAAAATATAGAGCCGGTTCTGGCAGTGGTGGGTTGGCCTCTGTGCTTGATGGCGGGCTGCTGAAGGCTGCACACTTGCTTGTTGAGGTTGCTGGGAGATAGCCGTCGCGCCGATGGTGTTCCCCGGATTTGGGCCGAGGCCAGAGTAGTTTGCTCCCAGCGGAGCCTTTGGCTCGCGGGATTCTGGCGGATCGCCTCTTGGCTGCGGTTGGCAGTTTCTTGGTAATATCGACAATGCATAAGCGTTGCGACTTTTATCGGCAAGGGTTATGCCTAGCGGAGGAGCTTACTCTGTGGCGTCTTAGAGAAGCACCCGACATATTTTGACCGCTTCGTCGTTGTCTTGTTTTGAGTGTTGGTTGTGTAATTATGGGTGTTTCGGCCTTTTCTTCGTCTTGTATATCAAACTTCTTTTTCTACAAATAAATCGAAACACAAAGCTTTTTCGTTTTCGCGAAAAAAAAAGTAGAGCGCGTCGGAGCTGCACACGAAGAACCGGCGTCCCGCATTGTCGCCGAGAACGTCGGAGACGCTGACAGGGGAGGAGGCAGGGAACTCGGTCAGCGAGCCGTCGGCGGCGATGACGCGGGCCGACGCCTGCTGCTGCTGCTGAGGCGAGACGCTGCTCCGGTGATTCTGAGAGAGGCCTGATCCCATTAATAGTAGTGTATACGAATGGATGGATTGGTCTTTGGTGACGAGGGAACTGGAAAGAAGATGGCTTTATAGCCGATGCGCCGAACGTGGAGGACGATAGTAGGACAGGACTGTAGGACGGACAAGGTTGACTTTCCAAACCAATTGAATTGTATTTACATCTTCGCTCACTTGGTTTCGTGTTATTAACTTATTATTACTAGCTGAATACCGGTGCGTTGTCACGGTTAGTGTAATTTTACGAGTACACATGTTATACATATAAATTTTATATTATAGAAAAACAGTTAAATTTCGAGTAAAACTTCCATGAAACATTGATTTTTAAATGCATAAAACTTAATTATGTGAAACTCATGAGAGTTTTGGTTTCGGCAGGTAGAGACACTGGCAAAAGAAAAACAATTCGTTAGTTAATACTCCCTCTATCTCAAATTAGGATGCATATAGTTTTTTCTCAAAGTCAAACTTTTCAAAATGTGGCTAACCATGTAGAAAAAAGTGTCAACATTTATAATATAAAAAAATATTGTTAGAACGTTCATGAAATATATTTTTATATTACGTGCATTTTGTATAGTAGATGTTTATATTTTTTTCTCATACAATTGGTCAAACTTTAATTTTTGACTTTAATAAAAACTACAGTATATGTACTATATGCGTTCTAATTTGGGATAGAGGGAGTACTTCTTACTATACTATCGGAAATAAGTGACTCAGTTTTAGCTAAATATGGACATATCTACATAATAAATTGCGTCTAGATACATTCGTATCTACACAAAGTTAATTCACTTATTTTTATACGGAGCGAGTAGGTGATTAAAAGAAGTCCTGATAAAACTTTAGCAGCGGGTTACCCCTTTGACCTCCGCATTTATACAACACAAAGAACCGATAAGTAAGCTTTAACAATGATAAGCACAATAAGCACACAGTTTCTTTTAGTCTGCCATACTCGCTCGAGAAAACGAATTCTAAATATGAGAAAACAACATTTGCTAGGACATGCACGGGGCGTGGCTAGACTGACAGCAGGAAACTTGCACATAAAATAGTTGCATTTTTTTCTCGCTCCTTCGATGCTCTCCCCAAACTACTCCCGAGAGGTAGGTGGTAGAAAATATTCCCTTAGAGCAAGAACAATAGTAGAGTCAATTGTTGCTATAAGTGCTTGCCATGTCATCTATAGGTAGCTTATAGCCAACATATACAATAGTTAGTTCTAAAAGAGTACTACTTTTTCAATATATGGCTCACTTGACAATCTCACAAACTGCCTAGGAGCGTGTGTTGCAGTCGGCTCTTATCCTACAACCGACACATCTTCTCTCACCTCTTCTCTCTCGTCTAACTCAGCAGCAAAATCAACCGAGTATTTCATCGCTCGAGCTCCTGGTGCTCGTTTTATCCTCGCGCTGCTCATCCACGGGAGGAGGCAAAGCTATGCGCTGAGCCGGAATGTGCCTACAGCCGCACTACAAGAAGCAGAACAGGGGAGATGGTATGGGCTGGAGGCTTCCCGATAGGAGCGGTTGCACATAGGCCGCACTTGATGAGAAAGGACAGGGGTGCTGAGCCCGCGAGCGGCACCTCGTGCGAGCGGAGACGGCGTGCAGCGGCGCACCGACGCGGGGGTGCTATTTTTAGGATAGGACGCGAGGGAGCCTTGCGTGACCTGCCGGCGGGCGACGAGGACCATCCCTGACGCGGTCTCCCCCTCTCTAGCTCGCCCGCTCGAGCACCGCCCCCGGTCTTCCTCACCTCCTACCGCTCGAGCACAATCCCGCGGCCAGGCTCGCCCCTCTGCACGTGACGCTCTGTCGCCGCCTCAAGCTCGTCCGCGCCGCCCGGATCGAGCCCCACGAGTTCTATCGCCCTGCCAGGCCGTCCTTGGGGAGGAGGTCGAGAATCCAAGACGGTGCGAGATTTTCCACTTACTGCGGGTCAGCCCAGGTCCCCGTTGCCAGGCAGCTTCTTCCGTTCGTCCGCCGCGTCAAGCAGAGCTCGGGATTTGGGGATTTTTTTCTTACCACCGAACCGTTTGGTTTTCACTCCACGGTGGCAATGCCTGTGATATTTCTAAACTTTGAGGGGCAAAACCGTCTAATCTAGACAGACGGAAATATTTCTGGGACGACGAACGTACCACAAGGTAAATTAGATAGATAGATAGATAGATAGATAGATAGATAGATAGATAGATAGATAGATAGATATCGTGAGCTTGTTGCTCGTCAAAGGTGGGACTCCTGTCATTAATCCGTTGCATATTTACAGTCCCGTATTTCGAAAGTTACATGTATATAATTTTGACCATCAGTGATTATGTCAAGATTGAATACAATTTTTTGACCATATAGTTAATTAGTTTGGCTAAATTTCATTGTCCACTAGGAGACCATTTATAGCTAAAAAAGAAAAGGAGATCATTCATATTTTTCTTAAATTTTGAGTGGCTCTCATTGTGGGCGGCGAATGTGCCTGGAAAGGTAAAAATTCACTTTTGGAGCTGATTGAGAATGGTCTTGCTGTGGGCTCTGAACTCGAACACAGAAGAATTAAAGACGGGATTAACTGTCTAGTGTGCGGCAAAGTGGAGAGTTTAGTGCATTGCTTTTGGGAGTGTTCTCATTCAGCCTTGACCTGCCAATTGTTTGCGGAGGAGACGGGTAGTGCTTTGGTTAAACCCCCTGGTCGGTTAAGGTATCATGCCGAACTTAAAGGATGGCTGCTCGATTGGATTGGTAAAGCTGATGGCAAGTCGATTTCGTGGACGATGACGTTAATCTACAATCTATGGCTGGCTCGGAATGATTCTCGGGAGTCAAGTAGCATTGCTGATCCCTCTGCAGTTGCCAAGCGATCGGTTGCGGCAGTAGATGAATTGCTGGCTGCCAACATCGCAGCTCCAAAACTACTAGCCTCAATAGTGACAGAGCACGGGCTCCCTCCTTCGCTGAATTGGCACAAAGTAAATGTTGATGGAGCGTTCCGATCATCTGATGCATGGGGTGGTGGTGGCGTGGTTATCCGCGACAACCATGGCAGCTTCGTTGCAGGAGCGTGCCATTTTCCCCCACATCGCGGATGCTGAACGTGCGGAATTGTTGGCTTGCAAAAGGAGCTTGCAGGTGGCAAGAGAAGTATAGGTCCAACGTATCATCCTAGAGACGGATGGTGTCGAGGCTGCAGCGAAGCTAAGGAAAGAGGGGAAGGACCGTTCTATCCATGGTCCTTTGGTTGATGAAATAAAAACTCTCTTCCATGGCTTTGAAGAAGTTTCGGTGCGATCGGTTCGACGAACGGCGAACGAGGCTGCTCACAAGATGGCAAAAGAAGGCTGCAATATTAAATTGTGTAAGGTGTGGTTTAGTGTTGCGCCAGATTGTATTTTGAACCAGATTGGTCTAGACTCGGTTATGGGTGAATGGAATCGCAACAAGTGATCTAAAAAAAAGATTGAAAACAATTTTTTGACCATATAGTTAATTAGTTTGGCTAAATTACATTGTCCACTAGGGGAACATTTATAGCTACAAAAAGAGAAGGAGACCATTCATATTTTTCTTGAATTTTGAGTATTCAACCAAAGTTTGAAACTTAAAGCATGAAAAAATAATTTTGACTACACGATTGATCAGTTTGCTTTAACATGTAACAGTTCACACAAGAAACCCTCTATACATCTATTGACTCTTTTAGATTACTCTAAAAAATTCCATCCAAAGTTAATCCATGATTCTGGAATCGCTAATACGTAATCGGTGGCTTTCATTAAAATGGCAATGAAGTTATGATCATCCGTAGTGAGAAAACCAATTTAGAGGTAAGAGTTGCTACCGACAGCGGACGACGTTGCTATGGACGGTGATTGACGATGCTACCGACAGTCGGCGGCATTAGTACCCAAAGCGGACAACACAACGGAGCTTCCGCCCTTGGATGGCGTTGCTACATAGTTATATATTGTTTTGGTACATTTGGTTTTTCCGAATGCTATGATGCTATTTGTACTTTTTTACTCTCTGCCACAAATTGTTGCAAGGATCCTAAAATAGTACAATTGTCTGTTAAATTTTGTTGTTGGTTTGCTATAATAGTGCTAAGTTTTTGGTACGATGTCTCTGGCAAAGTCAAATTTGCTACAATAATACTTTTTAATACAATCATTCTGTGATCTTACTATAATAGCACAAAGTTTTTCTACGATTTCTCGGACGAGAGTCTCCAACGAAGTTCGTTTTGCTACGGTAGCTCATTTTTTTGCTAGAAATTCTTCGGCGAGGTCTCGGGTAAGATCAATTTTTTTATTTGACCCCGTGAAATACCTTTTACTACATGTAGCAAAAGCGGGACACTTTTTAAACAAAAGTAAAATGTTTTGTAGCAAAAGCAAACTTTCAGGGGATATTCACTTCGGCTCGTAGGTGCAAATGCGTCCATTGTGAGAAAATATTTTTCGAAATGTCAAAAAATTTGAATAAAAAATCTGCATATGTATTCAAACATTTTATGTTGGTTCACAAGTTTTCGGGACGAAAGTAAAATGTTCTTCCATCCCGAAAACACATAAAAATCCGCATATACGACTATTCACGTGACATATTTTGTCTTTTTATACACGATACATAAAATGTTCTTTCATCCCAAAAACTTGTGAACCAACATAAAATGTTGGAATGTATATGTAAGATTTTTTTTTCAAACTTTTTTGACATTTCAAAATATGTTTTCTCACAATGGGTGCAAATGCACCTATGAGCCGAATTGCCGCCTCCAACTTTTAGGGGCTATTTTATTGGAGACATGTCGGACCGCGGACCCGGCGATCCGAGGGAATTACCCCAAGGGATGCCCATCCGTTCCTTTTTTTAAAATTTTGTAATTGCTCTGCAGTTAGTTGATATTTTTTTACTTTGATGAGGTCAACTTAACATGGAATTTCCTTTTAATTCCAAGTCAAGCAGGTGAATTTGCAGCTATTAATTTTAAAACCATCCCACTCTGAAAAAGAAGAATAGATGATCACATAACCTCTCTCCCAAGAAAGAAAACCCACGACGTCCACGTGAGCTTGCGAAACACGATCTCCCCAGGGAACGCCGTAGCAATCTTTTTTTTGCGAAAGAAAAAGCCATAACCAGGAGGTCTAGGACGGCAGGTGACGCGACCAGAAAACCATCCGTTGGGTTGGCGCGTGGGCGCTGACGCGGCGGCGAACCGGCCGCATCGGCTGTTTTGGACTAGCTGAATGCACGTGTTTTGCCACAGTTCACTAATTTTTTATTTCTTATCTCACATGTAAATATGATTTGTGAATATTCACAAATATACAACCAGGACTCGATATGCCAAAATAAACGACCACCGTCCTGCGAAACAATAGCACTATAGCAGAACCATATTAGCACGTACGGCATCAATTCTAAACTCTTTTTATGAAGACCGCCTTAATCTGGTTCGGGTATCACTTATCACCAATCCATATTTTCCCCTAACTGTTTTTAATATTTTTGCTTGGTATCAGGACTTTCAGCAAATACATTATTCTTATATATTGAACCCTCTAATCTTTCTATGTCATCCAATATAAAATTCAGGGAGGGTAACAACTGCAAAAGGCTCGTAAGCAGGTTCTTGGTCAGTGTCGTTGTTATGCTATCACCAGTGCATCAAGACTGAGATTGATAATCATGACTATCCATATTATAAATCTTGGTTTGAAAGATTTTAAACAAATCCTACTTTAGTATTTGATCCTAATCCATTTGAATATTTATACAAACCATGTTTAAAAATGTAAGAGAGGGAATAATATGACTTTCCCATTATTAATAAACATGTTGGAGAAATATTCCATTTTGTACTTTTTGTTGCATTTTGGATTTTAAACATATTTAAATCAATTTCCAAATAAAGAATAAAATAAAAGAGGAGAGAATAATATGACATTCTCATAATATAGTTGGAAATGATTTAAATGTATTGCATATTCATTTTGTATCTATACAAATGTTATGGGAATTTATAACCAAAAAATTATTTAGGGAATTTATAAAGTTCATAATGGATTTACCACAAATAAAATGATAACGTACACATATGTGTACGCGTTAGTACATTATTACTGTATACTTCTTTCCTACGAATGTACCTCTGCATAATTACCATTTTGTTCGGCGCGTGGCGACTCCCTGACGCAAGGATTCGCGGTTTTTTCTTTTATTTTGCCATCCTCCCCACGACCATCTCGTCGTTTCTGCCCGTTTTGCTGGTGCGGGAGGCTGTGCATACCCGAGCGGCCGTGCCCCCAGCCGCGGCAGTGCAGCTGTGCAGGCCACAGCTGGTGCGCGGTCCACTACCGCGTACTATGAGCGTACGGGAAGGACTTTCTCCTTCCCCTGCCTCTGTTTCCATGATTTCCTGTTTTACCCTATTCGTCCAAGCTACTAGGTCGATCGTGTTGTCTTGCTTTGCACTTCCGAATTCCGACGGTCCTTTGCCGAGTCTACACGCTTCGGAGTCGCAGTCTGGGTGTACAGCCAGACCAGTGAGCCGAGGATCTAGATGTGCTCTTCATCTTCGGCGGCTGCATCGGTCTATTCCTCCTGCAGCAGGGCGAACATCTTAGTCGTCGGAGAGTCTATGGATGAACAATCCGCGGGCGAGGTGGGCGGGAGCTCGGAACAAAGCCGAGCCACGACGAATGTGGGAGAAGGAGAAACGGCGAGGGGAAAGGATGCGGTGGCGGCGGACCTTCTATAGGCATGGGTTCAGCTGGGCGGGGCGGGGTGTCGCCGGTGACGACATGGCGGTGAGGGGGCAGCTGGGGAAGGCTCTATGCCGCGGAAGAGCCGAATCGCGGTGGAGAATAGGTTTGTGTCGCCGACAATGTTGGTCCACTTTTTCCGCTTCATCTGGTGTTCCCAGGCGATTCCCGACGTCTCGGGTTCGGCCTGGAAACCCCGGATGTAATTTGGGCCAATTCCGACAAAAATTGGGCGGCTGAAAACGCAACTGAACGATTCTTTGCCGTCCGGATGAGAAAATGACCAAGAAGGCCCTCCTGATAATGCTGGTGAAGATGATCTGATCCTCGTACCACCACGTGCAGCCTTAGAGCATCTGCACTCACATTCCCAGCAGGGCGTTCCCAGAGCAATTTTTACATCCGAACGGAGAAATTTCGCCCAATCGCGTCCTCAGGACGCCGAATTGGTCCGGATTTGACCCAACTTTCATCTGGCGTTCCTAGGCCGAACCCAGGGTACTAGAAACCGCCTAGAACGTCGGACGCAGCGAAAAAATGTGTGGGCCAACCCTGTTGGTGACTCAAGGCCGAGTTCCCGCCTTTATTCTCCCCCTCCCGCCTTTCTTCTTCATACCCCGCCACATCTCCCACCAGTTCTCCGAGCTCTCGCCCACCCTGCCGCCCAAGGGTTTCGTGAAACCCTGATCCACCGTCGGCGTGCCAAAGGAGAAGAAGCCGAGGAAGCTGATGCCGAGGCCGGACGGCTACACGGACACCGAGTGGTTGCAGGAGTGCCAGCGGAAGAAGATCGAAATAGAGAGACGGAAGGACAGGACGGCGAGAGAGAAAGCGCGGGAGGCTTCAGAGCGCACTGCGCGCACGACGATGTACCGCCCGACGCCGACGACCGCCTCGCTGTACGCCGCTACCCGAGCGTGGGGGCTCCGGCCGGGTTCTCGCTGATCTCGCCGGCCATGTTCCAGGAGAGCTAGGCGAACCCGCGACAGAGGTTCTCGTCCTCCCCCGAGTTCGACGGCGGGTTCAACCCGAACGTGCTCTTTCCCTGTCCCGCACCTCGCCCTCCGGCCTTCAACGTAGACATCAACATCCCCTACGCAAGCTCTTCGGCGTACGGCTCATCATCGGCCATGCGCCGAGGTCCTCTTCCGTTCGCTGACAGCAGCTCCACATCCACCCCCTCCAATCCATTGGCTGCCCCTGTTCTGATCGAGGAGCCTATCCCCGTCGCACCCGACACGTCGGAAGAGGCAATCCCCATCGATGAATGATCGTCGGTCTTGATTACCAATCTGTTTTGTAGTAAAATGCTCGCCGAACTTTTTTTGGCGTCTGTCGAACACCTTGGGACGAGATTTCGCCGGCGAAAAAAAAAATATTCAAATGCATCGCCGAGTGGGAAACTGGACCGGATTTGCGCCGGCCGTGCGGTTGGAGGAACGTGGGGCCTGTATCCCCTGGTCAATGTCGTCGGGTGCAATCGCCACATCCAGTCACCCAAATGACTTGGCCAGCTAGAGTGGCGGCCGTGGTTCTCATGCGCCGGAATTGATCGTTCCACGTGTTTCTGTCCCGCACGTTTGTTTCTCGTAGGTAGGCATGGGCTGCAGGTACGAGTGGTCTGGTCCTGCGTCTCCATATCCACATGTACCGTACAAGAATACGTACTCTGTACGCGCACGTATCACGGCTGTCACACTGCTTTGGTTCAGTCGCGTATCTCTTTTTCGTGTACGGACGTCCTATCCTATGATAAGCCTCCAAATTATTGGAGCGATGCACTCTGTAACGGAGCCACCTGTCAAAGGAAGCTTTTTAACTCATCTACGACCTGGCCTGACCACATACACCAAAGTTCCTCTCTGCCTCCGCCTCACAGATTGATCAATTCCCATGATTCCTCCTAGCCCTTGGCGTCGTTCCTACGCCGATTTGTAAACCAAGTTCAAACCACAACAAAAGCCCAAGCAAAACGTGGTTCTACAACATCCTTGACCTTGATTGATTATATAGCACTAGACCAGTGCTGCCTGTCTGACACAATTAACTAGTACAGTAGTAACTATAGTTCTAGCCGGTTGATCTCTATCCAAAACGCACAGCCCAGACAGCGACCTGAGCGGTTCCGAAGCCCAGGCAGGCCGGCATCGTGCGCTCTCTTCATTTCTTGGACAGGAAGGGAGCGTGTGAGACTTTTCTGGCGGCCGTTGGAAAAACCGTTCCCGTTGGGTTAGTTAGTGGGCGGTGGCTAAGTTATTTATTGCCCTCTTTTATGGTAGTTGGCCGGTGTAATTTTTACCCGGCTATTTGCTGTCAAGAAATTGAAAAAAAGACTAGGGTTGACTATTTGGCAATGGACTAACTGAACAGCTATATTCCGTCAAAGATAAAGCTGAAGCTGGTGTAAAGAAAATGAAACACGCCGCTGGAATTACACACCCACGCGATAATGTCTCGTAGTCACACACACACACACTCATGTGCAAAAGAAAAAGTCACACTCCCCATAGGTGACGGAGAACGGGATTAAATCCACGAATCTTACTAATTGCCGTTTTAACACACCGGCAAGTATATAAATGTGAGCACAAGAATTTGGACGTACTAATAGTGGCTCACTCGCTGTTGTGTGCATGTGAACTTTTTGTGTCGTACGTGATGTGCGGTAGTGAGACTTGCAACATTAGAGCAGCTCTAACATACCTCATATAGTTTCGCCCGTAAAAATGCATATGAAGGACGCTGAAAAACGTGTTTATGGTATCGCACGGGCTATGCCGAACATATTTTGTTAAAGAAAATGAAGTTCGTAAAAAATACGTTCAACCATTAGAACCTCGTTTGGCATCAGCCTAGCTGATAACCAATCGACAAATTAAGCATCTAAAAAGAGAGTAGATTACATCACCAGGTAAACCATTGGATAGGAACAACCTACCAGGACCAAGAACCGAAAGACTACTATCCGTGAAGGCGAGAAACCACTGAAATCAAAGGGCCTGTTTGATTAAAAAAATTCTAAAGGAATTGTATAGGATTCCAATCCATAGGAATTTTTCCTATGGAGTGTATTTGTTTCAAAGGAATGAATCCTACAAAATTCATATACATTGCTTTCCTACACTACAATCCTATAGGATTTCTAAAAAGAGGTGAGACCTCTTGGAAAAATTCCTATGTGTCTATGACATCTATGCCATGTACTTAAACCCTACAAATTTCCTGTGTTTTTCCTGCAGTGCAATCAAACAACTAATTTTACTGATCCCTACAGTTTTTATTCCTATAGGATTTGAAGTGTCATGCCATTCTATTCCTACATTTCTCCTATTCCTATGTTCCACAAATCCTTTGGATCAAACAAACCTGTAGAGTTGATCAGCATCAGCATCAACTGTACAGATTCTCCTAGTCCCCGTAGCCCATCCATGAGGACGTCCGAAAACTTCATTCGCCACTGGTCTTAAACGGCCAGACACCGCCTACATCACCTTTCCTTTCTGCAATATTTTTCAGTCATCCACCAGATGACAGAGAGAAAATATTACATCGGTAGGAATTTGTTTGGGAGGCGTCGCATTCAGAAGGCTCGGATGGTAGCACACATAGACATATGCATACAATGTTAGGCCCCGATAAACAGTGTTTGATAAGAAACCTACTTATGTTGGAGCGACTCTACTATCTCTATATGCTCAGGGCGATCTCGAGGAGGTCTCATGTCGCATATGGTGGTGAATGGTTTATGAGATGTGTAGGAGAATGATGGTGTGTGGTAGAGGTCGGTCGACCCATATCGCCCCTTATATACATGGTGGGATTAGGGTTACATGGTCTGAGTCGGTTTATGACATGGGTATACCCTACAGGTACTCGAGCTTGGTATATACGGTCCAAATACGTATAGGCCCACGGTGTCGCCAAGGCCCAGATGGAAGGACTTGAGTAACCTGCGGACTCTCGATTGCTTGAAGATCAAGAAAAAGCTAAAGATAGAAAGTTTGAAGGAGAAAACCCTAACTTGTAACCGACTCGACCTGCTACCCAAGACCGAGCCTATCTATATAAAGGCTAGGAGGGGGCGGCGAGGAGGACACGCACAACCCTAGTTTCCACAACCTTTGCCAGATTACATCTGCGCACCATTGTAACTTTTGACTCCTTCAATAATTCCACGAGCAAACAAGCAGGAGTAGGGACCTCTACGAGGCCTGAACCTAGGTAAATCCTTTGTCCCCTGTGTGCTTGTTTGCTAGCCGATAGATGTCTCCAGCGCTCCCTCCTTCTCCAAAACCCAAGTCCATAACAATGGGCATTGATGAGTTAAACCCTCGTCAATTGGCGCCGTCTGTGGGAATTGGGAGTGCTGATGTTGCGGCTTCTTCGGCCCCATCAACTGCGATCTACAACTCCGCAACAGAGGAGATCTGCCAGCTCTTCGGCGCCTTCAACTTCACCGTCCACACGCCGGCCACTCGCCCGGCCTTCGAGTCCATGGGCAATGGAGTCAGCCTGGCAATTGGGAGCTTCCGCTTCCAAGTTGGTCAGATGGGCACGCTTCGCATGCCTGATCAGCCGACAACACCGGCGATTGCCCCGACATCATGGTTCCCTCCATCGATTGGCACCCTCAGCGAGCTCAACGCTCTGGTGGCAGTCGAGAACACGGTCAGCGACAGCAGTCGCGACTCCGATCTAAGCGATCTGGCCAATGAAGATGGAACCTACGATTCTGGATCTGAAAGTTGTGGAAGCAACAACTTTCCTAATCACTTCATGTGCGCCGTCATCAACACAGGCGACACCTCCGCCAATCGCGGTAACGGTGGCAACACCGGCAATGGCACCGATCCACCCAATCGCGGCAACGGTGGTAACACCGGCAACGGCACCAACCCACCCAACGCTGGCAACGGTGGCAACGGCGGTAACGGTGGCAACGGAGGAGCAATCGAACCTCGTAGCATGATCAACGAGCAAACCGGCGAACGCGTCGTGATCAGGCTCAACGAGCAAGAGTGGGATCGCTGTTGCGAAGCCCTACGAGGTGCACCTCTACCCTTCGGGTCCCCGCAGGAACTGCTGATGGGCTACCACTGGCTCCTAAAAGAGGATTTCAAACGCCAAAAACAAGCAATCGTGCAACTTGAGGCGCGTAAAAAGGCAGCGGACGAATCAAGCCTTTGTCGTGCTGGGCTCTCCTCCTACGGAGGATCCTCCTCAACAGGCAACGAGTACCTCGCCAAGAAGAGGCAGTCGCGGATGGCTCACCTCACCGAACAAGAGCACATAGATGCCGCGAAAGTCCTCGACTTCGGTTCTATGACGGTCGACACGAGAGGCAACGTAGTTCCCAGGACACCGCAGGCCGTGGTAACAGCAGCCACCATGTACCTCCTCAATAACCAGCCGCCAGCTGGAGATCCCCGAACAGCCATGCACCGATCTACGATCGCGGGCCTGGGGATAATCGAGGCCGCCCTCGACAAGGAACCGGTACCAGACCCAAAAAAGGGCAAAACACTAGCAAAGCGCTACTCCTCGCCCTCGTCCAGCGATGACAGTCATGACCTGTCTCGACGCCGCCGCTCACGGCGACACGATCGCGACTACGATGCACGCGATGAACTCACGCAGCGCAAGATCGACAAGTCAAGGGCACGACGTGCTCGGTCGACTGATTCGGAAGAGGAAGATGGGAGCTCTGTGGCGCCAGATGCTTCAGCAGATCCATCAGGCAAAAGCGAATGCCTAAAGGGTTTAAACTCCCATCGGAGAACCCGAAATTTGACGGTCTGCAGGACCCCAAGATCTGGCTGGAGGATCACATCTCCTCCGTCAGGCTACATGGAGGTAGTCGAAGTACTGCCATGCAATGCTTGCAGCTACAGCTGCAGGGCGCCGCCCGGGCATGGCTCAATAACCTCCCACGCGGATCCATTCGCAGTTGGGATGAGCTAGTCTACAGCTTCGTGCGCAACTTTAAGGGCACGTACAAACGCCCCGCCTCAATCGAAGAACTGAGATGCTGCCAGCAAAGATCTGGCAAATTGCCGCGCTCTTACATCCAAAGGTGGTCCATCATCAAGAACTCCGCGGAGAACATCTCAGAAGACCGCGCGATTTATGCATTCAACGGTGGTGTTCGCTGCATGGAAAGCAGTGAGGAGCTAGGCCGCTCAAAGCCTCAGACCATCGACCACCTGATGGAGATCGTGAATCGGTGGGCCGATGGAGAAGATTCGGTGAAGAATCACATTCACTCTGACGAGGGGGCAGAACTCGAACGAAGACGTGACCGCCGGAGTAAGCGTCGCATGCGCGTCTACGACGATCGCGATGACGTCAACATGGTCGCAGCTGGCTACGCCGATAGACGCGACGATAACCGCAACAGCGGATACCGCAGCGGCGGATACCGCGACTCCAGGAAAACCACGCAAGTATGGCAACGCCGCACTCGCGATGAGGCACCCGTGACCTCCATCAAGGACAAACTGTCCGGGCCATGCACGGTGCACTTCTACATCGACAAGCATGATGGCAAGAGAAAGTCCAGCCACCTCCTCAAGGACTGCCGCGAGTTCCTCAAGCTACACGAGGGATTGGTTCGGATGAACCGCAATGTAGTCGAAAGAGGCTACGGAGCCGCTCTAGGCGCCGTGGCACATGGCGCACCACCACCACCACCTGGGCCACCCCCGAACGGAGCTGCACCGGACCAGCACCACGGAGGCGAACCATACCCACGGGCCATGGGTACCATGATGATCCAAAAGGGGCGCCCCTACAATAGGGTGCAGAAGGCCATCACTCGCCAAGTCAACTTGCCCATGCACTCGCCACCATCCACCACTGATTACCTTAGTGGCAGTGAGTCGTGCATTACCTTCGACAAACACGACCACCCGCCCCAAATACCTCGCCCAGGTCATTGCCCCCTCATACTCGAGGCGCAAATTGGAGGCTTCGACATGAGTCGCGTCTTCATGGACGGCGAAAGCGTAATCAACCTCATATTCGCGAGTACCTGGCGAGCAATGAGGATCCCTCTAACCTTCTTGGAGGCATCGGACACAATGTTCCACGGCATCGTCCCAAGGAAAGGCGTATACCCCCTGGTCAAAATCAACCTGGACGTCATCTTTGGCACGCCGAAGAACTTCCGGCGCGAGCGCATCGACTTTGAGGTCGTCGACTGGCCCTCACAATACCATTGCATCCTTGGGCGCGTCGCATTCGCCAGGTTCATGGCAGTACCCCACTACGCCTACCTGCAGATGAAAATGCCAGGTCCCAACGGCGTCATAACGATCAACGGGAACTTCGAGCGATCTGACGCTTGAGACAGGGAATTCAGCAGAATCTCCCAGTCCTTCGGCCTGCAGGAGGAACTCGCAAGACTGAAAGAGACGACAGGCAACAGTCTGCCTCCCCTGAGTAGGCCAAGCTCACCTGATCTCTGCTTTAACTCATTTGTGCACACAAAGAAGGTGCAGGTCCATCCATCAGATCCCGCCCAAACGGCCCTCATCGCCAACAACTTGAGTCCCGCATAGGAACTCGCGCTCGTCGAATTCCTCCGTGAGCACTGGGAAATTTTTGCCTGGTGTCCTGCGGACATGCCAGGAATTCCCAGAGAATTCGCCGAGCACGCACTCAACGTCAACCCCGACGCAAGGCCAGTCAAGCAAACAATCAGGCGACTGTCTGAGCCACGAGCGCAGGCAGTCGGAATGGAGATCAACAGACTCCTCGAGGCCAAATTCATACGCGAGATCAAGTAAAGCACTTGGCTCGCCAATACGGTGCTGGTGCCAAAAAAGGACACAGATATCCTACGGATGTGTGTGGACTTCACTTCTTTAAACAAGCACTGCCCAAAAGATCACTTCCCGCTACCATGGATCGATCAAATCATCCACTCCACCGCTGGATGCGAGCGCCTCTCCTTCCTCGATGCCTACTCAGGCTATAACCAAATTCGAATGAAGGAGGAAGACCAGGAGAAGACCGTGTTCACAACGCCCTTCGGTGTGTTCTGCTACAACACAATGCCCTTCGGGCTAAAAAATGCGGGAGCCACCTACCAGCGATGCATGCAGGCTTGCCTCAAGGAACAACTAAGTCGCAACATCCAAGTCTATGTCGACGACATAGTAATCAAGACCAAAGAGGAAGCCTCTCTAATCGATGATTTGCGCGAAACCTTCGCCAACCTCGATCGCTACCGGATCAAGCTCAATCCGGACAAATGCGCCTTCGGCGTACCATCTAGGCAGCTACTCGGATACCTCATATCCGCGACGGGGATCGAGGTGAACCCGAAGAATATAAAAGCCATACTGGCCATGGAGAAGCCGAAGAACATAAGAGGCATCCAGCAACTGGCCGGACGAATCGTGGCCCTCAGTCGATTTATCAGTCGGATGGGTGAAAAGGCACTGCCCTTCTACCAGCTCCTCCACAAAACCGAAAAATTCGAGTGGACCAATGAAGCACAAGAAGCATTCAAAGATCTCAAGCGCTTGCTATCCACTTCGCCGGTACTGGTGACTCCACGAGAAAGGGAACCACTGTTGCTGTACATCTCCGCCACCAACCAGGTGGTGAGCACGGTGCTCGTCGTCGAGCGAGCCGAGGAAAACAAAGTCCACGGCGTACAACACCCAGTATACTACCTCAGCGAGGTCCTCACGCCAACAAAGCAGCGGTACCCGCACTACCAGAAGCTGGCGTACCGCGTCTTTATGACCGCCCGGCGACTGCGCCACTACTTCCAGGAAGACCCAATCGTGGCAGTCAACGACGCCCCGTTGGGGCATATCCTCAATAACCCCGACGCCACGGGGCGAGTCGCACTTTGCGGAATAGAGTTGTCTCCACGAGACATCACATACGAAAAGCGCGACGCCATCAAGTTGCAAGTGCTCCCTGACTTCCTCGTGCACTGGATGGAGAACCAACACCCGGAGAAGCCAGATATGTCCTACCTCTAGACAATGCACTTCGATGGGTCCAAACGGAAAGATGGAGCAGGCACAGGTGTCATATTGACATCACCTCAAGGGGACAAGCTGAAATATATCCTGCGAATGCAGTTCACAGCCTGAAACAACGAGGCTGAATACGAGGCCCTGTTACATGGGATGAGGATGGCAAAAGCCTGTGGCGCCAAAAGGCTCATCATATATGGCGACTCCAAGTTGGTCGTCAATCAAACAATGCACGAGTGCGACGCACTGAACGACAACATGATCTCGTACCGCGACCTCTATGACACACTCGAAGGAGACTTCGATGGTTGTGAGTTGCGACACATAGGTCGCGAAAGCAACGAGGAGGCAGACACACTCGCCAACATAGGCTCTACCTATGCCCCCATACCACCTGGGGTATTTCTCGAGCGCATATGCGAACGCTCCATCAAGCCAAAGGCTACAGAGAAGAAAACAAGCGCAACAACGGACTCGGAGGCTACACTACCCAATCAGCCAATGGCACTCGATGACTTGGAGCTAGACACAGGACTCGAGGGACCAATGAGCGTCATGATGATCGAACAATCTTGGACGCAGCCGTACATTACGTACCTCCTCAACAAGAGACTACCGGACGATCCGACAGATGCACGGCACATCGCCCGGTGCTCCAAGGCATTCGCCGTTCTCAACGGCGAACTGTATAAATGCAGCATCACTGGAGTGCTACAACGATGCGTCTCCCTGGCCGATGGAAGAGCAGTCCTCCTCGACATCCATGAAGGGACCTGCGGGCACCACGCCGGCAGTCGCGCCCTCGTTGCCAAAGCTCTACGAGCTGGATTTTACTGGCCCACGGCCATGCGCGACGCCAAGGACATAGTCCAAAAGTGCAATGCTTGTCAGCGATTCGCGGACAAGCCACATGCACCAGGCGCAGAACTACGGCCTATTCCATTGGCCTGGCCCTTCGCACAATGGGGGCTCGACATGGTGGGCAAGCTCCCAAGGTCCTCGCAAGGAGGCTACGTCTACCTCTTGGTCGCAGTCGACAAGTTCAACAAGTGGATTGAGGCCACGCCAGTGAACAAACAATCAGGCCACAGTGCGGTCAAGTTCTTCGAGTCCATTGTGTACTGCTTCGGCGTGCCGCACAGCATCACCACTGACAACGGGACGAACTTCACATCTAAGGAGTTCCAAGAATTATGCAGAAACCTGGGGATCAATATCAGTTACGCCTCAGTCGCGCATCCACAGACTAACGGTCAGGTGGAAAAAGCAAACGGGCTCGTCTGCAGCGGCATCAAGAAGCGACTCCTTTGACCACTCGAACAAGCCGCAGGTTGCTGGCCAGATGAGCTCCAATCCGTACTCTGGAGCCTACGTACAACTCCAAACAGCGCCACGGGCTACACGCCATTCTTTATGGTGCACGGAGCAGAAGCAGTACTACCCGACGAAGTGAGGTACAAGGCACCGCGCGTAGTCGCTTACAGCGAACAAGAGTCCTTTCTTGCACTCGAAGACTCCGTCGACCTCCTCGACGAGGCAAGAGAAATCCCCGCAGAAAGATCCACGATCTACCAGCAGAACCTGCACAACTACCACAGTAGAAGGCTTCGCCCCAGATCCTTCGTCGAAGGTGACCTGGTCCTGCGACTGAAGCAGCAGGGGCATCTCAAGCTCGAATCCCCCTGGGAAGGACCGTACATGATTACAGAAGTAATCCCAGGTGGCGCCTATCGCCTTCAAGACTTAGAGACAGGAGTCGCATACTCCAACCCTTGGAACGTCGCACAACTGCGACGCTTCTACGCCTAGTTGTTTTAATTTTTATATCGCAAATAAGGCTACTTAGCCAAGGCTACTTAGCCACACATTGTACCTCGTACTGCTCTTCAAATAAATAAAAGCTAAGTGCCCCAAAACTCTGTGTTTTTCTTTCACTTTTGTCAATTTTATACTCGGGGGTTACGCCACCCTACCTACATCTGTTCTTCGAACCAATAAACGCGATATCCTGAGTAGCTAGCACATCAATCGAACCCCTTAACGCAAACTCAACCCAGCCGCAACGCGCCTGACAGGTTGACAAAGGGATGGCCAGGCTAACGAAAAGGAATCACATAGTGCAACGCATCTAATGCTGACAAAGCTGTTTGTACACATTCAACAATAAATTATCTATAAATACATATGAACTTTACAACACAAGTACACTTATGTGCAGGATACATATTTGGCTACCCTTGTAACAGAAGAACATTAGTTTGTTCCTCGAAGAAGTCGACGATCTCCTCGGCGGGGCGGTCCACCGCCTGATAATGCGGTACCATATTCCAGGAAGATCCTGTTGGTGGCGCCGGTGGCCCAGAGGCAATGGCGGCGACATCCACATCAGGCCTGTGCAAATGCACCATTGAGAGCGCAGCCTTGGCACCAGCCACCAACTGCTGCCTCACGCACTCGCGAACCGCGGACGTATCTTGAAATTTGGCTAGGAGAGCCATCAGGCTTGATGGAGTGTCATCCAATGGGAACATCGCCCGATAGATGTTCTTCAAACACGACTGTGACTTCTTCAGGAAGAGCAGCACTCGCGAAGCGCGATCCTGCAGGGTCGCCAATGCAGTCGCACGATCGTGATCTACCCAGAAGTATCCACTCTCTTGAAGTTGCTCCTGGGTGAGATCATGAAGGCGGATGGCAATCCTATCCCTCTCCTCCTGCGGACGGCGTGCGCTAACAACTACACGAAGTAGCACCAACAACATGAGTACAACGTACCATTGCGACTAAATACAAGGAAAAAGATGAGGACGAGCAAACTAACACTTAAACTGGTCGCCCAGCCGCGTCACCTCGCCAAGCAGATATTGCTCATGGGCGGCGGATTTTCCGCCTTCGACTTCCACACGTCCGCATTACCACGGATCAGGGGCAACTCACGCTCCAGCTGCTTCACGCGATCACGAAGTCGCGATAGCAAGGATAGGTCCTCTACCCTTTAGCGCAGTGGTGCCACTGTCTCATCAAGAGATGGCGAATCCTGGTTTTCCCCACAGGACCACTCGATGTGCCCTACCACAAGTCAAGACAAAAGCAAATAAGGCAACCAAATCAACACAAAGGCAAGGGGAACAGACGCATTCAAGATAAGCATAAGTGTTTACAAACACACTCGCCAGCAGGCACGTCCTTAGACTAAAAGGGAAACTGATCAATTATTACAACAAGTTAACCATGGAGCAGCTAGCTTCTTCGACTTCGATGGCTTCGGGGGCTTCATCAAGTCTGTGGCAGTATCAGATGCCACAGACTTTCCGCCAGCCCCTGAGGCCGAAATTTTCGCCGCCTTCTTCGCACGTTCGAGCTCCTCCGAATACTTGGCAACAGTATTTATCAAGGAATGGCCATATTTGGCGCAAGCAGTCGCAAAGGGAGCGGAGACTACCTGCTGACCATCCGCGCCAACAGGCATCGTCTTCGACACCGCAGAGGGATCTATTTCGACTCCGTGGGCTTGCACCATGGCAAGTGACATCGTCGCGCCAGCCGTGCGGAGGGAGTTCTTGTACGTGGCAGGCACACCCCCGGCGAGTGACTCCACCAGCTCTTCCACATTGTCGACTAGCTCCGCCTTCGGCATCAACTCCTCCCGGAGGCGACTAAGGGTGACCTTGGCCTTGGACAACATATTTTGGACAGCGGCGCTGCGATCCTCGACCGCAGACACCGCGCCCGCCAGAGGGTCATTGCGACAAAGGGCTTGCGGGTCAAAGCTCAAATCGCCAGCATCTGCACAGAAAACCCACACATGGATGAAATCTATAGCGCCACCGGCAAAAACTCTAGATGCAGAGAGGAACATCAATAAAATATCTACCAGTAAAGGTACCTGAGAGGGCCTTGGCGACTGAGAACAGTTGCTCTTCGAACAACTTTTCCCTGGCTGCAAAGGAGGCGCGCAGATCCTCTTCGCGCTTCTGGGCATCGTCACGATCCGCGATTGCCTCGTCGTGCCCCTTCACAGCTGCGGCTAGTGTTTTCTCCAACGTGGCGACATTGCGCAGTAAAGCGTTATGCTCAGCTACATGGCAGTCAATAATTGGCTATCAGTCGATTATATCAAAACAGAGAGAAGACAAAAAGAATAAGTGTAGAACACTCACTTTCGACCACGCGGTGACGCGTCTCCAGCATTGCATGCTCGCGACCCATCGCCATCACCTGCTCCGCCACCTGCGCGGCTTCCTTTACAAGGAGCTGTCACACAAAACAAGGAGTCAGAAGAGGGAGCAGAAGACGTTGACTGCCACATTAAAAAAGAAGGAAAGATATACTTACATGGTCCTCTAGTGACTCTGAAGAAGTTTGCTGAACCGTCATCCGAGCAACCATTCGATGCTCCCCTACGTGAGTAGAGCTCGAAGAATTATGACCGGAGTGGGCTGCCGCCGGAGGAGAAGGAGCGCGCTCGACCTCTACCTTGGCCCTTGAAGTTGCGACTCCCGATTCTTTCAAAAACTTGACATCGCCAGAAGATGACGACGCCTCTTGACTACAAGACCAAGTCCACATTGAGAAAAGGGCAAACTCTAGGACAAAACCAACAAGAAGAAAACAGCAAAGAATGAATGACCCAGCAAACTTACCAGTTAAGGTTGTCAAGATCAAATGTGGCAGCCGCCGATTCCAATGAAGACTCCTTGGGCAATCGCATCTTCTTGTGAGAAGACGGTGCCATAGTCCTCACATGAATGGCTGGAATTGGCGACTCCGCGCCAACAGCCGCGCCTCTTGGAGTCGAAGGAGTCGACGCGTCGGAGTCCTCGCTACGCGAAAGCTTGCGAGTATCCGGACTCTCGGACTCGGGGGCTTCCTCTTCCACATCAGAAGGGACAGTCGATTCAGACTCGTCCTCTTCCAAAGCTTCACGAGGAATAACCCCCTCAGGGAGAGGAGGCATACAAGACGACACCGCCCAATCCTGCATATAAACAGAACAAGTAAGCAAACAGAAAAGCCATCATGAAAATAAGCTACTGCGTAGCATAACTATACCTCGGAAGGAGGATTCGAAGCATCAAAAGGAGGAACAACTGGTTCGCTTGGAAGCACATCCTTAACTGTGCACTTCGTAACCAGTCGAATCCTCTTATCCACCTCACTCACGGACATGCCATCGGCAGACACGCGAGTGGCATCATCAGGGCCACTCCATTGAAACATGGGATGGACTCTAGCTTGGAGAGGCTGGACGCGACGGCGCAGCCAAGTCCTGATAAGAGCGCAGCCTCCCTCTTCTGCGCCTATGCGACTTTCGAGGTCGCAGACGCGCTGATACAGCACGTCCGTCTCCGCGAGTTCGCCAGGCATAACTACGTTCTTCCAAGAACGCATCTTCTTGCAGGGAGTCGCCGGATCGAAGGGCGCAAGTCCAAAGTGCTCATCTTTGGCCTTCTGATCGCGGACATAGAACCATATGTCCCTCTATCCCTGGACGGACTTGGTAAGCTTGATGTCGAAGTAGGTGGCGGATGGGTCGACATGGATACCGCAACCACCTACGTCATAAACTAAAGAGCCAGAGGCGGACTAGCGCTTCAATTTAAACAAGCGCTTGAAAAGGCCAAAGTGCGGCTCGATTCCGAGCCAGCACTCGCAAAGAGTAATGAAACAGGTGATGTGGAGAATCGAGTTTGGGGACAGCTGATGGAGCTGGAGCCCGTAGAAACAAAGGAGACCCCTAAGAAAGGGGTGGAGAGGCAAAGAAAGGCCGCGAATGACGAATGCAAGAAACATCACTCGAAAACCAGCGGGAGGCACAGGAATGGTCTCACCGCTGGGGACGCGCGAATCGGCGACTGCTGCAGAAATAACTCCGTCTTGGCAAAGAAGACGGAGATCCGACGCCTTGATGATAGAAGGGCGCCATGTGCCATTGGTCACACGGGTACCCACGACCTTCTTTTTCCCGCCGGTGGCGGCACTAGTGCTCGTAGCAGCGGGGCCACCCTTCTTCTTCGTCGTGGCAACGGTGGCCGCGGCTTCAGTGGCAGTGCCTCCTTTCTTCTTTCCCATTGCGCGCGGCGATGCGAGCGCAGAAAATAACTTGGAAACAAACGGAGGTGGTCCAGTGTTGAGGAGGAGATGAGCGCAGGAAAAAGCAGATGAGCAGCAGCAATGGCGATGGCAGCGAGGAAGAAAAGAGTGCAAATGGAAAATTACCGCCGTAGCGCCGCTACTTAACCCCTAGGAGATGCAATCCAACGGCTCACAAAAACCCTACTGGACGCGTGGCGCGCATCACGCTCGACACATGGAGAAGAGGAAGCGCGAAACCATCCCTCCACTACTCCCATTACACGCGGAAATCGAGGAGGCACAGTTAATAATAAGATTACGCACGCACAGTCAAATCAAAGTCAGAAAGCGGGACCCACCGCTCGTCACGTCCCGTCAAAATCGCTCACGCGGACAACTGAGGTCATGCAAGCGTCAGCACTGACGTCATCAAAGGCTACTTTAGTCCTTGCTGGAGTCTTTGACTCCACCAAGCACTCGGGGGCTACTCCCATAGGGAGCGCTGGCCGTGCACCCTACGATTTTTCTTTTCTTACTGCAGGGATATAGGCAATCACAATCAAACCCAACCACTCGAATCATGATTCGACTATGGACACGGGTTACTCCCATAGGGAGCGCCGGAAACAATTTCAACTGAAACAACAAGCAAGAGACGACAGCAGTCGCAAAAGTGTTTTAATCCCTGCCTGAGTCTTCGACTTAAACAAACAAGCAAAGACGACAGTAGTCGCAAAAGTTCTTTAGTCCCTGCCTAAGTCTTCGACTCAACCAGGCACTCGGGGGCTACTCCCATAGGGAGCACTGGCTGCGCACCCTATGATTATTTGCACAAAAACTGCTTGTTGATAACATCCACACCCACAGATCATGGCGACATCGCCTCATAATTTTCCCTACAAAGAGACTACATCTCCTGGGTCGCCCGAATCGTCTCCCCGATGATAAAATTCGGATGCTGCGCTTACAGCGTGAAGGTAAGACCTGAATAAGGCCTGGCAACGCATTTAACTGCGCACTACCAGAAATATATCCGTGCCTACAGGCACGATGAACATGCCTTGACGGACACGTCGAGTGCTCACACCCATATAACTGGAATTCGACTCCTGTAAGACCTCCGTGGCCTGAGTCGAATTACACCAGCACTCTTCCGGATTTGAGTTCGGGGACTCGAATTTGAGTAGATTGCGTTGTTTCATCCTAAGGTGGTTAACTGATACCGATACTTCGGTTACATCAGGCACGTATATCAACAATTCCTATGACATAAATAAAAGCAGTCGAAAATGTACTCATTCAAGCACTCAAAGACTTCAACAAATCTCCAGTCGAATCTGCGATTCCACTGGACACTCGGGGGCTACTGACATGGGTATACCCTACAGGTACTCGAGCTTGGTATATACGGTCCAAATACGTATAGGCCCATGGTGTCGCCAAGGCCCAGATGGAAGGACTCGAGTAACCTGCGTACTCTCGATTGCTTGAAGATCAAGAAAAAGCTAAAGATAGAAATTTTGAAGGGGAAAACCCTAACTTGTAACCGACTCGACATGCTACCCGAGACCTAGCCTATCTATATAAAGGCTAGGAGGGGGCGGCGAGGAGTACACGCGCAACCCTAGTTTCCACAACCTTCGCCAGATTACATCTACGCACCATTGTAACTTTCGACTCCTTCAATAATTCCACGAGCAGACAAGCAGGAGTAGGGACCTCTACAAGGTCTGAACCTGGGTAAATCCTTTGTCCCCTGTGTGCTTGTTTGCTAGCCGATATATGTCCCCAGCGCTTCCTCCTTCTCCAAAACCCAAGTCCATAACAATGGGCATTGATGAGTTAAACCCTCGTCAGGTTACGAATGATAAAGTAAAATAAACCTAACAAGATATTTTAGATCCAATCTATGAGTCGGTTATAATAAGATGTAGCCCATCGAGTCCTCGTGGATATCTTGGCATGCCTTGTACTCCAAGATGATGGTGCATGCAGGCTTGCGCCGAGTTCCGGAGCCTCTCGGACGAGCCAACCCTGGACGAGTGGTTCGCCTTTGGTTTTGGCAGGCCGACCGGGGACCCATGACCTCGTCACTTTCTGCCAATACGATTTGGTACAGCATATGCTTCTCAAGCATTGACACAAAACACTTAGCGGTTGCATATATTTTATACCCCACAACTCTACCTCTCATCAAGAGGTGAATCTCTTTCTTGTAATAGTTTTGGAGTGGTTGCATATATTTTATAAATTATATGCATTTCTAGGGTCTAAGAGGTCATGATTTATATATTTTATAAATATACCAACTCAGCTATCTTGACTTCATGATGTGTTATCCGCATTGTTTTGTTTAAAAACATAGTGTGATAAGGTGAAATGGATTTCCATTATCTTTCTGCGAGGATCACCACTACCAACTAGTAGATGGCCGACTACTGACCTCTTTGTATAAGTTGCAAATTCACGAGATGATATTGTCATAATAGCTCTTCCCTATACCACCTAAGTCCTAAGAGCATCTCCACTCGTTGGTGACCCCATGCCGTTTTCCGGCAAGAATAGGCGCCGGATGGACGAAACTTTTGGCCTGGGGGTCCACTGAGTCCAAGCCGCCCTCCAAGACTCAGCCCCCATCAAAAAGAAATCAATGAAACTTTTTGAAAGTTGTTCTTCCCGCCAGCAAAAAATGGCCATGTACAACAGTACGGTGACACAAAATAGCCACAATTCGGTGCTCAAACTATGTAGAAGACGCGGGGATCAAACAACAGAATCCTACGCTGTGGCAGACAATGACTCATCGACGATGGAGGCAACTCGTCAATGTAGTAGACGACATCGCAGGTGTAGAGCTTGGCGAGGCTACAGATGATGTCACTGGGCAGAGCTCGGCACCGAGTTGGCATGGGTGTAGTGGTGGCCGTCGCCGAAACCCGTTCATAATTGCCTTGTGCTCCGCAATGTACCACGCCTTGACCAGGTCATCCATCGTCATCGTGTTCGCCACCATCAAGAACACCAAATCAGGGTTCCTCTTCTTCGCTGCAACATTGGTCTTGAGCATGTCGATCTTGACGTCCTGGTTCTTCATCATCACCTTCCACCCACTAGTAGAAACCAGGCCATTTGCCCCGGGTCATAAGGGCCTTTAGCCCCGAATTGCGAACCGAGACTTCGAAAGCGGGACTAAAGGTCCAAGCTTTAGCCCCGGTTCTATTACGAACCGGGGCTAGAGGTCCAACCGCGTGGCCTGCTAGGCGCGCTGGGCGGCAGGACATTTAGCCCCGGGTCGTGTTACGAACCGGGACTAAAGGTTCCCTGCCGCGGCAGCATTTTGGGCCATTTGGCTGCCGCGGTAGGGGATGGGGTTTTAGGGTTTTTTGTTTTTCTTTTCATTTTGTGTTTTTGTTCAATTATTTTTCATTCTGTGTTTTCATTAGAAACAAGTTTTTGTATACATACAGAACGCTACTACACAGTAATTATACACATTGACGCAATATATAATATAATTTCTCTTACAAGCATATATGGAGTCCCAACCGGGTCCAGAGCATGTCTATTTAATTACATGGAGATCATTACATGGATGCTTTAGGGTCTACGTATAGAGTATTCTCCACGATGACCTCGTCGACAAAAAATGCAGCAAATTCCTCTTGGATTGCTATTAGGCGGTCCTCTGGTAGGAGCTTTTCCCGCATCGCGTCCAAATATATAAAAAGGAGATCGTATGAATTAGACTCAACACAACTTTTTGTAATAAAAATAAAGGGTGAATATATTGTTTACTTACTCGAACATTTTCCGAGGGCTTCTCAATACTGATGCGAATAAACTCGCACACGTAGAATCCACATAGATTAGTTCCATGTGGCTGCCTCGCGCACTTTACAAGAATAGAATTCAATCCAATAATAACGCTAGCATGATAAATGCACATAAACTAGAATTAAATAGATGCGCGGACTTAGCTCGTACTACTTACCTCGAGTGATTTAAAAAATAGCTCCTCATGCCATTGACCGCGGACATGTTTCTTGAACTGTGTCCAAACCCTACCCGACAAAGAAAATTAATGTATGAGTTAATAACTACTTTATATCCCAGAAAATGAACGAAAGAAACCGATATAGTGCGATAATGGTTGAAATTACCTCTGGAGCGCATCGATAATGGTGCGGTAGTTTTCAATGTCTTTGTTTAGTGAGTCCATGATGTGAACTCTTCCCAAGTCAAGTGAAATGCTTAGAAGAATCCAGTGGTACCTATGCAAGGTTTACATACGTCAGTAACTCATCATTTACACTTAACATCGAGTAAGCAAAAGTTAATGTGTACAAAAACTCACTTGCCATCGTGGTAGGGAAATAGTATTTTATTACAGAAATGTTGTTTCGTGAAAAACCACAACAAGTTGTGCTCGGTCTCCAGTGGTTTATCCTTTAGTATAGCTCCATGAACTCGATGTGGGTCAATGAATCCAAATCCATTGATAGCCTTTCTTTTACAATCGAGCATCTTCATTCTGCATCATTACATATAGCGTACAAAAGAATATAGTGAGTATACTTATCGGCAATGAATTGAACAAGCTGAGATAGAGACCTAATTACATAAATAAAGTAATCACTTACAGACAATACGAACTGATGATAGTTTTGTCGAGTTCCTTTAGATTGAATAACTGAAATAATTCTGTAAATTCAATAGGGACCTCGTCTTCAGTGAAGTAATGCGATTTTCGAACTTTCAGTAAGAGCCAATTTCGTTGTTCTTTTGATGCTTCCATGTACCATTCATGGAATCGTCGCATTTGTGTTGGCATATCCCGAAGCCTCTCAGAACTGACCAGAGGCTCCTCGTTAACAAATTTGGGTGCTACCTCAGCCTTGGGCATATCGCCGTGAATAATTTCATGAATAGGCATACCACATTGCTCGGCCAATATCCTAGCCGTTTCCGGATCCATAGGTTCCTCATATAGTTGAGGTTCGGGTATGTTCACCTAGAGTGGGGGAGCGATTGGTTTGCTTGTTTCCCCAGTTGGGGAACATCTCTTTTGGTTCTTTGGCTAGCACTCGATTGTTTTGCTTGTTTCCCCAGCTGGGGGACGTCTGTTCTGATGCTTCTGCTACCACTCGATTGTTTTGCTTGTTCCCCCTGCTGGGGAACCTCTTTTGTGATGCTTCCTCTACCGCTTGATCTCTTATGTTTCAGTGTCTTCTGAAGACATCGTGTATAGTCATCTGGCGCATTTAACTGAGCTTGGGATGGCCGCGTCAGTAATTTCCTAAAGTGCTCCTTGGTTTCCGGTTTTATTTGGACCTCTGGCTCAGGTTGTTTCTTTTTAAAATGAGCATCCACTTCGGCCCGTATGACCGCATCGGTCTCCTCATCGGTCAGGTCGTAAGCCCTCTTGGGAGGAACCGGCGGTACTCTTGGGAGGGGCGACAACTGTCGCTTCGGCCGTTGGTTATCGCTCGACGGAGCGGTGGTATTCTTCCGCTTTTGGCCCTTAGTGGGTGGAGGCGGCTGCGTAGATTGAGATGGACTCGTGTTGGGGTCATGGATTGGACTATTACTGGGAGGAGACGGTGCACTTGGAGGTGGACTTGGAGGAGACGATGCACTGGGAGGAGACGGTTGCCTTGGAGGTGATGGATTGTTTCTCGGTGGAAAAGGTGGCCTTGGTGTCGAGCCTGGAAACTTGATGTATTCTTTTTTCCAAAGAATGAAGCCACTCGTGACTTCTCCCAGTGTCGTCTCCCCTTCACCTCTAGGGATGTCAAGTTGTAGTGACTGACACATAGGTAGAATTTCATCCACACCGACACGAGCATAGCCAGCTGGAATCGAATTGCAATGGTAGGTCGCTCCTGGTGCATAAGGTAAAGCAAAGCCGACCGCCACCTTAATGGAAATTGAAAGAACATTTCTTAATCCCTAGTGTTTTGTGTGTTAGATAACAATACCAAGGATCATTTAATGTGTGTTGAAGTGTTGCAGCTCTATTTGAGAATAAAGGGAAAAGAACTCTGCCTTTGGGGGCGGATAATCCGGCCCCACCAGGGGAGGATAATCCGCCCCTCCCTTTGCCCAAGCAGGCGCAAGCCCCAGAAGGGGGGCGGAATTTTGGCCGGATTTTCCGGCCCCGCCGGATAATCCGCCCCTCAGGGGGGCCGGATAATCCGCCCTCCCTGCTCATCGCCAAGGCGCAAGCCCTAGAGAGGGGGCGGAGTTTTGGCCGGACTTTCTGGCTTGGCCGGCTATTCTGCCCCCCAGGGGGGGCGGATTATCCGCCCCCAAGATCTTCACCAAGCTTCACCAAGGCGCAAGCCCCAGAGAGGGGGCGGAGTTTCCCCCGGAGAATCCGCCCTTGGGGCGGAGTTTTCCCAGGGGGCGGATAATCCGCCCCAAGTGGGGGGCGGATAATCCGCCCCCAAAGTTGTGCAACGGCCAGATATGGGGAGGGGGTATTTATGCCAGCCTTCCCCCTCCTGCCAGAATTCTTGATTCATCTCGAAAAAGAACAGATCAGATCTAAACACTTCATACAAGAGTGCTCCACCTAGATCCACCCAAAGGCCCCATCCCTTGGGGAATCAAAGGAGGAGAACTCGATCTTCATCATCAGCAATCAAGCGCTTCATCTCCTCTCCATTCATTTGGAGAACCTCCGATCTAGTATTTCTTGCAAATATCTAGATCCTCGTTTTTGTTTATATTGATAAACCTTGTTCTTGTGGCAGCTTGTTGTCATCCCGGGAGCCCCCAATTCGGTTGTGGGTGTGTGCACTGATAGTGTTGTAAAAGGCACCGGTTCCCGCCTCGAAGGGATCCAATAGTGGAGAAGGTGGATCAGGCCTCTCGTGGCGAGATCCATCGGAGAATAGGGTGAGGCCTATTGTGGCGTGGTGGTCTTAGAACCGCCCACCCCTCCAACGCAGATGTACTTCCCTTAACAAGGAAGGAACTGCGGTAAAACAAATCCCTGTGTCTCCGCGTGCTCCACTACGGTTTCCTCGCTCCTCTTTTACGTGCTTAGTAGTTAGGGCTACATATAGGAAAATTCTCGTAGTTGCATATCTAGAGAATTTACTTTGTGTCAAGCCTAAAATTGAAAAAGTATTAAAAATTGGTTAGCACCTATTCACCCCCCCTCTAGGTGCCCATACGATCCATTTCAATTGGTATCAGAGCCTCGGCTCTTATTTCGGGCTTAACCGCCTAAGAGAAGTATGGGTTCCAAGGGAGATGGGAGTGATGCTCCGGAGGTAGTCACCATGAACGATCTCAAGACGTTGGAAACAACCTTGGTGAGTTCAATGGAGGCTAAGATGGAAGAGATGCGTCAATTGATAATGCGTCTCTCCACATCCGCAGCATCACCTCCATCTAACTCTGAGGATACCACTCCGCAATCCAAGGAAACGGGTAAAACTGTTTTCAAAGATAACGAAGTGGTAGGTGATGATACTAGTAAGAGCTCCTCCTCGAAAAAGGATAGCGGTAAGGATGGATACAATGAGGTTTCTCATGTGTATTCCCTTGATCCGCCTATTCCTCACCCACATATACATAATAGGGGTGATCCACCCAAACTGTCAGCTTCTACTTTCTCTCAATGGCAATTTTTGATGAAATCTCATGTGTGCAGTTCCTCCATAGAGTTGTGGAAGATCATCGAAAATGGTCTTCACGTTGGAAATCCTAACAATCTCACAAGGAGAGAAGTGGTCGATAGCCAACTCAATGCTACAGCTCTACACATGATACAACTTGGTGTGGGTGATAAAGACATGCCACACATTCAGCATCTTAGCACAGCTAAAGAAGCTTGGGATGCTCTCACCGAGCTCTTCATCGGAAATGAAAGTATGAGAAGGAATAGATATGATGCCTTGAGCAATGAAGCTGAAGGATTTTATATGCTAGATGGAGAAGACCATGAGGACATGTATAGGAGGCTCAAGGCAATAGCTACAACCTTCAGAAACCACGGTGCAGCTCATGTTGATGATGCTTGGATCAAGCGCAAGTATGTCAGTGCTCTTATGCCATTTGAGCCCACAGATTTGAAAAGTCTCCAAGGTAGGCATAATTATCACCTCATGTCATCCAATGAGGTAATGCAAGAAATGGCCGCCTTCAAAGTGGCTGCCAAGAATGCCGAAGATGCTCGTGCTCGAGCTATGGGGATGCAAAAGGGGGTCAACATGGCTTTGAATACTACTGTGATTGATCATGATGAATATGCGGTAGAAGGTCTGGACTGTCCCGAAGATATAAAAAGTATCCACGGACAATACTTGGCTCTTTATGCAAGAAACTTTTGGAAAGATCCAGCCAAGGCTAAAGCTGAACTAGATCGCAAAAGTGGAGCCTATGGAAGAAAAGAAAATGGTCCCAAGCTGAGAACATGCTTTAATTGTGGTGACCGGCTGCACTTCGTAGCTGAGTGTCCATATCAAAGTAGAGAGGATAATGGAGGAAGACTCATTTTCAAGGACAAATCAAAAGCTCCACGTAAGAAACAGTTTGTAAAGAAGAATGCTCCTTTCAAGAAGCAACCAAAGATTGTTCTAGTAGCTCAAGAAGAATATTCATCGGGGAGTGAAGATGAGGACGAGGACGATAGCTCTCAAGAGGTGGCTGCTATAGCCACCACATCTACATCAACATCTCTCTTTGACTCTCCGAACGAAAACATCATCAACAAGAATGCTACTTGCCTCATGGCAAGAAGCTCCGAGGTAACTTCTTCTAACTCTTCTTTTCCCAAGGCTATGATAGACATGGATGATCCTGCTAGTCTTAAGGTTAAAGAAGAGATTATTGCTTTGGATTATTTCTATACTAACTTGCAAGGTGAGCACAAAGTTCGTTTTGAGGCTCTTATGGATCAGCTGGCCCAAAACGAAGCACTCCTCGAAGAAAAGGGCAGAATTGAAAGGGAGGATGCAATGGAAATTGCATCCCTAAAACATGCTCTTGAAGAAGAAGAAGAAGCTCGGGTCTCTCTTGAAGAGAGGCTTGAGTCTATGGAAGAGTCACATGAAGAAATTGTGACTAAACTCGTTAAGGAACGTGACAATGCTGTCACCAAGGCAAAGAAGTTAAAGAAGGAAAGGATTGACTTTGGGGCTGCTCATGATAGACTCTCCGAGGAATTGGAGAAACTTGACAATGCTCACAAGGCGTTGAAAAACGAGTTCTCTATTCTCAATGAGTCACATGATCAGCTTCAAAGTCGATTGGCCGAATATGATACTCCTAGCTCGTCCAACTCAACATATAGTAACAAGAAAAATGCTAGTGTGGAAAAAGGAGTGATCAAGGACATCACTACAAAGGACAAAGGTGTGCTTGATGAAGTTCTTGGCAAGCAAAGGTCAAATCATGGTAAAGAGGGACTTGGGTATTTCACCAAGTCCAAGAAGAAGAAAACCAAGAAGAACAAGACCAAGAATGTGCAATTAAAGACAAGCACTGCTGAGAAGGTTGTCACAAAAGACAATACTAATAATATTGGTTTTGCAGGGTCTCACAATCCGAATTATGAACTCTTTTGTGATGATTATGGCGATGTTTATGCTTATTATGTTGGTCCTTTTGATGAATATATTGCTTGGTCTATTTGGGTCCCAAAGACCCTTGTTACTAACATGAAAGGATCCATTGAAAAATGGGTACCTAAAACCAAGAAGTAATTTTCTTGCAGGGCTATGCTTCCGGTGGGTCGAAATGGGTGCTGGATAGTGGCTGCACTAGTCATATGACCGGAAGCAAGGAGATCATCACGGAGATGCGTCCAAATCTTTATAATATCACAGTCTCCTATGGTGATAAGTCTAAATCTCAGGTATTGGGTCTTGGCAAGGTTGTGGTTGCCCACGATATCTCTCTCGTGGACGTCATGCTTGTTGAGACCCTTGGGTACAATCTTCTTTCTGTTCGTGCCCTTGGCAAGATGGGTTTTGCTGTTTTTATCGATGATGATTTGGTGGTACTCTTATGGAGCAAGTCTCTAAAGGTCGCTTTCGTTGGATACGTCGAAAATGACCTGTATGTGGTGGACTTCTCGGGGAAAACCACTTCGGGTCCGATGTGTCTATTCGGAAAGGCCGACGTGGGCTGGCTATGGCATCGCCGTTTAGCCCATGTCAACATGAGAACTTTGCAAAGTCTCCAAAAGGGTGGCCACATTCTTGGACTAAAAGACAATGTCTCCTTTGCCAAAGATCGTGTTTGCAGGGCTTGTGTTGAAGGAAAAATGCATGATTCTCCCCACAAGAGGAAGACTATTGTGTCATCAAAGAGGATCTTGGAATTACTCCATGTGGATTTATTTGGTCCTCCTTCTCATGCAAGTCTTGGTGGGAAGAAATATTGCTTGGTCATCGTCGATGATTACTCAAGATATACATGGGTATATTTCTTCAAGCTTAAAAGTGAGACTCAACAAACTGTCATCGACTTTGCCAATGAAGTTCAACGTCAACACAATGTTCCCATCTTGGCAATTAGAAGTGACAACGGCACAGAATTCAAGAACTACACTTTAAACGAGTTTCTTAGCGAAGAGGGGATTAGACACCAATATTCCGCTGCGTACACCCCTCAACAAAATGGTGTAGCCGAGAGGAAGAACCAGACTTTAATGGATATGGCAAGATCTATGCTAGCTGAATTCAAGTCTCCTTATAATTTTTGGGCTGAAGCCATATCCACTGCTTGTCACTCATCAAACCGGCTCTACCTTCGGAAGATCTTGGACAAGACCCCATATGAAATACTTACCGGCAACAAACCCAACATCTCATACTTCAGGGTATTCGGGTGTAAGTGTTTCTTTCTTATTAAAGGTGTCCGTTTGTCAAAATTTGAATCCAAGGCTTTAGAAGGTATTTTTGTTGGTTACGGTGCCGAATCCCACACTTATAGAGTCTACAACAAGCTCACTGGGATTGTTGTAGAATCTTGTAGTGTGGAGTTCGATGAAAATAACGGCTCCTTTGTAGGGCAAGTTGATGTTTGTGATGCAGATGTTGAAATACCCCAAGATGCCATAAGAAGAATGGGCGTGGGATTTTTCCGCCCCATTGAGGAACCCCTTGTGGCGGATCGGGAAGGACATTGCTCCACACATGTGGAGCCCTCATCTACACAAGATCAACAAGCTCCTACTGTTGGAGACAATCCTGCACCAACACCACAATCTGCTGAAGACCATCTGTCCACTGGACAAGCTAGTAGTCCCAGGCCGGACTATCCGCCCCCTCCAAGGGGCGGACAATCCGCCCCTGGCACTCCAACTCGTACCAGGGGATCCAAAGGAGAAATCAACATCTCTGAAGCTCCTAGGCCGGATTCTCTGGCCCCCAGGGGCGGAGTATCCGTCCATGGGTCTCCAACTCCAGTCAAGCTCTCTCAGGAAGATGGCTCTGGTACTTCACCTCCCAGGCCGGATAGTTCGGCCCCTCCAAGGGGCGGATTATCCGGGCCTGAAGAAAATGTTCAGCAACAATCTTCTGGCAGTAACGGTGACCAAGATCAAGGGCAAGGCAGTAATCAAGACAAGGATACAACAATTGAATCCACTCCTCCTAGAAACAATAAGGACATTGAGGCTCGTCGCAAGGCTCGTGCTGATCGCAACCTTGAACTAAGAGGTCACACTCTTGACAAGGTTGTTGGTGATCTACGACGAAGGGTATCCACTCGAAGTGAGCTTGCTAGCTTCTGTGATCATCAAGCTCACATTTCCATGGTTGAACCAAAGAAGGTTTTTGATGCTCTTAAAGACCCCGATTGGGTTGTTGCAATGCATGAAGAATTAAACAACTTCGAACGCAACAAAGTTTGGAAGCTCGTAGAAAAGCCAAAGGATTGCCGCAATGTTATCGGCACCAAGTGGATCTTCAAGAACAAACAGGATGAAAATGGCATTGTTGTGAGGAATAAAGCACGACTCATGGCTCAAGGATTCTCTCAAGTAGAAGGAATTGATTTTGGCGAGACCTACGCTCCTGTGGCTCGCCTTGAGTCCATCCGTATCCTTCTTGCATATGCAGCCCATCATAATTTTAAATTACAACAAATGGATTTTAAGAGCGCTTTCCTTAATGGTCCTCTACATGAGTTAGTATACGTCAAGCAGCCCCCGGGGTTTGAGGACCCCAAATTTCTGAACCATGTCTACAAACTCGATAAGGCGCTCTATGGCCTTAAACAAGCCCCACGTGCGTGGTATGAGCACCTTAAAGAGCTTTTGCTAGACCGTGGATTCGAAGTTGGGCAAATCGATCCCACTCTTTTTACTAAGAAGGTTAATGGGGAGCTTTTTGTATGCCAACTTTATGTAGATGACATTATTTTTGGCTCTACTAACCAAGCTTTTAACGATGAATTTTCAAAGCTTATGACTGACAGGTTTGAGATGTCCATGATGGGTGAGCTCAGGTTCTTTCTTGGATTTGAAATCAAACAACTTAGAGAGGGAACCTTGCTCAAAAGGTTCAAGATGACGGATCTCAATGGCGTTGCTACCCCAATGCAAACAAAGTGTCATCTTGAGCTCAATCCCAAGGGTAAAGATGTGGATCAAAAGGTATACCGATCCATGATCGGCTCTCTCCTTTACCTCTGCGCATCTAGGCCCGATATCGTGTTAAGTGTAGGAGTGTGTGCAAGGTACCAAGCCGCTCCTAAAGAAAGCCACTTAGTGGCAGTCAAGCGAATCTTCTGATATTTGGTTCATTCCCCAAATTTTGGGTTATGGTATCCCAAGGGTTCAAGTTTCTCTCTATGTGGTTACACCGATTCAGATTGGGCTGGTGACAAAGATGATAGGAAATCAACCTCTGGTGCATGCCAATTCTTGGGCAGGTCTCTAGTGTGTTGGTCATCAAAGAAACAGAATTGTATTTCACTCTCAACCGCCGAAGCTGAATATGTTGCTGCTGCAAGTGCTTGTACTCAATTGTTATGGATGAGGCAAACTTTAAAGGAATATGGTGTCAATTGTGACAAAGTGCCTCTTTTATGCGACAATGAAAGTGCTATCAAAATTGCTTACAATCCCGTGCAGCATACGAGAACAAAACATATAGAGATTCGCAACCACTTTATTCGGGATCATGTTGCTCGTGGAGATATTGCTCTATCCTTTGTGAGCACGAAGAACCAACTTGCTGATATTTTCACGAAGCCCCTCGATGAAGCAAGATATTGTTATTTGCGGAATGAGCTAAATATCATAGATTCAAGGAACTTGGCTTGACTATCCTTGCACACTCACTTGCTCTTATTCATGTATTTGGTTTAGATGCGGGCATAGACATAGGGGGAGTGTGGTCCTAATTGATTGGGCCAACCCTCCCCCCATAATGCCGAAAGCAAGTAAAATCATTTCCCTTAATATCATTTTGTGATATGTGGGTCATCGATGAGCATTGGTTTTGAACTCAAGATACATCTTCGCGGTGTCATGCCATGCGCTCCAACATGGTGGCTTCGGCCACCGCCCTCTTCCTTGAGAAGAGTTGGTTTTTCATGGGTTCCGTTGGATTTTCTTGCATATCTCTTGTTCTTATGGAAAACACACTCACATTTGGCTTTTGATTGATTTGATTCTTGCAAATTTGGGTGTGTAGTACCATCTCAGTTTGATGCTCTCAACCCAAGCCTTTCTCCCCCTACGACGAGGATGAGGAGGAGTGATCTCCAGGGGCGTTAGCATCGCTCTTCTTCCTTTTTGGCGTTTTGATGCCAAAGGGGGAGAAGTAGTTCTATTAGTTCTCGTGGATTTGCAAGGGTTGGGCACAAGCTTTTCGATTTTAGTCGTTTTTATTTGCTTGCTTGTGCCTTTTCTAGCGTGAACTCAGTTGCTATTTGTGTTTGTTTATGTAAGACTATGTCGTACTCCACAGTTTGGTACTATGTTTGGTATTCATGGAATTCTGGAATTATGGAGCATATTTGATGGCATATGGATTCATGGGATTATCTATGTATGCTTTGGCTATATTCTCATCCCGGTGGTATGACCTTATTTCCAAAACCTTAAAGTAGTGTTCTCCCTAGTGTGTGTATTTGTATTCAAATGCAAATCTTAAATATGCACACATCTAGGGGGAGCGTCTTTCATTATTTAAGCTGGCATTTGCCGGTTTTATTGCAAATCCTAGTATTGTCATCTAACACCAAAAAGGGGGAGATTGAAAGAACATTTCTTAATCCCTAGTGTTTTGTGTGTTAGATAACAATACCAAGGATCATTTAATGTGTGTTGAAGTGTTGCAGCTCTATTTGAGAATAAAGGGAAAAGAACTCTGCCTTTGGGGGCGGATAATCCGGCCCACCAGGGGAGGATAATCCGCCCCTCCCTTTGCCCAAGCAGGCGCAAGCCCCAGAAGGGGGCGGAATTTTGGCCGGATTTTCCGGCCCCGCCGGATAATCCGCCCCTCAGGGGGGCCGGATAATCCGCCCTCCCTGCTCATCGCCAAGGCGCAAGCCCCAGAGACTGAGCGGAGTTTTGCCCGGATAATCCGCCCCCCAGGGGGGACGGATTATCCGCCCCCCAGGGGGGACGGATTATCCGCCCCCCAAGATCTTCACCAAGCTTCACCAAGGCGCAAGACCTAGAGAAGGGGCGGAGTTTCCCTCGGAGAATCCGCCCTTGGGGCGGAGTTTTCCCAGGGGGCGGATAATCCGTCCCAAGTGGGGGGCGGATAATCCGCCCCCAAAGTTGTGCAACAGCCAGATCTGGGGAGGGGGTATTTATGCCAGCCTTCCCCCTCCTGCCAGAATTCTTGATTCATCTCGAAAAAGAACAGATCAGATCTAAACGCTTCATACAAGAGTGCTCCACCTAGATCCACCCAAAGGCCCCATCCCTTGGGGAATCAAAGGAGGAGAACTCGATCTTCATCATCAGCAATCAAGCGCTTCATCTCCTCTCCATTCATTTGGAGAACCTCCGATCTAGTATTTCTTGCAAATATCTAGATCCTCGTTTTTGTTTATATTGATAAACCTTGTTCTTGTGGCAGCTTGTTGTCATCCCGGGAGCCCCCAATTCGGTTGTGGGTGTGTGCCCCGATAGTGTTGTAAAAGGCACCGGTTCCCGCCTCGAAGGGATCCAATAGTGCAGAAGGTGGATCAGGCCTCTCGTGGCGAGATCCATCGGAGAATAGGGTGAGGCCTATTGTGGCGTGGTGGTCTTAGAACCGCCCACCCCTCCAACGCAGATGTACTTCCCTTAACAAGGAAGGAACTGCGGTAAAACAAATCCCTGTGTCTTCGCGTGCTCCACTACGGTTTCCTCGCTCCTCTTTTACGTGCTTAGTTGTTAGGGCTACATATAGGAAAATTCTCGTAGTTGCATATCTAGAGAATTTACTTTGTGTCAAGCCTAAAATTGAAAAAGTATTAAAAATTGGTTAGCACCTATTCACCCCCCCCTCTAGGTGCCTATACGATCCATTTCAGAAATATTCTTCAATTCAACATGCAGCTCACAACTAGTCTTCTCCTTAATTGCATCCACGGGGTACACATACATTGTTGCATCATTACCGTGGCCCTCCGTGGAAGCCACACTGCTTTTCCGTTGCGATGGGCTAACCGTACTGTCTGGTGTAGGATCTTGCTATCGGAGTCCTTTAAGTTTATTAAGCTCCCGGCGATGCTCCTGCAGCATGGCTTCAAACCTCGCGAACTGCTCCGTATCCTCCTCTTTTTGCCGCTTTGTTCTTCTCGATCGGCTTCTGTACGTGTCACGGTGCTCGGGAAACCCGATAACCCATGGATAAGAAGGTCTGAACCCTCTTGTTCGTCCAGCCTTTTCAGGATTCCCGAGAGCCTTTGTCAGCTCATCGTTCTCTCTGTCGGGAACAAACGTTCCGTCTTCAACATCTTTTATCACTTTAACAAGTTCTTTCTTGGGTGAAGAAATTTCTTCGGCTGCAACAATCTCGCCTGTTTCTGGGTCTAATGATGCCCCATGCCCGAATACCCAATTTCTTGACCTCAAGGGACAACTAGACGTAGCTGGAGTGACCCCTTTAGCCTCTAGGTCAGCCTCAGCTTTATCCCACTTAGGCATGGCACTCCTGTAGCCACCTGTGCCCATATGATGGTGATATTTCTTTTTGGCTGCATTTAACTTATTTTTTGCTGATATTGCCTTAGCTGGTTCCGAGGTCTTGTATTCCACAAATGCGGCCCAGTTATCCTGCTGCAACTCTAGTGGGCCAACGAATGGAGGAGTTATTTTCTTCAAGACATACTTGTGGTACAATCCTTTTTTCCATTCCTTGAATAGTTCGGCCATCTTCTTAAGAGCAAAGTGCTTGACTTTCCTCGTCATTTGCTGTGTGAGCTCATCAGTCTCCAAGACTGGTAGGGTGAAATGTGTCATGAGAGAATTCCACATCGTATCTTTCGCTCTGTCATCTACAAAACTAGCCCTAGCTGGATCCTTTTTCTTTCCTGGCTTATTCCAATTTCGCGTGGTGATCGGGACTTTGTCTCTAACAATCACTCCGCATTGACATGTAAATGCATTCGCAGCTTCTTTGGGCTCCAGCGGTTGACCCTGCGGAGAGACTAAGTCAATGCTGAAACGGACATCAGCGGGCAACTTGTGTGTCGGGCCTCTTGTCTTTGTAGAAGATTGGCCGGAAGCGGAGGTCTAAGAGAAGAAACATTCGTCAGTACATATATACGAATCAATTAGTGCATCTATACTAGTGAACGATCGATAGAGGCTTTATATACCTCGACGAAGTATTGCCCTACTAACACTAACCCTAAACCTAACACTAACTAAACTAAACCTAATTAACTAAGTATTCTAACTAACCCTAGATAAATACTAATATTAATAACTAATACTACTAACTAACACTAACCAAAATACTAATACTACTAACACTAACTAAATACTAATACTACTAATAACACTAACACTAACACACTAACTAAAATACTAATACTACTAACTAACACTAACCAAAATACTAATACTACTTATTTACAAACACTAACACTACGACTAACCAAAATTAACTAATAACACTAACTAACCAAAATGCTAATACTATTAACACTAACACTAACACTAACTAAAATACTAATACTTCTAACTAACACTAACCAAAATCCTAATACTACTATTAACCAAAATCCTAATACTACTATTAAACAAAATCCTAATACTACTATTAACCAAAATCCTAACACTACTACTAACCAAAATTAACTCTAACTAATAACCCTAGCTAATTAACCCTAACTAATTAATAACCAAAATTAACACTAACCTGAGACGGGGTGGATACGACGGCGAGGCGGCGGCGGGGCGGAGACGACGCGGGTGGAGACGACGGCGAGGCGGCGGCTCTCGGGATGGGGCGGCGCGGATACGCGACACAGGGCGGAGACGGGCGCGGGCGGCATCGCGGGGCTCCTTCTCACGGGCGCGGGTGGCGGTGCAGCGGACGGCGTGGGCGCGGCGCTGGGAAGAAACGGCGATCTCCGGGTCGTGCCACGACCCGGTGCGGGGGTGGGGTATTTATACCACCCCCCTTTAGCCCCGGTTCGTATTACAACCCGGGGCTAAAGGTGTTTTCGGCCCGCCGCACTTCCCGCGCGCCACAACCCTTTAGCCCCGAACCGGGGCTAAAGGTTATTTTTGGCGCCAAAACCAAAAATGGTTTATAGTTTTCAGAAAATTATGTATTATATATCAAAATTTTCAGAAAGAGAAGATCTATAATTTAAATCTATTATCATACTTTATTGTACAACTTAAATGAAATTATCTATTATTTAACAAGTATTATATTTATAGAAATGTTCACAAAAAATAATAAAAATATAGTTTATTATTTAAAAATGGAAAAATACATATAATATACCAAAATATTCACAAAAATATAGTAGAAATGTTCTCCCGCCATTTCCCCCGCTTCCCGTCATGTTCTCCCGTCATTTCCCCCACTTCCTGCCATGTTCTCCCGCCATTTCCCCCGCTTCCCGCCATGTTTTTCTCACCATTTCCCCCGCTTCCCGCCATGTTCTCCCGCCATGTCCCTCTATATCTAGGACGACCGCCATGTTCATCGACACATCCACACCTTCTCTCTCACAACAATGGACACCGCTTACTGGGATTTTCTGACGCTCGAGGAGACCGAGGCGCTGTGCGCCTCCAGCTACCCATGCTCGCCGGGGTACCGGCTGTCCGCTGGCTAGATGCTGAGCGCTGAAGAGGTTCTTGTTCCTCCTATGTCTCAAGGTTCGGACCGCCAGGCGGCCATCACCAACTACTTCTACCTCGAGCTCACGCCGGAGCAGCGAATGGATCCCCATTGGGATCCCGACAACCTCGATACCTGGAATGCCTTCTTCGCAAACTGGCAGGAAAGGGAGCTCGCCAGGTATGAGGGTGACGGCCCGCCCCAGTGAACCACAACGAGGCTGGTCGCCGCCTGTGGTGGGCGAACCGGACTATCGCCGGTGTGATCCGCTACATCGCCATGGGAGACCATCCTCGCCTGAGGTACCCGCACTTTCACTAGCAGCATAGCCACAAGAATGGTGGTGGTGAAGGCCTAGGGCGTACTGGGGTCGTCATCCAGGAGCCCCCTCCCCCGCGTGTCGTGAATCCGAGGCCGGAGGATCCATCCGCGTGCTACGAGGAAGGGCTGAGGATCCATCCGCGTGCTACGAGCGACGATGATGACGGTGACGATTCCGAAGACGACCCTGAAGCTATGTACTACAGGGCTAGATATGATTATGACTAATTTTTACGTTTTAATATTAATAAATGTCTGGCCACAAAAAGTTGCAATACTACCTATTGAGATCGAGATAGTTCATATTCATATACATATAAGAATATCATTAAAAATAAAGGTTTAATAATATTGTACATCACCAACATCCACACATGTTAGGGTTTTCTTCTAATCCGTAACCATGGAGCATCTTCCTTACTTAACGAGATGCTTGGGTCATCCTTCACAGCGAAGGGCGGAATTTCATGAAACTTATCATAATCGTCTGACATGTCTGACTTATCCTCCACCCCCACGATGTTTCTTTTTCCTGAAAGAACTATGTGACGCTTTGGCTCATCGGATGCTGTATTCTTTTGCTTATCTTTCCTTTTTCTTGGTTTGGTAGACATGTCCTTCATATAAAAAACCTGAGCCACATCATTGGCTAGGACAAATGGTTCATCTCTATACGCAAGGTTGTTGAGATCCACTGTTGTCATTCCGTATTTCTTGTCTACCTCAACCCCGCCTCCTGTCAGCTTGACCCATTTGCACCGAAACAAAGGAACCTTAAAAAAAGGTCCATAGTCAAGTTACCATATCTCCTCTATGTAACCATAATATGTATCCTTTTGCCCAGTCTTGTCTGTTGCATCAAATCGGACACCACTATTTTGATTGGTGCTCTTTTTATCTTGGCGATCGTGTAAAATGTATTCCCATTTATCTCGTACCCTTAGAAAGTCAATATAGTCGAAGATGGTGACCTGGCCAACAAGTACAACTTCTCTCCAACATTTATGTCATTCATGAGATGTGTCTGCAACCAACCGCCGAAAGTCCTCATATGTTCATCTCTAATCCAGGAGCCAGGCTTCCCCGGGTTGTTGGAGTGTTCCTGGATATACGGAGCCACCAAGGTGGAACTTTACAGAATTGTGTAGTGTGCTTTAGTGAGAGAATGTCCGTCCATACATGACATGGGTATACCCTACAGGTACTCGAGCTTGGTATATACGGTCCAAATACTTATAGGCCCACGGTGTCACCAAGGCCCAGATGGAAGGACTCGAGTAACCTGCGGACTCTCGATTGCTTGAAGATCAAGAAAAAGCTAAAGATAGAAAGTTTGAAGGGGAAAACCCTAACTTGTAACCGACTCGACCTGCTACCCGAGACCTAGTCTATCTATATAAAGGCTAGGAGGGGGTGGCGAGGAGGACACGCGCAACCCTAGTTTCCACAACCTTCGCCAGATTACATCTGCGCACCATTGTAACTTTCGACTCCTTCAATAATTCCACGAGCAGACAAGCAGGAGTAGGGACCTCTACGAGGCCAAAACCTGGGTAAATTCTTTGTCCCCTGTGTGCTTGTTTGCTAGCCGATAGATGTCTCCAGCGCTCCCTCCTTCTCCAAAACCCAAGTCCATAACAATGGGCATTGATGAGTTAAACCCTCGTCAATTGGCGCCGTCTGTGGGAATTGGGAGTGCTGATGTTGCGGCTTCTTCGGCCCCATCAACTGCGATCTACAACTCTGCAACCACGGAGATCCACCAGCTATTCGGCGCCTTCGACTTCACCGTCCACACGTCGGCCACTCGCCCGGCCTTCGAGTCCGTGGGCGATGGAGTCAGCCTGGCAATTGGGAGCTTCCGCTTCCAAGTTGGTCAGATGGGCACGCTTCGCATGCATGATAAGCCGACAACACCGGCGATTGCCCCGGCATCATGGTTCCCTCCATCGATTGGCACCCTCAGCGAGCTCAACGCTCCGGTGGCAGTCGAGAACACGGTCAGCGACAGTAGTCGCGACTCCGATCTAAGCGATCTGGCCACTGAAGATGGAACCTATGGTTCCGGATCTGAAAGTTGTGGAAGCAATAGCTTCCCTAATCACTTCATGTGCGCCGTCATCAACACGGGCGACTCCTCCGCCAATCGCGGTAACGGTGGCAACACCGGCAATGGCACCGATCCACCCAATCGCGACAACGGTGGTAACACCGGCAATGGCACCGACCCACCCAACGCCGGCAACGGTGGCAACGGCGGCAACGGCGGTAACGGTGGCAACGGAGGAGCAGTAAAACCTCCTAGCATGATCAGCGAGCAAACCGGCGAACGCGTCGTTATCAGGCTCAACGAGCAAGAGTGGGATCGCTACCGCGAAGCCCTACGAGGTGCACCTCTACCCTTCGGGTCCCCGCAGGAACTGCGGATGGGCTACCACTGGCTCCTAAAAGAGGAGTTCAAACGCCAAAAACAAGCAAACGCGCAACTTGAGGCGCGTAAAAAGGCAGCGGACGAATCAAGCCTTCGTCGCGCTGGGCTCTCCTCCTACGGAGGATCCTCCTCAACAGGCAATGAGTACCTCGCCAAGAAGAGGCAGTCGCGGATGGCTCACCTCACCGAACAAGAGCGCATAGATGCCGCGAAAGTCCTTGACTTCGGTTCTATGACGGTCGACACGAGAGGCAACATGGTTCCTAGGACACCGCAGGCCGCGGTAACAGCAGGCACCATGTACCTCCTCAATAACCAGCGGCCAGCTGGAGATCCCCGAACGGCCATGCACCGATCTACGATCGCGGGCCTGGGGCTAATCGAGGCCGCCCTCGACAAGGAACCGGTACCAGACCCAAAAAAGGGCAAAGCACTAGCAAAGCGCTACTCCTCGCCCTTGTCCAGCGATGACAGTCACGACCTATCTCGACGCCCCGCTCACAGCGACACGATCGCGACTACGATGCACGCGACGAACTCACGCAGCGCAAGATCGACAAGTCAAGGGCAAGACGTGCTCGGTCGACTGATTCGGAAGAGGAAGATGGGGAGCTCTGTGGCGCCAGATACTTTAGCAGATCCATCAGGCAAAAGCGAATGCCTAAAGGGTTTAAACTCCCATCGGAGAACCCGAAATTTGATGGTCTGCGGGACCCCAAGATCTGGCTGGAGGATCACATCTCCTCTGTCAGGCTACATGGAGGCAGTCGAAGTACTGCCATGCAATGCTTGCAGCTACAGCTGCAGGGCGCCGCCCGGGCATGGCTCAATAACTTCCCACGCGGATCCATTCGCAGTTGGGATGAGCTAGTCTATAGTTCCGTGCGCAACTTTAAGGGCACGTACAAACGTCCCGCCTCAATCGAAGAACTGAGATGCTGCCAGCAAAGATCTGGCGAATCGCTGCGCTCTTACATCCAAAGGTGGTCCATCATCAAGAACTCCATGGAGAACATCTCGGAAGACCGCGCGATTGATGCATTCAACGGTGGTGTTCGCCGCATGGAACTGAGGGAGGAGCTAGGCTGCTCAAAGCCCCAGACCATCGACCACCTAATGGAGATCGCGAATCGGTGGGCCGATGGAGAAGATTCGGTGAAGAATCGCGTTCACTCTGATGAGGAGGCAGAACTCGAACGAAGACGTGACCGTCGGAGTAAGCGTCGCATGCGCATCTACGACGATCGCGATGACGTCAACATGGTCGCAGCTGGCTACGCCGATAGACGCGACGATAATCGCAACAGCGGATACCGCAGCGGCGGATACCACGACTCCGGGAAAACCACGCAAGTATGGCAACGCCGCACTCGCGATGAGGCACCCGCGACCTCCATCGAGGACAAACTGTCCGGGCCATGCACGGTGCACTTCTACATCGACAAGCATGATGCCAAGAGAAAGTCCAGCCACCTCCTCAAGGACTGCCGCGAGTTCCTCAAGCTCACGAGGGATTGGTTCGGATGAACCGCAATGCAGTCGAAAGTGGCTACGGAGCCTCTCCAGGCTTCGTGGCACATGGCGCACCACCACCACCACCTGGGCCACCCCCGAACGGAGCTGCACCGGACCAGCACCACGGAGGCGAACCATACCCACGGGCCATGGGTACCATGATGATCCAAAAGGGGCGCCCCTCCAATAGGGTGCAGAAGGCCATCACTCGCCAAGTCAACTTGGCCAAGCACTCGCCACCATCCACCACTGAGTACCTCAGTGGCAGTGAGTCGTGCATTACCTTCGACAAACACGACCACCCGCCCCAAATACCTCGCCCGGGTCATTGCCCCCTCGTACTCGAGGCGCAAATTGGAGGCTTTAACATGAGTCGCGTCTTCATGGACGGCGGAAGCGGCATCAACCTCATATTCACGAGTACCTTGCGAGCAATGAGGATCCCTCTAACCTGCTTGGAGGCATCGGACACAACGTTCCACAGCATCGTCCCAGGGAACGCGCATACCCCTGGGAAAAATCAACCTGGACGTCATCTTTGGCAGGCCGAAGAACTTCCGGCGCGAGCGCATCGACTTTGAGGTCGTCGACTGGCCCTCACAATACCATTGCATCCTTGGGCGCGTCGCATTCGCCAGGTTCATGGCAGTACCCCACTACGCCTACCTGCAGATGAAAATGCCAGGTCCCAACAGCGTCATAACGATCAACAGGAACTTCGAGCGATCTGACGCTTGCGACAGGGAATTCAACAGAATCTCCCAGTCCTTCGGCATGCAGGAGGAACTCGCAAGACTGAAAGAGACGACAGACAACAGTCTGCCTCCCCTGAGTAGGCCAAGCTCACCTGATCTCTCCTTCGACTCATCTGTGCACACAAAGAAGGTGTAGGTCCATCTCAGATCCCGCCAAAACGGCCCTCATCGCCAACAACTTGAGTCCCGCATAGGACCTCGCGCTCGTCGATTTCCTCCGTGAGCACTGGGAAATTTTTGCCTGGTGTCCTGCGGACATGCCAGGAGTTCCCAGAGAATTCACCGAGCACGCACTCAACGTCAACCCCGACGCAAGGCCAGTCAAGCAAACAATTAGGCGACTGTCTGAGCCACGAGCGCAGGCAGTCGGAATGGAGATCAACAGACTCCTCGAGGCCAAATTCATACGCGAGATCAAGGAAAGCACTTGGCTCGCCAATACGGTGCTGGTGCCAAAAAAGGACACAGATATCCTACGGATGTGCGTGGACTTCACTTCTTTAAACAAGCACTGCCCAAAAGATCACTTCCCGCTACCACGGATCGATCAAATCATCGACTCCACCGCTGGATGCGAGCGACTTTGCTTCCTCGATGCCTACTCAGGCTATAACCAAATTCGAATGAAGGAGGAAGACCAGGAGAAGACCACGTTCACAACGCCCTTCGGTGTGTTCTGCTACAACACAATGCCCTTCGGGCTAAAAAACGCGGGAGCCACCTACCAGCGATGCATGCAGGCTTGCTCAAGGAATAACTAGGTCGCAACATCCAAGTCTATGTCGACGACATAGTAATCAAGACCAAAGAGGAAGCCTATCTAATCGATGATTTGCACGAAACCTTCGCCAACCTCGATCGCTACCGGATCAAGCTCAATCCGGACAAATGCGCCTTCGGCGTACCATCTGGGCAGCTACTCGGATACCTCATCTCGGCGAGAGGGATCGAGGCGAACCCGAAGAAGATAAAAGCCATACTGGCCATGGAGAAGCCGAAGAACATAAGAGGCGTCCAGCAACTGGCAGGATGAATCGCGGCCCTCAGTCGATTTATCAGTCGGATGGGTGAAAAGGCACTGCCCTTCTACCAGCTCCTCCGCAAAACCGAAAAATTCGAGTGGACCAATGAAGCACAAGAAGCATTCGAAGATCTCAAGCGCTTGCTATCCACTTCGCCGGTACTGGTGACTCCACGAGAAAGAGAACCACTATTGCTGTACATCTCCGCCACCAACTAGGTGGTGAGCACGGTGCGGAGGAAAACAAAGTCCACGGCTTACAACACCCAGTATACTACCTCAGCGAGGTCCTCACGCCAACAAAGCAGCGGTACCCGCACTACCAGAACCTGGCGTACGACGTCTTTATGACCGCCCGGCGACTGCGCCACTACTTCTAGGAACACCCAATCGTGGTAGTCAACGACGCCCCGTTGGGGCATATCCTTAATAACCCCGACGCCATGGGGCGAGTCGCACTTTGGGGAATAGAGCTGTCTCCACAAGACATCACATACAAAAAGCACGACGCCATCAAGTCGCAAGTGCTCCCTGACTTCCTCGTGCACTGGATGGAGAACCAACTCCCGGAGAAGCCAGATATGTCCTACCTCTGGACAATGCACTTCGATGGGTCCAAACGGAAAGATGGAGCAGGCGCAGGTGTCATATTGACATCACCTCAAGGGGACAAGATGAAATATATCCTGCGAATGCAGTTCACAGCCTCAAACAACGAGGCTGAATACGAGGCCCTGTTACATGGGATGAGGATGGCAAAAGCCTGTGGCGCCAAAAGGCTCATCATATATGGCGACTCCAAGTTGGTCGTCAATCAAACAACGCATGAGTGCGACGCACTGAACGACAACATGATCGCGTACCACGACCTCTACGACACACTCGAAGGAGACTTTGATGGTTGCGAGTTGCAACACATAGGTCGCGAAAGCAACGAGGAGGCGGACACACTCGCCAACATAGGCTCTACCTGCGCCCCCATACCACCTGGGGTATTTCTCGAGCGCATATGCGAACGCTCCATCAAGCCAAAGGCCGCAGAGAAGAAAATTAGCGCAGCAGCAGACTCGGAGGCTACACCACCGAATGAGCCAATGGCACTCAATGACTTGGAGCTGGACACAGGACTCGAGGGACCAATGAGCGTCATGATGATCGAACAATCTTGGACGCAGCCGTACATTACGTACATCCTCAACAAGAGACTACTAGACGATCCGACAGATGCACGACACATCGCCTGGCGCTCCAAGGCATTCGCCGTTCTCAACAGCGAACTGTATAAACGCAGCATCACAGGAGTGCTAAAACGATGCGTCTCCCTGGCCGATGGAAGAGCAGTCCTCCTCGACATCCATGAAGGGACCTGCGAGCACCACGCCGGCAGTCGCGCCCTCGTTGCCAAAGCTCTACGAGCTGGATTTTACTGGCCCATGGCCATGCGCGACGCCAAGGACATAGTCCAAAAGTGCAACGCTTGTCAGCGATTCGTGGACAAGCCACATGCACCAGGCGCAGAACTACGACCTATTCCATTGGCCTAGCCCTTCGCACAATGGGGGCTCGACATGGTGGGCAAGCTCCCAAGGTCCTCGCAAGGAGGCTACGTCTACCTCTTGGTCGCAGTCGACAAGTTCACCAAGTGGATTGAGGCAACGCCAGTGACCAAACAATCAGGCCACAGTGCGGTCAAGTTCTTTGAGTCCATTGTGTACCGCTTCGGCGTGCCGCACAGCATCATCACTGACAACGGGACGAACTTCACATCCAAGGAGTTCCAAGAATTCTGCGGAAACATGGCGATCAACATCAGTTACGCCTCAGTCGCGCATCCACAGACCAACGGTCAGGTGGAAAAAGCAAACGGGCTCGTCTGCAGCGGCATCAAGAAGGGACTCCTTCGACCACTCGAACAAGCCGCAGGTTGCTGGCCAGATGAGCTCCAATCTGTACTCTAGAGCCTAAGTACAACTCCAAACAGCGCCACGGGCTACACGTCATTCTATAAGGTGCACGGAGCAGAAGCAGTACTACCCGCCGAAGTGAGGTACAAGGTGCCGCACGTAGTCGCTTACAGCGAACAAGAGTCCTCTCTTGCACTCGAAGACTCCGTTGACATCCTCGACGAGGCAAGAGAAATCACCGCAGAAAGATCCACGATCTACCAGCAGAACCTGCGCAACTACCACAGTAGAAGGCTTCGCCCCAGATCCTTCGTCGAAGGTGACCTGGTCCTGCGACTGAAGCGGCAGGGGCATCTCAAGCTCGAATCCCCCTGGGAAGGACCGTACGTGATTACAGAAGTAATCCCAGGTGGCGCCTATCGCCTTCAAGACTTAGAGACAGGAGTCGCATACTCCAACCCTTGGAACATCGCACAACTGCGACCGTTTTACCCCTAGTTGTTTTACTTTTTACATCGCAAATAAGGCTACTTAGCCAAGGCTACTTAGCCACACATTGTACCTCGTATTGCTCTTCAAATAAATAAAAGCTAAGTGCCCCCAAACTCTATGTTTTTCTTTCAAATCGCTAGCATCTGCACAGAAAACCCACATATGGATGAAATCTATAGCGCCACCGGCAAAAACTCTAGATGCAGAGAGGAACATCAATAAAATATCTACCAGTAAAGGTACCTAAGAGGGCCTTGGCGACTGAGAATAGTTGCTCTTCGAACAACTTTTCCCTGGCCGCAAAGGAGGCGCGCAGATCCTCTTCCCGCTTCTAGGCATCGTCACGAGCCGCGATTGCCTCGTCGCGCCCCTTCACAGCTGCGGCTAGTGTTTTCTCCAACGTGGCGACATTGCACAGTAAAGCGTTATGCTCAGCTACATGGCAGCCAATAATTGGCTATCAGTCGATTATATCAAAACAGAGAGAAGACGAAAAGAATAAGTGTAGAGCACTCACTTTCGACCACGCGGTGACGCGTCTCCAGCATTGCATGCTGGCGACCCATCGCCATCACCTGCTCCGCCACCTGCGCGGCTTCCTTTACAAGGAGTTGTCACACAAAACAAGGAGTCAGAAGAGGGCAGTAGAAGGCGTTGACTGCCACATTAAAAAATAAGGAAAGATATACTTACATGGTCCTCTAGCGACTCCGAAGAAGTTTGCTGAACCATCATCCAAGCAACCATTCGATGCTCCCCTACGTGAGGAGAGCTCGAAGAATTGTGCCCGGAGTGGGCCGCCGCCGGAGGAGAAGGAGCGCGCTCGACCTCTACCTTGGCCCTTGAAGTTGCGACTCCTGATTCTTTCAAAAACTCGACGTCGCCAGAAGATGACGACGCCTCTTGACTACAAGACCAAGTCCACATTGAGAAAAGGGAAAACTCCAGGACAAAACCAACAAGAAGAAAACAGCAAAGAATGAATGACCCAGCAAACTTACCAGTTAAAGTTGTCAAGATCAAACGTGGCAGCCGCCGATTCCGACGAAGACTCCTTGGGCAATCGCATCTTCTTGCGGGAAGACGGTGCCACAGTCCTCACAGGAACGGCTAGAATTGGCGACTCCGCACCAACAGCCGTGCCTCCTGGAGTCGAAGGAGTCGACGCGTCGGAGTCCTTGCTACGTGAACGCTTGCGAGTATCCGGACTCGGGGGCTTCCACTTCCACATCAGAAGGGACAGTCGACTCAGACTCGTCCTCTTCCAAAGCTTCACGGGGAATAACCCCCTCAGGAAGAGGAGGCATACAAGGCGACACCGCCCAATCCTGCATACAAACATAACAAGTAAGCAAACAGAAAAGCAATCATGAAAATAAGCTACTACGTAGCATAACTATACCTCGGGAGAAGGATTCGAAGCATCAAAAGGAGGAACAACTAGTTCGCTTGGAAGCACATCCTTAACAGTGCACTTCGTAACTAGTTGAATCCTCTTATCCACTTCACTCGCGGACATGCCATCGGCAGACACGCGAGTGGCATCATCAGGGCCACTCTATTGAAACATGGGATGGACTCTAGCTTGGAGAGGCTGGACGCGACGGCGCAGCCAAGTCCTGATAAGAGCGCAACCTCCCTCTTCTGCGCCTATGCGACTTTCGAGGTCGCAAACGCGCTGATACAGCACGTCCATCTCCGCGAGTTCGCCAGGCATAACTACGTTCTTCCAAGAATGCATCTTCTCGCAGGGAGTCGCCGGATCGAAGGGCGCAAGTCCAAAGTGCTCATCTTTGGCCTTCTGATCGCGGACATAGAACCATTTCTCCCTCCATCCCTGGAAGGACTTGGTAAGCTTGATGTCGAAGTAGGTGGCGGATGGGTCGACATGGATACCGCAACCACCTACGTCATAAACTAAAGAGCCAGAGGCGGACTGGTGCTTCAATTTAAACAAGCGCTTGAAAAGGCCAAAGTGCGGCTCGATTCCGAGCCAGCACTCGCAGAGAGTAATGAACCAGGTGATGTGGATTATCGAGTTTTGGGACAGCTGATGGAGCTGGAGCCCGTAGAAACAAAGGAGACCCCTAAGAAAGGGGTGTAGAGGCAAAGAAAGGCCGCGAATGACGAATGCAAGAAAGATCACTCGAAAACTAGCGGGAGGCACAAGAATGGTCTCACCGCTGGGGACGCGCGAATCGGCGACTGCTGCAGAAATAACTCCGTCTTGGCGAAGAAGACGGAGATCCGACGCCTTGATGATAGAAGGTCGCCATGCGCCATTGGTCACACGGGTGCCCGCGACCTTCTTTTTCCCGCCGACGGCGGCACTGGTGCCCGTAGCAGCGGGGCGACCCTTTTTCTTCGTCGCGGCAACGGTGGCCACGGCTTCAGTGGCAGCGCCTCCTTTCTTCTTTCCCATTGCGCGGCGGCAATGAGAGCGCAGAAAATAACTTGGAAATGAACGGAGGTGGTCCAGAGTTGAGGAGGAGATGAGCGCAGGGAAAAGCAGATGAGCAGCAGCAATGGCGATGGCAGCGAGGAAGAAAAGAGTGTAGATGGAAAATTACCGTCGTAGCGCCGCTACTTAACCCCTAGGAGATGCAATCCAACGGCTCACAAAAACCCTACTGGATGCGTGGCACGCATCATGCTCGATACGTGGAGAAGAGGAAGCGCAAAACCGTCCCTCCTCTACTCCCATTACGCGTGGAAATCGAGGAGGCACAGTTAATAATAAGATTACGCACGCACAGTCAAATCAAAGTCAGAAAGTGGGACCCACCGCTCGTCACGTCCCGTCAAAATCGCTCACGCGGACAACTGAGGTCATGCAAGCGTCAGCACTGACGTCATCAAAGGCTACTTTAGTCCTTGCTGGAGTCTTCGACTCCACCAAGCACTCGGGGGCTACTCCCATAGGGAGCGCTGGCCGCGCACCCTACGATTTTTCTTTTCTTACTGCAGGGATATAGGCAATCACAATCAAACCCAACCACTTGAATCACGATTCGACTATGGACATGGGTTACTCCCATAGGGAGCGTCGGAAACAATTTCGACTGAAACAAGCAAGCAACAGACGACAGTAGTCGCAAAAGTGTTTTAGTCCCTGCCTGAGTCTTCGACTGAAACAAACAAGCAAAGACGACAGCAGTCACAAAAGTTCTTTAGTCCCTGCCTGAGTCTTCGACTCAACCAGGCACTCGGTGGCTACTCCCATAGGGAGCGCTGGCCGTGCACCCTAAGATTATTTGCACAAAAACTGTGTGTTGATAACACCCACACTCGCAGATCATGGCGACACCGCCTCATAATTTTCCCTACAAAGAGACTACATCTCATGGGTCGCCCGAATCGTCTCCGCGATGATAAAATTCGGATGTCTCGCTTACAGCGTGAAGGTAAGACCTGAATAAGGCTTGGCAACGCATTTAACTGTGCCCTACTAGAAATATATCCGTGCCTGCAGGCACGATGAACATGCCTTGACGGACGCGTCGAGTGCTTACACCCATATAACTGGAATTCGACTCCTGTAAGACCTCCGCGGCCTGAGTCGACTTACACCAGCACTCTTCCGGATTTGAGTCCGGGGACTCGAATTTGAGTAGATTGCGTTGTTTCACCCTAAGGTGGTTAACTGATACCGATACTTCGGTTACATCAGGCACGTATATCAACAATCCCTATGACATAAATAAAAGCAGTCGAAAATGTACTCATTCAGGCACTCAAAGACTTCAAAAAAGTCCCCAGTCGAATCTGCGATTCCACTGGACACTCGGGGGCTACTGACATGGGTATACCCTACAGGTACTCGAGCTTGGTATATACGGTCCAAATACGTATAGGCCCACGGTGTCACCAAGGCCCAGATGGAAGGACTCGAGTAACCTGCGGACTCTCGATTGCTTGAAGATCAAGAAAAAGCTAAAGATAGAAAGTTTGAAGGGGAAAACCCTAACTTGTAACCGACTCGACCTGCTACCCGAGACCTAGCCTATCTATATAAAGGCTAGGAGGGGGCGGCGAGGAGGACACGCGCAACCCTAGTTTCCACAACCTTCGCCAGATTACATCTGCGCACCATTGTAACTTTCGACTCCTTCAATAATTCCACGAGCAGACAAACAGGAGTAGGGACCTCTACGAGGCCTGAACCTGGGTAAATCCTTTGTCCCCCGTGTGCTTGTTTGCTAGCCGATAGATGTCTCCAGCGCTCCCTCCTTCTCCAAAACCCAAGTCCATAACAATGGACATTGATGAGTTAAACCCTCATCAATACATATCCTTGCTTTCTTTCCTAGTGTGCCTTTTCCACTAATTTTGCCCTCATGCCGTGATTCAGGAACACCGATGGGCTTAAGGTCAGGAATAAAGTCAACACAAAACTCAATGACCTCCTCTGTTCCATATCCCTTTGAGATGCTTCCTTCTAGCCTAGCACGGTTATGAACATATTTATTTAACTCTCCCATGAACCTCTCAAAGGGGAATATATTGTGTAGAAATACAAGACCAAGAATGTTAATCTCATCGGCTAGGTGAACTAGGAGGTGAGTCATAATATTGAAGAAGGATGGTGGGAACACCAACTCGAAGCTGACAAGACATTGGACCACATCTTTCTGTAACCTTAGTAGACTATCTAGACTGATTACCTTCTGAGAAATTGCATTGAGAAACGTAGATAGCTTCACAATGGGTACTCGAACATTTTTCGGCAGGAGTTCCCTCAATGCAATCGGAAGCAGCTAGGTCATAAGCACGTGGCAGTCATGAGACTTTAGGTTTTGAAATTTTTTCTCTGCCATATTTATTATTCCCTTTATGTTTGACGAGAAACCAGACGGGACCTTGATACTGTAAAGGACTTCAAAAAAGATTTCCTTATCTTCTTTGGTAAGAGCGTAGCTAGCAGTACCTTCAAACAGCTCTGGATGCATGACGTCTCGGTCTTTTATACGTTGTTGGTCCTGCTGTGCTTCAGGTGTATCTTTGCTCTTCCCATACACGCCCAAGAAGCCTAGCAGCGTCACACAAAGATTCTTCGTCAGGTGCATCACGTCAATTGCAGAGCGGACCTCTAGGACTTTCCAATTGGGTAGCTCCCAAAATATAGATTTCTATGGGTGCGTGTCCGACATCGTCCTTCGGAACAGATTGTCTACCAGGACCCTTTCCAAAGATTACTTTTAAATCCTTCACCATGTCAAATACATCATCACCAGTACGGCGGATAGGCTTACACCGGTTGTCTGCCTCACCATTGAAATGCTTACCTTTCTTTCTTAGGATGTGCGAGGGTGGAAGAAAACGACGATTCCCCGGGTGCACATTCTTCTTACATTTATCCAAATATATACTTTCAGTATCGTTTAAATAGTGTGTGCATGCATTATATCCCTTGTTTTGTCTGTCCTGAAATGTTACTAAGAGCAGGCCAATCATTGATTGTTATGAACAACAACGCTCGTAGGTCAAATTCCTCCTGCTTGTTCTCATCTCACACACGTACACCTTGTCCGTGCCACAACTGTAAGAGTTCTTCAACTAATGGCCTTAGGTACACATCAATGTCGTTGTCGGGTTGCTTCGGGCCTTGGATGAGCACTAGCATCATAATAAACTTCCGCTTCATGCACAACCAAGGAGGAAGGTTATAGATACACAGAGTCATGGGCCAGGTGCTATGACTGTAGCTCTGCTCCCCAAAAGGATTCATGCCATCTGTACTTAGACCAAACCATAAGTTCCTCGCATCACCTCCAAAGTCCGGAAACTCTCTCTCAATTTTTCTCCACTGCGACCCATCAGCGGGGTGTCTCAACATCTCGTCTTTCTTACGGTCTTCCATATGCGATCGCAACAACTTGGCATGCTCTTTGTTCCTGAATAAACGTTACAACTATGGTATTATAGGAGCATACCACATCACCTTGGCAGGAACCCTCTTCATGCGGCGCTCGCCCTCAACATCACCAGGGTCATCTCGTCTTATCTTATACCGCAATACAGTGCATACTGGGCATGCATCCAAATTCTCGTACTCCTCGCCGCGGTAGAGGATGCAGTCATTAATGCATGCATGTATCTTCTGCACCTCTAATCCTAGAGGGCAGACAACCTTCTTTGCTTCGTAGATACTAGCGGGCAGTTCGTTATCCTTTGGAAGCAACTTCTTCATTATTCTCAACAACTTTTCAAATCCTTTATCAGTCACACCGTTCTCTGCCTTCCATTGCAGCAATTCCAGTGTGCTACCCAGTTTTTTGTGCCCAACTTCACAATTTGGGTACAACAATTTGTTGTGATCCTCTAACATCTTCTTGAACTTCAATCTCTCCCTTTCAGTTACGTATTCTTCCTGGGCATCAGCAATGGCCCGACTAAGATCATCATCGGGCAGATCTGATGCCCGTTCTTCATCTTTTTATTCATCAATGTCTTCCATTATAGTACCATCGTATTCAGGGTAGTCGTTGTCATTCTCTTCTTCTTTGTTGTCTTTCATCATAACCCCTCTTTCTCCGTGCTTGGTCCAACAATTATAGCCGGTCATGAAACCGGACCGAAACAGGTGGCTGTGAAGGACTCTTGAGGAAGAGTATTCTTTATGATTCCGAGACATAAAACCATTCCGCTTGTTTGCCTCGGCCACAAGAAGAAAAGAATGCATGCCTTTAATGAACTCGTTAGAGAGTCAGTCAGCATACATCCATTGCCAGCTCATCTGCAATATATAATTAATTAAGTACATCAAACATAATCATAATTAATTAGTACTAATCTAAAACCAGCAACCGAGACTAAAGATATGATGAACCTTTAGTCCCGGTTGGAGGCACCAACCGGGACTAAATGTGGATGTGGAGACAACATGTCGACACTATGTCCTCAGTGGGCAACACTAAGCCAGTAAATTAAACGCTGACACTATTTTGGGTGGGTGGCAGCACTATGCCAGCGTGAGTGATTCGACATTATGTCATCAGTGCCTGACACTATGTTGTGCTGCTTAATCTATAAATAGATATGAATTCTTGTGAAGAACTGCAAGATGGTGTGCGAGACCAGGGACACCACTACGGCGGAGCTTCTCGAAGATGTCTTAGGACCTCGTCCTCAGACATCTTCGAGGAGCTCGCCGTAGAGGCACTCTCTAATATGTGAAATTAGTTAGCTCCACCAGCATACTGATTTAGCTAGAGAAGATATAAACTGAAAGATGGTGTGGGAGAGCAGGGACACCACTACGGCAGAGCTTCTCGAAGATGTCTTAGGATCCCGTCCTCAGACATCTTCGAGGAGCTCGCCATAGAGGCACTCCCTAATATGTGAATTGTGATGTCTTCTTATCAAGCTTTTATGAATTAACCCTATCTTTATTACAATTTTTTCAGTTTGTTGAACACAGTTAGACGAAGAAGGATATTTTGCCCAGCTAGCTAGTTAGAATGATGAACTCACGCATGTGTGTGCTTCTAAAATCAAATTTCGAGACTATGTGCCAAAACAAGATATATATAGATAGAATCCACATATTGTGATATTTACCTTAGAGTTCCTTACATTAATACAAGATAGATAGAATCTAAACATCGATCTCATGCTATCGTTGCAAAAATTACTACCAAACTAAATCCACAAATCCATCTATAAGATAGAGCATGAAATGAGCTAATATAGCAATGAGAGTTCAAAGGATGAAGTTGCTCACCTTTTAGAACCTTTGGATAGATGGGGCACCACAAAATATAGAAAAATCTTGAGGAAAAAAAGGGCATGAACTCGAGCTTGAAGCAAGAAAGAGAGAGAGAGAGGAGAGCCACCAGCTTGAATGGTGGCTCGGGCAGGGGAAGAAGATATAGCCAGACCTTTAGCCCCGGTTCGTGTCTAGAACCGGGGCTAAAGGTCAACCTTTAGCCCCGGGTCAACAAACCGGGACTAAAGGGTCTGGCGCCCGACCTGGCCTGCCTGAAACCCTTTAGCCCCGGTTTGTTACACGACCCGGGGCTAAAGGTCCCGTTCGAACCGGGGCTAGTGTCTGCCACCCCCCTAGGGCCAGTTCTAGCCGTTGGACCGGGGCATTAGTCCCGGTTTGTAGCAAAACCGGGGCTAATACCCATGGACCAAAGGTCTGTTTTCTACAAGTGACCTCTCGTCAAACTTCTCGTCCCTTTGTGTGGCATGGGTCTTCGCGTCAGCCATGCACTTCTCGATCAAAGCTTGGAGCCTTTCGTCGGGCGGTCCCATGGCCTTCATCGCCTTGGCCTTCTTCTGGCCAAACTCCGGCCGACCCTCGGCCGCTGGTGGCGCAGAAGCATCTAGGTTGTAGACGAAGTCCTTTGCTTTGGCGAGTGACAGGCGCACGTCCCTCCACTTATCGCACGTCAAAATCCCCATGAAGACGTGGATGAACTTGAAGTTGAGGCCATTGTGGTCGTCATCTTAGAGGCTGAACACACGGAGCATCAGTGAACAGAACGACGAAGTTCGGTCATGATCTGGGCAGGAACTAGGTGACACTACGGCGAAGAGCTAGATTACCTTACGCTCGAAGTCAGCGCCGCTCTCCGGGCGAGCTTCTATTTCTGTTGGATAAGGCCCCAATGGGTGGCCATGGCCTTGTCGCCGCACTCCATGTGAATCACATTAAAGTAAGGATCCCAAAGTTTTTGTTTGTCAAACACAATCTTGATCCTCTTCCAATAGGTATTGGATTTTTCATTCACCCTGGTGATCGGGTTGACAGACACGGTCTTACAAGATTCGGCGAGGCACTCATCCTCCCTCATCATCCCCTTGATGCGGGCCTCGCCCTGCGTTGCCGATGGGTCCTTCCTCTTCTTTTACTTCTTCCCCTTCCCCTTGCAGCTCGCCGAACCCTCCTCTAGATCGTCCTCGACTTCTTCTTCCTCTGGGTTCTCGCCTTCTTCTTTGTTCAGGTCATCATTGAACCCTTGCGTGCCTAGGCCATGCTCGGCGGCGGTACATGCTTCCTCTTGAGTGAAGTAATATGGAGGTGAATCAACGGTCGTGGAGCCGAACATGATCATAGTGTGCATCACAAAGTCACCTGGCATTCCGTTGAACGAACTGCCGGCGTCGGTGGTGGCGGCGTGGGCAGTGGCGGTGCCGAACATGTGCGTCAAGGAAGAACCGCGGCTTGGGGCGAAAGGCAGAAGACCACGGGGAAGCGCCGATGACATCCCCGGTAATAGGACATTGGGGTTAAAGCTGCCTAGTTGGTCACCGTCGTACTCCGGCGAAGGAGAGAACCTCGTGTGCGGTGTGGTGTGGGAGCTGCTCTCCTCGAATAGCACCGACGAGGACAGCGAGAAGGCCACTAGGGAGACGCTCAACTGGCTGCGTCATACAAGGCCGGGGAAGTACTGGCCGCTGTGGTGTTGCGGGAACACCATGGACACCATCGCCGCCGCCTGCGCCTGGGGTTCCTCCGCCTGCGCTAGGATCTCCTGCTTCGCCTTGAGGGAAAACGAAAACAAACGGAGGGAAATCGATAGCCGGGGCCCTCTCGCCTTTTTTCTTCATCCGGCGCCTCTAGGAAAACCCAGACGCTTTAGGTTTGGCACGACTGGGCCTTTTTTGCCGTCCTGATTAAAAATACAGCTCCTGGACGTTTTCAGAGCATGAGTAGAGATGCTCTAATAAATTAGCCGTGAGATCTCCGTCCAATGCTTCAACCTTTTGCTTTTCTAAAGTCTCGCATACACAGAAAGATCTTAGGCATCACAATTGTGACTAAGAAGAAATCATGTGCGATAGTCAACCGCACATTATCACATGCATGATCAAAAGCAGGCTTCTTTGACCATTTAACCAAATTTCATCTCCCTTTATTGTCAAATACATGTACGACGGCACTATGCCACTATATATGGCAGATTAACCAAACGACACATTGTATGTTTTTCGTTCCTTCCTAACCTTTAACAATCGAACCACCATTAGAGATCAAAGAATAGTTAGTACAAATTAAACAACAGGACACAAAAAAAACTATCAACAAATCTTAATTATATTTCCTTTCCACTTATCGCTCGGCAAAGCTTGGCGATGTTCTTATGCCATTTGGTCACTCGGCATCTTCTTCGATGGTGCCCAGCGGCGTGAGCGCCCTCTTCGCTGGTGGAAATGCCGCCACGGCCAGCCTCTTGCCAGTTCTAGCCGGACCACCCGAACCTGTCAGCGAGTCCTCCCCGAGAGTCCTCTCGTTCAGCTTCTCGTTGACTTGGCCGTCGACGTCGGCAGGCCGGCTCTCCGCGTGCACCGGCGTGACGCGCGCCTTCCTGGTGCCGGCGCCGCGCGCGCGCCCAAGGGGGCGTGCTGTCGCCGCCAGTGCCTCACTCGCCCGCACCGCCATGGCTGCCATGTCAACGCTCGACAGGGGTCGCCCGAGCATGGCCGCGGGGAGCACGAAGTATATCTGGCCAGGACGGAGCAGCTCGCCGCCGTGGAGCGCCGGAACGTCCTCGTCGAAGTAGAGCGCGTCGGAGCTGCACACGAAGAACCGGCGTCCCGCATTGTCGCCGAGGACATCGGAGACGCTGACAGCAGGGGAGGAGGCAGGGAACTCTGTCAGCGAGCCGTCGGCGGCGATGACGCGGGCCGACGACGGCTGCTGCTGAGGCGAGACGCTGCTCCGGTGGTTGTGAGAAAGGCCTGATCCCATTAACAGTTTCTGTATACGAATGAATGGGTTTGGTGTTTGGTGACGAGGAGGCTGGAAAGAAGATGACTTTATAGATGACGCGCCGAACGTGGAGGACAGTAGGAGGGACAAGGTTGAATTTTGAAACGAATAAAATTATCATATTTACGTTTCGCTCCCCTCGTTTTGTGTTATTGTGAGCTTGTTACTCGCGAGGATTCGTTCATTTCTTTTCAACCCCAAACCGTCTATGTTTCCTATCATTAAATCGTTGCATATATATAGTGTTCGTACTTTAAAAAAATTCTGTATGCAATATTATTTTATTCATCAGTGATATCACAATTTTTTTCATCCAACCCTTTATGTTTACTTACAAAATCACCACGATTGGATTTCACGTAACCCCCACTTCATTAATTAACTTTCAACAACAATACCGATGTTCGGATAGGCTACTGCAGATAATCTAAATGGATGCTTTCAAGTGTGTATTGGTGGTTCTGTCAAGCTTAGAAACTAATTTTGGCCAAATAGTTAATTAGTTTAGCTGAAATTTTGACTGTGCATTAGGGCGACCATTCAGATACTCTGGAATTCTTTCGAGTTTTTCTAGGAAGGTGACTTTCAACAAAAAACATGAAGCTTCAAACTTGAAACCCTAATTCCGAGCGATGATAGTAAACTTGCTCTAGCATTTGAATAGTTCACACAATGAACTATTTAGGTCCTTCACAAAACTCCATCCAAAATTAATCCATGATTCCAAGAATCACCAATACATACTGGAAACCTCTACTTGGGTTATTGGAATCGTGGATTCTTGGAATCACCAGTTATGTGCAATGACATGTTTGAATTTTGATGTCTTCCAGGTTATGAAACTTAGTGGTGCATGGTGGTTTACTGTTTGTAAGAAAAGTTAAGCAACTATATTATGTTAAGATTATTCTGACTCGATATTTACCCAAAGTAGACAGTTGTTGATGTTTGATGAAGAACTTCGGTGATGCCCATGTTCATAGAGGGCTCTTTTCACTTGAAGATCCAAATCAGATCGACATGATACAACGAAGGACGACAAAGCCCACCGAGGTTTTGGCGCGTCTTTGACCACCCGCCACGGCTGGTCTAGACAGTTGTGCCCTCTAATTAACCCGATTCTCATAATTTTAGGATTTGTTTATAACACATATAGCTCTAGAACAAGTTAATATTTTATCTTGTGATCAACTTAACGTAGAAATTATTTTTGATTCCAGGTCAACCGGTTTTTTTGGGCGAATAAACCAGTTGAATTTGCAGCTATTAATTAATTAATTTTAAAACCAAACCACTTTGAGAAGATGATCGCATAGCCTCTCCTCCAAGAAAGAAGGCCTCGAGTCCACCTGCCTGCGTTTGCGAAACACCATCTCGACGAGGACCAGGATGCAAAGTCCACGCACTAAGCGCAAACCAGCCAGGACTGACGGCAGGTGAGGGAAGTCACGGAACCATAAACCATCGGCTGGGGTCGGCGTGTGGGCGCTGACGCATCGGCCGCACGTTGTTTTGGATAGGCATCGAGTATACGCGTATCTATCTAGTACTATACGTTTTCGTTTTTCTGCGAGGCGAATATACCCGCGTAATTACCGTTTCGTTTTCCGAGTCAAAAGAAAAAAATACTACTAGTACTACTGTTTCGTTCCCCGCGTGGTGACTGGTGGCTCACCGCACGAAACCGCGGGCTCTCTCTCGTCTTGCCCTCCTCCTCACGCTAACCCCAAGCCGAGGCACTGCAGGCTCAGTCACAGCTGGTGCGCGGTGCACTACCGCGTATCAGCGTACGCGACGGGGTTTCTTCTTTCCCCTGCATGCCTCTGTTCCCGCGACTTGCTGTTTTCAACTTGGTTTCCCCTGTTTGGCGACGGGAATATGCTAATGCTAGCTTAGCTGCACCGCATTTCTGAACCCAGTGCGAACTGTAGAGATATCAGCGAGATGTGAACATCGTGGGTGCGTTTGGTAGTTGGCCGAGGACAGACAGGTTCCGTGGAAAAAAAGTTGGGCTGATTGCTTGCCTGTCCATCTCTTCCCCATTGTTGTCAGCACGGATTTTAAAGCACTTTGTGGAAGGCCCGTTGCAATGTACAACAACAGGTTGCGCTTGGCCTAGATTCGCTGTCTCCATCCCATAATATATGATGCCCTCAAATGTCTTGGTTGTTGGTTTTTTTTTTTTTGCGAAATTCTACGGATCTATTAATAACAACTATTGAGAAAAGACTGATTGATAGCTTTGTTCACCTACCAATTAGGCATACTTTAAATACAAATTCAAATGGACCGTATTTGAATCATATTCCTGTTATAGGTGAACTAACACAAGTACTATTTCATATATTCTTAATTGATGAGTTTGATGCTAAGTTTAGGAAACTAGTATTTGACCGATGATTATGCAAGTAGACATCAATGTCCATGAGGTAATCTATATTTACCAAGTGTCTTGTACATTTTGTAAATAGTTTTCGCTTGCCGTTTGTTAATGTCTGATTATCTCATGAGTACGGCATGCAAAGATTTATGTTATGAGCCCTTCAGTTTAGTTGTTAGTGCTATATGTAGCATATGATTATGCTTGATGTGTGTGTGTGCAAGAGCCCCAATTGATTGAGTGTCAATCTGGTCTTTTCCACACACATTGCTTATGAGGCAATCTTTTTGTTCTCCATTCTCTTCCAATGGTCCGTGATTACAAGTAATGTATATGCTCCTTAAATATATGGATTGTAAGGGATGATCTTATCATACATTGAGCTTTATACCGGATTTTTTCCTTGCACAATTCTCTGGGTATGGTAGAACCACCTCTTTGCAGTATGTCTGCTTGTTCAATGAGGCAATCTTTTTTATTCTTCATTCTCTTGTAATGGCCTATGATTACAAGTAATGTATATGCCCCTTGAATATATGGATTGCAAGGGCTGATCCTATCATATCTTGAGCTTTATACAAACATTTCTCCTTGCACAATTCTCTTGGTATCATAGAACTATCTCTTTATAGTGTGTCTGCTTGGTCAATGAGGTATTTTTATCATTTCTCCTTATATAATAAAAAATTTCTTGATTTTTAGTAAGAGAAATGATGACAATGTATGTTAACAGAGCTGGTTCTACTGGACCAGAAGGTCTGTACAACCAAAATGGTTCTACATTTCTTCTGATTCTGGTAGCACCAGCTCTATCAAACCAATATGGTTGTGCTATGTTGATGCTCTATATTTGTTGCAATTCTAACCATTGTTGTCTTTTTTGTAGGCACTGCAGCTAGGTGAAACTATTGAGGTAGAGGGGAGGGATCCAACAAAAGATAGAGAGGAATGCCTATCAATTTTGGGAATTTCCATGAACAGTGCAACCCTACCCACTTCATCAAGTGTCTCTTTACATCTAGGTTAGGGGTGTTGCAAATCCCTCCTGGATTCAGGCAGTACTTGGGCACGCTACCAAAAAATATTATCCTGAGGACTCACACTATTGCAACTGGGATGTGAACCTGAAGGAGCAGGATGGCAAAGCCATCATCGATCAGGGTTGGGTGGCTTTTGCCATTGCTCACAACATGAGGATTGGCTACTTCGTCACCTTCAAAAAGCTAAATGAGATGGAGTACCGCGTGGTTATCTTCGACTACTCCTGCTATGAGGTGGTGACAAAGTGCCTAGATCATGGTGATGCCACCATGAGGATCCTCGATGGCAATGAGCAGGAGCGGATCTAGGCCCCAGGCCACCAGGGCCATGGCCCGGGGTGCGGCGACGGCCGCGTGGCTTGCCGAGGCACTATAGCAACACTGTTTGAGACTGTTTTCAACTGTTTTGTATTTTCTATATGAAGGTGGCCCGGGGTGTCGCTCAGTGCTAGGTACGCCACTGCGAATGAGTAGAGTGAACGTTTATTATTGATGATGTGGTGAACTTATCTATAAGTTTCTGAAGTACTAGTGAACTTATCCTAAATGATCGTTTACTATGCTATTGTCCTAAGTTAACTATTGTGCGGCTAAGTTAGGTACTAAGTATGATCGCAGTACTATGAAATGTGTGCTATTTCGTTGTGTGCTATGCTACTTGATGTGTTCTATGAGAGTAAGATGGTAACCTCACCACTCGTGAGAAGAGGTAACAATAGCCGCTACTTTGCATAGAATCAAACAACAATGCACTGTTTGAGTAGGCTGCAATATGGATAACCAAACAGCTACGAGTCCAATCTCCCAAGAGCCAAAAATAGTATGGACAGACAACCAAAAAAATGGACAACATGGCTCGAGCACCGTTTCTGCGTGTACATGTCCTCTGGGACCTGACCAGGACCATACAAAAAATAACCGCACTCTACCAAACGTGGCCTGCTGCCCTATGCAGTTGCTTTTTGCGCGTTCCAACTACTAAGAGCATCTCTAATGGCTGCCCTATAGTGGAAGTACCCCAAAAGTCTAAAACTGCTACCCTAAAAGGTTTTGGGGCACAAAAATGGGTGTAGATTTTCTGGTTGCCCTATAATGGGCAGCGATTGTCCTGTAATAGGGCGCAACTGCCGCGTAGTTGCCTCTCTTTTTTCCTATTTGCAATTCATTTTGATCTAAACATTCCAAAACAATAGATCTATGAAGTAAAATATAACTATTGCAATATCATGACAGAAAGATCAAATAGTTTGCCAAATCCGCATAGCATAGTTCGAAATGTAAACATAGTTCGCACACAAACAAAAGGTAGCAAAGTTGTTCAAACATGTAAATAAAATGTGCAACATAGTACTCAAGCATCATTGTGCTCATAATGTTGTTGGCTTCCGTTGTCTCCACTGTGCCATGACCGGTGTTGTTGTGATCATTGCCATCTTCCATGCCTTCCATGGTTCCACCTCCTCCCATGCCTCTAACTCCTCCTCCGTTGGTTGCTTCCATGCCTCCCATGCCTCCAATACATCCACCCAAGTTTGCCACTCCTTCCATGCCTCCCATGCCTCCTCCCATGTTGGCCACTAGAGCATTCATTCGGCTCCGCAGACGTTGGGTTTCCTCCCTCTCACACAGCTGAACACCTGAAGGAAAAGAAGAAGGTCAACTTCCATGACCGAATGAATAAAACTAGGGGTATTTTGCGAAATACTTACAAAGCATCTTCTCGCTCGCCCTAGAAATTTATTCTAAGAAATATGACTCGCGATCCAGCGTTTTGCGCATTTTTGATTGCGATACGTCTACCATTGCTTGCACAACTCGAAGATTACCTTCAAGTCTCTTCACATGTTCAATCTTCTCCACGTACAACGGCGGATCGACAACACGAATAATGGCAGTCTCGGATGCACCCACCTCAGAAGAAGATGGTTGCGCATCCGAAGCATGATTGAACCCAGAAGGGGCAACCGAATCAAGAAATATCTGGCAGGACAGATGGCAAGTACAAAAATATTCAGTGAACCAGAAAGCCTGCATACATAGCAACATATACATTGTTTATACATGCAAAACCAAATACTTCTCGACATGAGGAGTAGTTTGGCAATAGAAACCAGGTTCATTACAAGCAACTAAACAAAAGAGAATCCTCTATGACTACAGGAAGATTGTGGAGCAGATTTTTCTGCGGATAAAGTAGCACTGGCTGACAGAGCATCAGCCGAAGAAGGCACAACTGGAGCAGTACTCCCAGAAGGAGCTCTAGTCGAAGGATGGGAAGCAAATATCTCGGGACCTCTACCCATACCTAGGAGAAGCCGCGTGTAACAACCTCGGACCCTACGCTGTAAGTTCAAGCCTGGATAAACCAGAAGTGGTTAAGGAATTTACAGTGGGGGCCCAGGGCCACCCACGTGTAGGCCCGTCAGCCGCCCTAACCACTTACAAGAACATCAGGACAAGAGCGAGCGGCGTAGGCAACACGCGAAGAGATCAAATACATACACAAGTGAGTATGTATGCAAGCTACCTTACAACAGTTCTCAGAGCCATACCATCTAAAAGAAATAGAAATATTGCAACGCCATACGGCAAGATCCAAATATCCTAGATAGAAATAATAGTGTAGGATAGCTCCTCATACATCAATCAACAGAGTATCAAGCGGAAGCGGGAAACAAGATCCAAGTATGGATAAGAAGCAAATCGGCATAAGATGCCACATAACTAAGCACATCCCGCCCACAGATCTCACGGATCCCCATCCCCGGAATCTCTACACCGAGTGGTCGTTGCCAACATCATCTGTCTCCTCCACCCAGTATCCATCTTGCGAATACACCTGTTCATCTGAATCAAACAATTTATTGTGTGAGACCCTAGGGGTACTCAGCAAGTCTTTATGCCTCTAAAGGGGACATATACCTGGGGTGACGCAATTGCAACGAAAGATAATAACTAACAAGTCTATAGATACTCGCTAACCATCTGCCTAACCAATGATAGGCGGATGTCCGTTAATTAGAAACAACAGTTATAACAGTATAAAGTAACAGATCCATCCTCCTTCTCGCTTACCAACGAGAAAGCGGACGAACAACCCATCCGTTGGCAGTTTTATTAACCATTCCATGAGTATTGCACTAATTACTAGTCAGATATTTAGTCAAATTAAAAATGGTACTTTAGTTATACTTGTCTATGATCGAGAAACTGTGCTCCAAGTCGTCCATAACCGCGGACACGGCTTTCAGAAAGATTTACCCTGCAGGGGTGCACAAATAGCAACACACACTCGATCAACCTCGGAAAAACCAACTCAAAACCCAACGAGGCATTCACGACAAAGCGATCACAGGGTTCATAAAATATTTCAGGGAGCCACCCCATTAAGCTACCCGCAACGAAGTTGGCCGACTCCGAGACGAACCCAAGGTTTGTGCCAATGGCTGTAAACGACTGGGAGCCCGAAAGTGTGACTGGGCTTGTCGATACCGCGAAAACACTCCGCAATTCCTAAACAGTACAGGTGCTCCACCCACAATCTTAAATAAATCAGTTAATCATGGCATAGGTACAGGATAGTAATAAATCCCCAAACTACTTTGTGGCCCCAAGAAATAGAAATGAATCAAGCTCTGGCTCAGGGGGGTCCATAAGGCCTCCCGGATGTGGATAGTGCGAATAGTCAAGGAACAGGAATCAAGTACTCGGGGTCCTACGGGACACAAGTGAGCATGAAAAACCAAATAACAGATATTGCCCACCGGTGCCTCTTTCATTAGTTATCCCATACTACTCAGGTTAAGTTGTTTAGGTACCTCGTTATCCATCAGACTCTCACATACCCTACACATGTTGTTCTATGACTCGCATGGCTCAAACAACTCCTGTAGTAATGGCTCATGGGATGGAGGAACAAGCTCGGTGGGGTCTAAAGTAAAGGCTATGCAGTACTTGGGATTCAATTTAATGCATTCGCGACTCAATGATGCAAGAATAAGATAGAAGCAATAGGTACTATATGTATGCAAGCATGTGGTAGTGCTTGCCTGGTAGCTCAGTTGAAGCGAGATATGGATCTGGGTAGTACTCCTGGGATTCCTGATAATTCCCCTGCTCGGTGTCTATTCGAAATAAGAACCAAACAAACAAGGGCCAACATAAATATAATGCACAAACATATGAATCAAATGCGAAAAGAAAACAAGCATGCCATGATGAATGATGCAAAATTTACATGGCATAGCATAGCATGGCATGGATGAGGTGTGGGGTACAAGAATAAAGCATTTATTAAGTTTTTAGTCATGTTTTGCTCCCATATAACTTGCTGTCCACTTAATATTTATATGATGCATGCTTAAAATCATATCATGAAATGCGTAGTTAGAACGGGCTCGTCGCGCTGATCGATTTAGACATATTATTTGTCAAATTTGGAGTTATAGAATTAAAGTTATTAATTAATTAAGAAAAGGCATTTTTATTGCAATTTAAACAATTTCGAAAATTTAAATTAGTCAAACATTATTTTGGATGGCGTATTTGAAATCCTCACATTTTTCTAATTCAAAAACATATATTATTTGTATTATTTGGATTTACCAATTAAAAGTTATTAATTTCTGGATTTAAAATCATTTTAAACATTTCTGGAAAACATTTTTATTAACAGAAAAGGACGCAGGCTTTTTATACTCAGAGAGATCTAGCCACCATCACAGACAAGTGGGCCCGGCGCTGACTCAGCAGCAGGTGGGTCGCAGTGGTCCACACGGGGCTTTTCTCACCGAGGGGTTGTTCAGCCCGTGAGATTGACAGGTGGGGCCGGCGGTTCGCCCGGCCACGCACGGGCGCGCGAACAGGGCGCAGCCACGTGGCGCAGACGGGGGTGTGGGTTGAGGCACAAGAAAACTGGGTACCTTTTTATAAAAATGCCACAGCACATGACAGGTGGGCCTGGTCTGGAGTGCGGGTCGAGGAAACAAAAAGGCAGGAGGGTATCCGCAAAGTGCTCCGGCTACTGTTCTTCTTCTCAGTGTTTCTGACGAAACTGAAGAACGCAGGGGACAAGCACGGCGGGGGTTCGATCCCGCGATGCGGCGCGCGCGCAGGCGGCGGCGACCACTGGGGTGGGCTTGGTTTGATGCTGGGTAACGGCTGCGCGGACAGAAGACCCTACCGCGGCGCGACGGCGGAGAAGCAACCGCGAGCACCATGCACAGAGGGCGCTCGACAGAAAGACAGGTGCATACAGGAAGTGTAGGCATGCGAGAGGATGTCAGGGGGGATCAGTGCCTCACCGGGAGTGGGTTGGTGGTGGTGGATCGAGCCGAAGCGCAGAGGATTGGCGGGGTAGCTGGGGTTCTGCCGCTAGGGTTTTCTCGCCGGATCACGTCGGGGTGCAGCAGGTACGGCCGTATCCTCCTTGTCTGGCGCACATGGACGATGCAGAAGATCTTCTCGGTCTTCCTCGACAACGAGCGCCACGCCCGCCTCCTTGTTATGGTGGTGGGGAGAAGGGGCCGACGGTGAGGTTGTCGGGGATGGGAGAGAGAGGGGGTAGCAGGTTAGCTGGGGTCTTGGTGGGGATGGGCAGGGCCCTGGGGATCTGGGGACGGCGCCAGGTACGAGAGGGGTAGATAAGAACGAGGGAAGAGAGAGGCACATGGGGTGGCTCGGGTGGAAAAAGGTGGTAGGGTTCCCTTTTCTCCTCCCTCTCTCACGTGGTAGACCAGGCTCGGGAGAGGTCTGGGTGTCCACAGCTGGGGCCAGAGGGGACAACGCATGGCTCGGTGGGGTTTCCCTTGGCAGTGAGAAAGAGAGGAACAAAGAGGTAGATAGGCTCGACCGGGTAGGGAGGTGTCGAGCAAGGGTGGCTCGGCCAGGGTAGCTAGGCTAGGGGGTTTTGGGTCGAGCCAGGGTGATGGTACAGGGAGGCTCGGCCTGGTAGGGATGCAACTAGGATAGAGAGGGGAGGGGTTGGGTCTTAGCCGAAGCTAGGAAGGAGGATGGTTAGGGTTTAGGGTTTGAGCTAGGTGTAGATAGAGAGAGAAGATAGCTAGGTTTAGCTAGAAAAAGAGAGAGGGTAAAAGATAGATGGATGATCTAGGGTTTGGAGTTGATATGGAACCCCAAACGAAATTTGAATTCCAAACAAAAGGGGAAAACCAAAAGACCAAAGGAGAGGGGGATGGGAGGAAATGATCTTACATATCTCATGCACATGATACTATTTTGGGAAAACAAAATATACATCTCATGTATGCTTGACAAAGAGAAAACCACTAAAAGAGTTGCAAGGTGGAGGACAAGTGAAGATAAGCATCTATTTGGTTCATTTGTTTCATTTGATTTCAAACAAGCTCCACCCAAATATTCCAAAAGAAACCAAAATAGAAGAACATGAGAGAGGCCTTGCATGGGCCATGCATGAAGAATAATTGCCATATTCATTAGTTGTGAAAACAACTACATATACATATGGGCATCTATTACATCCATGCACAACCATACTTGAATAAAGACCACACCCTAAGCTACAAGCTTGTTGATATATGGTAAGGGTGGATTTAAGCATACCTGAATATAATAGGCCATGCTAGTGTGTATGTCCCACTAGAAGATCATTTGGCCACAATTATATTTAAACAATGCTCAATTATTCCCAAAACAACCCATATGGAAGATATATGAAATATTCTACTCACACGGCATGCAAAGGTGACCATGAGGCTTCCCATAGTAGTATTGTGAAAACAACATGATGCATATATGGGAGCATGTGGAAGTAGAAGTGGATCCATCCCAACCCGCATGAGCTAGAGGTAAAACCAAATAAAATGCAAAGCTCACATATAGTTGGATGGTGGAATTATGGGGTGGTGACAAAGAAAGGTGGTGGAGTACTTAAAAGATATGCCCCCAACTCAACTTGGGCAACAAGCATTTATCAAGAACCAAATACAATGTATCAAAAGGCAAATACAATTAATAGTGCATATGAGATAAGAACCAAATGGAAAAAGGGTTTTATATCATGCTCAAATGCAATGTGGCATGATGACATGAGCATGATATAATTATGATGCAACAATTATATGTAGGAAGTAGCATATATATAGACTAGGCTAGTAGCATTGCAATTGTTAGACAATTGGGATGCTACACCGCGGATACTTCTTGGCCCTCTTAATGAAGGGTTTAAGATCAATTGATTTGCCATCATCGGCGACTAGAATAGAGGAGCTAACCTTCTTCCAGTCAACCTTCTCGTCGTCTGCCATCGCCAAAGCCATGGAAGTTTCGGCGCCACTCTTTGAATGAATCATGTTGTGCCCCATCAGCGGGTTTGGATCAGCACCAAAGACAGTGACGAGGTCATTCAAATCTGTCGGCACCTCCTTCACTGGTAAAACTTCATCATGAAGGCTATTGAAGGCGCGACGCGAACGAATCAGAAGGTTGCGATGTGTGAACACTGTTGGCCTCAAGAGTCCCAACAACATCCAACCAAGGGGCAACCTTCTTGTCCTCATCCAACATCAGAGATTGGCTGTTAAGCTCTACCTAAAGGATACCACTAGTAAGAAATAATAACCAAAAGGAGAAAATGCGACTAGAAGATTATGACGAAGGAACTCACGAGTCAAAGAAGTGTTGAGGGCTTCTAGTCGCTTCCTGAGATTCTCATCTCGTTCGGAGAAAGCAATCACCTGCTTCTCCCTTTCTTTAGCGCCAGCCTTGGTTTTCCGCCTGGCCTCCTCCAACGCCTTATCCGTGACCCACAATTTGGCCTCAATATCTTCAACACGCTTCAGAGCCTCGTCCCGGACAACCCAAGATTCTTTGGCAGCGACTGGATATTTGGAAATTTGCACAAAGTCAATATAAAAGCCAGTAACAACAATGATATCAAGCGACATAACGAACCTTTAGAACCTTCGGCTTCATCGTGGATTTTGATAAAACGGGAGGCCATATCAACCATCTCGCGCATCAGCGGTTGCACCAAAAGGAACATGAGCGTCGGAAAAATCAAATATAGAGGCAAGTCACAAGAACAAAATTTACGAGTGGTACTTACATCTTGCATATCGACCTCGACAGGGTTCTCGGTGATTGCCACACCCTTTCCCGCAATTTTTCTTCTTTTTTGCGGTGGCGGCGTCAGGGAGGCACCAATATCCTTCTGGATCGGCTCTGCTGCAAGCGAGTCATGTGTTTTTTTTTTCAGATTCATCGAGAGCTTGGGCGACTTGGCCAAAGGAGGGGCAATGGTGGCGCCAAGGGGAGACAAAGGAGGATCTTCTTCTTCATCATCACTGCTGGAGCAAAATAAATTTCTTTCTCATCTCAAGTAAAAGAAAAACTACCATTAGTAAGAATTAAAAGGAGACAATAGTACTTACGAATAAATGCCCCATGTTAGTTCGAAGAGATTCATCTACGATAGAGTCGATGAGACAAGAAACTACAGATTCGAACCATTCGAATCATCCGAGTCTTCGACCGTTTCTACAGCCTCAACATGCTTCCTCTTCTCAGCAGCAAGCACACTTCAGAAATCTCGAGACTTGCCAAAGCAACAGAATGAGTGTGTGAAGAATATTCAGCAGCAGATGAGTCCTCTTATTCATCAGGGACAATCCCAGCTCCGGTGAAATCCTCAGATAGAGAGGGACTGCTTGGCAGCTCACCATTCTCCAGAAGGGGAGGAAGAGCAGAAAGGTGGTCATAATCCTACATGATAAAGGAAACAGGTTAAAGGCAACAAAAATACTATAAGCATATAAAGGAGCACAAAAAAGGGGGAAGTAACTCACATCTGGGAGCAAAATTTTCTTGCCAAAAGGCTTCACCTGACAATCTGAAGGAACCATACTTTTCTTCACCAGCGTGGTAAATGAGCGAACACTCTTCTCATAAATATTGAGAGGAAGTTCATCCGGTGAAATCCTCATAGGATCCTTCTTGCCGGTGTAAGCCCACATACGAGAGAGCCTTGCGTGGATAGGCCGAATACGCACCCAAAGAAAGTAGGACAAGATCTGTAGCCCTGACAACTCCTTGCCAACCTCAATACGTAGTTTTTCTATCTGCGCTAGCAAGGGCTTGATCTCCTTCATTTCTTCAGGAGTTGGGTGCTGGCCTTCGATAGGTCTTCAATTTTTCTTCTTTTTTGCGGTGGCGGCGTCAGGGAGGCACCAATATCCTTCTGGATCGGCTCTGCTGCAAGCGAGTCATGTGTTTTTTTCAGATTCGTCGAGAGCTTGGGCGACTTGGCCAAAGGAGGGGCAATGGTGGCGCCAAGGGGAGACAAAGGAGGATCTTCTTCTTCATCATCACTGCTGGAGCAAAATAAATTTCTTTTTCATCTCAAGTAAAAGAAAAACTACCATTAGTAAGAATTAAAAAGAGACAATAGTACTTACGAAGAAACGCCCCATGTTAGTTCGAAGAGATTCATCTGCGATAGAGCCGATGAAACAAGAAACTATAGCTTCGAACCAGTCGAATCATCCGAGTCTTCGACCGTTTCTACAGCCTCAACATGCTTCCTCTTCTCAGCAGCAGGCACGCTTCAGAAATCTCGAGACTTGCCAAAGCAACAGAATGAGTGTGTGAAGAAGATTCATCAGTAGATGAGTCCTCTTATTCATCAGGGACAGTCCTAGCTCCGGTGAAATCCTCGGATAGAGAGGGACTGGTTGGCAGCTCACCATTCTCCAGAAGGGGAAGAAGAGCAGAAAGGTGGTCATAATCCTACATGATAAAGGAAACAGGTTAAAGGCAACAAAAGTACTATAAGCATATAAAGGAGCACAAAAAAAGGGGGAAGTAACTCACATCTGGGAGCAAAATTTTCTTGCCAAAAAGGCTTCACCTGACAATCTGAAGGAACCATACTTTTCTTCACCAGCGTGGTAAATGAGCGAACACTCTTCTCATAAATATTGAGAGGAAGTTCATCCGATGAAATCCTCATAGGATCCTTCTTGCCGGTGTAAGCCCACATACGAGAGAGCCTTGCGTGGATAGGCCGAATACGCACCCAAAGAAAGTAGGACAAGATCTGTAGCCCTGACAACTCCTTGCCAACCTCAGTACGTAGTTTTTCTATCCGCGCTAGCAAGGGCTTGATCTCCTTCATTTCTTTAGGAGTTGGGTGCTGGTCCCACGAATCGATCCTTCGATAGGTCTTCTAGGGGTCAAAAGGAGCCAACCCAAAGGTCTGGCCCTTGTTTTTCTGGTCCTTGATGTAAAACCACTTGGTTTTCCACCCTTGGACAGAATCCGAGATTTTGAAGTCAAAATAGTCAACTTCATAACAAACAGAGAAAATGGCGTCACCAACATCATAAATAAGAGTATCGATGGTGTTGCAGCGAACGTAAAAGAAATACTTCCATGGCGTCCAATGGGGATGAATTCCGAGGAAGCACTCGCAAAGAGTAATAAAGCAGGCGACATGGAGAATAGAGTTGGACATGAGCTGGTAAAGCTGCACTCCATAAACGAAGAGGAGACCGCGGAGAAATTCATGAACCCGCTAGCCAGATTCGAGGGTCGGGGTAGCCTCATCTCCTAGGAGTTTGTAGGAGCCCTCTTCAATGAGGAAATTGTTGCGCACCTCGCACAGCTCTCGCTGGCTGCACTTTGAAGGAGCCCATCCAATGTCCCTCTTCTTCATCGCCTTGGCAGCAGCGGCAGAGGTCCCCACCTTGGCGGTAGCAGCAGAAGTCCCGACCTTGGATTTGCCCATGGTGGATCTTGTGAGGGAGAGGTAAGTGCTCAAAGAAACAGGAACATGCAAGAACAACGAGCGTAGCTGCGGCGCAAGGAAGAAGAAGCATGCAACAAGGGCGAGTAGTAAAAAACAGTAAAAGGACTCTCCATTAGTTTATAAGGGGAAGGAGCAAGAAGTTCAGCCGTTAGATAAGGGCGGTGAAACATCAAGACATGCGGGATGAAGACACGTGGTACTGATTTGCAAAAGGATAAAAATCGTGGGCAGTTATTACCACGGTAAAAGCGTAAGAAAATCACACGATTCCTCGATTCTCATGCAAAAAGTGCATCGTGCAGTCAACAATCACCGTTGACATGCCGCTCAAGCGTCATCATTACCGCAGCGCAGACCCACCATTGTAACGTCCCATTGGGTCTCGTTTCTCGGAAGCCATTTTCGATACGCTCACTTCGTCAGCCATGACGTTATAGAAAGCAATGAAAAAACTCAGGTATATTGAACAATGGATCCAAGAAATATCACTACAAAGACATGAGTCAAACAAAATTCTTTAGATAAAGAATTGAGCCTACAATCGAATATAAATATTCGACTATATCCTCGGGGGCTACTCTTATCGGGAGCGCTGTCGCACACCCGTTAGAAGAAACTTAGTTCTACATATGAAGTCACGTTGTGACCCGAAGAAAAAATTTCCTCGTGTGTTGAAAACACATCCAATAAAATAAAATCTCCGATGAAGGAGATAGATATGAATTTATGAGTATTACATTACTGTATCCTCAAACCTTTTCTCCCATCGAGAGCGTTTATAAACATTACCCAAGAAAATAAGAAGCTGATAACTTTAGTAACTCCAACAACCAAACAAGGCAGTCGATAAAATTTCAACAAATCTCGAACCGCGCCCGACGCGATAATAAGTCTGATGTCGTGTCCATCATGAAGGTAAGACCCCAGGATTCATCCGGTGTGGCCTGGTAATCGTACATGAATGCGTTCTGCCAGTAAATTATCCGTATCAACAATACAATGAAAAATCCTGACCGACGCCTTGGGTACCCGAAATAATAGAACTGGAATTCAATATTCAATAAGACCTCAACGACCCGAACTGAATTACGCCAGCAAACCCCGAGTTCAAGCCTAGCGACTTGAATTTGATGTAGGTTCATAGTGTTTTTTCCCTGGAGCAATTAACTGATTTCCGATCTATCGGATGCATTAGGCTTGTTGTACCAAATCCCTACAGTAATTAAAACAAAAGACAAAACTTTGGCTTGCGATTAAAAATTGTCTTTGAGACTCAACCTGAATCTACGATTTGGATGGAGTCTCGGGGGCTACTCACATGGGTATGACTACCCGGGTTCTTATGATTAGTTACCCCGGTTACATGATGGATCATAACCCACAAAGCCCAAAAAGAAGGCCTAGGAAGCATCCGACAGAAAGTGTAACTTGCTAGATAAGGAAATAGAAACCGATATTATATTAGTGTTGTAATTGTAAGATTGTAACCTATCCGTATACGGCCTCGGGATCTAGCCTATTATATATAGGCTAGGAGGAGCCAACGGAGTGGCATCGAAAAAAGGCTTCGGTGATCTATAATCGATTTGACCATAAGCAATCAGACGACTTCGACTCCCTTGTTTGTCTGATCAGCCGACAAAATTCTCAGTGTTCTCTTTTCCACGAAATCCTAAGTCCATAACCATGGGCATTTCCGAGGTTACCCCTCATCACCTCCTCCCATGGAAACACCACCACCACCTCCTCACATGGAACCTCCAACACCTCCTCTCATGAAAGCACCACCACCTCCTCCCAAGTTCCGCCTACATGGAAGAATAAACAAAGAACATGAGTCATATGTGTCATGGTGTAGAATATAAAAGCTAGGCAATCTACACAAACCCACTTATCCTAGATCCATTTCATTTGTGCCACTTGGGTTCATGATTTCCACATTAGTGAGGCACGCCGACCACTTTTGGCACTCGGTGGAGATAGTTTGCCAATGATGACGAAGAGAGGCGGCAGTTCTTTCATATGCATCTTTCTATTTCTGAAGATCATAGAATTCCTTCCCTCTTGCCCAATATGCACTAGTACCGAACCCAGACTTAGAGCCAGTAAATCCCCATAGCCCTGAGCCAGTTACCCGTTCCGCCTCGAAGCCTTAGTCTCAAAAAACGCAGCAACGTGAGTTGGTTTTTCTTTCCGGCTCAAAGTACCAAACCCTCAGACGGTTGTGAATAGCAACCCTCTCCAATAATATTGATCCAGAGATGGATGTATTTATTGACCGAGTCTAAATGATTTCATAGCAGCGACGACTGTTGTTGACTACTGCCTCCATTGTTTCCCGCTCTGAGGCGGTTTGTTTTCACGTTCGTTTTCCATTGAATTTCCACTCTGAGTCGGCCTTCTTTGTTGACCGTCTCAAATAATTTTCCGCTCCGAGACCATTTTCATTTTAAGGCGTTTCAGAAAAGATTCCATATCTAGTTGTATTTCATATTTTAAATAATATAGAAAAAGATATAATTCAAAATCATTCAGAATAGACATTTCAAATACAGTACATGATTCAATAGCCAAAAATTCATATAGAGATTAGCTGAAGCACTAATCAGCATGCAAGTACATATATTACAAGAATTTAGACAGATATTATAACAACTAATCACCCATAAATATATACTAATTTGGTTCCACAACTTAGCGATATATACTTGGTTCATCAACTTAGCCATACTAGTGATTGCAGTCCATACATACTAAGAAGTCTAGCTAACATCCTGGAGTAGCTTCAATGAAAAGATGGAGCTCTCCATCTTTTGTTTTAGTGAAGCAGAACATGACAGTTCTATTCTCCTTTAAAAAATTGAACCTCTTCACGAGCTTGTCCCATCCAGTGGTCAACATAGTATTATTTGACCTAGATACCATTTTCATGGTCAGAATCTTTGGCTTCATGCTGATCATGCGCCAATTGCTGATACGGACATCAATAGGTTGATCAAGGTGATTCTTGAGGTAACTCTTTGTAAACTCAGCTCCAAATGTCTGTGCAAGTACAAAGAAATTAAGTTTAGCATGCTTGTAATTATTTAAGTAATTACATATCATATGCTTGTTCATGTTGAAGTATCATCGGAATTACCATTTTGCACTTATTCTCCACGATAGATGAATGGGTCATCTTGTAGACATAGTACTTGATAGCTGGTGGACATTTGGGATCACAATAATCTATCATCCAGGAGACATGCATTTCATTCAGATACATCTCGTTTCCAAATAGGCACTCCTTATCAAAGTCTCCGCCCAAATTGGGTCTGATGCAACACATAGATATTATATTGGGGTCACATGGACTCTTCATATATACCACTAAACACATAAAGTTTTATGTTCTTCATGTATACATCTAAACAGAGGCTTAGGCTCTTCGCTTGATGACATTGTGCTGTCATCGCTAGATAGCACAATTGCATCAACATTTTTGGTTACCATCTATTGAATAGATAGAAATTGTTTAATTATTATGGTGTAAAATTCAAAAAAATCTACCAGGAATCTGTAAAACTAAAAAACAGAAATAGAAGAACATGGAGGAGCGACATGTTTGTACTAGTGGCGGCAACAAACATATGACATACTTCTACACATGTTGCTAATATGAACAGAACCAAGTACCATGCATATAATATTTAGTTCTGAGCAAAGTATTAACCTCCTGAAATTTTCCAGATGAATACTATGTCAATGCTAATACTACAGATTAAACAATCATGCCATTTTTACATAACATTTTTGGTATGCAATATAAACCAGGGTTTCACCTAAACTTGCACAAAGAGGGAAAATGCTATGGATTTTTTAGATGAGATTGAGGGGATTGAGGGAGCATTATCCGTGGAAGTGGCACACGCAACGGACGTGACAGAGCTTTCTCACCCCAGTGGATGGAGAGGGCGGCGGCAGCGGGGAGGAGAGGCAAGGAACCGATGGAGGCTCGGAGGATAGGCAGGGAATTGCGCATATGTACCTAGACGACGTCCTTGAGTCCTCGAAGGCGATGGAGCCTCCCCCACATCGGACGAAGAGGGCGGCGGCGACGAGTAGTGGTAGGGAACCGACGATGGTGTGAAGGAGCGGCAAGGGGAATTTTGAAACATGCTGGGGCTTGGGCGGGCCAAAGAGGAAAAAGGGCCCTCTGAAAGATCGGTATAAGCAACTAGAGGGGGGTGAATAGGCGCTACTCAATTTTTAGCTTCTTTTCAAATTTAGGCTTGACACAAAGTAAGTTCTCTAGATATGTAACTAGGTGAGAGAACCTATATGACAAATAACCAAGCAAGCAACAATAGTAGGGAGTAAAGGATAGAAATAACCGAGAGTAGACATGGAGATGTTTTCCCGAAGTTCCTTCCTTTTAAGGGGAAGTACGTCTCTGTTGTAGGGGTGGGTGGTACTAAGACTACCAACGCCACAGAAGTAATCACCCTATTCTCCCACACACCTGCCTCACGGCAAGTACACGATCCACTATGTGGTGACCTTGAAGGCGACGATCGAAATCTTTGCAAACTTGTTGAGTAGACCTCCACAACAGTTGGAGTCTCCCAACACGATCCTGAAGCTTTACAACCAATGCCCGACCTCCGAGACTGACCTCTTCCGTCCAGGGTTCAAAGAACCCAAGAGTAACAAGATCCACAAAGGAGAACAAGGGGGAATCAACTTTACTTTGGTGAAACCCCAGATCTAGACCTGCTCCACCAAATCCCAATGAACCAAGGAGATTGGAGCACTATGGGGAGAGATCTAGTGAAATTACAGCTCAAGAACAATAGAGGAGAGAGATAAAAGAGGTGACCTTCCTGTTGAGGAAGAAGGGCCCTTTTATACCCCAGAGAGGAATCTGTCTGTTGCTAACTATCCCGACCGGTACTATCGAAACCATAAGCGGTAGTACCAGAAATGGCCGGTACTACCGGACTGGTACCGGATGCGGTACCGGGCGTGAACACGAGGAGGTGGAGAAACCTCTGTTTCCTTCGGTAGGGCACGCTAGCAACAACCGGTAGTACCGCTGAGCGGTAGTATCGGAAGTAGCAGCGACCGTGGAGGAATAGGCAGGGGAGGGAGGTGGGAGGTCCTCCATGCCCTCCGGGGCTGGCGGCGACCGATCTGCGGCGGTTCCACGGCGGAGGGAGGCGGGCGGGAAATTTTAGCGGAGCGGTTGCAGCGGTCGATCGTGTTTGCGGCACCGCTCATCTACTGCAAAGATACGGCAGGAGGTTTTTTTTTTTTGGGCTTGCCCAATAAATTTGTACGGTACTTGCGTTTTATGGCAGCCACTCGAGGCATATTTTTAAGTTCTCGTGCCCTATACAAACTGCGTGCCGCTCAAAACGGAGATAAAGTAAGAGAAAATCACGAGACGCGTAGCCGCTACGGCTGGCAGAATATTGTACTATACATCGATCGGCCGCCGGCACGCCGCACCAAATTAATCCTCGTACCACGGTCCACGTTCACGTGCAGGATGGCTAGCTTTGATTTGCGCGGCGCGAGGACACAAGAACTGAACGGAATTTGGCTGCCTCTGTCACATGGCTTGGCTAGCTCGCGGAGGGCGAAGCAGGGATTGTTCTTCGCGGACGTGCTTCTCGTGCGCCCGATCGATTGATCCTTCCACGTTTTTCTCGTCCCGTATGTACGTTCCCACATGACGCTAGGCAAGGGCTGTAGGTACGCGTGATCTGGTCGCGCGTCTTCTTCTTCAGCAGCAGCAGTCCTTCACACTTGCTTGCTTCAGTCGCAGCTGTAGCTGCATGTACGTACGGACGTCCTTTATATCGGAGGTGGTATTATTTGTGGACCTAACGTCAGTCGTCACTCACAAGGACCGCCAGCCATCGCTGTAGATACATGGTACGATACTGCCTTATTAGAAACTGAAAGTTGGAAAGCGGCCTCGTGTGGTGTGGGCGTACGGCGTACCGCGTCAAAGGATATACTCCCTCCGTCCCAAAATAATTGACTTGGATTTTAAATTCGTATTTATCTAATCTTGTTTTAGTATAAGATACATCCGAATCTAGACAAATAGAAGTCACTTATTTTAGGACGGAGGGAGTACTTCTACTGTCCATATAGTAGGTTGTACTACCTCCCTTTTAAAATATAAGATGTTTTAGCTTTGTGAAGAAAATATATCTAGACTCATTTTAATATGTAGGTACCGAATTTATATATTAAAATAAGTTTAGATATATTTTTTTCACAAATCTAAAAACATCTTATATTTTAAAAGGGAGGGAGTATGATACAACTGGTAGCTCAAAGTTGAGCCCTGTCCATCTGCTAGTAGACCTTACCTGACCTGGCCACATGCTCTGAACCGCGGGTAAATATCACAATAATAACCTAATTAAAAAATGATCACACGAAATAATCTACTTTGTCGAAGAATTCCCGATCTGACCTTTTTCATGGCGTTTTACCAGAAGGCGCCATGGTCAGTAGCATGGCGCTCCCGCCAAAAGCGCCATGATACCATAGCACCCTTGTAAAAAACGCCATGCCCCGTCCGACGTGGCAGTCAACGTGGACCACGTGGGCCCGATTTTAATGTTTGGCGCTTTTGCGTGGGGCGCCATGCTATCTAGCATGACGTTTTTGCGGAGGGCGCCATGCCCCTTTAACTGGGAACGACGCGAGCCAGTCACTACCACTCACCTGTTCGTCCCCGACTGTGCCCCTCTCTCTCTCTCTCTCTCGCCCCCAGCTCTGCACCTACTCAAATCCCTTCAAATCTGTTGCTTTTCTCCGTGGATTTCGACTCCCCCTTGCCTCAAGAGGTAATCTCCCCCGATCCCCTTGGTTTGGTCCAAATAGATCTATGCAATTTGGTTCTCTTTTAGCAAAAATTCTGAAACCCTAACCCTACCTAGGGTTGGTGTTGTTGCTTCTAGTAATTAGATTTGTAGCTTAGGGATAGGATCTATATGTTAGAAGTAGCAAAGTGGTATGACTTGTTTTAGTAGGTTGCTATGGTTGTTTGTGGTAATATAATTCCCTTTGATGTGTAATAGTTATTGTCAATGTTTTTTAGATGGCAAGAATCATTAATGTTCATCATGTGGACAAGGCCGCATTTTTGAAAGGCAATGCTGAGTGTGACCCGGAGGAGGTAGTTATGGTGTTTGCCACTAGTCCTACCTATGCCGAGATTGTGGAAAGAGTTAGGAATGATTTGAAATGCATGGATCCTAGTGATGCGTATGAGTTGGTTGGAAGGTATAATGCCGGGTTTGGCCATCACAATAGATTGAAGATAATGCCTATCAACTCCGAGTTGAATTGGAGTGCATATAAGGAGATGGTTGCGGAATCCGAAGATAAGTCACTTGAGATATTTGCCACAAGAAAGGTTGGGGCTCGGTTGCAAATTGACTTGAACCGGCATGCTTCCATGAGCCTGGCTCAAGGTGAGCGACATGTGTATGAGACAACAATGAGCCAACCTCCCTTGAGCCCGGTCCGCGTAGAGCCAACCTACGTTGACACAACAATGAGCCAACCTCCCATGAGTCCTGTTTGCAATGAGAATTATGAAGCACCCCAAATGGAGGATGATGACCTTGAGGGTGATGAAGTAGAGCATGGCCTTCGTGACAATGAAGTAGGAGATGTGGAGGCAAATTGCGATGAGGAGGACATGGACCATGATCTCCCTTATTTGCGGTGTCATGCATCGGACTCCGAGGATGAAGGACCAGATGAAGATGTGGATGAGGATGGTCTAACAGTTAAATTCGCCGAAGCTCATAAAAAGGTAGTAGGTCGTGATCATCGACCTTCATTGTTCCGTGATGTTAGCCTGGCGGATGAGGCCCAAGTTGACGGTGGAATTAGTCGAGTGCTCGAGCCACGAGCACCTTCTAAAAAGGACTTGAAGCCGAAAAAGTACGGGATAAATCCTGGGGTGAAGTTTGATAGCTTGTTGGAATTTCAGATGTGGATCAAGGACTACGCGGTGAAGTACCATCGACCGTACAAGGTGGCTCACTCAGACACTAAGGTGCGTTACACAGTCAAGTGTGAGAAGAAAGGATGTCCATGGGTTGTGCGTGCACGACCATTGAGGGGCGGGCCACAATGGACCATCGTAAGTTGTCAGTCCATTCATATGTGTGATGAAAAGTTTATCAAAGATGGCAAAGTTGTCAAGGATGACCATCGTCAGCTAACCTCCGATTTCATCGCGTATAGAGTTACAAATAGCATAAGGTCTCTCCCAACATATACTATTAAGGGTGTCATAGATTTGGTTAAAGAAGTATTCGGTTATAAAGTGAAGTATGGTAAGGCGTGGAAGGCCAAACAAGCCGCATTTAAGATGTTGTATGGTGATTGGGAAGAAGCATACAACCGCCTCCCTAGGTTGTTAGGAGCGATGGCCGCAAGGAACCCAGGAATGTATCATGTGGTGGAGCCTCTTGGGTCGGTGACTAGGTTGTACAATGGTGCCACTGTCCGAGTATTTGGCCGTGCATTTTGGACATTCGGACCATGCATTAGGGGATTCAAGCATTGTCGGCCTGTTATGTCCGTGGATGGCACATTTTTGACCGGCAAGTTCAAGGGCACACTATTGACTGCCATATGCCACGACGCAAACAACCGGGTTTTGCCTTTGGCTTTTGCCTTGGTTTCGGTGGAGAACAACGACAACTGGGAGTGGTTTTTCCATATATTGAGGACCAAGGTTATAGAACCTGATAGAGAGGTTTGCATCATCTCGGATCGCCATCAAGGAATACTCAACGCAGTTGAGAAGGACATTCCCGGGTGTGCTCGTATCCACCATCGATGGTGCATGAGGCATTTCGTGTCCAACTTCTATAGAGCATGTGGCAACAAGGAGCATGCCGACGATCTACAAGATTGTTGTCTTGCCTTCACCGCTCGGCATTTTCAAAAATTATATGATAGATTGTATTGTCTCACAAATGATGGTGGAAAAGAGTTTCTCAGAAGGAACCTTAATGAAAGGACAAAGTGGGCAAGGGCTTATGATTATGGCGGCAAGAGATACGGTGATTCCACCAACAACATGGCAGAATGCTTCAACAAAGTACTTAAAGGTGTACGTCAATTGCCCGTGACTGCCATAGCAGAGTACACATTTCAGAAGTTGAATGAATACTTTCTAAAGTATAGTGATGAAACGGATAAGCAAATCGCTGGGGATAACAAGAAAAAAAAGAAGTATGAGTACCCACCATTGGTCGATAATTGGTTGGAATATCAATCAAAGAAAGGTGATACACAAACGGTTGAATGTTTTGACAACCAAGAACTGATTTACCAAGTGAATGAGCATGGAGGTAGCACAAGGGGAGGTGTGCAACATGGCGGACTGTCCTATAAGGTATGGCTACGCAATGGTTACTGCTCCTGCGAGAGGCCGACATTGTACCATCTCCCTTGCTCACACGTGATGAAGGCGGCATCTAAACGAATGGTGGGTCTTAATCACCCAAATACGGTTAGGTTGGACGAGCATTCCATCCAATCGGTGAAGAACACATGGGCTGGTAGATTTCAGCCTTACCTTGACCAATCTCAATGGCCAGAATATCATGGTGTCCAACTTTGGCCCGATCCGTCTACGAAGGTTGTTAGTCGGGGAAGAAGACAAACCAAGCGTTTTCGAGGTGACATGGATGATTGGGCGGGTGGATACCGATGGGAATGGGGGAGCGAGTATTTCACGGAGCCTCGTGACAAAACCCGTTGCGGAGAATGCAATGTTGAGGGCCATAATAAAACATCATGTAGCCAAAGGAAAAAATCAAAGAGAACCAACACACCTATTGGGGACACGAGCCAAGGAGGTGGTGATGGCGGTAGAAGCACTAGCCAAGGAGGTGGTGATGGTGGTAGAAGCACTAGCCAAGGAGGTGGTGATGGTGGTAGAAGCACTAGCCAAGGAGGTGGTCATGTTAGTGGTAGAGGTCATGGCGGTGGTAGAGGGCCTACCATTGGTAGAGGCCATGTTGGTGGTAGAGGTCGTGGAGGTGGTAGAGGGCCTACCATTGGTAGAGGTCGTGTCGGTGGTAGAGGTCGTGGCAGTAGTATGTTTACGTACCTCCGAGGAGAATTCCCGTATGTTTACTTGCATGTTTATTTCTCTTTACTACCTTCTTGCATTTAAGTTAACTTATCCTTACTAACTTATATGTTGCATTTTTATTATAGGTATGTCGACCCAACCCACCAAGGAGAACAATGATGGGAACGTATGAGCTACTCCACAGTATGGGAGGAGGCTATGAGGAGGGTGAAGGAGAGGGATGATGAAGTAGCTAAGTTGATCAAGAAAAGGGACAAGGAAAGGAAGGAGGCTGAGGAAGAACGGCGGTGGCTGGAAGATTTCAATAGGAGATTGCGAGAGGCAAGCATAAAGAAAGCAAAAAAAGAACACGAGAGAAAGGAAAAACAAGCAAAATATGAAAGAGACATGTACTTGAAGAGCATGAGAAATTATCGAAGACTTGAGAGGGTGGCTGAAGAGGCGAGTCTCATAAGAGAGGAAGAAGAAGAGAAAAAGAGGAAAGAGGAGAGTAGACGCCAATACGAGGCCGAGTTCGACTCGGTTGTCAAGCTTGCATGCGACTTGAGGGAAAAGGAAGAGGAAGCGGAAGAGAGGAAGAGGAAGGCAAAAGGGAAGGAGCCTCGCATGACACAATAGAATTGTCACCATATGTGGGCGTTATGGACTCCACTATGTGGAATTTATTTTGAACATTGTTATGTCCAATTTGTCATGTGCTTGCTTGAGTATGTAAAACCCCTTAAGGGCTAAATGCCATGTATTCCGTAAACATTCAGTACTACAATTTCTTGTTATGCTGCTTATGTCAATATTTCTGTCTTCATGCAAATTTCTGGAATTTTGCCACTAGCACTAAAACATTGGATGTATATTTGAAGTCGTGGGCATGGCGCCCCCTTGAAAAACGCCATGCTTGGTTGCATGGCGCTTTTGAATAGGGCGCCATGCCACCATGGCGTTTTTGCCCAGGGCGCCATGCCACCATGGCGTTTTTGAACAGGGCGCCATGCCACAATGGCGCTTTAAGGCCACTATGACACGCTGGGTCACAGAGCCTGTGCGCGAGCGAAGAAAACAAGCGGCCAGAAATTTTTCCAAGTCCCGAGCATGGCGCCCCGATGAAAAACGCCATGCTTGGTCGCATGACGCTTTTGGCCAGGGCGCCATGCCACCAAGCATGGCGTTTTTCATCGGGGCGCCATGGTCTGTAGAACATGCACATTTCAGCAATGACCACTACACATTTCAGTGCAAACATATTTGTACCACATCCAGTTATGACCCTAACAGTGAATAATTGTAGAACATCTAGTTTTTAACATTTCAACACATCAAACAAGTTCAAGCCACAAACGAAGTTCAAAATGACCACACCAAACAACAAGTTCAAGATACAAGTTCATAATGACCACATCAAAGAAGTTGAAGCCACAAGCACTAGTTCAAGCTACGAGATCAGTTTCTCCCTTTCCCCCTTTTTGCCACCCGATCCTCATTCGTCTTGCTACGACCCTCGTGCCTCCTACTCCTCCGAGGTGGATCGTAGTCTTCATCCTCGTTACTAGGAGCATTGCGTGCCACCTGAGACTGACGCTTCCTTTCCTCGGCCAACATTTTCTTCTTCTCCCATTCACTTGGCGTGTATGGTTCCCTCGGTTGCCTCGGCTTTAGGTTGAAACGCCGCGCCCGTTGACTAGACTGGGGGGCATCGTGTAGTTGAGACATGCCTATCTCATCTTGTCCCTCTTCCTCATCCTCGTCCACATTCTCGAATCCCTCCTACATTCGACATCCAATAGTGAGCGCATTCCCGCAATTTCCATGGCAACAAAAAAATAACAAAGTTAGCAATTGATTACCTCGTCATCATCCTCATCCTCGCCCTCTCCATCCTGGTCGACCTCTAGATCATCCTCTAGTTCGGCATTTGTGTTGCTTGTGCCCGTCACCTCAAGGCTAGAAGACCTCACTGGCGATGCGGCCTCGGCGGTGCGGCAACCAAGCAAAACACCCAATCCACGGCCCCAACGCTTGGTACGCTACGACATTGACGAATAGCAATTTAAGCACAGATAAAAGTACTATAGCAATTTGAACAGTATGAACACATACCTCCACAAACTCTCGAAGGGCTGACTCGGATCCCTTCCCTGGAGGATGTTTTAGTGCTTCAGTGGCGTCATCCACGTGTTTCGAGATCTCCTCGCGCTAGCAAAAGGACAAAGTAGTCAATATTTTGTTGCTATAATTGCACATCACAATCTCCCGGTACAATACTTACCACAAAGCGGATAACCCCCGCTGAATTTGCGCCCCTACCGCTTCGAACAAGTTTGTTGTACTCCAGCTGGCTCAGCTCATCAAAAGCAGGATATGGGTCCTCCACTATGTCATCAGATGTAAAAGCAGACGGTTGCAGGTACAAGCGAGATACTCCACCAAGCCACACCAGATACCGATTAAAGGCTGCAACATCATGCGGCACCTCAGGATGAGAGACCGCATTTGGATTTTCTATCTCCTCAATCCTTGCATACCACTTCTGAATATACTTATGATGATATGCAGGCCAATTTTTTTCCCTCTTCTGCTTTATCTTGTCCAACCTACAATCATTTTCATCACCTTATTAGTATCACTAGACACCCAACAAAAGTAGCAAGTTAGGGTACACGAACCACTCACCCGTGAAGAGCTGTGCTAGTGTCCTTGTACGGCGGCGGGGTCTCCTGGAATAGCCCAAACTGCCTCATCACCCGCTGTGGAAGGTGGAACTCAACAGCATAGACACATATTAACGGGGCACGAATCCGCCAGAGATGTGCTTCTTGCATACATTTGCGGTTCAAGTCCGCCTGGAACCAGACACCCGTACCCACATTCTCTCGAGTTCCGTATGGCTCCCATTCCACCTGTGAGGAACACAACCTTATCCTGTCAACCCAAAGTACATTTGTAGGAAAAGATGAGTTCTTGAGACCAATCAAACTATTACCTTCTCCGGAGTTAGCAAGTCCAGTTGGTTGGTGTACCGCAAGTAGCATTCCTCGGATTCACCGTGGAAAACTTCGGTATTATCCCACAAGTACGCCCATGTAGGCGCGCGGAGACGGCTATTGCCATGATCATCCCATGGTTTTTCCTTCATCGGAATGGGCCGACCAACTGGTATGCGCAACCATGACCATATCGTCAGTAGAACCATAGGTCCACCAATACTTGCTCCTTTTCCGGTCCTACAACACGCCTCGTCCAGCTGCATATGGATAAATCATAGGTAAGTATCTAGGTGAGCAAACATATGTAGTAGAAGAATAAAATATATATGGTTCATTACCTGTCGGTACAAGTAAGCGAGTGCCGCTGGACCCCAGCTATGCATATAGCCCCATTCCGCAAAGAGAGTGAGCCACATGAAGGACGCGATCCTTCCCGTGCCATCCGAGAAAAGAGTTCTACTTATGACATACCATAAGTATGCACGGGCATACATCTGGATTACCTCCTCATCAGCATCCTCAGGGCATTTCTTAAAATTTTCTTGGATCCATTTGTAAGTAGCACCGGCAGACATCTTCTCTTGCGTTGGCGCCTTACCAATTAGGCCAATCATCACTTCACGCCAGTTATCCGAATCTGAGCTCATACACACGGGCTGTCCTTTGATGGGAAGCGCAAATATCATGGAGATATCCTGCAAAGTCACCGTCATCTCACCACAAGGGAGGTGAAAACTGTGTGTCTCCGTCTCCATCTATCAACAAGCACTGTGATCAAACAGGGGTTCATATGCGGCGTCGAACGAGAGACAAGCTGGACGAAGGGGAGAAGTCGAGTCTGCTGAACGTATGGAGTGTAGCGCTCATCATATGGCATTTTCTTGCTATGCACCTCTTTGGACCTAAGGTGCAGCCACTTAAAGACATGTTTCTTCTCCGCAATGTACCGCCCACGGTGTCGTTGGTCATAATGGCCATTCAAAATAGATTGTTCTTCCATCCTACATATGTGAGCAACGAGAGGAATGAATAATTTAAGTTATGCACATTCTCTAATCCACCACAAATATACATAGAATCTATATAAACAAACAAAATCTATGCCAATCTATGCCAAACACTCCATATATGAATATATGCCCATCTATGCCAATATATAATAAATGTATGCCCATCTATAATCCATATATGCCAATCTATAATCAACATATGTCCATCTATGCCAACCTATAAACCATGCCATCTATATTTCATACATTCATATATTCCCATCTACAAAAACCACAATATGGATACACCATCCTACCATATACATGCCAAATAAATTTTACTAACCCTAACTAAGCAATTTCACTCATTTACTAACTAACATTAACAAACTATAATGGCACCACACTGATTTCTCTAAAGAAATTCATATACATGCCACATTTGCAAAGAACTAGGGTTAGGAGGAAGAGGACCATGTGAGGATTCCAACCAATAGAACAAGAAAAATCAAAGGAGAATACCTCAAGTCAGGGGAGAGGAAGAAAATCCACCAGAAATCACCTCAGATCCGTGGGTTTAGAGTGTGGATTTGAGGGGGAGGGGTGTGGAGGGAAGCAGCCGCCGCCATGGTCTGTTGCTCGGGGGTATGGCGCTGGGAGGGGATAACTGGGAGGGGTTGGGGTGGTGGCTCGCGTCGTTCCCAGTTAAAGGGGCATGACGCCCTCCGCAAAAACGTCATGCTAGGTAGCATGGCGTCCCACGCAAAAGCGCCAAACATTAAAATCGGGCCCACGTGGTCCACGTTGACTGCCACGTCGGACGGGGCATGGCGTTTTTTACAAGGGCGCTATGGTATCATGGCGCTTTCGGCGGGAGCGCCATGCTACTGACCATGGCGCCTTCTGGTAAAACGTCATGAAAAAGATCAGATCGGGAATTCTTCGACAAAGTAGGTTATTTCGTGTGATCATTTTTTAATTAGGTTATTTCTGTGATTTTTGCCTGAACCGCGCACTTGACCGCACCAAAGTTCCTCTCTGCCTCCGCCTCACAAAATTGATAAAATTCCCATGATTCCTCCGCGTCCTTCCTACGCGCGCCGATCTGCAAACCAGTTTAAAAACCCCAACAAACGCCCAAGCAAAACGTGGTTGTTCTACAACATCCTGATACTATATACTATAGTACCAGTTCGTAGGTACTAGACCAGTGCTGGCTATATGATGTACTAATCCGTAGTTTATTACTAAGCCGGCCGATCTCTATCTGAAACGTTATCGTCCACGGGTGGCACAGGGCAGACAGCGACCTGGACGGCCACGACGGCCGACGGCTCCTGCCGGGAACCACACCTTTCGGGAGGCAGGCCGGCATCGTTCGTTCGTTCCTTCCCCATGGTCGCTGCGTCCCCTTCAGAGTTTCTTGGACAGGAAGATGCATGCGTGTGTGTGTGTGTGACTTGTCAATCAGGGCACTGACTTTTCCTGGCGGTTGAAACCGTTGCCCGTTGGGTTCGTTTGTGGGCGGTGGTTAATAAGTTATAGTTGGTCGGTGTAATTCTTCCGCTAATAATTGGCTAATGAAGCATCTACTATTTGGTTTTAATAAAACAAGAAAAAATAGATAAATTGAGTATTTGCTCTCGCCCCTTCTCCAAGAGAGTTTACGCTTGGGCTATTGTTACCGCCTCCGATACATATTAATGTTCTCAGATTTATCTAGATTTAGATGTATCTACAAGTTTTAGTGCTAGATACATCCGAATCTAGACAAGTGTGATAACATTAATTTGGATCGAAGGAAGAAAAAAAATCATCATGTTCATTACAAAACCCAAAGAAAAGAAACGAAAAGGGGTTTTTGGCCAGGCGCTAAATGCTACCTAACCCGTAGGAAGAACACACACAAAGATTACACCGAGTGGGACCTTCGGTTCGATAGGCTTCTCCTTCACGCTTTATCATCGTCCTTGTCGGACTACTGTCCCTTACTTCTCGCCGACGAAAGCAGTCCTTGAAGGACAAGGTTCTTGAACTCAAAAAGATTTTTGGGCTCGCCTACCCAGTTTTGGGGAGGCCGTTCAAAATGCATGGAATGATTCAACAACGCATGTGGAATCTTGTCGAGTCCTATTCCATAAACTGCGTCATATGGCCAAGCAATTGACGAACTAGGCGCCGCTCTTTTCTCTCACACAAGATGATTGGGATATGCTAAATGGGTATAATCATAGCATGTCCTTATTCCAGCAAGTTCGGGTGTCCCCATAGCTCGCCGCGTGGCCCATTTTCTGGAAGCCTAGTCGGATAGGAAGGCTACTGCGCACTGTCGTTCAAGAAAACTGGAGCTTGGAGTACAAGACACAAAGACATGTAGTATTAGTGTAGGACTCTCTAACCTGTCTGGTTAGGAATTTCCTTGTAACCATAGGTGAGGCCGCCTATATAAAGACAGCCTACGGGAGCCTTAGGGCATCACACAATCACACAATCTATGTAACCTTGGCTTATTGTTGTTATAGTGATATATAGCAGGATTAGGACTTTGCCGCCATTGTGAGATCTGAACTGGGTAACTCGTGTTACAATCCCGTCCTAGACGCTCACCACCTCTCACCCCCTATACTCTAATCTTGTCGTTAGGAACCCCTATAGAGTTCTCACAAAACCAAGTTTGGACTGAAGCAACCCTAGAGGAGGAGATAACTGTGGAAGCCCAAAGAAAATCCGTCTAGGTTTCCTAGGTGTTAGAGAAGCATATGTGCCAGTTTGTTGGCTATGTTGGTTCTAGATCAGGACCTGGCTCCACTAGAGCTAGAGACGAAACTAAATCAATCTTCTATGCACTTAACCCATGGCTTAGCAACATGGATTGCGGAAGCGAACCGAGAAAACACCGAAGAGTATGATGCAATGACGAAGGAATACAATGCTGAGCTCGAGAACAAGCAGCCCGTAGACCAAACCACCAATGTCCAACAGGTCTTCATGACCAATCCGAACAACGGTGGTGACAACATGACAACCACAGAATTCGAGGCTCCCACAATAGCAGAACCAACAACTAAAAAAAAAGATAGAGGAAAACAGATCTATGCCGCCTCCGGCTAACAATCCACCTCCACCCTAGCCACAAGAGATGCAAACTGGCGTCAATGAAGCTAATCCATTTGTCAAGGACCTTCCTCCACCACCTTCTTCATCTAAGGAGGGTGATCCGTTCATCACTCTAGCAGACAAGGTTTTCTATGCCCCCTTCTTATAGAACCCATAACCCTCGATTTCATATATACGAAACATGACCGAGCTTGACAACAAGTGTAAGGAGATCTTCAAGGAGGCCAAGACCCTCACAGAGTATGCAAGAAGCTGAACAAGGACATCACTGAGGCAGAGAAGCAGATGGCTACCGTGAAAAAACTTGCTTATGAGAAAGCCACAGAGTAGATCCACCCACCCCTGCCGCCAAGCAGCCACCATGGAGGCCGAGGGAATAGCCCAACCAGATACGCGCTTCGTGGAACCTATGCCATACGACACATGTTCCCACATAGATATAACTCATGAAGCTCATCAACCCTTTCACTCGGACCAAAGTGCTTTGGCCCTCGTATCCAGGAAGAGAATATCCTTTCGGGCTTCGAGATTGAGAAACACATCAAGACATACGATGGCGTTGAAAATCCATTAACTTGGCTATTAGATTACTTCTACGCGATGCAAATCGCAGGAGCAACCTTGAATATCGTAGTCCGGTACCTCCCGCTCATGTTGACGGGGATGACAAGACAATGGATTAACGACTTGCTATAGAAATCAATCTAAAACTGGTTTGATACGCCAGAGGGGATTAAGTGCCTCGTAGAACGCCATTGTAGTAACAAGTGCATGTGGAAGGTGCAAAGCCCGAATCGTTGGGAAGAACGTCAGCCCTCTCCCGTGGCGCGTAGAAGGTACTACAAAATGGCAGTAAATGTCCGCTTGTCAGCTATTTTGTGTCACTAGTAGGTGGGCCTCCCCACATGGCTTGACGTAGAAAAGGCTAACTACCTGCCTCCTAGCTGTTTTGTGTCACTGATATGTGGGCCTTTCTAATAGCGTGACATAGAAAAAGCTGATCACCCGCCTCCCGGACACCACTGCCTAGTTGTGCGCGTGTCATGTGGCGGTGGCATTTCCACACGCCACACCACCCCTGCCTAATTGTGGTGTGTCGGGTGTGGACACGCCACCGCCGCATCTTTTGTATAAATGAGTTTCAAGTAGGTGCCACGCTCTGCTACATTGAACCCGGTATGGCCGATGGGTCCCACAAAATGGTGGAATATCAACGCCGGGGCTATGCTGCTAGTAACTGTGTACCTCTCGTGTTTCGATTTCTGCCATGATGTGGATAATTTTTGTCACTACCAGTGGCGTTGCGCTTTTTCGTCATTCTACTACTGTTCGGTGCCTATAAGGGTTTCTCCACTAGTGTGGTGTCATGCTAGTAGATAAAACCAAGGTCAGCGTAAATAGGAAGTTAGAGTTATAGTGGCATACATTGGAATCCAAGGGGTCTAGACTTAGTAGGACCAAGACTTAGTATATGAGGTGTGACTTTAGTGGTCGTGGGACGAAGACAGATAGGTTAGTTTAGAAGGATGGATAGTACCCAAGAGAGACACCTTTTGATACTTGGGATCAGTATTGCATAGCAATGAAGATGTCTGTGGATGTTTACAACTAGATCAAGGTAGGGTTGATGAAGTGGCAACAATCATCCCACATTCTATGTGAAAAGAAGATCCCACGAAAGCTAAGAGGTAAGTTCTACATGAAGGTAATTAGACATGCCATGCTATATATAGCAGAATGTTGGCCCACGAAAAGACAACACATCCCACAAATGAGTGTTACGGAGATGTGGATGTGTGACCATACAAGAAATGACCGAATTAGGAATGAGGTAATACATGATAGGGTAGGGGTGGTACCAATCGATGAGAAAATAGTCCAACAACAACTAAGGAGGTTTGGGCATATCCAGTGGAGGCTTCCAGAAGCACCAGTTAATAGTCATGCTCTAAAGGGTATGGAAAATACTAGGGGCTTGTTTGATTCATAGGAATTTGCATAGGAATTGTGTAGGATTTGAATTCTATGGGAATTTTTCCTATGTAATTGTTTGATTCATAGGAACACATCCTATAGGAATCTTGTAGTGCAATTACTATAGAAAAGAAACATTAGATCAGACCTCATGGAAAAATTCCTTTGCTACATCAAACATGATTCCTCTTCCCATAGGATTCAAGTTGGCATGACATCTTAATCCTATGTTTTTTCTATTCCTATACTTTTTCTATCCTATGAATCAAACAAGCCCTAGGAGGGACAGAGGGAGACCAATGTTGACATGGATGGAGGAGGTAAAAGGATACTTGAGGGATTGGAATTTTCCTAAGATTAGGCTCTTGATAGGACTACATGAAAATCAACAATCCATGTGCCAGGATCATTGTTTACTCATCCTTTTTTTTACTTTTTTTTCCATCTTTCGTTTTTTTGGTTTCTTTAGTTTATGTTGGTTTCATACGTTACTTGGAAAAAGGCTTTGATGTTTTTGTTGTTATTGTAATGAGTTCAGCTGCGGATGAATAGGTAGGAATGTATGGCCTCTCTCTTTGAAAAAAATCTCTGCGCTTGTAGTTACGATCACATTGCGCTTACAAAGTTGTGTTATGGAAGGAGGAGTTCAGTGGAAGACTGATGAGGAAGGGTCACTGTTGAGCACCAAAGCGAATTAACCTAAGCAAAGCCACGATTTGTTTGAAGACTATGAAATTCAGAGATACAGATGTATTCTAGAAAGTGTAATAACTAGACATGGAAATCCAGAGACTAATCCGAATGTCGGGACATGGGTTTAGAATTATTTGTCCCGGTTCCGAATTTTCTCAAAGCTCCGGATCTTTGTCCTGATTTTCCATGGAGTTTCTGACTTGCTAAAAAACTACCAGCAATTAGTTTCACAGAGAGGGTCAATTTAGACCACTCACGTCCCCAACCAAGAGTACTCTTGGATCCACATTCCCTACCATTGCTAGAGCTCTCAATTCATCCCCAAGCCCCAAGCTTCAACCTTTGTGAGGAGAGAAAATTACAAAAAACCACCACATTCCAGTGCGAAATTTGCAAAACAACCAGTATTCGGTGAAATTGCAAAAAACCACCAGTTTTGCGCGAATTGATTCCAATATGCACTGATTGTTCGATTTAGCCCGGTTAACGCGATTTCTGACATCGGGCCCCACTGTCGGTGCTAACGTGTCAAAAATTAGACAGACCTAACTATTAGGGATCTTTTTATAATTTTTTTTTGGGTTGGGGGCCACTTGTCAGCTCCTTCTTCTTCCCTATCACTGGGAATCCTCCATGGAAGCTCGCAGTAGCAGCCGATGCCGGCAGAGGGGAGGTAGACGCCGACGCAGGGGAGGCAGACGGAGCTCCGTGGTGGCCGCGCGGCACAGCTGGCGCATCTCGACCTAGAAGTCGGCGATGGGGGCAGGGAAAGCTGGCAGCCGGAGCAGCGTACGCCGGCGCCGGGGCGGCCAGAGCATGGGATGTCGACGGCGGCGCGTGGCCGGAGGCGGGAAAGACGACGGCCAGAGCATGGTATGCCGGTGACGGGGCGGGCAGAGCATGGGAAGACCACGGTGGGGGCAAGAGAGGCTGGCGGCTGGAGCAGGGAACATCGGCGGCGGGGCGGCCAGAGCAGGGGATGCTGGCGGCAGCACGGCCAGAGCAGGGGACGCTGGCGACGGGGAGGCCGGAGCAGGAGACGCGGGCGGCGGAGGCCTGAGAGAGAGTGTGTGTATTTGGGAGAAAAAGGAAAAAACAAATTAACTGACAAGTGGATCCCACAAAAAAGTTAATGAAATAATCCAAAGTAGATATGTCCAAGCTCCGCCTTGCCACGTCAGCACCGACAGTGGGGCCCGATGTCAGAAATCATGTTAACCGGGCTAAATCGAACCGATTAGTGCACATTGGAATCAATTCGCGCAAAACTGGTGGTTTTTTGCAATTTCTCCGAATACTGGTTGTATTGCGAATTTCGCTCTGAAATGTGGTGGTTTTTTGGAATTTTCTCTTGTGAGGAAGAAGAGAGATTTGATCATATATCCAAGATCCAACTAGAAAAAACATGATCACCGACTCCAAGATGATTGGGGTGAACCAGGTGTTTCCAACCTTATTGATTCTTCCCAAAAGTTTGTGCAATCATCAGGCATTACATCAGGATCATCAACTAATGGTTGAGCGACTACACAGTGGCTAAATCAATGGAGTGTTTTTCAGAAACCAAACATGAGCGCAACTGCTATGGCAGGTGGCTGTCTAAGGTGTTCGCGAGGAAACAGGGCTAGGTTCCTCTGTTCCGTCGAATAGAGGCTTGATATTGGATAAATCCTGAGATCAAGTGGGAAGGAAGAAAAACTGAGTTGGTAATTTTGCTGTGCTTCTGATAGTATAGTTTTGGTAAGTACGGGGTTTTAACCTCTTATTCGAAACAAAAGTTCAGTTTGGCTGTCCCTGCTCTAGGTGAGAGGGAGGACTGTTCCCTGCCATCTGATGTTAGATGTTGTTTGAGTTGTTCTTATTTCAGTTTGACACTGATAAATGAAAAATTGGGAGCATGAATCCTTAAATTGAAGAAAAACTAGTGGCTGGGCTTGAACTTTATGAATGCCAAGGAGAAGACATGTCTTGCTGCCATAGGATTTATTGCCCAAGTCTCTCCACCTGGGACAGAGAACCCTAGTGATTTGAACTTCAAATAATTCAAGTGGGGAACAGAACCCTCAGCGATTTAGAGGTTTTCTCGACATGGCTAAGTGGCTATCAGAAGATTCAGAACTCCACAAGCAATAGAACTTGCAGTACATTACCAAGAGAATGGTACACATATTAGTTACTCAAACGTATCTACGTAGCTGCAGCATGGACATTGAATATTGGACATAGTTCAGCTACATAACACATTCTTGAGGCATAGTTCCTTTTTCTCTTTTTGATTTCTCCCAGTAATAACATACACCGTCTATACAAATTATGTTCCTGCAAGCATATTGAAACTTGAAATTAACTACACACCGCAACGCTAATAAACACATTGGGTGGGGGCAGACAGCCAAATTAAACACTACAAACCGAGACAAATACATGATGATTATTATTTTTCACATATCAATCTCGGCCTACCCAAACTAAAACCCTACGTGTTTCTATTCTATATGTTTCGGACCCCCTTCACCTTATTTTTCTACATGAAGTTGGGCTTATGCGATATGACAACCTTTGCCAATACATCCATATTTACACATACATCACCTACATTATCGTGTATGTATGTATTTATCTATGTATATACAAGTATACATACCATGCTCGCTAATATCTAGCTAGTGGCCTACTAACTGGACCACTTAACCACTCAGACTCGACTGACACATCACACATTGTTGTACTACTAGTAGTTGTAGGATTGCCACTTTGGGTGGGATGTAGAGTGAAGGCTGAATGGTTTCACTGAAGTCTAACCGTAGAACGGGGCACGGTGAGGGATACCCTTCCTCCTCGACGGCCGGCATCGGTTCATTGGCGGTGTCGTTGGCGTCATCGACCCGTTGTGGGACTTGCTGCCCTCGTCATCAGACCACCGGATCCCCCGGTCGAACCGGCCTAGCTCGAACCCAGCCCTCCGGAGCTTCCTGGGGCTAAACGAGTCGTCGTCGGAGCCATAGCCTTCACCACCAGAGTCCTGGCCACGCTTCGGCCGGATGGCAAACGTGAGGGTCGGGTCCCACTGCATTCCCCCGAGCTGAAAACCACATCAAACGCCAGGAACAAAGCACACATCAGTGAAATGACTACAAGTGAAATCACGGCACTAATTAATGTAGTCCAAATCTACACGGCAGCTTTTTGAATTTTCCGTGGCCACAAGCGTAGCTTTCAAAGGAAACCGTGAACTGAGCTGACGAAGACGTCTGAAAAAACTTGATGATGTTGGGCACTGATATCCATCTGTCGCCGTTGCACTTGATGAAACCCCGGCCGCCGGGTACATCATCTCGTTGTCCTTATTGACACCGATCAGTTTTTCTAAAATTCATAGAGCTTGCAAGTGTACTTGACCTTACATCCCTACAGTGACCCCCCCCTTCAGTTTTGACATGAAAATTTAAAACTTCTAGCAAACACGATCAGATGACCTTCACTAGCTATTCTCTATGTGGAATGTATGTTTGGAAGGAAAGAATCTTGCATGAACTTCAAAATCAAGCAGTGCAACTCCCTCTGCTAGGTATTACAAGAAAAGCAGTGTGGCAACTTCCACAAAAAGGTGCTCCTAATCTCAACCCAGAATAATACACATGAACGGTATCATTCTGATCCAAATAAATAGGTATGAATCCGTTCCCATATTCCCTAGTTATGGGCAATAATCTTGCAAATTAAGAAGACCCAGATTTGCACCAAACAGCATGCATGACCACGGCTAAATATATCCAGACCAGGCAAAGCAAATGACGAGTGCATGATTCGGGTAGAACATCACCTCGGAGAAGTCAACTTTATCTGGATAACGCAAAGCCTCTTTCCAGAGGGGAAAAGAGGGGCCAGCCAGGTTTTAACTGGTTAAACAATGCATTTGATCTCTGAAAGAGCAAACAAAAGCAAGTCTATTATGGCTGAAAGATCCGGATACGATGTCTCAACTCTACCTACTCCCTGAAAGCAGCCTCCACCCAAAGTAACACCCTTAGCCTCAACTCCTATGGCCGGGGCAGTTCTCTGATAAACTAATATGCTCATTGCAGTTGCAATCTTGATGTGTACAATTTAGCTTACGCCTCACAGTAACTTTTTCAACAACGGGGACATAAAACTCCTCTATCGTGTGATGCACATAACCTGGTAGGTAACCGAACATGGTTAAAAACTTAAAAGGCAGGCAGTCCCAGGTTATGATGATTTAGTGAACCAAACAGTATGCTCATCCTTTTTCTGGCTATATATACCACCCATGCCCATGAATGCATGATGTCTATTTACAGAAGCAGAGATGGATGGAAATGTATGGGCAGGCGGAGAGACCAAGAAATAGATAAAGAGGACCGAATTTAGGCGCATTCAACGTCTGCGCACGTGCCAACAACGAGCCAGCCCCAAAGTTCAAAAGTGCAATAACTGATAGGGAATCGCCACAAGTTTGCGGCGCAATATTAGAGGAGAAGAAGTAAGACCGGATAATTATTAGCCTTACCGTGCAAGCTTAATCTGGGGGCAGTTATACTGAACCCGAAGAACAAAAAGTGTATTACTCACTGATTATGGTTGGAGTAGGGAGGGTCTGAATTTCTCCATCAAGCTAGCTCTCCCGGAAGGCAAGAAGAAAAAGTGTTTGAGGTAGTAGTTGGTTGGTGCAAATGTGGTTCAAGCAAATCCCAGAATTAAGGCTCTCTCTAGTGCAAATATAGCCAGGTCCCTGGTGGCCAAGGACGTCCCTCAGGCTTCACTCCATGTCCTCGCAAAGGCAAAAACGCCTATTCTTGCACACACACACATTCTGTTGAAGCATTAAACACAGAATTTCCCTGGCAGTGTTGTTGTGTATGGTTGCATTGTTGCGTGGCACTATGGATGGTGCAGGGTTTAGTTAGTTAGGCTCAGTGCTGGCCAATGCAGTTAGCAAGTGGTGGTGGTGGTGGTCAGTCCAGCTCCAGGTAGATAGAAAGCACGCACACCCTCCAATTGATTCTCTGGAGAATGCTAGTAACTTATTCGCGAGTCGCTGCTGCCGCGAATTCCTCTCTCCACTGACACACACACACACCGCTTTCCGCAATAGGATACGGCTGCTTTCTCCATGGCGTGGCGTGGAGCCGTGGACACTGGGCGCGTGCCCGCGAGCCGTGGCATCGCCTCTTCACCGCTCATCGGCCATGGGAGAACTGATGAACACTGCATTGCATTGCACTCAGGAGGCCGTTGACTAGCCTCAGACAAATTCAGAGAGGGAGAGAGAAGGCGGGGTCCTAAAGAATTATTTTCAGAGAAAGAAACAAAAAGAGGAAGTAGCTAGCAGCTAGCTATTTGGACTTGGAACTAGTAATACATTAGCTTGGAAGAAAGAACGAAAGAAGAAGACAGAGATGAGGAACACACAGTACCTTGCATCCGAGTGAGCAGAATCTGAACGAGTCCGGCAGGCTCCGGCAGCAAATCTCGCAGGTGTTTGTGACTCCCTTCCCCGGCCTTGCCTGCGGCCTGCCGTTGAGGAAGACGATCTTGGCGCTGTTGATGACGTAGGTCTGCACGTGCGCGATGTCGATGAGCTTCCCCACCTCCGACACCCGGATCACGTTGTGGTACGACGACCGCCGTATCTGCACGCACGCACGTTCATCAGAAACGACAGCTTGGAAGAAAGATAGATTTATATATATATATATACCTGGACGACGTGGTGGTCGCGGTGCGGCGGGAGGCAGTAGGAGCAGAGCGCTCCGGCGGCGGCGTCGGCGTCGTGGGCGCAGCCGAGGCAGAAGAGGTTGCACTCGTTCTTGCTCAGGTCCGGGTGGGCCGGGCACGGCACGAAGAAGCTCGTGCCCAGCAGCGGCCGCAGCCACGGCGGGCCAAGGTCCTCCTCCGACCGCACAATCGCGCCGGGGCTCTGCACGCTCACCATCACCTGCACCGCATCTCCATGCACACACACACACGAGACCCAATTAACAAAAAACAAAATGCAACTCTGTACCAGACATAGCTAGCTACTACTCCTATATACTACGAGCTAAATAAAGCTGCACATACACAGTATACTATAGATTAGATTGATAATCTGCTACCAAGAAGAGAAGTTTATTACCATGCTACAATCTTCTTCCAGGGTCGGCGCCTTCGGATTGGGAACCAGGAAGAATCAATCAATCTGCCTCCTGGCGGGTCGGCTGATTAAAGAAGTGGTATGAGGGGGAGGGGACGGGAGATGAATGCAGGAACAGGGCGGATTATATAAAGTAAACACCACGATGTGTGATGTGATGTCCCGAGACCCAGGCAAGGGCCCCGGCCGGACGACGATATAACAGTATCGACGACGAATCGATGGTTACCTGCTGGACGGGGTGGAGCTGAGGAAGACGACTCGGATCGACGATAGTAGTAGTAGCCTGGAGATGACGGCGGACGGAGGGAGCGAGGCGAGGACTAGGAGAGGTCGAGGTCCAGGGGGGGATTGAATCGGGTTCGGGCCCTTCTGGAAGAAAATCAACAAGAAGAAACTTAGCCGGGTATCGTGTGATCGTATATGTCACAGGAAACCAAAAAACATATTTCCTTGTTGATTTATATATTTATATATGGACAGATATATATCGATGCCCTCGCTTTCCCTCCCTCCCGTGACAACGAAAGAAAGAAAAAACGAAATGGAACGGTGGAAGCCTGGAGGCGGCCCATGTAATGTAAGGCGGTTTGTTTGTTTGGTTTGCACCCGTCGCAGGAGACGTGTCGACGCCTCTTTCCTGCGATAGCTAAATCTCCCGAAAACAAATCGTGTCCTTTTCTGCTCGCGCGCCCATCCTTTGACGTAATTGCCAAACTCTCCACCGGTTGGTTGGTTGGTTTATTTTGTGCCATCATCAATGACACATATTCTTTCTTTCTTCTCCCTGAGATACATATATTCATGGACAAGATCGTACGCGCTTTACTACTGCCACCACTCATTCATGGAGTATGATTGTCACGCAAGAATGTCCGCTTTTATAGAAAGGTACACAATAAAATTCTGCTTTCATGTGGACAAACAAGGGAGTCGACTGCATGCGTAGTACATCTAGAAACTCTACGAGGGTCCATTTTGTAAGAGAAAGATTTTGTGAGGTGCGAGCGGCGAAAGAGAGATGGCATGGAGGATATGGCGGAGAAAAAGAGAGGAGGGAAACGGGTTCCCACGCTGAGAAATATAGGTCGTCGGATGGGGACTCCGCTTTGTGGATGATGGCCACCATGGGGACGATAAGGACTTTGGTGCTTGATGACGGCGGTGTACATTATTATTTTCTTTTGCTTTCTGCCATCTTCTTGCCTTGTGGTTTGTATTTGTGTCCAGTTTCTTCGCATAATCTCTCTCAATCTTCTTACCTTGTGACGTTGGTTCATTTTGAAATAAAAATATTTTGTGAGACGCGAGTGGCGAAAGAGAGATGGCATGGGGGATATGGCAGAGGGAAAAAGAAGAGGGAAACAGATTCCCTCGCTGAGCAATAGGGGTCGTCCAACAGGGACTCTGCTTTGTGGAGGATGGCCACTCGGGGTGATAAGGACTATGGTGTTGGATGACAGTGTTGTGCAATTTATTTTTCTTTAGTTCCTTGGCTTTTGTATTTGTGTCCAATTGCTTTGCATAACCCCTCAGTTTATTACCACAAGGATACCAATCGGGTATCTTGAGCACCAGGTCGTAGTCACGTTGGATGGATGGTGCTTATTGCTATTTCTAGCAAGCATTCAATAAGTGTACATGCATAATATTAGTTGATACGTCCTTTAAGAAAGAAAGGGTTATAGAAGAGCATATCCTCTTATATTGGACATGTCAACACTAAATTAGTAGACATGGCCCTCACCTTCGAAAGAAGCAATGAAAGTTTGGCATCCCGCTGCTATTTTCTCAATGTGGATATTTTCCATATAAATATTTATTTATTTCCTTTGGGGCATACATATGTTTATTAACTTCTCATATCTATTCATCAAAATATTTGTGATATACATATGTAAAGAGAGTGGATACAAAAATATTCCAAGGCTAAATCATCGGCATATCGAGAATTACCGCGGGACACTTTTTAAACATTATATTAAAACATGTTCCAGAGACAGTACTTGATGGCAGATTTTTTTTGATCCGTCTACAACAAGAAGTCATGTTTGATCATATTCGCGTTGGTGATTTAGGATTGTTGAGTAAAGAGCAATTTTTCAAGAGATTTAACCATAGTAAAAGACAGATAAAACACAGGCAGAATAATAGAAAAAGACCAGAAGATACGACAGGCAATCTGAATATGGTAAACAAGACTAAGGAAGATGATATACATCACAGCAGAGGAACCACTCGTGTTCGCGTTAACGTTTGCACCATTGTCAGCCATGTTGTCGAGGAAAAGGTTGTTGATGTCGGGGAAGAAATCGTCATTGGGAAAGACGTCGGCGCAGTCGCTATCCGTGAAGGAGTCCGTGATGAAGCCAGTAGTCGCGCTGGTAGCAATCCCCAAAAACCTTATCGCCCTTCTCTCGTACAAGACTCGAAGTAGCAGGGTCTCGAAGGCCTACTGTCCCAGCTCGCGGTGCACGCCGCAAGATGGGACAAGGAAGATGTAAGCAGCGCAATGCTCTAGAACTGGAGGCGCAAGGGTGTGCGTTGGTGCATCTTAGGAGAGGAGCGACCTCTCACTCTTATAGGCACGGCTAGGCAAGCAAACAGTTGGTGTTGGGAGAGGAAACGAATAGGCATCAGCCAAAACCGAACAACCTCCACTAAGCTCGAATTAATTCTCCACTGAGTTCGTATTAAACATCCACTCACGCAGACTGTTCAGATTATTATCCATTCATGCGTGGCAAAAAGAGAGAGAAGCTCTCGGCTCGAGGCATTCCCGCAACCCGCGGCGCGCGCGTGTCGTGACGAGGCGAGGCGTGGCGAGGCGGGCAGCGGAGGAGGAGGAGCCCACGTGTATATGTCTTCTCTTCTCAAGCTCGTACAAGTGATGGAAGTAAGCTGGTCCAACTTCCACTCAACTAGCAATGTGAGACTAAACTCTTGTCCCACCTCTTGTCTTGCATGAATGGGCCAGGTGGGCCTCTAGAATTTCAGGAATTGTTGAATAGTATAAATGGGCTGGGCCTTTATTAGGCAAAATTCCAACAATTCCCCACCAGATCCCAGAGGCACACATAAATTTGCCTATGGTTCTAAAACATCGTTTATATACTGGTACTAGTGGAGACTGTTAAGTTGAACTTCCACCTAGAACTCCATGCTACACTAGTTTGCAACTTGTACAGTGGACTATTCCTTGAACTGCAAGTTTGCTGCATTCTAGCTTTACACAAAGCCTTGACCAATACTAGGCTGCCGTGGGACTTCCCCTTGGGTGGAGCTTATGCGTCGTACTCCATAGCCTTTCATGCGTTTATTAGAGGGCACCCAACTCTCATAGACTGTGACATTTAACAGTCAGACTCATATAAGCGTGTCCTTCAAAAGATGTTCTGTAGGACAACATCTCTTTTTAAACTAAGCCACTTAGAACACATTAAGATAAATCAACCTGACATGCAGAATAGGAAAGTATCTCATCTTCACGGAGTGGTGATTAAAGTAGGGATACTTTCCTCTCAGTTAACCAACATCTTGTCTCCCAATTCTAATTCATGGGATCTCCGATCACATAGAGTGGTTTACCACTATGGAAAACTTATATTGTGGATCTCATACCCATCTCCTTTGATGCATTTTCTATCACGTTACGTGATGGACCCTTTGTGAAGGGATCTGCCAGATTCTTAGATATTTGGATATAATCCAACGCAATAACTCCGGAGTTTCTCATTTTCCTGATAGATTTCAATCTCCTCTTCACATGTCTTGAGGACTTCATGTTATCCTTAGAACTGTTTACTTTAAAAACCACAGTTTAATTATCACAGTTCATTGGGATTGCGGGTATAGGTTTCTCAACCATAGGTAAGTCCATCAAGAGTTCTTGAAGCCACTCTGCTTCAACCATGGTTCTGTCTAATGCTGCGAGTTCTGCTTCCATAGTTGACCTCGTTAAGATGGTCTGCTTGCAAGACTTTCAAGAAACAGCGCCACCACCAAGTGTAAATACATACCCACTCGTGGACTTTATCCCATTAGCATCAGATATCCAATTTGAATCACTATATCCCTCCAGCAGCCTTGGGTACCCAGTATAGTGAATGCCGTAGCTTGTAGTGCCATTTAGATAACGCATGACTCTCTCAAGAGCTTGCTAATGATCATCTCCAGGATTTGAAACAAACCAACTGAGTTTGCTCACAACAAAAGTGATGTCAGGCCTCGTAGCGCTAGCTAAATACATAAGCGACCCAATAATCTGAGAGTATGTCAATTGATCTCTAGTAGTGCCTCTATTCTTTCGAAGTAACACACTAGGGTCATATGGTGTTGGAGAAGACTTGCAGTTGCTATACCCAAAGCGACTCAAGATCTTTTCCACATAGTGAGACTAAAGTAGTGTGATCCCACCATTATCATCTCTCAATAGCTTGATGTTCAAAATAACATCAGCTACTCCTAGATCCTTCATCTCAAAAGTCTAAGATAAGAAATCCTTGACTTCCTTAATCACATTAAGATTGGTCCCGAAAATTAGTATGTCCTCAACATACAAACATAGAATTACTCCCTCGCCCCCACCATAGCGATAGTACACACATTTATCAGCTTCGCTTACAGCAAAGCCTGCAGTGGTTAGGGTTCTCTCAAACTTCTCGTGCCACTGCTTAGGTGCTTGTTTAAGGCCATATAAAGACTTCAACAACTTACACACTTTTCCTTCTTGTCCACTCACTACAAATCCATCTGGCTGATCCATATAAATTTCCTCGTCCAACTCTCCATTTAGGAAAGCCGTCTTAACGTCCATTTGATGGACGAGAAGACCATGTGAGGCAGCCAAATGTAGTAGTACTTGAATGGTGGTCAATCTGTCTACGAGTGAGTAAGTATCAAAGTAGTCTTCACCTTCTTTTTGGGTATAACCCTTGGCTATAAGTCTTGCCTTGTACTTTTCAATAGTACCATCAGGCCTAAGTTTTTTCATAAGAACGATCGGTGATCTCCCATGTTCCATTTGCTAAGATGGAATCCATCTCACTACGAACAACTTCCTTCCAGTAGTCAGCATCAGAAGATGCATAGGCTTCTGAAATAGAAGTAGGAGTATCATCCACAAGATACACAATGAAATCATTACCAAAAGACTTTGCAGTCCTCTGTCTCTTACTCCTTTGAGGAATTTTATTATCATCCTCCTCAGGTTTTTCCGAGTGTTCAATAGGAAATGTATGTTTAGGAATTGTGGGTATTTCCTGATTCAATGAGTCAGGTATCTCCTGATTTGATGAGCTAGGTATATCCTTCATGGGAAAGATATCCTCAAAGAAATTCACATCATTTGACTCCATGATTGTACCAACATGCATGTCTGGTACTCCAGATTTTACTATCAAGAATCTATAGCCGATGCTATGAAAAGCATATCCCAGAAAAACACAGTCCACGGTTTTTGGTCCAAGTTTGCGCTTCTTTGGGATTGTCACATGAACCTTTGCCAGACAGCCCCAAGTTTGCAAGTAAGAAAGATTTAATCGTTTCTTTTCCCATTCTTCAAATGGAGTAATCTCTTTGTTCTTAGTGGGAACTCGGTTTAGGACATGACATGCAGTCAGTAATGCCTCCCCCACCATTCCTTGGAGAGACCCGATGTGTCTAACATGGTGTTAACCAAATCTGTTAGAGTACGGTTCTTTCTTTCGGCTACCTCGTTTGACTGGGGCGAGTAGGGAGGCGTCCTCTCATGGATTATACCATGTTCCACACAAAAAGAATCAAACTCGTTGGAAAAGTACTCTCCACCACGATCAGACCTAAGCCTCTTAATCTTTCGATCAAGTTGGTTTTCCGCTTCAGCTTTATAGATTTTGAAGTAACTCAAAGCCTCATCTTTTGATTTCAGAAGATACACATGACAATATCTCGTAGAGTTATCGATCAATGTCATAAAATATTTCTTTCCACCTTTTGTCAACACACCATTCATCTCACAAAGATCTGAATGTATGAGCTCTAGTGGTGCCAAATCTCTCACCTCTACAGTCATATGTGACTTGCGAGGTTGCTTCGCGTGCACACAAGCTTGGCATTTAGATCCCTTCACAATAGTGAATTTTGGGATTACATTCATTTTAGCTAATCGCGTCATGTAACCAAAATTAACATGACAAAGACGTGAATGTCAGACATTTGATACAAGATCAGGCGAAACATGATTCATGACTTTATTACACACATCTGATAGTGACAGGCGGAACAAACCTCCACACTCATAGCCTTTACCAATAAATGTTCCAAATTTAGACAATACAAATTTATTCGACTCAAACACAATCTTGTAGCCATCACGACATAGAAGTGATTCACTAACAAGATTCTTATTTATTGAGGGAACATGATGCACGTTCTTCAGGCGCATGGTCTTTACCAACACCATGAACAAAAGCATGCGAGCCGTTCCCCATCAGCACAGACTAAGTCCCTGTGACCTGATATGAAGAAAACATGGAAACATCAGAACAAACATGTACATTAGCGCCCGTGTCAATCCACCAATCAGGAGAGTGACATAATGAAAGAATAGTAGGTAATATACCATACCCAACATCTTTCATCTCAACGTCTCCCATGACAACATTAGCAGTCTTGCTGCCTTTTCCATGCTGGTGCTTGTCAAAGCGGTTGGGGCATGCAGGAGCCCAATGATCAGGATCACCGCACACATGACAAACACCTTTATTCTTATCAGTCTTCTTCTTGAAACTAGTAGACTGTGAGGCTTTGTTCTTTCCATCGAACTTTCCTTTTCCATCAAACTTTCTCTTGTTCTTGAACTTGTGAGACTGGAAGTTCTTTTTCTATACCAGGTTGGCACTTGAACCTCCCTTAGCACCTTGAGCACGTGTGTCTTTTGCTCTCGCCTTCTCTTCCACATCAAGAGTTCCAATGAGATCCGATACGAAAAACTCTTGTCTCTTGTGTTTCAGGGAAGTAGCAAAGGTCCTCCATGAAGGGGAAAGCTTGGCAATAATGCCCCCGGCAATGAACTTGTCCAGTAACACACAAGGAAAGTGCTCAAGCTCCTTGGCCAGTGACTGTATTTCATGAGCCTGCTCAACCACGGAGCGGTCATCAGTCATGTTGTAGTCATAGAGTTGTTCCATGACATACAGTTCATTGCCAGCGTCCGATACCCCAAACTTGGCCTCGAGCGCAACCCACATGTCCTTGCCATTATCAAATGACATATAGGGTTCAACAATGTTCTCCCCTAGAATAGACAACAAAGCAGCCTTGAACAAGGTATCCGTTTTCTGAAAAACTTGTTCCTGAGCAGGAGTGAGATCTCCCTCAGGCTTGCCAAGAGTGGCGTCATAGCAGTTCATGTGCTAAAACCAGAGAACTGCTCTCACGCACCACCTCTTATAATGCGTACCCTAAGTAACAGGTGGCTTCACCGAAGCAACGAAACCACTTGGAGAAAATTGCCTATAATAAAGTTTTTGGATTGTTGAGTAAAAGAGCAATTTTCCAAGAGATTTAACCATAGTAAAAGACAGATAAAACACAGGCAGAATAATAGAAAAAGACCATAAGATACAACAAACAATCTAAATATGGTAAACAAGACTGAGGAAGATGATATACACCACAGCAGAGGAACCGCTGGTGTTCGCGTTAACGTTTGCACCATCGTCATTCATGTTGTCAAGGAAAAGGTTGTTGATGTCGGGGAAGAAATCATCGTTGGGGAAGACGTCGGTGCAGTCGCTACCCGTGAAGGAGTCCGTGATGAAGCCAGTAGTCGCGCTGGTAGGGCTCCCCAAAAACTTTATCGCCCTTCTCCTGTACAGGACTCGAAGCAGCAGGGTCTCGAAGGCCTACTGTCCCAGCTCGCGGTGCACGCCGCAAGACGAGATGGGGAAGATCTAAGCAGCGCAATGGTCTGGAACTGGAGGTGCAAGGGTGTGCGTTGGTGCATCTGAGGAGAGGAGCGACCTCTCACTCTTATAGGCACGGGTAGGCAAGCGAATAGTCGGCGTTGGGAGAGGAAACGAACAGGCATCGTCCGAAACCGAAAAGCCTCCACTAAGATCGAATTAATTCTCCACTGAGTTCGTATTAAACATCCACTCACGCAGACTGTTCAGATTATTATCCATTCATGCGTGGCAAAAAGAGAGAAAAGCTCTCGTCTCGAGGCATTCCCGCAACCCGCGGCGTGCGCGCGTCGTGGCGAGGCGAGGCAGGCGGCGAATGAGGAGGAGCACGCGTGTATATGTCTTCTCTTCTCAAGATCGTACAAGTGGTGGAAGAGCTTACCTTATAAGCTGGTCCAACTTCCACTCAACAAGCAATGTGGAACTAAACTCTTGTCCCACCTTTTGTCTTGCATGGATGGGCCAAGTGGGCCTCTAGGATTTCAGGAATTGTTGAATAGTATAAATGGGCTGGGCCTTTATTAGGCAAAATTCCAACAAGGTTTAGGTTGAAAAAGTTAAAATATTATTGATAAGTTAAGAGTTAAATGGGAAAGAAAAACTCCTCCTGGGTCACCTCTGCCTAGGGCGACTCCTGAGGTTCCCGTAACCCTAGCCATCACTCTCCCTCTATGCCTCCCCTGGCCGATGCCACCGCCGGTACCGGCGATGGTGGCGGCGCCCGTCTCGCCAAAGGGCAGAGGCTCGAGCTGTGATGCATCGGGGGATAGACTCATGGCGGTAGACGCGTGTGGTCGGAGGAGTGTGAAGGTGGAGGAGCAGGGGTAGCGGTGCTGGAGGAGGGCACATCGGCAAGGCCTTTCCTCCTTAGAGCCATCTGGGTTGCTGCAACCATGGAGGGCGGTGGTGGCAGCTGGCATGTCCTGGATCCGTTCTGGGCCAGCGGGTTGTGGCAGCACCTACGTGCATGACCAAACGATGTGCTTTCCGCGAAGGAGGCGACGTGGATCCTTGGGATCTGATGCCGGATCCAATATGGTCGGTGGCGGTCAGGTTCATCTTGTCCTCTATGGCCAGCAGGTGCCGTGGGGATACTGGCTCGTCTTGAATAATGGAGGTGTTCCTTGGGTTCCTCTCGCGCCAAGATGATGATCTCCTTGATGCCTTCCCTCGGTGATCATGCCGGTGTGTCGAGTTTCGGAAGGCTCTAGCGGCGAACTCCGATAGGTGCCTTATGCCTGGAGATTACTGGATCAGATGGGATTCGATCGTGCGTACCTATTTTTCTGACCGTTTGGTTTCAGAGGGAGCGTTGCGAAGCTCTGCTGTCTATACCATCATGAGACATGTCTTTCTGTCCATGGTGAAGTCAGATGCGGAGAATGTCCTGAAATCAGGGATATGAGGGCTAGCGATGGTAGTTTCAGTTTCTGTGGAGAGGAGGAACTGGCTTGGCAATATGTGGCTCGCAGCAGCGATTGTTAGTGGAGGCGATAACACAAGACAAGTTCACAGTCTTACCTTGCAGGATGAAAATCTAAGATCTAGCCTTAATTGGTTGTGCTTGGCATTGGACATGTTGAATGTATTATTTTGTGAGCGAGGACTTTCTCTAGGGTGAAAATCTATGATCTTTGATCAGCAACGGCGGTGCTTGCACACTGTTTCCTTTTTGAAGGCATCGTTATTGGAGAGGTTGGGCTTCTGGTGTTGTTTTGGTGGTATTACTGTCGTTGCTACAAAGAATTGATCGTTGTAGCAGGACATTTTTTATAATTTTATTCCTTTTTACCGGGTCGGGCAATGCGATATTACACAGACCGAGTGTAATTGGTAACTTCGCGATATTAATATATGCTCTTTGTAAAAAAGAGAGTTAATAAGTCCTAACACATGGTAAGTCCAGTAATCCCAAATTCTAGTATATAAATAAATCCATCCTTAACCAGCAAGTAATCAACCCTGAAGAGGGCGTTCTCCTTCAACAAATATCATGATGAGGTAAAGCTATTTGTCGAAGATGAGAAATAAAGTAAGACATGTTCTAAGGAAATAAGCATGCATAGTTAAACAACAATTTTGTGAGTAAAACCTTACAAAAGCTTACTCGATGTGTTAATTTGGTCTTTGGTAAAGTTGAACTGTTCATATAAAACAGACAAATACCTAGCCTTGTTAGGAACAAAGTAAATCAATCAATTTTTGACAGGTGTAATTGGAAGAAAAATCTCTGCTTCAAACTACTGGCTTGTGATTTTTTTTTTGTGATTTTTTTTTTGCGAATGCTTGTGAACAAGGTTTACTCATTTGTACCAGCATGATGCATTAATAAATTCTCGTACTCCGTTAGAGACAGGCCACGACCAACTGTTAGTGAAATGTTCTAGTGCACCCAGCAATAGAAGAAAGATTTTCCACACACACAAGGCGGGAATCTTTAACTCTCCATTTCTTCCGAGAGAAGATATTAAGGGCAAAAAAGAATCTCCAGAGTATCGGAGACATGAAGCCAAAACTGGAAAAAGATGTCATGTAACCTGTCCCTTCCTTGGCCATTTATCCTGAATGGCTGAGTGATGATCCATGCTCCATTTCCTCTCCTTTTTCTTTTCTTCGCTTTGTGTTCTCCCCACCCATTCTGCCTCTGACCTATGCTGGACTAGCTTGGACGTCACCAGGATAGAAGACAGCGATCATCTTCGGTTCGTTCTGTTGCTGGCGTTTCTGGATCCCTCGGCGGCGTGGAATAATTGATCTGTCTTCTTTTTCTTCAACAAGAAGAGTCCACTCCTCTCTCGATTGACGGTTCAATTCCTAACTTGTCGTCGTTGGCAAGGCCGTTCAGCCAGAGCCCAGAAGCCCAGCGCCATCTCAGAGCTGTACCTTTTTTTTTAAAGACAGGGTAGACATCCTTTGTTACGCGCCGGAAAAATATTTGTACATACGTGTGCTGGGATGGCCAGGATGGCCATTTCATTTCATCTGCAAAGTTCTACAATCGGAGCAGATAAACTATTGCACAACATAATCCAAGCGACAAAAGAAAACCCGACACGCTTGTGTATGTTCTGGACCATGTTCCAAATAGACTAATATTTTCACTTATTGTTTCTAAGATAGAGGTTCAGGTCTACATCATTGATATCACACATGACGTCCTGTTCCACAGAAAATGATCAACCAGGTAAATTATTATACTCATCTTGATAAGCATGGCCGTTTTGTTTTGCTTTCCCACGCAAGCTTGACTAAATACTCCCTCCGTTATAAAATAAGTCAGTTGACATACGAATCTAGACAAATGCAAGTGATTTATTTTAGGACGGAGGGAGTATAACACAAGTGAATTTATATGTCATGTATTTCCCGTCATTGAGGTGGCTATTCGGCTCACGGTGCATTTGCACCAATTGTGAGAAAACATATTTTAAAATATCCAAAAAATAAAAAAAACTATATATACATTCGAATATTTTATGTTCGTTCATAAGTTTTCACGATGAAAGAACATTGTACATGCCCCGTGCAAAAATCACAAAAAATGTCCTGTGAATAGTCCTATGTAAGTGACATTTTTTATCTTTTTTATACCTGACACATAAAATATTTTTTCATTCAGAAAACTTGTGAACGAATTTAAAATATTCTAATGTACATGTAGATATTTTTTTGTTATTTTGATATTTCGAAATATGTTTTCTCATAATGAGTGCAAATGCATCCGTGAGTCAAAATGGATTTCCCATCATGTATTGCATATCCACTCAATTATGGCTCGGTTACAACTAGCCCGCCGGTCACCAACATCCTCAACCTCTATGAATCTATCTAGACCACTTGCTATAATCTTTGACGGTGTTCCAACTGCTGGGAGGCGACGAAAACCCCCAATTTTTACGTGGCATATAGTTTTAGTCTTTTGTGTTCTTGATGGACAATGGAGACGACATCGTGTGAAGTAATGGTATTCTGTATCTATTACCGTTATGGGGCCACCTTCGCTAGCTGATGATATTGGGGGAGCTACCGGTGTCCTTGTTTCGCCATTTAGTCTTATCTTAACCGCTCATGAACTTCCTGATGAATTTTGGTGTGGTTCAGAGCATGTTCAATCCCATAGACATTTATTGTGATAACAATGGTACTATTGATGGGGTTCGTTGCATAGAAATTTTTTCCTACGGTTGCAACCACCATGATCATATATAGAAGATACATGTAACGGTTTCATATGAACTCACTCTCGAAGACCACAACGCGGGATAACATTCCCGCAAACAAACGTGGTTGTTATAGAGTGTACACGACCGTCCTCAAGGACGTGCATACGATCAACGCCACAAGACGGCAGCGCCTCCGTAATCGGTTACACGTACGGTGTGCCGATGACTCCTGAACCCTCGCTCCAGCTGGGCAGCGGAAGTAGTGGATCCCCGGAAACTCCAACAGCGCTACGCCAGGGTAGAGATGGTGGAGGGGAAGATTTCGATCAGGGCTTCTCCTAAGCACCTTTTGTAGTGGCAATGGACAAGGCTAGAAAGAGGGAGAAGATGTCAACCAAAGGGCATATGAGAGGAGTGGCAAGTGTCTGAGAGGGAGGAGGTCTCCACCTCCTTTTATAGGGGAGAGGGGGGCAAGCCCCTCTCCTTGGCCGGCGCCATGGGGTGCCCCCTCCCCTCCTCTCATTCATGTGGGTGGACACTCCACTCACACAAAATTCAATCTCCACTTTCTCCATTTATTTTCCACTCAAAAAACCAAAAGTCTTTCAATTAAAGCACTTCAATTATCTTGTTTTAATGCAACTCAATTTAATGAACACTTTATTTAATGAGTACTTTGTTTAATGAACACATTAACATTTTATTTCCTTGCTATGTTTGGATACGTCAAAACCATTTCGGCAGATCGACAGAACAAGTTCCCGCGATGTCCATTATCTTCTCCTATGTTTCCTATCCACTCAATTGCGTCTACTAACCTTAAGTGTGTCTCCCTACGGGTTCGAGAACCATGTAGACATGATCGAGACTTTCTTCGATCAATAATCATTAGCAGGATCTGGAGATCTATAATGACTCCCACTAGTTCCACGAAAATCTAATGATCGTCTAAACCTTTTTTGCTATAAACAAATTCCTTTTGTCTTGCGATATTTTACTTTTCCAAGATCCGATCACTCGGTATCATCCATATCTTGTTAATCTCGTTCCTGACAAGTACTCTTTTTATCGTTCCTATGATTTAACATTCTAGTGATCAAATCACTTCCTTGCAAGCTATGTCAATGTGATATCACTGAGAGGGTCCTGAGTATATCTCTCCATCATCTGGATGGACAAATCCCACTCTTGATCCACGAGCCTCAACTAACACTTTTCAAGTACCTGATAACACCTTTATAATCACCTTGTTACGGTGTGACATTTGATGAAATTAAAGTACCTTTCCGGTAAAAGGGATTAACGTGATCTCATGGTCTATGGACATTGAGTTACTACGAATTTGATAGCAATATAAACTTGCGGACATGATCATATTGCTACGTCTACTTCGGGTGACTATTCATTATATCATTCTCCAATGATAAGACCCTGTTATTAACAATATCCAATATTCATGATCAAGAAACCTGTGATCATTAGTTAATCAACAAGCTAGTATTAAGAGAGGCATTACTAGGAACCTTTTCTGTTTATAAATCACACATGTATTAATGTTTCATATTAACACAATTATAGCATGAAAAAACATCTATTATAAACCTGAAATAGAATAATAACCACTTTATTATTGCCTCTCGGACATATTCCTTTCAGTCTCCCACTTGTACTAGAGTCAATAATCTAATTTACATACTCATAAATCTAATACCCATAGAGTTCTGGTGCTGATCATGTTTTTCCCTTGGGAGAGATTTAGTCATCGGGTCTGCCACATTCAGATCCGTGTCTACTTTCCAAATCTCTACATCGCCATCCTAAACATGTTCCTGGATGGAGTTAAACCGACGCTTTATATGCTTGAAATTCTTGTGAGACCTTGGTTCCTTATCATTGACTATGGCGCCGTTGTTGTCACACTAGATTACCAATGGATCCAAAGCACTTGGAACCACACCCAGTTTAGAAATGAACTCCTTCATCCAAACTGCTTTTGCCATTGCTTCTGAAGTAGAGATATATCTCGCCTCCATTGTAGATATCACTATCACTAGTTGCTTGGAGCTCCTCCAACTCACTGCTACACCATTCATTAAATACACATATCCGGATTGTGACTTAGAGTCATCCAGATCGGTGTAGAAGCTAACATTGACGTAACACCTTGCGACGAGCTCTTCTTCATCGCCATATACGAGAAACATGTCTTTAGTTCTTCTCAAGTACTTAAAGACATCCTTAACTGCCTTCCTGTGTTCCAAACCTGGATCAGATTGGTACTTGCTAGTCAAACTAATAGCATGTACCGTATCTAGTCTTGTACCTAGATATCATACATAAGAGAACCTATGGCTAAGGCATAGGTGACATGGTCCATCATTTCTCTATCTGTTGCTATAGCCGGACTTTGAGTCTTACTCAAAATAGTACCTTGCAACATACGATAAGAACCCCTTCTTAATTCCGCCCATTTTGAAATTTTTCAAAATCTTGTCAAGGTATGTACTTTGTGATAATCCTATTAAGCGTCTTGATCTATCTCTATAGATCTTGATGCCTAATATGTATGCAGCTTCACCAAGATCTTTCATCAAAAACTTACTGACATAGGTATGTCCTGCAGGCACCTACTATTGGCCTACCTGGTGCGTCTCAACAGAAGGCTCACTCGACAACCTGTCAAGATCCATGAAGCCCAAGACAGTTCGACTTATATTACGCACATATGGACAACGACTCCCAACGTACAAGACAAGGAAAGCTCAAGACTAGAGTTCTAATCTAACTTGTAACCAACACGTATTGGTACCTGAGACCTAGACTCCCCATATATAAAGGCTAGGAGGGTCCAACGAGGAGGACACGCTACGTGATGACCCACAAGTATAGGGGGTGTATCATAGTATTTTCGAGGGAAGTGAAACCCAATTTATTGATTCGACACAAGGAGAGCCAAAGAATATTTATAAGCCTTAACAACTGAGTTGTTAATTCAGCTGCACCTGGAAACAATCTTGCTCACAACAATTTATAAGTAGCAACAGTTTTCTAGTAGGAATAGTAAAATAACAGCAGTAGTAAAGTAAAGACAGCAGTGACAATAGCAGTAAACAGTGGGATTCGAGTGCGGTAGGCATAGGGATGGATGGACGGGCGTTGCATGGACAAGACAATTCACATAGCAATCAGAACATAGGGCAATTGCACATAAATAAGATAAAGCATCCAAGTACTAGACAATCCTAGGCATGTGTTCCATATATAGTCATACGTGCTCGCAATGAGAACTTGCACAACATCTTTTGTCCTGCCAGCCCGTTTGTAGCGGGGCCTCTAGGGAACTACTGGCAATTAAGGTGCTCCTTTTAATAGAGCACCGGAGCAAAGCATTAATACTCCGTGAACACATGTGATCCTCACATCAAAGCCATTCCCTTCTGGTTATCCTGATTTCTGTCACTTTGGGGCCATAGGTTCCGGACAACAATGTGTGTATACAACTTGCAGATAAGACCAAAAACAATACTATCATAATGAATCAATAACATGTTCAGATCTGAAATCATGGCACTCGGGCCCTAGTGACAAGCATTAAGCACAACAAGTTGCAACAAAGTCATAAAGCACTAATAAAAGATACTAGGCACCATGCCCTAACAATCTGATGCCATTACATGAACGATCTCATCCAATCCCTACCATCTCCATAGCCTACAGCGGGGGATTACTCACTCATAGATGGGGGAAACATGGATGGTCGATGGAGAAGCGATGGTGATGATGATGGCGATGATCTCCTCCAATTCCCCGTCCCGGCAGGGTGCCAGAACGGAGTTTCTGGTGCTGTTTCGTAGAATCTGGTGGTGGCGGCGGAGCGGAACTCCTTCTAGAAAAACGTCGACCCCCCCCGAAGTTTTTAGGTTAGAAGGCTCCTTATAGGCGAAGAGAGAGGCCGAGGGGTGCCTGGGGGCCCCACACCACCCCCTGGCGCGGCCTGGCCTGGCCCATGCCACCAGGTGGTGTGGCCACCCCCTGGCTCTTCTCCTTCTCGTATTCTGGCTCCTAGAGTCTTCGAGTGAAATAGGATTTTTGGCACATTTTCCGGGATTTTTCCTGATAGTTGGTTTTCTGCACAAAAAGTAGACACCAAGGCAATTCTGCTGAAAACAACGTCAGTCCGCATTAGTTGCATCCAAATCACACAAGTTTAGAGGAGAAACAATAGCAAAAGTGTTTGGGAAAGTAGATATGTTTTGGACGTATCAACTCCCCCCAAGCTTAGCTTATTGCTTGTCCTCAAGCAATTTAGTTGAAAACTGAGTGCGATAAAAGAACTTTCATGAACACATTTGCTTCATATGATGTAAATATTCTCAGCAATGTGATCAACTACTTAGACAGTTCATAATAAAGAGTATGCAACTGAGTCTACTTAATAGTCATTGCAAGCTATGAAGAGATTCCAACTCAAGAATAATTAGTAGCATGAAGCACAAACATAAGCAACATTACAATGCTCATAAAAAGGTATGATAGAGTGGTATCTCACTTGCCCTTTGATTACGAATATCAAGGCACCTCTGAAGTTCAAGTGATGACTAGAAGTAAAGATATCAAGGATACAAGCATCAAAGTCATAACACAAATAATCAAGTAATGGAGTAAACACAGAGAATGACAACTATGCTCTCAAGAAGGTGCTCAAAGAATATGTGGAGACTCAACAAGTAGAAGAAAAGGTTTTGAATAATTTGAAAGGCATCCAAATGCTGAAAGTATGGTACTCGTTAGCTTTGAGCTCTCATTGCCCCTATCATAAGCATCTTTAATGTGGTTAAGGTGAAAGTGAGGTCCAATCTGAGTTATATGCTTGACAGACTATAAACTGAAAATCCCAAGTCCCTTGAGTACGAGGGCCACTCCTCATGCTACTCAACTTTAGTTACCGGTAAGTTCTTGTCATTGTAAGTATGTCCGTATCATTGAGAACCACTAACGGGGTACCCCTTGCCCGATGATATGGAAGAATCCCCATATCAAAATGACAAGGCAAGCAGACAATGAGTATCTCAGCAATCTTCTTATTTACCATGGTAAAATGGTGCTTTTTTCTCTGTTGGGGGGATAACCCCGGGTAGGGTCACTCCGGGGTATAAGGGCCGAGCTAGCCGAGGTTCGGCAAGGTCAAAGCGGATGCTGGCCGAGTCACCTCAAGGCAGGCCAGATCACGGAGTAACCCGGACCAGGGAGGTCGCCTAACATTGTCTCGTCCGACTCAAGGAGTGAGTCGGAGGCACCTGTCCAGCTTATATGCAGGAACAGGTGTGGCTGGATCAACTGTGATCCGGATCCTCGTTTGGCTTCTAGGAGAAGGAAGGAATATCTCTGGTCAAAAAGAAGGCCCGATGCGTACTGGATGAGCGAGTAAAGCAAGGGAAGGACCACCGGATCATGGCCGACAAGGGTGACGACGCTCACGTCGGCTGACGCGGGCGCTGTAGAGGCAACGTCACTAAAGCAAGAGTGACGTGGGGGAAAAGCACCCCTATCGGGTTACTAGTTTAGGAGGCGGCATATTCTTAGGAATATGCCTCCACGTATGCCCTAGGCCAGGACCGAACCACCCCTATATAAGGCGGGGGGTTGGGGTTCTGGCAAGGGGGTTGGGTCTTTTCGAATATAGAGCAAGGGAAATACTAGTGGGTCCTGAGTTCTAGGACTAGAGGATAGGCAAGAGTAAGAGAGCCACTTCTTCCTCCTCTAGTCAAAACAGCTCGAGGAGCACTTGTAGGCTTGGAGACTGAACATCAATACAAAGCTTCTGTGTGGAGAATCACTCTACTATCCCTCCCTGGATTCCCCTAGCGCATATTAGTCCCCACCTTCAGCCTATCCATGGCATCTGCCGTGACACCACCACGACAGTTGGCGCCCACCGTGGGGCTAGCGACGCTAGCAGGGGTGAAGATCCGGACGGGAAATTTCATCGGCACCGGTGAACGCATCGTCTCCGGGCTCGTTCAGCGCTTCGGTGCGCTGGACTACGTCAGCGACAACGTTGGATGCTTCGGCACATGCCCCCTTCCGCGCAACGGCGTCTTCGTCAAGCTCGGCGCGCACAAGGTCTATGTAGCCGTGGACGTGTCTGGCGTCCATCCGCGTCGCGTCATCGATGCGGGGGAACCACCCCTCACTGTGGCTCGCGGGGCGCATATCGCCCGTTCCCCGGGCCATGCAGAGGTGATGATGACCGCACAAAGCGCGGGCGTGAGCAGGGATCCAGCGCCAGACCCGGGGGCAACACCCAAAGCACCAAGGAAAGCTAGGGGTCCTCCGCTGGAGAGGCCCGAGAACGTGCTGAGGGAAGCTATGGATAGCTTGGCTAACCCGGTGACGACAGTGGTAGATCCGGCTCAGGCACAAGCCGAGCTAGAGGAGACCCGGCGAAATATACTAGAGGGCGCAAAGAAAATAGCAGCAGCTCAGCAGTCGTTGAACATGACGCTGCGTGAGTACGCGAAAGCGAACAAGGTTGATGCAGTGAGGGTAAAAGGGAGAAACCTCATAAGTGAGATGAACAGAGAGGGTGATGATGGACCAGAAGGGTCGGAAAACTGTCTGTCTGTGGGGTTGCCGAAGTATAGTACCCCGGCGAAGAACCTCAGAGCAGCAGATGCCGCGGCGTCCGAGCTAGAGGGTCTGACGGGTGAAGCTCGCCAAAGACAGCAAGACCGGGTTAACGAGCTGGTTCGGATCGTGAACAGGCAGAATGAGGAGTTGTTGAGAAGTAATCCGGAGAGAGTTGGAGCTTCTAAAATCGTCCATTCGGTGATGGGTAACCCAGAGAAATCCGCTGGAGCCGCATCATCACCTCATGGTGGCCCTAGAAGAGAAGAGGTAGTAACCTCGGCCAGACGGAACAAGCAAATCGTCCCGTATGACCCAAAGCGTGCGGGAAAGGAAAAAGAGATACGGAAAAACGACGATCGACGAAGTGTGAGCCGAGGTAACCATGATCAAGGCAATGCCGGTCAAGGGAATGCCGCCAACGGCAACGCCGGACAGCGAAACTCCGCAGGAGCAGATCAACCGCCGCAGCGGAATGCACCAAGGCAAGAGCAAAGTGCCGGCCGTGGTATGCAACATAGAGGACCACAACAGGAGCAAAACCGATACAATGATGGAGACTCGGAGATGATGAATGCGGGATACGCGAGACCGGACTATCATGTGATAGGGTCGAGATTGGGAAGCAGAGAGTTGATGCCGGATGACGCTAGGCTAAAATTAGACCGCTTGTATAGGTCGGAATAGATCGAATGTCAAGGTCCTCCGGGTCCAGCGTTCTTCGGACCCCGGATCATGAAGGAACCGCCGGTACCCAATTTCCAATTACCCAGGGGCACGAAGACATATGACGGCTGTACAAAGCCGGAGGATTGGCTAATAAACTACGCAACAGCTGTGAAAATTGCAACTGGCAACTTGAGGTGGGCTGTGCGATATGTACCCCAAATGTTGGAAGGTCCAGCTAGGGTTTGGCTGAATAATTTGCCACCCGGAAGCATCAACTGCTGGATAGATTTTGAAGAGATGTTCATCAGCAACTTCTCAAGTATGTATCAGAGACCGAACAGACCGCAGGCCCTGGCAATGTGCAAGCAGAGATCTAACGAAACGGATCGTGAATTCTTGACCCGGTGGTGTACCATGAGAAACTCGTGTGAGGGAGTCATAGAGTCACAGGCTATAGCATGGTTCGCACAAGGATGTAGATATGGTAGCGAGTTGTGGATGAAATTGCAAAGGAAAATGCCAGTCACGTTGGCAGAGATGATCCGGATCGCGGATTCTTATGCTTTGGGTGATCCAACTCAACCTAGGATCGCCTCGAACGAGTCAAATGACGAGTACTATCCGAGGGACGGATCCGGGTCATCCCGGAGGAACGATTACAGGGGAAAAAGGAGAGACGATAGACCGGATCATCGGTATGGCTCGCAACAAGTTGCGGCCGTGAATCAAGATCAGCCTGGGGCAGGGAGCAACCAACGCTAGAAAACGGGAGGGCAATGGACTCCCCGAAACGATGGCAAGAAAACATGGACTCCGGAGCAGAAGAAGCAATGGCAAGAAAAGAAAGATCGTCCGAGGTATACCTACGAGTCAATGTTGGACCAGCCGTGCAAGTTTCACACGCCGAATCCGAGCAGCCCGACGGGTCACACGACGAGACAATGTGAGTGGATGCGCAAGATAGAGCAAGGTGGTTCGGGGAATGCTCAGGCACCTCGGAATGATCAACCTCGGCAGGAGTTACCCCGGCAGCAATTGCTCTCCGGAGCAAACACGCAGCAACTGATGTTGCCTCCCCCTCAGCCGAGGTATGACAACAATGAGAGAAGGGATGCAGTACATCAGATAGAAACACAGCAACAACTGAATCAGAGGTACTCCGAAAACGAGGGAAGAAATGAGTACAGGGAACATCACCAGAGCTATTGTGTGTTCACAACAGAAGAAATAGATAGGAAGAGCTTGCAGCGCCGACATATGGAGGTTAACGCGGTTATGCCTGCAGTGACGAGGTACATGTATTGGTCTGACCAGGAAATTACCTGGAGCATCAAAGATCACCCCAAGCTTATGCCAAGTCCGGGCTCGTATGCACTAGTGTTGGATCCGACGTTCATTGGACCAAACATTAATGTGAGGTTCTCCAAGGTACTGATCGACAATGGCAGTAGCATTAACATCATGTATGCGGATATGATGCGCAAGTTGGGCATCTCGGAGAACATGCTCCAGGCTACGAGAACAACTTTTCAAGGTATCGTGCCCGGCATATCCTGCGAACCAATAGGCAAAGTCCGGGTCGACGTGCTGTTTGGTACAAGGGATAACTGCCGAACCGAAAATCTGGAGTTCGAAGTGGTAAACCTAGAGAGCGCGTATCATGCATTACTCGGGAGACCAGCGCTGGGCAAATTCATGGCAAGTTGCCACGTTAGTTATCTGAAGATGAAGTTGCCCGGGCCAAATGGTGCAATTACTATCGTTGGGGATTTCCGATGTTCTATTGAGTGCGCTTCAGCCGGGTCTAACTTAGCCGAGTCACTCGTAATTGCCCAAGAGAAAAGAAAAATCCAAGAAGTGACGGCATTAGCTCGGTCCGCGCAGCAGTATATGCCGGCGTTAAGTAACCCGCATGGAAGCGTTTCATTTCAAGCCGCGAAGGACACCGACAAGATACCGGTGGATAACGTGTTTTCGGAGCGCACCGTGACAATTGGAGCCGGATTAACTGACAAATAGGAAAGCGAGCTCGTCAACTTCCTCCGTGAGAATCGGGATATTTTTGCTTGGTCCACACAGGACTTGCAAGGTGTTCCGAGGGAGTTGGCCGAGCACTTTTTGAATGTAAGACCAGGAGCAAGGCCGGTGAAGCAGCCTCTCCGACGCTTCGCCGAAAATAGGAGAAAGGTCATTGGTGACGAGATAGCTCGGTTGCTAGCAGCAGGATTTATCATGGAAGTGCTGTATCCGGATTGGTTCTCTAACCCGGTACTGGTAGAAAAGAAGAAGGATGATCCGAACGTGGCAGTGGTTTGGCGTATGTGTATCGATTATACGAACCTGAACAAGGCATGTCCGAAAGATCCATTTCCGCTGCCAAGGATAGATCAGGTCATCGACTCTACCGCGGGATGTGAACTGTTGTCATTTATTGACGCCTATTCTGGTTTCCACCAGATACCCCTGAACCCGGACGATCAAATAAAAACTGCTTTTATTACCCCATACGGGGCTTATTGCTATCGCACTATGCCGTTTGGTTTACGAAACGCCGGAGCAACGTACCAAAGGTGCATGCAAAAGTGTCTGCACGATCAAATAGGTCAAAATGTGCAAGTTTACGTGGATGATGTGGTTATCAAGACCAAGGAAAGCGCAACGCTCCTTGACGACATAGGGCAAACATTCGCGAACTTGAGGAGATTTCGGACGAAGCTTAACCCAGAGAAATGTACCTTCGGTGTCCCGGCTGGGAAATTACTCGGATTTCTCGTCTCTAGCCGAGGTATCGAGGTTAATCCAACTAAGATCCGAGCCATCGAACGAATGGAACTGCCGAAGTGTCTCAACGACGTCCAGAAGTTCACCGGATGCCTGGCGTCGTTGAGTCGGTTTGTATGTCGGTTAGGGGAAAAGGCACTGCCTCTCTACCAACTCATGAAAAAATCACATAAATTCGTTTGGACGCCGCAGGCCGATGAAGCTTTTGCCCACTTAAAAAAGATGTTGGCCACTGCACCAGTGTTAGCTTCTCCACTATCGAAGGAGCCAATGTTGCTCTACATAGCCGCAACCAACCGAGTTGTAAGTGCAGTAATTATAGTGGAACGAGATGAAGAGGGTAAGCCGGTGCAGAGGCCAGTGTATTACTTGAGCGAGGTATTGTCTGTCTCAAAACAGAACTACCCGCATTTTCAAAAGGTGGCATACGGAGTTTATATGGCGGCAAAGAAGTTAAAGCACTACTTTGAAGAGCATCCCATCAAAGTGATATGCGAAGCCCCCATATCCGAGATAATGGGTAACAAATATGCGAACGGCAGAATCGCGAAATGGGCAATTGAGCTAGCACCATACGCACCCCAATACGATAGAAGAGAAGCGATCAAGTCCTAGGCTGTAGCGGACTTTTTCGTGGATTGGGCCGAGGTACAATACGAACCACCGCCACCGGATCCGAACTACTGGAGATGCACTTCGACGGATCGAAGACCAAAGCCGGATTAGGTGCCGGGGTTGTGCTCACCTCGCCAAAGAAGGATCAGCTCAAGTATGTGTTGCAGATCCATTTCGCAGCATCAAACAATGTCGCCGAGTACGAGGCTCTCGTGCATGGTCTAAAAGTGGCAAAGGAAATTGGCATACGTCGAATAATCTGCTTTGGCGACTCGGATCTAGTAATACAACAGGTGTCCAGAGTGTGGGACGCCCTGGATCCAAACATGGCATTATACAGATTTCATGTGCAGAAAATCTCGGGTTACTTTGAGGGATGCGAGTTTCATCATGTACCTCGCGTGGAAAATGAAGCTGCCGACGTGCTGTCGAAGCTCGGCTCGACCCGACAGGCAATTCCACTGGGTGTTGCATTGGAGCACCTTAGAAAGCCATCTATCAGGCCGTCCCTAGAAACCGATTCAATCTTTCTCCCGGAAAACACGGAATCCGGAGCTGAGCCCATGAACATTGACGTGGGAAGTAGTACGCCGAACCCGGGGACTACCTCGGCAAACCCGGGGAATATCTCGGCAAACCCGGGGACTACCTCACCAGACCCGGGGACTGTTCGGCGTGATCCGGCTGAAGTTATGCCGGTGGATCAGATGGAAATTGACGAGGAGATGTTCCCTGCGAGAGCAGTACCAGCTTGGGCGCTGCCTATATACCAGTTCTTGAAAGATAGAACGTTACCCACTAAGGAAGTGCTAGCCAGGCAAACTCAGCGGAGGGCCAAAGCTTACACAATCATCAATTCCGAGCTGTACAAGCGAAGTGTAACCAATATCCTCCAGCAGTGCGTTGATCCGGAAGAAGGACTTGACATCCTCCGAGATATACACCAAGGAGAATGCAGGCATCACGCCTCATCACGGGCCTTAGTGGCAAAGGCATTCCGACATGGATTTTACTGGCCAAGCGCCTTGGAGCAAGCGGAGGATCTGGTGAGAAAATGCAATGGTTGCCAAAGGTATGCCAACAAGACACATATGCCTATGTCGGAACTCAAAACCATACCAATTACATGGCCATTTGCTGTGTGGTGCTTGGATATGGTTGGCCCGTTCAAACCAGCCAAAGGCAACATGACGCACCTTCTGGTCATGGTGGACAAGTTTACAAAATGGATCGAAGTGAAGCCTATAAGAAAGTGTGATGGAGCTACACCTGTGACATTTCTCAAATACATCATCTTGAGATACGGTTATCCTCACAGTATCATAACTGATAACGGCACCAATTTTGCTGAAGGAGCATTTGCACGATTCTGCCGAGATAAGAAAATCTGACTCGACATAGCCTCGGTAGCCCACCCCGCATCGAACGGACAAGTGGAAAGATCCAACGGATTAGTGCTATCCGGGATAAAACCCTAGCTCATTGAGCCGCTGCAAAGATCAGCGGGGTGCTGGATAGAAGAACTACCAGCGGTATTGTGGAGTTTAAGAACAACTCCGAACCGATCAATGGGCTACACGCCGTTCTTTCTGGTATATGGGGCAGAAGCTGTATTACCAGCCGACATAGAGCATGATTCGCCTAGGGTCACCCAATACACAGAAGCCGAAGTGCAAGAAGCCCGGCAAAATGATGTTGATCTGCTGGAAGAAGCGAGAGAACTGGCACTGTCCAGATCCGCCAGATATCAGCAAAATCTCCGACGCTATCATAGCCGGAAAGTGTGCCCCCGAGTCTTCCGGGAAGGCGATCTGGTGCTCCGGTCGGTACAACGTACCACTGGTATGCATAAATTATCCCCCCCTTGGGAAGGACCATTTATCGTGAGCAAATCATTGCACAATGACTCTTACTATCTCATAGATGCAAAGCCACATGAAAAGAACAAGGCGGACATGTCCGGAGAGGAATCCAAGCGACCGTGGAATGTAGCACTACTTCGTCCGTTCTACACTTAGCTAAAGAGTGTATGTACCCGAGTCATCCTCATATGTCGGTATGTATGTCGGCAATGATCCTATCAATGAAATAGCAGGGCCTCGAGCAGTAACTCGGGGACTGCCTCAATAAATGATTGTGGTTATTTTTTATGCATTAGCTGGAATGACTCGTTTCCCTTAACCCGGATTAGTAATGTGTGAGCACCAAAAACCCAACCTTTCGACTCGCTGCTGTCCAACAAGAATTGGCTTCATGGCGAGCAAGGGAACAAGTTTGGAATTGCGGGGCACATGAAAAACGACTAAGGAAACGAGTTTATTCGAGCTAATGTTTGTTTTTCAGACTAACCCTGTATTTATTTTCAAGTTACTATGCTGAATTATTTTGAGCTAAACCTAAAAGTTTCTAAGTATTGTTAAAACAATTTTTGAAGCTTGGGTTCGTAAGTCGTAAAACCGAATCAAGGTAGACACGGACCGAGCCAGAGAATTGGACGAACAAGAAAATGAAACTCGGGGACTACGCCCAAGTTAATCCGGCATAGAAATGTACTAGCAAAATATCACATATCCAGCATACAAGTGGACCCGGCATACCGGGGATCTGATAAATTTTCAAGTTTTTTAAAATTAAGGAGCAACAGGAGGAGGAAGTTCGGCGTCATCATCACTGTCTTCGATATCTGAAGCAACATCTTCTCCGTCATCGCCCGACCCATCCTCCACGTTCTCCATCTGTTCCTCCTCACCGGATTCCAGAAAGCTCGGCCCCTCAACCCAGTCATGGACTGGAGAATATTCGATGAGGCTGTAGGCGCAAGCCTGGCGCCGAGCTACCCAGTCCGGATCATCAGTCCATTTGGATCCGATGCGCCGACGGGTGAGAAGGCTCAGATCGATTTTCTCGTACCATGAAAGGATATGATGGAGAATGGTATCTGCCGCGGCCCGCCCGGCGGATTCCCTCCAGAGGTCGAGTTGAGTCTCAATCTCCATTAGCTTGTCCGCAAGAAGTGTGACCCTTTCCGGAGCATCCTCGCTTGGCCAGAATGCGTTGAAGATCCGGACCGCAACGTCGAGGTGATCCTTGCCATAGTTCTTGATAGTTTCCACCCGGGCTGACACGCTAACCAATAGGTCCTCCAGGTCTAAAGGGATACTCTCACCATCAGGAGCAATGGGAGTACCCCTCTCCTGGCGAAACTTGGCAACGACAGCGCTGGCAATAGCAGTACCCTCCGGAAAGTTATCTGAAAATAAGGAAAGAGAGGATGCTGAAGCATCGGCATATGAGTTAACCCGGAAAAATGCGTCGGGCAAGAGAAAGAAACTTACGAGAGATATGGTAATGGATCCGGGTCAACTCCTGGATACAACTATCGCGTCTCTGCCGAAGTTGTTCAAGCTCGGCGAGCGCCGACCCAAGCCGGACTTCGGATTCCTTGAGCAGATCCTGGTCCTTGGAGATCTGAAGGGTAAAGCGCTCACGCTCTTCGGTGTAGTTCTGGACAACTTTCTGGAGCTCGGTTTTGTGTTGGGCCTTCATCGTCTCCATCTCGGCCTTGAGTTTGGCTATTTCGTCGTCCTTCTTCTTCAGCTCGGCTTGATGTTGTCCTGCTTGTTCGAGAAAATGCAGCATCATATCAGGCACGGGCACACTATCCTCAAGCGATGCTGAAATGATGTGTTGACCTGGCAAAGCCGAGGAGTGAATGTTTGCCGAGCCAAGAAAAAGAAAGAATGGAGAGCACAACGATGTTGACCGAAAGGGGACATACCTCGGATTTCCTCCAAGTTTTTTTGCATAATCTTGTTTTCAGCCTCCACCCCAGCTGCAAAAAACCGAATAAGGAGGTTAATCCGGCAGAAACAAACGAAACGATGAGGTGTTAAGAGACGAAATTACCCCTATTTTCATGCTCCGCGCCAAGGGCAACGTGTTTTGCACGCAAGGTCTTATGGGTATCAAGCAGGCGCTGAAACTCGGCGCTCCGACAGTTGGTAGTTACCTGACAAAGGCATAGGCGTGTAAAATTAGGTGTGTGCATATTCGAAATGTACAAGATCCGGGCCAAGCGGAACTTAACCCGGCTCTAGGTGTGTGCATATTCGAAGTATACAAGATCTGGGCCAAGCGGAACCTAACCCGGCTCTAGGTGTGTGCATATTCGAAGTGTACAAGATCCGGGCCAAGCGGAACTTAACCCGGCTCTAGGTGTGTGCATATTTGAAGTGTGCAAAATCCGGGCCAAGCAGAACTTAACCCGGCTCTAGGTGTGTGCATATTCGAAGTATACAAGATCCGGGCCAAGCGGAACTCAACCCGGCTCTAGGTGTGTACATATTTGAAGTTTACATGCAGCTACGTTGATCTTCTAAGGAGCATCCGGCCGAATAACAGGTTACTCCGCCGGAGGCTCGGGGACTAATGGTTATTATCTACAGCATGTAAAGAAGAAACAACGTACCTCCATCATACGCCCAGCGAGGTTAATGGCCTTGGCGGCGGTATTCATCTGAGCGGAAAATTCAGCTAGGCCGAACTTTTCCGGGAGATCGTCGTTGTAGATGAACTCCGCCTTATTCCAGTTCATGACAAACTCGATGAGGCTCGGAGGGTACCGCTCGCCAGTGGGCATGTGAGGTGCCACCAAGCCCTTGGCGTGAGCTTCCTTCCTTTCAATCAGGGCAAGAGCCGGGCTAGTGTGAAGAACCATCTGCTGCGAATCAGCTGGCTCGGCGGGAGGATCCGTCGAGCCTGATGACTTCTTCTTTGGAAGCATCGACGACAAGGTTCGCTGCCCAGCCTCGACGGAGGTGAACTTGCCTTTGGCCTGCTTGGAGGAAGTGACCGCAGTGGATTTGCCCCCGGAAACCGCTGGAGTGGGTCCTCGCCGAGCTTGAGATGATTCGGACAAGGCAGATGAGCTTGGCGCAGGAGCTTTGGTGGCTGGCGTTGGAGCTGCTGTTGGTTTCTTCGGAACCGGGACAGGCGCTGGTTCGGTGGCTAGTGCTGGAGCTGCTGCTGGGGCAGGAGTTGCGGTAGACTTAATTGTTGCTGGTTGCGGCAATGCCGAAGTGCCGGACGCCATCGCCTCGGCCGATCCGACCCCTCCCGATCCGAGGTCGCGTCCCTCTGAAGGAGGTACTGCGGAACCCGGAGCGGCCGCAGAGCCTTCTGGAATAGGGCTCAGCGGGTGTGACTCGTCGTCACGGGGAGGGGAAAGACTAGACCGAAGAGGGGAGGAGATGCTCGATCCGCTCTGAGGGACCTCCATAGGAGCCCTGCAAGAGAAAATAATGGCAGGAGTGAAATTACCCCGAAGCAGGGAGAAGTGTGTTGCACAATAATGTCAGGAGCGAACTTACGCATCCGAGGTCTCTGCCTCCTTAGGTTTCCGGGCCCTCCTTGCCGGGGCTTTGCCTACCCGTTTGGAGGCAGTCTTGTCTCCAGCCTTCTTTTGCCTTTTGGAAGGCTGAGAAGGTCCGGAAGAAGAACTCGACGCGGTTCCGTGTTTCTTCTTTGACGCTGCCGGAGCAGGCTTGCCCGTCGCAAGGGGAGGATCCTCGTGGATGTGCCCACCGGGGTTAGCTGATGCCGGGTAAGCAAAAGACAGAGGGACAGCCTCAACGGGTTCAATCACATCGATATCCGAGTCATCCTCATCGTCGGGCCAATCTCTAAGAGAAGAGAATTTACCGCTGGGTCGTCTGGTGGCATCGGGGGTGGGGAGAAACATCTCCTGGTTCGGCTCCTCCTACTCCGGAATTTCTCGGTCCGGGGCCCACTTAAGGGTCGGATCCGGGCCATCCTCGAGGGTTTGCTGGAGAAACAGCTGAGAAAAAAGCACAAGGGGCAAAGTCAAGAATGTGATAAGAGCCGACATGAAATTGACCCGAGACAAGTTTACCCCGCGAAGCTTACCACGGGAGGGAGCCTGTCACGGCAGTAATGCTCGATTCCCCACGTCCATTCGGCGGAGAAGTCCTTATGGGTGGTGAAAAGAGCCTTGACCCGGCGGTAGATCTCCGTATTGCTCAACTGAATGAGGAGGTTCGGTTGGGGTCGCAACTAAAGCTCATATGGCACAACTTGTGAGTGCGCCGCTGAAGGGGAGAGATTCAGTTGCGCACGAACGTGATCATGGCATCCTCGTTGCGCAATCCGAGCTTCTTCAGCTCCGCAAACCTTTTGTTCACTTGGTTGACCAGGGATGTAGGCTTCTTGGCAACCTCCTCCCAAAAATCCGTGTCAGGGGGACCCGGAGCATAGGGCAGCAACCGGATCAAATCTTCCGTGCCTTCATTCCGGACGTAGAAGAAGGTCCGGGCCCACCCTTTGCAGGAGTCAAGCCCGGTGACCCGGGGAAAGATTGAAGACCTCCGGGGCGAGATCGAGGCAGCTCCGAACTGAGTTAGCTATTTGTCCTCCGACTCGACATGGATATTGGGGACCACGTTGCGACGGAGGCCAAAGAACTGGATCCACAGCTCCTTCGTAGGCCATAGCCCGGTGTAGCCCTCAATCGAAGAAACGAAAGTGGACAGAGAGTCGATGGTGTTCGCCGGGAGATGGTGTGGTTGCAAGTGATAGGTCCGGATCCAGTCTCGGAAGGAATCACTCACTGGAAGCCCGAATCCTCGTTGGAAATGGGATAAGAAAACAACAAATTCGCCCGGATTGGGTGAGGGGGCCAGCTCCGAGGAGGGGAGACGAGCAGCGACACCGGCGGGGATGCGCCGGGTCCGGTAGAGCCAAGAGAGGTCATCCTTGCAGACCCAGGAGCCGGCCCACGCGCCGCGGTCCGCCGCGCCGGCGTCCTCCTCCATATCTTGTTCAACAACGGCGATCTCTTCCTCTGTCATCTCAATTCCGGTGTCTTTGTTGGAACTGGCGGCGGCGGAGCCTTGCGGTCTAGACTGACGAGGACCCGTGGCTGAACAGAGGCGCAGCGGTGATTGCGGTGCGGAGGAACAAAGAAAATGCGGCGGCGACGCTGCTGCAACGGGCACTGGCGGCGGCACGGTTGCGAAGAAGAAGAACAGGAGCAGGCGAGGGGGCGTGGAGATGGAAAAGTTCTAAGGGGCACGCCCCTCCCCTATTTAACCGCCCCCAGTCATCAACGAGTGGGATCGTGCTGCGCAGGAAAACCACACGATGTGGCCGTGTATCACTAACGTCGACCAATCAGAGAGGAGCCACACCGGAGGCTGCGGAGTGAACGTGATCCAATGACACGACGTGCAGTTGTGGTAAACGAGGAGGCAGGCGTGACGTAACCCCCGCACAGTAATCACTGACATTTACTGCGGCGGTTACTGCGCAGGCCCTTAAAGTAAGGCAACGTAATGATTAACCATTACGTGGGTTGGCCTATGAGAGAAGGAAGCACGGCCCGGATCCGAGCCACGATGGTAACCTGGCCAGCGAGTGAAAACTTGAACCATGCGGAGGGAAAGTAAAACCAAACGATCCGAGCCAAAGTGGTGATCTGGCCGGCAAGTGACAGCTTGGAGCGTGCGAAGGGAACATAAATCCATATAATCCGGGACGAACGTCCGAATCTTGGATACGATTGAAACTGATGTGGCCTTAGCGACCAAGGCCGCCAAGGCCGCACCAGCTTCAGGAACTAATGTTGGGGGGATAACCCCGGGTAGGGTCACTCCGGGGTATAAGGGCCGAGCTAGCCGAGGTTTGGCAAGGTCAAAGCGGATGCTCGCCGAGTCACCTCAAGGCAGGCCAGATCACGGAGTAACCCGGACCAGGGAGGTCGCCTAACATTGTCTCGTCCGACTCAAGGAGTGAATCGGAGGCACCTGTCTAGCTTATATGCAGGAACAGGTGTGGCCGGATCAACTGTGATCCGGATCCTCGTTTGGCTTCTAGGAGAAGGAAGGAATATCTCTGGTCAAAAAGAAGGCCCGGTGCGTACTGGATGAGCGAGTAAAGCAAGGGAAGGACCACCGGATCATGGCCGACAAGGGTGATGACGCTCACGTCGGATGACGCGGGCGCTGCAGAGGCAACGTCGCTAAAGCAAGAGTGATGTGGGGGAAAAGCACCCCTGTCGGGTTACTAGTTTAGGAGGCGGCATATTCTTAGGAATATGCCTCCACGTATGCCCTAGGCCAGGACCGAACCACCCCTATATAAGGGGGGGTTGGGGTTCTGGCAAGGGGGTTGGGTCTTTTCGGATACAGAGCAAGGGAAATACTAGTGGGTCTTGAGTTCTAGGACTAGAGGATAGGCAAGAGTAAGAGAGCCACTTCTTCCTCCTCTAGTCAAAACAGCTCGAGGAGCACTTGTAGGCTTGGAGACTGAACATCAATACAAAGCTTCTGTGTAGAGAATCACTCTACTATCCCTCCCTGGATTCCCCTAGCGCATATTAGTCCCCACCTTCAGCCTATCCATGGCATCTGCCGTGACACCACCACGACATTCTCTCTTTCCTCTTTTCATAAAACTCTTTTTTTCCCTTTTCTCAATAGCTATCTCTCTCTTTTTTATAAGAAGAATGCTTCATAGATATCATTATGGTTACGCTGCAGGTTTCCACCATGTCAGCATGGATTAGACCAGCGGCCCAGGCGTTTCTCTAACACACATATATAACTCCATGGACTTACAAGCTCCCCTTTTATTTCACACCGACGACATCCGCAAACAAAAGAGCAAGGTATCAACGGTGTATATATTTACCAGTGTTGAAAGTGTTCCCCGTGACAGCATGGTTCTGCTAATCCCCAGCCTATAATTTGCAAGCATATAACTTTCATGGAGAGTTCACAATGGTTTAGGTTTATTAAGTGTAGGAAATAAAGTGTGCCATCAAGTTTGTGAGAGCTTTACTAACTAATTTTCCCATAACAAGCAAACATTTTATTCAGAAGAAAACAAGGCATAATGAATATGCACGGGAGTAGCAAATGATGCTAATAGGTAGGTATGCTGGACACTTTGGAAATATTTGGTTTAGGGAGTTAGAAACATGAGTAAACACTCAGTGGAAGTGAAGGCTAGCAATAGTAAGGGAGCGACAAACGAGAGAGCAATAGCTGTCATTATCATGCTTGCAACAAACCAGGACTACTCATGGCATGAAAGTGATTCAAGATCCTCAAGGCAAAATAATTCATCGAGGCTCAACTGATTATTACAGTCACGTGCATGCGTGAGCATGTGCCAAGTCAATTCAAATGAAACATTCAGAGGAGGATACCGTGGTGTCATACCAATTTATGAATAGAGCAATGCAAGCAAACATTCATAAGACATGCTACAAACTATTAGCGAGCTGGAGCTAATCATAAGAAAGCAAGAACTACTAAGCATCCAAAGATAACATACACCCTACTTGAATGGACTAAACAAGTTTATAATGATGAGTATATGTACAAAATGAAAACAAATAGAGTTCGTTACCAGCCTCTTACCACGCCTCAAGTTGTCATTGATCCTCATTATTGCTCTTCGCTTGTGTGGCTTGAACAATAATATGAAACCAATATCCACTGAGGACTGCCGAACCCTATATCAAACTCGCAAAAACCAAAGAAGAATGACAAATATTTTTGGTGTTTTCGATTTTTAAACAGGAACCAAAAGGGAAAAACAAGCAAAGCAAAATCTTTTTGGGTTTTTCGAATAGTTCAAACAAAGCAAAAAGGGAAAAGCAAACCAAGGCAAAAAGAAAAAGCAAATCAAAGAGAAACAACAAAAATGTTTTTGGTCTTTTTGTGTTTTTAGAAAGCAAAAACAAAGAAGAACGAAAACTAAAAAGAGAACGAAATCATGAATATACAAAGTACCGACGCAACATGATATGGAGATGAGTGCGGTGTCGGCGTACCTCCCCCCAAGCTTAGGCTTTTGGCCTAAGTGGGTATCAATCCCAAGCTGGCCAGGATGAAGTGTCACCCTGGTATGACGAAGAGGTCCCCTCATCCTGGTGCGAACTCGAGTACGTCCCTCTGTAATGTGCGGAGTAATCATAGGAGGGCACATCCTCCTGGTGCTGCTCGTGGAAACCCAGCAAGCGAAGCTGCTCGTCCACCTCCTCCTTGGAGCACGACCACGGTCTCCTGTGAACACTAAACAAAGAAGGCTGTGGCAAAAGGATCTCCCTTTCATCCGTGTCAGTGAAAAGCATCCTATATACTAGACTGTCCAAATCAAAAGTAGTAGTGACAAAGTGATGAGCTTTCATAGCAACAAGGTCAAGCCTCTGTGGTGCCAGCATAGCATCATAGGGATCCACTGAAAGACCTAATGCATTGACTATACGCGAGGCAATGATGCCCCCTAGCAGCTAGGTGGCGAGCAATAAGCGAGCCAAGATTGTACCGAGTATCATTGTTAAGCGCAGCAGCAAGGAATGCTAAATGATAGTTGGAGATATTACTTGTGTTCTCCCTACAAAGTACACTAGTAGCAAGATAATATGCAAAGTATCTAAGAGCAGGGAGTTGGATATTTCTTATCTTTCAGCGCCGCGCCACACGGTCATCATCATTGGTCACCCCTCGGTAAAGCTCCAACAAGTCAGCGGGTCGCCCTTGAATTTTGTTCACGGTTCCTGTCATGCGCACACCTACAATACTGCAAAATCTCTCCAAAGGCATGGTGAAGGGCAGATCATAGATTTTAAAAGAGACAGTAGACTGATAGGATGTGTTACTAAACGTGAAGCTATCAACAAATGTTTTGGTGAGCATAGCGTATTGCGCACTCTCATCTTGCATATATGAGGTCAAACCAACCCTCTCAATCAGTAGCAAGAAATCATCAAGAATACCTGCAGCTTGTAAGAAGGTAAAACAAGGAAAAGAGAATGGGTGAGCATCCCCATCATCCCTTTCACTACCAATACGAGTTGCAATGAGATCTTCATTGTATGATGGCCTAGCTTGAGAGGTTGTTCTTGAGGGCCTCGACCTCCTAGGTGCATCACTCTCAAATATCTCTCCAAAAGTATGGTTGTTCATGCTTGGTATTCTGAAATTTAAACACCTATCAAACAAGTGATTGCAAAGTAAATATAAAGAAAGATTCTACTCATAGGGACTTGCAAGAGGCCTAAACGTGCATCAAAACTATATCTCTAAGCATCAAATAAGCTTACAAGCTCTCATAACCAGTCACCTATAGCAGCAAAGTACTCAACATATAATCCACTAAACACAAATCTACTTGGACAAGGGGAGGAGTCACATACCAGGGAACAAATGCTCCAAATTTCAGCAAGAAAGATGGGCTGAGCAAGGAGATCGAAAAAATCGAGAGCAAGCACAGCAAGAATGCGATTTTGAGATATGAACTGGAGCTTACTCGGGAGAGAGAAGAAAGTGGCAGGTGAGAGAGTTAGTGGGGGGGGGGGGGGGCAGGGGTGGCCCACACCAGGGCATGGCGCCACCCAAGGCTGGCCGCGCCACCATATGGTGTTCCTGCCTGGTGGGCCCCCCCTGGTACCTCCCAGGTACTTATCTGCCCCTTTTTTCATGTAAAAAATTAATATGAATTTTCTGGAATTTTTCGAGACACTTTATTTTGGGCATTTTTCAGAAATAGAAGAATGATTTTCTAACAGACAGATTTTTTTTCTTTTTGGAAACATGATGCAAGGACAAAACAAGGCTAGAACTATAGAAGTTCTAACATGCAAGCAACTAACAACAAAAAGAAAGCTAAACGAAAGAAAAAACTAAAATGCAAAGGATAGAAATAAACGGAGATAATCATAATGAAAACATTGTTTGCTCAATGGAATCCTTTTGTTAACAAGGTTGATCAGGTCTTGTTACCAAAACAATTGCATATGAGACAAAACTTTGTACTCCACTAATGATTATGTTACCTCAACCTTGATAGCAATGGTCCCAATCATAATAGTTTCAAATTTTTCTCTTGGTATGGGACAATATATTTCTCCAACTTGAATGCCTTCAACATGTTCAATTGAATTCAAACCGTAAGTCCTTTCAATCTTCTTGGGGAAATAGATTGTATGTTCCTTGTCATTAACATTGAAGGTCACCTTTCCTTGATTACAATTAATAACAGCTCCTGCAGTATTAAGAAAAGGACTCCCAAGAATAATAGACATATTATCATCTTCGGGCATTTCAAGCACAACAAAATCAGTTAATATCAAGCAATTGTGAGCCACCTGAACAGGTACATCCTCACATATACCCACAGGAATTGAGGTAGATTTATCAGCCATTTGCAAAGATATATCAGTTGGTATTAATTTTTCAAGTTGAAGCCTCTTATAGAGAGAGAAAGGCATAACACTAACTCCAGCTCCCAAATCACACAAAGCAGTTCTAACATAACTGTTCTTAATAGAGCAAGGGATAGTTGGAATCCCTGGATCTCCAAGTTTCTTAGGAACGTTACCATTGAAGGAATAATTAGCAAGCAAAGTAGAAATTTCTTCATTAGGGATCTTCCTTTTATTCAAGACAATGTCCTTCATATACTTTGAGTAAGGAGGCAGTTTAATAGCATCAGTCAAAGGAATTTGCAAGAATAAAGGCTTCATCCACTCACAAAACTTATTATAGTGTTCATCTTCCTTTGACTTGTGTTTCTTATCAGGGAATGGCATAGGTTTTTGGACCCAAGGCTCTCTTTCATTACCATGTTTCTTAGCAATAAAATCTTCTTTGGTGTATTTAGTATTCTTAGTGTGGTTTTCAGGTTCTTCTTCAACTTTTTCTTCATTAGGAACTTCATTTTCTTCATTACCACTTTCAGTTTCAGCATCAGAGATAGATATACTATTAGGATCTATAGCAGGATCAGAGGGTTCTTCAACAGTTTTATGTTTCTTTTTCCTTTTCTTACGAGTAGAACCACTATTTTCAGCTTGTTCAGAATCCTGCTCAATTATTTTGGGATGCCCCTCAGGATATAGAGGATCCTGGGTAGCAACACCACTTCTAGTTCTAATTTCATAAGCATGTTTTTCTTTAGCAGCATTAACAAGCAAGTTGTTTTGCACTTTAACGAGTTGATCTATTTGAGTTTGAACCATTTGAAAGTGTTTAACAAGCATTTTAACATCATTAGAGGTTCTTTCCACAATATCTTTCAACTCAACAATAGCTCTAGTGTTTTACATTAGATGATTTTGCACCCTTTTATTAAAGTTATCTTGCTTAACAATAAAGATATCAAATTCTTCTAAGCATTGATCAGGAGGTTTAGAGTAAGGGATATCACCTTCATCAAAGTGTTAGAGAGAGTGTACCTCAATAGTGGATGAGTAGGGAATAGGCTTACATAATTCTTCTATAGGAGGTAAATTCTTGACATCTACAGCTTTAATTCCCTTCTCCTTAAGACATTTCTTAGCTTCCTTCATCACTTCATCACTTAATTCAATAACTCCCCTCTTCTTTGATGTTGGAATAGGCACAGGAATAGATGGTTTAGGTACAATTACTTCAGGTATAGCTTGTTTAGGAGGAGTCCAATCTTCATAATTCTTGCTTATTTTAGCCATTAATTCCTCAGCTTCCTTAGGAGTCCTATTCCTGAAAACACAATCAGCACAACTATCTAGGTATGTCCTAGATTTCTCGGTTAGTCCATTATAAAATATATCAAGAAGCTCATTCTTAGGTAATGGACTTCCAGCCTGTGCATGAATCAAAGCACAAAACCTTGCCCAAGATTCAGGCAATACCTCTTGTTCTCCCTGTTTAAAATCAAAAATCTTAGCAACAAAGTAAGTACGCATCTTAATATCATCAGAAAACAAGCCACTCATGGTAGAAAGTTCATTCATATGTGCTACCGCACTTTCATTCTTAGTCCCACAAAAAGGTTCTTTCTCGACAATAGCTATGTAAGATAGATCGAGAGAGAAATCATAATCTTCATCTATAATGTTTATGGGAGAAGCAGCAAACTTAGCAGCAGTATATAATTTGGGCCTAATAGTACGCCTCTCAAGGAGACTCTTAGCAGCGCTCCTATCATGGGTGTTCTTACATTCTTTAATAAACTCACCGGTCATCTCAACATAACCATCTTCAATATCATAACTCTCACTAGACTCAGGTGAGCTAACATGTGTGGTAGTGTCTTCATTAGGAGTTTCGGTATTTCCAGCTATAGTTCTAGCAATCATAGCATCTAGGAAAGGACCTAATGAACCACTCTTATCAAGCACAGTAGAAGCAGCATCATAAGTATCAGAAGTTTCAGATTCAGCAGTAGTAGCAGTGTGTGTAGCATGTGTATGTGGTTGTGTAAGGAACTTACTCAGAACAGATGGTGAATCAAGAGCAACAGAGGTGTTCAGAACCGTACCTCTTCTTGTAGTGGATGGTAAAATAGGAACCTTGCCATCACGAGACTTACCCATGATGGATGGATAGCAGCGAACAATAGAGAATCCAAGTGATCTTGATAAATAAAGCTATGCTCCCCGACAACGGTGCCAACAAATAGTCTTGATGACCCATAAGTATAGGGGGTGTATCGCAGCATTTTCGAGGGAAGGGAAACCCAATTTATTGATTCGACACAAGGAGAGCCAAAGAATATTTATAAGCCTTAACAACTGAGTTATCAATTCAGCTGCACCTGGAAACAATCTTGCTCACAACAGTTGTAACTACCTCGGTGAATTACACACTTAGTTACATGCCTGGATGAGCGAAAATGGTTAAAATAGTACGGTGGGGCCAAGGGCCACTCACAGGTAGACCTTTCGGCCGTCCTAACCATTTTCAGAACATCGGGACAAGAACGAGCGGCATAATCGGCAGGCGAAGGGATCAACTACATACACAAATGAGTATGTATGCAAGCCACATACAACAGTCCTCAGAGTCATTCCATCTAAAAGAAATAGAAATATTGCAACGTCATACGGCAAGATCCAAATATCCTAGATAGAGATAATATTTTAGGATAGCTCCTCATACATCAAACATCAGAGTATCAGGCGGAAGCGGAAAACAAGATCCGAGTACGGATAAGAAGCAAATCGGCATAAGATGCCACATAAATAAACACATCCCGCCCACAGATCTCACGGATCCCCGTTCCCGGAATCTCTACACTGAGTGATCGTTGCCAACATCGTCCGTCTCCTCCACCCAGTATCCATCTTGCAAGTATACCTGTTCATCTGAATCAAACAATTTATCGTGTGAGACCCTAGGGGTACTCAGCAAGTCTTTATGCCTCTAAAGGGGACATAACCTGGGGTGACGCAATTGCAGCAAAAGATAATAACTAACAAGTCTATAGATACTCGCTAACCATCCGCCTAACCAAAGATAGACGGATGTCCGTTAATTAAGAACAACAGTTATAACAGTATAATTAACAGATCCATCCTCCTTCTCGCTTACCAACAAGAAAGCGGACGAACAGCCTCCCATCCGTTGGCAGTTTTATTAACCATTCCATGAGTGTTGCACTATTTACTAGTCAGGTACTTAGTCAAATTAAAAACAGTACTTTAGTTATACTTGTCTATGATCGAGAAATTGTGCTCCAAGTCGTCCATAACCGCGGACACGGCTTTCAGAAAGATTTACCCTGCAGGGGTGCACAAATAGAAACACACACTCGATCAACCTCGGAAAAACCAACTCAAAACCCAACGAGGCAGTCACGACAAAGAGATCATAGGATTCAAAAATGTTTCAGGGGGCCACCCCATTAAGCTACCCGCAACGAAGTTGGCCGGCTCCGCGATGGACCCAAGGTTTGCGCCAATGGCTATAAATGACTGGGAACCCGAAAGTGTGACTGGGCTTATCGATACCGCGAAAACACTCCGCAATCCTAAACAGTACAGGTGCTCCTCGCACAATCTTAAGCAGTAAAGCATGGCATAAGTACAGGATATTAATAAAGCCCCAAACTACTTTGTGGACCCAAGAAATAAGAATGAATCAAGCTCTGGCTCAGGGGGGTCCATAAGGCCTCCCGGATGTGGATAGTGCGAATAGTCAAGGAACAAGAATCAAGTACTCGGGGTCCTACGAGACACAAGTGAGCATGAAGAACCAAATAGCAGATATTGCTCACCGATGGCACTTTCATTAGTTATCCCATTACTACTCAGGTTAAGTTGTTTAGGTACCTCGTTATCCATCAGACTCTCACATACCCTACACATGCTGTTCTACGACCCGCATGGCTCAAGCAACTCCTGTAGTAAATGGCTCTTGGGATGGAGGAACAAGCTTCGGTGGGGTTTAAAAGTAAAGGCTATGCAGTACTTGGGATTCAATTTAATGCAATCGCGACTCAATGATGCAAGAATAAGATAGAGGCAATAGGTACTATATGTATGCAAGCATGTGGTAGTGCTTGCCTGACAGCTCAGTTGAAGCGAGGGACGGATCTGGGTAGTGCTCCTAGGATTCCTGATATATCCCCTACTCAACGTCTATTCGAAGAAGAACCAAACAAACAAGGGCCAACATCAATAGAGTGCACAAGCATATGAATTAAAATGCGACAAGCAAACAATCATGCCATGATAAATGATGCACAATTTGCATGGCAATAATGTAGCATGGCATGGGTGAGGTGTGGGGTACAAGATTAAAGCATTTTATAAAGTTTTTAGCCCGGTTTGCTCTCATATAAGTTGCTGTGTACTTTATATTTATATGATGCATGCTGCACTTCAGAACATGGAATGCATAGATAGAACAGGTTCGTCGCGCTGATCGATTTAGACATATTATTTGTCAAATTTGGAGTTATAAAACTTAAGTTATTAATTAATTAAGAAAAAGGGCATTTTATTGTAATTTTAATCATCTCGAAATTTTAAAGTGTTCAAATAATATTTTTAATGTCATATTTGAATTCCTCACACTTTTCTAATTTCAAAACATATATTACATGTATTATTTGCAATTATATTTTAAAAATTATTTAAAACAGATTCAAATTTGAATTTAAAACATTTTCTGGAAAATTTAAATCAAAACAGAAATCTAGAAATACTTTTTGCACCCACCCAGACTTAGCCTTAGTCAGTGACAAGTGGGGCCAGGGCTGACTGGGCGAACGGGGCTCAGAAGGGATTTTTCCACCGCGGCTGCTGCCAGCCACAGAGGCCGACAGATGGGGCCTGGAGCCTCGTAGGCCCACGCGACAGTGAGAGGGAAAGGGTCATCCACGTGTCACGGCGAAGGGAGCGCGGGGTACGGCCGAGGAACCTGGGGGGCTTTCTCCAAGATTGCCAGGGCGGCTGACAGTGGGTCCACGAGGTACCGCGGGTTGAGGCGTAACAAAAAGAGGGGGTTTTCTATAAGATGGCCAGGACCCCACTGTTTATCTGTTTCCTCTATCGAAACTAACAGGTCAGTGCTCGACCGACAGAGCACGGCGCGTGCGGCGCAGGGGCTCGACCCCGCGACCTGCGGTGTGCGCGACGAGGGCCTGTGCCAGTGTGGTGGGCTACGGGGTGGTGACAGAAGGGTAGGCGCGGCCTAGGTATGTCGCTGTGCGACGCGCCGGCATGCCGACGCCCGCGGCCACGACGCACAGAGGGTGTTCGGTGTAAGGAACAACGACGCTAGACGGTGACAGCGAGGCGGAGGGTGTCAGGGAGGGAGAGGGAGATGGCGCAGCGGCCATGGGTGGTTTGGTACAGCATAGGAAGGAGGGAAGGAGATAAGGGCGAGCCGAGAGGGAGGGTGTTGCCGTGGGGAGGAGGACGGCAAAAAAGGTGGCTCGGCCACCCTACCTCTCCACGAGCACGTGCTCGTGGCTCGGGCTGGGGCTGGGGTGGCCTGACTGGTGGGCCGGCAGAGGGGGTGTGCCAGGCTCGAAGCTAGGCTCGGTGGTGGGGTTGCTGTGGCAGGGAGGGAGAGGTAGAGAGAGGGAGAGCTAGGGTAGGAGGGAGGGAGTAGCTCGGCTAGGTTAGGAGGGAGGCTTCGGCCTGGGGTAGGGTTAGGGGTAGGTGGGACCAGCATGGCAGGGAGAAAAAGGAGGTAGAAGCCTCGGCATGGAGGGGTGGACCATGGGTTAGGGTTTGAAGAGAAAAAGAGAGAGAGAGAGAAGTTAGGGTTTTTGGGTTTAGGGAGAGAATTAGAGAGAGAGGGTAGATTAGGGTAGGGTATGGGCCAAGCAAGATCAAGCATGAAGGGGTAGGGTGGTGAGAAGGAGAGATGAGGGAGAAGGGTATTGGAACTCAAATGATGCATGGTCATGGTATGATCAAGAAAAGGCGGGATGGAGGTGGTGTAGGGTGTTGGTATGCATGAGCAAGAGTGAGGGAAAGATGGACATGGGGATGATTTTACATGATCAAACATGGTTTTACTCATGTGAGGGAGATGAGGTGGAGATGATGAGAGAAAAAGAGAAGAGCTCACAAGAGAAAGTTTCCACTCAAAACACAGAAAAACCAAAGAAAAGAAATGGTGTTGATGATGGTTGCATGGCCCATGCAAAATATTAAATGCCATGTGTTATTCTTGTGAAAACAAAATAAATGATCATGGCATTTATACATATGCATTCCAAAAGGTGGAATAAAGGCCAAGCAAAAGAAACTAGAATTGGATCCATCCCAACCCACATGAGCTAGAGTAATTGCCAAAATAAAATAAAAGCCCATGGTAATTGGGGTGGTGGAATTATAAGGTGGTGACAAAGAAGGATGGTGGATTTAATAAAAGATATGCCCCCAACTCAACTTGGGCATCAAGCATTTATCAAGAACCAAATACAATATATCAAGAGGCAAATACAATTAATAATGCATATGAGAGAAGATCCAAATGGAAAGGGGTTTTATATGATGCTCAAATGCAAGGTGGCATGATGACATGAGCATGATATAATTATGATGCAACAATTATATGTAGGAAGTAGCCATTATATTACTAAACCATGTAGCATTACATATGTTAGACAGATCGTATGCTACAGCAGTTTATCAGTAGCAACAATTTTGTAGTAGGAATAGTAAAGTAACAGCAGTAGTAAAGTAAAGACAACAGTGACAATAGCAGTAAACAGTGGGATTCGAGTGCGGTAGGCATAGGGATGGATGGACAGGCGTTGCATGGACAAGACAATTCACATAGCAATCAGAACATAGGGCAATTGCAGATAAATAAGATAAATCATCCAAGTACTAGACAATTGTAGGCACGTGTTCCATATAGTCATACGTGCTCGCAATGAGAACTTGCACAACATCTTTTGTCCTGCCAGCCCGTTGGCAGCGGGGCCTCTAGGGAACTACTGGCAATTAAGGTGCTCCTTTTAATAGAGCACCGGAGCAAAGCATTAACACTCCATGAACACTTGTGATCCTCACATCAAAGCCATTCCCTTCCGGTTATCCCGATTTCTGTCACTTCGGGGCCATAGGTTCCGGACAACAACGTGTGTATACAACTTGCAGATAAGACCAAAAACAATACTATCATAATGAATCAATAACATGTTCAGATATGAAATCATGGCACTCGGGCCCTAGTGACAAGCATTAAGCACAACAAGTTGCAACAAAGTCATAAAGCACTAATAAAAGATACTAGGCACCATGCCCTAACAATCTGATGCCATTACATGAACGATCTCATCCAATCCCTACCATCCCCATATCCTAAAGCAGGGGATTACTCACTCATAGATGGGGGAAACATGGATGGTCGGTGGAGAAGCGATGGTGATGATGATGGCGATGATCTCCTCCAATTCCCTGTCCCGACAGGGTGCCAGAACGGAGTTCCTGGTGCTGTTTCATGGAAACTGGTGGTGGCAGCGGAGCGGAACTCCTTCTGAAAAAACATCGACCCCCCCGAAGTTTTTAGGTCAGAAGGCTCCTTATAGGCGAAGAGAGAGGCCGAGGGGGTGCCTGGGGGGCCCACACCACCCCCTGGCTCTTCTCCGTCTCGTATTCTGGCTCCTGGAGTCTTCGGGTGAAATAGGATTTTTGGCATATTTTCCGGGATTTTTCCTGATAGTTGGTTTTCTGCACAAAAAGTAGACACCAAGGCAATTCTGCTGAAAACAGCATCAGTCCGCATTAGTTGCATCCAAATCACACAAGTTTAGAGGAGAAACAATAGCAACAGTGTTCGGGAAAGTAGATACGTTTTGGATGTATCACTACGCCACAATAGATCTAGACATTGTGACTCCTACCATACCCCAATAGATAGATCTACGACATCGCCACAATAGACAATAGATCTAGACATCGATCTCTCGCACATACGCCAGATCTAATATGCGCATACACCGCCATCGGCGACATTGTAATCCTTCGGATCATCATCAATCAAGAGCAGACAAGCAGGAGTAGGGTCCTCTACGAGGTCTGAACCTAGGTAAACCTCGTGTCACCTGTGTGCTTGTCTATTAGCCGTTCCGCGATCTCCAGCGTTCCCTCCTTCTCCAAAACCCAAGTCCATAACAATGGGCATTGATGAGTTAAACCCTCATCACTTACTATTTAAGTAATCCTTCACACTTTTCGAAAGTTCTATATTGTTTCCAATCAACAATATGTCATCCACATATAATATTAGAAATTCTATAGAGCTCCCACTCACTTCTTGTAAATACAAGCTTCTCCGATGGTTTGGACAAATCCAAAACCTTTGATTACTTCATCAAATCGGAGATTCCAACTTCGGGATGCTTGCTTCAGTCCATAAATGGATCACTGAAATTTGCATACCTTTGTTACCATACTTAGGATCGACAAAACCTTTAGGTTGCATCATATATAACTCTTCCTCAATGTTTCCATTAGGGAACACTGTCTTGACATCCATCTGCCAGATTTCATAATTGAAAAATGCAACAATTGCTAACATAATCCTAACCGACTTTTGCATCACTACCTATGAGAAAGTCTCATCATAGTCAATTCCTTGAATTTGTTGGAACCCCTTTGCAACAAGTCGTGCTTTATAGACAATCACATTACCGTCAGGGTCTGTTTTCTTTTTGAAAATCCATTTATTCTCAACGGCCTTTCGGTCGTGAGATAAGTCCACCAAAGTCAAACTTGGTTTTCGTACATGGATTACATATCGGATTGCATGGCTTCAAGCCATTTGTTGGAATCTAGGCTCATCATCGCTTCATCACGTCGTAGGGTCATCGCTTCCATCTATCATGAAATTTAGGACTGGATCACCCTATAGCTCAGGAGCTACTCGTACCCCGCCCGACCTGCGAGCTTTGGTAGTATTCTCTATCAGAGTTTCATGAGAAGGGTGAGGTACCTCATCATTATTTCCTTCTTCCATTGGTGGAGTCAACATTGGAACAGATTCCGGTGCTGCGCTACTCGCCACTTCAGGAAGAGAAGGTTCAGTAACCTCGTCGAGTTCTATCTTCCTACTACTCACACCTTTCGAGAGAAACTCTTTTTCTAGAAAGGATCCATTCTTGGTAAAAAAACTTTGCCTTCAGATTGGTGATAGAAGGTGTACCCAATTGTTTCTTTTGGGTATCCTATGAAGATGCATTTTCCCGCTTTGGGTTCGAGCTTATCAGGCTGAAGTTTCTTCACATAAGCATCACAGCCCCAAACTTTTAGAAATGATAGCTTAGGTTTGTTTCCAAACCATAACTCATACGGTGTCGTTTCAACGGATTTTGATGGTGCCCTATTTAAAGTGAATGCAGCTGTCTCTAATGCATGACCCCAAAATGACAGTGGCAAATCGGTAAGGGACATCATAGATCATACCATATCTTATAAAGTTTGATTACGATGTTCTGATACACCATTACGTTGTGGTGTTCCGGCAGGAGTGAGTTGTGAAACTATTCCATATTGTCTCATGTGTGTGCCAAACTCGTAACTAAGATATTCTCCTCCACGATCGAATCGTAGAAACTTGATATTTCTGTTACGATGATTTTCTACTTCACTCTGAAATTCCTTGAACTTTTCAAATGTTTCAGATTTGTGTTTCATTAAGTAAATATACCCATATCTACTTAAATCATCCATGAAGGTTACAAAATAACGATATCCGCCGCATGCCAACACACTCATCGAACCGCATACATCAATATGTATTATTTCCAACAAGTAGGTCACACGCTTCATTGTTCCGGAGAATGGAGTTCTAGTCATGTTGCCCATAACACATGGTTCACATATTTCAAATGATTCATAATGAAGTGATTCCACCAGTCCATCAGAATGGAGCTTCTTCATGTGTCTGACACCAATATAACCCAAACAGCAATGCCACATATATGTAGCAATATCATCATTCAACTTGATTCTTTTGGCATTCATATTATGAATATGTGTACTACTTGTAGGGGTTCCGCATATGAAAACAATAAAATTTTACCCTACGCCCCTGAACCCCTGAAATTGCTAGGACCTATCTATTAGTAATACAGTAACGGGAGGGGCTTTTCGCGAACTTACCCTCGAAGACCGAAAAGTATTGTCAACACTCAGGAGAGCGTGGTTTATGTAGACGAGCCGAAGCCGACCTCACGGTCGTGATGAAGTCCTTGCGCTCCTTTGGCTCCAACGACTTGAGTGCCTCAAGTGTGACACCTCGCGGGGAGTTACACATGTCCGGTGCCTGACGGCGCACCGCGGTGAAGATGTCTCTCGTTCGCGCAGTCCGAACTTGGGACCACGGTCACGAGAGAGAGAGAGAGAGAGAATATCAATTGGAGGTCTCCCCAAAAGTGAGAATACCTTTATTGAATATTGTGTGTATTTATCTGGCCAAATACCCCCAATATATATAGGGGGAGGGGAGGTACTACCTCCCTCAAAGTCCCGGGGTGGGACTAAAGGAGAGGAGAGGTGGAGGGGGTGGCGCTACCGGCCACCCCATGGGCCCCGCGCAGGGGGGCTGGCCCACTAGGGCGCCGGCCTCCCCTCTTGGCCCTTCTCCCTCTTGACTTTTCCCTAATGGGCCCTCTTCCCTTCGGGAATTGGCCCATTAAGCCTTTTAACCTTTTAAATTGATTTTCTCTTTATTAAATAATTATGAATAAATGATTAAATCAATATTTAAAATTCATCCACATATTAGTCAATCTCTGTGGCTATGGAACACCTTCCACATCCACTCCGGACATCCTCCGGACTTACCGAAACCCTTCCGGTTTTCTCTCTACTATTCTTCAGCGATTCTTCCGATCCAATAAACACTCTCTAAGCATCATCAAGCCCTTAAGCGTGATACCCCACGGTTCGGGAACACTCCAGACATGGTCGGGACACTCCCGCACCAATGATTGACAGAGGGACCTGGATGACCATGTGACCCCTTTCGTCGTTTGAACCGGGAAATTGTGTTTATTCCCTTTGTCTCTCGATACTTGCATTGCCCAAGATCTGATCAATGACATCACCATTCCGTGTTCAATCTCATTACCGAACAATGCTACTTGACTCGTTCCGACAAGTGATATCCCTGTGATCAAACCACACGCTGTGCAGCTATTGGATATAACTTCTCCGAGTGGGCCCTTCAGTATCTTTCCGTCACATGGACGGACAAATCCCGCTCTTGACATATATTGCCTCTATGATTTCCACTGAGTACCTGGACACACCTTTATAACCACTATATTACCAAGTGGGCTTGATGCTATCTAAGCACTCTCGGAAGACAGTGATTGATATAGCCTCACGGTCTAAGGAATAGTCTACGAGGATCCATTTCTAATCATCATAACTTGAACTTCGTGACATGACCGGGTCATGATGTTTATGTTGGGTATTGGTTCATCATCTCATTCCCAGAATGAGTTGAGTCCATTTCCAACTGGCATAAATGCCACATGATCAGGAAACTTGATCATCTGTTGACCAATGAACCAGTGACTAGAGTTTCACTGGCAACCCCTGGTTGTTTGTATATCACACATGTATTGATGTTTCCACTCAATATAGTTATAACATGATATAAAAATTAATCATAAACTATATGAAATATGATAATACTCCTTATTACTATTTGTCTCTAGGGCATATTTCCAACAGTCTCCCACTTGCACTAGAGTACAAATACACTAGCTGCATTTATTCTTAATCATTGGCACCATATATCCGGTACCCTGAACATGCTTGATCATGGAAGAGGTTGAGTCTTGGGTCTGCACTTTACAGTCCCAAATCCTTTGCAACTTACAAATGTCACCTTGATTAACATTAAAACTTTATCATCACATGCCAACATATGTGTGTATGCATCGTCGCTATGGCAGCAGAACGAGGCCTGATTCCAGGAGCCTAAAGTGACTTTAGATCAACCTCGAGGGTTTTCGCATGGGCACTATGCCCTAGGACACATCATCCTACGTTAAAAGCGAACTAGCCCCACCATAACATTATACAACACTTTAGATGGTACCCTTATCTATTATTATAAATGTATTCATCGAAACACTAGTGCACTCTATGCAACTTTCGATGTTTTTGTTCACCTCGCTTCCTACTTGACTTTAATCGGTATTTACAGGAGTTTCCAACATATTCCCTTATAACATAACCCTTTATGTTTTAAGATATGTCATCCTTTATGGATTTGGAAAATATATCTACAGTTCTCTACTAGACACTGCGGACAAACTTAGCTCAACGTTCCGTGATTCAAACTTAATCACTTTTAAACGTTCCTTATTTGGATCACATATTATGTGTAACATCCCAGCTTTAGGATCCAACAAAGGGTAGAAATAGGATTATAAGTTTGTGCATGCATGCATCTGTAAAATCTGGATAATTTTTTCGGCAAACAAAACACTAAAGGGATCAGAGTTTCTTGTTAGTGATTGCTATGAATTCTGACATGATCTTTAGGCAATATTAAGAAAATGGGGGAATTATTTGGAATTTAAATTTGAAATTTCAAATCAATTTTGAAATTATTGAAATATTAGAAGTTATTATTATTTAAGGGTTTTCCAAAAGAAAACCTTATTTAACATTGTCTGATTTTAAGAAAGGAATAGTAATCAACAATAAGATTTAATGACAAGGAAAAATAATTAAATAAGAAATAATGCTTATTTCTCTATTTATATAATGAGGTCACAAATGTTGACCAATACATCAAAGGTATAAGATTACATAGAACATAAGTTTAACTTTATTAAACTTGTAATAACATCTTTACAAGATTCATTACAAAAGAATTACAAAGAAGGTTACAAGTAGAACCTATACTAACTATCTATCCTACACTAATCTTGGAAGTCCAGATCTTGATCCTGCAAGTAAGAAAAAAAACAACTAGAAAGGAAGAATTAGGGATTAGTAAGGTAATTTTACTCTCAGTGTTAAATAGTGAAGTGCACTATTCCTGGTACATCATTGAGTAAATAAAAGGGTAAGTTTCACCAACAGTGAAGTATCTGTTCTTCTCAGTTAATAGCAAAAGTTATAGTAAAAGTCAAGTGGATAAACAAATAGGTTCACCAGGCTGACAAATAGTAAACAGGTAAAAGTAATAGCCAAGTTACTTGAGCTGATCCACATGCACAACACACACACAAGTTAGTCGACTGACTGCATGGGGTGTGCTGTCAAGCTACCATTAGCAGTACAAGGTATCACACAGAGCACCAGCCGAAGGGGAAACACAGAAGTTTAGCTTTTCTTCTCAGTCACACACACACAACAATAGAACTACTGAAACCATAGCTCATTTCTCCACTAAATTACCCAAATCAAACATAAGATCTCTACCTGATGGGAACATAAGGAGGGGGTGGAGCAGGTGGAAAGAGAGGTCAAGCATCAAGTTACAGGAGCAACACCAGGTGGTGTAGAGCAAGATCAAGTAGCAAGGTACATCACCACATCATCTATCAACAAGTAATCTGGTGAGTTCAAACAACATCACCACATGATCAGATCATCATAGAAGCATATGACCATATGAATTTTACTTAAACTTCTCAGAAAAACACCCAAGTGGGGTGTAGATCCATCCCAGAAGCATTTAAAAAGAAAGGTGATGACCCACAAGTATAGGGGGTGTATCGCAGTATTTTCGATAAGTAAGAGTGTCGAACCCAACGAGGAGCAGAAGGTGCTGGCTAGTGGAATGGATCAGGAATTCTCTGCAAATACTTAGCAAACGGATTTTTAGGGGTTTTTGATAATGCAAATAAATGAAGTACGAGTAAATAAAAGACAGTAGGAATAAATGCAGCAAGTGGCCCAATCCTTTATGCAGCAAAGGACAAGCCGGTTGTATTACTTAAGATGACCAAACGTTCTCGAGGACACATGGGAAGACTGTCAAGTGCTTTCGCTTCATATAGTTGATTAATCTTCTTTAGCTTGCTAAGTGTTGTGTGGGTGAACCTATGCTAATGTACCTACCTTCCTAGGACTAATACAAACTTGTGATTATACCCCTTGCAAACATCCGTAAGTACAAGAAAGTAATTAAGGTAGAAACCTAACCACAGCTTTAAACTCTAAGACCCTTGCGTCCCCTGTGCAATGGTTTCCTAACGGGGGTTCAGGTTTCTGTCACTCCAGCAACCCCTACGATTAGTAGCCAAATACACAATGCATTCCCCTAGGCCCATATAGGTGAAGTGTCATGGAGTCGACGTTCACATGACACCACTAGAAGAAGTACACCCAACTTAAATATCAAACTATTGAATCTTTCTCAACACAACTCCACTACTAACAACATGACTTCTCCCATGTCCTCAAGAACAAAACGAACTACTCACAAGACATCATATGGATCATGATCAGAGATGGAATAATGATGTATAACAATCTGAACATAAAAAATAATTCAATGGTTCCACTCAATAGCATCAACTACAAAGAGTAATCAACACTGGGAAAGTTTCCCCTATGAACTATGCAAGATTCAACCCAATTGTTACAGCAATATGGAGATGGTGATGAGGGTGCTGCTGATGATGATGGTGGTGATGATGATGATGATCCCGATGAAGTCCAGCTTGATGATGGTGTTGATGGCGATGATCTCCCTCTCCGGGAAGGAATTCCCCTGGCAGAAATCTGTCTGCCAGAGAGATCTTTCTCTCTCGGTGTTTTCCGCCCCGCAGAGGCGGCAAAATCTTTCTATGGTCGCTCCCCGAGTCTTAGGGACACCAGAGGGGAGTACCAGGGGTGGACCAGGGTGGCCACACCACCTGGTGGCACGGCCCAGGGTGGCCCGCGCCAGGGGTGGCGTGGGCCCCTTGTGGCCCATCTCTAGCCCCTCTTCTGGCTTCCTTCGTCTTCTGGAAAAATAGGATTTTCCGTATATTTTCCCGGATTTTCTGATCTTCGCGAATTTTTCCTCCAAACAGAACCTTTTCCATCAGAATCCTGACTACAGCAGTCCATGCTCCAAATGAAGGAAATATGCCCTGAGAGGCAATAATAAAGTTGTTATTATGTATTCCTTGTATATGATAGATGTTTATTTTGCATGCTATAATTGTATTGATAGGAAACGTCAATACATGTGTGTTTAATAAACAAAAAGGAGTCCTAGTTATGCCTCTCTTATAGACTAGCTTGTTGATTAACAAGATGATCAAGGCTTCCTGATCATGGACATTGGATGTTGTTAATAACAAGGTCACAACATTTGTGAAATGATGTGATGAACATTCATCCGAAGTATAGCATTACGATCAAGTCATTATGTTTATATTGCTATAACATCATAGGAAGTAGTCTTAGTCCTTAGACCATGAGATCATGTTAATTTCTAACACTGGAAAAGTATCTTGATAACATCAAACGTCACACCATAACAGGGTGACTATAAAGGTGGGTTCAGTGCTATGAAGGTGTTATGTTGAGGCTCATGGATCAAGAGTGGAATTTGTCAATCCTGCTGACGGATAGATATACTTTGGGCCCTCTCGTTGATATCACATTAAGATAGCTTGCAAGCAAGTGATGTGATCACTAGAATGTTATATCACGGGAACAAGAAAAGAGTGCATGTTGGTAACGAGATCAAACTAGGTATTTGGATACCGATAATCGAATCTCGGACATGTATTATATCATGAGACAAAGGGATCAAATTGCTAGCATTAAAGGTTCTCACGATCACATAAGTCATCGTTGAATGTGCAGGAGTCAGTACGGATCTCCAGGTCCCGCTTTTGATTATTGATCTGAGAGGAGTCTCAATCATGTCTGCATTATTCGTGAACCGTAGGGTGACACACTTAAGGGTTGCCGGACACCATTTAGGAGCACATATGTTCCAGACAAAAGGTTTGCAAAGCGCAGGAAATGTTTCGATAGAAACAGGAATTGTTTCGGGTGAAATTGCAGAAAGTGGTTCTGCATGTGATATTGAAATGTTGCAAGGGGTTTTATGTGAATGTTTGTTAATTAAAGTAATTAACAAAATTCTGAATAAAATAAATAAAAGAGTTTTATTAATTGAGAGTGGCATTAAATTTGGTGGAAATTTAATGCATGTGAGTGGAACTTTGGGTGGAGCTTGAATTGATGTGAGTGGAGCTTCCACCACATGAATGAGGAAGATGAGGGGGCTCCCTCCTTGGCCGCCGGCCATGGTAGGGGAGGAGTCCGCCTCTCCTATAAAAGGCCCCCCTCTCCTCCCTCACAAAGCACACCTCCTCGTGAAGGATCTCTCTCCCCTCTAGATATTCCCCCATGGTCTCGGATTAGCGAGATACATGTTCCCGGTAGCCTTGCGTCTGGAAGGAGTTGCTGCTTCTGCTGATTCGCTAGAGCGAGGAGGTGGAGGTTGTCCGGTGGCTTGGACGTGTGTGCGAGGATGGATGCGCTGCTGATTTGCGGCACTCGGACTTCCACACGATCTTGAGATCGGCAAGCGTACGACTACATCAACCACGAGTTCCTACTCGTTAACAAAACTTGTTGTCTTCGAGGGTAAGTTCTCCATGGATGTATGTCCACCCGTTCCTATGTATCTAGTAGATAGATCTTGGCGCATAGTTCTCATCGTAGGAAATTTTTTGTTTTCTATGCTGTGGACCCAACACCAAAAGTCATCAACCATGCAAAAACAGATGAAATAACATAAGCATCACCTCTCAATACGAAATATATCAATGAATAACAGTGAATTATGACATAGAATAGTGATGCAAAATGGACATATCAAAAGCCAATAACAAATCCTTACAAACAAATCCAAGATCTCAGCCTTTGCATCATAGATCTTGGATATGTATTCAAATCTCCACATTTATAAATAAACAGCGGTCTTAGACCTAGATTCCGGGCACATCTCCTATGGAGTAGCACCTCTGTAATCTCAGGATCTTAAGGATCAATATTTGACAGTGAGAAGATCAATCATTTTCCTAAAAGGATTCAAGAATCACCAGCTGATACATGCATCAAAGCATATCTTTGAGAAACAGCTAGAAACACCTCAGTATCTTCTAGTCATGCCTCAGACCAACATCATAGGCTAATAGGCTATAAGAGATTAGCATAATAAAGCCAGCAGAAGCTTTTCAGGCATTTAACCAGTCAAACTGGGAGACAGATAGGATTTAGGCAATTGAAATATGAACATTGTGTACCATTCTAAAGAAGGTGTCACAAATGTCACATTCAAAACCAAGCCAATGTTTTACTGATATTTGATGAGTTAAATTATAGAAAGATAACTAATCACTTCCCTGAAACAAATATTCAGGAATCATACTCATGGATGCATTTCTATAATTAGGAAAGCATAGGAGTACCATTCTCACTCCAATGTAAAAGATCAACATAAAATAGTGTATACAGATCAACTGCACATTACTGACAGAACCACTGTCAGAACTAGGCTTATGAAACCACAGTGAAATTCACATCACTAGCATCAGGGGGTAAACATCTAGGACAATATTACCACTACAATCAGTCCTAATAGAATTATCATGCTCAGGCTAGAGGGATGAACCCTAAACGAATCATAAAATCCATTAGGGATTTACCACTAAAGGCACACCGAGGGTATCGAGCAAGGCAGAGTAGAGCACAGAGGAGGAGTAGCCAATCTTACTCTAGGGCCCCGCAAAAAGAACCGAAGAGGAAGCAGAGGTTGTCCAGCGGCGAAGCAAGAACATCGGCATGGGGAGCACCCTGAAGGGGCGCTGCAACCCGCACCAACCGCATGATTAGATCCACCGGAGAAGAGCGGCAAACACAGTGAAGAACCAGCGCACAATCGCCGATGCTCCAGGACGACAAACCCTAACCCTAGCCTAGGGCAGGGGTCAGCATGGCCAGGAGAAAGCATCCACCACGGATCTGCTTGGACAAGATGAAGCAGCGTCATCGCCTGAGCCACCTTGCACCGTGGCAGCGGCCACAGCGGCCGGATTCAGCCGGAATCATGCGCGACGGCGGCGACAGGCGGAGGAGATGGTCGTGTGCGCGAGAGAGTGAGAGAGGGAAGAAGAGTGTGCGTGCAAGGGGGGTACTGGGCCTATGGGCAGCCAAGTACCACTCTGGTGAGTGTAACCAGGCCAGGTGGGCCGGGTCAAGTTGGGCCAGGCCAGCCTAGTGGGCCAGGCCCGTATCTAAATAGGGTAATTGAAAAGAGAATAATTACAAATATACCCCTAAGATAAAAATAACTCTCGATAAAGAAATAAAAATCCTAAAAATACAAATAATATATCGATAAATTCACAAAAATATTTTCTATTGAATAAAATAATCAATAGAATTTTTGGCAATTAAAATTTAGGGTTAATAATAATAGGATGCTAATTACTTTTGAATTTTTACAAAAATATGGGAAACACCTAAAATTGAATAAAATTCACTTTTAAGATACAAAATGAATAATACTATTGTAGAAAATACTAATTTGTATTTTTGCAAAGTAAATTTAGTGTGATGAAAATAAATCCTATTTCCTTAAAAGAATTTCTTAAAATATTCAAAGGAAATAAATTCATAGAATGATATTGTCTTCTTTTGATTAAATAAAATAGTAAGCTTTTACTAAAAGGGTAAAACATACAGGGAAGCAAATAAGAAATCATTGCATGACATTACTATGCATGGCATATTGCTTCTTTAAATATTGTCCTTATCGGGCAATAATGGTTCTTTGTAGAAACCGGAGCTCAAGGTCAGGTGGAAGCATCCGACTTCACTACCTTGCTGTCACAAGGCAAGTTCATAACTTGCTCATGTCCTTTGAAGAGTCTTTATCAAATATATTGCAATTGTGTGTTATCATCTATGATCTAGAGAAAAAAATGATATCTTCTCTAATAAATAAAATGTAGTATCATCCTAAGTGATGATAAAGATGAGCAATGGAACTTAGGGTTTCAATTGCATAAGTCACATAGGCTTAAGAACCCATGACATCAGTGATTCTAGCACCATATAATACGCGTTAACCATGAGATTTGGAATGGGACAGAGAAGTCAGCTGTAACTTCTTCCTTTCATATGGAGGCAAGATGACCTTATCGTGATGTTGGGATTCCTAGTATGGATCCAACATATGGGTGGGCACCCTTAGGCCCCACGATTTTGGTGTCTAGATTATTTATGAGTGACTGCCGGAGGTATAGTCAGGCCTTTTATGGAGATTACTAGGGGCATCACCACTTCATAAAGTCTTCGGGAACTCACCAGGGTTATAGCTTGCCCTAGTTGGAGGCTTAATGGTGGTGTAGTCAGCCCCGGAGTATCGTGCAGACATATGGGGTCGCAGAGAGGACAGTGATTGGCTTGGATCACCTACTGGGCCCCACATCATGGAATTGTGGACGGGAAAGTACGCCCGGTTGTGCAACAAGGAGTTGGTCTCTCATGGGTAAAGCAACGCACCTCTACAGAGTGTAGAATTGTGACATGTTACTCCCTGTTCCGGGAAGGAGCTACGAACGCGGCAGGAAAGGAAGTCCATGAAGTTCTGGTCAACCTGTGAAGGCTGATGGGTATAGTTTTTGATAATAAAATCAATCTTTGAAGAAATGTTTATGAAAAATGCATAGTACCAAGGACGTATCGTTCGAGGTGGTAGATAGAGCATCAAACTTCCCACATTGCATATAATGAACTTGCTGGGTAACGCTGTTACTCACTCTTTCCTTTGAACCCCTGCTTAGACTCTGAGAATCCAGAAGACAATTCGATGTACGTAGCTGATGGACAAGAGGACGTCTGCTACGAAGAACCCGACCTGTCCAGAGGAGTTGAAGGAGTGGACTACGAGATACGCTATGGAGTGGTGGGCAACGAGTCCGAGTAGTTTCCTTAGTTATTAGTAAATCAATTGAGCCGAGCAGTAGGAACTATATAGAATAAGTTGTTGAGCTCAATTCGAAGTATGAGTTTGGAATTTTATATCTTCCGCTGAAACTATTTAAGTTTGGTTTGTACTTTCATAACGCTTGAAGTTTAAGAACTCTTGGTTTGTAATAATAAAGTGTGTATGTTTGTAATATGGACCCGTAATGTTTCTATTGTACCACTCTGAGGGGTGTGATATTTACAGAACGGTGTTCTGTGTGTGTCATATCAACGACTATAGTGTACTACACATGCAGTGGTATGCTGGGTCACCGCAGCTGGCATCAGAGCAATTGCTTTGACCTTAGGTTGGAAACCTAGTAAAGGGAAATAACTGTAGGAGTCTAGGAGCAACTGTAAAGAGTTCTCTAGACTATATGATGAATATTCAATTGGGAATATTTCATTATATTTTTTAGTGCGATAATTCTTTATTATGATGCATCATTATAATTAATGAATACTAATTATATTTATATTTATACAGTTGAAATGGCACCAAAGTTTCCAAAACAGACCTTGGCAAGGAAAGAAGAGACTCTCGATGATTATCAGGGGGCTTTAACTGAACAACTTCGAGAAATTATGAAGGTTTTGGTTGCACAACTAATATCCCAGTCAATACCATTACCTATCATGATGGGCGAATGTTAGCCAAATATCGTGTTAGCATCCAACTACCAAAGAAGCTTGGGTTATATCACAATTTACCTATGGGAGAAGGTAGAAGTCACCTAGCAGCATATCATGTTGCTATTGTGGAGGCAATAGCCAATGTTCGGGAACACAAAGCATAAGAGTTAGCTAGAAGCACATATTCTATGATTCCTCATGACTCTATAGATGAAGAACCGGAACCAGATCATCTTACTTTAGGAAGGAAGCATCCAAAACTAGCCTCTAAGTTTATGGATCTATATCGACTGATGGTTGGGTCTTTGTATAAGACACATCAGGTTATCGTAGAAGATCAGGTTGATATGTTAGAGGATTTAACGAATCCTGATAGAAGGGAGAAGTTAGCATCTAAACTGGAAAATGAAGCTACGGATAGGGTTAACCCAGTTTTCAAGGACATACCTATAGATCCATCATCTTTTACACCATATCCCTATTCACCAATACCATAACCTCTTAGATATCCTGATGAGGGAACTAGTCATCCAGTACCATGGAGTTCTTGGGGAACTGAGGACTCGGAATTACCTATTGGGAATTCTGAAGGCTGGAGGTACGGATCAATGGATGGATCTGCCGGGAATCCTATTCCTGTGGATGATTCAGTTGGAGATATCGGACAGACTAGTCGCATAGGCGTAAGATCTTATTCTGTTGATGGAAGAGATATCCACGTGGAAGATTTAGAGTCCAAGGAGGAAGATCCTGAAGAAAGGGTGTTCGAGGATTATCCTACTCCAGATAATGTGCATTATCCAATCATAGCTGAGGACTATCGTACCTAGCAGAGTACTTGGAGGGCACCAGAAGGGGAATATTCTATTGATTCCTCTAGAATCGGGATGCAGGAGATGGATGAAGAAGAAAGTGATGAGGATGAGTCGGTAGATACTTCAGATGAGTTGGAAGGTATGGATACACTTTAGCTGAATGATGTGTCGAGTCTAGAGACTTCTGATACTGAATATCGTCCGTCGAGAAGGCAAGCCGTTTCACAGTCGGTACGTCGTACCTCACGACATCACGGTTGTATTCCGGGTATGTATGATGAACGACGCAACTTCTGGGGAGTGTGACGTTGATTAGGAACATTTCTGCAGGAGACGAGAGTTGGAGTTGGAGGACTGATGTAAATAAATAAGTGCGATAGTACCACATGATCTTGTAATGTCTAATGAGTAAGGGCTTGTAATCACGTTGTATAAATTATATTGCTTGTAATGTAGAATATGTGTAATGCATATTTGGTTCTTATTTGGATCTTGTTTTCCATTGTGTGACTAGTTCTATGCATGAAGTTGAGCTCAGAACACATATGCATGATGTAATTATGAGTATTCGCTTATGTTACAGGACTAGGGGGGTATGGAAATGGGTGTAGAAAACGAGGCTGAACAGCAGCGCATGGAGCGCGAAGCCAAAGAAAAGGCGGATGAAGATGCCAGAATACAAGCAAACTTACCACCACCACCAATGAGGCCATTGATGGAGCAAAACTTTATGCAGTACATGCAAATTATGCAAGAGTCCTAGAATAAGTTCATGGAGGGGTTAGTAGACCGTGTGGGACATCCAAGGGCACCTCGAGGACGTGGTGTTAGTCTTTCGGATTTCCAGGATACCAGGCCTTTACCTTTCGCATCCACTCCTGAACCAATGGATGCAGAGGATTGGTTAACAGATACCGAAAGAAAGTTGAGAACTGTAGGATGCAATGAGGAAGAGAAGTTGAGGTATGCAACACATTTATTATCCGGACCTGCAGCGTCATGGTGGGAGAGTCAGCTAGCAATGCAACCTCCAGGAAGAGAGTACAATTGGGAGGAGTTTAAACAAAGATTCCATGAATATCATGTTCCGAAGAGTATCATAGAGTTGAAGCGTAGGGAGTTTGAAGAACTGCAACAGGGATACTTCAGTGTCATGAAGTATATTCGGGAGTTAGTGACTTATCTCGTTATGCTGCTGAAGAAGTTAGCACGGAGGCGAGTAGGAAGAAAAGGTTCATGCGTGGATTAAATCCATTTGTGAAGATGCAGTTGAGGCTTGCCAACACTCAAACTTTTCAATAGTTGCTTGATGCAGCTATCACTTTTGAAGATGATTACAAAAATGTCCAAGAGGACCGTAGGAAGAGAGCAAAGAAGGAAACAAAGAGGATTCAGGGAATTAAACCCAAAACTAATATGGAGTTTCAACATAGAAATAGGCCCTACAACAACAACAGGAGTAGCAATAACACTGGAGGACAATTCAATCCTAGAAGGAATGTCATATGTCATAATTGTAAGCTTCCGGGACACATCAGCAAGGATTGCTAGAAACCAGTGATAATCTGTTATGGATGTAGACATAAGGGTCATATTAAGCCTGATTGCCCAAACAAACCACCCGGTGGTTGGACCACAAAGGGTGGAGGACAAGCCAGTGGAGGCGGAGGTGGACAGCCTAACAGAGGCGGAAACTACGCCAAAAACAATAATGGCAAGAGGGTTAGACCTACGGGAAAGCTGAATTGCGCAACCTTGGAGGAGGTGGATAACTCAAATCAGGCGGTGATAGGTACGCTCAATATTCTCACCAATCCCGGAAAAGTTTTATTTGATACTGGTGCAACTACTTCGTTCATATCTGAAGAATTTTGTGATAAATTCGGTATTAGAAGGGCACCGTTAGAAAAACCTATGACCGTAGTTACCGCCGAAGGGATTGTCATAGTTAGACATATTAAACTAAACCAAGTCATCTCAATCTGTGGTCAAACCTATTATGCGGATCTTTATGTGATCCCATTGAAAGGAATAGAAGTGGTGCTGGGAATGGATTGGATGACAGACTATGGAGCTCAGATCAATTGTGAAGAGAAAACCGTTTCAATCAGATCTCCAAGTGGAGGAAGGATAGTTTATTAGGCGGATAAACATAGTCACATTATGGTAGATCTGCAGTTGAACTCAATGAAGGAGGCCAAATTAGAAGATAGTCGAGTGGTGAAGGTGTTTCAAGATGTTTTTCTAGCAGAATTACCAGGAATGCCACCTGATCGGGAGATAGAGTTCACTATTGACCTGATAACCGGTACAGCACCAATAGCTCAAGCACCATATAAGATGGGGCCCATGGAATTAAAAGAGCTTAAAGAGCAAATTGATGAATTAGCCTGGAAAGGATTCATACAGGAAAGTGTATCTCCGTGGGGAACTCCGGTGATCTTTGTGGATAAACGAGATGGTGGACGGAGAATGTGTGGGGATTACAGAAATCTCAACAATGTCACTATCAAGAACAAGTATCCATTACCAAGAATACAAGATTTATTTGACCAAGTCAAGGGAGCAGGAGTATTCTCCAAAATTGATCTAAGATCAGGATACCACCAGATAAAAATTAAACCCGAAGTTGTTCCTGAAATAGCCTTTGTGTCAAGGTATGGACATCATGAGTATTTAGTCATACCTTTTGGTCTGACTAATGCACCAGCAATATTCATGAATTTGATGAACAAAATCTTCATGCCGTATTTGGACAAGTTTGTCATAGTATTCATCAATGATATTCTGATATATTCCAAAGATACATAAGAGCATGCAGAACATTTGAGAGTAGCATTACAAATCTTAAGAGAACATAAGCTTTATGCTAAGTTTAGTAAGTGTGAATTTTGGTTGGACAAAGTAGAGTTTCTTGGTCATGTGATCAGTAAGGATGGAATTGCTGTAAATCCGTCCAAAGTTTAATCCGTACTGGATTGGAAGGCACCAACCAATGTGAAGCAAATCCGAGGTTTCTTAGGTATGTACGGTTATTATCGAAGATTCATTAAAGTTTTTTCCAAGATAGCCGGACCAATGACCAAATTATTAAGAAAGAATACACCTTTCATATGGGATGAGAAGTGCGAGGCAAGTTTTCAGGAGTTGAAGACCAGATTAACTACCACACCAATCCTAGCAATTCTAGAACCAGGAAAAGATTACATAGTTTATTGTGATGCATCCAAGGAAGGATTAGGTTGTGTGCTTATGCAAGATCGTAAGGTGATTGCTTATGGATCTAGGCAATTGAAACCACATGAAGTGAACTATCCAACCCATGATTTAGAATTAGCAGCAGTAGTGTTTGCTTTAAAAGGATGGAGATATTTTCTCTATGGGGCAAGATGTGAGTTATATACTGACCACAAAAGTCTCAAATATTTCTTCACTCAAAAGGAATTGAATATGAGACAGAAGCATTGGCTGGAGTTGATTAAAGATTATGATCTAACAATCAATTACACTGCTGGAAAAGCAAATGTTGTGGCAGATGCTTTAAGTCGGAAAAGCACAGATATACAACCTTTGAATAAAGAAGTGCCAAAAGAACTACAGATGGATTTGGAAAGGATGGAATTACAATTTATAAGTACAACAGTTCTTGGAGGTTTAGCTACCATGCGAGTGATTGAAGAACAGAGTAGTGATCTTCAACATGATATTTATAGACATCAAGGTGAAGATCCTTTCATTACTGAAGAAGTTCGAAGAACTCTCAAGGTCAAACCTCAGTTTTTCACCTAGGAGCTTATGGATCTTTATGGTTTCAAAACCATCTTTGTGTACCAGATGCGACAGAGATTCTAGAAGTGATACTTCGAGAAGCTCATGGAACACCATATTCCATACATCCGGGTAGTACAAAGATGTACATGGATTTAAAAGAGTTGTTCTGGTGGAATAATATGAAGAGGGATATTGCAAAATATGTATCGGAATGCCATACTTGCCAAAGGGTTAAAGCAGAACATCAAAGTCCAGCAGGACCATTACAGGCTTTGGAAATTCCAGAATGGAAGTGGGAAGAAATAGGTATGGATTTTATCACAGGACTACCCATGACACCGAAACGGAAGGATATGATATGGGTGATTGTCGATAGACTCACAAAAAGTGCTCATTTTATTCCAGTGAATCAAAAGGATAATGCTGAGAAATTAGTGGAAATTTATGTCAAAGAGATTGTGAGTAAACATGGGGTACCCAAGAAAATTGTGTATGATAGAGGATATGTGTTTACATCATCATTTTGGAAACAATTACATGCAGCACTGGGTTCAAAGTTGGATTTGAGCACAGCCCATCATCTAGAAACTGGAGGCCAGACAGAGAGGACCAATCAAATCTTAGAAGACATGCTTAGAGCTTGGGCATTAGATTTTGGAGGTTCGTGGGAAGATCATTTACCATTGGCAGAATTTTCTTACAACAATAGCTATCAGAGTAGCCTGAAGGCAACACCTTATCAAGTATTATATGGAAGAAGGTGTAGATCACCTATATGCTGGTATGAACCTGGTAGTAGCAAAGAATTTGCACCAGATTATATCAAGGAAAGTCAAGATATCATAGATATCATTAGAGATCAGTTGAAGATAGCTCAAAGTCGACAAAAGAGTTATGCTGATCAAAGTCGAAGATCATGGCATCTAGAAGTAGGAGATATGGTATATCTCAAAGTAAGTCCGATGAAGGGAGTAAAGCAATTCGGAGTCAAAGGAAAATTAAGTCCAAGGTGCATTGGACCATTCAAGATATTAAGTCAAAACAGAACAATAGCTTATGCTCTGGAGTTACCAAAGAGGTTAGCTTAGGTTCACAATGTGTTCCATGTTTCACAACTTCGGAAATGTCTTAAAGTTCCCGATGATGCTATCACTCATCAAGAGATTTAGTTACAAGCAGACTTGACTTATGTTGAGAAACCCTGTAAGATTCTAGAAGAAAACTGGAAAAGGTTAAGAAAAAGGGCAATTAAGTATTGCAAGGTATAGTGGGAATATCACCCAGAACGAGAAGCTACATGGGAAAAGGAAGATGACTTGAGGGAAGCATATCCAGAGTTGTTCAGGTATCATCCGTAAACTTTGGTACGAAGTTTAATCTAAGGGGGGAAGTCAGTAAGATCCCAGCTTTAGGATCCAACAAAGGGTAGAAATAGGATTATAAGTTTGTGCATGCATGCATCTGTAAAATCTGGATAAATTTTTCGGCAAACAAAACACTAAAGGGATCAGAGTTTCTTACACTAACTAGAGGTAGGGATAGCTCTTGTTAGTGATTGCTATGAATTCTGACATGATCTTTAGGCAATATTAAGAAAATGGGGGAATTATTTGGAATTTAAATTTGAAATTTAAATTTGAAATTTCAAATCAATTTTGAAATTATTTAAATATTAGAAGTTATTATTATTGAAGGGTTTTCCAAAAGAAAACCTTATTAACATTGTCTGATTTTAAGAAAGGAATAGTAATCAACAATAAGATTTAATGACAAGGAAAAAGAATTAAATAAGAAATAATGTTTATTTCTCTATTTATATAATGAGGCCACAAATATTGACCAATACATCAAAGGTATAAGATTACACAGAACATAAATTTAACTTTATTAAACTTGTAATAACATCTTTACAAGATTCTTTACAAAAGAATTACAAAGAAGGTTACAAGTAGAACCTATACTAACTATCTATCCTACACTAATCTTGGAAGTCCAGACCTTGATCCTGCAAGTAAGAAAAAAAACAACTAGAAAGGAAGAATTAAGGATTAGTAAGGTAATTTTACTCTCACTGTTGAATAGTGAAGTGCACTATTCCTGGTACATCATTGAGTAAATAAAAGGGTAAGTTTCACCAACAGTGAAGTATCTGTTCTTCTCAGTTAATAGCAAAAGTTACAGTAAAAGTCAAGTGGATAAACAAATAGGTTCACTAGGCTGACAAATAGTAAACAGGTAAAAGTAACAGCCAAGTTACTTGAGCTGATCCACATGCACAGCACACACACACACACACAGCTTAGTCGACTGACTGCATGGGGTGTGCTGTCAAGCTACCAATAGCAGTACAAGGTATCACACAGAACACCAGTCAAAGGGGAAACACAGAAGTTTAGCTTTTCTTCTCAGTCACACACACACATGAATAGAACTGCTGAAACATAGCTCATTTCTCCACCAAATTACCCAAATCAAACATCAGATCTCTACCTGATGGTAACATAAGGAGGGGGTGGACAGGTGGAAAGAGAGGTCAAGCATCAAGTTACAGGAGCAGCACTAGGTGGTGCAGAGCAAGATCAAGTAGCAAGCTACATCACCACATCATCAATCAACAAGCAATCTGGTGAGTTCAAACAACATCACCACATGATCAGATCATCATAGAAGCATATGAGCATATGAATTTTACTTAAACTTCTCAGAAAACACCCAAGTGGGGGTGTATATCCATCCTACAAGCATTTAAAAAGAAATCCAATAACAAATCCTTACAAACAAATCCAAGATCTCAACGTTTGCATCATAGATCTTGGATATGTATTCAAATCTCCACATTTATAAATAAACATCAGTCTTAGACCTAGATTCAGGGCACATCTCCTATGGACTAGCACCTCTGTAATCTCAGGATCTTAAGGATCAATATTTGACAGTGAGAAGATCAATCATTTTCCTAAAAGGATTCAAGAATCACCAGCTGATACATGCATCCGAGCATATCTTTGAGAAACAGCTAGAAACACCTCAGTATCTTCTAGTCATGCCTCAGACCAACATCATAGGCTAATATGCTATAACAGATTAGCATAATAAAGCCAGCAGAAGCTTTTCAGGCATTTAACTAGTCAAACTTGGAGACAGATAGGATTTAGGCAATTGAAATATGAACATTGTGTACCATTCTAAAGAAGGTGTCACAAATGTCACATTCAAAACCAAGCCAATGTTTTTCTGATATTTGATGAGTTAAATTATAGAAAGATAACTAATCACTTCCCTGAAATAAATATTCAGGAATCATACTCATGGATGCATTTCTATAATCAGGAAAGCATAGGAGTACCATTCTCACTCCAATGTAAAAGATCAACATAAAACAGTGTATACAGATCAACTGCACATTACTGACAGAACCACTGTCAGAACTAGGCTCATGAAAACCACAGTGAAATTCACATCACTAGCATCAGGGGGTAAACATCCAGGACAATATAACCACTACAATCAGTCCCAATAGAATTATCATGCTCGGGCCAGAGGGATGAACCCTAAACGAATCATAAAATCCATTAGGGATTTACCACTAAAGGCACACAAAGGGTATCAAGCAAGGCAGAGTAGATCACATATGAGGAGTAGCCAATCTTACTCTAGGGCCTCGCAAAAAGAACCGAATAGGAAGCAGAGGTTGACCGGCGGCGAAGCAGGAACAGAGGCACGGGGAGCACCCTGAAGGGGCGCTGCAACCCGCATCAACCGCTTGATTAGATCCACCGTAGAAGAGTGGCGAACACAGTGAAGAACCGGCGCACCATCGCCGATGCTCCAGGACGGCAAACCCTAACCCTAGCCTAGGGCAGGGGTCATCATGGCCAGGAGAAAGCATCCACCACGGATCTTCTTGGACAAGATGAAGCAGCATCATCGACTGAGCCACCTTGCACCGTGGTGGCGGCCACAGCGGCCAGATTCAGCCGGAATCATGCGCGACGACGGCGGTAGGCGGAGGAGATGGTCGTGTGCGCGAGAGAGTGAGAGAGGGGAGAAGAGTGTGCGTGCGAGGGGGGTACTGGGCCTGTGGGCAACCCAGTACCACTCTAGTGAGTGTAACCAGGCCAGGTAGGCTGGGTCAAGTTGGGTGGGCCAGCCCAGTGGGCCAGGCCCATATCTCAATTGGGTAATTAAAAAGAGAATAATTACAAATATACCCCTGAGATAAAAATAACTCTAGATAAATAAATAAAAATCCTAAAACACAAATAATATATATATAAATTCACAAAAATATTTTCTATTGAATAAAATAATCAATAGAATTTTTGGCAATTAAAATTTAGGGTTAATAATAATAGGATGCTAATTACTTTTGAATTTTTACAAAAATATGGGAAACACCTAAAATTGAATAAAATTCACTTTTAAGATCCTAAATGAATATACTATTGTAGAAAGATACTAATTTGTATTTTTGCAAAGTAAATTTAGTGTGATGAAAATAAATCCTATTTCCTTAATAGAATTTCTTAAAATATTCAAAGGAAATAAATTCATAGAATGATATTGTCTTCTATTGATTAAATAAAATAGCAAGCTTTTACTAAAAGGGTAAAACATGCAGGGAAGCAAATAAGAAATCATTGCATGACATTACTATGCATGGCATATTGCTTCTTTAAATATTGTCCTTATCGGACAATAATGGTTCTTTGTAGAAACCGGCGCTCAAGGTCAGGTGGAAGGATCCGACTTCACTACCTTGCTGTCACAAGGCAAGTTCATAACTTGCTCATGTCCTTTGAAGAGTCTTTATCAAATATATTGCAATTGTGTGTTATCATCTATGATTTGGAGAAAGAAAATGATATCTTCTCTAATAAATAAAATGTAGTATCATCCTAAGTGATGATAAAGATGAGCAATAGAACTTAGGGTGTCAATTGCATAAGTCACATAGGCTTAACAACCCATGACATCAGTGATTCTAGCACAGTATAATATGCGTTAACCATGAGATTTGGAATGGGACAGAGAAGTTAGCTGTAACTTCTTCCTTTCATATGGAGGCAAGATGACCTTATCGTGACATTGGGATTCCTGGTATGGATCCAACATATGGGTGGGCACCCTTAGGCCCCACGATTTTGGTGTCTAGATTATTTATGAGTGACTGCCAGAGGTATAGTCGGGCCTTTATGGAGCTTACCAGGGGCATCACCACTTCATAAAGCCTTTGGGAACTCACCAGGGTTATAGCTTGCCCTAGTTGGAGGCTTAACAGAGGTGTAGTCAGCCCTGGAGGATCGTGCAGACATATGGGGTCGCGGAGAGGGCAGTGATTGGCTTGGATCAGCTACTGGGCCCCACATCATGGAATTGTGGATGGGAAAATACGCCCGGTTGTGCAACAAGGAGTTGGTCTCTCATGGGTAAAGAAATGCACCTCTATAGAGTGTAGAATTGTGACATGTTACTCCCTGTTCCAGGAAGGAGCTAAGAACGCGGCAGGAAAGGAACTCCATGAAGTTCTTTTCAACCTGTGAAGGCTGATGGGTATAGTTTTTGATAATAAAATCAATCTTTGAAAAAATGTTTACGAAAAATGCATAGTACCAAGGACGTATCGTCTGAGGTGGTAGATAGAGCATCAAACTTCCCACATTGCATATAATGAACTTGCTGGGTAACGCTGTTACTCACTCTTTCCTTTGAACCCCTGCTTAGACTCTAAGAATCCAGAAGACAATTCGATGTACGTAGTTGATGGACAAGAGGACGTCTTCTACGAAGAACCCGACCTGTCTAGAGGAGTTGAAGGAGTGGACTACGAGATACGCTATGGAGTGGAGGGCAATGAGTCCGAGTAGTTGCCTTAGTTATTAGTAAATCAATTGAGCCGAGCAGCATGAACTATATAGAATAAGTGCTTGAGCTCAATTCGAAGTATGAGTTTGGAATTTTATATCTTCTGCTGAAACTACTTAAGTTTGGTTTGTACTTTCACAACGCTTGAATTTTAAGAACTCTTGGTTTATAATAATAAAGTGTGTATGTTTGTAATATGGACCCGCAATGTTTCTGTTGTACCACTCCGAGGGGTGTGATATTTACGGAACGGTGTTCTATGAGTGTCATATCAACGACTATAGTGTACTACACATGCAGTGGTATGCTAGGTCACCGCATTATGCTAAGTTATCATCATGGTTTTCTAAGATAGAACCTATGTCTCAACATAGTGGATGATGATCATCCTTTTCTTTCTTTCAACCATTGATGTTAAACTTAATGCTATTCCTAACTTGAGTTATTAAGGACCAGTTCCTTAATTAACTTCTATTCCGAAACCCCTTTTGGAATCCCTTAAGGAATACTACATAATATCATAATACACTTATTATCAACTTCTACCCCTTATAAATCATTATTTATCGGTACTTGCGCTTTTATTCTTAACATCCTTAAGAATCACTCTATAAGCTCCCACTGAAAATATGTTCCTACATATTTGAATTTGAGACTTATATTGCTCCCACTCAAAAATATGTCATTCACATATTGCTTTAGGAAGACTTTTATAGCTCCCACTCAATTTCATGCAAATTGTATATCTACTCACTATTTTGAACAACTTCAAATCTTTTGATCAAATATCAAACTTGGAGTTTTACTATGAGATACTAGTACTTTTACTAGTTTTAAACCCACTAGACATTTAGCACACTTGAATCAAATTCATTTGAATTCATCCAATACTTGACAAATTGTGCTTTTGTCATTCACCCCCTTTTCCATTTTGTCTTTGCAGTCATTTGGCAAAATCCAAGTAACCCCTTTTATTTGTGAGATTCAGCAACAAATTGCTTTCTAATCTCAAGGGAATTTTGCTATGGGATTTCTCATAACTTTAGCTTACCATTATTTCCTTAGTAGTTCATAGGTATGTCATATTCCGGTAATCATGAAAAATGATTAATAAATGTCTCCATACAAGATATCGGTTACATTTTGAATCCTACTTCATGTAGTGAAAATACCAGTGGGGAAAACACAATGATCAATATCATTGATTCTTTCCTTTGTGAAGAGAATCGTTCAGGAACGTTGTCCGTTGCGCTTCTCAACACTCTGATGTAGGGTTTTGAATCCTCATCGTGTTTCACACTATCTTCCATTTGCTCCATAATCGAGAAATATCACTGAATGCGAACTTTCTCTAAAATGTACCAAAAACCAAGCAATACAAGTTTTGCTTCTCTTTTGATTTTAGCTATGGATTTCGTATTCAAAGTTTCCAATGAATACTCTACAAGGACTTATTCGCTATTGTTTTGGTTACATCGAATAACCCCAAAACTTTCACGAATTCAAATGGTTCACTACATTCTAATTGAGTGCTAACTATTTCGAACTAATGGTCTCTACATCTACACTACAACGATTTATTTGGTGCCATCTATTTACCCATTTTGGTATCTAATATCACATCGTGATGCTTTGCATTTTGACATTTCAAACGCATTGCATTCCACAATTTCTTTTATGCCATTCTTATAAAGTCGAATTTCATTACTATTGATCAAATCATAGTAATTAGATTCTGTTTTATCTTTAACACCCTTTGTTTGATGAAACACTTTGATCAAATCAAATAGTTTCATATTCATGTTTATTTTGGTAAACTTCTTTACACATTTAAACAATCATATAATGATAATTACCATTTTTGTTAAAACACAATACATCGAATATGTATTTACTTTTAACAATTCATTAAAACACTTTGTATTCAAGTAATACACGGTGTTCAAGTTATTTTGCCGAACTTAGGCATCATTTATATGTGACAAGAAATCGAATGACTTTCACATATTGTCAACATAACTTTGAATTTAAACAATGGTTTCATTCATTAATGAATATATCATTAAGTTGGTTATTTTAAGGTATTTCAATATTTTGAAAATGTTCATGCATTATCAATTAGTTTCAAAACAAGCAGGATAATTCACATATAATCAAACAAGATATGAACACAAATAGAAATCATTCATAAAAGTAGAACAACTATTTGTTACAAACTCATATGAATAACCGTCTCACAAAGTGTGAGACACAGTAAAGAAGTTCATAATATTTTGATTACAATAACTATCCAAAAGATAAAGTAAGTGATAAATGTTGAGGGAGAGTGTCGTTGGCCATCATCATCATGCTCGCCATCAGCACGCAACGTTACCTCCTCTCCAGCAAGCACCTCTCATGCATAAGGACCTGTTTTTAGCAAAACAGAACAAGTACCAAATATACTTAACACTGCAAATGTGTTTGCAAGATTATAACATTTATAAAATTGTATATCAAATATATACCTTTGTCATTGATGACCTCAGTGACATCTGGTTCAACCAACACATTCCTGAGATATTACGAACCGGTGGAATTCCATTGATTCCGCGTCGCCTCTGATAATGCAAGTCCTGACTTGTGCTTGGTAGCTTGGTGGCAGCGACCGCAGCACAACACCTTTTGCAAAAGAGCCCGTCATCCAGCTATCCAGGAAGTATGCAGGCCTCATGTACACATCATGCATGTGCTCCAAGTGGTCGTCAAGTGACGAGTTCTCCTCCATCTTAATGGAGAGGAAGTCTCCCATCAGCTCATGCTCCCATATGCGTGCTTGTTCCACGAAATGTGCCCTAAGTTGTAGAATTACAGTATGAGGGTTAACATCACCCACGAAAGGCCACAGCTCGTCCACCATTCCAAAACGCATTCTAGCGAAATGAAGGAGGCCATCTCCCGACGGAGATAACGGTCTTCCCGCTGCTCTGGGGTCTCTAGGTCAATGGGCTGATCCAAATCCATCCCATCGAATATGTAGTCGACCACGTCATTATCGCTAAGGAGAACGTGGAGACGTGCAACCCATATAGAGAAGTTTGATCCATCTAATCTAAGCTTCTCTCCTTCTAACCAATCAATCGTCAACAAGAAAGGTGGCATCAGGGAGAACTTTTCTACATTTACAATTGCAAAAAGGAATTTAGACTAAGTTTATAATTAAATGAGTTAATAATAACTCCACTCAGAAACACCTATCCCCATAAGGGTTCCTAGTGAGAACACGACCCATATCAGCCACATCTCCCCCGATCATCACGGCCATCAATGTGGGTTCAAGGGTGGACGCTAAACATCAGTCACATCATTCATGCGACTCGTGCTCGATCTTTCGATCATCCGTGTTCCGAGGCCATGTCTGTACATGCTAGGCTCGCCAACTCAACCTTAGTGTATTCACTGTGCAACATGGCTTACACCCACTGTATGCGAACATAGATATGTTTGACACCCGATGATCACGGCCTGCCTCATACCGAAGAACTTTCTTGGTGGTGCACACTAAGGGGGAACACAATCATTGGTAATTTTAACAGGGATCATCTTATTAGGCTACCGTTGAGTATCTAATACTAGCACACAATAAGATATACAAACAATAACATTGAATGTAAATGTGATGTGATATGGTCCTTCACGTCGTGATCTCCATCCATCGTCACCGGATTCCGGTGCTAGGGTTCCGGCGCCGTAGACACCAAGGTACCGGTGTCATTCCGGCGTGGTAGTCCGTCACCTTCATGAATATTGATGTCTACGCACTTCTATTCTTGTAGACAGTTGTTGGGCCTCCAAGTGTAGAGGTTTGTAGAACAACAGCAAGTTTTCCCTTAAATGGATCACCCAAGGTTTATCGAACTCAGGGAGGAAGTGGTCAAAGGTATCCCCTCTCAAGCAACCCTGCAATCAAGATACAAGAAGTCTCTTGTGTCCCCAACACACCCAATACACTTGTCAGGTGTATAGGTGCACTAGTTCAATGAAGAGATAGTGAAATACAAGTGGTATGAATATAAGACAATGGTGCTAGAAAATAGCTTCATGGCGTGCAAGAGACTAAAGGCAAACTGAAATAAAGATGGAAGCAAGAAAACATGTAATAAATCTAGTTGCAAACGGTGTTTCGATGCTTAGAAACGAGGCCTAGGGATCATACTTTCTCTAGTGAACACTCTCATCTAAATATCTTCTCTTTATGATACTACTCTTAACTACTCTCCGGTTGGACACTCTAATCCATGGTAGGGCTATAACAACACACCTCAAAGTAAGCCTTTCCCATCTAGATAACCCCACACTGTCACCTTGAGCACTAGATGGTTCAAACAAACATCACAATTTCATAAAGACATCCAACTCCAAATATAACTCATAAAAAGTATTTGAAATCTCTAGCCTAAGTGCCACCATGGTGTGCACACTGTCAACTTCACACACATGGGGAGAGCAGAGATCTATTAAAGCACTTGAGTAGCAAGGTAGATCTACTTGATTACATAGATCATGATCACAATAAGATCATGCATAGAGAGAGATGAACACATAGCTACCGGTAGAACCCTTAGCCTCGAGAGAGAACTACTCCCTCCTCATCATGGGAATCAACAATGACGATGGAGGTGGTGGTGGAGATCGATGGAGATGGCTCCGGGGGCACTTCCCCATCCCGACAGGGTGCCAAAACAGAGACTTTCTATCCCCCAAATCTCCCCTTCGGTGGCGGCGGCGCTATGGAACTTTTCGTGGCTGGAGGCTTGATTATTTAGGGTTTATGCATCGGGAGTGTGGGACCCCCGGATTAATCCTCCGAGAATCCCTGTGATGCATAAAACCACGATCCCATGATCAGTTAGTCATGGCACATAACCGACAAGTATCATTACAACATCCAAGGATATACCGAATTACAAGACTTACATAAATGCAGTTATGGCGACATCAATAATCAGTAGCAGACTTCATCAAGCGTAGAACCCGAGCCATGCCTTAACCTACAGGCAACTGTCTGGGAGAACATCCTAGCTCGTAGAGTCGTCCTTTTCACCTTCTTATCGATATCTGACCAAGTTAATAGCCAGGGACAATACAGTGAGTACATTGAATGTACTCGCAAACCACCTTAAAATGATAATAACAAGAGGGTATGCAGTATGGCTGTGGTAGTAGGCGGGCTCAAGGGAGGTTCTTTTCTTAAATAGTTTCTCTTGTAGATATAGTATCTACATATCTTGGTTGAAAACTTTTAAAAAACATTTTGGAAACCTTTTTGAAAAGTTTTGGAAAAAAGATTAGGACTGGGTCACCCATTTGTTCCCGTTTTCAGGTCGTCCCACGACAAAACTCCTTCCATTCCTCTCTGACCATCCCATGGTCAAAGCAGGTATCCTTCCCGACCATCCCATGGTCAAAAACATTTCCAAAACCATTTCTTTTTCGAAATCCTTTTTGAAATCAAAACCAGTACCGCTCTACAGAAATTTGTCTAACCTGTCCTTAACCGCGGACACGGCTATTCGAATAGATTTAAACTCTACAGAGGTTGTACACTTTACCCACACCATCCGGGTACCCTACCCTGATCTTCACCGATCGTGGGTCGAGTAACCGATCAAGACTCTCTGGATGCCCACTCCAATATAAGTGCGTACCCCATGAGTGTTAATCCCCTCAAACCGGGACGTCGGGCGAGGACCAACCGGAGCGCTTAGTGCATGTCCCACGTGCGCACTTTCAATGAGGGGCACATAGTAACGCGTGGAGGCCTGCCGACCCTTCGTTCCTTCTCTAGGCCGATGTCTCACATGGACCTATATCGGAGAAGGCCCACCCTCCAGGGATCCCTGATCCCCTGTAGTTGTTGCGAGGCAGCTTATACTAGAATAGACAACCATCAAATCCAGCCATGTCCCATACCAGAGTAGTGTGGTTGCATAGGGTTAAGTTGTTATAGCTAGACTGCAAAGAACCAGGTGCGTTTTTGTAAACCTTCTTCCTCCGGTTTTCCTCCAACATTTTGTAAAACAAAACCTTTTTCTTTCTCAACATCTCTTGGGAGGTCCCACCTCACCAAGGTTTTATCACAAAACATTTGGTAAAACTTTTTCTGGGGTCTTCCCATCCTCTAGCTTTTGCTTCGGCTAAATCGGGGTCTCCAAAGGGGTATCGTGTAATACACCATCTATTCTACTAGGGACAAGTAGGTATCACCAAGGGGGTTGTACTTAGTAGTACAGAAGTGTAATAGTTTGGAGGAGCCGAACCACTACCATGTATATATATACATCAACATAAAGTAAAATGATGCAGTTTTAGTAAACAGTAGATAAAACATGGATAAGTAAAATAGTAGGGCAAGGCTTATGAGCAAGAAGGTGGCTTGCCTGAGATCATCAATATGGCATAATTTTCCCTGTACTTCTTCTTTAGATAACCCAGAATACCATTTTCAATTATAAATACCACTTCTTCTGCTCTCCGATTTCATCGCAACTATCGTCGTCTCGACGGCACATGCAAGCAAACCAAGGCACAATCAACACAAGATAAACAACTACCATTACATACAACAAACAATGAATAATGCCAGATTAAGATTCAGATGGTTTTGAGAGGATTGGAAATAGGAGGTTGAGATGGCCTTGGAGAAGGGAATGAATACCCCTTAGGATTTATAGTCTAGAAACTACCTAAGAGATGGATTTTTGGATAAGACCATATTCTGTAGGGTACCATAGTAAAAACATGATACCAACAGATAGGGATTGATAAAATGAAACCAAAAAAAGTGGTTTCACTATTTTATCACTTTTATTGAAATACTTATGCATATTCTAGTGGAGAAGGCTCTAGTATTAGGAAATAATTCACCAGAGAAGTTCTAGAGCTCAAAAAATTATTTCCTTGGATGGTTAGGTAGGTCTTGATGTACTTGTTCACTGAGAGTTGGAATTAAGTCAAGATAATTAAAAGAATGCCCTCAGGAAATTCCCAAGGGCAGTTCTGCAGACCACTTGACTTTTTCACCAGATTAAATCTACCAGAGATTTTCATATGAAACCAAGGGCATCTCGTAGGTACTTCTAATACCTTTCTGTAGAAATTGGAATCAACATTTTTGGATTAGCAGAACTACTTTCGTCAATTTAGAGGTGAATAAACCATGCACAAAATAGTTTAATTCACAAGAATTCAACTGGGCCTTAGAAAATTATGGGCTCCTGGGTTTTGCTAGATATTGCTGATCCACTACTCTGGGAGTTGGAATTAGCCTAATAGGTGTTGTAAATATGCCTAGGGAATTTTCTAAAGTCAGATTGTGACTATTCTTGTCATTTTTACAACAGCCAAAACAAGGTTCACCTTGTCATGAGGTCAAGCGCAATAGATAGGTATTGTAAATACCTTGCAGTACCAACTAGATTCACTCTTTATGGAGTTGCAAAGCTACTTTGATGATTTTTCTAGTGACAAAACTATATATAGAGATAATTAATTCACCAAAATTGAACAGGGCATCAATAAAAGTTGATCTCCTGGAGTTTGGTAGACCTTAGTGTACCACATCACAGGGATTTGGATTTGGGTCAATACCTCTGTTGGTTTGACCTAGAGAATTTCCTAAAGTTATATCAGAGCTGTTTTTGTTATATTTACTAAGGACAACCTACTGTTCACCTTGGCCTGGGACCAAGTCCATGTAATAGGTACAGGTTATACCTACTAGGGGCAGTTGGTTTTACTCCAATTGGAGTTGGGTGGCTCAGTGAGGAAATTATTTGGTGTAATTGACACATTTTAGTATATTTAAATCCATCAAAACACTGAGATAGGTATTGGTATGAGACTAGCTCTAGGTGGTAGGGAATACCCTATAGAACAAGTAAAAAGTTTGATCTGGTCGTTTGAGGTTGATTTGTATATTTGAAAAGATTTAAAGTGATAGGCCTGTTTACAGATCTGAAATAATAGAAAAGAAAAAGGGGAAGGAGCTGGCCGGAACTGGACTAGGATCTGGGGCAAACTGGGCTAGGGAAACGAATTCGGCCCACCCGGGCGCCTCCTTGCACGGGAGGGAGGTTCAAACAGCCCGACAGGCGGGGCCCACCCGTCAGCGGGCGCCAGCGGCCTAAGAGGTAACTTGTGACGAGGGTCGTTCGATCAAATGACGATCAACGACCCCGAGGCATCGTCCTCCTCCCGACGCGCATACATGCGAGGAAACCCTAGCGGGGGAGCGGCGGTTGTAGAGGCGCTCACTTGGGGGCTCGCGGTGTCGGGTCGGCGGCGGAGGAGAAGCGGTGCAAGACGGCGACCTCAACAGTGGGCGGCAAGGGCAGGTTCGACGCCAGGATGTGGCTCGCGCGGTGGTGGCCAACGGAGATCATTCGGGAGCTCGCCGGCAGCGACGGTAGGGGCGGTCCTGGGCAACACAAAGGGTAGGGTTAGATAGAGGGGGTCGAGGGGCCTCAGTATAGCTACATGCAGGAGAAGGGGAGCGGAGGAGAGGGAGCTTAGCTCAAATCCATGGAGAAGGCCGAGATGCTTCTCTCTCCTTCTCTTGAGTAGGACAGAGCAAGGGGGAGAAAGGGAGGGCTCTAGGGAGGTGAGTGGAGGGGAAGGGAAGGGAAGCAAATGGAGGGGGCATAGCATATTGGGAGGCCTCTGGCCCATTTATACCAAGGTGGAGAGGAGGAGGGTGTAAATGTCCTCTTTGGACATGGGGGAGGAGTGGGGCTGGCCTGGGAGTGGCTCAGGGGGCGGTGAGGAGGGGTAGGAGGGTCATCTGGTCGTCAGAGAGATAGGGAGAGAGTGGTGGAGGATGCTGCAAAGAAAATGGTTCCACTTATTTGCCTCTCTCTCAAGCACAAGGGGCTAAGGGAGAGGGTGTGCTACAATAATTGCTACAATAGCCATGATCAGGGAGGAGTGCTGGTTGCTGTGGTGAGTGGTGGTGAGCCTTGGTGGTGATTGGTCCTTGGTCTAGATCAATAATTTCCTAGTTTGCCTTATTTGATCAATTTGTGGCTTGTGAAGAAAGTTTGTTAATTTGTATATGACAAGATAACGAAATGGTACTGGTAGATAGATAGAGTTAATAGGCCGCTCTAGGATTTATTTGGGATTTTTCCATGATTTACAAGTCCTCTTAAATCTATTTGATTAAAAACTGCAGAAGTGGTTTATTGAACATCATTTGATAATTTTACATTGGACAAGTGGAGTTTTTGATGTAATATGGTCCTAGATAGCATATCACACCTTGAGGAATTTTATTGCGATTTATTGAGGTGGGAAAGTATTTTTCAAGGGTTATTCCTTGTTTCTGCCATTTAAGAAAAAGGGCAAAAAGAAATGATAAGACCCTTCAAAAATATTTATTTTTGAAGTTGGAAGTTAGGTATGATATATTTATCTCAATTGAGCAAAAAGTTGGGGAAGTGTTTTGGCAAAAACCAAACTTTCCTTTGTGAGAGGAGTTTTGGAGATTTTGACTATTAAAGAGATTAAATAGATTTGGAGCCAAAATAATTATGAGTAATATTTGATAAATCTTGTTGATCAAGGTAGATGATGTATACAAGGTGTAGCAAGCATTTGCAACCTTGGGATTGGAGAATCCAAGTTGATTTTGGTGGAATACCCTAGATTAAGGATCTAGGGTGGTGTTAATTTCATACTATCAAAACCATGTTGGATCTTGGAGCTCAGAGCCCCCCTTGGGGCATGGGATATATGGATGGATAGACCAAGTGATGTACATCAACATGGTACAGAGGTTTGAGCTTGACCCTGCTTGAGCTCACCAAGACAAGCTTTCAAACTTTGAATAAAATAAGCCTGCGAAAGCAGATTATCAACTAGCCTTCAAAACCTTGTGGGTTTAAACAGCTCAACGATCCAATTGGAATAAGTGAAGTAGGTAATGATAGAACTATATGAGTAGAACACAACCATGCAAAGATTTGGTCCATAGAAGGTTGGATGGTGGTGTGAGCTTCTATCAAAGTAGGCATGTTGACTAGATTTGCAAGAAAAGTTATTTTCTTGCCTGCAAAACCATCAAGAACAAGTGGGTTGGACAATGATCTAACTAAGGGCAAGAGTGGGCCTTGGTAGTACTTAGGATTTTTAAACAGTGGGTTCAGATGCATTTCCAAAAATGCACAAGGGTTGAGAAAGGGAGGCATCCAGTAAGGTGATGTTGGAAATAGATTTCCAGACTTAGCCAAATTTGGCAGATTTAAGGTTTTTGACTAGAATGTTGGTGGAGATGATGTTGATGGGTTGCAAAGTACCCAAGGATCATCAAGTGGATGATATTGAAGAGTAGATTGAGTAGAAGGGATCCATGCTTGATATTGGGCTTCATTAACTTGGAAGCTTCTAGAAGGGATCACTTCAGAATTGATCTGGTTAATGGTTTAAGATGATCACCTGGTGGCTAGAGATTGGATCTAGAGTGTATTCTTGCTTAGGGTTTGGTGATCTTAAGGTACCTTGATCCTAGAGGATGAGCTCCTAGAGTAGCTCATACTACTTCTAAGCAAACAATTCAAACAACAGATCAAGGCAACTCATCTTACAAACAAATCAACTACTACTGGGGTTACCACCAAGCTTAGCTTGAGGTAAGGATGGGTATTTTGAAATAGGTTGGAGTTTGAACAAGGTAAGGTCCTTGGTATCTCTACCAAGAGTAGAATTCAAAAGTTCACAAAAAGGTGTTGTTAAATCTAGAGGTAAGAGTATTGGAAGGTTCTGTCTTAAAAACATAAGGAGATTTTGTTATATAACTCTCCATAGTTTTGTCAATAGAAGTTACTAAAATAGTTTTGGTTTCATAGGCATCTTGGCTCCTGTTTTGAAATGCCAGAACGTTTGAGAATATGTAAAGTAAGCCAAGATAGTTTTGGTAAATAGCTTTTGCCAACTGAGGTTGAGGTAAGGAGTATCCTAAGATACACTTCATATGCATAAGCATATCCAAACAACAAGCAAACACTTCAGCATTAAACAAGAAAAAGTTTTTGTTCCCCCTGATTTTTGCATTCTGGACAACTAATCAGGGTTGCTAAAATTGGGATGTTACAGGGAGGCTTCTTATAGGCGAAGAGGCAAGGTCGATGGGAGGCCAGGGGGCCCACACCACCTGGTGGCGCGGCCAGGGCTAGCCCGCGCCACCATATGGTGTGGCCACCCTATGGCCCCTCTCTGTCTCGTATTTTGGCTCCGTGAGTCTTCCGGTAAAATATCGACTTTGGCTTTTGTCCGGTCCAATTCCGAGAATATTGATTTTCTGACTTTCCTGGAACCGAAAACAACAGAAAATAGGCAACTGGCACTGTGGCATCCATTTAATAGGTTAGTCCAGGAAAGTGTATAAAAATTACTCCAAAGTGTGGACAAATATAAGAAAGTAGATAAAAACCAAGCATGGAACATCAAAAATTATAGATACATTTGCAATGTATCACTATCTACTACTACGTAACATAAGGTAATCACTTTACCTTTGCCACGACTATATCGCAAAGCAACGCCCCCTGCAAAATAAAGTTAGACGCCTCTAGTTTATCTTTGCATGTTTTACGTGGCTGAATGGGCTTTCGCACAAGAACCATTCTTACCTACGAACTTTTAGCACAACGTTGATCAAGTAGTTGTCTCTACTACACCCCTTTCGGGCCCTCTGTTGTAAATGGCATACCAACTAATGCGAGAGAAACAGACACCCCCCTAAGCCACTTTATACGGTACAAGCTGTATGTCAAGCGTGGACCGGTCTCGCGAATGAACGCGTGAAGTCGGTTGGGGGCCGCTTCATCAAGCATTACTGTGGTATGCACAAGTACATGTGGGAGGGTAACAACTAAAAGATCAACGCCCACACGCTACATCTCGTGTGTTCTACCCGTACTAGCATTACTACGCATATATCTAGCTCTGATACCATTGTAGGGGTTCCGCGTATGGAAATAATAAAATTTTACCCTACGCCCTTGAACCCCTGAAGTTGCCAGGACCTATCTATTAGTAATATAGTAACAGGAGGGGCTTTTCGCAAAATTACCCTCGAAGATCGAAAAGCATTGTCAACGCTCAGGAGAGCGTTGTTGATGTAGATGAGCCGAAGCCGCCTCAAGGCCGTGATGAAGTCCTTGCGCTCCTTTGGCTCCAACGACTTGAGTGCCTCAAGTGTGACACCTCGCGGGGAGTTACACATGTCCGGTGCCTAACGATGACTCCCGCTTCCCTGATCCAGTAGCAGTTGCAGAAGTAGAGAGCTCCTGGATCCGAATCCCGCAGCGCGATGGTGCTCCGCGGTGAAGATGTCTCTCATTCGCGCAGTCCGAACTTGGGACCACGGTCACGAGAGAGAGAGATAATATCAATTGGAGGTCTCCCCAAAAGTGAGAAGACCTTTATTGAATATTGTGTGTATTTATCTGGCCAAATACCCCTACTATATATAGGGGGAGGGGAGGTACTACCTCCCTCAAAGTCCCGGGGTGGGACTAAAGGAGAGGAGAGGGGGAGGGGGTGGCGCCGTCAGCCACCCCATGGGCCCCACGCAGGGGGGTTGGCCCACTAGGGCGGCGGCCTCCCCTCTTGGCCCTTCTCCCACTTGCCTTTTCCCTAATGGGCTCTCTCCCCTCCGGGAATTGGCCCATTAAGCCTTTTGATGTTTTAAATTGATTTTCTATTTATTAAATAATTATGAATAAATGATTAAATCAATATTTAACATTCATTCACATATTATTCAATCTCTATGGCTATGGAACACCTTCCACCTCCACTCCGGACATCCTCCAGACTTACCGAAACCCTTCTGGTTTTCTCTCTACTATTCTTCGGTGATTCTTCTGATCCAATAAACACTCTCTAAGCATCATAAAGCCCTTAAGCGTGATACCCCATGGTTCGGGAACACTCCAGACATGGTCGGGACATTCCCACACCAATGATCGACAGAGGGACCTGGATGGCCATGTGACCCCTGTGCGTTCCACGAAGATCTTTCGTCGTTTGAACCGAGACAGTCGTGTCTTATTCCCTTTGTCTCTCGATACTTGCATTGCCTGAGATCTGATCAATGACATCACCATGTCGTGTTCAATCTTGTTACCGAACAATGCTACTTGACTCATTCCGACAAGTGATATCCCTGTGTCAAATCACACGCTGCGCAGCTATTGGATATAACTTCTCCGAGTGGCCCTTGAGTATCTTTCCGTCACATGGACGGACAAATCCCTCTCTTGACATATATTGCCTCTATGATTTCCTCCGAGTACCTGAACACACCTTTATAACCACTGTATTACCAAGTGGCGCTTGATGCTATCTAAGCACTCTCAGGAGACAGTGATTGATATAGCCTCACGGTCTAAGGAATAGTCTACGAGGATCAATTTCTAATCATCGTAACTTGAACTTCGTGACATGATCGGGTCATGATGTTAAGGTTGGGTATTGGTTCATCATCTCATTCTCAGAATGAGTTGACTCCATTTCCAACTGGCATAAATGCCACATGATCAGGAAACTTGATCATCTGTTGACCAATGAACCAGTGACAAGAGTTTCACTGGGAACCCCTGGTTGTTTATATATCACACGTGTATCGATGTTTTCACTCAATACAGTTATAGCATGATATAAAACTTAATCATAAACTATATGAAATATGATAATAGTCCTTATTATTATTTGTCTCTAGGGCATATTTCCAACACTACTAATATCAAGATTCAAAACAAATAAACCATCCGACATAGGTGCATGACCAAAAAAGATATTATTTATATAAAAGGAATGACCATTGTTCTCAGATAGAAATGAATAACCGTCTTGCATTAAACATGATCTAGACATGATGTTCATTCTCAATGTAGGCACATAATAATAATTATTTAGGTTTATTGTCAATCTCGATGGTAGATGAAGTGGTAGTGTCTCGATGGTGATCACATCAACCTTCGATCTGTTGCCTACGCGCATCGTCACTTCATCCTTCGTTAGTGGTTGACTATTCCTTAGTCTCTGTTTTGAGTTACATATATTAGCAACCAAACCGGTAACATGTATATCACATATACCTTTATTCACTTTCCCGGCCTTCTTATCTGCCAAGTACTTCGAGTAGTTCTGCTTCAAGTGACCAGCCTCTTTGCAGTAAAAGCACTCAGTATCAGGCTTAGGGCCTCCCTTGGTCTTATTCTTAGGCGTAGAAACAGATTTGATGTCCTTCATAAAGTTACCTTTGGGATCGCTCTTCTTTCCTCTTTTCTTGAAACTGGTGGTTTTATTGACCATCTCAACACTTGATGTTCCTTTTTGATGTCTACCTCGGCAGTCTTAAGCATAGTTGCGAGTTCAGTGAGCGACTTGTTTGCACCATTCATCTTGTAATTAATTACAAACTCTTTGTAACTCGGTGGGAGTGATTGCAGAATCATATCTATCGTGAGATCAGTTGGAATCTCACATCCAAGTGTCTCAAGACATTGAGTGTAGCCCTTAATCTTAATGACGTGCTCGTTCACAGAGCTATGATCCTCCATCTTTGTGCTAAAGAACTTTTCGGAGAGCTCATATATCTCAGCACGGATTTGGTCCCCAAAAATATTTTTGAGTTCCTCCACCATGCCATCAGCATTAGTAAGTTCAAAGCGCGCTTTTGGAGTTTTGGCTCCAACGATTGGAGTATCGTACACCGCATAAGAGTGTAGCCATCAGACTTTGTGTCATACACAGTTTGCTCCTCCTGAGGAGCATCATCTGCAGGGGCGTCACCTAACGGACCGTCAAGCATATAGGACCTTTTCATGGCTGCAAGGATACTCCTCAAGTTGCGGTGCCAATTGGTGAAGTTAGACCCATTGTCTTGTAGCTTCTCTTTCTCAAGGAATGCATTAAAATTGAATGCAGGGGGTGCCATGATCTACAATGTATTTGCAAAGACTATTTAAACTAGGTTTAAAATAGATAGAGTTCAAAATTTTATTTATGAGAACTCCCACGCAAAATGACATCCCTCTAGTCATTTTAGTGATTACACGAACCAAATTCACAATGCCACGACCGATCATCACGAGTGGTGGCGCAGCGCCAATGGCGAGCATTGTATGGGAATCATATCATCCATATGACTTGTGATCTACCTTTTGGTTCATGTTCCGAGGCCATGTCTGTACATGATAGGCTTGTCAAGTAAAAATCTCAGTATTTGTGTGTGTAAAACTGTCTTACACCCGTTGTATGCGAACGTAGAATCTATCACACCCGATCATCACGTGGTTCTTCGAGATGACGAACTTTCTTAATGGTGCATACTAAGGAAGAACATATTATTATCTTAATAATTAGTGGGAGGGATCATCTTATAATGCTACTGAGGCAATAAAATACTACCGAGGCGACCGAATCAACGCAAAATAAGATGCATCAAAGAATAAGCATCACATGCATATAATATGATATGATATGGTCCTTCTCGCATTCGATCTCCATCTTGTGCATCTCGGTATGATCTCCATCATTCTAACGGTGTCCCACCAAGGTCCATGGCGCCACCATCATGGCCGTTCTACACTAATCTAATTACATGGATTTCCATTTTCCGACACGCAGGCCATAAAATAAAATAACAACCATATGGCTCATGCCGGTTCTTTTATCTTACAATAAAACACATTGCATAGAATAATATTTTTATCATAGACCATATCACATCACATGCCCTGCAAAAATAAGTTAGACGCCTCTAATTATTTTTTGCATATTTTACGCGATTGTGGGCTTTCTAGGAAAGAACCATTTTACCTACGAACTTCAGCCACAACTATGATAATCAAATTATTAAGAAGACCGTTGTAAATCAAATATCAACTATAGTGGGAGAGATAGACACCCGCTAGCTACTTATGCAAAACTAGTTGCATGCAAGCGTGGAACATATCTCATTTGCGAGCAAATGTAAAGTTTATCTGGGCCGCTTCCCCCTACTATGCCACCAATATCCGAAGTATGAGAGATTTGGAATAATATGATCATCAACTCCCACATATCCATGTGTTCTAACCGTACAAATCATCTACGCATAGACATAGCTCTGATGAGGTTTGTTGCATAGAAACACAAAAAAATTCCTATGGTTGCAACCACCAAGATCATATCTAGCAGATACATGTAACGATTTTTAGATGGACTCACCCTCGAAGACCATAACACAGGATAACGTTCCCGTGAACAAACATGGTTGTTGTAGAGTGTTCATGACCGTACTCAAGGACGTGAAGACGATCAGCACCACAAGAGGGCAGTGCCTTCGTAATTGGTCAAAGTGTACGGTGTGCCGATGACTCCCGAACCCTTGCTCCAGTCGGCCAACAGAAGTAGAGGATCCCTGGGAACTCCAATAGTGCTACGCCATGGTAGAGATGGTGGAGGGGAAGATATCGAGCAGGGCTTCGCCTAAGCACCTTTTCTAGTGGAAATAGACAAGGCTAGCAAGAGGAATAAGATGCCAACCAAAGAGCATATGAGAGTAGTGGGCAAGTGTCTGAGAGGGAGGAGGTCTCCACCTCCTTTTATAGGGGAAGGGGGGCAAGCTGCCCTCTTTTTCTGGATCCATGAGGTGACCCCTCCCATCCTCTCATTCATGTGGGTGGACACTCCACTCACATATCTCCACTTTCTCCATTTATTCTCCACTCAAAAACCAAAGGTCTTTCAATTAAAGCACTTTAATTCCCTTGTTTTAATGCAACTCAATTTAATGAACACTACATTTAATAAGTACATCATGTAATGAACATATTAATATTTTATTTCCTTACTTTGTTTCGATACCCTGAAACCATTTCGGCAGATTCGACATAACAAATTCCTGTGATGTCTATTATCTTCTCATGTGTTCCTGCTGGCCCAAAATATATCGAGCTCGTTGGGGAACCCCAAGAGGAAGGTATGATGAGCACAGCAATAAGTTTTCCCTCAGTACAAAACCAAGGTTATCAATCCAGTAGGAGCAAGAAAACACCCCAAAGGTGTAGCTAGCTGAATGCTGGCAGGGAGCACTACCGGTGCCAGCAGCAACGTGGAGACCTGCACAACACAACCACAGAACTTTGCCCCCAACTTGCGATGAGGTTGTCAATCTCACCGGTTTTGCTGAAAACAAAGGATTAAATGTATCGAATGGAAGAAAGTAATAGTTTCCAGAAAGTAAACACAAAGAAGTAAACAATTTGTAGATTGAATGTAAAAGAAAGGACCGGGGTCCATAGTTCACTAGAGGTGGCTCTCCTTAAGATAGATAACATGTTGGGTGAACAAATTACAGCAGGGCAATTGACAAACATCGAGAAAGCATACAAGCATATACTAATCATCTTAACTCCTTTGAGACTTAATTGGGCATTACAACATTATACATAGACCGCCATCCAACTGAATCTATGACTAATAATCCACCTTCAGGTTATCATCCGAACCCCCTCTAGTATTAAGTTGCAAGCAACAGATTATTGCTTTACGAATTGCGTGTAAAGTAAACAATTCGATTGTTCTATGAACAAATGATTCTTGTTTTCTCCCTAGTAGTACCAACACATCTAGTACCTTAGAGATTTCTGTCACTTCCCCAGATTACCAGAGGCATGAACCCACTATCGAGCATAAATACTAACTCTTGGAGTTGCTAGCATCTACTTGGCCAAGATAGCTACGAACAACGGAAAGCATGCAAGATCACAAATAACAAAGACATGATAGAATCAATAATCAATCTGAAATAGCATCTCAATATACATCGGATCCCCACAAACACAACATTTATGAATTACAAATAGATGATATTGATCATGAACGGAGCTCACAAGATCTAGACATGATAGCACAAAGGAGGAGAACCAGCCATCTAGCTACTACATGGACCCGTAGTCCAGAGATGAACTACTCACGCATCACACCGGAGGCTTGCATGATGATGAAGAAGGCCTCCAGGGTGAATTCCCCTCTCCGGCAGGGTGCCGGGAAGAGCTTCAGATCCCTCCCGATCTAGGGATGGAGATGACGGCGGCTATAGACTCTTTCGTGGAACTTTGATCGGGTACTTAGGGTTTCCATATCAGAGGCAATATATAGGCAGAAAGAGAGGTCGAGGGCGTGCCTGGGGCGACCAGACCACCCCTGGCATGGGCCAGGCCTGGCCGCACGACCAGGTGGTGTGGCCAGGCCCTAGCCCCTCTCCGTCTCGTATTCTGGCTCCAAGTGTCCCCCGGTAAAATAGTGACTTTGGCTTTTGTCCCGTCCAATTCCGAGAATATTCATTTTCTGACTTCCTGAAACCAAAAATAGCAGAAACTAGGCAGCTGGCACTGTGGCTCTTGTTAATAGGTTAGTCCAAGAAATCATCTGTTGGGGGGATACCCCCGGGTAGGGTCACTCCAGGGTATAAGGGCTGAGTTAGCCGAGGTACGGCAAGGTAAAAGCAGATGCTGGCCGAGTCACCTCAAGTCAAGCCGGATCACGGAGTAACCCGGACCAGGGGGGGTCGCCTAACATTGTCTCATCCGACTTAAGGAGTAAGTAGGGAGTGCTTGTCTAACTTATATGCAGGAACAGGTGTGGCCGGATCTTCTATGATCCGGATCCTCGCTTAGCTTCTGGGAGAAGGAAGGAATCTCTCTGGTCAAAAAAGAAGGTCTGGTACGCACTGCATGAGCGAATGTCGTGGTGGTGTCATGGCAGATGCCATGGATAGGCTGAAGGTGGGGACTAATATGCGCTAGGGGAATCCAGGGAGGGATAGTAGAGTGATTCTCTACACAGAAGCCTTATATTGATGCTCAGTCTCCCAGATTACAAGTGCTCCTCGAGCCGTATGGACAAGAGGAGGAAGAAGAAACTCTCTTACTCTTGCCTACTAACTAGCCCAAGAACCCTAGATCTACTAGTGTTTTCCGTGCTATGTATCAGAAGAGACCCGACCTTCGAAAATCTAACCCCCTTACCAGAACCCCAACCCCCCCCTTATATAGAGGTGGTTCGGTCCTGGCCTAGGGCATACGTGGAGGCATATTACCAGAATATGCCTCCTCCCAAAGTAGTAACCCGACAGGGATGCTTTTCCCCCGCATCACTCTTGCTTTGACGACGTTGCCTCTGTGGCGCCTGCGTCAGCCAACGTGAGCATCGTCACCCTTGTCGGCCATGATCTGGTGGTCCTGCCCTTGCTTTATTCGCTCATCCAGTACGCACCGGGCCTTCTTTTTGACCAGAGAGATTCCTTCCTTCTCCTAGAAGCCAAACGAGGATCTGGATCATAGTAGATCCGGCCACACCTGTTCCTGCATATGAGCTAGACAAGTGTCTCCGACTCACTCCTTGAGTCGGATGAGACTATGTTAGACGACCCCCTGGTCCGGGTTACTCCGTGATCCGGCCTGCCTTGAGGCGACTCGGCCAGCATCCACTTTGACCTTACCGACCCTCGGCTAACTCGGCGCTTATACCCCGGAGTGACCCTACCCGGGGTTATCCCCCCAACATTAGTCCCCGAAGCTGGTGCGGCCTCAGCGGCCTTGGTCGCTAAGGCCACATCAGGTTCATTCGTATCTAACCTTCGGATGTTTATTTCCGGGTTAACTTTTTGTCTCGGATTATATGGATTTACGTTCCCTTCGCATGCTCCAAGTTTTCACTTGCCGGCCGGGTCACCACTTTGGCTCGGGTCCTATGGTTCTACTTTTCCTCTGCACAGTTCAAGTTTTCACTCGCTGGCCAGGTTACCTTCGTGTCTCGGATCCGGGCCTTGCTTCCTTCTCTCGTACGCCAACCCACGTAACGATTAATCATTACGTTGCCTTATTTTAAGGGCCTGAGCAGTAACCGCCGCAGTAGATGTCAGTGATTACTGTGCGGGGGTTACGTCATGTCTGTCTCCTCGTTTACCGCAACTGCACGTCATGTCATGGGATCACATTTACTCTGCGGCCCCCAGTGTGGCTTCTCTCTGATTGGTCAACACTGGCGATACACGGCCACACTGTGTAGTTTTCCAGCACAGCACGATCCCACTCGTTGATGACTGAGGGCGGTTAAATAGGGAAGGGGCACTCTCCTTAGAACTTTTCCATCTCCGCGCCCCCTCGCCCGTTCCTCTTCTTTTTCCTCGCAACCGCGCCGCCGCCAGTGCCCGTTGCAGTAGCTCCGCCGCCGCATTTTCTTTGTTTCTCCGCACCGCAATCACCGCTGCGCCTCTGTTTAGCCACGGGTCCTCGTCAGTCTAGACCGCAGAGCCCCGCTGCCGCCAGCTCCAGCGAGGACACCGGAATTGAGATGACGGAGGAAGAGCTCATCGTTGTTGAACAGGAGATGGAGGAGGACGCCGGCGCGGCGGACCGCGGCGCGTGGGCCGGCTCCTGGGTCTACGAGGATGACATCGCCTGGCTCTACCGGACCCGGCGCATTCCCGCCAGCGTCGCCGCTCGTCTCCCCTCCTCGGAGTTGGCCCCCTCACCCAATCCGGGCGAATTTGTTGTTTTCTTATCCCATTTCCAACAAGGATTTGGGCTTCCAGTGAGTGATTTCTTCCGGGACTGGATCCGGACCTATCACTTGCAACCACATCATCTCCTGGCGAACGCCATCACCTCTCTGTCCACTTTCGTTTCTTTGATCGAGGGATACACCGGGCTATGGCCTACGAAGGAGCTGTGGATCCGGTTCTTTGGCCTCCGCCGCAACGTCGTCCCCAACATCCACGTCGAGTCGGAGGACAAGCAGCTAACTCAGTTCAGAGCTGCCTCGATCTCGCCCCGGAGGTATTCAATCTTTCCCCGGGTCACCGAGCTTGACTCCTGCAAAGGGTGGGCCTGGACCTTCTTCTACGTCCGGAACGAAGGCACAGAAGATTTGATCCGGTTGCTGCCCTACGCTCCGGGTCCCCCTGATACGGATTTCTGGGAGGAGGTTGCCAGGAAGCCTACAACCCTGGCCAACCAAGTGAACAAACGGTTTGCGGAGCTGAAGAAGCTCGGATTGCGCAACGAGGATGCCATGATCACATTCGTGCGCAACCGAATCTCTCTGCTTCAGCGGCGCACTCACAAGTTGTGCCATATGAGGTTTAGTCGCGACCCCAACCGAACCTCCTCATTCGAGTTGAGCAATACGGAGATCTTCCGCCGGGTCAAGGCTCTTTTCACCACCCATAAGGACTTCTCCGCCGAATGGACGTGGGGAATCGAGCATTACTGCCGTGACAGGCTCCCTCCCGCGGTAAGCTTCACGGGGCAAACTTATTTCGGATCAATTTCATGTCGGCTCTTATCACATTCTTGACTTTGCTCCTTGTGCTTTTTTTTTCTCAGTTGTTTCTCTAGCAAACCCTCGAGGATGGCCCGGATCCGACCCTTAAGTGGGCACCGGACCGAGAAATTCCGGACGAGGAGGAACCGGACCAGGAGATGTTCCTCCCCGCACCGGATGCCACCAGACGACCCATCGGTAAATTCTCTTCTCTTAGAGATTGGCCTGACGATGAGGATGACTCGGATATCGATGTGATTGAACCCGTTGAGGCTGTCCCTCTTTCTTTTGCCTACCCGGCATCAGCTAACCCCGGTGGGCACATCCACGAGGATCCTCCCCTTGCCACGGGCGATCCTGTTCCGGCGGCGTCAAAGAAGAAGCGCGGAACCACGTCGAGTTCTTCTTCTGAACCTTCTCAGCCTTCCAAAAGGCAAAAGAAGGTCGGAGACAAGACTGCCTCCAAACGGGTAGGCAAAGCCCCGGCAAGGAGGGCCCGGAAACCTAAGGAGGCCGAGACCTCGGATGCGTAAGTTCTTTTTTCACTGCGCAACACACTTCTCCCTGCTTCGGGGTAATTTCACTCCTGACATTATTTTCTCTTGCAGGGCTCCTGTGGAGGTCCCTCAGAGCGGATCGAGCATCTCCTCTCCTCTTCGCTCCAGTCCTTCCACTCCCCGTGACGACGAGTCACGCCCGTTGAGCCCTATTCCGGAAAACTTTGCGGCCGCTCCGGGTTCCGCAGTACCTCCTTCAGAGGGACACGACCTCGGATCGGGAGGGGTCGGATCGGCCGAGGCAATGGCGTCCAGCACTTCGGCATTGCCGCAACCAGCAACAATTAAGTCTACCGCAACTCCAGCACCAGCAGCAGCTCCAGCACCAGCCACCGAACCAGCGCCTGTCCCGGTTCCGAAGAAACCAACAGCAGCTCCAGCGCCAGCCACCAAAGTTCCTGCGCCAAGTTCATCTGCCTCGTCCGAGTCATCTCAAGCTCGGTGAGGACCCACTCCAGCGGTTTCCAAGGGCAAATCCACTGCGGTCACTTCCTCCCAGCAGGCCAAAGGCAAATCCACCTCCGTCGAGACTAGGCAGCGAACCTTGTCGTCGATGCTTCCAAAGAAATCACCAGCAGCGACGGATCCTCCTGCCGAGCCAGCTGATTCGCAGCAGATGGTTCTTCACACTAGCCCAGCTCTTGCCCTGATTGAAAGGAAAGAAGCTCACGCCAAGGGTTTGGTGGCACCTCACATGCCCACTGGCGAACCGTACCCTCCGAGCCTCATCGAGTTCGTCATGAACTGGAATAAGGCGGAGTTCGTCTACAACGACGATCTCCCAGAAAAGTTCGGCCCAGCTGAATTTTCTGCTCAGATGAATACCGCCACCAAGGCCATTAACCTCGCTGGGCGTATGATGGAGGTACGTTGTTTCTTCTTTACGTGCTGTAGATAATAACCATTAGTCCCCGAGCCTCCGGCGGAGTAACTTGTTACTCGGCTGGATGCTCCTTAGAAGATCAACGTAGCTGCATATAAACTTTGAATATGCACACACCTAGAGCCAGGTTAAGTTCCGCTTGGCCCGGATCTCATATACTTTTAATATGCACACACCTAGAGCCGGGTTAAGTTCCGCTTGGCCCGGATCTTGTACACTTCAAATATGCACACACCTAGATCCGGGTTAAGTTCCGCTTGGCCCGGATCTTGTACACTTCGAATATGCACACACCTAGAGCCGAGTTAAGTTCCGCTTGGCCCGGATCTTGTACACTTCGAATATACACACACCTAGAGCCGGGTTAAGTTCTGCTTGCCCCGGATCTTGTACACTTCGAATATGCACACACCTAGAGCCGGGTTAAGTTCCGCTTGGCCCAGATCTCGTACACTTCGAATATGCACCGAACTAACTTTACACGCCCGTGCCTTTGTCAGGTAACTACCAATCATCGGAGCGCCGAGTTTTAGCGCCTGCTTGATACCCATAAGACCTTGCGCGCAAAACACGTTGCACTTGGCGTGGAGCATGAAAAGAGGGGTAATTTCCTCTCTTAACAACTCACCGCTTCGTTTGTTTCTGCCGGACTAACCTCCTTATTCGGTTTTTTGCAGCTGGGGTGGAGGCTAAAAACAAGATTATGCGAAAAAACTTGGAGGAAATCCGAGGTATGTCCCCTTTCGGCCAACATCACTATGTTCTCCATTGTTTCTTTTTCTTGGCTCGACAAACATTCACTCCTCGGCTTTGCCGGGTCAACACACCATTTCAGCATCGCTTGAGGATAGTGTGCCCGTGCCTGATATGATGCTGCATTTTCTTGAACAAGCAGGACAGCATCAAGCCGAGCTGAAGAAGAAGGACGATGAGCTTGCCCTCCTCCGGATCAAGGATGGCGAGATAGCCAAACTCAAGGCCGAGATGGAGAAGATGAAGGCCCAACACAAAACCGAGCTCCAGAAAGTTGGCCAGAACTTCACCAAAGAGCGTGAGCGGTTCACCCTCCAGATCTCCAAGGACCAGGAGCTGCTCAAGGAATCCGAAGTCCGTCTTGGGTCGGCGCTTGCCGAGCTTGGAAAACTTCGCCAGAGACGCGATAGTTGTATCAAGGAGTTGACCCAGATCCATCACCATATCTCACGTAAGTTTCTTCTCCTCGCCCGACGCAGTTTTCCGGGTTAACTCATATGCCTTTGCTTCAGCATCCTCCCTTTCCTTATTTTCAGATAACTTTCCGGAGGGTACTGCTATTGCCAGTGCTGCCGTTGCCAAATTTCGCCAAGAGAGGGGTACTCCCATCGCTCCTGATGGTGAGAGCATCCCCTTAGACCTGGAGGACCTGTTGGTTAGCGTGTCAGCCCGGGTGGAAACTATCAAGAACTATGGAAAAGATCTCCTCGACATTGCGGTCCAGATCTTCAACGCATTCTGGCCAAGCGAGGATGCTCCGGAAAGGATCACACTTCTTGCGGAAAAGCTAATGGAGATTGAGACTCGACTTGACCTCTGGAGGGAATCCGCCAGGCGTGCCACGGCAGATACCCTTCTTCATCATATCCTTTCATGGTATGAGAAAATTGATCTGAGCCTCCTCACCCGTCTGCGCACCGGATCCAAATGGACCGATGATCCGGAGTGGGTAGCTCGGCGCCAGGCTTGCGCCCACAGCCTCATCGAATATTCTCCAGTCCATGACTGGGTTGAGGGGCTGAGCTTTCTGGAATCCGGCGAGGAGGAACAGATGGAGAACGTGGAGGATGGGTCGGGCGATGACGGAGAAGATGCTGCTTCAGATATCGAAGACAGTGATGATGACGCCGAACTTCCTCGTCCTACCGCTCCTTAGGTGAAAAAACTCGAAAATTTATCAGATCCCCGGTATGCCGGGTGCAATTGTATACTGAATACATAATATTTTGCTACTATGCTTGTATGCTGGATTAACTTGGGCGTAGTCCCCGAGCTTCATTTTCTTGTTCATCCAATTCTCCGGCTCGATCCTTGTCTACCTTGATTCGGTTTTACGACTTACGAACCCGAGTTTCAAGAATCATTTTAACAATACTGAGAAACTTTGGGGCTTGGCTCAAGATAATTCAACATAATAGCGTGAAAATAAACATGGAGTTAGTTCGAAAAAACAAACGTTAGCTGGAATAGGATCGTTTCCTTAGTAGTTTTTCATGTGCTACGCAATTCCAAACTTGTTCCCTTGCTCGCCATGAAGCCAATTCTTGTTGGACAGCAGCAAGTCGAAGGGTTGGGTTTTTGGTGCTCCCACATTACTAATCCGGGTTAAGCGAAACGAGTTATTCTAGCTAACCCATAAAAATTAACAAGAATCATTTATTAAGGCAGTCCCCGAGTTACTGCTCGAGGCTCCGCTATTTCATTGATAAGCCCATTGCCGACATACATACCGACATATGAGGATGACTCGGGTACATACACTCTTCAGCTAAGTGTAGAAGGGACGAAGTAGTGCTACATTCCACGGTCGCTTGGATTCCTCTCCGGACCTGTCCGCCTTGTTCTTTTCATGTGGCTTTGCATCTATGAGATAGTAAGAGTCATTGTGCAATGCTTTGCTCACGATAAATGGTCCTTCCCATGGGGGGGATAATTTATGCATACCAGTGGTACGCTATACCAATCGGAGCACCGGATCGCCTTCCCGGAAGACTCGGGGGCACACTTTCCGGCTATGATAGCGTCGGAGATTTTGCTGATATATGGCGGCTCTGGACAGTGCCAGTTCTCTCGCTTCTTCCAGCAGATCAACATCATTTTGCCGGGCTTCTTGCACTTCGGCTTCTGTGTATTGGGTGACCCTAGGCGAATCATGCTCTATGTCGGCTGGTAATACAGCTTCTGCCCGATATACCAGAAAAAATGGCGTGTAGCCTGTTGATCGATTCGGAGTTGTTCTTAAACTCCACAATACCACTAGTAATTCTTCTATCCAGCACTCCACTGATCTTTGCAGCGGCTCAACGAGCCGGGTTTTGATCCCGGATAGCACTAATCCGTTGGATCTTTCCACTTGTCCGTTTGGTGTGGGGTGGGCTACCGAGGCTACGTCGAGTCGGATTTTTTTGTCTCGGCAAAAGCGCGCAAATGCTCCTTCTGTGAAATTCGTTCCATTGTCAGTTATAATGCTGTGTGGATAACCGTATCTCAAGATGATGTCTTTGAGAAACGTTACGGCCATAGCTCCGTCACATTTTCTTATAGGCTTCACTTCGATCCATTTTGTAAACTTGTCCACCATGACCAGAATGTGCGTTATGTTCCCTTTTGCTGGTTTGAACGGACCAACCATATCCAAGCACCACACAGCAAATGGCCATGTAATTGGTATGGTTTTGAGTTCCGACATAGGCATATGTGTCTTGGTAGCGTATCTTTGGCAACCATTGCATTTTCTCACCAGATCTTCGGCTTGCTCCAAGGCGCTTGGCCAGTAAAATCCATGTCGGAATGCCTTTGCCACTAACGCCCGGGATGAGGCGTGATGCCCGCATTCTCCTTGGTGTATATCTCGGAGGATGCCAAGTCCTTCTCCCGGATCAACACACCGCTGCAGGACACTGGTTACACTCCTTTTGTACAGCTCGGAATTGATGATTGTGTAAGCTTTGGCTCTCCTCTGAGTTTGCCTGGCTAGCACTTCCTCAGTGGGTAACGTTCCATCTTTCAAGAACTAGTATATAGGCAGTGCCCAAGTTGGTACTGCTCGTGCAGGGAACATCTCCTCATCAATTTCCATCCGATCCACCGGCATAACTTCAACCGGATCATGTTGAACAGTCCCCGGGTCTAGCGAGGTAGTCCCCGGGTTTGCCGAGGTAGTCCCCGGGTTTTCTGAGGTAGTCCCCAGGTTCGGCGCACTACCTTCCATGTCAATGTCCATGGGTTCAGCTCCGGATTCCGCGTTTTCCGGGACATAAATTGAGTCGGTTCGTGGGGACGGCCTGATAGATGGCTTTCTGAGGTGCTCCAATGCAACGCCCGGTGGAATTGCCTGACGGGTCGAACCGAGCTTCGATAGCATGTCGGCAGCTTCGTTTTCCCCGCGAGGTACATGATGAAATTCACATCCCTCAAAGTAACCCGAGATTTTCTGCACATGAAATCTGTATAGTGCCATGTTTGGATCCAGGGCGTCCCACACTCCGGACACTTGTTGTATTACTAGATCCTAGTCGCCAAAGCAGATTATCCGACGTATGCTAATCTCCTTTGCCACTTTGAGACCATGCACAAGAGCCTCGTACTCAGTGACATTGTTCGATGCCGCGAAATGGATCTGCAATACGTACTTGAGCTGATCCTTCTTTGGCGAGGTAAGCACAACCCTGGCACCTAATCCGGTTTTGGTCTTCGATCCGTAAAAATGCATCCTCCAATAGTTTGGATCCGGTGGCGGTGGTTCATATTGTACCTCGGACCAATCCACGAAAAAGTCCGCTACAGCCTGGGACTTGATCGCTTCTCTTCTGTCGTACTGGGGCGCGTATGGTGCTAGCTCAATTGCCCATTTCGCAATCCTGTCGTTCGCATCTTTGTTACCCATTATCTCGGATATGGGGGCTTCGTATATCACTTTGATGGGATGCTCCTCAAAGTAGTGCTTTAGCTTCTTTGCCGCCATATAAACTCCATATGCCACCTTTTGAAAATGCGGGTAGTTCTGTTTTGAGGCAGACAATACCTCGCTCAAGTAATACACTGGTCTCTGCACTGACTTACCCTCTTCATCTCGTTCCACTACAATCACTGCACTTACAACTCGGTTGGTTGCGGCTATGTAGAGCAACATTGGCTCCTTTGACAGTGGAGAAGCTAACACTGGTGCAGTGGCCAACATCTTTTTCAAGTGGGCAAAAGCTTCATCGGCTTGCGGCGTCCACACGAATTTATTTGATTTTTTCATGAGTTGGTAGAGAGGCAGTGCCTTTTCCCCTAGCCAACATACAAACCGACTCAACGACGCCAGGCATCCAGTGAACTTCTGGACGTCATTGAGACACTTCGGTAGCTCCATTCGTTCGATGGCTCGGATCTTAGTTGGATTGACCTCGATACCTCGGCTGGAGACAAGAAATCCGAGTAATTTCCCAGCCGGGACACCGAAGGTACATTTCTCCGGGTTAAGCTTCATTCGGAATCTCCTCAAGTTCGCGAATGTTTGCCTTATGTCGTCAAGGAGCGTTGCGCTTTCCTTGGTCTTGATAACCACATCATCCACGTAGACTTGTACATTTTGACCTATTTGATCGTGCAAACATTTTTGCATACACCTTTGATACGTTGCTCCTGCGTTTCGTAAACCAAATGGCATAGTGTGATAGCAATAAGCCCCGTACGGGGTAATAAAGGCAGTTTTTATTTGATCATCCGGGTTCAGGGGTATCTGGTGGAAACCAGAATAGGCGTCAATAAATGACAACAGTTCACATCCCGCGGTAGAGTCGATGACCTGATCTATCCTCGGCAGCGGAAATGGATCTTTCGGACACGCCTTGTTCAGGTTCGTGTAATCGATACACATACGCCAAACCACTGCCACGTTCGGATCATCCTTCTTCTTTTCTACCAGCACCGGATTAGAGAGCCAATCCGGATATAGTACTTCCATGATAAATCCTGCTGCTAGCAACCGAGCTATCTCGTCACCAATGACCTTTCTCCTATCCTCGGCGAAGCGTCGGAGAGGCTGCTTCACCGGCCTTGCTCCGGGTCTTACATTCAAAGAGTGCTCGGCCAACTCCCTCGGAACACCTTGCAAGTCCTGCGTGGACCAAGCAAAAATATCCTGATTCTCACGGAGGAAGTTGACGAGCTCGCTTTCCTATTTGTCAGTTAACCCGGCCCCAATTGTCACGGTACGCTCCGGAAACACGTTATCCACCGGGATCTTCTTGGTGTCCTTCGCGGCTTGAAATGAAACACTTCCATGCGGGTTGCTTAACACCGGCATATACTGCTGCGCGGACTGAGCTAATGCCGCCACCTCTTGGATTTTTCTTTTCTCTTGGGCAATTACGAGTGACTCGGCTAGGTTAGACCCGGCTGAGGCGCACTCAATGGAACATCGGAAGTCCCCAGCGATAGTAATTTCCCCACTTGGCCCGGGCAACTTCATCTTCAGATAACCAACGTGGCAACTTGCCACGAATTTTCTCAGTGCTGGTCTCCCGAGTAATGCATGATACGCGCTCTCCAGGTTTACCACTTCAAACTCCAGATTTTTGGTTCGGCAGTTATCCGTAGTACCGAATAGCACATCGACCCGGACTTTGCCTATGGGTTCGCAGGATATGCCGGGCACGATACCGTGAAAGATTGTTCTCGTAGCCTGGAGCATGTTCTCCGAGATGCCCAACTTGCGCATCGTATCCGCATACATGATGTTAATGCTACTGCCATTGTCGATCAGTACCTTGGAGAATCTCACATTAATATTTGGTCCAATGAACATCGGATCTAACACCAGTGCATACGAGCCCGGACTTGGCATAAGCATGGGATGACCTTTGACGCTCCAGGTAATTTCCTGGTCCGACCAAGACATATACCTCGTCACTACAGGCATAACCGCGTTAACCTCCACATGTCGGCGCTGCAAGCTTTTCCTATCTGTTTCCTCTGTTGTGAACACACGATAGCTCTGGTGATGTTCTCTATACTCATTCCTTCCCTCATTTCCGGAATACCTCTGATCCGGTTGTTGCTGGTTTCCTACCTGATGCACTGCATCCCTTCTCTCACTGTTGTCATACCTCGGCGGAGGAGGAGGCAACATCAGTTGTTGCGCGTTTGCACCGGAGAGCAATTGCTGCCGGGGTAACTCCTGCCGAGGTTGATCATTCCGGGGTGCTTGAGCATTCCCCGAACCACCTTGTTCTATCTTGCGCATCCACTCGCATTGTCTCGTCGTGTGACCCGCCGGGCTATTCGGATTTGGCGTGTGAAACTTGCACGGCTGGTCCAACATTGACTCATAGGTATACCTCGGACGATCTTTCTTCTCTTGCCATTGCTTCTTCTGCTCCGGAGTCCACATTTTCTTACCATCGTTTCGAGGAGTCCATTGCCCTCCCGTTCTCTGGCGTTGGTTGCTCCCTGCCCCGGGCTGATCTTGATTCACGGCCGCAACTTGTTGCGAACCATACCTATGGTCCGGTCTATCATCTCTCCTTTTTCCCCTGTAATCGTTCCTCTGGGATGACCCGGATCCGTCCCTCGGATAGTACTCATTTGACTCGTTCGACGCGATCCTGGGTTGAGTCGGATCTCCCAAAGCATAAGAATCCGTGATCCGGATCATCTCTGCCAATGTGACTGGCATTTTCCTTTGCAATTTCATGCACAACTCGCTGCCATATCTACACCCTTGTGCGAACCATGCTATAGCCTGTGACTCTATGACTCCCTCACATGAGTTTCTCACGGTACACCACCGGGTCAAGAATTCACGGTCCGTTTTGTTAGATCTCTGCTTGCACATTGCCAGGGTCTGCGGTCTATTCGGTCTCTGGTATGTACTTGAGAAGTTGCTGATAAACATTTTTTCAAAATCTATCCAGCAATTGATGCTTCTGGGTGGCAAATTGTTCAGCCACACCCTAGCCGGACCTTCCAGCATTTGAGGTACATATCGTACAGCCCATCTCAAGTTGCCAGTCGCAATTTTCACAACTGTTGCGTAGTTTATCAGCCAATCCTCCGGCTTTGTACTGCTGTCATACGTCTTCATGCCCCTGGGTAACTGGAAATTGGGTACTGGCGGTTCCTTCATGATCCGGGGCCCAAAGCATGCTGGACCCGGAGGACCTTGACATTCGATTTGTTCTGACCTATACAGGCGATCCAGTTTCAATCTTGCGTCATCCGGCATCAAATCTCTGTTTCCCAATCTCGACCCTATCACATGATAGTCCGGTCTTGCGTATCCCGCATTCATCATCTCCGAGTCTCCATCGTTGTATCGGTCTTACTCTCATTGTGCTCCTCTCTGTTGCATACCACGGCCGGCACTTTGCTCTTGCCTTGGTGCATTCCGCTGCTGCGGTTGACCCGCTCCTGCCGGGTTTCGCTGTCCGGCATTGCAGTTGGCAGCATTCCCTTGACCGGCATTGCAGTTGGCAGCATTCCCATGACCGGCATTGCCTTGGTCGTGGTTACCTCGGCTCATGCTTTGCCGATCGTCGTTTTTCCGCATCTCCTTCTCCTTTCCCGCGCGCGTTGGGTCGTACGGAACGATCTGCTTGTTCCGTCTGGCCGAGGTCACTACCTCTTCCCTTCTAGGGCCACCATGAGGCGATGATGCGGCTCTAGCGGATTTCACCGGGTTACCTATCACCGAATGGACGATCTTAGAAGCTCCAACTCTCTCCGGGTTACCTCTCAACAGCTCCTCATTCTGCCTGTTCGCGATCCGAACCAGCTCGTTAACCCGGTCTTGCTGTCTTTGGTGGGCTTCACCCGTCAGACCCTCTAGCTCGGATGCCGCGGCATCTGCTTCTCTGAGGTTCTTCGCCGGGGTACTATACTTCGGCAACCCCACAGACAGATAGCTTTCCGACCCTTCTGGTCCCTCACCACCTTCTCTATTCATTTCGCTTATGAGATTTTTCCCTTTTACCCTCACTGCATCAACCTTGTTTGCTTTCGCATATTCGCGCAGCGTCATGTTCAACGACTGCTGAGCCGCTGCTATTTTCTTTACACCCTCTAGTATCTTTCGCCGGGTCTCCTCTAGCTCGGTCTGTGCCTGAGCCGGATCTACCAGTGTTGTCACCGGGTTAGCCAAGTTATCCATAACTTCCCTCAGCATGTTCGCTACCAGTGTTACCTCCGGGTTTGGCATTGGATCCTTGATCAAGCCCGCGCCTGGCGCGGTCATCATCACCTCTGCATGGTCCGGGGAGCGGGCGATACGCGCCCCGCGAGCCACGGTGAGGGGTGGTTCCCCCGCATCTACGACACGACGCGGATGAACGCAAGACACGTCCACGGCAACATAGACCCTGTGCGTTCCGAGCTTGACAAAGACGCCGTTGCGCGAAAGGGGGCGCGTGCCGAAGCATCCAACGTTGTCGCTGACGTAGTCCAGCACACCAAAGCGCTGAACGAGCCCGGAGACGATGCGTTCGCCGGTCCCAATGAAATTTCCCATCCGGATCTTCACCCCTGCTAGCACCGCTAGCCCCATGGTGGGCGCCAACTGTCGTGGTGGTGTCACGGCAGATGCCATGGATAGGCTGAAGGTGGGGACTAATATGCGCTAGGGGAATCCAGGAAGGGATAGTAGAGTGATTCTCTACACAGAAGCCTTATATTGATGCTCAGTATCCCAGATTACAAGTGCTCCTCGAGCCGTATGGACAAGAGGAGGAAGAAGAAACTCTCTTACTCTTTCCTACTAACTAGCCCAAGAACCCTAGATCTACTAGTGTTTTCCTTGCTATGTATCAGAAGAGACCCGACCTCCGAAAATCTAACCCCCTTACCAGAACCCCAACCCCCCCTTATATAGAGGTGGTTCGGTCCTGGCCTAGGGCATACGTGGAGGCATATTCCTAGAATATGCCTCCTCCCAAAGTAGTAACCCGACAGGGATGCTTTTCCCCCGCGTCACTCTTGCTTTGACGATGTTGCCTCTGCGGCGCCTGCGTCAGCCGACGTGAGCATCGTCACCCTTGTCGGCCATGATCCGGTGGTCCTGCCCTTGCTTTATTCGCTCATCCAGTACGCATCGGGCCTTCTTTTTGACCAGAGAGATTCCTTCCTTCTCCTAGAAGCCAAACGAGGATCCGGATCACAGTAGATCCGGCCACACCTGTTCCTGCATATGAGCTAGACAAGTGTCTCCGACTCACTCCTTGAGTCGGATGAGACAATGTTAGACGACCCCCTGGTACGGGTTACTCCGTGATCTAGCCTGCCTTGAGGCGACTCGGCCAGCATCCGCTTTGACCTTACCGACCCTCGGCTAACTCGGCCCTTATACCCCGGAGTGACCCTACCCGGGGTTATCCCCCCAACAGCGAATAAAGCAAGGGCGGGACCACCGGGTCATGGCTGACAAGGGTGATGACGCTCACGTCGGCTGACGCAGGCGCCACAGAGGCTTACGTCGCTAAAGCATGTGTGATGCGGGGAAAAAGTACCCCGGTCGGGTTACCACTTTGGGAGGGGGCATATTCTTAGGAATATGCCTCCACATATGCCCTAGGCCAGGACCGAACCTCCTCTATATAAGGGGGGTTAGGGTTCTGGTAGAGGGGGTTGGTTGAGCACAAGTTGGTTTGGTAGTTCCATAGCACTAGTTGATCTAGGGTTCTTGGGCAAGATAGTAGGCAAGGGTAAGAGAGCACCTTCTTCCTCCTCTCGCCAATACAGCTCAAGGAACACTTGTAATCTTGGAGATATAGCAATACAAACTTCTGTGTGGAGAATCACTCCACTATCCCTCCCTGGATTCCCCTAGCGTGTATTAGTCCCCACCTTTAGCCTATCCATGGCATCTGCCGTGACACTACCACGATAGTTGGCGCCCACCGTGGGGCTAGCGGCGCTAGCAGGGGTGAAGATCCGGACGGGAAACTTCATCGGTACCGGTGAACGCATCGTCTCCGGGCTCGTTCAGTGCTTTGGAGCATTGGATTTCGTCAGCGACAACGCTGGCTGCTTTGGCACGCGCCCGCTTCCGCGCAACGGCCTCTTCGTCAAGCTCGGCGCGCACAAGGTCTACGTTGCTATGGACGTCTCGTGAGTTCATCCGCGTCGTGTCGTCGATGCAGGGGAACCACCCCTCAGAGTGGCTCGCGGGGCGCGTATCGCTCGCTCCCCGGACCATGCGGAGGTGATGATGACTACGCCAGGTGCAGGCGCAAGCAAGGACCTAGCACCAGACCCGGAGGTAACACCTAAGGCATCGAGGAAAAGTAGAGGACCTCCACTAGAGAGGCATGAGAACGTACTGAGGGAAGCTATGGATAGCTTGGCTAACCTGGTAGCAGCAGTGGTAGATCTGGCTCAGGCACAGGCCGAGCTAGAGGAAACTCGGCAGAAAATAATGGAGGGCGGAAAGAAAATAGCCGCGGCTCAGCAGTCGCTAAACATGACGCTGTGTGAGTACGCAAAGGCAAACAAGGTTGATGCAGTAAGGGTAAAAGGAAGAAATCTCATAAGTGAGATGAACAGAGAAGGTGATGGTGGAGCAGAAGGGTCAGAAAACTATTTGTCTATGGGGTTGCCGAGGTATAGCACCCCGGCGAAGAACCTCAGAGCAGCAGATGCGGCTGCGTCCGAGTTAGAGGGACTGACGGGTGAGGCCCGTCAAAGACATCAAGATAGGGTTAATGAGCTGGTTCAGATCGCGAACAGGCAGAACGAGGAGCTGCTGAGAGCTAACCCGGAGAGAGCTGGGGCTTCCAAGATCGTCCATTCGGTGATGGGTAACCCGGAGAAATCCGCTTGAGCCGCATCATTGCCTCATGGCGGTCCAAGGAGAGAAGAGGTAGTAACCTCGGCCAGACGGAACAAACAGATCGGCCGAGGTATGCAGCAGAAAGGTGCACGACAAGAGCAAAACCGATACAACGATGGTGATTTGGAAATGGTGAACGCAGGATATCCCAGACCAGACTATCATGTGATAGGGTCGAGATTGGGAAGCAGGGATTTAATGCCGGATGACGCCAGGTTAAAACTGGATCGCCTGTATAGGTCGGAACAGATCGAATGTGAAGGTCCTCCGGGTCCAGCGTACTTTGGATCCCAGATCATGAAGGAACCACCGGTACCCAACTTCCAGTTACCCAGAGGCACGAAGATGTATGACGGCAGTACCAAGCCGGAGGATTGGCTGATAAACTACGCTACGGCGGTGAAAATTGCAACTGGCAACTTGAGATGGGCTGTGCGTTGCGTGCCCCAGATGTTGGAAGGCCCTGCCAGAGTATGGCTGAATAACTTGCCACCCGGAAGCATCAACTGCTGGATAGATTTTGAAGAAATGTGTATCAGCAACTTCTCTAGTACATACCAGAGGCCGAATAGACCGCAGACCCTGGCAATGTGCAAGCAAAGACCTAACGAGACGGATCGTGAATTCTTGACCCGGTGGTGTACCGTGAGAAACTCGTGTGAAGGTGTCATAGAGTCACAGGCCATAGCATGGTTTGCGCAAGGGTGCAGATATGGCAGCGAGCTGTGGATGAAGCTACAAAGGAAAATGTCAGTTACGCTGGCAGAGATGATCCGGATTGCTGATTCGTATGCTTTGGGTGATCCGACTCAACCTAGGCTCGCGTCAAGTGAGTCAAACGAGGAATACTATCAGAGGGATGGAGTCGGGTCATCCCGGAGGAATGATTACAGAGGAAAGAGAGAGAGATGACAGACCAGACCATCGGTACGGTTCGCAACAAGTTGCAGCTATGAATCAAGATCAACCCAAATCAGGAAGTAACCAACACCAAAGAACTGGAGGGCAGTGGACTCCAAGAAATGATGGCAAGAAAACATGGACTCCGGAGCAGAAGAAACAGTGGCAGGAAAAGAAAGATCGTCCGAGGTATACCTATGAGTCGATGCTGGACCAGCCGTGTAAGTTTCACACACCAAATCCGAATAGCCCGGCGGGTCACACAACGAGGCAATGTGAGTGGATGCAAAAGATAGAGCAAGGTGGTTCGGGGAATGCTCAGGCACCCCGGAATGATCAACCTCAGCAGGAGTTATCCCGGCAGCAATTGCTCTCCGGAGCGAACACGCAGCAGCTAATGTTGCCTCCCCCTCCGCCGAGGTATGATAACAATGAGAGAAGGGATGTAGTGCATCAGGTGGAAAATTAGCAACAACCAGATCAGAGGTACCTCAGAAACAAGGGAAGGAATGAGTACAGGGAACATCACCAGAGTTATTGTGTGTTCACGACTGAAGAAACAGATAGAAAGAGCTTGCAGCACCGACATATGGAGGTCAATGCGGTCATGCCAACGGTGACGAGGTACATGCATTGGTCGGACCAGGAAATCACCTAGAACATCAAAGATCATCCTAAACTTATGCCGAGCCCAGGTTCGTATGCGCTAGTGCTAGATCCGACATTCATTGGACCGAACATCAATGTGAGGTTCTCCAAGGTTCTGATTGATAATGGCAGTAGCATTAACATCATGTATGCGGATACGATGCGCAAGTTGGGCATCTCGGAGAACATGCTCCAGGCTACGAGAACAACTTTCCATGGCATTGTACCAGGCATTTCTTGTGAGCCCATAGGCAAAGTCCGGGTCGACGTGTTATTCGGCACAAGGGATAACTGCCGAACTGAAAATCTGGAGTTTGAGGTAGTGAACTTGGAAAGTGCATATCATGCGTTACTCAGAAGACCAGCATTGAACAAATTCATGGCAAGCTGTCACATCAGTTATTTGAAGATGAAGTTGCCCGGGCCAAATGGAGTGATTACCATTGCTGGAGATTTCCGACGTTCCATGGAGTGTGCTTCAGCCGGGTCTAACCTAGCCGAGTCACTCGTGATTGCGCAAGAGAAAAGAAAAATCCAAGAGGTGGCGACATTAGCTCAGTCCGCGCAGCAATATATGCCGGCATTAAGTAACCCGCATGGCAGCGTTTCATTTCAAGCCGCAAAAGACACCAAGAAGATTCCAGTTGATAACATGTTTCCGGAGCGCACCGTAACAATTGGTGCCAGGTTAACTGACAAATAGGAAAGCGAGCTCGTCAACTTCCTCCGTGAGAATCGGGATATTTTTGCTTGGTCTACACAGGACTTGCAAGGTGTTCCGAGGGAGTTGGCCGAGCACTCTTTGAACGTAAGACCCGGAGCAAGGCCGGTGAAGCAACCTCTCCGCCGCTTCGCCTAGGATAGGAGAAAATTCATAGGAGACGAGATAGCTCGGTTACTAGCAGCAGGATTTATCATGGAGGTACTATATCCGGATTGGCTCTCTAATCCGGTGCTGGTAGAAAAGAAGAAGGACGATCCGAACGTGGCAGTGGTTTGGCGCACGTGTATCGATTACACAAACCTGAACAAGGTGTGTCCCAAAGATCCATTTCCACTGCCGAGGATAGATCAGGTCATAGACTCAACCGCGGGATGCAAACTGTTGTCATTCGTTGATGCATATTCTGGTTTCCACCAGATACCTCTGAACCCGGATGATCAAATAAAAACGACGTTTATTACCCCGTACGGGGCTTACTGCTATCGCACTATGCCGTTCGGTTTACGCAATGCAGGTGCAACGTACCTAAGATGTATGCAAAAATGTTTGCACGACCAAATAGGTCAAAACGTACAAGTATACGTGGATGATGTGGTTATCAAGACCAAGGAAAGCGCAATGCTCCTTGACGACATAAGGCAAACATTCGCGAACTTAAGAAGGTTCCCGATGAAGCTTAACCCAGAAAAATGTACCTTCGGTGTCCCAGCTGTAAAATTACTCGGATTTCTCGTCTCCAGCCGAGGTATCCAAGTTAATCCAACTAAGATCCGAGCCATCGAACGAATGGAGCTGCCAAAGTGTCTCAATGATGTCCAGAAGTTCACTGGATGCCTGGCATCATTGAGTCGGTTTGTATGTCGGTTGGGAGAAAAGGCACTGCCTCTCTACCAACTCATGAAAAAGTTGGATAAATTCGTTTGGACGCCACAGGCCGATGAAGCCTTTGCCCACTTGAAAAAGATGTTGGCCACTGCGCCAGTGTTAGCCTCTCCACTATCAAAGGAGCCAATGTTGCTCTACGTATCCGCAACCAACCGAGTTGTAAGTGCAGTAATCGTAGTGGAACGCAATGAAGAGGGTAAGTCGGTGCAGAGGCCAGTGTATTACCTGAGCGAGGTATTGTCTGCCTCAAAACAGAACTACCCGCACTTTCAAAAGGTGGCATACGGTGTCTATATGGCGGCAAAGAAGTTAAAGCATTACTTTGAGGAGCACCCCATCAAGGTAATATGTGAAGCTCCCATATCCGAGATAATGGGTAACAAGGATGCGAGTGGCAGAATTGCAAAATGGGCAATTGAGCTAGCCCTTATGCGCCCCAATACGACCGAAGAGAAGCGATCAAATCTCAGGCTGTGGCGGACTTTTTCGTGGATTGGGCCGAGGTACAATACGAACCACCGCCACCAGATCCGAATTACTGGAGGATGCACTTTGACGGGTCGAAAACCAAAACCGGATTAGGCGCCAGGGTTGTGCTTACCTCGCCAAAGAAGGATCAGCTAAAGTACGTATTGCAGATCCATTTCGCGGCATCGAACAATGTCGCTGAGTATGAGGCTCTTGTGCATGGGCTCAAAGTGGCAATGGAGATCGGCATACGTCGGATAATATGCTTTGGCGACTCGGACCTGGTGGTGCAGCAGGTGTCCGGAGTGTGGGATGCCCTGGATCCAAACATGGCACTATACAAATTTCACGTGCAGAAGATATCTGGTTACTTCGAGGGGTGTGAATTTCACCATGTACCCCGGGCGGAAAACGATGCTGCCGACTGTTGTCGAAGCTCAAATCGACAAGACAGGCAATTCCACCGGGTGTAGCATTGGAACACCTCAGAAAACCATCTATCAGGCCGTCCCCAGGAACCGACTCAATCTGTGTCCCGGAAGATACGGAATCCGGAGCTGAGCCCATGGACATTGACATGGGAGGTAGTATGCGAGACCCGGGTACTGCGTCAGCAAACCCGGGGACTGCCTCGGCAAACCCGGGGACTACCCCGCTAGACCCGGGGACTGCTTATCGTGAGCCGGCTGAAGTTATGCCGGGGGATCAGATGGAAATTGATGAGGAGATATTCCCTCCACGAGCGATACCAACTTGGGCACTACCTATATTCCAATTCCTGAAAGACGGAACGTTACCCGCTGAGGAGGGGTTAGCCAGGCAAACTCAGAGGAGAGCAAAATCATACACAATCATCAATTCCGAGTTATACAAACGGAGTGTAACCAATGTTCTCCAAAGATGCGTTGACCCGGAAGAAGGGCTTGACATCCTCCGAGATATACACCAAGGAGAATGCGGGCATCATGCCTCATCCCGAGCCTTAGTGGCGAAGGCTTTCCGGCATGGATTCTACTGGCCAAGTGCCTTGGAACAAGCAGAAGATCTGGTGAGAAAATGCAATGGTTGTCAAAGGTATGCCACCAAGACACATATGCCAATGTCGGAACTCAAGACCATACCAATCACGTGGCCATTTGCTGTACGGTGCTTGGATATGGTTGGCCCGTTCAAACCAACGAGAGGAAACATGACACACATTTTGGTCATGGTGGACAAGTTTACAAAATGGATTGGAGTTAAGCCTATAAGAAAATGTGATGGAGCTACGGCCGTGACATTTCTCAAAGACATCATCTTGAGATACGCTTATCCACACAGTATTATAACTGATAATGGAACAAATTTTGCGGAAGGAGCATTTGCGCGCTTCTGCCGAGATAAGAAGATCCGACTCGATGTCGCCTCGGTAGCCCACCCCGCATCAAACGGACAAGTGGAAAGATCCAACGGATTAGCATTATCCGGGATAAAACCCCGGCTCATTGAGCCGCTGCAAAGATCAGCGGGATGCTGGATAGCAGAACTACCAGCGGTACTGTGGAGCTTAAGAACAACTCTGAATCGATCAACAGGCTATACGCCATTTTTTCTGGTATATGGGGCAGAAGCTGTATTACCAGCCGACATAGAGCATGATTCTCCTAGGGTCACCCAATACACTGAAGCCGAAGTGCAAGAAGCCCGGCAAAATGATGTTGATCTGCTGGAAGAAGCGAGAGAACTGGCATTGTCCAGATCCGCCATATATCAGCAAAATCTCCGACGCTATCATAGCCAGAACGTGTGCCCCCGAGTCTTTCGGGAAGGCGATCTGGTGCTCCGGTTGGTACAACGTACTACTGGCATGCATAAATTATCCCCCCCATGGGAAGGGCCATTCATTGTGAGCAAAGCATTGCACAATGATTCTTACTATCTCATAGATGCAAAGCCACAGGAAAAGAACAAGGCGGACAGGTCCGGAGAGGATTCCAAGCGACCGTGGAATGTAGCACTACTTCGTCCCTTCTACACTTAGCTAAGAAGTGTATGTATCCGAGTCGTCTCATATGTCGGTATGTATGTCGGCAATGAGCTTATCAATGAAATAGCAGCGCCTCAAGCAGTAACTCGGGGACTGCCTTAATAATATTTGTCGTAATTTCTTATGCGGTAGCTGGAATAAGTCGTTATACTTAACCCGGATTAGTAATGTGTGACCACCAAAAACCCAACCCTTCGACTTGCTGCTGTCCAACAAGAATTGGCTTCATGGAAAGCAAGGGAACAAGTTTGGAATTGCATAGCACATGAAAAACGGCTAAGGAAACGAATTTATTCGAGCTAACGTTTGTTTTTTCGGACTAACCCTGTTTTTATTTTCAAATTATTATGCTGAATTATTTTGAGCCAAGCCCCAAAAGTTTCTAAGTATTGTTAAGACAATTTTTGAAGCTCGGATTCGTAAGTCGTAAAACCGAATCAAGGTAGACACGGACCAAGCCAAAGAATTGGACGAACAAGAAAATGAAACTCGAGGACTACGCCCAAGTTAATCCGGCATAAAAATATAGTAGCAAAATATCACATATCCGGCATACAATTGCACCCGGCATACTGGGGATCTGATAAATTTTCAAGTTTATTTAGATCTAAGGAGCAGCGGGAGGAGCAGGTTCGGCGCCGTCGTCGATGTCTTCAATATCTGAAGCGTCATCTTCCCCGTCCTCATCCGACCCATCTTCAACATTCTCATTCTGCTCGTCCTCAGCAGATTCCAGGAAGCTCGGTCCTTCAACCCAGTCATGAATAGGAGAATATTTGACGAGGCTGTAGGCGCAGGCCTGGCGCCGAGCTACCCACTCCGGATCATCGGTCCATCTGGATCCGGTGCGCCAGCATGTGAGGAGGCTGAGGTCGATCTTCTCGTACCACGTGAGAATATGATGAAGGATGGTGTCAGCTGCAGCACGACCAACAGATTCTCTCCAGAGGTCAAGCTGGGTCTCAACTTCCATTAATTTCTCGATGAGAGTTGCGATGGTCTCCGAGCTACTCTCTCCGAGCCAGAACGTATTGAAGATGCGAACTATAACGTCGAGGATGTCTTTGCCATAATTCTTGATGGTCTCCACGCGAGAGGACAAGCCGACCAATAGGTCCTCCATGTCCAAGGGAATATTCTCACCATCAAGAGGAATGGGAGTACCCCTCTCTCGGCGAAATTTGGCAACAGCAGCTCTTGCAATGGAAGTACCCTCTGGAAAGTGGTTTGGAAACAAGGCAAAGGAAGAAGGTGAAGGAAAGACATATGAGGTAATCCGGAGAGTTATGTCGGACAAGGGAAAGGAACTTACGAGAAATATGGCTATGGATCCGGGTCAACTCCTTGATGCAGGCATGGCGTCTTTTGCGAAGTTGCTCAAGCTCAGCGTTTGCCGACCCAAGCTGGAGGTCGGATTCTCTGAGTAGGTCCTGGCCCTTGGAGATCTGAAGAGTAAGGCGCTCACGCTCTTCGGTGAAGTCCTGGCCAACCTTTTGGAGCTCGGTTCGGTGCTGGGACTTCATCTTCTCCATCTCGGCCTTGATCTTGGCAATCTCGTTGTCCTTGGTCCGAAGGAGAGCAAGCTCATCATTCTTCTTCTTCAGCTCGGCCTCATGCTGCCCTGCTTGTTCGAGAAAATGCAGCATCATATCAGGCACGGGCACACTATCCTCAAGCGATGCTGAAATAGTATGTTGACCCGGCAAAGCCGAAGAGTGAATGTTTGCCGAGCCAAGGAGAAGAAGAAATGGAAAACACAACAAGGTCGGACAAAAGGGGACATACCCCGGATTTCCTCCAAGTTCTTCCGCATAATTTTGTTCTCAGCCTCCACCCCAGCTGCAAAAACCGAATGAGGAGATTAGTCCGGCGGAAACAAGTAAAGAAAAACGGAGAGGTGCCGAGGGAGAAAATTACCTCTCTTTTCATGTTCTGCACCAAGTGCAACATGTTTTGCGCGCAGGATCTTGTGGGTATCAAGCAGGCGTTGAAATTCGGCGCTCCGACGATTGGTGGTTACCTGAAAGAAGTACAGAAGTGTAAAATTAGCTTGGTGCATACTCAAAGTGTGCAAGATCCGGGCCAAGTGGAACTTAACCTGGCTCTAGGTGTGTGCATAATCGAAGGGTACAAGATCCGGGCCAAGTGGAACTTAACCCAGCTCTAGATGCGTGCATATTCGAAGTGTACAAGATCCGGGCCAAGTGGAACTCAACCCGGCTCTAGGTGTGTGCATATTCGAAGTGTGCAAGATCCGGGCCAAGTGGAACTTAACCCGGCTCTAGGTGCGTGCATATTCGAAGTGTACAAGATCCGGGCCAAGTGGAACTTAACCCGGCTCTAGGTGTGTGCATATTCGAAGTGTGCAAGATCTGGGCCAAGTGGAACTTAACCCGGCTCTAGGTGCGTGCATATTCGAATTGTACAAGATCCGGTCCAAGTGGAACTTAACCCGGCTCTAGGTGTGTGCATATTCAAAGTGTGCAAGATCCGGGCCAAGTGGAACTTAACCCGGCTCTAGGTGCGTGCATATTCGAAGTGTACAAGATCCGGGCCAAGTGGAACTTAACCCGGCTCTAGGTGTGTGCATATTCGAAGTGTGCAAGATCCGGGCCAAGTGGAACTTAACCCGGCTCTAGGTGTGTGCATATTTGAAGTTTACATGCAGCTACGTTGGTTTTCTAATGAGCATCCAGCCGAGTAACAAGCTACTCCCCCGGAGGCTCGGGGACTAATGGTTATTATCTACTGCATGTAAAGGACTTTTCCCAAACCCGGCTATTATCTACGTTGGTTTTGAAGTTTACATACCTCCATCATTCGCCCCGCGAGGTTAATTGCCTTGGCGGCAGTATTCATCTGGGCAGAAAATTCTGCGGGGCCGAACTTTTTCAGGAGATCGTCGTTGTGGACGAACTCCGCCTTGTTCCAGTTCATAACAAACTCGATAAGGCTCGGAGGGTCCCGTTCGCCAGTGGGCATGTGCGGTGCCACCAAGCCCTTCGCATGAGCTTGCTTCCTCTCAACTAGGGCAAGAGCTGGGCTGGTGTGCAGAACCATCTGCTGCGCATCTGTTGGCTCGGCAGGAACATCCGTCGCTGCTGGTGATTTCTTCGGAAGCATCGACGATAGGGTTCGCTGCCCAGCCTCGACGGATGTAGACTTGGTAGTATCCGGAGCCTTTTTGCCCTTTGTGCCACGGTGGATTTCCCTTTGTAACCACGGTCGATTTCCCTTTGTAAGCTGCTGGAATAGTTCCTTGCCGAGGCTGAGATGACTCGGACGAGGCAGAAGAACTTGGCACTGGAGCTGCTGTGGGTTTCCTTGGTGCCGGGACAGGTGCTGGCTTGGTAGCTGGTACTGGAGCTGCTGCTGGTGTTGGTGTTGCGGTAGACTCGGTAGTTGCTGGTTGCGGCAATACCAAAGTGGTGGACGCCGTCGCCTCGGTCGAATCGACCCCTCCCGCTCCGAGGTCGTGTTCCTCTCGATGAGGTACTGCGGAACCCGGAGCAGCCACAGAGCCCTCTGGAATAGGGCTCAGCGGGCGTGACTCGTCGTCACGAGGAGGAGAAGGGCCAGACCGAAGGGGAGAAGAGATGCTCGATCCGCTCTGAGGGACCTCCATAGGAGGCCTGCAAAAGAGAATGATGTCAGGAGTGAAATTACCCCGATGCAAGGAAAAGTGAGTTGCGTAGTGAAAAATGACTTACGCATCCGAGGTCTCGGCCTCCTTGGGTTTCTGGGCCCTCCGTGCCGGGGCTTTGCCTGCCCGCTTGGAGGCAGTCTTGTCTCCAGCCTTCTTTTGCCTTTTGTGGGCTGAGAAGGTTTGGAGGAAGAACTTGATGCGGATCCACGCTTCTTCTTCGACGCCACCGGAACCGGCTCGCCCCTGGCAAGTGGAGGATCCTCGTGGATATGCCCATCGGGGTTAGCTAATGCCGGAAAGGAAAAAGAAAGAGGGACAGCCTCAACGGGTTCAATCACGTCGATAGCTGAGTCATCCTCATCATCGGGCCAATCTCTAAGAGAAGAGAATTTACCGCTGGGTCGTTTGGTGGCGTCGGTCATAGGGAGGAACATCTCCTGGTCCGGCTCCTCATCCGGGATTTCTCGGTCCGGCGCCCACATAAGGGTCGGATCCGTACCATCCTCGAGAGTTTGCTGAAGGAACGGCTGAGAAAAAGCATGAAGAACAGGGTCAGAAATATAACAAAAACCGACACATACTTGATCCAAAATAAGTTTGCCCCACGAAGCTTACCGCGGGAGGGAGCCTGTCACGGCAGTAGTGCTCGATTCCCCACATCCATTCGGCGGAGAAATCCTTGTGAGTGGTGAAAAGAGCTTTAACCCGGCGAAAGATCTCGGTGTTGCTCAATTCAAGGGAGGAGGTTCGGTTGGGGTCGCGTCCGAAGCTCATGTGGCACAACTTGTGGGAGCGCTTCTGGAGGGGAGAGATTCGGTTGCGCACGAACGTGATCATAGCATCCTCGTTGCGCAATCCGAGCTTCTTCAGCTCTGCGAACCACTTGTTAACTTGGTTGGCCAAAGTTGTAGGTTTCTTGGGGACCTCCTCCCAGAAATCCGTGTCAGGTGGGCCCGGAGCGTAGGGCAGCAACCGAATCAAATCTTCGGTACCCTTGTTCCGGACGTAGAAGAAGGTCTGGGCCCATCCTTTGCAGGAGTCAAGCCCGGTGACCCGAGGAAAGACTGAAAATCTCCGGGGCAAGATGGAGGCAGCTCCGAACTGGGTGAGCTTCTTGTCCTCCGACTCAACATCGATATTGGGGACAATGTTGCGACGGAGGCCGAAGAACCGGATCCACAGCTCCTTCGTGGGCCATAGTCCGGTGTAGCCCTCGATCGTAGAGGCAAAGGCGGAAAGAGAGGTGATTGCGTTCGCTGGGAGATGGTGCGGCTGTAGGTGGTATGTCCTAACCCAATCCTGGAAGAAATCGCTCACCGGGAGACCAAATCCCCGTTGGAAGTGGGACAGGAATACAACGAACTCACCCGGATTGGGTGAGGGGGCCAGTTCGGCGGAGGGGAGACGAGCGGCGACGCCGGCAGGAATACGCCTGGTCCGGTAGAGCCAGTCAATGTCGTCTTGACAGACCCATGAACCGGCCCACGCGCCACGGTCCGCCGCGCCAGCGTCCTCCTCCATCTCCTGCTCGGCGACGACGAGCTCCTCCTCCGTCATCTCGTATCCGCTATCCTCGCTGGAGCTAGCGGCGTCGAGGATCTGAGGCCTAGATTGGCGTGGACCCGTGGCGAAGAAGCTATGTAGTGGTGGCTGCGATGCGGAGGCACGGGGAGGTGCGGCGGCGGCGCTGCTGCTAGAAAGCACCGGCGGCGGCATGGTCGCAGGGAAGACGAAGGAGGAAACGCAACGGGCAAAGGGGCACGGAGGTGGAAAAACACTAAGGGACGCGCCCCTCCCCTATTTAACCACCCCTAGTGATCGATGAGTGGGATCGCGCTGCGCCGACGAGCCACACGGTGTGGCCGTGTATCACCGGCGTCAGCCAATCAGAGAAAAGCCACACAGGGGGCCACAAAGTAGATGTGATCCCATGACGCGACGTGCTATTGCGGTAACCGAGGAGGCAAGCATGACGTGACCCACGCACAGTGAAACTGACAATTACTACGGCGGTTACTATGCAGGCCCTTAAAATAAGACAAGGTAATGATTAGCCTCCACGTGGGTTGGCGTATGAGAGAAGGAAACGGGGCCCGGATCAAACCATGGTAACCATGGGATCCGTGCCAAAATGGTGACCCGGCCGGCAGGTGAAAACTTGGAACATGCGAAGGGTACGTAAATCCATATAATCCGAGATAAGGAGCTAACTCGGAATTAAACGTCCGAGGCTCGAACATAAATGAACCTGATGTGGCCTTAGCGGCCAAGGCAGCTAAGACCGCACCAGATTCGAGGACTAATGTTGGGGGGATACCCCCGGGTAGGGTCACTACGGGGTATAAGGGCCGAGTTAGCCGAGGTTCGGCAAGGTCAAAGCGGATGCTGGCCAAGTCACCTCAAGGAAGGCTGGATCACGGAGTAACCCAGACCAGGGGGGGTTGCCTAACATTGTCTCATCCGACTTAAGGAGTAAGTCGGGAGTGCTTGTCTAACTTATATGCAGGAACAAGTGTGGCTGGATCTACTATGATCCGGATCCTCGCTTAGCTTCTGGGAGAAGGAAGGAATCTCTCTGGTCAAAAAAGAAGGTGAGGTACGCACTGCATGAGCGAATAAAGCAAGGGCGGGGCCACCGGGTCATGGCCGACAAGGGTGACGACGCTCACGTTGGCTGACGCAGGCGCCGCAGAGGCTTACGTCGCTAAAGCATGTGTGACGCGGGGGAAAAGTACCCCGGTCGGGTTACCACTTTGGGAGGGGGCATATTCTTAGGAATATGCCTCCACATATGCCCTAGGCCAGGACCGAACCTCCTCTATATAAGGGGGTTTAGGGTTCTGGTAGAGGGGTTGGTTGAGCACAAGTTGGTTTGGTAGTTCCATAGCACTAGTTGATCCAGGGTTCTTAGGCAAGATAGTAGGCAAGAGTAAGAGAGCACCTTCTTCCTCCTCTCGCCAATACAGCTCAAGGAGCACTTGTAATCTTGGAGATATAGCAATACAAACTTCTTTGTGGAGAATCACTCCACTATCCCTCCCTGGATTCCCCTAGCGTGTATTAGTCCCCACCTTTAGCCTATCCATGGCATCTGCCGTGACACCACCACGACATGAAAAGTACTCCAAAGTGTGGACAAAACACTAGAAAGTAGATAAAACCAAGCATGGAACATCAAAAATTATAGATACATTTGCAATGTATCAACATCCCCAAGCTTAACTCCTGCTCGTCCTCGAGTAGGTAAGTGATAAAAAAGAAAGAATAATTTTTTAGGTGACATGCACCATCATAAACTTGATCAAAGTATTTGTAAAACATTCAAAGCTGGGACCATAGTACTTCAATCATAACATGAAATACAAAGTTCTAGCAATAAGACAAAGAAACTATGATGCAACATGAAAAGACATAAACAAAAGATTCATGAATAACAATGCTTTGCAAGACGTTTGTTTGTTTCACATAACGAAAACATAGCATAATAGCATTCAACTTGTCCCTCATAGAGTAGCAAATATAAATGCATAGAACACCTTCAAAGTTCATAAGAGTGACTAGATACAAATAGTTTAAAACAAGAAATATCAAGGTATGCATCAATCAACAAGTCTTGGGACAATGCACATAGAACTAAGAATGACCACTATGCTCTCAAAGTAGGTGCATAAAGTTAGAAGCTGGAGACTCAATATAAAGGTGGAAGAAAGGCCTTCATAGAAGGAAGCAGAGATTCAAGTTTCATAAAGAGCTTCCAAAAATTATGGTACTTATAGCTTTCAGCTCCCATTGCCCCCATCATAAGCATCTTGAAGGTGATTAAGGTTAAAGTGACACAACTAAGAGGATATGCTTGACAAGTTATAAACCGAAATCTCATGCCCCTTACTAACGAATACCGAACCTCATGCTACTCAACTTTAGTCACAAGTAAGCTCTTGTAATGTATCATAAAGAAATCGCCAATGGGGTACCCCTTGCACATGATACAGGAGCTATCCCACAATCAAAATGACAAGGCAAGCAGACAATGAGCATCTCATCGATCTTTTTATTTGCTATTTGCATAGGTTTTTATTGAGGATGCTTCATAGAGTGCTCATTATGGTGATGCTGCAAGTTTCCACCATGATTAGGCATGGCTTAGTCTAGCGGCCTAGGCGTTTCTCTAACACACATACAAACTCCATGATCTTACAAGTTCCACTTTTATTTCACACCGCCGGGATCCATAAGCAAAAGAACATGATATCAACGGGGTACAAAGTACAAGTGCAATGTTGAAAGCGTTCCCCATGATACATGGTTCTGCTAACTTCAACTTATAAAGCACAAGCATATACGCAACAAAGAAGGACCCAATGGTTCAAGTTTATTAAATGCAAAAAAGTAAAGTGTGCCATCAAGTTCGTGAGAGCTTTAATCACTAGTTTTCTCATAACAAGTTTAATTTGGAAGGTAAACAAAAACATGAATATACTTGGAATAGCATATGCTAGTAGGTAGGTATGGTGGACTCTTTGGAATAACTTGGTTTAGGGAGGTGGATGAATGAGTGGAACTCATACTTGGTTACGGAGGCTAGCAAAAGACTGGGAGCGACAAACTAAGAGAGCAATAATGGCCATAATCATGCAGAGCGATAAAACATAATTGATCAAAGCATAAAGTGATACTACAAGTTGAAAACTAAAGGATCATAAAGGCTATGGTGACTTTGGATAGTCATAACATGGTGTGAGCATGCGCCAAGTCAACCCAAATAAAACATCAAAGGAGAATACCACTATACTATGCTTTAATATGCTAAAACAACGCATGATTCATCCAAGGCACATTAAGCAATCTCAATTGTTTATAACAAGTCATGCTACAGCAAAGAATACTAAGCATAAAGCCAAAACAATATCAAGCACGACATGACAAAGCATAGGCCACAGTCAAAAACAAGCTCTCTTTACCACTTAAGCATGAACTTTCCTACTCTTTTCCAAACCAGACCAAACTATTTGAAAACCAATGTATGAAAGAGGGGGTCCAACCAATTTATTCAGCAAACTAAGAAAACCAAGCAAACGAAAAAAACAAAACGAAAATGAAAAAGAAGACGCTCCAAGAACAACACAACTGTGCATGAAACAATAAAAAAACGTTTAGAAGAAACCTGGGATTTTTATTGATGAAGAGGGGGATGCCTTGGGCATCCCCAAGCTTTGACGCTTGTACTTATTGGATATTTCTTGGGGTGACATGCGTGGCATCCCCAAGCTTGAGCTTTAGTCCATCCTTCATCTCATTACTCATTCCTTCCATACATCTGAAAGTTTTCCTTCATACAAAACTTCAGATAATCTTTATTAGCAACATTACTGCACTCAAGATAATAAGTCTTTAGGTTCAGTTCTAACACCAATAAAGCTTCCATTAAAACACTAGCTACTGTAGCACTTCCCTCAAAAATCTCAATTCCCCAAAGGAACTAAAAAAGGAACCAACCAGAAGCAAATGCAGAAAATGGCAGAAATCTGTCAAAACAGACCAGCGGGTAAAGACGAGTTTTTTCAAAGACCTTCTATTGCTCAAATTAAAAAGTGTTGAACTGACAAAAGTTAGATAACAACCTGGGGCAGAAGCAAAAACAATTATGCCTCAAAAGGACGTTCAGAGATTTTACATGAATTTTTACGGTGAAGCACAGAAATCTGTTTCGGGACAGCAACTTTCCCAATCATTACTTCTCTCTCATTAGAGGTTACTCTTGGCACAAAAAGCAAATAAAAAGGATAAGGAGCGGTTATTACTGAAGTAATAACTTCCAAGACTCATCTAAAACTTTTGGGTTATCTCCCAATAAGTACTTTTCTTTAACGCCTTTAAGTTAGGCATAAGAAGCAAGAAAAAGAATCAAGTGTTCTCAAATGAAGAAGCATTAAGGTCAATACCAGAAATATCTTCAACAAGGCAAGGTATATCATCCAAATAAGTCCTAGAGGATCCTTTCTCAATGCTCTTGGGTTCACTATTTTCATCAAAAGGGTTTTCAGGAACAATCCAATCAAGATTCTTTTCTATGGCTTCATGTATTGCTACCAGTTTAAAGGGTATTGGTACCTTTGTTTTCTCCCCATTAGGTTCAGTTTTGTTCATCTTTTCTCGTGTACCAATAACATCTACACATGAGCCTAGCATATTGAAACGTTCAAAGACTTTTCTAGCTTCCTTGGCAACATCATAGAATTCCTTAAGCAAAGTTTCAAGAATAAAATCCCTCTTTTCAGGGTCCTCAATTTCTTTAAGTTTAAGAAACATTACTTGCATTAAGGGGTTAAGGTTAACAAACCTAGCTTCCAACATGTGAACTAAAGAAGATGCAGCAACCTCATAGTTTGGAGCAAGTTCTGCAAGGGATCTATCCTCAAAATCCTCATGTTTACTAACATGATTAAAGAATTCTTCAATATTATCTTTTCCAATTATTGAACCACTACCTATTGAAAGGTCTTTTAGGGTGAATTTAGGGATCAACATGGTGAGCTAAGGAAGAGGTAACAACTAAAGGAGACTTAATTTTTGTGTGTTTTTAAATAAGAAAGCAAACTAGTAAAACTAATTTTTTTGTGTTTTTGATAAAGAAACAAGCAAACAAAGCAAAAGAAACTAAGCAAAACAAAAATAACAAAGTAAAGATATTGGTTATGAGGGACTCCCCTTCTGAAAATGTCCTTGACTCCCCGGAAACGGCGCCAGAAAAAGTCTTGCTGGCCCAAAATATATCGAGCTCGTTGGGGAACCCCAAGAGGAAGGTATGATGAGCATAGCAGTAAGTTTTCCCTCAGTACGAAACCAAGGTTATCAATCCAGTAGGAGCAAGGAAACACCCCAAAGGTGTAGCTAGCTGAACGTTGGCAGGGCGCACTACCGGTGCCAGCAGCAACGTGGAGACCTGCACAACACAACCACAGAACTTTGCCCCCAACTTCCGATGAGGTTGTCAATCTCACCGGTTTTGCTGAAAACAAAGGATTAAACGTATCGAATGGAAGAAAGTAATAGTTTGCAGAAAGTAAACACAAAGCAGTAAACAGTTTGGAGATTAAATGTAAAAGAAAGGACCGGGGTCCATAGTTCCCTAGAGGTGGCTCTCCTTAAGATAGATAACATGTTGGGTGAACAAATTACAGCGGGGCAATTGACAAACATCGAGAAAGCATACAAGCACATACTAATCATCTTGACTCCTTTGAGACTTGATTGGGCATTACAACATTATACATAGACCGCCATCCAACTGCATCTATGACTAATAATCCACCTTCAGGTTATCATCCGAACCCCCTCCAGTATTAAGTTGCAAACAACAGATTATTGATTTACGAATTGCGTGTAAAGTAAACAATACGATTGTTCTATGAACAAAGGATTGTTGTTTTGTCCCTAGTAGCAACAGCACATCTAGTACCTTAGAGATTTCTGTCACTTCCCCAGATTACCAGAGACATGAACCCACTATCGAGCATAAATACTAACTCTTGGAGTTGCTAGCATCTACTTGGCCAAGATAGCTACTAACAACAGAAAGCATGCAAGATCATAAATAACAAAGAGATGATAGAATCAATAATCAATCTGAAATAGCATCCCAATATCCATTGGATCCCTACAAACACAACATGTATGGATTACAAATAGATGATCTTGATCATGAACGGAGCTCACAAGATCTAGACATGATAACACAAAGGAGGAGAACCAACCGTCTAGCTACTACATGGACACGTAGTCTAGAGATGAACTACTCACGCATCACACCGGAGGCTTGCATGATGATGAAGAAGGCCTCCAGGGTGAATTCCCCTCTCCGGCAGGGTGCCAGGAAGAGCTTCAGATCCCTCCCGATCTAGGGATGGAGATGACGGCGACTACAGACTCTTTTGTGGAATTTTGATCTGGTACTTAGGGTTTCCGTATCAGAGGCAATATATAGGCGGAAGGAGAGGCCGAGGGGGTGCCTGGGTGGCCAGACCACCCTCTGGCGCGGGCCAGGCCTGGGCGCGCGGCCAGGTGGTGTGGCCAAGACCTAGCACCTCTCCGTCTTGTATTCTGGCTCCAAGTTTCCCCCGGTAAAATAGTGACTTTGGCTTTTGTCCCGTCCAATTCCGAGAATATTCATTTTTTGACTTCCTGAAACCAAAAACAGCAGAAAACAGGCAGCTGGCACTGTGGCTCTTGTTAATAGGTTAGTCCAAGAAATCATATGAAAAGTACTCCAAAGTGTGGACAAAACACAAGAAAGTAGATAAAACCAAGCATGGAACATCAAAAATTATAGATACATTTGCAATGTATCAGTTCCCTATCTACTCAATTGCATGGACTAAACTTAAGTGTGTATCCCTACGGGTTCGAGAACTATGTGGACATGATCAAGACTTTCTCCGATCAATAATCATTAGCAGGATCTAGAGATCCATAATGACTCCCACTAGTTCCACGAAAATCCAATGATCGTCTGAACCTTTTTCGCTGTAATTAAATTCCTTTTTTCTCGCGATATTTTACTTGTTCGAGATCTGATCACTCAGTATCATCCATACCTTGTTTAATCTCGTTCCCGACAAGTACTATTTTTCTCGTTCCTATGATATAACATTATAGTGATCAAATCACTTGCTTGCAAGCTATGTCAATGTGATATCACCGAGAGGAGCTTGAGTATCTCTCTACGTCATTTGGATAGACAAATCCCACTCTTGATCCACGAGACTCAACTAACACTTTCCAAGTACTTGTCGACACCTTTATAATCACCCCGTTATTGTGTGACGTTTGATGGAATTAAAGTACCTTTCCGGTGAAAGTGATTGACGTGATCTCATGGTCTAAGGATATTGAGTTACTACGGATGTGATAGCAATATAAACTTGAGGACATGATCGTATTGCTACGTCTACTTTGGTTGACTGTTCATCATATCATTCTACAATGATACGACCCTGTTATTAACAACATCCAATGTTCATGATCAGGAAACCTGTGATCATTAGTTAATCAATAAGCTAGTATTAAGAGAGGCATTACTATGAACCTTTTCTGTTTATAAATCACACATCTATTAATGTTTCCTATTAATACAATTATAGCATGAAAAAACACATCTATTATAAACCTAGAATAGCATAATAACCACTTTATTATTGCCTCTTGGGTATATTCCTTCCAGCTATCACACAAGCCAGTAAACCAAGGCAACACCAAAGAACAAACACATAATCAGAAGGTACCACCATACTCACCAGTTTGTTGAATCGAGTGATATCAAATTATGCATGGTACACATGGATGCTAATGTTGCAGATCCATTGACTTAGTTGCTGCCACAATGTAAGGATGAGGCACACACAAGAGCGATGGGCATGAGATGCCTGGACATGTGATGTCCGAGTGATTGACTCTAGTGCAAGTGAGAGATTGTTGGAAATATGCGCTAGAGCCAATCAATGGTTGATATATTCCCTGATGTATTCCTAAGATTTAAGTTGTCCCCAAACAAGTATCATTAATATATATCACCGAAACATGATTCAGTTGTGGAACTATATATTAGAAATGACTTGCTACCTAGGGGGTAGGTGTGCACCAATGGGTATATGGCTAATGAATCAGTTCTACTGGTCATCGACATGGTGATCCTAATCCAACTTACACTGACTTGGTTAAATCATTTAGTGAGTCAGACTGACCAACAATTGAGATGCAACGAACATGTTGTCATTGGTAGTCTCAAGCAATGGAATCCTTAGACATGAGGTAATCACATGATCTGAGATGTGGATCGATCGACTTAGGTTTTGTAAAACGTTGCTGCATAACTGAGAAGTTATAAATGTAGAGTTCAAGATGACTGTGAATGAAGCTGTGTGATGTGGATAACCAAGAAGGAACCCTTCCATAGTAGAGAGATATTCTCTAGGCCCTATGGTGTGATATGATCTGGGAACATGGCCATACGCAACTCAGTTAAGTATTAACTGAGAAGTTAGACTAAGAGTTAGTCCTGAAATCACATATCACGGAACAAAAAGAGAGTCGAGCTATTGAAGGGATGATGAGCACTCGCCTATAGCTTGATAAAGAATATAGTGAGACAAAGGGACTTGGATGAAAGTCACATTGAGAAGGTTTGTCATATGACTTTTTGCAGCACTTGGGAGTCCTCACGTTCTGCTAGGAGCAGCTACCAGCTGATCAGTTAGGAGCGATACTCCAATTGCGCCTAAGTGGTCGTGAACCTATAGGGTCACACACTTAAGGGAAAGGGATCCATGTGGATTGGATCTAAATCGGCTTTAGTATATGGCCTAGAAGGGCATCAGGGGTTGGGCCCACCTAGGAGACCTATATAAGTGGAATGGAAGAGAATGGTTCCCAGACATAGTTGTCACTCTATCCACTTCCATATTGGGAAAATGGGGACCTAGCAGTCTCCTGCCCAGTGCTCCTCCTGCATGTGTGGATATTGATAGAGGCGTTACATATGTGACGCTAGACTCGAAGGTGTTCGTGGAGGATCTGTTGTTGTTGTTTGAGGGATCAGACTGCACTGCCCTGACGTGCTTCACCAAGTTCCACATATGCGCGTAGATTTTTTAATCTCTACGCAGCCGCACAATTGGTTATCCTCGTATTTTGGCTTAGAGGGAGATACAAATGTTTGGTAAGAAGTAAGCTCTATTTCCCAGTAGCAAGGCGGTGAATCACGGATGGTGCAATGTTCTCAGTAAGCGAGCCAACATGTCTAAGTAGACCTTTCATTGTTATTCGGTGGTGGCTAGGAGGTTCGGCATGCAGATGGCGATTGACCTTCATTGGTTTAATATAGGGACGACAAGTATTGAGTTATGTACGATATGTCCTTTATGAGGTTAAATCCCTAAATTTTGGAATTCACTAGTTGGATCCCGCAACGAATATATATGTATTTCATCTACTTATTAAAGGTGTTGTTATCGGTGTTTGAAATCAAACATCTCTACAATGAGTATACATTTGTGTCTTATGCATTAGTACCTTCTCACTAGATTGGAAAATCATAGTCGGATCTCCAGTGGCTAGTTTTGTAAACATTGATGTATATATGCACCATCTCCTTCTTGAAAATGTTATCTTGAAAGATAGCAATGTGGCCTTGGTGATGATCAATGCCCTTTGGTTCTGAATACACTAACTGGGTCCTGGTTTCGGTCTTTCATATAATTGTTTTAGCCTTTAGGTCAAATTTCCAAGCTAGAGCATTTAACTGTCATTTTTTGTTAGTGGTTTTGCTCAGTTTTAATGTTTTTCAGCTTGCATTAGGGTTTCAATCTATAGTTGAAATGATTTGGTTTTTAATTTTCTCATTACTATATGGTTAGATTGCCAAAGTTGGCCTCAATTTAATTGTCTTTCTTTATGTAAGTCGTTTTACTTGGGTTTTATACCTTTTCAGCTTCCATCGTTGATTACGACTTTATGAGGCCTAGGTAGATCTATTTCACAAATACACTCATAAAATTGCAAGAGAGAAATATATAATACTCTAATTCAAGCATTGGCACTCAAATTGGCAGATTGTAGTAACCAGGAAGTGTCGACCCATCAACACAAAGATACCAATTCATATTTGCACTTTTTAAAGTCCATGAAAGCAACACTTATCTACTTGCTTATGGATTGGTGGTGACCGTGAATTTAAGGTACAAGGCGTATCTCCTTTGCTCTACCAACTATGGTTTACGCCTCCAATGCGTGTGGAGAACTTGTTGTGAGGATCCTGAAGAACCCGATGAGCCAAATTCAGAGTATTCAGTAAGCAGTAGACATGATCAACGGTCCAGACGTCCTATCTAGAAGCAGTGATTAGCTTAATGTAATTTGTTATTACCGTTGATCCTTTAACTTAATTAAGCACTAATAGCTTGGGCACTGGGCTTCGATATAAAACCCAGTGCGAGGGTGGATGGGAGGCAAGTTGTCAATAAACCTAAAATTTACCCATGTCTTCGTCTTTTTGCCTATTTCCTTTCCTTAGTATAACCTGTCCTGTTTTAGATCCTGTTGCTGCAGTATATGTATCAGATCCACTAACCATTATTTATGCCTTTTATTTTCCTTGTTGAGATTTTCAGCTTGTACATTTTTAGTCATTTACATTTATTTGAGAAACATCTAATAAAACTCATAAAACTCGCAAACGTAAGCAACCACATGTATGCACTTAAAAACATACATTAAAAACTATATTCACTAAGATTGGTGATGTACAAAGTCACTAAACAATTGTTTGTCTTAATGTCTTGCTATCGAAAGATCTGTTGCTTATCCCAAAAAAGATATATTTCATCTTGATGAGACACATGAAGGATCAAATTTGAGTCTATTGGTATTAAAAAACCGTGAGTCTATTGGCAATCAGTCATTGCAACTACCCTATTAACCATCTAATGAAGGGACATATCGGTTTTGTCAGTTTTATGAAAATGTATTGCTAACAAAGTTTTGTCTCAATTTAATGATAGTGACACTACATGCATGGTCCACTCTCGGCTCTATAATGTTGCATCAACTTCAGAACATGAATGACAATAGCATAAAGACCCAATACCTAAAACTGTAGGCCCATCGTGTAAAGGCCCAATGCTTGAAAACATGACCGTGCGGCTTTGCATTCTTTTTATGCTGCAGTATTCAAATGCTTCCACTTATAAGTTAGCTAAAGAAAAGTGTAAAAATAATGTGAGGTGCATGATAGAATGACTCCAGTCCATTTCAGGCTGAGTGAAGTGTAACAAGAACACACCGTAGTGTCAAGGAGTAGATGATAGGATTGCTTTACCTGATAGGGTTGTATAATGCCGCAAGAGTGTGACCCCAAAACCTAGTAAAAACTTCTCTAAAAAAACCTTGTAAAAACATCTTATTTAATAAGATGGGACAAACCTTTTGCCTCTGTTTCAAGACAAAAAAAAAACTTACCTCTTGATGTAAATTCAGTAGACATGGACCATAAACTGAAACGTGATTCTCATTATGATAGATACGGCTCACAGGGTTGTAACTGACGGACATTTTCGTAAGGGAAACCTCAAAACGAAACAAAATAAACGCCCAATTCCATCGAAACAGCATTGCAGACAAGGTACATGTCTGCTTTGCAATTTTATGCCGCACAAAGCTGTAAACTGACACTACAACCTGAATTCGGAGGGAAAGTTATAGCTGGCATGCCATCGGCCTGTCCCTACTTCTTGTATCAATGTATTCGGCTGTTCCGCATGATAACAGGGTGTACCGAATAATGTAGATTGTCGTACTCAGAGCATACATATTTTTCAGTTTCTCATCAATTGTCGTAAACTGCAGTCAGTGCAACAGCTTCATCAACTCATGTCGAAATCTGTATAAGTTTATTCCAGATAAAGAGAGAGCTCTGTATCATTTAATTCTATCCAGCAGAATGGCATTAGGAGTTTAGGGCTTATCAGAGAGAACAAAGATTTTTCTGTTGTATGTTCTTGTGAGTATATGTCTATGTATTCCAACAGACTGAGAGAACAAAATGTGTACTAAAATGAAGATACAAAATTCATTCAAATTGACAGCACGAAACCTCACTCACACTCACGAATTCAGAGAGATCGAACACGAACTCAGATACAGGGAGATCGACGAGAGTGTTTTTGCGTTGCGTACTGTCAATTGGTATCAGAGCCCGTGTGATCATAGTCGGCACACCGCCACCAGCGACGCCGCCTGCGGCTGCTGCCTCCAAGGCGCCTGAAACATTGGCGTCCCAACGTCGCGCGCGCTCGCTGAGTCGCGGACGGAGCAGGGGAAGGAGGAGCGGCAGCGGGGAGATCGTGGTGCGTGAGGTCGTGAGGGAAACCAGCGGCGGCCGCGGTGCCGTCTCCTGGCCGACCCTCACGAAGACGAATTACACGGAGCAGGGCTATGGGACGCCGTCGACACCGACGACGCCACCGAGCGGCAAGAGCGAAGCCATCTTGCGCTCCGTGCTGCCGGAGATAGTGCCTGCCCTCGCTGCCAAGGACAACGCGAAGGCGGCCTGGGACGTGATCAAGACCATGCGGATCGGCATCAATCGTGTCCGCGAGGCGCGCCGCCAGAAGCTGCACAAGGATTTCGAGAACCTGGCTTTTAAGTCGGGCGAGATGGTCGAGGATTTCGCCCCCCGCCTCTCAAGCATCGTCACCGAGCTGCAGACCCTCGACGACAGCACCACCGAACTCGACGTCGTGCACAAGCTGCTGCGCGTTTTGCAACCCCGGTATAGCCAGATGGCGTGCTCGATAGAGACGCTGCTCGACCTCAAGGACATGTCCATTGAGGAACTGAGCGGGCGTTCCGGAGGAGGCCGCTGGCGGACGTCTACTGCCGACTTAGGGAATAATGGCGTGCCCGCAGCACAGCCGTCAGCCCGGGGAGTGTTCTTCCGTCAGTGACGGGAGCAGTGCACCAAAGGGCAGGCAGCAGGACATGGCCAGGAACAGCGGGAGCACAGCTGGGAGGACTGCCAGCGCTACCGGCAACGCTGGCGGCAGCGAGCGGCGGAAAGGCAATTGCCGTTACTGTGGCAAGGCCGGTCACTGTGCCAAGGAGTGTCAGAAGGCTAAGCGCTGAGCATCAGCAGCAGGCCAACCTTGCGCAGGGACGAGGACGAGGAGGAAGAACCTGCAATGATGATGGCAGTAGCCACCGAATCAAGGGGGCAAAGATCGTGGTGCCCCACGCTGTGTTTCTCATGTTAGCAAGTTAGTTAGTATCTTCCCTTGCGTGTCAAGATTGTAACCACGAAAGCACCGATTGGATAGATAGATAGATAAGGTTGTTGTGTTTATACTAAACTATGTATATCCTTTGCCCGTGGATGGTAAACCGTGCCTATACTAACACGGAGGGTGCACCTCGGAGAGGCATGCATCTTAACCTAAATCATTATAAGGTATTAGAGCCACTTTCCTCCACCTACGTCTAGCCTAAACCAATCTAGTCGACAACAGTCATCGAGCTCATGACGACCCCTTCCTCATCCTCGGCGACGGCCGCTGCTTCCGCCACCTTCGGCTCAGGTGTCACCGAGAAGCTCGGCAAAGGGAACTTCGTGATCTGGCAAGCCCAGGTGCTGCCAGCGGTCAGGGGCGCTCGCCTCCTCGGTTACCTGGAGGGAACCATTGAGGCGCCCAAGGAAACCATCGAGGTCAAGCACGGCGAGGAGACCCTCGTCGAGCTCAATCCAACCTATGAAGACTGGGTGTCACAGGACCAGAAGGTCCTCAGCTTCCTCATCTCCTTCCTCTCACGGGAGGTGCTCCCGCATGCCGTTGGCGCCAAGACGGCAGCCGAACTATGGGATACCCTGTAGGAGATGTACCAGGCGAGGTCGTGCGCCCACACCACCAACACGCGCATCGCCCTCGCCAACGCAGACAAGGGCAACAAATCCATGGCCAAGTACGTCGGCCACATGAAGACCATGGAGAACGAGATGGTCTCCGCCAGCAAGATCTTTGAGGACGAGGACATGGTCTCCTACATTGCCGTACTTCGCGATCCCCACTACGACTCTCTTGTCGCCACCATCCTCGCCAGGACCGATCCCATCACGGTGAGCGAGTTATACTCTCAGCTTCTATCATATGAAAGTCGCCAGCACATTCTTTGCGGGGGTGGTTCCTCGCAGCCCTCCGTCAACGCTGCTATGCGCGGTGGCCATGGCCGTGGAGGCTTCGGCCGTGGTGGAGGCGGTCGTGGCCAACAAGGTCGCGGCAACTTTGGAGGCGGCAATGGTGGCCAAGGAGGCTACAACGGCAACTACAACAACTCCAACAATGGGCGCGGCCGTGGCAACTACAACAACAATGGCCGTGGGCGTGGCAATGGCAACACCGGCGGCGATCGACCCCAGGGCCAACTCTGCAATGTGACGGGCCATGTAGTCAAGGACTGCTGGTACCGTTACGATGAAGACTTCGTCCCAAGGGAGAGGTCCGCCGCCAACGTCAACTACAACAGCAATGGTGGCAATGGAGGCTGGGTCATTGACACCGGCGGCACCGACCATATCACTAGCGAACTCGAGAGGCTCCACACGCATGAGAAGTACCATGAGAATGATCAAGTCCACACTGCTAGCGGTGCAGGTATGAATATTAATCATATTGGTAATTCTATTATTCAAACTCATGATCAAAATTATCTACATCTAAAAAATGTCCTCCATGTTCCTGATGCTCACAAAAATCTTCTTTCTGCTCATCGTCTCACTGATGATAATCATACTTTTCTTGAAATTCATCCAAAGTTCTTTTGCATCAAGGATCAGGTCATGAGGGTTCTGGTTGATGGTCCATGCAGAGGTGGCCTTTACCCTCTCCCCGGCACATCGTCTTCATCTTCGAATAAGCAAGCATTTGGAGTCACCATGCCATCCCATCACATATGGCATAGCCGTTTAGGCCATCCAGCTTTGCCCATTGTCCAACGAGTCATCAGCAAAAATAATTTACCATGTTCTAGTGAGAATAAAGTGTCGGTGTGTGAAGCTTGTCAAAAGGCAAAAAGTCATCAATTGCCTTACCCTAGATCTACTAGTGTCTCTCATTTTCCATTAGAGTTGATTTTCTCTGATGTATGGGGTCCTGCCCCGGATTCTTTTGGTCGCAAGAATTACTATATTAGCTTTATTGATGATTTCAGTAAATTCACATGGATCTATCTGATCAGACATCGTTACGAAGTATTTAATATTTTTATCAATTTCAAGCTCTTGTAGAACGTCGTTTTGGAAGAAAAATCATCACCATCCAATCCGACTGGGGAGGAGAATACGAGAGACTTAATTCTTTCTTTAAACAAATTGGCATTACTCACCATGTTTCTTGTCCTCACGCCCATCAATAGAATGGATCTGCTGAGCGCAAGCACCGTCACATTGTCGAGGTTGGCATGTCCCTTCTTGCTCATGCCTCCATGCCGCTTAAGTATTGGGATGAAGCCTTCCTTACTGCGGTATATCTAATCAATCGCCTCCCTACCAAATTACTTGATTTTTCCACTCCACTAGAAGTTCTAGAAAATATTAAACCCAATTATTCCTCCATAAGAATTTTTGGCTGCGCCCGCTATCCAAATCTTCGTCCCTTTAATGCTAGGAAACTTGAGTATCGATCGGTTCAATGTGCATTCCTTGGTTATAGTAATCTTCACAAAGGTTTTAAGTGTCTGGATATTAATTCTGGCCGCATATACATCTCACCAAATGTTATCTTCGATGAGACAATTTTCCCTTTCTCCAAATTACATGCCAATGCCGGCATGCCACTCTGGTCCGAAATCCTCTTACTCCCATCTCACCTTCGCCAACAATTTGATCATGGGGGAGAAAATAGCAATGATCCAATCTTGACTAATATTCCTATAAACCCTGCTACTGATTCTACTTGTGAGCAGCATGCAACACAGCCTGAAGATGCCACGGAAGAAAACCTGACCGAAAATGAGCATGAAATCACGCTACAACGAAACGAACACCGCGTGCATGCAACGGGCACGGAACCCAGGGTCGCGTGGGCCCTACCGCACGACCGGCTGCAGAAAATGCGTCAGCCCACGGGTCCTAGGAGGGGACCGAATCCTCCTCGACGTCAAGCGACGAACCAACACCTGCCACGCAAGGGCGGCATCGCACCAACACGCGTGTGGTCCCGGGTGCGGGTCCCACTGCGCACCACCGATCGCACGCAGGCGGATCCTCTGCATCGGGCCCCTCTTCCTCGAGCGGCCACACGCGGCAGACCGGATCCCCTACGGCGGATCGCGATCCCGGAGCAGATCGCAGCGCGATCCCGAGGCGGATCATCTAGACGGGCCAGACATGCCTAGATCTTCTACTTCAGGTGCTCGTGCTGCACCACGTGTCAAAACAAGGCTACAAATGAACACTATTCAGCCAAAACAATATAAACAGATGGTCAGGTATGGAAATCTTGCCACATCCGGTGAACCTGAAAATTTAGATGATGCTTTAAAGGATAAAAAATGGAAACATGCCATGGATGAAGAATATAGAGCTCTCATAGGAAATAAAACTTGGCATTTAGTTTCTCCACAACTAGCAGGCAGAAATATTATAGATAGCAAGTGGGTTTATAAAATTAAGCGTAGAGCTGATGGTAGCATAGGTAGATATAAAGCTCGTTTAGTGGCTAAGGGGTTTAAGCTAAGATATGACATTGACTACGAGGACACTTTTAGTCCCGTGGTCGAGGCTGCAACCATCCGACTTGTATTGTCTGTTGCAGTATCCAGAGGGTGGAGTCTACGACAGCTAGACGTAAAGAACACGTTTCTTCATGGTGTTCTGGAGGAAGATGTTTATATGAGGCAGCCACCAGGTTTTGAAGTAAAAGCAAAGTCCCAATACATTAGGTTTTGAAGTAAAAGTAAAAGGAAAGTCCCACATGGTGAACTGTGCCTATATTAACACGTAGAGTGCACCTCGGAGAGGCATGCATCTTAACCTAAATCATTATATCTCAATGAGGAGAAGGTGATCCCTTTGCCATTGCCGAAAGGACTGTGGTACTTCGACACAGGTGCGAGTAGGCACATGACAGGGGATAATCACGTCTTCGCTACCCTAGACGACTCCATGCGCGGGTCAGTGAAGTTTGGAGATGGTTCCCTGGTCAGCATCTGCGGAAAAGGATCATTTCTCTTCAGAGGTCAGTCCGGCGACCAGAGCGTCCTCGCGGGTGTCTACTACATCCCCAGCCTCCCGAGCAACATCATATCAGTTGGTCAGCTGGACGAGGGAGGATACAAGATTGGCATTGCGGACGGAACAATGACAATCCATGACCCGGTGCACAGTCTCCTCGTCCGCGTCAGACGCACTGGGAACTGGCTCTACACTGGAATTCTGACCCACGACTCACATGTTTGCCTGATGAGCAAGACCGAGGACGCGGCTTGGAGGTGGCACGCTCGGTTTGGGCATCTCCATTTCCGTGCACTCCACACTCTGTTAAGGAGAGGCATTGTCCGCAGGCTGCCTGACATCCGTCGTGTCGAGGAATACTGTGATGGATGCGCGCTGGGCAAGCAGCATTGCTGCCCATTCCCGAGCACATCGCCATACAGAGCTATGTAAGGCCTTGAGCTGGTGCACACTAACCTCTGCGGACCGATCGCTCCAACAACGCTAGGAGGGAACAACTACTTTCTGCTTGTTGTTGACAATTACAGCCGGTACATGTGGATTGAGATCATCAAGGCGAAGAGTGACGCGTTCTATTTCTTCAGCAATATTAGAACAGCGGCGGAGGCAATGGGAAACTGCAGACTTCGAGCTTTCCGCTCCGACCGCGGAGGAGAATTCAATTCAGGAGAGTTCTAGGCGACACAAGCGACATTCAACACTTCACGACGACACCATATTCCCCACAACAAAATGGAGTCGTCGAAAGACGAAACCAGACCGTAGTGGAAATGGCCCATTGCCTGCTCAAGACCATGAAAAATGCCGTCACATTTTTGGGGGAGAAGCAGTCAGAACCGCTGTGTACGTTCTGAATTGCACTCCTACGTGGGCACTGGATGGCATCACTCCTTACGAACTCTGGCATGGGCGGAAACCGAACGTGCAACACCTGCGCGTGTTTGGTTGTGTAGCTCACGTCAAGAGGGTCGAACCTGGCATCAACAAGCTCGCAGATCGCTCCACGATGATGGTGTTCATTGGCTACAAAGCCGGCTCGAAATGCTACAGAATATATGACCTAGTGACAAGCAAACTGTAGGTATCGCGGGATGTCGTCTTTTAGGAGAACAGAGCATGGGACTGGGAAGAGGAGCACGAACCAGCGCTGAAAAACACGTCGTTCACAGTGACGTACGTCGACGAGCAAGGCACCGGGCAGATCGACTATGGATCAGAGACACTGACAGGCCGAACTTCACGCTCGCCCACAGGCGACAGTGGCGAGAGGTCTGTGATCCCTGCACACACTCCATCCTCGTCTAGCGACGCTGCATCGACACCCCTCATGCCAACGGTACAGGATGGCATCCGCTAGGCCACGCTGCCAACACACGACGACGGGCGCGACACGGACTCTGGGCCAATCCGCTACCGACGCCTGTCTGACGTCCTTGATGCCACAGAGCATGAGGCCGTCAGAGAGCCGTTGGAGCAGTGCATGCTCGCCGCAGAAGAACCTCGCAACATTGACGAGGCACTCGCGGATGAAGCTTGGCGTTCTGCGATGGACGAAGAGACGGCGTCGATCACCAAGAATGACACTTGTTGTGGCCTCTCCCTCGTGGCTACAAAGCCATAGGCCTCAAGTGGGTCTTCAAGGTGACGTGTGACGCCACTAGGAAACTTGTCAAGTACAAGGCACGTCTCGTAGCAAAAGGGTACGCCCAACGCCAGGGGGTGGATTTCGTGGAGGTGTTCGCTACGGTGGCCAGGATGGAGACGGTGCGTGTCCTCCTCGCACTGGAAGCTCACTCTGGCCGGGTGGTACACCACATGGACGTAAAGTCCGCATTCCTGAATGGCGTTCTCAGCGAGGAAGTGTACGTGTGCTAGCCACCAGGCTACTAGTACAAACTCGTTACTTAGAGACTGTTCCTAGAGCCGATTTACCTTAAAAATACAAACTACCAGCTGTGTTCATCAACCTCAGGCGGTTGTAATTTTTTGACCGCCTCTAACTCTAACCTCAGACGATTGGGAAGTGCACCGTCTCTAGTATGGCTTCACCTCAGGAGCGCGGCGTAATGGCGCCCGGGCGACACGGAGCCCTTTATTTCTTTTTTTCTTTTAAAACTTTGAAAAATTCAAATTTGAAGAAAATACGCGCATGTAGATCATGGTATACACTACGCGCCGTGCCAAAAAATGTTTGAAAATACATTGTATTTTGGGCTCGGCGAAAAAGAGAAATTTTCAGATTCGGGACGTGAACAGTACACCTACGAAATGCATCGAAATTTGTCTTTTTGCTGCGTCCGGAATATAATGAATTTGGGATTCAAACTTTTCAGATAAGTAATATGGGTACAAACCCTTCTTGATGAGCTGCAGATTCGACATCCCTCAGCAGCACAATTATGGTATAATAATATGGGTGTAACATATCTCTCAGCTAATCCAGTGTTTTATGCTAGAACTAAGCACATAGAAGTTGATTATCATTTTTTTCGAGAAAGAGTGGCTGAGAAATTATTAGACATAAAATTTATTCCAATAGGAGATCAAGTTACAGATGGATTTACTAAGCCTCTCTCAGTGCGCCAGCTTGAAGCATTTCGAAACAATCTCAATTTAGATAAGTTGTGATTGAGGGGGAGTGTTAGCAAGTTAGTTAGTATGTTCCCTTGCATGTCAAGATTCTAACCACGGGCTGATAAGATAAAGCACCGATTGGGTAGATAGATAGATAAGGTTGTTGTGCTTAAACTAAACCATGTATATCCCTTGCCGGTGGATGGTGAACCGTGCCTATATTAACACGGAGGGTGCACCTTGGAGAGGCATGCATCTTAACCTAAATCATTATATCTCAATGAGATGAAGGTGATCCCTTTGCCATCGCCGGAAGGACTGTGGTACTTCGACATGGGTGCGAGTAGGCACATGACAGGGGATAAGCACGTCTTCGCTACCCTAGACGACTCCGTGCGCGGGCTAGTGAAGTTTGGAGATGGTTCCCTGGTCAGCATCTGCGGAAAAGGATCAGTTCCCTTCAGAGGTCAGTCCGGCGACCAACGCGTCCTCGCGGGCGTCTACTACATCCCTAGCTTCCGGAGCAACATCATATCAGTCGGTGAGCTGGACGAGGGAGGATACAAGATTGGCATCGCGACAGAACAATGACAATCCATGACTCGGTGCACAGTCTCCTCGTCCGCGTCACACGCACTGGGAACCAGCTCTACACCGGAATTCTAACCCACGACTTACCTGTTTGCCTGATGAGCAAGACCGGGGACGCGGCTTGGAGGTGGCACACTCGGTTTGGGCATCTCCATTTCCGTGCGCTCCACACTCTGTCAAGGAGAGACATGGTCCGCGGGCTGCCTGACATCCGTCCTGTCGAGGAATACTGTGATGGATGCGCGCTGGGCAAGCAGCATCGCTCCCCATTCCCGAGCACATCGCCATACAGAGCTAAGTAAGGCCTTGAGCTGGTGCACACTAACCTCTGTGGACCGATCGCTCCAACAACACCAGGAGGGAACAACTACTTCTTGCTTGTTGTTGATAATTACAGCCAGTACATGTGGATTGAGATCATCAAGGCGAAGAGTGACGCGTTCTATTTCTTCAGCAATATTAGAACAGCGGCGGAGGCAATGGAAAACTGCAGACTTCGAGCTTTCCGCTCCGACCGCGGAGGAGAATTCAATTCAGGAGAGTTCTGGGCGACACAAGCGACATTCAACACTTCACGACGACACCATATTCCCCACAACAAAATGGAGTCGTCGAAAGACGAAACCAGACCGTAGTGGAAATGGCCTGTTGCCTGCTCAAGAGCATGAAAACTGTCGTCGCTTTTTTTTGGGGAGAAGCAGTCAGAACCGCTGTGTACATTCTGAATTGCACTCCTACGTGGGCACTGGATGGCATCACTCCTTACGAACTCTGGCATGGGCAGAAACCGAATGTGCAACACCTGCGCGTGTTTGGTTGTGTAGCTCACGTCAAGAGGGTCGAACCTGGCATCAACAAGCTCGCAGATCGCTCCACGATGATGGTGTTCATTGGCTACAAAGCCGGCTCGAAATGCTACAGAGTATATGACCCAGTGACAAGCAAACTGCAGGTATCGCGGGATGTCGTCTTTTAGGAGAACAGAGCATGGGACTGGGAAGAGGAGCACGAACCAGCGCTGAACAACACGTCGTTCACAGTGACGTACGTCGACGAGCAAGGCACCGGGCAGATCGACTATGGATCAGAGACACTGGTAGGCCGAACTTCACGCTCGCCCGTAGGCAACAGTGGCGAGAGGTCTGTGATCCCTGCACACACTCCATCCTCGTCTAGCGACGCTGCATCGACACCCCTCATGCCAGCGGTACAGGATGGCATCCGCTGGGCCACGCCGCCCACAAACAACGACGAGCGCGACACGGACTCTGGGCCGATCCGCTACCGACACCTGTCTGACATCCTTGATGCCACATAGCATGAGGCCGTCAGAGAGCCGCGGGAGCAGTGCATGCTCGCCGCAGAAGAACCTCACAACATTGACAAGGCACTCGCGGATGAAGCTTGGCGTTCTGCGATGGACGAAGAGATGGCGTCGATCACCGAGAATCACACTTGTTGTCGTCGCTCCCTCGCGGCCACAAAGCCATAGGCCTCATGTGGGTCTTCAAGGTGATGCGTGACGCCACCGGGAAACTTGTCAAGCACAAGGCATGCCTCGTAGCAAAAGGGTACGCCCAGCGCCAGGGGGTGGATTTCGAGGAGGTGTTCGCTCCGGTGGCCAAGATGGAGACGGTGTGTGTCGTCCTTGCACTGGCAGCTCACTCTGGCTGGGAGGTACACCACATGGACGTAAAGTCCGCATTCCTGAATAGCGTTCTTAGCGAGGAACTGTACGTGTGCCAGCCACCGGGCTACTAGTACAAACTCGTTACTTAGAGACTGTTCCTAGAATCGGTTTATCTTAAAAATACAAACCACCGGCTGTGTTCATCAACCTCAGGCGGTCGTAATTGTTTTGACCGCCTCTAACTCTAACCTTAGACGGTTGGAAATCTGCACCGTCTCTAGTATGGCTTCACCTCAGCCGCTCTTTAAAACAAAACGCCTCTAAATGGAACCCGAGACGACGAAAATTATTGGCCGTCTCTTTACAAATTTTAACCGTAGCCATCCATAAATATTCACCGCCTCTAAGAATATCTTGAGCCTAGCAATTATAACAACGGTCACGAAAACTTGTAGCTAGGGTGGTCATTAATTAAAACAACCTCAAATAAATATTTGACTAGAGGCGGTTTAAATTATAAACCATTTAAGACCTCCTTTGCTATTTTTTTCTACGGGATGGCTCCTTTGCTCTTGACTATATATATGGATCAACAAGGCATACCGGTGCCTTCACTAAACCAATATAATCTTGTGCTAGGGCGATCGAGTTTCCGAGTGTTATTTTGAAGGTGCGTTTTAATCTTGTCCATTTTTATGTTTGTACAATCTATTTTTCTTGCAAACAATATATATCATGCAATCAATTCTCACATAAAGATTAGTAACACATACAATCATGCTCAAAGTAACAATTAACTACTTTTCCCACATTTTAAAAACCCGAACATGGCTATTATAACCGCAACTAGGATAACAATGGCACCAAATGCATATTGTAGACATCTTTCCTTCCAAATAGCATACTTTTTTTTATCTTATTCATCTTCAACCTAGTTGTTTTCCTACTTTCTTGCTTCTTGATGTTGTGTGCATCGATGGTATCAGCTAACACCAACTCTATTTTCCCCTTCTCTTCCACCGCCATTTCCATTTTTTCGCTGACAGATTTCATTGCTTACTCCATCATTCGGATTGTCTCATCACCTGGCCTTAGTTTCTCTTCCGTCTTCCTCAATTCTTCATTGGTCTTCCTAAATTCTTCATCTGTCTTCCTCTTCTCCTCCCTTGTAAAGTCCAATTAAAAACAAATTGAATTCAGAAAAGCTCAGTAGATGCATCCAAAATTTCAAGACGAATAGAATTAGAGAGACGAAAGCTAGAAGCTTAGTACCTCATCCGACAAGGGGGAGTAGTTCCCGAGGAAGATGACGATCTCACTGTCACACATTGTCCTAACCATGGCGACACGTATGCAGGCGGTGTAGATCTAAGGTCTGCGGCACCTCGTGGCGGCGAAATCCAGATGCTCGGGTTCTCAATCTAAACCGTAGTCGGAAAACAGCGACGGGTGGGGGCAGCCGGCGGCGGTGGTTTGGGAGGGAGAAGAGAGAGGGCGCTGGGCAGAAAGGGGGCTTCAGAAGAGTGAGGAGTAAAGCAAGGAGAAGGGTCTGGCTGGGTCATAAAGAGGAGAATTCGGACCCTCCGGATGTAACCGGACGTCCCGGTAAAATGCTTTTTTCGGATTACTTCAATTTTCATCTGTTTGTTTTAGAAGAAATATTGTATCAAATGCATGTGAATCCATATATTATTACTTGTGTATATTAATTTCTTTTATTTTGCAGATGGACCGTGGGTGGATGTACCTGGGGAATCATGCGACTGATGTGTACCTTGACGGTGTCAAGGAGTTTTTGAACATTGCGGGAATACATGCAGTTCATACAGAGGACCCATGGATACTTTGCCCGTGTTGTGATTGTAAAAACATGCATAGTTTTACAAGCATTTCACCAATTCAGACACATTTTATCAAAAGGGGATTCATGGCGGGGTGTCATTATTGGAGCCAGCACAAAGAAGTACGACAAAGTACATATGAGGAGGGTGATGCTAATGAGGAGGGTGATGCTACTAATGAGGAGGGTGATGCTTGTGAGGATGCTAGCATGGATGATGTTGATATTACCACCATATTTCCATCAACTGATGACAAGGTTAAACGACATGGACAATATATCATCGCAAGAGAACATGGAAGCTGTTGAAGAAGACAAGGTGAGTCAGATGTTGTAGGAGTTGAAAGAAAACTATGAGGATTAGAAAATGCATGATAAATATGCTTGCATGATCAAAGACTCGGAGACACCAATGTACCATGGGTGTAAGCCGCACTACACAAAGTTAGCTACTGTCCTAGAACTGATGCAAATGAAGCAAATGTTCGGATGGCTAGATAAGAGTGTAACCAAGTTCTTGACACTCTTACAAGACTTTCTTCCTAAAGGAAACCACATGCCACATTGTTTTTACAAAGCTAAGCGAATTGTGTGTCTGTTGGGAATGGAGGTTCAGAGAATACATGCATGTAAAAAATGATTGTATATTGTACCGCGGTGATGCCTACATCAATTTGCATGAATGTCCGGTGTGCAAATTTTCAAGGTTCAAGGTTCCCAATGTCGAGACAACTAATATGGCAGATGATAGCAGCAATGAGGATGACCTGGACACTGATCAGGCGAGCAAGAAGAAGCATAAAACCCGGGTAGGAAGGACATCCCGGTAAAAGTGTGTTGGTACCTTTCTATTATTCCTTGTTTGTCATGCTTATATGAAACCTGAATACGGCAAAACTGATGCGTTGGCACGCAGAGGAGCGCATTCATGACGACATGCTCAGACACCCTGCCGACACTCCATTGTGGAGGAACGTCAATATGTAGAAGCCTTATGGTCCATATGGTGATCATTTTCGAGATGATCCTAGAAATGTGAGGTTTGCACTGAGCACTGATGGAATGAACCTGTTCGACAACTATAGTACCACCCACAGCACCTAGCCCGTGAATCTCAGCATTTACAACCTTCCTCCATGGTTATGTATGAAGCAAAAGTATATCATGCTTACAATACTGATCCAGGGCCCCAAGCAACCTGGTGACGACATTGATGTGTACCTTGCACCTTTGGTGGCAGATTTGAAAGTTCTTTGGATTTAAGGAGTAAAAATATATGATGCACATGTGAAGGAAAACTTTACCCTAAGATGCATGTTATTCATAACCATCAATGATTATCCAGCCTATGGGAACTCCTCCGGCCAGGCTATAAAAGGGACCTATGCGTGTGTCTAGTGCCTAGACAAGACATCAAGTAGGTATTTGCATGAGTGTAAGAAAATGGTGTACATGCAGACTCAAAGGTTTTCGCCAAAGGCTCATAAATATTGGACCCTGAAGAAAAAGTTTGATAACACTTGCGAGAACGATTTGGCTTCTCCAACTTTAAAAGGCAGTCAGATCTATGATCAGCTTAAACACTTGAAAGTTGTGCATGGAAAAGGTTGATTCAAATGCAGGGGCAGAGGCAAAGGCAAGGACAAAGAAAAAGAAAAGGAAATAGATATAGATGACCAGCCTCGCAAAATAAAACTGGTCTAGAAGAGGAGATCGATACTATGGGACTTACCTTATTGGTAGCATCTCGACATTTGACATTCCATCGATGTGATGCATGTTAATAACAATGTGTTAGAAAGCATAATAGGGACATTGCTCAACATGAAGAACAAAACAAAAGATAGTGCAAACGCACGACTTGAAGCTGCCAAACTTAGAGGGGAAAAACCACCTGAGGTTGATGCTCAAGTAAAGCCAGCCCCTGTGTGTTATGTCTGCAACAAAGTAGTGGGAAAAAGTTTGTGTGATTCTCTATATGGCGTGTGTTTTCCAACGGGCTACGCCACCAACATGCAAAGGATTGTTTCAAAGACATAAAAAACAGTAACGGGTATGAAGTGTCACGATTGCCATGTTCTGATGACACAGACGCTCCTTGTTGCGATAACGAATGTCTTGACATCACATGTCGAGACACTCTAACGCATTTGTGTGAATTTTTCAACACAATTTTTCGGAAGGTGATTGATCCTAGTAAGTTGGATGAGCTACAAACAGAAGTGGTGGAGACTCTATGCAATTTGGAGACGATATTCCTCTGTCATTCTTTGATATCATGGTACATCTCATTGTCCACCTTGTGCGCGAGATAAATATGTGTGGTCCCGTATATCTACGAAGCATGTACCCGTCTGAATGCTACATGGGAATTCTTAAGCACTATGTCAGGAATCGAGCACGTCTAGAGGGAAGCATCGTTGAGGGCTATGTAATCGAAGAGGTCGTTGAGTTCTGTCTTGATTACATGGCATGTATTGACCCGATAGGGGTGCCTAGGTCAGTCCACGAGGGGAAGCTTATTGATGTCGGAACGAGTGGAAAGATCAAGTTTAGGTAGACTTACACTGAATATAATTAGGCACACTTTAGTGTGACGAAGCACACCGATGAAATCACTTCGTACATGGAAGAATACCGTGACAGTGAGCAATGCATCCCCATCAACATTCGATCGAGCCACTCCATGTTGAGGAGTTCAACACCTGGTTCAGTGATCGACTACGTGATGTTGCAGCAAAAGATCCCAGAATTGCTTCTCTAGCAAGAGGACCTACATGGGAGGTCAGATAGTTTCAGGTGTACAAGATCAACATGTACACATTTTCTACAAAGCAAAAAGATAGCACAACAACGACACAAATAGTGGTGTAGTTTTAGAGGCAATTGAAGAAAATGATGAAGAAATGACAAAGTGATAGCTCCAAATTTCATCATTTTTCACTATTGTTTTTCCTCTTGTTTATTGCCAGATTTCACTAAAGATAACCCCTTTCACTAATTTTAACATCGCAATTAGTGAATCCTTGGTTTCTTGTGATGGTTTTCAGGTAATGAACATTTATTGAAGATCTAATAGCATTTATGGGCTAAATGCACCAAAAGAAGTCAATCCCCAATTGGAGCCCCTTTCATTAGAGGCGTCCAATATGCATAACGACCACTGGTACGGTCGGGGCGTGCCCGTACTACACGCTGATGCCTTCCTTATATTGATACAAGAAACTTTCATGAAGAGGGAGAGACAAAAAGAACAACAAAACAGAAGATACAGCCGCCACAAGCCATCTAGAGGAAACAATCAGATCTGGAAGTGGAGAAGAACTTCACCTCGTTCCTCGATGATCTCCAACCTCTACTCCACACACTCCACCATCATTCCCATCATTACTGAGAGATTGGCACTTGTAAGATTAGAGTTTGATACTTTGATCTACCTTTGATATGTATTTGATTTGATCTTTAATCGCTATTGTGGTGTGCTACAATTACTTTGAGATGATTTTTACATGCAATACAACTATGCCTTTGATTTTTCTTCCTCTCATGTCTAAGTAAATCCCCATAGGCGTGGGAGATGTAGGGGATTGGTGAGATGTGTTGTGCCTCTTTTAAATCCATCCATTTGTGATTGTTGTACTGTTTATTTAATAGTGAGAATGATTATCTATGTTTGTCTAATGCTTGTTATCTAATTTAAGGGCCCAGGTAAGATGATCGAAATATCTTATAGGTATGAACTTGTATGCTAGTAATTCGGCGACCCCCGAGTGACACGGCCGATATGAATGAAGAGCTAGTACTACTCGAGGATAATAAGGAACCATCAAGATTAAAGCCTTGATTCGGTCTTAAGACCTTAATTAATGTGCTGACCATGGCCGTGGTAACAGACAGATGGATCATTGGGACTAGGAAGAATTGGCCATGAAGACTTCTAGTCGGTATATGGGTTGCTTGCCTACTCACTTATAAATTAGAAACATCACTATCACTTATTCCACTTTATCCATTTGGCATTTTCACTATCACCATGATTTGTTTCTCTCCGCGCCTAACTTCTCATCTGTAGGACCTTTACACACCTTTCACATCTTTACTTTTATGCAATTTACTTATTTACTAAGCAAGTTTCCTCTATCTTTTATTCACCACTTCTACTGTCAACTTTTGCAGTCAATTCACTCAAGGCCTGTGACACCTTGGGTGCGATAGAAACACCGCATAAAAACACTTTCCTAGGCTCCTCGTTGGGATCGATATAAAAACTGGAATTAATACTTCTGCGAAAACATTCTCTGACAAACCAGTGCACTTACAGGCCATCACACATCTCTACTACGGATACACAGAAGAGATCTGGGAGCTAGACTATGCGGATTTCAAGTTTTCATTATTCCATTGTTGTTGGGCTCATAGAAATTAGGTGGATCCAAATGACGATGGCCAAACTACCATGAACCTCAATCATGCTGCTTACAAGAACGAGACATTCATACCAGCTAACCTGGTTCATCAAGTCTTCTACATCGTCGACCCAAGGAAGAAGAAGAGACATGTAGTTATGCCATAAAAAAGAGTATCATCGGTGTGGATGGCGTGTTCTCCGAGGAAGATTACAATAATATCATTGATGTTCTGAGCGCTTCGTGCTCAGTCAAGCAAAGGGACCAACAGGAAGATCACATTCACGATCAAGAATCCAAAGAATGAATTTGTATGATTAATCCAAACATTTGTATGAATTTATAATAAATTTCTATGTAGTTATGAAGAATATTTAGAATAATCCAAACATCTTATGATATATTATCGACATTTACTATATCTAGGGCATTTATCAGGCCGGTAGTGGATTTCTAGACTGGCTGGAGGATCAGAATATGGAACAACATAGAGGCGATCATGTTTAACAAACGTCTCGAATAAACTTTTCGACGCTATTAAGAAAACAACACGTCTGATGTAGCAACTTCAGAGGCGGTTTTTAAACCATCCGTCGGAGGTGGCAACTGTTAGAGGCGGTTATTAAAATAACCCGTCTGACGTGGGACTAGGAGGCGGCGGCCCATAGACACAGTTGTGCCATTTTTGAAGTATATACAGCTCACACTCGATAATATATAGTAGTAGTTTAAAATTTAATAATTAAACCCATCTCTATGATAAATATTAGCAGTTTAAAAGTACTCTAGAATCAGCACAAAATGACCAGGAAATATATACAACAAATTTTGATGAATGATGGAATATCTAGAATGATGGATCATCGTCGACTTCATCATCATCACTGACTTCATCATCACTGACTTCATCGTCAACAGGAGGTCATGCCGATATTGCATCTTCTACATCCTCACTAGGTGCAAATATAGCATATTCATTAAAAAGATCACTCCCTTCTCCTCGGACCCGGCTGGAGTCGGCATATCAATTTTGTTGTGCCTGATTAATGCTTTCAGCATCCTGTTGTTCTCTTTCAGTCTAGCACGATCCCTATGACGCTTGTCCTGATCTTCCATGAAGATGGCATGCCATGTTCGTAGCCGTTTAATGAGCCGCTCTTGCGTCCTGTTGTTCTTGTATGTTGATGATCCAGGAATATCCAGATACTCCACATCTCTCGGAGCCCTATTCCGCTATGATTTCTTGGTCACACCTTTGATAGGATTGTCAAGGGAGGGTCTGTGAATACAATGCTTCTTGTAGCACATGATAGAGTTGTAATGTAATTTGGTGACATGCTGAATGAATGCATGAATGCACGGAGCATTTATGGCTATGAAATATAGCCATCCACATCCATATTTAAACTAGATATTATTCACAATTTTGATGAAATATCTCTCTAAACCCTGCCACTAATGCCTAATATTCAAAGGGGTATGCAATCCTTTCTTTCTATTTTTTCCTGCGTAGATAATGACGTTTTATGATGGGAATCACTACACTAAAGTCAAAGATACGATATTTCCAACAACCAGAAGAAACCAGGAGTCGTGGATCGGAGGCAGACGCTTTAACGGCCAACTATATGATCGGAATAAAATTCTGGCCGTATATTTCCGGTCGTATAGTTGGTGCCACCACCGCTAGGTCAAACAGAACAACTTTCATGAAGGGTCCCCTATATAAAGGGGGCTCGGGCAACGAGAAACGGGCACTCGCAGAAACCTTCAACCACCCCCCAGATCTCCATCCACAACACCGATGAGCCGCCGGAGGAATAGACTCCACCATAGCCATATTCCACCACTTGTAATAGTAGATCTCTTCTTTGATTGGCGACATTGTAAGACTATTTGGTATCAATCTCATAATTTCTACTACAATGTTTATGATCTTTGATCTCATCTCTATGTGTGAGTAATTCTCCTTGGGCTAAGGGCTTCGGCCTAGCCATGTAGCTTTATGTGCATGTTATTTATCATAGATAGGATCATGTATTAGTTTGCATGACATGATGATTATTGTATCCTCGCTTGCCTCAATCCAAGGACTTGTCAGGTACCCAAGACCCCGAGGATTGAGTCAGGTATAGGGAGTATGAGTAATGACTAATCTGCAGGTTGGGAACCCCAGTGACAGAAGAGGTAGTACGTCTATATGTGAGGGATTTACTTGGGATCGACGGTGATATCACTATGCATATCATTAGTTCTATTTCTTCTATGGATGAGACTAGTAGATTATTGCTATAAGCGGTTGCGGAGGCAATATCAATTATGGATGCACTGCCCACATATAATTTATCTTGCTCTAACAATTGCATGCATACTTTATTTCTATCTTTTATTCCCATCAGATGTTTTGCACAGCTATAGGTGAAATCGAACGCCCTAGGCCCTCTCTCTCCATCATTGACAACAATAAAAATACGCAAACTCTTGGTCCGGTAAAAACACAAAAGGAATTCTAAAACTCCCGATGGTCCGTTAAAGTAACTTCACTATGCTTATGCTTCCCGAGGATTCGATAAACCTAGGAGTACTAGGGAAAAAGAGCTATACTAAATCTGTAATCCGGATTGAAGGTATCAACCCTTTTTCTGGCGCCATTGTCAGGGAAGCGATAGCTACCCTGGTGTGGTTAGTAGGAACCTTGCTAGTTTTAATTCTTGTTTTTAATTGTTAGTTTGCTTTTAGTCTTTATTTGAAAATCCAGAAAACTTAGTTAGTCTTTAAATTCTTGTTTTTATTGTTATCATAAGTTTATGTTAAAGAAAACCTAAAATCATAGGAAATATGGCTGAAAAGAAGCTTGGGGAATTTGCCACTCCCAATAATTATTATTTGGGTACTCCTATTACTCAGCCATGAATCGCTACTGATGACTATGAAATTAAGCCCCATTACTTAAGTGTCAACAGAATTAATTTGGAGGCTCTGCTGTTGAGGACGCAGGTATGCACTTGAATACTTTCACTAAAATATGTGATATGATGCGCATAGAAGATGTTGACCCTGATGCGGTCAAATTGCATTTATTTCCTTTCTCTCTTAGAGGAAGAGCAAACGAAGGGTTGCTAACTTTGCCTAAAAATACTATTACATCATGGGTGAGATGTACTTCTTTATTTATGACTAAATTTTTCCCACATGCAAAGACTATACAACTAAGGTCTAATATTACTAGTTTTAGATAGGAAGAGTGATAGCCACTAGCAATTGCATGGAAGAGGATGAAAGAATGCTTAAGAAACTATCCCAGCCATGGGATGGAAGATTGGTTAATCCTCCATTTATTTTCTAATGCTCTTAATCCTATGTCTAAGTCTCCAGCTGGAGGAACATTCATGGGTAAACATATTACCGAAGCAAAGCAGCTGCTAGACAATATGCAATACAACCATGCCCAATGGCATGTGGAAACATCAAACATGAAGAAGGTGAACTCCGTCTCACCACAAGAAAATGAAGAACTCAATGCTAAGTTGGATGAGCTCATATTAGCCGTGAAAGATAAGGAAACCCAGGTAAGAGCGATTCCCGAAACTAATATTGAAGAAGTAGACTTCATAGCTCGTAATGATTATAACCCTGCATTGTAACTCTAATAATAATATGGGAATTAGTAATGGTAGTCTCTAAGAAACACTTAAGTCTTTTATAGACTCACAAAATGAACAAAAAGATATTCTTGTTAAAATAACGGAGAACCATGATGCTATGCTTGGTAAATTATCTAACGAAGCTATAAGTTTGAGGAATGATTTGCATGCCCTACAAGAAAGGACAAGGATTATTGAGGCATATCTAGGTAAGATAACCGAGAGTCAAACTCTCATTCTAGCTAAATTTGCAGTTAAAGCTGAGCCCAATCCTGTTGAAGAACTCAAAATGATGAGGATCCAGAGAGAGGAGCCTAAAGAGCTTGATTATAGAAATGCCCCTTCAGCAAGCTACACCATCGAAGATCTCGTAAAAATGATCAACTTCAAGATTCCAGTGAGTGAAGGTAACGATGAAGCCATGTATCAACACTTTGTTGATCAAGTAGCGATTAAGGTACGTGAGCTTGAAGAAGAATACAAGAAAATCGCTGAAAAATTACCTGTTAAACTAGATGATATATTTGAGCCCACGATTAAAATTAAGATGGAGACTAATGAGATAGCTGCACTTTGTGATTTAGGTGCAAGCGTCTCAACAATCCCAAAGAGTCTTTTCAACAACTTAAATCTTGGCTCTTTCGAAATCACCGAACTAAAACTACATCTTGCAGATTCTACCTATAAACAAGTTGTAGGAATTACGGAGAACACTTTAGTTTATATTAAAGGTTGTCCTGCTCTAATTGACTTTGTTATTATTGACATGCCTGAAGATGCTATTGCTCCTATCATACTAGGCCTCCTTTTTTAAGAATAGTAAAGGCTTTAATTAATGTCCATGAAGGGAACGTGAAGCTGCAATTGCCTTCATGGGATCCATTTGTTATCCATTTCCCCAGGAAAAAAAAGCCAAACATGATGAGAAGGAGGCCATCACTTTGAAGGCCAACTACTTTGGAGTGGGTGTTCTACTCATCTGCTCCAAGTGAGCAACATCAAGGTCAAGCTATTGACCATAAAAGAGTGCTCCATGGGAGGCAACCCATGTCAAATAAAGGTTTGAGTTAAATTTTAAGTCTTAGTTTAAGTTTATGCTTAATAAAGAGTGCTAGAAAACTCCATTTGAGGAGAAGAAGTTCGGTAGTACTTAAAATTCTGCTATATACATGCTGTTGTTGGTCGATAATTTTAACTGTCAATTTTCTGTCAAAAACAAGGTATTTCGCTAAGTTTTAGTATAAGAAGTAATTCATGAAGAAACGGAATTTTTTTATGGACACAGAGAGTTTAACGACCAACTATATGGCGGGAATAAAAATTCCGGCCGTATAGTTCCGGTCGTATAGAAATTTTGGCCATCGACAATTTTTCTTTCATATGTACTGACGGTTTAACGACCAACTATACGGCGGGAATAAAAATTCCGGCCGTATAGCTCCGGTTGTATAGATATCGGTGCTTTCGTATGAATTCGTTTTCCACGTACTGACGGTTTAACGACCAACTATACGGCGGGAATAAAAATTCCAGCCGTATAGCTCCGGTCGTATATATATTGATGCCTTTGTACAATTTCTTTCCCAGGTACAGACGATTTAACGACCAACTATATGGCGGGAACATATTATTCTGGATGTATAGTTCCGGCCATATAGTTGTGCCACCAGGAGGAAACCCTAAAAAATTGACACTAGGCCAACTATACGGCGGGAACGCATTGTTTCGGCTGTATAGTTGCACCCGTATAGTGCGTCCGACCACAAAATCATACAAGAAGATACCCCCAACTCCAAAACTTCAATCCTTTTTCTCTCTTTTACCTACAAACTCTCTCGAAACTTCAAGAGATCTTCACCTCTACTCAATTTCGTTCGATTTCCTCGCACACAAGTGATCTTCGGTATGTTTCTCCTCCGATCCTCCAATTACTTTTTGCAAATTCACTTTCGATCTATTGTCATTACCAATCTAGGGTAAGACCTACTATGCACTAATTGCCATGATTCTCTTTCCTAGATTATTATTTAGAGAGGATTCTTTAGTGTGCTATGACGAGGAATATGTTATACTTATTGACATGGGTATACCCTACAGGTACTCGAGCTTGGTATATACGGCCTGAATACAGCGGGAGCCCACGGTGTCGTCAAGGCCCAAACAGAGGACTCGAATAACTTAAGGACTCTCGTTTGCTTGAAGAACAAGAAGAAGCTAAAAATAGGAAGTTCAAAGGGGAAAACCCTAACCTGTAACCGACTCGACCTGTCACCCGAGACCTAGCCTATCTATATAAAGGCTAGGAGGGGGCAGCGAGGAGAACACACGCAACCCTAGTTTCCACAACCCTCACCAGATTGCATCTGCGCACCATTGTAATCCTCGATTCCTTTGATAATTCCACGAGGAGACAAGCAGGAGTAGGGACCTCTACGAGGCCTAAACCTGGGTAAATCTTTGAGTCCCCTGTGTGCTTGTTTGCTAGCCGATAGATGTCTCGAGCGCTCCCTTCTTCTCCAAAACCCAAGTCCATAACAATGGGCATTGATGAGTTAAACCCTCATCAATTGGCGCCGTCTGTGGGAATTGGGAGTGCTGGTGTTGCGGCTTCTTCGGCCCCATCAACCACGATCTACAAATCCGCAACAGCGGAGATTTGCCAGCTCTTCGGCGCGTTCGACTTCACCGTCCACACGCCAGCCACTCGCCTGGCTTTCGAGTCTATGGGCGACAGAATCAGCCTGGTGATCGGGAGCCTCCGCTTCCAAGTTGGTCAGATGGGCACGCTTCGCATGCCTGACCAGCCAACGGTACCATCGATTGCTCCAGCATCGTTGTTCCCTCCACCGATCGGCACCCTCAGTGAGCTCAACGCCCCGACAACAGTTGAGAATACAGTTAGCGACAGCAGTCGCGAATCTGATCTGAGCGATCTGGCAACTGAAGATGGAGCCTACGGTTCCGGATCTGAAAGTTGCGGGAGCAGCAGCTTCCCCAACCACTTCATGTGCGCCGTCATCAATGCAAGCGACACCTCCGCCAATCGTGACAACACGGGCAACGGTGGCCATGGATCTGACCTGCCAAACGGCGGCATACCCAACGGCGGACCACCGCCAAACGGCGGACCATCGCCAAACGGCGCCCCTATCAACAACGGGGGAGCAGTCGATCCTCCAACCATAATAAACGAGCAGACTGGCGAACGCGTCGTGATCAGGCTCAATGAACTCGAATGGGCTCGCTGCCGCGAGGCCCTATGGGGTAACCCTCTACCCTTTGGCTCCCCGCAAGAGCTGCTAATGGGCTATCATTGGCTCCTGAATGAAGAATTCAAGCATCAAGTGAAAACAATTGCGCAACTTGAGGCACGCAAAAAGGTGGCAGATGAGTCGAGTCTTCGACGTGCTGGGCTCTCCTCCCATGGAGGATCCTCCTCAAAGGGCAACGAGCACATCGCAAACAAGAGGCGATCCCGGATGGCCCATCTCACCGAGCAAGAATGCATAGAAGATGCAAAGGTCCTCGACTTCAGCTCTATGACAGTCGACACACGGGGCAACGTGGTCCCGAAGACGCCGCAAGCTGCAGTGACGGCAGCCACCATGTACCTCCTGAACAACCAGCCGCCAGCTGGAGATCCCCGAGCAACCATGCACCAATCTACGATCACAGGCTTGGGACTAGTCAAGGCCGCCCTCGATAAAGAGCCAGGACTAGAGCCGAAGAAAGGCAAGGCTCTGGCAAAACGCTACTCCTCGCCCTCATCCAGCGACGACAATCACGATCTGTCTCGACGTCGCCGCTCACGGTGACACAGCCACGACTATGATGCATGCGGTGACCTCACGTAGTGCAAGATTGACAAATCTAGGGCACTACGTGCCCGGTCGACTGACTCAGAAGACGAAGATGTGGAGCTCTGTGGCGCTAGGTGCTTCAGCAGAGCCATCAGGCAAAAGAGAATGCCCAAGGGGTTTAAGCTCCCATCGGAGAACCCGAAGTTTGACGGCCTGCAAGACCCGAAAATCTAGTTGGAAGACCACATCTCCTCCGTCAGGCTCCATGGCGGGAGTCGAAGCACGGCCATGCAATGCCTGCAGCTACAACTGCAAGGCGCCGCCCGAGCCTGGCTCAACAACCTCCCAGGGGGATCCATTCGCAGTTGGGAAGAGCTGGTATACAACTTCGTGCGCAACTTCAAGGGCATACAAACGGCCTGCATCAATCGAAGAGCTGAGATGCTGCCAGCAAAGATCGGGCGAATCGCTACGCTCCTACATCCAGAGGTGGTCCATCATTAAGAATTCCGCAGAGAACATCTCGGAGGATCGCACGATTGACGCATTCAACGGCGGCGTACGCCGCATAGAGCTCAGGGAGGAGCTGGGCCGCTCGAAGACCAAAACCATCGACCACCTGATGGAAATCGCGAATCGCTGGGTAGATGGAGAAGATTCGGTAAAAAACCGCGTTCACTCCAACGACGAGGCAGAATTCGAGTGCAGACGCGATCGTCGGAGCAAACGCCGCATGCGCATCTACGATGATCGTGACGACATCAACATGGTCGCAGCCAGCTATATCGATAGACGCGACGACAACCGCATTAGCGGCTACCGTAGCGGCGGATACCGCGACTCCGGAAAGACCACGCAAGTGTGGTAGCACCGAAATTGTGATGAGGCACCCGCAACATCCATTGAAGACAAGCTGTCCGGGCCATGCACTATGCACTTCTACATCGACAAGCATGACGGAAAGAAGAAGTCCAGCCACCTCCTCAAGGACTGCCGCGAGTTCCTCAAGCTACACGAGGGGCTGGCTTGGATGAATCGCACCATAGTCGAAAGGGGTTACGGAGCCGCCCCAGGCGCCGTGGCACATGGCGCTCCACCACCACCACCTGGACTACCCCCAAATGCAGATGCGCCGAACCAGCACCAGGGAGGCGAACCATACCCACGGGCCATGGGTACCATGATGATCCAAAAGGGATGCCCCTCGAATAGGGTGCAGAAGGCCATCACTCGCCAAGTCAACTTGGCCACAAACTCGCCACCATCTACCACTGAGTACCTCAGCGGAAGCGAGTCCTGGATCACCTTTGACAAGCGTGACTATCTGCGACAAGTACCTCGCCCAGGCCATTGTCCCCTTGTCCTCGAGGCACAAATTGGAGGCTTCTACATCAGTCGCGTCTTTATGGACGGCGGAAGCGGCATCAACCTTATGTTCGTGAGTACCTTGCGAGCAATGAGGATCCCTCTAACCTGCCTAGAAGCCTAAGACACAACATTCCACGGCATCGTCCCAGGCAAGGGCGTGTATCCCCTTGGCAAAATCAACCTCGACGTCATCTTCGGCACGCTGAAAAACTTTCGGCGCGAGCGCATCGACTTCGAGGTCGTCGAATGGCCCTCGCAGTACCACTACATCCTCGAACGTGTCGCGTTCGCTAGTTTCATGGCAGTGCCACACTACGCCTATCTGCAGATGAAGATGCCAGGCCCTAATGGTGTCATCACAATCAACGGGAGCTTCGAGAGATCCGACAGTTGTGACAGGGAATTCAACAGAATCTCTCAGTCCTTCGGCATGCAGGAGGAACTCGCAAGACTAAAGGAGTCAACAGACAACAGTCTGCCTCCCCTAAGCCGGCCAAGTTCACCCGACCTATCTTTTGACTCATCGGTGCACACAAAGAAAGTTTAGGTCCACCCATCAGATCCCACCAAGACGGCCCTCATCGCCAACAACTTGAGTCCCGCATAGGAACTCGCGCTCGTCGAATTCCTCCATGAGCACTGGGAAATCTTCGACTGGTGTCTAGCGGACATGCCAGGAGTTCCCAGGGAATTCGCCGAGCACGCACTCAATGTCAACCCAGACGCGAGGCCAGTCAAGCAAACAATTCGGCGGTTGTCTGAACCAAGGACAAAAGCAGTTGGAATGGAGATCAACAGACTCCTTGACGCCAAATTTATACGCGAGATCAAGGAAAGCACTTGGCTCGCCAACACGGTGCTAGTACCAAAAAAGGACACGGATATCATGCGGATGTGCATGGACTTCACCTCTTTGAATAAGCACTGCCCAAAGGACCACTTCCAGCTACCGCGAATCGACCAGATCATCGACTCCACCGCGGGATGCGAGCGGCTCTGCTTCCTCGACGCCTACTCACGCTATAACTAGATTCGAATGAAGGAGAAAGATCAAGAAAAAACAACATTTACAATGCCTTTTGGTGTGTTCTTCTACAACACAATGCCCTTCGGGCTAAAGAATGCAGGAGCCACCTACCAGCGGTGCATGCAGGCTTGCCTCAAGAACCAACTCGGTCGCAACATTCAAGTCTATGTCGAAGACATAGTAATCAAGACCAAGGAGGAAGCCTCACTAATCGATGATTTGCGCAAAACCTTCGCCAACCTCGATCTCTACCGGATCAAGCTCAATCCGGACAAGTGCGCCTTTGGCATACCATCTGGGCAATTACTCGGGTACCTTATCTCCGCGAGGAGGATCGAAGCAAACCCGAAGAAAATAAAAGCTATATTGTACATGGAGAAGCCAAAAAACATAAGGGGCGTCCAGCAGCTGGCTGGGCGAATTGCGGCTCTCAGTCGATTCATCAGTCGGATGGGTGAAAAGGCACTGCCCTTATACCAACTCCTTTGCAAAGCTGACAAGTTCGAGTGGACGAATGAGGCGCAGGAAGCATTCGAAGACCTCAAGAGCCTGCTATCCACCTCGCCAGTACTGGTAACCCCACGAGAAAGGGAACCATTGTTGCTATACATCTCCGCCACCAACCAGGTGATCAGCACAGTGCTCATAGTCGAACGAGCCGAAGAAAACAAGGTCCACGGGGTATAGCGACCAGTCTATTACCTCAGCGAGGTACTTATGCCAACAAAACAGCGGTACCCACACTACTAGAAACTGGCATACGGCGTCTTCATGACAGCCTGGCGACTGCGCCATTACTTCCAGGAACACCCAATCGTGGTAGTCAACGACGCCTCGCTTGGGCACATCCTCAACAATCCTGACGCCACCGGACGAGTCGCACTTTGGGGAATCGAACTGTCTCCACGAGACATCACATATGAAAAACACGATGCAATCAAGTCGCAAGTTCTCCCTGACTTCCTCGTGCACTGGATGGATAACCAGCTCCCCGAAAAACCAGATATGTCCTACCTCTGGACAATGTACTTCGACGGATCCAAGCGGATGGACGGAGCTGGTGCAGGTGTCATACTGACAACACCCCAGGGAGACAAGCTGAAATATATCCTGCGAATGCAGTTCACCGCCTCCAACAACGAAGCTGAATACGAGGCCCTGCTCCACGGAATGAGGATGGCAAAAGCCTGCGGCGCCAAAAGGCTCATAATATATGGCGACTCCAAGCTGGTGATTAACCAGACAATGCACGAGTGCGACGCACTGAACGACAACATGATCGCCTACCGCGACCTCTACGACACACTCGAAGGAGACTTCGACGGCTGCGAGCTGCGGCACATAGGTCACGAAAGGAATGAAGAGGCAGACGCACTCGCCAACATAGGCTCTACCTGCGCCCCCATACCACTTGGGGTATTTCTCGAGCGCATCTGCGAACGCTCCATCAAGCCAAAGGCCGCAGAGAAGAAAACAAGCACAGCAACGAACTCGGGGGCTATGCTGGCCAATGAGCCAATGGCACTCGACAACTTGGAGCTGGATACAGGACTTGAAGGACCAATGAGCGTCATGATGATCGGGCCATCCTGGACTCAACCGTACATCACGTACCTTCTCAGCAAGAGGCTACCGGACGATCCGACTGACGCACGGCACATCGCGTGGTGATCCAAGGCATTCGCTGTTATCAACGGCGAACTATACAAGCGCAGCATCACATGAGTACTCCAACGATGCGTCCGATGGAAGAGCTGTCCTCCTCGACATCCATGAGGGGACCTGCAGGCACCACACCGGCAGTCGTGCCCTTGTTGTGAAAGGTCTACAAGCTAGATTCTACTGGCCTATGGCCATGCGCGATGCCAAGGACATCGTCCAGAAATGCAACGCGTGCCAGCGATTCACGGACAAGCCGCATGCACCTGGCGCAGAACTCCGGCCAATTCCATTGTCCTGGCCCTTCGTGCAATGGGGACTCGACATGGTCGGCAAGCTTCCAAAGTCCTCACGAGGAGGCTACGTCTACCTTCTGGTCGCAGTCGACAAATTCACCAAGTGGATAGAGGCTATGTAGTGACCAATCAATCAGGTCACAACGCAGTCAAGTTCTTCGAGTCCATCGTCTACCGCTTCGAAGTGCCACACAGCATCATCACCGACAATGGGACGAACTTCACATCCAAGGAGTTCCAAGAATTCTGCGAGAATCTGGGAATCAACGTCAGCTATGCCTCGGTAGCACATCCATAGACCAACGGTCAGGTCGAAAAAGCTAATGGGCTCGTCTACAGCGGCATCAATAAGCGACTCCTCCGGCCACTCGAGCAGGCCGCAGGTTGCTGGCCAGGCGAACTAAATCAGTACTCTGGAGCCTACGCACAACTTCAAACAGTGCTATAGGGTACACCCTGTTCTTCATGGTGCACGGGGCTGAAGAAGTGCTACCTGCCGAAGTACGACACAGAGCACCGCGCATGGTCTCTTACAGCGAGCAGGAGTAACCTCTTGCACTCGAAGACTCCGTCGACCTCCTCGACGAGGCAAGGGAGATTGCCGCGGAGACATCAATGATCTACCAGCAGAACCTGCGCAACTACCACAGCAGAAGGCTACGCCCCAGATCCTTCGTCGAAGGTGACCTCGTCCTGCAACTGAAGCAGCAAGGGCACCTCAAGCTCGAGTCCCCCTGGGAGGGACCATACGTGATTACAGAAGTAATCCCAGGTGGCGCCTATCGCCTCTAAGATTTAGAGACAGGAGTCGCATACTCCAACCCCTAGAACGTCGCGCAGCTGCGACGCTTCTACCCTTAGTCGCTTTTGCTTTTACATTACAAATAAGGCTACTCAGCCAAGGCTACTTAGCCACACATTGTACTTCGTACTACCCCAGAAATAAATAAAGCTAAGTGCCTCAAAACTCTGTGTTCTTCTTTAAATTTTTCGCAAATTATCCATTCGGGGGCTGCGCCACCCTATACACATCTGTTCTACAAACTCAAACGCGATATCCTGAGTAGCTGCACACCAATCAAAACCCTTAACAAACATCAACCCAGTTGCAACGCACCTGACAGGTTGACAAGGGACTGAGACAAACACAAGGCCAGGCTAACAAAAAGGAATCGCATAGTGCAACGCACTCACAAAACATACACGCTAACAAGTTCTTTTATACATCATCGTCAATCAATTATACACAGCATATATACGAACTTTACAACACTGATACAACTATGTGCAGGATACAAACTAAACTACTATTGCAGCAAGAGAACATTGGTCTGCTCCTCAAAGAAGTCGACGATCTCCTCTGCTGGGCGATCCACTGCCTGGTAGTGCGGCACCATGTTCCAAGCAGAACCTGCCGGTGGCGCAGGTGGTCCAGCCGCAATTGCTACAACGTCCACATCAGGCCTATGCAGCCGCACCAATGACATCGCAACTTTGGCACCAGCCACTAACTGTTGCCGCACGCACTCGCGGACCGCACTCAAGTCCTGGAATGTAGCGAGAAGGGCCAGCAGGCTCGATGGAACGACGTCCAACGGGAACATCGCCTGGTAAATATTTTTCAAGAATGACTGCGACTTCTTCAAGAAATGAAGCACTCACGATGCACGATCCTGCAGGGTCGCCAATGTGATTGCGCGATCATGATCTACCCAAAAGTACCCACTCGCCTGAAGCTGCTCTTGGGTTAGGTCATTCATTCGAATGGCAATTCGATCCTTCTCATCCTGCGGATGGCGCACGCTGACAACTATACAAGGCAAACGAAAAATATGAGAACAACGAACTACTGCGAGCGACTACAAGGAAACGGCAGGAGGAAAAGAAGACTGACATTTGAACTGGTCACCCAACTGCGTCACCTCCCCTAGCAGATACTGCTCTCGGGCGGTGGCTTTTTCCGCTTTCGACTTCCATACGTCCGCATTTCCGCGGAGTACGGGCAATTCACGCTCCAATTGCTTCACGCGGTCACGGAGTCGCGAGAGTAGAGAAAGCTCATCCACCCTTGAACGCGGTGGCGCCGAAGCGTCATCAAGGGGCGGCGAATCCTGAGGCTCCCTCAAAGGATCATTCGACGTGCCCTACCACAAGTCAAGCAAGAGAAAATAAGAGGACTGAGGCGAGGCATAAACAAAAGATTCGAGTGCATTCAAGATTAACAAAAGTATCAGCAGATACACTCGCCAACAGGCATGTTCTTGGCAAAAGACATAATCTATCTAACTATTACAAATTGCGAATACTGAGGAGCAACCGGCTTATTCGACTTCGACTTCGGTTTCGGGGGCCTCATCGAGTCTGTGGCAGTATCAGATGCCACAGACTTCCCGCCGGCCCCTGACATTGCAGCCCTTGCAGCTTTCTTAGTGCGCTGAAGCTCCTCAGAGTACTTCGCAACTGTATTGATCAGCTGCAGGCCATACATGCCACAAGCAGTCGCGAAGGGAGCAAAGACTACCTGCTGGCCATCGGCACTGACAGGCATCGCCTTCGAGACCGCCGCAGGCTCAATTTCGACTCCATGGGCTTGAACCATTGCGAGTGACATCGAAGCGCTAGCCACACGGAGCGAGTTCTTGAAACTTGCAGGGACGCCACCGGCAAAGGACTCCACTAGCTCGTCCATATTCTCGATATGCTCAGCCATGGGCGCCAGCTCTTACCGGAGGCGACTAAGCACGCCCTTGGCCTTGGAGAGCGTCTCTTGCACGGCAGCGCTGCGATCCTCAACTGCTGAAAGAGCACCTGCCAAGGCATCGTCACGGCGGAGGGCCTGAGGGTCAAAGCTCAAACCACTGGCATCTACAACCAGGCATAGGCACAAGGGTCAACACCAACAACAAATTTGAAAGAAGAAGAAAGCACCAAAAATTCACACAAGGGAATACCTGAGAGAGCCTTGGCAATTGAGAAAAGTTGTTGCTCGAACAACTTCTCCCTAGCCATGATGGAGGCACGCAGATCCTCCTCGCGCTTCCACGACTCGGCACATGCTGCGACTACTTCATCGTGGCTCTTTAACGCTGCAGCGAGCATCTTTTCAAGGGACGCGGTGTCGCGGAGGAGTGCATTATGCTCAGCTATGAAACAAACAAGGACAGGCTATCAGCCGGATATATCACAGAGAGGATGAAGAAAAAGTTAGGCACTTACTTACAACTACGTGGTGGCGAGTATCCAACATCGCATGCTGGCGACCCATCGCAAGAACTTGCTCCGCTAAGCGAGCAGCTTCTTTCACAATAAGCTGCGACAGAAGAAAATAGCAAAGAATAAGCGAGATGGCAGAAGATGATACATTCGACTGTTGAAATCGAGGAAACAAATACTACACTCACATGATCCTCCAAAGACTCCGAAGTCGATGGATTCGCAGTCGCCCGGATAACCATCTGGTGCTCCACATCGTGTGCAGAACTCGATGAATTATTGTCGGAGTGGGCCGCCAATGGAGGAGAAGGAGTGTGCTCAGCCACATTCTTGGCTTTGGAGGTCGAGACTCCAGATTCTTTCAAAAATTGTACGTCGTCATAAGATGATGATGCTTGTTGGCTACAAAACAAAACCAATGTCAAGAAAAGGCAACTCCAAGGAAGAACCAAAAAGGAAGACTCGAATACTTACCAATCAAACTTATCAAAGTCGAAGGTTTGATCCCCCGACTCCGACGACGATTCCTTCGGCAGCCGTATCTTCTTGCGAGAGGATGGCGCCATGGCACTCACAGGAACGGCAGGGATCGGCGACTCTGCACCAACACCTGCACCTTCTGGAGTCGAAGGGGATGACGCATCCGAATGCTCGCTACGCGAACGCTTGCGAGTATCCGGACTACTCGACTCGGGGGCTTCCTCCTCCACATCGGATGGGACGGTCGACTCCGACTCGTCCTCTTCCAAGTCTTCACGAGGGATAACCCCCTCAGGAAGAGGGGGCATACAGGGTGACACCGCCCAATCCTGCACATAGAAAACAATTCAGCACCATGTCAAGAAACAACAAAGAAGCAATCGACAAACAAAGCTACTACGTAGCACAACTGTACCTCAGGAGGAGGGTTAGCAACATCGAACGGAGGAACGACTGGTTCACTAGGGAGCACATCCTTGACGGTGTACTTGGTGACCAGTCGCACCCTTTTATCTACCTCACTCGCGGACATGCCATCGGCAGACACGAGAGTGACATCGTCCGCGCCAGCCCACTAGAACATGGGGTGGACTCTGGCCTGCAGGGGCTGGACGCGACGGCGCAGCCATGTGCGAATGAGGGCGCAGCCTCCCTCCTCTTTGCCCATGCGACTCTCGAGGTTACAGACGCGCTCGTATAGCACATCTGTCTCCGCAGACTCGCCAGGCATAATTACGTTCTTCCAGGAATGCCTCCTCTTGCACGACGTTGCGGGGTCGAAGGGCGCGAGTCTGTAGTGGTCTCCGTTGTCCTTCTGGTCGCGGACGTAGAACCATTTGTCCCTCCACCCTTGGACGGACATCATCAGCTTGATGTCGAACTACGTGGCGGAGGGATCGACATGGATACCGCAGCCGCCTACATCGTAGATTACGGAGCCAGACGCCGATTGGCGCTTCAACTTGAAGAGGTGCTTGAAGAGGCCGAAGTGCGGCTCGATTCCGAGCCAGCACTCGCAAAGGGTAATGTAGCAAGCTACATGGAGGATGGAGTTTGGGGATAGCTGATTGAGCTGGAACCCGTAAAAACAAAGAAGGCCCCTGAAGAAAGGATGCAGGGGCAACGAAAGGCCGTGGATGATGAACGCTAGGAACATCACCTAAAAACCGGCAGGAGGAGAGGGGATTACCTCGCTGCCAGGGACGCGCGCGTCCATGACTACGGACGACAAAACTCCGTCCTGGCGCAGAAGACGAAGCTCAGAGGACTTTATCACGGACGCGCGCCACACACCATTGGTGACGCGAGTGCCCGTGCCCTTCTTCTTTCCTGTGGCGGCGGTGCTGGCGCTCGCAGCGGCGGAGCCACCCTTCTTCTTCATGGTAGCCGTGACAGCAGCAGAGTCGGCCGCAACACCTCCTTTCTTCTTCCCCATTGCGCGGCGGCGGTGTGACCGGAGGAAGTAGCTAGGAAAAACACGGAGCTGGTCCAGCGCCGCGAAGGAAAGGAGCAGCAGCAATGGCGATGGAGGCAAAGGAAAAAAAGAAGCAGATGTGAAATTCACCGTCGCTGCATCGCTACTTAACCCCCTAGAAGATGCAATCCAACGGCTAAGGAAAACCCTATCAGACGCGTGGCATTCATCGTGCTCGACACGTGGAGGACCTGAAGCACGAACCGTCCCCTACTACTCCCATTACACGCGGAAATCGAGGAGGCGCAGTTAAAACAAAGATTACGCACGCCCGGTCAAATCAGAGTCAGGAAATGGGACCCACCGCTCTTCACGTCCCGTCAAACTCGCTCACGTGGGCAACTGAGGTCATGGAATCGTCAGCACTCACGTCATCCAAAATTATGCAGCAGAAGATTTCGACTACTTTAGTTCTTGCTCGAGTCTTCGACTCCACCAAGCACTCGGGGGCTACTCCCATAGGGAGCGCTAGTCGCGCACCCTACGATTTTTCTTCTTCTTTTTACAGGAATGTGGACAATCAAAGCAAACCCAACCAATCGAAGCACGATTCGATTATGGACATGGGTTACTCCCATAGGGAGCGCTGGAAGCAAATTCAACTAAAACATGCAAACAAAAGACAACAGCAGTCGCAAAAGTTCTTTAGTCCCTTCATGAGTCTTTGTCTCAACTAGGCACTCAGGGGCTACTCCCAGAGGGATCGCTGGTCGTGCACCCTATGATTATTTGTACATCGTATTGTGTGTTGATAACATCCACACTCGAAACTTATGGCGACACCGCCTCATGATTTCTCCCTGCAAAGAGATTACGTCTCCTGCGTTACCCGAATCATCTCCGCGATGACAAAATTCGGATGCCGCGCTTGCAGCGTGAAGATAAGACCTGAGTAAGGCCTGGCAAAGCATTTACTGCGCACTACTAGAAATATATCCGTGCCAACTGGTACGATGAACATGCCTTGATGGACGCGTCGAGTGCTCACACCCATATACTAGAATTCGACTCCTGTAATACCTCCGTGGCTTGAGTCAAATTACACCAGCACTTTTCCGGATTCAAGTCCGGGGACTCGAGTTCGAGTAGATGGCGTTGTTTTACCCTAAGGTAGTTAACTGATATCGATGCATCGGCTAAATCAGGCACGCACATCAACAAATCCCTATGACATAAGCAAAGCAGTCGAAAAACATACTCACCCATGCACTCGAAAGGCTTCATAAAGTCCCCAGTCGAATATGCGATTCCACTGGACACTCGGGGGCTACTGACATGGGTATACCCTATAGGTACTCGAGCTTGGTATATACGGCATGAATACAGCGGGAGCCCACGGTGTCGTCAAGGCCCAAACAGAGGACTCGAGTAACTTAAGGACTCTCGATTGCTTGAAGAACAAGAAGAAGCTAAAAATAGAAAGTTCAAAGGGGAAAACCCTAACCTGTAACCGAATCGACCTGTCACCCGAGACCTAGCCTATCTATATAAAGGCTAGGAGGGGGCAGCGAGGAGAACACACGCAACCCTAGTTTCCACAACCCTCGCCAGATTGCATCTGCGCACCATTGTAATCCTCGATTCCTTTGATAATTCCACGAGCAGACAATCAGGAGTAGGGACCTCTATGAGGCTAGAACCTGGGTAAATCTTCGAGTCCCCTATGTGCTTGTTTGCTAGGTGATAGATGTCTCCAGCGCTCCCTCCTTCTCCAAAACCCAAGTCCATAACAATGGGCATTGATGAGTTAAACCCTCGTCACTTACTGTTGTTGGATCAAAAAAATTACTTTTTTCTTCCTTTATTGTTTTAGATGATGAACACAAGGAGCCGAACTCGTGCTCGTGCCACTGCTAGCGCTTCTCGGGCTGTCACTCAAGAACGCATGGGGATACGGTTCAGGAATGAGCTCCAACGCAAACGCTTCAACAAGATCAAGAACCACGAAGTGAAGGCCACCATGTGGGCTTGCCCCATTATATTGAACCAACTCGGTATTTCTGATGACTTTAATTTACTTTGCAATAGAGCTAGCCTGCAAAACTTTGTGTACAATGATGTGCCTACTTATTGCCGGTTAACCACTGAATTTCCAAGTTCGTTGCAAAGCATTGTTAAACTATGGCAAGGAGAGGACACGATTTCTTTCCGACTTATGAACAACAACTACACTTTAACACTAGATGAATGGTGTGCATGTTTTAATTTCCCAAACAATGATGTTAATGCTTTACGCGCATCCTTTACTGGCTTAATTCCTTCTCCTAAACAATATTATAATGGAATGAGTTTCACTACTAGAGTAAGCAAGGGGAAGAATATTCAACATCCTGCAATTCGCTATTTGTTCTATGTTATTGCTAACACCTTGCAGGCACGTAATGAGTTCACAAGACTCAATGAGGAGGACATCATAGTCCTTGCAAAGGCTGCTTACATCAACAGCAACTTGTCAGTCAACTTGGGCACAATCCTTGTGCGCTACCTGGAGCACCAATCCTCCCAAAGCCAAGGACCAATCACGGGTGGAGGCGTCATCACCATGCTCGCCAATGCCCTAGGCATCGACCTAGGTGAGTTGCAACCTGTACTAGGTGAACGACGTATTGGTTTATCTACTTTAAAGGCTTGTGGAATGCTCACTAGGAGAGGTGTTGTTTATTACCTGCATATTGCTGGAGATGGGCATATATATCCCGCTTCTATGCCTAATGGTATTTTCTCTATCGAGGAAGGATGTTTGCTATATGACTTGCAGGTTGAGCAACACCAATTCGTGGAGGAAATTCTGGATGAGGATGAGGACCAAGAAGAGGAGCAAGAAGTTCCTCATCAAGAGGAGCATCCATCAACCCGGTTTGCTACATACCAAGACTTCCAAGAACTTGGAGGGACTGTTGAGAGGATGCATAGCCTCTCTCTGAACCTCTAAGAATCAACTAGTAACCTCTCAACTCAATTTGCAAACTAGAGTTCCGACTTTTTCCTGCCACCACAATGATTTGAAGGGCTTGCAAAAGCCTAAGATTGGGGAAGTTTCCTCATGTATCTTTATTTGGCGTTCATTTGCTTTTATTTATTTACAGGTTGTGTTTTTAATTCGAGTTTATAAGCACTCGTGTTGGTTTCCCAACAATTTATCTTTAGTTATTTTTATTTGCTTTCGAGATTTTCTAGCTAGGCTTTGAATCCAATTTTCTATTTTTTAATTCCCTCTCTTAAAAACAACAAAAATATTTCTCCATTTTCTTTATTTTCCCTCTTTCTTTTTCTTTCCGCCTCGAGGTTCTCATGTATTTGCAGGAGAGTGATCGACTTCGAGTTTCCAAGAAACAAATAAAAAAGGAAGAGAGAAGTGGAACCAAACATGAGAGGTACGTCTTATGGCTCCCCACTTTTGTAAGTTTGAGAAACCCATGCTAGTTAGTAGTAAATGTTGAGATATTATATTGTTGGAGTGAGTCTTTGTATTGTAGTAAGATTTTCGTTTTCATGGATATTTAATTGGGTACGTTTTGTTCCAGCTCTCATAATTAACATGGTCTTGCCTAAAAATTGCTAAAGAATTGTAATCAGAAAAAGTCTCACAATTGAAGGCTTGGGTGTTGTAGTGTTTAGTCTTGAAGGCTTATTTCTAGAGACACTCAACACCACTGAAAATGCTGATTGACTTGATAGCTCTTTTTAAAAGGATTTGTTCGATTGAATTAATGTTTAACGGTTTTTGTGAGCATGCCAAAGTTTGACTTGTTAATCATAAGAATAATATTATTTTATGCGTGTCAAACTTCATGGGATGCCAACAACTCCACTGGCCTACAAACAATCTTCATGGAGGAAACTCCTAGATTTCGGCTATGAGTTGATTAAACACTTGTAGCAGCAATGCTATAGTGGGTAAGATTATTGGCACTCCCGGGTAGTTGTGTTCATGATGGAATTACTCATCTGGCTATTATAAGTAATCATTATGCAAAAGGAACAAAAACCTTAGTGATTCCACGAGTGTCCATCACAACCCGAAAAAATAAAACAATTTTTTGGCATGCTCTTAATTACTCAAAAACTGAAATTCTTGAAGGACAATGAATAGAAAAGTAGTGCTTGAAAAGTCTTGATTTATTGATGTGGGAGAATTGAGATACTCTAGTATATATATGCTTTTCATGACAACTCTCACACTCTCAATTTACATGATTATACTTTATTGTTCAAAGGCAAGCCTATGTGTTGATTACATGACATGGAATAAAGTTTACTCATTTGAATCATCCATGTTAAATAATTTGTTGTGCTATAAGGATGCATAAAACCCGTATGATATGCTTGCCATTACTCTATCTATGCTGAAATTTTTCAGATTTATGAAGTGGAGGAAGCATGAGACTATCAATCATGAGTAAGATCATCATCTCGTTATTTCAGTTTAAATGATGGATTCCTTTTTGATTTTGGTTTTCTTGCTCGGGGACGATCAAGTTTAAGCTTGGGGAGGTTCATGGCTCTGAAATATATCCATCTACGTTCACTTTTAAACTGGATATTATTCACAATTTTGATGAAATATCTCTCTAAACCCTGCCACTAATACCTCATATTCAAAGGGGTATGCAATCCTTTATTTCTATTTCTTCCTGCGTAGATAATGACGTTTTATGATGGGAATCACTACATTAAAGTCAAAGATACGAGATTTCCAACAACCAGAAGAAACCAGGAGTCGTGGATCGGAGGTAGATGCTATAACGACCAAGTATACGACCGGAATAAAATTCTGGCTGTATAGTTCCGGTTGTATAGTTGGCACCACCACCGCTAGGTCAAACAGAGGAACTTCCGTGAAGGGACCCTATATTAAGAGGCCTCGGGCGACAAGAAACGGGCGCTCGCAGAAACCTTCAGCCACCCCCCAAATCTCCATCCACAACACTGACGAGCCACTGGAGGAATAGACTTAGATCTAATCTCTCCACCACCATAGCCATATTCCACCACTTGTAATAGTAGATCTCTTCTTCGATTGGTGACATTGTAAGACTATTTGCTATCAATCTCATGATTTCTACTCCAATGTTTATGATCTTTGATCTTATCTCTATGTGTGAGTAATTCTCCTTGGGCTAAGGGCTTTAGCCTAGCCATGTAGCTTTATGTGCATGTTATTTATCATAGATGGGATCATGTATTAGTTTGTATGACATGATGATTATTGTGTCCTCTCTTGCCTCAGTCCAAGGACTTGTCAGGTACCCAAGACCTCGAGGATTGAGCCAGGTATAGGGAGTATGAGTAATGACTAATCTGCAGGTTGGGAACCCAGTGATAGAAGGGGTTGTATGGTTGTATGTGAGGGATTTACTTGGGATAGGCGGTGACATCACTATGCATATCATTAGTTCTCTTTCTTCTATGGATGAGACTAGTAGGTTATTGCTATAAGCGGTTGCGGAGGCAATAGCAATTATGGATGCAATACCCACATATAATTTATCTTGCTCTCTAACAATTACATGCATACTTTATTTCTATCTTTTATTCCCATCGGATGTTTTACACAACTATAGCTGAAACTTAATTCCCTAGGCCCTCTCCCTCCATCATCGACAAAAAAAAGACGCAAACTCTTGGTCTGGTAAAAACACAAAAGGAATTCTAAAACCTCCGAAGGTCCATTAAAGTAACTTCACTACGCTTCTGCTTCCCGAGGATTCGATAAACCTAGGTCTACTAGGAAAAAGAGCTATAATACATCCGTAATCCGGATTGAAGGTATCAAGCATACACTAGTGACCTGCGACGATTGACCATGTTACTCCTTATATCTTGATACAAGAGATCCATAACATCAATCTTTCTTTCCTTCCTTTGTAGGATAAACCAGACGAGGTTTTTTGCATATCCACGTATGCTAGAGGAGTCTCCCGACTTTGGGAACAAGCTCCAACAAAAAAGATTGTGCAATGTGTCAAAGAAAGGCAAGAGGCCACCAATTTGCCCATGCACAACAACATTACCCTTAGGATAGGAATATGGATGATAGCAGCCATTTAGTTCATCAGGCTTCTTTATGCAATCATCATGGAGATGGATGGAACTAGTATCATCTGGATCACCCATATTGATTCCAAGAGCTGCAGCAAATTCACTAAGTGGGCACGGTATTCTTTATTATCGATCATTGACCAAAAATGCCTAGAATCATCCTTCTCAAAAAGAGCGTACAATAGAATTGTATGACCACTTGTTCGTTGTAGTGACACTTGAACTCCATGATCTTAACTAAGCCTAGGCGATCACATGTTTCAAATATGTTGACAAATCTTTACTTGTTTTTCTTGATGTGCTCAAAGTCGATTGCCCTTTGAGGAGAAACCTTAGTTTTAAGTTGGAGAATCATCTCAAAGACCTTCTGCTGATTTAATCTGTGGAACCATCTGTTGGTACCTTTATCTCTCCTAGCCTCATACTGATTTCATCCCAACGAAGAGCTTCGTACTGGCGCTTCGGCAATTTCATCAAGCTTCTACTTTTTTCAGGCAATGCTACTTTGGGAGCTCCGATTATGACCTTCTTTGTGGCGGGGTTTGATGAGCTCACTGCCATATCAGTTGCATCTCTCTTTGTATCATTTATTTTACGATTTGTCCTCCTATTCACCTCAGTCATCGCAACCACGTGCCTATTCCCTTCCTTCTTCACAACCTCGTGCCTTTTCCCTTTCTTCTTTGCAACCTCATGCTCACTTAAACCTATCGTATGAGATAAAAACTATAGGAAATATGAACTCTAGGAAATATGAACATATCTGTTATGTATACTTTATTCAAGTGTGAGTTAGATAAATATATTAAGATGCAATTGAAGGAGATACGCCCTAGAGGCAAATAATAAATAGGTTTTCATTGTCATATCTCAATTAGTTTATAATAGTTTCATATTGTGCTATAACTGTACCAAGTAAAAACATTGGTATAGGTGTGGTATGAAACAACCAAGTCCCTAGTAGCCTCTATTCATACTAGTTCGTTGGTCATCAGGATGATCTGGGTTTCAAGATCATGGGCATTTATGCCAATTGACAACAGGGTCATATCATTGGAGAATGATGTGATGGACATTCCTCGAAGGATTGCAACACGATCAAGTCATATAGTTCATTATTGCAACAGCCAAATCTAGACTCCTTTTCCTTAGACCGTGAGCTCATATTACTCACTGTTTCGCGAGGTTACTTTGACTGCATCAAACATCATCTGGTAATACGGTGACCATAAAGGTGTACGTTGGGTATTCCAAAGGAACAGTAGATGACATGTGACTGCAAGACCGTGATTTGTTCACACACATGACGGGTAAAGATACATACGGCCGCCTTGGTGAGATTATATCCATAAATGTTGCAACATGTGACTCGGTCATGGGGATGTAATATCACGATAGCAAGTAAAACATAACTTGTTGTTAATGAGATTGAACAAGGTATGGGATACCAATGATCGGATCTCGGACAAGTCGTATTAAGAAACAAAAGGAAATTGGATGCTACATTTACCGGTTCAAACGACATTGTCATCAGGAATGCATAGGGGTCACATGGACATCCATGGTCCCTCTGTTGATCATTGATATAGATCATGTCTAGAGCATTCCCAAGATGTGAGGGCATACACTTAAGGGTATGATGAGAGCGATCATTCGTAAGATGGAATCACAGTAGAGAAAGAGAAAGCCGGAAATGTTCCGCCGAGATATCTGAAGTTGTTCGGAGAAGGAATAAAGGAAAAGACCGGAAAAGTGTTTTCAGATAAATGGGAATTTAAATATACATTTATTATATGTTAATTATAAATTAATATATTCTAAATAATATTAAAATTAAGATTTATAAAAGCAACTTTCATATTAGGCCAAATCCCCGGAGGGAAAAGGCCTAAGAGAAAATCTGCAGAAAAAGGAAAAAGGACAAGGCCCACGTGGGTGGCAAACATTAGCCACCGCACAGGGGCAGAGGAATGCAGGATGCCGCGCCTGGGCAGTGGGGCACCAAGCTGGGCCATCGAGCCTAGCCGGCCCACCCGGCTGCAGCCGCAGGCCTCTGTCGTGCAAGGCAGGCAGGCCGCGTGCGTGCGCCAGGCCGGCCCACTCGGGCACGTCGTGGGTAGCTGGCCGTCGCTGCCTCTAGCGGGCTGCGCGGTCAGGCTGGCCCACCCGGGGCTACTGCCCGGCTGCTTCCCTGCCGCCTGGCTGGGGATGGGCCGTTGGCTGCCGCCACCGCTAGGTTGGCGCGCTGGGATGCCTAGGCCCACCCGGGTTGGCTTCCCCTTTACTTGATGGGCTTATCAGAATCAGCCCATCCGGTTGGACGAACATCCTGCTGATTTTTCCTTTACTAATAGTCCCACATTGCTAACCGAATGAGGAGGGCACACCCCCTCTGCCTATATAAAGGGGTGCCCATAGGTGGGATTAGTACACACAATTAGAGGAGACTTTTAGTTGACTTTCTCCCTTCCTCTTTCTATACCTTGTGACCATGGCCCCAAGTCTGGGCTGTGCGAACGAGGCACACCTACAACACACCGTTGTGCTACAGGGATTCCTAGACGGATATCAACTTCCGCACTCCCGATGAGATTGGGAATACGGAGGTCTCATCGTACACCAGATGTGTACGAAGAAACAAGGCGTAACCCTTGGGGCGCTTAAATGTCGTGAGCCGGAGCTGCTCCACGATGAAGAAGGAGCAAGGGGTGACATGCGAGGAGCTTCGCGAGCTTGAGGTCGGCTACGAGTTCGACTACATCAACCATGTTCCTCTCGAAACGTTAACCACGTACGATCTACAAGGGTATGTATTCTATACGCTTGGCCATTACCGCATTACTATATAGATAGATCATAGGCAGTTTAGGGTGTTCCAACATAGGAAATTTTTTATTTTCTGCTACGGATCCCCTTTAGTGGTATCAGAGCCGATCTATGCATAGGAGTGTTGTACGGCCAGTAGGCACATGTATTGTGCGGGCATTGATCCCTTAGTTTTTACCCTCTAATGTGTACTTGTTTATATCGCGGTATTGTTTGATGAAGCGGCCCAGACCGACCTTATGCGTATTCATACACGAGACTGGTTCCACGCTCAACATACGGCTTGTACCGTATAAGTGGCTAGCAGGTGTTTGTCTCTCATTCGATAGTTGATATAGCATTTACAACGGAGGGCCCCGAAAAGGGTGTAGTAGATATAACTGCTGGATCCATGTTGTGGTTGGAAAGTTCGTAGTTTAGAAACAGTTCTATTGCGAAATCCCTAACAACCACGTAAAACTTGCAAAATATAAAGTAGAGGCGTCTAACTTTGTTTTGCAGGAGGGCATGTAGTTTGATATGGTATTGGTCGTTATGAACGTAAAGTAGTTTCCTTTTATGTTACTAAGTTACGTAGTAATAGCCATTGTTCTGATGGACAACCGGGTGGTGGCGTCGTGGACTTGGCGTCAAACCAAGGGCAAGATGGATATCATTCCAGAGCGCTCGATGGAGATCAAGGCGCAAGAAGAAGGACCATATCATTTCACAATATACATATGATGTTGATACCTGTTTTACATCTTATTGTGTGCTAGTATTAGATACTCAACGGTAGCAAATAAGATAATCCCTATTTAATTCCAATGATCCTGTTCCCCTTATGTGTGCACCACCAAGAAAGTTTTTCATTATGAGGCCGGACGTGATGATCGGGGGATAGACATAACTACGTTCACATACAGTGGGTGTAATCCATGTTGCACAGCGAATACACACAAGTTAGATTTGGCGAGCCTAGCATGTAACATACATGGCCTCGAAACACAAGAGATCGAAAGATCTAGCATGAGTCACATGGATGATGTGATTGACATTAGGGAATGTCTACCTTTGAGGCTGCACTGATGGCCGTGATGATCGGGGGAGGTGGAGAGGATTGGGATCATGTGATCACTAAAATCATCAAGGGGATGACAATTTTAGTGGAGATCAATTATAAATTGAACTCTTATTATGAACTTAGTCTGGATGTCTATTTGCAAATATCTTAGTAGATCTTGGCCTATCCCATTGAGGTCCTTTGCGACCATGGGAAATTCTTGTGTGATTTGGAACTTAGCAAAAGGGTCCAACTTCGTAGATTAATACCCACGCCTGAGGGATATCCTCGTAAAAGGTGATCTTCTCTTCTTGATACAATAACCATTAGGAGATAATCCGATGACTCTGTGATGCTTGTGTTTTCTCCATTATCATCCAATAAGCCATTCTCCATTCGATGGAGAGTTGGACTGCAATTTTGTATTATGCAAAATCTTGCACATAACGTATGAGCCGTTGGATGGGTTTTCCTCCATCATGGATGAAAACAGAATGTTTGAAAAAACACTTAGCGATCTTGCATTAGAGTTGAGAACTCTTAGAAGGGCTTGATTTCAATGGAGGTCATGGATGAAAAGGTATACAAATTATAAATGTGGTTCTTGCAAAACTCATTGTAGTTTTCAAAGTATTCGATACTTGTCCCGTTTTGTGAAAACAGGATGGTCTACTTGATAATTGCTGGAGTTGAGGCAATGAGGCTTGATGACGACAAGAAAAAGGGTTGATGACCGACATCACCCCTTTCCTCAAAGATTATCATTTGGATTAGTGGGCTTGAATATAAATTTGTAATCCCTATTTGTGTGTCTTTCTTTTGGCGAGACGATTATTCATTTGAACGAGTTACAAGACAGTTGTACTATTCTTATGAACAATACCGTTATGGTCACATTATGATTATAAATGAATGATTCTCATCACTATGTTAATGATAATAGTTTAAGCATTTATAAAGAATTAGAATGCTAAAAGATATCCAAAGTTTAATAATGAAATGACACTATAGTTTAAGTCATTTTGGTTATTGCATGTTCTTAATGAAGATCGGGGTCCTAGATGTTTAATCTAGAGACTTTGCAAAACCATGCCTCATTGGGTAGAATGACTAAAACTCCGTGTTCTGGTAAAATGGTGATATGCGAAGAAATGTTGAATCTTATACATAGTGATGTATTGTATTTTCAACAAGATAGTGGAAACCATTGGTTAATTGTGGAATTAAGTGAATAAGCATATTTACTTAATGCAACATGAAGTTTGAAATTATTTGAATTGTTCAAATGAGTTTGCAACAAAGGAGGATATTGAATTAACAAATGTATTCGATTTGATCGACATGACTAAAGTATTTAAGTTAACTTTGGCATAAAAGGACGTGTGAAAGATGTTTCACAAATTATGATAATTGGACAAATTCAAAGTGTATTGAAATGTCTAAACATCATAATCAATATGTATTAAATACATATGGTATAAAATTATCTCTTATCAGGGTTATAGTTATCGTTTAGAGTTAGAAATCGAAATAAGCAAACACTCATTTAAAATAAAAGGAACATCTAAAGATTCGTGGAAACAACACCATAAGAGTTATGGCATGTTCGATTTTCTGGTGATTTCGAGAAATCAAAGTCGTGGCGAATAAACAAGTCTTTTTAGAGCATTCTTAGGAAGTTATGAATGCATCGTCCACAAGTGGCAAACCTACTGTTGTTCAAAGTTGATGTGTCTTGATGAAGATACAGGTGGAAGAAAGTAAAAGAGCAAAACAAGGTATTATACCTTACCTCCTGATTGTTGAGTGGTGCAACAGAATTTGTTCCGTGAATCCAAACTTTACATATAGAGGAGAAACTAATGATAATGATCATGAAGTTTCAGCGAATACTTTTACTAAAGAAAGTAGGATTCAACGTTATATTCTGCAAGTCTGCGGAATTATATCATTAATTCACTTGTCATGTTTTGAACAAGACATACCTACCAAATACAAAGAAGCGTGATGGACCTAAGAACGAGAAATGAATGGTCATTGAAATCTCGTTAGTGGAATTCTCGATGATGGTGACTAAGGAATTTTGGAGTGCCCAAGATTATCGAGAGGACCTGGATTTGAGTGGGAGCAAATCAGCTTGGCTGAATCATAATATGTAGCTGACATATTTTGAGTGGGAGCTAAGTGAAATCCCTGGATCTCAAATATGGATGCAATATTTGAGTGTTAGCATGAAATCATTCTAGGATATGTGGACAACATATATGAATGATGTGATTGGTGTTAATAACATTTAATTAGATAAATAAGGATGAAGTTGAAGTTATTAAACGATGAGATCTATTGAGATAGATTGGTGAGTTTAATAAAAATCAAATATCGAATGCTTCCTGGACTTGATTCTGAAAGATGTTCAGAATGTCCTGAAACAAGATTCTAAAGAAGCTCAGAATGGAACAAGGTAAGAAAGAAGTTCTTACTATATGAAGCATTGAGTTGGTATTGCAACTATGGTTTAAAGAAAGAAAGAGATGTGTTCCATCTCCTATGCCTCGGTCATAGGTTCTTCCATACAACCATATTGAATACTCGACGTAATGTGACCCGAGGTTCTGGTTGGAAGGACTAGCTCTTAACTGTAAGAACATGCCTTGGAGTGATTCCTGATCACTGAACCAGAATTAAGTTTGTACTTAAATGGCAAAAAGCAAAGTAAGTGGCATAGTTGCATTTCATCCACTAGGATCTACATAGATATAGAAGTATAGAGGCTCCATCTGATGTGATGTATAATGTTATGGCGGGGCTAGTTCTCTTTTAACATAGAATGATGAGTCCTAGGGCACAGTGCCCATGAGAAAGCCCTCGAGGTTAATCTAGAGTCATTATAGGCTCCTGGAAACTGGCCTCGTTCTACTGCCATAACTGCAGTATATACACAAAGGATAGCAAAGTGTGTTTCGAAGTTTAGATGACAATAGTGAAAACGACCGTCATTCTAAAGTCATTATTGTTTCCCGAGGTTGCTTTGACCGCATCAACCGTCATCTAGTAATAAGGTGACCATAAAGGTGTACGTTGGGTATTCCAAAGGAACAGTAGATTACATGTGACTACAAGACAGGGATTTGATCACCCACATGACGGGTAAAGATACATACGGTCGGCTTGGTGAGATTACATCCATAAATGTTGCAACATGTGACTCGGTCACGGGGATGTAATATCACGGTAACAAGTAAAATAGAACTTGTTGTTAACAAGATTGAACAAGGTATGGGATACCAATGATCGGATCTCGGACAAGTCGTATCAAGAAACAAAAGGAAATTGGATGCTACATTTATCGGTTCAAACGACATTGTCATCAGGAATGCATAGGGGTCAGATGGACATCCCTGGTCCCTGTGTTTATCATTGATATAGATCATGTCTAGAGCATCCTTGAGCCGTGAGGGGATACACTTAAGGGTACGATGAGAACGATCATTCGTAAGATGGAATCACAATAGAGAAAGAGAAAGCCGGAAATGTTCCGCAGAGATATCCGAAGTTGTTCGGAGAAGGAATAAAGGAAAAGTCCGGAAAAGTGTTTTCGGATATATACATTTATTATATGTTAATTATGAATTAATATATTCTAAATAATATTTAAATTAATATTTATAAAAGCAACTTTCATATTAGGCCAAATCCCTGGAGGAAAAAAGCCTAAGAGAAAATCTGCAGAAAAAGGAAAAAGGAAAAGGCCCACGTGGGCGGCAAACATTAGCCACCGCACGGAAGCGAGGAATGCAGGTTGCCGCGCCTGGGCAGTGGGGCGCCGAGCTGGGCCGTTGAGCCTATCCGGCCCACCCGGCTGCAGCCGCAGGCCGCTGCCACGCAAGGCAGGCGGGCCTCATGCGTGCGCCAGGCCGGCCCACTCGGGCGCGTGGTGGGCAGCTGGCCATCGCCGTTGCCTCTGGCGGGCTGCGCGGTCAGGCTGCACTAGTGCACACCCCCCTCTAACACCGGTTTGGAGGGCCCTCTAACAGCGGTTGTAGAACCGCTGTTGAGGGTTCGGTGTTAGAGGGGCCCCCCCTTTAACACCGGTTCTTATACGAACCGGTGTTAAAGGGTGGCGCACGTGGGGCTGCCGCAGGGCTCAGGGCCCCCCCTTTAACACCGGTTCGTAACACCGGTTCGTAACACGAACCGGTGTTAAAGGTTCTGTGCCGCGGCAGGAAAAGGAGATAAATCTCTGCCGAGGCAGGAAAACGGCCTAAATCTCTGCCGCGGCAGAGTTCTACCCCTGCCCCGTTCTGGGCGTATTTCTGCGGCGCGGCGGGGACGGGGAGGGGGGAGGGGAATCGATCGGGAGCGGTATACACATACATCGTCATCAGTACATACGAGTACATGAATAATTAAGCAACCATTATTATACACAACATCGCCATTGTGTGGTATTCTCCGTAAACATTGAAGCATCAAGTACAAGACAAACACGTTCAAGCATATATACAACGTTCATTTTGGTGGATATCTAAAGAGTTCTCCGCCAGGCGTGACGACCTCATCAAGTATGAACCCCGCCAATTCCTCTTGAATGGCTCGTATGCGGTCAAATGGTAGGAGTTCGTCCCGCATCCGTTCGATCTGAATATATATGAAGAATGGGGTCAATATATATATAAGAATAAAACTCAACACAATTGATGGTAATAAAATAATGTTGTATACTTTGTTTACTTACTCTAAGTTGTTCTAGTGCGGCTTGGCTCGTCGCACATATCGTGTTGCGAATGAACTCGTAAACATAGTACCCACATAAGTTATTGCCGTGTCCCTGATGCGCGCACTTTACGAGAATAGAGAGTTCAATCAAAATAATAATCAATAAAGCATGATATAATGGAATTGGAAGCAGAATCAAAGAGATACGCAGACCTAGCTAGCTAGTATTACTTACATTTTGGCCTACAAATTTTAGTTCTTCTGACCATTCACCCACGGCCCTGCCTGTGAACCTTTTCCAAACCCTGTCCGGCAAAGAAAATGGATAAAGGAGTAATTAATTACTTGTTGTCACGAAAGTTGCTGATCTAGTGCGATAATATGATTGAAATTACCTCTGGAGCATCTCTCTAAAGTCTTCCCATAGCTCTTTTTCTTTTCGTAACGAGTCCATGACAAGGACTTTTCCTAAGTCAGGTTGAATGACTAGCAGAATAAAGTGGAACCTACGCACGCATAACTCATCATCAGTTACACTTAACATCGAGTAAGCCAAAACAGAATGTGTACAAGAGAGGGTAACAGTTCTCACGAGAAGTTGTAAGGCAATAGTATTTCCCTTTTGGTTTGTTGTCTCAGTAAAGACCTTAGCAATAAATCTTCTGTTTGCCCGGGTTTGGTTCTTACCACTTCTTCATGAACTCTATTTGGGTCAACGAACCCAATGTCAAAAGGTCCTCCTTTCATGCATTCCATAACCTTTTTCCTGCATAATAGTATATACATATATGGTGAGCATATATATATATACATGCAATTAATGAAGTGAATGAGATGAGATAGAAAATATAGAAATAGTACTTACACACAATAAAGGCTGATGGCAGCTTTGTCGAGTTCCTTCTGATTGAATAGAAAATACAAGTCTTGAATGTTGAAGTCGATCTCGTCGTCTCCGCACAAGAAAATCTCATCTCTTATATGCGTCGTGATTCATTCTTCCTTTCTCGTCTTGCAGAAATCAAGGTACCACTTGTGCAATCTTCGCATCTTTGTTGGTAGATTCTTGAGCTCCTCTTTCTTGACGAGATTCTTCCCATACTTCCATGGCTGTATGGGGTTGGCATCGCATTTGGGCAAGTTGTCTCCCATGATGTTCATGTATGCAATGTAAGTCATCCCCATCTCATTGGCCTTTCTTTGTAGCTCTGCCTCGTAATCATTTACGGGAGGAGCGTCCCGTGTGTCGAACACTTGGAGCGGGGCGCATGATTGGTTTTCCTGCTCTCCGAGCATGGGAATTGTTTTCTGGGGTGCCGCACGACTGCTACTTTCAGTCTCCCTACGGCCTTGCATCCGCCTTCAAAATCTGGCGCTCGTAGTCCGGCACAAGTGGGGTTTCAGGTTTCAAAAGATTTTTGTAAAACTTCTCCACCACCGCCGGATCTATTTTCTCCTTTGGCTCGGCCCGTCTAGGTGCAAAGAATTTCTTGACCTCTTATTCCGAGATCCTATTGGTCTCCTCGTCGCTGCGATTCCACGGTAAAACCGGCAATGGCTTGGCGGAAGGCTGCGGGACATAGTTTTTTGAACTCTTTGTGGCAGTGCTAGTGATGCTCTTCGTGGCAGTGCTCTTCCGCTTACGCTGAGGAGATGGCTGAAGCGCCGGAGATGGCTGGCGCGCCGGATATGGATGGCGCGCCGGAGATGGCTGCCGCGCAGGAGATGGCTGAAGCGCCGGAGATGGCTGCCGCGCAGGAGATGGCTGAAGTGGCTCAGACTGCTGACGCTACGGAGACGGCGGGGGTGCCAGTGGCCTCCAATTTGGAAGAATGATGTGTTCCTTCTTCCAAAGAATGGTTGTTTTCACTGCAAATTTGAGTTGAGTTTCCCCTTCACCTGTAGCATGGTCAAGCTGTGCTTCCTCATATTCCTTCACAACCTCATCCACCCCGACAATAGCATAGCCATCTAGAATCGGTCGGCAGTGGTAAGTTCCACCAGCTACAGGAGGTAAGGCATAGCCGACAGCCACCTTAATGGATAAGCCCATTAATCTCACATGCAGCTCAGCGTGTTCGCTCTCCGTGATCTCATCCACGGGGTATCGAGGACCCGCCATTTCAAGCGTGGGCTGCACGTTCTCCGTGGAAGCCACGCTGCTTTTCCGTGCAGAGTCTGGGCCACCGGCAGCTTCCAATGCAGGCTCTTCGTGCCGCTGAGATGGGCCGGTACCTTGATGGCTCTGTTGTGCATTCACTTGCGCCAGCAGCGCCACAAGTGCATGTTCTATCTGTGTCATCCGCTTTGTACGCTCTTTTTCTTTTCTGCCGTGCCATCTGTAAGAGTCGCTCCACTCGGCAAACCCATCCTTCCACGTCATACCCCCTGTGCCTCGTGCATGTCCAGGGTGTTCTTTTTTACCGATGGCGCGTGTGAGCTGGTCATTCTCTCTGTCGGGATGGAAGGTCCTGGCGGCTGTTTCCTCGTATGCCGTGATGAGTTCAGTGACGGGTTTGGCAAGGAGGGTTGGGAAGATACACAATCCTGATTCTGGGTCCAACCATGCCCCGATTCCGTAGAACCAAGTCTTTGCACGTAGGTCCCACCCATGTGTCTAGGGTGTGATCCCTCTGTCGCGCAGGGCCTTCTCAGCTTCCCCCCACTTAGGCCTCTGAGATATGTAGCCACCTGACCCTGTCCTCTGGTGATATTCCTTCTTCTAGGCATTTAGCATATTGGTTTCTGACCTCTTTGTAGCTATAGCACCTTCCTTGTATGCCACAAATTCGTGCTAGTGAGGTCTTATCTTCGCATAATATGCGTCTTCGAAATATGGAGTCTCGCGAGCTTTGACAAATTTGTTCAATTTTGTCTTCTAGTTGCGGAAAGCATCAGCCATCTTCTTTAGAGTCCACTCTTTGACCTTTTCCTTTATAACCGGTTTGTTTTCATCCTCCTCTGGCGGAAGGGTGAAATTTACCAACAGCGAATTCCAAAGCGTTTCTTTGGATCTTTCATCGACAAAGGTACCGTCTCCCTTCTTTGTCTTATTCCAATATTCAATTATGATTGGGATTTGGTCCCTAACAAGAACTCCAGCCTGACGTACAAATTTGTCTGTGGCCTTCTTGGGCTCCATCGGCCTGCCATCAACACGGACTGCTTCGATCGTGAACTTTGCACGATCTTTCAACCGATGGCTCGCGCCTCGCTTGCTCTTTTTCGTAGAAGAAGATGGTTGCTGGCTGGTCGATCCAGAGGGCTAAAAGAAGAAAGAAGCGTTAATTAATACATGTAGAAGAAGATTGTTGGTGGAAGTCAGCAGAGGCTTAATCAATGCATATACCTCGCCGGACTTTGTAATCACTAAATTGCGTTCACCGGAGTCTTCATCTTCTCCATGACTACTTGAGTTGTCATCATGTCCCTCCAAGTTCAGATATTGTGAGGTGTCCTCATCGATAATGTTCTCCATTATTTGTTCTTCTTCAAGGTTTCTACTAAGTGGATCCATAGTTTCTAAAACAATAATATTATCTAGAGTAAGAGAGTAAACATTCAAGTGGACTTGGATTCATACACAAATATACATATTATTCATACAAAAATACACAAATAAATACACAAATGAAATTAAAACCCTAAGGATGCTTGATCATTTTAAACGAGTTTCGAGGGGTCCAAACCCTAATTCGGAGAAATCCCGGATGCATATGAGAGGGGCTAGCTACGGTGGCTAACCGGAGGATGCTCCAGAAAGCGGCGGCTGGCGGCGCTGGAGAGCGACCTAGTGCGTGCGAGGTAGCAGGTTCGCCTCAGCGTGATGCGGCCTACCTAAAACGGGCGGCGCCACTACCTAGGGGTCACCGGAGCGACGTTAACGACGACGGCCAGCGGCGGCGCTTGCAGAGCAGCGAGGTGACGACCCTAAACTAATACTAACTATAAAATATACTAAATAACCCTACACTAAATACACTAAACTACACTAAATAAATAACCCTAAACTAAAAAACCCTAAACTAAATAAATAACCCTAAACTAATAACTCTAAACTAAATAAACCCTAAACTAATAACCCTAAACTAAATAAACCCTAAACTAATACTAACACTAAACTACTAATAATACACACTAAACTACACACTTATAAAATACTAATAACTAATTATATACATATATGCAACAATATATACAACATATATGCAACAATATATATATGCAATTACACACAAATAAAATTATTCATACACAACAATATATATACATATATGCAACATTTATCCAATATACACACAAATAACATTTATCACCAATATCCAATATCTCCAAAACACAAACAGAGAGCTCTCACCACTGGTGGCGGCAACTCTCGCGAACGGGGTCGGCGGCAGCGGTCGTGGACGCGGGGTTGGCGGCGGCGGCTCCGAGTTGGCGGAGGTTTCGGTGTTGGCGCGCGGCGGATCCGAGCGGCAGCGACGGGGGTGGCGGCCGACGCGGGCGCGCGCGGTGGCGGCCGGTGCTGGCGCGGCGAGGGGCGTCGACTGCGACGGCGACGGCTCGCGCGCGGGGAGGGGGCGATGGCGCTCCCACGGGATGGCGACGGCGAGGGCGGCGACGGCGAGGGCTAGACGACGACGGCTGGACGGCACCGGCTCTCCTTTGCTTTTCTCTGCACGCGTGCTTTTGATCTGGCTGGGGGGAAGAAGGAAGGGGAAGGCGCGCGTTATAACCCCCCCTTTAACACCGGTTCGTGGCTGGAACCGGTGTTAAAGGGGGGGAATTCGTTTCACGCCAGCACCCTCCCCCTTTAACACCGGTTCCAGCCACGAACCGGTGTTAAAGGGAGGGGTGTGTGCGCACGAAACGAAATAAATGCGCCCCCCTTTAACACCGGTTCGTGGCTGGAACCGGTGTTAGGGGGGCATTTATTTCATGCACTAAAGGGTGGGGGCATTTATAATTCAAAAAATAGGATATGAATTTAGAAAATTCATATATTATTCATTTCAACTCAGAAAAATATGAATAATATATCATAATTTTCAGAAAAATAATATGTATCTATTCATGTAAAAAAATTATATTTACTTTAGATGAAATTTTTCAAAATGATTAAAACACTTACATATAAATTTTGATTATTCAATTCAAACAAAAATAAATTGTCAAATCCTAAAACTTTGAACATAAGAAATATTAAGCATCTAAAAAGGAATCTAACCCTATTTTATTAGAGCAAATCATATTTTATTTTGTATTAACATTTTTGAATTGATTGGATATTTAAATGTCGCATATTTTGTATACACTTGAATCTGACAAAGCCTCGCTCAACTTGCATTGGATTTTTGATAAAATAGCATATTGTGAACCTAAAAATGATTTTTGTCAAAAATCATGAGCATCGTACCATGTACCTGTAGTTCATATCTGACCCACTTCCTGCGATTCGGCGGGAATTTGTCTTTTTCACCAGAGGTGGACGGAAAGGTTTCAGATCCCCTTGTTGGTACATTGTCCATATAAGGTGGTCTAGTATTTTTGTAAAATGTGGTGGTGGTTTTTTGAATTAGCCATTTGGTGGTTGCTTCACAAAACCGTCCGTTTTTTATGCTCGGAAAATGGAAAATGCCTTTTTGGTGCGATAAAAAGGAAAACTTCCTCTTGCAACATTGTTTGCCATGCCATGATGCACATGGATGCACAATATGGCCATATTATCACAAACTATGCCTTGATTCTAGCCATAACATTGGTCATTTGACCCGAAAGCCAAGAAACATAAAATGAGATAGGTCATTTTGTGAAGGAGATAGAACTGGAATTAAAATACAGAATGCAACTAATAGTAAGTTACATAAAGCACGACTGAAAATTAAGATACATAAAAGAACTGAAAATTAAGATACATGGCCAGATTAAGTAACAATCGGCCGAACTTGTTTCGGAATGTTGGAGTGATTCAGTCATGCTCCTGCCTACACCTGTAATACTCGCCATTGTAGTCGTCGTACTCGCCGCCGCCGTCATCGTTGTCGTCGTCGTGGTCGCCGTAATTGAACCTTGAAGGCTGAGTATGCATGGGATGGACTTGAGGGTAGCGCAGACGGGGGTTAGAGTCGGAGGAAGTGTCATAGGACATGACGCTCTGGAGAGTCCGACCGCGCCACCATAGCTAACGGCCGGCCTCGTTGAAGTTTGGAGGAGGTGGGCCGTCCTCCTCATGCCTGGCGAGCACCCTCTCATGCCGATCCACGAAGAAGGCTTCCCAAGTAGGGAAATAGTCGGGATACCATCTGGGATTCCTCCGCTGCTCCGGCGTGAGCTCGAAGTAGTAGTGGTTCATGATGGCCATCCGGCGCGCCACACCTAGAGGGACAGGAGGAACCGACACGCCTCCGGCGCTCAGCATCTAGCCGACAGGGACACAGTAGCCCGGCGGGCAGGGGTAGTTCGAGGCGCAAAGCGCCTCCGCCTCCCTAGGGGTTAGTGCTACGGTGGAAGCCATGGGAAAGAGTGATGAGGTTGCAGATATGAGTCTAGAGATGTGCAATGACAATGGAGGCCAACCCTACATATATATATAGTGAAGAACTGGCGGGAAGAACTGGAGGGAAGAACTGGCGGGAAAAAATGGCGGGAAGAAAAATGGCGGGAAGAAAAATGGCGGGAAAAAATGGCGGGAAGAAAAATGGCGGGAAGAAAAATGGAGGGAAGAAATAGAAGGAAGAAAAATGGCTCATTTAATACATATACTGTTAACAGAAGAAATATGACATTGATTTCCATGTTGAGATACATATGTGTGCCCAAAATGACTCAATTAATACATATAGTCAATCTTATGACCGCGTCGGCCGTAACCATGGAGTATCAACACCGTTTAACAGGATGGTTGGGTCAGTCTTCACTCTGAAGGGCGGAATTTCATCAAACTTATTATAATCTTTTGACATGTCTGTCTTGTCCTCCACTCCCACGATGTTTCTTTTCCCTGAAAGAACTATGTGACGCTTTGGCTCATCGTGTGATGTATCTGTTTGCTTATTTTTTCTTTTTTTCGGTTTGGTAGACATGTCCTTCACATAGAAAACCTGAGCCACATCATTGGCTAAGACAAATGGTTCGTCTAAGTTCTTGTCTACCTTCATAAGATTGTTGAGATCCACCATTGTCACTCCGTACTTCTTGTCTACCTCAACCCCCCCTCCTGTTAGCTTGACCCATTTGCATCGAAACAAGGGGACCTTAAAATTAGGTCAATAGTCAAGTTCACATATCTCCTCTATGAACCCATAATACGTGGTCTTTTGCCCATTGTCTTCTGCTGCATCGAAGCGGACACCACTATTTTGGTTGGTGCTCTTTTTATCTTGGCCTATCGTGTAAAATGTATTCCCATTTATCTCGTACCCTTGGAAAGTACATACAGTCGAAGATGGTGTCCTGGCCAAGAAGTACAGCTGATCTCCAACAGTGGTGTTATTCGTGAGAAGTCTTTGCAGCCAGCCGCCAAAACTCGCCATGTGTTCACTTATAATCCATTCATCAGACTGCCTCGGGTGTTTGAGGCGTATTAAATTCTTGTGTTCATTGATATACGGGGCAACCAAGATAGATCTTTGTAAAACCGTGTAGTGTGCTTGATTGAGAGAATGCCCGTCCCTACATATCATTGCTTTACATCCTAGGGTGCCTTTTCCATGCAGTCTCCCCTCATGTCGTGATTCTGGAACACCAATCGCCTTAAGGTCAGGGATAAAATCAACACAGAACTCAATGACCTCCTCAGTTACATAGCCCTTGGAGATGCTTCCTTCTGGCCTAGCACGGTTATGAACATATTTCTTTAAGACTCCCATGTACCTCTCAAAGGGGAACATATTGTGTAGAAATACAGGACCGAGAATGGCAATCTCTACTACTAGGTGAACCAGGAGATGCGTCATAATATTGAAGAAGGATGGTGGGAACACCAACTCAAAGCTGAAAAGACATTGGGCCACATCTGTCTGTAACCCTGGTAGGCTTTCTGGATCGATTACCTTCTGAGATATTGCATTGAGGAATGCACATAGCTTCACAATGGGTACTCGAACATTTTCAGGTAGAACCCCCTCAATGCAATCGGAAGCAATTGTGTCATAATCACGTGGCAGTCATGAGACTTCAGGTTTTGGAATTTTTCTCTGCAATATTTATTATTCCATTTATATTCGATGAGAAGCCAGACGGGACCTTGATACTGCTCAGGCATTCAAAAAGATTTCCTTCTCTGCTTTGGTAAGAGCGTAGCTGGCAGGAGTTAAGTGGCATCATTTACCCTTCTCGTTCTCAGGATGCATAGGCTCTTCAGGGTCTTTCATACGTTGCTGGTCCTGCCGTGCTTCCGGTGTATTTTTTGTCTTCCCATACACTCCTAGGAAGCCTAGCAGGTTCACGCAAACATTCTTCGTCATGTGCATCACGTCGATTGAAGAGCGGACCTCTAAGACTTTCCAATAGGGTAGGTCCCAAAATATAAATTGCTTCTTGCACATGGGCGTGTGTCCGGCATCGTCATTCGGAACAGATAGACTGCCAGGACCTTTTCCAAAGATTACTTCTAGGTCCTTCACCATACCAAATACCTCCTCACCGGTACGGAGGACAGGCTTCCTCCGGGGTTCTGCCAGACGTTTGAAATGCTTGCCTTTCTTTCTTACTGGATGCAGGTTCGGAAGAAATCGACGATACCCTAGCTACACAACCTTCTTACATTTATCCAAATATACACTTTCAGTCTCATCTAAACAGTGTGTGCATGCATTGTATCCCTTGTTTGTCTGCCCTGAAATGTTACTAAGAGCAGGCCAATCATTGATGGTTACGAAAAGCAATGCTCGTAGGTCAAATGGCTCCCCTTTGTGCTCATCCCACATACGTACACCTGGTTTGGCCCACAGCTGTAAAAGTTCTTCAACTAATGGCCTTAGGTACACATCAATGTCGTTGCCGGGTTGCCTCGGGCCTTGGATGAGCACTGGCATCATAATGAACTTCCTCTTCATACACAACCAAGGAGGAAGGTTATAGATACATAGAGTCACAGGCCAGGTGTTGTGACTGCAGCTCTGCTCACCAAAAGGATTCATGCCATCTGTACTTAGACCAAACCTTAAGTTCTTTGCGTCACGTGCGAAGTCCGGGTACTCTCGCTCGACGTTTCTCCACTATGACCCATCAGCGGGGTGTCTCAACATCGCGTCTTTCTTACGGTCTTCCATGTGCCATCGCAACAACTTGGCATGCTCTTTATTTCTGAAGAGACGTTTTAACCATGGTATTATAGAAGCATACCACATAACCTTGGCAGGAACCTTCTTCCTAGGGGCCTCGCCCTCAACATCGTTAGGATCGTCTCGTCTGATCTTATACCGCAGTGCAGTGCATACCAGGCATGCATCCAAATTCTCGTACTTCTCACCGCGGTAGAGGATGCAGTCATTAATGCAGGCATGTATCTTCTGCACGTCTAATCCTAGAGGGCAGAAAACCTTCTTTGCTTGGTATGTACTGTCGGGCAACTCATTATTTCTTGGAAGAAGATTCTTCATTTTTACCAACAACTTTGAAAATGCGTTGTCAGTCACACCGTTCTCTGCCTTCCATTACAGCAAATCCACTGTGGTGCCTAGCTTTTTGTGGCCATCTTCGCAAGTTAGGTACAACAATGTTTTGTGATCCTTTAACATCTGCTCCAGCTTCTCCTTCTCCTTTTCAGTTTCACATTCTTCCTTTGCATCAGTAATGGCCCGACCAAGATCGTCATCAACGGGCCCATCTGCTGCCTCTTGATCTTTATTATCTACCCCCGTTGCAGTATCATCATATTCAGGATACATATTATGATAGTTGTCATCATCCTCTTCTTCTTCGTTGTCTTCCATCACAACCCCTTTTTCTCCGTGCTTGGTCCAACAATTATAGCTGGGCCTGAAACCGGATCGAAGCAGGTGGGCGTGAATGGTTCTGGTATTTCAGTAGTCTTTCTTGTTCTGACAGTGAACACACAGACATCACATAAAACCATTGTGACCACGGTTTGCATTAGACACAACGATGAAATTTTGGAGGCCCGTAACGTACTCGGAAGTGTGGCGGTCACCGTACATCCATTGTCGGTTCATCTGCATTAATATATAGTATATATCAAAAAATAATAGGGAGATGACCATTTATATATATAGTACATCAATGACACAAGAAAGGATAGTTGCCGACCTTGACCGAGAAGGAAAGAGCAACGAGAAAACTTATTTTGAGCTCTCGGGCATTTCACCGAACACCTCTTGTGCATACGAAAAAAACACAAACTAGCACACTTCACACCCTCTTGCTAGGCTCCAAAATGAGATAGTGAAAAAATGGAAGAGTGGGGTGTGGGCTACGGTGTCTTATATAGCCCCCTCCATTTAACACCGGTTCAAGCCACGAACCGGTGTTAAAGGGGGGGCTGCGCGGGCCACTGGTGCAGGGGGCTTTAACACCGGTTCTTCTATGAACCGGTGTTAAAGGGGGGCTCCTTTTTGCTGCACGGGCCACGCTGGTACAGGCCCCCCTTTAACACCGGTTCGTAGAAGAACCGGTGTTAAAGCCCATTTCCAGGCTCAACCAAAGGCCTCGTTTCCACTAGTGCTGGCCCACGCAGAGCTGCCGCTCGGCTGCTTCCTAGCCGCCTGGCTGGGGTTGGGCTATTGGCCGCCGCCACCACTGGGTTGGCACACTGGGCTGCCCAGACCCACCCGGTTGGCTTCCCCTTTACTTGATGGGCTGATCAGAATCGGCCCATCCGGATGGACGAAAATCCTGCTGATTTTTCCTTTACTAATAGTCCCACATGTCTAACCTAATGGAGAGGGCACACCCCCTCCGCCTATATAAAGGGGTGCCCATGTGTGGGATTAGTACACACAATTAGAGAAGTCTTTTAGTTGACTTTCTCCCTTCCTCTCTCTATACCTTGTGACCATGGCCCCAAGTCTGAGCTGTGCGAATGAGGCACACCTGTAGCACGCCGTTGCGCTGCACGAATTCCTAGCCGGATATCAACTTCCACACTCCCGGCGGGATCGAGGAGACGGAGGTCTCATTGTACACCAGATGTGTACGAAGACACGAGGCGCAACACTTGGGGTGCTTATATATCGTGAGCCGGAGTTGCTGCATGATGAACAATGAGCAAGGGGTGACATGCGAGGAGCTTCGCGACCTTGAGGCCGGCTACGAGTTCGACTACATAAACCATGTTCCTCTTGGAACGTTAACCGCATACGGTCTATAACGGTATGTATTCTATACACTCGGTCGTTACCGGATTACTACATAGATAGATCCTAGGCAGTTTAGGGTGTTCCAACATAGGAAATTTTTTGTTTTCTACTGCGGATCCCCTTCAACAATAACCGACTGTCCTAACTCTGACGAAACTGAATCATAATAAATAGCTAATTTCTAAAACTGAATCATGCGCTGAATCAGTACAGGATCTACTAGCACTAAGACAGATTTCATCACGAAATATACTGGTACTACGAGAGGGATTTCAAGAAATCGATCAGGGAAGTTTGTACCTAATTCGTCCGACGACATATCTGTTTGTTGAGATTGTGACCACGCTTCCGACAAGGTAGTGGCAGGGAGGCATGGGCTGGCAAAGATGGTGGTGGAGGCGTGGGCTAGCAAGGAGAGAGGCTATAGTGGCATCGCGGTCACATGATAGGTGGTGAAGACATTTGTATAGGGTTTGATTGGCGGCGGGATAGGAAATATTAACAGATTTGTTCCCTGAAGAACAGATAGGCAGTGAGTGATGACCGTCCAAGGGAGATCCAAAGCATGAGATAAATCTGGAGTTGGTTCCAATCCGGAGTGTGGATAAATCCGGAGGCCCGAATTTAGTTTAACTAGTATTTTTCAATAAATAATTGTCTAGACTTGGGAATTGTAATCATATCACTTAACTTATCACTAATGTTGGAAAATGTGATTTTTCAGAATATGAAAAAAATATTTCCTATTTGTTCATGAAACTTGCCATTTGTTTATTTTTATTTTTAATAAAGTCTAAAAAAATACTCAGATAGTTATGAAACTTGCCATTAGTTCATTTTATGGTACGTAGATTCTGTGGTAAAAATATTAGTCAATTCTAAAACACTTGCACCGATGTTTTTTTTGTAACGAGTATATCAACAACACAAATATCGTACCTACTAGGGTGAACACCAAAGTTTGTACTATCCCGCGTACTTTCTTCGGCGTATCAACTTATTTCTTGGCATAGGAATGCATTTCACGCTACTAATCACATATTCAACCTTTATTACCTTTTAATTTCGAATCATTTGCAAGTTTTAGACTTTTCCTAACCCGGAGTGTCTGAATAAATCCGGGTTGTCCAAACTTTGCTCTTTCACAGCAGGCGGATCTGCCTCTTAGAGACGGTTATATATTTTGATAGCCTGCGAGGACCTGGATCCAAATATTTTGAAGCGGTGGTGCCAAAATCAAAATTTTGGGCAAAATGGAGGGGGGGACAGGGCATCTTTTCCTCATTCCCCTCCCGGACGGCCCGACCCGCACTGTTCAAACCCTCGCCGCCGCCGCCCTTCCCCTGCCGCTCCTCCCCGCAGCCTTCGTTCTGCTTGTGCCCCTCCCCGCCGCCTTTGTTCCTCTATTGCTCCTCCCCACCGCCGTCCTCCCCACCCGTCCTCCTCATCGCATGCCAATCTCTCTCGCGCGCAGATCTAGCGGCTCCCACACCGGCCATTCCACCCCCTTCTCCACCGCTGCTGGCGGGGCTTCTCAACACGACCGCGCATGCTGCTCCATGTCACTGCCTTTCTCCTCCCCGATGTCAGGCTCCCCGGTGCCCTTGCTGCTCCGGTGTCTCACCGCTTAGCAGAAGCCGCTGCTGACAATACTGAGGACATCCAAGAAGTGCCAGAGTCACCGTCATGCCTGACACAATGAGAGCTTTGAAAATTTTGTTTTTAGTTATCTTCAGGACCTTTTCCTTTAAAAATCGGATACATTGTAAGTATGTACACATTCTTTATTGTAAGTACATTGGCCTATTACAGTTCAGTAGTAGAAAATGGTTTAGTCCCAAGTAATAAGAGCGCCTAATAATATAATTCTTACACAATGAAGTGCATTTTTTAGTTAGTATACTATTATTTTGTGTGTTATCTCATATCTATATTGATTTTATACATAAGAAGGAGTTCCCCTGACCTACTGTCGTTGATATCTACACGAACTAGAAGGGAAAAACCCGAAAAGGTGACAGCCATGGGAAATCAAGTAGACCGGAGTGTAAGTTCACCATGACACAAATCAATCAGAAAAATGGTGTTCCATTGAAGCCGGATAGTGCAAGAAAAAAGTTCTCAAGGATTTGTGAGGTTGTGGCACGAGAACGAGTGCCCATCACCATTACGGGATGGAGGAAATTATCGAAGGCCACTCGTGATGACGTCAAGGCGGAATTCTCAAGTATTCACCCAACCGAAGGACTTGGCGCATGTTGAGCAAGCGGCTATAATGCTCACATGCAAGGCCTGGAACCAATGCAAGTGCAGACTCGTGACGGAGTTCGTGGATACAAACAATAGCCCCATTAATCTGTACCCACAGATCACCACAGAGGCTCGGGATGAGTTTGTGGTGCAGAAAAAATCTGCAGAGTTTAAAATAAAGAGTCAAAAAGCAAGAGAGCACGCCCTGTTATTCAAGAACCACCATATAATGGGGATTGTTGGGTATGCGGACATGGTCCATAATGGGAACTACATGATTTAGAGGTAGAGACAACCGGACAACTGAAACCATTTAGATATTAGAGACGAGAGGGCAAGAGACTGGACTAGATCAAGGGCTAAATGTGACAAAAAACAGCAGCGTGCGAACTTTAGTTAGGACTGAGGACATCGAAGCATATGGAAAATTGGTGAGGCTTCACATGTTAGCTAGAATTGATGATTATTTCATCAAAAAATTCACCCTTTGGTCTAAAGACTTCATTAATTTGTTTTATAGGCGGAGAAGGATGCTGAGAAGGAATCAAGCATCTTCAAGGGAGATGTCCGCGTAGCTGTGTTGGGACCAGAGCACCATGGTCGCATGAGGGGGGTAAGTTCCATTGCCCCGTGGAAAACATGACATGATTGGAAGTTGGAGAACAAGCATGCTTGCACAAAAGCTAAGAAGGAGCTTTATGAAAAAGAGATAGGAGAAAAAATGAAAGCTAAAATACTTGCAGAGGTAAGAATGGAATTTGAGTTAACGGGTCATCCCGTTCCACCATCGCTTGTCCCATAGCCTCCCCCAGTTCCGACCAATTGTGCTTCTTCCCAACTCGTCATCGGTTTTGGTACCGACGCTAGTACGGACGCTAACACGATCAGCTATCCTTGTGAACACATAGAGGTAATTAAACCCATTCATAATACAAAGCATGTATTACATCAAATGAATTATGCATTGTCATATGGCATGCTAGTTGACCTAATCCTTTTTTGTAGGTAGCCACCGTCTACCAGCTACGAGCGAGTAAAGTTGGCTCGGATCGACCCGAGTCGGCTGCCTGGGCGCTACTGCATCAACCAACCAAATGGCAGATGGTACACAATTTTCCTCTTCGCGATGGTTTTGCTAGGGTCAACATTGATGATGTCCAACAGAGGTGCAATGAGATTGCTTTGCCGGTCCATCCCAATGAAGAAATCATGACTCTGATTGAGGCGAAGGGCACCTTCGTCCAGTGGCCAAAGAAAGATATCCTTCTTGAGAAGCCAGCTATCCTGGCCTCGACACAACTCTCACCGACAACATTGACTCCCAACATCAAGGACACACCGGTTTTTCAAGATGATGATGATCATTTAGAAACCGAAGTTATCGGTACCCTGCCCGTGAGTGTTCCTGCCAAGACCTCAATTAGTGTTCCTGTGCCAGCTCCAGCAAATACAGCACACTCCTTACAAGAAGCACCAACCCCAGAAAAGAAGTTGCCCCCCAATACGCCGCTGCCCGACCTCCAGAATATGCCCCCTCCAAATATGCCGCCCCGTCGGAATATGCCGCTCCCCCAGGATATTATATCACAGACAGTAATGGTCACTGTCGATACCCCCACTAGTGTGGCCAAGGCTAAAGAAACTGAAGAGACAGCCCCCTCCAGTGTGGCCACCAGGACAAGGATTAACATGCCAATCACTCCAACGAATAAGGCATTGCTGTCACAAGTGCCCCCTACAACCCCTAAGATAGCTGAGAAACTAGTGCCTGCAGCTGCCGTAAAAGACCCTAGTACGGTGCCCAATGCTGAAGACACAACGACTATTTTGGCCGCCAAGGGGGTGTCACCAGCCCCAGCTAGGATCACGCGCTCAAATGGGCTTTCCAAGCCCACATGAAATGCTCGAGCTCCTGTGAAAACCAAAGCTACCACAAGCAAGGCCAAAAATAATGCCAGGACTGCTACAAAAAATGCAAAGACCAAGCAGCAGTCGCCGACTAATCTTGCTGGTGCGGACCTCAGTCAAATGGACATCGAGAATATGTAATCATTCTTTGAGGGGGGTAAGGTGGGGGAGGCCCAGATACACAAGACATTTTATAATCCTGGGGGAAAATTAATAAAAGGTGATGTTAGTAATATTGATGCTGAGCTTGCCAAAGACATTGCATTGTTGCATAAGCATTATGTGGATAATTTAAAGAAGCCATAGAGCATGCAAGAAATTGGAATATTCGGCCATTTACCTGCTGAAACCTTTCACCATCATGATAGCAGTAGTGGTGGTTCCAATTTCCTCGTGAGTTGGAAAGACTTGTACCTGGCTATCAATATGGACAACTTCGACATCTACACAATGAGATGCGTGCAATTGTGAGTACTTAACAATTAATACGTCAGCACATATCTATGCATGCATGATTATAGCTACCAGCTATCTATACAGTTTTAAATTTGTTCATATATATATGTGTATTTGTATGTAGGTTATTATTTGTGAGAGCCAGGACCTATAAGCATAAAATATTGTTCATCGACACCGCCATTTCTTCGCAAGCGTGCATGGACCATAACAAAAGGAATGTCAAGGATTACATCATCAACATGTTGGAGAAGAGCAAAGATCAAGAACTAATTCTATGGCCTTTTCATAAAGAGTGAGCTAGCTTAATTACTACCGCATCCTTATTTACGAATTTGCGTGGTTTCACCCGACTAATAAGTGGTTCAACATTTATTTTTCACTAGATTATTATCGGTATCTCACTTATGGATGGCCATGTCCATTATCTCGATTCTTATTGTAATAAAAAGAATGCAGATTATGATGACGTACAGAGGCTTATTAACAGGTGATTTAATACTTTCATCTGCATAATAAAAGTGATATACATCCTGGTTTCGTAATGATATTTTTTTGTCTTCCTGCTTTTAGATCGTTTAAAGTAGTTCGTTCGAAAGAAGCAAATGCAAGGATGAACTACAAAGAGCTAACCCATCATATGGGTCACATATATACATATATATATATATGCATGCATGTTAAATATATTGTCTGGATATTATGGTCATTTCCATATATGCTCTGTTTCAGTGCCACCAGCAGCCTCCATCCACGCATCTTTGTGGCTACTATGTTTTCCAACATATGAGCATCATAATGGCCAACCTGGTTGATCCTAGACCATCACAATTGGTATGCAAACATTATCTTTTTTGTTTTATTAAAAATATTCTTATTATTGGTACCGGTTTTGATCATGATTTAATTTACATAGTGTCCGCAAATTGAAGAGACGGTACTGTCGATGGCCAAGCTAAAAATGATCCACGCAGAGCTTGCTGAATTTCTTGCTGCGACCGAGAGTTCCACGCTGAATCCTTCTGAGAGCAAGTATGCTAAACATTGTTATACAATATTCGATTAATGCCGGGGTTCTTGAAACTGTAATACTTGCCATGCCTTGCTAGCTATGTCAATTCTAGTGTTTACATTGATTTGTGGTATGTATTGTGGTGTACTTTGATTTGTGTGACATATTAGCTATGTCAGGGTTCTTTGAGAATTCTCTTGACAATAAATATAATATTTGAATTCCAGTTGCATTCCGACTTATTCCGGACCATGCGGAAATTATGGTCGCTAGTAAACAGTAGCCGAAAGCTTCCTAATGCAGTATGAATCCCTAGAGGAGTTTTCTTAAAAACGTTGTCTCGATGCGAAGTGAACCTGGAGACTGTCGGGGAAAAAGGCCGACTCCCCCTGGGAAACTCTAAGAGACGACTGTAGGTTAACTCCGTCTCAGATTGTAGAGGCGGCTACTATAATAACCAGTCTCAAAGAGGAAATTTATTAGAGACGGACGAAAACATGGAGCTGTCTCGGGTTTGAAACTTATGGAGGCGGCTCATCATAATAACCGACTCAGGTCGCCTGACTATTGGAGACGGTCCTAGTATAGGCCATCTGAGTCTGCGGAGTTCTTGAAAGCGGTCAGAAATACTAGCCGTCTCCAACTCGTACATGTTAGAGGAGTTTTCCTTTTTGCACCGTCTGAGGTCTCGTATCTTAGAGCCGCAAAGAAAAACTGGCTCAGGTGGTGCGCTCTTAGAAGCTATGCGCTTGAGCCGGAACGAGAAACCGGCTGAGGCCCATGCGAAATTGACGTCCCTAAGTAACGTGTTTGTACTAGTGGAAGCTGCAATTCTGAAGTTGCAGAAGGCACTATATGAACTACGTCAGGCACCTCGAGCGTGGTACAAAAAACTTGATGCCTCACTTGTTTCACTTGGATTCATCCGCAGTCCTCTGGAGCCCGTTGTGTACAGGAGAGGGGATAGCAACTCGTACCTGCTGGTGCGGGTGTATGTTGATGATCTAATCATCACTGGTACTGACATATAGTCCATCACTGAGTTCCCTCCCTCCCTAGTCGCTCCTCCCTCGGGCGGCTCTGGAGGCTCCCTCCCTCCCTCCTGCCTCCCCCCCGATCCCTATCCTCCCGGCCGTCGCTGCTGCCGGCTCCGGCGGCGGTGGCGGCGCCCATCTCGTCGGAACTGACGCTGGGAAGGGGAGGTGTCCTAGGCGGTGCCGTATGAGGGATGGTGGGGCGCCGGCGGTGGGAACTGGGAGGCGTGGCTGGGAGGCCAGGGCCTGAGGCCCTCCAGCGGAGAGGAGACGTGGAGGCGGCGACACATCGCCCTGTAGCCGTTCCAACGAGGAGGCGGCGGCGCGATCTGTGCCTGGATGACCAAGATCGGATCAGATCTGGTCAGATCTGGGTCGTTCGGTCCAGCGAGGGCTTCGGCCGTGGGTTCCGGCGGTACACGCCGGTGATTCTGCAGCCAAGTACTTGTTGGCCCCTCCTATGTTGCCCTCTCCTGCTGGATGGTGGCTGGCGGCGTGGGGGCTGCGAGCCTTGCGAATAATGGCAGGCGGTCCTAGGGTTCCTTCTGCAACAAGACGAAGATCTGCCTGTTATTTGCCCTCGTTCATCTGATCTGGACCGTCGTGTTCCGGAAGGCTCCGCCGACGAACTCCCATGGACGAATATGTCTTGAGATTGCTGGATCGGAAGGTATTCGGTCGTGCGCACCCATGTTTTTCTGGCTGTTTGGTTTCAGCGGGAGCGTTGCGAAGCTCTGCTATCTATTACCATCATGCGTCATGTCTTCGACGATCCATGGTGAAGTAAGAGGCGGAGAATGTCAGAAAAGGAGGAAGATGAGGGCTGTGATGGTGGTTTGAGTCTTTGTGGCGTCGAGGAACTGGCTGCGTGATCTGTGACTCGCAGCAGCGACTGTTTGTGGAGGCGACAACACAGGAGGAGTTCCCAGTCTTACCTTGCAGGGTGAAAATCCAAGGTCTGGCCTTAATTGGTTGTGCCTAGCAATGGCCTTGTTGAAGGCATTGTTTTGTGAGCAAGGACTTTCTCCAGGGTGAAAACCTATGATCTTTGATCGGGCAACGACGGCGCTTGTGCACTGTTTCCTTCTTGAAGGCGTTGCTATTGAAGTGGTTGGACGACTGGTGTTGTTCTGGTGGTATTAGTGTCGTTGCTTTGAGAAATAGTTCTCTGTAGCGGGACTTTTCTTTTTTTGTAATTTTTCTTCCTTTTTTTCTGGGCCGTGTGCATCCGTAAGACCGCTAGGGCATGCGATGTTGCAGAGGCTAGGTGTAATTGGTATCTCCGCGATATTAATATATACCTTTCCAAAAAAAAGTCCATCACTGAGTTCAAGCAACAGATGAACCAGCTCTTCAGAATGAGTGATCTGGGCCGTCTCAGCTACTACCTAGGGATAGAAGTTTCTCAGGCAGCACGACAGATCACACTATGCCAAAGGATGTATGCCGAGAAGATTCTGGAGACTGTCGGCATGAGCAACTACAACAGTTGCCACGTTCCAATGGAGTGTCGCCTGAAAGTGAATGAAATAGAAAAACTGCTATTGCTGCGCAAAAATCCTCTTGTGTTCATCATGTTCAAGTGAGCTGAGAGTGTGAGTGCGTGATTGGCAACGTCACATATTTTCAATTCAATGGAAATGTGATAGATTATATTGCAAGGATCAATAAGCATAACATGCTCGAAACATGCTTTATTTCTTAACTGTTGTTCTCTCAAAACCCTGGAATTTGAGCACCCACTCACCCAGCTCAGCCAGCAAAGTTGGTTGCACTGGTGAGTTAAATGCACACTGGAAAACACTCAAAACATATTCAGCAAGTGGGCAATCGACAAACAAATGATCTATGCTCCCATCAGAGGCACATAACATGCAATATCTTCCCCATCCCACCCTCTTTTCTTCAAATTATCCTTAGTCCTTTTCCACATTACCATCCACAAAAAATATTTATTTTTTGCAGGTAGGTTTAGGCACCACAGATGTCTAATTTTTTTTGCAGGAGACCTGGTTTGCAGAGCATTGTAAAGGGATTAACGGTAAATCCTTTTGCTCAAGTTTCCAGGAACCCTATCATCTCCCTTTTTCTAAGTTGAACAATGTATTAGTGCTACTATTACACCCCCCAGATATTATTCACATAGCGACAAAACAAGAAAGAGGATTTGGCGCACAAAACAATTAGCAATAATTTTTCTAAAGGAGGCAAAATATTTTCTCCATTCTCATGGATTAAGAAAAAGTTGCCTTGTCAACTGATAGCAAAGTAGGAGAAAACCTATAAAAAGCTCTAACCGGCAGTCATGGAATGATGACTCTCCGGCAGACATGATCGACCAAGCCCGAGACAGAACACACAACCGAGAAGAAAACACCACCAAGTAGGGGATGTAATCGATAAGCACATGCATTTGCGGAAGAATCTCTAGTGTTGAGTTTTCAGTTTCAGACTTTAGTCAAACTAGGAAACGTGCCTATACATTGCAACGGGACAGAGCCACGACGTGTCACACCAGCACACCTCCTTACTCGACACCAGTAACACTGAGATCACATGTCGGGTTAGGCGTCAACAAACCATGAAAGCCCATATTTCTTTCCTCCTTAGCATAGTCTCCCTCGCTGACTCGCGTCATCCATCTGGATCTCAGGCCGAGAATTTCCTTAGTCACACCCGTAAGCGTGTATAAGTGTATATACCTCTCTTGATATGCAATCACGACTCTGATGTCGTGCTAAATTCCTCTATTAATTTCCTTCGCTCATAGCGACGACGTGCAATGCCGTTTCGATACTGGTTTATAGAATATTTGTAGGTTACGAATAAATCTCTTACCCGAGCGACGGCGTGCAATGCCGATGTTTATTTCTCCTTATTCTTCAATGACAACAACAAAAAAATTGTTGTGACTTCAAGAATGATAAAGAAAAAAAAGATGGTTTATGCATACAATAAAATAAGAAAAAAAACCTAGAAAGCTTGAGGTTGTCGTCGTCCTTCCTGAAGGGCGTCGGGTGTACCTCTTTTCCACCCCCGTAGTACCGGGTAAACCCTAGAATACGGTCCAGGGAAAACCCTTGGATTGGTTCGGGCAGCAGTGTCGTCGTTGTCGCTCCCGTTGTTGGAGGTGTTGCTTGGTACACGATGCTTCGGAAGGCTAGGAGCGAGGTGGAAATTCTCCGGAGGGCACAGCGGTGGCGAGTCATCTCCATTTCCGTTGAACCGCCGGTGTCGGTATTGTTTTCTATTCATTTTGTTTCTTGTTTATTTTTGGCTGGAGTTGTGTTGTCTGTCCTAGCAGTGGTATTGCAGTTGTATCAGTAAGTTTCTATATTAATATAGTGGGACGAAAGACTGTTTCGAAGAAAATCACGATACTTGCATAACCGCTTTGTCCTGAAAAATCCACAACAATAAAGCTAATATCTGTTCTTCCATGACCTCTAAGAAATAGCAAAAACTGTGAGAGTAGCCAAAATTTAATTGATATCTCACCCAGAAACCGTGAAGATATTACCTAAAAAAAAGCAAGCAACTTTTGAATTATTTGAACACATCAGTTCGAAACTCACGTAAGTTCTCCAAACCTTCTCTCTGTTGCAATATACACAGAACAAAAGCCAAGTTTTCTGATCTGAAGCCATGATGGCATCAATGATTTTCCAATGATCCATGCCGTGTCGGCCCAAAATCCAACTGAAACCGCATGGAAACACGTTGTTCCTCCCCTGCATTATCTATTCATCTTGTAGTACGGTATGACGGTGATAACCGCACTTCCTTGCGGCGCTGTTGGTCACATTATGATTGATGGTGTCGAGTTTGGAGATGGACGTACCCTCACGGTGCTGGAACACATCGAAGGACACCACCACTCGCCCCTCCTTCTCTCCTCTGTTGAAGAAGGGCATGGCCTTGGCACTTGTAGTAGACCATGCAACTCGCCAACGACCGGTCGGAGAGCTCCTCCATATGCATAGTGTACTTCTTGCATAACCGCTTTGTCCTGAAAAATCCACAACAATAATGCTAATATTTGTTATTCCATGATCCCTAAGAAATAGGAAAAACCGTGAGAGTAACCAAAATTTTATTGATATCTCACCCAGAAACCGTGAAAATATTACCTAAAGAAAAGCAAGCAACTTTTGAATTATTTGAACACATCAGTTCAGAACTCAACGTAACTTCTCCAAACCTTCTCTCTGTTGCAATATATACAGAACAAAAGCCAAGTTTTCTGATCTGAAGCCATGGTGGCATCAATGATTTTCCAATGATCCATGCCGAACAGTCGAACACCTAGGTGCCGCCCCAAAATCCAACCAAAACCGCATGAAAACGCGTTGTTCCTCCCTCTCTGCATCATCTATTCATCTTGTAGTACGGTATGACAGTGATAACCGCGCTTCCCTACGGCGCTGTTGGTCATATTATGATTGATGGTGTCGAGGTTGGAGATGGACGTACCCTCGCGGTGCTGGAACACATCGAGGGACACCACCACTCGCCCCTCCTTCTCTCCTCTGTTGAAGAAGGGCATGACCTTGGCACTTGTAGTAGACCATGCAACTCGTCGATGACCGGTCGGAGAGCTCCTCCAGATGCATAGTGTACATGGAGAGCCAGCGCCGCATGTGCCCCATGACGACTCAAGAGTGTCGGGATGTTTCCCTTGATGCTACTGTTGTGTAACCAGGGAGCACGCAGAGGTCGTTGTCCGTCCCGCAAGCCCACGACACACACCTCAGATCATCCCGATGGATGGTCTTGAGGTCGTAGATGATCGTCATGGTCCACCCCGTCACGATGAGGAAGGAGTTCAGAACTAACCTGATTGGAACGGCAGTGTGCAAGCACGATGGAGGCTAGGTTGCGGGATGTAGGAGCAGGCCACGGGTGAGGGTTCTATAGGCGAAAGTAACTTGCGACGGCAGTTCGTCTCCATTTATCTCGTGTTTCTTGCCGTGTTGGTTGCAAATCGTATCAGATCATGCATCGTTTCCTTTTATCTTGCGTATATGTTGCCGTGTTGGCTCGGAACGTGAGGCGTTTTGTTTCCATTTATCTGGCGTTCTCTTGCCGTGTTAGTTGCAAATCATATCGGCTGGTGCATTGTTTGTTTCAGTACTACACGATGGAAGATCATGACGACAGAGGAAGCAACACGAATCAAAAAACGATGTACATACAAAGAAAATGACTTAGACCTGGTGAGCTATGTATTGTACACAGACACAAGTACATCACCCATCGTGCACACAAGTTTAATGGGCCTGTTTTTTCTGAACTTACCAATGGCAGTGTGGGTAATTTAGACTTTGGTAGGAGGGTAAAACGGTCTAGAAAAAACGGAACCTCTAGAAACACTTCGTCCTTTATTATTAGATATAGATTCGTGGTGTTTGTATACCATTGTAACTTCAGAACGAGCATGCATGATGTATTTGGTTACAGCGTCTAGAACGAGATAACTCTCTAAGGCCAGCTTCAGGTGGGAGGCGAAATCTGTTATCCTCCCTATCGTTTGGAGTATTTGGCTAGAGCGCAATTTGCGACATTTCCAACCTCGTGTTGGTTGTCATCTTCACTTTTTTCTGATGAAGATAACATATTAATAATGTCATCAAGATACCAGATACATCTAGCCTCTGCAGCAATGAGGATGCACACAACCAAGCAAAAAATAGAAACAGAAAACAAAGACTATGTCGCGGTGATGAAACACTCGCAACAACGGCACTCTAACCACCACCAAAGACAACACCCATACTAGAAAAAAGACTCTCAAAAGCAACGTCCACAGAAAGGAAACAATGCACAAACCTTACCGTCGCACGATCACCTAGAGAAAGTCTGAGTTCATGAAACAATACCTTCAGTACAACCAATAAATGCTATATTTTAGATTTTTAGTCTGTAGTGACTCGGTACTTGAAGAGCACTACCAAACATATAGTTCTCTTGTTCTGCCACACCCTCTTGTCGGGACTGCTGCTGCAAGACACCCAACACCCGACACACATTAAGATATTGTGTTGTATAATTTTCTATGCAACCGATACACCTCTCTGCCATACTCTCCATGATCTCGGGCTATCGAGGACCGTGGATGGCTTGTGGCGGTGGCGGTGTGGCTCTGAGAGAGTAACTCTTTTAGACGTTTGTTTGCATGTCTTTCCAAATGTCGAAACTAGGCAATGTTTCGGGTGGGGCTTTGTCTTGCAGATCTCCTGCAGGTTCTCGAAAGAAAAAACTTCTATATTTATGACCATGAATAATGCTGAAGGCGATGGTTTCAAAAGAAGATGCAAAGATTTTGTGCATGGAAGGAATAACATCTCTACCAAACCAATCATTTCAGCATGAAACAATCACCTTTCGGTGGTGCAGAGCCCCAATTAACATGCAGCAGGAACAAATAAACGCACCTAGCCAACAAGCTACCGACCCATCTCAGCGGTAGGATGAAAATCCTACATTCGATACTACCGACCCACCATCTCGACGGGAAAGGAGCGTGGCTTCCATGGAGCTCCCGGTTGATGATGATGCACTGACGATGGCTCCTCGCTATCCCGTGGATGATATCACGGAGAGGGGAAATTGTGAGCTGCATGTGATAGTTGTGAACAAATCCATGAAGGTGGCGGTTGGCTTTGCCTTACTGATGTCTACGCACTTCTATTCTTGTAGAAAGTTGTTGGGCCTCCAAGTGCAGAAGTTTGTAGAACAGCAGCAAGTTTCCCTTAAGTGGATCACCCAAGGTTTATCGAATTCAGGGAGGAAGTGGTCAAAGGTATCCCTCTCAAGCAACCCTGCAATCAATATACAAGAAGTCTCTTGTGTCCCCAACACACCCAATACACTTGTCAGGTGTATAGGTGGACTAGTTCGACGAAGAGATAGTGAAATACAAGTGGTATGGATAATTATAAGTGGTAACGGTGCCAGAAAAGAGCTTGATGGCGTGGAAGAGACTAAAGGCAAACTGAAATAAAGATGGTAGCAAGCAAACATGTAACAGATCTAGTTGCAAACGGTGTTTCAATGCTTAGAAACAAGGCCTAGGGATCATACTTTCACCAGTGAACACTCTCATATAAATATCCTCTCTTTATGATACTACTCTTAACTACTCTCCGGTTGGACACTCTAATCCATGGTAGGGCTATAACAGCACTCCTCAAAGTTCGCTTTCCCAATCTAGATAATCCCACACTGTCACCTTGAGCTCTAGATGGTTCCAACCAACACCACAATTTCATAAAAACATCCAACTCCAAATATAACTCATAACAAGTATTTGTAATCTCTAGCCTAAGTGCCACCATGGTGTGCATGCTGTCACTTTTGAAGAAAATATGCCCTGAGAGGCAATAATAAAGTTGTTATTATGTATACCTTATATATGATAGATGTTTATTTTGCATGCTAGAATTGTATTGATCGGAAACATCAATACATGTGTGTTTAATAAACAAAAAGGGTTCCTAGTTATGCCTCTCTTATAGACTAGCTTGTTGATTAACAAGATGATCAAGGTTTTCTGATCATGGACATTGGATATTGTTAATAACAAGGTCACACCATTGATGAAATGATGTGATGAATATCCATCCGAAGTATAGCATTACAATCAAGTCATTATGTTTATATTGCTATAACATCATACGAAGTATATCCTTAGACCGTGAGATCATGTTAATTGCTAACACCGGAAGAGTATCTTGATAACATCAAACGTCACACCGTAACAGGGTGACTATAAAGATGGGTTCAGTACTACGAAGGTGTTATGTTGAGGCTCCTGGATCAAGAGTGGAATTTGTCAATCCCGATGAAGGATAGATATACTCTAGGCCCTCTCGGTGATATCACATTGAGATAGCTTGCAAGCAAGTGATGTGATCACTAGAATGTTATATCACGGGAACGAGAAAAGAGTGCATGCCGGTAACGAGATCAAACTAGGTATAGAGATACCGATGATCGAATCTCGGACATGTAATATATCACGAGACAAAGGGATTTAGTTACAAGCGTTAAAGGTTCTCACGATCACAGAAGTCATCGTTGAATGTGTAGGAGTCAGTACGGATCTCCAGGTTCCGCTGCTGATTATTGATCGGAGAAGGGTCTCGGTCATGTCTACATTATTCGCGAACCGTAGGGTGACACACTTAAGAGTTACCGGACACCATTTTGGAGCACATATGTTTCAGACGAAAGAATTGCAAAGCGCAGGAATTGTTTCAATAGAAACCGGAAATTATTTCGGGTGAAATTGCAGAAAGTGGTTCTGCATGTGATATTGAAATATTGCAAGGGGATATATGTGAATGTTTGTTAATTAAAGTAATTAACAAAATTCTGAATAAATTTAATAAAAGAGTTTTATTAAATGAGAGAGCATTAAACTTGGAGAATTTTAATGCATTTAAAGTGGAGACTTTAAAAGGGAATGTGAAGAGGCATTTTAATGTGGAGGGGTTACCACCACATGAATGGGGGAGGTGAGGGGTCACCCCCCCATGCGCCAGCCATGGATAGGAGGGGCACCCCCTCCTCCTATAAAAGGCCACCCATTCCCTCCTTCATCCTCACACCTCCTTGTGAAGGATCTCTCTCCCCCTCTAGAATTATTCCCCCATGGTCTCGGATTAGCGAGATACATGTTCCCGGTGGCATTTCGTCTGGAAGGAGTTGCTGCTTCCGCTGGATCGCTGGAGCGAGGAGGTGGAGGTTGTCCGGTGACTTGAACGTGTGTGCGAGTACGGATGCGCGGCTGAGTGGTGGCGCTCGAACTTCCTCACGATCTTGAGATTGGCAAGTGTACGACTACATCAACCACGAGTTCCTACTCGTTAACAAAACTCGTTGTCTTCGAGGGTAAGTTCTCGTGGGATGTATATCCACCCGTTGCTTTGTATCTAGTAGATAGATCTTGGCGTGTAGTTCACACCGTAGGAAATTTTTTGTTTTCTATGCTGCGGACCCAACAACTTTCACACACGTGGGGAGAGCAGAGATCTATTAAAGCACTTGAGTAGCAAAGTACATCTACTTGATTGCAAAGCTCATGATCATAATATGATCATACATAGAGAGAGAGATGAACACATAGCTACCGGTAGAACCCTTAGCCTCAAGGAAGAACTACTCCCTCATCATCATGGGAATGAGCAACGGTGATGGAGATGGTGGTGGAGATCGATGGAGATGGCTCCGGGGGCACTTCCCCGTCCCGGCAGGGTGCTGGAATAGAGACTTATGTCCCCCGAATCTCCTCTTCGGTGGCGGCGGCGCTGCGGAACTTTTCGTGGCTGGAGGCTGGATTATTTAGGGTTTTTTCATCGGGAGGCTTCTTATAGGTGAAGGGGTGATGTCAGAGGGTGGACCAGGGGCCCACACCACCTGGTGGCGCGACCAGTGGGACCCGTGCAACCACGTGGTGTGGCCAGCCCCTGGCCCCTCTCCGTCTCGTCTTCTGGCTCCGTGAGTCTTCCGGTAAAATATCGACTTTGGCTTTTGTCCGGTCCAATTCCAAGAATATTCATTTTATGGCTTTTCTGGAACCAAAAATAGAAGAAAACAGGCAACTGGCACTAGGGCATCTTGTTAATAGGTTAGTTCCAGAAAATATGTAAAAATACTCCAAAGTGTGGACAAAACATAAGAAAGTAGATATAAAACAAGCATGGAACATCAAAAATTATAGATACGTTTCCAACGTATCACTTACCTTCTAGACCTAGACCAACTTACCATTGCTCTCTGGTTCCAGATGGCTACACTGTTGTCAGGGTGGATAAAGTTATAAAGGGATTTGAGCAACTAAAGCTTGACTTCCCTGTAGGTGAAGGGGATGTGAATAAACTAGGAGAAGCCATGAAAGGCATCGTTCTATGGCGAAAGGAAAACATTGTGCTTCCAAATTGGATGCCAAAGCCAACGACTTCTCAGAGTAGCAATCTAGCTCAATCTCCGACGCCTCAGCCGTCTTTGGCGCGTCTGCAGACTCCGCCACGCCAGCAGACTCTGCTGCCTCCGCAGACTCCGCTGCCTTCGCCGTGTTAGCAGACTCCGCCACCTTAGCAGACTCTGTGGCCTCATCCCCGGTTGCAAAGCGGAAGAGCACCGCAGCTCCAGCGGCTAGTACAACAACTGCGAAGAAATCCTCAGCAGGTACAAGGAACAAAGTCAAGGAGGCTCCTGCCAAGTTACCTTACGACCTGACTGATGAGGAAACCAAAAGGGTCGTGGATGAAGATGTGAAACGCTAGCTTGCACCAAAACGGCCCCTGCCAAAATAGTATACATCACCGAAAACAGTGAAACACTTTGTGGGCATGCTTGAGCCACCAAGGCCAGAACATCTGGTATCAGACTATAATTGCTCTATTATCAAGTCACATAACGATGTGCAGCGGTCGAGAAGTAGTAGTGCAAGCGGGAAAACAATTCCCCAGCTCAGAGAACATAAAAACCAAACGTGCCCCCCCTCCCGCTCAACGTGTTTTCTGATGATGATCCAGAGGTTGCATAACTACTCGCACAAACGGCTAGAGATATTGGTATGACTGTTGCTCAATACTTAGGAAACGAAGACACACCCATGGCGGAAGTAACATACAAATACAAGTATGGGAAGCCTCTCGTTAGACCTGAGGAGGTCTCGCATCTACAAATACAAATGCAAAAATTGCATGAGTGGTACATGCAAGCCTCAAAGGAAAGGAACATCATGCTCATAGCGGCAGTTAGAGAGGAGCATTACTTCCATGGAAACGACGAGATACACATTGACTTTACGAATTATTTCAGTTATTCAATCAAGATGCGCTCGACAAATCTCCCGTCAGTTTCTATTGTCTGTAAGAGATTTATTTCTGTAATTAAGTCTCTAACTCAGCTCGTTTATTGCATGTACAATTATACTCACTATATTTTTTTGTACGCTATTATGCAGAATGAAGATTCTCGAATACAAAAGAGGACAAATATATGACCTTGGGTTCATTAACCCAAATACCATTCATGAAATTATGGTAAAACAACACGCCAAGGAGATAAAGGATTACTTGCTAAGGTTTTAATGAAACAACAAACCAAAATGGAAATACTATTTCCTTACAACTTCCAGTGAGTGTTACTGTCTTGTACACATTCGATTTCGTTTGCTTGATGTTAAGTTTATTTGATGAGTTATGCGTGCGCAGGTTTCACTTTATTCTGCTAATCATTCAAGTTGATCAAGGAAAAGTACTTGTCATGGACTCGAAACGTAAAAATCCTAAGATATGGGTGGACCTGATTGAAATGCTCCAGAGGTAATTTCAATCATTAACACACTATATCGACATCTTTCGTTCATTTCCTAATATCAAGTAATTAATAACTCTTTTACTCATTTTCTTTGTCGGGCAGGGTTTGGAAACGGTTCATCAAGGTTGTTAGGGTTGAACGGAAAGACGAGCTACGATTTCGAGAACTCAATGTAAGTAATACTATAGCTAGGTTCATGCATCTCTTTGATTTTTGTTTCAATACCATTACCATACTTGATTATTATTTTGATTGAACTCTATTATTGTGAAGTGTTTGAGGCAGGAAGACGGGAATAATTTACGTTGATACTATGCTTGCGAGTACATTCGCTAGACGACCTATGAGCAGGGCAGAATTTTAGAACAACTTGCAGTACGTAAACAATGTTTACAATCTTATTTTATTACCATCAATAGTGTTGAGTTTCATTCATATATATTGATTCCCTTCTTTAAATTAGATCAAATGGATGCGGGACGGTCTCCTATCAAAGGGTCGCATACGCGCAATTCAAGAGGAATTGACAGGATTCTTAGTTAAGGAGGTCACAGATCCAACCGAAGAATACCATCGAGAATTTATATTTAGACAATAGGGATCGTAAGAGAAATTATATTGTATATATGCATGACCGTGTATTGTATGTAATATGTTCGACCAAATATGAAAAAGAGGTCACTTCGATCTTTATATTCATAATGGTGTTGTGTAATGTTTCCTTCATTGCTGTATGTAGTAGCGTCGAGTTGTATATATATCATCTATCGGCACGTCACTTATGCCAAAACTCTCCCTCCTGCTGCGGCAGAAATCCGCCCCAAAACTCTGCCGCGGCAGAACCTGCTGCCGCACTGTCATCTGCTGCCGCGACAGTTGAATCCCCCAAAACACTACAGTGACAGAGCTCCTTTAGTCCCGGTTCGTGACTAAAGGTTCTCCATCCACCGCTCTCCACCGCAGCCTGGTTTGTCACACAACCGGGACTAAAGGAAGTTACGAACGGGGACGGAAATCTTGTTTTCCACTAGTGCTAAAGCATTTTATAATTTGGAACATAGGAGTATTTAGATACATACTCTACTTAAAAAATTGCATTATATGATCTTTGGTTAAATCGTTTCCCTTAATTGCAGATATACAATTGAAATAATATAATAATCATGATTTGAAACAATGTGATATTTTTAGGAGAACCGTATCTTACATTTAATAGATACTGCCTTTTGTTCCATATTAACTATTGTATATTTATTTATATTCACACATATCTATACACTAAGACACGTATATATACACATGCGTATTTAGACAAATCTACCATAATCTATTATATACTAAAAGCAATATAAGGTTGTTTTTCGAGACACCACATTAGTCCACATCATTCTAATTATTTTGACGGTAGGATTTAAATGTTGTGGCTGTGATTTAACCGGAAAACACATAACATAAGTCAAGTTACGTAACTCAGGCCCACCGTAATACTCCATGGACACGTTAACTTGAAAAAAAACAAGGCCTCTCTTATCCCTAGGATTGCATCGTACAAACACAATACTCCTAACGTGAGGCACCTTCCGATATACAGTATTTCTTTCGACGGTGCCTTCCGATCTTTAGACGACGAGACTACCGGTTCTATGCCGGAGCCGTCGGAGCAATGGGAACCCTTGATACGAAGCCCGTCGCCTCCTTTGTAAGCGACGATTCAGTAGTACATGAAGAGATGAAGAGAGTCTGCTGCAGCTGTTAGAGGTGTAACCGACAATCCGGTAGTACATGGAGGGAGGCTGCTGCAGCTGTTGGAGGTCATCGGCCATGTGCAGTGGCATGTGCCCTAGCATTCTTGCCGGTGGTGGTGCCGAAGTTTGATATCGGCAGTCAAGCCAGGAGGCTATAGCATAGGGAAGCAAAGCTGTCCGTGGAGCCTCAAATTTGATCTGCATGTCCTCATTCAGTGCTAGGTTGATGTTGTGGTGGAAAAAATCGATGGATCCATGCTGTCAAGGTGACCAGTGCGGAGTTCCCATCTTCTGTACCAAGTCATGTGTGCATCAAATGGTTATTGAGCAGTGTGTATTTTTGTTAGTTGCTGGTATATACATGCATTAATGCATATATGTAGCAGATGGACAATGATGTCCCCATGCAGCTAGCTAGGCCTAGGAGCTTACATATGCATTAAGCTTTCATGAAAAAGGCCGGTCTTCTGAAATTAATTCACGTTTGTTTCAAAGACTTCACATGAGATGAATCAGAGGCAACATGTTTGTCTTTTATATATAATATTTTCGATCAATTGTTCATCTAAAAAAAGTAGCCATTACAACCTAAACATGCTGTATGGAGAGGAAACAGGTGGATCATGGGACCAAAAATTTGGATGAATTCCATTCAACAAACTATGAAGGTAGCAGACTTTAACGTTCACCCTTTGCTGCCTTTAGGAACCGAATAAGCTAAACTTAACTTCTAATTAGATTTTACTTGAAGGTCCCCGTTGTCACATTTGGAGATATAAGAATGTGTATATTTTACTATACTTTTGCTGCAGGATAGTTTTATTTTCTAAGGTACCATATCACAGTTTTTAGTTTATTTGAATTATAGTATAGTGTCGTTGATCAAAACGCTTTTCCACCAAAAAAAAACATGCATAAGATATAGCTCTTGCACTTTCACTATAAATTTGTTCGTTTTGGCTGCAAGCTGAGTTTATCCATGGCTTAAGAATTTTTCACAAGACAGTGCCTCAGTCCTTAGAGAACATGTAACAACCTCATTGGTATAGGTTGCTTTACTATTTTCTTAATGCTTTTTGAAATTTCCAGGCAATGAACTTCGTGATGAAACACGCGAAAAACTTCGAGAAGCTCATAAAAAATCTGACCACAAAGGTACTTAGTCATAATGTTATGGATATCACTGTTGTTTTGCCAATTTCAAGTGGATACTAGAAACTGCAATACAATTTCCTTATGTCTTTGCAGCTAAACATGATATATTTGAAGAAAATTACACCCCATGATGTATATACCATAGGTAAAAGTGTGTCGCCTTATTACATATCACTTCATATGATGGCACTACTGACAATTATTGTCACAACTTTCATTATAGACATACCACTACACTTAATTAGTACCGGTCGTTAAACCCCTCAGGGTCAAATTTGGAGATAGAAAGACAAAGTCCCACTTAGCAGTTTGCCTCCAATTTTTACTTGAGACTCTGTTTGGATTTACCGTTTCCCTTCAGAGAAACGAATCATTTGACCTTTGTACATTACCTCGATATGATTAAACAACACCGTTATGGAACTACACATCAATGTAACTAATTATTGATTATAACTTTATAGTTACACCTTTGAAGTTATATGCCTACAGGGGTAACTTTCTCTTCCAGTTTTCCTTTATGGCAATAAATTTAGATTTCCTAAAGTAAAGTACATTATGTGAATGAGTTTTGCTGACATAGCAAGTTAACAATGGAATTAAGTTGCTATAATTGTTGTGACACACACATGCGAACAAGTTCACTTCCATGAAAGCTTCCTCCAGTTAAAATATAGATCATGTTAAATACTACCTCTGCTTGATTGATATTGCGGAACTGAGGATGTAGGAACACCGACCAGGGATCAATATTCTACAGTTTGCTCTAACTTGCAAAACCGACATGGTGGTCTAGCATTACATTGCAATTCTTTGCCTTCTCATGGTGCACACCCCTTGGTCCTCGAGAAAGAGCAGTTCAATTTAGTCCATACATGCCCTATTATTGTTTTATAGAGTTAGATAACCACTCCATGGTCATGGAATTGGATTGTGTGTAAATCATGAATTACCTCAAAAGCTTTTGAGTCACTTTCGACATATTCAAGATTATGCCCTCGCATTTGCGAGGGCCACTGTGCTAGTTAATATCTAATAATAAATAGATGCAGCAATTTAAGATCTCCAATCTATCCAATTAAAATTGAAAAGATATCACTGTACCTTTTTTTGGTGCGGTGCAGCCCACGCGTGCTATTGACCAACGGAATCTATTCCGAAGCCGCAAGGCGTGTCGTCTGCCACGCCGACCAGTGGTCACTATGTCTCGGATACAGGCCACGCGCGCGGCGCCGGCACCAGCTGTTGTGATGTCACCCGAGCGGCGCTGGTACTATCTGTAAGCGTCCAATGGTCAACTTGGATGGACATTAGCATAGACGTACAATGAGCACACCCAAACGCCTATATAAGCAGGAAGGCCAACCGGGACTTGAGATCATCAAAATCAACTCTGAATTCTTAGAAATCGTACCACAATGAGCGTAGTGGTGACCAAGTCCTCGCCGGTGGTGGTCGTCGCCGCGTCTGAGCCGGAAACGCCGACCGGCGACATCATCGAGCTCTCCTCTTTCGATATGTGTTCCGCGCCTGCTCCAACCACGATTATCCTCGTCTTTGAGCAGCCAATCGAGGACCCCGTCGGGACAATCAGGAAGGCCCTGTCGCAGGCCCTCGTGCACTACCACCCTATGGCTGGCCGCCTCGCCGGAGCCGACGAGCTGGAGCCGACCCACATCGTGTGCACCGGCGAGGGAGTGTCGTTTGTGGGCGCGACGGCTAGCTGCGCCTTGGCCGACGCGGTCCCGCTCCACCTTGTGGACCTCTCCGTTTGCTACCCTGCCAGGTACTGCCGCCTCGACGACCCCTTGCTGTTGTTGCAGGTGACCAGGTTCACCTGCGGCGGGTTCGTTGTAGGCGTGACGTGGAACCACGTCATGGCCGACGGCGCCGGGATTGCACAGTTCCTACAGGCCCTTGGCGATCTCGCCCGGGGAATGCCTACGTCGTCCGTCATTCCTGTCAGATCCGAATCTGACAGCTCGCTCTTGCGCCTTCCGCAGCCGATGGTCGCCGAGGTGAGGTCATACATGCGCATCCACAAGGAGGAATTGCTCCCATTACTCGACATCGCCATCCCCACCGACTTAGTCCGCCGCATCAAGGACAAGTGTGGTGCCGGCAACTGCACGGTGTATGACGCCACCGCCGCAGTGCTCTGGCGGTGCCGCACCCGAGCGGTCATCCCTAATGATGCTAACGACCCTGACGCTCTCATGCTCCTCGTCATCCCGAGAAACGTGCGCGAGCTCATCGGCGCCAAGAAGGGCTACTACGGCAACTGCGTAATCTTTCACCTCGCCCTAGCCACAAGAGACACGGTGGCGACAGGCGACATCAAGGATCTTGTGAAGCTCATAAGGCTTGCTAAGGAGAAGATGCCCGACATGCTCGGGAACACCATCGACAGTAGAGATGAGCAACAGGCACTGCCGGAGAGGTATAACACGTTAACTATATCGAGCTGGATGAACCTTGGGCATGAGGCCGTGGATTTTGGAGGTGGGATGCCGTCACGGATGATGTGGAAGACCGAGAAGCCGCCTGGGATGGCTTGCGTCGTGTGCTCGTTGTGCAAGGGGAAGGACAACATCAACATCACATCTCTATGTGTCAGGCCGGAGCACGCAGAAGCCTTTCTACGTGAGCTGGCCGCCCTCAATATATAGGTGAGCCGTGATCGGCGACCGACACGCAAAGCGCGGTTGTAGACATGTTTGCTCAGCTTCAACTAGGTTCAGTTTGGTCATATAGCTGAGTAGGTTCAGTTAGTGACAGTTTAAGTTAGCTGAATAAAATCGTCAGCTCGTAGAGCCTGTTCTCGAGCTTGGCTAGGCAGTCGATGGTGGACGTTGCACCGTGGGATGGCACGGGGTTACGCACGTTGCACAGCATTGTCGTGAAGGTGGGTGGGTGATCGTGGGATGGCATGATCCATGTGCTTGCCCCGTTTTTTAGGATCGTTTATTGCTCTATGATATGGACGAAAAATAAGTGGACGAAGAGAAAAGCTAAATGGTGTGCACATTGAAAAAACCCTTGGTGTTCAGTGTCTCTCTGGCATGTGCGTCTATATGCTGAGTTTCAGAATCTAGCTCCTTTGTGTTCAAAATCCTTTTGTTATCGGTGTGAGCTCTCGGTACGACCTCCTTTTATAGGTATTCACGGTCTTCTCCCATAACCATGTGGGATTAAACCTATCAAATCTCCTCTCACACATCGGCCACCATGGGCTCGCTTAACGTAGCGTTTTGCGGTGACCCAGCATACTACTGCATAATGTAGTATACTATAGTCGTTAACATAACACCAATGAAACATCGTTCCACTAGTATTACATCTCTCAGAGTGGTACAACAAAAACATCGTGAGTCCAAGACAAGACTATAGATTACAACTTGACTCTTTACTAAAGATCCAGAGAACACTCCTTGAAACAATGAGGAAAAAATATACAGAAGAAACCAGAAATAGTAACTCGAAGTCTATTCTAGAAATGGTTCTACTATTCAAATATATCTATGGCCTGCAATTCCTGCTATAGCAATTCTCTACAAAAAATAGGTTCTAGAATATAAGGATTTATCTATACACTAGTCTTCAGCTTCTCTTCTATTGATCCTGATGCAGCCGTTGACTCTGTTGATTTCCTAGGAATATCTTCAAAGTCTTCAAGATAGTTCCCCTCTTGAGGTCGTCGTTGATTGCTCTGATATTTAGCAAGGGTTAAGAAGGTACGGTTGAGTACGAGCGTACTCAGCAAGTTCACTATGACGCTTATGTACACCACGGATCTTACACCACAGAGCTGATGTACACCAAGGAGTCACACAAAAGAACACCGCGGCGCTTCATGTGTAGCTTCCTGTGAGTACGGTGGCGCGCTTGCAAGAAGCTGCGCATGAAGCATCGCCCTATCTTTGCCTAAGCCGACACTTATTTAGCACCACCCGCTCCGCGAAAAGTTACCGAGGGGCAGACGCGGATGATGGCGACCAACGCACCACTCAACATAGGCGGGAGGAGAGAGGACATCAACGAACCGTTTAATGTTTCCGCTCACGTCCGTGGGTAGCGGCAGCGCCAGATCCAGGTGTGATCACCGGACAGATGCCTCCGACTAACCACGTGAGAGAAAAAGCCAGAGTTGGGAGGGGGAGAGAAGATTGCTATCGCGTTGAGGACAAAGGGTAATATATTTGAAATGAGTAGCATGTCAGTTCGCCGGATCCTCGTGTACGTTCATTGCATGTGAGAGACATGTTTCTCGTGCGAGCGGGACCCACCTCACGCACGATCCAGCCACGAGAAACCGCGGACATCTATAGGTTACGATGCCAACTCGCCTCTCCGTCGCGTGAAACCGCACACACCTAGAGCCTACGCTGCAGTCGTCTATGGTCTAAGGCTCTCCACCACGAGAAATCGCGCACGCCTACAATATATGCCGCCAGCACGACAGTACGCGTGGCGAGAACCCCGCGCGCGTACTGTCCATTGATGGCCCAAAAAATATCGAGCTCGTTGGGGAACCCCAAAAGGAAGGTATGATGAGCACAACAGCAAGTTTTCCCTCAGTACGAAACCAAGGTTATCAATCCAGTAGGAGCAAGGAAACATCCCAAAGGTGTTGCTAGCTGAACGTTGGCAGGGCGCACTACCGGTGCCAGCAACAACGTGGAAACCTGCACAACACAACCATAGAACTCTGTCCCCAACTTGCGATGAGGTTGTTAATCTCACCGATTTTGCTGAAAACAAAGGATTAAACGTATCGAATGGAAGAAAGTAATAGTTTGCAAAAATTAAACACAAAGCAGTAAACAGTTTGTAGATTGAATATAAAAGAAAGGACCGGGGTCCATAGTTCACTAGAGGTGGCTCTCCTTAAGATAGATAACATGCTGGGTGAACAAATTACAGCGGGGCAATTGACAAACATCGAGAAAGCATACAAGCATATACTACTCATCTTGACTCCTTTGAGATTCGATTAGGCATTACAACATTATACATAGACCGCCATCCAACTGCATCTATGAGTAATAATCCACCTTCAGGTTATCATCCGAACCCCCTCTAGTATTATGTTGCAAGCAACATATTATTGCATTACGAATTGCGTGTAAAGTAAACAATACGATTATTCTATGAACAAAGGATTGTTGTTTTCTCCCTAGTCCTTAGAGATTTCTGTCACTTCCCCAGATTACCAGAGGCATGAACCCACTATCGAGCATAAATACTAACTCTTGGAGTTGCTAGCATCTACGTGGCCAAGATAGCAACTAACAACGGAAAGCATGCAAGATCACAAATAACAAAGACATAATAGAATCAATAATCATTCTGAAATAGCATCTCAATATCCATCGGATCCCCATAAACACAACATGCAGAATTACAAATAGATGATCTTGATCATGAACGGAGCTCACAAGATCTAGACATGATAGCACAAAGGAGGAGAACCAGCCATCTAGCTACTACATGGACCTGTAGTCCAGAGATGAACTACTCACGCATCACACCGGAGGCTTGCATGATGATGAAGAAGGCCTCAGGGTGAATTCCCCTCTCCGGTAGGGTGCCGGGAAGAGCTTCAGATCCCTCCCGATCTAGGGATGGAGACGACGGCGGCTGCAGACTCTTTCGTGGATTTTTGATCGGGTACTTAGGGTTTCCGTATCAGAGGCAATATATAGACGGAAGGAGAGGCCGAGGGGGTGCCTGGGCTTGCCACACCACCCCCTGGCACGGGCCAAGACTAGCCGCGCAGCCAGGTGGTGTGGCCGCCCTCTGGCCCTTCTCTGTCTCGTATTCTGGCTCCAAGTGTCCCCGGTAAAATAATAACTTTGGCTTTTGTCTCGTCCAATTCCGAGAATATTCATTTTCCGACTTCCTGGAACCAAAAACAGCAGAAAACAGGCAGCTGGCACTATGGCTCTTGTTCATAGGTTAGTCCAAGAAATCATATGAAAAGTACTCCAAAGTATGCACAAAACAGAAGAAAGTAGATAAAACCAAGCATTGAACATCAAAAATTATAGATACATTTGCAATGTATCATCCATGATGTCACGTTGCCTTCCTGCTGCGATAACCCGCTCCGCCCATACCTCCCGATGCTACCTACACCGCCAGCTTGGCTCTCTACCGCGATAACCCACGTCCGGATAGATTTTGCGATGCCACGTCGGCTTTTGACAGGCCCCACCGTCCGGCGGGTGCGGAGGCGTGTCGCTCCAGGAATGCCTCTCACCGTGCGTGGTCCTGCCCTCATACGCTGATAGCGGGCCCATAGTACGTGGCCCACCGTCCAGCGCCACGGAGTAGGATGGCGCGCGACGCCCGTCCCTGTTCTAGAATCTTTTTCTCTAGCCCGCAAAGGGTCTTGCCTCACGGGATAGCAGGGCTCCATTGCGATGTCACCGCGTGTTCTTTCTAGCGTCCATCCCACGGCCGAAAAGAATCAGATGATGTGGACAGCAGTTTGAGCTGAAACAATCTAGCGCTATTATTTACTCTAATATGGTTACTTTTTTATTGTGGCCTTACATACACTATTTTTATATTGTCTTTTATACATAGGGCCTTCTTAAATATGCGACCCAAGTTTTTCCTACTGGTCCTCAAAGATATTGCTTAACGCACATATATGCCAACTTCTAAACATCTGGGTTTAGAGGTGAAGATCATAAAAAGTGTATGGATACAGCCGCCTATGCTTACCATCATTTGTTAGATCTTTCGTCATACAATGTGATGAACTTCCATCATTTGCTATATATTTTCGTGATTTGTTGTTTAATGGACATGTATGATTCAGTGCTAAATTTAGTGACAAGTTCAACGTTGAAACCAGTGTTAAATTGAGTGACTATTTCAGTTCAAATTCCTTTGCATTTCAGTATACATGGCAATCAAACAAATTGCAGAGAAGATATAGTTCAAACCAGGCAAATTGATGCATTTAGTTCAACAACACATGACTTAATTCAACAACATTCATGGCCTACCAGGACAAAAGCACATGAACTAATTTAACAACATAAAACATTTAACTACTTAATTATTACAAACACAACTCATTCCTCACGGATCACATTAATCTTATTAAACTTTATCTTGCTAGCTTCTCCAGCCTTGAGCAATTCTACTATGTAATAATCTAACATCCTCTTTTCCTCCTTCAAACTGCAAAGTTGTTTCTCTGTCTTCTGCCTCCGTTCCTTCTTAAGCTCCAGTTCTTGATCAGTTACTTTTACCTTTCGCTGCACACTTATGTTGTCATAGAATTGTTTACGCAGGTGGGCGTTAAGTTCTTCTAATTGCCTCTTCTCGATAACAAGCTGGTAATTATTGTTGGAAATATGCCCTAAAGACAAATAGTAGTAAGGACTATTATCATATTTCATATAGTTTATGATTAAGTTTTATATCATGCTATAACTGTATTGAGTGGAAACATCAATACACGTGTGATATACAAACAACCAGAGGTTCCTAGTGAAACTCTAGTCACTGGTTCATTGGTCAATGGATGATCATGTTTCCTGATCATGTGGCATTTATGCCAGTTGGAAATAAGGTCATCTCATTCAGAGAATGAGATGATGAACCAATACCCAACCTAAACATCGTGACCCGATCATGTCACGAAGTTCAAGTTACGGTGATTAGAAATGGATCCTTGTAGACTATTCCATAGACCGTGAGGCTATATCAATCACTGTCTCCCGAGAGTGCTTAGATAGCATCAAAGGCCATCTGGTAAAACGGTGGTTATAAAGGTGTGTTCAGGTATTCGGAGGAAACCGTAGAGGCAATATATGTCAAGAGCGGGATTTTTCTATCCATGTGACGGGAAGATACTCAAGGGCCCACTCGGAGAAGTTATATCCAATAGCTGCGCAGTGTGTGATTTGATCACAGGGATATCACTTGTCAGAATGAGTCAAGTAGCATTATTCAGTAACGAGATTTAACACGACATGGTGATGTCATTGATCAGATCTCGGGCAATGTAAGTATCGAGTGACAAAGGGAATAAGAAACGATTGTCCCGGTTCAAACGACGAAAGATCTTCGTGGAACGCACAGGGGTCACATGGCCATTCAGGTCCCTCTGTCGATCATTGGTGCGGGAGTGTCCCGACCAAGCCTGGAGTGTTCCCGAACCGTGGGGTATCACGCTTAAGGGCTTGGTGATGCTTAGAGAGTGTTTATAGGATCGGTAGAATCGCCGAAGAATAGAAGGGAGAAAACCGGAAGGGTTTCGGTAAGTCCGGAGGATGTCCGGAGTGGAGGTGGAAGGTGTTCCATGGCCATGAAGGTTGAATAATATGTGAATGAATGTTAAATACTAATTTAATCATTTATTCATATTTATTTAATAAAGAGAAAATCAATTTAAAGGTCAAAAAGGCTTAATGGGCCAATTACGGAGGGAGAGGGCCCATTAGGGGAAAGGAGAGAGGGAGAGGGGCCAAGGGAGAGGCCGGCTGGGCCTAGCCCCCCGCGCGGTGCCCACTAGGTGGCCGGCGGCCATCTCCTCCCCCCTCCTCTCCTTTAGTCCAACCCCGGGACTTGAGGGGAGGTAGTACCTCCCCTCCCCCTATATATAGTGGGGTATTTGGCCTAGAAAAATACACCAATAATCAATAAATGTCTCCCCACCTTTGGGAGGACCTCTAATTGATATTTTCTCTCTCCCCCTCTCTCTCTCGTGACCATGGTCCCATGTCTGGACTGCGTGAGCGAGGGACATCTTCACCGCGGAGCGCCGTCGCGCTGCGAGATTCGGATCCAGGAGCTCTACTTCCACAACTGCTACTGGATCGGGGAAGTGGGAGTCATCATCAGGCACCGGACGTGTGTAACTCTCCGCGAGGTGTCGCACTTGAGGCACTCAAGTCGTTGGAGCCAGAAGGAGCGCAAGGACTTCATCACGACCTTGAGGTCGGCTTCGGCTCGTCTACATCAACCACGCTCTCCTGGGCGTTGACAACGCTTTTCGGTCTTCAAGGGTAAGTTCACGAAAAGCCCCTCCCGTTACTGTATTACTAATAGATAGGTCCTGGCAGCTTCAGGGGTTCAGGGGCGTAGGGTAAAATTTTATTGTTTTCATGCGCGGAACCCATATAGTGGTATCAGAGCTAGATCTATGCGTAGTAATGCTAGTACGGGTAGAACACACGAGGTGTAGCGTGTGGGCGTTGATCTTTTAGTTGTTACCCTCCCACGTGTACTTGTGTATACCGCAGTAATGCTTGACGAAGCGGCCCCCAACCGACTTTATGCGTTCATTCGCGAGACTGGTCCACGCTTGACATACGACTTGTACCGTGTAAAGTGGCTTAGGGGGGGTGTCTGTCTCTCTCGCATTAGTTGGTATACCATTTGAAACGGAGGGCCCCAAAAGGGGTGTAGTAGAGACAACTACTTGATCAGCGTTGTGTTGAAAGTTCGTAGGTAAGAACGGTTCTTGTGCGAAAGCCCATTCAGCCACCTAAAACATGCAAAGATAAAGTAGAGGCGTCTAACTTTGTTTTGCAGGAGGGCGTTGCTTTGTGATATGGTTGTGGCAAAGGTAAAGTGATTACCTTTGTTACATAGTAGTAGATAGTCACGAAGGTGATGAACTACCGCGCCGGAATGACACCGGTACCCTGGTGTCTACGGTGCCGGAACCCTAGCGCCGGAACCCGGTGATGGCGGATGGAGATCACGACGTGAAGGACCATATCACATAGCATTTACATTCAATGTTATTGTTTGTATGTATTATTGTGTGCTAGTATTAGATACTCGACAGTAGCCTAATAAGATCATCCCTGTTAAAATAACCAACGATTGTGTTCCCCCTTAGTGTGCACCACCAAGAAAGTTCTTCAGTATGAGGCAGGCCGTGATGATCGGGTGTTAGACATATCTACGTTCACAAACAGTGGGTGTAAGCCATGTTGCACAGCGAAAACACTAAGGTTGAGTTGGCGAGCCTAGCATGTACAGACATGGCCTCGGAACGCGGATGGTCGAAAGATCGAGCACGAGTCGCATGAATGATGTGACCGACGTTTAGCGTCCACCCTTGAACCCACATTGATGGCCGTGATGATCGGGGGAGATATGGCTGATAGGGGTCGTGTTATCACTAGGAACCCTTTTGGGGATAGGTCTTTCTGAGTGGAGTTATTATTAACTCATTTAATTATAAACTTAGTCTAAAATCCTTTTGCAATTATAAATGTAGATGGCTCACCATGAAGCTTACTTTGCCATTGAGGATTGGGTAAAGGGTGAGAAACTTAGGCTTGATGGATCCAACTTCCCTAGTTGGCTTGTGCGCCTAGATCTCCTTACTAGGAACCATGTGGTAGACTACATACGTCGCACGATGGATTTGACTGAGCCAGACTACTATGAGACTCCACAAGAGCTGGCAGACCGCTACTATCGCCAAAAGATGTCCACTTACATTCAGATTATAATGCGTTACGGGATAGTGGATGAACTACATCCGCTCATGGGTGATCTTGACCCATATTCAATGGTGGATCAGCTGAGAGCAGAGTTCATAGGCCATGTGCGCATGTGGAAGCACAAGTTGCTTGGAGAGTTCCTTTCCATACAAATGGAGGAACATACATGTCTGAAGAGTCACTTGGAGCGCATGCTTGATGCACACACGAGACTGGTTCACTTCGTGGATTACTGGATGGCTGATCCATTTGCGATAGACGTACTGCTTCGGTCATTGCCTCCCAGCTACAAAGGACATGTCCGGAGTAGCATCATGAGTGGTGATACGGAAGCATTGGATTTCCATGAGTTCATACTACGTTTCCAGAACGTAAAGGTTGAACCAATCACCGGAGAGGTCATCGATGACCAAGGTATATATTTGATATACAGTTTTATAAATGTTATAATCTTGCAAACACATTGCAGTGTTAAGTATATCTGATACTTGTTCTGTTTTGCTGAAAACAGGTCCTTCTGCATGAGAGGTGCTTGCTGGAGAGGAGGTGACGTTGCGTGTTGATGGCGAGCATGATGATGAAGGCCGACGACACTCTCCCTCGACATTTATCACTTAGTTTGTGTTTTAGGATGATTAATGTAATCGAGAGATTTGAAATTCTTTAGTTTGTCTCATACTTCGTGAGACGGTTATTCATATCAGTTTGTAACAAACAGTTGTTCCACTTTTATGAATGATTTCTATTCGTGTTCATATCTTGTTTGATTATGTGTGAATTATCCTTGTTGTTTGAAACTAATTGATAATGCATGAACATTTGTAAAACATTAAAATGCCTTGTTTAAAATACCCAACTTAATGACATTTCATTTATGAATGAAACCATTGTTTAAATTCAAAGTTATGTGATAATATGTGAAAGTCATTCGATTTGTTGTCACATATAAATAATGCCTAAGTTCGGCAAAATAACTTGAACACCGTGTATTACTTGAATACAAAGTGTTTAATGAATTGTTGAAAGTAAATACATATTTGATGTATTGTGTTTTAACGAAAATGGTAATTATTATTATATGATTGTTTAAATGTGCAAAGTAGTTTGCCAAAGGAAACATGAATATGAAACTATTTCATTTGATCAAAGTGTTTCATCAACAAAGGGTATAAATATAAAAGAGAATCCAATTACTATGATTTGATCAATAGTAATGAAATTCAACTTTATAAGAATGGCATAAAAGAAAGTTGTGGAATGCAAAGCGTTTTTGAAAAGTCAAAATGCAAAGCATCAAAATGTGATATTAGATATCAAAAAGGGGTTGAATAGAAGGCACCAAATAAATCGTTGTAGTATAGATGTAGAGACCATTAGCTTAGAAATAGTTAGCACTCAATTAGAATTGGTAAACCATTAGAATTCATGAAAGTTTTGGAGTTATTCGATCTAACCAAAACAATAGCGAATAAGTCCTTGTAGAGTATTCATTGGAAACTTTGAATACGAAATCCATAGCTGAAGCCAAAAGGAAAGCAAAAGTTGTATTGCTTGGATTTTAGTGCATTCTTGAGAAAGCTCACTTTTAGTGATGTTTCTCAATTATGAAGCAAATGGAAATTAGTGAAAAACACGACGAGGATTCAAAACCCCGCATCAGAGTGTTGAGAAGTGCAACGGACAATGTTCCTGAACGATTCTCTGCACAAAAGGAAATAATCAATGATTTTGATCATTGTGTTTTTCCCTCCGCTATTGTTTTTCACTACATGAAGTAGGATTCAAAATGTAAATCCATATCTTATATGGAGACATTTGTGGATCATTTGTCATGATTCTTGGAATATGACATGTCTACGAACTACTAAGGAAATAATGGTAAACTAAAATTATGAGAAATCCTAGAAACAAAATTCCCTTGAGATTAGAAAGCAATTCGTTGCTGATTCACAAGTAAAAGGAGTTACATGGAATTTTCCCAAATGACTGCAAAGCCATAGTAGGAAAAAGGGGTGAATGACAAAAGCACAATTTGTTAGGTATTGGGAAAATCCAAATGAATTTGATTCATGTGTGCTAAATGTCCAGTGGATTTAAAACTAGTAAAGTACTAATATCTCATAGTAAAACTCCAAGTTTGATATTTGATCAAAGAATTTTGAAGTTATTCAAATAGTAAGGAGATATGCAATTTGCATAAGATTGAGTGGGAGCTATGAAAGTCTTCCTAAAACAATATGTGATTTACATATTTTAAGTGGGAGCAATATAAGTCTCAAATTCAAATATGTAGGAACATATTCTGAGTGGGAGCTTATAGGAGCAATTCTTAAGTATGTTAAGGATGAAAGGCGCATATACTTATGAATAATGATTCATAAAATGTAGAAGTTGATAATAGGTGTATTATGATATTATGTAGTATTCCTTAAGGGATTCTGAAAAGGGTTTCAGGATAGAAGTTAATTAAGGAACTAGTCCTTAATAACTCAAATTAGGAATAGCATTAAGTTTGACATCATCGGTTGAAAGAAACAAAAGGATGATCGTCATCCACTATGTTGAGACATGGGTTCTGTCTTAGTAAACCATGATGATAACTTAACATAATATGTGATCCAATTAAGGAATGTTTGAAAGTGATCAAGTTTGAATCACAGAGCGTTGAGCTAAGTTTTGTCCATAGTGTCTAATAGAGAACTGTAGACATGTTTTCTAAATCCATAAAGGATGAAATATCTTAGAGCATAAAGAGTTCTGTTATAAGGGAATATGTTGGAAACTCATGTAGATACCAATTAAAGTCAAGTAGGAAGCGAGGTGAACAAAACATCGAAAGTTGCACAGAGTGCACGGGAGTTTCGATGAATACATTTATAATAATAGATAAGGGTACCATCTAAAGTGTTGTATAATGTTATGGCGGGGCAAGTTCGCTTTTAACGTAGAATGATGTGTCCCAGGGCACAATGCCCATGAGAAAGCCCTCGAGGTTGATCTAACGTCATTGTAGGCTCCTGGAATCAGGCCTCGTTCTGCTGCCATAGCGACGATGCATATACATAGATGCTATCATGTGATGATAAAGTATTAATGTCAATCAAGGTGACATTAGTAAGTTGCAAAGGATTTGGGACTGTAAAGTACAGACCCAAGACTCAACCTCTTCCATGAGCAAGCATGTTCAGGGTACTGGGTATATGGTGCCAATGATTAAGAACAAAATGCAGCTAGCGTATTTGTACTCTAGTGCAAGTGGGAGACTGTTGGAAATATGCCTCAGAGACAAATAGTAGTAAGGACTATTATCATATTTCATATAGTTTATGATTAGGTTTTATATCATGCTATAACTGTATTGAGTGGAAACATCAATACACGTGTGATATACAAATAACCAGGGGTTCCCAGTGAAACTCTAGTCACTGGTTCATTGGTCAACGGATGATCATGTTTCCTGATCATGTGGCATTTATGCCAGTTGGAAATAAGGTCATCTCATTCAGAGAATGATATGATGAACCAATACCCAACCTAAACATCGTGACTCGATCATTTCACGAAGTTCAAGTTACGATGATTAGAAATGGATCCTCGTAGACTATTCCTTAGACCGTGAGGCTATATCAATCACTGTCTCCCGAGAGTGCTTAGATAGCATCAAACGCCATCTGGTAAAATGGTGGTTATAAAGGTGTGTTCAGGGATTCGGAGGAAACCGTAGAGGCAATATATGTCAAGAGAGGGATTTGTCCGTCCATGTGACGGGAAGATACTCAAGGGCCCACTCGGAAAAGTTATATCCAATAGCTGTGCAGCGTGTGATTTGATCACAGGGATATCACTTGTCGGAACGAGTCAAGTAGCATTGTTCAGTAACGAGATTGAACACGACATGGTGATGTCATTGATCAGATCTCATGCAATGTAAGTATCGAGTGACAAAGGGAATAAGACACGACTGTCCCGGTTCAAACGACGAAAGATCTTCGTGGAACGCACAGGGGTCACATTGCCATCCAGGTCCCTCTGTCGATCATTGGTGCGGGAGTGTCCCGACTATGTCTGGAGTGTTCCCGAACCGTGGGGTATCACGCTTAAGGGCTTGGTGATGCTTAGAGAGTGTTTATAGGATCGGTAGAATCGCCGAAGAATAGAAGGGAGAAAATTGGAAGGGTTTCGGTAAGTCCGGAGGATGTCCGGAGTGGAGGTGGAAGGTGTTCCATGGCCACGGAGGTTGAATCATATGTGAATGAATGTTAAATACTGATTTAATCATTTATTCATATTTATTTAATAAAGAGAAAATCAATTTAAAGGTCAAAAAGGCTTAATGGGCCAATTCCGGAGGGAGAGGGCCCATTAGGGGAAAGGAGAGAGGGAGAGGGGCCAAGGGGGAGGCCGGCTGGGCCTAGCCCCCCCATGCGGGGCCCACTAGGTGGCCGGCGGCCACCTCCTCCCCCCTCCTCTCCTTTAGTCCCACCCTAGGACTTGAGGGGAGGTAGTACCTCCCCTACCCCTATACATAGTGGGGTATTTGGCCTAGAAAAATACACCAATAATCAATAAAGGTCTCCCCACTTTTGGGAGGATCTCTAATTGATATTTTCTCTCTCCCTCTCTCCCTCTCTCTCTCTCTCTCTCTCTCTCTCTCTCTCGTGACCGTGGTCCCAAGTCTGGACTGCGCGAGCGAGAGACATCTTCACCGCGGAGCGCCGTTGCGCTGCGGGATTCGGATCCAGGAGCTCTACTTCCGCAACTGCTGCTGGATCAGGGAAGCGGGAGTCATCGTTAGGCACCGGACGTGTGTAACTCCCCGCGAGGTGTTGCACTTGAGGCACTCAAGTCGTTGGAGCCAGAAGGAGCGCAAGGACTTCATCACGATCTTGAGGTCGGTTCGGCTCGTCTACATCAACCACGCTCTCCTGAGCGTTGACAACGCTTTTCGGTCTTCAAGGGTAAGTTCGCGAAAAGCCCCTCCTGTTACTGTATTACTAATAGATAGGTCCTGGCAGCTTTAGGGGTTCAGGGGCGTAGGGTAAAATTTTATTGTTTTCATGCGCGGAACCCCTATAATTATGTGTTGCATATTCAATATTGCCAAAAAATCTTGTATCTTTCTCATCCTCAAGCATTGCCCAAAGCTTCACCAACGAATGCTTTAGTGTAGTTGGCCACTCCCCATCTATCCACTCTGCTATGTCACTAATCCCTTCCTCCTACACATTACCCCACATTATTATTACTCATAAAATCCTTGGACAAGTAAACTCTATATGAAGTAACTGAACCCTCTAGGAGTTTCTTGATGAGCTATATAGACTCCCTTATCCAGATTAAGCTTCATCCGCAAGAGGATATTTTAAAAGGCAAGTTTATCACATGCGCTGCTGAAAGGGCCTTCCATTCCCAGGTTGATGTTCCGCTATTGCATGCACCGCAATGGTGTTGTCCTCCGCCAGGTTGGCACAAGATGAATACTGATGGGTCTTATATTGCTAATGGAGATGCAGGCTTAGGTATGGTGCTGAGAGATGATTCAGGTGACATTGTGATGTCGTCTTGCCATCGGCCGTTTAATTGCAGTAGTGCTTTGGAAGTTGAATTGCTTGCTGCCCGAGAGGGTATTTCGCTAGCACTACATTGGAGTGATAAATTAAACCTTTTATAGTTGAGACGGATTGTCTGGAGATAACAAAGCTACTGAAGACGGTTGAGCTGGACAGATCAAGGCATACTACAATTATACAGGAGATCAAGACCCTTCTTAGTTTTCGAGAAATTTGTATTACTCATGTTTGTAGAAGCCAATAGTAGTCATTTTATGGATAATTATGCTAGATCTAGTGCTCGAACGGCAGTGTGGCTATCTTGTGGTCCGTTGGGTTTAGCAGAAACTTGCCACATTCCTGTAACTCTTGATGGTTGAGTAATATAAGTTGATTCGCAAAAACAATCCTTGGACAAGTAAACCCTATATGAAGTAACAATCAATATTCAGTAGCAAAAGCAAATTCACTAAACAAGCTAGCCTGAACCCAATATTCAGTAAGAAAATTCAGTGTCAAATGCAGTGACTAAATTCAGCTAAATAAACTAACAAGCAAACATATAGGAGTATGAGGTAAGCAATAATAGCAATATTGTTGCTGAATGAACAAAAAAGGCTTCCCTACCTGACATCCACATCCTAGAAATTTCATGCCATGTTTAAGCACTCGAAAGCTACCAACTTGTATAGCGGCAGGTCGTGCTTGCATCCCATGCCAGAGTCATCAGTGCTGGTATAATTTGGGTCAAAGATACTTTCTAGGACCTAACAAAGAGCAAAGCAAGCAACAAATCCAACTTAAATTACCGAAAAATGACCTTAAACTAACCCTAACCCAAGCAGGGAACCTACCAGCGCACGTGGACTAATGTCCTACCCATCCGCGAACTCTCACAGCAGGCTACCGCTGCTGGTCTCTCCGTCGTTCTAGGAGGGCATGGTGAAGGCGGCGGCGTGGCGGCTACGAATGCAGGAAGGCGATAGAGGGGAAGAAGGTCTATATGAAGCGAATGCTCCGACCGGTCAGACCACGCCTGTTCAAGCGGCTCGGCTCTAAAGATGGTGCAATGGCCGTTTGGCCACGTCATCACTGACAGTGGTCTGTCCACTGTTAAAACGCTCTCAATCGAAGGCCAGGGCTGCCCGTGGCTCCCTGCCCTAGAAGTAGTAGATTTTTTAAAAAATTGGTATTTCCATGTTACTCATCGAGAATGCGACTAGGGAGTCGAATGTGTGGCCGCAGAAGTGAAATCCTCCCTCCTTTTCAGACGTCGGTCTCTCGTGGATTTATGAAGGCCTCTTGCGACTCGGGAGGCGACTCGGGTGGCGACTCGGGTGGCGGTGTGGCCGACGATGGCGAGGCTCATTTCCGTTCGCCAGCACGCGGCCGGTTTTGGGTGCTCTCGTCGGAGGGGAACACTGAGGAGGATGGCATTTCGGGTTGCGAGGAGGACGACGAGATCTCGTCGGAGGTTTCATCCAGATACCTTCGGCAATGGTGCGGTGACGATGACTGCATATCCGAATCCTCATCTAGGGTGGTGAAACAGATTGCACGTCGCCGTCAGCAGCGGCAGGCGGCATTGGAACTACACATCTCCCCAACTAAGGTTAGTTTCTCATCGAATAGAGATGGATCAGGATCTTGTGATCTTGTTGATCGGAAGAAATTGTTGAAGCGGCCAGTTTTGGAGGCCTCATTTTTCCCTGCTGATGATGCGGGTAATGAGTCCGAGTGGACTCTCGTATCATGGCGGCGACGGCTTCGCCGGTCTCTTCCAGATGCAGATCTTGGGATCAGAGAATCCAGCCGAATTTGAATGTTTGGGCTCTTGGACAGGGGTGAATTGCTCCTCATAATTGGTGTGTACCAAATACGGAGAGTGTACATACGGTTTCTACGTCAGTAGGCGTATTGTCGGCTAGGGTGGGACCGGGGGGTATCTGATGTGTTTCCTAAGGAGACCTACTTTGGAGTAGGCCGTGCCTGGTGACATCATTTCGGTCTGACCTGGGATAATACCAAAACCCTAGCAGAGGACAGGGCGACGACCTTGGCGTGATGCAAGGTGGCTCTGGCGGTAACAATGGCCAAGGCGGCGGCAATGGGGGTGGTCGAAACCTCTTTTCCGGCAACAACAGAGGCAGGGGTGGTCGTTTCTATGGCAATACCAACTAGCCCAATGATGGATCTGGAGGGATTTTTTTTGCTAGGGATTCTAGCGGTGCCGCCGTTGGACGTGATTTTGGATAACCAATCTAATCTGCACGGAGGTGACTTCGGAGGCTTCCATGGTGGCTCGGGTTTCAATAGTTCGGGTCGTGATCATGGATACCAGAATGGCAAACGGTATGAGTTCAAAAGGGGTAGAGGAGATAATTGGAATCGAGGAAGGTTATGGTGGCAGAACTAATCAAGGTGATTTTGGTAATAGAAACTTTCGTAACAATAATGGTGATGCTCAGCCGAATACAAGGAACACTGTCGATCAGAGTTTGATTAAACAAGTAGTTCAAGCTGTGGTGGTGGCGGCACATAAATGATCCTTTTTTTGCCAACTGGCGTGGCTGCTAGCCAAGGGGGTGGCGTTGCTGCTGTGGATATCCAAGGGCAGATGAGTGTGGCTGGGACTGCTCCTGCGGTAGGGGTGGGTACCTCGAGTGGGGATGGCGCGGTGCAGGCCGCTGCCACGGCACAGATTGTTCCTGCCACAGGGCCGCGGCAGGCTGTTGTGGCGCCAAGGCAGCCTGCCGTGTCTCTTTTCCCTGCCGCGGCAGAGGGGGCTCGGCTTCGAGGGACAATGACATGATTGATATGGAGATTCTTGAATCTGATGGCCCTAATAAGAAGGCAAAGAAGACTGAGAAGTTGAGGTGCTTTCGTTGTGAGCAACCAGGGCATTTTCATGAGGATTGTACGGTGGTCATATGTGACAATTGTGAATCACCTCAACATGTCTCTGCTTCATGTCCGTTATTGACGGCTCCTAAACCTATGATGATTGTTTATGGATTTGGGAGTGAGAAATTAATGTTTCTTGAGCTACCAACAACTGGGACTTTTCGACCAAGGGTGGAGAACTCTAGGGTCGGAAGGGTTATGGTACAAGGTGGTTCTCTATCTGTAGCTCAAATAACTGAACAGTTGAAGAAATTGGTTCGATCTAAGAATTATGTGTGGGAAGTAATGGAGTTTCAGCACAACGTTTACAAGATTAAGTTTCCAACTAAGGTGGAGGTGACACGTATGAAGGATCTGAGGCAGTACCAGATCACAGATACTCTCATCTTTCTGAAGTTTGAGGATTAGGAGTGGTTGAGGAACCTATCTTTTCCCTTCCTTTAATTTGGGTACAAATTGATGGAGTTCCTAAGGACGTGAGAAGAGACTTCTTGGCGCTTTTGGGTTTGGGATCTATTTTTGGCAAAACCTGTGCGGTTGATATGCCGTTTACAAGGGAGCATGGTGTTGTGCGAGTTCAGGTCCATTGTGTGGATCCTAAGCCCATACCTGCTCATCTCGATATTTGGATTAAGAGAGGTTTTTTTAGGCTGTCTTTTGCGGTTGAAAAGAATGATTTGGGAGGGACACAGTCTGCTAATACTAATGACTCCCAAGACAAAAAAGATGGCGATGATGATGGAAATGATGGTGATAGAAATAGTATGGAAGAGGATGATGTTGCTAGAAAGATTAATCATGAGTCCAAGGCTAAGGAGGTTAGAGAGGATGGTGTTTCTGGGGGAGGATCTAAGCAGACACAGCTGTCGGCGGGACCTTTATTTCATGTAGGCGGGTTCGCCTTGTACAAACAAAAGGTACCTCCTATTTGTTCTAAAACAACTGATCATGAATCTCTAGTTATGTTAAAGTGTGACAATACTTTTCATTGTAACGTACAGGAGCTTGTTTTACCTCTTATTGTGTCACCTCTCACTGCTGCGGTTGAGACAATGGACGAATGTTTGATTTCAACGACAGAGTCAGACAACGTTCAGGAGAAAGAACAAGCGACTGTCAATTCGATGCAAATGGACGGGTTGGCTAGGAATGATGTTTCGGTTCTTGGGCAAACTTCACCTATGGTGTGCTGTGTGGACAAGACCCAGGTGAATGAGAATTTGGATTCGGTTATGCCTACATCATCGATTGATGCATGCTATATGTCTTCATCGATTCAGAAAATTGGTGGTTCAGTGCTCGTCGCGGGGTATGGATCTGAGAAAAGGAACTATATTGCTAAATCACCACCTACTTTGGCTGAGGTAATTGTCTTTGGAGGCATCTCTTCACCCTTTGTATCTTCTTTACGATCTAGTGATCGAATTAATTCTCCATCTAATGCCGATGCTACACAGTTGGAGCGGGCTGCGGAATTGACTCAATGTTGTTTTGGAGATCAAGGTACTGTCACTAATTCTAAAAACTCCATTATGTCTTTTTCTAGTGAGGATATTTTTAAAAGGACAAGTGCGATTGGGGTCTCAATAGGGAAATCATTAGAAAAATGAAATGTTGCTGCTAAAATTATTCAAGATAATGAGTTTAGTAGAACTCTCACAGTTCTAAACCATAATACTCAACAGAATAAAGAGGATCAAACACACGCTAATCTTTTTTTCTCAAAAGTGTCAACTCTTTGTGAGGATATTGTTCCAGAGGAAATAGAGTCTCTTGACGGTTTGAATGAGGCTATTGACCTTGAGGTTAAACATCCACATAAAAACAAAAAGAGACAATTCAATAATTCTACTATTAGAAGGGGACAAGGGTAAGAGTAAAGAAAGTATTATAGATGCAGGGTTTAAAAGGGCTTGTTTCGAACAGTGATGGTTTTAGAGATCCAGCCAAACATTTTTTTACCTCTGAGGTAATTGGGGAGTATAAGCTAGATTTTATTGCCCCGTTGGAAACAGATTTAATTTTGATATACCCTTTTTGCAACATCTGACTCCGGGAAGAGAGTTTGCATGGTTTTGCTTACCTCCTCATGGCCACTCAGGTGGAATCCTTATAGGTATTAATATGTCATCTTTGCAAGAAACTAACGTGGAAACGGGTGATTATTGCATTAAAATGTTTTTGAAAAATCGTAACGATGGATTCCAATGGATCTTTGTACCAGTCTATGGGGCGGCTCGGGATAAACATAAACAGTAGTTCTTGGCTGAACACGTTCGGATTTGTGAAAATGAAACACTCCCTTTGTTAGTGGGCGGAGATTTTAATATTCTGAGAAAGAGAGAAGAAAATAATAATGATAATTTCAATTCTCATTGGACGTTTGTGTTCAACGCTATAATTGAAAATTCGAACTTAAGGGAGATTGTTCTCTCAGAAAGACAATTTACGTGGGCTAATCGTAGGGAGGTTCCGACTTATGAGAAGCTGGATCGTGTTTTAGCTAGTATTGAATGGGAGCAAAAATTTCCTTTGGTTACTGTTAGGGCGTTGACACGGTCTGGTTATTGATTCAGTAATAACCCAAGGTTCTGTTTCGAACTTTCGTGGTTACAACAGGAGGGTTTTTTTGAGATGGTGCGTGCTGAATGGGACACGGTTTCCAAATTGATACACCTATTCATTTATGACAATATAAGATTAGACATTTACGACTTTTTTACGTGGTTGTGGTGTAACGTCCCAGTATTAGAGCTTAGAAATAAGCTGAACACAGGTGTGTGCATTGCATTCATGCATAGAAAATCTAGATAATTTTCGCGCTTTTAAATAAAACTTGTCAAAGTGATTGAAGCTTATATTGACTTGGTGGAACTCAAGTAGGTCATCAAGTTGACTGCGATAAGTTTCAATATGACCTTTGCTAAAACCTTATCTTTGGGTAATATAATTTGATCTAAGGATAGATCAAATGTAATAAAACTAAATCACAACACACTACTTAATAAGGAGTTCTATATCTTCTAGAGGTCATGATATGGTATTCCATACAACAACTCAAGGATGAATATTTAATATTTTAAAGATGGTATCAAGGTATCATCTACCACAAACCATGAATACCAAGTTAAGGATGTAACTTAAATAAAGAAACTCTATAACTAAATCCTGAAACACTTGTTTGCCATAGTTACTCCTACCATGGGTATCATGGTAGTTCTTAAACATTTAATCTTATTACAAATAGAGTAGAAAGGAAAGTCAAGCCAAGACCATCCAGCATATACTCTTAATATGATATTGAGAGGTGCCATATCTATTTAACCAAGTCCTAGTGTCAATGGATCATCACTATTGAGTGATCAATTCTTGACCTAGAAATTACTGACTCATAGCCTTTGACCTATTGTGTTGACCTTTCAAATACCTTAAGTAAATTAATCTGAAGGAAGAACTAGATATGGTTGAGTGTACCATCATCAATGGAATGTGATCCTTAGTGGAGATCAAACCATTTGATGTTGGAGGAGTTAACTCACTGATGAGTTAACTAGAAGTAGTACCTAAATTCAAGGGTTGAGCTAGTAATTGAGGAGCTATGAGAAAGCTAGTAGTATTAGTACATTAGATAACAATCTTGTTAGGACAAGTGGATATAGACGTAGAATAAGCTTGCTTAACAAGATAAGTCTATAGAGAGACTAATACAAGTTTACTACTTAGTTAAGTATAGATCTTGATCAGGCAAATGGAAGCCTAAGCTTGGTTTGATCAAATGATGGTGGTCATTATTCTCAAGTCACTTGGAAATAGATGACTAGGTGTTGAAGAAGACTTATGAGTATACCAATTCAGGTAAAGCCTAGTACGCTGAATCATCTAGCTTGATCATTGGAAGTCAAGCTAGAGTATGATGAAGTATTTGATGAGTTGTATGGAGTAGTTGGAGACATAGTAGCTTAACCAAGTTAATATAATAGACAACAATAAGGATTTAAGACAAGGAAAAATTAAACAAGTAATGGAATCTTATTTCCTGATTAAATAAAAACAATACAAATGGTGATAAATACACCAAAACACTAAATATTACAGAAGATAGAAACAAACTTTATTAATTTATAATCATATCTTTACAAGATTCTTTACAAAAAGGAATAAAAAGAAGATTACAATTGAAACCTATACTACATATCTACTCCTATACTAGATCTCTTATATCCAGATCGTGTTCCTGCAAATAAGAAAAACAACAAAATGAAAGAAAGGCTTAGTGGTTAGTTAAGTTTACTCTTAGTGGTGAACAGTGAAGAACACTGTTCATATTACATCATTGAGTAAATAATAAAGGGGCAGGTTTCACCAAAGGTGTAGTATCTGTTCTATCACGTAAATAGCCTAGATGCCACCTTAGAAGTCAAGTAGAGAGAGGTAAGTTTCACCAGACCAATAACAAGTAAACAGGTAAAAGTGAAAGCCATATTACTTGAGCTGATCCACATGAACAGCTCACACAGACACACATGTGAGTCACCTAAATGCATGCTATGTGCTGTCCAAACAGCAGCAGCAGTATAAACACTCAAACAGGGCACCCTGTCGAAGCACAGATACAGGAAGCTCACCAGGAGCTCAGCGAGCTTGCCAAATCTAGACAAATCCACCAGCTAATTCACCAAGATAACCATCAGTTCATCATAAAATGGTGACTTAAGGAGGGGTGGAATAGGAGGATAGCAAGAGCAAGTTCAAGATCACAGGATACTGGGAGGAGCAGGACAGCACCACGAGGTGCAGACCAAGATTAACACAGCACCAGCAAGCAAATTGTGTGGTGAGTTGATACCAAACCCTCACATGCTAAATCTATAATTAACATGTGTTGTTTCATATAGGATCTTCTCAGAGTGCACCCTAGTGGGGTGTATCCATCATAGAAGATATTAAATAGGTCCAAACAATTTATCTTGGCAAACTACTCCAAGATCTCAGCTCGTGCATCACTGATCTTGGAAAATCAAACATATTTTTACATCCACATGTACAGCAGCTATAACTGAATGCTTCTGGGCACATCCAATGGATGGTAGCACCTCAGAAGTGGTTCACTTTAAAGCTCTATACTACACACCATGGTTACCAAAGCAGTTTCTTAAAAGGCTATGAGAATCAGTGTATTAAACTAATTACCAAAATCCAAAGAAGGTTTCAGACCAGCATCATAAACCTATGGATCTAGTTTTAAATAGATCAACACATATCACACTGATGGTACAGGGCACATCCACAACTGGGTAGCACCTCTGTACCAACAGGTTCAGTAGTAGCTATTAAAAACCTATAATCACTTTCCTAAATTAAATTAGGAATCATACTGGGCACTTTGTGCCAGATGAGCCAGTAAACATCATCAGTTCCTATCCCTAAGCCACAAACCATCAATCATCTTCCTATAAATCCAATAGGAATTAATCAGATTTCTAATTATCTCTGCAGCATATCACTGTTTCAACAGCAAATGCTTACAACATCACCTTAACTGAGAACATTCCAACTCTAGCATAACAGTGAGTTTCAATTCAATCAAATGAAACCATCACAGATGGAACAAGGGTGATAACATAAAGTTCATTATACATTCACAGAGGTTTCTCTGACAGAGAACAAGATGGTAACAAATATTCAGCAAAGTACCAACTGACAGAAGGGAGAGTAATTGGTTAGAACCAATAGCGTGCAACAGATACCATTAGCACAATAAGCTCTAGAAGGATATCACTGGTAGGATGAACCAGAGCAACTAACCCAACATCACTTCATAGGGTATGAACCCCAGGGTTCAGGGATGAACCCTAGACAGGGGGCTAGCCTGTAATCATGCCAAGGAAGAATAGCTAGAGCACAAGAGAGGAGCACAAAGGGGAAGAACCCAAACTTACTCGAGGTCCTCGCAAAAGTAATTGAAGAGGAAGTAGAAGGATAGCGACGATGGTGTAGAATCTGCGGCACGGGGAGCACCCCGAAGGGGCGCTGCAACCCATGTCGGCAGCACGTCAGAACCCACCGGAGATGAAGGGAAGCACACCGTGAGAAACCCCGGCGCACCATCACCGAAACTCTAGGACGAGCAAACCCTAACCCTAGTTTCGGGCAGGGGCCAGCGTGGCCACGAAAAGACACCATAGGCAAATCTGCTCGGACAGAACTGAGCGGCGTCATCGACTTAGCCATCCTGCACTGTGGCGGCGGCAACGGCGACCGGACCAGGTCGGAATCGTGCGAGCTGGCGGCAGTGAGCGGAGGAGGACCGCATGAGCAATAGAGAGAGAAAGGGGAGAAGAGAGTGAGTGCATGGGGGGTACTGGGCCAGTGGGCGGCCTAGTACTACCTGGTGGGTTGAACCAGGCCGTGTGGGCCGGGTCAGGTTGGACCAGGCCAGCCCAGCGGGCCAGACCCATATTTCAAGAGAGTTGTTTAAAAGAAATATTTACAAATATGCCCCTGAAACAAAAACAACTCTAGAAAAATAAATAAAAATCTTAAAAATATAAATAATATGTCTATGAACTCACAAAAATATTCCCTATTAAATAAAAATAAACAATAGAATTTTTGCTAACTAAAATTTAGGTCAATCAACTAAAATAGTATATTGTTTATCATAAGAATTCTATGCACTTATAAAATCACCAAACTCTTATTTATTAATTCTTTTACCGGTTTAGGAATCCCCCTAAAGAATTAAACCAAGTTTCTAAGTAGTTTAAGTAATGCCTTTTCTATATTTATAAAATATAATCATTAATAAGAAAGTAATTCTATTTACTTATAACTTTAATAAAACACCATCTTATTCAAATAATAATACTTAAATTCTAACTTGTGGAATGTTAAGAAGTAAACCATCTACAGTATGATGCCTTATTCAATACATGCAACTTTCCACCACTTATACTATGATTATTTAATGTAGTAATATTTTCCTCTTTAAATAATCTTAGCTAATAAGAAAACCTTAAAGTGTTAGCCTTAAGTTTCAATACGTTTTACTTTGTAAAGTAATATTATCCTCAAAAGCTATTCTTTTAAGAAACATCAAAAGTGATCCCTGAACACTTCTTGAAAAGCTCTAGTTGATTCTTAATCTTTTTTAAGAAATATTTTAGATCCATGATCCATTTCAATGCTTTTGTATTGTATACTACTTGTTGTATTTACTTATTGTTTCACGTACTCTCACAAGCCTTAATAAGAAGCACAAGTGTGAAACTGATATAAAAGTGCAACACATTACAAAGAACTCATCACAAACTCCAAACCCTAGATCAGATACGATTATTCCAGGGTTTCGCGTTTATCAAATTGCATTACATTACTTATGCATCGTTGCATTTTGCTTCTTTAAACATTAGTCCTTACCGGACCAATGATGTTGTTTACAGAATTTGGATCTTCTATTTTCTTGAAGATCGTGAGAGCATAATCTTGCAATCACAAAAGGCAAGTTCAGAACTTGCTCATGTCCTTTGATTATTTTCTATCAAATGCTTGTAACTCAAATGTTGTCGTCACCTGCATTTCAAAAAGGTCAGAAAACACTATTTTTACAATAATATGATTATGGATTATTTAAACAAATGGTAATAATCTATCGATATAGTTCTAGTGGTAAAGGAACATAATATCTAGGATTTAACAACCAATATCGCCAGTGATTCTAGCGTCGTATATTACGCATCAACCATAAGACTTGGAATGGGACGGGAAAGTCAGTTGTATCTTCTCCCTTCTGCATGGACGGATGCCCTTATCGTGAGGGTGTTGATTTCTCGTGGAGTTCCAGAGTATCCAGCACATGGGTGGGACCCCTTAGTTCCCCTCGATCTTGGTGTCTAGATTATCTATGCATCTCTGTCTAGGTCTGAGTTCACCATAGCTGATGGTGACCGCCAAACAGAGCTGCGTACGGAGTCTCTAAGAGTCTACCCAAAGAGTAACTGTGGTAGTTGTCTCGGGGGATCGTGTCTCATGCGAGGTCGCGGAGAGGGTGGTACTGGCTTGGATCTTAGACTAGGCCCCATACCAAGGAAGTGTGGACAAGCTCGCGGCTTGGTTGTGCAACAAGGCTAAGGTCTCTTATGGGAAAAGTGACGCACCTCTGCAGAGTGTAAGAATTGTGACATATTACTCCCTGTTCCAGGAAGGAGCTATGAACGCGGCAGGAAAGGAACCCCATGAAGGTTCTGGTTAACCTGTGAAGGCTATCGGACATAGTTTTCAGAATAAAAGCAACCTTTGAAGAAATGTTTATGAAAACCTGCATTGCCTATGACCTATGGTCTGTGGCTGTAGAGATAGTGCATCATACACTCCTTTTTAGTGAACTTGCTGAGTACGCTCTGATGGCTCAATGCACGGCGCCTAGAAAAGTGCTGGTGCGTGGTTGATGTAGAGCTCGTTGAGAACCCCAAGAGGAAGGTATGATGAGCACAGCAGCAAGTTTCCCTCAGTTATGAAACCAAGGTTTAATCGAACCAGTAGGAGCAAGGAAACACCCCAAAGGTGTTACTAGCTGAGCTTTGGCAGGGCGCACTACCGGTCCTAGTAGCAATGTGGAGACCTGCACAACACAACCACACAACTTTGTCCCCAACTTGCGATGAGGTTGTGAATCTCACCGTGTTTTGCGGGAAAAAAAGGATTAAACGTATCAAATGGAAGGAAGTAAAAGTTTGAAGAAAGTAAACACAAAGAAGTAAAAGATTGTAGATTGAATGTAAAACACAAGGACCGGGATCCATAGTTCACTAGAGGTGGCTCTCCTTAGATAGATAACATGCCGGGTGAACAAATTACAGCGGGGCAATTGACAAACATCGAGAAAAGCAATACATGCATATACTAATCATCTTGACTCCTTTGAGATTCGATTGGGCATTACAACATTATACATAGACCGCCATCCAACTGCATCTATGACTAATAATCCACCTTCAGGTTATCATCCGAACCCCCTCCAGTATTAAGTTGCAAGCAACAGATTATTGCTTTACGAACTGCGTGTAAAGTAAACAATAAGATTGTTCTATGAACAAAGGATTGTTGTTTTCTCCCTAGTAGAAACAACACATCTAGTACCTTAGAGATTTCTGTCACTTCCCCATATTACCAGTGGCATGAACCCACTATCAAGCATAAATACTAACTCTTGGAGTTGCTAGCATCTACTTGGCCAAGATAGCTACTAACAACGGAAAGCATGCAAGATCACAAATAACAAAGCAATGATAGAATCAATAATAAATCTGAAATATCATCTCAATATCCATCGGATCCCCGCAAACACAACATGCAGACTTACAAATAGATGATCTTGATCATGAACGGAGCTCACAAGATCTAAACATGAAAGCACAGAGGAGGAGAACCAGCCATCTAGATACTACATGGATCCGTAGTCCAAGGATGAACTACTCACGCATCACACCGGAGGCTTGCATGGTGATGAAGAAGGCCTCCAGGGTGAATTCCCCTCTCCGGCAGGGTGCCGGGAAGAGCTTCAGATCCCTCCCGATCTACGGATGGAGATGACGGCGACTACAGACTCTTTCATGGATTTTTGATCGGGTACTTAGGGTTTTCGTCCCGAGGGCATCTTATAGTCAGAAGGGGAGACCGAGGGGGTGGCAAGGGCCACCACACCACCCCCTGGCGCGGGCCCAGCCTGGCCGCGCGGCCAGGTGGTGTGGCCGCCTCTGGCCCTTCTTCGTCTCGTATTCTGGCACTTGATGACTTCCGGAAAAATAGGCACTTTGGCTTTTGTCCCGTCCAATTCCAAGAATATTCATTTTCTGACTTTCCTGGAACCAAAAACAGTAGAAAACAGGCAGCTGGCACTATGGCTCTTGTTAATAGGTTAGTCCACGAAATCATATGAAAAGTACTCTAAAGTGTGGAGAAAACACAAGAAAGTGGATAAAACCAAGCATGGAACATCAAAAATTATATATACATTTGCAATGTATCACGCTCGTACTCAACCGTACCTTATTAACCCTTGCTAGGTCCTACGCCGATGAAGACGACGTCAACATCAACTTCTGCTCAAGAAACCATCATCGGCAGCTCAAGTTCTTCAATGAAGTCAACAGATACATCGACTGAAGTGAAGATGAAGTCCCTGAGTAGATAGGAGTAGATACTCTAGTCATAAAACCTAGTTCTGTAGAACATTGCAATAGCAACAATGGCACACCTGATAGTTTAGATGCCAGTCTTGGTTACTAGATAGTTCTGAGATATTATTTCTAGTTCTTCTTTGTAAGAAGTTCTTTCTCTCTCTTTAACCTAGGGTGTTCTCTATATCTTTTGTAAAGAGTTGAGTTGTAATCTATAGTCATGTCTTGGACCTGCTGTGTTTCTGTTGTACCACTTTGAGGGATGTAATACTAGTGAACGGTGTTTCATTGGTGTTATGTCAACGACTATAGTGTACTACATCATGTAGTGGTATGCTGGGTCACCGTAGCTGGTATCAGAGCATATGCTTTGACCTTAGGTTGGTAAACCTAGTAAATGGGTAGAACCTGAGGAAGGATGTTAGCAACCATAAAGAGTCCTCTAGAAATATGATGTATATTCAATTGGGAATACTCTCGTCATGTGGATAGTGTGTTGATTCTTTATTATGCAATTTTAAATGAGTACCATGAGTTTTAACTCAAGATGACTGATGATAATTCTTATCTACAGTACAAGAATGGCACCTAGGTATCCACCACGGAATGTTCAAGTGTTGAACAAGACCTTAGATGATTATAAAGATGCCTGGACAATCACTCTAAGACAACTTCTATGGAGTCTGGATTGTGAGTCTCGACTTCTGGTCAAGGTTTACAGTTTCTATGACGGACGAATATTGGCCAAGTACCGTATCCTGGTCATGTTACCCAAGAGGTTTGTCAACACCCGGATTTTTAATCCTAGACGCCCGTTATGCCATACCTCGCAATCCCAGGATTACCATTTTTGCGAGACATAACGGATTGGATATCACAGTACATCATCCATTACAAACCATACATAAGGTTTTACACAAATAAGGATCTCATGATCCAGTCTTTAATACAACAAGCAGCGGAAATAAACGATAAGCGTAGCAGTGGGGTCCATCTTCAGGTGCACAAGCAATGCTGACGAAGGCAGATAGTCCTAGTTGTCATAGCCGTCCGGCTGACCATCATCTTGATAATCTCCTTCATAGTCTGGCCATGATAATAGCCAGGGACAAAAGCCATGAGTACCCTTTAAGTATTCGCAAAGTACTACTAGAAAGGAGTATAATTCTAAGTCAAAGTGCTAAATCTAAGTTTAACTATCAAATTAAGTTTGAAACCTAAGCTGAGTTCAGAAGCAAAGAAAGATAAAGTAAAGTTCTAGAATCACTTAAGTTGGGAAGCTACTTTCATCAACACAACCCTGTTGTGGTCAAGTCAGAGTTCATCATTCATTTCAAGTTATTTAGAAAACATCTGACAACGAAACAGTATGGCCATTCCAACTATCCATAACCACGGACGCGGCTATTCGAATAGTTTGACAACTCTGCAGAGGTGGTACACTTTCACCACAAGATTCGATACATCTGTCAGGGATAACCCTGAATCATCATACTTAGTGTGCAGATAATCAAACATAACCTTCCCTTTACACACCCTAGTACAAGCACTTCTCCTATGAGCATGGCCTCCCAACCATGACCATCAGTCATCTTGGGCACTGCATAGGTGGTCAACATTGAGAGGTAGCCTTAGCTCAAACCTCTCCCGTGAGGGAACTAATACTAATGCATATAAATTTCCAGCTAAGCCTTACCCAATTAAGGTAATGTGGTTGTACGGTAAATTTGGAATGGTATCGCATCCGAATCCAACCATCAATTTTATAAAAGGGTTAAGGCTCATGCCTCGTAATTTTCATCATCATAAACCAGTTGTGTTTCTCAACACATGTCAAAACATCTCAATAGAATGACTCATCATTCCAAGGTTTTCATAATTCATTTTCACCAAGTGTTCCCATCTAAAGTGACTCAAGTTTTTGATCTATACTAAGGTACTAAGTTAAGAGTGTTCACTAAGGTGGAAAGATGGGATCAATCTCATGCCGTAGAAAGATGGGATCAATCTCAAGTTTTTGATTTATACTCTTTATGCTACCGTCAAAATTAAGTAAAGAACTTTGTGTAAACTAAGGGAGGTAAAACTTGTCAATAAGACTTGGGGTACTAATAGTTAAAGGGGTGTGATTAAAGCATGCTTAAGGCATCTTTGCTAAACCATCTAGTTTTATTCTAGCTTGCTAACAATAGCTTGCTAAAGTATGTTTTGCAAGGGTTAGCTTGCCACTAATAGCTTGCCTTGGTTGGTGCAGTGGTTGAAGTTTTCTTCTTCTTCTTCTTCTTGGTAGAACTCCTCCTCCTCGAAAGCTTGGTCGGTACTAGCGTCTATAAATACATAGGGAGTAGACAATCACCAAACAATACTTAACTAGGCTAAGTAGCATTCTAAAAACACACAATTGATGATCTATTATCATCACAAGCATCACAAGTTTAATTTCAATAGTTTCATCCTTTTTATTTTAGAAAAGTAATTTCTACTCATGGAAATATTAACTAAAATTTAATATTCACCACCTAAAATATGGGATCATGTGGACACATGTCCTCACCACATATTCTAACATGTGGGAATGATATTTAAAGGTTGGATCAATATTACTTTGGTTTAAGTTTATTATTTTAATGATTTAAAGTGACTAGAAATGCCTATATAGCATTATTTTGGTACTAGTCCAAAGTCACTGCATGTAAACCTTAATATTATTACATATTTAGATAGATATGATGAAATGTGATTTTTGAGAGTTGGAATCAACTCAAAAGCTAACTTGGTTGATTTTATAAAAATGTTGCAAGTTGCAAAAGCTTCTGTCTTGTTATTTTTATTAGGAGAGATCTATAACTCTAATTGAATTAAATCCAACGAGCTTGGATAGATCATTTTAATACCTTTCAGACAAAATTGGTTTCATGCAATTTGGATTTCTAAAACTCTCTGAATTGATTTTCAAACTAGTGGACAGAAACTAGATTCAAATTAAAAAGAAAAACCCAGATTTGAATCGATGGGCTAGCGCGGGAAAAGGAATGGGCCGGCCCAGTGGCACTCCGCGGTGCGGGGCTCAGCTGACAGGGGGGTCCCGCATGTCAGCGGCACTTAAAACGCGAAACGGTACGTGCGCTATGGGCCGTGCGATTAGAAGGGGAATCTACAACTGAGGGTCGTCGTCGACGACGAACAGGTCGTCGGCGAGCTCGAACCCTAGCGGCTCGGTGGGGGTCTACTAGGGGTGTACCAGGGCTCCAGCGGGGTCAGCGAGGCAGGCAAACGAAGTGGAAGACAACGACAAGGCGAGGCGTGGTCGCGGCTGAGCTTGGGGCGGTCGGAATCAACGGCACCCTTCTCCTCCAGAGGCGGCGGCTCCGGCTCCAATTCCGGCGAGCTGCTGCTCCACTTGCTCCGGCGAGAGGTGGGAGAGGTTCAGAGAGGTGAGGGGAGTGGAATGGTGTGGAGAAGAATGGCCGGGGAGGGCTCCTTTTATAGGCCCGACGGTGAGACCGAGCGGGATGGGCGGTCGACGGTGGCGACATGGCTACGGCGAGCTAGCGGCATAGCTGGGGATGGCGATCGATGGGAGGTTCCCTGGCGGTGCTCTAGGACTTAAATGCGTCCGTAGGGGCGGTGGTATGCGGTCGGGGCGAGGTGGCGCTCTGGGAGGCAGAGGCGGCGGTGTCCACGGCGAGCGGTGGATGTGGGGCTTTGGGCGGCGAACGGGGATGTCTGGGGTGTTCTCCAGGTCGAGGCAGGGCGGCGGGCGCGGGTTGCGGTCGAGCGGCGTCTTGTGCACGCGGGGACAGAGCGTGCTCTGCGGGCGGCATCGGCATGGTGCGGTGGCACTGGGCGCGGGTTCTCCTCGGTGTTCCACGGCAGCACTTGGCTCGGGCAAGGGACAGAGAGGGGCGATGAGGTGTTGGCTACCTCCTAGACATGGAGAGGGAAGGGGGAGTGGTCTGCTGCAGCGGGGCAAGGTTTGGCCGGCGAGCATGTCCTCGGTTTGGCATGGCCTAGGGGTTAGGGACAAGGGACAGAGGTGCTAAAGGCCTGGTTAGACCAAGAGGGCACAGAGAGGTTAAATGGAGATCAAATGGGGAAAAACCCCTATGCAGAATAGTGATCTAGGATTGGAGGTGGGATTTAAGCATGCCAAATGTTTGATGAAATGGCCGCAAGAGAAAAAGTTTTGAATTTTTAATTCAAAATTTTTGAGTGATCTCCACTAGTGATAGGTAGTCTCTGGTTGCAAGGGTTTTGAAAATGGATCTCAAATAGATGGTTTTTGAAATAGGGGTGATCTATGCATATGCATTAGATTCAATTTTAAACTGTCATTTAAAATAGCTAACAGAATGTTTTTTAGCAGATCAAAAGGTGGGCCTTGGTACCTCATTATGTATACTAGCAAGGGGTGCAAAGATCAAGAATTGTTTCTGTTAATAATTGAGTACTAGGAATAGCCAAAGTAGGCATCAGAGTTGAATTTGCCAAAATGACCATTCCTTCATTTTAATTCTTTTTGATTTGATTTTCTTTAGGAAAAGTTTGGGAATGATGTAGATGATGTTTAAATCACCTAAGAAACATTTTACAAGCATTGGATCAATCAATCATGGCAATTCAAACAACTCCTATTTTAAAATGCACACACATATGAATGCTTTCATTTTAAATTTGGAAAAGTTTTTGTTAGCCCTATTTTTGGATGATTTGATCTTGATAAGATTGGATTAAAGCTTGGATTAAAGTTACAAACCTTTCCCCCTTAAACAAAATCTCGTCCCGAGATTTACAAAGAAAACTAGGAACTAAAGAGATCTGGGAACTCTGTCCTAATGTAATCTTCGCGCTCCCAAGTAGCTTCCTCCTCAGTATGGTTGCTCCACTAAATCTTGAGAAACTTGATACTCCTGGTCCTGGTGGTTCTGTAGGCTTCTTCTAAGATACGGATGGGTACTTCCCGATAGGTTAGGTCCTTGTTGATTTCCACAGCTCTGTGATCGATGTTCTTGAAAACTTCAGTCTTCTCAGGCACTTCTAGGCATTTGCGAAGTAACGAGATATGGAACACATTGTGGATGGCTGACATCTCTTCAGGCAGTTCCAGTTGATACGATACTTCTCCTCGGTGGTTCAGAATCTTGAAAGGTCCGATATATCTGGGGGCTAACTTTCCCTTCAGACTAAAGTGTTGAGTTCCCTTCAATGGTGAAACCTTGAGATATACGAAATCTCCGACATTGAAAGTCAGGTCTCTCCTTCTCTTGTCAGCATAGCTCTTCTGTCTGGATTGGGCGGTCTTGAGGTGCTCACGGACTTTGTGAACTTTCTCTTCTGCTTCCGGAGAATGTCGGGTCCAAAGATCTGACTCTCTCCTACTTGCGACCAATTCAAAGGGGTACGACACTTTCTTCTGTATAGGAATTCAAATGGTGCCATCTACAAACTAGCCTGATAACTATTGTTATATGAGAATTCTGCGAAAGGCAGGCAGTCTTCCCATTTTGATCCGTATTCCAACACACAAGCTCTAAGCATATCCTCTAGGATCTGGTTGACTCTCTCAGTCTGTCCATCTGTTTGCGGGTGATAAGCGGTACTGAAATTCAACTTGGTTCCTAAACCTTCCTAGACTTTCTGCCAAAATCTTGAAGTAAACTGGGTTCCTCGATCTGATACGATGGTCTTGGGGGTTCCATGCAGACTAACAATTCTAGCAATGTACAGCTCTGCTAGTTTTGCACTCTGGTAGGTTGTCTTGACAGGTATGAAGTGGGCTACCTTGGACAGTCTATCAACTATGACCTAGATTGAGTCATTTCCCCTACTAGAAGTGGGTAAACCGGTGATAAAGTCCATTCCGACGGAATCCCATTTCCATTCCGGAATCTGCAATGGTTGCAATAGTCCTGCAGGTCTCTGATGCTCTGCTTTGACTCTTTGCCAGATGTCACATTTGGCGATGTAGCTTCCGATCTCTCTTTTCATCTTGTGCCACCAAAATTGCTCTTTCAAATCCTGATACATCTTTGTTCCTCCGGGGTGGATAGAATAAAGAGTATCATGAGCTTCCTTCATGATAACCTCCTTCAGCTACGAATCTGCCGGCACACAGATACGTCCTTTGTACCATAGTACACCTTCTTCGTCTTCGGTGAATCCAGGTACCTTTCCTATACCAATACGACGTTTGATTCCGTCGATACTCTCATTTCCCTTCTGGGCTTCCTTGATTTGGCTAATCAAAGTGGGTTGAAGTTTAATGCAAGCTAGGAATCCTTTGCTAACTAACTCAGTCCTGAACTGATCCAACTCCTCATACAAACTGGGTTGCTTCTCCTTGATCATGGTGTTAAGCCTACACGGCAGTCTGCTAAGAGCATCCGCTACCACATTGGCTTTGCCGGGGTGATAGTGAATGTCAAGATCATAATCCTTGATTAACTCTATCCATCTTCTTTGCCTCATATTCAGCTCCTTCTGGGTGAAGATATACTTCAAGGTCTTATGATCTGAGTAAATCTCACAACGGTTACCATCAAATAATGACGCCATGTCTTCAATGCTAGAACCGCGGCTGCTAGCTCAAGATCATGGGTAGAATAGTTCTGCTCATGTTGCTTCAATTGTCGAGACAGATACGCGATGACTTTGCCTTCTTGCATCAATACACATCCTAGGCAAATCTTGGATGCATCACAATACACATCAAACGGCTTCTTGATGTCTGGCATGATCAAAATCAGGGCGGATATCAATCTCTTCTTTAGCTCTTGGAAACTGGCTTCACACTTGTCTGTCCATTCAAACTTCTTGTCCTTCTTCAACAATTGGGTCATTGGTCGGGCTATGCTCGAGAATCCTTCTACGAACTTGCGGTAATATCCCGCTAATCCGAGAAATGAACGAACTTGGGTTTGATTGGTTGGGGCTTCCCATTCTTCGACATCTTTGATCTTGGTGGGATCAACAGAGACTCCTCCGGCAGACACAATATGTCCTAGGAATCCTACTTCTTTCAGCCAAAACTCACACTTGCTGAACTTGGCATATAACTGATGCTCTCTCAGGGTTTCTAGGATAATTCTCAGATGTTGCTCTTGCTCTTCTTCTGACTTGGAGTAGATGAGGATGTCGTCGATAAACACAACTATAAACTTATCTAGGAAATTCATAAAGATCTTATTCATGAGATTCATGAAATAAGCAGGGGCATTGGTTAATCCAAAAGACATAACCGTATACTCGTATAAACCATAGAGAGTAGTAAAGGCGGTCTTCGGAATATCCGTTGCACGAATCTTAAGTTGGTGATAACCAGTCCTAAGATCAATCTTTGAGAATACCTGAGCTCCAGTCAACTGATCAAATAGATCCTCTATCTTCGGCAAGGGGTACTTGTTCTTGATGGTGACGTCATTCAACTTTCTGTAGTATGTACACAGACGGTTCCCTCCATCTTTCTTCTCGACGAATAACACTGGTGATCTCCATGGCGATGCGCTTGGCTGAATCAAACCTGTTGCTAACATGGCATCCAACTGCTTCTTCAGTTCTACTAACTCTAAGGGGTTCATGGTATAGGTCTCTGGGATATAGGTCCGGTTCCGGGGATTAGTTCGATAATGAACTCAATATCCCTATTCAGTGGCATACCTGGCAATTCATGTGGGAATACGTCGGGGTATTCACAGACTACTCTGACTTGGTCAATGGTAGGCAGGGCTACACTCTTGTTGCACTTGAATTGACGGGGTAAGGTTTTAGAGATATGCTCTACGGTTACACCAGAACTACTGGTCATGGTGATGGCTTTCTTAGCACAGTCTATCAGTCCTTTATGCCTTGACATCCAGTCCATACCTAGTACTACTTCCAAACCTTTGGTTCCAAGTACAATTAGGTTGGCATAAAATTCTATCCCATGTATTCTAATAGGTACAGCTTTGCAATTTTTTCTAGCTTTTGTTGTCGAACCAGGGATTTGAACTATCATGACATGCTTCAGGTTGGTTGGGCGAATCTTACTAGTGCATACAAATTCTTCGGTGACAAATGAATGCGATGCTCCAGAATCAAACAATACCCTTGCTAAAACTGAGTTGACAGAAAACATACCCAACACTACATCTGGCGCTTCCTGGGCTTCTTCTACGTTCATGTGGAAGAGACGACCATTGCGGTTGTGCGGGTTCCCTGGGGCGAATCTCCTTCCTGGTTGAGCACGACGCTGCTGCTGAGCTGGGGCATTCATAGGGGCATTGGCGGCAGTCTTTTTGGGACACTCATTGGAGTAGTGACCCTTCACTCCACACTCGAAACAAGTGATCTGGGACTTGTCCTTGACTACGATAGGTATAGCATTGCTGCCAGTTCTGGGTGCAGTGTTGTTGTTGTTGTTGCTCTTGGGAGGGGCACGGTTGAAGTTGTTGGCGTTGCCGGAGTTGTGATTGTTTCCTCCGGACTTCACATTTCTTCCGCTACGGTTGGGGTAGCTTGGGCGAGAATTTGGGGGTCGGTTGTTCCTTGGTGCATATCCTGGTGAAGGGTTAGGATGGTACTTCTGGTGGCTACTAGATCCAGACTGTTGCATCATATGGCGCTTGCGGTTGTCGTGTTCCTGGTTAATCTTCCCTTCCATCTGAATGGCAGAGTTGACTAGCTCTTCGAGATCCTGGAAACAGATGTTGACGAGGACACTCTGCATCTCATCATGCAGTCCGTTTAAGAATCTCTCCTTATTCTTGGCCTCCGTGTTGATCTCATCCGGTGCATATCTGGCAAGTGACAAGAATTTGTCAAGGTACTCCACCATAGTCATTCTTCCTTGCTTCAGTTCGCGGAATTCATCTCTCATCCTGTTGACAAGACCTTGCGGCATGTGGGTGCGGCTGAACTTGACCTTGAATGCTTCCCAGGTCATCACCTGGCCATGGTTCATACTGCGGATGCTATTCCACCAAGCTCTTGCATCTCCCGCCAGATAGTGGGTGGCGAAGAGAACTTTCTCATTCTCATCAACTCCTGCAACTTCGAGGTTGTTTTCCATGGTCTGTAACCAGTCATCGGCATCTAATGGGTTTTTAGATTGGTTGAAGATTGGGGGATTGGTGTTCTGAAAGTTTTTGAGTTTAGATCCATGGTGATCCTTATTTCCATGTCCTTGGTTGTTGAGAGCCATTTGGGCGATCTGCTTCAATGTTGCTAAGTTGGCTTGACGCTCGGCCCTGCTTGCTTCATGGTCCGCGATAAGATTCTGCAAGATTTGCAGCATTGGGTCCTGCGACGAGCTGCTCCCTCCTTGGTTTCCACGAGTCATCTCAAGATTGAGATAGATATAGGGGTAAGAGGGAAATTCTAAGGTTCATGGTTTTGGGTTTTCAAAGCTAAAACTTTGAGTTAGACTCAGGTTTTTCAACTAACTTCATTTTCATTTATGCAAGCAAGCACACGATACAACACAAAGGGAAAACAGATGGTTTGATGAACCATTCTGTAAGCTACGATACAATGAGATGATACATCTCATGCTACGACAGTGCTCTAGTGCCTCTACTCATCATCGATGAAGTCGGAGTCTTCATCATCAGTGTAGAAGTCCACAGCATCCTCTTCTAGAAAGTCATCATCGTTGCTGAGGTAAGAATCCATATCTCCCTGGATGTCTTCACCCTCTTCATCTTCTTCCTTGGCGGCAAGCTGAGCTTCCTGCTCCTTGACGGTCTTCTCGAGGTCGGCCACCTTCTTGCGAAGACGGGCGATGGTGCAATCCTTCTTTGCACGCTGGCGACAAAGAGACTGACGATCTTGGACAAGCAGTGCGAAAGTCTAGGCCTTCTGGTCGGTGATGGCACGGTTCTGGTTGGCTAAATCTCTGGCATTGTCCAATTCCTACTGTCGGTCATGCAGCAAGAAGTCAAGGTTCTCCACTTGACGTCTCAATTCTGGGTGACTTGGCATCTCCATCGGCATTCCCATGAAGTCACGTCTTGCATAGTGGGAAAAACGGGTTCCTTGAATCTTGTTGACGCTGAGGGAACATAGACGTGCGAGAGCTTCATGCATTGCCCTGGCTAATCCATCTAGCCAGTTGTTCTCTCTCACGGAGAACTGAATTCTCCCGGAAGTTGGTGCTTCGATGCTTCACCGAAGATCCGCGGTGACTAGCCACTGTAGGTCTCCTCCTAGGGGTCCTGGAAGTTGAGCTCCAAGAAACTCCGGATGTGGGCGTCCCAGTAACTCTGACAGCGAATCCAGATCCCTCTCGAAGATCAGCTGGCCTCCGTTTCCCCACTGGTAAAACTTACTGAATTGAGTCTCCATCTACAAGAATTAAGGATGAGGAAGTTAGTGAAGTGATCAAGTGTGTCAAATTTTAAGTGGTAATGTAAGAATTTTGAGGAACATGAATTTTTGAGAAAGAATGAGTTCACAAGGGTAAGAGGGGAAATAGTTTTTCATAAATACTCACTTTGGTTTTGAAACTAAGTTTTTGTTTGAACGTCCATTCTAACTAGGGTCTCCTATGGTCAGGATGGCTCTGATACCAACTTGTCAACACCCAGATTTTTAATCCCAAATGCCCGTTATGCCATACCTCGCAATCCCAGGATTACCATTTTTGCGAGACATAACGGATTGGATATCACAGTACATCATCCATTACAAACCATACATAAGGTTTTACACAAATAAGGATCTCATGATCTAGTCTTTAATACAACAAGCAGCGGAAATAAACGATAAGCGTAGCGGTGGGGGCCATCTTCAGGGGCACAGGCAATACTGACAAAGGCAGATAGTCCTAGTTGTCATAGTCGTCCTGCTGACCATCATCTTGATAATCTCCTTCATAGTCTGGCCATGATAATAGCCAGGGACAAAAGCCATGAGTACTCTTTAAGTACTCGCAAACTACTACTAGCAAGGAGTATAATTCTAAGTCAAAGTGCTAAATCTAAGTTTAACTATCAAATTAAGTTTGAAACCTAAGTTGAGTTCAGAAGCAAAGAAAGATAAAGTAAAGTCCTAGAATCACTTAAGTTGGGAAGCTATTTTCATCAACACAACCCTGTTGTGGTCAAGTCAGAGTTCATCATTCATTTCAAGTTATTTAGAAAACATCTGACAACGAAACAGTATGGCCATTCCAACTATCCATAACCACGGACGCGGCTATTCGAATAGTTTGACAACTCTGCAGAGGTGGTACACTTTCACCACAAGATTCGATACATCTGTCAGGGATAACCCTGAATCATCATACTTAGTATGCAGATAATCAAACATAACCTTCCCTTTACACACCCTAGTACAAGCACCTCTCCTATGAGCATGGCCTCCCAACCATGACCATCAGTCATCTTGGGCACTGCATAGGTGGTCAACATTGAGAGGTAGCCTCAGCTCAAACCTCTCCCGTGAGGGAACTAATACTGATGCATATAAATTTCCAGATAAGCCTTACCCAATTCAGGTAATGTGGTTATACGATAAATTTGGAATGGTATCGCATCCGAATCCAACCATCAGTTTTATAAAAGGGTTAAGGCTCATGCCTCGTCATATTCATCATCATAAACCAGTTGTGTTTCTCAACACATGTCAAAACATCTCAATAGAATGACTCATCATTCCAAGGTTTTCATAATTCATTTTCACCAAGTGTTCCCATCTAAAGTGACTCAAGTTTTTGATCTATACTAAGGTACTAAGTTAAGAGTGTTCACTAAGGTGGAAAGATGGGATCAATCTCATGCCATAGAATGACATCTAAAGGTTTCTAAGTAGGTCAAGTTTTATACTCTTTATGCTACCGTCAGAATTAAGTAAAGAACTTTGTGTAAACTAAGGGAGGTAAAACTTGTCAATAAGACTTGGGGTACTAATAGTTAAAGGGGTGTGATCAAAGCATGCTTAAGGCATCTTTGCTAAACCATCTAGTTTTATTCTAGCTTACTAACAATAGCTTTCTAAAGTATGTTTTGCAAGGGTTAGCTTGCCACTAATAGCTTGCCTTGGTTGGTGCAGTGGTTGAAGTTTTCTTCTTCTTCTTCTTCTTCTTGGTAGAACTCCTCCTCCTCGAAAGCTTGGTTGGTACTAGCGTCTATAAATACATAGGGAGTAGACAATCACCAAACAATACTTAACTAGGCTAAGTAGCATTCTAAAAACACACAATTGATGATCTATTATCATCACAAGCATCACAAGTTTAATTTCAATAGTTTCATCCTTTTTATTTTAGAAAAGTAATTTCTACTCATTGAAATATTAACTAAAATTTAATATTCACCACCTAAAATATGGGATCATGTGGACACATGTCCTCACCACATATTATAACATGTGGGAATGAGATTTAAAGGTTGGATCAATATTACTTTGGTTTAAGTTTATTATTTTAATGATTTAAAGTGACTAGAAATGCCTATATAGCATTATTTTGGTACTATTCCAAAGTCACTGCATGTAAACCTTAATATTATTACATATTTAGATAGATATGATGAAATGTGATTTTTGAGAGTTGTAATCAACTCAAAAGCTAACTTGGTTGATTTTATAAAAATGTTGCAAGTTGCAAAGGCTTCTGTCTTGTTATTTTTATTAGGAGAGATTTATAACTCTAATTGAATTAAATCCAACGGGCTTGGATAGATCATTTTAATACCTTTCAGACAAATTTGGTTTCATGCAATTTGGATTTCTAAAACTCTCTGAATTGATTTTCAAACTAGTGGACAGAAACTAGATTCAAGTTAAAAAGAAAAATCCAAATTTGAATCGATGGGCTAGCGCAGGAAAAGGAATGGGCCGGCCTAGTGGCGCTCCGCGGTGCGGGGCTCAGCTGACAGGGGGGTCCCGCATGTCAGCGGCACTTAAAACGCGAAACGGTACGCGCGCTGTGGGCCGTGCGATTAGAAGGGGAATCTACGGCTGAGGGTCGTCGTCAACGACGAACAGGTCGTCGGCGAGCTTGAACCCTAGCGGCTCGGTGGGGGTCTACTAGGGGCGTACCAGGGCTCTAGCAGGGTCGGCTAGGCGGGCACACAAAGTGGAAGACGACGACGAGGCGAGGCGTGGTCGCGGCTGAGCTTGGGGCAGTCGGAATCAACGGCACCCTTCTCCTCCAGAGGCGGCGGCTCCGGCTCCAATTCCGACGAGCTGCTGCTTCACTTGCTCCGTCGAGAGGTGGGAGAGGTTCAGAGAGGTGAGGGGAGTGGAATGTTGTGGAGAAGAATGGCCGGGGAGGACTCCTTTTATAGGCCCGACGGTGAGACCGAGCGGGATGGGCGGTCGACGGTGGCGACATGGCTACGGCGAGCTAGCGGCATGGCTGGGGATGACGATCGATGGGCGGTTCCCTGGCGGTGCTCTAGGACTTAAATCCGGCCGTAGGGGCGGTCGGGGCGAGGTGGCGCTCTGGGAGGCAGAGGCGGCGGTGTCCACGGCGAGCGGTGGCTATGGGGCTTTGGGCGGCGAACGGGGATGTCTGGGGTGTTCTCCAGGTCGAGGCAGAGCGGCGGGCGCGGGCTGCGGTCGAGCGGCGGCTTGTGCACGTGGGGACAGAGCGTGCTCTGCGGGCGGCATCGGCATGGTGCGGTGGCACTGGGCGCGGGTTCTCCTCGGTGGTCCACGGCAGCACTTGGCTCGGGCAAGGGACAGAGAGGGGCGGTGAGGTGTTGGCTACCTCCTAGACATGGCGAGGGAAGGGGGAGTGGTCTGCTGCAGCAGGGCAAGGTTTGGCATGGCCTGGGGGTTAGGGACAAGGGATAGAGGTGCTAAAGGCCTTGTTAGACCAAGAGGGGACAGAGAGGTTAAATGGAGATCAAATGGGGGCAAAACCCTATGCAGAATAGTGAGCTCGGATTAGAGGTGGGATTGAGCATGCCAAGTGTTTGATGAAATGGCCGCAAGAGAAAAACTTTTGAATTTTGAGTTCAAATTTTTTGAGTGATCTCCACTAGTGATAGGTAGTCTCTAGTCGCAAGGGTTTTGAAAATGGAGCTCAAATAGATGGTTTTTGAAATAGGGTGATCTATGCATATGCATTAGATTCAATTTTAAACTGTCATTTAAAATAGCTAACATAATGTTTTTAGCAGATCAAAAGGTGGGCCTTGGTACCTCATTATGTGTACTAGCAAGGGGTGCAAAGATCAAGAATTGTTTCTGTTAATAATTGAGTACTAGGAATAGCCAAAGTAGGCATGAGAGTTGAATTTGCCAAAATGACCATTCCTTCATTTGAATTCTTTTTGATTTGATTTTCTTTAGGAAAAGTTTGGGAATGATGTAGATGATGTTTAAATCACCTAAGAAACATTTTACAAGCATTGGATCAATCAATCATGGCAATTCAAACAACTCCTTTTTTAAATGCACACACATATGAATGCTTTCATTTTAAATTTGGAAAAGTTTTTGTTAGCCCTATTTTTGGATGATTTGATCTTGATAAGCTTGGATTAAAGTTTTGGGATGTTACAAAGTTGGGAGTGCGTGGAGAAATGCCATCGGGAGAAGCAAGATGTATGGCAACAACCTATCAGATTGCAGTAGTAGCAGCCATAACGAAGATAAGGGGACAGAATTCCAAGGCATTGGAAGGTATTACCTCTACTGTTATACCTCACGAAACTCCTATTTCTGATCCAGAGTTAGATCATTCTGCTCTGGTAAGGACCAAGCCTACTCTGGCAATAGAGTATATGGATCGTTATAAGTATTTACTGGACACGTTTCATAACACTCACCGAGTGCTTGTTCAGGAGTTGGACACTGTCATTGAGGATTTCACCGATCATGCAAAGGCAATGGCACGTAGAAAGAAGTTTGTTAAGGAAACCAAGCACTCAAAGCCAATCTTTTCCGGAGAGGTGTTTGAAGAAACAGAGTTTAATGACCCACACTCTAAAGTCTATGCCTATTACCCAATCGAACCTCAGCAACCAGTAGACCCATGGACCAAATACGAGGAGGAACAGAGGATATGGAATGCACCCAACCCCAATAATGTCATTGGAGATACTACCGGATGGGAAGGCCAGTCTTATGATGAAGTCATGGGATAAGCTACAATCCATGAACCGGGTAAGGGAGTAGAAACCAGTTATAATCCTATAGAATCATATGGACCATATGGGGGTAATAATATTCCCATTGAGCTGGAGGAGTGTCCCGGTAGTTACTACACCAATATGTATGACTGGATTGTGGAAAAAGCAAAGAATACCTCTTACTTTGAAGATGCGCTCGGAGGAGTACAGAAGAATACTGAAGAAGGTAATGAGTTTGATAGCCATTTTTCAATGGCTAATCTCACTCTTGGTACTTCTACTCAAGGTTACACACCTACTGGATATTCTGATGCACCAGAAGGCAGTCATTGAACTTCGGGCCATCATGGATGAAAAATCTAGAAGCCCAGAAGCGAGTGAAGAAAGTAAGAATGGACGTAATCTAGATAGTAGCGTGCTTGAATAATTTTCATATTGGGTAATGCGTATTGTAGTGCTTGAGAGGTTTGCTAGAATAAGTGAGAGTATGCTCACATGAGCAAGAAATCCCTTGTAATATAAGGAGGAAGTGTACAGCGGGAGTGTCTTGCTGTGGTTGGGAGTTGTAAAATTTTGAAGACATATGTTTAATACATGGTATATGTTTGAGTATTTCTTGGTTTTTCTTGGATATTCTTGATTGACTAGATCTGTGCATGAAGTTTGGCTTGGTGTGCAAATGCATGTGCATCATCAAGTTATTACTTGATGTTATAGACCTAGATAGAAAAGGGAGTTCGTGTAAGGGAGTGACGAATTCCTAAGACCAAGATGAAGACTTGCAAGAAGAAGGAAGTCAAATATAAGGATTATCAACACTATTTTGAGGGATGGATTAATCCCAACTCATTATGAGCTAGCAATAAGAAGGATTACTAGTGCAGAAAAGGGTGCGGAGCAGCATGAAGGAATGAACTTAAGTTCACTCAAAATAGATGATGTTGCTCATAAGCTAATAAATTAGTTGTACCTAGTTCATGGAAGTATCATGAATTAGTGCAAAGAAGAAGTCTTGGAATAAAGGTGGTATTCAAGCTCTAACAACTCAGAGAGAATGCCAATAAGAAGTCAAAAACCCGTAGGGTAATCCATACACCTAGGAAGATCCGCAGTTGGTATCCGTAGTTGGTATCCCCAGCTGGTATCCTAGCGGTGTAGTGAAGTAGGTCATCTTTGTGAAATTTAAAAGAGTATAAAACTTGGCCTAAGTTAAGTTAGACCTAAGGAGTATATAAGTTAAGCGAAACGGCTTTCAAGACGCTTCGTGAAGTCGGGCTTACTAAAGCAAAAATGTCCAGAAGGTCAAAAGTAAGACGAGTAACGTTGGAAGATTCATTTTGAAGATCCACAAATGTGTGGGTGTACCGCAGATTCTTTCGTGAGATCTTATATAGGTAATATATAAGCTAGACAAAGACCAATATCATTTTTATTGAGTTAATGGATATTATACATGAAGTTTAGAGACCATTAGGAAACCCCAAGGGGGAGAGTAAACAATAAACACTGAAGTGTTGTTGTCTAACTTTCTGACTAAGGGTTGGAAAAGAAGTACTAAACGATAATAAGATTAAGCCTTATTCTCATAGGATTATAAGAAATCATCTGTATAAGAGTACTCTCTAAGGTATGTCCGGATGAAACCTCGAAGGAGATATAACTGCTTAACCCTATTGGACCAGTTATATAAGAGAAACAACTGGTAAGTTGTCTTTAAGAAGGAGGAGAGCCTACTACAATAATCTAGTGTAAAGCAGTAGGAAAGCCTAATTGGAATGGACTAAATGTGTCCTAAACCAATCCTAAATAGGATTGTAAGGATATACACCAAGAGATTGTAGTAACCGAAACCATAGGATAAATTAGAAGTGATAATGTATATTGTCAAGAATGAAAAGGATTCAAGGAAAAAGATCTAGATATGGGATACCACAATTATCTCCAACTGAGATCACAATGGAATTTGAGAAAATGGTGTGATCAATACAAGTCAACTCCCCATTCTGAAACGCAAGAGAGTATGAACTTCGGGGACAAAGTTTATTTAAGGGGGAGAGTCTGTAATGTCCCAGCATTAGAGCTTAGAAATAAGCTGAACACAGGTGTGTGCATTGCATTCGTGCATAGAAAATCCGGATAATTTTCGCGCTTTTAAATAAAACTTGTCAAAGTGATTGAAGCTTCTATTGACTTGGTGGAACTGAAGTAGATCATCAAGTTGACTGCGATAAGTTTCAATATGACCTTTGCTAAAACCTTATCTTTGGGTAATATAATTTGATCTAAGGGTAGATCAAATGTAATAAAACTAAGTCACAACACACTACTTAATAAGGAGTCCTATATCTTCTAGAGGTCATGATATGGTATTCCATACAACAACTCAAGGATGAATATTTAATATTTTAAAGATGGTATCAAGGTATCATCTACCACAAACCCTGAATACCAAGTTAAGGATATAACTTAAGTAAAGAAACTCTATAACTAAATCCTGAAACACTTGTTTGCCATAGTTACTCCTACCATGGGTATCATGGTAGTTCTTAAACATTTAATCTTATTACAAATAGAGTAGAAAGGGAAGTCAAGCCAAGACCATCCAACATATACTCTTAATATGATATTAAGAGGTGCCATATCTATTTAACCAAGTCCTAGTGTCAATGGATCATCACTATTGAGTGATCAATTCTTGACCTAGAACTTATTGACTCATAGCCTTTGACCTATTGTGTTGACCTTTCAAATACCTTAAGTAAATTAATCTGAAGGAAGAACTAGATATGGTTGAGTGTACCATCATCAATGGAATGTGATCCTTAGTGGAGATCAAACCATTTGATGTTGGAGGAGTTAACTCACTGATGAGTTAACTAGAAGTAGTACCTAAATTCAAGGGTTGAGCTAGTAATTGAGGAGCTATGAGAAAGCTAGTAGTATTAGTACATTAGATAACAATCTTGTTAGGACAAGTGGATATAGACTTAGAATAAGCTTGCTTAACAAGATAAGTCTATAGAGAGACTAATACAAGTTTACTACTTAGTTGAGTATAGATCTTGATCAGACAAGTAGAAGCCTAAGCTTGGTTTGATCAAACGATGGTGGTAATTATTCTCAAGTCACTTGGGAATAGATGACTACGTGTTGAAGAAGACTTATGAGTATACCAATTCAGGTAAAGCCTAGTACGCTGAATCATCTAGCTTGATCATTGGAAGTCAAGCTAGAGTATGATGAAGTATTTGATGAGTTGTATGGGGTAGTTAGAGGCATAGTAGCTTAACCAAGTTAATATAATAGACAACAATAAGGATTTAAGACAAGGAAAAATTAAACAAGAAATGGAATCTTATTTCCTGATTAAATAAAAACAATACAAATGGTGATAAATACACCAAAACACTGAATATTACAGAAGATAGAAACAAACTTTATTAATTTATAATCATATCTTTACAAGATTCTTTACAAAAAGGAATAAAAATAAGATTACAATTGAAACCTATACTACATATCTACTCCTATACTAGATCTCTTATATCCAGATCTTGTTCCTGCAAATAAGAAAAACAACTAAATGAAAGAAAGGCTTAGTGGTTAGTTAAGTTTACTCTTAGTGGTGAACAGTGAAGTGCACTGTTCATATTACATCATTGAGTAAAGAATAAAGGGGCAGGTTTCACCAAAGGTGTAGTATCTGTTCTGTCACGTAAACAGCCTAGATACCACGCTAGAAGTCAAGTAGAGAGAGGTAAGTTTCACCAGACCAATAACAAGTAAACAGGTAAAAGTGAAAGCCAGATTACTTGAGCTGATCCACAAGAGCAGCTCACACAGACACACAGGTGAGTCACCTAAATGCATGCTATCTGCTGTCCAAACAGCAGCAGCAGTATAAACACTCAAACAGGGCACCCTGTCGAAGCACAGATACAGGAAGCTCACCAGGAGCTCAGCGAGCTTGCCAAATCTAGACAAATCCACCAGCTAATTCACCAAGATAACCATCAGTTCATCATAAAATGGTGACTTAAGGAGGGGTGGAATAGGAGGATAGCAAGAGCAAGTTCAAGATCACAGGATACTGGGAGGAGCAGGACAGCACCACGAGGTGCAGACCAAGATTAACACAGCACCAGCAAGCAAATTGTGTGGTGAGTTGATACCAAACCCTCACATGCTAAATCTATAATTAACATGTGTTGTTTCATATAGGATCTTCTCAGAGTGCACCCTAGTGGGGTGTATCCATCATAGAAGATATTAAATAGGTCCAAACAATTTATCTTGGCAAACTACTCCAAGATCTCAGCTCGTGCATCACTGATCTTGGAAAATCAAACATATTTTTACATCCACATGTACAGCAGCTATAACTGAATGCTTCTGGGCACATCCAATGGATGGTAGCACCTCAGAAGTGGTTCACTTTAAAGCTCTATACTACACACCATGGTTACCAAAGCAGTTTCTTAAAAGGCTATGAGAATCAGTGTATTAAACTAATTACCAAAATCCAAAGAAGGTTTCAGACCAGCATCATAAACCTATGGATCTAGTTTTAAATAGATCAACACATATCACACTGATGGTACAGGGCACATCCACAACTGGGTAGCACCTCTGTACCAACAGGTTCAGTAGTAGCTATTAAAAACCTATAATCACTTTCCTAAATTAAATTAGGAATCATACTGGGCACTTTGTGCCAGATGAGCCAGTAAACATCATCAGTTCCTATCCCTAAGCCACAAACCATCAATCATCTTCCTATAAATCCAATAGGAATTAATCAGATTTCTAATTATCTCTGCAGCATATCACTGTTTCAACAGCAAATGCTTACAACATCACCTTAACTGAGAACATTCCAACTCTAGCATAACAGTGAGTTTCAATTCAATCAAATGAAACCATCACAGATGGAACAAGGGTGATAACATAAAGTTCATTATACATTCACAGAGGTTTCTCTGACAGAGAACAAGATGGTAACAAATATTCAGCAAAGTACCAACTGACAGAAGGGAGAGTAATTGGTTAGAACCAATAGCGTGCAACAGATACCATTAGCACAATAAGCTCTAGAAGGATATCACTGGTAGGATGAACCAGAGCAACTAACCCAACATCACTTCATAGGGTATGAACCCCAGGGTTCAGGGATGAACCCTAGATAGGGGGCTAGCCTGTAATCATGCCAAGGAAGAATAGCTAGAGCACAAGAGAGGAGCACAAAGGGGAAGAACCCAAACTTACTCGAGGTCCTCGCAAAAGTAATTGAAGAGGAAGTAGAAGGATAGCGACGATGGTGTAGAATCTGCGGCACGGGGAGCACCCCGAAGGGGCGCTGCAACCCATGTCGGCAGCACGTCAGAACCCACCGGAGATGAAGGGAAGCACACCGTGAGAAACCCCGGCGCACCATCACCGAAACTCTAGGACGAGCAAACCCTAACCCTAGTTTCGGGCAGGGGCCAGCGTGGCCACGAAAAGACACCATAGGCAAATCTGCTCGGACAGAACTGAGCGGCGTCATCGACTTAGCCATCCTGCACTGTGGCGGCGGCAACGGCGACCGGACCAGGTCGGAATCGTGCGAGCTGGCGGCAGTGAGCGGAGGAGGACCGCATGAGCAATAGAGAGAGAAAGGGGAGAAGAGAGTGAGTGCATGGGGGGTACTGGGCCAGTGGGCGGCCTAGTACTACCTGGTGGGTTGAACCAGGCCGTGTGGGCCGGGTCAGGTTGGACCAGGCCAGCCCAGCGGGCCAGACCCATATTTCAAGAGAGTTGTTTAAAAGAAATATTTACAAATATGCCCCTGAAACAAAAACAACTCTAGAAAAATAAATAAAAATCTTAAAAATATAAATAATATGTCTATGAACTCACAAAAATATTCCCTATTAAATAAAAATAAACAATAGAATTTTTGCTAACTAAAATTTAGGTCAATCAACTAAAATAGTATATTGTTTATCATAAGAATTCTATGCACTTATAAAATCACCAAACTCTTATTTATTAATTCTTTTACCGGTTTAGGAATCCCCCTAAAGAATTAAACCAAGTTTCTAAGTAGTTTAAGTAATGCCTTTTCTATATTTATAAAATATAATCATTAATAAGAAAGTAATTCTATTTACTTATAACTTTAATAAAACACCATCTTATTCAAATAATAATACTTAAATTCTAACTTGTGGAATGTTAAGAAGTAAACCATCTACAGTATGATGCCTTATTCAATACATGCAACTTTCCACCACTTATACTATGATTATTTAATGTAGTAATATTTTCCTCTTTAAATAATCTTAGCTAATAAGAAAACCTTAAAGTGTTAGCCTTAAGTTTCAATACGTTTTACTTTGTAAAGTAATATTATCCTCAAAAGCTATTCTTTTAAGAAACATCAAAAGTGATCCCTGAACACTTCTTGAAAAGCTCTAGTTGATTCTTAATCTTTTTTAAGAAATATTTTAGATCCATGATCCATTTCAATGCTTTTGTATTGTATACTACTTGTTGTATTTACTTATTGTTTCACGTACTCTCACAAGCCTTAATAAGAAGCACAAGTGTGAAACTGATATAAAAGTGCAACACATTACAAAGAACTCATCACAAACTCCAAACCCTAGATCAGATACGATTATTCCAGGGTTTCGCGTTTATCAAATTGCATTACATTACTTATGCATCGTTGCATTTTGCTTCTTTAAACATTAGTCCTTACCGGACCAATGATGTTGTTTACAGAATTTGGATCTTCTATTTTCTTGAAGATCGTGAGAGCATAATCTTGCAATCACAAAAGGCAAGTTCAGAACTTGCTCATGTCCTTTGATTATTTTCTATCAAATGCTTGTAACTCAAATATTGTCGTCACCTGCATTTCAAAAAGGTCAGAAAACACTATTTTTACAATAATATGATTATGGATTATTTAAACAAATGGTAATAATCTATCGATATAGTTCTAGTGGTAAAGGAACATAATATCTAGGATTTAACAACCAATATCGCCAGTGATTCTAGCGTCGTATATTACGCATCAACCATAAGACTTGGAATGGGACGGGAAAGTCAGCTGTATCTTCTCCCTTCTGCATGGACGGATGCCCTTATCGTGAGGGTGTTGATTTCTCGTGGAGTTCCAGAGTATCCAGCACATGGGTGGGACCCCTTAGTTCCCCTCGATCTTGGTGTCTAGATTATCTATGCATCTCTGTCTAGGTCCGAGTTCACCATAGCTGATGGTGACCGCCAAACAGAGCTGCGTACGGAGTCTCTAAGAGTCTACCCAAAGAGTAACTGTGGTAGTTGTCTCGGGGGATCGTGTCTCATGCGGGGTCGCGGAGAGGGTGGTACTGGCTTGGATCTTAGACTAGGCCCCATACCAAGGAAGTGTGGACAAGCTCGCGGCTTGGTTGTGCAACAAGGCTAAGGTCTCTTATGGGAAAAGTGACGCACCTCTGCAGAGTGTAAGAATTGTGACATATTACTCCCTGTTCCAGGAAGGAGCTATGAACGCGGCAGGAAAGGAACCCCATGAAGGTTCTGGTTAACCTGTGAAGGCTATCGGACATAGTTTTCAGAATAAAAGCAACCTTTGAAGAAATGTTTATGAAAACCTGCATTGCCTATGACCTATGGTCTGTGGCTGTAGAGATAGTGCATCATACACTCCTTTTTAGTGAACTTGCTGAGTACGCTCTGATGGCTCAATGCACGGCGCCTAGAAAAGTGCTGGTGCGTGGTTGATGTAGAGCTCGTTGAGAACCCCAAGAGGAAGGTATGATGAGCACAGCAGCAAGTTTCCCTCAGTTATGAAACCAAGGTTTAATCGAACCAGTAGGAGCAAGGAAACACCCCAAAGGTGTTACTAGCTGAGCTTTGGCAGGGCGCACTACCGGTCCTAGTAGCAATGTGGAGACCTGCACAACACAACCACACAACTTTGTCCCCAACTTGCGATGAGGTTGTGAATCTCACCGTGTTTTGCGGGAAAAAAAGGATTAAACGTATCAAATGGAAGGAAGTAAAAGTTTGAAGAAAGTAAACACAAAGAAGTAAAAGATTGTAGATTGAATGTAAAACACAAGGACCGGGATCCATAGTTCACTAGAGGTGGCTCTCCTTAGATAGATAACATGCCGGGTGAACAAATTACAGCGGGGCAATTGACAAACATCGAGAAAAGCAATACATGCATATACTAATCATCTTGACTCCTTTGAGATTCGATTGGGCATTACAACATTATACATAGACCGCCATCCAACTGCATCTATGACTAATAATCCACCTTCAGGTTATCATCCGAACCCCCTCCAGTATTAAGTTGCAAGCAACAGATTATTGCTTTACGAACTGCGTGTAAAGTAAACAATAAGATTGTTCTATGAACAAAGGATTGTTGTTTTCTCCCTAGTAGAAACAACACATCTAGTACCTTAGAGATTTCTGTCACTTCCCCATATTACCAGTGGCATGAACCCACTATCAAGCATAAATACTAACTCTTGGAGTTGCTAGCATCTACTTGGCCAAGATAGCTACTAACAACGGAAAGCATGCAAGATCACAAATAACAAAGCAATGATAGAATCAATAATAAATCTGAAATATCATCTCAATATCCATCGGATCCCCGCAAACACAACATGCAGACTTACAAATAGATGATCTTGATCATGAACGGAGCTCACAAGATCTAAACATGAAAGCACAGAGGAGGAGAACCAGCCATCTAGATACTACATGGATCCGTAGTCCAAGGATGAACTACTCACGCATCACACCGGAGGCTTGCATGGTGATGAAGAAGGCCTCCAGGGTGAATTCCCCTCTCCGGCAGGGTGCCGGGAAGAGCTTCAGATCCCTCCCGATCTACGGATGGAGATGACGGCGACTACAGACTCTTTCATGGATTTTTGATCGGGTACTTAGGGTTTTCGTCCCGAGGGCATCTTATAGTCAGAAGGGGAGACCGAGGGGGTGGCAAGGGCCACCACACCACCCCCTGGCGCGGGCGCAGCCTGGCCGCGCGGCCAGGTGGTGTGGCCGCCTCTGGCCCTTCTTCGTCTCGTATTCTGGCACTTGATGACTTCCGGAAAAATAGGCACTTTGGCTTTTGTCCCGTCCAATTCCAAGAATATTCATTTTCTGACTTTCCTGGAACCAAAAACAGTAGAAAACAGGCAGCTGGCACTATGGCTCTTGTTAATAGGTTAGTCCACGAAATCATATGAAAAGTACTCTAAAGTGTGGAGAAAACACAAGAAAGTGGATAAAACCAAGCATGGAACATCAAAAATTATATATACATTTGCAATGTATCACGCTCGTACTCAACCGTACCTTATTAACCCTTGCTAGGTCCTACGCCGATGAAGACGACGTCAACATCAACTTCTGCTCAAGAAACCATCATCGGCAGCTCAAGTTCTTCAATGAAGTCAACAGATACATCGACTGAAGTGAAGATGAAGTCCCTGAGTAGATAGGAGTAGATACTCTAGTCATAAAACCTAGTTCTGTAGAACATTGCAATAGCAACAATGGCACACCTGATAGTTTAGATGCCAGTCTTGGTTACTAGATAGTTCTGAGATATTATTTCTAGTTCTTCTTTGTAAGAAGTTCTTTCTCTCTCTTTAACCTAGGGTGTTCTCTATATCTTTTGTAAAGAGTTGAGTTGTAATCTATAGTCATGTCTTGGACCTGCTGTGTTTCTGTTGTACCACTTTGAGGGATGTAATACTAGTGAACGGTGTTTCATTGGTGTTATGTCAACGACTATAGTGTACTACATCATGCAGTGGTATGCTGGGTCACCGTAGCTGGTATCAGAGCATATGCTTTGACCTTAGGTTGGTAAACCTAGTAAATGGGTAGAACCTGAGGAAGGATGTTAGCAACCATAAAGAGTCCTCTAGAAATATGATGTATATTCAATTGGGAATACTCTCGTCATGTGGATAGTGTGTTGATTCTTTATTATGCAATTTTAAATGAGTACCATGAGTTTTAACTCAAGATGACTGATGATAATTCTTATCTACAGTACAAGAATGGCACCTAGGTATCCACCACGGAATGTTCAAGTGTTGAACAAGACCTTAGATGATTATAAAGATGCCTGGACAATCACTCTAAGACAACTTCTATGGAGTCTGGATTGTGAGTCTCGACTTCTGGTCAAGGTTTACAGTTTCTATGACGGACGAATATTGGCCAAGTACCGTATCCTGGTCATGTTACCCAAGAGGTTTGTCAACACCCGGATTTTTAATCCTAGATGCCCGTTATGCCATACCTCGCAATCCCAGGATTACCATTTTTGCGAGACATAACGGATTGGATATCACAGTACATCATCCATTACAAACCATACATAAGGTTTTACACAAATAAGGATCTCATGATCCAGTCTTTAATACAACAAGCAGCGGAAATAAACGATAAGCGTAGCAGTGGGGTCCATCTTCAGGTGCACAAGCAATGCTGACGAAGGCAGATAGTCCTAGTTGTCATAGCCGTCCGGCTGACCATCATCTTGATAATCTCCTTCATAGTCTGGCCATGATAATAGCCAGGGACAAAAGCCATGAGTACCCTTTAAGTATTCGCAAAGTACTACTAGAAAGGAGTATAATTCTAAGTCAAAGTGCTAAATCTAAGTTTAACTATCAAATTAAGTTTGAAACCTAAGCTGAGTTCAGAAGCAAAGAAAGATAAAGTAAAGTTCTAGAATCACTTAAGTTGGGAAGCTACTTTCATCAACACAACCCTGTTGTGGTCAAGTCAGAGTTCATCATTCATTTCAAGTTATTTAGAAAACATCTGACAACGAAACAGTATGGCCATTCCAACTATCCATAACCACGGACGCGGCTATTCGAATAGTTTGACAACTCTGCAGAGGTGGTACACTTTCACCACAAGATTCGATACATCTGTCAGGGATAACCCTGAATCATCATACTTAGTGTGCAGATAATCAAACATAACCTTCCCTTTACACACCCTAGTACAAGCACTTCTCCTATGAGCATGGCCTCCCAACCATGACCATCAGTCATCTTGGGCACTGCATAGGTGGTCAACATTGAGAGGTAGCCTCAGCTCAAACCTCTCCCGTGAGGGAACTAATACTAATGCATATAAATTTCCAGCTAAGCCTTACCCAATTAAGGTAATGTGGTTGTACGGTAAATTTGGAATGGTATCGCATCCGAATCCAACCATCAATTTTATAAAAGGGTTAAGGCTCATGCCTCGTCATTTTCATCATCATAAACCAGTTGTGTTTCTCAACACATGTCAAAACATCTCAATAGAATGACTCATCATTCCAAGGTTTTCATAATTCATTTTCACCAAGTGTTCCCATCTAAAGTGACTCAAGTTTTTGATCTATACTAAGGTACTAAGTTAAGAGTGTTCACTAAGGTGGAAAGATGGGATCAATCTCATGCCGTAGAAAGATGGGATCAATCTCAAGTTTTTGATTTATACTCTTTATGCTACCGTCAAAATTAAGTAAAGAACTTTGTGTAAACTAAGGGAGGTAAAACTTGTCAATAAGACTTGGGGTACTAATAGTTAAAGGGGTGTGATTAAAGCATGCTTAAGGCATCTTTGCTAAACCATCTAGTTTTATTCTAGCTTGCTAACAATAGCTTGCTAAAGTATGTTTTGCAAGGGTTAGCTTGCCACTAATAGCTTGCCTTGGTTGGTGCAGTGGTTGAAGTTTTCTTCTTCTTCTTCTTCTTGGTAGAACTCCTCCTCCTCGAAAGCTTGGTCGGTACTAGCGTCTATAAATACATAGGGAGTAGACAATCACCAAACAATACTTAACTAGGCTAAGTAGCATTCTAAAAACACACAATTGATGATCTATTATCATCACAAGCATCACAAGTTTAATTTCAATAGTTTCATCCTTTTTATTTTAGAAAAGTAATTTCTACTCATGGAAATATTAACTAAAATTTAATATTCACCACCTAAAATATGGGATCATGTGGACACATGTCCTCACCACATATTCTAACATGTGGGAATGATATTTAAAGGTTGGATCAATATTACTTTGGTTTAAGTTTATTATTTTAATGATTTAAAGTGACTAGAAATGCCTATATAGCATTATTTTGGTACTAGTCCAAAGTCACTGCATGTAAACCTTAATATTATTACATATTTAGATAGATATGATGAAATGTGATTTTTGAGAGTTGGAATCAACTCAAAAGCTAACTTGGTTGATTTTATAAAAATGTTGCAAGTTGCAAAAGCTTCTGTCTTGTTATTTTTATTAGGAGAGATCTATAACTCTAATTGAATTAAATCCAACGAGCTTGGATAGATCATTTTAATACCTTTCAGACAAAATTGGTTTCATGCAATTTGGATTTCTAAAACTCTCTGAATTGATTTTCAAACTAGTGGACAGAAACTAGATTCAAATTAAAAAGAAAAACCCAGATTTGAATCGATGGGCTAGCGCGGGAAAAGGAATGGGCCGGCCCAGTGGCACTCCGCGGTGCGGGGCTCAGCCGACAGGGGGGTCCCGCGTGTCAGCGGCACTTAAAACGCGAAACGGTACGTGCGCTATGGGCCGTGCGATTAGAAGGGGAATCTACAACTGAGGGTCGTCGTCGACGACGAACAGGTCGTCGGCGAGCTCGAACCCTAGCGGCTCGGTGGGGGTCTACTAGGGGTGTACCAGGGCTCCAGCGGGGTCAGCGAGGCAGGCAAACGAAGTGGAAGACAACGACAAGGCGAGGCGTGGTCGCGGCTGAGCTTGGGGCGGTCGGAATCAACGGCACCCTTCTCCTCCAGAGGCGGCGGCTCCGGCTCCAATTCCGGCGAGCTGCTGCTCCACTTGCTCCGGCGAGAGGTGGGAGAGGTTCAGAGAGGTGAGGGGAGTGGAATGGTGTGGAGAAGAATGGCCGGGGAGGGCTCCTTTTATAGGCCCGACGGTGAGACCGAGCGGGATGGGCGGTCGACGGTGGCGACATGGCTACGGCGAGCTAGCGGCATAGCTGGGGATGGCGATCGATGGGAGGTTCCCTGGCGGTGCTCTAGGACTTAAATGCGGCCGTAGGGGCGGTGGTATGCGGTCGGGGCGAGGTGGCGCTCTGGGAGGCAGAGGCGGCGGTGTCCACGGCGAGCGGTGGATGTGGGGCTTTGGGCGGCGAACGGGGATGTCTGGGGTGTTCTCCAGGTCGAGGCAGGGCGGCGGGCGCGGGTTGCGGTCGAGCGGCGTCTTGTGCACGCGGGGACAGAGCGTGCTCTGCGGGCGGCATCGGCATGGTGCGGTGGCACTGGGCGCGGGTTCTCCTCGGTGTTCCACGGCAGCACTTGGCTCGGGCAAGGGACAGAGAGGGGCGATGAGGTGTTGGCTACCTCCTAGACATGGAGAGGGAAGGGGGAGTGGTCTGCTGCAGCGGGGCAAGGTTTGGCCGGCGAGCATGTCCTCGGTTTGGCATGGCCTAGGGGTTAGGGACAAGGGACAGAGGTGCTAAAGGCCTGGTTAGACCAAGAGGGCACAGAGAGGTTAAATGGAGATCAAATGGGGAAAAACCCCTATGCAGAATAGTGATCTAGGATTGGAGGTGGGATTTAAGCATGCCAAATGTTTGATGAAATGGCCGCAAGAGAAAAAGTTTTGAATTTTTAATTCAAAATTTTTGAGTGATCTCCACTAGTGATAGGTAGTCTCTGGTTGCAAGGGTTTTGAAAATGGATCTCAAATAGATGGTTTTTGAAATAGGGGTGATCTATGCATATGCATTAGATTCAATTTTAAACTGTCATTTAAAATAGCTAACAGAATGTTTTTTAGCAGATCAAAAGGTGGGCCTTGGTACCTCATTATGTATACTAGCAAGGGGTGCAAAGATCAAGAATTGTTTCTGTTAATAATTGAGTACTAGGAATAGCCAAAGTAGGCATCAGAGTTGAATTTGCCAAAATGACCATTCCTTCATTTTAATTCTTTTTGATTTGATTTTCTTTAGGAAAAGTTTGGGAATGATGTAGATGATGTTTAAATCACCTAAGAAACATTTTACAAGCATTGGATCAATCAATCATGGCAATTCAAACAACTCCTATTTTAAAATGCACACACATATGAATGCTTTCATTTTAAATTTGGAAAAGTTTTTGTTAGCCCTATTTTTGGATGATTTGATCTTGATAAGATTGGATTAAAGCTTGGATTAAAGTTACAAACCTTTCCCCCTTAAACAAAATCTCGTCCCGAGATTTACAAAGAAAACTAGGAACTAAAGAGATCTGGGAACTCTGTCCTAATGTAATCTTCGCGCTCCCAAGTAGCTTCCTCCTCAGTATGGTTGCTCCACTGAATCTTGAGAAACTTGATACTCCTGGTCCTGGTGGTTCTGTAGGCTTCTTCTAAGATACGGATGGGTACTTCCCGATAGGTTAGGTCCTTGTTGATTTCCACAGCTCTGTGATCGATGTTCTTGAAAACTTCAGTCTTCTCAGGCACTTCTAGGCATTTGCGAAGTAACGAGATATGGAACACATTGTGGATGGCTGACATCTCTTCAGGCAGTTCCAGTTGATACGATACTTCTCCTCGGTGGTTCAGAATCTTGAAAGGTCCGATATATCTGGGGGCTAACTTTCCCTTCAGACTAAAGTGTTGAGTTCCCTTCAATGGTGAAACCTTGAGATATACGAAATCTCCGACATTGAAAGTCAGGTCTCTCCTTCTCTTGTCAGCATAGCTCTTCTGTCTGGATTGGGCGGTCTTGAGGTGCTCACGGACTTTGTGAACTTTCTCTTCTGCTTCCGGAGAATGTCGGGTCCAAAGATCTGACTCTCTCCTACTTGCGACCAATTCAAAGGGGTACGACACTTTCTTCTGTATAGGAATTCAAATGGTGCCATCTACAAACTAGCCTGATAACTATTGTTATATGAGAATTCTGCGAAAGGCAGGCAGTCTTCCCATTTTGATCCGTATTCCAACACACAAGCTCTAAGCATATCCTCTAGGATCTGGTTGACTCTCTCAGTCTGTCCATCTGTTTGCGGGTGATAAGCGGTACTGAAATTCAACTTGGTTCCTAAACCTTCCTAGACTTTCTGCCAAAATCTTGAAGTAAACTGGGTTCCTCGATCTGATACGATGGTCTTGGGGGTTCCATGCAGACTAACAATTCTAGCAATGTACAGCTCTGCTAGTTTTGCACTCTGGTAGGTTGTCTTGACAGGTATGAAGTGGGCTACCTTGGACAGTCTATCAACTATGACCTAGATTGAGTCATTTCCCCTACTAGAAGTGGGTAAACCGGTGATAAAGTCCATTCCGACGGAATCCCATTTCCATTCCGGAATCTGCAATGGTTGCAATAGTCCTGCAGGTCTCTGATGCTCTGCTTTGACTCTTTGCCAGATGTCACATTTGGCGATGTAGCTTCCGATCTCTCTTTTCATCTTGTGCCACCAAAATTGCTCTTTCAAATCCTGATACATCTTTGTTCCTCCGGGGTGGATAGAATAAAGAGTATCATGAGCTTCCTTCATGATAACCTCCTTCAGCTACGAATCTGCCGGCGCACAGATACGTCCTTTGTACCATAGTACACCTTCTTCGTCTTCGGTGAATCCAGGTACCTTTCCTATACCAATACGACGTTTGATTCCGTCGATACTCTCATTTCCCTTCTGGGCTTCCTTGATTTGGCTAATCAAAGTGGGTTGAAGTTTAATGCAAGCTAGGAATCCTTTGCTAACTAACTCAGTCCTGAACTGATCCAACTCCTCATACAAACTGGGTTGCTTCTCCTTGATCATGGTGTTAAGCCTACACGGCAGTCTGCTAAGAGCATCCGCTACCACATTGGCTTTGCCGGGGTGATAGTGAATGTCAAGATCATAATCCTTGATTAACTCTATCCATCTTCTTTGCCTCATATTCAGCTCCTTCTGGGTGAAGATATACTTCAAGGTCTTATGATCTGAGTAAATCTCACAACGGTTACCATCAAATAATGACGCCATGTCTTCAATGCTAGAACCGCGGCTGCTAGCTCAAGATCATGGGTAGAATAGTTCTGCTCATGTTGCTTCAATTGTCGAGACAGATACGCGATGACTTTGCCTTCTTGCATCAATACACATCCTAGGCCAATCTTGGATGCATCACAATACACATCAAACGGCTTCTTGATGTCTGGCATGATCAAAATCAGGGCGGATATCAATCTCTTCTTTAGCTCTTGGAAACTGGCTTCACACTTGTCTGTCCATTCAAACTTCTTGTCCTTCTTCAACAATTGGGTCATTGGTCGGGCTATGCTCGAGAATCCTTCTACGAACTTGCGGTAATATCCCGCTAATCCGAGAAATGAACGAACTTGGGTTTGATTGGTTGGGGCTTCCCATTCTTCGACATCTTTGATCTTGGTGGGATCAACAGAGACTCCTCCGGCAGACACAATATGTCCTAGGAATCCTACTTCTTTCAGCCAAAACTCACACTTGCTGAACTTGGCATATAACTGATGCTCTCTCAGGGTTTCTAGGATAATTCTCAGATGTTGCTCTTGCTCTTCTTCTGACTTGGAGTAGATGAGGATGTCGTCGATAAACACAACTATAAACTTATCTAGGAAATTCATAAAGATCTTATTCATGAGATTCATGAAATAAGCAGGGGCATTGGTTAATCCAAAAGACATAACCGTATACTCGTATAAACCATAGAGAGTAGTAAAGGCGGTCTTCGGAATATCCGTTGCACGAATCTTAAGTTGGTGATAACCAGTCCTAAGATCAATCTTTGAGAATACCTGAGCTCCAGTCAACTGATCAAATAGATCCTCTATCTTCGGCAAGGGGTACTTGTTCTTGATGGTGACGTCATTCAACTTTCTGTAGTATGTACACAGACGGTTCCCTCCATCTTTCTTCTCGACGAATAACACTGGTGATCTCCATGGCGATGCGCTTGGCTGAATCAAACCTGTTGCTAACATGGCATCCAACTGCTTCTTCAGTTCTACTAACTCTAAGGGGTTCATGGTATAGGTCTCTGGGATATAGGTCCGGTTCCGGGGATTAGTTCGATAATGAACTCAATATCCCTATTCAGTGGCATACCTGGCAATTCATGTGGGAATACGTCGGGGTATTCACAGACTACTCTGACTTGGTCAATGGTAGGCAGGGCTACACTCTTGTTGCACTTGAATTGACGGGGTAAGGTTTTAGAGATATGCTCTACGGTTACACCAGAACTACTGGTCATGGTGATGGCTTTCTTAGCACAGTCTATCAGTCCTTTATGCCTTGACATCCAGTCCATACCTAGTACTACTTCCAAACCTTTGGTTCCAAGTACAATTAGGTTGGCATAAAATTCTATCCCATGTATTCTAATAGGTACAGCTTTGCAATTTTTTCTAGCTTTTGTTGTCGAACCAGGGATTTGAACTATCATGACATGCTTCAGGTTGGTTGGGCGAATCTTACTAGTGCATACAAATTCTTCGGTGACAAATGAATGCGATGCTCCAGAATCAAACAATACCCTTGCTAAAACTGAGTTGACAGAAAACATACCCAACACTACATCTGGCGCTTCCTGGGCTTCTTCTACGTTCATGTGGAAGAGACGACCATTGCGGTTGTGCGGGTTCCCTGGGGCGAATCTCCTTCCTGGTTGAGCACGACGCTGCTGCTGAGCTGGGGCATTCACAGGGGCATTGGCGGCAGTCTTTTTGGGACACTCATTGGAGTAGTGACCCTTCACTCCACACTCGAAACAAGTGATCTGGGACTTGTCCTTGACTACGATAGGTATAGCATTGCTGCCAGTTCTGGGTGCAGTGTTGTTGTTGTTGTTGCTCTTGGGAGGGGCACGGTTGAAGTTGTTGGCGTTGCCGGAGTTGTGATTGTTTCCTCCGGACTTCACATTTCTTCCGCTACGGTTGGGGTAGCTTGGGCGAGAATTTGGGGGTCGGTTGTTCCTTGGTGCATATCCTGGTGAAGGGTTAGGATGGTACTTCTGGTGGCTACTAGATCCAGACTGTTGCATCATATGGCGCTTGCGGTTGTCGTGTTCCTGGTTAATCTTCCCTTCCATCTGAATGGCAGAGTTGACTAGCTCTTCGAGATCCTGGAAACAGATGTTGACGAGGACACTCTGCATCTCATCATGCAGTCCGTTTAAGAATCTCTCCTTATTCTTGGCCTCCGTGTTGATCTCATCCGGTGCATATCTGGCAAGTGACAAGAATTTGTCAAGGTACTCCACCATAGTCATTCTTCCTTGCTTCAGTTCGCGGAATTCATCTCTCATCCTGTTAACAAGACCTTGCGGCATGTGGGTGCGGCTGAACTTGACCTTGAATGCTTCCCAGGTCATCACCTGGCCATGGTTCATACTGCGGATGCTATTCCACCAAGCTCTTGCATCTCCCGCCAGATAGTGGGTGGCGAAGAGAACTTTCTCATTCTCATCAACTCCTGCAACTTCGAGGTTGTTTTCCATGGTCTGTAACCAGTCATCGGCATCTAATGGGTTTTTAGATTGGTTGAAGATTGGGGGATTGGTGTTCTGAAAGTTTTTGAGTTTAGATCCATGGTGATCCTTATTTCCATGTCCTTGGTTGTTGAGAGCCATTTGGGCGATCTGCTTCAATGTTGCTAAGTTGGCTTGACGCTCGGCCCTGCTTGCTTCATGGTCCGCGATAAGATTCTGCAAGATTTGCAGCATTGGGTCCTGCGACGAGCTGCTCCCTCCTTGGTTTCCACGAGTCATCTCAAGATTGAGATAGATATAGGGGTAAGAGGGAAATTCTAAGGTTCATGGTTTTGGGTTTTCAAAGCTAAAACTTTGAGTTAGACTCAGGTTTTTCAACTAACTTCATTTTCATTTATGCAAGCAAGCACACGATACAACACAAAGGGAAAACAGATGGTTTGATGAACCATTCTGTAAGCTACGATACAATGAGATGATACATCTCATGCTACGACAGTGCTCTAGTGCCTCTACTCATCATCGATGAAGTCGGAGTCTTCATCATCAGTGTAGAAGTCCACAGCATCCTCTTCTAGAAAGTCATCATCGTTGCTGAGGTAAGAATCCATATCTCCCTGGATGTCTTCACCCTCTTCATCTTCTTCCTTGGCGGCAAGCTGAGCTTCCTGCTCCTTGACGGTCTTCTCGAGGTCGGCCACCTTCTTGCGAAGACGGGCGATGGTGCAATCCTTCTTTGCACGCTGGCGACAAAGAGACTGACGATCTTGGACAAGCAGTGCGAAAGTCTAGGCCTTCTGGTCGGTGATGGCACGGTTCTGGTTGGCTAAATCTCTGGCATTGTCCAATTCCTACTGTCGGTCATGCAGCAAGAAGTCAAGGTTCTCCACTTGACGTCTCAATTCTGGGTGACTTGGCATCTCCATCGGCATTCCCATGAAGTCACGTCTTGCATAGTGGGAAAAACGGGTTCCTTGAATCTTGTTGACGCTGAGGGAACATAGACGTGCGAGAGCTTCATGCATTGCCCTGGCTAATCCATCTAGCCAGTTGTTCTCTCTCACGGAGAACTGAATTCTCCCGGAAGTTGGTGCTTCGATGCTTCACCGAAGATCCGCGGTGACTAGCCACTGTAGGTCTCCTCCTAGGGGTCCTGGAAGTTGAGCTCCAAGAAACTCCGGATGTGGGCGTCCCAGTAACTCTGACAGCGAATCCAGATCCCTCTCGAAGATCAGCTGGCCTCCGTTTCCCCACTGGTAAAACTTACTGAATTGAGTCTCCATCTACAAGAATTAAGGATGAGGAAGTTAGTGAAGTGATCAAGTGTGTCAAATTTTAAGTGGTAATGTAAGAATTTTGAGGAACATGAATTTTTGAGAAAGAATGAGTTCACAAGGGTAAGAGGGGAAATAGTTTTTCATAAATACTCACTTTGGTTTTGAAACTAAGTTTTTGTTTGAACGTCCATTCTAACTAGGGTCTCCTATGGTCAGGATGGCTCTGATACCAACTTGTCAACACCCAGATTTTTAATCCCAAATGCCCGTTATGCCATACCTCGCAATCCCAGGATTACCATTTTTGCGAGACATAACGGATTGGATATCACAGTACATCATCCATTACAAACCATACATAAGGTTTTACACAAATAAGGATCTCATGATCTAGTCTTTAATACAACAAGCAGCGGAAATAAACGATAAGCGTAGCGGTGGGGGCCATCTTCAGGGGCACAGGCAATACTGACAAAGGCAGATAGTCCTAGTTGTCATAGTCGTCCTGCTGACCATCATCTTGATAATCTCCTTCATAGTCTGGCCATGATAATAGCCAGGGACAAAAGCCATGAGTACTCTTTAAGTACTCGCAAACTACTACTAGCAAGGAGTATAATTCTAAGTCAAAGTGCTAAATCTAAGTTTAACTATCAAATTAAGTTTGAAACCTAAGTTGAGTTCAGAAGCAAAGAAAGATAAAGTAAAGTCCTAGAATCACTTAAGTTGGGAAGCTATTTTCATCAACACAACCCTGTTGTGGTCAAGTCAGAGTTCATCATTCATTTCAAGTTATTTAGAAAACATCTGACAACGAAACAGTATGGCCATTCCAACTATCCATAACCACGGACGCGGCTATTCGAATAGTTTGACAACTCTGCAGAGGTGGTACACTTTCACCACAAGATTCGATACATCTGTCAGGGATAACCCTGAATCATCATACTTAGTATGCAGATAATCAAACATAACCTTCCCTTTACACACCCTAGTACAAGCACCTCTCCTATGAGCATGGCCTCCCAACCATGACCATCAGTCATCTTGGGCACTGCATAGGTGGTCAACATTGAGAGGTAGCCTCAGCTCAAACCTCTCCCGTGAGGGAACTAATACTGATGCATATAAATTTCCAGATAAGCCTTACCCAATTCAGGTAATGTGGTTATACGATAAATTTGGAATGGTATCGCATCCGAATCCAACCATCAGTTTTATAAAAGGGTTAAGGCTCATGCCTCGTCATATTCATCATCATAAACCAGTTGTGTTTCTCAACACATGTCAAAACATCTCAATAGAATGACTCATCATTCCAAGGTTTTCATAATTCATTTTCACCAAGTGTTCCCATCTAAAGTGACTCAAGTTTTTGATCTATACTAAGGTACTAAGTTAAGAGTGTTCACTAAGGTGGAAAGATGGGATCAATCTCATGCCATAGAATGACATCTAAAGGTTTCTAAGTAGGTCAAGTTTTATACTCTTTATGCTACCGTCAGAATTAAGTAAAGAACTTTGTGTAAACTAAGGGAGGTAAAACTTGTCAATAAGACTTGGGGTACTAATAGTTAAAGGGGTGTGATCAAAGCATGCTTAAGGCATCTTTGCTAAACCATCTAGTTTTATTCTAGCTTACTAACAATAGCTTTCTAAAGTATGTTTTGCAAGGGTTAGCTTGCCACTAATAGCTTGCCTTGGTTGGTGCAGTGGTTGAAGTTTTCTTCTTCTTCTTCTTCTTCTTGGTAGAACTCCTCCTCCTCGAAAGCTTGGTTGGTACTAGCGTCTATAAATACATAGGGAGTAGACAATCACCAAACAATACTTAACTAGGCTAAGTAGCATTCTAAAAACACACAATTGATGATCTATTATCATCACAAGCATCACAAGTTTAATTTCAATAGTTTCATCCTTTTTATTTTAGAAAAGTAATTTCTACTCATTGAAATATTAACTAAAATTTAATATTCACCACCTAAAATATGGGATCATGTGGACACATGTCCTCACCACATATTATAACATGTGGGAATGAGATTTAAAGGTTGGATCAATATTACTTTGGTTTAAGTTTATTATTTTAATGATTTAAAGTGACTAGAAATGCCTATATAGCATTATTTTGGTACTATTCCAAAGTCACTGCATGTAAACCTTAATATTATTACATATTTAGATAGATATGATGAAATGTGATTTTTGAGAGTTGTAATCAACTCAAAAGCTAACTTGGTTGATTTTATAAAAATGTTGCAAGTTGCAAAGGCTTCTGTCTTGTTATTTTTATTAGGAGAGATCTATAACTCTAATTGAATTAAATCCAACGGGCTTGGATAGATCATTTTAATACCTTTCAGACAAATTTGGTTTCATGCAATTTGGATTTCTAAAACTCTCTGAATTGATTTTCAAACTAGTGGACAGAAACTAGATTCAAGTTAAAAAGAAAAATCCAAATTTGAATCGATGGGCTAGCGCAGGAAAAGGAATGGGCCGGCCTAGTGGCGCTCCGCGGTGCGGGGCTCAGCTGACAGGGGGGTCCCGCATGTCAGAGGCACTTAAAACGCGAAACGGTACGCGCGCTGTGGGCCGTGCGATTAGAAGGGGAATCTACGGCTGAGGGTCGTCGTCAACGACGAACAGGTCGTCGGCGAGCTTGAACCCTAGCGGCTCGGTGGGGGTCTACTAGGGGCGTACCAGGGCTCTAGCAGGGTCGGCTAGGCGGGCACACAAAGTGGAAGACGACGACGAGGCGAGGCGTGGTCGCGGCTGAGCTTGGGGCAGTCGGAATCAACGGCACCCTTCTCCTCCAGAGGCGGCGGCTCCGGCTCCAATTCCGACGAGCTGCTGCTTCACTTGCTCCGTCGAGAGGTGGGAGAGGTTCAGAGAGGTGAGGGGAGTGGAATGTTGTGGAGAAGAATGGCCGGGGAGGACTCCTTTTATAGGCCCGACGGTGAGACCGAGCGGGATGGGCGGTCGACGGTGGCGACATGGCTACGGCGAGCTAGCGGCATGGCTGGGGATGACGATCGATGGGCGGTTCCCTGGCGGTGCTCTAGGACTTAAATCCGGCCGTAGGGGCGGTCGGGGCGAGGTGGCGCTCTGGGAGGCAGAGGCGGCGGTGTCCACGGCGAGCGGTGGCTATGGGGCTTTGGGCGGCGAACGGGGATGTCTGGGGTGTTCTCCAGGTCGAGGCAGAGCGGCGGGCGCGGGCTGCGGTCGAGCGGCGGCTTGTGCACGCGGGGACAGAGCGTGCTCTGCGGGCGGCATCGGCATGGTGCGGTGGCACTGGGCGCGGGTTCTCCTCGGTGGTCCACGGCAGCACTTGGCTCGGGCAAGGGACAGAGAGGGGCGGTGAGGTGTTGGCTACCTCCTAGACATGGCGAGGGAAGGGGGAGTGGTCTGCTGCAGCAGGGCAAGGTTTGGCATGGCCTGGGGGTTAGGGACAAGGGATAGAGGTGCTAAAGGCCTTGTTAGACCAAGAGGGGACAGAGAGGTTAAATGGAGATCAAATGGGGGCAAAACCCTATGCAGAATAGTGAGCTCGGATTAGAGGTGGGATTGAGCATGCCAAGTGTTTGATGAAATGTCCGCAAGAGAAAAACTTTTGAATTTTGAGTTCAAATTTTTTGAGTGATCTCCACTAGTGATAGGTAGTCTCTAGTCGCAAGGGTTTTGAAAATGGAGCTCAAATAGATGGTTTTTGAAATAGGGTGATCTATGCATATGCATTAGATTCAATTTTAAACTGTCATTTAAAATAGCTAACATAATGTTTTTAGCAGATCAAAAGGTGGGCCTTGGTACCTCATTATGTGTACTAGCAAGGGGTGCAAAGATCAAGAATTGTTTCTGTTAATAATTGAGTACTAGGAATAGCCAAAGTAGGCATGAGAGTTGAATTTGCCAAAATGACCATTCCTTCATTTGAATTCTTTTTGATTTGATTTTCTTTAGGAAAAGTTTGGGAATGATGTAGATGATGTTTAAATCACCTAAGAAACATTTTACAAGCATTGGATCAATCAATCATGGCAATTCAAACAACTCCTTTTTTAAATGCACACACATATGAATGCTTTCATTTTAAATTTGGAAAAGTTTTTGTTAGCCCTATTTTTGGATGATTTGATCTTGATAAGCTTGGATTAAAGTTTTGGGATGTTACAAAGTTGGGAGTGCGTGGAGAAATGCCATCGGGAGAAGCAAGATGTATGGCAACAACCTATCAGATTGCAGTAGTAGCAGCCATAACGAAGATAAGGGGACAGAATTCCAAGGCATTGGAAGGTATTACCTCTACTGTTATACCTCACGAAACTCCTATTTCTGATCCAGAGTTAGATCATTCTGCTCTGGTAAGGACCAAGCCTACTCTGGCAATAGAGTATATGGATCGTTATAAGTATTTACTGGACACGTTTCATAACACTCACCGAGTGCTTGTTCAGGAGTTGGACACTGTCATTGAGGATTTCACCGATCATGCAAAGGCAATGGCACGTAGAAAGAAGTTTGTTAAGGAAACCAAGCACTCAAAGCCAATCTTTTCCGGAGAGGTGTTTGAAGAAACAGAGTTTAATGACCCACACTCTAAAGTCTATGCCTATTACCCAATCGAACCTCAGCAACCAGTAGACCCATGGACCAAATACGAGGAGGAACAGAGGATATGGAATGCACCCAACCCCAATAATGTCATTGGAGATACTACCGGATGGGAAGGCCAGTCTTATGATGAAGTCATGGGATAAGCTACAATCCATGAACCGGGTAAGGGAGTAGAAACCAGTTATAATCCTATAGAATCATATGGACCATATGGGGGTAATAATATTCCCATTGAGCTGGAGGAGTGTCCCGGTAGTTACTACACCAATATGTATGACTGGATTGTGGAAAAAGCAAAGAATACCTCTTACTTTGAAGATGCGCTCGGAGGAGTACAGAAGAATACTGAAGAAGGTAATGAGTTTGATAGCCATTTTTCAATGGCTAATCTCACTCTTGGTACTTCTACTCAAGGTTACACACCTACTGGATATTCTGATGCACCAGAAGGCAGTCATTGAACTTCGGGCCATCATGGATGAAAAATCTAGAAGCCCAGAAGCGAGTGAAGAAAGTAAGAATGGACGTAATCTAGATAGTAGCGTGCTTGAATAATTTTCATATTGGGTAATGCGTATTGTAGTGCTTGAGAGGTTTGCTAGAATAAGTGAGAGTATGCTCACATGAGCAAGAAATCCCTTGTAATATAAGGAGGAAGTGTACAGCGGGAGTGTCTTGCTGTGGTTGGGAGTTGTAAAATTTTGAAGACATATGTTTAATACATGGTATATGTTTGAGTATTTCTTGGTTTTTCTTGGATATTCTTGATTGACTAGATCTGTGCATGAAGTTTGGCTTGGTGTGCAAATGCATGTGCATCATCAAGTTATTACTTGATGTTATAGACCTAGATAGAAAAGGGAGTTCGTGTGAGGGAGTGACGAATTCCTAAGACCAAGATGAAGACTTGCAAGAAGAAGGAAGTCAAATATAAGGATTATCAACACTATTTTGAGGGATGGATTAATCCCAACTCATTATGAGCTAGCAATAAGAAGGATTACTAGTGCAGAAAAGGGTGCGGAGCAGCATGAAGGAATGAACTTAAGTTCACTCAAAATAGATGATGTTGCTCATAAGCTAATAAATTAGTTGTACCTAGTTCATGGAAGTATCATGAATTAGTGCAAAGAAGAAGTCTTGGAATAAAGGTGGTATTCAAGCTCTAACAACTCAGAGAGAATGCCAATAAGAAGTCAAAAACCCGTAGGGTAATCCATACACCTAGGAAGATCCGCAGTTGGTATCCGTAGTTGGTATCCCCAGCTGGTATCCTAGCGGTGTAGTGAAGTAGGTCATCTTTGTGAAATTTAAAAGAGTATAAAACTTGGCCTAAGTTAAGTTAGACCTAAGGAGTATATAAGTTAAGCGAAACGGCTTTCAAGACGCTTCGTGAAGTCGGGCTTACTAAAGCAAAAATGTCCAGAAGGTCAAAAGTAAGACGAGTAACGTTGGAAGATTCATTTTGAAGATCCACAAATGTGTGGGTGTACCGCAGATTCTTTCGTGAGATCTTATATAGGTAATATATAAGCTAGACAAAGACCAATATCATTTTTATTGAGTTAATGGATATTATACATGAAGTTTAGAGACCATTAGGAAACCCCAAGGGGGAGAGTAAACAATAAACACTGAAGTGTTGTTGTCTAACTTTCTGACTAAGGGTTGGAAAAGAAGTACTAAACGATAATAAGATTAAGCCTTATTCTCATAGGATTATAAGAAATCATCTGTATAAGAGTACTCTCTAGGGTATGTCCGGATGAAACCTCGAAGGAGATATAACTGCTTAACCCTATTGGACCAGTTATATAAGAGAAACAACTGGTAAGTTGTCTTTAAGAAGGAGGAGAGCCTACTACAATAATCTAGTGTAAAGCAGTAGGAAAGCCTAATTGGAATGGACTAAATGTGTCCTAAACCAATCCTAAATAGGATTGTAAGGATATACACCAAGAGATTGTAGTAACCGAAACCATAGGATAAATTAGAAGTGATAATGTATATTGTCAAGAATGAAAAGGATTCAAGGAAAAAGATCTAGATATGGGATACCACAATTATCTCCAACTGAGATCACAATGGAATTTGAGAAAATGGTGTGATCAATACAAGTCAACTCCCCATTCTGAAACGCAAGAGAGTATGAACTTCGGGGACAAAGTTTATTTAAGGGGGAGAGTCTGTAATGTCCCAGCATTAGAGCTTAGAAATAAGCTGAACACAGGTGTGTGCATTGCATTCGTGCATAGAAAATCCGGATAATTTTCGCGCTTTTAAATAAAACTTGTCAAAGTGATTGAAGCTTCTATTGACTTGGTGGAACTGAAGTAGATCATCAAGTTGACTGCGATAAGTTTCAATATGACCTTTGCTAAAACCTTATCTTTGGGTAATATAATTTGATCTAAGGGTAGATCAAATGTAATAAAACTAAGTCACAACACACTACTTAATAAGGAGTCCTATATCTTCTAGAGGTCATGATATGGTATTCCATACAACAACTCAAGGATGAATATTTAATATTTTAAAGATGGTATCAAGGTATCATCTACCACAAACCCTGAATACCAAGTTAAGGATATAACTTAAGTAAAGAAACTCTATAACTAAATCCTGAAACACTTGTTTGCCATAGTTACTCCTACCATGGGTATCATGGTAGTTCTTAAACATTTAATCTTATTACAAATAGAGTAGAAAGGGAAGTCAAGCCAAGACCATCCAGCATATACTCTTAATATGATATTAAGAGGTGCCATATCTATTTAACCAAGTCCTAGTGTCAATGGATCATCACTATTGAGTGATCAATTCTTGACCTAGAACTTATTGACTCATAGCCTTTGACCTATTGTGTTGACCTTTCAAATACCTTAAGTAAATTAATCTGAAGGAAGAACTAGATATGGTTGAGTGTACCATCATCAATGGAATGTGATCCTTAGTGGAGATCAAACCATTTGATGTTGGAGGAGTTAACTCACTGATGAGTTAACTAGAAGTAGTACCTAAATTCAAGGGTTGAGCTAGTAATTGAGGAGCTATGAGAAAGCTAGTAGTATTAGTACATTAGATAACAATCTTGTTAGGACAAGTGGATATAGACTTAGAATAAGCTTGCTTAACAAGATAAGTCTATAGAGAGACTAATACAAGTTTACTACTTAGTTGAGTATAGATCTTGATCAGACAAGTAGAAGCCTAAGCTTTGTTTGATCAAACGATGGTGGTAATTATTCTCAAGTCACTTGGGAATAGATGACTACGTGTTGAAGAAGACTTATGAGTATACCAATTCAGGTAAAGCCTAGTACGCTGAATCATCTAGCTTGATCATTGGAAGTCAAGCTAGAGTATGATGAAGTATTTGATGAGTTGTATGGGGTAGTTAGAGGCATAGTAGCTTAACCAAGTTAATATAATAGACAACAATAAGGATTTAAGACAAGGAAAAATTAAACAAGAAATGGAATCTTATTTCCTGATTAAATAAAAACAATACAAATGGTGATAAATACACCAAAACACTGAATATTACAGAAGATAGAAACAAACTTTATTAATTTATAATCATATCTTTACAAGATTCTTTACAAAAAGGAATAAAAATAAGATTACAATTGAAACCTATACTACATATCTACTCCTATACTAGATCTCTTATATCCAGATCTTGTTCCTGCAAATAAGAAAAACAACTAAATGAAAGAAAGGCTTAGTGGTTAGTTAAGTTTACTCTTAGTGGTGAACAGTGAAGTGCACTGTTCATATTACATCATTGAGTAAAGAATAAAGGGGCAGGTTTCACCAAAGGTGTAGTATCTGTTCTGTCACGTAAACAGCCTAGATACCACGCTAGAAGTCAAGTAGAGAGAGGTAAGTTTCACCAGACCAATAACAAGTAAACAGGTAAAAGTGAAAGCCAGATTACTTGAGCTGATCCACAAGAGCAGCTCACACAGACACACAGGTGAGTCACCTAAATGCATGCTATCTGCTGTCCAAACAGCAGCAGCAGTACAAACACTCAAACAAGGCATCCTGTCGAAGCACAGATACAGGAAGCTCATTTCACCTTCTCAAGCACACACCAGGAGCTCAGCGAGCTTGCCAAATCCAGACAAATCCACCAGCTAATTCACCAAGATAACCACCAGTTCATCATAAAATGGTGACTTAAGGAGGGGGTGGAACAGGAGGATAGCAAGAGCAAGTTCAAGATCACAGGAGACTGGGAGGAGCAGGACAAGACCAGGAGGTGCAGACCAAGATCAACACAGCACCAGTAAGAAAATTGTGTGGTGAGTTGATACCAAACCCTCACATGCTAAATCTATAATTATCATGTGTTGTTTCATATAGGATATTCTCAGGGTGCACCCTAGTGGGGTGTATCCATCACAGAAGATATTAAATAGGGCCAAACTATTTATCTTGGCAAACTACTCCAAGATCTCAGCTTGTGCATCACTGATCTTGGAAAATCAAACATATTTTTACATCCACATGTACAACAGCTCTAACTGAATGCTTCTGGGCACATCCAATGGATGGTAGCACCAAAGAAGTGGTTCACTTTAAAGCTCTATACTACACATCATGGTTACCAAAGTAGTTTCTTAAAAGGCTATGAGAATTAGTGTATTAAACTGATTACCAAAATCCAAAGAAGGTTTTAGACCAGCATCATAAACCTATGGATCTAGTTTTAACTAGATCAACACATATCACACTAATGGTACAGGGCACATCCACAACTGGGTAGCACCTCTGTACCAACAGGTTCAGTAGTAGTTATTAAAAACCTATAATCACTTTCCTAAATTAAATTAGGAATCATACTGGGCACTTTGTGCCAGATGAGCCAGTAAACATCATCAGTGCCTATCCCTAAGCCACAAACCATCAATCATCTTCCTATAAAGCCAATAGGAATTAATCAGATTTCTAATTATCTCCGCATCACATCACTGTTTCACCATCAAATGCTTACAACATCACCTTAACTGAGAACATGCCAACTCTAGCACAATAGTGAGTTTCAATTCAATAAAATGAAACCATCACAGATGCAACAAGGGTGATAACATAAAGTTCAGTATATATTCACAGAGGGTTCTCTGACAGAGAACAAGATGGTAACAAATATTCAGCAAAGTACCAACTGACAGAAGGGAGAGTAATTGGTTAGAACCAATAGCGTGCAACAGATACCACTAGCACAATAAACTCTAGAAGGATATCACTGGTAGGATGAACCAGAGCAACTAACCCAACATCACTACACAGGGTATGAACCCCAGTGTTCAGGGATGAACCCTAGACAGGGGGCTAGCCTGTAATCATGCCAGGGAAGAATAGGTAGAGCACAAGAGAGGAGCACAAAGGGGAAGAACCCAAACTTACTCGAGGTCCTCGCAAAAGTAATTGAAGAGGAAGCAGAAGGATGGCGACGGTGGTGTAGAAGCTGCGGCACGGGGAGCACCCCGAAGGGGCGCTGCAACCCACGCCGGTAGCATGTCAGAACCCGCCGGAGATGAAGGGAAGCACACCGTGAGAAACCCTGGCGCACCATCACCGAAACTCTAGGACGACCAAACCCCAACCCTAGTTTCGGGCAGGGGTCAGCGCGGCCATGAAAGGACACCATCGGCAAATCTGCTCGGACAGAACTGAGCGGCGTCATCGACTTAGCCATCCTGCACCGTGGCGGCGGCAACGACAGCCGAACCAGGCCAGAATCGTGCGCGGTGGCGGCAGCGTGCGAAGGAGGACCGCATGAGCGAGAGAGAGAGAAAGGGAGAAGAGAGTGAGTGCGTGGGGGGTACTGGGCCAGTGGGCAGCCTACTACTACCTGGTGGGCTAAACCAGGCCGTGTGGGCCAGGTTAGGTTGGGATGGGCCAGCCCGGCGAGCCAGGCCCATATTTCAATAGAGTTGTTTAAAATAAATATTTACAAATATGCCCCTGAAACAAAAATAACTCTAGAAAAATAAATAAAAATCTTAAAAATATAATTGATATGTCTATGAACTCACAAAAATATTCCCTATTAAATACAAATAAATAATAGAATTTTTGGTAACTAAAATTTAGGTCAATCAACTAAAATAGTATATTGTTTATCACAAGAATTCTATGCACTTATAAAATCACCAAACTCTTATTTATTATTTCTTTTACCGGTTTAGGAATCCCCCTACAGAATTAAACCAAGTTTCTAAGTAGTTTAAGTAATGCCTTTTCTATATTTATAAAATATAATCATTAATAAGAAAGTAATTCTATTTACTTATAACTTTAATAAAACACCATCTTATTCAAATAAAAATACTTAAATTCTAACTTGTAGAATTTTAAGAAGTAAACCATCTACAGTATGATGCCTTATTCAATACATGCAAATTTCCACCACTTATACTATGATTATTTAGTGTAGTAATATTTTCCTCTTTAAATAATATTAGCCAATAAGAAAACCTTAAAGTGTTAGCCTTAAGTTTCAATACCTTTTACTTTGTAAAGTAATATTATCCTCAAAAGTTATTCTTTTAAGAAACATCAAAAGTGATCCCTGAACACTTCTTGAAAAGCTCTAGTTGATTCTTAATATTGTTTAAGAAATATTTTAGATACCATGATCCATTTCAATGCTTTAGTATTGTATACTACTTGATGTATTTACTTATTGTTTCACGTACTCTCACAAGCCTTAATAAGAAGCACAAGTGTGAAACTGGTATAAAAGTCCAACACATTCCAAAGAACTCATCACAAACTCCAAACCCTAGATAAGATATGATTATTCCAGGGTTTTGCGTTTATCAAATTGCATTACATTCCTTATGCATCGTTGCATTTTGCTTCTTTAAACATTAGTCCTTGCCGGACCAATGATGCTGTTTACAGAATTTGGATCTTCTATTTTCTTGAAGACCGTGAGTGCATAATCTTGCAATCACAAAAGGCAAGTTCACAACTTGCTCATGTCCTTTGATTATTTTCTATCAAATGCTTGTAAGTCAAATGTTGTCATCACCTGCATTTCAAAAAGGTCAGAAAACACTATTTTTACAATAATATGATTATGGATTATTTAAACAAATGGTAATAATCTATTGATATAGTTCTAGTGGTAAAGGAACATAATATCTAGGATTTAACAACCAATGTCGCCAGTGATTCTAGCGCTGTATATTACGCGTCAACCATAATACTTGGAATGGGACGGGAAAGTCAGTTGTATCGTCTCCCTTTTGCATGGACGGATGACCTTATCGTGAGGCTGTTGATTTCTCGTGGAGTTCCAGAGAATCCAACACATGGGTGGGACCCCTTAGTTCCCCTCAATCTTGTTTTCTAGATTATCTATGCATCTTTGTCTGGGTCTGAGTTCACCATAGTTGATGGTGACCGCCAAACAGAGTTGTGTACGGAGTCTCCAAGAGGCTACCCAAAGAGTAACCGTGGTAGTTCTCTCGGGGGATCGTGTCTCATGCGGGGTCGCGGACAGGGCAGTACTAGCTTGGATCTTAGACTGGGCCCCATACCAAGGAAGTGTAGACAAGCTCATGGCTTGGTTGTGCAACAAGGCTAAGGTCTCTTATGGGAAAAGTGACGCACCTCTGCAGAGTGTAAGAATTGTGACATGTTACTCCCTGTTCCGGGAAGGAGCTACGAACGCGGCAGGAAAGGAACCCCATGAAGGTTCTGGTCAACCTGTGAAGGCTGTCGGACATAGTTTTTAGAATAAAAGCAACCTTTGAAGAATTTTTTACGAAAACCTACATTGCCTACGACCTATGGTCTGTGGCTGTAGAGATAGTGCATCATACACTCTTTTTTAGTGAACTTGCTGAGTACGCTCGTACTCAACCATACCTTCTTAACCCTTGCTAGGTCCTAAGCCGATGAAGACGACGTGAACATCAACTTCTGCTCAAGGAACCATCATCAGCAGCTCAAGTTCTTCAATGAAGTCAACAAATACATCGACTGAAGTGAAGATGAAGTCCCTGAGTAGATAGGAGTAGATACTCTAGTCATAAAACCTACTTCTGTAGAACATTGCAATAGCAGCAATGGCACGCCTGATAGTTTAGATGCCAGTCTTAGTTACTAGATAGTTTTGAGATATTATTTCTAGTTCTTCTTTGTAAGAAGTTCTTTCTCTCTCTTTAACCTAGGGTGTTCTCTGGATCTTTTGTAAAAAGTTGAGTTGTAATCTATAGTCATGTCTTGGACCTGCTGTGTTTCTGTTGTACCACTCTGAGGGATGTTATACTAGTGAACGGTGTTTTATTGGTGTTATGTCAACGACTATAGTGTACTACATCATGCAGTGGTATGCTGGGTCACCGCATTGGGCCAAAAATCAAAGTGGGAAATACAAAAAAGAAAAATTGAAGCTGCTAGAGATTATTGTGAAGGAGATATGCCCTAGAGGCAAATAATAAATAGGTTTTTATTGTCATATCTCAATTAGTTTATAATAGTTTCATATTGTGCTATAACTGTGCCGAGTAGAAATATTGGTGCAGGTGTGGTATGAAACAACCAAGTCCCTAGTAGCCTCTATTCATACTAGTTCGTTGGTCATGAGGATGATCTGGGTTTCAAGATCATGGGCATTTATGCCAATTGACAATGGGGTCATATTATCGGAGAATGATGTGATGGATATTCCTCGAAGGATTGCAACACGATAAAGTCATATAGTTCATTGTTGCAACAACTATACCTAGACTCCTTTTCCTTAGACTGTGAGCTCATATTACTCACTGTTTCCCGAGGTTGCTTTGACTACATCAATCGTCATCTGGTAATACGATGGCCATAAAGGTGTACGTTGGGTATTCCAAAGGAACAGTAGATGACATGTGACTGCAAGACCGGGATTTGTTCACCCACATGACGGGTAAAGATACATACGGCCAGCTTGGTGAGATTACATCCATAAATGTTGCAACATGTGACTCAGTCACGGGGATGTAATATCACAGTAACAAGAAAACGGAACTTGTTGTTAATGAGATTGAACAAGGTATGTGATACCAATGATCGGGTCCCGGACAAGTCGTATCAAGAAACAAAATGAATTGGATGCTACATTTAGCGGTTCAAATGACATTGTCATTAGGAATGCATAGGGGTCACATGGATATCCCTGGTCCCTCTGTTGATCATCGATACAGACCATTGATACGTCCAAAACGTATCTACTTTCCCGAACACTTTTGCTATTGTTTGTCCTCTAAACTTGTGTGATTTGGATGCAACTAATGCGGACTGACGCTATTTTCAGTAGAATTGCCTTGGTGTCTACTTTTTGTGCAGAAAATCAACTATCAGGAAAAATCCTAGAAAATATGCCAAAAATCATATTTCACCCGAAGACACTAGGAGCCAGAATACGAGACGGAGAAGAGCCAGGGGGTGGCCACACCACCTGCTGGCGCGGGCCAGGCCAGGCCACAACAGGGAGTGGTGTGGGCCCCCCAGGCACCCCCTAGGTCTCTCTCTTCGCCTATAAGGAGCCTTCTGACCTAAAAACTTTGCGGGGTTCGACGTTTTTCTAGAAGGAGTTCCGCTCTGCCGCCACCACCAGATTCCACGAAACAGCACCAGAAACTCCGTTCTGGCACCCTGCCGGGACGGGGAATTGGAGGAGATCATCGCCACCATCATCACCATCGCTTCACCATCGACCATCCATGTTTCCACCATCTATGAGTGAGTAATCCCCTGCTGTAGGCTATAGGGATGGTAGGGATTGGATGAGATCGTTCATGTAATGGCATCAGATTGTTAGGGCATGGTGCCTAGTATCTTTTATTAGTGCTTTATGACTTTGTTGTGACTTGTTGTGCTTAATGCATGTCACTAGGGCCCGAGTGCCATGATTTCAGATCTGAACATGTTATTGATTCATTATGATAGTATTGTTTTTGGTCTTATCTGCAAGTTGTATACACATGTTGTTGTTGGGAACCTATGGCCCCGAAGTGACAGAAATCAGGATAATCGGAAGGGAATGGCTTTGATGTGAGGATCACATGTGTTCATGGAGTGTTAATGCTTTGCTCCGGTGCTCTATTAAAAGGATCAACTTAATTGCCAGTAGTTCCCTAGAGGCCCCGCTGCAAACGGGCTGGCAGGACAAAAGATGTTGTGCAAGTTCTCATTGCGAGCACGTATGACTATATATGGAACACATGCATAGGATTGTCTAATACTTGGATGCTTTATCTTATTTATCTACAATTGCCCTATGTTCTGATTGCTATGTGGATTGTCTTGTCCATGCAACGCCCATGCATCCATCCATATGCCTACCGCACTCGAATCCCACTGTTACTGCTTTTGTTACTATTGTCTTTGCTTTACTACTGCTGTTACTTTACTATTCCTACTACAAAACTGTTGCTACTAATAAACTGTTGTGAGCAAGATTGTTTCCAGGTGCAGCTGAATTGACAACTCAGTTGTTAAGGCTAATAAATATTCTTTGGATCCGCTTGTGTCGAATCAATAAATTGGGTTTCACTTCCCTCGAAAATACTGCGATACACCCCCGATACTTGTGGGTCATCAAGACTATTTTCTGGCACCGTTGCCGGGGAGCATAGCTTTATTTATCAAGTTCACTTGGATTCTCTATTGTTCGCTGCTATCCATCCATCATGGGTAAGTCTCGTGATGGCAAGGTTCCTATTTTACCATCTACTACAAGAAGAGGTACGGTTCTGAACACCTTTGTTGCTCTTGATTCACCGTTTGTTTTGAGTAAGTTCCTTACACCACCACATACACATGCTACACACACTGCTACTACTGCTGAATCTGAAACTTCGGATGCTTATGATGATGCTTCTACTGTGATCGATAAGAGTGGTTCATTAGGTCCTTTCCTAGATCCTACGATTGCTAGAACTATAGCTAGAAATACCGAAACTCCTAATGAACACACTACCACACCTGTTAGCTCACCTGAGTCTAGTGAGAGTTATGATATTGAAGATGGTTATGTTGAGATGACCGATGAGTTTATTAAAGAATGTAAGAACACCCATGATAGGAGCGCTGCTAAGAGTCTCCTTGAGAGGCGTACTATTAGACCGAAATTATATCTTGGTGCTAAGTTTGATGCTTCTCCCATAAACATTATAGATGAAGATTATGATTTCTCTCTCGATCTATCTTACATAGCTATTGTCGAGAAAGAACCTTTTTGTGGGACTAAGAATGAAAGTGCGGTAGCACATATGAATGAACTTTCTACCATGAGTGGCTTGTTTTCTGATGATATTAAGATGCGTACTTACTTTGTTGCTAAGATTTTTCCCTTTTCACTGAAAGGAGAAGCTAAAACTTGGTTTAGTAATTTACCTCCTAGATCTATTGATAGCCCTGAGTACTTGATTAGTACTTTCCTGCAGAAATATTTTCCCCCCAGTGCTAGACATGCTGTTTTGCAGGAATTTTTTGATTTTAAACAGGGAGAAAAAGAGGTATTGCCCGAATCTTGGGCAAGGTTTTGTGCTTTGATTCATGCACAGGCTGGAAGTCCATTACCTAAGAATGAGCTTCTTGATATATTTTATAATGGACTAACCGAGGAATCTAGGACATACCTAGATAGTTGTGCTGATTGTGTTTTCAGGAATAGGACTCCAAAGGAAGCTGAGGAATTAATGGCTAAAATAAGCAAGAATTGTGAAGTAATACCTGAAGTAATTGTACTTGAACCATCTATTCATGTGCCTATTCCAACCTCAAAGAAGAGGGGAGTTATTGAATTAAATGATGAAGTGATGAAGGAGGCTAAAAAATGTCTTAAGGAGAAGGGAATTAAAGCTGCAGATGTCAAGAATTTACCTCCTATAGAAGAATTATGTAAGCCTATTACCTACTCATCCACAATTGAGGTACACTCTCTCCAACACTATGATGAAGGTGATATCCCTTACTCGAAACCTCCTGATCAATGCTTAGAAGAATTTGATATCTTTATTGTTAAGAAAGATAACTTTAATAAAAGGGTGCAAAATCATCTAATGGAAAACACTAGAGCTATTGTTGAGTTGAAAGATATTGTGGAAAGAACCTCTAATGATGTTAAAATGATTGTTAAACACTTTCAAATGGTTCAAACTCAAATAGATCAACTCGTTAAAGTGCAAAATGACTTGCTAGTTAATGCTGCTAAAGAAAAACATGCTTATGAAATTAGAACTAGAAGTGGTGCTGCTACCCAAGATCCTCTATATCCTGAGGGGCGTCCCAAAAGAATTGAGCAGGATTCTCAACAAGCTGAAAATAGTGGTTCTACTCGTAAGAAAAGGAAAAAGAAACATAAAACTGTTGTAGAACCCTCTGAACCTGCTATAGATCCTAATAGTATATCTATCTCTGATGCTGAAACTGAAAGTGGTAATGAAGAAAATGTTGTTCCTAATGAAGAAAAAGTTGAAGAAGAACCTGAAAACCACACTAAGAATACTAAATACACCAAAGAAGATTTTATTGCTAAGAAACATGGTAGTGAAAGAGAACCTTGGGTCCAAAAACCTATGCCTTTCCCTGATAAGAAACACAAGTCAAAGGAAGATGAACATTATAATAAGTTTTGTGAGTGGATGAAGCCTTTATTCCTGCAAATTCCTTTGACTGATGCTATTAAATTGCCTCCTTACTCAAAGTATATGAAGGAAATTGTCTCGAATAAAAGGAAGATCCCTAATGAAGAAATTTCTACTTTGCTTGCTAATTATTCCTTCAATGGTAAGGTTCCTAAGAAACTTGGAGATCCAGGGGTTCCAACTATCCCTTGCTCTGTTAAGAACAGTTATGTTAGAACTGCTTTGTGTGATCTGGGAGCTAGAGTTAGTGTTATGCCTTTCTCTCTCTATAAGAGGCTTTAGCTTGAAAAATTGATACCAATTGATATATCTTTGCAAATGGCTGATAAATCTACCACCATTCCTGTGGGTATATGTGAGGATGTACCTATTCAGGTGGCTCACAGTTGCTTGATATTAACTGATTTTGTTGTGCTTGAAATGCCTGAAGATGATAATATGTCTATTATTATTGGAAGACCTTTTCTTAATACTGCAGGAGCTGTTATTAATTGTAATCAAGGAAAGGTGACCTTTAATGTTAATGACAAGGAACATACTGTCTATTTCCCTAAGAAGATTGAAAGGACTTATGGTTTGAATTCAATTGAACATGTTGAGGGCATTCAAGTTGGAGAAATATATTGTCCCATACCAAGAGAAAAATTTGAAACTATTATGATTGGGACCATTGCTGTCAAGGTTGAGGTAACATAATCATTGGTGGAATACAAAGTTTTGTCTCATATGCAATTGTTTTGGTAGCAAGACTTGATCAACCTTGCTAACAAAAGGATTCCATTGAACAAAACAATGTTTTCATTATGATTATCTCCGTTTATTTCTATCCTTTGCATTTTTAGTTTTTGCTTTCGTTTAGTTTTCTTTGTGTTGTTAGTTGCTTGCATGCTAGAACTTCTGTAGTTCTAGCCTTGTTTTGTCTTTGCATCATGTTTCCAAAAGAAAAAAATCTGTCTGTCAGAAAAATCATTCTTCTATTTCTGAAAAATGCCCAAAAATAAAGTGTCTCGAAAAATTCCAGAAAATTCATATTAAATTTTTTCGTGAAAAAAGGGGCAGAGGAGTACCTGGTAGGTACCAGGGGGCCCACCAGGCAGGCACACCACATGGTGGCGCGACCAGCCTTGGGTGGTGCCATGCCCTGGTGTGGGCCACCCCTGGCCCCCCACCAACTCTCTCACCTGCCACTTTCTTCTCTCTCCCGAGTAAGCTCCAGTTCATAGCTCAAAATCGCGTTCTTGTTGTGCTTGCTCTCGATTTTTTCGATCTCCTTGCTCAGCCCATCTTTCTTGCTGAAATTTGGAGCATTTATTCCCTGGTATGTGACTCCTCCCCTTGTCCAAGTAGATTTGTGTTTAGTGGATTATATGTTGAGTATTTTGCTGCTGTAGGTGACTGGTTATGAGAGCTTGTAAGCTTGTTTGATGCTTAGAGATATAGTTTTGATGCATGTTTAGGCCTCTTGCAAGTCCCTATGAGTAGAATCCTTCATTATATTTACTTTGCAATCACTTGTTTAATAGGTGGTTAAATTTCAGAATACCAAGCATGAACAACCATACTTTTGGAGAGATATTTGAGAGTGATGCACCTAGGAGGTCGAGGCCCTCAAGAACAGCCTCTCAAGCTAGGCCATCATACAATGAAGACCTCATTGCAACCCGTATTGGCAGTGAAAGGGATGATGGGGATGCTCACCCATCCTCTTTTCCTTGTTTTACTTTCTTGCAAGCTGCAGGTATTCTTGATGATTTCTTGCTACTGATTGAGAGGGTTGGTTTGACCTCATATATGCAAGATGAGAGTGCACAATACGCTATGCTCACCAAAACTTTTGTTGAGAGGTTCACGTTTACTAACACACCCTATCAGTCTACTGTCTCTTTTAAAATCTATGATCTGCCCTTCACCATACCTTTGGAGAGATTTTGCAGTATTGTAGGTGTGCGTATGACAGGGACCGTGAAGAAAATCCAAGGGCGCCCCGCAGATTAGTTGGAGCTTTACCGAGGGGTGACCAATGATGATGACCGTGTAGCGCAGTGCGGAAAGATAAGAAATATCCAACTCCCTGCTCTTAGATACTTTGCATATTATCTTGCCACTAGTGTATTGGGTAGGGAGAACACTAGTAATATCTCCAACTATCATTTAGCATTCCTTGCTGCTGCGCTTAACAATGACACTCGGTACAATCTTGGCTCGCTTATTGCTCGCCGCTTAGCTGCTAGGGGGCCTATCTATGGGGGCATCATTGCCTCGCGTATAGTCAATGCATTAGGTCTTTCAGTATATCCCTATGATGCTATGCTGGCACCACAGAGGCTTGACCTTGTTGCTATGAAAGCTCATCACTTTGTCACTGCTACTTCTGATTTGGACAGTCTAGTGTATAGGATGCTTTTCACTGACGGGGATGAAAGGGAGATCCTTTTGCCACAGCCTGCTTTGTTTATTGTTCACAGGAGACCGTGGTCACGCTCCAAGGATGAGGTGGACGAGCAGCTTCGCTTGTTGGGTTTCCACGAGCAGCACCAGGAGGATGTGCCCTCCTATGATTACTCCACGCATTACGGAGGGACGTACTCGAGTTTGCACCAGGATGAGGGGACCTCTTCGTCGTACCAGGGTGACACTTCATCCTGGCCAGCTTGGGATTGATACCCACTTAGGCCAAAAGCCTAAGCTTGGGGGGAGGTACGCCGACACCGCACTCATCTTCATATCATGTTGCGTCGGTACTTTGTATATTGATGTTTTTGTTCTCTTTTTAGTTTTCGTTCTTCTTTGCTTTTGCTTTCTAAAACACAAAAAGACCAAAAATATTTATGTTGTTTCTCTTTGGTTTGGTTCTTCTTTTTGCCCTGGTTTTCTTTTCCCTTTTTGCTTTGTTTGAACTATTCGAAAAACCCAAAAAGATTTTGCTTTGTTTGTTTTTCCCTTTTGGTTCTTGTTTAAAAATCAAAAACACCAAAAATATTTGTCGTTCTTCTTTGGTTTTTGCGAGTTTGCTTCAGGGTTCTGCAGTCCTTGGTGGATATTTGTTTAATATTATTATTCAAGCCACACAAGTGAAGACCAATAATGAGGATCAATGACAACTTGAGGCGTGGTAAGAGGCTGGTAACGAACTCTATTTGTTTTCATTCTTTGTACATATACTCATCACTATGGGCATGCTTAGTCCGTTCATGTAGAGTGTATGTTTTCTTTGGATGCTTAATAGTTCTTGCTTTCTTATGATTAGCTCCAGCTCGCTAATAGTTTGTAGCATGTCTTATGAATGTTTGCTTGCATTACTCTATTCATAAATTGGTACGACACCGTGGTATCCTCCTCTGAATGTTTCATTTGAATTGACTTGGCACATGCTCACGCATGCACATGACTGTGATAATCAGTTAAGCCTTGATGAATTATTTTGCCTTGAGGATCTTGAATCACTTTCATGCCATGAGTAGTCCTGTTTTGTTGCAAGCATGATAATGACAGTTATTGCTCTCTTGTTTGTCGCTCCCTTACTATTGCTAGCCTTCACTTTCACTGAGTATGTTTTACTCAAGTTCCCAACTCCCTAAACCAAATATTTCCAAAGTGTCCACCATACCTACCCATTAGCATCATTTGCTACCTCCGTGCATATTCAATATGCCTTGTTTTCTTCCGAATAAAATGTTTGCTTGTTATGAGAAAGTTAGTTAGTAAAGCTCTCACGAACTTGATGGCACACTTTATTTTCTTGCACTTAATAAACCTGAACCATTGCGTCCTTCTTTGTTGCGCATATGCTTGCGCTTTATGAGTTGAAGTTAGCAGAACCATGTATCATGGGGACCGCTTTCAACACTTCATAGGTACTTAGTACCTCGTTGATATCATGTTCTTTTGCTTATGGATCCCGGCGGTGTGAAATAAAAGTGGAACTTGTAAGATCATGGAGTTTGTATGTATGTTAGAGAAACGCCTAGGCCGCTAGCCTAAGCCATGCCTAATCATGGTGGAAACTTGCAGCATAACCATAATGAGCATTCTATGAAGCATCCTCAATAAAAATCTATGCATATAGTAAATAAAAAGATCGCTGAGATGCTCATTGTCTGCGTGCCTTGTCATTTTGATTATGGGATAGCTCCTGTATCATGTGCAAGGGGTACCCCGTTGGCGATTCTCTATGATACGTATATACTTATAATGACAAGAGCTTACTTGTGACTGAATTTGAGTAGCATGAGGACCGGTCTTCGTAAGTAAGGGGCTTGAGACTTTGATTTATAACTTGTCAAGCATATCCTCTTAGTTGTGTCACTTTCACCTTAACCACATTAAATATGCTTATGGTAGTGGAAATGAGAGCTCAAAGCTAACGAGTACCATACTTTCGGCATTTGGAAGCCTTTCAAATTATTTAAAACCTTTTCTTGTTGAGTCCCACATATTCTTTGAGCACCTTCTTGAGAGCATAGTTGTCATTCTTTGTGTTTGTTCCATTACTTGATTATTTGTGTTATGACTTTGATGCTTGTATACTTGATATCTTTATTTCTAGTCATCACTTGAACTTCAGAGGTGCCTTAATATTCATAATCAAAGGGCAAGCGAGATACCACTCTATCATACCCTTTTATGAGCATTGTAATGTTGCTTATGTTTGTGCCTCTTCATAGCTTGCAATGATTATTAAGTAGACTTGGTTGCATACTCTTTTTTATGAATTGTCGAAGTAGTTGATCACATTGCTGAGAATATTTACATCATATGAAGCAAATGTGTTCGTGAAAGTTCTTTTATCGCACTCAGTTTTGAACTGAATTGTTTAAGGACAAGCAATAAGCTAAGCTTGGGGGGAGTTGATACGTCCAAAACGTATCTACTTTCCCGAACACTTTTGTTATTGTTTCTCCTCTAAACTTGTGTGATTTGGATGCAACTAATGCGGACTGACATTGTTTTCAGCAGAATTGCCTTGGTGTCTACTTTTTGTGCAGAAAATCAACTATTAGGAAAAATCCCGGAAAATATGCCAAAAATCCTATTTCACCCGAAGACTCCAGGAGCCAGAATACGAGACGGAGAAGAGCCAGGGGTGGCCACACCACCTGCTGGCGCGGGCCAGGCCAGGCCGCGCCAGGGGGTGGTGTGGGCCCCCCAGGCACCCCCTCGGCCTCTCTCTTCGCCTATAAGGAGCCTTCTGACCTAAAAACTTCGGGGGGTTCGATGTTTTTCTAGAAGGAGTTCCGCTCCGCCGCCACCACCAGATTCCATGAAACAGCACCAGAAACTCCGTTCTGGCACCCTACCGGGACGGGGAATTGGAGGAGATCATCGCCACCATCATCACCATCGCTTCTCCATTGACCATCCATGTTTCTCCCATCTATGAGTGAGTAATCCCCTGCTGTAGGCTATAGGGATGGTAGGGATTGGATGAGATCGTTCATGTAATGGCATCAGATTGTTAGGGCATGGTGCCTAGTATCTTTTATTAGTGCTTTATGACTTTGTTGCGACTTGTTGTGCTTAATGCTTGTCACTAGGGCCCGAGTGCCATGATTTTATATTTGAACATGTTATTGATTCATTATGATAGTATTGTTTTTGGTCTTATCTATAAGTTGTATACACACGTTGTTGTCCGGAGCCTATGGCCCCGAAGTGACAGAAATCGGGATAACCAAAAGGGAATGGCTTTGATGTGAGGATCACATGTGTTCATGGAGTGTTAATGCTTTGCTCCGGTGCTCTATTAAAAGGAGCACCTTAATTGCCAGTAGTTCCCTAGAGGCCTCGCGGCAAACGGGCTGGCAGGACAAAAGATGTTGTGCAAGTTCTCAATGCGAGCACGTATGACTATATATGGAACACATGCCTAGGATTGTCTAGTACTTGGATGCTTTATCTTATTTATCTGCAATTGTCCTATGTTCTGATTGCTATGTGGATTGTCTTGTCCATGCAACGCCCATCCATCCATTCCTATGCCTACCGCACTCGAATCCCACTGTTACTGCTTTTGTTACTACTGTCTTTGCTTTACTACTGCTGTTACTTTACTATTCCTACTACAAAACTATTGCTATTGATAAACTGCTATGAGAAAAATTGTTTCCAGGTGCAGCTGAATTGACAACTCAGTTGTTAAGGCTGATAAATATTCTTTGGCTCCCCTTGTGTCGAATCAATAAATTGGGTTTCACTTCCCTCGAAAATACTGCGATACACCCCCTATACTTGTGGGTCATCAATCATGTCTAGAGCATTCCCGAGCCGTGAGAGGATACACTTAAGTGTACGATGAGAGCGATTATTCGTAAGACGAAATCACATTAAAGAAAGAGAAAGTCTCCGCACAGAGATCTGAAGTTGTTCGGAGAAAGAACAAAGAAAAGACCAGAAAAGTGTTTTCGGATAAATGGGAATTTGAATATATATTTATTATATGTTAATTATGAATTAATATATTGTAAATAATATTTAGATTAAGATTTATAAAGGCAACTTTTATATTAGGCCAAATCCCTGGAGGGAATTAGCCTAGAAGAAAAGCTGCAAAAAAAGAAAGGGAAAAAGTAAACAGCTAGCCCACATGGGCGGTGGATAACAGCCGCCAAACTGGGTGGCAAGCAGCTGGGTTACGCTCGCGGGCGGGCGGCAGATACTGCGCGCCGCTCCGGGTGAACTGCAACCGCTGGCTGCCACCGCTGCGGGCGGGCGGGAGCTGGGCCGCGGGCGAGGCCAGCCGGCCCACCCGGGCCGCCGGCTGCACGCGCGCCTGGCAGGCCGCTTTCATGCACCGGCCCACCCGGGCGCTGGTCTCCATGCCGCCGCGTGCGGGAGGCAAGGGGCGGGATGGGCCGCCCAGGGCTCACCCAGCCGGTGCCTATGCTGCAGGCTGCCGCTGTTCTCTTTTCCCTCTTGGGCTGAAATCAGCCCATCCGGCTGGCACGAAATTCCTGCCTATTTCCTTTAATTAATTAGTCCCACATGGCTAACCTAATGGGGAGGGTACACCCCCTCCGCCTATATAAAGGGGTGCCAATGGGTGGGATTAAACACACAATTTGAGAAGTCTTTTAGTTGACTTTCTCCCTCCCTCTCTCTAGCTAGAGGCACACCTGCAGTTTGCCATTGCACTGCAAGGATTCCTAGCCGGATATCAACTTCCGTACTCCCGGCGGGATCGGGGAGCCGGAGGTCTCATCGTGCACCGGATGTGTACGAAGACATGAGGCGCAACACTTGGGGCGCTTAAATGTCGTGAGTTGGAGCTGTTGCACGATGAAGAAGGAGCAAGGGGTGACCTACGAGGAGCTTCGCGACCTTGAGGTCGGCTACGAGTATGACTACATCAACCTCGTTCCCCGCGGAACGTCAACCGCGTACGGTCTACAAGGGTATGTATTCTCTACGCATTGGCCATTACCGCATTACTACATAGATAGATCCTAGGCAGTTTTTGGGGTTCCAACGTAGGAAATTTTTTGTTTTCTATGCGTAGGAGTGATGTACGGCCAGTACGCACAAGTTTTGTGCGGACATTGATCCCTTAGTTGTTACCCTCTAACGTGTACTTGTTTATATCGCGGTATTGTTTGATGAAGCGGCCCGGACCGACCTTACGTGTATTCATACGCGAGACTGGTTCCACGCTCAACATACGGCTTGTACTATATAAGTGGCTAGCGGGTGTCTGTCTCTCATTCGATAGTTGATATAGCATTTGCAACGGAGGGCCCCGAAAGGGGTGTAGTAGAGACAACTATCGGATCCATGTTGTGGTTGGAAAGTTCGTAGATTAGAAACGGTTCTATTGCGAAAGCCCTAACAACCACATAAAACTTGCAATAGATAAAGTAGAGGCGTCTAACTTTATTTTGCAGAGGGCATGTGATTATGATATGGCATTGGTCATTGTGAAGGTAAAGTAGTTTACTTTTCTGTTACTAAGTAGTATAGTAATAGTCATCATTCCGATGGACGACTTGGTGGAGGCGTCGTGGACTTGGCATCAAACTGATGGCAGGATGGAGATCATGCCGGAGCGCTCGATGGAGATCAAGGCGCAACAAGAAAGACCATATCATATCACATTATACATATGATGTTGATATCTGTTTTACATCTTATTGTGTGCTAGTATTAGATACTCAATGGTAGCAAATAAGATAATCCCTTTTTAATTCCAATGTTCCGTGTTCCCCTTGTGTGTGCACCCCCAAGAAAGTTCTTCGGTATGAGGCGATCCACGGTACAGGCGTGGGTGTCAGACATATCTATGTTCTCATACAGTAGGTGTAAGACATGTTGCACAACGAATACACACAAGTTAGATTTGGCGAGCCTAGCATGTTACAGAGACGTGGCCTCGGAACACAAGAGATCGAAAGATCGAGAATGATTCACATGGATGATGTGATTGGCATTATTGAATGTCTACCTTTGATAATGCATTGATGGCCGTGATGATCGGGGGAGGTGCAGAGGATAGGGATCATGTGATCACTAAAATCGTCCAGGGGATGAAAATTTTAGTGGAGACCAATTATAAATTGATCTCTTATTATGAACTTTGTCTAGATGTCTATTTGCAAATATCTTAGTAGACCTTGGACTATCCCATTGAGGTCCTTTGTAACCATGGGAATATATTGCTTAATATGGAACTTAGCAAAAGGGTCCAACTTCATAGATTAATACCCACGCCTGAGGGATATCCTCGTAAAAGGTGATCTTCTCTTCTTGATACAATAACCATTAGGAGATAATTTGATGACTCCAGAATGTTTGTGTTTTCTCCATAATCATCCAATAAGCCATTCTCCATTCAATGGAGAGTTAGGCTACATTTTGTATTCTACAGAATAAGGCACATAGAGTATAAGCCGTTGGATGGGTTTTCCTCCATCATGGATGAAAAGAGAATGTTTGGAAAAACACTTAGTGATCTTGCATTAGAGTTGAGAACTCTTAGAAGGGCTTGATTGCAAATGGAGGTCATGGATGGAAAGGTATATGTAAGATATACAAATTATAAATGTGGTTCTTGCAAAACTCATTGCAGTTTGCAGAGTATTTGATACTTGTCCCGTTTTGTGAAAACAGGAGGATCTGCTTGAGAATTGTTGGTTTTGAGGCAACGTGACTTGATGACGGCAAGAAAAATAGTTGATGCCGACATCACCTCTTCCCTCAAAGTTTGTCATTTGGATTAGTGGACTTGAATATAAATTTGTAATCCATGTTTGTGTGTCTTGCTTTTGGCGAGACGATTATTCATATGAACAAGTTACAAACCAGTTTGTACTATTCTTATGAACAATACCTTATGGTCACATTACGATTATAAATAAGTTATTCTCATCACTATGTTAATGATAATAGTTTAAGCATTTATAAAAGGATTAGAATGCTAAAAGATATCCAAAGTTTAATAATGAAATGACACTATAGTTTAGGTCATTTTGGTTATTGCATGTTCTTTATGAAGATCGGGGTCCTAGATGCTCAATCTAGAGACTTTGCAAAACCATGCCTCTTGAGCAGAATGGCTAATACTCCGCATTCTGGTAAAACGGTGATATGAGAATAAATGTTGAATCTTATACATAGTGATGTATCGTATTTTGAACAAGTAATGGCAATCATTTATTGTGGACTTAAGTGAATAAGCGTATTTACTTAATGAAACATGAGTTTGAAATGATTTGAAATGTTCAAATGAGTTCACGAAAAAATGGGCTATTGAATTAATTGAATCAACAAGTCTCTTCTATTTGATCGACTTGACTAAGGTATTCAAGTTAAGTTTAGCATCAAAGGGACTTCTGAAATATGTTTCACAAATTATGATAATTGGATGAATTCAAACTGTGTTGAAATGTCTAAACATCATAATCAATATGTATTAGATACATATGGAATAATATTATCTCTTATCAGGGTTATAGTTGTCGTTTAGAGTTAGACATCAAAATAAGCAAACACTCATTTGAAATATAAAGGAACATCTAAAGATTCGTGGAAACAACACCATAAGTGTTATGGCAAGTTCGAGTTTCTGGAGATTTCGACAAGTCGAAATCATGGTGAATAAACAAGTCTTTGTAGAGCATTCTTAGGAAGCTATGAATGCATCATCCACAAAAGGGGCAAACCTATTGTTGTCCAAAGTCGATGTGTCTTGATGAAGATATAGGTAGAAGAAAGTAAAAGATCAAAACAAGGTATTTAACCTTACCTCTAGATTGTTGAGTGGCACAGTAGAATTTGTTTCGTGAAACCAAACTGTACAAATAGAAGAGAAACTATTGATAATGATCATAAAGTTTCAAGTAAATACTTTTACTAAAGAAATTAGGATTCAACTATATATTCTAACAAGTTTGTGGAATTATATTGTTGATTCACTTGACATGTTTTGAACAAGACATACCTACAAATTACAAAGAAGCGTGATGGACCTAAGTACGAGAAATGAATGGTCATTGAAATCTCGTTAGTGGAATTCTCGATTTGATGGTGATCAAGGAATTTTGGAACCTACAAGATTGTCGAGATGACCTGGATTTGAGTGGGAGCAAATCAGCTTGGATAATACATAATATGTAGCTGACATATTTTGAGTGGGAGCTAAGTGAAATCCCTGGATCTCAAACATGAATGTCATATTTGAGTGGGAGCGTGAAATCATTCTAGGATATGTGGACGACATATATGAATGTTGTGATTGGTGTTAATAACGTTTAAGTTAGATAGATAAGGATGAAGTTGAAGTTATTAAACAAAGAGATCTATCGAGATAGATTGGTGAGTTTAATAAACACTGAATGTCAAATGCTTCCTGGACTTGATTCTGAAAGATGTTCAGAATGTCCTAAGACAATATTCTGAAGAAGCTCGGAATGGAATAAGGTAAGAAAGAAGTTCTTGATGTATGAAGTATTGAGTTAGTATTGTAACTATCATTGAAATAAAGAGATGTGTTGCATCTCCTATGCCTCAATCATAGGTTCTTCCATATAACCATGTTGTATACTCGACGTAATGTGACCCGAGGTTCTGGTTGGTAGGACACAGTCTTAACTGTAAGAACGTGTCTTTAATGGATTCCTGAGTTGATCACAGAACCAGAATTAAGTTTGTACTTAAATGGCAAGAAGCAATGTAAGTGGCATAGATGCATTTCATGCACTAGGATCTACATAGATATAGAAGTATAAAGGCTCCATATGATGTGATGTATAATGTTGTGGCAGGCCTAGTTCGCTTTTAACGTAGAATGATGTGTCCTAGGGCCCAGTGCCCATGAGAAAGCCTTCGAGGTTGATCTAAAGTCACTGTAAGCTCCTGGAATCCGGCCTCATTCTGCTGTCATGACTACAATATATACACAAAGGATAGCAAAGTGTGTTTTGAAGTTTAGATGACAACAGTGAAAACGACCGTCATTATAAACACTAGAAACAAAGTCTCACTTTGTCGCCAAACAAATACTTCGACCCATTATAAGATAATGGAGTGAATGTCAAAATTAGGAAGACCTTAACGATTTGCAAAAGACATAATGATCTGGTAAAACAGAACATGGACATGACGTTTCCCATGAGCATGCATGATCTATAAACGCATATGTTATATGGTTTATATGAGTAAAATCCGAGTTGGATTATTTGTACTCTAGTGCAAGTGGGAGACTGAAGGAGATATGTCCTCGAGGCAAATAATAAATAGGTTTGTCATATCTCAATTAGTTTATAATAGTTTCATATTGTGCTATAACTATGCCGAGTAGAAACATTGGTATAGGTGTGATAACCTCTATTAATACTAGTTTGTTGGTCATGAGGATGATCTGGTTTTCAAGATCATGGGAATTTATGCCAATTGACAACAGGGTCATATCATTGGAGAATGATGTGATGGACATTCCTCGAAGGATTGCAACACGATCAAGTCATATAGTTCATTGTTGCAACAGCTATACCTAGACTCCTTTTCCTTAGACCGTGAGCTCATATTACTCACTGTTTTCCGAGGCTGCTTTGACTGCATCAACCGTTATCTGGTAATATGGTGGCCATAAAGGTGTACGTTGGGTATTCCAAAGGAACAGTAGATGACATATGACTGCAAGACCGGGATTTGTTCACCCACATGACGGGTAAAGATAAATACGACCGGCTTGGTGAGATTACATCTATAAATGTTACAACATGTGACTCGGTCACGGGGATGTAATATCACGGTAGTAAGAAAACAGAACTTATTGTAAACGAGATTGAACAAGGTATGTGATACAAATCGGGTCTCGCACAAGTCGTATCAAGCAACAAAAATAATTGGATGCTACATTTAGCGGTTCAAACGATATTGTCATCAGGAATGCATAGGGGTCACATGGATATCCCTGGTCCCTCTGTTGATCATTGATACAGATCATGTCTAGAGCATTCCCGAGTCGTGAGAGGATACACTTAAGGATACGATGAGAGCGATATTCGTAAGACGAAATCACAGTAAAAAAGAGAAAGTCGGAAATGTTCCGCAGAGAGATTCGAAGTTGTTCGGAGAAAGAATAAAGGAAAAGACTAGAAAAGTGTTTTCGGATAAATGGGAATTTAAATATATATTTATTATATGTTAATTATGAATTAATATATTATAAATAATATTTAGATTAAGATTTATAAAGGCAACTTTTATATTAGGCCAAATCCCCGAAGGGAATTAGCCTAGAAGAAAAGCTGCAAAAAAAAGAAAGGGAAGAGCAAACAGCCAGCCCACGTGGGCGGCGGATAACAGCCGCCGCACTGGATGGCAAGCAGCGGGGCTGCGCTCACGGGCGGGCGACAGATACTGCGTGCCGCTCCGGGCGAACTGCAGCCGCTGGCTGCCACCGCTGCGGGTGGGTAGGAGCTGAGCCGCGGGCGAGGCCAGCCGGCCCACGCGGGCCGCCAGCTGCACGCGCACCTGGCAGGCCGCTGTCATGGACCGGCCCACCCGAGCGATGGTCTCCACGCTGCCGCACGCGGGAGGCAAGGGGCGGGATGGGCCGCCCAAGGCCTACCCGGTCGGCGCATGTGTTGCAGGCTGCTGCTGTTCTCTTTTCCCTTTTGGGCTGAAATCAGCCCATCTGGCTGGCACGAAATTCCTGCCTATTGCTTAATTAATTAGTCCCACATGGCTAACCTAATGGGGAGGGTACACCCCCTCGGCCTATATAAAGGGGTGCCCATGGGTGAGATTAAACACACAATTTGAGAAGTCTTTTAGTAGAATTTCTCCCTCCCTCTCTCTAGCCTTGTGACCATGGCCCCAAGTTTCGACTGTACGAACGAGGCACACCTGCAGTACGCCGTTGCGCTACAGGGATTCCTAGCCGGATATCAACTTCCACACTCTCGGAGGGATCGGGGAGCTGGAGGTCTCATCGTGCACCAGATGTGTACGAAGACATGAGGCGCAATACTTACGGCGCTTAAATATCGTGAGCCGGAGCTGCTGCACGATGAAGAAGGAGCAAGGGGTGACCTGCGAGCTTCGCGAGCTTGAGGTCGGCTACGAGTATGACTACATCAACCACGTTCCCCGCGGAACGTCAACCGCGTATGGTCTATAAAGGTATGTATTCTCTACGCATTGGCTGTTACCGCATTACTACATATATAGATCCTAGGCAGTTTTTGGGGTTCCAACGTAGGAAATTTTTTGGTTTTCTTCTGTGGATCCCCTTCATATTGACGAGCTTGATATTAAAGCTGAGACACAAGCCTTGTCGGATGCCGAAAGACACACATTGTCTAAAGCTAACCAACAAGTGACTAAATTAAGGAGAGATGAGGAGATCAAATGGGCGCAAAGAGCTAACGTAAAACATGTTCAAGAAGGGGACAATAACACTAAATATTTTCATCTTACTGCTAATGGAAAACATAGGAAAAAGAAGATCTTCCGGTTAGAACAAGATAAGGGGACTATAGTCGGTGATGAGAACTTGAGGATTTATATTTCGGAGTACTATAAGAAGTTATTTGGTGAACCCGAACAAAATAGATTCTCTCTTATGGAAAGGAGAACTGATGATGTTCCACAAGTTTCTAGCATTGAAAATAGTATTTTAACTTCGGTATTTTATGAGAAGGAAGTATTTGAAGCCATCTCTACTATGGAACATAACAAGGTGCCAGGGCCAGATGGATTCCCTGCGGAATTCTACCAGACTTTCTGGGAGGTGACTAAAGGAGATTTAATGGCGCTATTTGCACAGTTGCATTCAGAGGAATTACCTTTATTCAAGCTCAACTTTGGTGTAATTGCGCTTTTACATAAGAAAGAGAATGCTGTTCAGATTCAACAATCTAGACCGATTTGCCTTCTCAATGTTAGCTTTAAATTTTTCACTAAGGTGGCGACAAATCGCATCTCCGTGATTGCTCACAAGATCATTTGTCCTACTCAAACGGCTTTCATGCCTGGGAGACACATATTAGAGGGGGTGATTACGTTACACGAGACTATTCATGAGCTTCACACGAAAAAGCTAGATGGTGTGATTTTCAAAATTGGTGTAGATGGATTAATAGTTTTATTAAGGGAGGAAGTGTTGGAATCCGTGTCAATGATGATATTGGGCATTTTTTTAAACAAGGAAGGGAGTGCGTCAGGGGGATCCACTATCACCTTTGTTGTTCAACATAGTGGTGGATGTGTTGGAAATCCTAATAGCGCGAGCTAAGGAGGAAAGCCAAGTGGGGGGGTCTAATACCTCATCTTGTAGAAGGAGGTCTATCAATTTTACAAACGCTGATGATACAATTTTGATTATGGAGCATGACACTGATAAAGTGATGAACATGAAACTCATACTATGCATTTTTGAGCAGTTGTCGGGGCTTAAGATTAACTTTCACAAAAGTGAGATTTATTGTTTTGAAAAGGCAAAAGATCATGAGCAGGAGTATCAGGATATTTTTGGTTGTGAATCTGGTTCGCTGCCGTTTAGGTATCTGGGGGTACCCATTCATCATAGAAAACTCATGAATTCCGAGTGGAACCCTGTTGAAAATCGGTTTGAAAGGAAACTTGGGTGTTGGCAAGGTAAACTTCTGTCATATGGGGATAGATTAGTGCTAATCAACTCGGTTTTAACAAGCTTACCTATGTTTATATTGTCTTTTCTGAAATTACCGAAGGGTGTTAGGAAAATATTAGACTTCTATCGTTCGAGATTCTTTTGGCAAAGTGATGAACATAAGAAGAAATATAGACTAACCAAGTGGAATATTGTCTATAGACCTAAAGATCAAGGAGGATTGGGTATTGAGGTGTTAGAGCTCAAAAATAAGTGCCTTCTTAGCAAATGGCTTATAAAATTCTTAATGAACAAGGGGTTTGACAAGAATTACTAAAGAACAAATACATTAAGAATAAGACGCTTGCGCAGGTTCAGGCTACACCGACTGATTCTCCTTTTTGGAAAGGCCTAATGCGTGTAAAGGATAGTTTCTTTATCAAAGGTTCTTTTCATATTGGAGACAGGGTTTCGGCTAGGTTTTGGGAGGATGTTTGGTTAGGGGTTGTTCTGCTGGCCCAACAATATCCTACGTTATATAATTTAGTGCATAGAAAGCATGTCTCGATTAATGCGGTTTTATCTCACAATCCTCTTAATATTGGCTCTAGGAGGAATCTGATTGAGAATCACTGGGTTGTATGGTTACATCTTTGTCAGAGATTAATGCATGTGTCTTTATCTAATGAACCTGACAATTTTAAATGGAATTTAATGGCGGATGGGGTTTTCACAGTTAAATCCTTGTATGAGGACCTGATGAATGATCATGAGAGCCTCCCAACAAAATACCTTTGGAAACTTAAAATACCTCTTAAGATTAAGGTCTTTATGTGGTTTTTAAATAACAAGATTTTGTTAACCAAAGATAATCTTTTAAGAAGAAATTGGTATGGTTGTAAGAAATTTTGCTTCTGCGATGAAGAAGAAACTGTTGAACATCTATTTTTAAATGGTCCATTTGCTAAGACTATTTGGCTTATCATTTTCTTTACTTTTAACCTCCCACCTCCAGCTAATATCACTAACATGTTTGGGAATTGGTTGAATGGGATGGACAAGACTGACAAAGATAGATTACGTATTGGGGTATCTGCTTTATGTTGGTCTATATGGAAGTATCGAAATGATATTATTTTTAACAAGGCTCGAGTTCCATCTTTTTTGCAGCTTATTACTTTGGCGGCTCACTGGATCCAACTCTGGGCTTGTTTACTACCGGAATCTCAACGGGATATGATGGCCTCTGGGTGCAACCGTCTGGTGATGGTTAATCAGGATATCTACTACCTAATTATGTGGCGTCATACTAGTAGATTGAGAGATGATTAGCTCTTGGATAGGCTCGTCGCTGTCAGTTTTTCTAGTCTTTTACCGATGATTGGTTTTGTATCAATTATCTTGGATATGGCTGATCGTTGATCAGCAACTTTGTACTTTCGACTTTTTTTAATAATAATTATGGCTGTGTGCATCTGAGGATGCAGAGGCCGGGGTAACCCCATTTTGAAAAAAAAATGTATGGCTGTACGGGTTGAACATCATGGATTTTTGCCTTTGGAGAAATATTCAAGCGACGTACCAGAAAACGACCCACAAAAAAAACATACTCCCTTCCTTTACAAATAATTGACTTGGGTTTATCTAAATTCATACGTATCTAATAATAAAATGCGTATAGGTACATACGAATCTAGACAAATCCAAATCATTTATTTCCGGACGAAGGGAGTACTAGAAATCGAGCGCGACAAGACACGTCCAACCTTTCTACTCCATGCGGTCCAAAATATAAGATGTTTTAGCATTTCTCCAAAATACATGTATTTAGACATCTTTTACTGTGTATGCTCACTTGTTTTGCTCCGAATCTACGCAGTAAAAATGTCTATATATATTTTAGAGAAAGCTAAAGCATCTTATAATTTGAAACATGAGTAGTTAGATACATACTCTACTTAAAAATTGCATTATATGATCTTTGGTTAAATCGTTTCCCTTAATTGCAGATATACAATTAAAATAATACTCCCTCCGTTCGAAAATAAGTGACGTGAGTTTACCTAGATTCGCATATATATAGACATGTTTTAGTATATAGATACATGCGAATCTAGATAAATTCAAGTGACTTATTTTTGGAACGGAGGGAGTATAATATTTATGATTTGAAACAATGTGATATTTTTAGGAGAACCAGTATCTTACATTTAATAGTACTACCTTTTGTTCCATATTAACCGTCGCATATTTATTAATATTCACACATATCTCACTACGGGAAAAACTTCTTTTGCCGTGTGGCAAAACCACACGGCAAAGACCTTCTGGAACACGGCAAGGCTTTGCCGTGTGTATACACACGGCAAATGCCACATGGTAACGTTTGCCACGGCAACGGCTCTTTGTCGTGTGTTTTCTAAATAAGACACGGCAAAGCCTTTGCCGTGTGTCTTACGCGTATACACGGCAAAGTAAAGTGAGATGACGGTTTCCCTTAGAGATGACGGTGTCTATTCTTTGCCGTGTGTCATTGATAAATTCAACACGGCAAAGTGTCACCCATAAAACATACACGGCAAAGGCTGCCTTTGCCGTGTGTCGCCCATAAATCCTACACGGCAAAGACGTCTTTGCCGTGTGTCACGTACACGACAAAGAGGCTGCCTTTTCAAAATAAATTGAAAAAAAAAATTCAATTTTTTTTCAAACTTTTTTGAATACGTTTTACTTGTTAATCTCATATGGGATACTTTTAATCCTAAATATGCTTAATATTAGGTCAAATTGCACTCATGATCAAACTTCCCCTAAGGTCACCCATCCTAACACTACTCTTTCCCTAGCACGCTTCGTTCCTTCCAAATGAGCTTTCGAGAAAGAAATCATACCTTGTCGATAATACTTTCATACCAATCCTATTAACTATTGGACCATGATGTCACACATCTCAGTTTTAGATTCCAAACAATTATTTAAGTAGACAACAATGAATAAGTAATAATAATCTTGAATCTAAATAAAAAATAAAATGATTTAATTTTTTACCTTTTTATATTTAATATGGAATAATTCATATATTTAAATCCGTAAATCAGAATTCGACAAATAAAATATCTAAATCGATCAGAAAAATGATAGGAATCCAAATATGACATCCATATCATATTGTGAACCTAAAAATGATTTTTTTTAAATCATGAGCATCAGATCATGTACTTGCAGTTCATATCTTACCCACTTCCTACCGATTCGGCAGAAATTTGTCTTTTTCACCAGGGATGGACGAAAAGGTTTTAAAATCTCCGGTTGGGACATTGTTCATGTAAGATGGTCTAGTATTTTTGAAAAATGAGGTGGTAGCATTTTTGAATTGAACATTTGGTGTTGCTTCACAAAATGCCCGATTTTTGCGCTCCGAAAATAGAAAATGGCTTTTCTGTGCGACGAAAAGAAAAACTTCCTCCTGCAATATTGTTCTCCATCCCATGATGCACATGCATGCATAATATGGGCACATTATCACAAACTATGTCATGATTCTGCACATAACATTGATCATTTGAACCAAAAGCCAAGAAACCTCGAATGAGATAGGTCATTTTGTGAAGGTTTTTTTGAGAGATAATCAATATACCAAGTTTGATATTTTTCCTTCCAACTATATCATAAAATATGACACCACGCGAAGGTCTCGCATTTTTTTAATTTTTTTTGATTCAGTTATGATCATTTGAAACTATCGTCAAACCCTAATCGAACAGCGGGCATGACGATTCTTAGCTCCGGGCTGAGCCTCGCTAAACTTGCATTGGATCTATGAATAAACATTATATTTTGAATCTAAAAATGATTTTTATAAAAAATTATGAGCATCAGATCATGTACCTGCAGTTTATATCTTACCCACTTCCTACCGATTCGGTAGAAATTTGTCTTTTTCACCAGGGTTGGACAAAAAGGTTTTAAAATCTCCGGTTGGGACATTGTTCATGTAAGGTGGTCTAGTATTTTTGAAAAATGGGGTGGTAGCATTTTTGAATTGAACATTTGATGTTGCTTCACAAAACGTCCCGATTTTTACGCTTCAAAAATAGAAAATGGCTTTTTCATGCAACGAAAAGGAAAACTTACTATTGCAACATTGTTCTTCATCCCATGATGCACATAAATGCACAATATAGGCATATTATCACAAACTATGTTGTGATTCTGGCCATAACATTGGTCATTTGAACCGAAAGCCAGGAATCCTCGAATTTGGTAATTTTGTGAAAGGTTTTTTGAGATATAATTAATATACCAAGTTTGATATTTTTCCTTCCAACTACATCACAAAATATGACACCACGCGAAGGTCTCACATTGTTTCGCTCATTTTCGTATTTTTTATGCCTGTTTTAAACTATGGTCAAAATGACGAGTATGGAGATTCATATTCAACATAAATATCTAATATTTGAGTGTATATAGATAGATCTTATTTTTATGCAAATTTTGATATATTATTTCTATTTTTCTGAACTAGAATGATTTTTTATGATTTTCCTAAGAGTAATGTGATAAAAGAGAAACAAGAAAAAAAAATAGAACTTTGCCGTGTATATATCGAATACACACGGCAAAGGCCCTTTGCCGTGTATATTGCGGAATACACACGGCAAAGACCCTTTGCCGTGTATACTGCGGAATACACACGGCAAAGGGCTGGCGAGGGCACACGGCAAAGAGGCCACCGTTTGCTGCCGTTAGCTCATTCCCGTCAAGTGGACCTGTGGGGTCAAGGATCCCACTTCGTTGCCGTGATGTATGCCATGTGCCGCTATCAACTTTGTCGAGTGTTTTTTATTTGCCGTGTTCCTTTATATGTCTTTGCCGTGTATATTTTTTTACCGTGTTCTTTTTCAGAAATTTGCCGTGTTTGCGTACTTTGTCGTGTGCTTTTTAGGTTGTACACGGCAAAGACAAACTTTGCCGTGTTCCAGTCTATTTGGCACACGGCAAAGCCGTCTCTACACGGCAGCGGCAATTTTTTCCGTAGTGTCTATATATACACATATGCATATTTAGACAAATCTATCATAATTAATATGTAATAAATAGATGCAGCAATTTTGTGCTTGAAAGATCTCCACTCTATCCAATTAAAATCGACAAAATATCAGTGTACCTTTTTTGGGTCAAATAAGGCGATAGAGGTGTCGGGCTGTCGGCCATCAAAGACAGGAGGCAGCGGTGCGGTGCGGCCCACATGTGCTATTGGCCAACGGAATCTATCCCCAAGCCGCAAGCCGTGTCGTCTGCCACGCCAACCGGTTGTCCACGCTCGCGGCGCCGGTACCAGCCGTTGTGATGTCACCGGAGCGGTGCTGATACTATCTTTAAGCGCGTAATAATGGTCAACTTGGATGGACAAAAGCATAGACGATGTACAATGCGCACACCCAAAACGCCCTATATAAGCAGGAAGGCCAACCGGGACTTGAGATCATCAAAATCAACTCTGAATTCTTAGAAATCATACCACAATGAGCGTAGTGGTGACCAAGTCCTCGCCGGTGGTGGTCGTCGCCGCGTCTGAGCCAGAGACGCCGACCGGCGGCATCATCGAGCTCTCCTCCTTCGATATGTGTTCCGCTCCTGCTCCAACCACGATTATCCTCGTCTTTGAGCAGCACATCGACGACCCCGTCGGGACAATCAGGAAGGCCCTGTCGCAGGCCCTCGTGCACTACCACCCTATGGCCGGCCGCCTTGGCGGAGCCGACGAGCTGGAGCCGACCCACATCGTGTGTACTGGCGAGGGAGTGTCGTTTGTGGGCGCGTCGGCTAGCTGCGCCCTGGCCGACACAGTCCCGCTCCACCTTCTGGACCTCTCCGTTCGCTACCCTGCCAAGTACTGCCGCCTCAGCGACCCCTTGCTGCTGATGCAGGTGACCAGGTTCACCTGCGGCGGGTTCGTCGTAGGCGTGACGTGGAACCACGTCATGGCCGACGGCGCTGGGATTGCGCAGTTTCTGCAGGCCCTTGGCGAGCTCGCCCGGGGAATGCCCACGCCGTCCATCATTCCTGTCAGATCTGAATCCAACAGCTCGCTCTCGCGCCTTCTGCAGCCGATGGTCGCCGAAGTGAGGTCGTACATGCGCATCCACAAGGAGGAGTTTCTCCCATTACTCGACATCGCCATCCCCGCCAGCTTAGTCTGCCGCATCAAGGACAAGTGTGGTGCCGGCAACTGCACGGTGTATGACGCCATCGTTGCGGTGCTCTGGCGGTGCCGCACCCGAGCGGTCATCCCTGACGATGCTGACGACCCTAATGCTGTCATGCTCCTCGTCATCCCGAGAAATGTGCGCGAGCTCATCGGCGCCAAGAAGGGCTACTACGGCAACTGCGTAGTCTTTCATCTCGCCCTGGCCACAAGAGACACGGTGGCGACAGGCGACATCAAGGATCTTGTGAAGCTCATTAGGCTTGCTAAGGAGAAGATGCCCGACATGCTCGGGAACACCGGAGATGGTAGAGATGAGCAAAAGGCACGGCCAGAGAGCTACAACACGCTAACTATATCGAGCTTGATGAACCTTCGGCACGAGGCCGTGGATTTTGGAGGTGGGATGCCGTCACGGATGATGTGGAAGACTGAGAAGCCGACTGGGATGGCTTGCGTCGTGTGCTCGTTGTGCAAGGGGAAGGACAACATAAACATCATGTCTCTCTGTGTGAGGCAAGAGCACTCAGAAGCCTTTCTACGTGAGCTGGCCGCCCTCAATATAGAGGTGAGCCGTGATCAGCGACCGACATGCAAGGCGCGGTTGTAGACATATTTGCTCAGCTTTAGCTAGGTTCAGTGTGGTCAGTAAGCTGAGTAGGTTCAGTTAGCGACAGTTTAAGTCAGCTGAATAAAATCATCAGCTCGTAGAGCCTGTTCTCGAGCTTGTCTAGGTAGTCGATGGTGGACGTTGCGCCGTGGGATGGCACGGGGTTACGCACGTTGCACAGAATTGTCGTGAAGGTGGGTGGGTGATCGTGAGATGGCATGATCCGTGTGCTCGGTCGTGCCCCGTTTTTAGGATCGTTTATTGCTCTATGATATAGACGAAAAATAAGAGGACAAAGATAAAAGCTAAAAGGTGTGTGCAGTGAAAAAACCCTTTGTGTTCGGTATCTCTCTGGCATGTGCGTATGTATGCTAAGTTTCAGAATCTAGCCCTTTGTGTTCAAAATCCTTTTGTTATCAGTGTGAGATCGTGGCACCACCACCTTTTATAAGTATTTCCCAGTCTTCTTCCCCGACCATGTGCGATTAAACCTAACAAATCTCCTCTCACATATCGGCCACCATGGACTCGCTTAACATAGCGTTTCAAGCCCACCAACCATGACCAATCACCATGAGTACACTAGAGATATGCGTCCACACACTTGGACTCTAATACCAATATAATTGTTATCGGTGTGAGCCTGTTGCACGGGTGTCTCGGCCCACCAACCAAGCCCAAACAAGGACCAACACAGGATTACAACTAGCATTGGGCCATCAGCCCTCAAAAGACTTGCCTGTTAGGGGGTCACCTTTAGTCCTATAAGTCGCTCCTGGTCTTCTCCCACAAGTGATGTGGGATAAAACCCCAACAAATCTCCCCTCTCACACATCGGTCACCATGGGCCACTTACGACACCATTTCCAGCCCACCAACCATGACCGACCACAGTGAGTACACTCGAGATTTGCATCCAGGCACTTGGGCTCTAACACCAGCTGTTATCTGTGTGGACACGCTGCATGAGCGTCTGGCACCCCAACTGGAGACCAGCACGGACTCTGTACACACTGTTGTTTTGGAGAAAACCATGTTCGATATGATGACTCCGCCAACATGTTAGTCTAACAACGATGTGGAACCCTATACTCCGGTGCTCCACCAACAGTGTGCAATTCACAACCAAAAATACACATTACATAACATTTGGAGGACTCATTCAAACTGGATATCAACAAACATAATTTGAAGGCCGTTGTCAGCAGTCTTCTTCGGTCGGTCTTTTGTGTATGCCCGCACGATCTATACTTTGCACACACTTTTCCCGTGGACAATCCTCTGCGGTAGATATTTCACAGATGATTCTTTTCCATTTGTCGTGTGCAATTGAGATTATCTCAGTCTTTTCATTACTATGTACGTTTTGATAGCCATTGCATTCTTCGTCTGCACACAACTCTCTGCCTAGGCAATAACGAACAACTAGTTCATAATATCTTCCCATATATAGTCTGAAAGGGTTTCAATAAAAAATGGTTGCCCTAATCCGAAAGGCTCTGAAATGTTAAATAAAAAATGATGTATAGAAATAACCTTGATTTTTTCATTTATTTTTATTTAACTTGTGAAAGAAGTAAAGTCTTTTAGTACATGTATCGCCAATTCTACCAATCATAGCCACAAGTGAGACACAGAGGTCTAGTCAATTTGGATGGTTACACTTCTCTCTCGTTATGTTGATTACTCGTAAACATGCCCGTGCTTTGCAATAGGAGCCATCCCCACATCATCCCACTCCGGAAAAACTTGATGGAAGAGGAAGTTGTTGTTTCCGCCGATGATGAAGAGCATTTGAAGATCCTATCTTGTCTAGCAGGCCTGTACTCCCGGACTGCACATCCGCGCCGTGGTGGCTCGGCGCTGGGGCACTGCAAGAGCCAGCCCAGACAGAAGATGGAGAGCATCCGGTTTACGATTGTATCTCTACTAAACTTTCCGGCAACGAAATTGCCGCATTGCTTGTCATTTGAATGAATTCATAGATGGTGTACATACAAGTGAGGTGCTAGGTAGCTTCAAAGATTCAAGTACACGAGCTAGTTTTTTCCCAAGAGATTCTAAAAAGAGAAGACTATATGCACATGTGAGCTAAAACCGCGTCGCACTGAAGAAATCTCAAAAGAGGAGATCGATGCATCTTGATTGACAAATTAATGAAAAATAAAGAACCAGGGGGTGGATTACATACAAGGCCGGCCACTTGAAGGTAATAATAATTGATTGTATTACTAGATTGATATGGCATATTGCGTGATTACATTGTGAGCCCTTGGAAAGTTTTTATAGTACTAGAAGATTTGGGGACTAAGAAGCCTAGTAGAGGACTAAGAAGCCTAGTAGAGATAGAATCCTAAACTACTAAATATAGCAATCCATGATCTACTAACACAAAACCGTGATATACACTAACCCCCCACCTCCCCACCGCAGTCGGATCGATAGTGACGGGAAGAGAAGGAGCGTCGTGGACGGCCGACTAGAGCATAAGCCGAAGGTGCCGACATGAGAGGATGTCGGTGGATGATAGCCCTTGATGCCGATGTCAATGTAGCCGAGAGTGAGGACGTCGTAGTCATAGTCGATGGTGTTGTTGGAGTGTTGGTGATGTAGTCGCCATTGAAGAAGTCATTGATGTTGATGCAGTTGTGGTGAGTGTCGTCGTTGAGCCCAAGGGAAATTGCCAGAGTAACACAATAGTAAAAGGCTGTTACAACGGTAGTCCACTCGAGGTAGACGTAGCTAGAGTTGTGGTAGTAGATCTAGGTGACACGCCATGCCAATCTTGCCAAACTTTGGAGCGCACCGGGAGAAGGAGTATTATATGTTTTCATATGATTTTAACCTAAACTTTGTTTGTTTCACCGACAGCACTAGAAACCAAACACCTCCAGGAATCAACATGCATAAAAAATACTAAACATAGGAAACTAAACATTTTGCCAAGTAAAAAAGCCAGACACAAACTCTATCTTGTACCAATATGATGTTCTGGAGTGGAACTTACATTGTCAATCAACTCTATTATCTAAAGTTGAGCACTAAATTCAGATACAGCACCAACACTCCAACAAGATTTCCAGCAAGGACAAGAATGGATTAGCAAGAGTACAATATCCCACAACTCAGTTAACAAAAAAGCTTGACTACTCCGAAGGTCAACTATGCTACATTTATAGAAAAGGTTCAGTATGCTAAGAGAAATACCGACTAGCTAAATAATGTAACAGGCTATAGATTGGCATTCGGCAAACACAGTACAAACAACATGAGAACATACGAGCCTCCAAGACACATGAAAGCAGTACATGGATAATCTAGTGGGTGTGGCTACACCGAGGCTGACCTCAATCTGGCTTATACCGAGGTCGCTCTGACTAGGTCTTCTTTAATAAAAAGTGGATCGGTGGACCAGGTCTCTTTAAGCGGTAATCTCCTCCCATTGCACCTCTCTTCACTATTCAAAATATGGAATCAAAATCTGTCAACGATCATTTGCTACCTAGATAAATCTAGAGAGCCAAAAAAAGAAACTCTTGGATTTTCTTGAATTATATAGAACCAAGAAAAACTCATGGATTTACATTACATGACGACCATGAACCGCAAAAAAGTTGGATCTATTGTTACATCAAGTAATTATAGTATTGCCATCGGAAATCAGTAGAGTGTAATGATTTTGACTAAAAAATACAGCAATTGAAAAAATGCTTTGCATGACCATGGCAGTAGAAGGTATATCAACATGTTGATTTGAATAGTTCCATGTACATTGTTAGTAGTCAGATTCATTGCATCAGTTAGTTGCATGACACTTATCGATAAGCTAAAAAGTTATACGTTAGTAAACAATTGAATTTGTACTAGTCAAACTAGTTACATATATCACAATTGTTCTGAAAATATGAGGGGAAAAGCCATATGTTCATAACATCTAGGTGGAACAACATGAACATGTTTAGAACATGTAGCTTCAGGAGATAACACATGGTGAAGCAATTGGAAACTCTTTCTAATGACAATGTGCAATGTAACAACATGACTACATGTTTAGGTCATGTAGTTCTAGAACATGAAACAACCAGAAACTACAAATTTAATGCCATATGTAGGACATGAAAAAACTCCAACCTAATGAAATACTACACCTAGAAAAAAGGAAACGTCATGTGTTCTGATGACCCACAAGTATAGGGGGTGTATCGCAGTATTTTTGATAAGTAAGAGTGTCGAACCCAACGAGGAGCAGAAGGTGCTGGCTAGTGGTGTGGATCAGGAATTCTCTGCAAATACTTAGCAAACGGATTTTTAGGGGTTTTCGATAAAGCAAGTAAACAAAGTACGAGTAAATAAAAGACAGTAGGAATAAATGCAGCAAGTGGCTCAATCCTTTATGCAGCAAAGGACAAGCCGGTTGTATTACTTAAGATGACCAAACGTTCTCGAGGACACATGGGAAGACTGTCAAGTGCTTTCGCTTCATATAGTTGATTAATCTTCTTTAGCTTGCTAAGTGTTGTGTGGGTGAACCTGTGCTAATGTACCGACCTTCCTAGGACTAATACATACTTGTGATTATACCTCTTGCAAACATCCGTAAGTACAAGAAAGTAATTAAGGTAGAAACCTAACCACAGCTTTAAACTCTAAGACCCTTATGTCCCTTGTGCAATGGTTTCCTAACGAGGGTTCAGGTTTCTGTCACTCCGGCAACCCCTATGATTAGTAGCCAAATACACAATGCAATCCCCTAGGCCCATATAGGTGAAGTGTCATGTAGTCGACGTTCACATGACACCACTAGAAGAAGTACACCACAACTTAAATATCAAACCATTGAATCTTTCTCAACACAACTCCACTACTAACAACATGACTTCTCCCATGTCCTCAAGAACAAAACGAACTACTCACAAGACATCATATGGATCATGATCAGAGATGGAATAACGATGTATAACAATCTGAACATAAACAATAATTCAATGGTTCACTCAATAGCATCAACTACAAAGAGTAGTCAACACCGGGAAAGTTTCCCCTATGAACTATGCAAGATTCAACACAATTGTTACAGCAATATGGAGATGGTGATGAGGGTGCTGATGGTGATGATGATGATGATCCCTATGAAGTCCGTCTTGATGGTGGTGTTGATGGCGACGATCTCCCCTCTCCGGGAAGGAATTCCCCCGGCAGAAATCTGTCTGCCGGAGAGATCTTTCTCTCTCGGTGTTTTCCGCCCCGCAGAGGCGGCGGAATCTTTCTGTGGTTGCTTCCTGAGTCTTAGGGTTTCGGGAGGATAATATACGCCAGAGGGGAGAGCCAGGGGTGGACCAGGGCGGCCACACCACCTGGTGGCGCGGCATAGGCTGGCCCGCGCCAGGGGTGGTGTGGGACCCCTATGGCCCATCTCCAGCCCCCCTTCTGGCTTCCTTCGTCTTCTGGAAAAATAGGATTTTCCGTATATTTTCCCGGATTTTCTGATCTTCGCGAATTTTGCCTCCAAACAGCACCTTTTCCATCAGAATCCTGACTACAGCGGTCCATGCTCCAAAAGTCATCAACCATGCAAAAAAAGATGAAATAACATAAGTATCACCTCTCAATATGAAATATATCAATGAATAAAAGTGAATTATGACATAGAATAGTGATGCAAAATGGACGTATCAACTCCCCCCAAGCTTACACTTCGTTTGTCCCCAAGCGAAACTGAGCTCAATAAACTTGGCCTCAGGTTTATGGAGTGAAGAGTCGATAAAAGAATACGGACAAGAAGCATCACATTCATCAATACATAGATCATAATAGAAGACAACTCACTATTATATAACCTAACTTGCAATAAGTAAAGGAAACACAATAAAGATACATAAAGTAAATCATAATTGGTAATGGCAAACTATGTTCTTGGTCGAAGAATAGTTGATAATTTGCTGGAGTTCACAAATAACTGGTTTTCAATGATAGCTTTCAAAGTAGTAAACATCAAGATAAGAGCAATGTGCAAAACAAGGAACATAAGAAACATGATTGAATAAATCATCATATGAATGAATGAAACACAACAACTCAAAATACTTGCTAAGGTAGAAGGGAATAGGTTTACTGACTCAACTAAAAAGTAAAAGAAAGGCCCTTCGCAGAGGGAAGCAGGGATTGCAAGTCTCATAAAGAGCTCCCAAAAATTATGATACTTACTAGCTTTCAGCTCTCATTGCCCCTATCATAGGCATCTTTTGGTGATTAAGGTTAAACTGACACAACTAAGAGTATATGCTTGACAAGTTATAAGTTGAAATCTCATGCCCCTTACTTATGAGTACCGAACCTCATGTTACTCAACTTCAGTCACGGGTAAGCTCTTGTCATTGTAAATACACGTGTATCACTGAGAACCGCCAACCGGGTACCCCTTGCACATGACACAGGAGCTATCCCATAATCAAAATGACAAGGCAAGAAGACAGTGAGCATCTCAGCGATCTTTTTATTTGCTATTTGCATAGGTTTTTATTGAGGATGCTTCATAGAATGCTCACTATAGTTATGCTGCAAGTTTCCACCATGATTAGGCATGGCTTAGGCTAGCGGCCTAGGCGTTTCTCTAACACACATATAAACTCTATGATCTTACAAGTTCCACTTTTATTTCACACCGTCGGGATCCATAAGACAAAGAATCATGATATCAACTAGGTACAAAGTACCAATGATGTTGAAAGCATTCCCCATGATACATGGTTCTGCTAACTTCAACTCATAAAGCGCAAGCATATACGCAACAAAGAAGGACCCAATGGTTCAGGTTTATTAAGTGCAAGAAAAGTAAAGTGTGCCATCAAGTTCGTGAGAGCTTTAATCACTAATTTTCACATAACAAGTTTAATTTGGGAGGTAGATAAAACAAGAATTTACTTGGAATAGCAATAATGCTAATAGGTAGGTATGGTGGACACAAAAGTCATGGGTTTGGTTTAAAGGAGGTGGATGCACGAGAAGAATTCCCTCTCGGTACAGGTTTTTGGCTAGCAAGGCTGGGTAGCAAGTATAAGAGTTGAAGGAAACAAACAAACATACAAGCGATAAAGACAAACATGCAATCTTCCTTGGAAGCACAAAAGATCTTAACTAGAGAATACTAGACTCATGAGCAAATCAAGAAAGAAAGACGATGAAATTATATTTCTTTAGAGTACTTTTATCTTTTCTTTCAACTCTCAAAAATAGTGTTGCTACTGACCGAGCAAGGTTTGCTAAAACCAACTAAATTAACTCAATGATCCCAAAGTGATACCAATACTAACAACAAGATCAATCATATAACCTCGAATTGAAAACTAATATAAGCTATGAAAAAGAGTGAATGATAGAACTTCTCATTAATATTCCAAATCGGCAACTCACACCAAGGGATACATATCTAACGAGAGAGGGGACACTTCCATAATGCAAACCATACTACATAATAACTTCTCTATTCATGACATGACTCTACTAATAAGGTAAAAAGATAGAAGATAGTGATGTGATACCGCGGCACTCTCCCAAGCTTGGAACAAACCAAGGGGATGCCAAACCTGATGACGAATTACTCCTTTGGTGGTGGTGGTATCCTCTCGATGAGCTCTCTGATAAGTTTCCCCAAGTCCTCAATCTCGAAGGTGAGAGTATGAATCAACCTTGAATTTTCTTCGATGCGCCTCATGATTGTGTCGGGCTGCGGATCCCATCTCTTGCTATTCTTTCCCCACTCTTCCTCCTTGAAGTCTTCTTTTCCTGCATGGCTAGAACGAGGCAAATCCCAATTGGAGGGTAATTTCCCCTTGGGCATATTCTGGTATTGATGCTCATGGATAAGGGTATGGAAAGGATTCTTGGTGCTTGGAGAAGGCGTCCGTGGTGCCAAACAGTGACGCGGAGGCTTCCCTCCAGTTGACATTCATGCAGTCCTTCTGATCCTGGCAGGGTTGGCCACCACTCCAATGCTTGCAACGGTAGTGCCGGTGTGCTTTGCCTCCTCTTCACCTTCACTCTTGATCTCCTTCTCCTGCCCGGGGTCTTGGAGATCCTCCTCCATAGGCTCCTTCCCTTTATCCTTGGCGGACATCATTGTGCTTCTAAGCTTTCAAAAATAGTTCCTGGCAGAAACAGATCGAAACAAAAACACGATGAAAACACGATATACGAACCTCAGGGGATCCGAGGGGGGTTATATATTACGAAGTTTCATAACAAAAGGAAGGTACTGGACGAAAACGAGTTGGAGGTGGAGTCCGGGGTGGACTCACCACCTGGTGGCGCGGCCAGGGGTGGGCCCGCGCCACAGGGTGGTGTGAGCCACCCTGGCTCCGTTTCCGTCCCTCTTTCGCTTCGTAACTTTCCTTATTGGCTAAAAACTGCAAAAATATAGTTGGATTGTATTTTCGCGGAACTTTTCTTACCAGAACTGTTACCTATTTGAAAACGGGCTCTGCAGGTCTCTGAATTTGGTATCTAGTAGATTATTCCGGAGTCACCACTTTAATATCATCGATATCTTCATCTTCATACACTTATTACTTGAGTCATGAAACCTTTCACTTCCTTACTACACCATTATCTCCATTACCTGGAAATTTCTTTCACATAAAACTTCACACAGTTCTCATGAGCAACATTAGTATAAGGGAAGTGATAAAACCTTTTGAGTTCAACTTCAACTGAAAACCATCAAAACATAATCTACCGTAGCAACTCCTTTCGAAAACCCAAAAAGAATTCAAAAAGGAAATCGAATAAAGAAGCAAATGCAAGAGTGGCAAAATCTATCAAAACAAAACAACAGGTAAAGATCAATTTTTTCGAAAATCTTGTGCTGCTCAAATCAAAAAGTGCAAAACTAACGGAAGTTAAATAACAACCTGGGTCAGAAGCATAAAAAATTACAGCTCAATCCGACATACAGATATCTCTCACGAATGTTTACGGTGAAGCACAAAAATCTGTTTCAGGACAGCAACTTCCCCAAATATTACTTCTCTCTCATTAGAGGTTGATCTTGACACAAAAACCAAACAAAACGGATAAGGAGCGGTTATTACCAAAGTAATAACTTCCAAGACTCAAACAAACAAAAACAAACTAAAAGCAAAAACAAATTGGGTTGTCTCCCAAAAAGCTCTTTCTTTATAACCATTAAGATGGGCATGATGATTTTGAAGATGCTCACTCAGGAATATGAATTGAAGTGAAAGAGAGCATTAACAAGCAAAAATACACACATTTAAGTCTAACCCACTTCCTATGCAAGGGAATTTTGTAAACAAACAAGTTGTTGAAACCAGAGGCTACTTGCATAAGAAGGCAAAACAAGTGCAACATAAAAACTTTCAGCATAAAACGAGAAAACTTGATATTATTGAGATACATAAGAACAATTTTCCCTCTCTCATAGTAACTTTCAGTATCATGCATAAACTTAACAATATAGCTATCACAAGGGCCATCATAGCAGTGATTACTTATTCTAACAGAAAACACAGGAATACTAGCTCTCATAACACTACTATGTGAAATAATATTAGAGGTATCCTTACAAAGGATAGTGTGTCCCTCTTCTGCATATTTAGTAACAAAGTCTTTCACATTTGCTACCACAGGTTCAACAACTTTATGTGTACTTTCATTAACCATACTAGCTATCATAGAATGTTCCTTTATCTTAACTGGGAAAGGCATTTTCTCAATATAAGGTTCAGGTAAGACATGATTAGCAGTATAAACTTCAGTATTTCTTGCAGAAACACTCTTAACAACATCTTTATAAGGTTCATGATACTTATTCCACTTCTTTTTAGGCACTTCAATGTAGGAAGCAAAAGCCTTAAAATAAGAGGCAATAGCTTGAGAGTCTAGACCATAAGCATTTTTAATATTTTGAAAGTCACCAGTTCCCATAAAAGATTCAATGCATTCATAATCATAATTTATACATGAGTTTCTACCTTTGTCATTCTCCCAAGCTTCAGCATTGTCTTGAATACGGTCCAGAAGATCCCATTTAGCTTCTTCTTCCATGCGAGTGAATGATCCAGCACAAGAAGCATCCAATAAATCCTTGTCATGTAGAGAGAGCCTTGCATAAAAGTTATTGATAATAATATTGTTGGGGAGCTCATGAATGGGACATTTGAGCATTAATAACTTTAATCTCCCCCAAGCTTGAGCTATACTCTCTCCATCAAGAGGCCAAAAGTTGTATATTTGATTCCGATCTTTATGAATCTCACTAGGAGGATAAAACTTTGAATAAAAGAGAGGCACTATTTCCTCCCAATCAAGAGCTTGACCATTCTTCAGCAGCTTATACCATTCCTTAGCTCTTCCTTTCAGCGATAATGAGAATAACTTCTTCTTAACTTGATCTGTAGTAATACCTGCACACTTGAACAACCCGCATAATTCGTGTATAAAGAGCAAATGATCACCGGGATGGATAGTTCCATCCCCAACATAATAGTTATCCATAACACGATCAATAATTCTTTGTAGGTATTTTAAAAACATCATTCTCAACAGGTGGTGGCTTATCTACTACCTTAGTAGTGGTAGTAGCATTACCAAATAAGAAACTTAGCGAATTAACCATAATGAAAATAAAGCAACTAATAGAAGTAAACAATACTCACAGTGGAAGTTTCCTTTACCTGTTCCACTCTCCAATAGCGCTTCACTCCCCGGCAACGGCGCCAGAAAATAGTCTTGATGACCCACAAGTATAGGGGGTGTATCGCAGTATTTTCGATAAGTAAGAGTGTCGAACCCAACGAGAAGCAGAAGGTGTTGGCTAGTGGTATAGATCAGGAATTCTCTGCAAATACTTAGCAAATGGATTTTTAGGGGTTTTTGATAAGCAAGTAAACAAAGTACGAGTAAATAAAAGACAGTATGAATAAATGCAGCAAGTGGCCCAATCCTTTATGCAGCAAAGGACAAGCCGGTTGTATTACTTAAGATGACCAAACGTTCTCGAGGACACATGGAAAGACTGTCAAGTGCTTTCGCTTCATATAGTTGATTAATCTTCTTTAGCTTGCTAAGTGTTGTGTGGGTGAACCTGTGCTAATGTACCGACCTTCCTAGGACTAATACATACTTGTGATTATACCCCTTGCAAACATCCGTAAGTAGAAGAAAGTAATTAAGGTAGAAACCTAACCACAGCTTTAAACTCTAAGACCCTTACGTCCCTTGTGCAATGGTTTCCTAACGGGGGTTTAGGTTTCTGTCACTCCGGCAACCCCTACGATTAGTAGCCAAATACACAATGCATTCACCTAGGCCCATATAGGTGAAGTGTCATGTAGTCGACGTTCACATGACACCACTAGAAGAAGTACACCACAACTTAAATATCAAACCATTGAATCTTTCTCAACACAACTCCACTACTAACAACATGACTTCTCCCATGTCCTCAAGAACAAAACGAACTACTCACAAGACATCATATGGATCATGATCAGAGATGGAATAACGATGTATAACAATCTGAACATAAACAATAATTCAATGGTTCACTCAATATCATCAACTACAAAGAGTAATCAACACCGGGAAAGTTTCCCCTATGAACTATGCAAGATTCAACGCAATTGTTACAGCAATATGGAGATGGTGATGAGGGCGCTGATGGTGGTGATGATGATGATCCCTATGAAGTCCGTCTTGATGGTGGTGTTGATGGCGACGATCTCCCCTCTCCGGGAAGGAATTCCCCCGGCAGAAATCTGTCTGCCGGAGAGATCTTTCTCTCTCGGTGTTTTCCGTCCCGCAGAGGCGGCGGAATCTTTCTGTGATTGCTTCTTGAGTCTTAGGGTTTCGGGAGGATAATATACGCCAGAGGGGAGAGCCAGGGGTGGACCAAGGCGGCCACACCACCTGGTGGCGCGGCCTAGGCTGGCCCGCGCCAGGGGGTGGTGTGGGCCCCCTGTGGCCCATCTCGAGCCCCCCTTCTGGCTTCCTTCGTCTTCTGTGACAATAGGATTTTTCGTATATTTTCCCGGATTTTCTGATCTTCGCGAATTTTACCTCCAAACAACTCCTTTTCCATCAGAATCCTGACTGCAGCGGTCCATGCTCCAAAAGTCATCAACCATGCAAAAACAGATGAAATAATATAAGTATCACCTCTCAATATGAAATATATCAATGAATAACAGTGAATTATGACATAGAATAGTGATGCAAAATGGACGTATCATGTTCCATCTATAAGCCATGGGAAACTCCCATCTAAAAAAGATTACACCTAGAAAAATAAAAAAATGGTATATGTTCCATCTACAGCCTACAGGGCATGAAGAACTCACATCTCAAATGATTAAACCAACAGATTTAACATGTGTTACATCTACAATAGCAAAAAACTGACATCTGATGGATTCCACTTAGGGTAATTACAGTAATATTGCTACGATATGACATTTGATCCATGAAAAACATAGACATGTGTTTTATGTAAGAAGCCAGAAAAATCCCATCTGAAAAAGCCATGTATTACATCTACGGTCCAAAATTTCCCTCTAAAATATATCACACCTAGGAAATTTGAAATGTGTTACGTATCATGGTATATACAATGTAACAGATATTAACTACTAGAAAAAATTAGACATATTCTCTGTCTATGGGTCAGAAACACTACCATCCAATAAAATACATAGTGTAACAAAAGGCTGGATGTGTGTATCATCTACAAGGAGAACATCTACGGGACATAAAAACATCCATCTATGCCCAAACTAGAGAAGGATGAATTTAGAAATTTTACATGGTGTACGAGATGTCATGCCTCTGCTTAGAAAAAGGGATGGCACAACCATAAGTTCCCATTCACGCATGACATGAGCAAGAATGCCTTCATATGACGAATCCCAAGGGTTGGATAAAGAAAGACTAGGCAAAATAGATACTAGATCGAAAAGTTCTATGGTATCATATGGATTACCTTGCGACGAATATAATAGGATAATCAGTGGCTGGTGACAGAAACATGGGAAGCAGCCGAAGACATGGGGATGTAGACGTTGATGTGGAGACGTAGTCATCGCTGCGGGGAAGGAAACCTCCATCGCGGATATGCAGGCCCCACCTTTAGGATGCAGCAAGTCCTGACGGGGATGTAACCTCCGCCGCAAAGCTGCAACCTTTGCCCCTTGACGATGTGGAATCCCCCCACCCCACGAGGATGGTGTGACCGCTGCGAGGATGTCACCACCGCGAGGATACAGATCTGTCACACCTTCGATTCGGATGGTAGGCAACCAGTCACCAGGGTGAACTGGCGAGCTCCCTGGGGCCAGTGTCATTGGAAGAAAGAAAGGCCAGTTGTCATGTGTGAGCTGGTTCGGGACAATGGTTCCCAGTTGTAAGTCAAACCTCTATGTTATGAAGAGGGCTGAGTTGTATGAACAATTATGAAATGAAAAGTGAGCTTCTGGAACCTCACCCCCTTCTTTGTCTCTCACCTAACCTTCTTCCTCATCCTCTTATTCCGCTCAATTTCCCTCTAGAATCAATCTCGATCCCTTGTTTGTCCCCCTTTCAACTAAGGGACATCAGAATCTGGTTTCAGAGCTAGATCCCGCTCTGCTCGCGTTCCACAAATCTCTAAATCTCGAGATGGGGCCATAAAATTTCACCGTGAAAGGTGCAATGTTACTTCGGTAGCGCAGCGCAAAATCCTGAGCAGGGTTGGGTCTGATTAAGAGGAGAATCGCAACGGCGCACGCTCGAGCTACGCAGTCGTCGGCATAGACGACTTTCATGCTCGATAGGATGGATTAATTGCAAAAGACCATGGAGGATTTGGCAAAGACGGTGGGCACCATGGCCGCTGATTTGAAGACGGTGTCGGGTGGTGTTCTAGGTCTATGGCAACATATCGAGGATTTTGGGGACGACCTGGACGGTGTCAAGCCCAACCTCGTCGTCGGCACGGACAAGCCAGCCGTGCAGCCGCGCGTGGAGATACCGCAAGAAAATAAGGGCCCAGCAGCGGCATGACTCACCAATCACGACCCACCATTGATCAACTTACCTCCGGGAGTTCCAGGCTATGTCACAGATCCGTCTTCACCCAACGATGCCGAGGAGCACACTCAGACTGGAGATTACATAGTTCGGCCGTGTTGCCATGATTTTACGTGCTTCTTAGGTGACAAACCACTTCTTTGGGTGGATCTGTGCCTCACTTATTTTGACATGTACAAGGTTCCCGCACATCACTAGGTTAGTTCAGCAACCTTGCATTTGGATGGTCATGTGGCGTTCTGGTTCCAAGCTTATAAACAGAGTCACCGGTTGATTGGGTGGCATGATTTCATACATTCCGTGATAGAGGAGTTTGGATTGGATGAGTTTGATGTACATATGACAAAGCTGTTGCAATTGAAATAGACATGTTATGTAGCTGACTACCGTCTGCCGTTTGAGGAATGTATGTATCACTTAATTTCTCTTGATGAAATGCTCAGTTCTAGGTGGTTTGTGACTCAATTCGTGTTTGGGCTCCGGGAGGACATTCGACTGGTAGTTTGGTTGCAAGGACAAGCCAGCATCACTCGTGCTGCTTCTCTGGCACACATTCACGAGGAAGAGTCAGAACATCATCGTCCCCGTACTAGTGCAGTTGCTCCGACGAAACATCCACTAGGCGTTGTTCCAACATTGCCTGCACAAGCATCTACAACAACTCGAACTGAGTGGCAGCGGAAACAGGGAAATGATGATTTCAACAGAGAGCTCCACCTTCGTGATTTTCGTCATGCCAACGGGCTCTGTTTCAAGTGTGGAGACAAATTTTCCCAAGATCATTAGTGTAAGCGATCTGGTCAAGTACTGATGATCGAAGTGGGCGATTTCGGCGAAGTTTTGTCTAATGATATCATCCAGTAAGGAGTGTGTAGTAAGCCAACTACTAAATTGTCAGAGTTGTCAATTGACCAGTTACATAAATGGATGCAAGGTAACGACGTCTGGGCCCTGGCTGTGGTGGATTCTGTTAGTCCTATTGAAAGTGGTACTATTGACAACGTGTCCCCAGATTTACAAACTCTCCTCAATAAATACCAAGATGTTTTTGATGATCCACATCAACTTCCACCTCAAAGAACTCTTGATCATGCAATTACCTTACAAGATGATGCTCATCCAGTAAATTCTCGCCCATACCATTATTCTCCTCTTCACAAGGACGAGATAGAACGACAAGTACAAGAAATGTTGGAGTCTAGCATTATCACTGCGAGTATGAGTCCTTACGCGTCCCTAGTGTTGTTAGTCAAGAAGAAAGATGGGTCATGGCATTTTGACGTGGACTATTGCAGGCTCAACACTGTGACTATAAAAAACAAATTCCTACTTCCAATAGTGGACGAACTCTTGGATGAATTGGCCGACACTAGATTCTTTTCTAAGATGGATCTACGTGCTGGGTATCACCCGATTCGAGTGCGTCCTGAGGATGAACCCAAGACAACATTCAAAACCCACCATGGTCATTTCCAGTTTAGGGTGATGCCATTTGGCTTCACAAACGCCCCTGCTACATTTCAATGTGTAATGAATTCCGTATTTGCACCATTCCTGTACAAGTTTGTGATATTTTTTCTAGAAGAAATTTTAGTATACAGTCAATCTTGGGAAGGCCATCTGGAACACCTCAGGTTAGTGTTATAAAAATTGAAAGAAACTCAATTCTATGCAAAGTTCAGCAAGTGCAGCTTTGGTCAGACCAGTATACAGTACCTAGATCACATTATCTCTGATGTGGGGGTATCAATTGACCTTGAAAAGACTACTGCTATGAAAAACTGGCCTATGCATACAACAGTCATAGAATTAAGGGGATTTTTGGGACTTACAAGCTATTATAGAAAGTTTGTGCAAAATTATGGTCTGATTACCAAACCCTTAACCCAACTGTTGAACAAGAAGGGTTTTGTTTGGACTCCTGAGGCAACTACTGCTTTTCTAAAACTCAAAGCTATAATGCTTTCCACACCAGTTCTAGCTTTACCTAATTTCAATCTTCCATTTACTGTGGAGATAGATGCATGTGAGGCAGGAGTAGGAGCAACAGGCCACCCCATTGCATACATGAGTAAGGCATCGTGTGTTATGAACAAAAAGTTATTATGGCAGTGGAGACAATATTTGCAAAGAGGTACCTTCACAGTTGATACATTGCAAATGTATCTATAATTTTTGATGTTCCATGCTTGGTTTTATCCACTTTCTTCTGTTTTGTTCCAACTTTGGAGTACTTTTCATATGATTTCTTGGACTAACCTATTAACAAGAGTCACAGTGTCAGCTGCCTGTTTTCTGCTGTTTTTGGTTCCAGGAAAGTCATAAAATGAATATTCTCGGAATTGGACGGGACAAAAGCCAAAGTGCCTATTTTTTCGGAAGTCATCAGATGCCAGAATACGAGACGGAGAGGGGCCACAGGCCAGCCACACTACCTGGCCGCGTGGCCAGGCTTGGCTCGCGCCAGGGGGTGGTGTAGTGGCCCCTGGCACCCCCTCGGCCTCCCCTTCCGCCTATAAGATGCCCTCGGGATGAAAACCCTAAGGGCCCAATAAAAAATCCACGAAAGAGTCTGTAGTCGCCGTCATCTCCATCCCTGGATCGGGAGGGATCTGAAGCTCTTCCCGGCTCCCTGCCGGAGAGGGGAATCACCCTGGAGGCCTTCTTCATCACCATGCAAGCCTCTGGTGTGATGCATGAGTAGTTCATCCTTGGACTACGGATCCATGTAGTAGCTAGATGGCTGGTTCTCCTCCTTTGTGCTTTCATGTCTAGATCTTGTGAGCTCCATTCATGATCATCTATTTGTAATTCTGCATGTTGTGTTTGCGAGGATCCGATGGATATTGAGATGCTATTTCAGATTAATTATTGATTATATCATATCTTTGTTATTTGTGATCTTGCATGCTTTCTGTTGTTAGTAGCTATCTTGGCTAAGTAGATGCTAGCAACTCCAAGAGTTAGTATTTATGCTCGATAGTGGGTCCATGCCTCTGGTAATCTAGGGAAGTGACAGAAATCTCTAAGGTACTAGATGTGTTGTTGCTACTAGGGAGAAAACAAGAATCATTTGTTCATAGAATAATCATATTGTTTACTTTACATGCAATTCGTAAAGCAATAATCTGTTGCTTGCAACTTAATACTGGAGGGGGTTCGGATGATAACCTGAAGGTGGATTATTAGTCATAGATGCAGTTGGATGGCGGTCTATGTATAATGTTGTAATGCCCAATCAAGTCTCAAAGGAGTCAAGATGATTAGTATATGCATGTATTGCTTTCTCGATGTTTGTCAATTGCCCCGCTGTAATTTGTTCACCCAGCATGTTATCTATCTTAAGGAGAGCCACCTCTAGTGAACTATGGATCCCGGTCCTTGTCTTTTACATTCAATCTACAATCTTTTACTACTTTATGTTTACTTTCCGCAAACTATTACTTCTTTCCATTCGATACGTTTAATCCTTTGTTTTCCGCAAAACACGGTGAGATTGACAACCTCATCGCAAGTTGGGGACAAAATTCTGTGGTTGTGTTGTGCAGGTCTCCACGTTGCTACTAGCCCGGTAGTGCGCCCTGCCAAGGCTCAGCTAGCAACACCTTTGGGGTGTTTCCTTGCTCCTACTGGTTCGATTAAACCTTGGTTTCATAACTGAGGGAAACTTGCTGCTGTGCTCATCATACCTTCCTCTTGTGGTTCCCAACGAGCTCTACATCAACACCGCTCCAGCATTTTTCTGGCGCCATACACAGAGTCATCAAGCATTTTTCTGGCACCGTTGCCGGGGAATCGAAGAAGAAGAAGAAACTCCCACGTCAACCACACGCCAACAAAAGACATTTTTCTAGCGCCGTTGCCGGGGAGTCAAGGACATCTTCACAAGGGAAGTCCCTCATAACCAATCTATTTACTTTGTTATTTTTGTTTTACTTAGTTTCTTTTTGCTTTGTTTGCTTGTTTCTTTATCAAAAACACAAATAACTAGTTTTACTTGTTTGCTTTGTTATTTGAAAACACACAAAAATTAAGTCTCCCTTAGTTGTTGCCTCTTCCTTAGCTCGCCATGTTGATCCCTAAATTCACCCTGAAAGACCTTTCAATTGGTAGTGGTTCTATAATTGGGAAAGATAATATTGAAGAATTCTTTAATCATGTTAGTAAGCATGAAGATACTGAGGATAGATCCCTTGTAGAACTTGCTCCAAACTATGAGATTGATGCAGCTTCTTTAATTCACATGTTAGAAGCTAGGTTTATTAACCTCAACCCCTTAATGCAAGTAATGTTTCTTAAGCTTAAAGAAATTGATGACCCTGAAAAGAGGGATTTTATTCTAGAAACTTTGTTTAAGGAGTTCTATGATGTTGCCAAGGAAGCTAGGAAAGTCTTTGAACATTTCAATATGCTAGGCTCATGTGTAGGTGTTGTTGGTACACGAGAAAATATGAACAAAACCGAACCTAATGGGGAGGAACCTAAGATACCAATACCCTTTAAACTAGTAGCAATACATGATGCCATAGAAAAGAATCTTGATTGGATTGTTCCTGCAAACCCTTTTGATGAGAATAGTGAACCTAAGAGCATTGAGAGATGATCATCTAGAACTTATTTGGATGATATACCTTGCCTTGTTGAAAATATTTCTGCTATTGATCTTAATGCTTCTTTATTTGAGAACACTTGATTCTTTCTTGCTTCTTATGCCTAACTTAAAGGCGTTAAAAAAGTACTTATTGGGAGATAACCCAAAAGTTTTAGATGAGTCTTGGAAGTTATTACTTCAGTAATAACTGCTACTTATCCTTTGTATTTGCTTTTTGTGCCAAGAGTAACCTCTAATGAGAGAGAAGTAATGATTGGGAAAGTTGTTGTCCCGAAACAGATTTATGTGCTTCACCGTAAAAATTCGTGCAAAATCTCTGAACGTCTTTTTTGAGGCGTGAATTTTTGTGCTTCTGCCCCAGGTTGTTATCTAACTTTCGTTAGTTCAACACTTTTTGATTTGAGCAACAGAAGGTCTTCAAAAAAATTCGTCTTTACCTTCTGGTCCTTTTTGACAGATTTCTGCCATTTTCTGCATTTGCTTCTTGTTGGTTCCTCTTTGAGTTCTTTTGGGGAATTGAGATTTTTAAGGTAAGTGCTTCAGTAGCTAGTGTTCTAATGGAAGTTTATTTGGTGTTAGAACTGAACCTTGAGACTTATTTATCTTGAGTGCACTAATGTTGCTAATAAAGATTGTGTGAAGTTTTGTTTGAAGGAAAAATTTCAGGTGTATGGAAGAAATGAGTAATGAGATGAAGAATGGACTAAATCTCAAGCTTGGGATGCCACGCGTGTCACCTCAAGAAATATCCAAGAAGTACAAGCGTCAAAGCTTGGGGATGCCCAAGGCATCCCCTTCTTCATCAATAAAAATCCCAGGTTTCTTCCAAACACTTCATTTATTGTTTCATGCACAATTGTGTTGTTCTTGGAGCGTCTTCTTTTTCGTTTTCGTTTTGGTTTTTCGTTTTCTTTTGTTTGCTTAGTTTGATGAATAAATTGGTTGGACCCCCTCTTTCATACATTGGTTTGCAAATAGTTTGGTTTGATTTGGAAAAGAGTAGGGAAGTTCATGCTTATGTGGTAAAAAGAGCTCGTTTTTGACTGTGGCCTATCCTTTGTCATGCCATGCTTGATATTGTTTTGGCTTTATGCCTAGTATTCTTTGCTGTAACATGACTTGTTATAAAAAATTGAGATTGCTTAATGTGCCTTGGATGAATCATGCGTTGTTTTAGCATATTAAAGCATAGTATTGTGGTATTCTCCTTTGATACTTTATTTGGGTTGACTTGGCGCATGCTCACACCATGTTATGACTATCTCAAGTCACCATAGCCTCTATGATCCTTTAGTTTTCAACTTGTAGTATCACTTTATGCTTTGATCAATGATGTTTTGTCGCTCTGCATGATTATGGCCATTATTGCTCTTTTAGTTTGTCGCCCCAGTCTTTTGCTAACCTCCACAACCAAGTATGAGTTCTACTCATGCATCCAACTCCCTAAACCAAGTTATTCCAAAGAGTCCACCATACCTACCTACTATCTTATGCTATTCTAAGTATATTCATGCTTTTGTTTACCTTCTGAATTAAACTTGTTATGAGAAAACTAGTGATTAAAGCTCTCACGAACTTGATGGCACACTTTACTTTTCTTGCCCTTAATAAACTTGAACCATTGTGTCGTCTATGTTGTATATGGTTGCACTTATTTGTTGGGAATTAGCAGAACCATGCTTTCATGGGGAACGCTTTCAACATTGCACTTGGTACTTGTACCTAGTTGATATCATGCTCTTTTGTATATGGATGTCGTCGGTGTGAAATAAAAGGGGAGCTTGTAAGTCCATGGAGTTATGTATATGTGTTAGAGAAACGCCTGGGCTGCTGGTCTAATCCATGCTGACATGGTGGAAACCTGCAGCGTAACCATAACGAGCTGTCTATGAAGTATTCTTCTTATAAAAAAAGAGTCCTATATTGAGAAAAAAGAGAAAAAAAAGAGATATTATGAAAAGAGGAAAGAGATAAAAAAGCACCATATTCCCATGGTAAATAAGAAGATTGCTGAGATGCTCGTTGTCTGCTTGCCTTGCCATTTTGATATGGGGATTCTTCCGTATCATCGGGCAAGGGGTACCCCGTTGGCGGTTCTCTATGATACACATGTACTTACGATGACAAGAACTTATCGGTGACTAAACTTGAGTAGCATGAGGAGCGGCCCTCGTATACAAGGGACATGAGATTTCTAACTTATACTTCGTCAAGCATGTACACCATAGTTTGTTCACTTTAACCTTAATCACTTCAAGATGCTTATGATAGGGGCAATGAGAGCTGAAAGCTATAAGTACCATAATTTTTGGAAGCTCTTTATGAGACTTGAATCCCTACTTCCTTCTATGAAGGCCTTTCTTCCACCATTATATTGAGTCTCCATCTTCTACCTTTATGCACCTGCTTTGAGAGCATAGTGGCCATTCTTAGTTCTATGTGCATTGTCCCAAGACTAGTTGATTGATGCATAACTTGATATTGCTTGTTTTAAATTATTTGTATCTAGTCACTCTTATGAACTTTGAAGGTGTCCTATGCATTTATATTTGCTACTCTATGAGGGACAAGCTGAATACTATTATGCTATGTTTTCTTTATGTGAAACAAACAAACGTCTTGCAAAGCATTGTTATTCATGAATCTTTTGTTTGTGCCTTTTCATGTTGCTTCATAGTTTCTTTGCTTATTACTAGAACTTTGTCTTTCATGTTATGATTGAAGTACTATGATCCAAGCTTTGAATGTTTTACAAATACTTTGATCAAGTCTTTGATGGTGCATGTCACCTCAAAAATTATTCTTTCTTTTTATCACTTACCTACTCGAGGACGAGCAGGAGTTAAGCTTGGGGATGTTGATACATTGCAAATGTATCTATAATTTTTGATGTTCCATGCTTGGTTTTATCCACTTTCTTGTGTTTTGTTCCAACTTTGGAGTACTTTTCATATGATTTCTTGGACTAACCTATTAACAAGACCACAGTGCCAGCTGCCTATTTTCTGCTGTTTTTGGTTCCAGGAAAGTCAGAAAATGAATATTCTCGGAATTGGATGGGACAAAAGCCAAAGTGCCTATTTTTTCGGAAGTCATCAGATGCCAGAATACGAGACGGAGAGGGGCCAGAGGGCGGCCACACCACCTGGCCGCGCGGGCAGGCTTGGCCCGTGCTAGGGGGTGGTGTGGTGGCCCCTGGCACCCCCTCGGCCTCCCCTTCTGCCTATAAGATGCCCTCGGTCCGAAAACCCTAAGGGCCCGATCAAAAATCCACAAAAGAGTCTGTAGCCGCTGTCATCTCCATCCCTAGATCGGGAGGGATCTAAAGCTCTTCCCGGCACCCTGCCGGAGAGGGGAATTCACCCTAGAGGCCTTCTTCATCAGCATGCAAGCCTCCGGTGTGATGCGTGACTAGTTCATCCTTGGACTACGGATCCATGTAGTAGCTAGATGGCTGGTTCTCCTCCTTTGTGCTTTCATGTCTAGATCTTGTGAGCTCCGTTCATGATCAAGATCATCTATTTGTAATTCTGCATGTTGTGTTTGAGGGGATCTGATGGATATTGAGATGCTATTTCAGATTGATTATTGATTCTATCATGTCTATGTTATTTGTGATCTTGCATGCTTTCCGTTGTTAGTAGGTATCTTGGCCAAGTAGATGCTACCAACTCCAAGAGTTAGTATTTATGCTCGATAATGGGTTCATGCCTCTGGTAATCTAGGGAAGTGACAGAAATCTCTAAGGTACTAGATGTGTTGTTGCTACTAGGGAGAAAATAACAATCATATGTTCATAGAACAATCGTATTGTTTACTTTACACGCAATTCGTAAAGCAATAATCTGTTGCTTGCAACTTAATACTGGAGGGGGTTCGGATGATAACTTGAAGGTGGATTATTAGTCATAGATGCAGTTGGATAGCGGTCTATGTATAATGCTGTAATGCCCAATCAAGTCTCAAAGGAGTCAAGATGATTAGTATATGCATGTATTGCTTTCTCGATGTTTGTCAATTGCCCCGCTGTAATTTGTTCACCCAGCATGTTATCTATCTTAAGGAGAGCCACCTCTAGTGAACTATGGATCCCGGTCCTTGTCTTTTACATTCAATCTACAATCTTTTACTACTTTTTGTTTACTTTCTGCAAACTATTACTTCTTTCCATTCGATACTTTTAATCCTTTGTTTTCCGCAAAACACGGTGAGATTGACAACCTCATCGCAAGTTGCGGACAAAGTTCTGTGGTTGTGTTGTGCAGGTCTCCACGTTGCTACTAGCACTGGTAGTGCGCCCTGCCAAGGCTCGGGTAGCAACACCTTTGAGGTGTTTCCTTGCTCCTACTGGTTCGATTAAACCTTGGTTTCATAACTGAGGGAAACTTGCTGCTGTGCTCATCATACCTTCCTCTTATGGTTCCCAACGAGCTCTACATCAACACCGCTTCAGCATTTTTCTGGCGCCATACACAGAGCCATCAACAGTTCTTACGGATCACAAGATCAACTCTTAACTTCTTAGTCACAAAGGAAGGCAATGTCTAAACTGGTGGGCTTGCAATTTGAAATTAAGTATAAGAAAGAAGTGGACAATGGGGCTGCTGAGTACTTATCCAGGGTGGGTCATTTGTTTGTTGTACAGTCTTCTTCTACTTGCAAGCCATATTGACTTCAAGAAGACATTGGGAGATTGCACTGTGGTACATTCTTATTCTACACCACTGACAGTCAAGCCACGCTTTTGTTACAAGAATTGACAGTGCAATATCCCAATGAAAAGTATTATTACTTAGAGCAAGGCCTCATTAAATATAAGGGAAGATTATTAGTTGGGGAAAATCTAGCTCTATAGAACAAGTTGATTTCTGCACTACATGACAGTGTTGTGGGAGGTCACTCAGGGGTACAAGCTTCCTGTCAAAGAATTAAGTAGCTATATTACTGGCCTAGGTTTAAAGTGGCCGTAGAGAATTATGTTAAACAATGTATAGTTTGCCAGCTTGCTAAGCATCCCCACCACAAGATAGCAGGCCTGTTACAACCCCTTCCTCCACCTAAACTGCCATGGCATGAAGTGACCATGGATTTCATAGAAGGTTTACCTCTCTCTGATGGAGCAAATTCAATACTTGTGGTGATGGATCGTCTGACCAAGTATGCTCATTTTCTACCTCTACGCCACCCTTTCACTGCTATTTCGGTGGATAAGATTTTTATTTATGGTATCGTCAAACTACATGGAGTTCCTATTACCATTACTCGTGACCATGATAAGATTTTCACGGGTCATTTTTGGCAGGAACTGACCAAAGCAATGGGTTCTAAACTACAATACAGCACATCGTATCACCCACAAACGGACGGACAGAGTGAACACGTCAATCAATGTCTTGAGCAGTACTTGCGTTGTGCAGTGCAAGACACTCCACGACACTGGCGTAAATGGTTGAGCTTGCTAGAATTTTGGTACAATTCAATCTTCCACTCTTCTTTGGTATGTGATACGTCGTAAACGTATCTATAATTTTTGATGCCCATGCTTGTTTTATATCAACTTTCTTATGTTTTGTTTACACTTTGAGGTATTTTTATATATTTTCTGGATCTAACCTATTAACAAGATGCCGTAGTGCCACTTGCCTGTTTTCTGTTGTTTTTGGTTTCAGAAAAGCTAGTAAGTAAATATTCTCGGAATTGGACGGGACAAAAGCCAAAGTCAATATTTTACCAGAAGGAACACGGAGTCCGAAAGACAACCGAAGTGGGTCCACGAGGCGGCCACACCATAGGCTGGTGCGGCCACCCTAGGCGCGCCAGGCCCAAGTGTGGGCCCCTCGGGCGGCCACCGACCTTGCCCCTTCACCTATAAAAGTACCCCGATGCAGAAACCCTAAGTAACCCGATCAAAAATCCACGAAAGAGTCTATAGCCTCCGCCATCTCCATCCCTAGACCAGGGGGATCCGAAGCTCTTCCCGGCACCCTGCCGGAGGGGAGAGATCATCCCGGAGGCCTTCTTCATCACCATGCCAGCCTCCGGAGTGATGCGTGAGTAGTTCACCCTTGGACTATGGGTCCATACAGTAGCTAGATGGTTGGTTCTCCTCCTTTGTGCTATCATGTTTAGATCTTGTGAGCTTCGTTCATGATCAAGATCATCTACTTGTAATCCTATATGTTGTGTTTGCGGGGATCCGATGGATATTGAGATACTATGTCAGATTGATTATTGATTCTATCATGTCTATGTTATTTGTGATCTTGCATGCTCTCTGTTACTAGTAGCTATCTTGGCCAAGTAGATGCTTGTAACTCCAAGAGGGAGTATTTATGCTCGATAGTAGGTTCATGCCTCTAGTAATCTAGGGAAGTGACATAAATCTCTAAGGTTGTACATGTTCTATTGCTACTAGGGAGAAAACAACAATCCTTTGTCCATGGGACAATTGTATTCTTTACTTTACACACTTTGCTTAATGCAATTATTTGTTGCTTGCAACTTAATACTGGAAGGGGTTCGGATGATAACCTGAAGGTGGATTATTAGTCATAGATGCAGTTGGATTACGGTCTATGTATTATGTTACAATGCCCAATCAAATCTCATAGGAGTCAATATGTCTAGTATATGCATTGTTATGCTTTCTCAATCTGTCAATTGCCCCGCTGTAATTTTTTCACCCAACATGCTATTTATCTTAAGGAGAAACACCTCTAGTGAACTGTGGACCCTAGTCCATTCCTTTACCATTGATATACCATCTACTGTTTATCGTTTACTGTTTACTTTCTGCAAGCAATTACTATCTTCCACACTATACGTTTAATCCTTTGTTTTCAGCAAAATCGGTGAGATTGACAACCTCACTGTAAGTTGGGGCAAAGTTCCGTGGTTGTGTTGTGCAGGATTCCAAGTTGCTAGCAACACCTTAGAGTTGTTTCCTCACTCCTACTGGTTCGATAACCTTGGTTTCATAACTGAGGGAAACTTGTTGTTGTGCTCATCATACCTTCCTCTTGGGGTTCCCAACGAGCTCTACATATCTTGAGCCATCAAGCACTTTTCTAGCGCCATTGCCGGGGAGTTAAGGACAGCTTCAATCTCTTCCTCCTCGTCAACCACTTTTCAGGGAGAAAGAAGATTCTTGCAAGGGGAGTCTCTCACAACCAATCTCTTTACTTTGTTTTTGTTTTGCTTAGTTTATTTTTGCTTTGTTTGCTTGTTTCTTTTTATCAAAAACACACAAAAAAATAGTTGTACTGGTTTGCTCCTTTTATCAAAAACACACAAAAAAATTAGTTCCTATTTCAGTTTCTATTTTTGTTGGCTTGCTTTAATCTTACAAAAAATGACTACTCTTGAAAACACTAAGTTGTGTGACTTCACTAGCACAACAACAATGATTTCATGTGCACACCTATTGCTCCACCTATTCCTGAAGCTGCTTTCTTTGAAATTAAACCTGCTTTGCTCAATCTTGTTATGAAAGAACAATTCTCTGGTGCTGGTACTGATGATGCTGCTGCTCACCTTATTAACTTTGTTGAACTTTGTGAGATGCAAAAACATAGGGATATAGATGGAGATATTATTAAACTTAAATTGTTTCCTTTCTGTTTGAGAGGAAAAGCTAAAGAATGGCTGTTATCCCTACCTAGAAATAGTATTGATTCTTGGATTAAATGCAAAGATGCTTTCATTGGAAAATATTATCCTCCTGCTAAGATTATATCTATGAGAAGTGAAATAATGAAATTTAAACAATTTGATAATGAACATGTTGCTCAATCTTGGGAAAGAATGAAATCTTTGGTAAAGAATTGCCCCACTCATGGACTGACTGCTTGGATGATTATCCAAACTTTTTATGCAGGACTGGATTATTCTTCAAGAAATCTGTTGGATTCTGCTACTAGAGGCACCTTTATGACCATTACTTCGGGTGCTGCAACAAACATCCTTGATAATATGATGGTTAACTATTCTGAATGGCACACTGAGAGGTCTCTACAAGGTAAGAAGGTAAATTCTGTTGAAGAAACCCCCTCCTTAAGTGATAATAATTGATGTTATTATGTCTATGCTTGTTAATGGAAAAGCTCATATTGATCCAAATCATGTTCTCTTAGCCTCTTTGGTTGCTCAAGAAGAGCAAGTTGATGTGAACTTCATTAGAAAAAATAATTTTAGCAACAACGCCTATAGGAATAATTTTGGTAGTAATAATTAGGCCATATCCTCCTAATAATGGTAATGCTTATGTAAATTCCTACAACAACAATAGAAATGCACCCTCTGAACTTGAAGTCATTCTTAAGGATTTTATTAGTAAACAAACTGCTTTCAATAAAACTGTTGAGGAAAAACTTTCGAATGATGAAAAAAATATTTCATCTTTGTCTGAAGCACAATCCTCTTTGATTAATAAAATGGCTGCTAAACCTGAAACTATGTTAAACCTCTTTGCTGCTACTAATGCCATACAAGTTAGAATTGATGAAAATGTTAGACTGTTAGCTGAATTGCATGCTAAGTGGGAAAGATAAGATGAAATTGCTAGAAATAGTAGTATTTGTACTATTACCACCACCAATGTTGATGCTAGCAAACCACATGAAGTCCCCATTCCTTTTGCAACAATGCCTAAATAAAACCAATGGAACCTTTTCCAATAAAAATGCTGAAATTCTTCGAAATATGGGAAACAATAGTTCTACTACCTTGGATGGTAATTTTGATTTTGATCTTGATGGTTGCAATATTTCTGAAGTAATTATGTTCCTACAAAATCTTGCTAGAAGTCCTAATGCTAATGCTATGAATATGGCCTTTACAAAACACATTACAGATGCTCTCATAAAAATTAAAGAAGAAAAATTTAAACATAAAGCTTCTATTCCTAGGAAATTAGAAGATGGTTGGGAACCCATCATTAATATGAAAGTGAATGATTTTGATCTCCAATCTTTAGGTGATCTTGGTACTAGTGTCTCTATTATGCCTAGAAAGATTTATGAAATGCTTGATTTGCCACCATTGGAAGATTGTTATTTAGATGTCCAACTTGATGATAATGCTAAAAAGAAACTCATGGGGAGTATTAAATGATGTTCTTATTATGGTTAACAATACCCATGTCCCTGTTGATTTCTATGTTTTGGATGTTGAATGCAATGCTTCTTGTCCTATTATTTTGGGAAGACCTTTTCTTAGAACTGTTGGTGCCATTATTGATATGAAGGAAGGCACCATTAAATATCAATTCACACTCAAGAAAAGTATAGAACACTCCCCTAGTAAGATAGAGAAGGTACCTTTTTCCTCTCCTATTAAAGCAAAATTTAATCTTAATGCTTCTTCATTCGAAAATACTTGAATCTTGCTTCCTATGCCTAGCTGAAAGGCGTTAAAGAAAAGCATTATTGGGAGATAACCCAAATTGTTTTTACTTTCAGTAAGTTTTTCTTTTGTTGAGTCTTGGAAGTTAATGATTCAGTAATAACCTCTCCTTATCCTTTTTGTGTGGTTTTTGTGCCAAGAATAACCTCTAATGAGAGAGAAGTAAGACTTGGGAAAGTTGTTGTCCCGAAACAGATTTTTGTGCTTCACTGTAAAAAATCGTGAAAAATCCCTATACGTCGGATTGAGCTGTAATTTTCTGTGCTTATGCCCCAGGTTATTATCTAATTTTCGTTAGTTTAGCACTTTTCTATTTGAGCAACAGAAGGTCTTAAAAAATCGGGTTTTACCTGCTGGTCTGTTTTGACAGATTTCTACCATTATTTGCATTTGCCTCTTAATCTCTTTCTCTCCGAGTTCTCTTTGATCACTTGAGCTTTTAGAAGAAATTGCTACAGTATCTTGTGTTTAGTGGAAGTTTTACTTGTGTTTAACTAAACCCAAAGACTTATTATCTTGAATACACTAATGTTGCTAGTGAAGATCGTGTGAAGTTTTGTATATAGGAAATTTTCAAGTGTAGGGAAGAATAATGTGATGAGATGAAGTATGGACAAAAGCTCAAGCTTGGGGATGCCACCCGTGTCACCCCAAGAAATATTCAAGAAGTACAAGCGTCAAATCTTGGGGATGCCCAAGGCATCCCCTTCTTCATCAATAAAAATCTCAGGTTTTCTTCCAAAACACTTCGTTTTTATTGTTTCATGCATAATTGTGTTGTTCTTAGAGCGTCTTTGTTTTTGTTTTTAGTTTTCTTTTGTTTGGTTTTCTTAAATAAATTGGTTGGACCCCCGCATTCATATGTTGTTTCAAATAAGTTGATTGGTGTTGGAAAAGAGTAGGAAGCTTCATGCTTATAAGTGGTACAAAAGGAGCTTGTTTTGACTGTGGCCTAGACTTTATCATGTCATGTTTGATGTTTCTTTGACCTTATGCTTAGTGATTATTGCTGTAGCATGACTTGTTCCAAACAATTGAGATCACCTAATGTGCCTTGAAAGAATCATGTGTTTTTTTAGCATACAAAAGCATAATATTGTGGTATTCTCCTTTGATGTTTTATTTGGGTTGACTTGGCACATGCTTACACCATGTTAAGATTATGAACCAGTCACCTTAGCCTCTATGATCATTTAGTTTTTGACTTGTAATATCACTTTATGCTTTAATTAATAATGTTTTGTCGCTTTGCATGATTATGGACATTATTGCTCTCTTAGTTGGTCGCTCCCAATCTTTTGCTAGCCTCCACCTATACCAAGTATGAGTTCTACTCATGCATCCAACCTCCATGAAAACCAAGTTATTCCAAAGAGTCCACTATAAATTCCTATGCATGGTGTGTTACACCGCTCCAAGTATATTCATGTTTTTATCTATCTTCCAAATTAAACTTGTTATGTGAAAATTAGTGATTAAAGCTCTCACAAACTTGATGGCACACTTTATTTTCTTGCACTTAATAAACTTGAACCATTGGGTCCATCTATGTTGTTTATATGCTTGCACTTTATAAAGTTGTGAATTAGAAGAACCATGATACCATGGGGAACTCTTTCAACATTGCACTTATTATTCAGTTGATATCATGTTCTTTTGTTTATGGATCCCGGCGGTGTGAAATAAAAGGGGACCTTGTAAGATCATGGATTTTGTATGTGTGTTACAGAAACGCCTAGGCGGCTAGCCTAAGCCATGCCTAATCATGGTGGAAACTTGCAACATAACCATAGTGCGCATTATGTGAAGCATCCTCAATAAAAACCTATGCAAATAGAAAATAAAAAGATCGCTGAGATGCTCATTGTCTGTTGCCTTGTCATTTTGATATGGGAAAGCTCCTGTGTCATGGGGCAAGGGGTACCCCATTGGTGGTTCTCCATGATGCACATGTACTTACAATGACAAGACCTTACTTGCGACTAAAGTTGAGTAGCATGAGGTTTGGTACTCATAAGCAAGGGGCATGAGATTTTCAACTTATAACTTATCAAGCATATCCTTATATTTGTGTCACTTTAACCTTAATCACCTCAAGATGCTTATGATAGGGGCAATGAGAGATGAAAGCTAATAAGTACTATAATTTTTGGAAGCTCTTTATGAAACTTGAAATCCCTGCTTCCTTCTGTGAAGGGCCTTTCTTTTTTACTTTTATGTTGAGTCTCCATCTTCTATCTTTATGCACCAATTGAGAGAGCATAGTTGTCATTCTTAGTTTAATGTGCATTGTCCCAAAACTTGTTGATTGATTCATAATTGTGATATTGCTTGTTCTTAAATTATTTGTATCTAGTCACCCTTATGAACTTTGAAGGTGTCCTATGCATTTATGTTTTACTATACCATGAGGGATAAGCTGAATGCCATTCTTATTATGTTTTCTATATGTGAAATAAACAAACGTGTTTGAATGCATTGTTATTCATGATCTTTTGTTTGTATATTTTCATGTTGCAACATAGTTGCTATGCCTTATTGTTAGAACTCTATCTTTCATACTTATGTTTAGAGTACTTTGATCCCAGCTATCAATGCTTTACGAATACCTTGACCAAGGTTGTGATAGTGCATGTCACCTAAAAAATTATTCTTTTTATCACTTACCTACTCGAGGATGAGCAGGGGTTAAGCTGGGGATGCTTGATACGTCGTAAACGTATCTATAATTTTTGATGCTCCATGCTTGTTTTATATCAACTTTCTTATGTTTTGTTTACACTTTGAGGTATTTTTATATATTTTCTAGAACTAACCTATTAAGAAGATGCCGTAGTGCCAGTTTCCTGTTTCTGCTGTTTTTGGTTTCAGAAAAGCTAGTAAGGAAATATTCTCGGAATTGGACGGAACAAAAGCCAAAGTCAATATTTTACCAGAAGGAACACGGAGTCCGAAGGGTAGCCAAAGTAGGGCCACGAGGCAGCCACACCATAGGGTGGTGCGCCCCCCTGGGCGCGCCAGGCCCTGGTGTGGGCCCCTCGGACAACCACCGACCTTGCCCCTTCGCCTATAAAAGTACCCCGATGCAGAAACCCTCAGTCACCTGATCAAAAATCCATGAAAGAGTCTGTAGCTGTCGCCATCTCCATCCCTAGATCAGGGGGGATCCGAAGCTCTTCCCGGCACCTTGCCGGAGGGGAGAGATCATCCCGGAGGCCTTCTTCATCACCATGCCAGCCTCCGGAGTGATGCGTGAGTAGTTCACCCTTGGACTATGGGTCCATACAGTAGCCATGGTTGATTCTCCTCCTTTATGCTATCATGTTTAGATCTTGTGAGCTCCGTTCATGATCAAGATCAGCTATTTGTAATCCTATATGTTGTGTTTGCGAGGATCCGATGGATATTGAGATACTATGTCAGATTGATTATTGATTCTATCATGTCTATGTTATTTGTGATCTTGCATGCTCTCCGTTACTAGTAGCTATCTTGGCCAAGTAGATGCTTGTAACTCCAAGAGGGAGTATTTATGCTCGATAGTAGGTTCATGCCTCTATTAATCTAGGGAAGTGATAGAAATCTCTAAGGTTGTAGATGTGTTGTTTCTACTAGGGAGAAAACAATAATCCTTTGTCCATGGGGCAATTGTATTGTTTACTTTACACACTTTGCTCAATGCAATTATTTGTTGCTTGCAACTTAATACTGGAAGGGGTTCGGATGATAACCTGAAGGTGGATTATTAGTCATAGATGTAGTTGGATTACGGTCTATGTATTATGTTGTAATGCCCAATCAAATCTCATAGAAGTCAAGATGTCTAGTATATGCATTGTTATGCTTTCTCAATCTGTCAATTGCCCCGCTGTAATTTTTTCACCCAACATGCTATTTATCTTAAAGAGAAACACCTCTAGTGAACTGTGGACCCTAGTCCATTCCTTTACCATTGATATACCATCTACTGTTTACCGTTTACTATTTACTTTCTATAAGCAATTACTATCTTCCACACTATCTGTTTAATCCTTTGTTTTCAGCAAAACCATTGAGATTGACAACCTCACTGTAAGTTGGGGCAAAGTTCTGTGGTTGTGTTATGCAGGATTCCAAGTTGCTAGCAACATCTTGGAGTTGTTTCCTTACTCCTACTGGTTTGATAACCTTGGTTTTATAATTGAGGGAAACTTGCTGATGTGCTCATCATACCTTTCTCTTGGGGATTCCAACGAGCTCTACATATCTTGAGCCATCAGTACGTTCTCCCTTCAAGGCGCTATACAAGGCTGAAGAAAATTTCGGAGGAATGCCGAATCTAGCCATATCCGATGAATCTACATCAAGGGATGCATCTTTGGACTACCAGGCTCACACAGAATTGATGCGCACTCAAGTGCTGCAAGCACAGTTGCGTCAGAAGCATTATGCTGATCGCAATCGCACTGAGTTTTAGGTGGGAGAACAAGTGTTGTTGAAGCTACGGCCCCTATGCTCAACAATCAGTGGTAAATCGATCGTATCCTAAACTCTCGTACAAGTATTTTGTTCCTTATTCAGTTTTGGAGAAAATTGGGGAGGTGGCATAGCTTGGAGCTACCCGCTTATGCACGCATCCATCCGGTGTTTCACGTCTCCCAGCTGAAGCCATTCATGGCCAGTTATACTCCAGTGTTCGGTGATCTTCCTACAACGCCGAACTTACAAACAGCTACCCCAGTACCAGTGGAAATCTTGGAGCGTCACTTGGTTCATAAGGGAAACGCCGCTACACCTTAGGTACTTATTCGCTGGGCTCATATGCCTGAGAACTGCACAACTTGGAGGATTACTATGTGCTCAAAGTCAGATACCCTGATGCCTTACTGTGGGAGGAGGAATCAACTTCGGGAGCACAATCTCAAGGGAGGGGGCTATCACACCTTCGATGCCGATGGTGGAAAACCAGTCGCCAGGGTGAACTGGTGAGCTCCCTAGGCCCAATGTCATTGGAAGAAAGATAGGCCAGTTGTCATGTGTGAGCTGGTTCGGGACGGCGGTTCCCAGTTGTAAGCCAGACCTCTATGTTATAAAGAGGGGTGAGTTGTATGAAACATCATGAAATGAAAAGTGAGCTTTTGGAACCTCATCCCCTTTTCTGTCTCTCACCTAACCTGCTTCCTCATCCTATTATTCCGCTCAATTCCCTCTAGAATCGATCTCGATCTTGTGCTTGTCCCCCTTCCAACTAAGGGACATCACAAGATCGCCTCCATATCACCGTGACCGGCGCGATTATGTACCAACTCCGGTGAGTAGCGCCACCGAGGGAGAGGCAAGAACGGGGAGCGGGTCGAGGGCGTTTCTCTCGTACTATGGGTACCCGGAAGAAGTTGCGCACTAGGCCCGTGGCGAGATAAGCACCGCTCTTTCGCTGGACGTCTGATCTAGATCGCACGGACACGACGCGTGACCTCGCGTTAAGCCATATCGAGGTCAACCTAGAGTTAGCAATTGCGTTATATTATAAGAAATAATAAAATGAATCTACTTACAAGCCACCACAACGATTTGAGAATGTTAACCGTCTGATTGTGCTACGAGACGCCTCTGATCTCTCGATCGTGCCCACAGCAGAGGCATTTTCATCTAGCGAATTTGCTAATCCCGCTTGGGCAAACCTAACTGGGTTGCTGCTCCGGCAACCTACCTAGGTAACCTGTGGTTCAGCGGGCCGTATTCGTGGGATGTGGGCTTCAACGGCCGGATTTTGTCCGGTGGACAGCTGATGACTTGCTTCTCCAACAGAAGACGATTCTTCTGTCCGGCGTTGAAAACTGGCGTGGATGTGACGAGAGGGACGCTTCGTCTCCAGGACGCCGAGAGCAGGAACGCTTGCCGCCACTAGATCCATCTCCGAGATGGGGAGCTTCCGGTGCGATCGATCTAAAGGCATGCTCCTCTCTGATGCGCCCGACATGATCTACGACCACAACGTCCAGCTGATTCAGGTCCCCTCTTCTTCTCTCACTCCCGCGGAACCCTAGTGATGAACTGCACGCGAGAGGTCAGATAGGATCGGCCACCTCCGTGTATGCGGCATCCCCGGTTCCCGGTTTTAGATATCAGCCGGGCACGCTATATGATACTGAATTGTCCTGCGTCTGCTACACCTTTTATTTGATTTTTCCTTACAAGAAATAGTGACATGATCTTGCATATTTTTTTTGTCTCACTTGTGCTCAGAGTGTTAATGGCTGGTCGTACTCGTACCTAGAATGATCTTCCGCTGGATACATGAATCACCAACGAACACTGCTTTTCAGATTTGGTCCCCAATTATCCATGATTTGGAGCTACAAAGCGTACAAGATTATTGGTTGAAAACCATTGATTAGAACATATATTTGTGTTGGTTCTGCTTCCACGTGTGATGACAACCTAGGTTGATATCTGAAGCATATTCAGATCATAGGCTCATGGTGACACGAAGAATGAAGACTGTTTTTTTCTTCAGAAGATTCACTTGGTAATGAGAGTTTTTATTTCAAAATTGTATTCACTAGTCTTGTGATGATTTGATTGGAAAATATATTCATAAGCTGTTTTTCTCATTTTGTAAGCAGCCTATAAAGACTACGCTCGGATCTTTGTTCTTGTGAAATGCGGAGTTTTGAGATTTTTAGACGAGAATATGAGATAGAAAGAGATATGGCTGAGTACATTTCTCAATTACGGAAACGAGTCAAGAAAGTGGATACTTCACTACTGCGCCATCTGGAGGGCTCCTTTTGTGTATTTCGTGGTATTGGATTTTTCTAATACTAGCTGAATGCCCGTGTCTTGCTACGGTCTTATAAATTTTGAAATGATCAATTTTGAAATGGTCAAAACTCCTCCTTCGCAATATCCAATTACGGTTCATGAACATTTCTACGTGGCACCTCCCGAAGCAGTGTCTCTTCTATTAGGACAACACTATCGCGAGCACGTGATGATGTTCTTCCTCCACTTATTGCGAACCTCTCTCGTTACCGTGACCATTGTTATCGTCCTCCCTCACCGACTCTCTAACATAGTAAAACCTGGTGTATTATTGATCTCCCACATCGACTCTGAAGTTTTGCTTGTCTGTTTTTACTATGTATTCTCCACGGCGACGATGTCAATTCTCCTGGATCAAAACTGGTTTGGCACAACCACTTGCTTTTTCTCCACCTCGGCATCTGAGAGCGAGCACACTCTAGAACCTTCATCCATAGAATAGATCCAGTTGGATGTGTATGTCGGCGCCACCGGCATGTGGTTCAACAACACCATATCTGACTTCCCTAGCCCTTCCCAAACAACAACACCTGCTCACACCACACGTTGTACTCATGCGCCTCTTTGGTCGTAGCCCATGTACTTTCCCGACTCCACGTCTTGTATATGTCAGCGTGGCATTAACAGTCTAGAGACTTCAATCCATAACACTCAAGTATAGTAGTATTATCGATATAGCAAATTATCAATGGCAAACGTATATTGAGCCAAATCTCTCGTCCGTTCCTAAGAAAAATCACCTCGCACACTGGTCTTTTCATCTTTGCTAAGTCCGTTTTGATCCCACCCCTCCCTGTCCTAGTCCACTGTAGTGCTTCACCAAAATACGTACCCCTCCATTTTAAAATATAAGATGATTTAGCTTTTTTCTAAAATACGTATCTAGACGTATTTTAATGTACAAGTTCACTCATTATGCTCCGAGCATCGCTAAAAAAGTTTATATCCATGCGTTTCAGAAAAAAAGATAAAACATTTTATAATTTGGAATAGAGGAAGTAGTACGTTGTAAAGATTTGGTTTGGATTACATACATATACGCGTATTTTTACACATGCAAGTTGGAATATCACATAGACTAAGACTGGGTTTCAGCTGAGTAACGTAGGGATACGACCGGCTGCGTAGCGCGGCGCGTAAAGGAGTGGATCTCGGCGCGCACCTGGAATCTCTTGGCCTGATCGATTTTTTAGCAAGTGTGACGGTTGTCGATTTGCTTGCTCCCTGCTGCTTATGACTTGCAACAAGCTAGCTAACTCGTGGAGTACTTCCCATACTATTGTACTGCGCGAAGCCTGGCGCAGGATGTTTCTTCGATCACATGGCATGCTTACATCAACCTCTGAAACTTATCCTACTTATGTACTCCTTCCGTTTTAAAATATAAGATATTTTAGTTTATAAAAAAAATATCTAGACCCCTTTTAGTTTGTAGATTTACTCCAAATTTAGATAAACTTACCCACTAAAAGAGTCTAGATACACTCGGTTCACGAAGCTAAAACAAATACTACTTCCTCGTGCACCAGTCCGAAATTCACGTTAAAACCAGCTAAGCAAAACCACCAAATCGGAGACTACGAAGCCCAAATCCAACTTGTGCTCTCCGTCAAAAACAATCAACGAGGTGGATGGACTCTGTACCGGTGCAGCTACCTGAACCTGCACATGGTCCATTACCCTGCTCATACCTGAACATGTGCCCATATAGCTAGAGCTCAGGCTCGAGCCCCTGTAGGTGGTCGCTGGTGGAGCAGGTCGGTGTGTGAGGTGGTGCAGGCCAGGGGAGAAGGCATGGCAGAAGGTTGCAGGTCAGCTGGACGTGGCAGCTGGTTGGCCGGGCGGACGAGAAGATCGAGCTCGGCTTGTTCCAGGCCGGAGACATTGGGGTGGCCACCGAAGATGACCCACAACGACGGTAGGATCGCCGGAGGAGCAGGGAACCTAGGACAGGAGCACGACGCTGGATAGTCAGAGGAGGAGGAGAATGACGACCTGGGACATGGAGGACGACGCCGCGCAGATCCGTCGGTCCTCTCAGCTCGACCGGCACATAAAACAAACCACACGTCCTCGGTGCCCGATACAATCGTGGAAAAAAGCATGCAGTTCCATGTCTGCCCGCGAGGGCTGCTGGCGACGGTGCTGGTGAACAGAGCGGAGGCGACAGAGTTCGGGGCGAGGCGCCGGTGTACTGGGCCGAGGCAACGGAGCTCGGGGGCGCGCAGTGGTAGACGAGGCCGGAGAGGATACATCTGTGGTGGAAGATCGACAACAGTGGTTGGAGATTGAGGATTTTGGAGGGCGTTGAATGCAAGGCGGCGATAGGATTCAGGGCGGCGCGCCTTTGGGGACGGGCCGCAGCGAGTGGAAGGGAGAAGTTGACCATCGGGAGGAGTTTTGGGGATTTTTTTCTTTTCTTTTCTTCCAACGGACCGACAGTATCACTCGGTGGTGGCAGGTCTGCGAATAGACAGTGCCAAAGCGTCCAACGAAAAATCAAAACTAAAACTTGGTGCGGACGAACCTCCCTCGAGATAAATTATAGTCCCTTCGATCTATAATAAGTGTCGTTTATTTTGTAATAAGCTAGTATAAATTTTGTACTAGATAATCGACACTTATTATGAATCAGAGGGAGTAGAATAGATAGATAGATTCGTTAGCTAATACTATACCGTATTTAATAGTGTGCAGTACTTTCTATTTGGTGCATATTATATTATCCGAACTATTGTTATCTCATGATTTGAAACTCTGAAGCTTCATGCAACAAGACCCTGGATTGGACTAAGTTGAATCGTATTCTTGCCGGTTAAATGTGCTATAGAAACAATACCATGCAATTTATGCAAGTTAACAAGAGAATGGGCCATATCCAAGGTATGTGAACTTTTGTGAGGAAATTCACAGTACCGCTAGAACAAAAACTAGTGCTTCGTTGGTTATTTTTATATCACCTTGTTTTGCATATTTTAGTTCTTGGATATATTTGTCCCTCATAAAATCAATCCATTATAGCTAGTATAACCTCCCATGTATTTCGATATATCATTTACTACCATGTGGCCTTCCTAGCGAGGATATAGGTAGGTCCATATCTTTGTGCATTAATTTTTTGTTGCTTTGTCATAACATGAGGGATTTTTATAATAGTTAACGTGAAACAAGTTAGGCTACCGATATGCATCTTGATCTTGATTATGTTTTACTAATAACTCATCCTTCCAAGGTCCAACAATCAATGAGGACGCACTACAGGATGCGCTGGCTAGGCCGACGGCTGAAAGCCCTCGGCGTAGGCAGCTAGACCGTCGGCCTACGCTACGCCGAGGGCTGCCGTCGGCGTAGCCTCCTCGGCGAACCTCTCCCTCGGCGGAGCCAAAAAAGCCGTCGGCGTATGGTCTAGCCCTCGGTGTAAGCTTTGCCGACGGCCGTCGCAGGCCCCTCGGCGTAGTAGCCGTCGGCGAAAGACGAGCCCGTCGTTACACCGGCTGCTAACAGCGCAGTGGGTACGCCGACGGCATGGCCCTCGGCGCAGCGTCGGCATGTGGCAGACTGTGGGCGCCCCAGGCAGGCAGCTGGACCGACGGCCGCGGCCCTCGGCGTAGGCCTAGGCATACGCCGACGGTTAGGCCCTCGGCATAGCTGTAGCACGTGGCAGGCGCTGACCGTGTCAGGCAGACAGCTACGCCGACGGTTAGGCCCTCGGCGTATCGTGTACCATTTGGCACAGAGGAGGTACTACGCCGACGGCATGGCCCTCGGCGTAGGCCCAGCCTAGAATTTTTTTTTCCTATTTCGCTGCAGTTTTATTTCTTGCAATATTATTCGCAGCAATATTGAACATGTATTTCACAAAAATTCAAATAAAATCACATCATTCATACATGTATCAAACAAGATCACATCATTCAAACATGTATCAACAGGATCACATCATTCATACATGTATCAACATGATCACATTATTCATACATGTATCAACATCGTCACACATGCATAGACAATAAAACCCTACAACTCTGGAGGAGACGGGGTGTACCCGAGATCTCCCCTGGTGAAAAGAGGCGACCTCTGGCGAGGGTGGCGTCCAGTAGAAGCAGCAGAAGAACCATCTCGCGAGGTAGTAGGAGAAGTGTAGGAGTGAGGATTGGGAGAACCACCAGCAGAATGGCCAGGAGAAGGACCATTGTCATGAAGCGGTGTGATCTGACGCCCATCTGGCGAGGCATGGCTAAAGTGCTGGTTCCCAGAAGCTTCCGTTCCCTACATGTTGCCTACATGTTAGCAACTTGCGAGGCAAAGTAAAGCGATAACCAGTGGGCTAGCAAAGAACTTACCGGTGTCGATGCGTAGTATGTCCTAGCGAAACTGTCCCTCGATGGCATGCATGGCGGCTGCCCCGGCATGGGAGGCACAGGCCCTAAATCCGTATTCTGTCCAGTTTGAATATTCATCAACATCGCCTGCAAGATAGTTTAGATGTCAGGCCGTAATACAACAAACTAGGGGAAGTGGGACTTGTATCTTTTGCAAAAATAAAGGTTCAAACTTACATTTACGTATTGCATGTAGATCGCATTCGCCTCCTGATACTGCCAAAAGGCCACCTGATATTCATCATGAGCGGCATCGTAGGCCGCCTCGAACTCAGGCTACAATTTCAAATACAAGGAATATCGTCAGCAGTTAGCCATGCAGAAACAAAAGTCATAAAGATGATGAAAATAAGTAAAACTTACATCATCTCTGGAGGTGGATCGACGAGGCTGGCTACGAGGCGGGATAGGGGGGTCATCGGCAGGGTGGGTAGCCTTGAGACGCGTGAAGCTCGTGGTGAGGGTAGGCTTGACCTTCTTATTCAGAATCTTGAGACGTCCATGCTGCAATCCGTGCCCCGACAGGACCAACGACTCCTCGTCGATCTCCGCGTGAATGGGGTCATCCACATGGGGGTGACGAGCCTTCACCATCGTGATGTAGTCCGCCAAGTTGTTCTGGGAAGTGCCGTAGTACTCGGGTAACGAGGGCTGAGGCTGCGAGGTATCAGGCTTCTTTCGCCGCATCATCTCATAGACGGCGACGTCATGAATCACCTCCCCGGGTTGTGCCTCGGCCACCTGCATCGCGGAAAGAAATATTATGCATATGAAGTACGAACATGACAAGAAATAAATGCAGGTCGTTCCATGTATATACATACCACCTTCCCCTTGAAGCGGTCAAAGTTGCGGTTTCCCGCGCAGTGTGTTCCACCATCGCCTCGGTTCTCCGCGTTCCGCCTCAACAAGGCTGCAAACTCTTCGTCTTCACTGAGCCACCTCGTCCTAACCAGCTCCTCCCATGCGAGTCGATGCGGCTCAGCCCAATCGGGGACAACCTGAAAATGCAATACTCAACTCCAGACAATGCAATGGCAACTTAGCAGCAATGTAGAATCTCATTGACATTTTACTCACCGACATATACTCTTCTGGCGTCATCGAGTACTCAGGTTTAGACTTCTTACCGACAATGTCTTCCTTCCTGATCCTCACGCCCCTGTCGACCCAGAAGTGACTAGCGGCCGTGACCTTCTAGTTGCACCACACCTGGGGTGTCAACTTCACACAAGCCCCAAGCAAAGTCCTGTCCGCCTTCTCGTGGTCCTCCTCAGCCACACGATAAAAGCACTTCAATCATGCATAAAAAACAATTGTAAGAGTAATGAGTTAGCACAGTGAGGTCATCAAGTATTAACTCGAGAAATATGCCTTACCCAAAACTTGGTGATGACAGCATCAGCAGCTGTGCGAAATCCCGGGATACGAGTAGTCTGGTAGTCCGCCCAAGTAGTAGCTAGCCTCCTGACACCATCGGGGGAAATGTGATATCCCGGCCAGAACTTCCTAATCAGAGCTCCAACCAGGCTGTTAGGAAGGCGAGGCTTGTTCCCCGGAGGAAATGTCCAATTGCTGCACAATAATAAACATTAGTACACATGCCAAATTATTTATGACCAATATGAAATTACATGTTTTAAATTGCAAAATTAGTACACTTACTCAAGGCCATCTGGAATAATAAGGGCTTTCGCCTCCTGGGTCCTAGGCTCTAACCTCTCCTCAGGGACTCCCGATTCCCCACGATTCCGCAATTTCTTCGGCGGCACCAACTCGTAGCTAGTGTGAGCCTCCGCCTCCGCCTTGTCTCTAGACTCTGTCTCGGTCTCCGCCTCCCTCTCGGTCTCTGGCTCCGCCTCGTCCCCAAAAGGCTGCTCTGTCAGGAAGAACTGAGGAGCCACGTCGCCAGAAGCGGAGGGTGGTGGGTCAAAGTCCACGCCTCCTCCCCTGCCACCTCGTCCTCGTCCTCCTCCTCGACCTCGACCTCGTCCTCCTCCCGCACCAGCAAGATCGGGGTAACGCGGATTGGGATTTGGCTGTCTCCCACTCTGTGTAGCTTTTTTCTTGCGCTGTTTCAGCGCATTAAGCAAGGACGAAGAGCTTGCCTTGCCGCTGCTCATATTTTTCAATCACCTGCATTGAATAAGAGAAAACAGTTAAGCACAAAGACATAATAAAATGTATACACAAAGCATAAAGGCATAATGCAATTAAGAAAACAATTAAGCACAAAGACATAATAAATACTTACTATCATTCTGATTCTCATTCCCATTCTCATTCTCACTATCACTATCACTATCTTTTGAGTAGAAAGCTGGATTCTCATCGAAGGGTGGAGGCTCATCATCGTTGTCATTCTCTGTATGAAACTTCTCGAGCATATCTATATCATGTAGATTCACCACTGACTCACCCCGAGTTTCTTCATCGTTCCCAAGGTCCTCAAGATCAACCGGTTCTAAATCAAAGTGCCCGACGTCCTCTTCCTCTTGATAAAAAATTCCCTCGTACATTACAGGGTTAATGTTGTTGTAATCGTCCTCGGAGGGAATCGGTGCCTGCACACTGGGCATGGCCACTTACCAGCTGTACACCATCCGCATGTTAGGGCGTACCCGGGCATGTCATGCATGGTATACTGCAACCAAACTTTCATCAGGAAGTTTCTCTTTGATGCTCGGTCGTATGTCAACGTCCCGTGTATCCAGGAGTGGTTCAAATCATCCACAATCGGTTGCATGTAGACACTCAAATTTTCCCCTAGGTACTCGGGCCCTGGAATGATCAACGACAGAAACATGGTCTTCCGTTGCATTAATACTCCGGGGGGGAGACTAAGCGGAATAACAAACACCGGCTAGCAGCTGTACACGGCCGTCGACAAACCATATGGGTTGAAGCCATCTGTTGATATCGCAATTCTGACATTCCGAGCCTCTTCTGCCCACCGGGGGTATTTGTCATCGAAGTTCTTCCATGCCTTACCATCAGACGGATGTCCCATCTTCTTTTGTCCGTGCTCGTCCTCATATCTCTTCCCCTTCTTGTGCCATGTCATCTGTTTGGCAGTCTCCTCGCTCAAGTAAAGCCGATGGATTCTTTTTATGAATGGGAGATACCGAAGAATCTTTAAAGCGACATTCGACTGCCTCATCTGACCATCCTTTCCCTTTACCTCATCATACCTAGAGGCCCCACAAATGGAGCAGTACTTGTCATCCGCAAACTGTTTCCAAAACAAAAGGCAACCTTTTGGACAACAATCTATCTTTTCATAATCCATGTTCAGCTCCTTCATGAGTTTCTTTGTTTCGTAAAAGGTTTTAGGCAGACAATGCCCTTCGGGCAACATGTTACCACATGTTCTCAGATTAGCTTCAAAGTGAGAACGGGTGGCGGAGTACTAGCACTTGTCGGCTAGACACTGAGTGATGGCATCGAGCTGAGAAATCTTTGCACCCTCGTATAGAGGCCTCTTAGCTGCGGCCATCATATCAAGGAAGGCCTTCGCGGTTGGCTCCGGTTCCTCTGGTTCTAGCGGTTCCTCTGGTTCTGGTGGTTCCTCTGGTTCTGGTGGTTTCTCCCGTCGAGGTGGCGAATCCGGCTGGTCAGAATCGATGAGATCATCTAGAAAGTTTCTAATCCCATCGTGCTCATTGCCATTGAGCCGCTGACGCATCACCTCACCCCCGTCACGTTCGTACCGAGCAAAGTCGACTTGCGTGACATAGTTAGACATGTACCCATATTGCAGAAGGTGTTTATACATGTCATCCTTTCCCTGACGATGACGCTTAGTGCAATGAGCGCAGGGACAAAGTGCCCGAACCATTGCCTTCGAACCACGCACTAACTCATTCACTAACAAATGAGTGTTCCATACCCAATCGTCTGTTTTATTAGTCGCACTAATACGGCCACTGTACATCCATCCATTATCAGCCATCCTCTTCTGCTTTGTTAGGATCCAAACAACAAATATAACATTTTATACCAAACAGGAGATTAAATGCTTCATGTTTTTACGCATTCATCAACCTACATGTCTAATAGGAAAAGAGGGTCCTAACCAGCCGCCGGATCCGTAGATTGGGTAAGTTCTCCCTGGCTCTACCCCGATCCGAGCAGAATTTCGGCAGCACCTCCCTACTGCTCTCCCGATACACGTCTCGACAAAAATCCAAGAGGATGTGCATCCGGAGAACAACAAGGAGGCGTCACCGAAATCCTGTCTCGAATCGAGGTAGAGCCAGGGAGAACCATACCCAACTACGAATCCGCCGACTGCCCGATAAAAGCCGTAAGCCTTACGGTTCAAAATATGCGAGACCACTAATGCATATTAAGTCGCGTAACGCTTACGGTCGGGATGACGCCTAGGTGACGCGACAGACTTGGTGATCTAGACACGAAAATAAACCTAGGTACAAGAGAGGCGAGCAAATTCTCACCCTCGAAGCGCGATCAAATCGTCAAAGATGATCCGGGACCCTGCCGTCGAAACACCCCCTGCTTACCCTCCGGTAGCTGCAAAAACATGAACAAATGGTTAAATATACTAAATTCTACTCCTATTTCTAGCATATCTAATTCTACTCCTATTTCTAGCATTTCTAATTCTACTCCAATTTCTAGCATATCTAATTCTACTCCTATTTCTAGCATTTCTAATTCTACTCCTATTTCTACTAACATACCACAAATTACTATTTATACAAACTACTAGCAAACTCCTATTCTAGCATTTCTACTCACATACTAGCAAACACCTATTTCCACTTCTAGTCCAGGAGCCTCCACGCCTCTCTCGGAAAAATACTGCCTAGCATCATGAAACTAATAACCTCAACAAAAATATCACAAACTTTTTGCTACGTTCCTGGCGGTCGGAGGCACTCGAGCTCGGAGACGAGGGAGGCGGCGCCGGGGACGAGGGAGGCAGGCGGACACGCGAGCTCCTGGCGGTGGCGGCTACGCGGCCCAGCTCTGGAACGAGGAGGAGGCAGTGGCCAGGTCGAGGGCGCGCGCAGGTTGGGGTGGGGCTCTAGGAGGAGGAGGGGCGGCGGGGTCGGGAGGAGGGGCGGGGGGGGGCAGGCAGGGTCGGGAGGAGGAGGGGCGGCGGGTCGGGAGGAGGAGGGGCGGCAGCAGGGTCGGGAGGAGGAGGGGCGGAGGCAGCGGGGAGCAGCGGCTGGTGGCGGCGGGGTCGGGAGGAGGAGGGGTGGCGGCAGGGTCGGGAGGAGGAGGCGTGGCGGCGGGGTCGGGAGGAGGAGGGGTGGAGACGGGGTCGGGAGGAGGAGGGGCAGCGGCGGTGGGGAGCAGCGGCTGGTGGCGACGGGGTCGGGGGCGGGTTGAGTGGCGGCGGGGTCGGGGGCGGGTTGGGGATAGGGTAGCAGGTGAGTGGCCCAGGTGGCCCGCGGGAAAAAAGGATAACGCTACGCCGACGGCCAGGATACGCCGAGGGCTGCCGTCGGTGTAGCTAGGTTTTTTTTATTTTCTAGTATTAGTATATACTTTATATTTTTTATATTATTACTATACTATATTATATTATTACTATATTATTACTATATATGGGCATGATCTGTGGGCCTCGGATCGTCTACCCCCATAGACGTTCCTCTGACAGGGGTAACCTGGCGTAGCTCTCTCTTGTTTTGTGTTTGTTTAGGTCATATGATGATGTAAAACCATGTTGGTTCACAAGGTGCGGCAGTATCCTACCCGGTTTCACCGGAACAGGGAGTTTCCCCCTTATATAAGTCCAGGACCTTCCCTTTTAGGTTACAGCGCATGCATGCGAAGGGGGACACATTCATGCAACCCGGGGACTAGGTTTTGCATGTTTCAACACAACACCACACCTCCATGCATGTGCAAGGGCCACATGCAAGTTCTTGAGGGTTTCCTACGACCCGGAGCGCGGTTTGCCACGGAACCCTGATCTGTGGGCCTCGGATCGTCTACCCCCCATAGACGTTCCTCTGACAGGGGTAGCCCGGCGTAGCTCTCTCTTGTTTTGTGTTTGTTTAGGTCATATGATGATGTAAAACCATGTTGGTTCACAAGGTGCGGCAGTATCCTACCCGGTTTCACCGGAACAGGGAGTTTCCCCCTTATATAAGTCCAGGACCTTCCCTTTTAGGTTACAGCGCATGCATGCGAAGAGGGACACATTCATGCAACCCGGGGACTAGGTTTTGCATGTTTCAACACAACACCACACCTCCATGCATGTGCAAGGGCCACATGCAAGTTCTTGAGGGTTTCCTACGACCCGGAGCACGGTTTGCCGTGGAACCCTGATCTATGGGCCTCGGATCGTCTACCCCCCATAGACGTTCCTCTGACAGGGGTATCCCGGCGTACCTCTCTCTTGTTTTGTGTTTGTTTAGGTCATATGATGATGTAAAACCATGTTGGTTCACAAGGTGCGGCAGTATCCTACCCGGTTTCACCGGAACAGGGAGTTTCCCCCTTATATAAGTCCAGGACCTTCCCTTTTAGGTTACAGCGGATGCATGCGAAGGGGGACACATTCATGCAACCCGGGGACTAGTTTTTGCATGTTTCAACACAAAACCACACCTTCATGCATGTGCAAGGGCCACATGCAAGTTCTTGAGGGTTTCCTACGACCCGGAGCGCGGTTTGCCGCGGAACCCTGATCTGTGGGCCTCGGATCGTCTACCCCCCATAGACGTTCCTCTGACAAGGGTAGCCCAGCGTAGCTCTATCTTGTTTTGTGTTTTTTAGGTCATATGATGATGTAAAACCATGTTGGTTCACAAGGTGCGGCAGTATCCTACCCGGTTTCACCGGAACGGGGAGTTTCCCCCTTATATAAGTCCAGGACCTTTCCTTTTAAGTTACAGTGCATGCATGCGGAGGGGGACACATTCATGCAACCCGGGGACTATGTTTTGCATGTTTCAACACAACACCACACCTCCATGCATGTGCAAGGGCCACACGCAAGTTCTTGAGGGTTTCCTACGACCCGGAGCGCGGTTTGCCATGGAACCCTGATCTGTGGGCCTCGGATCGTCTACCCCCCATAGACGTTCCTCTGACAGGGGAAGCCCGGCGTAGCTCTCTCTTGTTTTGTGTTTGTTTAGGTCATATGATGATGTAAAACCATGTTGGTTCACAAGGTGCGGCAGTATCCTACCCGGTTTCACCGGAACAGGGAGTTTCCCCCTTATATAAGTCCAGGACCTTCCCTTTTAGGTTACAACGCATGCATGCGAAGGGGGACACATTCATGCAACCCGGGGACTAGGTTTTGCATGTTTCAACACAACACCACACCTCCATGCATGTGCAAGGGCCACATGCAAGTTCTTGAGGGTTTCCTACGACCCGGAGCGCGGTTTGCCACGGAACCCTGATCTATGGGCCTCGGATCGTCTACCCCCCATAGACGTTCCTCTGACAGGGGTAGCCTGGCGTACCTCTCTCTTGTTTTGTGTTTGTTTAGGTCATATGATGATGTAAAACCATGTTGGTTCACAAGGTGCGGCAATATCCTACCCGGATTCACCGGAACAGGGAGTTTCCCCCTTATATAAGTCCAGGACCTTCCCTTTTAGGTTACAGCGCATGCATGCGAAGGGGGACACATTCATGCAACCCGGGGACTAGGTTTTGCATGTTTCAACACAACACCACACCTCCATGCATGTGCAAGGGCCACATGCAAGTTCTTGAGGGTTTCCTATGACCCGGAGCGCGGTTTGCCGCGGAACCCTGATCTGTGGGCCTCGGATCGTCTACCCCCCATAGACGTTCCTCTGACAGGGGTAGCCCGGCGTAGCTCTCTCTTGTTTTGTGTTTGTTTAGGTCATATGATGATGTAAAACCATGTTGGTTCACAAGGTGCGGCAGTATCCTACCCGGTTTCACCGGAACGGGGAGTTTCCCCCTTATATAAGTCCAGGACCTTCCCTTTTAGGTTACAGCGCATGCATGGGAAAGGGGACACATTCATGCAACCCGGGGACTAGGTTTTGCATGTTTCAACACAACACCACACCTCCATGCATGTGCAAGGGCCACATGCAAGTTCTTGAGGGTTTCCTACGACTCGAAGCGCGGTTTACCGCGGAACCCTGATCTGTGGGCCTCGGATCGTCTACCCCCCATAGACGTTCCTCTGACAGGGGTAGCCCGGCGTAGCTCTCTCTTGTTTTGTGTTTGTTTAGGTCATATGATGATGTAAAACCATGTTGGTTCACAAGGTGCGGCAGTATCCTACCCGGTTTCACCGGAACAGGGAGTTTCCTCCTTATATAAGTCCAGGACCTTCCCTTTTAGGTTACAGCGCATGCATGCGAAGGGGGACACATTCATGCAACCCGGGGACTAGGTTTTGCATGTTTCAACACAACACCACACCTCCATGCATGTGCAAGGGCCACATGCAAGTTCTTGAGGGTTTCCTACGACCCGGAGCGCGGTTTGCCGCGGAACCCTGATCTGTGGGCCTCGGATCGTCTACCCCCCATAGACGTTCCTCTGACAGGGGTAGCCCGGCGTAGCTCTCTCTTGTTTTGTGTTTGTTTAGGTCATATGATGATGTAAAACCATGTTGGTTCACAAGGTGCGGCAGTATCCTACCCGGTTTCACCGGAACGGGGAGTTTCCCCCTTATATAAGTCCAGGACCTTCCCTTTTAGGTTACAGCGCATGCATGCGAAGGGGGACACATTCATGCAACCCGGGGACTAGGTTTTGCATGTTTCAACACAACACCACACCTCCATGCATGTGCAAGGGCCACATGCAAGTTCTTGAGGGTTTCCTACGACTCGAAGCGCGGTTTACCGCGGAACCCTGATCTGTGGGCCTCGGATCGTCTACCCCCCATAGACGTTCCTCTGACAGGGGTAGCCCGGCGTAGCTCTCTCTTGTTTTGTGTTTGTTTAGGTCATATGATGATGTAAAACCATGTTGGTTCACAAGGTGCGGCAGTATCCTACCCGGTTTCACCGGAACGGGGAGTTTACCCCTTATATAAGTCCAGGACCTTCCCTTTTAGGTTACAGCGCATGCATGCGAAGGGGGACACATTCATGCAACCCGGGGACTAGGTTTTGCATGTTTCAACACAACACCACACCTCCATGCATGTGCAAGGGCCACATGCAAGTTCTTGAGGGTTTCCTACGACTCGAAGCGCGGTTTACCGCGGAACCCTGATCTGTGGGCCTCGGATCGTCTACCCCCCATAGACGTTCCTCTGACAGGGGTAGCCCGGCGTAGCTCTCTCTTGTTTTGTGTTTGTTTAGGTCATATGATGATGTAAAACCATGTTGGTTCACAAGGTGCGGCAGTATCCTACCCGGTTTCACCGGAACAGGGAGTTTCCTCCTTATATAAGTCCAGGACCTTCCCTTTTAGGTTACAGCGCATGCATGCGAAGGGGGACACATTCATGCAACCCGGGGACTAGGTTTTGCATGTTTCAACACAACACCACACCTCCATGCATGTGCAAGGGCCACATGCAAGTTCTTGAGGGTTTCCTATGACCCGGAGCGCGGTTTGCCGCGGAACCCTGATCTGTGGGCCTCGGATCGTCTACCCCCCATAGACGTTCCTCTGACAGGGGTAGCCCGGCGTAGCTCTCTCTTGTTTTGTGTTTGTTTAGGTCATATGATGATGTAAAACCATGTTGGTTCACAAGGTGCGGCAGTATCCTACCCGGTTTCACCGGAACGGGGAGTTTCCCCCTTATATAAGTCCAGGACCTTCCCTTTTAGGTTACAACGCATGCATGCGAAGGGGGACACATTCATGCAACCCGGGGACTAGGTTTTGCATGTGTCAACACAACACCACACCTCCATGCATGTGCAAGGGCCACATGCAAGTTCTTGAGGGTTTCCTACGACCCGAAGCGCGGTTTGGCGCGGAACCCTGATCTGTGGGCCTCGGATCGTCTACCCCCTAGTGATAAGGATTGAATCTCTGAACAACTTCACTAAAAGTGTGATATATAAATTTCACACACATGTGATAATAACACTTACAAACATGCAAATTTCTCAAGGTGTGAGAAGATTCGACATTTTATGTGGGCGTGGAGACTATTATTTGGAGGCTACGAATCCGTCGATTTGATATAATAGAACCTAAATAATTGATACTAATAAATAAATACAAATATAAAATAAATTTATAATTGGGTGGAAAAAATAAATAAAAATGTACGGCGGTACGCCGACGGTGACCCTCGGCGTATGAATAAAAAAACGTACGGCGGTACGCCGACAGTCACCCTCGGCGTATTGATGACGCCGTTAGGGATCCGTCCCAGCCAGTCCGGCAAGTGCCACGCGGACACCCCGTACGCCGAAGGCCTACGTACGCCGAGGGCCACCGTCGGCGTATCGGTGGCTACGCCGACGGAGAGGCTACGCCGAGGGCTCGGAAGCGGGGCTGGCCTGGCCCGGTGCTACGCCGACGGCCCCGACAATTGGCCGTCGGCGCACCGCGCCATTCCTGTAGTGACGGCTGCGAGTGGGGAATACATTTTCTTGACTGGTCTTCCCTATGATGGCAGGAAATGAGTTCATTTTATTTATCAAGTCACATGTTTACAAGTTATTTTCGTGTAAATGGTTAAACTGAAAATGTCACGGTTCTGAATTATCTGTTCTGTAATTTTCTCAAGCCTATCATTATTTTAGCCGAAACATGGTTGTATTTTTTGTTGTGTTAGAATGCTAGATATTATTTTTCAGGAGGTCATAAACAATAATATTTCATTCATGTTCTCGAGGAACTATGTGTCATTTATATGTTTCATGGTACATATGCTAGGTTTTAAATAAAAATAATGTCAGTTATAGAGTTTTAGCATGATATTTTCTCCTTTGAGGTTCCTTGCCTGCTCCCTCATGTGTGCCTTTTTCTTTGCTTTATGAATCACGCTAGTTTATAGTATATACTTGTTTTTATCTATATGCTAGTGTGGTGTCCTTAGAAGGAGAACAAAAGATTTTATGATTGTTTACAGCCTTGCTCAAAGGACGTTCATGATTAATTTTTTGTCCAACTTATGTCTAATCATTTAATGCATACAAGTTCTGTCCAATTTATGTAATAACCATTTAATTCATACAAGTTATGTCTATAAGGAGGCAGGTGACAATGCACGGCCATGCCTCCGGCTGCACTTGTAGAGCCTCTGTAGCTACCATGAAGAATTGTTGTAGGCGAGAGTTATTACCTCTTAATTTTTTGATTAGCTAGGCCTAGATATTTTTCTAGATTTTTGCTTGTTTGTTTTTGTCCTTTGCACTCAGTTGTATTATGTGTCATCTAGAAGTTTTCTCTCTAATACAAATACTCCTTTTTTTATCTATATGCCAGTGTGGTGTCCTTTGAAGGAGAACAAAAGATTTTATGATTGTCTACGGCCTTGCTCAAAGGACGTCCATGCTTAATTTTCTGTCCAATTTATGTCTAATCATTTAATTCATACTACAAGTTCCGTCCAATTTTCTTAATGTATGCACAGTAATAATATCCCTATGAATTTTAAATGTTATTACAATTCTAAATTTATATAGTTTATATTCTTAAAAAGGATGGACGCGACAATGTGCACCATTGTGGTCTAGTTGTATTTGTAATGTACATCTGTGTATGTTTTGTTCTTTGATTTGTATAGATTTTTCAAAACCTTGTTTGGCCTATTGGGCTTCTAATATACACCATTTTCACATTTTGAATGTGCAATCTTTGTACATGTAGGGCGCAAATGTCTTTTTAAATTATTTTTACACATGTATATATGTGACTTCTTTTTCAAGTTTGTTTTGCATGTAAAATTCATATTCTTATTTTTTTGAATGTTGTACCTTTAATATACAGTATTCTGTAGATTTTGAAAACGCGCAACCTATGTATTTGTAATATGCAATTCACTTTTTGTGCTATTGAATAATAGTTTTCCATCCATATTATTTCGACCTTCATTTGGTCGAATGTTTTTCTTTTACATCTGTCAACGACTTGTGAATTTCAGTGGACTCCTGTGTAGATGGACTGTATTTTATTAGAACTATCTCTTTATTCGTTTTTTTATCATGCGTACTTTATTAACCTTAGGAGGTACAAATAGTACATCATTAGGATTGTCTAGCCAGACACTAGGACAAATAGCTCTGCAAGAATTCTTCATATGCAAGTAGCTCTGCAAGTGGGAACAATTAGCCCCCGATCACAACTATTACCTTCTTCCCAAATTAATAGATTCAACTTTGTCTATAATTCTAGATACGTACGCATGTATTGGGACACTAAAATTTGTTTAAATACACGTATATTTACACAGAGTTGAGTCAGTTAATTTGGAATTGAGGAAATACAGACTATCTTAGTCCTCGTACTAGAGTTTTTTTCCTTCAATGTGGGCAATCCATTATTAAGTCTTATACGGAGTAGATAAGATCAGACCGTGTGACTCGTTCGTGTGTGACCAGATCTTGATGCATGCAGTTCAGTTTAATATGGAAGGTCAAAGTAATTCCTTCCGTTGCTAACCGATTAGAATATGCACATATATGACCATAGGAGGAACAATTTTGAGGAAGACCATAGGAGGAACAAAAAATTACATTAGTAGGATTGTCAAGCCAAGACACTAGGATATCATTCATTGGTGGTATCAAGTCTTCATGTGCAAATAGCTCTGAAAGTGGGGGCAGTTAGCCCCTAATAACAAGTAGTACGTACAAACTATCATTCCTCGTACTAGAGTTGTTTCCGTCAATATGGGTTATAAATTAGGACTTACAGATTATTCCTAGTTCACACCGTGTGACGCGTTCATCTGTGACCGGATCTAGCTGCATGCTGCTCCGGTTAATATGAAAGGTCGAGGTGATTTTTTTCACTAGTAGAAAACGGACCTTTGGTCCAGGGATATTAGTCTCGATTTTGCTACAAATCGGGACTAATGCCCCGGTCCCAACGGCTAGATCTGGCCCCAGGGGGTGGCAGGCACTAGTCCCGGTTCGAACGGGACCTTTAGTCCCGGTTCGTATAATAAACCGGGACTAAAGGATTTTAGGCAGGCTGGTCGAGCGCCAGACCTTTTAGTCCCGGTTTGTTATACGACCCGGGGCTAAAGATGGACCTTTAGTCCTGGTTCTAGACACGAACCGAGACTAAAGGTCTAGCTATATCTTCTTCCCCCACCTGCCCGAGCTACCATTTCAAGCTGGTGACTCTCCTCTCTCTTTCTTTCTTCAAGCTCGAGTTCATGCCCTTTTTTTCTCAAGATTTGTCTATATTTTGTGGTGCCCCATCTATCCAAAGGTTCTAAAAGGTGAGCAACTTCATCCTTTGAACTCGCATTGCTATATTAGCTCATTTCTTGCTATATCTTATAGATGGATTTGTGGATTTAGTTTGGTAGTAATTTTTGCAATGATAACACAAGATCGATGTTTAGATTCTATCTATCTTGTATTAATGTAAGGAACTCTAAGGTAAATATCACAATATGTGGATTCTATCTATATATATCTTGTTTTGGCATATAGTCTCGAAATTTGATTTTAGAAGCACACACATGCGTGAGTTCATTATTCTAACTAGCTGGGCAAAATATCCTTCTTTGTCTACATGCGTTCAACAAACTGAAAAAAATTGTAACAAAGATATGGTTAATTCATAAAAGCTTGATAAGAAGACATCATAGTACATATTCGAGAAGCTCCTCTATGGCGAGCTCCTTAAAGATGTCTGGGGATAGGATCCTAAGACATCTTCGAGAGAAGCTCCCCCGTAGTGGTGTCCCTCTCGCACCATCTTGGAGTTAATAACTTCTCTAGCTTTAGATTAATACGCCGGATAACTAAAACAATTCACATATTAGGGAGTGCCTCTATGGCGAGCTCCTCGAAGATGTCTGAGGATGGGATCCTAAGATATCTTCGAGAAGCTCTGCCGTAGTGATGTCCCTGCTCTCGCACACCATCTTTCTGTTTATATCTTTTCTAGCTAGATTAGTATCCTAGTGGAGCTAACTAATTTCACATATTAGAGAGTGCCTCTACGGCGAGCTCCTCGAAGATGTCTGAGGACGAGGTCCTAAGACATCTTCGAGAAGCTCCGCCGTAGTGGTGTCCCAGGTCTCGCACACTATCTTGCAGTTCTTCACAAGAATGCATACATATTTATAGATTAAGCAGCACAACATAGTGTCGGGCACTGATGACATAATGTCGACACACTCACCCCTGGCGTAGTGCTGCCATCCACACAAAATAGTGTCGTCATTTAATTTACTGGCTTAGTGCTGCCCACTGAGGACATAGTGTCGACATGTTGTCTCCACATCCACATTTAGTCCCGGTTGGTGCCTCCAACCGGGACTAAAGGTTCATCATATCTTTAGTCCCGGTTGCTGGCTTTAATTTTGTTTTTTAGATTAGTAATAATTCATTATGATTATGTTTGATATACTTAATTAATTATATAATGCAGATGAGCCGGCAATGGATGTACGCTGACCGACTCTCTAGCGAGTTCATTAAAGGCGTGCATTCTTTTCTCCTTGTGGCCGAGGCAAACAAGCGGAATGGTTTTATGTCTTGTCCATGTGGTGTCTGTCGGAATCATAAGGAATACTCTTCCTCAAGAGTCCTTCACAGCCACCTGTTTCGGTCCGGTTTCATGACCGGCTATAATTGTTGAACCAAGCACGGAGAAAGAGGGGTTATGATGGAAGACAACAAAGAAGAAGAGAATGATAATGACTACCCTACTATGTCCCCTGAATATGATGGTACTACAATGGAAGACATTGATGAAGAAAAAGATGAAGAACGGGCATCAGATCTGCCCGATGATGATCTTAGTCGGGCCATTGCTGATGCCCAGGAAGAATGCGTAACTGAAAGGCAGAGGTTGAAGTTCAAGAAGATGTTAGAGGATCACAACAAATTGTTGTACCCAAATTGTAAAGATGGGCACAAAAAACTGGGTAGCACATTGGAATTGCTGCAATGGAAGACAGAGAACGGTGTGACTGACAAAGGATTTGAAAAGTTGCTGAAAATAATGAAGACATTGCTTCCAAAGGATAACAAACTGCCCGCCAGTACCTACGAAGCAAAGAAGGTTGTCTGCCCTCTAGGATTAGAGGTGTAGAAGATACATGCATGCATTAATGACTGCATCCTCTACCGCAGCGAGGAGTACGACAATTTGGATGCATGCCCAGTATGCACTGCATTATGGTATAAGATAAGACGATATGACCCTGGTAATGTTGAGGGCGAGCGCCACATGAAGAGGGTTCCTGCCAAGGTGATGTGGTATGCTCCTATAATACCACGGTTGAAACGTTTGTTCGGGAACAAAGAGCATGCCAAGTTGTTGCGATGGCACATGGAAGACCGTAAGAAAGACGAGATGTTGAGACACCCCACTAATGGGTCGTAGTGGAGAAAAATCGAGAGAAAGTTTCCGGACTTTGCAGGTGATGCGAGGAACTTATGGTTTGGTCTAAGTACAGATAGAATGAATCCTTTTGGGGAGCAGAGCTGCAGTCATAGCACCTGGCCTGTGACTCTGTGTATCTATAACCTTCCTCCTTGGTTGTGCATGAAGCAGAAGTTCATTATGATGTCAGTGCTCATCCAAGGCCCGAAGCAACCCGACAACGACATTGATGTGTACCTAAGGCCATTAGTTGAAGAACTCTTATAGTTGTGGCATGGACAAGGTGTACGTGTGTGGGATGAGAACAAGCAGGAGGAATTTGACCTACGAGCGTTGTTGTTCATAACAATCAATGATTGGCCTACTCTTAGTAACATTTCAGGACAGACAAACAAGGGATAGAATGCATGCACACATTGTTTAAACGAGACTGAAAATATATATTTGGACAAATGTAAGAAGAATGTGTACCCGGGGAATCGTCGTTTTCTTCCATCCACGCACACCTTAAGAAAGAAAGGTAAGCATTTCAATGGTGAGACAGACAGACGGTGTAAGCCTATCCGCCGTACTGGTGATGATGTATTTGATATGGTGAAGGATTTAAAAGTAATCTTTGGAAAGGGTCCTGGTAGACAATATATTACGAAGGACGATGTCAGACACACACCCATGTGGAAAAAGAAATCTATATTTTGGGAGCTACCCTATTGGAAAGTCCTAGAGGTCCACTCTGCAATTGACGTGATGCACCTGACGAAGAATCTTTGCGTGTGATACGTCCAAAACGTATCTACTTTCCCGAACACTTTTGCTATTGTTTTTCCTCTATACTTGTGTGGTTTGGATGCAACTAATGCGGACTAACGCTGTTTTCAGCAGAATTGCCTTGGTGTCTACTTTTTATGCAGAAAATCAACTATCAGGAAAAATCCGAGAAAATATGCCAAAAATCCTATTTCACCCGAAGACTCCAGGAGCCAGAATACGAGACGGAGAAGAGCCAGGGGGTGGCCACACCACCTGGTGGCGCAAGCCAGGCTAGGCCGCGCCAGGGGGTGGTGTGGGCCCCCCAGGCACCCCCTCGACCTCTCTCTTCGCCTATAAGGAGCCTTCTGACCTAAAAACTTCATGGGGGTCGACGTTTTTCAGAAGGAGTTCCGCTCCGCCGCCACCACCAGATTCCATGAAACAGCACCAGAAACTCCGTTCTGGCACCCTGCCGGGACGGGGAATTGGAGGAGATCATCGCCATCATCATCACCATCGCTTCTCCATCGACCATCCATGTTTCCCCCATCTATGAGTGAGTAATCCCCCGCTGTAGGCTATGGTGATGGTAGGGATTGGATGAGATCGTTCATGTAATGGCATCAGATTGTTAGGGCATGGTGCCTAGTATCTTTTATTAGTGCTTAATGACTTTGTTGCGACTTGTTGTGCTTAATGCTTGTCACTAGGGCCCGAGTGCCATGATCTCAGATCTGAACATGTTATTGATTCATTATGATAGTATTGTTCTTGGTCTTATCTGCAAGTTGTATACACACGTTGTTGTCCGGAACCTATGGCCCCGAAGTGACAGAAATCGGGATACCGGAAGGGAAAGGCTTTGATGTGAGGATCACATGTGTTCACTGAGTGTTAATGCTTTGCTCCGGTGCTCTATTAAAAGGAGCACCTTAATTGCCAGTAGTTCCCTAGAGGCCCCGCTGTAAACGGGCTGGCAGGACAAAAGATGTTGTGCAAGTTCTCATTGCGAGCACGTATAACTATATATGGAACACATGCCTAGGATTGTCTAGTACTTGGATGCTTTATCTTATTTATCTGCAATTGCCCTTTGTTCTGATTGCCATGTGAATTGTCTTGTCCATGCAACGCCCGTCCATCCATCCCTATGACTACCGCACTCGAATCCCACTGTTACTGCTTTTGTTACTACTGTCTTTGCTTTGCTACTGTTGTTACCCCCTCGGCCTCTCCTTCCGCCTATATATTGCCCTCGAGACGAAAACCCTAAGTACCCGATCAAAAATCCACGAAAGAGTCTATAGCCGCCGTCATCTCCATCCCTAGATCGGGAGGGATCTGAAGCTCTTCCCGGCACCCTGCTAGAGAGGGGAATTCACCCTGGAGGCCTTCTTCATCACCATGCAAGCCTCCGGTGTGATGCGTGAGTAGTTCATCCTTGGACTACGGATCCATGTAGTAGCTAGATGGTTGGTTTCTCCTCCTTTGTGCTTTCATGTTTAGATCTTGTGAGATCCGTTCATGATCAAGATCATATTTTTGTAATCCATACATGTTGTGTTTGCGGGGATCTGATGGATATTGAGATGCTATTTCAGATTGATTATTGATTCTATCATATCTTTGTTATTTGTGATCTTGCATGCTTTCCGTTGTTAGTAGCTATCTTGGCCAAGTAGATGCTAGCAACTCCAAGAGTTAGTATTTATGCTCGATAGTGGGTTCATGCCTCTAGTAATCTGGGGAAGTGACAGAAATCTCTAAGGTACTAGATGTGCTATTGCTACTAGGGAAAAACAACAATCCTTTGTTCATAGAACAATCGTATTGTTTACTTTACACGCAGTTCATAAATCAATAATCTGTTGCTTGCAACTTAATACTGGAGGGGGTTCGGATGATAACCTGAAGGTGGATTATTAGTCATAGATGCAGTTGGATGGCGGTCTATGTATTATGTTGTAATGCCCAATCAAGTCTCAAAGGAATCAAGATGATTAGTATATGCATGTATTGCTTTCTCGGTGTTTGTCAATTGCCCCGCTGTAATTTGCTCACCCAGCATGTTATCTATCTTAAGGAGAGCCACCTCTAGTGAACTATGGTCCCGGTCCTTTACTTTACATACAATCTATTTACTTTTTTTGTTTACTTTCTGCAAACTTTTACTTCTTTCCATTCGATACGTTTAATCCTTTGTTTTCCGCAAAACACGGTGAGATTGACAACCTCATCGCAAGTTGGGGACAAAGTTCTGTGGCTGTGTTGTGCAGGTCTCCACGTTGCTACTAGCACCGGTAGTGCGCCCTGCCAAGGCTCAGCTAGTAACACCTTTGGGGTGTTTCCTTGCTCATACTGGTTCGATTAAACCTTGGTTTCATAACTGAGGGAAAGTTGCTGCTGTGCTCATCATACCTTCCTCTTGGGGTTCCCAACAAGCTCTACATCAACCACGAGCCATCAACACTTTTCTGGGCGCCGTGCATTGAGCCATCAAGCATTTTTCTGGCGCCCTTGCCGGGGAGTCAAGTACATCTTCACAAGGGGAGTCCCTCATAACCAATATCTTTACTTTGTTGTTTTTTTGCTTAGTTTTCTTTTTGCTTTGTTTGCTTGTTTTGTTATTCAAAACACACACAAAAAATTAGTTTTACTAGTTTGCTTTCTTACTCAAAAACACAAAAAATTAAGTCCCCTTTAGTTGTCACCTCTTCCTTAGCTCACCATGTTGATCCCTACTTTCACCCTGAAAGACCTTTCAATTGGTAGTGGTTCTATAATTGGGAAAGATAATATTGAAGAATTCTTTAATCATGTTAGCAAACATGAAGATACTGAGGATAGATCCCTTGTAGAACCTGCTCCAAATTATGAGATTGCTGTAGCTTCTTTAATTCACATGTTAGAAGCTAGGTTTGTTAACCTCAACCCCTTAATGCAAGTAATGTTTCTTAATCTTAAAGAAATTGAGGATCCTGAAAAGAGGGATTTTATTCTATAAACTTTGTTTAAGGAGTTCTATGATGTTGCCAAGGAAGCTAGAAAAGTTTTTGAACGTTTCAATATGCTAGGCTCATGTGTAGATGTTGTTGGTACACGAGAAAAGATGAACAAAACCGAACCTAATGGGGAGGAACCTAAGATACTAATACCCTTTAAACTAGTAGCAATACATGATGCCATAGAAAAGAATCTTGATTGGATTGTTCCTGCAAACCCTTTTGATGAAAATAGTGAACCCAAGAGCATTGAGAGAGGATCCTCTAGAACTTACTTGGATGATATACCTTGCCTTGTTGAAAATATTTCTCGTATTGATCTTAATGCTCCTTCATTTGAGAACACTTGATTCTTTCTTTGCTTCTTATGCCTAACTTAAAGGCGTTAAAGAAAAGTACTTGTTGGGAGATAACCCAAGAGTTTTAGACGAGTCTTAGAAGTTATTACTTCAGTAATAACCGCTCCTTATCCTTTTTATTTGCTTTTTGTGTCAAGAGTAACCTCTAATGAGAGTGAAGTAATGATTGGGAAAGTTGCTGTCCCGAAACAGATTTTTGTGCTTCACCATACAAATTCCTGAGAGAGCTCTGTATGTCGGATTGAGCTGTAATTATTTGTGCTTCTGCCCCAGGTTGTTATCTAACTTTAGTTAGTTCAACACTTTTTGATTTGAGCAACAGAAGGTCTTCTAAAAAATTCGTCTTTACCTGCTGGTCTGTTTTGACAGATTTCTGCCATTTCTGCATTTGCTTCTTGTTGGTTCCTACTTGAGTTCTTTTGGGGAATTGAGCTTTTTGAGGGAATTGCTACAGTATCTAGTGTTATATTGGAAGTTTATTTGGTGTTAGAACCGAACCTTGAGACCTATTTATCTTGAGTGCAGTAATGTTGCTAATGAGATTGTGTGAAGTTTTGTATGAAGGAAAATTTTCAGGTGTATGGAAGGAATGAGTAATGAGATGAAGGATGTGTTGGAGATATGCCCAAGAGGCAATAATAAAAGTGGTTATTATTATATCTTTGTGTTTATGATGAATGTTTACATCCCATGCTATAATTGTATTATAAGGAAACACTGATACATGTGTGTTTTGTAAACATAAAAGAGTCCCTAGTAAGCCTCTTGTGGAACTAGCTTGTTGATTAAATGATGATCATGGTTTCCTAGTCATGGACATTGGATGTCATTAATAACAAGTTTATATCATTAGGAGAATGATGTGATGGACACACACCCATAGTAAGCGTAGCATAAGATCAAGTCATTAAGTTCATATTGCTGTAAGCTTTCAAATGCATAGTAACCTAATCCTTCGACCATGAGGTTATGTTAATCATCATCACCGGATGGTTACTTTGATGATATCAAACACCGCTTCGTAACTGGGTGGTTATAAAGGTGTCATTGGGTATTCTGAAAGTATGTGTTGAAGCGCATGGACCAAGATTGGGATTAGTCCATCCATATGACGGATAGATATGCTCTGGGCCCTCTCGGTGGAATGTCATCTAGTTAGCTTGCAAGCATGTGACTAGGTCACAAGGGATGACATAACATGGAACGAGTAAAGAGTAATTATCAGTAACGAGGTGGAACTAGGTATGGAGATACCGACGATCAAACCTCGGATAAGTAGAATATCGCATGACAAAGGGAATTGGTTACGTATGTTAATGGTTCTATCGATCACGAAGTCATCGTTGAGTATGTGGGAGCCATTATGGATCTCCAGACCCCGCTGATGGTTATTGATCGGAGAGGTGTCTTCATCATGTCTGCATATTCGCGAACCATAGGGTGACACACTTAAGGTTCGAAGTTGTTTAAGTAGATATGGAATATGCGTTGGAGACCGAATGTTGTTCGGAGTCTCGGATTGGATCCGGGACATCGCGAGGAGATCCAGAATTGTCCGGAGAATGAGATCCATATATTGGGGATCATTTTCTAAGTTAGGAAATGTTCCGGAGTATTTGTATGGGGATTCTAGAAGGTTTCAGAATGTTCTGGAAGGTTCTAGGAGATTTCTTGGAGTTTGCTTGAAAACCAAGAAAGGATCAAGGAGTCCTTGTGGGGCAAGACAAGGAGTCGTGGGGGAGGAGGACTCCTCCCCCTCCCAATCCGCCGGCCAAGGAAGGGAGGGGAGTCCTACTAGGACTCCCCCTCCCATGGCGTCTCCCTCCTTTAAATAGAGGGGTGGGGGCGCCACCCCTTGCCCTCTCCTACTTCATACCCTAGCCGCCGCCTCTCTCCTCCTCCTTCCCTCTGCTCAGGTTTAGGCGAAGCCCTGCAGAATTCTCTACTCCACCACCACCACCACACCGTCGTGCTGCTGGGATTCTGTGGAGAAGATCTACTACCTCCACTGCTCGCTGGAACAGGGAGAGGAAGGTCTGCTTCGACTCCGCACGTGTGACCGACTGCAGAAGCGCTGCCAGAATGCGGCGCCGGAAGGATCGTCCACACGATCTTGAGATCGGCAAGTGATCGACTACATCAACCACGAGATCCAATCTCGTAAGGCTTTCGGTTCTACGAGGGTTAGTACAGATCTATCTCGTTGCACATGTCTAATAGATTAGATCTTGGCTTTTATCTAGATTAGATCTGGGTTTTGTTCGTTCTTGCGGTAGAAATTTTTTATTTTCCATGCTACGAACCAATCAGTGGTATCAGAGCCTTGTCTATGCGTAGATCTGTTGCACGAGTAGAACACAATGGTTTTGTGGGCGTTGGTGCTCATGCCGTCTTTTGCTTTGTGTACTTTGCATTTTTGCGGTATGGTGGGATGAAGCGGCTCGGGCTAACCTTACATGTCATCGCACATGAGACTTGCTCCACACTTGACGTGTAACTTGCTTTGCACAAGTGGCTTTGCGGGTGTCTGTCTCTCCCATCATAGTATAGATCCAATTTACACTTTGCACTTGATAGCACTTGTATCAACGTTGTGGTTCAGTTTCGTAGGTAAGATCCGTTCTTATTCGAAAGCCCCAAACCACGTAAAACATGCAAAGAAATTAGAGGCGTCTAACTTGTTTTTGCAGGGGTTTTGTGATGTGATATGGCCATCTTGTGATTGTGATTATATTTGATGTATGCAATGATCCTTGTTGTAATATGGCAACCGGCAGGAGCCTAATGGTTGTCTTTAATTCTGTTAAGACCTGCGTGTCTATTCATCTTGTAATAGCTTTATTCCAAGTAGTTGTAATAGTTGCTAGTGATGATGGACAACCACGAAGCGGCGCCACTGACCTTGACGCAATGCTGGTGATGATGGAGATCATGTCCGTGCTTTGGAGATGGAGATCAAAGGCATAAGAAGAAAGGGCCATATCATATCACACTAATTATGAATTGCCTGTGATGTTAATCCTTTATGCATCTTGTATTGCTTAGATCGCGACGGTAGCATTATAAGATGATCCCTCTCACTAAATTTCAAGTAATAAAGTGTTCGTCCTTAGTTGGCACCGTTGCTAAGACTCGTCATCTCGAAGCATCTCGTGATGATCGGATGTGATAGATTCTACGTGTGTATACAACAGGTGCAAGCCAGATTTGCACATGCAGAAACTAAGGTTAATCTTGATGAGCCTAGCATGTACAGACATGGTCTCGGAACATGGAATACCGAAAGGTAGAGCACGAGTCATATAAGTGATATGATGAACATGAAGATTGTTCGCCGATGAAACTATCCTCTCTCATGAAGATCGGACTTGGTGTAGTGGACTTGGTTCGTGTAATCACTAAGACAATGTGAGGGATGTTTTTTTGAGTGGGAGTTCACCTAGTTAATTTAAGAATTAAAATTAAACTCAATTTATCATAAACTTAGTCTTAACTGCTTGCAAATTTGTTGTAGATTATGGTGAATCTCTCCATCAATTTCAATGCGTTCCTAGAGAAAGAAAAGCTTAAGAACAATGGAAGCAACTTCACGGACTGGCTCCGTGGCCTGAAGATTGTCCTCAGGTCTGGTCAGATGACCTATGTGCTCGAAGCACCGCTAGGTGACCCACCTGCAGAAGATGCCACCGATGACGTAAAGAATGTTTACGCCACTCGGAAAAATCATTACGCCACAGTTCAGTGTGCCATCCTGTACGGTTTAGAAACGAAGCTCTAGAAGCGTTTTTAGCACCACGACCCATTCGAGATCATTAAGGAGCTCAAGCTCATTTTTGAGACTCACGCAGCCGTGGAGAGCTATGAGGCCTCCGAAAAGTTCTTTAACTGTAAGATGGAAGAGGGAAGCTCCGTTAGCGAGCATGTGCTCACCATGTCTGGGCACGCAAACAAGCTCAAGGAGTTGGGGATAATGATTCCTAATGAGTTAGGGATTCACCGTGTCCTCCAATCACTGCCACCGAGTTATAAGAACTTTGTGATGAACTACAATATGCACTGCATGAACAAGACGTTGCCTGAACTATCGTCCATGCTGAAAACTGCTGAAGTGGAGATCAAGAAGGAGCACCAAGTGTTGATGGTCATTAAGACCACCAATTTCAAGAACCAGGGCAAGCCTAAGAAAAGGGCAACTTCAAGAAGGACGGCAAGAAAGCTGCCGCACCTGCTAAGAAGCCCAAGGCTGGTCCTAAGCCTGAAACTGAATGCTTCTACTGCAAGGGTGCTGGTCACTGGAAGCGTAACTGCCCCAAGTACCTGGCGGATCTGAAGAACGGCAACATCAAGAAGAAAGGTCTATTGATATACATGTTATTGATGTGTATCTTACTAGTAATCGTAGTAGTGCCTAGGTATTTGATACTGGTTCGGTTGCTCATATTTGTAACTCGAAACAGGAGCTGCGGAATAAAGGAAGACTGGAAAAAGACGAGGTGACGATGCGCGTTGGAAATTGCTCCAAGGTTGATGTGATCGCCGTCGGCACGCTCCCTCAACATCTACCTTCGGGATTAGTTTTAAATTTAAATAATTGTTATTTGGTGCCTGCGTTAAGCATGAACATTATATCTGTATCTTGTTTATTGCGAGACGGTTACTCTTTCAAGTCTGAGAATAAAGGTTGTTCGATTTATATGAGTAATATCTTTTATGGTAATGCACCTGAGATGAATGGTTTATTCTTATTGAATCTCGATAGTAGTGATACACATGTTCAGAACATAGATGCTAAACGAATAAAATTGAATGATAATTCTACATACATGTGGCACTGTCGTCTTGGTCACATTGGAGTGAAGCGTATGAAGAAACTCCATTCTGATGGACTTCTTGAATCACTTGATTTTGAATCACTTGAAAGATGCGAAGCATGTCTAATGGGAAAAATGACTAAGACTCCATTCTCTGGAATAATGGAGCGAGCTACAGACTTATTGGAAATAATACATACCGATGTGTGCGGTCCAATGAGTGTAGCATCGCGTGGTGGATATCGTTATGTTCTCACTTTCACGGATGACTTAAGTAGATATGGGTATATCTACTTTATGAAACATAAGTCCGAAACTTTCGAGAATTTTAAGGAATTTCAAAGTGAAGTGGAAAATCATCGTAACAAGAAGATTAAGTTTCTGCGTTCTGACCGCGGAGGTGAATATCTAAGTTATGAGTTTGGCATGCATTTAAAGAAATGTGGAATACTTTCGCAGTTGACACCGCCGGGAACACCACAGCGTAATGGTGTGTCCGAACGTCGTAATCAAACTCTCTTAGATATGGTTCGGTCTATGATGTCTCTTACAGATTTACCGCTATCATTTTGGGGCTATGCATTAGAGACAGCCGCATTCACTTTAAATAGGGAACCATCTAAATCCGTTGAAACGACACCATACGAATTGTGGTTTGGTAAGAAACCTAAGTTGTCGTTCCTTAAAGTTTGGGGTTGCGAAGCATATGTAAAGAATTTACAACCTGATAAGCTTGAACCCAAAGCGGAGAAATGCGTCTTCATAGGATACCCTAAAGAAACAATTGGGTATACCTTCTATCATAGATCCGAAGGCAATGTTTTCATTGCCAAGAATGGATCCTTTCTTGAGAAGGATTTTCTCTCGAAGGAAGTGACTGGAAGGAAAGTAGAACTCGATGACGTTATTGAACCTTCTCTCGGAGTTGAGAGTAGCGCAGCACCAGAAGATGTTTTTGTGCCGCCTGCATCAATTGGAGAGGAAGCTAATGATGGTGATCATGAAACTTCGAACGAAGTTACTGCTGAACCTCGCAGGTCAACGAGGGTTCGTACCACTCCTGATTGGTATGACTCTGCCTTGAACGTCATGTTGGTAGACAACACTGATGACCCTGCGACGTATGAAGAAGCTATGGTGAGCCTAGATTCCGACAAATGGCTAGAAGCCATGAAATCCGAAATGGGATCCATGTACGAAAAACATGTATGGACTTTGGTGGACTTACCGGATGGCCGTAAGGCTGTCGAGAACAAATGGATTTTCAAAAGAAAAACAGATGTTGATGGTAATGTTACTATCTATAAAGCTCGACTTGTCGCGAAAGGGTTCCGACAAATTCAAGGAGTTGACTATGATGAGACTTTCTCACCAGTAGCGAAGCTAAAGTCTGTGAGGATTTTGTTAGCAATCGCTGCATATTTCGATTATGAGATTTGGCAGATGGATGTCAAAACAGCGTTCCTTAATGGTGACATTGAGGAAGAGTTGTATATGGTACAACCCAAGGGTTTTGTCGATCCTAAAGATGCTGACAAGGTATGCAAACTTCAGCGCTCCATTTATGGACTGAAGCAAGCATCCCGTAGTTGGAATCAACGTTTTGATAAAGTAATCAAAAACTTTGGATTTATACAAACTTATGGAGAAGCTTGTATTCACAAGAAAGTGAGTGGGAACTCTGTAGCATTCCTAGTACTATATGTAGATGACATATTGTTGATTGGGAATAATATAGAACTTCTTGATAGCGTCAAAATCTATTTGAATAATAGTTTTTCAATGAAGGATCTTGGCGAAGCGGCATATATTCTAGGCATCAAGATTTATAGAGATAGATCAAGACGCCTAATAGCGCTTTCACAAAGTACATACTTAGACAAAGTTCTAAAGAAGTTTAGAATGGAAGAGAGCAAGAAGGGGTTCATGCCCATGTTGTCAGGTAAGACCTTGAGTAAGACTCAAAGTCCGGCTATGGCAGAAGATAGAGAAAAGATGAATAATATTCCCTATGCCTCAGCCATAGGTTCTATCATGTATGCCATGTTGTGTACAAGACCGGATATAGCACATGCTGTTAGTTTGACTAGCAGATATCAAAGTGATCCTGGAATGGAGCACTGGACAGCGGTCAAGAATATCCTAAAGTACCTGAATAGGACTAAGGATATGGTTCTTTCTTATGGAGGTGATGAACAGCTTGTTGTAAACGGTTACACTGATGCTAGTTGGAACACCGATCCAGATGACTCGAAGTCACAGCCTGGATACGTATTTATTTTGAATGGTGCTGCAGTGAGCTGGAGGAGTGCCAAGCAAAGCGTTGTGGCGAAATCTTCAACTGAATCGGAATACATAGATGCTTCGGAGGCTGCACAAGAAGCCATATGGATGAAGGAGTTCATTACTGAACTTGGCGTGGTTCCCAGTGCTTTGGACCCGATGGCCATCTACTGTGACAACACAGGTGCCATAGCTAATGCACAGGAGCCAAGGTCACATAGCAAGCTGAAGCACATCAAGCTACGTTTCCATGCTATTCGCGAGTATGTCCGAGATGGTGACATAAAGATTTGCAAAGTACACACTGATCTGAATGTGGCAGATCCGTTGACTAAACCTCTCCCTAGAGCAAAGCATGACCAACACCAGAACGCCATGGGTGTTAGGTATATTACCATGTAATCTAGATTATTGACTCTAGTGCAAGTGGGAGACTGTTGGAGATATGCCCAAGAGGCAATAATAAAAGTGGTTATTATTATATCTTTGTGTTTATGATGAATGTTTACATCCCATGCTATAATTGTATTATAAGGAAACACTGATACATGTGTGTTTTGTAAACATAAAAGAGTCCCTAGTAAGCCTCTTGTGGAACTAGCTTGTTGATTAAATGATGATCATGGTTTCCTGGTCATGGACATTGGATGTCATTAATAACAAGGTTATAGCATTAGGAGAATGATGTGATGGACACACACCCATAGTAAGCGTAGCATAAGATCAAGTCATTAAGTTCGTATTGATGTAAGCTTTCAAATGCATAGTAACCTAATCCTTCGACCATGAGGTTATGTTAATCACCATCACCGGATGGGTACTTTGATGACATCAAACACCGCTTCGTAACTGGGTGGTTATAAAGGTGTCATTGGGTATTCTGAAAGTATGTGTTGAGGCACATGGACCAAGATTAGGATTAGTCCATCCATATGACGGATATATATGCTCTGGGCCCTCTCGGTGGAATGTCATCTAGTTAGCTTGCAAGCATGTGACTAGGTCACAAGGGATGACATAACATGAAACGAGTAAAGAGTACTTATCAGTAATGAGGTGGAACTAGGTATGGAGATACCGACGATCAAACCTCGGATAAGTAGAATATCGCATGACAAAGGGAATTGGTTTCGTATGTTAATGGTTCTATCAATCACGAAGTCATCGTTGAGTATGTGGGAGCCATTATGGATCTCCAGATCCCGCTGATGGTTATTGATCGAAGAGGTGTCTTCATCATGTCTGCATATTCGTGAACCGTAGGGTGACACACTTAAGGTTCGAAGTTGTTTTAAGTAGATATGGAATATGCGTTGGAGACCGAATGTTGTTCGGAGTCTCGGATTGGATCCAGGACATCACGAGGAGATCCGGAATTATCGGAGAATGAGATTCATATATTGGGGATCATTTTCTAAGTTAGGAAATGTTCCGGAGTATTTGTATGGGGATTCTAGAAGGTTTCGGAATGTTCTAGAAGGTTCTAGGAGATTTCTTGGAGTTTGCTTGAAAACCAAGAAAGGATCAAGGAGTCCTTGTGGGGCAAGACATGGAGTCGTGGGGGAGGAGGACTCCTCCCCCCTCCCAATCCGCCGGCCAAGGAAGGGAGGGGAGTCCTACTAGGACTCCCCCTCCCATGGCGCCTCCCTCCTTTAATAGAGGGGTGGGGGCGCCACCCCTTGCCCTCTCCTACTTCATACCCTAGCCGCCGCCTCTCTCATCCTCCTTCCCTCGCTCAGGCTTAGGCGAAGCCCTGCAGAATTCTCTACACCACCACCACCACACCGTCGTGCTGCTGGGATTCCGTGGAGAAGATCTACTACCTCCGCTGCTCGCTGGAACAGGGAGAGGAAGGTCTGCTTCGACTCCGCACGTGTGACCGACTGCGGAAGCGCTGCCAGAACGCGGCGCTGGAAGGATCGTCCACACGATCATGAGATCGGCAAGTGATCGACTACATCAACCACGAGATCCAATCTCATAACGCTTTTGGTTCTATGAGGGTTAGTACAGATCTATCTCGTTGCACATGTCTAATATATTAGATCTTGGCTTTTATCTAGATTAGATCTGGGTTTTGTTTGTTCTTGTGGTAGAATTTTTTTGTTTTCCATGCTACGAACCAATCAGGATGGACTAAAGCTCAAGCTTGGGGATGCCACGCGTGTCACCCCAAGAAATATCCAAGAAGTACAAGTGTCAAAGCTTGGGGATGCCCAAGGCATCCCCTTCTTCATCAATAAAAATCCCAGGTTTCTTCCAAACGCTTCATTTTTATTGTTTCATGCACAGTTATGTTGTCCTTGGAGCGTCTTCTTTTTGGTTTTTAGTTTGCTTGGTTTGCTTAGTTTTCTGAATAAATTGGTTGGACCCCCTCTTTCATACATTGGTTTGCAAATAGTTTGGTTTGGTTTGGAAAAGAGTAGGAAAGTTCATGCTTATGTGGTAAAAAGAACTTGTTTTTGACTGTGGCCTATGCTTTGTCATGCCATGCTTGATATTGTTTTGGCTTTATGCTTAGTATTCTTTGCTGTAGCATGACTTGTTATAAACAATTGAGATTGCTTAATGTGCCTTGGATGAATCATGCGTTGTTTTAGCATATTAAAGCATAGTATAGTGGTATTCTCCTTTGATGCTTTATTTAGGTTGACTTGGCGCATGCTCACACCATGTTATGACTGTCACAAGTCACCATAGCCTTTATGATCCTTTAGTTTTCAACTTGTAGTATCACTTTATGCTTTGATCAATGATGTTTTGTCGCTCTGCATGATTATGGCCATTATTGCTCTCTTAGTTTGTCGCTCCCAGTCTTTTGCTAGCCTCCACAACAAACTATGAGTTCCACTCATGCATCCAACTCCCTAAACCAAGTTATTCCAAAGAGTCCACCATACCTACCTACTAGCTTATGCTATTCCAAGTATATTCATGCTTTTGTTTACCTTCCACTTGTTATGAGAAAACTAGTGATTAAAGCGCTCACGAACTTGATGGCACACTTTACTTGCCCTTAATAAACTTGAACCATTGGGTCCTTCTTTATTGTGTATATGCTTGCGCTTTATAAGTTGAAATTAACAGAACCATGTATCATGGGGAACGCTTTCAACATTGCACTTGTACTTTGTACCCTGTTGATATCATGTTCTTTTGCTTACGGATCCCGGCAGTGTGAAATAAAAGTGGAACTTGTAAGATCATGGAGTTTGTATGTGTGTTAGAGAAACGCCTGGGCCGCAAGCGTAAGCCATGCCTAATCATGGTGGAAACTTGCATCATCACCATAATGAGCACTCTATGAAGCATCCTCAATAAAAACTTATGCAAATAGCAAATAAAAAGATCGCTGAGATGCTCATTGTCTGCTTGCCTTGTCATTTTGATTATGGGATAGCTCCTGTATCATGTGCAAGGGGTACCCCGTTGGCGGTTCTTTATGATACATATGTACTTACAATGATAAGTGCTTACTTGTGACTAAAGTTGAGTAGCATGAGGATCGGTCTTCGTAAGTAAGGGGCATGAGATTTTGGTTTATAACTTGTCAAGCATATCCTCTTAGTTGTGTCACTTTAACCTTAATCACATTCAAGATGCTTATGATAGGGGCAATGAGAGCTAAAACCTACAAGTACCATAATTTTTGGAAGCTCTTTATGAGACTTGAATCCCTACTTCCTTTTACAAAAGGCCTTTATTCCACCATTATATTGAGTCTCCACCTTCTATCTTTATGCACCTACTTTGAGAGCATAGTGGCCATTCTTAGTTCTATGTGCATTGTCCCAAGACTAGTTGATTGATGCATAACTTGTTATTGCTTGTTGAAACTATTGTATCTAGTCACTCTTATGAACTTTGAAGGTGTCCTATGCATTTATATTTCTTACTCTATTGAGGGACAAATTGAATACTATTATGCTATGTTTTCTTTATGTGAAACAAACAAACGTCTTGCAAAGCATTGTTATTCATGAATCTTTTGTTTGTGCCTGTTCATGTTGCATCATAGTTTCTTTGCTTATTGCTAGAACTTTGTCTTTCATGCTATGTTGAAGTACTATGATCCCAGCTTTGAATGTTTTGCAGATACTTTGATCAAGTCTTTGATGGTGCATGTCACCTAAAAAATTATTCTTTCTTTTTATCACTTACCTACTCGAGGACGAGCAGGATTTAAGCTTGGGGATGTTGATACATTGCAAATGTATCTATAATTTTTGATGTTCCATGCTTGGTTTTATCCACATTCTTGTGTTTTGTTCCAACTTTGGAGTACTTTTCATATGATTTCTTGGACTAACCTATTAACAAGAGCCACAGTGCCAGCTGCCTGTTTTCTGCTGTTTTTGGTTCCAGGAAAGTTAGAAAATGAATATTCTCGGAATTGGACGGGAAAAAAGATAAAGTGCCTATTTTTCCGGAAGGGATCAAGTGCCAGAGTACGAGACGGAGAGGGGCCAGGGGCCGGCCACACCACCTGGCCGCGTGGCCAGGCCTGGCCCGCGCGAGGGGGTGGTGTGGTGGCTCCCGTCACCCCCTCGGCCTCTCCTTCCGCCTATATATTGCCCTCAGGACGAAAACCCTAAGTACCCGATCAAAAATCCACGAAAGAGTCTGTAGCCACCGGCATCTCCATCCCTAGATCGGGAGGGATCTGAAGCTCTTCCCGGCAACCTGCCGGAGAGGGGAATTCACCCTGGAGGCCTTCTTCATCACCATGCAAGCCTCCAGTGTGATGCATGAGTAGTTCGTCCTTGGACTACGGATCCATGTAGTAGCTGGATGGCTGGTTTCTCCTCCTTTGTGCTTTCATGTTTAGATATTGTGAGCTCCGTTCATGATCAAGAGCATCTTTTTGTAATCTATACATGTTGTGTTTGCGGGGATCCGATGGATATTGAGATGCTATTTCAGATTAATTATTGATTCTATCATGTCTTTGTTATTTGTGATCTTGCATGCTTTCCGTTGTTAGTAGCTATCTTGGCCAAGTAGATGCTAGCAACTCCAAGAGTTAGTATTTATGCTCGATAGTGGGTTCATGCCTCTAGTAATCTGGGGAAGTGACAGAAATCTCTAAGGTACTAGATGTGCTATTGCTACTAGAGAAAAAACAACAATCCTTTATTCATAGAACAATCGTATTGTTTACTTTACACGCAGTTCGTAAAGCAATAATCTGTTGCTTGCAACTTAATACTGGAGGGGGTTCGGATGATAACCTCAAGGTGGATTATTAGTCATAGATGCAGTTGGATGGCGGTCTATGTATTATGTTGTAATGCCCAATCAAGTCTCAAAGGAGTCAAGATGATTAGTATATGCATGTATTGCTTTCTCGGTGTTTATCAATTGCCCCGCTGTAATTTGTTCACCCAACATGTTATCTATCTTAAGGAGAGCCACCTCTAGTGAACTATGGATCCTGGTCATTTACTTTACATACAATCTACAAACTATTTACTTTTTGTGTTTACTTTCTACAAACTTTTACTTCTTTCCATTCGATACGTTTAATCCTTTGTTTTCCGCAAAACACGGTGAGATTGACAACCTCATCGCAAGTTGGGGACAAAGTTCTGTGGCTGTGTTGTGCAGGTCTCCACGTTGCTACTAGCACCGGTAGTAGGCCCTGCCAAGGCTCAGCTAGTAACACCTTTGGGGTGTTTCCTTGCTCCTACTGGTTCGATTAAACCTTGGTTTCATAACTAAGGGAAAGTTGCTGCTGTGCTCATCATACCTTCCTCTTGGGGTTCCCAACGAGCTCTACATCAACCACGAGCCATCAACACTTTTCTGGGCACCGTGCATTGAGCCATCAACATGCTACACACACTGCTGAATCTGAAACTTCTGATGCTTATGATGCTGCTTCTACTGTGCTTGATAAGAGTGGTTCATTAGGTCCTTTCCTAGATGCTACAATTGCTAGAACTATAGCTGGAAATACCGAAACTCCTAATGAAGACACTACCACACCTGTTAGCTCACCTGAGTCTAGTGAGAGTTATGATATTGAAGATGGTTATGTTGAGATGACTGATGAATTTATTAAAGAATGTAAAAACACTCATGATAGGAGCGCTGCTAAGAGTCTCCTTGAGAGGCGTACTATTAGACCCAAATTGTCTCCTGATGCTAAGTTTGCTGCTTCTCCCATAAACATTATAGATGAAGATTATGATTTCTCTCTCGATCTATCTTACATAGCTATTGTCGAGAAATAACCTTTTTGTGGGACTAAGAATGAAAGCGCGGTAGCACATATGTATGAACTTTCTACCATGAGTGGCTTGTTTTCTGATGATACTAAGATGCGTACTTACTTTGTTGCTAAGATTTTTCCCTTTTCACTGAAAGGAGAAGCTAAAACTTGGTTTAGTAATTTATCTCTTGGATCTATTGATAGCCCTGAGTGCTTGATTAGTACTTTCCTGCAGAAATATTTTCCTCCCAGTGCTAGACATGCTATTTTGCAGGAACTTTTTGATTTTAAACAGGGAGAAAAAGAGGTATTGCCCGAATCTTGGGAAAGGTTTTATGCTTTGATTCATGCACAGGCTGGAAGTCCATTACCTAAGAATGAGCTTCTTGATATATTTTATAATGGACTAACCGAGGAATCTAGGACATACCTAGATAGTTGTGCTGATTGTGTTTTCAGGAATAGGACTCCTAAGGAAGCTGAGGAATTAATGGCTAAAATAAGCAAGAATTATGAAGATTGGACTCCTCTTAAACACGCTATACCCGAAGTAATTGTACCTGAACCATCTATTCCTGTGCCTATTCCAACATCAAAGAAGAGGGGAGTTATTGAATTAAATGATGAAGTGATGAAGGAAGCTAAGAAATGTCTTAAGGAGAAGGGAATTAAAGCTGCAGATGTCAAGAATTTACCTCCTATAGAAGAATTATGTAAGCCTATTCCCTACTCACCCACTATTGAGGTACACTCTCTCCAACACTTTGATGAAGGTGATATCCCTTACTCTAAACCTCCTGATCAACGCTTAGAAGAATTTGATATCTTTATTGTTAAGCAAGATAACTTTAATAAAAGGGTGCAAAATCATCTAATGGAAAACACTAGAGCTATTGTAGAGTTGAAAGATATTGTGGAAAGAACCTCTAATGATGTTAAAATGATTGTTAAACACTTTCAAATGGTTTAAACTCAAATAGATCAACTCGTTAAAGTGCAAAACGACTTGCTAGTTAATGATGCTAAAGAAAAACATGCTTATGAAATTAGAACTAGAAGTGGAGCTGCTACCCAGGATCCTCTATATCCTGAGGGGCATCCCAAAAGAATTGAGCAGGATTCTCAACAAGCTGAAAATAGTGGTTCTACTCATAAGAAAAGGAAAAAGAAACATAAAACTGTTGTAGAACCCTCTGAACCTGCTATAGATCCTAATAGTATATCTATCTCTGATGCTGAAACTGAAAGTGGTAATGAAGAAAATGAAGTTCCTAATGAAGAAAAAGTTGAAGAAGAACCTAAAAACCACACTAAGAATACTAAGTACACTAAAGAGGATTTTATTGCTAAGAAACATGGTAGTGAAAGAGAACCTTGGGTCCAAAAACCTATGCCTTTCCCTGATAAGAAACACAAGTCAAAGGAAGATGAACACTATAATAAGTTTTGTGAGTGGATGCAGCCTTTATTCTTGTAAATTCCTTTAACTGATGCTATTAAATTGCCTCCTTACTCAAAGTATATGAAGGACATTGTCTCGAATAAAAGGAAGATCCCTAATGAAGAAATTTCTACTTTGCTTGCTAATTATTCCTTCAATGGTAAGGTTCCTAAGAAACTTGGAGACCCAAGGATTCCATCTATCCCTTGCTCTATTAAGAACAGTTATGTTTGAACTGCTTTGTGTGATTTGGGAGCTGGAGTTAGTGTTATGTCTTTCTCTCTCTATAAGAGGCTTCAGATTTAAAAATTGATTCCAACTGATATATGTTTGGAAATGGCTGATAAATCTACCACTATTCCTGTGGGTATATGTGAGGATGTACCTGTTCAGGTGGCTCACAATTGCTTGATCTTAACTGATTTTGTCGTGCTTGAAATGCCAGAAGATGATAATATGTCTATTATTCTTGGGAGACCTTTTCTTAATACTGCAGGAGCTATTATTAATTGTAATCAAGGAAAGGTGACCTTCAATGTGAATGACAAGGAACATACTGTCTATTTCCCCAAGAAGATTGAAAGGACTTATGGTTTGAATTCAATTGAACATGTTGAAGGCATTCAAGTTGGATAAATATATTGTCCCATACCAAGAGAAAAATTTGAAACTGTTATGATTGGGACCATTACTATCAAGGTTAAGGTAACATAATCATTAGTGGAGTACAAAGTTTTGTCTCATATGCAATTGTTTTGGTAGCAAGACTTGATCGACCTTGCTAACAAAAGGATTCCATTGAACAAAACAATGTTTTCATTATGATTATCTCCGTTTATTTCTATCCTTTGCATTTTAGTTTTTGCTTTCGTTTAGTTTTCTTTTTGTTGTTAGTTGCTTGCATGCTAGAACTTCTGTAGTTCTAGCCTTGTTTTGTATTTGCATCATGTTTCCAAAAGAAAAAAATTGTCTGTCAGAAAAAATCATTCTTCTATTTCTGAAAATTGCCCAAAAATAAAGTGTCTCGAAAAATTCTAGAAAATTCATATTAAATTTTTACGTGAAAAAATGGGCAGAGGAGTACCTGGTAGGTACCAGGGGGCCCACCAGGCAGGCACACCATGTGGTGGCGCGGCTAGCCCTGGGTGGCGCCATGCCCTGGTGTGGGCCACCCCTGCCACCCCACTTACTCTCTCACCTGCCACTTTCTTCTCTCTCCCTAGTAAGCTCTAGTTCATAGCTCAAAATCGCGTTCTTGCTGTGCTTGCTCTCGATTTTTTCGATCTCCTTGCTCAGCCCATCTTTCTTGCTGAAATTTGGAGCATTTGTTCCCTGGTATGTGACTCCTCCCCTTGTCCAAGTAGATTTGTGTTTAGTGGATTATATGTTGAGTATTTTGCTGCTATAGGTGACTGGTTATGAGAGCTTGTAAGCTTGTTTGATGCTTAGTGATATAGTTTTGATGCATGTTTAGGCCTCTTGCAAGTCCCTATGAGTAGAATCCTTCATTATATTTACTTTGCAATCACTTGTTTGATAGGTGTTCAAATTTCAGAATACCAAGCATGAACAACCATACTTTTGGAGAGATATTTGAGAGTGATGCACCTAGGAGGTCGAGGCCCTCAAGAACAGCCTCTCAAGCTAGGCCATCATACAATGAAGATCTCATTGCAACTCGTATTGGTAGTGAAAGGGATGATGGGGATGCTCACCCATCCTCTTTTCCTTCTTTTACCTTCTTACAAGCTGCAGGTATTCTTGATGATTTCTTGCTACTGATTGAGAGGGTTGGTTTGACCTCATATATGCAAGATGAGAGTGCGCAATACGCTATGCTCACCAAAACTTTTGTTGAGAGCTTCACATTTACTAACACACCCTATCAGTCTACTGTCTCTTTTAAAATCTATGATCTGCCCTTCACCATGCCTTTGGAGAGATTTTGCAGTATTGTAGGTGTGCGTATGATAGGGACCGTGAAGAAAATTCAAGGGCGATCCGCTGATTTGTTGGAGCTTTACCGAGGGGTGACCAATGATGATGACCGCGTAGCGCAGCGCGGAAAGATAAGAAATATCCAACTCCCTGCTCTTAGATACTTTGCATACTATCTTGCCACTAGTGTATTGGGTAGGGAGAACACTAGCAATATCTCCAACTATCATTTAGCTTTCCCTGCTGCTGCGCTCAACAATGATACTCGGTACAATCTTGGTACGCTTATTTCTCGCCGCCTAGCTGCTAGGGGGCCTATCTATGGGGGCATCATTGCATCGCGCATAGTCAATGCATTAGGTCTTTCAGTGGATCCCAATGATGCTATGCTAGCACCACAGAGGCTTGACCTTGTTGCCATCAAAATGCATCACTTTGTCACTGCTACCTCTGATTTGAACAATCTAGTATATAGGATGCTTTTCACTGACGGGGATGAAAGGGAGATCCTTTTGCCACAGCCTGCTTTGTTCAGTGTTCACAGGAGACCATGGTCGCGCTCCAAGGAGGAGGTGGACGAGAAGCTTCGCTTGCTGGGTTTCCACGAGGAGCACCAAGAGGATGTGCCCTCCTATGATTACTCCGCACATTACGGAGGGACGTACTCGAGCTCGCACCAGGACGAGGGTACCTCCTCATCGTACCACGGTGACACTTCATCCTGGCCAGCTTAGGATTGATACCCACTTAGGACAAAAGCCTAAGCTTGGGGGAGGTACGCTGACACCGCACTCATCTCCATATCATGTTGCCTCGGTACTTTGTATATTCATGTTTTCGTTCTCTTTTTAGTTTTCGCTCTTCTTTGCTTTTGCTTTCTAAAACACAAAAAGACCAAAAATATTTTTGTTGTTTCTCTTTGGTTTGATTCTTCTTTTTGCCTTGGTTTGCTTTTCCCTTTTTTGCTTTGTTTGAACTATTTGAAAAACCCAAAAAAATTTTGCTTTGTTTGTTTTTCTCTTTCGGTTCTTGTTTAAAAATCAAAAACACCAAAAATATTTGTCGTTCTTCTTTGGTTTTTGCGAGTTTGCTTCAGGGTTCAGTAGTCTTTAGTGGATATTGGTTTCATATTATTATTCAAGCCACACAAGCGAAGAGCAATAATGAGGATTAATGACAACTTGAGGCGTGGTAAGAGGCTGGTAACGAACTCTATTTGTTTTCATTTTTGTACATATACTCATCATTGTGAGCTTGCTTAGTCCGTTCATGTAGAGTGTATGTTATATTTGGATGCTTAATAGTTCTTGCTTTCTTATGATTAGCTCCAACTTGCTAATAGTATGTAGCATGTCTTATGAATGTTTGCCTGCATTGCTCTATTCATAAATTGGTATGACACCGTGGTATCCTCCTCTGAATGTTTCATTTGAATTGACTTGGCACATGCTCATGCATGCACAGGACTGTGATAATGAGTTAAGCCTTGATGAATTATTTTGCCTTGAGGATCTTGAATCACTTTCATGCCATGAGTAGTCCTGTTTTGTTGCAAGCATGATAATGACAGCTATTGCTCTCTCGTTTGTTGCTTCCTTACTATTTCTAGCCTTCACTTCCACTAAGTGTTTTACTCATGTTTCCAACTCCCTAAACCAAATTTCCAAAGTGTCCACCATACCTACCTATTAGCATCATTTGCTACTCCCGTGCATATCCAATGTGCCTTGTTTTCTTCCGAATAAAATGTTTGCTTGTTATGGGAAAATTAGTTAGTAAAGCTCTCACGAACTTGATGGCACACTATATTTTCCGCACTTAATAAACCTGAACCATTGTGAACTCTCCATGAAAGTTATATGCTTGCAAATTATAGGCTAGGGATTAGCAGAACCGTGTTGTCACGGGGAACGCTTTCAACACTTGTAAATATATACCCAGTTGATACCTTGCTCTTTTGTTTGCGGATGTCGTCGGTGTGAAATAAAAGGGGAGCTTGTAAGTCCATGGAGTTATGTATGTGTGTTAGAGAAACGCCTGGGCCGCTGGTCTAATCCATGCTGACATGGTGGAAACCTGCAGCGTAACCATAATGATATCTATGAAGCATTCTTCTTATAAAAAAAGAGAGAGATAGCTATTGAGAAAAATAAAAAAAGAGATTTATGAAAAGAGGAAAGAGAGAAAAAAGCACCATTTTCCCATGGTAAATAAGAAGATTGCTGAGATACTCATTGTCTGCTTGCCTTGTCATTTTGATATGGGGATTCTTCCGTATCATCGGGCAAGGGGTACCACGTTGGCGGTTCTCAATGATACACACATACTTACGATGACAAGAACTTACCGGTAACTAAAGTTGAGTAGCATGAGGAGCGGCCCTCGTACTCAAGGGACTTGGGATTTTCAGTTTATAGTCTGTCAAGCATATAACTCAGATTGGACCTCACTTTCACCTTAACCACATTAAAGATGCTTATGATAGGGGCAATGAGAGCTCAACGCTAACGAGTACAATACTTTCAGCATTTGGAAGCTTTTCAAAATTATTCAAAACCTTTTTCTTCTACTTGTTGAGTCTCCACGTATTCTTTGAGCACCTCCTTGAGAGCATAGTTGTCATTCTTTATGTTTGTTCCATTACTTGATTATTTGTGTTATGACTTTGATGCTTGTATCTTCGATATCTTTACTTCTAGTCATCACTTGAACTTCAGAGGTGCCTTGGCATTCATAATCAAAGGCAAGCGAGATACCACTCTATCATACCTTTTTATGAGCATTGTAATGTTGCTTATGTTCGTGCTTCATGCTACTTATTATTCTTGAGATGGAATCTCTTCATAGCTTGCAATGACTATTAAGTAGACTCAGTTGCATACTCTTTATTATGAATTATCCAAGTAGTTGATCACATTGCTGAGAATATTTACATCATATGAAGCAAATGTGTTCATGAAAGTTCTTTTATCGCACTCAGTTTTCAACTGAATTGCTTGAGGACAAGCAATAAGCTAAGCTTGGGGGGAGTTGATACGTCCAAAACGTATCTACTTTCCCGAACACTTTTGCTATTGTTTTTCCCCTATACTTGTGTGATTTGGATGCAACTAATACGGACTGACGTTGTTTTCAGCAGAATTGCCTTGGTGTCTACTTTTTGTGCAGAAAATCAACTATTAGGAAAAATCCCGGAAAATATGCCAAAAATCCTATTTCACCCGAAGACTCCAGGAGCCAGAATACGAGACGGAGAAGAGCCAGGGGTGGCCACACTACCTGGTGGCGCGGGCCAGGCCAGGCCGCGCCAGGGGGTGGTGTGGGCCCCCCAGGCACCCCCTCGGCCTCTCTCTTCGCCTATAAGGAGCCTTCTGACCTAAAAACTTCGGGGGGTTCGACATTTTTCCAGAAGGAGTTCCGCTCCACCGCCACCACCAGATTCCACGAAACAACACCAGAAACTCTCTTCTGGCACCCTGCCAGGACGAGGAATTGGAGGAGATCATCGCCATCATCATCATCGCTTCTCCATCGACCATCCATGTTTGCCCCATCTATAAGTGAGTAATCCCCCGCTATAGGCTATGGGGATGGTAGGGATTGGATGAGATCGTTCATGTAATGGCATCAGATTGTTAGGGCATGGTGCCTAGTATCTTTTATTAGTGCTTAATGACTTTGTTGCGACTTGTTGTGCTTAATGCTTGTCACTAGGGCCCGAGTGCCATGATCTCAGATCTGAAAATATTATTGATTCATTATGATAGTATTGTTCTTGGTCTTATCTGCAAGTTGTATACACACGTTGTTGTCCGGAACCTATGGCCCCGAAGTGACAGAAAACGGGATAACCGGAAGGGAAAGGCTTTGATGTAAGGATCACATGTGTTCACGGAGTGTTAATGCTTTGCTCCGGTGCTCTATTAAAAGGAGCACCTTAATTGCCAGTAGTTCCCTAGAGGCCCCGCTGCAAACGGGTTGGCAGGACAAAAGATATTGTGCAAGTTCTCATTGCGAGCACGTATAACTATATATGGAATACATGCCTAGGATTGTCTAGTACTTGGATGCTTTATCTTATTTATCTGCAATTGCCCTTTGTTCTGATTTCCATGTGAATTGTCTTGTCCATGCAACGCCCGTCCATCCATCCCTATGCCTACCGCACTCGAATCCCACTATTACTGCTTTTGTTACTACTGTCTTTGCTTTGCTACTGCTGTTACTTTACTATTCTTACTACAAAACTATTGGTACTGATAAACTGCTGTGAGCAAGATTGTTTCCAGGTGCAGCTGAACTGACAACTCAGTTGTTAAGGCTTATAAATATTATTTGGCTCCCCTTGTGTCGAATCAATAAATTGGGTTTCACTTCCCTCGAAAATACTGAGATACACCCCCTATACTTGTGGGTCATCAGCGTGACGCTACTAGGCTTCTTGGGCGTGTATGGGAAGAGCAAAAATACACCTGAAGCACGGCAGGACCAACAACGTATAAAAGAACGAGACGACATGCATCCAGAGTTGTTTGAAGGTACTGATAGCTACGCTCTTACCAAAGAAGAGAAGGAAATCTTTTTTGAAGTCCTTTACAGTATCAAGGTCCTGTCTGGTTTCTCGTCGAACATAAAGGGAATAATAAATATGGCAGAGAAAAAAATTTAAAACCTAAAGTCTCATGACTGCCACGTGCTTATGACTTAGCTGCTTCCGATTGCATTAAGGGGACTCCTGCCGGAAAATGTTCGAGTACCCATTGTAAAGCTATGTGCATTCCTCAATGCAATTTCTCAGAAGGTAATCAGTCTAGATAGTCTACCAAGGTTACAGAAAGATGTGGTCCAATGTCTTGTTAGCTTCAAGTTAGTGTTCCCACCATCCTTCTTCAATATTATGACGCACCTCCTAGTTCACCTAGTCGAAGAGATTAACATTCTCGGTCCTATATTTCTACACAATACTTTTCCCTTTGAGAGGTTCATGGGAGTGTTAAAGAAATATGTTCATAACCGTGCTAGGCTAGAAGGAAGCATCTCAAAGGGATATGGAACAGAGGAGGTCATTGAGTTTTGTGTTGACTTTATTCCTGACCTTAAGCCCATCAGTGTTCCCGAATCACGACATGAGGGTAGACTTAGTGGAAAAGGCACGCTAGGAAAGAAAGCAAGGATATGTATGGATGGACATTCTCTCACTAAAGCACACTACACAGGGGCTAAAGTGGGGTGGTATAAATACTCCCACCTCCACCCCGGGTCGTGCCACGACCCAGAGAGCCAGCACGGTTCATCTTCCCAGCACAGGAGCTCGCCACGCCCACGCCGTCCGCCACGCCGCCGCCCGCGCCCGTGGAGAGAGGAGCCCCGCGCCGCCCCGCCGCACCGTCTCCGCGCCGCCCCGCCCCGCCCCGAGCCGCCGCGCCGCACCTTCTCCGCCCCGCGCCCACACCGTCTCCGCCCCGTGCCGCCTCAGGTGATCGCCGTGCCCAATTTTGGTTGATTTTGGTTAGTATTAATTAGGTTATTATAGTATTAATTAGTATTATAGCTAGGTTAGTATTAGGTTAGTATTAGTTGGTATTTAGTTAGTATTAGTTAGTATTTAGTATTTAGTTAGTATTAGTTAGTATTAGTATTATAGGTTATTATAGTATTAGGTTAGTATTAGTATTTAGTAGTATTAGTTAGTATATTAGTATTAGTTAGTATTTAGTATTATTATTAGTATTAATATTTAATAGTTAGTATTAGTATTAGGTTAGTATTAGTATTTAGTATTAGTTAGTATTTAGTATTAATATTAGTTAGTATTAGTATTAGGTTAGTATTTAGTTAGTATTAGTATTAGGTTAGTATTTAGTATTAGTATTACTATTAGTTAGTATTAGTATTAGGTTAATTGTATAGGTTAGTATTTATCTAGGGTTAGTTAGGATTAGTTAGAATACTTAGTTAATTAGGTTTAGTTTAGTTAGTGTTAGGTTTAGGGTTAGTGTTATTAGGGCAATACTTAGTAATTTAGTTATTGTTTATCTTTTATGATTGTTTATTGTTATTATTTAGTTATGCCGCGTCCTCCTCGTCCGAGCCTACTAGACTCTGTCGGTTCCGGGGATGTCCGAGCTTGGGTTATGCCGGGTTGGCACTGGGAGGTGCTACCTGTCGAGACTTGTACCTTGGTGAGAAATCCGGGTATCATCGTCGATCCGGAGCTTCTTTGGTGGCGTCTACGAGGTCCAGGAGCAGTGCAGAGAGAGCCGGCCCCCGAGGAGGTGGTATGTCGTCGTATCAGGGAGGAGGACGATCATGTACGGCGATACATGTATCTTTTGGAGACTAGGTTCTCCAATATCTGGCAGGTTCACAGATCTCACCCGAGCTATTCTCCGATGATGGTTCCTCTTCTCTGGCTGCAGAGCTCCCGTAGCATAGAACGCGGCAGCCGAGTTCGCTAGTTTGATATGAGCGAGATGTATTAATAATGTACTTTATATTATGAGCAAGATGTATTAATAATGTACTTTATCTTATATTATTGTACTTTATCTTAATGCAAAATTGTTTCATTATTAGTACGTATTCTTTTTTCTGTATCCGAGTTGTCGCAATTGTAATATTCTTTTACTTAATGCAATATTTTTTTTCTATATTAGTTAAGCTATGGACGGTAGACAGAATGAAGAGGAGCTTCTCAACATGATAGATGAGGGTACTGGGGATTCTTATTATGATGACTCCGAGTATCTTAATTTGTCTGGAGGAGACGATGGGGGAGACAGTAGTGGAGACGATGGTGCTGACCATGGTGGAGACCATGGTGAAGACACCATAATAATAACAAACTCTGTCGAGATATATAAAGCCTATGTCGATCGATCACTAGTATAGATGCACTAATTGATTCGTATATATATACTGACGAATGTTTCTTCTCTTAGACCTCCACTTCCAGCCAATCTTCTACAAGGACAAGAGGCCCGACACACAAGTTGCCCGCTGATGTCCATTTCAGCATTGACTTAGTCTCTCCGCTGGGTCAACCGTTGGAGCCCAAAGAACCCGTGAATGTATTTATAACTCAATGCGGAGTGATTGTTAGAGACACCGTCCCGATCACCATGCGAAATTGGAATAAGCCAGGAAAGAAAAGGGATCCAGCTGGGGCTAGTTTTGTAGATGACAGAGCGAGAGATGCGATGTGGAATTCTCTCATGATACATTTCACCCTACCAGTCTTGGAGACTGATGAGGTCACAGAACAAATGACGAGGAAAGTCAAGCACTTTACTCTTAATAAGATGGGCGAACTATTCAAGAAATGGAAGAAAAGATTGTACCACAAGTATGTCTTGAAGAAAAAAACTCCTCCATTCACTGGCCCACTAGAGTTGCACCAGGATAACTGGGCCGCATTTGTGGAATACAAGAACTCGGCACCAGTTGTGGCAATGTCAAAAAAGAATAAGATAAATACAGCCAAAAAGAAATATCACCATCATATGGGCACAGGTGGCTACAGGAGTGCCATGCCTAAGTGGAATAAAGCTGAGGCTGACCTGGAGGCTAAAGGGGTCACTCCAGCTACGTCTCGTTGGCCCAGGAGGTCAAGAAATTGGGTACTCGGGCATGGGGCATCGTATGACCTAGAAACAGGCGAGATTGTTGCAGCCGAAGAAGTTTCTTCATCCAAGAATGAACTTATTAAAGTGATAAAAGAGGTTGAAGAGGGAACGTTTGTTCTTGACAGAGAGAACGATGAGCTAACAAAGGCTCTCGGGAATCCTGAAAAGGCTGGACGAACAAGAGGGTTCGGACCTTCTTGTCCATGGGTTATCGGGTTTCCCGAGGACCTTGACACGTACAAAAGCCGATCGAGAAAAACAAAGCGGGAAAAAGAGGAGGATACGGAGCAGTTCGTGAGGTTTGAAGCCATGCTGCAGGAGCATCGCCAGGAGCTTAATAAACTTAAAGGACTCTGACAGCAAGATCCTGCACCAGACAGTACGGTCGTCCCATCACAACTAAAAAGCAGCATGGCTTCCACGGAGGGCCACGGTAATGATGCAACGATGGATGTGTACCTCGTGGATGCAATTAAGGAGAAGACTAGTTGTGAGCTGCATGTTGAACTGAAGAACATATCCATGAAGGTGGCAGCCGGCTTTGCTTTACCTTCTGCACCGGGAGCGACCTACCATTGCAATCTGATTCCAACTGGTTATGCTCGTGTCGGTGTGGATGAAGTTCAACCTATGTGTCAGTCACTATAGCTTGACATCCCTGGAGGTGAAGGGGAGACAACACTGGGAGAAGTCACGAGTGGCTTCATTCTTTGGAAAAAAGAATACATGAAGTTTTCAGGCTCGACACCAAGGCCACCTTCTCCACCGAGAAACAATCCATCACCGGCCACCGTCTCCTCCCAGTAAATGTCCACCTCCAAGTGCACCGTCTCCTCCCAGTAAAAGTCCACCACCTCCAAGTCCAATCCATGACCCCAACACGAGTCCATCTCAATCTACACAGCTGACTCCACCCACTAAGGTCCAAAAGTGAAAGAATATCACCGCTCCGTCGAGCGATAACCGACGCCCAAAGCGACAGTTGTCGCCCCTCCCAAGAGTATCGTCAGTTCCTCCCAAGAGGGCTTACGACCTGACCGATGAGGAGACCGATGTGGTCGTACGGGCCGAAGTGGATGCTCATTTTAAAAAGAAACAACCTGAGCCAGAGGTCCAAATAAAACCGGAAACCAAGGAGCACTTTAGGAAATTACTGACGCAGCCATCCCAAGCTCAGTTAAATATGCCAGATGACTATACACGATGTCTTCAGAAGACACTGAAACAGAAGAGATCAAGCGGTAGAGGAAGCATCACAAAAGAGGTTCCCCAGCAGGGGGAACAAGCAAAACAATCGAGTGGTAGCGGAAGCATCAGAACGGACGTCCCCCAGCTGGGGAAACAAGCAAAACAATCGAGTGGTAGCCAAAGAACCAAAAGAGACGTTCCCCAGCTGGGGAAACAAGCAAATCAATCGCCTCCCCCCCACTCCAGGTGAACATACCCGAACCTCAACTATATGAGGGAGAACCTATGGATCCGGAAACGGCTAAGATATTGGCCGAGCAATGTAATATGTCTATTCATGACATTCTTCACGGCGATATGCCCAAGGCTGAGATAGCACCCAAATTTGTTCATGGGGAGCCTCTGGTCAGTTCTGAGAGGCTTCGGGATATGCCAACAAAAATGCGACGATTCCATGAATGGTACATGAAAGCATCAAAAGAAGAGCGATATTGGCTCATACTGAAAGCTCGAAAATCGCATTACTTCGCTGGAGACGAGGTCCCTGTTGAATTTACAGAATTGTTTCAGTTATTCAATCTAAAGGAACTCGACAAATCTATCCTCAGTTGCTATTGTCTATAAGTGGTTACTTTATTTATGTAATTAAGTCTCTATCTCAGCTTGTTCAATTCATTGCCGGTAAGTATACTCACTATATTCTTTTGTACGCTATATATAATGATGCAGAATGAAGATTCACGAATGTAAAAGAAAGGCTATCAATGGATATGGGTTCATTGACCCATATCGAGTTAATGGAGCTATGCTAAAGGATAAGCCACTAGAGACCGAGCAAAACTTGTTCCAGTTTCTCACGAACCAGCATTTCTGTAATGAAATACTATTTCCTTATCACGACGGCAAGTGAGTTCTTGTACACATTAACTTTTGCTTACTCGATATTCAGTGTAAATGATGAGTTACTGACGTATGTAAACCTTGCGTAGGTACCACTGGATTCTTCTAAACATTTCAGTTGACTTGGAAAGAGTTCACATCATGGACTCACTAAACAAAGATATTGAAGACTACCGCGGCATTATCGATATGCTCCAGAGGTAATTTCAACCATTATCGCACTATATCGGTTTCTTTCGTTCATTTTCTGGGATATCAAGTAGTTATTAACTCATACATTCATTTTTTTGTCGGGTAGGGTTTGGACACGGTTCAAGAACAAGGTCCGCGGTCAATGGCGTGAGGAGCTATTTTTTAAATCGGTCTCGGTAAGTAGTACGAGCTAAGTCCGCGCATGTATTTAATTCTAGTTTATGTGCATTTATCATGCTAGAATCATTATTTGATTGAATTATATTATTTTAAAGTGCGCGAGGCAGCCACAGGGGACTAATCTATGTGGATTCTACGTGTCCGAGTTCATTGGCATCACTATTGAGAAGCCCTTAAAAAATGTTCGAGTAAGTAAACAATATATTCACCCTTTATTTTTATTACCAAAAGTTGTGTTGTGTCTAATTTATACGATCTCTTTCTTTATAGTTGGACGCGATGCGGGACAAGCTCCTACCAGAGGACCGCCTAATAGCAATCCAAGAGGAATTTGCTGGATTTTTTGTCGACGAGGTCATAGACCCACGCGGAGAATTCTCTCTAGATAGACCCTAAAGCATCCATGTAATGATCTCCATGTAATCAAATGGACAGGCTCTGGACCCGGTTGGGACTCCATGTAAATTATATTATATATTGCATCAATGTGTATAAGTACTGTGTAGTAGCGTTCTGTATGTATACAAAAACTTGTTTCTAATGAAAATACAGAATGAAAAATTATTGAATAGAAAACACAAAATGAAAAGAAAACACAGAACCCTAAAACACTATCTCCTGCCGCGGCAGCCAAATGGCCCAAAACGCTGCCGCGGCAGGGAACCTTTAGTCCCGGGCGCGCCTCACGGGGCCACGTGGTGGCCTCTAGTCCCGGTTCATAACAGAACCGGGGCTAATACTTGGACCTTTAGTCACGCTTTTGCAGTCCCGGGTCGCATTCCGGAACTAAAGGTCCTTACGAACCGGGGCTAATAGCCTGATTTCTACTAGTGTTTGGTTCCTAATGATTAGAATATACTCTCTCCGATTCATATTAACTGTCGCTGAATTATCGTTGTATCTTGCACTAAAATATGTCTAGATATATCTGATTCAACGATAAATAATATGAACCGAAGGAAGTACATATATATGACCGTGGGAGCGAGTAAGCTAGGAGCTACTCTCTCCGTCGGATATATCTATACATGTTTTATGGTATAGATACATACAAATCTAGTCAAATGTAAGACACGTATTTCCGAAGGAGGGAGTGCAATATTGACCTCTTGTGCTTGTCCTACTGATTGAATGAATCTTGTGAAAGTTCCGTATGCAAGTGGGTGTATGCAGTCTGATAATTAACATGTGATCACCTTTTAAGCACCTACACCATGGCCATGGGAAAGTCAACGAGTTCCCCCGGCGCCTAGCGACAAGATCACAAGATGCATCATGCATGAAGTATCCCAACGACCTGGGCGTTCCCATGATGACACCAGCGCCATTCTTAGTCAGCCTTCAGGCGTAACTCAGACCATGTCTCCTAGATATATTAATGTCTGATAGCCACTTGTTCGTTCTTTAGGCTTTCATTTCATCCTGGTTGTATTTCCTTCGTTCCATATTAAGTGTCGATGGTTTCTACTAAATCAATGATTGCATCCGATCAATATGACCTACTACTGCCTTTGCTACATAATAGAGCAAACAATAATGAGAAAGATATTGGCATCTGTCAGGACCTAATAAAAGCCTTCCTATCAAGAGAGTTTATTAACGGCAGCGCGGCCGCCACATACCTGTTGGCTATGTCCGCTCCCACGAGCGGGCAGGCGAACCCTAACCCTTGCGCGCCGCCGCCCCCTCCCCTCCTCCTTTCTCCTCTCGCCGCCGTCGGAGAGCATCGTCGGGCGAAGCCCCGGTGGCGCCGGCGGCGGCGGGGCACTCCAATCTCCCTCGTTCCAGCGGAGGCGGCGCGGGCGGCTCCGGCGGTTAGGGGCGCGCCGCTGACTGGAGGGCGCGGCAATGCAGCTGTTTCTTGGCGGTGTGGCGGCTCACGGTGGGTCCGGGTGGCGGTGGCGGCGTTTTGGCGCGGCACGACGGCGGGCGAGGCGAGCTGACTTGCTCGGGAGCTCTGGTCGACTCATGGGGGCCCTGGTGCGGGGCGCGGGCTGCCTTAGCTTGGCCGACGGCGACTGTGGCTTTGGACCGTGCTCCTGGTGGGGGAGTAGGGCGTCGGGTCGTGGCAGGGTCCTCGGGCCCTCGAGTCTCTGCTCTCCTCCCCAGATCTATAGGGCGCGGGCTGCCAAGGGGGCTGTAGGACGTTGATCTGGAAAGGGAGCCTCCTCCGTCGTCTCTCCGGTCTCTAGGGACCTCGCGGCAGTGCCTCCCGGCGTTCTTTGGGCTTATCGGTGTGTTCAACTTGGTATCCGGGGTGGCGTCCACAGGCGATGGTGAGTCCTCTTGGTTGGCAGGTGGGCCAGAGGTGCTGGTCGGCTTCCTCGGTCGTGTGGATGACGTGGTGTCGGCGAGTCGTGCGGTGTGATGGCGGCTTGGTTGAGCACCTTTGCCGGGGGAAACCCTTGCCCTTTGGTGCCTTGACGGCGACGCTTGCGGGCGTCGTCCCCTTCCTGATGGTATCGATATGGTGGTGCTCAGTTGCCTGCAAGCTCCGGGTGAAAACCCAAGATCTGATGATCGGGCGGTAGCGGCATATCGGTGTCATGAGCTTCTTGAAGTTGCCTCCTTGGAGCATCACATCGAGCGGCTCTCCGAGGTCGAGTGGTTTCGCCCCACTCTCCTCAACAAAGCTTGTTGTGTGTTATGCGCTCTCGGTGCTTCTCGTGGGGCTGGTCTGTGGTGTTGCTTCTTGGTGGTGGCCAGCCTTTGGTAGCGTTTCCTGCGAAGGTGGAGCTGTCTTGATTGGCCGTTGTCGGTTCGCCCGCGTGGGTGAGCGCCGGCCCGACATGCAGCTCGTCCAACGTCTGCTCCCCTATGCGTAGTCAAATGTAATGGTCGCCAGTGGTTTTTGAGTTTTCCGTTTGTAACTCCTACGATAGGCCCTGTTCTTGTGTGATTGTGCAGGTCTGCATTGTAAGCTAGGTTCGGCACTTTGTATGTGTTTTGCCGTTTGGCGTTATTAATTTAACGTCAGGCCCTTTAGCCTTTTATCTAAAAAAATCAAGAGACTTTATGCTGTATTATCCCCATCAGAACCTGCTCCTACCCCTTTCAGCTGGATATGTAAATCATGTGTACTACCAAACCATAAGTTCTTCTTTTGGTTGCTACATCAAAACAAGCTTAATACTAGACCTACTCCAGGAAAAAAAATAGTGAATCACATGATTGTGTTTTCTGCACAGATGGAAACAGTGAAAACTCCATTCATCTTTTTCTCATGTGACTTCAATATACCACATATGGATAGAAAATTATAAGTTTAATCACAGTACAAGGATAAAGCCGAAAATAATTAGGATAATATCACACCATTTAATTAAAAATAAAATGGATTAAAAATGATCAGTTTGGTAGCCACACTAAGAATTGTTTGCAGCTAGAGGCATATACTAAGCTACACAAGTGCCGAGCACAAGAGTGTCTTAAATATCACCATGTCAAAAACTATATTATTTAGGACACTCTATTATTAGGTTTAATCACAGTAGAAGGATAAAGCCGAAAAGAATGAATTAGGATAATATTACACCATTTAATTAAAAATATAATGAATTAGAAATGATCAGTTTGTTACGCACTGATTCATTTCATACTGTCAACTTGATAGTATTGTTTGCAAAATTTCTTGAATCAAATTAGGAAAATAAACTCTATGACTTGATAGGCATATACGACTAGGAATTGATGTCAGTACATCTGCTGCTCGGGTGCCTCTCAGTAATAATATGCACAACAGTAGTTTTAAAACAACATGATCTGCTGCTTTTTGCCTTGCTTCTAAGATTGTCCTATTGCTTATGATGCAAAAGGCTACAAATAAGAACAAATATTGTGCTTGCCTTTTCCTGGCTCTAGGATGAAATTTGTGTATCACTTCTACACTTATCTAAGTTCCCTCTCTCCCTCCAACCCATTTCCTAAAATGGAATTATAAGATCAGATACTACTAAGGATCTAGGTTGGCAACCTACTGTTTGTAGAGTAGAATAATGTCTGGTGGTGATGCTCTTGATCGGCTAGATCCTCTTGTTGCTGGCTTGATCCTTCTTGGCTACTTCTCCAATATCCTATCATGCCTTCTACCTGTAACCCTGCTCCTCCTCTTGAGCTAGCTTCTCATGTTCCTTGATGCTCTTAAGTAATCATGATGATTCTTGGTTTTTCTAGTGGTTTGTGTGGATGATCTGGGAACGAACTGGTTTGTTATGATGGTGTTCTTCGATGTGTACTGAAAGTGGACAATATTAGCTGGTATCCAAAATTGAGACGCTATTGGTTTATAGTGTCTTTGATGACATGATTGACCATTGGTGAGTGGTTGAATTTGTCTTAGTAGTGTCTTGTGCCCATAATGATTGAGATTGTTCTTGAAAATGGGATATAGTGACCATATTTGAATTCAATCTATGTGTTTCAACTCAAATTCAGTGATCACTAATGCACTGTGATGGAATTATGCTCTGGTTATACTTTACTTAAGCTGGATTCAGTGTGTTGTTTTCTGAATCTTCTATAATTGTCAAGTATGACAATTGATTATTACTTGTTCCTCATGCTTTATCCATAACTTGAATTGACCTTGTTGCCTGTCTAAACTGACAATGATTTAGTTTGTGGACTGATTCCTAGATGACCGACTAGAAAGATGATTTATTTGTCTCTTGTTGACCTTGTTGCCTATATATGCTTTAAGACATCAAACATGTGGCTTCTGCAAGGTAGTATGGCATGTCACATGCACAATACTAATACAATGTTCTAGTTAAACTGTTGATAGATCGAGTCAGACATTTCCGAGAAAGGATGAATCAAAAATGAAATTGCTAGGTGCTAACCGCGAGAAGGAATAATTTTAGGGTTGGTCAATCGGTCGCCGAATAAATAAACAAATCAAAGAGTTGGACACAAGAAATCATACCAATCGATCAGCAGCAGGTGGTCTAGCGCTGGGTTGTCTTCGGGATGGTCTGCAGGAAGTTCGGTGACACTACCGACTTGTTTTTATACCGGACAACGGTGATTGGCGATCCTCGATGGGATGGCAGCAGCCCAAACGACTAGGGCAGGATATCTCGGGTAAGCACTAGAGGCACCCGTCCCTCTCCTCGCCAATAATCCTAGATGACGCTGAACGAATATGTTGCGTCTGAATCCTCAACCTGCAGGCACGCATACAACGAACAGAGTTAGCTGCGGACAACTCGCGAAACTCTAAACTTACTGCGATGGTACTCACCTAGGCTTGAAGGGAGGTGGTGCGTGAAGATGAGGCGAGTTGCCAGGTGGGGCTTCGAAGGAGAAGGGCACGCGGTGGCAGGCGACAGCGCCGGCGGTGGTTCACAATTGAGATGATCGGGTGTAGGACGGGGATGATCCGATGGAGAATGGATTATCAGGTTGAACAGGTGTAGGATCGGGTTAATGTGCGCCCAAAACTAAAACTAGAGGCCACTTCTAATAAAATTGTTCCTTGATATATCTTGATCAAATGTGTAAATCGACACAGAAAGAGCTCTATTTTTAGTATATATACTCCCTCTATCCCAAATTAGTTATCATGGATTAGTTGAATATGGTGTCTTTATTAGACATCTGTATATTGATTTTAGTATATAATACTCCGCATACAGATAGATTTGATTATGTGTATCCTTGAGATCTTTGATTCGCTTTTTATATCGTGTCATTGTAGAGGCCAGTATAATCTTGATACTAATATATTATCCTTTGTCTTCGCTCCCCATTTCAAAAAAAAGCTTCCTTCTAGTAAAAGCAATAAAAGAAAGAAAAAGGATACAGTGCCCCTGAGGGATCGCGTCGCTCGCATCCCACGGCACCTCCTCGCGACGCACTTTTCCCGAAAGGAGTGGGTCTGAAGACAACCGTATCCGGTAGTAAAAAACACATATGATCCTCTTCGTCGCTCTAGGAAGACGTCGCCGCTGTAGAATCCATGGACGCTGCCACCGCCCTAGCCCAGCGCCGGCCGCCGCCACCGCCCTAGCCCTGCACCGGCCTCCGCCGCCCTAGCCTAGCACCGGCCGCCACCGCCGCCCTACCTCCCCGCACTCCGGAGATGGAAGGTCGCATGTGTGGCATGCAGCATGGGCATTCGCCATGGGAATCGTCGACGCCCGGCTTCCAAGGCCGCCTCCCACTGCTCCGCCTCCACAACCCGCACTGCTCGCTCTTCGCTGGAGCCGGAGACAGAGCTCTCTCCTCGTCCTATCCTGTGCCCACGCTCCTCCGCCGTGGCCATGTCACAGCCCCATGGTGACAAACAAGCTTCTCACGTGAGGCGACCGGGGGCTAGTGCTGCGAGGCTCCATTGCCGGAGCTCCCTCCTCGATGCTAGGGACGGTGCTGCTACAAATCCACGTCAGGACGTGCTACATGTAGCTGGCAGTGCTGCTACGTTCTGTGTCGAGGGTTGCTACATGGGGCCAATGGCGGCACTACTGTGCCCGACAGCGGTGCTAGAAGCCGTGTCGGGATTGCTACATGCGGCAAGTGTCGGTGCTACAAGAGGGGCGTTGGATTTGCTATATGCGACCGGCGGTGACGCTACGAGACCGGTGCTACGTGCAGTGTCGGATTTTTCTATAATTTGTTTTGCTGCTACAATAGTATATAGGTTTTGCTACAAGATTCTCCTGCGAGGTATCCGGTGAAATCGGATTTGCTACATTAAGATATTTTAGTTGCTACAATCATTTTATTATTTTGCTACATTAACGTAAAGTTTTTGCTACAAGGTCTCCGACGAGGTTTCCAGCGAGATCTCCGGCGACTTCTTATTTTTTCCGGCAAGAGTCTCTGGCGATGTCGCTTTTGCTCCATTAGGATTTTTTTTTTTTGCTACAAGGTCTCTGGCGAGATCTCCGGTGAACTCTCCGGTGAGGTCTAGTCTGTCTATTCTTTTTCTGGACTGAACCGTTTTCTGCTATATGTAGCAAAATCGAGACTTTTGTTAGTAAAAGCGTATATGTTTATAGCAAAACCGGGGTTTGGAGACTTTTTGGGATACGTGTCAGGAGGGGAGGCGGGAGATCCGGGGGAAATACCCCTAGGAACGCGTAGCATGGCACTAAAAGAAAAGCAAAGGTGAAGCTCAACCACTACGAAGCGGTCCGATTAGTTGAACATGGACTGCCACAAACTTATAGCCGACAAAATAACAACTTGTTATATTTCATGCAGAAATGCAACTGAAAGCCTAAGCATCTGACGCTCGTTTCTGATTAGTAGGATTGTCTAGCCAGACACTAGGATGTTATTCATGACTGGAATCAAGTCTTCATGTGCAAATAGTGCAAGTGGGCGCAGTTAGCGCCTGCCGCCTGATCAGCGGGTACAACCATCATTCCTCGTAATTTAATTATGACTTACTCCAAGATCACAGCGTGTGACACGTTTTTTTCTTTGCGAAATTTCATCTATCTATTAATAATCATCAGCAGAAGTACAAAGAGCTCTAAAAGTGAAAAAAAATTTACAAATAAGTCACTGGACCACCTAGCGACGACTACAAACAATAGCGTGAGCCGAAGGCGCGCCGTCGTCCTCGCCCCTCCATCACCGGAGCCAGACAAAGCTTGTCGTAGTAGAGCTTGTTGTAGTAGACAGACGGGAAGTCGTCGTGCTAAGGCCACAAAGGACCAGCGCACTAAAGCAGCAACCATCACCAATGATGACAACCGTAGATCGGAAGACTGACCTTAAAACAAACCAACAAAGATAAAAATAGACAAAATCCCGAAAGATCCGCCGGACACACGACTCCACGCGCTCTCCATCGGTGCTAGATGCACCACCAGAACGAGGATAGAGCGGAAAGGACATTATTCTGAATTTAAGACGTAGCCGTCGTCTCAACGTCCCGAAGAAGACACTAAAAAACAGCCTAAACAGAGGACGAAAAACCTCCCACCGGCGAGAGGCCGTGGTCCGCCACACCTCCAAGGCTCTAAGGCCACCGGAGGCGGAGCAGACCAGCGATGTCGCCGGCGAGGGGTATGGAAACCCTAGATAGGTTTTTAGTTTAGTCGCCTCCCTAGAGGCCCCGTACGTACCGGTTCGTGTGACGCGTTCTTATGCGACCGGATCTAGCTACAGGATTCCTTCGGCTACTAACGATTAGCATATGCAGATATATGATTCAAGGTCAAGACTCCATCAGATCTAAATTATTGTCTGAATCTAGATAAATCTGAGAATATTAATTTGGATTGGAGGAGTATTTTTTTTGGAAAGTCAAGTTACAGAAAGTTTGAACAAACTTTAGAAAAAACTATCAAAAACTATAATATTATATCGATACCATTTAAAAATATATTTCACGATTTATCAACGATATGGATTTCATATTGTATATATTAATATATTTTTCTAAAAAGTTAGTCATCATAGTTTGACTTTTGAAAAACCAAGATTGTATATTAGCCTTTGTGAAAAAACAAGATTGTATAATCTGGAAATTCCAATATGGAGCAGCGATTTAGGATGTGGTCCTACAGTAAGTCATCACGTGGCAAGCTCAAAAACTGAAATTACCATCTAGGTGTTGGATAAAAAAATGGGACCAGTGGAAGGGGAGTAAATTAAAAAGAACTTCTCAAAACACCGCCACTTTACGTGGGGTTTCAAAAAACCACCGATTCAAAGCAGCAACATGACAGAAAACACTGATTGCGTTAATCAGTACAACTAATGATGATTGTGACACAAGGGGGGCCATGTCAAGAAGATGTGGCAAGGTAGAAACGGCCAGGGTGAGAGATGTTAGACTGCTCTAAAATATGGAGCTTTTTGGAGTTAATAGCATAAAACCACCACAATTGTAGCCGAATTTATCGATTGATACCACTTTACTTATGGATACTAAAATTTATCAGTCAATTTCGAATTTGTCGCAAAAAACACAATTCGCCGCTAAACATGAATTGACACTTGTTCTGACAGGTCGGGCCCACTGGCAGAGGTGACGTGGCACCATGGAGACAGGTGGACGCCAAATTGATGACGTGGACTCCGGCCCACATGTCAGCACAAATAAAAATTAAATTTTGAACAATTCTAAAATTAAAAAGTGAAACTATCTAATAAAAAGTGAAATTGTCTAATAAAAAATCTGGGAGACGGCGCTGGACTCTTCTCCTTCGTATCTCACTGCGGCTGCGGCAGAGAGAGGAAGGGTCGCCGGCGAGAGGAAGGGCCGCCGGCCCGGCTCCACCCTGCTTGACCGCGCCGCCGCTGGAGGACGAGAAAGCTCTCCGCGGGCCCCTGTGGAGGACGGCCAGGAGGAGGCGGGGACAGGGCAGGGAGGAGGCCAGGCTCTCTGCCATGGCGTGGAGGCGGTGATTGATTCCGGTGCCACGTCGGTGAGGCGTCGTTCTCGATCCCCTCACCCACGGCGGTGAGGCGTCCTCCTGACCTCCAGCGGCCAGGCGGAGAAGAGGCGAACCGGGCGGGCAGAGGGAGCATGGGCGGTGCGCTGGCGACGAGGGGAGTAGAGCGGCGCGCCGACGGTGGGGGTTGCAGGTGCCACATGCGGGCGAACGGACGGAACAGGGCGGCGTGCCAGCGGTGGGGGGCTGCAGGTGCCATGGGCGGGCGGATAGACGGAGCAGAGCAGCGCGCCGACGGCGAGGGGAGCAGAGCAGCGCGCCGACGGCGAGGGGAGCAGGGCAGCGCGCCGGCGGTTGGGGGCTGCATGTGCCACAGGCGGGCGGACGAAGTAGGGTGACACGTCTGCGCACCGGCGAGCGGACTGAGCAGGACGGCGCGCCGGCGGTGCAGGGGAGGGGCGGCTGGCGGTGCAGGAGAGGGGCGACCGGCGGCGCGGTGGCGGTGGGGGCTGCAGGGGCACGCGTGCAGGAGACAAGAATTTTCCTTTTTTAGATATTTAGTTTTTAGCTTTTTCCTAGCCCAACTCAATAAATTATACAATTTGTTGCCACCTCAGCGCTGACAAATGGATCCTACCTATTAGTTTCAGTGTCAATTCGCCACGTCAACCTTACAGGTGGGTCCCACCTGTCAGTATCGCCGTCAATTCGTGATCAATTCGCCAGAGACAAATTGGTGTTTTTTAAGACAACCTAACAAAAATGTGGTGAATTTTGTCATCCTAGAACGTAAAGTAGTATCAATCAGTAAATTTAGCTATAATTGTGGTGGTTTTATGCTATTAACTCAGTTTTTGCAATTTTCTGGACCCACATGACATCCTCCCTCTCTTCCTCTCTGTAAGATCTGGACCCACATGTCTTGGCCGCACCACATGCGAGAGCACGCGGAACTCCACCGAAGCTGGGGAAGACGGGGCGTCCTTGGAGGAGCAGTGCCCCTCCCGTTGCCGCAGAAGGTGGACACGGGAATAGCGTGGAGCGGCTGCTAGGCGCCGACGATGGGGAGGAAGGGAACAATAGCGCTACCCTACTACGACGACGCATGCTAACGACCCCCTCCCTGTCCTGATAGCCTCCGGTGTATGGTCGTGCTACGTTCCTAACTTATTTTAAGAGAGAGAAGAGAGGAACGGATATGATAAGTGGGTCCCTCTGAAATTTACAATAATATCTAAATTTCATAACCCTGGACCATTTTTAATGTGCCACGTAAGACTGACTGTGGGGACCGCATGTCAGTTTTATGGTTATACGATCATCTCGGAGGGATCGGTGCTATTCGTCCCGTGTTAGTTTTGAAGTTTTGAAGCGGTGGTTTTCTAAAATCCTAGCAAATAGTGGTGATATTTTAAAACCTAGCCGCAAATGTGGTGTTTTTGTAATTTAGTCGTGGAAGGGCTATTGCACAGCTCGGTGAAGTGAGTGCTCCATAAATCTCGCTAATCTACCATCTGTTTTATTTTGGGAAATGTAGGAAGGACCCCGGTCTTGGTATGGAAAAGATGCAAACGGTTCTCTTTATTAAATTATTCAACAAAGAATGGATAAAAAGCGTACATCAAAAATCCAAAACCACCACACAACACCTACTAGCCCAACAATGCGTGAAAATCATGTCAATATGGCCTTATGCCAGGGAAAATAACGAAATCTCTCCAACAGCTAGCAATCGGAAACATTGCATAACCCGAGATGTCCTCTAAGCAAAACTGAATCTCTCATCCGGTCTAGTAGACTCTTCACGAGCACCTCATGCGCACGCTACAGAAATCATCACCGTCATCAACCACTAGTCCATCTTTAAAACAGAGATCCGCATACCCCCGCTAGACCTGTTGTGGACACTGCCATGGCACCAGATGGCACCTCCACCCTACACGTGTCCATCATCACGCTACTCATGTCGAGGTTCCGCTGCACCATGCCGCCAAGACTCGTTGTCGATGATGCGCAATAAAATAGTATCACTCCCCCTTCAGACCACTCAAAACAGTATGGCGATCATCCAGATCGGTAAGGGAGCGTCGATTGTGTGGCGGCGGCTGCGTGATCTGATGCGCGGTGGTGACGATCTGTGGCGGCATGACATGCTGGGCTCGATTTGGGTCCCTATGGCCTCGATCGGGGCTAGCACCTCTGATTCATCCTGCTCGTCGGTGCCACTTTGTCAAGGTCCAATCAGTGCATGCTTTGAGTCGCGCGGCTGCCGGTGAAAACCGAGACGAACGGTGGCGGCGGTTTATGGCGTCGTTTTTGCGCAGCTGTAGATTCTTGGCTGGGAGACTCATTGGAGATCCTTAATTAAATGCAAAGTGAAGCTTGATCGGTACTAAGCGGCCCGCTTAGTTATACACGGTGCTTCTATTAAACATTCATATACTCCCTCCGATCCAAATTAGTTGACTTGATTTGTCTAGATTCAAATATATCTAGCACTCAAACAAGTCTAGATACATTCAAATCTGAGTTAACTAATTTGGATCGATAGGAGTATTGTTTTTAGCATACAATATATAGATAGATCCTTTGATTAGCTTTTAATATCGTGTTGTTGTAAAGACCAACTGTAACTAGTATGATATTGATTCTACTTCCTCTGTTTCATAATATAAGATGTTTTAGCTTTATAAAAAGAGTGTATCTAGTCCTCTTTTAATGTGTAGGTTCTAAGTGAACTTAGACACTAAACGAGGTCTAGATACACTCCGCTCATAAAGCTAAAACATCTTATACTCTCTCCGTCTCAAAATAGATTCTCAGTTTGTTAAAATTTGAATGAATCTGTATACTAATAGTGTCTAGATTGATTCAAAGTTTGACAAATCTACGTCATCTATTTTAAGACGGAGAGAGTATTATATAGCGGAGGGAGTAATATATTATCCGTTGTCAAAAATCAAGATGATATAAACTTCCCTCTGGTAAAAGCAATAAAAGAAAAGCGAAGGTGAAGCTCAACCGCTACAAAGCGGTCAAATCAGTTGAACATGGACTGCGACAAACTTATAGCCGACGAAGCGAAATAACGACTTGTTTTATTTCATGCAGAAATGCAACTGAAAGTCTAAGCATCTGACACTCGTTTCTGTTAACCAAATGTCCACTTGAGCTCACTCAACGCCTATATAAACAGCAAGGCCAAGCGGGAATTAAGGCCATCGATCAACTCCCATTCCGAGAACGACTCAAAGCATAATGAACACAGTAGTGTCCAAGTCCTCGCCGGTGGTGGTCGTCGGCCCTTCTGAGCCAGACATGCCTACCGACGGCGTCATCAATCTCTCCTCTTTTGACAAGTTTCTGGTTCCTGTTCCGACCACGCAGCTCCTCGTCTTCGACCGGCCAATCCACGATCCCATCGGCACGATCAAGAAGGCCTTGTCGCAGGCACTGGTGCACTACCACCCTTTGGCTGGCCGTATAGTTGCCGCTGCTGGAGCCGACGAAGGGGAGCTGACGCACATCGCCTGCACGGGCGAAGGCGTGTCGTTCGTGGCCGCGTCGGCCAGCTGCGCCCTAAAAGAAGCGGCCATGACGTCGTCACTCCTCCTCATGGACCTCGCCGTTCGCTATCCTACCGAGTACTGCGGACTCGACGACTCCTTGCTGCTGATGCAGGTGACCGAGTTCACTTGTGGCGGGTTCGTTGTCGGCGTGACGTGGAACCACGTCATGGCTGACGGCCACGGGATGGCGCAGTTCCTGCAGGCTCTCGGTGAGCTTGCCCGGGGAATGCCGGTGCTCTCGGTTGTTCCGGTCAGGTCCGATGTCGACGGCTCGCTCCCGTGCCTCCCGCCGGAGATGGTCGCCGCGGTGAGGTCACAGATTCGCATCGAGACGGAGGAACTCGCCAGCCTCGACGTCACCGTCCCCTCGAGCTTAATCGACCGCATCAAGGCTGAGTGCGGCGGTGGCTGCACGGCGTTTGACGCCGTCGCCGCGGTGCTCTGGCAGTGCCGCACCCGTGCGGCCATCTCCAACGATGACCCCGATGCTCTGGTGCCTCTCGTCTTCACGAGGAACGTGCGAGAGATCGTCGGTGCCAAAAATGGCTACTACGGCAACTGCCTCGCGATTCAGATGGTCCTAGCGACAAGATGCACGGTGGCGAGCAGCGATATCAAAGATCTGGTGAAGCTCATCAAGCTTGCCAAGGAGAAGATGCCAGACATACTACTGGAGAACGCCAACGGCGGTACAAACGATCATGAAGCTCATGAGCAGCAAGCCCAGCAGCCGCCCCCGATGTACAACACGCTCACTTTAACGAGCTGGAGGAACCTTGGTTTCGAGGCGGTGGATTTCGGGAGCGGGGGGGCGTCGCGGGTGATGTGGAGGACGGAGCAGACGGTGGGGTTTGTCTGCGTCGTGTGCCCGCCGTGCAAGGGGAAGGACGGCGTCAACGTCGTATCACTCTGCGTCAAGCTGGAACATGCTGACGTCTTCCTCCAGGAGTTGGGCGGGCTCAATATATAAAGTCGGCGAAAGAATGGTCTTCTCACTTCTCAAGCTTTACACTTCTTGCTTTGTCTAGAATACAAATAAATCTATCACGTCGGCAAAAAAAAATGTTATATACTCCCTCTGTCTCAAAATAGATATCACAAATTTGTTAAAATTTAGATAAATCTATACACTATTTAGTATATAGATTCATTCAAATTTGAACAAACCTGGGACATCTATTTTGAGATGGAGGGAGTGCATGTAGTCGCTGACCCGTGGCACACGGGCTAGTATATTTTACATTCACTGTATGCATGTGAAGTTTGTACGAATAAGAAATGTCCCACAATATTGGTATGAACATGTTTTTATGAACTATTATTAAATGAGAGAATTCTTTATTTGACACTACTCTCTCAAATATATGATTCTTTATATGACACTGATTTTTTTTGACTTCCTTAATTGACACTAGGTGTAAATTTTGATGCCTTTAATGCCACTACCGTTTGATACGTTACATGGTTCTGTTAGTTTTGTTTTGGGCTGACCAAAATACCCCTGACATAGCTACCTGTCCAAACCAAAAAAAATCTGGCCCGATCAAACAATACTGAACCCGTTCCTCTACCTGAGTTCTTGGGAAACATATATAGTGATGGACAGAGTCAAATACTCGCGCAGCGCAGCATGTCGATCATCGGCATTGTGGCAGGATCAATGGCATCCCTGGTTAGCTCAGGGCCACGGTGGCGATGTCCTTGCGTGGCGTCTGGCGACTGACATATCGGCAAGCGGCTGGCGGCGTGGAGTTGATCGATCTATGGAGCTGCTACTAGCGGAGGCGCGGTCATCCCATTGAACGGACGAAGCCATGCTTCACCAGAACTGCATGTACGGGCTCTTCGTTTGGACTTGAGTAAACGCAGAACTAAGTACTGTATTTAAGCCTGTGATAATTATGTATCCATGGCCATTAGCAGTATCTGCAGTTACTGTGTACGTACGCTAGTACGCATGTACACAGAATCGTTGAGTGGTCAGGTCAAAAGAAAAAAATCGTTGGGTAATGGTACAACAACTTTGTCTTATAAAACATTATTGGTAACGTTATGCACCAGGGGTAAAAGTGTCTTTTTAGGTCTCCAATTAACACCGTTGGTTCTCCAAATGAACTAGAGTGTCATTTAAGGCATCAAAATTTACACCAAGTGTCAAATAAGGAAGTCAAAAAATTCAGTGTCAAATAAGGAATCATATTTGAGAGTAGTGTCAAATAAGGAACTCTCCTATTAAATAGCTAAGGGTGTGTTCAGTTGGTGTCACGAAGTGGAGTGGAATGGAATGGAATGATTCCACACCTGAGAACCGTTCTAGTGTTTAGTTGAGAAATGGAATGGAACGAGGTGGTTCCTCAAAAGAGAATATTCCCTCTAGATCCAGAATGCACTCATTCCACCAAATTGGTGGAATCTTCCTGTTCCTCTATGCTAAAGCCACACAAACGTTATGCCTCTCTCTATTCCCTTGCCATCTTTTCTGCTAAATGCACCCAAACACAAAACGGAACCATTCCATTCCACTTTTTTGTCCAACCGAACATAGGATGGAACCATTTCATTACACATTTTTTGTCCTAACCAAACACAAGAACGGAACCAACCCATTTCAGTGGAATGGAACCATGACATTCCATTCCACTTCGTTCCCGAACTGAACACACCCTAAGAGCGTGTTTGGTATGCTGCGTGAAGTTCAGCCAGGCCCGACGGAGAAAAAAAGGGTTGATTGGATACATGGGCTTCTTACACATTATTTCCCCGCGCTGCTCAAAGCAACATCTAGACAACCTATTGGAAACTGCCTAATTGGCATATTCCGTGGATTCAGATTGAGGATAGCGCAAAATGTCCACATGTCTGCCTCCACTGATGCAACATCTGATTATTTTTTTATCACTGTCTTAACGTGTTCATCCCAACCACATGAAATTAGCACATATAGCTTCTGAATCAAATCAAGATCTATATGAAAAAGATGGTTGTCGGCGATGGGTTCTATTCCAAACATCGGCACCGAGTTTCTTGATCCGTATTTTCTCAGCGTGATCAAAGTTGAAGATTTTCTGGATGAATTTCTTCAGATTCGTTGCACATGATCAATCGTTCGAAATTTTCTTTCAAGAGTAGCTGGATCTCGCCGTTCCCAACAAATTTCGTGTTGCAATTTTTTATTTTGGTGAAGGTAGAGGAATTCATCTGTACCTCTCTCAAATGTATGTGAGGTTGACTCACAAACAAACTCTTTCCTAACCTCTTGTAATCAACACAACCATGCATCGTTTCACAAGAAACTCTACCTTAAAAAGATGCATGTCGATGATGAGGTTTCATTCTAACCATCGACACGGAGTTTTGTGTACTGTTCTTCCTAGAATCATGGTCAAAGATGGAGTTTTTTTGGACGATTTTCTTCAGATTCGACTCCAGGAACCGGAGCACCACCACTATGTGTCGCCGAGTGTCGTAATCCTATAACGGCACCCTCCAATGGCCCCTCTCCCCACTGGAATTCTTCTTCTCGACCGCCTCCGCTGCGCTATCGACCTTGGTCGCTAACCGTGGTGGTGTGAGGTAAGTGTGTTTAGCATTGGGGTTAGTGTGGTCATTAATGGGTTAGTGAACTAGATGCAACCAACCAATCAAACATGTCCTTGCATTGCCAATGATGCGGCCAAGGCAACCAAACAAAATGCATAATACCCTTATTTTCTCATCTCTCTATGGCAATGCCCCCTAGGGCTAACCCCAGGGAGACGAGAAAAGCATGTCGTGTATCTCTTGATGATAGTATTTTCCAACTAATTGTTAATAAGCAAAACTTGATGTTGATATCATTGCCCTTGTTGTCTCCTCCTTGAAGCCTGCATTCCCGAGTCCCCATTTTTTAAGGCTAAAGCCATCGGCCGTCATAATTCAACATCAGAAATAGAAGCATGTCATTTTTCATTTGTTTTGGATTGATTCATTCGTATATAGTTGATCCACTAATATAGGTAGAGTCAATACTCTGATAAGTTTGTCCCTGAGTTCTTATCTTGGTAAAGTATACTCTATTTCATCGGGAGGTGGTGTTTTTGGCTCCTAGGTGCAAATGAACCTATTGTGGCGACCCGGATTTTCACCCGAGATTATCGAATTATGCAAACCACCACGATCCCATGATCAGTGCATCGTGGAGCATAACCGACATGATATCAAAGTACACACATCCATTACAGTACGGTACAATAAGTCTTACAATAATAGTCTTACAACCTTGCCTCCATGGGCACAAATAGGTAATAGCAGCGGTACTAAAATAACATGGAGGACCCGAGTCAAGCCATAGCCCAACAGGTGCCTGACTCGGAGAAACGCCCTAGTTCGCGAAGTCGTCGTCGTACCCTCCATTGTCTTCTTCATCTTGCTCATAATCTGACCAAGTTGATAGCCAGGGAACATTGCCAGTGAGTACTTTGAATGGACTCGCAAACCACCATACAAGGAAGAACAAAGAGTATGCAATAATGCTTTGGATAGGATGGCTCCAAAGGGGCTATTTGTGAAATCTCTTAGAGATATACTCTAAGCGCTACCACTTGATGCTTGCAAAATCCTTTTGGGGTTTAAATAGTTAAGAAAACTTGAAATAGTAGGCTGGGGTCAACCCTGTTATTCACTTCCACTGTGGTCATCCCATGACCAATACTTCAACTAGGTCTGACCATCCCATGTCCCATCCTCCTTGCCCTTCGACCATCCCATGGCCGAATCTATTTTTAGAAAACCTTTTTGTAAACCAAAACCAGCACCGCTACACATCAACCTTTCCAGCCGTCCATGACCGCGGACACGGCTATTCGAATAGATTATACTCTGCAGAGATTGTACACTTTCCCCACAAGATCTGATACATCTGCCGCGAACAGCCGTAGATCGTCATACACTAGTATGCGAGTTTCGGATAACCGGACAAGACCTTCGGATAATCCCCTCTTAACACAAGCGCCTACCCTATGGGTTTTATTCCCCTCAAAACCAGGACGTCGGGTACCGAGGACCAACCGGAGCGCTTTTTCTACTTCTCGAGTGTGCGCTTTCAATGAGGGGCCCGTAGTAACGCGTGGAGGCCAGCAGACCCTTCGTTCCTTCTCTAGGTCGATGTCCCACATGGACCTTTATCGGAGAAGGCCCACCGTCCAGGGATCCCCGATCCCCTGTAGTAGTTGTGAGGCACTTGTATCAGAGAGAACCACTTTCGGGTCAAGTCCCTTCCCATATAGGAGTAGTGTGGTTGCACGGGGTAGTTGTTCGGGCAAAACTATATAGAACCATGTGCGTTTGCAAAAACAGTTTTTCCTCCAACTTCATCTTTGGTGTCACCACTTGTAGGACAAATCATTTTAAAAGCTCCTCGGCAAGTCCCACTTGCCAAGGTTTTTCCGTCAAAACTTTTATAAAAACCTGCCTTACCTTCGGGTTCCCAACCTAGAGTTTTTGTTCGGCTAAACCGGGGTTTCCAAGGGGTTGTGGTATATCATACCACCTTAAATACTAGGGTAGGAGTAGGTAATACCAAGGGGGAGTACTTAGACAGTACCATAGGCATAAGTTTGGTGGAGCCAAACTAATACCATAATAATAATATAGCGAGTAAAACAATGAAGTAGTAGAGTAAGTAAAACGAAGTGCATGAAAATAAAGATGGGACAAGTCTCATGACCTTGTAGGTGGTTGCCTTGGTTGGCAGCTTGTTCCTGGTCCTCTTCCTCAAAATCTTCCCAAGTACCTTCCTCAAACTCGTCCTCGTTCGTATCTATCGTCGAAAAAGGGAATTATAATCAAACCACCATACCAATCATCACCCAATGCCCAAACAATGCAATCAGTACAGAGTAGATGCACAACTGAACCAAACCAACCAAGCACAAGTAGCTACTGATCCTAGCAGTACAAAGCCATCACTAGTGCACACCCCCCTCTAACATCGGTTTGGAGGGCCCTCTAACAGCGGTTGTAGAACCGCTGTTGAGGGTTCGGTGTTAGAGGCCCCCCCTTTAACACCGGTTCTTATACGAACCGGTGTTAAAGGGTGGCGCACGTGGGGCTGCCGCAGGGCTCAGGGCCCCCCTTTAACACCGGTTCGTAACTGTGCCGCGGCAGGAAAAGGAGAGAAATCTCTGCCGCGGCAGAGTTCTGCCGCGGCAGGAAAACGGCCTAAATCTCTGCCGCGGCAGAGTTCTGCCCCTGCCCCGTTCTGGGCGTATTTCTGCGGCGCGGCGGGGACGGGGAGGGGGGGGAGGGGGAATCGATCGGGAGCGGTATACACATACATCGTCATCGGTACATACGAGTACATGAATAATTAAGCAACTATTATTATACACAACATCGTCATTGTGTGGTATTCTCCGTAAACATTGAAGCATCAAGTACAAGACAAACACGTTCAAGCATATATACAACGTTCATTTTGGTGGATATCTAAAGAGTTTTCCGCCAGGCGTGACGACCTCATCAAGTATGAACCCCGCCAATTCCTCTTGAATGGCTTGTATGCGGTCAAATGGTAGGAGTTGGTCCCGCATCCGTTCGATCTGAATATATATGAAGAATGGGGTCAATATATATATAAGAATAAAACTCAACACAATTGATGGTAATAAAATAATGTTGTGTACTTTGTTTACTTACTCTAAGTTGTTCTAGTGCGGCTTGGCCCGTCGCACATATCGTGTTGCGAATGAACTCGCAAACATAGTACCCACATAAGTTATTGCCGTGTCCCTGATGCGCGCACTTTATGAGAATAGAGAGTTCAATCAAAATAATAATCAATAAAGCATGATATAATGGAATTGGAAGAAGAATCAAAGAGATACGTAGACCTAGCTAGCTAGTATTACTTACATTTTGGTCTACAAATTTTAGTTCTTCTGACCATTCACCCACGGCCCTGCCCGTGAACCTTTTCCAAACCCTGTCCGGCAAAGAAAATGGATAAAGGAGTAATTAATTACTTGTTGTCATGAAAGTTGCCGATCTAGTGTGATAATATGATTGAAATTACCTCTGGAGCATCTCTCTAAAGTCTGTCCATCGCTCTTTTTCTTTTCATAACGAGTCCATGACAAGGACTTTTCCTGAGTCAGGTTGAATGACTAGCAGAATAAAGTGGAACCTACTCACGCATAACTCATCATTAGTTACACTTAACATCGAGTAAGCCGAAACAGAATGTGTACAAGAGAGGGTAACAGTACTCACGAGAAGTTGTAAGGCAATAGTATTTCCCTTTTGGTTTGTTGTCTCAGTAAAGACCTTAGCAATAAATCTTCTGTTTGCCCGGGTTTGGTTCTTACCACTTCTTCATGAACTCTATTTGGGTCAACGAACCCAATGTCAAAAGGTCCTCCTTTCATGCATTCCATAACCTTTTTCCTGCATAATAGTATATACATATATGGTGAGCATATATATATACATGCAATTAATGAAGTGAATGAGATGAGATAGAAAATACAGAAATAGTACTTACACACAATAAAGGCTGATGGCAGCTTTGTCGAGTTCCTTCTGATTGAATAGAAAATGCAAGTCTTGAATGTTGAAGGCGATCTCGTCGTCTCCGCACAAGAAAATCTGATCTATTATATGCATCGTGATCCATTCTTCCTTTCTCGTCTTGCAGAAATCAAGGTACCACTTGTGCAATCTTCGCATCTTTGTTGGTAGATTCTTGAGCTCCTCTTTCTTGACGAGATTCTTCCCATACTTCCATGGATGTATGGGGTTGGCATCACATTTGGGCAAGTTGTCTCCCATGATGTTCAAGTATGCAATGTATGTCATCCCCATCTCATTGGCCTTTCTTTGTAGCTCTGCCTCGTAATCATTTATGGGAGGAGCGTCCCGTGTGTCGAACACTTGGAGCGGGGCGCATGATTGGTTTTCCTGCTCTCCGAGCATGGGAACTGTTTTCTGGGGTGCCGCACGACTGCTACTTTTAGTCTCCCTACGGCGCCTTGCATCCGCCTTCAAAATCTGGCGCTCGTAGTCCGGCACAAGTGGGGTTTCAGGTTTCAAAAGATTTTTGTAAAACTTCTCCACCACCGCCGGATCTATTTTCTCCTTTGGCTCGGCCCGTCTAGGTGCAAAGAATTTCTTGACCTCTTCTTCTGAGATCCTATTGGTCTCCTCGTCGCTGCAATTCCACGGTAAAACCGGCAATGGCTTGGCGGAAGGCTGCGGGACGTAGTTTTTTGAACTCTTTCTGGCAGCGCTAGTGATGCTCTTCGTGGCAGTGCTCTTCCGCTTACGCTGAGGAGATGGATGAAGCGCCGGAGATGGCTGAGGGGAAGGAGATGGCTGGCGCGCCGGAGATGGCTGCCGCGCAGGAGATGGATGAAGCGCCGGAGATGGCTGTCGTGCAGGAGATGGCTGAAGCGGCTCAGACTGCTGACGCTGCGGAGACGGCGGGGGTGCCAGTGGCCTCCAATTTGGAAGCACGATGTGTTCCTTCTTCCAAAGAATGGTTGTTTTCACTGCAAATTTGAGTTGAGTTTCCCCTTCACTTGTAGCATGGTCAAGTTGTGCTTCCTCATATTCCTTCACAACCTCATCCACCCCGACAATAGCATAACCATCTGGAATCGGTCGGCAGTGGTAAGTTCCACCAGCTACAGGAGGTAAGGCATAGCCAACAGCCACCTTAATGTATAAGCCCATTAATCTCACATGAAGCTCAGCGTGTTTGCTCTCCGTGATCTCATCCACGGGGTATCGAGGACCCGCCATTTCAAGCGTGGGCTGCATGTTCTCCGTGGAAGCCATGCTGCTTTTCCGCGCAGAGTCTAGGCCGTCGGCAGCTTCCAATGCAGGCTCTTCGTGCCGCTGAGATGGGCTGGTAGCTTGATGGCTCTGTTGTGCATTCACTTGTGCCTTCAACGCCACAAGTGCATGTTCTATCTGTGTCATCCGCTCTATACGCTCTTTTTCTTTTCTGCCGCGCCATCTGTAAGAGTCGCTCCACTCGGCAAACCCATCCTTCCACGTCATACCCCCTGTGCCTCATGCATGTCCATGGTGTTCTTTTTTACCGATGGCGCGTGTGAGCTGGTCATTCTCTCTGTCGGGATGGAAGGTCCTGGCGGTTGTTTCCTCGTATGCCATGATGAGTTCAGTGACGGGTTTGGCAAGGAGGCGGGTTGGGAAGATACACAATCCTGTTTCTGGGTCCAACCTTGCCCCGATTCCGTAGAACCAAGTCTTTGCACGTAGTACCCACCCATGTGTCTGGGGTGTGATCCCTCTGTCGCGCAGGGCCTTCTCAGCTTCCTCCCACTTAGGCCTCTGAGATATGTAGCCACCTGACCCTGTCCTCTGGTGATATTCCTTCTTCTGGGCATTTAGCGTATTGGTTTCTGACCTCTTTGTAGGTATAGCACCTTCCTTGTATGCCACAAATTCGCGCTAGTGAGGTCTTATCTTCGCATAATATGCGTCTTTGAAATCTGGAGTCTCGCGAGCTTTGACAAATTTGTTCAATTTTGTCTTCCAGTTGCGGAAAGCATCAGCCATCTTCTTTAGGGTCCACTCTTTGACCTTTTCCTTTATAACCGGTTTGTTTTCATCCTCCTCTGGCGGAAGGGTGAAATTTACCAACAGCGAATTCCAAAGCGTTTCTTTGGATCTTTCATCGACAAAGGTACCGTCGCCCTTCTTTGGCTTATTCCAATATTCAATTATGATTGGGATTTGGTCTCTAACAACAAATCCAGCCTGACGTACAAATTTGTCTGCGGCATTCTTGGGCTCCATCGGCCTGCCATCAACACGGACTGCTTTGATCGTGAACTTTGCACGATCTTTCAACCGATGGCTCGTGCCTCGCTTGCTCTTTTTCGTAGAAGAAGATGGTTGCTGGTTGGTCGATCCAGAGGGCTAAAAGAAGAAAGAAGCATTAATTAATACATGTAGAAGAAGATTTTAGGTGGAAGTCAGCAGAGGCTTAATCAATGCATATACCTCGCCGGACTTTGTAATCACTAAATTGCGTTCACCGGAGTCTTCATCTTCTCCATGACTACTTGAGTTGTCATCATGTCCCTCCAAGTCTAGATATTGTGAGGTGTCCTCATCGATAATGTTCTCCATTATTTCTTCTTCTTCAAGGTTTCTACTAAGTGGATCCATAGTTTCTAAAACAATAATATTATCTAGAGTAAGAGAGTAAACATTCAAGTGGACTTGGATTCATACACAAATATACATATTATTCATACAAAAATACACAAATAGGATAAAGTACATAAGATAAAGTAAATTATTGATACATCACCGGAGAATAGCTCGGGTGCATTATAGGATAAAGTATAAGATAAAGTACATTATTAATACATCACCGGAGAATAGCTCGGGTGCATTATATGATAAAGTATAATATAAAGTACATTATTAATACATCACCGGAGAATAGCTTGGGTGCATTATAGGATAAAGTATAAGATAAAGTACATTATTAAGATAAACTAGCGAACACGGCTGCCGCGTTCTATGCTACGGGAGCTCTGTAGCCACAGAAGAGGAACCATCACTGGAGAATAGCTCGGGTGAGATCCGTGAACCTGCCAGATATTGGAGAACCTAGTCTCCAAAAGATACATGTATCGTCGTACATGCTCGTCCTCCTCCCTAATACGACGACGTACCACCTCCTCGGGGGCTGGCTCCCTCTGCACCGCTCCTGGACCTCATGGACGCCACCAAAGAAGCTCCGGGTCGACGATGATACCCGGATTCCTCACCAAGGTACGAGTCCCGACAGGTAGCACCTCCCAATGCCAACCCGGCGGAGCCCAGACTCGGGCATCCCTGACAGAGTCCAGTAGGCTCGGACGAGATGGACGTGGCATAACTAAATAATAGCAATGAACAATCATAAAACATAAACAGTAACTAAATCACTAAGTATATATTGCCCTAATAACAATAACCCTAAACCTATCACTAACTAAACTAAACCTCATTAACTAAGTATTCTAACTAAACGTAATCCCTAATAAACCCCAATCCCTAATAAAACCCTAAGCCCTAATAATAAACTAACTAAAATCCCTAACTAAATCACTACTAAAATCCCTAACTAAATCACTAACTAAATCACTACTAAAATCCCTGTCGTGGTGGTGTCACGGCAGATGCCATGGATAGGCTGAAGGTGGGGACTAATATGCGCTAGGGGAATCCAGGGAGGGATAGTAGAGTGATTCTCTACACAGAAGCTTTGTATTGATGTTCAGTCTCCAAGCCTACAAGTGCTCCTCGAGCTGTTTTGACTAGAGGAGGAAGAAGTGGCTCTCTTACTCTTGCCTATCCTCTAGTCCTAGAACTCAAGACCCACTAGTATTTCCCTTGCTCTGTATCCGAAAAGACCCAACCCCCTTGCCAGAACCCCAACCCCCCCCCTTATATAGGGGTGGTTCGGTCCTGTCCTAGGGCATACGTGGAGGCATATTCCTAAGAATATGCCGCCTCCCAAACTAGTAACCCGACAGGGGTGCTTTTCCCCCACGTCACTCTTCCTTTAGCGACGTTGCCTCTGCAGCGCCCGCGTCAGCCGACGTGAGCGTCGTCACCCTTGTCGGCCATGATCCGGTGGTCCTTCCCTTGCTTTACTCGCTCATCCTGTACGCACCGGGCCTTCTTTTTGACCAGAGATATTCCTTCCTTCTCCTAGAAGACAAACGAGGATCCGGATCACAGTTGATCCGGCCACACCTGTTCTTGCATATAAGCTAGACAGGTGCCTCCGACTCACTCCTTGAGTCGGACGAGACAATGTTAGGCGACCTCCCTGGTCCGGGTTACTCCGTGATCCGGCCTGCCTTGAGGTGACTCGGCCAGCATCCGCTTTGACTATGCCGAACCTCGGCTATCTCGGCCCTTATACCCCGGAGTGACCCTACTCGGGGTTATCCCCCCAACATTAGTCCCCGAAGCTGGTGCGGCCTTGGCGGCCTTGGTCTCTAAGGCCACATCAGTTTCAATCGTATCCAAGCTTCGGACGTTCGTCCCGGATTATATGGATTTATGTTCCCTTCGCACGCTCCAAGCTGTCACTTGCCGGCCGGATCACCACTTTGGCTCGGATCGTTTGGTTTTACTTTCCCTCCGCATGGTTCAAGTTTTCACTCGCCGGCTGGGTTACCACCGTGGCTCGGATCCGGGTCGTGCTTCCTTCTCTCATATGCCAACCCACGTAACGGTTAATCATTACGTTGCCTTACTTTAAGGGCCTGCGCAGTAACCACCGCAGTAAATGTCAGTGATTACTGTGTGGGGGTTACGTCACGCCTGTCTCCTCGTTTACCGCAACTGCACGTCGTGTCATTGGATCACGTTCACTCCGCGGCCTCCGGTGTGGCTCCTCTCTGATTGGTCGACGTTAGTGATACACGGCCACATCGTGTGGTTTTCCTGCGCAGCACGATCCCACTCGTTGATGACTGGGGGCGGTTAAATAGGGGAGGGGCATGCCCCTTAGAACTTTTCCATCTCCACGCCCCCTCGCCTGCTCCTGTTCTTCTTCTTCGCAACCGTGTTGCCGCCAGTGCCCGTTGCAGCAGCGTCACCGCCGCATTTTCTTTGTTCCTCCGCACCGCAATCACCGCTGCGCCTCTGTTCAGCCACGGGTCCTCGTCAGTCTAGACCGCAAGGCTCCGCCGCCGCCAGTTCCAATGAAGACACCGGAATTGAGATGACGGAGGAAGAGATCGCCGTTGTTGAACAAGATATGGAGGAGGACGCCAGCGCGGCGGACCGCGGCGCGTGGGCCGGCTCCTGGGTCTGCGAGGATGACCTCTCTTGGCTCTACCAGACCCGGCGCATCCCCGCCGGCGTCGCTGCTCGTCTCCCCTCCTCGGAGCTGGCCCCCTCACCCAATCCGGGCGAATTTGTTGGTTTCTTATCCCATTTCCAACGAGGATTCGGGCTTCCAGTGAGTGATTTCTTCCGAGACTGGATCCGGACCTATCACTTGCAACCACACCATCTCCCGGCGAACGCCATCACCTCTCTGTCCGCTTTCGTTTCTTCGATTGAGGGCTACACCGGGCTATGGCCTACGAAGGAGCTGTGGATCCAGTTCTTTGGCCTCCGTCGCAACGTGGTCCCCAATATCCATGTCGAGTCGGAGGACAAACAGCTAACTCAGTTCGGAGCTGCCTCGATCTCGCCCCGGAGGTCTTCAATCTTTCCCCGGGTCATCAGGCTTGACTCCTGCAAAGGGTGGGCCCGGACCTTCTTCTACGTCCGGAATGAAGGCACGGAAGATTTGATCCAGTTGCTGCCCTATGCTCCGGGTCCCCCTGACACGGATTTTTGGGAGGAGGTTGCCAAGAAGCCTACAGCCCTAGCCAACCAAGTGAACAAAAGGTTTGCGGAGCTGAAGAAGCTCGGATTGCGCAACGAGGATGCCATGATCACGTTCGTGCGCAACCGAATCTCTCCCCTTCAGCGGCGCACTCACAAGTTGTGCCATATGAGCTTTAGTCGTGACCCCAACCGAACCTCCTCATTCGAGTTGAGCAATACGGAGATCTACCGCCGGGTCAAGGCTCTTTTCACCACCCATAAGGACTTCTCCGCCGAATGGACGTGGGGAATCGAGCATTACTGCCGTGACAGGCTCCCTCCCGCGGTAAGCTTCGCGGGGTAAACTTGTCTCGGATCAATTTCATGTGGGCTCTTATCACATTCTTGACTTTGCCCCTTGTGCTTTTTTCTCAGCTGTTTCTCCAGCAAACCCTCGAGGATGGCCTGGATCCGACCCTTAAGTGGGCCTCGGACCGAGAAATTCCGGACGAGGAGGAGCCGGACCAGGAGATGTTTCTCCCCACCCCCGATGCCACCAGACGACCCAGCGGTAAATTCTCTTCTCTTAGAGATTGACCCGACGATGAGGATGACTCGGATATCGATGTGATTGAACCCGTTGAGGCTGTACCTCTGTCTTTTGCTTACCCGGCATCAGCTAACCCCGGTGGGCACATCCACGAGGATCCTCCCCTTGCCACGGGCAAGCCTGCTCCAGCGGCGTCAAAGAAGAAACGCGGAACCGCGTCGAGTTCTTCTTCCGGACCTTCTCAGCCTTCCAAAAGGCAAAAGAAGGCTGGAGACAAGACTGCCTCCAAACGGGTAGGCAAAGCCCCGGCAAGGAGGGGCCGGAAACCTAAGGAGGCAGAGACCTCGGATGCGTAAGTTCGCTCCTGACATTATTGCGCAACACACTTCTCCCTGCTTCGGGGTAATTTCACTCCTGCCATTATTTTCTCTTGCAGGGCTCCTATGGAGGTCCCTCAGAGCGGATCGAGCATCTCCTCCCCTCTTCGGTCTAGTCTTTCCCCTCCCCGTGATGACGAGTCACACCCGCTGAGCCCTATTCCAGAAGGCTCTGCGGCCGCTCCGGGTTCCGCAGTACCTCCTTTAGAGGGACGCGACCTCGGATCGGGAGGGGTCGGATCGGCCGAGGCGATGGCGTCCGGCACTTCGGCATTGCCGCAACCAGCAACAATTAAGTCTACCGCAACTCCTGCCCCAGCAGTAGCTCCAGCACCAGCCACCGAACCAGCGCCTGTCCCGGTTCCGTAGAAACCAACAGCAGCTCCAACGCCAGCTACAACGACGATCTCCCGGAAAAGTTCGGCCCAGCTGAATTTTCCGCTCAGATGAATACCGCCGCCAAGGCCATTAACCTCGCTGGGCGTATGATGGAGGTACGTTGTTTCTTCTTTACATGCTGTAGATAATAACCATTAGTCCCCGAGCCTCCGGCGGAGTAACCTGTTATTCGGCCGGATGCTCCTTAGAAGATCAACGTAGCTGCATGTAAACTTCAAATATGTACACACCTAGAGCCGGGTTGAGTTCCGCTTGGCCCGGATCTTGTATACTTCGAATATGCACACACCTAGAGCCGGGTTAAGTTCTGCTTGGCCCGGATTTTGCACACTTCAAATATGCACACACCTAGAGCCGGATTAAGTTCCGCTTGGCCCGGATCTTGTACACTTCGAATATGCACACACCTAGAGCCGGGTTAGGTTCCGCTTGGCCCGGATCTTGTATACTTCGAATATGCACACACCTAGAGCCGGGTTAAGTTCCGCTTGGCCCGGATCTTGTACACTTCGAATATGCACACACCTAATTTTACACGCCTGTGCCTTTGTCAGGTAACTACCAACCGTCGGAGCGCCGAGTTTCAGCGCCTGCTTGATACCCATAAGACCTTGCGCGCAAAACACGTTGCCCTTGGCGCGGAGCATGAAAAGAGGGGTAATTTCGTCTCTTAACACCTCATCGTTTCGTTTGTTTCTGCCGGATTAACTTCCTTATTTGGTTTTTTGCAGCTGGGGTGGAGGCTGAAAACAAGATTATGCTAAAAAACTTGGAGGAAATCCGAGATATGTCCCGTTTCGGTCAACATCGTTGTGCTCTCCATTCTTTCTTTTTCTTGGCTCGGCAAACATTCACTCCTCGGCTTTGCCGGGTCAACACATCATTTCAGCATCGCTTGAGGATAGTGTGCCCGTGCCTGATATGATGCTGCATTTTCTCGAACAAGCAGGACAACATCAAGCCGAGCTGAAGAAGAAGGACGACGAAATAGCCAAACTCAAGGCCGAGATGGAGACGATGAAGGCCCAACACAAAACCGAGCTCCAGAAAGTTGTCCAGAACTACACCGAAGAGCGTGAGCGCTTTACCCTTCAGATCTCCGAGGACCAGGATCTGCTCAAGGAATCCGAAGTCTGGCTTGGGTCGGCGCTCGCCGAGCTTGAACAACTTCGGCAGAGACGCGATAGTTGTATCCAGGAGTTGACCCGGATCCATTACCATATCTCACGTAAGTTTCTTTCTCTTGCCCGACGCAGTTTTCCGGGTTAACTCATATGTCGGTGCTTCAACATCCTCTCTTTCCCTATTTTCAGATAACTTTCCGAAGGGTACTGCTATTGCCAGCGCTGCCGTTGCCAAGTTTTGCCAGGAGAGGGGTACTCCCATTGCTCCTGATGGTGAGAGTATCCCTTTAGACCTGGAGGACCTGTTGGTTAGCGTGTCAGCTCGGGTGGAAACTATCAAGAACTATGGCAAGGATCTCCTCGATGTTGCGGTCCGGATCTTCAACGCATTCTGGCCAAGCGAGGATGCTCCGGAAAGGGTCACACTTCTTGCGGACAAGCTAATGGAGATTGAGACTCAACTCGACCTCTGGAGGGAATCCGCCGGGCGGGCCGCGGCAGATACCCTTCTCCATCATATCCTTTCATGGTACGAGAAAATCGATCTGAGCCTTCTCACCCGTCGGCGCACCGGATCCAAATGGACTGATGATCCGGACTGGGTAGCTCGGCGCCAGGCTTGCGCCTACAGCCTCATCGAATATTCTCCAGTCCATGACTGGGTTGAGGGGCCGAGCTTTCTGGAATCCGGCGAGGAGGAACAGATGGAGAATGTGGAGGATGGGTCGGGCAATGACGGAGAAGATGCTGCTTCAGATATCGAAGACAGTGATGATGACGCCGAACTTCCTCCTCCTGCTGCTCCTTAATTCTAAAAAACTTGAAAATTTATCAGATCCCCGGTATGCTGGGTCCACTTGTATGCTGGATATGTGATATTTTGCTAGTACATTTCTATGCCGGATTAACTTGGGCGTAGTCCCCGAGTTTCATTTTCTTGTTCGTCCAATTCTCTGGCTCGGTCCGTGTCTACCTTGATTCGATTTTACGACTTACGAACCCAAGCTTCAAAAATTGTTTTAACAATACTTAGAAACTTTTAGGTTTAGCTCAAAATAATTCAGCATAGTAACTTGAAAATAAATACAGGGTTAGTCTAAAAAACAAACATTAGCTCGAATAAACTCGTTTCCTTAGTCGTTTTTCATGTGCCCCGCAATTCCAAACATGTTCCCTTGCTCGCCATGAAGCCAATTCTTGTTGGACAGCAGCGAGTCGAAAGGTTGGGTTTTTGGTGCTCACACATTACTAATCCGGGTTAAGGGAAACGAGTCATTCCAGCTAATGCATAAAAAATAACCACAATCATTTATTGAGGCAGTCCCCGAGTTACTGCTCAAGGCCCTGCTATTTCATTGATAGGCTCATTGCCGACATACATACCGACATATGAGGATGACTCGGGTACATACACTCTTTAGCTAAGTGTAGAACGGACGAAGTAGTGCTACATTCCACAGTCGCTTGGATTCCTCTCCGGACCTGTCCGCCTTGTTCTTTTCCTGTGGCTTTGCATCTATGAGATAGTAAGAGTCATTGTGCAATGCTTTGCTCACGATAAATGGTCCTTCCCAAGGGGGGGATAATTTATGCATGCCAGTGGTACGCTGTACCAACCGGAGCACCAGATCACCTTCCCGGAAGACTCGGGGGCACACTTTCCGGCTATGATAGCGTCGGAGATTTTGCTGATATATGGCGGATCTGGACAGTGCCAGTTCTCTCGCTTCTTCCAGCAGATCAACATCATTTTGCCGGGCTTCTTGCACTTCGGCTTCTGTGTATTGGGTGACCCTAGGTGAATCATGCTCTATGTCGGCTGGTAATACAGCTTCTGCCCCATATACCAGAAAGAACGGCGTGTAACCCGTTGATCGATTCGGAGTTGTTCTTAAACTCCACAATACCGCTGGTAGTTCTTCTATCCAGCACCCCACTGATCTTTGTAGCAGCTCAATGAGTCGGGGTTTTATCCCGGATAGCACTAATCCGTTGGATCTTTCCACTTGTCCGTTCGATGTGGGGTGGGCTACCGAGGCTATGTCGAGTCGGATTTTCTTATCTCGGCAGAATCGTGCAAATGCTCCTTCAGCAAAATTGGTGCCGTTATCAGTTATGATACTGTGAGGATAACCGTATCTCAAGATGATGTCTTTGAGAAATGTCACAGCTGTAGCTCCATCACACTTTCTTATAGGCTTCACTTCGATCCATTTTGTAAACTTGTCCACCATGACCAGAAGGTGCGTCATGTTGCCTTTGGCTGGTTTGAACGAGCCAACCATATCCAAGCACCACATAGCAAATGGCCATGTAATTGGTATGGTTTTGAGTTCCGACATAGGCATATGTGTCTTGTTGGCATACCTTTGGCAACCATTGCATTTTCTCACCAGATCCTCCGCTTGCTCCAAGGCGCTTGGCCAGTAAAATCCATGCCCGAATGCCTTTGCCACTAAGGCCCGTGATGAGGCGTGATGCCCGCATTCTCCTTGGTGTATATCTCGGAGGATGTCAAGTCCTTATTCCGGATCAACGCACTGCTGGAGGATATTGGTTACACTTCGCTTGTACAGCTCGGAATTGATGATTGTGTAAGCTTTGGCCCTCCGCTGAGTTTGCCTGGCTAGCACTTCCTCAGTGGGTAACATTCTATCTTTCAAGAACTGGTATATAGGCAGCGCCCAAGCTGGTACTGCTCTCGCAGGGAACATCTCCTCGTCAATTTCCATCTGATCCACCGGCATAACTTCAGCCGGATCACGCTGAACAGTCCCCGGGTCTGGTGAGGTAGTCCCCGGGTTTGCCGAGATATTCCCCGGGTTTGCCGAGGTAGTCCCCGGGTTCGGCGTACTACTTCCCACGTCAATGTTCATGGGCTCAGCTCCGGATTCCGTGTTTTCTGGGAGAAAGATTGAATCGGTTTCTGGGGACAGCCTGATAGATGGCTTTCTGAGGTGCTCCAATGCAACACCCGGTGGAATTGCCTGTCGGGTCGAGCCGAGCTTCGACAGCATGTCGCAGCTTCATTTTCCACGCGAGGTACATGATGAAACTCGCATCCCTCAAAGTAACCCAAGATTTTCTGCACATGAAATCTGTATAATGCCATGTTTGGATCCAGGGCGTCCCACACTCCGGACACCTGTTGTATTACTAGATCCGAGTCGCCAAAGCAGATTATTCGACGTATGCCAATTTCCTTTGCCACTTTTAGACCATGCACGAGAGCCTCGTACTCGGCGACATTGTTTGATGCTGCGAAATGGATCTGCAACACGTACTTGAGCTGATCCTTCTTTGGCGAGGTGAGCACAACCCCGGCACCTAATCCGGCTTTGGTCTTCGATCCGTCGAAGTGCATCCTCCAGTAGTTCGGATCCGGTGGCGGTGGTTCATATTGTACCTCGGCCCAATCCACGAAAAAGTCCGCTACAGCCTGGGACTTGATCGCTTCTCTTCTATCGTATTGGGGTGCGTATGGTGCTAGCTCAATTGCCCATTTCGCGATTCTGCCGTTCGCATCTTTGTTACCCATTATCTCGGATATGGGGGCTTCGCATATCACTTTGATGGGATGCTCTTCAAAGTAGTGCTTTAACTTCTTTGCCGCCATATAAACTCCGTATGCCACCTTTTGAAAATGCGGGTAGTTCTGTTTTGAGACAGACAATACCTCGCTCAAGTAATACACTGGCCTCTGCACCGACTTACCCTCTTCATCTCGTTCCACTACAATTACTGCACTTACAACTCGGTTGGTTGCGGCTATGTAGAGCAACATTGACTCCTTCAACAGTGGAGAAGCTAACACTGGTGCAGTGGCCAACATCTTTTTTAAGTGGGCAAAAGCTTCATCGGCCTGCGGCGTCCAAACGAATTTATGTGATTTTTTCATGAGTTGGTAGAGAGGCAGTGCCTTTTCCCCTAACCGACATACAAACCGACTCAACGACGCCAGGCATCCGGTGAACTTCTGGACGTCATTGAGACACTTCGGCAGTTCCATTCGTTTGATGGCTCGGATCTTAGTTGGATTAACCTCGATACCTCGTCTAGAGACGAGAAATCCGAGTAATTTCCCAGCCGGGACATCGAAGGTACATTTCTCCGGGTTAAGCTTCATCCGGAATCTCCTCAAGTTCGCGAATGTTTGCCCTATGTCGTCAAGGAGCGTTGCGCTTTCCTTGGTCTTGATAACCACATCGTCCACGTAAACTTGCACATTTTGACCTATTTGATCGTGCAGACACTTTTGCATGCACCTTTGGTACGTTGCTCCGGCGTTTCGTAAACCAAACGGCATAGTGCGATAGCAATAAGCCCCGTACGGGGTAATAAAAGTAGTTTTTATTTGATCATCCGGGTTCAGGGGTATCTGGTGGAAACCAGAATAGGCGTCAATAAATGACAACAGTTCACATCCCGCGGTAGAGTCGATGACCTGATCTATCCTTGGCAGCGGAAATGGATCTTTCGGACATGCCTTGTTCAGGTTCGTATAATCGATACACATACGCCAAACCACTGCCACGTTCGGATCATCCTTCTTCTTTTCTACCAGTACCGGGTTAGAGAGACAATCCGGATACAGCACTTCCATGATAAATCCTGCTGCTAGCAACCGAGCTATCTCGTCACCAATGACCTTTCTCCTATCTTCAGTGAAGCGTCGGAGAGGCTGCTTCACTGGCCTTGCTCTGGGTCTTACATTCAAAGAGTGCTCGACCAACTCCCTCGGAACACCTTGCAAGTCCTGTGTGGACCAAGCAAAAATATCCCGATTCTCACGGAGGAAGTTGACGAGCTCGCTTTCCTATTTGTCAGTTAATCCGGCTCCAATTGTCACGGTGCGCTCCAGAAACACGTTATCCACCGGTATCTTCTTGGTGTTCTTCGCGGCGGCTTGAAATGAAACGCTTCCATGCGGGTTACTTAACGCCGGCATATACTGCTGCGCGGACCGAGCTAATGCCGTCACTTCTTGGATTTTTCTTTTCTCTTGGGCAATTACAAGTGACTCGGCTAAGTTAGACCCGGCTGAAGCGCACTCAATAGAACGTCGGAAATCCCCAACGATAGTAATTGCACCATTTGGCCCCGGTAACTTCATCTTTAGATAACTAACGTGGCAACTTGCCATGAATTTGCCCAGCGCTGGTCTCCCGAGTAATGCATGATACGCGCTCTCCAGGTTTACCACTTCGAACTCCAGATTTTTGGTTCGGCAGTTATCCCTTGTACCGAACAGCACGTCGACCCGGACTTTGCCTATTGGTTCGCAGGATATGCTAGGCACGATACCGTGAAAAGTTGTTCTCGTAGCCTGGAGCATGTTCTCCGAGATGCCCAACTTGCGCATCGTATCCGCATACATGATGTTAATGCTACTGCCATTGTCGATCAGTACCTTGGAGAACCTCACATTAATGTTTGGTCCAATGAACGTCGGATCCAACACTAGTGCATACGAGCCCGGACTTGGCATAAGCTTGGGGTGATCTTTGATGCTCCAGGTAATTTCCTGGTCAGACCAAGACATGTACCTCGTCACTGCAGGCATAACCGCGTTAACCTCCATATGTCGGCGCTGCAAGCTCTTCCTATCTGTTTCTTCTGTTGTGAACACACAATAGCTCTGGTGATGTTCCCTGTACTCATTTCTTCCCTCGTTTCTGGAGTACCTCTGATTTGGTTGTTGCTGTGTTTCTATCTGATGTACTGCATCCCTTCTCTCATTGTTGTCATACCTCGGCTGAGGGGGAGGCAACATCAGTTGCTGCGTGTTTGCTCTGGAGAGCAATTGCTGCCGGGGTAAATCCTGCCGAGGTTGATCATTCCGAGGTGCCTGAGCATTCCCCGAACCACCTTTCTCTATCTTGCGCATCCACTCACATTGTCTCGTCATGTGACCCGCCGGGCTGCTCGGATTCGGCGTGTGAAACTTGCACGGCTGGTCCAACATTGACTCGTAGGTATACCTCGGACAATCTTTCTTTTCTTGCCATTGCTTCTTCTGCTCCGGAGTCCATGTTTTCTTGCCATTGTTTCGAGGAGTCCATTGCCCTCCCGTTTTCTGGCGTTGGTTGCTCCCTGCCCCGGGCTGATCTTGATTCACGGCCGCAACTTGTTGCGAGCCATACCGATGATCCGGTCTATCGTCTCTCCTTTTTCCCCTGTAATCGTTCCTCCGGGATGACCCGGATCCGTCCCTCGGATAGTACTCGTCATTTGACTCGTTCGAGGCGATCCTACGTTGAGTTGGATCACCCAAAGCATAAGAATCCGCGATCCGGATCATCTCTGCCAACGTGACTGGCATTTTCCTTTGCAATTTCATCCAAAACTCGCTACCATATCTACATCCTTGTGCGAACCATGCTATAGCCTGTGACTCTATGACTCCCTCACACGAGTTTCTCACGGTACACCACCGGGTCAAGAATTCACGATCCGTTTCGTTAGATCTCTGCTTGCACATTGCCAGGGTCTGCGGTCTGTTCGGTCTCTGATACGTACTTGAGAAGTTGTTGATGAACATCTCTTCAAAATCTATCCAGCAGTTGATGCTTCCGGGTGGCAAATTATTCAGCCAAACCCTAGCTAGACCTTCCAACATTTGGGGTACATATCGCATAGCCCACCTCAAGTTGCCAGTTGCAATTTTCACAGCTGTTGCGTAGTTTATTAGCCAATCCTCCGGCTTTGTACTGCCGTCATATGTCTTCGTGCCCCTGGGTAATTGGAAATTGGGTACCGGCGGTTCCTTCATGATCCGGGGTCCGAAGCACGCTGGACCCGGAGGACCTTGACATTCGATCTGTTCCGACCTATACAAGCAGTCTAATTTTAGCCTAGCGTCATCCGGCATCAACTCTCTGCTTCCCAATCTCGACCCTGTCACATGATAGTCCGGTCTCGCGTATCCCGCATTCATCATCTCCGAGTATCCATCATTGTATCGGTTTTGCTCCCGTTGTGGTCCTCTCTGTTGCATACCACGGCCGGCACTTTGCTCTTGCCTTGGTGCATTCCGCTGCGGTGGTTGATCTGCTCCTGCGGAGTTTCGCTGTCCGGCGTTGCCGTTGGCGGCATTCCCTTGACCGGCATTGCCTTGATCATGGTTACCTCGGCTCACACTTCGTCGATCGTCATTTTTCCGTATCTCTTTTTCCTTTCCCGCACGCTTTGGGTCATACGGGACGATTTGCTTGTTCCGTCTGGCCGAGGTTACTACCTCTTCTCTTCTAGGGCCACCATGAGGTGATGATGCGGCTCCAGCGGATTTCTCTGGGTTACCCATCACCGAATGGACGATTTTAGAAGCTCCAACTCTCTCCGGATTACTTCTCAACAGCTCCTCATTCTTCCTGTTCGCGATCCGAACCAGCTCGTTAACCCGGTCTTGCTGTCTTTGGCGAGCTTCACCCGTCAGACCCTCTAGCTCGGACGCCACGGCATCTGCTGCTCTGAGGTTCTTCGCCGGGGTACTATACTTCGGCAACCCCACAGACAGACAGTTTTCCGACCCTTCTGGTCCATCATCACCCTCTCTGTTCATCTCACTTATGAGGTTTCTCCCTTTTACCCTCACTGCATCAACCTTGTTCGCTTTCACGTACTCACGCAGCGTCATGTCAACGACTGCTGAGCCGCTGCTATTTTCTTTGCGCCCTCCAGTATCTTTCGCTGGGTCTCCTCTAGCTCGGCTTGTGCCTGAGCCGGATCTACCACTGCCGTCACCGGGTTAGCCAAGCTATCCATAGCTTCCCTCAGCACGTTCTCGGGCCTCTCCAGCGGAGGACCCCTAGCTTTCCTTGGTGCTTTGGGTGTTGCCCCTGGGTCTGGCGTTGGATCCCTGCTCACGCCCGCGCTTTGTGCGGTCATCATCACCTCTGCATGGCCCGGGGAACGGGCGATACGCGCCCTGCGAGCCACAGTGAGGGGTGGTTCCCCCGCATCGATGACGCGACGCGGATGGACGCCAGACACGTCCACGGCTACATAGACCTTGTGCGCGCCGAGCTTGACGAAGACGCCGTTGCGCGGAAGGGGGCGTGTGCCGAAGCATCCAACGTTGTCGCTGACGTAGTCTAGCGCACCGAAGCGCTGAATGAGCCCGGAGACGATGCGTTCACCGGTGTCGATGAAATTTCCCGTCCGAATCTTCACCCCTGCTAGCGTCGCTAGCCCCACGGTGGGCGCCAACTGTCGTGGTGGTGTCACGGCAGATGCCATGGATAGGCTGAAGGTGGGGACTAATATGCGCTAGGGGAATCCAGGGAGGGATAGTAGAGTGATTCTCTACACAGAAGCTTTGTATTGATGTTCAGTCTCCAAGCCTATAGGTGCTCCTCGAGCTGTTTTGACTAGAGGAGGAAGAAGTGACTCTCTTACTCTTGCCTATCCTCTGGTCCTAGAACTCAAGACCCACTAGTATTTCCCTTGCTCTATATCCGAAAAGACCCAACCCCCTTGCCAGAACCCCAACCCCCCCCCTTATATAGGGGTGGTTCGGTCCTGGCCTAGGGCATAAGTGGAGGCATATTCCTAAGAATATGCCGCCTCCCAAACTAGTAACCCGACAGGGGTGCTTTTCCCCCACGTCACTCTTGCTTTAGCAACGTTGCCTCTGCAGCGCCCGCGTCAGCCGACGTGAGCGTCGTCACCCTTGTCGGCCACGATCCGTTGGTCCTGCCCTTGCTTTACTCGCTCATCCAGTATGCACCGGGCCTTCTTTTTGACCAGAGACATTCCTTCCTTCTCCTAGAAGCCAAACGAGGATCCGGATCACAGTTGATCCGGCCACACCTGTTCCTGCATATAAGCTAGACAGGTGCCTCCGACTCACTCCTTGAGTCGGACGAGACAATGTTAGGCGACCTCCCTGGTCCGGGTTACTCCGTGATCCAGCCTGCCTTGAGGTGACTCGGCCAGCATCCGCTTTGACCTTGCCGAACCTCGGCTAGCTCGGCCCTTATACCCCGGAGTGACCCTACCCGGGGTTATCCCCCCAACAATCCCTAACTAAAATCCCTAACTAAATCACTAACTAAATCACTACTAAAATCCTAACTAAAATCCCTAACTAAATCACTACTAAAATCCCTAATTAACTAAATCCCTAATTAACTAAAATCCCTAACTAAAATCCCTAACTAAAATCCCTAACTAAATCACTACTAAATCCCTAATTAACTAACAAAATCATATTACACTAGCTACTAAATAATATTACAACTATACACTACTATTACACTACTAAATAATATTACACACAAAATAATATTACACTACCAAATAAAATTACAACTATATACTACAAAATAAAAAAATGGAAAAAAAAGAACTTGGACGGGCCGGGGGCGCCGGCCCGGCCGCATCGCCCGCACCGCCGCCGGCGTGCACGGCTGTCGCCGGCCCGCCTGCTCGCCCACAGTGGCCGGCGGCGCCACGCCGCCGCGTAGCCGGACGGGGGAGAGCGAAGGGGAGGGGCGGCGGGGTGTACCTCTGGCCGGGCGCACACGCGAGGCGGCTGGAGTGGCAGCGGCGGTTGGGGGCGGTGGCGGCTGGAGTGAGTGGCGGCGGCGACTCCCGCGGGATGGCGACGGCGACTGGCTGGCGGGGAAGAATCGATCTGGCTGGGGGAAGAAGGAAGGGGTGGCGCGCGCGTTATAACCCCCCCCCCTTTAACACCGGTTCGTGGCTGGAACCGGTGTTAAAGGGGGGGAATTCGTTTCGCGCCCGCACGAACCGGTGTTAAAGGGGGGGGTGTGCACGCGTGAAACGAAATAAATGTGCCCCCCTTTAACACTAGTTCGTGGCTGGAACCGGTGTTAAAGGGGGGCATTTATTTCATGCATTAAAGGGGTGGGGGCATTTATAATTCAAAAAATAGGATATGAATTTAGAAAATTCATATCTTATTCATTTCAACTCAGAAAAATATGAATAATATATCATAATTTTCAGAAAAATAATATCTATCCATTCATGTAAAAACATTTTATATTTACTTTAGATGAAAATTTTCAAAATGATTAAAACACTTACATATAAATTTTGATTATTCAATTCAAACAAAAATAAATTGTCAAATCCTAAAACTTTGAACATAAGAAATATTAAGCATCTAAAAAGAATCTAACCCTATTTTATTAGAGCAAATCATATTTTATTTTGTATTAACATTTTTGAATTGATTGGATATTTAAATGCCGCATCTTTTGTATAGACTTGAATCTGACAAAGCCTCGCTCAACTTGCATTGGATTTTTGATAAAATAGCATATTGTGAACCTAAAAATGATTTTTGTAAAAAATCATGAGCATCGTATCATGTACCTGTAGTTCATATCTGACCCACTTCCTACCGATTCGGCAAGAATTTGTCTTTTTCACCAGAGGTGGACGGAAAGGTTTCAGATCCCCCTGTTGGTACATTGTCCATATAAGGTGGTCTAGTATTTTTGTAAAATGTGGTGGTGGTTTTTTGAATTAGCCATTTGATGGTTGCTTCACAAAACCGTCCGTTTTTTATGCTCGGAAAATGGAAAATGCCTTTTTGGTGCGATAAAAAGGAAAACTTCCTCTTGCAACATTGTTTGCCATGCCATGATGCACATGTATGCACAATATGGCCATATTATCACAAACTATGCCTTGATTCTAGCCATAACATTGGTCATTTTACTCGAAAGCCAAGAAACCTCGAATGAGATAGGTCATTTTGTGAAGGAGATAGAACTGAAATTAAAATACAGAATGCAACTAATAGTAAGTTACATAAAGCACGACTGAAAATTAAGATACATAAAAGAACTGAAAATTAAGATACATGACCAGATTAAGTAACAATCGGCCAAACTTGTTTCGGAATGTTGGAGTGATTCAGTCATGCTCCTGCCTACACCTGTAATACTCGCCACTATAGTCGTCATACTCGCCGCCACCGTCATCGCTGTCGTCGTCAGGGTCGCCGTAATTGAACCTTGAAGGCGGAGTACGCGTGGGCTGGACTTGAGGGTAGCGCAGACGGGGGTTAGAGTCGGCGGCAGTGTCATAGGCCATGACGCTCTGGAGAGTCCGACCGCGCCACCATAGCCGACGACCGGCCTTGTTGAAGTTCGGAGGAGGTGGGCCGTCCTCCTCGTGCCTGGCGAGCGCCCTCTCACGCTGATCCACGAAGAAGGCTTCCCAAGTAGGGAAATAGTCGGGATGCCATCTGGGATTCCTCCGCTGCTCCGGCGTGAGCTCGAAGTAGTAGTGGTTCGTGATGGCCATCCGGCGCGCCACACCTAGAGGGACAGGAGGAACCGGCACGCCTCCGGCGCTCAGCATCCAGCCGACGGGGACACAGTAGCCCGGCGGGCAGGGGTAGTTCGAGGCGCAAAGCGCCTCGGCCTCCCTGGGGGTTAGTGCTACGGTGGAAGCCATGGGAAAGAGTGATGAGGTTGCATATATGAGTCTAGAGATGTGCAATGACAATGGAGGCCAACCCTACATATATATATAGTGAAGAACTGGCGGGAAGAACTGGAGGGAAGAACTGGTGGGAAGAACTGGCGGGAAAAAATGGCGTGAAGAAAAATTGGCGGGAAGAAAAATGGCGGGAAAATGGCAGGAAAAAATGGCGGGAAGAAAAATGGCGGGAAAAAATGGCAGGAAGAAAAATGGAGGGAAGAAATAGAAGGAAGAAAAATGGCTCATTTAATACATATACTGTTAACAGAAGAAGACTTATATCTGCCGCCTCTCTCCACTCTATCCCATGGCTTTCACCATACCTCTAACCCCAGGGAGGCGGAGATGGAGTCTTTCATGGGCTAGCAGGAAAATATTTTCCGAGGCGGAACTTCCGAAGATGCCATAGGGCGTGTGCACCAAGGGCATCTTCGAGAAATTCCGCCACGGGAGATTTCCAAACCCTTTCCTCCATCCATGGGGATGAAACTCTCCATCCATGTTGGCTTGGTCGTTGCCATAGCACATCTACACTCATATCTGCCGCCTCTCTCCACTCTATCCCATGGCTTCCACCATACCTCTAACCCCAGGGAGGCGGAGATGTAGTCTTTCACGGGCTAGCAAGAAAATATTTTCCGAGGCGGAACTTCCGAAGATGCCATAGGGCATGTGCACCAAGGGCATCTTCGAGAAGTTCCGCCATGGGAGATTTCCCAACCCTTTCCTCCATCCATGGGGATGAAACTGTCCATCCATGTTGGCTTGTTGAGTTGCTTGCCATGGCGTATCGATGCTTCTTTTATAGGCACGGCGTCGCTTCTACTTTGTCTTCTTCCTCCGACAGGGCGTCGTGCGCTACATCGAGCAGTGTAGTCCACCCACACATCCTTATCCTACCGACAGCTTTAGTCCCGGTTTGAGCCCCCACCCGATACTAAAGGTTACCCACGCGTCCTTATCCCACCGATAGTTTTGTTAGATGACACAAAAACCACCTTTAGTCCCGGTTGCACCCACCAACCGGTACTAAAGGTTAGCCACCCCCTTTTGTTAACAGAAGAAATATGACATTGATTTCCATGTTGAGATACATATGTGTGCCAAAAATGGCTCAATTAATACATATAGTCAATCTTATGATCGCGTCGGCCGTAACCATGGAGTATTAACACCGTTTAATAGGATGGTTGGGTCAGTCTTCACTCTGAAGGGCGGAATTTCATCAAACTTATTATAATCTTCTGACATGTCTGTCTTGTCCTCCACTCCCACGATGTTTCTTTTCCCTGAAAGAACTATGTGACGCTTTGGCTCATCGTGTGATGTATCTGTTTGCTTATTTTTTATTTTTTTCGGTTTGGTAGACATGTCCTTCACATAGAAAACCTGAGCCACATCATTGGCTAAGATGAATGGTTCGTCTAAGTTCTTGTCTACCTTCATAAGATTGTTGAGATCCACCGTTGTCATTCCGTACTTCTTGTCTACCTCAACCCCCCCTCCTGTTAGCTTGACCCATTTGCATCGAAACAAGGGGACCTTAAAATTAGGTCCATAGTCAAGTTCCCATATCTCCTCTATGAACCCATAATACGTGGTCTTTTGCCCATTGTCTTCTTCTTCATCGAAGCGGACACCACTATTTTGGTTGGTGCTCTTTTTATCTTGGCCTATCGTGTAAAATGTATTCCCATTTATCGCGTACCCTTGGAAAGTACATACAGTCGAAGATGGTGTCCTGGCCAACAAGTACAGCTGATCCCCAACAGTGGTGTTATTCGTGAGAAGTCTTTGCAGCCAACCGCCAAAACTCGCCATGTGTTCACTTATAATCCATTCATCAGACTGCCCCGGGTGTTTGAGGCGTATTAAATTCTTGTGTTCATTGATATACGGGGCAAACAAGATAGATCTTTGTAAAACCGTGTAGTGTGCTTGATTGAGAGAATGACCGTCCCTACATATCATTGCTTTACATCCTAGGGTGCCTTTTCCACGTAGTCTCCCCTCATGTCGTGATTCTGGAACACCAATCGCCTTAAGGTCAGGAATAAAATCAACATAGAACTCAATGACCTCCTCTGTTACATAGCCCTTGGAGATGCTTCCTTCTGGCCTAGCACGGTTATGAACATATTTCTTTAAGACTCCCATGTACCTCTCAAAGGGGAACATATTGTGTAGAAATACAGGACCGAGAATGGCAATCTCTTCTACTAGGTGAACCAGGAGATGCGTCATAATATTGAAGAAGGATGGTGGGAACACCAACTCAAAGCTGACAAGACATTGGGCCACATCTGTCTGTAACCCTAGTAGGCTTTCTGGATCGATTACCTTCTGAGATATTGCATTGAGGAATGCACATAGCTTCACAATGGGTACTCGAACATTTTTAGGTAGAAGCCCCCTTAATGAAATCGGAAGCAATTGTGTCATAATCACGTGGCAGTCATGAGACTTCAGGTTTTGGAATTTTTTCTCTACCATATTTATTATTCCCTTTATATTCGACGAGAAGCCAGAAGGGACCTTGATACTGCTCAGGCATTCAAAAAAGATTTCCTTCTCTGCTTTAGTAAGAGCGTAGCTGGCAGGAGTTAAGTGGCACCGTTTACCCTTCTTGTTCTCAGGATGCATAGGCTCTTCAGGGTCTTTCAGACGTTGCTGGTCCTGCCGTGCTTCCGGTGTATCTTTTGTCTTCCCATACACTCCTAGGAAGCCTAGCAGGTTCACGCAAACATTCTTCGTCACGTGCATCACATCGATTGAAGAGCGGACCTCTAAGACTTTCCAATAGGGTAGGTCCCAAAATATAGATTGCTTCTTTCACATGGGCGCGTGTCCGGCATCGTCATTCGGAACAGATAGACTGCCAGGACCTTTTCCAAAGATTACTTCTAGGTCCTTGACCATACCAAATACCTCCACACGGTTACGGAGGACAGGCTTCCTCCGGGGTTCTGCCAGACGTTTGAAATGCTTGCCTTTCTTTCTTACTGGATGCAGGTTCGGAAGAAATCGACGATACCCTAGGTACACAACCTTCTTACATTTATCCAAATATACACTTTCAGTCTCATCTCAATAGTGTGTGCATGCATTGTATCCCTTGTTTGTCTGCCCGGAAATGTTACTTAGAGCAGGCCAATCATTGATGGTTACGAAAAGCAATGCTCGTAGGTCAAATGGCTCCCCTTTGTGCTCATCCCACATACGTACACCTGGTTTGGCCCACAGCTGTAAAAGTTCTTCAACTAATGGCCTTAGGTACACATCAATGTCGTTGCCGGGTTGCCTCAGGCCTTGGATGAGCACTGGCATCATAATGAACTTCCTCTTCATACACAACCAAGGAGGAAGGTTATAGATACATAGAGTCACAGGCCAGGTGCTGTGACTGCAGCTCTGCTCACCAAAAGGATTCATGCCATCTGTACTTAGACCAAACCTTAAGTTCCTTGCGTCACGTGCGAAGTCCGGGTACTCTCGCTCGACTTTTCTCCACTATGACCCATCAGCGGGGTGTCTCAACATCACGTCTTTCTTACGGTCTTCGATGTGCCATCGCAACAACTTGGCATGCTCTTTATTTCTGAAGAGACGTTTTAACCGTGGTATTATAGGACCATACCACATAACCTTGGCAGGAACCTTCTTCCTAGGGGCCTCGCCCTTAACATCGCCAGGATCGTCTCGTCTGATCTTATACCGCAGTGCAGTGCATACCGGGCATGCATCCAAATTCTCGTACTTCTCACCGCGGTAGAGGATGCAGTCATTAATGCAGGCATGTATCTTCTGCACGTCTAATCCTAGAGGGCAGACAACCTTCTTTGGTTGGTATGTACTGTCGGGCAACTCATTATTTCTTGGAAGAAGATTCTTCATTTTTACCAACAACTTTGAAAATGTGCTGTCAGTCACACCGTTCTGTGCCTTCCATTGCAGCAAATCCAGTGTGGTACCTAGCTTTTTGTGGCCATCTTCGCAAGTTGGGTACAACAATGTTTTGTGATCCTTTAACATCTGCTCTAGCTTCTCCTTCTCCTTTTTAGTTTCACATTCTTCCTTTGCATCAGTAATGGCCCGACCAAGATCGTCATCAGCGGGCCCATCTGCTGCCTCTTGATCTTCATTATCTACCCCTGTTGCAGTATCATCATATTTAGGATACATATTATGATAGTTGTCATCATCCTCTTCTTCTTCGTTGTCTTCCATCACAACCCCTTTTTCTCCGTGCTTGGTCCAACAATTATAGCTGGGCATGAAACCGGATCGAAGCAGGTGGGCGTGAATGGTTCTGGTATTTGAGTAGTCTTTCTTGTTCTGACCGTGAACACACGGACAGCACATAAAACCATTGTGACCATGGTTTGCATTAGCCACAACGATGAAATTTTGGAGGCCCGTAATGTACTCGGAAGTGCGGCGGTCACCGTACATCCATTGCCGGTGCATCTGCATTAATATATAGTATATATCAAAAAATAATAGGGAGATGACCATTTATATATATAGTACATCAATGACACATGAAAGGATAGTTGCCGACCTCGACCGAGAAGGAAAGAGCAACGAGAAAACTTATTTTGAGCTCTCGGGCATTTCACCGAACACCTCTTGTGCATATGAAAAAAACACAAACTAGCACACTTCACACCCTCTTGCTAGGCTCCAAAATGAGATAGTGAAAAAATGGAAGAGTGGGGTGTGGGCTGCGGTGTCTTATATAGACCCCCCCCTTTAACACCGGTTCAAGCCACGAACCGGTGTTAAAGGGGGGGCTGCGCGGGCCACTGGTCCAGGGGCGTTTAACACCGGTTCGTGCCACGAACCGGTGTGAAAGGGGGGCTCCTTTTTGCTGCACGGGCCACGCTGGTACAGGCCCCCCCTTTAACACCGGTTCATAGAAGAACCGGTGTTAAAGCCCATTTCCAAGATCAACCAAAGGCCTCGTTTCCACTAGTGCATTGAAAGTAATCAAAAAGATTTAATCAAACTTATATGGTGATTTTAGTGGTCAGGACAATATTAGCACTCAAGTAGATATTTCGACCAAGACCAGTTGGTGGAAAGTGACCACAAATATATATCTGAGTAGCTATAGAAATTACCAAGCTAATCCCACTGGTTTCACATTTATATCTAAAAGGGTTGATTTTTAACAAATAGAATACTGAAAACAGTGCAGAAACTAGTACTAAAATCCCCAGGGCAGAATTATAGAGCCAAAAATTAAGCCCTTCCGGGAATAAGTAGTACTATCAGAGGCCTAACTCTGGGAGTTGGTTCATCCCAAATTTAGCTTCACAGCAACCTCTGGAAAATAACTAAGAACCCTTTGTTCATAATTTGTAAAATTAAGAACATAGGCTACACACATCAAAAATGGGTGATTCAAGTTTTTCTCAGTAGGCAATTGCACGGGCAATGCCTGGAATTTGGTTTCACAAATTTCTGAGCTCCAGAATTAAAGCTATGGATTTAACCCTCTAAATAGAAACTATTTACCACAGAAAATCTCAGTAAAAACACAGACATGCTATTGACTAGCTACCAGTGCCATGCAATAGATAATTTCTTAGGCTACCTCACAAAATTTGAACCAGGCCAAAATACTACATAGCTAATATTTTGTGGATTAAAACTACATGACAAATTTCAGGGAATTAAAATGGCCTAAAATAGAAAGAAAAGGCAGTGTAGAGGCTGGGTTGCGCCCCGCTAAGAAGTTGGGCCGGCCGGCGTACACAGTGGCCTGCACGGGAGGGCAGTGACTCAAATCCCACCACGGGGGCCCGTGCGTCATAGGCACATAGGGGCAAAGCGGTATTGGGCGATGCTGGCCGTTGGATCTTAAACAGATCTGATGGCCAGGTCTCTGTCGTCCTCGCTAGGCTCAACACCGACGAGGGGAAACCCTAGCGGGCTGGCGGGTGGCGGGGAGGCTTACCCTAGGGCGGAGATGGGTCGGCGGCGGTGTGGATCGAAGCGGTCGAGGATGGGGCGTCGAACGAGGTACGGTACGGCGGCTCCGGGTGACTGGACGCGTCGCGTCAGCAGCGGTGCGGCTCGGAACTCTCGGCCTCCTCGCAGCTCCGGCGTGCCTGTCGACAAGAACAGCCAGAGGAGAGGGGGATTAAGGCCGGTTTTGGGAGGTGGGTGCAGGGGAAGGGAAGCGTGGAGGAAGGGTGGAGAAGGGGCTGCAGACCTTCCCGTTCGTCGTTGTCACCGAGGCGGAGAGAAGCGGCAGCGTAGGAGGGGAGGGTGAGAGGCTCTGCCTCCGCTCTAGGGTGGTACTAGGGAGCTCTGGGAGCGAAATGCGGAGTGGGAGGAGCGTGTGAGGGGTGGGGGTGCTATTTAATGGGCAGGGCTAGACCATGGTGCACCGGGTGCACGGCAAGGCGGTGGGGTCACAAGGGGAGCTCTGGGTTGGCCAGGAGGGGCGGTGGCGACGCCGTGGGGTGACCTGGGGACGGTATTTCCTCGGGGGCTGGTCGGGCCTACTAGGGAGTGAGAGGGAGGTGGCCGTTGCGTGCTGCCAGCAGGCTGTTCGACGGAACAACACGGGCTGCAGCGTGCTGTCTACTCGGCTAGGGCCTGGGGAGTACGAGGGGTAGGGTGCAGTAGGGTGGTGAGGCTCTCTTCGGTCCACCTTGTGTTTTTGCACCAGGAGAGGGAGAGAGCGTGCGAGGCAGAGGGTTTTCTGCTGAGGTGGGCGCCGGGGGTTGGGGGTTGCTGGGCGCGCGGGAGAGAGAGGGGTAGGGTGGAGAGGGGGCCTGGGGAGTTGGAGTTGTCCGGGGTGGGGCCAGATGTGACTGAAGGGAGGGAGGGACTACTGGTTTTCGAGGTTGGGCAAGATTTGCAAAAGATCTCACTTGACCTTCTCCTTTGAGGTGTGTTGGCGCGTGCATGTGACCTGGGTGAGTGCAAGGTGGTTGCCAGGATGGCGAGGCATCGTGCCAAGGTCAGAGAGGGGGTGTAGCACGAGCAGGAGAGAGGGAGAGGGTTTTGGGATGATCTTGTGCCACATTGATGAGGTGGCCACTTTGGAAGCTTGCCATTTCGAGCTAGGGCCAACAATTACAGTGGGGAAGGAATGGGGTTGTAGAGGGGTACTGGGTGATCATGCCTAGGTCTTGGTTGCCTCCTAGATCACAGCCATGAGCTCACAAAGATCATCCAAACTTTGGACAAAATAAGGTGGTCATTTCCTAAGTGGCAACTGGTGAGGTAAACATTTGCATGCAAGAGGCTTGGGGTTGTGGTTTAACCAGGACTAGGGTGTGGTTCTCAAGTGTTCATAGTATAGTACCACATGGTGCTCTTGCATGGTAGAAAGGGTGAAGGGTTTGTTCAAACCAAGGCTCCAAAGTTGGATAAAAATTAGATTTCTATGACTCAGCCAAATATAGGCTTGTGGGGTGACTAACTAATATGACCCTTTGTGGTCATGCAAGCATGTAGACTAGCAAACCAAACCACCAAGGCAACACAAATGAACAAGCAATCTAATAAAACTAGGCCTATATGCAACCAATTAGTAAAAGTTTTATTTCCCCCTAATTTTCTAGCTTCCTAATCCTCAAAAAACATGGATGCAGAAAATGGGATGTTACAGACCTTCCCCTCTTAAAAGAATCTCGTCCCAAGATTCGCTGGTTTTGCTGACAGGAGATGGGGGAATTCCTTCTAGAGAAAATCCTCTCGTTCCCAGGTGGCTTCGTCTTCCGAATGGTTGCTCCACTGAACCTTGTAGAAGTTTATGTTCCAACGCCGAGTGAGCCTATTGGCCTTCTCTAGGATTTTGACGGGCACCTCTCGATAGGTTAGATCACGGTTGAGGTCAATGGCTTGATAGTCAATTTCTTTGAAGGCTTCGGGCTTGTTGGGTGTCTGAAGGCATCTCCGGAGTTGAGACACATGGAAGACGTTATGGAACTCTGCCAATTCCTTGGGTAGCTCTAGTTGATATGACACCTTTCCTCGTTGAGCGAGGATCTTGAAGGGCCCAATGTATCTTGGGGCTAGCTTCCCTTTTTCAGGAAACCTCTGCATTCCCTTGAGAGGGGAGACGCGAAGATACGTGAAGTCTCCCTTGTTGAAACTCACTTCTCGGCGTTTGGTGTCGGCATAGCTCTTCTGACAAGATTGGGAAGCTCTCAAACGGTCACGGGCTAGTTGTACTTGCTCTTCGGCTACCTTGATCACATCAGGGCCGAAGATTTGGCTCTCTCCGGTCTCAGTCCAGTTCAGAGGGGTTCTACACTTCCTTCCATAGAGGAACTGAAAGGGTGCCATATTCAGGCTGGATTGATAGCTATTATTGTAGGAGAATTCCGCGAATGGCAGGCAGTCCTCCCGCTTAGATCCATAAGGTAGAACGCAGGAACGGAGCATATCCTCCAGGACATGATTGACTCTCTCGGTATGTCCTCCGGTCTGCGGGTGGTAGGCGGTGCTAAAGGATAGAGTGGTACCTAAGGCCTCATGTAGCTTATTCCAGAAGCGGGAGGTGAATTGCGGTCCTCTATCCGACATGATCTCTTTGGGGACCCCATGGAGACTGACGATACGGGAGATATACAATTCCGCTAGTTGTTGGCCGTTGTAGCTAGTCTTCACGGGGAGGAAATGAGCCACCTTGGATAGGTAGTCTACGATGACCCAGATGGATTCATGACCCCTGTTGGACTTGGGTAGTCCAGTGATAAAGTCCATTCCAACCTTTTCCCATTTCCACTCTGGAATCTTCATGGGTTGCAGCAATCCAGCGGGTCGCTGGTGCTCGGCCTTGACCCTCTGGTATATATCACACTTAGCCACGAATAAGGAGATTTCGCGTTTCATCCCATGCCACCAAAATTGTTCGCTTAGGTCTTGATACATCTTGGTGCTACCGGGGTGGATGGAGTAGAGTGTCTCGTGGGCTTCCTTCATAATCATCTGCTTCAAGTCATGCTTGCTGGGTACGCAGATGCGCCCTTTGTACCATAGTACCCCCATGTCGTCAACTTTAAAACCGGGGACATTTTCTCTTTCCATTCTTCCTTTAATACCCTCAATACTTTTGTGGCCTTTCTGAGCTTCCTTGATTTGGTCTAAGAGGGTCGGCTTTGGCTCCAGATGGGCTAAGAACCCATGGCTAACTATTTCGAGTCCGAACCTTTCTAGTTCGTGACCTAGTTCTGGTTGTTCTTTCATGATCACAACATTCAGGGAACAGGGTTCCCGACTGAGGGCGTCGGCTACAACATTGGCATTGCCCGAGTGATAATGAATGCCAAGATCATAGTCCTTTATCAGCTCCATCCATCTTCGCTGCCTCATGTTCAGCTCTTTTTGTGTGAAGATGTATTTCATACTCTTGTGATATGTGTAGATCTCGCAGCGGTTCCCCATCAGATAGTGGCGCCAGGTCTTAAGTGCGTGAACCACTGCTGCAAGCTCTAGGTCATGGGTGGGGTAGTTCATCTCATGAGGCTTTAGCTGTCTAGATAGATAGGTGATGACCTTGCCTTCCAGCATCAGCACACTTCCGAGTCCTAACTTGAAGGCATCGCAGTAAACTTCAAAGCTCTTGGTGATACCTGGCATGGTCAGGACAGGGGCAGACACTAGTCTCTTCTTGAGTTCCTTAAAACCCTCTTCACACTTCTCGGTCCACTCGAATTTCTTGTCCTTCTTCAGCAGTTGTGTCATTGGCTTTGCTATGCTTGAGAAACCTTCGACGAATTTACGGTAATATCCGGCTAAACCCAGAAAACTCTGGATTTCCGAGGGGTTGGTGGGGCTTTCCATTCCAGAACGGACTTGATCTTGGAGGGGTCGACTGAGATTCCTCCTGCAGAGAGTATGTGGCCAAGGAATCCAACTTCCTTTAACCAAAACTCGCACTTGCTGAACTTAGCATACAGTTGATGCTCCCTGAGGGTTCCCAGTACTACTCGCAGGTGTTGCTCATGTTCGGCCTCAGTCTTGGAGTATATGAGGATGTCGTCGATAAACACTACGACGAACTTGTCCAGGTAGGGCATGAATACCTTATTCATGAGATTCATGAAATAGGCAGGGGCATTGGTTAGGCCGAAGGACATGACAGTGTATTCATATAGGCCATATCGGGTGGTAAAAGTTGTTTTGGGGATGTCTGACTCTCGGATCTTGAGTTGGTGGTATCCGGTGTGGAGATCTATCTTGGAGAAGATGCGGGCTCCATTTAACTGGTCAAACAGATCGTCGATCTTTGGTAAGGGATACTTGTTTTTGATTGTGACGTCGTTGAGCTTCCGGTAGTCAGTCACTAGCCGGGTGGTTCCATCTCTTTTATCCACAAAAAGAACGGGTGATCCCCAAGGGGAGGCACTCGGCTGAATGTGACCCTTGCGTTCCATGTCGTCCAGTTGCTTCTTCAACTCGACCAATTCTTTGGGGTTCATACGGTACGGCCTCTGAGCTATAGGGGCAGTTCCGGGGATTAACTCTATGATGAACTCGATATCCCTGTCAGGGGGCATACCGGGCAACTCCTCCGGGAACACATCTAGATACTCACAAACTACTGGAACTTGTTCTAGGGTAGGTCCGACTATACTCTTCTGGCAATAGATCTAAGATGAGGGCATAGTTGCCTTGTACTCGACTTGTACTCTTTCACTACTTGTCAAGGATATGGACTTTCTGGCACAATCTATGATTCCATGGTACTTGGTCATCCAATCCATTCCTAAGATCACGTCTAGACCTTGGGCTCCCAAAACTATCAGGTCGGCCATGAAGGTTATACCATGGATGACTATGGGGATATCTCGGCAGACGGATTTGGTTTTGGCCGTCGAACCGGGTATTTGTACTAGCATGAGCCTGCTCAGTTGGCTAGGTTCCATCCCACTTCTTTCAACAAACAGCTCAGTAACAAACGAATGCGAGGCCCCGGAGTCAAATAGGACTGTAGTAGGGATGGACTTGACAAGGAACGTACCCAGAACAATGTTAGGGAACTCCTGGGCTTCCTCAGCAGTGATATGGTTCAGATGTCCTCTGGTAGCATTGGCAGGCTTCTTGGGGGCAGCGCCCTTCGCTGGGGCTCCCCTGGCGTGACCTTGATTCAGGCGGGCTGCATTAGGGCGTGGTGCATTGTCCTTCTTCCTCTCGGGGCATTCACGGGAGAAGTGTCCCACTTGTCCACAGTTGAAGCAACCAGCTGTATTAGGGCGGACATTGGGGTTGACAGGGCCTCTAGGGGCGGGTCTGGGGTTCCCGCCTCCAGGGCGAGGGTGGTTGTAGTTGCGATTGGGGTTGTTGGGGTGCGGAGCATAGGACGGAGTCCTCTGCGGTGGGGGTGCAGGCCTTGAGGGTGGCATGCTTCATGACCTCTGTCCACTGGGTCCTCCCTGCTGCATCATCCGGCGCTTGCGATTCTCAATCACTCCTTTGCGCCTGTTCTCCACCAGAATGGCAGCATCAACAAGGGCATCCAGCTCCTGGTACCTTTGGGCGACCAGGTGGCACTGCAGTTCATCCTGGAGTCCATTCATGAAGGTATCCACTTTCTTCTCTTCAGTGTTGGTATCATTCGGGGCGTACCGGGCCAGATCAGTGTACTTTTCCAGATATTGTAGCACAGACATTCCTCCCTGCTTCCGATCACGGAATTGGTCTCTCATCATCTTGATCAAACCAGGTGGGATATGACGCTTGCGGAACCTTTCCTTGAAGTCCTCCCATGTGATGGCTTGACCTGCGAGCAGAATCTCCTTAACGATGATCCACCAAGTCCTAGCTTGACCCGCGAAGAAATGAGTGGCCAAGGTGACTTTCTCATTCTCTCCAACACGGGCAACTTCTAGGTTGTTCTCAATAGTGCGGAGCCAGTCATCAGCGTCAAGTGGGTTGGTGCATTTGGTGAACACAGGCGGGTTGGTGTTCTGGAAGTCCCTAAGTCAGGATCTCTGCTCTTCGCCCTCGGGGTGGGGGGCGTTTCCAGCTGCGACTTGCACAAGATGTTGGAGAGCGGCAATATTGGCTTGGCGTTCCTCATTGGCGGCTTGGCGGTCTTGCATGAACATGTGCAGGAGCTGCGCCATGGTCGAGGGTGGTGGAGGGGGTCCGCGTGGGTGCACCATCCTAAAGGGATACGGTTAGGAGGGGTTACAAAGGGGACGGTTCGAAAACAGAAACATCAAGGTGCGGGAAGGAAATAGCACAACAAACAGGCATGCATAAGAGGGTCGGGTGCTTAGGATTTAAGCAACCATAGAATTAACCACAAAATAACCAAGTTCATGCGTCACATCTCGATGCTAGATAATACTATGAGTTCAACCATACAAGCAAGCAGAAGACAGTCAAATCGCCACTCAAAAAGGGGACACGGCGATATTCTCACTTGCTCTCATTGACTAGCGTGAAACCTACTCCGTGTCACGGCGTGTGGTGGTGTCTTCCTCAATGATGACCTCGGTATCATCCTCAGACTCGAGAACGTGCTCCTCAGGATCCTCTTCTTCCTCACCCATCTGATCATCATCTTCGGATTCACTCTGAGGCTCCATGTTGAAATCCTCCTTGTAGGCGGCATCATTATCAGTCTCATCCAGCAGGTCGTCGTTCTCCTTGTCGAGCTGAGCGCATTCCTCCTCCAGTGCTTCTATTCGGGCCTCCATGGTCACAAAGAGTTCCTTCTGCTCCTTGGTGGTCTTCAGGAGACGCTTGTTTCTTGCCACCACCGTCTGCTTGTTCAGCTTGGTTTGAGTGTGCTCTAACTTCTCAATCCGCAAGTCCTCCACAAGGGTGAGATACTCCAAGGTCTTGTTGTCCAGGCGCGTGCGAACATCATCCATAGATTCCTGGGTCTTCCTCAGGAGATACTCCATGTTCTGGATATGCTCACCAAAGTCATAGTGTTGCGGGGTCACAGTGGCATAACCCTGGGGATGGCGTCTCCCAAAGTGGTAGAACTTGGTACCCTCTAGTTGCTCGCGATGGTGATAGGTGAGGTGTGCTAAGGCTTCCTGAGCCACACGGAGCACACCATCGCCCCAGTCCTTCTCTAGTACCTCCACCTTCAGCTCCTCGGAGAAGGGGGGCACTACTCCACCTCTCATCGTGCAGACAACCAACCAATTCTTCTCTCCTTCAACCATACTGGGAATGAAAGCGCCCTAGATCTCCGGTGTGGGACGGCCCACATGCTTGGCCAAGTCCCTCAGCTCAGCCTCAAACAACTGGAGTGGCAAGTCCAGTCCGACCTGACGGTACATGTTGAACACCACAACCATCTACAAAATTTTAGGTAAATTTAAGTTAGTGAACAGTGTGCAAAATTTTTGATATGCCAAAAATGTAATTTAATGCAAGTTGTTTTCGAAATAGAGGGGAGGAGTTGTAAGAAATATTTTTGCAAATATCAAACTCCTTCCTTTATAGAGAAAATAGTTTTTGGGGTCCGGGTCTAACGTCCCGGCTAACTAGGGGCTCCTAAAGTCAGGATGGCTCTGATACCAAGTCTGTGGCGACCCCGGATTTTCACTCGAGATTACCGAATTATGCAAACCACCATGCTCCCATTATCAGTGCATCGTGGAGCATAACCGACATGATATCAAAGTACAACATCCATTACAGTACGGTACAATAAGTCTTACAATAATAGTCTTACAACCTTGCCTCCATGGGCACAAATAGGTAGTAGCAGCGGTACTAAAATAACGCGGAGGACCTGAGTCAAGCCATAGCCCAACAGGTGCCTGACTCGGAGAAACGCCCTAGTTCGCGAAGTCGTCGTCGTACCCTCCATTGTCTTCTTCATCCTGATCATAATCTGACCAAGTTGATAGCCAGGAAACATTTCCAGTGAGTACTTTGAATATACTCGCAAACCACCATACAAGGAAGAACAAAGAGTATGCAATAAGGCTTTGGATAGGATGGCTCAAAAGGGGATATTTGTGAAATCTCTTAGAGATATACTCTAAGCTCTACCACTTGATGCTTGCAAAATCCTTTTGGGGTTTAAATAGTTAGGAAAACTTGAAATACTAGGCTGGGGTCAACCCTGTTATTCACTTCCACTGTGGTCATCCCATGACCAATACTTCAACTAGGTCCGACCATCCCATGGCCCATCCTCCTTGCCCTTTGACCATCCCATGGCCAAATCTATTTTTAGAAAACCTTTTTGTAAACCAAAACCAGCACCGCTACGCAGCAACCTTTCTAGCTGTCCATGATCGCGGACACGGCTATTCGAATAGATTATACTCTGCAGAGGTTGTACACTTTCCCCACAAGATCTGATACATCCGCCACGAACAGCCACGGATCGTCATACACTAGTATGCGAGTTTCGGATAACCGGACAAGACCTTCAGGATAATCCCCTCTTAACACAAGTGCCTACCCTATGGGTGTTATTCCCCTCAAAACCGGGACGTCGGGTACCGAGGACCAACCGGAGCGCTTTTTCCACTTCTCGAGTGTGCGCTTTCAATGAGGGGCCCATAGTAACGCGTGGAGGCCAGCAGACCCTTCGTTCCTTCTCTAGGTCGATGTCCCACATGGACCTTTATCGGAGAAGGCCCACCCTCAAGGGATCCCCGATCCCCTGTAGTAGTTGCGAGGCACTTGTATCAGAGAGAACCACTTTTGGGTCAAGCCCCTTCCCATATAGGAGTAGTGTGGTTGCACGGGGTAGTTGTTCGGGCAAAACTATATAGAACCAGGTGCGTTTGCAAAAACAGTTTTTCCTCCAACTTCATCTTTGGTGTCACCACTTGTAGGACAGATCAAAAATCATTTTAAAAGCTCCTCGGCAAGTCCCGCTTGCCAAGGTTTTTCCGTCAAAACTTTTATAAAAACCTGCCTTGTCTTCGGGTTCCCAACCTAGAGTTTTTGTTCGGCTAAACTGGGGTTTCCAAGGGGTTGTGGTATATCAGACCACCTTAACTACTACGTTAGGAGTAGGTAATACCAAGGGGGAGTACTTAGATAGTACCATAGGCATAAGTTTGGTGGAGCCAAACTAATACTATAATAATAATATAGCGAGTAAAACAATGCAGTAGTAGAGTAAGTAAAACGAAGTGCATGAAAATAAAGATGGGACAAGTCTCATAAACTTGTAGGTGGCTTGCCTTGGTTGGCAGCTTGTTCCTGGTCCTCTTCCTCAAAATCTTCCCAAGTACCTTCCTCAAACTCGTCCTCGTTCGTATCTATCGTCAAAAAAGGGAATTATAATCAAACCACCATACCAATCATCACCCAATGCCCAAACAATGCAATCAGTACAGAGCAGATGCACAACTGAACCAAACCAACCAAGCACAAGTAGCTACTGATTCTAGCAGTACAAAGCCATTGAAAGCAATCAAAAAGATTTAATCAAACTTATATGGTGATTTTAGTGGTCAAGACTAGATTAGCACTCAAGCAGATATTTCGACCAAGACCAGTTGGTGGAAAGTGACCACAAAATATATATCTGAGTAGCTACAAAGAATACCAAGCTAATCCCACTGGTTTCACATTTTTATCTAAAAGGGTTGATTTTTAACAAATAGAATACTGAAAATAGTGCAGAAACTAGTACTAAAATCCCCAGGGCAGAGAGCCAAAAATTGAGCCCTTCCAGGAATAAGTAGTACTATCAGAGGCCTAACTCTAGGAGTTGGTTTCATCACAAATTTAGCTTCACAGCAATCTCTGGAAAATAACTAAGAACCCTCTGTTCATAACTTGTAAAATTAAGAACAGAGGCTACACACATAAAAATGGGTGATTCAAGTTTTGCTCAGTAGGCAATTGCACAGGCAATGCCTAGAATTTGGTTTCACAAATTTCTGAGCTCCAGAATTAAAGCTATGGATTTAACCCTCTAAACAGAAACTATTTACCACAAAAAATCTCAGTAAAAAACAGACATGCTATTTACTAGCTACCAGTGCCATGCAATAGATAATTTCTTAGGCTACCTCACAAAATTTGAACTAGGCCAAAATACTACAAAGCTAATAATTTGTGGAATTAAAACTACATGACAAATTTTAGGGAATTAAAATGGCCTAAAATAAAAAGAAAAGGCAGTGCAGAGGCTGGGTTGCGGCCCGCTAAGAAGCTGGGCCAGCCCGCGTACACGGTGGCCTGCACGTGAGGGTAGTGATTCAAATCCCGCCGTGGGGGCCCGCGCGTCATAGGCACAGAGGGGCGAAGCGGTATTGGGCGATGTTGGCCGTTGGATCTTAAACGGATCTGACGGCCAGGGCTCTGTCGTCCTTGCTGGCCTCAACGCCAACGAGGGGAAACCCTAGCAGGCTGGCGGGTGGCGGGGAGGCTTACCCTAGGGCGGAGATGGGTCGGCGGCGGTGTGGACCAAAGCGATCGAGGACAGGGCGTCGAATGAGGTACGGTACGGCGGCTCTGGGTGACTGGACGCGTCGCGTTAGCAGCAGCGTGGCTCGGAACTCTCGGCCTCCTCGCAGCTCCGGCGTGCCTGTCGACAAGAACAGCCAGAGGAGAGGGGGATTAAGGCCGGTTTTGGGAGGTGGGTGCAGGGGAAGGGAATCATGGAGGAAGGGTGGAGCAGGGGCTGTAGAACCTTCCCGTTCGTCGTCATCACCGAGGCGAAGAGAAGCGGCAGCGTGGGTGGGGAGGGCGAGAGGCTCTGCCTCCGCTCTGGGGTGGTACTAGGGAGCTCTGGGAGTGAAATGAGGGGTGGGAGGAGCGTGCGAGGGGTGGGGGTTCTATTTAATGGGCAGGGCTAGACCACGGTGCACCGGGTGCACGGCGAGGCGGTGGGGTCGCAAGGGGAGCTCTCGGTTGGCCAGGAGGGGCGATGGCGACGCCGTGGGGTGACCTGGGGACGGTCTTTCCTCGGGGGCTGGCCGGGCCTACTGGGAAGTGAGAGGGAGGTGGCCGTTGCGTGCTACCGGCAGGCTGTTCGACGGAACAACACGGGTTGCAGCATGCTGTCTGCTCGGCTAGGGCCTGGGGAGTAGGAGGGGTAGGGGTGCAGTAGGGTGGCGAGGCTCTCTTCTGTCCACCTCGCGTTTTTGCACCAGGAGAGGGATAGAGCATGCAAGGCAGAGGGTTTTCTGCTGAGGTGGGCACCGAGGGTTGGGGGTTGCTGGGCGCACGGGAGAGAGAGGGGTAGGGTGGAGAGGGGGGCTGGGGAGTTGGAGCTGTCCGGGGTGGGGCCAGATGTGACTGAAGGGAGGGAGGGACTGCTGGTTTTCGAGGTTGGGCAAGATTTGCAAAAGATCTCCCTTGACCTTCTCCTTTGAGGTGTGCCGGCGCGTGCATGTGACCTAGGTGAGTGCAAGGTGGTCGCCGGGATGGCGAGGCATCGTGCCAGGGTCATAGAGGGGGTGTAGCACGGGCAAGAGAGAGGGAGAAGGTTTTGGGATGATCTTGTGCCACATTGATGAGGTGGCCAGTTTGGAAGCTTGCCATTTCAAGCTAGGGCCACCAATTACAGTGGGGAAGGAATGGGGTTGTAGAGGGGTACTAGGTGATCATGCCTAGGTCTTGGTTGCCTCCTAGATCGCAGCCATGAGCTCACAAAGATCATCCAAACTTTGGACAAAATAAGGTGGTCATTTCCTAAGTGGCAACTAGTGAGGTAAACAGTTGCATGCAAGAGGCTTGGGCTCGTGGTTTAACCAGGACTAGGGTGTGGTTCTCAAGTACTCATAGTATAGTACCACATGGTGCTCTTGCATGGTAGAAAGGGTGAAGGGTTTGTTCAAACCAAGGCTCCAAAGTTGGATAAAAATTAGATTTCTATGACTCAGCCAAATATATGCTTGTGGGGTGACTAACTAATATGACCCTTTGTGGTCATGCAAGCATGTAGACTAGCAAACCAAACTACCAAGGCAACACAAATGAACAAGCAATCTAATAAAACTAGGCCTATATGCAACCAATTAGTAAAAGTTTTATTTCCCCCTAATTTTCTAGCTTCCTAATCCTCAAGGATGCAGATAATGGGATGTTACACCTATTACGAAAAATACATGAAAAATCAATTTAAATTATCAAAAAAATCTGAACAAAAATTTGGCATATACATCTGGACATTCTATACCCATACATAAGTTTTCAGAATGAATGAACGTTTTACGCGGCTTGTGTAAAAAAAACATGTTTGTGAATAGACACGTTGGAGCACTGAAATTTGTCTTTTTTACATGGGACATCTAAAATTTTCTTTTCGCCGGCAAACTTATGTATGAACATTTAGTGGTCCGTATGTATATGCAAATATTTTTTTCTTAAATTTTTTGATGTTTTGAAATGTGTTTTTACATAATGGGTTTATTTGCACCCATGAACCGAACTGGATTTCCGATTCATTAACTAATGAATTTGTCCATGAGTTCTTTTCGTTCTGCAATTGGCTAATTGCATCCATGTGTTGCTAGCATTGTGCAGACTACCGTAGCATACTTTGTGATGATAATTATTATTTAGAGTGAGTAAGATCCATGGATCTCCCACCCCACCCTAGCACCTTCCACCTTCCAACCTTGATCTTGGCGATCTCCTTCCCTGATAATCTCCTTCCTTATCTGATCCAATCAAAAACTCCCCCTCATCAACCTCTCTTCAAACATACCACCGGTGATCTTTTTTGGTCTTCGTGTCCACAACCCTCCCACCTCTTTTTGTCTTCTTTCTCTTGAGTTAGATGTTGTTTTCCAATGGATCCACTCAGTGATCCCAACTATATTGCTCATAAGCTAGATTTCTCACCTGGCCATGAGTTCAGATCTAAGGTTCGTAATCATTTTGCTACCCCCGTTCATACAGTCTCGGCATCATATGTTTTTTCTCTCGTTGTCTCATTTGTACATTGCAACTTTGATCTCGCTGTCCCAAATGTGAGCCTAGCATTATCTTCCTACTTGGGTGCTGCCCACAATGAATTAAGAATATCACCTCTACGAGGAAGGGTGTTTCTCTTCGATGTTTGCTCTAAGGATGTGGGATTTATGATATACAAAATGAGATCATAGTCTTCCAAGGATTTCATTTGTTACTTTAATTTATGGGGAAATGGTCGAAAAGGCTAGAAAAAGGGCGTGCTCCTGGAAGGTTGCAGCCGCGTCGCTGCTGCTGCCTGCACGTGGCGGGCACGGAGTGCCTCACACGCTGTACCAGCCTCCTCCCGTGCGACACGTGGTGGATGCGGAGAGGGTCGCGGCCCTTTTTCCTTTTCTTTTTATAGATTTGAACATAAAAACTGCGATATCTTTCAAACGGAGAGTCCAAATCGATATCCGTTTTTACAGCCTTCCTAGTCACGTCCAGATCTTTAAAATTAGATCCATTGTTGATATGTTTCGACGAACTTTTTTCTCGTACTGCTTTTGATGCTTAGGTTGCACTGCCTTTTGGTCTAGTACACGGTGCCTTCGGTTGCAATGCACGGCACGGTCTCCAGGCAGTCTACTACGCACTATCCAGGCAGTGCACCGTCCATGCACTGCCTTGTTGTTCTGTGTTGCATTGTCTTAGTTCGCAGTGCACTGCGTGATGTCCAGGAAGTGTACTACGCACTGTCCAGGCAGTGCATCGTCCATGCACTGCCTTGTTGTTCTGTGTTACACTGCCTTAGTTCGCAGTGCACTGCACGGTGTCCAGGCAGTATACTACGCACTGTTCAGACAGTGCACCGTCCATGCACTGTCTTGTTGTTCTGTGTTGCATTGCCTTAGTTCGTAGTGCACTGGACGGTGTCCAGGCAGTGTACTATGCACTGTACAGTCAGTGCACCGTCCATGCACTGCCTTGTTGTTCTGTGTTGTACTGCCTTAGTTCGCAGTGCACTGCGCGGTGTCCTGGAAGTGTACTACACACTGTCCAGGCAGTGCACCGTCCATGCACTGTCTTGTTGTTCTGTGTTGCACTGCCTTAGTTCGTAGTGCACTATGCGGTGTCATGGTCGTCTACTGCCTCGTTGTACTGCATTGCACTGCCTTCGGTCGTAGTGCACTGCGCGGTGTTCAGGCAGTGCACCGTCCATGCACTGCCTTGTTGTACTACGTTGCACTGCCTAAGGTCCCAGTGCACTGCGCGATGTTCTTGGAGTGCACGGTGTACTGCGTTGCACTGCTTTCGGTTGACAGTAAACGAGTTGCATCGCTCGTGCACTGTGAAGGAAATATGCCCTGAGAGGCAATAATAAAGTTGTTATTATGTATTCCTTATATATGATAGATGTTTATTTTGCATGCTAGAATTGTATTGATCGAAAACATCAATACATATGTGTTTAATAAACAAAAAGGCTTCCTAGTTATGCCTCTCTTATAGACTAGCTTGTTGATTAACAAGATGATCAAGGTTTCCTGATCATAGACATTGGATGTTGTTAATAACAAGGTCACACCATTGGTGGAATGATGTGATGAACATTCATCCGAAGTATAGCATTACGATCAAGTCATTATGTTTATATTGCTATAACATCATACGAAGTAATCTTTATCCTTAGACCATGAGATCATGTTAATTGCTAACACCTGAAGAGTATCTTGATAACATCAAACGTCACACCGTAACAGGGTGACTATAAAGATGGGTTCAGTACTACGAAGGTGTTATGTTGAGGATCATGGATCAAGAGTGGAATTTGTCAATCCCGATGACGGATAGATATACTCTGGGCCCTCTTGGTGATATCACATTGAGATAGCTTGCAAGCAAGTGATGTGATCACTAGAAAGTTATATCATGGGAACGAGAAAAGAGTGCATGTCGGTAACGAGATCAAACTAGGTATTTGGATACCGATGATCGAATCTCGGACATGTATTATATCAAGAGACAAAGGGATTTAGTTACAAGCGTTAAAGGTTCTCACGATCATAGAAGTCATCGTTGAATATGCAGGAGTCGGTATGGATCTCCAGGTCCCGCTTCTGACTATTGATCTGAGAGGAGTCTCAATCATGTCTGCATTATTCGCGAACCGTAGGGTGACACACTTAAGAGTTACCGGACACCATTTTGGAGCACATATGTTTCAGACGAAAGAATTGCAAAGCGCAGGAATTGTTTCGATAGAAACCGGAAATTGTTTCGGGTGAAATTGCAGAAAGTGGTTCTGCATGTGATATTGAAATATTGCAAGGGGCTATATGTGAATGTTTGTTAATTAAAGTAATTAACAAAATTCTGAATAAATTTAATAAAAGATTTTTATTAAATGAGAGAGCATTAAACTTGGAGAATTTTAATGCATTTAAAGTAGGGACTTTAAAGGGGAATGTGAAGAGGCATTTTAATGTGGAGGGGTTACCACCACATGAATGGGGGAGGTGAGGGGTCACCCCCCATGCACCGGCCATGGAGAGAGGGGATACCCCCCTCCTCCTATAAAAGGCCACCCTCTTCCTCCTTCTTCCTCACACCTCCTTGTGAAGGATCTCTCTCCCCCTCTAGAATTATTCCCCCATGGTCTCGGATTAGCGAGATACATGTTCCCGGTGGCATTTCCTCTGGAAGGAGTTGCTGCTTCCGCTGGATCGCTGGAGCGAGGAGGTGGAGGTTGTCCGGTGGCTTGAACGTGTGTGCGAGTACGGATGCGCTACTGAGTTGCGGCGCTCGGACTTCCACTCGATCTTGAGATCGGCAAGTGTACGACTACATCAACCACGAGTTCCTACTCGTTAACAAAACTCGTTGTCTTCGAGGGTAAGTTCTCATTGGATGTATGTCCACCCATTGCTTTGTACCTAGTAGATAGATCTTGGCATGTAGTTCTCATCGTAGGAAATTTTTTGTTTTCTATGCTGCGGATCCAACAGTGGTATCAGAGCCTGATCTATGCGTAGGTGCTTTGCACGGGTAGTACACATATGTTTATATGTGGGCGATGATGATCATGTTATTGCATCTTCTATGTATTTTGGATATTGGTGGCATAGTGGGATGAAGCGGCCCGGACCAACCTTACATGTCATCGTACATGAGACCGGTTCCACGACTGACATGCAATTTGTTTTGCATAAGTGGCTGGCGGGTGTCTGTCTCTCCTAATATAGTCAATATCTGATTTACAACGAGTTGCTAATAACTTAGTTATCCTCATTGTAGTTCATGTTCGTAGGTGAGAATGGTTCTATCTCCGAAAGCCCTAAGCCACGTAAAACTTGCAATTGATAAATTAGAGGCGTCTAGTTTAGATCGTTGCTGGGCTAGTGTATTGATATGGTATTGTTGTAAGTAGATGTATGATAGATACTCTTACAACACACTCAACGTGTAAGTTCCATAGACCTTGGCCTTACACACAAAGGAATGATAGAGATCATACCACGATGCAAGTGATAGAGATCAAATGCATGGACCATATCATCTCACTTTACACATTAGATGTTAGCATCTTATACTGCTAGTTTGGCGCTTTCTGTAGCATTGTAAGATGATCCCTCATTTAGATATCAAGATAAAATGTGTTCTTCCTTGAGTATGCACCATTCTGTGGATCGTGTTTCGAGACATCACATGATGATCGGGTGTACTCGAATCTACGCTTTCATAGGAACGGGTGTAAGACAGTTTTACACACGTGAATACTAAGGTTCTTACTTGGCGAGCCTAGCATGTACAGACATGGCCTCGGAACACGGACCGAAAGGTTAAGCATGAGTCATATAGTTGATATGATGCCCATATAGATGCTCGCCTTTGAAGCTACATCAACTCACGTGATGATCGGACTTGGTGTAGTGGATTTGGTTCATGTAATCACCAAAAGGACACGAGGGATGTCGTTTTTGAGTGGGAGTTCATTAGTAATTTGGATTAGTTGAACTCAATCTATCATAAACTTAGTCTAAATAAACTTTACAAATTCTGTTGTAGATGGCACCACCTGCTTTTAGTTTCAATGTGTTCATGGAGAAAGAGAAACTTGTTGCGAATGGTAGCAACTTTACCAACTGGGCTATGAATTTGAGGATTCTCCTCACTGCTGCACAAAAGCAATATGTGCTAGATGCGCCGCTAGGCCCCCCACCAGCTCCTGATGCCCATGACGAGGAAAAGAATGTCTATGTGACTCGTTGGGAGGACCACAACTTAGTTCATTGCGGCATACTGTATGGGCTAGAGCCAGAACTTCGAAAGCGTTTCAAAAATGGCAATGCCTTTGATACCATGGGAGAATTGAAAATGATTTTCGATACCCATGCTGCCGTAGAGAGTTATAATGCTACTGAAAAGTTCTTTAGCTGCATGATGGAGGAGAACAGCTCCATTAGTGAGCATGTACTCAAAATGTCTGGGTACACCGATAAGCTTGTGTCCTTGGGAATAACGATTCCCATTGACTTGGGCATACATCGTGTTCTCCAATCTGTGCCACCTAGCTACAAGAGCTTCGTGATGAACTATAATATGCAGGGCATGAAGAAGACTCTTCTCGAGCTTATGTCAATGCTTAAAACTGCAGAAGTGGAGATTAGGAAAGAACATCAAGTGTTGACGATCAATAGGACCACCGGTTTCAAGAAGGACAAGAAAGGCAAGCACAAGGGAAAGAAGGGTGGCAAATCTGTTGCCGCGCCTAAAAAGAAACCCCGAGCTGGCCCTAAGTCCGATACCGAGTGCTACTATTGCAAGGGAACTGGCCATTGGAAGCGCAACTGCCCCAAGTATTTGGCGGACAAGAAGTCCAGCAAGGCAAACAAAGGTATATGTGATATACATGTTATTGATGTGTACTTGACTAGTACTCGCAGTAGCACCTTGGTATTTGATACGGGATCGGTTGCTAATATATGTAACTCGGTTTAGGGGTTGCGGAACAAGCGACAACTAGCAAGGGATGAGGTCAGGATGCGGGTCGGCAATGGATCAAAAGTTGATGTGATTGTCGTCGGGACGCTACCTCTCCATATGCCATCGGGATTAGTTATAAACCTAAATAATTGTTATTTGGTGCCTGCACTGAGCATGAACATTGTACCCGGATTGTGTTTGATGCAAAGTGGTCATTCCTCTAAATCTGAAAACAATGGTTGTTCGATTTATAAGAATGATATCTTCTATGGTCATGCACCTATGTTGAATGGTTTATTTCTGATGGATCTCGATAGTAATATTACGCATATTCATAATGTTAATGCTAAAAAGATTAAACTTGATAATGATATATCTGCATATATGTGGCACTGCCGTCTAGGTCATATTGGTGTTAAACACATGAAGAAACTCCATTCTGATGGACTTTTGGAATCACTTGATTTTGAATCATTTGATACATGTGAGCCATGCCTTATGGGCAAGATGACTAGAACGCCGTTTTCCGGTTCAATGGAACGGGCGACAGAGCTATTGGAAATCATACATATTGATGTGTGTGGACCAATGAGTGTGTCGGCACGAGGTGGATATCGTTCTTTTGTTACTTTCACGGATGATTTGAGTAGATACAGGTATATCTATTTGATGAAACACAAGTCTGAAACCTTTGAAAAGTTCAAGGAATTTCAGAATGGAATGGAAAATCATCATAATAGAAAGATCAAATTTCTATGGTCCGACCGTGGAGGAGAGTATCTAAGTTATGAGTTTAGCACACACATGAAAGAGTGTGGAATAGTTTCACAAATCACGCCTGCCGGAACACCACAACATAATTGTGTGTCGGAACATCGTAATCATACCTTATTGGATATGGTTCGATCTATGATGTCTCTGACTGACTTGCAACTGTCATTTTGGGGTTATGCACTGGAAACAGCTGCATTCACTTTAAATCGGACATCATCTAAATCCATTGAAACGACACCGTATGAATTATGGTTTGGAAACAAACCTAAGTTGTCATTTCTTAAAGTTTGGGGATGCGATGTTTATGTGAAGAAACTTCAGCCGGATAAACTCGAACCCAAAGCGGAAAAATGCGTCTTCATAGGATACCCTAAGGAAACGATTGGGTATACCTTCTATCACAGATCCGAGGGCAAGGTTTTTGTTGCCAAGAATGGATCCTTTCTTGAGAAGGAGTTTCTCGCGAAAGGTGTGAGTAGTCGGAAGGTAGAACTCGAAGAGGTTATTGAACCTTCTCTTCATGAAATGGCGAGTAGCGTAGCACCGGAAGTTGTTTCAGAGTTGACTTCACCTAATGAAGAGAGAGCTAATGATATTGATCATGAAACTCCGAAAGAGGACACTACCGAACCTCGCAGGTCAAGCAGGACACGTGCAGCTCCTAAACTGTACGGCAATCCTATTGTGAATTTCATGGTTGATGAAATGGATGACCCTGCGACGTATGAAGAAGCGATGATGAGCCCGGATTCCAACAAATGGCTAGAAGCCATGAAATCCGAGATGGAAGCCATGTACGAGAACCAAGTTTGGACCTTGGTGGACTTACCTCACGATCGAAAGGTTGTTGAGAATAAATGGATTTTCAAAAGAAAAACTGATGATGATGGTAATGTGACCATCTATAAGGCTTGACTTGTCGCAAAGGGGTTTTGACAAATTCAAGGAGTTGACTATGATGAGACATTCTTTCCCGTAGCGATGCTTAAGTCGGTTAGGATTATGTTAGCAATTGCTGCGTATTTCGATTATGAAATATGGCAGATGGATGTCAAAACTGCGTTCCTCAATGGTAATATTGAAGAAGAGTTGTATATGATACAACCTAAGGGTTTTGTCGATCCTAAGGATGCTAATAAGGTATGCAAACTTCAGCGATCCATCTATGGACTGAAGCAAGCATCCCGGAGTTGGAATCTCTGCTTTGATGAGGTGATCAAAGAGTTTAGATTTGTCCAAACTTATGGAGAGGCTTGTATTTACAAGAAAAGTGAGTGGGAGCAATGTGGCATTTCTGATATTATATATGGATGACATATTATTGATTGGAAATGATATAGATCTTTTAAACAGTGTTAAAAGTTATCTAAACAGCAAATTTTCGATGAAAGACCTTGGTGAAGCGTCATATATATTAGGCATTAAAATCTATAGAGATATATCAAGGCGCCTAATTGGGCTATCGCAGAGTACATACCTTGATAAGATATTAAAGAAGTTTAATATGGACAAAAGTAAGAAGGGGTTCTTACCTATGTTGCAAGGCAAGACATTGAGTAAGACTCAAAGTCCGGCTACGGCGGAAGAAAGAGAGATGATGAATAAGATCCCCTATGCCTCGGCCATAGGCTCTATTATGTATGCCATGCTATGTATAAGACCGGATGTGGCACATGCTATTAGTTTGACTAGTAGGTACCAATCTGATCTAGGTTCGGAACACTGGATAGCGGTCAAGAACATCCTCAAGTACTTGAGAAGAACTAGGGATATGTTTCTTATATACGGAGGTGAAGAAGAGCTAGTCGCTAAGTGTTATGTCGATGCTAGCTTTGACACCGATCCGGATGACTCTAAGTCTCAATCCGGATACGTATTTCTCTTGAACGGAGCAGCAGTTAGTTGGAGGAGTTCCAAACAACCTATGGTGGCTGGATCAACGACGGAGGCGGAATATGTTGTTGCTTCAGAAGCGGTGCAGGAAGCGGTTTGGATGAAAGAGTTCATTATGGAACTAGGTGTGGTTCCTAGTGCGTTGGACCCGATGGTGATCTATTGTGACAACAATGGAGCCATAGCCAACGCAAAGGAACCGAGGTCTCACAAGAATTCCAAGCATATTAAGCGCCGGTTTCACTCCATCCACGAGCATGTCAAGGATGGAGATATAAAGATTTGTAAAGTACACACGGACCTAAATGTAGCAGATCCGTTGACTAAAGCTCTCCCTAGGGCAAAACATGATCAACACCAGAACTCCATGGGTGTTAGATTTATCACTATGTGAACTAGATTATTGTCTCTAGTGCAAGTGGGAGACTGAAGAAAATATGCCCTGAGAGGCAATAATAAAGTTGTTATTATGTATTCCTTATATATGATAGATGTTTATTTTGCATGCTAGAATTGTATTGATCGGAAACATGAATACATGTGTGTTTAATAAACAAAAAGGGTTCCTAGTTATGCCTCTCTTATAGACTAGCTTGTTGATTAACAAGATGATCAAGGTTTCCTGATCATGGACATTGTATGTTGTTAATAACAAGGTCACACCATTGGTGGAATGATGTGATGAACATTCATCCGAAGTATAGCATTATGATCAAGTCATTATGTTTATATTGCTATAACATCATACGAAGTAATCTTTATCCTTAGATCATGAGATCATGTTAATTGCTAACACCTGAAGAGTATCTTGATAACATCAAATGTCACACCGAAACAGGGTGACTATAAAGATGGGTTTAGTACTACGAAGGTGTTATGTTGAGGCTCATGGATCAAGAGTGGAATTTGTCAATCCCGATGACGGATAGATATACTCCGGGCCCTCTCGGTGATATCACATTGAGATAGCTTGCAAGCAAGTGATGTGATCACTAGAATGTTATATCACGGGAACGAGAAAAGAGTGCATGTCGGTAACAAGATCAAACTAGGTATTTGGATTACGATGATCGAATCTCGGACATTTATTATATCAAGAGACAAAGGGATTTAGTTACAAGCGTTAAAGGTTCTCACGATCACAGAAGTCATCGTTGAATATGCAGGAGTCAGTATGGATCTCCAGGTCCTGCTTCTGACTATTGATCTGAGAGGAGTCTCAATCATGTCTGCATTATTCACGAACCGTAGGGTGACACACTTAAGAGTTACCGGACACCATTTTGGAGCACATATGTTTCAGACGAAAGAATTGCAAAGCGCAGGAATTGTTTCGATAGAAACCAGAAATTGTTTCAGGTGAAATTGCAGAAAGTGGTTCTGCATGTGATATTGAAATATTGCAAGGGGCTATATGTGAATGTTTGTTAATTAAAGTAATTAACAAAATTCTGAATAAATTTAATAAAAGAGTTTTATTAAATGAGAGAGCATTAAACTTGGAGAATTTTAATGCATTTAAAGTAGGGACTTTAAAGGGGAATGTGAAGAGGCATTTTAATATGGAGGGGTTACCACCACATGAATGGGGGAGGTGAGGGGTCACCCTCCCATGCGCCAGCCATGGAGAGAGGGGGTACGCCCCCCTCCTCCTATAAAAGGCCACCCATTCCCTCCTTCATCCTCACACCTCCTTGTGAAGGATCTCTCTCCTCCTCTAGAATTATTCCACCATGGTCTCGGATTAGCGAGATACATGTTCCCGGTGGCATTTTGTCTGGAAGGAGTTGCTGCTTCCGCTGGATCCCTGGAGCGAGGAGGTGGAGGTTGTCCGGGGGCTTGAACGTGTGTGCGAGTACGGATGCGCTGCTGAGTTGCGGCGCTCGGACTTCCTCACGATCTTGAGATCGGCAAGTGTACGACTACATCAACCACGAGTTCCTACTCGTTAACAAAACTCGTTGTCTTCGAGGGTAAGTTCTCGTTGGATGTATGTCCACCCGTTGCTTTGTACCTAGTAGATAGATCTTGGCGTGTAGTTCTCATCGTAGGAAATTTTTTGTTTTCTATGTTGCGGACCCAACACACTGCCTTATTGCAGCTAGCCACATGTCGGGATGCCGTGTGGTTGGAAATACACACGTTGTCGTGCGGCCGGAAATACACGCGCTGCCGCGCGGCCGGAAATACGCACGGGTGAACTTCCACACGCCACGTGTCGTGCGGCCGGAAACGTGGGCGCTGAGGCCGAAACGCGCGCTTCCTGAAGAGCGCGCTGCCGTATTTGGAACAAGATCAAGAGTGGACCTTGGTTCAATCAAAAAAGAGAAAATGTACGAAAGGCCAAGTACATGTCTGCATCACATTCCTTTTGACCAATAAGGTAACATTATACCTCATGCCCAACGTGACACTCCTATAATCATGCTTTAACTGGTGCTAATGCTATTCCTATTGGAAAGCGTACTTTTGCCGATGTTGTTAGAAATCAACCTGCAAATATTGATTGTAATGATCAGACATTGACCCATTCATATGGAAAATTAATTCTCCAAATTAATGTTCAAACATGCCCACCCAAAGGTCATCCCAACGGTATCCTCCTAGGGATCAGCCCAGCCCAACTGCTTGATACGTTGCTAACGTATCCATAATTTTTGATGTTTCATGCTTGGTTTTTATCTACTTTCTTATGTTTTGTTCCAACTTTGGAGTACTTTCTATACACTTTCTTGGACTAACCTATTAACAAGAGCCATAGTATCAGCTGCCTGTTTTCTGCTGTTTTTGGTTCTAGGAAAGTCAGAAAATGAATATTCTCGGAATTGGACGGGACAAAAGCCAAAGTCAATTTTACACCGAGGGACACCCGGAGCCAGAATACGAGACGAAGAGGGGCCAGGGGGCCGCCACACCACCTGGCTGCGTGGCCCAGCCTGGCCCGCACCTGGGGTGGTCTGGCCGCCTTCGACACCCCCTCGGCCTTCCCTTTCTCCTATAAGATGCCTCCGATACAGAAACCCTAAGGACCTGATCAAAATTCCATGAAAGAGTCTTTAGCTACCGTCATCTCCATCCCTAGATCGGGAGGGATCTGAAACTCTTCCTGGCACCCTGTCGGAGAGGGGAATTCACCCTAGAGGCCTTCTTCATCACCATGCAAGCCTCCGGTGTGATGCGTGAGTAGTTAATCCTTGGACTATGGGTCCATGTAGTAGCTAGATGGTTGGTTCTCCTCCTTTGTGCTATCATGTTTAGATCTTGTGAGCTCCATTCATGATCAAGATCATCTATTTGTAATTCCTACATGTTGTGTTTGCGGGGATCCGATGGATATTGAGATGTTATTTCAGATTGATTATTGATTCTATCATGTCTTTTTTATTTGTGATCTTGCATGCTTTCCATTGTTAGTAACTATCTTGGCCAAGTAGATGCTAGCAACTCCAAGAGTTAGTATTTATGCTCGATAGTGGGTTCATGCCTCTAGTAATCTGGGGAAGTGACAGAAATCTCTAAGGTACTAGATGTGCTGTTGCTACTAGGGAGAAAACAACAATCCTTTGTTCATAGAACAATCGAATTGTTTACTTTACATGCAATGCGTAATGCAATTATCTGTTGCTTGCAACTTAATACTGGAGGGGGTTCGGATGATAACCTGAAGGTGGATTATTAGTCATAGATGCAGTTGGATTACGGTCTATGTATAGTGTTGTAATGCCTAATCAAATCTCAAAGGAGTCAAGATGAGTATTATATGCATGATTGCTTTCTCGATGTTTTTCAATTGCCCCGCTGTAATTTGTTCACCCAACATGTCATCTATCTTACGGAGAGACACCACTAGTGAACTATGGACCCCGATCCTTTCTTTTATCATCAATCTATAATCAATTGTTTACTGCTTTCTATTTAATTTCTGCAAACTACAACTTTCTTCCACACAATACGTTTAATCCTTTATTTTCAGCAAAACCAGTGAGATTGACAACCTCACTGTAAGTTGGGGGCAGAGTTCCGTGGTTGTGTTGTGCAAGTTTCCACGTTGCTGCTGGCACTGATAGTGCGCCCTGCCAAAGTTCAGCTAGTAACACCTTGGAGGTGTTTCCTTGCTCCTACTGGATTGATAACCTTGGTTTCATAACTGAGGGAAAACTTGTTGTTGTGCTCATCATATCTTCCTCTTGGGGTTCCCCAACGAGCTCGAGATATCTTGGGCCAAGCAACTTTTTTCTGGCGCCGTTGCCAGGGAGTCAAGGACATCTTCACAAGGGGAGTCCCTCATAACCAATCTCTTTACTTTGTTATTTTTGTTATGCTTAGTTTACTTTTGCTTTGTTTGCTTGTTTCTTTATCAAAAACACAAAAAATTAGTTTTACTAGTTTGTTTTCTTTATTAAAAACACACAAAAATTAAGTCCTTCTATAGTTGTTACCTCTTTCTTAGCTCACCATGTTTATCCCTAAATTCACTTTGAAAGACCTTTCAATAGGTGGTGGCTCTATAATTGGAAAATATAATATTGAAGAATTCTTTAATCATGTTAGTAAACATGAGGATACTGAGGATAGATCCCTTGCAGAACTTGCTCCAAACTATGAAATTGCTGCAGCTTCTTTAGTTCACATGTTGGAAGCTAGGTTTGTTAACCTTAACCCCTTAATGCAAGTAATGTTTCTTAAACTTAAATAAATTGATGACCCTGAAAAGAGAGATTTTATTCTGGAAACTTTGCTTAAGAAATTCTATGATGTTGCCAAGGAAGCTAGAAAAGTCTTTGAATGTTTTAATATGCTAGGCTCATGTGTAGATGTTATTGGTACACGAGAAAAGATGAACAAAACCGAACCTAATGGGGAGGAAATTAAGATACCAATACCTTTCAAACTTGTAGCAATGCATGAAGCCATAGAAAAGAATCTTGATTGGATTGTTCCTGAAAACCTATTTGATGAAAATAGTGAACCCAAGGTTATTGAGAGAGGATCCTCTAGAACTTATTTGGATGAGATACCTTACCTTGTTGAAGATATTTCTGGTATCAATCATAATGCTTCTTCATTTTAGAACACTTGACCCTTTTTCTTGCTTCTTATGCCTAACTTAAATGCGTTAAAGAAAAGTACTTATTGGGAGATAACCCAAAAGTTTTTATATGAGTCTCGGAAGTTATTACTTCAGTAATAACCGCTCCTTATCCTTTTTATTTGCTTTTTGTGCCAAGAGTAACCTCTAATGAGAGAGAAGTAATGATTGGGAAAGTTGCTGTCCCGAAACAGATTTCTGTGCTTCACCGTAAAAATTCTTGTAAAATCTCTGTACGTCCTTTTGAGGCGTGAATTTTTGTGCTTCTGCCCCAGGTTATTATCTAACTTTCATTAGTTCAACACTTTTCGATTTGAGCAACATAAGGTCTTCTAAAAAATTCGTCTTCACCTGCTGGTCTGTTTTGACAGATTTCTGCCATTATTTGCATTTGCTTCTTGTTGGTTCCTTTTTGAGTTCTTTTGGGGAATTGAGCTTTTTGAGGGAAGTGCTTCAGTAGCTTGTGTTTTAATGGAAGTTTTATTGGTGTTGAAACTGAACCTAAAGACTTATTATCTTGAGTGCACTAATGTTGCTAATAAAGATTGTGTGAAGTTTTGTATGAAGAAATATTCCAGGTGTCTAGAACGAATGTTGTAATGAGATGAAGAATGGACTAAAGCTCAAGCTTGGGGATGCCACCCCGTGTCACCCCAAGAAATATTCAAGAGGTACAAGCGTAAAAGCTTGGGGATGCCCAAGGCATCCCCTTCTTCATTAATAAAAATCCTAGGTTTCTTCCAAACACTTCATTTTTATTGTTTCATGCATAGTTGTGTTGTTCTTGGAGCGTCTTTGTTTTTCGTTTTGGTTTTTCGTTTGCTTGGTTTGCTTAGTTTGCTGAATAAATTGGTTGGACCCCTTCTTTCATACATTGGTTTTAAATAGTTTGGTTTGGATTGGAAAAGAGTAGAAAAGTTCATGCTTAAGTGGTAAAGGAGCTTGTTTTTGACTGTGGCCTATGCTTTGTCATGCCATACTTGATATTGTTTTGGATTTATGCTTAGAATTCTTTGATGTAGCATGACTTGTTATAAACAATTGAGATTGCTTAATGTGCCTTGGAAGAATCATGTGTTGTTTTAGCATATTAAAGCATAGTATTGTGGTATTCTCCTTTGATGCTTTATTTGGGTTGACTTGGCGCATGCTCACACCATGTTATGACTGTCCAAAGTCACAATAGCCTTTATGATTCTTTAGTTTTCAACTTGTAATATCAGTTTATGCTTTGATTAATGATGTTTTGTCGCTCTACATGATTATGGCCATTATTGCTCTCTTAGTTGGTCGCTCCCAGTCTTTTGCTAGCCTCCATAACCAAGTATGAGTTCCACTCATGCATCCAACTCCTAAAACCAAGTTATTCCAAAGAGTCCACCATACCTACCTATTAGCATATGCTATTCCAAGTATATTCGTGTTTTTATCTACCTTCCGAATTAAACTTGTTATGAGAAAACTAGTGATTAAAGCTCTCACGAACTTGATGGCACACTTTACTTTTCTTGCCCTTAATAAACTTGAACCATTGTATCGTCTATGTTGTATATGCTTGCGCTTATATGTTGGGGATTAGCAGAACCATGCTGTCATGGGGAACGCTTTCAACATTGCACTTGTACTTTGTACCTAGTTGATATCATGCTCTTTTGTCTATGGATGTCGTCGGTGTGAAATGAAAGGGGAGCTTGTAAGTCCATGGAGTTATATATGTGTGTTAGAGAAACACCTGGGCCACTGGTCTAATCCATGTCGACATGGTGGAAACCTGCAGAGTAACCATAATGAGCTGTCTATGAAGCATTCTTCTTATAAAAAAGAGTCAGATATTGAGGGAAAAAAGAGAAAAAGAAAAAAAAGATATGAGAAAAGAGGAAAGAGAGAAAAAGCACCATTTTCCCATGGTAAATAAGAAGAGTGCTGAGATGCTCGTTGTCTGCTTGCCTTGTCATTTTGATATGGGGATTCTTCTGTATCATCGGGCAAGGGGTACCCCGTTGGCGGTTCTCTATGATACACATGTACTTACTATGACAAGAACTTACCGGTAACTAAAATTGAGTAGCATGAGGAGCGGCCCTCGTATTCAAGGGACATGAGATTTCTAACTTATACTTCGTCAAGCATATACACCATAGTTTCTTCACTTTAACCTTAATCACTTCAAGATGCTTATGATAGGGGAAATGAGAGCTGAAAGCTAATAAGTACCATAATTTTTGGAAGCTCTTTATGAAACTTGAATCCATACTTCCTTCTATGAAGGCCTTTCTTTTACTTTTATGTTGAGTCTCCACCTTCTATATTTATGCACCTACTTTGAGAGCATAGTGGCCATTCTTAGTTCTATGTGCATTGTCCCAAGACTTGTTGATTGATGCATAGCTTTGATATTGCTTGTTTTAAACTATTTGTATCTAGTCACTCTTATGAACTTTGAAGGTGTCCTATGCATTTATGTTTGCTACTCTATGAGGGACAAGCTGAATGCTATTATGCTATGTTTTCTTTATGTGAAACAAACAAACGTCTTGCAAAGCATTGTTATTCATGAATCTTTTGTTTGTGCCTTTTAATGTTGCAACATAGTTGCTATGTCTTATTGTTAGAACTTTGTCTTTCATGTTATGATTGAAGTACTATAATCCCAGCTATCAATGTTTTACAAACACTTTGATCAAGTTTATGATGGTGCATGTCACCTCAAAAATTATTCTTTTTTTATCACTTACCTACTCGAGGACGAGCAGGAGTTAAGCTTGGGGATGTTGATACGTTGCTAACATATCCATAATTTTTGATGTTCCATGCTTGGTTTTTATCTACTTTCTTATGTTTTGTTCCAACTTTGGAGTACTTTCTATACACTTTCTTGGACTAACCTATTAACAAGAGCCACAGTGCCAGTTGTCTGTTTTCTACTGTTTTTGGTTCCAGGAAAGTCAGAAAATGAATATTCTCGGAATTGGACGGGACAAAAGCCAAAGTCAGTTTTTCACCGAGGGACACAAGGAGCCAGAATACGAGACGGAGAGGGGCTAGGGGGCCACCACACCACCTGGCCGCGCGGCCCAGCCTGGCCCGCGCCAAGGGGTGGTCTGGCCGCCTCCGGCACCCCCTCGGCCTCCCCTTTCGCCTATAAGATACCTCCGATACAAAAACCCTAAGGACCCGATCAAAATTCCATGAAAGAGTCTGTAGCCGCCGTCATCTCCATCCCTAGATCGGGAGGGATCTGAAGATCTTCCTAGCACCCTGTCGGAGAGGGGAATTCACCCTGGAGGCCTTCTTCATCACCATGCAAGCCTCCGGTGTGATGCGTGAGTAGTTCATCCTTGGACTACGGGTCCATGTAGTAGCTAGATGGCTGGTTCTCCTCCTTTGTGCTATCATGTTTAGATCTTGTGAGCTCCGTTCATGATCAAGATTATCTATTTGTAATTCCTACATGTTGTGTTTGCGGGAATCCGATGGATATTGAGATGCTATTTTAGATTAATTACTGATTCTATCATGTCTTTGTTATTTGTGATCTTGCCTGCTTTCCGTTGTTAGTAGCTATCTTGGCCAAGTAGATGCTAGTAACTCCAAGAGTTAGTATTTATGCTCGATAGTGGGTTCATGCCTCTAATAATCTGGGGAAGTGACAGAAATCTCTAAGGTACTAGATGTGTTGTTGCTACTAGGGAGAAAACAACAATCCTTTGTTCATAGAACAATCGTATTGTTTACTTTACATGTAATGCGTAATGCAATTATCTGTTGCTTACAACTTAATACTGGAGGGGCTTCGGATGATAACCTGAAGGTGGATTATTAGTCATAGATACAGTTGGATTACGGTCTATGTATAATGTTGTAATGCCCAATCAAATCTCAAAGGAGTCAAGATGAGTAGTATATGCATGATTGCTTTCTCGATGTTTTTCAATTGCCCCGCTGTAATTTGTTCACCCAACATGTCATCTATCTTAGGGAGAGCCACCACTAGTGAACTATGGACCCCGGTCCTTTCTTTTATCATCAATCTACAATCAACTGTTTACTGCTTTCTGTTTAATTTCTGCAAACTACTACTTTCTTCCACATAATACGTTTAATCCTTTGTTTTTAGCAAAACCGATGAGATTGACAACCTCACTGTAAGTTGGGGGCAGAGTTATGTGGTTGTGTTGTGCAGGTTTCCACGTTGCTGCTGGCACCGGTAGTGCGCCCTGCCAAAGTTCAGCTAGCAACACCTTGGAGGTGTTTCCTTGCTCCTACTGGATTGATAACCTTGGTTTCATAACTGAGGGAAAACTTGTTGTTGTGCTCATCATACCTTCCTCTTGGGGTTCCCCAACGAGCTCGAGATATCTTGGGCCAAGCACTGCTCACTTCATTTATAGGCCCATTCAGTGTTATCGTTGTCTTGCCGAGGGTCACCAGGTGAGGAATTGTCGGAACGGTATCCGCTGCAACATTTGTTACAACTATGGGTATATATCTTGGAACTGGATAGCTAAGCCCAACATAATCTATGTTTATTATAAAAAACTACTAGCTAAAGAGGTGAAAAAAAATCCTTCTTTCTAGAGTTCCCTACCTCTTCGACTTCCTCGGTGCTACATTCTGATTGCTTTTTCGTTCCTGAAACCCCACCTTCCTCTAGATCGCCAATGGCGAACTACCCCTGCGACCCCATCCCCCCATGTCCCAGCTGGTATGCAAGCTATTCCACCTAGCCCATTATGTATGCAACATGCTCATGTCTTCCTTGGACAAGACTTTCCACTTCATTTCGATGACTAGGAAATCGCCATACTAGTACCCGCTCATGTTGATGGTGGATTCATTAGAGTTGTCGCCACCATCGGTGAGCATATCCACGGCCTCGGCATCTAGGTGTGTAGCACATCAAAGTGCGCAATGGCATGACACCCTTGAGGTTTGCCACTGTTACTGACAGAGATGTAGCAGTTGGGGACAATCCCTATTTCATTGGAGATAGTGTGCTTAGGTTTATTAATAAGGACAATGGCATCAATAGACGTAGCCATATTTTCACACATGTTGTTTGGTGTATGCTGCTAAATTATCCTTAGCAATGTGGGGATCCTAAGACTGTCATGAAAACTTTTGTACCATTTGGCCGATTTCTAGTATGGAACAAGGATTTATCTAATACGGCTCGAGTTCTAGTTAAATTATGTGACTTCATTGTTCATACTCCGCATTTAAGTATTGTGGTTGGAAGAAACTTGATAGAGGATGACAATGGTAACACTTGGTCATGTCCCATGGTTTTGTTGCATGTTAGGATGTTTGTTCTCTGTCTAGATATGAGGCCCCTTTTCCCCTGATGGTCGTAACCCACATCCTCTCCCACTTGTTCTTGAAGGCTTTTGGCATGATAATGCACGGAATCACTAGATGGATGAAGATGTTGCATCATTTCAGGGGAATGTTGCACATGTCATTGTTGGGGGGAGGCAATGTTGCACCTGCTGCTAATGAGGCCAACATCAGCCCTAGCACTCCCCCATTGTAGCCTGATATCCTAGTTGAAAAAGAACATGTAGAGGGAGAACAACGTGATTATATCAACAACATGTCAAGTCTGATTGCAAACTTGATGGGGAAGATGACTAGGAAATGTTGAATACTCTGATTGGCAACAAGATCACTAGTGCCACCAACATTCCTGAACAGACTGAAGTTAATGGAGTGAACACTCTCAAATGTTTCTTGTAGATCAATATCGCATCTGATGTTCTTGCCAATCAAGTCATCATTTAGAACATGGTAACTGATGATCACACCTACATCCCTTATCTTCCTACTCATTATAATGGCGATGTTGTGGTCATCCCCAAGCCAGACAACTTTAGTAAGTCCAAGTGCAAGAAAGTTGCAACTAGCAAGAAAAACACTCCAAAATCTGTCAGTTATGTCAGGAGAAGTAGAAGAATTGCTGGGCAGAAGGCAGACTTCAAGGACAAAGCCAGAGCTGACAATTATTCATAAAGATCCAAATCCATGGAACCTACCAACCTATCCTGCCAGTTTTGAGAAATCATTGTTGATGAAGAGAAAGCATCTCCTCCTAGACTTCCACTTGGCACCAACCAGGCCATAGGAACAAGCTTCTATCAGATGCCTCCTTGTGAGGTATCTGTTGCCAACTTGAACTATGACATTTCTGATGATACATTGTGAATCATCACACTTCATGTCCAAAGTCAGGGACCACTGCTGCCTTCTTATCTTAGTTTCACTTTTTATCATAGCTTGTTTCTATCTCATGAACCATCTATGTATCAGACTTTATTTCCATGTCACTTTGAGAAGTTGTAACAACGGATTTCCTTACCGGACCCTGTTATGTTCTGATATTTTATCTGAAGTTCCATGATTTATCTATGGTTACCAATATTTGGCTACTTATACATTCCAGTCAACTAGCCTAATTAATATTATGTTCATGCCTGGTGGTAGCTACACACCCTTACATTTTATATTGTATACATGATTTTCAGGTCATGTATTCCCATTTTATCTTGTTTTCTTAGTAGAACACATATTTATGGTGTACAAAAGTTGTTTTAGAAGTTTGGTATGAATTTATTTGTAAAAATCAACTCATGTGTTGACTTTTAGTTTGCCGAGTTGACTTTTAGAAAAAAGGACCAAAAGTATTTAAACCATAAAATTGAAATCACTTTTCTACACTAGAAATGTGTGTTCTGCAACAAAATAGGCTAAAACATGTTCATTTCGCTTGGATCGATGGGATGTGCAAATGTGTGTAGCTACCACCCATGACACAGAGTTATTTTCTTTCAGAACATTTGCACGGTCAGACTGAATATGTTTTGAGAACAATACCTATCTCTCAATTTTACCATTATCAGATATGTTTTAATGAATAGAACATGTAGTATTATGGATTGGAACACTAGAGGTTTAAATTCTTAAGAAATATGTGATGAACTTTCTGACAATATCAGCCAAAGCAACTGCAATATCATATGTCTTTAGGAAACTAATAAAGGATAATTTTGATAGTGCATACATTAGGAAATTTTTTCCAAAAAGATTTAACAAATATGCATTTCAACCATCTATTAGTAACTCTAGATGATTAATCACCATTTGGAATGGTTCCATTTTCACATGTACTATTACCAGTCAATCTTCATTTCAAAATAACCAATTGTCATCTGATGGCTCAGTGTACGGTGCTAGAAAAATGTTGGTGCGGTGTTGATGTAGAGCTTGTTGGGAACCCCAAGAGGAAGGTATGATGAGCACAACAGCAAGTTTCTCTCAGTTATGAAACCAAGGTTTAAACGAACCAGTAGGAGCAAGGAAACACCCCAAAGGTGTTGCTAGCTGAGCCTTGGCAGGGCGCACCACCGGTGCTAGTATCAACATGGAGACCTGCATAACAAAACCACAGAACTTTGTCCCCAACTTGCGATGAGGTTGTCAATCTCACCGTGTTTTCCTGAAAACAAAGGATTAAACATATCGAATGGAAAGAAGTAATAGTTTGCAGAAAGTAAACACAAAGTAGTAACAGTTTGTAGATTGAATGTAAAAGACAAGGATCGGGATCCATAGTTCACTAGAGGTGGCTCTCCTTAGATAGATAACATGCTGGGTGAACAAATTACAGCGGGGCAATTGACAAACATCGAGAAAGCAATACATGCATATACTAATCATCTTGACTCCTTTGAGACTTGATTGGGTATTACAACATTATACATAGACCGCCATCCAACTACATCTATGACTAATAATCCACCTTCAGGTTATCATCCGAACCCCCTCTAGTATTAAGTTACAAGCAACAGATTATTGCTTAACGAACTGCGTGTAAAGTAAATAATACGATTGTTCTATGAACAAAGGATTGTTGTTTTCTCCCTAGTAGCAACAACACATCTAGTACCTTAGAGATTTCTGTCACTTCCCCAGATTACCAGAGGAATGAACCCACTATCGAGCATAAATACTAACTCTTGGAGTTGCTAGCATCTACTTGGCCAAGATAGCTACTAACAACGGAAAGCATGCAAGATCACAAATAACAAATAAATGATAGAATCAATAATCAATATGAAATAGTATCTCAATATCCATCGGATCCCCACAAACACAACATGCAGAATTACAAATAGATGATCTTGATCATGAACGGAGCTCACAAGATCTAAACATGAAAGCACAAAGGAGGAGAACCAGCCATCTAGCTACTACATGGATCCGTAGTCCAAGGATGAACTATTCACGCATCACACCGGAGGCTTGCATGATGATGAAGAAGGCATCCAGGGTGAATTCCCCTCTTCGGCAGGGTGCTGGGAAGAGCTTCAGATCCCTCCCAATCTAGGGATGGAGATGACAGCGGCTATAGAATCTTTCGTGGATCTTTGATCGGGTACTTAGGGTTTTCGTCCTGAGGGCATCTTATAGGCGGAAGGGGAGGCCGAGGGGGTGCCTAGGGCCACCACACCACCCCCTGGCGCGGGCCAAGCCTGGCCGCGCGGCCAGGTGGTGTGGCCGGTCTCTGGCCCCTCTCCGTCTCGTATTCTGGAATCTGATGACTTCTGTAAAAATAGGCACTTTGGCTTTTGTCCCGTCCAAATCTGAGAATATTCATTTTCTGACTTTCCTAGAACCAAAAACAGCAGAAAACAGGCAGCTGGCACTATGGCTCTTGTTAATAGGTTAGTCCAAGAAATTATATGAAAAGTACTCCAAAGTATGAATAAAACACAAGAAAGTGGATAAAACCAAGCATGGAACATCAAAAATTATAGATACATTTGCAATGTATCAACATCCCCAAGCTTAACTCCTGCTCGTCCTCGAGTAGGTAAGTGATAAAAAGAAAGAATAATTTTTGAGGTGACATGCACCATCAAAGACTTGATCAATGTATTTGTAAAACATTCAAAGCTGGGATCATAGTACTTCAATCATAACATGAAAGACAAAGTTCTAGCAATAAGACAAAGAAACTAAGATGCAACATGAAAAGGCACAAACAAAAGATTCATGGATAACAATGCTTTGCAAGACGTTTGTTTGTTGCACATAAAGAAAACATAGCATACTAGCATTCAGCTTGTCCCTCAATAGAGTAGCAAATATAATTGCATAGGACACCTTCAAAGTTCATAAGAGTGACTAGATACAAATTGTTTAAAACAAGCAATATCAAGTTATGCATCAATCAACTAGTCTTGGGACAATGCACATAGAACTAAGAATGGCCACTATGCTCTCAAAGTAGGTGCATAAAGGTGGAAGATGGAGACTCAATATAATGGTGGAAGAAAGGCCTTTTTATAAAAGGAAGTAGGGATTCAAGTCTCATAAAGAGCTTCCAAAAATTATGGTACTTATAGCTTTCAGCTCTCATTGCCCCTATAATAAGCATCTTGAAGTGATTAAGGTTAAAGTGAACCAACTATGGTGTACATGCTTGACGAAGTATAAGTTAGAAATCTCCTGTCCCTTGTATACGAGGGTCGCTCCTCATGCTACTCAAGTTTAGTCACCGGTAAGTTCTTGTCATCGTAAGTACATGTGTATCATAGAGAACCGCCAACGGGGTACCCCTTGCCCGATGATACGGAAGAATCCCCATATCAAAATGGCAAGGCAAGCAGACAACGAGCATCTCAGCAATCTTCTTATTTACCATGGGAATATGGTGCTTTTTTCTCTCTTTCCTCTTTTAATAATCTCTTTCTTTTTCTTTTTCTCTTTTTTCTCAATATAGGACTCTTTTTTTATAAGAAGAATGCTTCATAGACAGCTCATTATGGTTACGCTGCAGGTTTCCACCATGTCAGCATGGATTAGACCAGCGGCCCAGGCGTTTCTCTAACACATATACATAACTCCATGGACTTACAAGCTCCCCTTTCATTTCACACTGACGACATCCATATACAAAAGAGCATGATATCAACTAGGTACAAGTACCAAGTGCAATGTTGAAAGCGTTCCCCATGAAAGCATGGTTCTGCTAATTCCCAACAAATAAGTGCAATCATATACAACATAGACGACACAATGGTTCAAGTTTATTAAGGGCAAGAAAAGTAAAGTGTGCCATCAAGTTCGTGAGAGCTTTAATCACTAGTTTTCTCATAACAAGTTTAATTCGGAAGGTAGATAAAAACATGAATATACTTGGAATAGCATAAACTAGTAGGTAGGTATGGTGGACACTTTGGAATAACTTGGTTTAGGGAGTTGGATGCATGAGTAGAACTCATACTTTGTTGTGGAGGCTAGCAAAAGACTGGGAGCGACAAACTAAGAGAGAAATAATAGCCATAATCATGCAGAGCGACAAAACATCATTGATCAAAGAATAAAGTGATACTACAAGTTGAAAACTAAAGGATCATAAAGGCTATGGTGACTTGAGATAGTCATAACATGGTGTGAGCATGTGCCAAGTCAACCCAAATAAAGCATCAAAGGAGAATACCACTATACTATGCTTTAATATGCTAAAACAACGCATGATTCAGCCAAGGCACATTAAGCAATCTCAATTGTTTATAACAAGTCATGCTACAATAAAGAATACTAAGCATAAATCCAAAACAATATCAAGCATGGCATGACAAATCATAGGCCACAGTCAAAAACAAGCTCTTCACATAAGCATGAACTTTCCTACTCTTTTCCAAACCAAACCAAACTATTTGCAAACCAATATATGAAAGAGGGGGTCCAACCAATTTATTCAGAAAACTAAGCAAACAAAAGCAAACGAAAAACCAAAATGAAAACAAAAAAGAAGACGCTCCAAGAACAACACAATTGTGCATGAAACAATAAAAATGAAGCGTTTGGAAGAAACCTAGAATTTTTATTGATGAAGAAGGGGATGCCTTGGGCATCCCCAAGCTTTGACGCTTGTACTTCTTGGATATTTCTTGGGGTGACACGCGTGGCATCCCCAAGCTTGAGCTTTAGTCCATCCTTCATCTCATTACTCATTCCTTCCATACACCTGAAATTTTTTCTTCATACAAAACTTCACACAATCTTTATTAGCAACATTAGTGTACTTAAGATAAAAGGTCTTAAAGTTCAGTTCTAACACCAAATAAACTTCCACTAGAACACTAGCTAATGTAGCACTTCCCTCAAAAATCTCAATTTCCCAAAAGAACTCAAAAAGGAACCAACAAGAAGCAAATGCAGAAAATGGCAGAAATCTGTCAAAACAGACCAGCAGGTAAAGACGAATTTTTTCCAGGACTTTATGTTGCTCAAATCAAAAAGTGTTGAACTAACGAAAGTTAGATAACAACCTGGGTCAGAAGCAAAAAAATTCATGCCTCGAAAAGACGCTCAGAGATTTTACACGAATTTTTACGGTGAAGCACAGAAATCTGTTTCGGGACATCAACTTTCCCAACCATTACTTCTCTCTCATTAGAAGTTACTCTTGGCACAAAAAACAAATAAAAATGATAAGGAGTGGTTATTACTGAAGTAATAACTTTCAAGACTCATCTAGAACTTTTGGTTTATCTCCCAATAAGTACTTTTCTTTAACGCCTTTAAGTTAGGCATAAGAAGCAAGAAAAAGAATCAAGTGTTCTCAAATGAAGAAGCATTAAGATCAATACCAGAAATATTTTCAACAAGGCAAGGTATATCACCCAAATAAGTTCTAGAGGATCCTCTCTCAATGCTCTTAGGTTCACTATTCTCATTAAAAGGGTTTGCAGGAACAATCCAATCAAGATTCTTTTCTATGGCATCATGTATTGCTACTAGTTTCACGGGTACTGGTATCTTAGGTTCCTCCCCATTAGGTTTGGTTTTGTTTATCTTTTCTCGTGTACCAACAACATCTACACATGAGCCTAGCATATTGAAACGTTTAAAGACTTTCCTAGCTTCCTTGGCAACATCATAGAACTCTTTAAACAAAGTTTCCAGAATAAAATCCCTCTTTTCAGGGTCCTCAATTTCTTTAAGCTTAAAAAACATTACTTGCATTAAGAGGTTGAGGTTAACAAACATAGCTTCTAACATGTGAATTAAAGAAGCTGCAGCAATCTCATAGTTTGGAGCAAGTTCTGCAAAGGATCTATCCTCAGTATCCTCATGTTTACTAACATGATTAAAGAATTCTTAAATATTATCTTTCCCAATTATAGAACCACTACCAATCGAAAGGTCTTCCAGGGTGAATTTAGGGATCAACATGGTGAGCTAAGGAAGAGGTGACAACTAAAGGAGACTTAATTTTTTTGTGTTTTTGAATAAGAAAGCAAACTTGTAAAACTAATTTTTTTGTGTTTTTGATAAAGAAACAAGCAAACAAAGCAAAAATAAACTAAGCGAAATAAAAATAACAAAGTAAAGAGATTGGTTATGAGGGACTCCCCTTATGAAGATGTCCTTGACTCCCCGGCAACGGCGCCAGAAAAATGCTTGATGGCTCAGTGTACGGCGCCAGAAAAATGTTGGTGCGGTGTTAATGTAGAGCTCATTGGGAACCCCAAGACGAAGGTATAATGAGCACAGCAGCAAGTTTCCCTCAGTTATGAAACCAAGGTTTAATCGAATCAGTAGGAGCAAGGAAACACCCCAAAGGTGTTGCTAGCTGAGCCTTGGCAGGGCGCACTACCGGTGCTAGTAGCAACGTGGAGACCTGTACAACACAACCACAGAACTTTATCCCCAACTTGCGATGAGGTTGTCAATCTCACCGTGTTTTGCTGAAAACAAAGGATTAAACGTATCGAATGGAAAGAAGTAATAGTTTGCATAAAGTAAACACAAAGTAGTAACAATTTGTAGGTTGAATGTAAAAGACAAGGACCGGGATCCATAGTTCACTAGAGGTGGGTCTCCTTAGATAGATAACATGCTGGGTGAACAAATTACAGTGGGACAATTGACAAATATCGAGAAAGCAATACATGCATATACTAATCATCTTGACTCCTTTGAGACTTGATTGGGCATTACAACATTATATATAGACCGCCATCCAACTGCATCTATGACTAATAATCCACCTTCAGGTTATCATCCGAACCCCCTCCAGTATTAAGTTGCAAGCAACAGATTATTGCTTTACGAACTGCGTGTAAAGTAAACAATACGATTATTCTATGAACAAAGGATTGTTGTTTTCTCCTAGTAGCAACAACACATCTAGTATCTTAGAGATTTCTGTCACTTCCCCAGATTACCAGAGGCATGAACCCACTATCGAGCATAAATACCAACTCTTGGAGTTGCTAGCATCTACTTGGCCAAGATAGCTACTAACAACGGAAAGCATGCAAGATCACAAATAACAAAGACATGATAGAATCAATAATCAATCTGAAATAGCATCTCAATATCCATCGGATCCCCGCAAACACAACATGCAGAATTACAAATAGATGATCTTGATCATGAACGGAGCTCACAAGATCTAAACATGAAAGCACAAAGGAGGAGAACCAGCCATCTAGCTACTACATGGATCCGTAGTCCAAGGATGAACTACTCACGCATCACACCGGAGGCTTGCATGATGATGAAGAAGGCCTCCAGGATGAATTCCTCTCTCCGGCAGGGTGCCAGGAAGAGCTTCATATCCCTCCCGATCTAGGGATGGAGATGACGGCGGCTACAGACTCTTTCGTGGATTTTTGATCGGGTACTTAGGGTTTTCGTCCCGAGGGCATCTTATAGGCGGAAGGGGAGATCGAGGGGGTGCCTGGGGCCACCACACCACCCCCTGGCGCGGGCCAAGCCTGGCCACATGGCCAGGTGGTGTGGCCGGCCTCTGACCCCTCTCCGTCTCGTATTCTGGCATCTGATGACTTTCGGAAAATAGGCACTTTGGCTTTTGTCCCATCCAATTCCGAGAATATTCATTTTCTGAATTTCCTGGAACCAAAAACAGCAGAAAACGGGCAGCTGGCACTATGGCTCTTGTTAATAGGTTAGTCCAAGAAATCACATGAAAAGTACTCCAAAGTGTGGACAAAACACAAGAAAGTGGATAAAACCAAGCATGGAACATCAAAAATTATAGATACATTTGCAATGTACCATCATCTCACCAACATATATGCCCGATGCACCAATGAGGGTAGCTAGATTTTTTAGATTGGTTTATACAGCTTGATACCACTGAGTATGACTTATGGATCATTGTAGGAGATTTCAACATGATCAGAAGCACCAATGATAGGAGCATACATGGGGTAATATTAGCAATCTGCTCCTATTTAACTCTTATTATTCAGGCACATGATCTTAAATAGATACCACTCAAAGGAAGGGAATACACATGGTCCAATATGCAAAACCAACCACCACTTGAAAAACTTGACTGGGTTTTTACTTCTCATGAATGGACTATTCAATATCCTAACACTTTGGATGTCCCTATGGCTATACTTGGTTCAGATCATACTCCCATCCAGATTCAAGTTGGCACCACAATACCAAAAGCTTGAATTTTTAGATTTTAAGAGTATTGGTTGGAATTTGATGGACTTCAAGAAGTTGTGGAAAAATCATGGACAAACAAAGGCTTATACAAGAATGATGCTCAAGACATTAATTCCAGATTTAAAAGTATGAGACATGGGATAATTATATTTCTATGTTAAAAAAATGATCAAGGAGTGGAATTAACTGAACATGACCAGAAAGATGTTCTTCTCTAGTCATCCTTTAAAAGAAGATTGGGACAAAGTGTTCATATAGAAATAAATTATGAACTAGACAGCATGATAACTTCTCATGATTTAAGTGAAGTTGAAGAACCATTCACAAATGAGGATATTGATGACATTATCAAATATATGCCTACTGATAAGTCTCCTGGTCCTTGATGGATTCAATGGAGTACTTATGAAAAAGTATTGGAATATCATTAAGAATTTGTTCTATAATCTGTCAGCAGCTTCTACCAAGGAAATCTTGATCTTCATAGTATTAACATTGCTTTCATTGCCCTGATTCCAAAAACTACAAATCCTACATCACCGGCTGATTTTAGGCCCATTTATCTTGTTAGCATGGCTCTCGAAGTTATTACCAAATTGATTGCCAATAGACTTCAGAAGGTCATCATTCCTCTACTTCACCAGAATCAATATGGTTTTATAAAAACAGGACCATACAAGATTGCCAAGCATGGGTTTTTGAATATATTCATATATGTCATAAATCCAAAAGAGAAATCATTATCATCAGAGTGGATTTTAATAAATTTTTTGACATGGTGGAATACAAGGCTATTCTATCTATGCTGGGACACATGGGATTTGGTGACAGATTCATACCTTGGATTGAGAAAATATTTTACACAACATCTACTTCAGTAATCCTCAATGGAGTACCTGGTAAGAGCATCATATGTAAAAGGGGAGTTAGACAAGGTGATCCTCTCTTTCCTCTCCTTTTTTTTCAGTACTGCTGAGTTATTGCAAATAATCGTCAACTATGATTGGCATAGCAATGAGCCATCCCTTCCAATTAATGAATCATACGGACAGAGTTATCTAGTCTTACAATATACAGATGATACCTTACTTATTATGCTAGCGGATATCCAACAATTAGATTGCTTGAAATAGATATTACATAGTTTCACTAAAGCCACTGGATTGAAAATTAACTCACTTTTGGAGTCGATCGTGAACGACAACACGACTCTAATAGGTGTTATGCCAAGTTCTATCATGGCATTCCTTCTTTGCACAAAATAAGTATTAAACTTGGCCACCTTCGCCGCGATGCGCTTGACAAAATTATTGCTCAGGATATGTTGCATTTTTATTGAAATACATCCGCATCCACTTCTCATGGCCTTCGATCCGTTTCCTCCACAACCTTTGTCTTCCAAAAACCGAGCCACCAATCTTCGGCTTTTTATTGGCGCACCAAGCCAATAGCATGGAGATGTTTTCTTCTTCCTCAATTTCAAATTCATCGTTGGATGAATCATTGCATAAACTTATCTACAAGCATGTGAAATAATTGAAATATTTGTGCCAACTAAAAACTAAAATGCAAACAAGATGGGTGCGTGCGGCAACGCATACCTTGCGGAGCTTTCGACGAACAGTTTGTGAGCGCCAAGTTGCTTCTCGGCTAGAGGAGGACATGGTGGCCATCGAGCTCAGGGCATGGCACTGTGGCAGAAGGCGCTAAATCGAGCGACGCGCGAGCAGCGAATGGAGGGAAAAAGTCGAGTGCTCGGCGCGGCGGCGGCGCACTCAGGCAGTCATGTGGGGGCGTGGCGGCGGTAGATCTACAGTGTGGTGCAGGCGGAATAGCGTCGGCAGGGAATAATCGGCGTGTCGGCGACGCCAAAATGTTAGGAGGTGGATTGGGGAGAGGAGGTCACGCGGGCGTGGGTGATTTTTCTGGACGGTTGATTCTTCGCGCGCGTTGCTAGCGATAGCACGCTGCAGTTGGCGCACCAAATATTCGACCCCGGATAGCGCAAAACCCCGCGCCGCGCTAAATTTTTACAGCGCGCCCAGATACAACGACTGCTGGAGGAGCGCTCGAGCACGTCCACGCTATATCGGTTTTTCCGCGCAACGTTTAGTTTGGCACCTCTGGTGGAGATGCTCTTACAACTTCTTCAATGCATCCATCCAAGACATTAGACACATAGTTAAACCTAGTGTAGAACAGGGTATGCAAGACTGGTTGGATAAGATGTAAATCCAACCTTTTAGCCTTAGCTTTTCTTTTCTTTCTCCTCTACCTCTGACCCACCTTGTATTGCTACCTTTGTAACACTAACCCTATTTATAAAAGAAAATGACGCGGTGGGGGGCTTTGCCACTATATTTGGGTAAAAAAATAAATATATTTTATGCTTATTTCTTTGCTCCCAAATGGTTTCGAGAGAATAGCTGGCTTGTTGCTATAACTATCAGCCATATTTGAGATAATTCTAAATATTGTACAAAATAATTCATATTGCGATTATATAACAAAGTAAAAAATGATTTAGTAATATAAAAAGTTCAAAATTTAGGGCCCATTTTATGTTCTGCACCATGGGCGTAAATTTCTAGAGACAGCCCTGCCTGATAGCACATATGTCCATGCGTTGCAACAGAAATAAAACGAGATACAGGGCATGAGAGGTCAAATATTTCAAAGAGCTGAAAACCAAGAAAGACTTCCTGATGTTTACACACTCAATGTATATTTCATTTCCCAGTTTGGAAAATTTATTCAGTTTGCAAGCATCTAGGAGTAGAAACTGAAGAAATGCCCAATTCCCGGCGATACCGCAATGCAACCTAGGCAGTTAGCTCCTTTGCACAAGTTAAAAATTTGGCCCTACAAAGCATTAGTGCTTACTGAATTCGGATGCAAAGTTATATCAGGCATGGCATTCGCCTGTCCCTTGCTGCTACTTGGATCTATTGGGTGTTGTGCACGGTAACAGCTGTACCAGTTAATGCTGAGATCCTCATATTGAGAGCGTACATATCTTTCTCAGTTAGTACTTCAATGTATCATGAACTGCAGTTGGTACAGCAGCTTCATGTACTGATGAACAAGTCTCTAAAAAAAAATACTATTTTAGCCTTATTAGAAAAACAAAAGTCTCTAAAGTTTTATCCTAGATGAAGATGGAGTCCTCAATCATTTAGTTTCAACCAGCTGAATGACATTAGAATTGAAAGAACAAAGGCAGAGTTACAGGAGAAAAATCTATGAACAGAGACAACAGAGATAGATACGGACAAGATACATCAGAAAAATCTACTCCCTCCATCCGAAAAAGGATGTCGCAAAATTTTCTAACTTTAGATATATCTACATGCTAAATAGTGTCTAGATACATATGAAATTGGATAAATCTGCGACATCCTTTTTAGGACAGAGGGAGTATGAACAAACAGAAAGTAACTGGTAACCGACCATTCAAACCTAATGGCTTGGTAGTAAAGCAAAATGGCCACAGTGCTAGTATTACTGATACTATTCACATCACAACCGATCGGGAATATGAACTGGGTCCACAAAAATAATTAGCAGAACATCGAACCAAATGCCATGACAAAGAATGCAGCAGCTGGAGACAGTAGCACACTCCCATGCTACTGCTATGTGCCGCCAAACTAACCTCCCCAATCATGCAATCATGCAACCATGCCCATCTCCCGGTCCCCTGCTTTTCTTTGCCTTTCTCTAGCTACATATTTTATGACACACATTGCTTGATGACTGGTCAGGGCAAGAAATCCGTATTCCATCAATCCAGCGCTACAGTACATGTCACTCCAGTTTGAGGCAAATACCGCAGGTTTATTCAGTTAATGAGCTTCATGCGTTAACTTATTAATCCAACAACTATTAGAGGGTGAAGAACAATGTCAATGTACTTTGTTGCGGCCCAGTGAACAGAGAGTTGCAAGTTCATATGTTCTAGAAATGCATCATAATTCACAAACGAGGTATTATCAAAAAAAAATGTGTTTGAACCATAAAACAATGAAATTTACACGGATGAGGTCTCTTTATACAAAATTCTCACCTTTGTAGTAGATTGAAACTGGAATTTGGGCACGTAATCTGCATTTTGTCGAGGTTGCTGCTTTGCTTCCTTCACATCTCTATCAATTCAGAAGCTCGAGATCATAGGCAACTTGTTAGCCTGATATAACATCTCGGATGCCCTTGCCAAGCTTCATGGATGGCCAACAGCAATATTGTACTATATACACCAAGTTAATTCTCTGATGGTCATGCCGCATTCACACTTGCACATTACCAATGACTTTCTTCTCGAATTCGCGCACAACGTTTGCCATGCGCTTCATACTGTCGTCGTAGTACCAGGGCGTCTTCTCGGACCATGTCAGGCCACCTTTGGGTGGTACTGGCACAAACTCACGGCATACCTCACTGAGAACATTGATGGTGTTGTGGTAGTGGTAATACCGGATGAGGTGCTCTGTCTTGTGAGTGGTGTTGCCGATAACGTTCTCAGACATATGCACGCCAGTAGCGTATGCGTTCTTGGCCTGGATCGCGTACTTCCTGTCGCGCCTCACCCCGGTGATTGAATTCCGAAAAACCAGCTTCTCAAACCCCCATTGACTGCAAAGAGAGTTCAGCAAGAAGAATAAATCTTCCAGATATACCATTGACAAATTTAACAAAACCAATACAACTAGTGAAAGAAAACATAGTAGGATTTGGTCACTGCATTGCCAGAATTAACTTAGTAGATAAATTGGAGACTCAAATTTCACTGCCACATAAAAATCCTTAGTTCAACTGAAAATACGAACAAGGCATGAAAATGAAGCTGCATTTCAAAAGTCCGGCTCCGATCATTTTAGCTTTTTGAGGTGAAGTATGGGGGGAATTAGTCAGCCTGAACCGTTGAGATTCCTGGTTCCTAATTCGGTAATTGCGGTTCAAACGGTCACCATTGTAGAAAATATCAATCTCTGAACCAAACCGTCAGATTTTGGGCAAGAAACAGTGACATACTTGGAGTAGTCGGTGCTGGGATCCCCGGTGTCCCGCGCGCACAACTTGCTCGACATGGGGTTCTGCTCGATGGTGAACTGCGTGAATGGCTCGAGCTCGGCGAGCACGCTCTCGAGAGTCCTTCCGTCAGGCAGGAAAATGTACTCGTCGACATCGAAGAAGAAAGTCCACTTGGCAGCGTGCCGGTAGCGGTGCAGGCAGTCGTTGACGACGAGGAACTGGTTGTGGTACCAGCCGTCGTACTCGGCCTGTGCGCGCACGTCCTGCAGCGTGGCACGGCCGGCGCGCACCCAGGGCTGGAGCGCGGCGCGCACGGCGGGGCTGACGCCGCCGGCGTCGTGGAAGACGAAGTGCGAGCGGGGCCCGAAGAAGCGCGCGTGGTAGGCCATCCACTCCCGCACCCGCGCCGCGCTGAGGTCGCCGAAGAGCGAGGAGCCGCAGTAGAGGTAGTCGTACCTGTGCGGCGGCCGGAACGCGGCCTCGTCGTACGCGCCCGGGGCTTCCTCCAGCGCCACGATCCGCTCGTACCGCGCCGGGGAGGGGCCGTAGTAGGCGGTGAGCACGAGCCTGCCCCCCGCGTTGTCGGCGTTGGGCGCGGTGGAGAAGGTGCAGTTGACCACCACGACGGTGTAGACCCGGCCGTAGCCCCAGTCCGGGAGCATGTGGTAGGTGTTGGCCGCGCGCATTGGCGGCGGTGGGGAGGCGGAGGCGGAGGCGTTGGCTGCCCTGTTGGGCGCCCACTCGCAGCGGAACCAGGGCTTGCCGTAGACGTGGGTGGGCTTGGACGCGAGCCCGATGACCGCGAAGGTGTACGGCCCGCCGCGGTACGCGCCCATCTGCACGAACAGCGCCGCGGCGCTGCCCACGGCGCGGAACTCCCGCCTGGAGGGGTCGGGCCTGGGCGCGGCAGGCTGCTTCGGCAGCGAGGAGGCGTTGGAGCTGGAGCTGGAGCTGGATGCCTTTCCGTGGACGGCGAGCAGGCGAGGCGGCGAGGAGGCCGAGCTGATGACGGCAGGGTCGGGGCAGGCGGAGAAGGGGGAAGCGAGGAGCGAGCGGTAAGGGCGTAGCTGCCATGCGGCGGTGAGGAGCGTGAGCACAGTGAGCGCGGCGAGGAAAGGCTTGAGGTCGAAGCAGAGAAGCGCGGGGGGCGCTGGACCAGCCGCAATGCCGGCGCCGCCGCCTGCGGCCGCTTCCGTCCGCATTGTCGCCTCTGCCTGTCCGCCGCGGGATTGGGAGCGGTGTCGAGGAGAGCAGAGCGGCGAGTGGGAGTGTCGGGGATTGGGAACAGTGTCGAAGGAGGATTACGCGAGATACCTTTCCATTGGTGGATTAATTAGCTCCGCTTTTACCAGCAGTACCGGAAAGTGCTCGGGACGGAAGTGGACTTTGATGCAAATCCAGTACTGCACTCCCGGGCCTGGGCTCAGTCACGAACTCACGACGTCGTTCGCCTCCGGTGGTCTCGTTTGCTAACAGAATCAACTAGACGGACATCACCGACAGCGTCGACCTCTATTTCGTCCTTTCACTGTCACACTCTGTCAGCGTTAGTCCTCTGCCAACAATCGAGCAGCAGAAGTAAGTACTACTACTACAAATATATACTTTTCCAGCTTATTCAATTCACCACGGATGCATCGCTCGGAACAACTTAAGATCCCTCCCGCCTTAATGCGGCGGTGCCATTAGGTTTAGCACTTTCTTGTGCTTGCCGAACCCACCACCTTTTCGGTGACACAAAGCCCAAAATTAACGACGACGCGATGGAATAATCACTCTGCACCCCACGCAGCCACGCCCCCGCACTCCCATTCCGTTCGTGCAACGGTCATCTCCTCCCCTCTGTTCAGACTCGGAGGAGCAAGCGAACCTGACACTCCACTGAAGACGCCATGCTGATGCTTGCTGCCCTGCCACGGGCACGTACAGTACAGGTGTCACGAGGAGGGAGTGGGACGGGCCACGCGTGCTGCTGACTCGCGGGGTTCCTGGACCAACGTGGATGGGCTCTTCCGGTACCACGTACAGAAACGTCGTGCTTGCCTCCCGAGCGGTGCTGGTCAGCCGGTGGTCACCGCCTCTCAGATCCGCGCGGCCGGGGCACGGCTGATGACGACCAAGCAGTTTCGCAATGAATCCAAGGCGAGCGAATTGACGAGCGAGCGAGCGAGGCTTCGGCTCCAAACCGAGCTTAGGTACAGTAAAAGGCTAAGTGCATCTTGTGTTTTAAATGAACGCATATACTACGTTGTGAGGATGGATCTACGGTGGTCGCCGTCCTAACTCTAACCCTAAAACACAAAAGTCGACCGTCACCGGAACCTACGGGTGCGGCGGCGCCGTGGTCGAGCTTAGTTCCTCGTCGGTGATGAAGTCCACGTACTTGTCGTCCTGCACTCGCGCTCCCACTCCTAGCGCCGGAGTAGGTCCTCCTGCTCGCGCGTGATGCCCTACTCGAGCAGGATGTCGTCGATGCCAAGGTCGCTGGCAACGGAGCCGGTTCTCCTCCTCCCCGGTGGTGTTGCACTGGACGACGAGCGTCGTGATGCGCTCAAGCTCATGATCGTCGAAGAAGTCCTCCAACGCGAACCTAGAGCCGAAAGTCGCCGAGTCGTACCCCTGCAGCTCCTCCTCCTCCATCGTCGGTGGGGGCAGACGCGCGACTTCGGAGGAGCTCCCCTCCCCCGCGTTGCGGCGACGGTGCTCGAACTCCTCCACCTCGTGTTGGAGCAGCTTCCGCAACACTTGTGCGTCGTGGTAGCGATAGTGCAGGGCCGCGCGCTTCCGTGCGTCGTCGGCACGCACGCATCGGCGACGCTCCTCCTCATCATCATCGCTTTGACTGCATGCTTGGGCGGCACGAAGAACCAAGGTCTCACAAGAATTGTAAAGTACATACAGATATGAATGTAGCAGATCCGTTGAGTAAAACTTTCGCTAGGGCAAAACATGATGAACACAGAACTCCATGGGTGTTAGATTTATCACTATGTAAACTAGATTATTATCTCTAGTGCAAGTGGGAGACAAACGGGAATATGCTCGAGAGGCAATAATAAAGTTGCTATTATCTTATTCCAAGTATATGATATTTATTTATTTTGTATGCTATAATTGTATTAATTAGAAACTTTAATACATATGTGTTTAATAAACAAATATAGAGTTCCTAGTTACGCCTCTCATACAAACTAGCCCATTGATTAACAAGATGATCAAGGTTTCTTGATCATGGACATTGAATGTTGTTAATAATGAGGCCACAATATTGGTGGAATGATGTGATAAACATTCACTCAAAGTATAGTAATACAATCAAATCATTATGTTTATTGCTAACATCGGAAGAGTACTTTAGTCATTAGACCATGAGATCGTGTTAATTGCTAGCACCGAAAGAGTATTTTGATAACATCAAACGTCACACTGTAACTGGGTAACTATAAAGGTTGGTTTGGGTACTCTGAAAATGTTATGTTGAGGCTCATAGATCACGAGTGGGATTTGTCCATCCCGATGTTGAAGAGATATACTCAGGACCCTCTCAGTGATATCATATTGACACAACTTGCAAGCATGTGATTGGATCATATAGAATGTTATATCATAGGAACGAGAAAAGGGGTACTTGTTAGTAACGAGATCAAACTAGGTATAAGGATACCGATGATCGAATCTCGGACATGTAATATATCGCGAGACAAAGAGATTTTGTTACGACGTCAAAGGTTCTCACGATCACTAGAGTCATCGTTGAATGTGTCGGAGTCAGTACGGATCTCCAGGTCCCGCGGCTGATTATTGATCGGAGGGGGGTTTCAATCATGTTTGCATTATTTGTGAATCGTAGGGTGACATAGTCAAGGTATACCAATACCAAATGGAACAGATATAATACTAGAGAAAGGATTTGAAAGCGCTAGGATTATTTAGATGGACAACGGAATTGTTTCAGGTCAAATTGCTGAAAATGGTTTCAGATGTGATATCAAAGTATTGTAAGGGGTTTTATGCAGATGTTTGTTTTTTAAAATAATTAACAAAATTTTGAATAAAATAAAGAAAATAGTTTTATTAAATGATAATTGGTATTAATTTTGGTGGAAAATTAATGCATGTGAGTGGAATTGTGAGTGGAGATGAATTTATGTGAGTGGAGCCTCCACCCACATGAATGAGGGAGAGGTGTGGGTACCCACCTTGGCCGCCATCCATGGCATGGGGCTGCCTCCCTATAAAAGGAGTCCTCAACTCCTCTCACTCACACACCTTCTCGTAAAGGATCTCTCTCCTCCTCTGGTAAATTCTCCACGGCTTCGAATTAGCGAGGTACATATTATCGGTGGTTTCTCTAGAAGGATCTGCTGCTTCTGCTTCTTTGCTGGAGCGAGGACTCGGTGGTTGTCGAGGTGCTAGACGTGTGTGCGATCACGGATGCGCTTCTACTTTGTGGCGCTAGACTTCAACTCGATCTTGAGATCGGTAAGTGTACAACTACATCATCCACGAAATCAAATTTCGTTAACAAAGTTTTTCGGTCTTCGAAGAAAAGATCTCTATGGATATCCATCCATTGATTGTATTTAGGTAGATAGATCTTGGTGCTTAGTTGTTCATACCATAGAAATTTTTTGTTTTCTATGTTTCGAACCCAACACTCCCGCCTAGCCCGTTGTCTTAGACAGCCGAGTGCCACCGCCACTTCTGGCGATGGCGACGGCCAGGGAAGGCACGAATGGGGGCTCTTTTTGGTGTATGCGGTCAATGAACTACATGTTTGCAACTTAATTAAGTCATGTCCCTTTCAAAAAGCAAGGTTTCTTACGCTCTTTGAACTCCAAAACGTTTGAGTCCACATCATGTCTTACAGCCATCTGCAACAAAGCGGAGGTCGAGTTAAGACCATCTCTAAGAGCTTACTCTATATGGGTAAGAGGGCCAATAACCCTTTTTTGGTAAGATGGGGCAAAAACACAGCCCTAACAGCTTACCCAAAAATACCCTCTCCCCAACTTTTAGGTGATCATCCATTTTTTGCTTCCTCCTACTCATTTTTGGGTAAATCTAGCTGGATTTTGGGTAAGACGCCACATCAGTGCTACAACCGCAGGAGCCTCCAATTGCCACGGGCCGGATTTTTCAGGCTTGACTCCGGCACCCACCGCCGCGCCTCCCTAATGTAGCCACACACCTCTGTGCCCCCGTAATGCTTTATCCGTACCACACGTGTCCCCGCCTGGCCGGAATTTAGCCGCAGTGAGTTGCTCCTATCGAGGCCCCACCACTAAATTGCTCCGCCCTCGGGGCCTTTGACCCTCCACTGCCCCCACCCAGTGACCGCTAGCCTCGATTTGGCTGCGGGCTGCCGTTGGGCCCTAGCCGAAGGTGCAACCGGCTGGAGAGAGAGAATGAAGCAGCCAACGTTGAGGTTATTTCGTCGGTGGCCGACGCGCGGGGTGGTTTTGGCGGGGTGTCCGGAGTTGCTCCGGCACTAGGTGGGTCCAGGGCACCGATGAGACAGTAGCACAGGAGGAAAGGGCAACATGGTCGATTGTGGTAGGGAAGAAGAGGAGAAAAGAAGGAGAAAAAAGATAAAATAAAGAATAGTAAGGACTCGCCGACAAGTAGGTCCCATGTGCAAATCAATTTTAGGTAACCACGTTACGGTAAGCTGGAAAAACACAGACTAGTCTGGTTACCTAAACCTTTTCTCTCCTCTGACCGAAACGATTTTTACTTAGGGCATAAATGATAAGATGTCGTTGTTACCCTAACCACAGCTTCCGCGCTGCACAGAACAAGCACAGCTCAAAAACCAGTGCAATTTGCTAGTTGTTCTAGTGCGTTGGTCCTTTGGGGCTTAGCATGACGACTTCCCGTTTGTCTACAACAAGTCCTACTACGACAAGCTTTGTCCGGCTCCGGTAATGGAGGGGCGAGGATGACGGCGCACCTTCGGCTCGTGCCAGTGTTTGTAGTCGTCGCTGTTAGAGTATATTTGTATACTGTAGTTTTCCCATATGTTAGGGGGCTTCCTATATATTTACACCTGTACATGTACTATATATTCTGGCCTTTGGCCCTCTGGTAATACAAGATCTATTACCCTAACATGGTATCAGAGCCGTAAGGCTTTTTTTTTTCTCTCGCCGCCGCCGCCGACACCGCCGCCGGCCGCCGCCGTCCGCCCCGGCCCCTCGCCGCCGCGTCTGGCCGCCGCCGCCGCCGTCGGATCCGCCCCCGACGCCGTCGGAACCGCCCCCGGCCGCCCCCCGTCACCGCCCGACCCCGCCGCCGTCGGATCTGCCCCCGCCGCCGCCGAATCCGCCCGCCCGACCCCGCCGCCGCCCGGTCGCTGCCGACGCCGCCGCCCGCCCCGGCCCCTCGCCGCCGCGCTTGGCCGCAGCCGCCGACCCCGTCGCCGCGTCCTCTGCTGTGGTCCGCCCCCGGTCGCCGCCCTCCAGCCGCCAGATCGGTTCGATCTAGTTCGGTTAAAAAAATTGCTTCCTCTCTTCCGCCGCATTTCTGGGCTGAGGCTGTCGCTACGTCGACTTACCTCATTAATATCCAGCCTTCAGCTGCTCTTCAGGGTGGCATTCCTCGCGAGCGTCTCTCTGGCTCCTGCCAGACTACTCGACTCTTCGTTTATTTGGTTGCGTTTGCTATGTCCTTCTCCCTCCTCGTGAATGCACCAAACTAACCGCTCAGTCTGTTGAGTGTGTTTTTCTCAGCTATAGTGATGAGCATAAGGGCTATCGCTGTTGGGACCCCGTTGGTCGTCGTATGCGCATCTCTCGTGATGTCACGTTCGATGAGACGCGTCCTTTCTATCCTCGCCCCACCTCTGGTACTTACCCAACGGATGATCTCTCTTTTCTTCTTTTTCCTGATACACCTTCCGCTATCTCCTCTCCTCCACCTCCTTCTTCTGCTGCGCCTCCGTTGTCTTTGGCACCATCCTCTCCTCCGTCTAGTTCTAGTTCTCCTCGGTCTCTAGCTTCGGATCCTTCCTCCGCGCCTCCTTCTTCCTCCTCTTCTGATGAGTCATCTTCCGCGGATGAGCTTCCTTCCTCACGACCTGTTCGTCAGCGTCGTGCTTCAAACCGTTACTCCCCTAGTCAGTATGGTCTCTCTGTAGTCTCCGAGCCGACTTCTTATCGGGATGCCGCGTGTCATCCTGAATGGCAGCTTGCCATGGCTGAGGAGATCGCTGCGCTTGAGCGCACTGGCACCTGGGATCTTGTCTCTCCCCCTTCTGGTGTTCGTCCTATCATGTGTAAGTGGGTCTATAAAATTAAGACCCGCTCTGATGGATCTCTTGAGCGCTATAAAGCGCGTCTTGTGGCTCGTGGTTTTCAGCAGGAACATGGTCGTGACTATGATGAGACCTTTGCTCCTGTGACCCATATGACCACTGTGCGTACTCTTCTTGCTGTTGCTTCTGTCCGACGCTGGTCTGTGTCCCAGCTTGATGTTCAGAATGCTTTTCTTAATGGCGAGTTGAGTGAGGAGGTTTATATGTAGCCTCCTCCTGGGTATTCTGTTCCCGATGGGATGGTTTGTCGTCTTCGACGTTTCCTTTATGGCCTGAAACAGGCCCCTCGTGCCTGGTTTGAGCGCTTTGCCTCTGTGGTGACTGCTGCTGGTTTCTCTCCTAGTTCTCATGATCCAGCGCTTTTTGTTCACACTTCTCCTCGTGGACGCACTCTTCTCCTTCTCTATGTTGATGATATGATCATTACTGGTGATGATCCTGAGTATATTGCCTTTGTCAAGGCTCGTCTTCGTGATCAGTTTCTTATGACTGATCTTGGTCCTCTTCGCTACTTTCTTGGAATTGAGGTTTCCTCCACCTCTGATGGGTTTTCTATCTCTCAGGAAAAGTATATTCAGGATCTTCTTGCTCGGGCTGCTCTTGCGGATGAGTGCACCGTTGAGACTCCTATGGAGCTTCATGTTAAGCTTCGTCCTACGGATGGTGATCCTCTTCCCGATCCCACTCGTTATCGCCATCTTGTTGGGAGTCTTGTTTATCTTGCTGTCACTCGTCCTGATATCTCTTATCCTGTTCATATTCTGAGCCAGTTTGTCTCAGCTCCTACCACTGTTCACTACGGTTATCTCCTCCGTGTCCTTCATTATCTTCGTGGTACGATTACTCGTCGCCTTTTCTTCCCTCGTTCTAGCTCTCTCCAGCTCCAATGCTACTCGGATGTTACGTGGGCAAATGATCCTTTGGATCGTCGTTCACTTTCTGCTTACTGTGTGTTTCTTGGTGGTTCGCTTGTTGCTTGGAAGACGAAGAAACAGGTAGCGGTTTCCCGTTCGAGTGTTGAGGCTGAGTTGCGGGCTATGGCTTCGGTGACTGCTGAGGTGACCTGGTTACGGTGGTTGCTTGCAGATTTTGGGGTCTCTGTTACGACATCCACTCCACTTTTATCAGACAGTACAGGTGCTATCAGTATTGCACGTGATCCGGTCAAGCATGAGCTGACCAAGCATATTGGTGTTGATGCCTTTTATACACGTGCTTAGGTGCATGATCAGGTTGTTGCGCTCCATTATGTGCCTTCAGACTTGCAGTTGGCAGATTTCTTTACAAAGGCACAAACTCGCGCTCAGCATGATTTCTTACTCTCCAAACTCAGTGTTGTGGATCCACCATGAGTTTGAGGGAGGGGTGTTATAGTATATTTGTATATTGTAGTTTCCCCATATGTTAGGGGGCTTCCTGTATATTTGCACCTATACATGTACTATATATTCTGGCCTTTGGCTCTCTGGTAATACAAGATCTATTACCCTAACAGTCGCTAGGTGGTCCAGTGACTTATTTGTAATTTTTATTACTTTTCAAACTCTTTGTACTCTATTGATGATTATTAAACGATTATTAATAGATCGGCGGAATTTCGCAAAAAAAAAATCTAGCTATTCTCCTCTTCAAAAGCAACTAGGACGGACCGTGGACGCCAGGACGCGGGAACAACCTATGGCGTGATGATGTTATGAACCGCCATTGAAATCAACAACTTAATTGTATTACTCCCTCCGGTCTATATTAATATTTTTAATTTTGTCTAGATTCAGATGAAACTAATCTAAATCATTAACTAGGTATATTCGAATCTAGATAAAGTTGAGAACAATAATATGAGTCGGAGGGAGTACTACAGTGCCAGCAGATTGTTTTATAGTCATTCTTCTCCTAGACGTAGGGTGACCATTTTAATGTAAAGATGAAGGATGGTTCTGTTTGGAACATATCACAAAAGAGAGTTAGTAGGTAGTGTTTTTTTTTTTGAACGGGAAGAGGCCCGAAGGCCCTAGAAGCTCCATTAAACGGTGGACACAATTACAAAGAGGACCTTGAAAGGTAAAGGGAAAACAAACTGGTCCTCACATTTTACAAGAAGAACCCCAGGGAGGGGAGCTAAATAGCAATTAGGTCCTTCATCTCCCCCGCTTGAACGCCAAGATCTCGAGCACCGGCCGCTGGCGGCGACGCCGGGGACTACGCCACTTGGATCGCCGTCAGGATGGATCGCCGTGATGAGATCAGAGATCCTCCGTATTGGCTCTATGGCCTGGAGGAAGAGAAAACCCCTCGGAGCACAAACTCGCGAGGTGCGGCGGGGCTCCCTTGGCCAAGGATAGCGACGGTGCTCCTCACCGTCGCTTGGAATCAGCCGCATCTTGAGCTTCATGAGATCCCTCTAGCGTTGCGAATCCGCTTGCAGAACCAACTTCCATCTCCTTCTCCCCTCGCCATCTCAGCCGTCCAGAGAAGAAAGATGGAGAAGATCCGGCCAGCAGGCCGCAGCGCCAGCGATAAGCTTCCAAGCTGGATCAGGACGCCACGAGTCGCACCGCCATCTCTCCTCGCCACCATGGCCGGCCAGAGAAGGCAGCTCCGCTCCATCAGCCCCCACCAGTGCAGATCTCGCCCCGGAGCTCCACCCCCCCTCCCCCGCCGCCGCCTCCACGGCCGGCCAGTGGGAAAGACGCAACGGAGAAGAACCGCACCGGCAAGAAGGCAGCGACGCCGATTTTATTGGAAGGTGTGGTGGTTCTCTTTACCACCTCCAGCTCCGGCCATGGGAGCTCGAACGGGGCAAGGAAGGACTCTAGACTCCAGATTTCGCCGCGCCGATCTGGAGATCCAGCACCTACGGGCAGAAGGCCCACTACCGACAAACAGCCGCAAGCTCTACACCTAACTACTCCGGCATCCCTCCTCCGCCTCCCGCTAGCTACTCCGGCGAGAAAGGCTCGGGAGGGACCCGGTCTCCTATGCACGACTCTCAAAGCGGGAGGGGAGCGACAACTACTCTTTGATGGCTTAGTTAGTAGGTAGTGGCAAGGCTAACGGCGGGGAACGGAGGGACAAACGCTATCTGTTTTGCTGTCAAGGGCCAAAAATCAGGCCAACTCGTACTCCTCCTTCTAGCCCTCGACGTGCCCCGGATTCGGTTTTAGGTGGTCGCAGTGGCCAGGAGCATCGGGGCCGCAACCTGTTCGTGCATTCGCCGAGCCAAAGCCTAGTACGTTGGCCAATCCGAGGCCGAATTCGCGGAAGAAATGCTGACCCGCTGGGCGTACGAGGCACACTCAACGCGTTCTAAATGGACAAAATCGGACAGAATCAGGGTCCTAAATGCTGCCACAGTTTATTTTGGGACTCCCTAACAGGCTAACACTGAGTACCCGCTCCATTTATACGTGCTCCTTTCGCAGTTTTGAGCGGTCAGACGAACAGAGGAGAGCCGACCGGTTTGCAGGCCAGCCAAGGCCTTGTTTCTGAATTCAGAGTGGAGATGCAACCAGCCCGGATTCTCAGCTCAAAATAAAGAGCTGGAAATAATAGAGAGCTTCTATATTTAGTGGAAATGATGAGGAGCTTGTCCTGCACTACTCTTTTTTTTTAAAAGCAAGGCACCCAAACTTTTCATTGCTGCATAAAGAACCCGTGGAAGGTAAAAATTACAGGAAGGTACACACAGCACTCGCACAAGGACCCACAAATTCGAAGAAAAGAACCTCCACAGATACAGAAAGCACCCTGAAACGAAGAAGCAGAACGCAATCGAGCCCTATGTGCCTCTGCCACCATCGACGACGACCTCGGAGACGGAGCTAGCATCGAGGTCAGAGTAGAGGGCTCGACCAAGCTCGAACCGGCGAGAAAACCCCCGCAACTGGCCACCACCAAGCCACTGGGGACGAACAACTTGGCGGAGAGGCGATAGCGAGCATCAGCACAGAGGAAGAGCAGCGGCGGAGCGACAGCCCTACTGCCATTGAGTCCGACACGGTAATGGAACGAAGCCACCAAAACACGTTGGAGAAAGGCTCTAGATCAACATAGCACCGTAGCACCTCTTAGGAAAAAGCTGATGAAGATAGAAGCAGACCGAAGCCGAACCACATCAATATCCCTCCTCGCCACCTCGGCAGGCCAGGGACAGTTGCAGAGCAGCGCCGGTACACCGGCGCAGAATTGCCCTCAGGAGGAGGACAATGACCTGACCGGTGCAAGGGCCAGTGCGTCGCCGGCCACCCCTCCCTCGCCTCCACGGCCGATCAAGGGGGAAAACGACAACCACCACCAGCGAGACGCAGTGCCGTTCCTCCTCGCCTCCACGGCCGGCCAGGAGCAGCGCCGCAACACCACAACCCCCGGCAGAGCGTTTATTCGAAAAGGGCTTCAGCGCCAATAAGAAACTCTAGAGGCCTCCGCCATGGAAGCACGCCGAAGCTCATCAGGACTGAGTGGAAGGCGCATCGCCAATACACCAAAACCGAACGAAACCCCCGTCGGTTGACACCACCGCCAGCATCACCGCCAATCTCCCCCGCCCCACGCCACCAAGGCTAGCCAGCAGAAGGGAGAGCTGTCGGACGAGGCTGCGATGTCGCCAAACAGCCAGAGAAGCTCGAGGACGAAGCGCCGCAGGCCAGAGCTCCTCCTTCCCCGCCACCATGGCCGGCCAAAGCGAGGAGCGCCAGAGACCCGCAGAAGCCGAGCTCGAGCAGGCCTCATTGAGGGAGAGGCGGGCCTCCTCCACCACCACCAACACCGGCGAGACAAGGGAGGGAAAGGGGAGCACGCGCCGCCACATCTCGGCCAAGACGAGGCGGACTCCCGGCGGCACAGGCCACCAAAACACGGGGACTAAGCCCTGAAACTAACTCTACAACCTAAACTACAGAGGCCGCCCCCCCAGCCAAGCTCGAGCTGGCAGCGCCGGCGAACGAGGCCTCGGGGCGGCGGCGCAAGGGGGAGGTCACGCAGCAACTGTAGCGCTAGGAGAAGGAGAGGATAAGACCGACCCGTCTTGGTACCCTTTTTCCTGCACTCCTGCTTGGTTGCAGGTTTCGGGTCAGAATTCGGAAACTTGGCACATGGAGAAATGACTTGGTGCGGGCGAAAAAAACAAATCGTAGGTGTTCCCGCGGCAGTCACCAGGCTCATTGCTGCAAGCGGCCAGGAGGCCCAGTATATGGGTGTGGCCATTCGACCCAGCTATTCTCGGGCTCCACATCCGCCTGCACTCTAGAAAATGGTAAACCCATCCTCCAACGATTTGTCGAAACGGTCAGCCACACGTTAGCCCGTTTGGCCTGGTAAGGCCAGTTGGTTAACTCTCTCTCTCAGTGTCCATGCACGATGCCTGTAGCACAGATGATTTGCTATGATTGATTCTCTAGGAATGGAAAATTTGTTAGTTTCTGGTGATTGCTACCTACACAAGCAGGTGCAGAGACTGACGTTCTCTTGCCTAAGAGGAGTAGATACCATACCTAACCGGGCCGTGGCAACAGCGCCATAGCATCCTATTATTGGCGTCCTCTAGGAAGTCTGAATATGTTAGTTTATTCTAGGAGCACAAGTCTACTACCTATACACAGCATACATAAGATGAGAACATCACGACATAACAGTGCCACCTGTCGGAGCTAGAGTTTGAAGAATTGCCTTAGGATCACGGGACGTCGTTTATTCTGCCCGACGTTATTCCTCCTACATCTCCTCTCCGACTCGTGCGAATTCAGTAGGAGGGGCTAGTCTGCAGGGTCGATCCCTCGGCCGGCAGGCCGCCGGAAGGGCGCACGACAGCGACGCCGCATCGATAATCAGTCTCAGATAAAACATGCCCTCACATCGGCACCACGTGCGGTTCAGTGAACACTGGTTCGTCGGCACGGCGCGATCTTTTCCGCTGGGAAAGGATCGAGTTCCGCACAGCCAGTACGTGCCGCGCTCACAACTCCGAGCCTCCGGAGCAAACAAGCCGCGGCAGCAGATCAAGGACGAGCCTTTCGCCGTCGTGTCGCTGCGTTGCCTCTGGACGCGGCCACACATAAACATTTCACGGCCCCGCGCTAACCCCCAGTTTGTCCCGGCTCTGGACTTCTGTGTCGCTGAATGATTGGGTGTTTGGAGCTAGATTCAGGGTTCGTGTATGCTAGATTCCATCCCTGACCTCATTTGGTGCTATGCTAGAGACTGCACCCTGCAGGGCAGGTCGTTTGGAAGGCATCGAATTCGAGAATCACTCAACTCCAGTAGAACCAGACGAATAGGCGTGCTCGCGCGCCACCTGCACGACGTTCTAACAATGCGTGACATCTACGGTACACTCGAGATGGTTTGCTCTATGACACTATAAGCGATACACTCGCAGCTGTTTGTTCTATAAACTATATGCATAATATGTTTTAAAATCCAATTCAGCTCACGAGTCCAAATGAACTAATTTTTCAAAATATATTTTGAAATGTCAAAAAATTTAGAAAAAAATATCCGCATGCATATTTGGACATTGTATGTCCGCACACACTTTCTTAGAAAAAACATTATTTGTGTCCTATGTAAAAGACACAAATTCAGATGCTCCAACATGATTATTCTAGGACAATTTTTTTTATCTTTTTACACAAGTCACATAAAATATTTTTTTCCTGAAAAGTTGTGTAAAAACACAAAATGTCAACGCATAATTTTCTTTCTTAAATTTTTTACAATTTTTTTATAATAGTTTCATTTGTACCCGTGAGCTAGAACACCACTTGTCCTATTAGCATGTGTAGATTGGATCTATGCAAAAGGAGTGTGGGTATGCCGATCCGTACCGTGACAACACATATTCAGAACTAGCGTAATTTTTTAGGCTGAATAGTTATCATATTTTTGCTCAATTAAATCTTAGAACCACCGTGATTAAAGGTGGTTGTGGATTCGTATGCTGCGAGAGAGAGGGGGATCGGGTCGGTGGCGCCACGACAGGAGTAAGAGAGCATGCAGTGAAAACAACGATGCATAAAGCAGCACATGCACAGCTCCACCACACGCAAGAATGAGCACCACATACGCCCACGCGTGAGTAGGAAATGGCCCACATGACAGTGCCATGGTAGAAGTAGATGGCCTAATGATCGCATGTGATCAGGCTTAAGTTTATATATAATATTAGTGGACATGGCATGTTAAACAACATAGCATAGGGAAGTAGTAGCATTTTACAACTGGTGCGTATTTTTCCTATGAAACCTCTCAAGTATAATCAAATAGTCTACCGAGTGTATAGTATATTATAGCGCTCAATTTTCCAAATGACGCCAAACTAAAATGGTGACCGTTTCACCAGTTTTTTTTTTTTTTTTTGACTTGACCGTTTCACCAGTTTTGCCCCTGCGAAGAAAAACGGTGACTACGAATGTGGGTCCCCGGGACCCCGGGTGCACGGCCTGGCATAGCACGGCCCACATCCCACTCTTAGTTTTCTAGTCCAACACTAGCAGTGGAGATCTCGCTGCATATGAGCACATCAATACTGTTAGTTAACTTGCCATTGGTAGAGCTTCACAGCAGGCAGCTAACCGCAAGAAACGATCAATGTTGATCCACTGTACGCGCTGCAGCATGGCCGGCCGGCGAGGGCGCCGGCGTGTGCGAGGCGGCGGTATCCGGCTGGGCCTGCTGCTCCGGCTGCGAATGAGGCTATCCGGCGTCGTCATCTTCATGGCCAGGAGCGTCGAAGGGCTCAGGTGCAGCCCTGCCCGTGGCAGGATCAGCTGCCCAGCGCCGAGAGCGCGCATGCCGGGCATGTCCCAGGGCGGTCGCTGCCGCCGCTATCCAGCGTCGACAGAAAGGGACCAGAGCACCTTCAACGCTGAGGCCATCGCCGACTGCCTGGAGTTCATCAAGGGTAAATCGTCCCACCTGGCCACCTGAGTGCAAAGGATGATACGATCGTCAGCTTGAGTTAGCTTTTTTGTGTGTGGATAGTTTTAGCCGTACAGTCTTTCTTTATGTGAAATTGATGTGCTGCTTTAATTGATTTTTTGTGTTCTAGCAAATGTGCAATAAAATTGTAATAGTAACTAGAAAAGACACTATCGGATGATGCGTCTCAGCAAATAACAGAAAATAACGGTATACTGCAAATTTTTCCTTATTTTGTAGGAAAAAGACCTAAGGCCATATGGTATGTAAAACCAATCTTTACAAGAATATCCTTACAAGAAAAAAATAACTTGTAAATCCTTACAAAGTTCAGCACTATCTTCCTTCCGTATCAACGTTATTAGTTTTCAAAAAAAATGAGTTAGCAAGTATCAATTTTTATTTTTGATTGGGACTCATTGGATGCATATTTTATATGCCAAGGTTAATCATGTTTAGATAACCTGTTCAGACAATAGAAGTTAGGTGTTACGGTGTCGATCATCATCATTGCCAGTGTTTTTCACATTATATCAGAGTAAGTAATAGCGAATGAAAGTTTCAGTTGATTCTGCTGTCCAAGTCGTTCTGATTCTGTCTGGCAGGGGGATGGACGCCGAATAGGACATCTGTCGCCTTTTCACCTGAGCCCCTTCTCTCGGGAGGCGGGCCTCACCTGCCCCACGCGCCCTTTCCTGCCCTGCATCGCCGGACGGTGGACCGCACGCGTGCCATGGGCCCACCATCAGCGGCCACGGATAGGACCGCGCTCTATGGGAGACGTCTGGAGCGCGATAGAGCTCCGCACCTGTCGGGTGGTGGGGCCCACCGGGAGCCAAGATGGAAGCAAAAATCCACGCCATCCGTGCGCAGTTGCGACCGAGAGATGTGATGGCAGCAGAAAGCCTCCCCGTCTGCGGGTTCTCATGGTCGACAACCGACGTGGCATCGGAAAAAACTCTCTGCCCACGGATTCTCGCGGTCAAGAGCGGATGTGGCGGCAGAAACCCTAGCCAACTGCAGGTTCTCTCAGTCGACAGCATACGTGGCAGCGAAAAATCTCGATGGTCGCGGATTCTCACGGAGAGATCATGCGGTGGGTCCCGTTCACGCGGTAGAACTAGACCCACATATGGTATTCATACGCACGACTTCGGCTACACGACATTCTTCTAGTACGGTTGCGCCATTGGAGAGCGTGGGTACGCGAGGATCCTGGCGGTGATATTTCGCGGGTCATCCCTGAGTGCATATAGGCACTTTCACATCTGGTATCCGCGTGCATGAATTAGTCTACATGCCATGCTTCATGTACACCACCGCTGTTGTAGATGAGCTCGCCTATAAATGACGTCTTTCGCTCGGTGATATATTATCTCTTTCATTGTAGATGGCCACCCACGTCCTCCGTCACCGCCCACCTCCCCCTCGCTCCTCCACTTTCGTTGTCGCTCTACGTCATGTGAAATAAAAATCGTCGGCCGTCTCATGGCGCTGCTCTCGCCAAGCTGTGGGTGTTTCTTCCCCGCGTTGTGCTGCGTACACGCTTCTCTCCCGTCCCTTTGAGTTTCCTCCCGAAGAGATGAAGCAGTTCTACATAAACTTTGTAGTTTACTGATATATGTTCCCACATATTTTCAACTTATATGATGTTATTCATGTCTTACATTGATTTACAAGGATTTACCAATGATCCCCTTTATTTGGTTTATAACTCCGCAAGACAGGAAAACCATGTTTTACATATTTTTATCTTTCAGGGACATAAACAAAGTCAAATGGCCCGACGAGTTTTCGAGAAGAATTTTTTTGGGAAGAGAAGCATCTAGAGCACATAAACCATGAGAGGGGAGGCTCAAGTCCCAAATGATCCCAGGTGGTGCAAGCCCCACCCTGGGCCGCGCCACCATAGGCCGTTCTCTCATGGAGCCTTCATAGCCATCCGTCTTCATCTCAGCCTCAATGTCTTGGCCTAAAAACACCTAAAAGACCCCTGGGACGAAAATCTTGGAGGAGGTGGCACAAAAACCACAAAAACAGAGACAGGACCAGCAAAAATTTAAGGGTAAAACACTGTTGGAGTCGCCACCGGTGGGATCTCAAACTTCTCCAACATCTTCGACTTCATCACCATGATGAAGAGGGAGTAGTCCACCTCTGAACCAAGGGTTTGAGGTAGTAGCTTAATCTATTTCTCTATTGATCTATCATTGTTCATCTGTGTAATTCGTAAGTGGTGGTTCTTTATTCTATGAGTTGATATTTGAGATTGGAATTCTATTATGTGTGAGATGTATTGGTATATGCATATTATGTACCCTGTTCTCTATGATGAAGAGGGAGGAGTCCATCTCTGGACTATGGGTTTGTGTCAATAACTTTATCTATGTCTCTCTCATGCTATCCTTGTTTTAGAACCATATGAGCTGAACAACATGATTATGGTCATGTATGTAATTGCTGTGTGGTGGATTTTTTTATGAGATGATATTTGAGAATAGAATTCTATCATGTGTATGATGTATTGTTAGATGCATATTATGTATCCCGTTCTTAATTACTTGTTTTGATCAAACTTATATGCAATAACATGTGTGGGGGAATGTGTGTATTATATGGAGTAACATGGTGGTGGTGATTGGATAGTGACATAAAATTTGTGATCTACTATGTTTTTTACCTTTCTTTTGTTACCTCACTAGGGATAAAGTGAATGCATGTGTTATGTTTGTCTTGTGACATCAAATATGATCTTTTTTGCTAAAGGTAGCACACTTGTTATTCAAACACCATGTCAATGTACCTAAGGCTATACTCTGTTTGTTCTTAATTCTTGATTGCATGGATATTTCCCTTTCTAGAGGAGTATAACTGAGATGTGTTGCATCATCTTTATATTAGGATGTGATGCCCATATGAATGCTAATAAAACATATAATGAAGTTCTAAAAATATTATATCATTTGTGAGCATTGTTTTACTTTACTATTTTATTTAAGCCTCCTAACACGAAACCTTGTGCTTGACAACCACACGGTAGAGTTGGGGACACAAGGCAAATTTTTTGTTTTACAGGTTGTTAGAAGAGGACAAAGGACAAGTTTCTGATAATTGCCCGAGAGTTTGATATAAACCCTCGAGTCACCCTTTTGGGGAAAGACACTTGCTACAATACTCTACACTTGGTTTCCCTACGAGTTGGTACATACAGAGTTGTTTTAATCATCTAGTAAGAAAGAATCTAAAGGAAATATGCCCGAGAGGCAATAATAAAGTGGTTATTATATTATTCCATGTTTATTATAAATGTTTATTTTGCATGCTATAATTGTATTAATTGGAAACATTAATACATGTGTGTTTAATAAACAAATAGAAGGTTCCTAGTTATGCCTCTCTTATAAACTACCTCGTTGATTAACAAGATGATCAAGGTTTTCTGATCATGGACATTGGATGTTGTTAATAATGAGGTCACAACATTGGTCGAATGATGTGATGAACATTCATCCAAAGTATAGCATTATGATCAAAGTCATTGTGTTTATATTGCTATAACATCATACGAAGTAATCCTAGTCCTTAGACCATGAGATCATGTTAATCACTAAGACCGGAAGAGTATCTTGATAACATCAAATGTCACACCGTGAAAGGGTGACTATAAAGGTGGGTTCAGTGCTACGAAGGTGTTATGTAGAGGCTCATGGATCAAGAGTGGGATTTGTCCATCCCGATGACGGATAGATATACTCAGGGCCCTCTCGGTGATATCACATTGAAATAGCTTGCAAGCAAGTGATGAGATCACTAGAATGTTATAGCACGAAAACGAGAAAAGAGTGCATGTCGGTAACGAGATCAAACTAGGTATAGAGATACTGATGATCGAATCTCGGACATGTAATGTATCGCGATATAAAGGGATTTAGGTACGATGTTAAAGGTTCACACGATCACAAGAGTCATCGTTGAATGTGTGGGAGTCAGTACGGATCTCTAGGTCCCGCTACTGATTATTGATCGGAGAGGGGTCTCTATCATGTCTGCATTATTCACGAACCGTAGGGTGACACACTTAAGGGATACCGACACCATTTGGAGCAAATATGTTTCAGATAAAGATTTAAGAAAGCGCTGGAATCATTTCAATGTAAACCGGAATTGTTTCAGGTGAAATTGCAAAAACTGGTTCTGCATGTGATATTGAAATGTTGCAGGGGGTTTTATGTGAATGTTTGTTAATTAATGTAATTAATAAAATTCTGAATAAAATAAATAAAATAGTTTTATTTAATGAGATCTTGCATTAAGTTTGGTGAAAATTTAATGGAGGTGAGTGGGACTATGAGTGGGAGGCTAATTATGTGAGTGGGAGCTCCACCCACATGAATGTGGAAGAGGTGGACGCACCTCTCTTAGCCGCCGGCCATGGTGAGGGGCTGCCCCTCTCCCTATAAAAGCCCCCCACTACCTCCTCTCATCTTACACCTCCTCGTGAAGGATCTCTCTCCCCCTCTAGAAATTATTCTCCATGGTCTCGGATTAGCGAGATACATGGTCCCGGTGGCTTTATCTAGAAAGGAGTTGCTGCTTCCACTGCATCACTGGAGTGAGGGCGTAGAGGTTGCCGGGGCACCGAACGTGTGTGCGATCACGGATGCACCGCTGCTTTGCGATGCTGGACCTGATGGACGTGCTGGTGCTGGACCTGATGGACTCGCTAGACTTCATCACGATCTTGAGATCGGCAAGTGTACAACTACATCAACCACAAAATTAGTTTCGTTAACAAAGCTTTGTTGTTCTTCAAGGGTATGTTCTCTATGGATGTATATCCACCTGTTGCTTGTATCTAGTAGATAGATCCTGCCGTATAATAGTTCCCATCGTAGCAAAAAAATTATTTTCTATGTTGCGAACCCAACAGTGGTATCAGAGCCTGATCTATGCATAGATGCGTTGCACGGGTAGTACACATATGATTATGTGGGCGATGATGATCATGTTGTTGCTTCTTACATGTATTTTTGATATTGTTAGCATAGTGGGATGAAGCGGCCCGCACTAACTTTACATGTCCTCGCACATCAGACCAGTTCCACGCTTGACATGCAACTGGTTTTGCATAAGTGGCTAGCGGGTGTCTGTCTCTCCTACTATAGTCAATATCTGATTTACAACGAGTTGCTAATAATTTAATTATCATCGTTGTGGTTCCATGTTCGTAGGTAATGCCGGTTCTATCTTCGAAAGCCCTAAGCCACGTAAAACTTGCAATGGATAAATTAGAGGCGTCTTGTTTAGATTGTTGTTGGGCTGGTGTCATGATATGGTAATATTGTAAGTTGATGTATAGTTGATACTCTTACAACACACCCAATGTGTAAGTTCCATAGACCTTGGCCTTACACATAAAGGAATAATAAAGATCATACCACGATGCACATGATAGTGATCAAGTGCAAGAACCATATCATTTCACTTTATGCATATGTTGTTTTGTTTGCATCTTATATTGCTTGTATGGCGCTTTAGTAGCATTATAATATGATCCCTCATTTAGATATCAAGATAAAAATGTGTTCTCCCTTAAGTATGCACCGTTTATGTTTCGTCGCTTCAAGACATCACGTGATAATCGGGTGTACTTGAATCCACGATCATATTTGGGGTGTAAGACAGTTTTACACACGTGAGTACTAAGGTTCTTACTTAGTGAGCCTAGCATGCACATACATGGCCTCGGAACACGGACCGAAAGGTTAAGCATGAGTCATATATTAGATATGATGCCCATATAGATGCCCTCCTTTGAAGCTACACTGACTCACGTGATGATCGAACTTGGTGTAGTGGATTTGGTTCATGTAATCACCAAAAAAGACACAAGGGATGTTGTTTTTGAGTGGGAGTTCATTTCTAATTTGTATTAGTGGAACTCAATTTGTCATAAACAAAATCGAAGTGAATTTGCATACTTTGTTGTAGTTATTGGCATCTGTTTACTACCTTATACTTAGTTTTAATTGAGATAATAGAACTATAGAATTCTGGATATTTACTTTATGAACTGGTATCGTATTGTTTTGAATATCAATTTAAAGTTTAGAAGTCCTATTGCAAACTTTCAGTAAACTCTATTTACTCCATGAAGTTTAATAAGTAGTATTAAATCGAGAGTAAGAATTCCAATGTTAGTACCTAAGTATCATGTTTGCCTCCATGATTCTTGATATTCAAAAGTTGTTTTTAATATCGAGGTTATCTAGGAGCTGAAAGAATTATTTCAGAAACCATCATGTGTGAAAGATATTGTGATATCTGAAACAATGTTTAGGTTGCAATATGATAGAGTATAATTTGGCAAAATACATGTTCTCACATTGTATGAGAATTTGCGAAGGTTGGAGATGCTGGACTTCCTAATCTCCCAAAAAGGTTTTGGGAACTGACATTATACTCATGATTCGTCCTTATAGGCCATAGTAGCTTGATAATGAAAGTTGTCATGATAAGGATGAATAGAATATGTAGGTAAAATGTTTACTACACTAAAAGATTACTAAAGAATGGATTTTTGAAAGAACACCACACATTTGATGATGGTGATCAACTTCAAAGTGCAAGTCCAAAAGTATTAGTATTTGACTATACATGCTTTGGATTATGTGTCATATGTATGGCGCCACTGTTTATGTTGATAGATTCTTTTAAAAGGAAAAGGAAATGCTGAAAGAGAAACTATAAAATATTTAGCAGAAAATAAAATACTGGAAATGTCCAGCTAAGGTATATAGATGATATGCATGTTATGGTTGTATTCGTTTCTTGTTAAACAATGTGGTTCTTGGGTATTGGATACCGAATTGGTTGGTGTGAAATGTCATACAGTATAACACAATTCATGAACTACAATGGCCTAAGTAACTAGCAAGAAAATATGTGATGATGTTAATCGAGAACAAATATAGTGTTATTGTGTTCATCGTTGACATCCAAGCTTGCCTTCAAGATTTGTTTAAATAATTGTTATTTTGTTCTAGTATTATGAGAACAATGGTTGTTCAAATAATTACCGTATTCCATAGAAGATGGATGAACTTTTACAAGTCTAGTTGGAGAAATCACGTCCATAAAACTAATGCTAAAATGTCGCCAGACAAATGATTCAAAGATCACTTACAAAGTGACATCATCGTTTAAATTATATTGGAAAGAAAACATGAAGAAACTCCATGTTGATGGTTTTTTGGAGTCTTTGATTTTGATGAAATGATGCTTGTGAGACTTTCCTCGAGATAATTAAAACTCCATTCATAGGCCAAAGAGGAACAGATGACTAACTTATTGGATGTTGTGCATGTTGATGTATATGGTCCATTATGTGTAGCCATATGCGATGGATCTTTTGGCTTCATATGCTTTCTCTGTAAATTTGAGTGAATATATCTTTATATTTACTTAATAAGGAAGAAGTATGAAACATTTGAATATTGTTTAAAGACTTTCAAGATGGAGTGGTAAATCATTGTAACAAGAAAATAAAGAGTTTATGGTTTGATCATAAAGGAAGATATTTGAGTTATAGGTTTAGCAAAACACCTAAGATTTGAGGAATTGTTCCATGGATTTGCATTTCCCGATAAACCACAGGAGTATGGTATGTTCAAGAGATGAAATCAAACCTTGTTTAACATGGTAAGATCATCTATAAAACTGCCATTATATTTTAAGGATTAAAGCTTTAGATACTACCGCTTTTACACTAAAAAGAGCACCATCGTGATCCGTTAAAATGACACCATATGAGTTATGATTTGGGATAAAACTCGAGTTGTCTTTTCTTAAAATTTTGGTATGCTATGCATAAGTAAAATGTTTACAACCAAAGTCGGATAAGCACATCTTTATAGGTTATCCCAAAGAATTTGTTGGGTATTCCTCCATAATACCAAGGACAAACGAGTTTGTTGCTTGGAATGTTAAGTTTCTTGAGAAGGAATTTTCGCGAAAATTTAAGTGGGAGGACTATAGAACTTTGATAAGGTTATTGAACCTTAGCTATATGTGCTAAGTAGCGTAGCACCAAAAAGTGTCCCGGTGGAGACCACAATGCTCATGGCTCACGTGATTACGAAGGTTGTGATCTTGGAGATTAGAGTTCCTATTTGAACCATATGCATCGGGTAATAATCAAATAGTGAGATTTGATAAACAAGTCATTATTGTTTTGACAATGATGAACCGACTGCATGCAAAGAAGTGATGATGGGCCCTAACTCCATAAAATGACTAGAAGTCATAAAATCCGTGATAGTTTCCATACACGAGAAATCAAGTTTTTGCACTTGGAAGACCCTCTAAAAAGGCATGAAGCCTATCAGTCGTATTTGGATCTATAAAGAAATAGCCATGGATGTTTGACATCTATGAAATATTCGACATGTCAGAAATAAGTTTACAACAATGTTCAACGAGTTGACTATGACAAGATTTGATCTATCATAGCGATATTTAGTCTTGACGGATTAATGTAGCAACCACTACATATAATTTGGTATATGATAGTTGAACAAACAAAACAATGTTCTTCTAATAGAATGGTTACCTAGGACGTGTACAAGACACGGTCCGAAGGGTTTTGCTAATTCAAAGGGTGCTAAAAGGGCATGCAAACTTCAATAGTTGAAGTGAGCATAGTAGAGTTGGAATCTTCACCGTGATGAAAATGTTAAAAGAGTTTAATTTCATCGGAGACGATGAAAATGCTTGCATTTGCAAGAAATTAAGTGGGAGCACTGAGACAAATTTCCAATACATTATGCAGAGTACATATTGTTGATTGGAAATAATGTATCTTTTTATTGACACGGGTTAAGAATTTCATTAAAAATAGATTTTGATGAAAGACTTGGGCAAAACCAGAATATTTGGCATCAATGTTTATATGGATAGATTAAGGCGCTAATATGGTTATGCCAGATGTACATATATGAGATATTGAAAGGGTTCAATATGGAAACAACAAGAAAGGTTCTTGTTGTATGGAAAAGATTGAATCAAGATTCAAGTGTATCGACACTTGGTGAGTGAAATCACATGAATATTTTGATCAATAATACCGTGATATGTACATATCTAGATATGTCCTATGCTCTAAATGTTGTGAGCATATACCAGAATGATTCATAAGATGATCATTGGATGATAGTAAAGATATTCTTATGAGCTTTGAAAGAACTAAGAATATATCATGTATAAGTGACAAATAGTTGAAAGTAGTTTATTGTAAAGTGTTACATTGATACTAGTTTGTCACAAGATACAAATTAAATTTATCTCAATCTAAACTATGGGTGGCACGATGTAATGGAAAGAAAGTTCCATGATGGATTTGGATGAGTTCCAAAGTTAAGATATTGTGACGAATACTACAACAAAAAGGCTAAGTATATGGCTGCTATAGTAGCAGCAAAGGAGGCCATTTGTGTTAAGTAGTTTGTTATCAAACTAGGTGTGGTTCGCAGTGGGATAATACTATGAAGATATATTGTACGACAATACTATCGACATGTTTTAACCCAAAAGAACTAAAGGTCTCACTAAAGGACTAAATTTATACAAAGCCATCTCATTAGAGAATGAGTGATGCGTAGAGACACAAAGACATGCAAATACACACAGACCTGAAAATTTCATATCCGAATATTATGTTAACCACTAGAAAATGCGTATATTCAACACCTAGGTGTTGTATATACAAGTTTACAAACTAGATTATTGACTCTAGTGCAAGTGGGAGACTAAAGGGAATATGCCCGAGAGGCAATAATAAAGTGGTTATTATATTATTCCATGTTTACGATAAATGTTTATTTTGCATGCTATACTTGTATTAATTGGAAGCGTTAATACATGTGTGTTTAATAAAGAAATAGAAGGTTCCTAGTTATGCCTCTCTTATAAACTAGCTCGTTGATTAACAAGATGATCAAGGTTTTTCCTGATCATGGATATTGGATGTTGTTAATAACGAGGTCACATCATTGGTGGAATGATGTGATGAACATTCATCAGAAGTATAGCATTACGATCAAAGTCATTGTGTTTATATTGCTATAACATCATACGAAGTAATCCTAGTCCTTAGACCATGAGATCATGTTAATCACTAACACCGTAAGAGTATCTTTATAACATCAAACGTCACACCGTGAAAGGGTGACTATAAAGGTGTGTTAAGTGCTACGAAGGTGTTATGTAGAGGCTCATGGATCAAGAGTGGGATTTGTCCGTCCCGATGACGGATAGATATACCCAAGGCCCTCTCGGTGATATCACATTGAAATAGCTTGCAAGCAAGTGATGAGATAACTAGAATGTTATATCACGGGAACAAGAAAAGAGTTCATGTCGGTAACAAGATCAAACTAGGTATTGAGATACCGATGATCGAATCTCGTACATGTAACATATCACAATACAAAGGGATTTAGGTACGACGTTAAAGGTTCACACGATCACAAGAGTCATCATTGAATGTGTGGGAGTCAGTATGGATCTCCAGGTCTCGCTGCTGATTATTGATCGAAGAGGGGTCTCTATCATGTATGCATTATTCAAGAACCATAGGGTGACACACTTAAGGGATACCGACACCATTTGGAGCAAATACGTTTCAGATAAAGATTTAAGAAAGCGCTAGAATCATTTCGATGGAAACCGGAATTGTTTTGGGTGAAATTGCAGAAACTGGTTCTGCATGTGATATTGAAACGTTGGAGGGGATTTTATGTGAATGTTTGTTAATTAATGTAATTAAAAAAATTCTAAATAAAATAGTTTTATTTAATGAGAGCTTGCATTAAATTTGGTGGAAATTTAATGGAGGTGAGTGGAACTATGAGTGGGAGGCTAATTATGTGAGCGGGAGCTCCACCCACATGAATGTGGAAGTGGTGGGGGAACCTCTCTTGGCCACCAGCCATGGTGAGGGGCTGCCCCTCTCCCTATAAAAGGCCCCCCACTCCCTCCTCTCATCTTACACCTCCTCATGAAGGATCTCTCTCCCCCTCTAGAAATTATTCCCCATGGTCTCGGATTAGCGAGATACATGTTCCTGGTGGCTTTATCTAGAAAGGAGTTGTTGCTTCTGCTGCATCATTGGAATGAGAACGCGGAGGTTGTCGGGGTACTAGACGTGTGTGCGATCACGAATGCACCGCTGCTTTGCGGTGCTAGACTTGCTGGTGCTGGACCTGATGGATGTGCTGGTGCTGGACCTATGGACTCGCTAGACTTCATCATGATCTTGAGATTGGCAAGTGTACGACTACATCAACCATGAAATCAGTTTCGTTAACAAAGCTTTGTTGTTCTTCAAGGGTATGTTCTCTATGGATGTGTATCCACCCATTGCTTGTATCTAGTAGATAGATCCTAGCGTGTAATAGTTCCCATCATAGGATTTTTTTGTTTTCTATGTTGCGAACCCAACAGAATCGGCTTCAATTAGAGTGGGTGTTGTCTTGTCTTTTGAGTTTTGGAGGTTGATCCATTGGGGATTTGTTGTTAAGATCGATTCTACGTGTTTTCCTCACTATTTATCTCCACATGTGTGTTCTTAGATGTGTTACTCGTGTCTTCCTTTCCCCTCGAATCCCTTGAATCCATGAACATTGGGCCGCTCATTGAATGCATCAAGGTTTATCGTATCCATGGTCGATAGAGAGGGACCATCACACCTTCTATGCTGATGCCATCGCTGACTGCCTGGAGTTCATCAAGGGTAAATCGTCCCACCTGACCGCGAGGGATGATAAGATCAACAGTTTGAAAAAGTTTTAGTTTTGGCTGGTTTTCCTAATATAAGTCACCATACCTTGATGGATTTAATGGCGAGTTCCCGAATAAATGTTATCCATTTATCAGGAAGGATTTCTATGATATTTGTGATCAATTTCATCAGGGACATCTATGCCTAGACAACATTAGTAGCTACTTAACTTGTGTCAAAGAAAGAGGATGCCAGTATTGTTAATGATTATAGGCCCTTTTCTCTCCTCAATTGCACTCTCAAACTTTTGACTAAACTGCTAGCAACTAGTTGCATAAAATTGTTATGCAACTTATACATGAAAATCAACATGGGTTTATAAAATCAGGAATCATACAAGACTGTTTGGCATGGGCCTATGAGTATGTTCATTACTACTATAAAGCCAAGAAGGAAATTGTGATCTTAAAGTTAGATTTTTAGAAGGCCTTTTGAAAATGTTGATCATTGTTTTATTATATTAGTGCTACATAACAAGAGTTTTTGACCAAAGTGGTGTCACTTGAATTAACGAGTTTTGTGCTCTGCCACTTAATTTGTGTTTCAAGGATCCACCTTCAAATGTATAAGAGGGGTATGCCAAGGAGACCGACCATATCCTTTGTTGTTTGTCTTAACAGCTGATGTTTTATAGTCTATGGTTTATGAGGTTCTAGCATAAGGTAGATTTTTTGGGGCCTGGCAACCAGGGTGCCACGTCGCGACGGTTAGCGACCCCCAGCACCTCAAAGAGACGTGCCTTCGAGAGGCTACAATACCTCTGGAGACAAGCGCCACTAGGCGAACCCTCGCGAGGGGATACCCTCCCGAGGCGGACTCACCCCCGGAGGCACCACCGTAGGAACCAACTTCGGATGCCCTGGAGCACACTCTGGGGCTTATCGGTAACTTCACCAGGTGGCCAGCAGGTGGGGCAAGTCCCGACAAGGGGCATGGTCGCCCCATGCCCTCCGATTTTCCTCGGTAGAGGGAGGCCTGGTCCGCCCCTTTCCTATAGCATAAGGACATATGACCTCAGCATGGCAGGCGCACCCCTTTGCCGATTTGGTGCAAGAGAGACAGCAGGCAACGCTAGACTAGGATGAACAAGGAAAACAAAGGCCACTTTACCAGCGGATGGAGAAGCGTCGGGCGTCCAAGACTCGGTCCACTGAAAAGCATCCCCGTAGACTAGGACCAGGAGGAACGAAACTGTGGTGACCCTTCCCACCCATGGACCGGGGAAGAGGACCGACGTCGCCCTATATAAGGAGCCCTTCTCATACCTTGGAAGAAGTCGATCCTTCAGATCTAAAACCCTAGACTTTCACCCTCCATTGTACCCTTGAGAAGCACATGAGCAATACAACAAAGTAGGAGTAGGGGCTTTACCTCCTCACGAGGGTCCCAAACCTAGGTAAAAAAACCTGGTGTCACCTCTCTGTCGTGTGCTTGCTCCGCAATCGCCACTGTCGCTGAGTTCCTTTGGAATCATGTGTTCAGACTCCTCTCGAACCAAGGGATCATTGGACTGTAGTTCCTTCGCGGGAAAAATATCTGACATTTGGAACGCTAGGTATGGGTCTGAGGCGTGCTTTCAAGACCTCCATCAACCTCAACAACATGTCGGCCGGCAACGAGACCCGTGCTAAGAGAGACCTCCGCCGCGCGGCGAGTGATGGCTCTGAAATATAGCCATCTACGTCCACATTTAAACTGGATATTATTCATACTTTTGATGAAATATCTCTCTAAACCCTGCCACTAATGCCTAATATTCAGAGGGGTATGCAATCCTTTCTTTTTATATTTTTCCTGCGCAGATAATGTCATTTGAAGATGGAAATCACTACATCAAAGTCAAAGATACGAGATTTCCAACAACCAGAAGAAACCAGGAGCCGTGAAGCGGAGGCAGACGCTTTAACGACCAACTATACGACCGGAGAAAAATTCTGGCCGTATAGCTCATGTCGTATAGTTGGCGCCACCACCCTTACGTCAAACAGAACAACTTTCGTGAAGGGACCCCTATATAAAGAAGCCTCGGGCGACGAGAAAACTCTCTCTAGCCTCTCCCAAAAGTCTTTGCCCCAGATCACCAGCCGCCTCTAGATCTCAAAACCTTTCTCCATCTCCATAGCCATATTCTACCACTTGTAATAGTAGATCACTTCTTCGATTGGCGACATTGTAAGACTATTTCTATCAATCTTATGATTTTCATTACAATGTTTATGATTGTTGATCTTATTTCTATGTGTGAGTAATTCTCCTTGGGCTAAGGGCTTCAGCCTAGCCATGTAGCGTTTGTGTATGTTATTTATCATAGATGGGATCATGTATTAGTTTGTATCACATGATGATTATTGTATCCTCTCTTGCCTCAATCCAAGGACTTGTTAGGTACCCAAGACCTCGAGGGTTGATCCAGGTATAGGGAGTATGAGTAATCATTGATCAGCAGGTTGGGAACCCTAGTGATAGAAGGGGTAGTATGGATGTATGTGAGGGATTTACTTGGGATTAACAGTGACATCACTATGCATATCATTAGTTCTCTTTCTTCTATGGATGAGACCAGTAGGTTATTGATATAAGCGGTTGAAGAGGCAATAGCAACTATGGATGCACTACCCACTGATGTCTGCAAGAGCACAGATCGTTTGTAGATAGTTTCAAAGTTCAGATATCGATCCCACAGGGAGCCCAAAGGTAAATGTTTATGGGTGAAGTCTCTGAAACACCCAAAGTTGTCACAGGTCTTCGAGTGAATTGATTGCAAGTGTTGAAAATAGGAATGAGGTTTGGATTAAATGAGATATATTTAAATAGAACTAAAATGTAAACTTCAGAAATATATAAAGCATAAAATTAAATAATGGCTTGGTTGTTTGTTGTTTCCTACAGATGGCAAAAGAAGGCGCGGGGAGATTCAGTTCATGGTGATAGTGACTATGCCAGGTGGACGGATGATAAATGTAACAATTATAATCTTATAAATATATGTGTAGGTGAGCAACCCATAATTAGCCGGGACTCCTCTTGGTAGATTTCATCCCAACTTCAATAATCCTACTAGCATGTTACCAAAACCATGGCCAGAAACTAGACGATTAAGACCCTTCAAGTCACTAGCGATTAAGCTCCATGGATCGGACTAATGCAATAAGCACTGTGGTTCCTCGTTGTCTGGGCTTTCCTCGTTACCAAAACCATGGTTCCTTGGATTATCCTCGAGTCTACTAGCTTTCCATTGATATCCCCATTTCACCCGGGGGTCACCGGTCCACTAGCGAACAAGATCTTATGTATATAGAACAAATCATCATGTTGTCTGGGCCCTTAATTGGACAACAAGCATTAGGCATCCCACAGATAGTCAAGCACACATAATATAGTAATTAGAATCAATCACAAACTAATGGAAAATATATGAAGGCACATCACATCTCACCAATCCCCTACATCTCCCACGCCCAAGGGAATTACTCACTCATGAGAGAAGAATAGATCATCAATATAATTAAATAAAAGGAATTCGTCTTTGTATTTCTGTGGAGATCCACAATAAGGATAGAAAAATATCCAACACAAATCAAGATGGGAAGAAACAATCTCACACCCTGGTCTTGCAAAGTGGAGATCCCTCTCTCTCAAGTACAAGTAGTGGCTATGGGGGGTGTATTGGCTAGGAGGTCGAAGATCGTGGAGCGAGATGAAGAACGTCTTCCTCTTCTTATCCGGATCTCTTCTTTCTCCCTTCTGGATGGTATGGCGGCTATTGTGTTGTGTTTTCATCCTCGGTCCCTTCACGGAAGTTGTCCCTTTTGACAAGACAGAGGTGGCGGCAAGTATACGGTGGCAACTATACGGCCAGAAAAATATTCCCGCCGTATAGTTGCTCGCTAAAGCTTTTGTGATCTCCCCTCGCGTGCTTCCAAAGTGAGACTCGCTTGTTTTCTCCAAAATATTGTGTTTCTCTAGTTAAATCCTTCTGTTGACATTCAGAACCTGAAACACACATTAAAAACCAAGTTTTCTTTGCTACCGAAGTATTAGCATTAGGTAAAGCCAGAAAACTATCAAATCTGGGATAAAACCATCAATAAAAGCCATCAAAAATGTGTCGAATCTCACAGCTATCAACTCCCCCAAGCTTAGTTGCTCGCCCTCGAGTGACAAGGAAATAAGGAAAAATAGCGGAGATTCGAGACTGAAAAATAAAGGAACTCACAAGTTTGAATTGGTGTCAAATTCTTTTCTTCACAATCCCTGTAATATTAAATATGATCATTCAAGTATTCACAAGATTGCACTGAGTCCACTTCCTAACCACGTATATCTTGTTAGCAAATAAATCATATGCCCAAGAAAGTGTCGAAAGTTTAGATAGGAAAGTGAGACAAATTCTTTTATGCTGTGTTAGGATGTCTGAATTTGGGCTTGGAATCATCCGTTTGGAATTACCAGACCGAATTCCTTTGTTTGGAGAGGCCGTGGAAACCCACCCCGGAAACAGGAGGAGATTCCGAGCGCCAGCCCCGCATGAGCCCGCCCGGCCTCGAAACTTTCCGACCTGGGAGCCTCGGAAAAGCTCGGAATTTCTCCTCGTACCGCTTCGACGCAAGAGGCGACCAGGTGCGTGCCCTTCCTCCTCTCGACCCGCGACCAGGAGGCGGCCACCGGTGGCTCCGGTGAGTACCATCACGCTCCCCCTTCCCCGCTGTTCTTCCTCTCCTCGGTCCAGTCGCCCTCGTCTTCTCCCTCTCCCTATCACCCTATCTCTGTCCCTTCCAAGCCCAGGCCCTGCGCCCGCCCCCCAAACCCTAGAGTCCCAGAGTGGCGGCCAGCAGATGGGGAGCGACGGTGGCCGCCAGCGGCACGAGAAACGACTGTGGGATTGGGGACGGCGGCGCCTCCCTAGCCATCCCCGAGCTATCCTGTCCCTGGCCCGTCTATTCCCTAGCCAATCTGAGAATTTATTTGGTGCCTAATACTTGATCTGATTGAACTGCAGATTTCAGGAGAATTGGTAGGTCCTAAGTCCAATTGAAGGTAAACATTCTGTATTCCCTACTCCTAGTTTGTTGTTTGCATATGAATTTGTTATATTTGTAGAAGCATGGATGAACCAAAAGGAAAGAAAGGTACTAGGAATTATCTTACATGGACTCCTGAGATGGACACGACATTGCTAGTTGTCCTTGTTGAGCATCACAACAATGGTGACCATGCTCAAAATGGTTGGAAGCCACATGTGTATAGTGCTTGCATTAGGAATGTCAAGGAGAAATGTGAAGTTGACATCTCGAAGGAGAACATAGTTGGAAGAATTAAAACATTTGACAAGCATTATGAGATTATTTCCAAGATGCTTGCTCAGAGTGGCTTTGGATGGGATTGGGAAAAAACATGGTGATGGTTGATAGTGATGAAGTGTGGTCTCGATATGTGGAGGTAATTAACACTAAATTTTGTCGCTACTTATGCAACTTCACTATCATTTCTTATATTTCTATTTATTGTGCAGGCTAATAAAGATGCACACGGCTATAGGACCAAGGTAGTGAAGAATTGGGAGTCAATAGTCATTATATATTCAAAAGACCATGCGACTGGTGCCGGGGCTAGGACAGGAGCTGAGTGCGTTCAAGAACAAGACACACCGACAGCTGAAGAAACTCCTGAGGTGCCTCCGAAGAGGCAACGTATCGAGGATGCTATCTTATGCATGATGGGACAAATGAAGACATCTTTTGATGAGGCTTTGAAGACAACCGAGCCACTTCCTATGCCAAAGGTGAACCCTCCAACAGAAATCCTTGATGCACTCAAAAAAGTACAAAGTTTGGGTGATTCTGATATCATAACGACTTATACGAAGTTGACTGCCAATGAGCGCTCGTTCGAATCGTTCATGGCGCTCCCCGAGAACTTGAAGAATAATTATCTATTGGCCTTACCTTGATCGTTGCTAGGATGAGTGCATGTCGAGTTGAACTACTATGTTACGTACGCGGTCGATTATGAACTATCTAGTTGTGTTATGTGTGTGTTGTGTGTAAGAGACATAAATTATCCTTGTTAATATGAACTACTCTACTATGTACTCGGTTGATTATGAACTATCCACTTGTGTTATATGTGTGCTATTTGTTAGAGAGAAAATTATTACTCATGATGTGTATGCAAACTTGTAGTTTTTTAGAGAGAAAATTATGTGTATGCTATTTGTTAGAGAGAAAATACTATAGTCATACATATACGCAAGTTTACATTGTCAAAACTCAATAAAACTTTCAATTCCATGATTTGCACATCCAAACAGAATTTAGAATTGGGTGGTACTCTTTTATTCCAACAACAAATTCCGTACACATCCAAACACTGGAATTGAAAACGAAGGACATTTCCTTTCCAACTTGGAATTGAAATTTTTAGGCCAATTCATTTGCAATCTCACTTTCCTACATCCAAACACATCATTAGTGCCTCTCTTTATAGAGAGATGAAAACTTTTTATTCTTGTTTGTTTAACCATTAGGAGTACTCAAGTTGGCATCAAAGCATGTAATTTAAGAACAGCTCATCTATCCCATGTAAAAATTTCAAGACTATCAAAGCACCTCTTTTCTTTTCTTTTGCCTTTCAAAAACTTTAGCTCTTTCATAGAGAAATCATGCCACTATTTTTATCATGTTTAATTGGGGTTGTGTTGTGCACTCGTGACCATGCCAATAAATAATTGTTGAGCAATAATGGGCATGAGGAGACTAATTTTTTTACCTATCATAGCATTGCTTCTAAAGATGTTTACATAACTCAATAGCCGAAATCAAATGGTCTCCCACATTTAGATTGTTCGTTGGCCAACGGAGTTAATAGTTCCCCATGGAGCACGACAGAGTTGTAATGACACACGTAAAGCAATACCTTACGGTAATTATTAGAAAAAGTAGTGGCATAATTTCTACTACTTCTAAGAATCCATTTTATCAAACAATTTCAATCAAGCGTACTTATCAAGTCTATTTATATTAAGCTCAAATGTGATGGAGTAGTTCTAAAATTAAATTCTTTGGGCCAAACATTGACTCAAGTCATCTTCAGATGATTTTTCTTGTTGTAAAAATGTAGGAAGTATTTTTAACCAAGTTCTTTGCTCATTGTTTCAAAGCTAAAAAGGAGACACTAGAAAAGGAATAGAATTTATAGGATAACAAGCTAAGTGGGGAGCGATCTCAGTGCAAGCGAGTAAATAATTGTAGGGTCAATTTAAGGTTGCAGAAAGGATGATGAAAGGAATGTGATACCTCTTCTGACTTGCTTCATTCTTGTATTTGAGTCGAACCTCCTCTATGCTTCCCTATTGCCAAGTCACCTGAAATTAAGCAATCTACGAGAGAAACAAAGAAACGAAATTGCGAATAAAGTTACAACTAACTTTTTTATATTTTCGGTTTAGAAATGCAAAGCTGGAAATAAACATGAAAATTTGAAAAAATAAAATAAATCAAAATAAGAAATAAAAATATGAATGCAATGTTTGGAGGTTTTCAAACCTTCCCCAAGCTTAGGCGATTGCCAGGCTCAGTTGTTGCCGTCATTTGGCGGCTGGTGCGGATACTGCTGGTAGTAGTCGGGGAAGTGGGTCATGAAGTGACTGAAGTTGTGAGTCAAAGTATTCACATCTTCATTCACATCCTGAAGAGTGTGGTCGATCTACCTACCGCGCTGGTTGAGCTACTGGAACTCCTGATAGGGGACGTAGCTGTACCCCTATTGTGGCTGGTTGGGCCACGGGTCCCAAGCTCCTCCTTGCTGCTGCTACTGATGTCCCTCCCAAGCAGGGTTGTGTCCCTGCTCTTCCTCCTTCTCCTTATCATCCTGCTGCCCTTCATCTTCCTCTTCCTCGGGCTGGAGCTCGGCCAAGATCTCTGTCACTTGGTCCTTGGTGAGGATCCAAGTGTTCTTGTCCACAATTGAGAAAGCTTGGGGGCAGGGCAACTAAACCTGCTCACTCTGTGCATCATCAAGTTAACTGAATTTATATGCTCGGAGCCTCCGGTTAGCATGGTAAACACCAAGGAAGCCACAAACAGTCAAATATTTTACGTCCATGAGTTTGGAGCCATCAACAGGTTACATAACAGGTAGTACAATGTTCAATGCATATGCAAGGTGGGTTACCAATCCACCAATGTGAATATCACCTTTGGTCTTGTTTCTTTGGTGGCGGAAGTGCTGGATGAGTAGAGCTACAGGACTAGGGCTTTGCGGTGAAGTGGGGAAGAGAGCCTTGGTGATCATTGCCATGTCCGCACTGGCCATGGAGCCTGTGTCACATCTCCCTAGTAGTGTGTTGGCGAGGAACAAAGCATAGTAGCGAATGGTTGGGTTCTAGATGGTGGACATATTCTTCTGATAAAAGTGCCTACCACCATTAACAGAAATAACCTACCAAGTCGTTCCACTTATGATGCTATAGAGGTTAGTAACATTGGGCTCCCTAGTATGAGGGAAGCTGAAAGCATTGCAAAATTGTTCGAAACTTACATCATAGTGATGCCAGTTCATGGTGAAGCTTATCGTGCACAAATTACCTTTCTCCCCATGGTCGTCGTTGAAGGAGGCAAGGAACTCATGGGTAAGCTCGGTGTAGGTATCGTGGCTTGCGAAGCCAAGTACCGCCAACCCCGCCCTGCTGCACATGAGGTCGAAATCCTCCTTCAACCCGCCGCGGTGAGGAAGTTGTGGTTGGCCCATAGTGTGGGCAGCACCCTCCTCGACGAGACAATGCCCAATTTGGAGTTGCGTGGGGCTCGGGACCCCGAGCTCGAGCCCTCACCCCGTTGGCGCTTGCTCGAACGAAAAAGGTTACCGATTTTGTTCATCATGATGTACTGAAAAATTTCACCATAAAACCTTAGGCATATGGTTTCTATATGATATATGAATGATTCTACATGGAAAAATTCAATCCTAACATGAGAAATTAATAGGAAAAATAAAATAAGCTTGAGTTCATCCACTAGATCAATGTGAGAGTTTCAGCCATGGAAATCTGAAAACAAAGCATGGATAGGGAGAGAAACATACCGATCTATTGATTCCCCAACTCAAACGAACGAAATCCGCGAAGAATCAAGAGTTCTAGGTGGATTTTGAGAGGTTTGGAGAGAGAATATGAGAGAAATAATGAGGAGAGGAGGAACACCTAGCCGCCCTGGTGCGATTTTGTTGTCGCACCGAACTATACGGCCGGAACTATACGGGAGGGTGATGTTGCTCCGCCCGTATAGTTGCAGCGGCGCCGCCAACTAGGGTTTATTTATACAGGAAACAGCTATACAGACGCAATATACGGCTGGATCGCAATGATCCCGCCGTATAGTTGGTCGTTAAACTGTCTGCCTCTCGAGATAAATTTCTAAAACTAGCATCGATATCTATACGACTGGAACTATACGGCCGGAATTTTTATTCCCGCCGTATAGTTGGTTGTTAAACTCTCAGTACCTTTGGGATGAAATTCTATGAAGGCATCGATATCTATACGACCAGAACTATACGACCGGAATTTTTATTCCCACCGTATAGTTGGTCGTTAAACTCTCAGTACCTCTCGATAATTTTTGTACGAAGGCATCGATATCTATACGACCGGAGCTATACGGATGGAATTTTTATTCCCGTCGTATAGTTGGACTTTAAACTCTCTATGTCTTCGAAGAAAATTTGTTGATGACAAAGATATCTATACGACTGAAATTTTTATTCCCGCCATATAGTTGGTCGCTAAACCATCAGTAATCATCAAAAATTTCCTATTTCTTCGAGGGTACCTTCTTATCCCAAAACTTAGCGAAATACCTTGTTTTTAATATAAAATTGATAGTAAAAACTATCGACCAACATTAGCATATTAAAAGCAAAATTTTAGCTTTTGTAAATAGAAAACTCAAACTTTTATTCCTATTATTATTCTCTACTCATTCAATCGACGTTTCTACTACTTTTTGACAGCTGCATCTTCACGGGCACACTTCCGCAAGAATGTCTATGAAAAAGGGGTAGGAATGCGATGAACTTGTTATTTTCTAATCGATTCAATTGACAGGATGGGTTGACTCCCATTAAGCATTTATTAAGAATGGTTGAGTAACTCAACCTCTTCTCTCTTCTCGAATTCTTACCTTGGGTTGCCCCTTATCGAAGACACTTACCACATGAACTGTTTTGCCGGTGGAACATATCTTTCTCCTACTTCTAGCTTCTTTGGAAAATACCGAATGATTTCAGCATCATAAACATTGAAGATTATCTTTCCTTCAACACAATCTACTGATGCACCAATAGTACTGAGGAAAGGTCTTCCAAGTATTATAGATAATCTTTCATCATCTGGCATTTCAAGGATAATAAAATCAGTAGGAATAACATGCTCATCTATCCTAAGTAAGACATCCTCAATCATACCAACGGGTTGTTTAGTGGACTTGTTAGCCGTCTATAAAGTGATAGTAGTAAGAGAATACTCCCATAATCCTAACCTTTTATAGAGGGAGTATGGCATTACACTAAATCCTGCTATTAAATCACACAAGGCATTTGTGAATATTAGTTTTACCTATTGAGCATGAAATAGTTCATATTCCGGGATCTCCATACCTAGACAACAGCTTCCCATTAGCAGGATAGCTAGTTACCATGGCAACAGTTTCAGTTATTTCTTTCTTTCTACTAATAATATCATGAAGGAATTTACCATAAGTAGGAACTTTGATTGCATCCGCAAATGGGATTTCCATACGAAGGTCACTAAGTGCCTTTGTAAAAGAATTATAAATTACCTGATCCGGTGCTTTATTTTTTCGATCTGGGTAAGGAAGCTTTTTCTCACCTGACTTACTCTTGTGTTTTACCTTTTGTGGGGGTCCAGGCTCTTTTGTTGCTTTCTTTTGTTGTTGCTTATTGCTTTTCTCCTTTTCTATTACAACAACTTCGTCTTCCTTGCTTATTTCTTTATCTTCTCTTGGATCAACCATCTCTGCATCAGAGTCATAATGGTCATCTTGTGCATCATTTTGGTCCTCCTTGGTTTGCTCTTGCGTCTCAGTTTCATCTTGAGGATCCACCAACATATCATTTTCTTGGCTTGCTTCGAGCAAGGCTTTTTACTTCCACTCTTTTTCAGCTTCGTATTCCGATGGTCCTAAGGGTCCTGTAACAACTGCACCCCTTCTTGTGACAACATTAGTAGAGACGGGAATATCTTTATCTTCACGAAGAAATTTTTGATAACCAGATGCTATCTGCTCACACTAGGTTTCAATCATACTAAGATACTTGTGAAATAGTTTTATTTCTTGGCCAATGTCATCATAATTTTCTTTGAGTTCCGCCAAAATCTTTTTGTGTTTTTGGAAATGCTTATGCAAGTTATTATGAGATTTTACTTGTCGATGTTTTAATTCTTGAAAAACTTTTCTAGTTTCATCTTGTTTAGTTAAAACTTGTAACAAATCTACTTTGTTTTCCTTAACAAGTTCAGAACGTGTACCTTTTTCTTTCATAGTTTTGTGTACCTCAGGCATAAGATCAGGAGTTATCCGGAGTACCCTTTTTTCCGGCTTAGTGCCAAAATCAGGATTATATAAAGAATCATTCTTAGCCCTAGTAGACATTAATTCCAAACATTCTTTAATAGTTAAAGTATTTATTGATCCTCCTGCTGAGAAGTCAAGCAACTCTCTACATTGAGTATTGAGACCATGGTAAAATAAATGGCAAATTTTTAGTTCAGAATAGCCATGATTAGGAATACTATTGATCATTACAAATAATCTTTCCCAAGCTTGTGGGTAGTTTTCTCCCACATTCTGACTAAAGTTGCCTATGTTCTTTCTTAGTTCAGTTACCTTTTTAAAAGGAAGAAACATGTCTATGAATTTAGTAATGCAGTTTTCCCAATATTTAATGTAATGGCGAGGGAGAGAATACAACCAGTCTAGAGCTTTACCTTTAAGAGACCATCAAAATAATTTAAGACGAAAGAAGTCTCTGGGAAAACCTTTTGGTCCAAGCGACGTTATCACATTGTCAAACTCTGTAATATGTCTTCCTGGGTCTTCATCTTACCTTCCACTGAAAGCTTTCTCCCGCAAAATTATAATAATTCCACCATCAAATTGATATTCTCTAACTCCAGGATTTGGGAACTCTATTGGTTGTTTAAGAAATTCAGAACTTGAATCACTGTATTCCCTGAGAGTTTTCTCAGGTTTCATAGGGGCTGTCCTATAAATAGACATGATTTCCATAATATCACTCAGGTTTTCAACTTCAACTTTATTTGATCTTAAAAGTTTTTCCATAATTTCTTCGCGCCTCTGAGCAGGCATGCGCTCAATATAATCTGGTAGGTAGGTCCTACCAAAGCGTGTAGACCCTTTGTCTCCTAAGGAGAACATTTTGTAGTACCAACACCTGAAGTGTCAAAAGACAAACACTTAGCTATTAGCTCCTTGGCAACGGCTCCAGAAAATAGCTTGATGTCTGCAAGAGCACATATCGTTTGTAGCTAGTTTCGAAGTTCAGATATCGATCCCACAGGGAGCCCAAAGGTAAATGTTTATGGGTGAAGTCTCTGTCACACCCGAAGTTGTCACAGGTCTTCGAGTGAATTGACTGCAAGTGTTGAAAATAGGAATGGGGTTTTGATTAAATGAGATGTATTTAAATAGAACTAAAATGTAAACTTCAGAAATATATAAAGTTCAAAATTAAAGAACGGCTTGGTTGTTTGTTGTTTCCTGCAGATGGCGAAAGAAGGCGTGGGGAGATTCAGTTCACGGTGATAGTGACTGTGCCCGGTGGACAAATGATAAATGTAACAATTATAATCTTATAAATATATGTGTAGGTGAGCAACCCATAATTAGCTGGAACTCCTCTTGGTAGATTTCATCCCAACTTCAATAATCCTACTAGCATGTTACCAAAACCATGGTCAGACACTAGACGATGAAGACCCTTCAGGTTGCTTAGTGATTAAGCTCCTTGGATCGGACTAATGCAATAAGCACAGTGGTTCCTTGTTATCCTCGAGTCTACTAGCTTTCCATTGATATCCCCGTGTCACCCGGGGGTTGCCGGTCCACTACCGAACAAGATCTTATCTATGTTGAACAAAGAATCATGTTGTCTTGGCCCTTAATTGGACAACAAGCATTAGGCATCCCACAGATATTCAAGCACACATAATATAGTAATTAGAATCAATCACAAACTAATGGAAAATATATGAAGGCACATCACATCTCACCAATCCCCTACATCTCCCACGCCCAAGGGAATTACTCACTCATGAGAGAAGAACGGATCATCAATATAATTAAATAAAGGGAAGCCCCTACGGTATATATATTCCTTTATTTATGAATACAAGAAGGTCCCAAGTGTACAAATGAGCAGATTACATCAGGGAGGTAGAAAATGAAAATGAAGAAAGGGCAGCATAATTAAGTAAAAGTAGAGAGGATCCAATCCAAAAGGGGTTGCACCACCCTTGTCTTCACTTGATTCTTATGCAAAAAGAGATCACTCTGTAATCGAACCTTCCAATGATCAAATGACGGGTTTTGGTTTTTGAAAATATACTCATTCCGCTCCTTCCATACATTCCATGCAACACACGTAACAACCTAAAAGAAGAAAGGACCATCAAAATTTCTCTTGGCTGGAATGAACCGAGGAGAGATTGCAAGGGAGCAGTCCCATTGTATGTTAATAAAGCTCCAACAAGCAACAACAAATGGGCACTGAACAAAATGATCTCTTGTTTCAATACTCTTATTTGTGCATAGCACACACGAAGGGCCAGAGTCCATCTGCCAACTTTTTCTAGCCATCAAATCTTTGGTATTTAAACGATCCTTTAGAAGTAACCAAGCAAAAACACGAAGCTTTGGCTGCCAAGGATTGAACAAAAGCAGAGTCGTCCTCTTTTGCCCAAATGCAGTGCCTTCGCGATCGGTCAACAATCTTAATAATTCCTTTCTGAACTTTCATGGAACATAGAAAATGCATGGGTAAAGAAGATAACACAAAGCATACAAAAGTCAATCTACCACCATAGTCCAGAAACCTCGCACTTGCATTCAGCCTGCGTTCAATTTGATCTGTGATATGAGTGAGATCTTGAATTGTTGGCTTGGTAGTTCCAAGGGGGAGCCCCAAATAAGTGAATGGCAGCGATCCGACAACACAAACAAAGGTATTTGCCAGGAACTGAAGGTAGTGGTCATCAATATTAATGGGCATTAAGCAGGACTTAGAATAATTCACACGAAGCCTCGTAGCTACAACAAAGATTTGAAGAAGTTTTTTTAGCACCAAGAGTTGAGCTGGGAAAGCCTGAAGTATAAGAATTCCATGGAGATCCACAATAAGAATAGAAAAATATCCAACACAAATCAAGATGGGAAGAAACAATCTCAAACCCTAGTCTTGCAAACTGTAGATCCCTCTCTCTCCCTCAAGTACAAGTAGTGGCTATGGGGGGTGTATTGGCTAGGAGGTCGAAGATCGTGGAGTGAGATGAAGGACGTCTTCCTCTTCTTTTCTGGATCTCTTCTTTCTCCCTTCTGGATGGTACGGGGGCTGTTGTGTTGTGTTTTTGTCCTCAGTGCCTTCATGGAAGTTGTCCCTTTTGACAAGACAGAGGCGGCGACAACTATACAGCGGGAGCTATACGGCTGGAAAAATATTCCCGCCGTATAGTTGCTCGTTAAAGATTCTGTGAGGTCCCCTTGGGTGCTTCCAAAGTGAGACTCGCTTGTTTTCTCTAGAATATTGTGTTTCTCTAGTTAAATCCTTATGTTGACATTTAGAACCTGAAACACACATTAAAAACCAAGTTTTCTTTGCTACCGAAGTATTAGCATTAGGTAAAGCCAGAAAACTATCAAATCCAGGAGAAAACCATCAATAAAAGCCATCAAAAATGTATCGAATCTCACAGCTATCACCCACATATAATTTATCTTACTCTAACAAGTACATGCATACTTTATTTCTATCTTTTATTCCCATCAGATGTTTTGCACAACTATAGGTGAAACCGAATGCCCTAGGCCCTCTCTCTCCATCATCGACAACAACAAAAAGACGCAAACTATTGGTCCAGTAAAAACACAAAAGGAATTCTAAAACTCCCGAAGGTCCGTTAAAGTAACTTCACTACGCATTCACTTCCCAAGGATTCGATAACCTAGGTCTACTAGGGAAAAAGAAGTTATACTACATCTGTAATCCAGATCGAAGGTATCAACCCTTTTTCTGGCGCTGTTGGCGGGGAAGCAATAGCTACCTTGGTGAGGTTATTAGGAACCTTGCTAGGTTTAATTCTTGTTTTTAATTTTGTTAGTTTGCTTTTAGTCTTTATTTGATAAACCAAATAAATTAGTTAGCCTTTAAATTCTTGCTTTTACTATTATAATTCTCTGTTTAATAAAACCCAAAAACATAGGAAATATGGCTGAAAAGAAGCTTGGGGAGTTTGCTACTCCCAACAACAATTATTTGCGTACTCCTATTACTCAGCCAACAATTGCTGCTGATGACTATGAAATTAAGCCCCATTATTTAAGTTTGGTTCAACATAATCAATTTGGAGGCTCTGATGTTGAAGACGTAGGTATGCACTTGAATACTTTCACTGAAATATGTGATATGATGCATATAAAAGAAGTTGACCCCGATGCAATCAAATTGCGTCTATTTCCTTTCTCTCTTAGAGGAAGATCAAAAGAATGGTTGCTATCTTTGCCTAGAAATACTATTACATCATGGGTGGGATGTATTTCTTTATTTATGACTAAATTTTTCCCACCTGCAAAGACTATGCAACTCAGATCTAATATTACTGGCTTTAGACAGGAAGAGCGTGAGCCTAGCGCTTGCATGGGAGAGGATGAAAGAATGCATGAGAAACCGTCCTAGTCATGGGATGGAAGATTGGTTAATTCTCCATCTATTTTATAATGCTCTTAATCCTGTGTCTAAGTCTATGCTTCATACTGCAGCTGGAGGAACATTTATGGGTAAACATATTACCGAAGCAAAGCAGCTGCTAGACAATATGCAAGATAACCATGCCCAATGGCATGTGGATAGATCGAACACGAAGAAGGTGAACTCCATCTCACCACAAGAAAATGAAGAACTCAATGCTAAGTTGGATGACCTCATACTAGCCGTAAAAGGTAAGGAAACCCAGGTAAGAGCTACCTGTGAAACAAATATTGAAGAAATAGACTTCGTAGCTCATAATGATTATAACCCTGCTTGGAAGAAGAATTAAAAATCCTAATTTTCAGAAACATTATTCTAGTCCTGCAGGTAACTCTAATAATAATATGGGAACTAGTAATGGTAGCCTCCAAGAAACACTTAAGTCTTTTATAGACTCACAAAACAAACAAAACAATATTCTTGTTAAAATAACGGAGAACCATGATGCTATGCTTGGTAAATTATCTAACCAAGCTGTTAGTTTGAGAAATGATTTGAAGGCCCTCCAAGAAGGAACGAGGATCGCTGAGGCACAGCTAGGTAAGATAACCGAGAGTCAAACTCTCATTATAGCTAAATTTGCTGGTAAAGTTGAGCCAAATCCCTTTGAAGACCTCAAGATGATGAGAATCCAAAGGGAGGAACCTGAAGAACTTGATTATAGTAATGCTCCTTCACCAAGCTACACCGTTGAAGATCTCGTAAAAAGGATCAACGTCAAGATTCTGGTAAGTGAAGGTAGTGAGGAATCTATGTACCAGCACTTTGTTAATCAGGTAGCAATTAAGGTACGTGAGCTTGAGGAAGAATATAAGCCAATTGCTGAAAACTTACCTGTAAATCTAGATGACATATTTGAGCCTACTATTAAGATTAAAATTGGAACCAATGAGATGGCTACACTTTGTGATCTAGGTGCAAGCGTTTCAAAAAATCTGAAGAGTCTTTTTAACAAGTTAAATCTTGGCTCCTTTGAAATCACTGAGTTAAAATTGCATCTAGCAGATTCTACCTACAAACAAGCTGTAGGAATTAAGGAGAATACTTTAGTATACATTAAAGGTTGTCCTGCTCTTATCGATTTTGTTATTGTCAACATGCCTGAAGATGCTACTGCTCCTATTATATTAGACTGTCCTTTCTTAAAAACTATTAAGGCTTTGATTAATCTACATGAAGGGAACATGAAGCTTCAATTTCCTCCACGAGATCCATTTGTTATTCATTTCCCAGGAAGAAGAAAGCCAAGCATGAAGAAAAAGGAGGCCATCACTTTGAAGGCCAATTACTTTGGAGTGGGTGTTCCACTCATCTGGCCTAAGTGAGCAACATTGAGGTCAAGCTATTGACCATTAAAGAGCGCTTTATGGGAGGCAACCCATGTGAAATAAAGGTTTGAGTAAAGTTTTTAAGTTTTAGTTTTAGTTTATGTTCAATAAAGAGTGCTAGAAAACTCTAATTGAGGAGAAGAAGTTCGGTAGTACTAATAATCCTGCTTTATTCATGTTGTTATTGGTCGACAATATTTTCTTTCAATTTTCTGTTAGAAACAAGGTATATCACTAAGTTATAGGAAAAGAAATAATTTTTGAAGAAATAGAATTTTTTTGATGCATACAGAGAGTTTAACAACCAACTATACAGCGGGAATAAAAATTCCGACCGTATAGTTCCGGTCGTATAGATATTTTTGCCATTGACAATTTTTATTTCATATGTACTGAGAGTTTAATGACCAACTATACGGCGGGAATAAAAATTACGGCCGTATATCTCCAGTCGTATAGATATTGGTGACTCCATACAAATTATTTTCTAATGTATTGAGAGTTTAACGACCAACTATACGGCGGGAATAAAAATTCCGGCCGTATAGTTCTAGTCGTATAGATATCGATGCCTTTGTATATTTTATTTCCCACGGACAGACAATTTAACTACCAACTATACGGCGGGAACATATTGTTCCGGCCGTATAGTTTCAGGCGTATAGGTGCGCCGCCAGGAGGAAACCCTAAAATTTTGACAAAAGGCCAACTATACGGCGGGAACGCATTGTTCCGGCCATATAGTTGCGCCCGTATAGTTGCGTCCGACCATAAAAACGCACGGGAAGGTACCTTCAACTCCAAAACTTCAATCCTTTTTCTCTCTTCTACCTCCATACTCTCTCAAAGCCTCAAGAGATCTTCATCTCTACTCAATTTCGTTCGATTTCCTCGCACACAAATGATCTACGCTATGTTTCTCCTCCGATCCTCCAATTACTTTTGGCAAATTCATCTTTGATCTGTTGTCATTATCAACCTAGGGTGAGACCTACTATGCACTAATTGCCATGATTCTCTTGCCTAGATTATTATTTTGAGGAGATTCTTTAGTGTGCTATGATGAGGAATATGTTGTACTTACTGTTGTTGGATCAAAAAGTTTTATTTTTGTCTTTCTTCAATGTTTTAGATGATGAACACAAGGAGCCAAACTCGTGCTCATGCCACCGCTAGCGCTTCTTGGGCTGTCGCACAAGAACGCATGGGGATACGGTTCAGGGATGAGCCCCAACATGATCGCTTCAACAAGATCAAGAACCGCGAAGTGAAGGCCACCAAGTGGGCTTTCCCCATTATATTGAACCAACTCGATATTTCTGACGACTTCAATTTACTTTGCAATAGCGCTGGCCTGCAAAACTTTGTGTACAATGACGTGTCTACTTATCACCGCTTAACTATTGAATTCCTAAGTTCGTTGCAAAGCACCGTTAGACAATGGCAAGGAGAGGACACGATTTCTTTTCGACTTATGAACAACAACTACACTTTAACATTAGATGAATGGTGCGCATGCTTTAATTTTCCAAACAATGATGTTAATGTCTTACGCGCATCCTTTACTGCCTTAGACCCTTCCCCTGAATAGTATTACAATGGAATGAGTTTCACTACTAGAGTAAACAAGGGGAAGAATATTCAACATCCTGCAATTTGCTATTTGTTCTATGTTATTGCTAACACCTTGCAGGCACGAAATGAGTTCGTGAGACTCAATGAGGAGGACATCTTAGTCCTTGCAAAGGCTGCTTAAATCAACTGCGGCTTGTCACTCAACTTGGGAGCCATCCTTGTGTGCTACTTTGAGCACCAAGCCTCCCAAAGCCAAGGACCAATCACAGGTGGAGGTGTCATCACCGTGCTTGCCACTGCCCTAGGCATCGACCTACATGAGTTGCAACCCGTGCTAGGTGACCGATGTGTTGGTTTCTCCACTTTGAAAGCTTGTGGAATGCTCACTAGGAGAGGTGGTGTTTATTACCTGCATATTGCTAGAGCTGGGCGTCTCTACCCTGATCCTATGCCTAATGGTATTTTCTCTATCGAGGAAGGATGTTTTCTATATGACTTGCAGGTTGAGAAACACCAACCCGAGGAGGAGATTCTGGAGGAGGATGAGGACCAAGAGGAGGAGCAAGAAGTTCCTTATCAAGAGGAGCAGCCATTTCGCTACATACTGATACGTTGCTAATGTATCTATAATTTTTGATGTTCCATGCTTGTTTTATATCTACTTTCTTATGTTTTGTCCACACTTTGGAGTATTTTTATAAACTTTCTTGGACTAACCTATTAACAAGATGTCATAGTGCCAGTTGCATGTTTTCTGCTATTTTTGGTTCCAGGAAAGCCAGAAAATGAATATTCTCGGAATTGGATGGGACAAAAGCCAAAGTCAATATTTCACCGAGAGGGACACAGAGCAAGAAGACGAGATGGAGAGGGGCCAGAGGCCGGCCACACCACCTGTCCACGCGACCAGGCCTGGCCCATGCCAGGGGGTGGTACGGCCGCCTAGGGCACCCCCTCGACCTCCCCTTTCGCCTATAAGAAGCCTCCGATACAGAAACCCTAAGTACCCGATCAAAATTCCACGAAAGAGTATGTAGGCGCCGCCATCTCCATCCCTAGATTGGGAGGGATCTGAAGCTCTTCCCGGCACCCTGCTGGAGGGGATAATTCACCCTGAAGGCCTTCTTAATCACCATGCCTGCCTCCGGTGGGATGTGTGAGTAGTTCATCCCTGGACTACGGGTCCATGTAGTAGCTAGATGGTTGGTTCTTCTCCTTTGTGCTACCATGTCTAGATCTTGTGAGCTCCGTTCATGATCAAGATCATCTATTTGTAATCATACATGTTGTGTTTGTGGAGATCCGACGAATATTGAGATACTATTTCAGATTGATTATTGATTCTATCATGTCTTTGTTATTTGTGATCTTGCATGCTCTCTGTTGTTAGTAGCTATCTTGGCCGAGTAGATGCTAGCAACTCCAAGAGGGAGTATTTATGCTCGATAGTGGGTTCATGCCTCTAGTAATCTGGGGAAGTGACAGAAATCTCTAAGGTACTAGATGTGCTGTTGTTACTACGGAGAAAACAACAGTCCTTTGTTCATAGAACAATCATATGGCTTACTTTACACACAATGCTTAATGCAATTATCTGTTGCTTGCAACTTAATACTGGAGGGGGTTCGGATGATAACCTGAAGGTAGATTATTAGTCATAGATGCAGTTGGATTACTGTCTATGTATAATGTTGTAATGCCCAATCAAATCTCATAGAAGTCAAGATGATTAGTATATGCATGTATGCTTTCTCGATGTTTGTCAATTACCCCGCTGTAATTTGTTCACCCAACATGTCATCTATCTTAAGGAGAATCACCACTAGCGAACTATGGATCCCGGTCCTTGAAGGAGATATACCCTAGAGACAATTAATAAATAGGTTTTTATTTTCATATCTCAATTAGTTTATAATAGTTTCATATTGTGCTATAACTGTGCCAAGTAGAAACATTGGTACAGGTGTGGTATGAAACAACCAAGTCCCTAGTAGCCTCTATTCATACTAGTTCGTTGGTCACGGAGATGATATGGGTTTCAAGATCATGGGCATTTATGCCGACTGACAACAAGATCATATCATTGGAGAATAATGTGATTGGACATTCCTCGAAGGATTGGAACACGATCAAGTCATCTAGTTCACTATTGCAACATATTTGCCCAGGCTAATAATTTGATATCCTACTAATTCCTTAATTAGCTCATTCTCGATCCTAATGAATGAATCCACTAATCTTTTGGATAGATGAGTGCCTGCTCTCAAACCAACCAAGATAGCAGCAAGTTGAGCTATACCTAGACTCCTTCTCCTTAGACCGTGAGATGATATCAATCAAAGTCTCCCGAGAGTGCTTAGATAGCATCAAGCGCCACTTGGTAATACAGTGGTTATAAAGGTGTGTTCAGGTACTCGGAGGAACTGTAGAGGCAATATATGTCAAGAGCGGGATTTGTTCACCCACATGACGGGTAAAGATACATACGGACGGCTTGGTGAGATTGCATCTATAAATGTTGCAACATGTGACTAGGTCACGGGCATGTAATATCACGGTAACAAGAAAACAGAACTTGTTATGAACGAGATTGAACAAGGTATAAGATACCATTGATCGGATCTCGGACAAGTTGTATCGAGAAACAAAAGGAAGATGATACTACATTTAGACGGTTCAAACGACATTGTCATCAGGAATTCATAGGAGTCATATAAGGGTACGATGAGAGCGATCATTCGTAAGACGGAATCACAGTAGAGAGAAAGATAAAGCCGGAATCGTTCCGTGGAGAGATCCGAAGTTGTTCGGAGAAAGAATAAAGGAAAAGCCCTGAAAAGTGTTTTCGGATAAATGAGAATTTAAATATATATTTATTATATGTTAATTGTGAATTAATATATTATAAATAATATTTAGATTAAGATTTATAAAGGCAACTTTTATATTAGGCTAAATCCCGAAGGGAAATAGTCTAGAATAAAAGCTGCAGAAAAATAAAAAAGGAAAAAGAAAAAACAACAGCCCACGTGGGCGGCAGATAACTGCCGCCGCACAGGGCGGCTTACAGCTGGGCCGCGCTTGCACGTGGGCGGTAGATAAAGGGCACCGCACGGGGGCGGACAGTAGCCAGACGGCCGCCGGGCCGGCCGGCTCGACCCCGGCCCACTCGGGCGCGCGAGGGAGCCAGGCCGCCAGGCAGGCCGCGGCTACCACCGGCCCACCCGGTCGCCCCTCCCTGCTGCTCACCGCCTTGGGCCGCCAGGGCAGAGTCCCACCCGGGCCTCTTGCTGCCGCCACCTGCAGGCAGGCTTGGCCGCGTGGTGGGCTCGCTGGCCCACCCGCTGGGCTGAGCTGCTGCTTGGGCCGCTGCAGGCTGCTGTGCTGGGCCCTTGTGGCCTAGCCGGCTGGGGAGTTAATTTTGCCCCTTTTCCTTTAGTAATTAGTCCCACATGGGGCACCTAGAGGAGAGGACACGTCCCCCTCCGCCTATATAAAGGGGTGCCCATGGGAGGACTAAAATACACCAATATTTGGAGAAGTCCTTTGGTTGACTTGCTCCTTCTCTCTCTCCCTCTATACCTCATGACCATGGCCCCAAGTTTGGGCTGTGCGATCAAGGCACACCTGCAATACGCCGTTGCGCTGTAGGCATTCCTAGCCGGATATCAACTTCCACACTCCCGGCGGGATCGGGGAGCCAGAGGTCTCATTGTGCACCGGATGTGTACGAAGACACGAGGTGCAACACTGGGGCGCTAGAATGTCGTGAGCCGGAGTTGTTGCACGAGGAAGATGACGAAGATCAAGAAGGAGCAAGGGGTGACCTGCGAGGAGCTTCGCGACCTTGAGGTCGGCTACAAGTACGACTACTTCAACCATGTTCCCCGCGGAACGTTAACCGCGTACGGTCTACAAGGGTATTTACTCTATACGCTCCGGCCGTTACCGCATTACTACATAGATAGATCCCAGGCAAGTTTTGGGGTTACATCGTAGGGAATTTTTTGTTTTCTGCGCCGATCCCCAATAGTGGTATCAGAGCCGATCTATGCGTAGGAGTGTTGTACGGCCAGTACGCACAAGTTTTGTGCGGGCATTGATCCCTTAGTTATTACCCTCTAACGTGTACTTGTTTATATCGCGGTATTGTTTGATGAAGCGGCCCGGACCGACCTTACACGTATTCGTACGCGAGACTGGTTCCACGCTCAACATTCAGCTTGTACCGTATAAGTGGCTAGCGGGTGTCTGTCTCTCATTCGATAGTTGATATAGCATTTACAACGGAGGGCCTCGAAAGGGGTGTAATAGAGACAACTGGTGGATCCATGTTGTGGTTGGAAAGTTCGTAGTTTAGAAACGGTTCTAGTGCGAAAGCCCTAACAACCACGTAAAACTTGCAATAGATAAAGTAGAGGCGTCTAACTTTATTTTGCAGGGGGCATGTGATTATGATATGGCATTGGTCGATATGAAGGTAAAGTAGTTTACTTTTCTGTTACTAAGTAGTATAGTAATAGTCATTGTTCCGATGGACGACCTGGTGGAGGAGTCGTGGACTTGGCGTCAAACCAATGGCAAGATGGAGATCATGCCGGAGCGCTCGATGGAGATCAAGACGCAAGAAAGACCATATCATATCACATTATACATATGATGTTGATACCAGTTTTTACATCTTATTGTGTGCTAGTACTTAGATACTCAACGGTAGCAAATAAGATGATCCCTATTTAATTCCAATGTCCCGTGTTCCCCTTGTGTGTGCACCACCAAGAAAGTTCTTCGGTATGAGGCGATCCAGGGTTACAGGCCTGGGTGTCAGACATATCTACGTTCACATATAGTGGGTGTAAGCCATGTTGCACATAGAATACACACAAGTTAGATTTGGCGAGCCTAGCACGCTAGAGAAGCGTGGCCTCGGAACACAAGAGATCGAAAGATCGAGCGTGAGTCACATGGATGATGTGATTGACATTAGTGAATGTCTACCTTTGATAATGCACTGATGGCCGTGATGATTGGGGGAGGTGCATAGGATAGGGATCATGCAATCACTAAAATCGTCCAGGGGATGACCGTTTTAGTGGAGACCAATTATAAATTGATCTCTTATTATAAACTTAGTCTATATGTCTGTTTGCAAATATCTTAGTAGATCATGGCCTATCCCATTGAGGTCCTTTGCGACCATGGGAATATATTGCTTAATATGGAACTTAGCAAAAGGGTCCAACTTCATAGATTAATACCCACGCCTGAGGGATATCCTCGTAAAGGGTGACCTTCTCTTCTTGATACAATAACCGTTAGGAGATAATTCGATGACTCCGGAATAGTATGTGTTTTCTCCATAATCATCCAATAAGCCATTCTCCATTCGATGAAGAGTTGGGCTACATTTTGTGTTCTATAGAATAAGGCACATAGAGTATGAGCCGTTGGATGGATTTTCCTCCATCAAGGATGAAAAGAGACTGTTTGGAAAAACACTTAGTGATCTTGCATTAGAGTTAAGAACTCTTAGAAGGGCTTGATTGCAAATGGAGGTCATGGATAAAAAGGTATATATAAGATATACAAATTATAAATGTGGTTCTTGCAAAACTCGTTGCAATTTGCAAAGTATTTGATACTTGTCCCGTTTTGTGAAAATAGGATGACCTGCTTGAGAATTGCTGGATATGAGGCAAAGTGACTTGATGGCGGCAAGCAAAACAGTTGATGGCCGACATCACCTCTTCCCTCAAAGTTTATCATTTGGATTAGTGGACCTGAATGTAAATTTGTAATCCTTGTATGTGTGTCTTGCTTTTGCGAGACGATTATTCATATGAACAAGTTACAAACCAGTTTGTACTATTCTTATGAACAATACCTTATGGTCACATTACGATTACAAACAAGTTATTCTAATCACTATGTTAATGATAATAGTTTAAACATTTATAAAGGATTAGAATGCTAAAAGATATCCAAAGGTTAATAATGAAATGACACTACAGTTTCATTTCGGTTATTGCGGGTTCTTTATGAAAGATCAGGGTCCTAGATGCTTAATCTAGAGACTTTGCAAAACCATGCCTCTTGGGCAGAATGACTGAAACTCCGCATTCTGGTAAAACGGTGATATGCGAAGAAATGTTGAATCTTATACATAGTGATGTATCACATTTTCAACAAGTAGTGGAAATCATTTATTGTGGACTTAAGTGAATAAGCGTATTTACTTAATGAAACATGAAGTTTGAAATGATTTGAATTGTTCAAATGAGTTCGTAACTAAATAGGATATTGAATTAACAAGTCTCTTTGATTTGATCAACACGACTAAAATATTCAAGTTAAGTTTAGCATAAAAGGAACTTGTGAAAGATGTTTCATAATTTATGATAATTGGACGAATTCAAACTATGTTGAAATGTCTAAACATCATAATCAATATGTATTAGATACATATGGTGTAATATTATCTCTTATCGGGGTTGTAGTTGTCGTTTAGAGTTAAAGATCGAAATAAGCAAACACTCATTTGAAATACAAAGGAACATCTAAAGATTCGTGGAAACAACACCATAAGTGTTATGGCACGTTCGAGTTTCTAGAGATTTTGATAAGTCGAAATCATGGTGAATAAACAAGTCTTTGTAGAGCATTCTTAGGAAACTATGAATGCATCTTCCACAAATGGGCAAACATGTTGTTGTCCAAAGTTGATGTGTCTTGATGAAGATACAGTTGGAAGAAAGTAAAAGATCAAAACAAGGTATTTGACCTTACCTCTGGATTATAGAGTGGCGCAGCGGAATTTGTTTCATGAAACCAAACTCTACAAGTAGAGGAGAAACTGTTGATAATGATCATAAAGTTTCAGAGAATCGTTTTACTAAAGAAAGTAGGATTCAACTATATATTCTACAAGTTTGTGGAATTATATTATTGATTCACTTGTAATGTTTTGAACAAGACATACCTACGAAATACAAAGAAGCGTGATGGACCTGAGTACGAGAAATGAATGGTCATTGAAATCTCGTTAGTGGAATTCTCGATTTGATGATGATCAAGGAATTTTGGAATGTCAAAGATTATCGAGAGGACCTAGATTTGAGTGGGAGCAAATCAGCTTGGCTAATTCATAATATGTAGCTGACATATTTTGAGTGGGAGCTAAGTGAAATCCCTGGATCTCAAACATGAATGTCATATTTGAGTGGGAGCGTGAAATCATTCTAGGATATGTGAACGACATATGTGATTAATGTGATTGGTGTTAATAGTATTTAAGTTAGGATGAAGTTGAAGTTATTAAACAAAAGATCTATCAAGATAGATTGGTAAGTTTAATAAACACTAAATGTCGAATGCTTCCTGGACTTGATTCTGAAAGATGTTTAGAATGTCCTAAGCAAGATTCTGAAGTAGTTCAGAATAGAACAAGGTAAGAAAGAAGTTCTTACTATATGAAGCATTGAGTATTGAAACTATGGTTGAAAGAAAGAGATGCGTTGCATCTCCTATGCCCCAGTCATAAGTTCTTCCACATAACCATGTTGTATACTCGACATAATGTGACCCAAGTTTCTGGTTGGGAGGACTAGCTCTTAACTGTAAGAACATGTTTTTAAGTGATTCCTGAGTTGATCACTGAACCAGAATTAAGTTTGCACTTAAGTGGCAAGATGCAATGTAAGTGGCATAGATGTATTTCATGCACTAGGATCTACATAGATATAGAAGTATAAAGGCTACATCTGATGTGCTGTATAATGTTATGGCGGGGCTAGTTCGCTTTTAACGTAGAATGATGTGTCCTAGGGCCCAGTGCCCATGAGAAAGCCCTCGAGGTTGATCTAACGTCACTGTAAGCTCCTGGAATCTGGCCTCGTTCTGCTGCCATGACTATAGTATATACACAAAGGATAGCAAAGTGTGTTTCGAAGTTTAGATGACAACAGTGAAAAACGACCGTCATCATAAACACTAGAAACAAAAGACTCACTTTGTTGCCAAACAAATACTTCGACCCATTATAAGATAATGGTGTGAATGTCAAAGTTAGAAAGACATTAACGATTTGCAAAAGACATAATGATCTGGTATAACAGAACATGGACATGGCGTTTTCCATGAGCATGCATGATCTGTAAACGCATATGGTATATGGTTTATATGAGTAAAATGCGAGCTGGTTTATTTGTACTCTAGTGCAAGTGGGAGACTGAAGGAGATATGCTCTAGAGGCAAATAATAAATAGGTTTTTATTTTCATATCTCAATTAGTTTATAATAGTTTCATATTGTGCTATAACTATGCCAAGTAGAAACATTGGTACAGGTGTGGTATGAAACAACCAAGTCCGTAGTAGTCTCTATTCATACTAGTTCGTTGGTCACGAAGATGATCTGGGTTTCAAGATCATGGGCATTTATGCCGACTGACAACAAGATCATATCATTGGAGAATGATGTGATTGGACATTCCTCGAAGGATTGCAACACGATCAAGTCATCTAGTTCATTGTTGCAACAACTATACCTAGACTCCTTCTCCTTAGACTGTGAGATCATATCAATCACAGTCTCCCGAGAGTGCTTAGATAGCATCAAGCGCCACTTGGTAATACAGTGGTTATAAAGGTGTGTTCAGGTACTCGGAGGAACTGTAGAGGCAATATATGTCAAGAGCGGGATTTGTTCACCCACATGACGGGTAAAGATACATACGGCCGGCTTGGTGAGATTACATCTATAAATGTTGGAACATGTGACTAGGTCACGGGGATGTAATATCACGGTAACAAGAAAACAGAAGTTGTGAACGAGATTGAACAAGGTATAAGATACCATTGATCGGATCTCGGAAAAGTTGTATCGAGAAACAAAAGGAAGAGGATACTACATTTAAACGGTTCAAACGACATTGTCATCAGGAATGCATAGGAGTCACATAGATATCCCTGGTCCCTCTGTTGATCATTGATAAAGATCATGTCTAGAGCATTCCCGAGCCATGAGAGGATACACTTAAGGGTATGATGAGAGCGATCATTCGTGAGACGGAATCACAGTAGAGAGAAAGAGAAAGCCGGAATCAGTCCGCGGAGAGATCTGAAGTTGTTCGGAGAAAGAATAAAGGAAAAGCCCCGAAAAGTGTTTTCGGATAAATGAGAAATTTAAATATATATTTATTATATGTTAATTGTGAATTAATATATTATAAATAATATTTAGATTAAGATTTATAAAGGCAACTTTTATATTAGGCTAAATCCCGAAGGGAAATAGCCTAGAATAAAAGCTACAGAAAAATAAAAAAGGAAAAAGAAAAAACAGCAGCCCACGTGGGCGGCAGATAACTGCCGCCACACAGGGCGGCATACAGCTGGTCCGCGCTCGCACGTGGGCAGTAGATAAAGGGCACTGCACGGGGGCAGACAGTAGCCAGACGGCCGCCGGGCCGGCCGGCTCGACCCCGGCCCACTCGGGCGCGCGGGGGAGCCAGGCCGCCAGGCAGGCCGCGGCTACCGCCGGCCCACCCGGTCGCCCCTCCCTGCTGCTCACCGCCTTGGGACGGTAGGGCAGAGGCCCACCCGGGCCACTTGCTGCCACCGCCTGCAGCCATGCTTGGCCGCGTGGTGGGCTCGCCGGCCCACCTGCTGGGCTGAGCTTCTGCTTGGGCCGCTGCAGGCTGCTGTGCTGGGCCCTTGTGGCCTAGCCGGCTAGGGAGTTAATTTTGCCCCTTTTCCTTTAGTAATTAGTCCCACATGGGGCACCTAGAGGAGAGGACACATCCCCGTCCGCCTATATAAAGGGGTGCCCATGGGAGGACTAAAATACACCAATATTTGGAGAAGTCCTTTGGTTGACTTGCTCCTTCTCTCTCTCCCTCTATACCTCATGACCATGGCCCCAAGTTTGGACTGTGCGATCAAGGCACACCTGAAATACGTCATTGCGCTGCAGGGATTCCTAGCCGGATATCAACTTCTGCACTCCCGACGGGATCGGGGAGCCGGAGGTCTCATCGTGCACCGGATGTGTACGAAGACAAGAGGCGCAACACTTGGGGCGCTAGAATGTCGTGAGCCGGAGCTGTTGCACGATGAAGATGACGAAGATCAAGAATGAGCAAGGGGTGACTTGCGAGGAGCTTCGCGACCTTGAGGTCGGCTACAAGTACGACTACTTCAACCACGTTCCCCGCGGAACGTTAACCGCGTACGGTCTACAAGGGTATGTACTCTATACGCTCCGGCCAATACCGCATTACTACATAGATAGATCCCAGGCAAGTTTTGGGGTTACATCGTAGGGAATTTTTTGTTTTCTGCGCCGATCCCCAACAGTCCTTTCTTTTACCATCAATCTACAATCTAGTATTTACTATTTTCTGTTTACTTTCTGCAAAGCTATTACTATCTTCCACACAATACGTTTAATCCTTTGTTTTCAGCAAAACTGGTGAGATTGACAACCTCACTAAGTTGGGGGCAAAGTTCTATGATTGTGTTGTGCAGGATTCCAAGTTGGAAACAACACCTTGGAGGTGTTTCCTTGCTCCTACTGCTTCAATAACCTTGGTTTCATAACTGAGGGAAAAATTGTTGCGATACTCATCATACCTTCCTCTTGAGTAAGTAAGACTTTTTCTAGCGTCGTTGTCGGGACTAAAGAAGAAGAAGCTCCCCACGTCAACCACGTGCCATCAAGACTTTTTCTGGCGCCGTTGCTGGGGAGTCAAGGACATCTTCACAAGGGGAGTCCCTAATAACCAATATCTTTACTTTGTTTTATTTGTTTTTCTTAGTTTATTTTTGCTTTGTTTGCTTGTTTCTTTATCAAAAACACAAAAAAATTAGTTGTACTAGTTTGCTTTCTATATTAAAAACAACAAAAAATGACTACTCTTGAAAATACTAAGTTGTGTGACTTCACTAGCACCAACAACAATGATTTCATGTGCACACCTATTGCTCCACCTATTCCTGAAGCTACTTCCTTTGAAATTAAACTTGCTTTACTCAATCTTGTTATGAGAGAACAATTTTTTGGAATTGGTACTGAAGATGCTGCTGCTCATCTTAATAACTTTGTTGAACTTTGTGAGATGCAAAAACATAGGGATATAGATGGGGATATTATTAAGCTTAAATTGTTTCCTTTATCTTTGAGAGGAAAAGCTAAAGAATGGTTGCAATCCCTAACTATAAATAGTATTGATTCTTGGACTAAATGCAAAAATGCTTTCATTGGAAAATACTATCCTCCTGCTAAGATTATATCTATGAGAAGTGAAATAATGAAATTTAAACAATCTGATAATGAACATGTTGCTCAAGCTTGGGAAATAATGAAATCTTTGGTAAAGAATTGTCCCACTCATGGACTGACTGCTTGGATGATTATCCAAACGTTTTATCCAGGACTGAATTATTCTTCAAGAAATCTGCTGGATTCTGCTGCTGGAGGTACCTTTATGACCATTACTTTGGGTGTTGCAACAAAGCTTCTGGATAATATGATGGTGAACTATTCTGAATGGCACACTGAGAGATCTCCACAAGGCAAGAAGGTAAATTCTGTTGAAGAAACCTCCTCCTTGAGTGATAAAATTGGTGTTATTATGTCTATGCTTGTTAATGGGAAAGCTCATATTGATCCAAACGATGTTCCCTTAGCTTCTTTGGTTGCTCAAGAAGAGCAAATTGACGTGAACTTTATAAGAAATAATAATTTTAGCAACAATGCCTAGAGGAATAATTTTGGTAATAATAACTATAGGCCATATCGTCCCAATAATGGTAACACTTATGGAAATTCCTACAACAATAATAAGAGTGCACCCTCTGAACTGGAAGTTATGCTTAAAGATTTTATTAGTAAACAAAATGCTTTCAATAAACTATTGAGGAAAACTCTCTAATGCTGAAAGAAATATAGCATCATTGTCTGAAGCACAATCTTCTTTGAATAAAATGGTTGTTAAACCTAAAACTATTGAAAATCCCTTTACTGCTACTAATTCCATACAAGTTAGAATTGATGAAAATGTTAGACTATTAGCTGAATTGCATGCTAAGTGGAAAAGAGAAGATGAAATTGCTAGAAATATTAGTATTTCTACTATCACTACCACTAATGTTGAAGCTAGTAAACCCAATGGAACCTTTTCTAATAAAAATACTGAAATTCTTTGAAACATGGGAAACAATACCTCTACTACTTTAGATGATAATTATGATTTTTATCTTTATGGTTTCAATATCTCTGAAGTAATTATGTTCCGACAAAAGCTTGCTAAAAGTTCTAATTCTAGTGCTATGAATATGGCCTTTACAAAACACATTACTGATGCTCTCATAAAAATTAAAGAAGAAAAGATGAAACATAAAGCTTCTATTCCTATGAAATTAGAAGATGGTTGGGAACCCATCATTAATATGAAAGTGAATGATTTTGATCTCAAAGCTTTATGTGATCTTGATAGTAGTGTTTCTATTATGCCTAGAAAGATTTATGAAATGCTTGATTTGCCACCATTGGAAAATTGTTATTTAAATGTCCAACTTGATGATAATGCTAAAAAGAAACTCATGGGGAGTATTAATGATGTTCTTACTGTGGTTAACAATGCCTATATCCCCATTGATTTCTATGTTTTGGATGTTGAATATAATGCTTCTTGTCCTATTATTTTGGAAAGACCTTTTCTTAGAACTATTGGTGCCATTATTGATATGAAAGAAGGCACCATTAAATATAAAATCCCACTCAAGAAAGGTATAGAACACTTCCCTAAGAAGAGAGAGAAGATTCCTATTGACTCTCCTATTAATTTTTTTTTGCTCTTAACGTTTCTTCATTTGAGAATACTTGATGCTTTTCTTGCTTCTTATGCCTAACTTAAAGGCGTTAAAGAAAAGTACTTATTGGGAGATAACCCAAAAGTTTTAGTTGAGTCTTGGAAGTTATTGCTTCAGTAATAACCTCTCCTTATTCTTTTTATTTTCTTTTTGTGCCAAGAGTAACCTCTAATGAGAGAGAAGTAAGACTTGGGAAAGTTGCTGTCCTGAAACAGATTTTTGTGCTTTGCTGTAAAAATTCGTGTAAAATCTCTGTACGTCGGTTTGAGCTGTAATTTTTTGTGCTTCTGCCCCAGGTTGTTATCCAACTTTCGTTAGTTCAACACTTTTCGATTTGAGCAACATAAGATCTTCGAACAAATTAGTTTTTACCTGCTTGTCTGTTTTGACAGATTTCTGCCATTATTTGCATTTGCTTCTTGTTGATTTCTTTTTGGGTTCTTTTTGGGGAATTGAGCTTTTTGAGGGAAGTGCTACAGTAGCTTGTGTTTTAATGGAAGTTTTACTTATGTTGTAACTGAAGCAAAAGACTTATTATCTTGAGTACACTAATGTTGCTAATGAAGATTATGTGAAGTTTTGTATGAAGGAAAAATTTCAGGTGTAGGGAAAGAATGATGTAATGAGATGAAGAATGGACTAAAGCTCAAGGTTGGGGATGCCACCCCGTGTCACCCCCAAAAATATCCAAGAAGTACAAGTTTCAAAGCTTAGGGGTGCCTAAGGCATCCCCTTCTTCATCAATAAAAATCTCAGGTTTCTTCCAAACACTTCATTTTTATTGTTTCATGCATAGTTGTGTTGTTCTTGGAGCGTCTTCGTTTTCGTTTTTAGTTTTTGTTTGCTTGGTTTGCTTAGTTTTCTTTAATAAATTGGTTGGACCCCCTCATTCATGCATTAGTTTTCAAATAAGATTGGTTTGAATTGGAAAAGAGTAGGAAAAGTTCATGCTTAAGTGGTAAAAAAAGAGCTTGCTTTTGACTGTGGCCTATGATTTGTCATGCCATGCTTGATATTATTTTGGCTTTATGCTTAGTGATTTTTGCTGTAGCATGGCATGTTATAAACAATTGAGATTGCTTAATGTGCCTTGAAAGAATCATGTGTTGTTTTAGCATATTAAAGCATAGTATTGTGGTATCTCCTTTGATGCTTTATTTGGGTTGACTTGGCGCATGCTCACACCATGTTAAGACTATACCAAATCACCATAGCCTCTATGATCCTTTAGTTTTCGACTTGTAATATCAGCTTATGCTTTAATTAATGATGTTTTGTCGCTTTGCATGATTATGGCCATTATTGCTCTCTTAGTTGGTCGCTCCCAATCTTTTGCTAGCCTCCATAACCAAGTATGAGTTCCACTCATGCATCCAACTCCAAATAAAACCAAGTTATTCAAAAGAGTCCACCATACCTACCTATTAGCATTTGCTATTCCAAGTATATTCATGTTTTTATCTACCTTCTGAATTAAACTTGTTATGAGAAAACTAGTGATTAAAGATCTCACGAACTTGATGGCACACTTTACTTTTCTTGCCCCTAATAAACTTGAACCATTGTGTCATCTATGTTGTATATGCTTGCACTTATACTTGGGAAATTAGCAGAACCATGCTGTCACGGGGAACACTTTCAACATTGCACTTGTACATTGTACCCACTTGATATCATGCTCTTTTTTCTATGGATGTTGTCGGTGTGAAATGAAAGGGGATCTTGTAAGTCCATGGAGTTATGTATGTGTGTTAGAGAAACGCCTGGTCCGCTGGTCTAATCCATGCCTAATCATGGTGGAAACCTGTAGCGTAACCATAATGAGCAATCTACAAAGCATTCTTCTTATAAAAAAGAGATAGAGATTGAGAAAAAGAGAAAAAGAGAAAAAAAGAGATGAGAAAAAAGTAAAGAGAGAAAAAAGCACCATTTTCCCATGGTAAATAAGAAGATTGCTGAGATGCTTATTGTCTGCTTGCCTTGTCATTTTGATATGGGGATTCTTCTGTATCATCGGGCAAGGGGTACTGATACGTTGCTAACGTATCCATAATTTTTGATGTTCCATGCTTGGTTTTATCTACTTTCTTATGTTTTGCCACACTTTGTAGTACTTTTTATACACTTTCTTGGACTAACCTATTAACAAGATGCCAAAGTGCCAGTTGCCTGTTTTCTGCTGTTTTTGGTTCCAGGAAACTCAGAAAATGAATATTCTCGGAATTGGACAGGACAAAAGCCAAAGTCAGTTTTTCACCGAGGGGGACACGGAGTCAGAATACGAGACGGAGAGGGGTCAGAGGGTCGCCACATCACCTGGCCGTGCGGCGAGGCCTGGCCCGTGCCAGGGGGTGGTGTGGCCGCCTAGGGCACCCCCTCGGCCTCCCCTTTCACCTATAAGATTCCTCCGATATAGAAACCCTAAGTACCCGATCAAAATTCCACGAAAGAGTCTGTAGCCGCCGTCATATCCATCCCTAGATCGGGAGGGATCTGAAGCTCTTCCCGGCACCCTTCCGGAGGGGAGAATTCACCCTGGAGGCCTTGTTCATCACCATGCAAGCCTCCGGTGTGATGCGTGAGTAGTTCATCCTTGGACTACGGGTCCATGTAGTAGCTAGATGGTTGGTTCTTCTCCTTTGTGCTACCATGTTTAGATCTTGTGAGCTCCGTTCATGATCAAGATCATCTATTTGTAATTCTACATGTTGTGTTTACGGGGATCCGATGGATATTGAGATGCTATTTCAGATTGATTATTGATTCTATCATGTCTTTGTTATTTGTGATCTTACATGCTTTTCGTTGTTAGTAGCTATCTTGGCCAAGTAGATGCTAGCAACTCCAAGAGTTAGTATTTATGCTCGATAGAGGGTTCATGCCTCTAGTAATCTGGGGAAGTGACAGAAAAATATAAGGTACTAGATGTGCTGTTGCTACTAGGGAGAAAACAGCAATCCTTTGTTCATAGAACAATCGTATTATTTACTTTACACGCAATGCGTAATGCAATTATCTGTTGCTTGCAACTTAATACTGGAGGGGGTTCGGATGATAACCTGAAGGTGGATTATTAGTCATAGATGTAGTTGGATTACGGTCTATGTATAATGTTGTAATGCCCAATCAAATCTCAAGGGAGTCAAGCTGATTAGTATATGCATGCATGCTTTATCGATGTTTGGCAATTGCCCCGCTGTAATTTGTTCACCCAACATGTCATCTATCTTAAGGAGAACCACCACTAGTGAACTATGGACCCCGGTCCTTTCTTTTATCATCAATCTACAACTATTTACTATTTTCTGTTTACTTTTTGCAAGCAATTACTTTTTCCACACAATACGTTTAATCCTTTGTTTTCAGCAAAACCGGTGAGATTGACAACCTCACTGTAAGTTGGGGGCAAAGTTCTGCGGTTGTGTTGTGCAGGATTCCAAGTTGGAAACAACACCTTGGAGGTGTTTCCTTGCTTGCTACTGGTTCGATAACCTTGGTTTCATAACTGAGGGAAACTTACTTCTGTTCTCATCATACCTTCCTCTTGGGGTTCCCCAACGAGCTCGACATCAACCACGAGCCAGCAACTATTTTTCTAGTGCCGTGGCTGGGATTCAAGGACATCTTCACAAGGGGAGTCCCTCATAACCAATCTCTTTACTTTGTTGTTTTTGTTTTGCTTAGTTTATTTTTGCTTTGTTTGCTTGTTTCTCTATCAAAAACACAAAAAATAGTTTTACTAGTTTGATTTCTTTATTAAAAACATAAAAAATTAAGTCTTTCTATAGTTGTTACCTCTTCCTTAGCTCACCATGTTGATCCCTAAATTCACTCTGAAATACCTTTCAATAGGTAGTGACTCTATAATTGGAAAAGATAATATTGAAGAATTCTTTAATCATGTTAGTAATATTGAGGATATTGAGGATAGACCCCTTGCAGAACTTGCTCCAACTTATGAAATTTCTGCAGTTTCTTTAGTTCACATGTTGGAAGCTAGGTTTGTTAACCTTAACCCCTTAATGCAAGTAATGTTTCTTAAACTTAAGGAAATTGAGGACCCTGAAAAGAGAGATTTTATTCTAGAAACTTTGCTTAAGGAATTCTATGATGTTGCTAAGGAAGCTAGAAAAGTCTTTGAACGTTTTAATATGCTAGGCTCATGTGTAAATGTTATTGGTACACGAGAAAATATGAACAAAACCGAACCTAATGGGGAGGAAATTAAGATACCAATACCTTTCAAACTTGTAGCAATGCATGAAGCCATAGAAAAGAATCTTGATTGGATTGTTCCTGAAAACCCGTTTGATGAAAGTAGTGAACCCAAAAGCATCGAGAAAGGATCCTCTAGAACTTATTTGGATGAGATACCTTGCCTTGTAGAAGATATTTCTGGTATCAATCTTAATGCTTCTTAATTTGAGAACACTTGATTCTTTTCTTGCTTCTTATGCCTAACGTAAAGACGTTAAAGAAAAGTACTTATTGGGAGATAACCCAAAAGTTTTAGATGAGTCTTGGAAGTTATTACCTCAGTAATAACCGCTCCTTATCCTTTTTATTTGCTTTTTGTGCCAAGAGTAACCTCTAATGAGAGAGAAGTAATGATTGGGAAAGTTGCTATCCCGAAATAGATTTTTGTAATTCACCATAAAAATTCGTGTAAAATCTCTGTATGTCATTTTGAGGCGTGAATTTTTGTGCTTCTGCCCAGGTTGTTATCTAACTTTCGTTAGTTCAACACGTTTTGATTTGAGGAACAGAAGGTCTTCGAAAAAATTGGTTTTTACCTGCTGATGGCTCTGTGTATGGCGCCAGAAAAATGCTGGAGCGGTGTTGATGTAGAGCTTGTTGGGAACCCTAAGAGGAAGGTATGATGTGCACAACATCAAGTTTCCCTCAGTATAAAACCAAGGTTTAATCGAACTAGTAGGAGCAAGGAAACACCCCAAAGGTGTTACTAGCTGAGCTTTGGCAGGGCGCACTACCGGTGCTAGTAGCAACGTGGAGACCTGCACAACACAACCACAGAACTTCAGATCCCTCCCGATCTATGGATGGAGATGACGGCGGCTACAGACTCTTTCGTGGATTTTTGATCGGGCCCTTAGGGTTTTCGTCCCGAGGGCATCTTATAGGCGGAAGGGGAGGCCGAGGGGGTGCCTGGGGCCACCACACCACCCCCTGGCACGGGCCAAGCCTAGTCGCGTGGCCAGGTGGTGTGGCCGGCCTCTGGCCCCTCTCTGTCTCGTATTCTGGTATCTGATGACTTCTGGAAAAATAGGCACTTTGGCTTTTGTCCCGTCCAATTCCGAGAATATTCATTTTCTGACTTTCCTGGAACCAAAAACAGCAGAAAACAGGCAGCTGGCACTGTGGCTCTTGTTAATAGGTTAGTCCAAGAAATCATATGAAAAGTACTCCAAAGTGTGGACAAAACACAAGAAAGTGGATAAAACTAAGCATGGAACATCAAAAATTATAGATACATTTGCAGTGTATCAACATCCCCAAGCTTAACTCCTACTCGTCCTCGAGTAGGTAAGTGATAAAAAGAAAGAATAATTTTTGATGTGACATGCACCATCAAATGCTTGATCAAAGTATTTGTAAAACATTCAAAGCTAGGATCATAGTACTTCAATCATAACATGAAAGATAAAGTTCTAGCAATAAGCAAAGAAACTATGATGCAACATGAAGAGGCACAAACAAAAAATTCATGAATAACAATGCTTTGCAAGACGTTTGTTTGTTTCACATAAAGAAAACATGGCATAATAGTATTCAGCTTGTCCCTCATAGAGTAGCAAATATAAATGCATAGGACACCTTCAAAGTTCATAAGAGTGACTAGATACAATAGTTTAAAACAAGCAATATCAAGTTATGCATCAATCAACTAGTCTTGGACAGTGCACATAGAACTAAGAATGGCCACTATGCTCTCAAAGTAGGTGCATAAAGGTAGAAGGTGGAGACTCAATATAATGGTAGAAGAAAGGCCTTTATAAAAGGAAGTAGAGATTCAAGTCTCATAAAGAGCTTCCAAAAATTATGGTACTTATAGCTTTCAGCTCTCATTGCCCCTATCATAAGCATCTTTAAGGTGATTATGGTTAAAGTGACACAAACTAAGAGGATATGCTTGACAAGTTATAAACCGAAATATCATGCCCCTTACTTACAAAGACCGAACCTCATGCTACTCAACTTTAGTCACGAGTAAGCTCTTGTCATTGTAAGTACATGTGTATCATTAAGAACCGCCAACGGGGTACCCCTTGCACATGATACGGGAGCTTTCCCATAATCAAAATGACAAGGCAAGCAGACAATGAGCATCTCAGCAATCTTTTTATTTGCTATTTGCATAGGTTTTTATTGAGGATGCTTCATAGAGTGCTCATTATGGTGATGCTACAAGTTTCCACCATGATTAGGCATGGCTTAGGCTAGCGGCCCAGGCGTTTCTCTAACACACATACAAACTCCATGATCTTACAAGTTCCACTTTTATTTCACACCGCCATGATCCGTAAGCAAAAGAACATGATATCAACGGGGTACAAAGTACAAGTGCAATGTTGAAAGTGTTCCCCATGAAACATGGTTCTGCTAATTTAAACTTATAAAGCGCAAGCATATACGCAACAAAGAAGGACCCAATGGTTCAAGTTTATTAGATGAAAATAAGTAAAGTGTGCCATCAAGTTCGTGAGAGATTTAATCACTAGCTTTCTCATAACAAATTTAATTTGGAAGGTAAACAAAAGCATGAATATACTTGGAATAGCATAAGCTAGTAGGTAGGTATGGTGGACTCTTTGGAATAACTTGGTTTAGGGAGTTGGATGCATGAGTGGAACTCATACTTGGTTATGGAGTCTAGCAAAAGACTGGGAGCGACAAACTAAGAGAGCAATAATGGCCATAATCATGCAGAGCGACAGAACATCATTGATAAAAGCATAAAGTGATACTACAAGTTGAAAACTAAAGGATCATAAAGGCTATGGTGACTTGAGATAGTCATAACATGGTGTGAGCATGCGCCAAGTCAACCCAAATAAAGCATCAAAGGAGAATACCACAATACTATGCTTTAATATGCTAAAACAACGCATGATTCATCCAAGGCACATTAAGCAATCTCAATTGTTTATAACAAGTCATGCTACAGCAAATAATACTAAGCATAAAGCCAAAACAATATCAAGCATGGCATGACAGAGCATAGGCCACAGTCAAAAACAAGCTCTTTTTTACCACATAAGCATGAACTTTCCTACTCTTTTCCAAACCAAACCAAACTATTTGCAAACCAATGTATGAAAGAGGGGGTCCAACCAATTTATTCATAAAACTAAGCAAACAAAGCAAACGAAAAACCAAAACGAAAACAAAAAAACAGACGCTCCAAGAACAACACAACTCTGCATGAAACAATAAAAATGAAGCGTTTGGAAGAAACCTGGGATTTTTATTGATGAAGAAGGGGGTGCCTTGGGCATCCCCAAGCTTTGATAGTTGTACTTCTTGGATATTTCTTGGGGTGACATGCGTGGCATCCCCAAGCTTGAGCTTTAGTCCATCCTTCATCTCATTACTCATTCCTTCCATACACCTGAAATTTTTCCTTCATACAAAACCTCACACAGTCTTTATTAGCAACATTAGTGCACTCAAGATAAATAAGTCTTAAGGTTCAGTTCTAACACCAAATAAACTTCCATTAGAACACTAGATACTGTAGCACTTCCCTCAAAAAGCTCAATTCCCCAAAAGAACTCAAAAAGGAACCAACAAGAAGCAAATGCAGAAAATGGCAGAAATCTATCAAAACAGACCAGCATGTAAAGACGAATTTTTTCGAAGACTTTATGTTGCTCAAATAAAAAAGTGTTGAGCTAAAAAAAGTTAGATAACAACCTGGGGCAGAAGCACAAAAATTCATGCCTCAAAAAGACGTTCAGAGATTTTACACGAATATTTACGGTGAAGCACAGAAATCTGTTTCGGGACAACAACTTTCCCAATCATTACTTCTCTCTCATTAGAGGTTACTCTTGGCACAAAAAGCATATAAAAAGGATAAGGAGCGGTTATTACTGAAGTAATAACTTCCAAGACTCATCTAAAACTTTTGGGTTATCTCCCAATAAGTACTTTTCTTTAACGCCTTTAAGTTAGGCATAAGAAGCAAGAAAAAGAATCAAGTGTTCTCAAATGAAGAAGCATTAAGACCAAATTTTGTTTTCATAGGAGAAGCAAAAGAAATCTTCTCTCTCTTTTTAGGGAAGTGTTCTATACCTTTCTTGAGTGGGAGTTGATATTTAATGGTGCCTTCTTTCATATCAATAACGGCACCAACAGTTCTAAGAAAAGGTCTTCCCAAAGTAATAGGACAAGAAGCATTGTATTCAACATCCAAAACATAGAAATCAACGGGGACATAGGCATTGTTAACCATAATAAGAACATCATTAAGACTCCCCATGAGTTTCTTTTTAGCATTATCATCAAGTGGGACATTCAAATAACAATCTTCAAGAGGAGGCAAATCAAGTATATCATAAATCCTTCTAGGCATAATAGAAACACTACTATTAAGATCACATAAAGCTTTGAAATCAAAGTCATTCACTTTCATATTAATGATGGGTTCCCAACCATCTTATTGTTTTATAGGAATTGAAGCTTTATGTTTCATCTTTTCTTCTTTAATCTTTATGAGAGCATCAGTAATGTGTTTTGTAAAGGCCATGTTCATAGCACTAGCATTAGGACTTTTAGCAAGCTTTTGTAGGAACTTAATAACTTCAGAGGTATTGCAACCATCAAGATCAAAATCAAATTTATCATCTAAAGTAGTAGAACTATTACTAGCCTCAACACTAGTGGTGGTAATAGTAGAAACACTAATGTTTCTAGAAATTTCATCTTCTCTTTCCCACTTAGCATGTAATTCAGCTAATAGTCTAACATTTTCATCCATTCTTACTTTTATGGCATTAGTAGCTACAAAGGGATTATCATTAGTTTCAGGTTTAGCAGCCATTTTATTGATCAAAGAGGATTGAGCTTCAGACAAAGATGATATATTTCTTTCAGCATTAGAGAGTTTTTCCTCAATAGTTTTATTGAAAGGAGTTTGTTTACTAATAAAGTCTTTAAGCATAACGTCAAGTTCAGAGGGTGCACTCCTATTATTGTTGTAAGAATTTCCATAAGAATTACCATTGTTGGGAGGATATGGCTTATAATTGTTGTTACCAAAATTACTCCTATAAGCATTATTGCCAAAATTATTATTTCTTATGAAGTTCACATCAACTTGCTCTTCTTGAGCAACCAAAGAGGCTAAAGGAACATTATTTGGATCAATATGGGCTTTCCCATTAACAAGCATAGACATAATAATATCAATCTTATCACTCAAGGAGGAGGTTTCCTCAACAGAATTTACCTCCCTACCTTGTGGAGCTCTCTCAGTATGCCATTCAGAATAAATAACCATCATATTGTCCAGAAGTTTTGTTGCAGCACCCAAAGTGATGGTCATAAAGGTACCTCCAGTAGCAGAGTCCAATAGGTTCCTTGAAGAATAGTTCAATCCTACATAAAAGGTTTGGATGATCATCCAAGCAGTCAGTCTATGAGTGGGATAATTCTTAACCAAAGATTTCATTCTTTCCCAAGCTTGAGCAACATGCTCATTATCGGATTGTTTAAACTTCATTATTTCACTTCTCATAGATATAATCTTAGCAGGAGGATAGTAGTTTCCAATGAAAGCATCTTTGCACTTAGTCCAAGAATCAATACTATTCCTAGTTAAGGAATTCAACCATTCTTTAGCTTTTCCTCTCAAAGAGAAAGGAAACAATTTCAGCTTAATAATATCACCATCTACATCCCTATGCTTTTGCATCTCACAAAGTTCAACAAAGTTATTTAGATGGGAAGCATCATCTTCATTACCAATACCAGAAAATTGTTCTCTCATAACAAGATTGAGTAAAGCATGGTTTATCTCAAAGAAAGTATCTTTAGGCATAGCTGGAGCAATAGGTGTGCTCATAAAATCATTGTTGTTGGTGCTAGTGAAGTCACACAACTTAGTATTTTCAAGAGTAGTCATTTTTGTGTGTTTTCAAACAAGAAAGCAAACTAGTAAATCTAATTTTTTGTGTTTTTTGATAAAGAAAACAAGCAAACAAAGCAAAAAGAAACTAAGCAAAAAAAACAAAGTAAAGAGATTGGTTATGTGGGACTCCCCTTGTGAAGATGTCCTTGACTCCCCGGCAACGGCGCCAGAAAAATGCTTGATGGCTCTGTGTATGGCGCCAGAAAAATGCTGGAGCGGTGTTGATGTAGAGCTCGTTGGGAACCCCAAGGGGAAGGTAGGATGAGCACAACAGCAAATTTCCCTCAGTATGAAACCAAGGTTTAATCGAACCAATAGGAGCAAGGAAACACCCCAAATGTGTTACTAGCTGAGCTTTGGCAGGGCGCACTACCGATGCTAGTAGCAACGTGGAGACCTGCACAACACAACCACAGAACTTTGTCCCCAACTTGCGATGAGGTTGTCAATCTCACCGTGTTTTGCGGAAAACAAAGGATTAAACGTATCGAATGGAAAGAAGTAATAGTTTGCAGAAAGTAAACACAAAGCAGTAAAAGATTGTAGATTGTATGTAAAAGAAAAAGGACCGGGATTCATAGTTCACTAGAGGTGTCTCTCCTTAAGATAGATAACATGCTGGGTGAACAAATTACAGCGGGGCAATTGACAAACATAGATAAAGCATACAAGCATATACTAATCATCTTGACTCCTTTGAGACTTGATTGGGCATTACAACATTATACGTAGACCTCCATCCAACTACATCTATGACTAATAATCCACCTTCAGGTTATCATCTGAACCCCCTCTAGTATTAAGTTGCAAGCAACAGATTATTGCTTTATGAACTGCGCGTAAAGTAAACAATACGATTGTTCTATGAACAAAGGATTGTTGTTTTCTCCCTAGTACCTTAGAGATTTATGTCACTTCCCAGATTACCAGAGGCATGAACCCACTATCGAGCATAAATACTAACTCTTGGAGTTGCTAGCATCTACTTGGCCAAGATAGCTACTAACAATGGAAAGCATGCAAGATCACAAATAACAAAGACATGATAGAATCAATAATCAATCTAAAATAGCATCTCAATATCCATCAGATCCCTGCAGACACAACATGTAAGATTACAAATAGATGATCTTGATCATGAACGGAGCTCACAAGATCTAAACATGAAAGCACAAGGAGGAGAACCAGCCATCTAGCTACTACATGGATCCGTAGTCCAAGGATGAACTACTCACGCATCACACCGGAGGTTTGCATGGTGATGAAGAAGGCCTCCAGGGGAATTCTCCTCTCCGGCAGGGTGCCGGGAAGAGCTTCAGATCCCTCCCGATCTAGGGATGGAGATGACGGCGGCTACAGACTCTTTCGTGGATTTTTGATCGGGCCCTTAGGGTTTTCATCCCGAGGGCATCTTATAGGCGGAAGGGGAGGCCGAGGGGGTGCCTGGGCCACCACACCACCCCCTGGCGTGGGCCAAGCCTGGCCGCGCGGCCAGGTGGTGTGGCCGGCCTCTGGCCCCTCTCCGTCTCGTATTCTGGTATCTGATGACTTCCGAAAAATAGGCACTTTGGCTTTTGTCCCGTCCAATTCTGAGAATATTTATTTTCTGACTTTCCTGGAACCAAAAACAGCAGAAAACAAGCAGCTGGCACTATGGCTCTTGTTAATAGGTTAGTCCAAGAAATCATATGAAAAGTACTCCAAAGTGTGGACAAAACACAAGAAATTGGATAAAACTAAGCATGGAACATCAAAAATTATAGATACATTTGCAATGTATCACGTGCTGGTCCGTTTTGACAGATGTCTTCCATTATTTGCATTTGCTTCTTGTTGGTTCCTTTTTGAGTTCTCTTTGGGGAATTGAGCTTTTTGAGGGAAGTTCTTCAGTATCTTGTGTTTTAATGGAAGTTTTATTGGTGTTGAAACTGAACCTAAAGAATTATTATCTTGAGTGCACTAATGTTGCTAATAAAGATTGTGTGAAGTTTTGTATAAAGGAAAAATTTCAGGTGTATGGAGAGAATTATGTAATGAGATGAATAATGGACTAAAGCTCAAGTTTGGGGATGCCACGCCTGTCACCCCAAGAAATATCCAAGAAGTACAAGCGTCAAAGCTTGGGGATGCCTAAGGCATCCCCTTCTTCATCAATAAAAATTCTAGGTTTCTTCCAAACACTTCATTTTTATTGTTTCATGCACAGTTGTGTTGTTCTTGGAGCGTCTTCGTTTTTTATTTTTTTGTTTTTTTCTTGGTTTTCTTAGTTCACTTGAATAAATTGGTTGGACCCCCTCTTTCATGCATTGGTTTTCAAATAGTTTGGTTTGGATTGGAAAGAGTAGGAAAGTTCATGCTTAAGTGGTAAAGAGAGCTTGTTTTTGACTATGGCCCATGCTTTGTCATGCCATGCTTGATATTGTTTTGGCTTTATGCTTAGTGATCTTTGTTGTAGCATGACATGTTATAAACAATTGAGATTGCTTAATGTGCCTTGGAAGAATCATGCGTTGTTTTAGCATATTAAAGCATAGTATTATGGTATTCTCCTTTGATGCTTTATTTGGGTTGACTTGGCGCATGCTCACACCATGTTATGACTATCCCAAGTCACCATAGCCTTTATGATCCTTTAGTTTTCGACTTGTAGTATCACTTTTATGCTTTGATTAATGATGTTTTGTCACTCTGCATGATTATGGCCATTATTGCTCTCTTAGTTGGTCGCTCCCACTCTTTTGATAGCCTCCATAACCAAGTATGAGTTCCACTCATGCATCCAACTCCTAAAACCAAGTTATTCCGAAGAGTCCACCATACCTACCTATTAGCATTTGCTATTCCAAGTATATTCATGTTTTTATCTATGTTCCGAATTAAACTTGTTATGAGAAAACTAGTGATTAATGCTCTCACGAACTTGATGGCACACTTTACTTTTCTTGCCCTTAATAAACTTGAACCATTGTGTCGTCTATATTGTATATGCTTGCACTTATATGTTGGGGATTAGCAGAACCATGCTGTCATAGGGAACGCTTTCAACATTGCACTTGTACTTTGTACCTAGTTGATATCATGCTCTTTTGTCTATGGATGTCGTCGGTGTGAAATGAAAGGGAAGCTTGTAAGTCCATGGAGTTATGTATGTGTGTTAGAGAAACGCCTGGGCCGCCGGTGTAATCCATGCTGTCATGGTGGAAACCTGCAGCGTAACCATAATGAGTTGTCTATGAAGCATTCTTCTTATAAAAAAGAGTCAGATATTAAAAGAGATATGAGAAAAGAGGAAAGAGAGAAAAACGCACCATTTTCCCGTGGTAAATAAGAAGATTGCTGAGATGCTCGTTGTCTGCTTGCCTTGTCATTTTGATATGGGGATTCTTCCGTATCATCGGGCAAGGGGTACCCTGTTGGCGGTTCTGTATGATACACATGTACTTACTATGACAAGAACTTACCGGTAACTAAACTTGAGTAGCATGAGGAACGGCCCTCGTATTTAAGGGACATGAGATTTCCAACTTATACTTTGTCAAGCATATACTCCATAGTTTGTTCACTTTAACCGTAATCACTTCAAGATGCTTATGATAGGGGCAATGAGAGCTGAAAGCTAATAAGTACCATAATTTTTGGAAGCTCTTTATGAGACTTGAATCCCTACTTCCTTCTATGAAGGCCTTTCTTTTACTTTTATGTTGAGTCTCCACCTTCTATCTGTATGCACCTATTTTGGGAGCATAGTGGCCATTCTTAGTTCTATGTGCATTGTCCCAAGACTTGTTGATTGATGCATAACTTTGATATTGCTTGTTCGTAAACTATTTATATCTAGTCACTCTTATGAACTTTGAAGGTGTCCTATGCATTTATGTTTGCTAATCTACGAGGGACAAGTTGAATGCCACTATGCTATGTTTTCTTTATGTGAAACAAATAAACATCTTGCAAAGCATTGTTATTCATGAATCTTTTGTTTGTGCCTTTTCATGTTACAACATAGTTGCTATGTCTTATTGTTAGAACTTTATCTTTGATGCTATGTTGAAGTACTATGATCCCAGCTATCAATGTTTTACAAATACTTTGATCAAGTTTATGATGGTGCATGTCACCTCAAAAATTATTCTTTCTTTTTATCACTTACCTACTCGAGGACGAGCAAGAGTTAAGCTTGCGGATGTTGATACGTTGCTAACGTATCCATAATTTTTGATGTTCCACGCTTGGTTTTATCTACTTTCTTATGTTTTGCCCACACTTTGGAGTAATTTTTATACACTTTCTTGGACTAACCTATTAACAAGATGCCACAGTGCCAGTTGCCTGTTTTCTGCTATTTTTGGTTCCAGGAAAGTCATAAAATGAATATTCTCGGAATTGGACGGGACAAAAGCCAAAGTTAGTTTTTCACCGAGGGGGACGGAGAGGGGCCAGAGGGCCGCCACACCACCTGGCATCGCGTCCAGGCCTAGCCCATGCCAGGGGGTGGTGTGGCCGCCTAGGGCACCCCCTCGGCCTCCCCTTTCGCCTATAAGATGCCTCTGATATAGAAACCCTAAGTACCCGATCAAAATTCCACGAAAGAGTCTGTACCCGCCTCCATCTCCATCCCTAGATCGGGAGGGATCTGAAGCTCTTCCCGGCACCCTGTCGGAGGGGAGAATTCACCCTCGAGGCCTTCTTCATCACCATGCAAGCCTTCGATGTGATGCATGAGTAGTTCATCCTTGGACTATGGGTCCATGTAGTAGCTAGATGGTTGGTTCTTCTCCTTTGTGCTACCATGTTTAGATCTTGTGAGCTCTGTTCATGATCAAGATCATCTATTTGTAATTCTACATGTTGTGTTTGTGTGGATCCGATGGATATTGAGATGCTATTTCAGATTCATTATTGATTCTATCATGTCTTTGTTATTTGTGATCTTGCATGCTTTCCGTTGGTAGTAGCTATCTTGGCCAAGTAGATGCTAGCAACTCCAAGAGTTAGTATTTATGCTCGATAGTGGGTTCATGCCTCTAGTAATCTAGGGAAGTGACAAAAATCTCTAAGGTACTAGATGTGCTGTTGCTACTAGGGAGAAAACAGCAATCCTTTGTTCATAGAACAATCATATTGTTTACTTTACATGCAATGCGTAATGCAATTATCTGTTGCTTGTAACTTAATACTGGAGGGGGTTCGGATGATAACCTGAAGGTGGATTATTAGTCATAGATGCAGTTGGATTACGGTCTATGTATAATGTTGTAATGCCCAATCAAATCTCAAGGGAGTCAAGATGATTAGTATATGCATGCATGCTTTCTCGATGTTTGTCAATTGCCTCGCTGTAATTTGTTCACCCAAAATGTCATCTATCTTAAGGAGAACCACCACTAGTGAACTATGGACCCCGGTCCTTTCTTTTATCATCAATCTACAACTGTTTACTGTTTTCCATTTACTTTCTACAAGCAATTACTTTCTTCCACACAATATGTTTAATCCTTTGTTTTCAGCAAAACCGGTGAGATTGATAACCTCACTGTAAGTTGGGGGCAAAGTTCTGTGGTTGTGTTGTGCAGGATTCCAAGTTGGCAACAACACCTTGGAGGTGTTTCCTTGCTCCTACTGGTTCGATAACCTTGGTTTCATAACTGAGGAAAACTTACTACTGTGCTCATCTTACCTTCCTCTTGGGGTTTCCCAACGAGCTCGACATCAACCACGAGCCAGCAGGTACCCCGTTGGCAGTTCTCTATGATACACATGTACTTACTATGACAAGAACTTACCGGTAACTAAACTTGAGTAGCATGAGGAGTGGCCCTCGTATTCAAGGGACATGAGATTGCCAACTTATACTTTGTCAAGCATATACTCCATAGTTTGTTCACTTTAACCTTAATCACTTCAAGATCCTTATGATAGGGGCAGTGCGAGCTGAAAGCTAATAAGTACCATAATTTTTGGAAGCTCTTTATGAGACTTGAATCCCTGCTTCCTTCTATGAAGGCCTTTCTTTTACTTTTATGTTGAGTCTCCATCTTCTATCTTTATGCACCTATTGAGAGAGCATAGTGGCCATTCTTAGTTTAATGTGCATTGTCCCCAGACTTGTTGATTGATTCATAACTTTGATATTGCTTGTTCTTAAACTACTTGTATCTAGTCACCCTTATGAACTTTGAAGGTGTCCTATGCATTTATGTTTTGCTACACTATGAGGGACAAGCTGAATACCATTCTCATTATGTTTTCTTTATGTGAAACAAACAAACGTCTTGCAAAGCATTGTTATTCATGAATCTTTTGTTTGTGCCTTTTCATGTTACAACATAGTTGCTATGTCTTATTGTCAGAACTATATCTTTCATGCTATGTTAAAGTACTATGATCCGAGTTTTCAATGTTCTACAAATACTTTGATCAACTTTATGATGGTGCATGTCACCTCAAAAATTATTATTTATTTTTATCACTTACCTTCTCGAGGACGAGTAGGAGTTAAGCTTGGGGATGTTGATACGTTGCTAACGTATCTATAATTTTTGATGTTCCATGCTTGTTTTATATCTACTTTCTTATGTTTTGTCCACACTTTGGAGTATTTTTATACACTTTCTTGGACTAACCTATTAACAAGATGCCACAGTGCAGTTGCCTGTTTTCTGCTGTTTTTGGTTCCAGGAAATCCAGAAAATGAATATTCTCGGAACTGGACGGGACAAAAGCCAAAGTCAATATTTCACCGAGGGGGACACGGAGCTAGAAGACGAAACGGAGTGGGGCCAGAGGCCGGCCACACCACCTGGCCGTGTGGCCAGGCCTGGCCTGTGCTAGGGGGTGGTACGGCCGCCTAGGGAACCCCCTCGGCCTCCCCATTCGCCTATAAGAAGCCTCCGATACATAAACCCTAAGTACCAGATCAAAATTCCATGAAAGAGTCTGTAGCCTCCATCATCTCCATCCTTAGATCGGGAGGGATCTGAAGCTCTTCCCGGCACCCTGCCGGAGGGGAGAATTCACCCTGGAGGCCTTCTTCATCACCACGCCTGCCTCCGGTGTGATGCGTGAGTAGTTCATCCCTGGACTACAGGTCCATGTAGTATCTAGATGGTTGGTTCTTCTCCTTTGTGCTACAATGTCTAGATCTTGTGAGCTCCGTTCATGATCAAGATCATCTATTTGTAATCATACATGTTGTGTTTGTGGTGATCCGATGGATATTGATATGCTATTTCAGATTGATTATTGATTCTATCATGTCTTTGTTATTTGTGATCTTGCATGCTCTCCGTTGTTAGTAGCTATCTTGGCCGAGTAGATGCTAGCAACTCCAAGAGGGAGTATTTATGCTTGATAGTGGGTTCATGCCTCTAGTAATCTAGGGAAGTGACAGAAATCTCTAAGGTACTAGATGTGTTGTTTCTACTAGGGAGAAAACAAAAATCCTTTGTTCATAGAACAATCATATGGCTTACTTTACACACAATGCTTAATGCAATTATCTATTGCTTGAAACTTAATACTGGAGGGGGTTCAGATGATAACCTGAAGGTGGATTATTAGTCATAGATGTAGTTGGATTACTGTCTATGTATAATGTTGTAATGCCCAATCAAATCTCATAGAAGTAAAGATGATTAGTATATGCATGTATGATTTCTCGATGTTTGTCAATTGCCCTGCTGTAATTTGTTCACCCAACATGTCATCTATCTTAAGGAGAATCACCACTAGTGAACTATGGATCCTGGTCCTTTCTTTTACCATCAATCTACAATCTACTATTTACGGTTTTCTGTTTACTTTCTACAAAGCTATTACTATCTTCCACACAATACATTTAATCCTTTGTTTTCAGCAAAACCGGTGAGATTGATAACCTCACTGTAAGTTGGGGGCAAAGTTCTGTGGTTGTGTTGTGCAGGATTCCAAGTTGGAAACAACACCTTGGAGGTGCTTCCTTGCTCCTACTGGTTCGATAACCTTGGTTTCATAACTAAGGGAAAAACTTGTTGCTATACTCATCATACCTTCCTCTTGGGGTTTGATGTCTATGCACTTCTATTCTTGTAGACAGTTGTTGGGCCTCCAAGTGCAGAGGTTTGTAGAACAGCAACAAGTTTTCCCTTAAGTGGATCACCCAAGGTTTATCGAACTCAAGGAGGAAGTGGTCAAAGGTATCGCCTCTCAAGCAACCCTGCAATCAAGATACAAGAAGTCTCTTGTGTCCCCAACACACCCAATACACTTGTCAGGTGTATAGGTGCACTAGTTTGGCGAAGAGATAGTGAAATATGAGTGGTATAGATAATTATAAGTGGTAATGGTGATAGAGAATAGCTTGATGGCGTGGAAAAGACTAAAGGAAAACTGAAATAAAGATGGAAGCAAGCAAACATGTAACAAATCTAATAGCAAACGGTGTTTCAGTGCTTAGAAACAAGGCCTAGGGATCATACTTTCACTAGTGAACACTCTCATATAAATATATCATCTTCATGATACTATGCTGAACTACTCTCCGGTTGGACACTCTAATCCATGGTAGGGCTATAACAACACACCTCAAAGTAAGCCTTTCCCATCTAGATAACCCCACATTGTCACCTTGAGTACTACATGAGTCCAACAAACACCACAATTTCATAAAGACATCCAACTCCAAATATAACTCATAACAAGTATTTGTAATCTCTAGCCTAAGTGCCACCATGGTGTGCACGCTGTCACTTTCACACACATGGGGAGAGCAGAGATCTATTAAAGCACTTGAGTAGCAAGGTAGATCTATAGATTACAAGCTCATGTCACAATATGATCATGCATAGAGAGAGATGAACACATAGCTACCGGTAGAACCCTTAGCCTCGAGAGGGAACTACTCCCTCCTCATCATGGGAATCAGTAATGGTGATGGAGATGGCGGTGGAGATCAATGGAGATGGCTTCGAGGGCACTTCCCCGTCCTGGCACGGTGCCGGAACAGAGACTTTCTGTCCCCCGAATCTCCCCTTCGGTGGCGGCGGCGCTGTGGAACTTTTCGTGGATTTCTGGTTGACTATTTAGGGTTTTGCTATCGGGAGGCTCTTATAGGCGAAGGAGGCAAGGTCGATGGGTGGCCAGGGGGCCCACACCATGCCCTGGCGTGACCTAGGGTTTCCCGCTCCTAGGGGTGGTGTGTCCACCCTGTGGCCCCTCTCCGACTCTCCTTCTGGCTTCGTCAGTCTTCCTGGGAAATAGTAACTTTGGCTTTTGTCCCGTTCAATTCCGAGAATATTCATTTTCTGACTTCCTGGAACCAAAAACAGCAGAAAACAGGCAACTGGCACTGTGGCATCTTGTTAATAGGTTAGTCCAAGAAATCATATGAAAAGTACTCCAAAGTTGGAACAAAACACAAGAAAGTAGATAAAACTAAGAATGGAACATCAAAAATTATAGATACATTTGCAATGTATCAGGGTTCCCCAACGAGCTCATCATCTTGAGTAAGCACATACCAAGACTTCCAAGAACTTGGAGGGACTATGTAGAGGATGCATAGCCTCTCTTTGAACCTCCGAGAAACAACTAGTAACCTGTCAACTCAATTTGCAAACTAGAGTAACGACTTTTTCCCGCCACCAGAATGATTTGAAGGGCTTGCAAAAGCCTAAGCTTGAGGAAGTTTCCTCATGTATCTTTATTTGGCATTCATTAGCTTTTATTTATTTCGAGGTTGTATTTTTCGAGTTTATAAGCACTCGTGTTGGTTTCCCCAACACTTTATTTTTAGTTCTTTCTATTTACTTTCGAGATTTTCTAGCCGAGCTTTGCCGCCAATTTTCTATTCTTTAAACTCCCTCTCTTAAAAACCACAAAAAGATTTCTCCATTTTTCCTTATTTTCCCTCTTTCTTTTCTTTCCACCTCGAGGTTCATATGTTTGCAGGAGAGTGATCGACTTCGAGTTTCCAAGAAGCAAATAAAAAAGGAAGAGAGAAGTGGAACCAAACATGAGAGGTATGCCTTATGACTCCCTACTTTTGAAGTTTGAGAAACCCATGCTAGTTAGTAGTAAATGTTGAGATATTATATTGGTGGAGTGAATCTTTGTATTGTAGTAAGATTTTCGTTTGCATGGGTATTTAATTGGGTACGTTTTGTTCCAGCTCTCATAATTAACCAAGTCTTGCCTAAAAATTGCTAAACGATTGTAATAAGAAAAAGTCTCACAATTGAAGGCTTGGGTGTTGTAGTGCTTAGTCTTGATGGCTTATTTCTAGAGACACTCAACACCACTAAAAATGTTGATTGACTTAATAGCTCTCTTTAAAAGAATTTGTTCGATTGAATTAATGTTTAGTGGTTTTTGTGAGCATGCCAAAGTTTGACTTGTTAATCATAAGAATGATATAGCTTTATGTGTGTCAAACTTCATGGGATGCCAACAACTCCGCTGGCCTACGAACGATCTTCATGGAGGAAACTCTTAGATTTTGGCTATGAGTTGATTAAACACTTATAGAAGAAATGCTATAGTGGGTAAGATTCTTGGCACTCCCGGGTAGCTGTAATCATGGTGGAATCACTCCTCTGGCTGTTATGAGAAATCATTATGCAAAAGGAACAAAAACCTTAGTGATCCACGAGTATCCATCATAGCCCGATAAACTAATAAAAATCTTTCGCATGCTCTCAGTTACTCAAGAACTGAAATTCTTGAAGGACAATGAATAGAAAAGTAGTGCTTGAAAAGTCTTGATTTATTGATGTGGGAGAATTGAGATACTCTAGTATATACGCTTTTCATGACAACTCTCACACTCTCAATTTACATGATTATACTTTATTGTTTAAAGGTAAGCCTATGAGTTGATTACATGACATGGAATAAAGTTTACTCATTTGAATCATCCATGTTAACAATAATTTTTCTGCACTATAAGGATGCATAAAACCCGTATGGTATTCTTGCCATTACTCTATCTATGCTGAAGTTTTTCAGATTTATGAAGTGGAGGAAACATGAGACTACCAACCATGAGTAAGATCACCATCTCGTTATTTCAGTTTAAATACTGAGTTCCTTTTTGATTTTGGTTTTCTTGCTGGGGGACGATCAAGTTTAAGCTTGGGGAGGTTGATGGCTCTGAAATATAGCCATCTACGTCCACATTTAAACTGGATATTATTCATATTTTTTATGAAATATCTCTCTAAACCCTGCCACTAATGCCTAATATCCAGAGGGGTATGCAGTCCTTTATTTTTATATTTTTCCTGCACAAATAATATCGTTTGAAGATGGGAATCACTACATTAAAGTCAAAGATACGAGATTTCCAACAACCAGAAGAAACCAGGAGTCGTGAAGCGGAGGCAGACGCTTTAACGACCAACTATACGTTCGGGCCATATAGCTCCGGTCATATAGTTGGTGCTGCCACCGTTAGGTCAAACATAACAACTTTCGTGAAGGGACCCCTATATAAAAAAGCCTCGGGCGATGAGAAAACTCTCTCCAGCCTCGCCCAAAAGTCTCTGCCCCAGATCACCAGCCGCCTCTAGATCTCAAAACCCTTCTCCATTTCCATAGTCATATTTTCACCACTTGTAATAGTAGATCTCTTCTTTGATTGGCGACATTGTAAGACTATTGCTATCAATCTTATGATTTTCATTACAATTTTTATGATTGTTGATCTCATCTCTATGTGTGAGTAATTCTCCTTGGGCTAAGGGCTTCGGCCTAGCCATGTAGCGTTTGTGCATGGTATTTATCATAGATGGGATTAGGTATTAGTTTGTATGACATGATGATTATTGTATCCTCTCTTGCCTTAATCCAAGGACTTGTCAGGAACCCAAGACCCCGAGGGTTGAGCCAGGTATAGGGATTATGAGTAATGACTGATCTGCAGGTTGGGAACCCCCGTGATAGAAGGGGTAGTACGGCTATATGTGAGGGATTTACTTGGGATTAACAGTGACATCGTTATGCATATCATTAGTTCTCTTTCTTCTATGGATGGGACTAGTAGGTTATTGCTATAAGCGGTTGTGGAGGCAGTAGCAATTATGGATGCACTGCCCACATATAAATTTTCTTGCTCTAACAAGTACATGCATACTTTATTTCTATCTTTTATTCCCATCAGATGTTTTGCACAGCTACAGGTGAAATCGAACGCCCTAGGCCCTCTTTCTCCATCATCGACAACAACAAAAAGATGCAAACTATTGGTCCGATAAAATACAAAAGGAATTCTTAAACTCCTGAAGGTCCGTTAAAGTAACTTCATTACGCATTCGCTTCCTGAGGATTCGATAACCTAGGTCTACTAGGGAAAAAGAAGCTATACTACATCCGTAATCCGGATCGAAGGTATCAGCGAGCAAGGCCCAGACGAAGCCGCCCCCGCGATGCACTGCCTTCGAGCAGGTCCCATGGACGGAGGACGAAAGGGGCTCCTCCTACCACCCATTGCGGGAGCCCCTTTCCTCCTCCCACGGTGTCACGTCACTCTCGCGCACGGCATTGTCGTGCGGCCACCCCGAGCCTCTAACTCCGGAGGCCACCAGGCGCATGGTGCATGAGCTCCTGGATCACCAGTCAGTTGAGCAGGCAGAACATTACCGCCAGTACAGGATTGGTGGCTTGCAACAACTTGGTCTTCGACTTTGTAGGCAGAGGTTCATCCGTGGTGAGCTTGGTCAACGACCTAATTTTATTTTTGATCTCGACAGAAGACATGTCCTCCGCACAAACACGTGTCGGTTCTGACAAGCCAGACCAAAGGAACATTGGGTAGCCCCTGACCTGTAGCGGTTGCATGCAACGCCGCAGCCAGGTTGGAATGAGGTCTACACCAGAGACCTCCTTGCCGCAGATGAGTTGAAGATCACGCACCCTCTGGTACAAGACTTCAACCTCATCTACTTCACCTGGCATAAGTACATTCATCCAAGATCTTTTCCTCTTAAGCTCTGTCTTCGAGTTAAAGGGAGTGATATCGTACATCTACTCTCCCACCTTCTCGTCTCGGATGTAGAACCATTTGTCCCTCCATCCTTGGGCAGAGTCGACGAAGCTGAGGCTAAAGTACTGAACATGGGGACTCATAGATATACCACATCCGCCGATGTCATACACTAGAGATTTCGACCCTGCCTGCCTCTTCATGCTAAAAAGCTTCTTAAAGAGGCCGAAGTGTGGCTCGACACCGCGCCAGCACTTGCACAGGGTGATGAAGCAAGCAATGTGGAGAATGGAATTGGGAGTCAACTGGTGAAGTTGAATCCCGTAGAAGCAAAGAAGACCACGAACAAAATCATGGAGGGGAAGAGAAATACCATGCAAGTGAAAAGCGAGAAACTAACCCGATGGGAGGATCGGGGATTACCTCTAGTCCGGACACCAGGAAATCAGCCTCATTCGTCGAGATGATGATGGCCGAGCGAATAGGTCGTAGCTCGGAAGCCCTCGGTATGGAGAGCCACCAAGAACCATTAGTGACGCGCCTCCCGTTGCCCTTTTTTTGGTGGCAGTGGTGGCACTAGATCCAGTACGAGTGGCCTTCTTCTTCCCCATCCTTATCCTATGAAGAGATCGCAGGAACGAGCTAGGAAATGCTCAGCACATCTAGTGCAAGGAATAGGCCAAGAACAAGTATGTGGAGAAGAGAGACAATGGCAGTGGCGCGAGGAGGAAGAAGAAGCATAGTACCAAAATTACTGCCGTAGGTCGAAGATATGCCATCCGACGGCCAGAGATTCTCCCTTTGATGCCAGTAGACATCGACACAAACGTGTGGCGGCACGCAAAATGAACCGTCGTTGCATGATCCCCACTCAGTGCAAAAATCAAGGAGACACAGTTAAATACATTAATTTACGCGTGACTGTTCAAATCTCGGTCAGACATTGGGGCCCGTGTCCGTCCAGTCCGATCAGCACCACTCACACCACTGGCTGAGCTCATCAGTCGTCAGCACTGACGTCATCAACACAAGATGGAAGTGTACAGCGGTAACTTTTCTTTGACTTACTAAGTTTTTGCTCGAGTCTACAAGTTAACCAAATACTCGCGGGCTACTCCTAGTAGGAGCACTGGTCGCGTACCCGAAGATTTTTCGGCTCTAGTGTTCCTTCATAAATTGTAGGCGCAAGCTTATTACGCCTTGACTCCTTCTGCGACTCCACGATTCGATTATGGACTCGGGGGCTCCTCCCATAGGGAGCGCTAGAAGCACATTCAACAACATACGGACATCGCCAACAGTCGCAAAAGTTCAAAGTCCCTACTCGAGTCTATGATTCGAATAGGCACTCGGGGGGCTACTCCCATAGGGAGCACTGGCCGTGCACCCTATGAAAAGAAGAAAAACTTAAACAAAATCCTTAGAAATACTACGTTGACCATGTCCACATCATATCATCACAAGCAATCAAAGCTTTCGGCGACCTTGTCTCTTATCAACCACAATTGCCTTGTACAGAGATGATGTCTCCTTGGCCACCTGAATCACCTCCATGGTGACAAAATATTCGGATGCCGCGTTTATGACGTGAAGATAAGACCTACAGATACAATCTAAAGGCCTGGCAACACACATGTTGTTCTCTACCAGAAACATGTCGTGCTTATAGGCACGATGAAGAAAGCCTCGACGGACGCGTCGAGTGCACACATAGAACACTAGAATTTGGCTCTGTAAGTCCTCCACGGCATGAGTCGAATTACACCAGCAATTTTCCGAATTCGAGCCTGGGGACTCGAGTTTGAGTAAATAGCGTTATTTTACCCAAAGGCAGTTAACTGATCCGATCTGTCGGATGAATCAGGAACGCATATCAACTATCCCTGTGACTATGTAATAACACCCGATAAAACTTTCGAATGACAAAAGAAGCACTTATGTGCACTCAAAGACTTCATAGTCTCCCTCCAAATCTATGATTTGGATGGACACTCGGTGGCTACTGACATGGGTGTGCCCTACGGGTATGCAGGATTAACCTATATGGTCCAGCCTAAGAGAAGCCCACGGTGAAACCGGAGCCCATAAAGATTCGGATGGCCCAAGCCCATAGAGGTGCGACTCCTTGGAGGACACGACAAAGTATTAGATATAAAGTTTTAAGGGAAAAAACCCTAATTTATAACCAACTCGCCTTGCTAATCCCAAGACCTGGCTTCCCTATATAAAGGCCAGGAGGGGGTAGCGAGAAGGATATCACAAACCCTAGTTCATACATCGCTAGATTGCATCTGCGCACCCCTGTAAACCCTTGGTTCCATCAATAATCAAGAGAAGACAAGCATGAGTAAGGTTTCCCTCCGAGGGCCCGAACCTGGGTAAACTTCGTGTCCCCGATTTGCTTACCTGTTAGCCGAACGAAGCTTCCAGAACTCCCCTCTTCTTCAAACCCAAGTCCATCAATCATGGGAATTGATGTGTTAACCCCATGTCAGCTAGCCACCGGAATAGTGCTCCATCCATCCAACGCTGGGTGGGAAGAACCATGCCGCCCTCCTACCAAAGCTGAAAGCCGCCGCCAGTTGTAGACTATCAGCTACCTCACTTTCCCAATCTTGTCCGAGGCGAGTTGAGTCGTAGGAGGTCTCGTAATCCCGACGGTCCCAGCCGCCGGGCGTCATCGAGGTAGATTCGATATGCATGATGTGCGCTCCCCTACCTGGCGCGTTAACTAATGAAAGATAGTTTTCACGATCCCTCCGCAGTCTCACTTCCGAGGAACAAAAGAGAGTTTATTTGTTTGGCAATTTGGCTCGGGTCAATAGGTTTGGATCTCCAAAGACAATGATGATTATATTTGTATAATGGGAAGGATTCCCTCATAATTTGTTCAAAATGAGATCGAGAGATCATACAAAGTGGTTAGAAGATGATTTCGATGGGTTTATAATGTTATGTGACGAGAGATGAATCTAGGATTTATGACTAGGCTTAATGACAAAGACATGGACGATTATGGCGTGTCCCCTTTAGGTGAATGTATTCAGGTACTTATAGGCGTCGATGGTGTCATGGTGTCCCTTAGTCACGTCAGGTTTTTATCTTGCTTTGCACGTCAAGTCGATCTTCGATCCTCCCTGTCAGGCCAGCCAGATATCCAGAGAGCCGTTTTGCAGCTCCACAAGTCAGGTCGGATGAGAGCTTCTAGATGCAAGTCTTTAGGTCATTTGATCGTAGAGATATGCGTGAGCAGGAATCATGGATTAAGATCCATGTGAAGTAGAGGCCAAAATCCACCCATTACCGATAATATGTACTGCATGAACACTACTTTTCTCGTAGGAACATTTTTTAAAACCTTACGAACAAATGTTTCAAACTATACTAACAATTTTCAAACTCGTGAACAATTATTTGAACCGTGTGAACAAAAATTGAACTGTATGAACTTTTTTCTCACACATGAAATTTTTTAAACCTTGAGAACAATGTTTTTCACCTATATGAATAACTTTTTTAACCTCGTGAACAATTATTTTGAACCTTGTGAAACAATATTTTGTGTACCGAATATTTTTCTCTCTTATGAACATTTTTAAACTTGTGAATACAAATGTTTTAAACAATACTAACAATTTTCAGCCCCATGAACCAACTATTCTGAAGCATGTGGATAATTATTTTGAACTGCATGAACATTTGTCTCTCGTATGAATGTTGTTTAAACCTCACGAACAATATTTTTGAACTATATGAACAATTTTAGCCACGTGAAGAAATATTTTGAACTTTGTGAAGAATTATTTTGTATTGCATGAACACTACTCTCCTATGAAATTTTTCTAAACCTTGTGAATAAATGATTTAAATTCTACTAATATTTCTCAACCTCATGAACAATTATTTTGAACCAATGAATGATTATTTTGAATTTATCTTGTATGAACATTTTTTAAACCCTGCGAACAATTTTTTGAACTATATGAACAATTTTTAACCTCGTGAACAATTATTTTGAACCTTGTGATTCTCTCGTATGAAATTTTATTAAACCATGCAAATAAATGTTTTAATCTATATTGAAAATTTTCAGCCTCATGAATATTTTGAAACCTGAGAATAATCATTTTGAACCGCGTGAATACTTTTCTCTTAGATGAACATTCTTTAAACCTTCTGACAATGAAAAAAAATTAGCCTGATGAGCAATTATTTTAAACCATGTGAACAATTATTTTGAAAAATGTGAACATTTTTCTCTCTTATGAAATATCTTTTAACCCACGAATAGTAGAAAATAAAATGGAAACAGAAAACACAAAATAAGCAAGAAAACTAGTGAAAAAGTAAAGCGGGAAGAAAAATAAAATAAAAAAATAGAAGTAATGACTGTAGAAAAAGAGAAAATAATTGTTAAAAAAGAAATGTAAAAACAAGCAGATGAGAAGCTAGCAGGGAGCTGGTGTCTCTCTCACTTGTTTTTCTTTTCGTGGAGGGATCTCAGTGCACCTACTCCCTCCATTCAGAATAAGTGTTTCGAATTTATTTAGATACACATATATCTAAACATATTTTATTGTATAAGATATTTGTATATCTGGAACGGAGACAGTACATAGCTAGCACCGTACAGAAAAGACAGCCTTGCCAAAGAGAAGAAAAAGGAAAGCTAGTTGCAGTAGTAAGAAATCGGGTGCAACACGAACAAACGGGCCAGGGCCAGAAACACATAGGGGTACGTGTCCACAGGGTAATGCACGCAATGAGCGTTGAATACACAGTTTGCCCTCATGTGTAAGCTCTAGAGAACTTTTTCGTTACAAGTTCAGAGTTGGCCCCTTGCCTCCAACAGTGCAAGCCCAACAAGAAGTAAATGGACGAGCTTTGGTGCCTGAACTCACGTACTCCACCTAAAACAAGCGACGCGGCTTAGATATGTATATATTTAGACACGTATTAGTGTCTATATATATGTATATTTAGATCAAATTGCTTCTCTTATTTTGAGACGAAGGGATTATTTACGATTCACCCATAGTCTAGAAGACATCCAGTAAAAATACATAGAATTGTATGTTCATTGTTGTTTCATTGCGTAATATATCTACTTGTATATACTGTATGTATGCTTCAAGAAAAAATCTGAGTACTCCAGTTATGACCCGATAGTTGTGTTGGGTCATGTCAAGGAGATATTCCTATGAATTATGCTGATGCTGAGAAGAACATGTGAACTGAAGGTACATATTCGAGTAGCTTCACTCCATGATTGAGAAATAATAACCACTATTCAGTGCTCCATATCGGGTTGTTTCCAAAACACACGCATCTTTGTAATTTCTACACGAAAGTACATACGCAGAGTGCTAGCTCACGCTAGATGAGATAATCTTGTGGGCGTCTCTTTGTAGGTCCCGTCCCGTTCGTTAGCGGACGGTATGGCCCCTCATCACTGACCTTGAGCCCAGCTCCGTTTCTATCACAATGTGACATCTCTAAGATGACGAGGGTTTAGGTAACTCACTCTGAGCTCCTTTTGTATCACAAGTTGACATCTCGACGCCAATAAAATACGTTCTGGTAACTCCCTCTGAGTTCCATTTCTATCACAAGGTGACATCTCAACGCCAGCAATATACGTGCAGGTAACGCACTCTATGTCGCGTGTTCAAACATGAATGAGTACGCATAACTAGCTCCATACATGCATGCATGTCTGCGTGGATCAAAAGAATGGATGTTTTCTCTAAAGTAAATGTTTTTAGCTCTTAAAAATCATGAGGTCAGGGTTCCATATATATAAGGATTTCTAGGTAATCAAAATTCATATAAAAATTATTGTTTTCCTTTGGTTAGACTTTTTTTAAAAGAAATGCGGTAGGGAAAGCCTATATAGTGAGTTTTTTTTTTTGAAATAATAAGAACTCAAATCCGCGTCCGTGAGAACTTAAACCTAAGTGGCTGGGTTGTACATCCACTTTTTTAACCAAGTGTGCTAGGCTCATTTCTTCTTTGGTTAGCCTTTAGAAACAATATTTTGACTTAAGGATAATTTTGTTAGGAGAGGTTGGTGTGGAGATGAAACATGTTGATTTTGTAACTGTAATGAAACTGTTAAACATCTATTCTTTGATTGTGTTGTAGGCAGATATATTTGGGATGTTGCAGCTTGTACTTTTGATATTGGCCGGAAACTTTCCTTCTAACTGTCTGGGTTATGAATTTAAAACTAAAGGGATGAAAACTTTGATAGCTATTGGGGTATCTGTTGTGCTTTGGACAATTTGGAGCACTAGGATTGGGGGCATGTTTTAAGAAAATTGTCCCGTTGTTCATGTTAGCATTATTGGTAGAATTACGCACTATATTCATCTTTGGGTTGGTTTGCTGAGGATAAATCTCAAAGACATGGCAACGAGCAGTATCCAAGAGGCTATTGGTGGTGGCAAATGAGTTCTTTCATCAGAGCAATGGGTGAGCGCTAGGGACAAGCAGATTAGGTTGCTAATGTTTGTTCTTAGGTGAAGTCTAGAGGCTTTGTTATTCTGGTTTCTGGTAGTATGAGCTGAATAGTTTGGTAGTGTCTCTACGGACTTTATATTGTGTTTTAGGAACTGTTCTCTCTAGATAATTTGGACTAGTTGTCATCTTTTGTTTGTTACCTAGTTGGGAAAGTTTTTTCCACGGGTTTGTAAGTTTGTTGTAACTTGTACACAAAAGCACGGAGAGCACTAGGTCATGCTAGATGGGCGTCTGTTCGTTAGAAGAGACGGTACGGACTTGATCGATCGCTAGAAGAGACGGTACGGACTTGATCGATCGCTGACCTTGAGCCCAGCTCCGTTTCCATCACCTAGTGACATCTGTGAGATGACGAACGTTTAGGCAATTCACTCTGAGCTCCTTTTATATATCACAGGGTGACATCTCGACGCCAATAATATACGTTCAGGTAACTCCCTCTGAGCTCTATTAGTCTATTACTATCACAAGGTGACATCTCAACGCCAGCAGCAATATTCCTTCAGCTAATAACCCACTCTATGTCGCGTCGCGTGTTCACATAAACTAGCTCCATGAATCCATGCATGCATTCGTGGATCCCTATTTAAACGACTCCGTTCCTCACAAACTAATTCATTCCAATCTCAACAAACGCTTGCTGATCAGCTCTTGCTAAGATTGGGCACATACAGTGAGCTCCAAATGGCGCGCTCCAACTCCAAAACCTTAGCGGCTGGCCTCTTCACCATGATGCTCCTTGCTCCATCATCCATCGTCCTAGCCGCCGACCCGGACCCTCTCCAGGACTTCTGCGTGGCCGACCTCGACAGCCACATCTCCGTGAACGGGTACCCCTGCAAGCCCACCTCGGAGGCCGGCGACCGCTTCCTCTTCTCGTCCAAGCTCGCTAAGGCAGGGAACACCACGTCCACCCCGAACGGCTCCGCCGTGACGCGGCTCGACGTGGAGCAGTTCTCCGCCACCAACACGCAGGGCATGTCCATGAACCGCGTCGACTTCGCGCCGGGGGGAACCAACCCGCCGCACATCCACCCACGCGCCACCGAGATCGGCATGGTCATGAAGGGCCAGCTCCTCGTCGGCATCATCGGCAGCGTCGACTCCGGCACCAAGCTCTACTCCAAGATGTTGCACGCCGGGGACACCTTCCTCATCCCGCGCGGCCTCATGCACTTCCAGTTCAACGTCGGCAAGACCGTGGCCACCATGTTCGTGTCCTTCAACAGCCAGAACCCAGCATCGTCTTCGTGCCCCTCTCGCTCGTCGGTTCGGACCCACCCATCCCGACGCCGGTGCTCACCAGGGCGCTCCGGGTCAACGCATCCGTGGTGGAGCTTCTCAAGTCCAAGTTCGCCACTGGGGCCTACTTCGATCCTAGGGCCGTGGAATGATCTCACTATTCATTCACTTCGACCTACTACTATACATATGCATGCTTGCCCCAGAAGTTCGTTTGCACGTATAGTTAAGCTTCTGGTTATTAAGAAGGTATAGCGTGCTGTTGTTATAAGATTGTGAATAACCTCGCTCGCGGTCTGACCTCAGGACCAACGGGAGGACTCTACTTATATTGTATTGTATTGTATTTGTTCATCGCATTGAGCGGAATGAATATGATGTTTCGTATAGTACTCCCTCCGTTTCAAATTACTCCCACGCACGCTTATCTAGGTGTACTAGTACTCTCTCATTTTCATCCAAAAATTTATGAAATTTTTTGAAATAGGTAGTACACATTCCTTATCTATTTGAAAAATCTAAGAATTTTTTTAGATAAAAAATGAGGGAGTACTAGTCCACCTAGGTAGGCGTGCGGGCGGAGTAATTTGAAACTCTGCTACCGTTATGTTCCGGCCGGTTGGACGTAGACGTTCTAGTGTTGAGTGCAGGGAATTGAACTAAGGTCCAATTGCACCGACCTTAGTCGGATTTTCAAAAAACGACGAGCAGGGTCGGCTTTTCAAAAAACGACGGATGACCCCATTGCATCGACGCCTCCATGGATCATGCAGCGTGTTAGGCTAATCCAGCCGTTCAGCGTTTATCTCCCGTCACTATTTCGCGTCGTTATTTTTCCCGCTAGTATTTTTCCCGCCACTCTTTCGTGCCGTTTATCTCCCGCCAGTTCTTCCCGCTGTTTTCTCCCGCCAATTCCTACTAGTTGCCCCTATAAATCCTGGCACTGAGATGGTATCTCTTCACCCTGTTCTTCCTCTTTTTCTCGCATTTCCTTCTCCTCTCGTCATGAGTGTGCCCTGTTCGGACCCAGAGTATAGGCCTACGAAGATGAAAAATGTCAGGTTGCCACAAGGGGTGACACACGAGCGTTGTTGGTGCGGCCATCTCGTGAAGGTCAAGGAGTCGATCGATTTCTCCACCTGCATGGGCATGAAGTTTTTCATGTGTCCCAACTACGACGCAAGCCCGCCCCGGCAAGCAAGTTCGTCGTACGAGAGGCCTCTAGTATGTTTCCAGAGCATGGTTAATATGAACTATTCACGTTATCATGGGTTCTTTTATTCATTCTATTGATTTGCTTGTAGTCTCCTCCTCCACTTTGCAGGTGGTACCATTGGATTGACACAGAGCAGCCAGTCTGGACCGTGCAGGAGATTGTAGACAGGAGCTGTCGTGCAAGGGAGAGCTTTCTTGACGAGAAACATGCTGAAAGGATAGCCGCGAACGAGAAGAAGGCTCGAGAGAGAGAAATGAAAGAATTCAGAGCGGAACAAGCTCGAAACCGCAAGCTGAACATGAAGAGAAGGGAGGAAGAGGAGCGGCAGGAACAAGTGCGCAAGAAGGCCCATGAGGCGGAAAGGAAGAGATTAAGAGAAAAGGGCTGCCGAGGCGCGGGCGACAGAGGAACGTGGGGACAAGACCGGGAAGTATCCGCGCTGGACTCAGGGAAGATAGACGTATGTCTCAGTACCGATGTATCTGCACTTCAGTTGTAGTGTCCCGATGTATCTTAATTTCAGTTGTAGTGTCTTGATGTAACTTCATTTCAGTTGTAGTGTCATGATGTATCTTTATTTCAGTTATAGTGTTGTGATGTATCTTAAATTCAACATGTCAGTTAATTTCCAAGACAATGTAGATAAAATGCTTCCCGCCAAAATGTTTCCCGTCAAAATGCTTCCCGCCAGAATCTTTCCCGCCAAAATGCTTCCCGACAAAATGTTTCCCGCCCGAATGTTTCCCGCCATTTTTCGTTCGTTTACCCTATAAAACCCCCTCCTCATGCAGTTGTTTAAGCAAAGCCACCCCATTTTTAGCCAGTATGTTTCCCAGTTTTCCCTACGATCATAGTTTCGAGACAAACATGTTCGTCGACCTTTTTCATTTGGCTAGGAACTTTACGATAGACAACAATCCAGCCCCATTGGAGGAACTCATTGCTAGTGATTGTCTCCTCACTGAGTTGGGTGAGGGATTGCGTAGAAAATGGTGGCCGAAGAGGACTCTAGAGGAGATACGGCAAGAGCTACTTCGGATCAATGCTAGGTGGGGCAAGCAAAGATTCTTTAACAAAGAGGCAAGGCAGCAGAAATTCCCGCACCCTTGTATTTGGATAGAAGAGAGTGAAGACTCCGATGATCTCTTCATGCTACCGGTCGGTGGTACCAGGGATAGAGTAGAGCGTGACAAGGCCGAGGCCTTGAACAGGGCGCAGGCCAAGAAGAGCAATGACAATCTAGAAGAGAGTGAAGATGAAGATGATATATTCATGACGCCTACCGCTGGGACTAAGTGGAGAGCTGAGTGGGATGAAAGGCTGCCCAAGAAGAAGGGTAAAGGTGAGGCATCGTCGAAGGGTAAGGGAAAGGCATCATTGGTCAGGCATCGTCGAAGGGAAAGGGCAAGAAGAGCAGGCCATGAAGAAGGCATCGTCGAAGGATAAGGGCATAATCGTAGGGATAGAGAGCGCTCTTATTTATGTACCGCAAGTTATGTTGAACTGTGTTGCAAGCTATGTTGAAGTGTTTGTCGAATAAAAAATGTTTATCGAAAGGTGTCTCATACATAGATAGATAGATACAAGATACAAGTCTCATACATAGATAGATATCACTACCACCGGTCACGAGGTTGCCCTGGCATCGGTGAACTCTATCTATACCTTCTAGGAGGCCCCACATTGCGGGGAGGTAGAGTTGACCCGTCACCCTAGGTATGTGTATCCTGTGTGGGGAAAGGAGGTGGAATCTGCTGCGTCTGGTACATTCCAAACCAGTCAACCTGATCCTGCTGAGTCTGTTGATCCTCCTCATTAGTTGCACATGAACCCATTGAGGACATGCTTGGGTCTCCATATCCTTCTTCCATGTAAAAATATTAAGTACTCAACGATTATACACTACATGTAACCAAAATAGATAGGAAAACGCATACCCTCAGGACGATAGCCCATGAAGGAGACGTGCGGTGCTGCTGCTGCTACTGGTCGAAAGTAAACTGCGGCTACTGCTGCTGCCACTGGTCGAAAGTCAACTGCTGATGTTGCTGCCACACTGAACCTCTAGCCTAGTCTGGAGGTGGTGCTCTCGGTGTCTCCTGCTGTGAGATCTGTGGACGAGGCCCGTGGCGGATAGGTGCACTCAGTGTCTCCTGTTGCGGCCGCCCCGAGCCTCGGAGTAGTGTCTGGTCTGCACACGGGATGCGCTCCTGCGTGGAGTGACGTGGCGGGCGAGCCTGCATGGAGTGACACAATGGGCCCTCCCCATGGAGTGACGCGGTGGACGCTGTGTTGCTCGGTGCTGAACGACGTCTGAAACGTTCGTGCACGTGATGGTCGCATAGATAATCTTAGGTCTTTCTTCGACACGCCTGACAAAGGACTAAGCGTGCTGACGTGGTACAAGAGGAGCGGACGAGAGCGAACGTCCCCACTGATGCACTTCAGTCTATAGCTCTCATGTCATATCGGCCTGCAATTGTATAGTAGATAAGTACACATTATGTAGGCTACCAAGTCCAGTAACAAAGAAAAGTGTATACCGCTGATTGTCTGGGCTCCATAGTCGATTGGCTAGGGTATCTTTAATCATCATGCGCGTGGTGGACGGGACGCAATCGTGTCATGCTCATGTACCTGTGTAAGTATGCACAGAATAGCTCCATATTAAACGCAGGAGCGATCCACACGTCAGTTGTTGCATTCTGCCAACCATTGATATAAATATTAACCCGTTGAAGCCACTGAGTTTGTAAGTATACAATCGTTAGTACCCTTCCGAGAGTACCTGCAATTAGATTTTGTAAGTATACAATCGTTGTAGAACTATAGATACATAATATATTAACTTACATATGCACGTCTGATGAAAGGGGCTCCTCCGGACGTGGAGGATCTACCATCTGGCAAAGACCAAATTGCCTCATGACCCTCTGTTGAGACATCTCCTCCACCTGACAATCGAAGATGATCTTCGATTTAGTCAGCCAGTAGTCCTCGTCTCTAGTGCACATAATAGATAACCCGCATAAATATCTTGTGGCTGTCTCCGCTGCTGTGTACGACTCCCAAATGACCGATTCCTCCCTCAACGTGTCGAACTACTCGCTGAACGACGGGTAGCAGCGGGTTACCTGATCTCGCGCGAAATGACACTGTTGGACAAAATAGTTGTTAGTTTCCTTCATAGTGCAATATGGACAATGCAATTAACTAAACCTTTTAACTTACCTTGCGACGTGTCCAATTCGCTCGTGGTCAAACAGCAGATCAGACTCATATACATTGGGTGGTTGTCCCGGGATGATAACCGCTTGATTCTTTGCTATCTCCGGGTGGACGATAGGGAACCTCTCCCATGACCACAGCTGCGGCAACAGTGGGCATCCTAGCAAGGCAGATCTTTCCTTGGTTAGCGTACATGTCGTGCACATACCTCGATACGTTGCTGCCAACTAGAAATAAATGTCTCATACCTCTGCAGCCAATCAAGATGTATCATCCAGTTAGACATGAGAGTGCGAGTGATAAGGTGCTTCAAGCCCCCTGGTTCAGCAGCCAATAAAGTTGACTTGTGCTTTCTATCTATATCAGCGTTAAGCAAAGATCCCGCCATCTGCATAATAGAAAAATATAACATAGTTCCATACAGGTTACAAATTGAAAACATAGTTCCATACAGGTTACAAATGGAAAACATAGTTCCATACAAATTACAAATTGAAAACATAGTTCCATACGAATTCCAAATTGAAAACATAGTTCCATACGAATTACAAATTTATAACATAGTTCCATACAAATTACAAATTGATAACATAGTTCCATACGTAATACAAATTATAGTTTCTTCCTCTGCCTCTTGTTCCTCGCCTGCCACATCTGCCACGTCCATGAGGAGACGCTCCTCTAGTCCTGAAGATGTGACAATTGGTGTCTCTATGACCAAAATGATTACATAGAAAACATTGTCTAGTAGGGCCTCCACCTTCGGATTCATCCATATCATTACGGATGCGGACACATTGTCGCCTTCCTCCGCCTGTCTGCATTAGTGCAGGATCTGGGATGTAAATCCTTTCACCAGGGTTTACTTTGTTGAAATTGCCCCATGCCCTATATCCCATCATCTCTCTAGTCCATATATTGATCACCGACTCCTCAAAAAAATAAGGAGACACAAACAATCTCGCATCCATACCTAACCGCTTGCACGCAGCAAGTACATGAGAGCAAGGCAGATGCAGCAGCTTGGGTTTGTTGCAGGTGCACTCACACGTCGGTCAGTCCTCATTGCATATCCTCACCTCTTGTGTCTTTACCTCTTCTCCAGATCTAATCCTGTTGGAAGGGAGGCGCACCTCGAATCTTCGTCCTTGATTACCGATGACGACGACGTGCATAGACCACGCCTTTTCCATTTTGTCATGCATGTAATCCATTATCTTTGAACAATACCTCGTGTTTAGGTTGTTGATGATATGCATCTGAGCAAGATGGAGTCTGTCTCTGAAGTACTTCAAAGTTCCAGTGAAAATACACTCCAAAATAGCTGTTAACGGCAGAGCTCTGCTTCCTCTCAAGACAAAGTTGTAAGTTTCGGCAAGATTTGTAGTCATGACACCGAACCTAGAACCATGAGAGTCGTGCAACAGAGACCACCTCTCCACAGGCTCATGCTCTATTCATTCCTGAAAATTCTTAATCCTTTTGCCAGGCCTCCTCCTAGTATCGGGTTGGTCAAATCCTGGCAAATCGCAAAGAGCAATGGGTTCTTCCTCCGGTGGTGCTGCTCTCGCTACTGTCTGTGCAGCTACCGCGACCGCATGAGCCGCGACAACTGCTGCTCTAGCTGCTTTCCTTTGCCTAACATGTTTTTTTGTGAATTCATCCAGATAGGTCCGACACTTGATATACTTCCACTCCTGGTTCTGCTTGCAAAGGTTCTTGAATAGGTTCATCAGGGCCTTGTTCCTGAACTGTGAGAAAAAGTTAGCCCCTAGATGCCGCATGCACCAACGATTCTGCATGTCTAGCCATGGAGTTGGTTCATCAAGAGCAGGCTGAGTCAGCTTCCTTATTGCGCTGAGTATACCCGGATGCCTGTCATGAAGGACGCACACATTCAGTACATCCCTCACAATTTCTATCTTCAGCTGCCTGAAAAACCATACCCAACTCTCGGTGTTCTCGCTCTCCACGAAAGCAAATGCAAGTGGAACAACTTGATTGTTCCTGCCTTGACCTATGGCAGTCAAGATCTGGCCCTTGTACTTGCCAGTTAGAAATGTACCATCCACACAAATGACTGGTCGGCAGTGAGTGAAAGCTTCTATGCATATAGCAAATGAGAAGAACAATCGATGCAGCACCCTCAAATTGGGTTCTTGAGGCAACGTAAAGTGTTGGATGTCGACGTACGTGCCTGGATTCCTAGCCTGCAGTGTCTGGAGCATCCAAACAACACAATCGTATCCATCTCGAAAAGAACCAAATCTTGTCTCCAGTGCCCTCTGCTTAGTCCTCCAAGCCTTTCTGTAAGAAATACTGTAGCGAAATCTGACAGCAACTTTGTTGATGATAGCTTTCACCACCATGGCTTTGGTCTCCACTATCTCAGTGTATAACAGTCTGGCCAGGAGGGTTGACGTGAGATTACGATGGTCTTGAAGGACATTGTCAAGTTGACATGTGTGCTGCACAACGTCGCTAACCTTCCAGTTGGTGTCATACATAGGACGATGGGCATGGACCCTGGCCGGACATTTGGCTACCTCACAAACCAAAGTCAAATATTGTTGGGATGACACCTTCGTTTTAAAAACCCGATGCGTGGACAATGCCCACTCAATGATTGCTTCCTGCAGATGCCTCTTGCTAGGATATAATGCACCCATGGAGATGTTGTTCATGTGATAACGCCACGCGGAATCATGCCCATCGTTCACATTCATTGCTGCTGTGTAGTCTTCATTCCATGATGCCGGAATAGGATGGTCTTCTTGATCAGAGCCGACGGAATCATGAGAGCTATCACTGTAGCCTTCTGAATCTTTGGCTTCCATCAGATCTTGCAACCAACCTTCGTGTATCTCATCCTCATCGCCCTCACCACTGAAAATATCTTCTCATGTCCCGTGACTACCTTCAACTGATTCATGTCCACCACCCTCGGTGTGTGCAAAACTACTCTGACCTGGTTCATAACCACCACCATCGGTGTGTGCATAACTACTCTGACCTGGTTCATAACCACCACCGCCATCTTGGACTTGATTGCTCTGGCCATGATAGTAGCCACCACCACCTTCGTCTTGGGCTTGACTGCTCTGGTCATCATCATAACCACCACCAGCATGTTGTGTCTGACTACTCTGGCCCTGATCATAAACAGGCTCTTTCGCAACAGGAAGCACTAAGACAGTGGGGTTAACTACCCTATTCAGACAGGCTTTCACCCATTTTTCCCTTTTAGCTTGCTCTTTTATAAGTCTAAAAAAATCAGGTTTAATCCTTGACTTAGTCCATAATACATGCACACCAATAGTATGGGTCAGAGGGAGCACTAAACGAGCAGATAACCAGTCCTTCAACTCAATAATGGATATGGTTTCAGGATCCTAGAGCACTTCATCAATACAATAAAAATCGCTCAAATCAACTCCATGCTCGTTTGTTTTGATGACACTGTCACCATAGTAGAACCTAAACACTACATTATTGGACATAACTTCCGACCTAAAAAAGTACCACAATTTGTCAAATGTCCGTACAATGGCAGATTTTAGCCCATAAATATACTAATAATCCTATAGCCGAATAATCTTGCATATCTCACAAATATACTTATAATCCTATAGCCGAATAATCTGGCAGCTAACACACCACATCCAGAACTACCGATAAAATAAACATACACAAATGACTGCAGTTAGCAAGAAATTAGGGTTTACCCTTGAATCGTGCGAAATCCTATCGTGCAGCTAACTCCACTCAACGGATCAGCACCTCCACCGTGCAGCTACCTCAAGCCCTAGCCCCAGCCTCCACCATAGCCATTGCTCCTCAAGAACTCCACCAAACCCCTCCAGGAAAACGCCTCAAATCACTTCACTAGCCTATCCCATGAGTAGATCGGGACTCTACTAGCTTCCTAATGTGTTTCAGTAGCAACTTTAGTGGAAAACGGAGCAAAACTTAGCACCAAATTGGGCCAAATCGGTGCAGCTCCATGGGAGAGGAAGAACTAGCAGCTAACGCGGGGTGGAGGGAGAGGAAGAAGGAGGCAGGCGGGGTCTAGCCGTGGGCGCGTGCCATATAAAGGGCGACGTCATGTCCTCAATAGCCGAACGCTCTCGTCGCGTTTTCAAAAGCCGACGCCTCCCTTTGCTCTGACAGCCCGACCGGGTAGGCCCCGGTCTCCATTGTCGTCAGTACTTGAAAAAATAACATGCCCTCCTCGCTTTTTCAAATGCCGCCGACTGCTCCTCGTTGTTTCAAAAAATGAGACCACGCTAGATTTGTGATTTCCCTATTCCGCGTAATATTCGTGTAATTGATTCAAAATAATGTATTATTTAAAAATTTAGCAAGCTGTCGTCCCACTTTATAAGTAAAGTTACAGTGGACGAACCAATACAAGGAGACGGGGACAACCCCTTAGAGCATCTCCACTCGGGTTCCCAGCAGGTCGTTTTCAGGGCGTTTTTTTTGTCCGAACTATGAAAATCGGTCCAGTCATGTTCCCAGGACGCCGGTTTCGTTCGGATTCGGCCCAAAATGGTGGAGTGCTCCTGGACGGACGCTCATGCCATCCTCGAGCACATCCACGCCGGCAACAACCCTTCGCTGGGCTTCCCGCGTTCGCCTTCACCGGCGGCAAGGGCAAGGCGCTAGCCACCACCAGCTGGCTGCCCAGGAAAATGGGCAGGCTGAGCTCCTCCTCCGCCGCCGCTTCACGCTCCTCCGGATCCGTGTCGGCGTAGTCGCCGCACACGAGCGGTGAGTTTCTTCGTCCCTCCAAGCGCGAGGCCGACACGCCGATCCGCTCACCGCCGAGGACGCGTTCGCGGGGCATCGTCATCAATGAGCCCCGCGCCGTGACGCTGACGACCGGCCGACTCTGCCTGCGCCAGCCGAAGCTAGAGCCCATGGACGAAGATTCCTTCGCCATCAGAATGGCGATGGAACGCTCCCTGCGGGACCAGGCTCCGCTGCCGCCGATGCCGGAGCCGGACCTGCTCGCCTGGTCCAGGGCGGACTGGGAGTAGGAGGAGGTGCGGCGTGTCCAACGCCAGTAGAAGGAGGCCGAGCGCTAGGCGGTCAGAGCTCGCCACGAGTCTGCCTACCAAGGCACGCCGCTCGTCGTCCTCGACAACGACAACGACGCCATCTCGGCGTTCTAGCCGTGGACGTGCGGTGACGCTGGGTAGGGCAGCTCGCGCCCCCCGTAGCCGCCGAGCGACGACAATGGCGATGACGACGGCAAGGCGGACCCCGACTACATGAGCTTCTACCGGAACTTCGGCATGTAGACAGCGTCCAGCGGCATCGGCCTCGGCCTTTTTAAGTTTTTTTAGTTTTGTTTTAGCCTAAATGAAGTCAGAATTCGGGTATCCACCCGAATTCGACGTAATATATATGAATCGGCCATCTATTAATGAAATCCGCCTATATTCGCCCAAAGTATGCCGAGTTTTGTCAAATTTTGTCTAAACCCGGGAACACGACTCTGGCCGTTCCAGGCTGAAAACTTTCTTCGTCCGACGATATTTAGCTCCAGATTTCGACCTGGGAACGGCCAACGAGTGGAGGTGCTCTTACAAAGAAGATCAAGAGAAGCAAACGAAAAGAGAATAGGCTATCAGTGATAGGCTTAAAAGATCCATTAGTTATGGGCAAAGCACATGTCACTGATAACTAGTCACTCGTACGAGGTTACTAGTGACAAGCAAGTGCTTGTCACTAGTATATGTAATACCGACAAAAGAGATGCATGTCACTAGTTGTGACCAGAGGACGCGTCCCCATGGGTTTTGTAGTGACGGGCACCTTATCCTGCCTGTCACTGGTTTGGAGTTCAGTAATAATTTTTTTTTATTTTCCATGAATATTCCAGCTAGCACAATAAGATGTTATAAAAAATTAATATATTTTACTCAAATATTTTAGATAGCATAAATAACATAATATTTGCACAAATAAGACACTCACACACAAACTTGCATTATACAATATCAGACTAACATTGGATAGTTTCCTAACAATGGATGGTTTCTTGATCAACTATCTAGCAAGCACCACTAGTAGAGAAAACCGTATAGCCGGATACCTTAGCATCGGCGAAGTGGTCACGGGGTCACCGGCGGTAAGGCCTCGCAGGACGGTCGTGCGTTACCACCGATGAACGGTATGTAAATGCGTCGGTGATAATCAACTTAGCACCGGCAAACGGATTTTAAATTCGTCGGGGCTATTTCATTACGGCCCGTGAACCGATACCCCGGTGGTCTTGGAGGGTATTCGCTAGGGATATTTTTATTACCGCCTACGAACGAAATCAAAGGGCGCTGGCTCTAACGTGCGGGCCCACCCCCAACGCGTCTTTTAACCACCGGGATGCCCATGTCTCGATCCCCTTTGCAAACGGAACCACCGATAGCCCCTCTCGCGCTCTGTCGCGATTTCTCGGCCGCTGGCGAGTGGCGCCGTTCCTGCCACTCCCAAGCCCGAGCAACGTCACCGCCTCCTAGCTCGAGACCCTTGTGCGGAAGGAATCGAGCTGGCGCACTCAGAATCAAGCCCAAACCCGTCTTCCCCGCCTTTGACCGGCCACCGTCGTCATCATCCCGCGTCCCCCTCGCCGTCGACCACCTCCCCCCATTCGCAGCAGTAGAACCGCGCCGCCACCTCGTCGACGACCACCTCCCCCATCTGCAGGTATACACACCGGTACTCCCATATCTTCTTTGGTGGCTATTATACTCTCTGTGATGAGCTATTTGCATAGCATCTCTATGCAAAATTGAGAGAAAACTCTCCATCCAATCCTCCTAGATAAAATATAGTGGAAGAGTAGATGGATCTGGTGGATATGTATTATTTACCTCTTATTCTCAGATCTTTATGCAAGGTCATAAAGGTCATAAAGGTGGATAATTACCTATTATAGTCCTAGTACTTGATAAAATCTAGTGGAAGGGTAGATGGATCTAGTGGATGTGCTTGATCTGTTAGCTACTCTAGTCATCTCGTAGCTCCAAAGTCGAAAGTGGACAAATATTTAAGTGATTCATATACATAGACATAATATGTCTAGTGGTAAGCCAAGAAAAGGATTTTGGGTCCACGACTCAAAATGAGTCGTTGTCGTGGAGACCGAATCCTTTCTTTGGTTTACCACTAGACATATCATGCCCCATGCTATATGAATCGTGGAAGTATTTCTCTTCTTTTGTCTTTGGTGATACGAAGAGATTAGATAGCATTAATTAAATGAAATGGTAAATTATGTAGTTTCAAATATCTCATTGTAGGTCCAAAAGTCGAAAGGAAAGACATTACTTCACTATTTGTATAGCATTGGCGACATTGTTATATGAATCGTGGAATAATTTCTTTCCTTTCGTCTTTGGCGATACAATGAAATGGTAAACTATGTAGACCCAAAGTAGAGAGAGGGAAAAAATAAGTTCGTGATTCATATCTATAGCATGGCGACATTGTGTTAGTTAATACTATTTCATCTTGTAGCCCCAAAGTTGAAAGAGGTCAAATATTTTCGAGATTCATATACATAAGACATGATATGTTCAACGGTAAGCCAAGGAAAGGATTCTGGGTCCAGGACAACGACTCCTTTCGACACACCAAACTCGTAATGAGTCATTGCTGTGAAGACTCAATCCTTGCTTTACCGTTGGACATAGCATGCCCATGCTATATGAATCGTGGAAGTATTTCTCGTCTTTTGTCTTTGGCGATACGAAGATATTAGATAGTTTGTGATTCGTATATCATGATGACATTGTGTTAGTTAATACTATTTTATATCGTAGCCCCAAAGTCGAAAGAGGACAAGCATTTTCAAGATTCATATAGCATAGACATAATATGTTCAGTGGTAAGCCAAAAAAGGATTATAGGTCCACGGCAATGACTCCTTTCAACACACCAAACTCGAAATGAGTCGTTGTTGTGGAGACCGAATCCTTTCTTTGGTTTACCACTGGACATATCATGCCCATGCTATATGAATCGTGGAAGTATTTCTCTTCTTTTGTATTTGGCGATACGAAGATATTAGATAGTGTGAATTAAATGAAATGGTGAATTATGTGTGTGTTTAGAACTTGAGTGACATTATTGTACTGTTATGAATCTCTTGTGTGCTTGTTGATGATGAATGTGACATTGGGATACTTCCTGTATATGTTGTGTCACTGATGTGTACATTTTGTTGTCATGCTGGTATTTTTGTGTATATTCTGGTGTATATACAGTGTATTTCGAGCAGTTTTTTTTACTCTAGTTCATAATACCATCGGCGAACAAACTAACTACCCCCGGCGAATACATGTTCGCATGCGATGGTGAGCACTACCCCCGGTGAATAGGTATATTTGCCGGCGATAAGAAATGTTACCCCCGGCAGAAAAGGAACGCGCGGTTATGTAGCATTCCGCCGGCGAGATGGTCGCCGGTGAGACCGAACTCGCCGGCGGTAGGCATATTAGGTGTGCCGATGGTGAGATTTTCCCTACTAGTGCAGTTTGAACTCCAAAAAACAGCACCCCACAGTACATGTATTATGGTGATATGCATAGCTGCAAGTTCCTTTCACAGTTATATATCTCCATCATCTTGTCAAGGTACAAATTATTCCATTACATCTTCCTTGTATTGACCTAAATCGCGTGGGACATTGATGACATGCTTAACCTGATACAAACAAGGAAATGAGCATATGCTTGTGAGCAATGGCACTAGGTGCTTATCCACCTATTGGAGAATAAAACGATTCTAAATAAAAAACAAATAGTGACATAAAAATCAGCTTTTCCTATTACTAGTTGATAACCTGCGCGTTGCTGCAGGCATAATAGAACAATTGCAAATATAAAATCTACATGGTCAATCAAGCATGAAGAACAATTATGTATTGCCAACAGAATGTTAAATATAGACTAACAAAACAACTACTATTAAATCACATTGGATCTTATAAAGACCGCTTCAGGAAAATATCATGCATTTACATAACAATATGACAACTAATATATTATGAGAGGATCTTCCGGTAATGGTTCTTCTTCATATGTTTACTGGAAGCTCTTTTGGTCTAAATAAATCAAGAAGATATAATCAATAGGGATTACCTTTGCCTCAAATATAGACCTATAGAAAATTATGTCCACCTCATTGTGTATACTGATCATCACACGGAATCTAAAATCATGTGTATATAGGGAATGATTAACTACAACTCGAGCATCAGCAGAACTTACAGTTTAAGAGGATCCAAAAAAATTATTGGATTGTGGTTCATGTATATTGTATAGTAATGTGGCTTGCTGTACTTTTGAGTTTATCTATGTTTGCCACAGTAAACCAATGTATCAATTGGAACCCCAAACATACTGCATTATTGCAATAGCATACATGAAAGAAAGAATAACTAGTTCATGGTTTGCCTAATCTAACCGCAAATAACCAAGGATGAAGCCACACCAACAATATTTCACTAACTATGGGCAGATGATCTAACGTGAAGATTTGTCCATTGAGATGGTTAGCACGGTTGGCACTTAACCAAAATCATATTTTCTAACAGACGTTATGATTATGTCAAGAAACTACCATATGAACATCACAACCATACCTGACGTGATGAGTACTATAGTCTGCAGGTTTGCAGTGGTCCGAGTTCATCCTACAATTTTTTGCTTCACGTCCTCTCCTATAGCTACAGCAAGTACTGCTACAAATAGAATCAGGTTAACAACTAATAACAATTAAGGGGCAAGGTAAAAATTGCGGTGATGGAAGGAGGGCAATTTTGTATGAAGTGCGGAGTAGGAAATCTATTTTGTAGTTCATGTACATACCGTGTTGTTTGGAAACACTATGAATAGAAAAACAGGAACAAAAATGTTCCACTAGTGCAATAGAAACATGTGTTTCAACGGGAACACCAGAACAGAGTGGGTTTCAGAATTCGGATCCACGTAGCATATACAGGAGATAGCGCTAACTAATGTCACAGCCTAATGTTGGGGATATACTTTCTGGATATACCCATTGTGACTCTCTGACCAGGGTGGCCCACATCAGGTTAGAGCTATGCTTCATGGGCGTCCCAGTGAGGAAGAGAAGTTGGAATTCCATCCAACTACGGGAAGGCCTAAAAGACTTACCGACTTAGGCTTGTAGGAATACTTGTAGTCCAAAATGTACTATATAACTGACTCTGTATCATAGCCTGATAGGACTCTCCTTTAACCCTAGGACCGGATGACTATATAAGTTGTCCTAAGGATCAGCCTTTAGAGCAACTATACAACCAACCTCAACTCGCACAGGCGAAACCTCTCTTATAATTTGTACTTGCGGCTTTACTATATTACTGGATTGCTAGCAAGAGTAGGATCCATCCACCGTAGGCAGATCAAACCTGGGTAAGCTTGTGTGCTCACCGTCCCGGATGTCCATACATTTCATACCCCACATCTTTCCATGCCCCGAGGACCACCTCATGGCGTACTTGTCTTCAATCTGGCGACAACTGGCGCCCACCGTGGGGCAGGTGACTTTCGGAGCTGCATTCCGGGCGGAATATGCGTGAATCGGAATTGGCGAAACAATCGTTGTCGGTCGGGTTCTCTATGCTAGCGACGTCCCTCTCGTCCTTCTCGATGAGACTTGGATTCCGGCTAGGGAGACCGTGACCAGCTACACAATCATGTATTTTGGCGAGATCGATGTTTACCTCGGTTTCACTGAACCGACACAACCCACCCCAATGGTGATGATAGAGAGGCGGAAGAAACTTCTGGATCTACTTTGTCCGTGGAGGCTGCAAAGTTTCGGAACTTAGAAATCGCTAAACCCACACAGCCCACACCTGAAGCAAAGATCATGGAGAAGATCGAATATGAAGAAGATCTCCCTCGGGAGGTCGAATTCAGGAAGATCAAAGCTGCAACAACTCCGGATCTGGCTCTGCCGATGCTGGAGCAGGAAAATCGCTTCTAAGGCACACAGTAAGGCGGATGATGCTGCGCGGGGCAACACCAATGTGGATTATGTTCTCAAGGCCATCAAGAGCTTCAACGAAGCTAACAATGAGAGCCTCGCCCACCTCAGAGCGCATGGATCGCACTTTGTTGGATATGTTGGCTCTGGATCCGGCTCTACCGATGCTGGAGACGACAACGACTCGGTGCTAGACTCAATCGGAACAAACACCGACACACCATCCTCCCCAGGATATTCCATGACATCGGCAGAATCCAGGCGTTTGAAGCAGAAATTGAAGAGGAGATCAACTCCAAGGTTGTGGAAGAAGGAGAAAGTATGGATCTAAGTCCCTACAATAGTATGGATGAGAGATACGACGAGAACTCTCCCGAACTGCAAGATGATATGGATCTCGAAGAAAATCCCGACGTCCCGATGTCTGAGAGTACTGATAGAAGCTTGACTCCAGGAATCAGACCAAAAGCCATCTTTGTCACAGGGACCAGTAAGGACAACAAGGCAAATAAGAAGAAGAAAAGCAAGACCCCGGCTAAGGATCTTCCAACTCAAGAGGAGGGTCACCGATGAATACAAGTAGGATTCAGACGGATCTCTAATCCCCAAAGAACCAAAAAATACTCTGATGGATGGACCCGTGGTCACCCTAGGTGCCCGTGAAATTCTCGGAGAAGCACTTACAACTCCCATCCCAATTGTCTCGGATCTTACGTCGGACGAGTTGTAACAAAGGGCCTTATCCCTAGAAGTGCAGCGCTAGGTACTCTTGGATGAAGCCACCCATCTCATCGAACAAAAGTTGCGCATTGCAGATGCAGGATAGTACAACTCCATGCAGCATCAGAAGACCCAGAACGGCCCTGAGCTAGCCAACAAAAATCCGGAAGTTCACAAATCTCTCTAAGGGAAACAACACAAACATAGTCATGGGACAGCCTCGGATTGACAGCAAGGGAAACAGGTTGTATGACATGCAGTAGAAAATACTGCTGCATCCCAAGAGATCCTGGCGAATAATCCAACTCCAGAGCATGTCCGGATGAGTGTAGTATTACTCAATAAGGGCCTAGAGCTACAAAAGGCCGCCACATCGTTCAGTGGAAAACTGGTCTGCAAATCCGACCAATGCCGCACAGACACGGCTTAGCAGCATGACACAAGACCCCATCAGGAACCGGATCGGTGTCACCGCTCCGGCCCTCGGGACGATACTTACTCAAGAAACGGCTCTTTAGGACAGTGGCACAGAATCACACGCAGTTGGAGCAATGTTGCCCCAGCCGTAGAGCGAGAGGCTGTAGCGGTAATGGTTCCATAGCAACCTCCCTAACGGCAATCAGATCACCACATGGAAGAAGATGAAGCACGACGTCGGGAGCAGGATCAGTGATATGTTGCTAACGTATCCATAATTTTTGATGTTCCATGCTTGGTTTTATCTACTTTCTTGTGTTTTGTCCACACTTTGGAGTACTTTCTATACACTTTCTTGAACTAACCTATTAACAAGAGCCATAGTGCCAGCTGCCTGTTTTCTGCTGTTTTTGGTTCCAGGAAAGTCAGAAAATGAATATTCTCAGAATTGGAAGGGACAAAAGCCAAAGTCAGTTTTTCACCGAGGGACACCCGGAGCCAGAAAACGAGACGGAGAGGGGCTAGGGGCCGCCACACCACCTAGCCGCGCGGCCCAGCTTAGCCCATTCCAGGGGTAGTCTGGCCACCCTAGGCACCCCCTCGGCCTCCCCTTTTGCCTATAAGATGCCTCCGATACAGAAACCCTAAGTACCCCAATAAAAATTCCATGAAAGAGTCTGTAGCCGCTGTCATATCCATCCCTAGATCGGGAGGGATCTGAAGCTCTTCACGGCACCCTGCCGGAGGGGAGAATTCACCCTGGAGGCCTTCTTCATCACCATGCAAGCCTCCGGTGTGATGCGTGAGTAGTTCATATCTGGACTACGGGTGCATGTAGTAGCTAGATGGCTGGTTCTCCTCCTTTGTGCTATCATGTTTAGATCTTCTGAGCTCCGTTCATGATCAAGATCATCTATTTGTAATCCTACATGTTGTGTTTGCGGGGATCCGATGGATATTGAGATGCTATTTCAGATTGATTATTGATTCTATCATGTCTTTGTTATTTGTGATCTTGCATGCTTTCCGTTGTTAGTAGCTATCTTGGCCAAGTAGATGCTAGCAACTCCAAGAGTTAGTATTTATGCTCGATAGTGGGTTCATGCCTCTAGTAATATGGGGACGTGACAGAAATCTCTAAGGTACTAGATGTGTTGTTGCTACTAGGGAGAAAACAACAATCCTTTGTTCATAGAACAATCGTATTGTTTACTTTACACACAATGCGTAATGTAATTATCCATTGCTTGCAACTTAATACTAGAGGGGGTTCGGTTGATAACCTAAAGGTGGATTATTAGTTTAGATGCAGTTGGATTACGGTCTATGTATAATGTTGTAATGCCCAATCAAGTCTCAAAGGAGTTAAGATGAGTAGTATATGCATGATTGCTTTATCGATGTTTATCAATTGCCCTGCTGTAATTTGTTCACCCAACATGTCATCTATCTTAAGGAGAGCCACCACTAGTGAACTATGGACCCCGGTCCTTTCTTCTACTATCAATCTACAATCAACTGTTTACTGTTTTCTGTTTACTTACTGCAAACTATTACTTTCTTCCACTCGATACGCTTAATCCTTTGTTTTTAGCAAAACTGGTGAGATTGACAACCTCATCGCAAGTTGGGGGCAAAGTTCTGTGGTTGTGTTGTGCAGGTCTCCACGTTGGTGCTGGCACCGGTAGTGCGCCCTGCCAAAGTTCAGCTAGCAACACCTTTGAGGTGTTTCCTTGCTCCTACTGGTTCGATTAAACCTTGGTTTCATAACTGAGGGAAAACTTGCTGTTGTGCTCATCATACCTTCCTCTTGGGGTTCCCCAACGGGCTCGATATATTTTGGGCTTAGCAACCAATTTTCTGGCGCCGTTGCCGGGGAGTCAAGGACATCTTCACAAGGGGAGTCCCTCATAACCAATCTCTTTACTTTGTTATTTTTGTTTTGCTTAGTTTACTTTTGCTTTGTTTGCTTTTTTCTTTATCAAAAACACACAAAAATTAGTTCCCACTATAGTTGTTATTTTCGTTGGTCTGTTATTGTCTTGCTTTATCATGCTTTCTATCAATGGTTGGTTTCTTTGAAACTGAATCTAATTGGCAAGGTGGGTTCATGGAGGAACAAAAATATTATTATAAGGAACACCGCTTGTCACAAAAAGGGAAACACTTACGGGAACAAATTGATAAATTGTATACCATTGCTATAAGTGTGCTCTACTTATAATGTTACTTATTGCTTTGATAAATCTTGTTGCTGTAAGAGGTATAAACACCTCCCTTTTCAATGTGAGTATAATGATGATGTTACCATATCTTTTTATGTTAAGGGAAATTATGACTTTTATGATGTGGAACAAATTGAAGAATTTATTGCTTGGAAGGGTGCATTTGAACTTGCTAGTTTTCTTGAAAATACTTATGATTCACCTTATAAATATGAGGTTTATGATATACTTAAATTTTTCTTTGATAATTACAAGGAAGAAAATGGCTATATTCTTGAATATATTAATAGATGCTTTCCACAAACGGAAGAGATTAATGCCTTGCAGGAGCTTATGAAAGAAGAAATTGCTGAAACGGGAAGCTCATTAGATGAGAGGAGAGTGATGAACAAAAGGAGGAAGAATGGATCTACCCCTGCCTACCTTCTAATGAGAGTAACTCTTTATCCCTTACATTATTTGATTGTCCCCCATGCTTACCAAAGGAGGATGAATGTTATGCTCATGTTATCTGTGATAATCCTTTATTTGTGCCTAACTTCGAAATGCATGGTACTAAAGAATTTTGCTTAGAAAAAGTTTATGACAAAGCTCTAGACGATGGTCCTATATTGAATGATTAGTCATCTTGTTATAGAATTGTTAAATGTGGGTTTGAAGGTTTTAATGCCACTATTTTTGAGCTTGATAAAAATTATGTGTTTGTAGATCATGAAAAGCATACTTTATGTGATAGTTATATTGTTGAGTTTATTCATGAGGCTACTAAAAATTATTATGAGAGAGGAAAATATGGTTGTAGAAGTTTTCATGGCACTGAAACACCTCTCTATGTGCTGAAAGTTTTGAAGTTACTCTTGTTTTATCTTCCTATGCCTGTCACTTTGTTCTTTGTGAATTTCTTTGCATACAAGATTCCTATGCATAGGAAATGGGTTAGACTTAAATGTGTTTTGAATTTGCTTCTTGATGCTCTCTTCTAATTCAATTCATATTTCTTGTGAGAGCATCTTCTCAAACTCTTATGCCTAACTTATTGGGAGATAACCCAAAAGTATTAGATGAGTCTTGGAAGTTATTGCTTCAGTAATGATCGTTCCTTATCCTTTTTATTTGCTTTTTGTGCCAAGACTAACCTCTAATGAGAGGAAAGTAATGATTGGGAAAGTTGATGTCCCAAAATAGATTTTGTTTTTGCTTCACCGTAAAAATTCGTGTAAAATCTCTGTACGTCTTTTTGAGGCGTGATTTTTTGTGCTTATGCCCCAGGTTATTATCTAACTTTTGTTAGTTCAACACTTTTTTATTTGAGCAACAGAAGGTCTTTGAAAAAATTCGTCTTTACCTGCTGGTCTGTTTTGATAGATTTCTGCCATTATTTGCATTTGCTTCTTGTTAGTTCCTTTTTGAGTTCTTTTGGGGAATTGAGCTTTTTGAGGGAAGTTCTACAGTAGCTTGTGTTTTAATGGAAGTTTTATTGGTGTTGGAACTGAACCTAAAGACTTATTATCTTGAGTGCACTAATGTTACTAATAAAGATTGTGTGAATTTTTGTATGAAGGAAAAATTTCAGGTGTATGGAAGGAATGAGTAATGAGATGAATGATGGACTAAAGCTCAAGATTGAGGATGCCACGCGTGTCACCCCAAGAAATATCCAAGAAGTACAACCGTCAAAGCTTGGGGATGCCCAAGGCATCCCCTTCTTCATCAATAAAAATTCTAGGTTTCTTCCAAACACTTCATTTTTATTGTTTCATGCACAGTTGTGTTGTTCTTGGAGCGTCCTCTTTTTCGTTTTCGTTTTGTTTTTTCATTTTCTTTGTTTTCTTAGTTTGCTGAATAAATTGGTTGGACCCCCTCTTTCATGCATTGGTTTTCAAATAGTTTGGTTTGGGTTGGAAAAAAGTAGGAAAGTTCATGCTTAAGTGGTAAAGAGAGCTTGTTTTTGACTGTGGCCTATGCTTTGTCATGCCATGATTGATATTGTTTTGGCTTTATGCTTAGTATTCTTTGCTATAGCATGACTTGTTATAAACAATTGAGATTGCTTAATGTGTCTTTGAAGAATCAGGTGTTGTTTTAGCATATTAAAGTATAGTATTGTGGTATTCTCCTGTGATGCTTTATTTGGGTTGACTTGGCACATGATCACACCGTGTTATGACTATACCAAGTCACCATAGCCTTTGTGATCCTTTAGTTTTCAACTTGTAGTATCACTTTATGCTTTAATTAATGATGTTTTGTCGCTCTGCATGATTATGGCCATTATTGCTCTCTTAGTTGGTCGCTCCCAGTCTTTTGCTAGCCTCCATAACCAAGTATGAGTTCCACTCATGCATCCAATTCCTAAAACCAAGTTATTCCAAAGAGTCCACCATACCTACCTATTAGCATATGCTATTCCAAGTATGTTCATGTTTTTATCTACCTTCCGAATTAAACTTGTTATGAGAAAACTAGTGATTAAAGCTCTCTTGAACTTGATGGCACACTTTACTTTTCTTGCCCTTAATTAACTTGAACCATTGTGTCGTCTATGTTGTATATGCTTGCACTTATATGTTGGGGATTAGCAGAACCATGCTGTCATGGGGAACGCTTTCAACATTGCACTTGTAGTCTGTACCTAGTTGATATCATGCTCTTTTGTCTATGGATGTCGTCGGTGTGAAATGAAAGGGGAGCTTGTAAGTCCATGGAGTTATGTATGTGTGTTAGAGAAACGCCTGGGCCGCTGGTCTAATCCATGTTGTCATGGTGGAAACCTGTAGCGTAACCATAATGAGCTGTCTATGAAGCATTCTTCTTATAAAAAAAAGAGTCAGATTTTGAGAAAAAGAGAAAAAGGAAAATAAGAGATATGAGAAAAGAGGAAAGAGAGAAAAAAGCACCATATTCCCATGGTAAATAAGAAGATTGTTGAGATGCTCGTTGTTGGGGGGATAACCCCGGGTAGGGTCACTCCGGGGTATAAGGGCCGAGTTAGCCGAGGGTCGGCAAGGTCTAAGCGGATGTTGGCCGAGTCATCTCAAGGCAGGCCGGATCATGGAGTAACCCGGACCAGGGGGGTCGCCTAACATTGTCTCGTCCGACTTAAGGAGTAAGTCAGAAATACTCGTCTAGCTTATATGCAGGAACAGGTGTGGCCGGATCAACTGTGATCCGGGTCCTCGCTTGGCTTCTAGGAGAAGGAAGGAATCTCTCTGGTCAAAAAAGAAGGTCCGGTGCGTACTGGATGAGCGAATGAAGCAAGGGCAGGACCACCAGATCGTGGCCGACAAGGGTGACGACGCTCACGTCGGCTGACGCGGGCGCCGCAGAGGCTACGTCGCTAAAGCAAGTGTGACGCGGGGGAAAAAGCATCCCTGTCGGGTTACTAATTTGGGAGGGGGCATATTCTTAGGAATATGCCTCCACGTATGCCCTAGGCCAGGACCGAACCACCACTATATAAGGGGGGGTTAGGGTTCTGGTAGAGGGGTTGGGTTTTTTCTAATAGAGAGTTGGGAGAATTCTAGTTGGTTGAGCACTAGTGGATCTAGGGTTCTTGGGCTAATTGGTAGGCAAGAGTAAGAGAGTTTCTTCCTCCTCCTCTTGTCAATACAGCTCGAGGAGCACTTGTAGTCTTGGAGATTGAACATCAATACGAAGCTTCTGTGTAGAGATTCACTCTACTATCCCTCCCTGGATTCCCCTAGCGCATATTAGTCCCCACCTTTAGAATATCCATGGCATCTGCCGTGACACCACCACGACAGTTGGCGCCCACCGTGGGGCTAGCGGCGCTAGCAGGGGTGAAGATCCGGACGGGAAACTTCATCGGCACCGGCGAACGCATCGTCTCCAGGCTCGTTCAGTGCTTTGGAATGCTGGACTACGTCAGCGACAACGCTGGCTGCTTCGGCACGCGCCCCCTTCCATGCAATGGCATCTTCGTCAAGCTCGGTGCGCACAAGGTCTACGTTGCTGTGGACGTGTCTTGTGTTCATCCGCGTCGCGTCGTCGATGCAGGAGAACCACCCCTCACTATGGCTCGCGCGGCGCGTATCGCTCGCTCCCCGGACCATGCAGAGGTGATGATGACTGCGCCAGGCGCGGGCATGAGCAAGGATCCAGCGCCAGACCCGGAGGTAACGCCTAAGGCACCGAGGAAAGCTAGGGGTCCTCCTCTAGAGAGGCCTGAGAACGTGCTGAGGGAAGCTATGGATAGCTTGGCAAACCCGGTGGCAGCAGTGGTAGATCCGGCTCAGGCACAGGCCGAGCTAGAGGAGACCCGACAAAAGATACTGGAGGGCGCAAAGAAAATAGCAGCGGCTCAGCAGTCGTTGAACATGACGTTGTGCGAGTACGCGAAGGCAAACAAGGTTGATGCAGTAAGGGTAAAAGGGAAAAAACTCATAAGTGAGATGAACAGAGAAGGTGATGATGGACCAGAAGGGTCGGAAAACTATCTGTCTGTGGGGTTGCCGAAATATAGTACCCCGGCGAAGAACCTCAGAGCAGCAGATGCCGCGGCGTCCGAGCTAGAGGGTCTGACGGGTGAAGCCCGTCAAAGACAGCAAGACCGGATTAACGAGCTGGTTCGGATCGCGAACAGGCAGAACGAGGAGCTGCTGAGAGGTAACCCGGAGAGAGTTGGAGCTTCTAAGATCGTCCATTCGGCGATAGGTAACCCGGACAAATCCGCTGGAGCCGCATCGTCGCCTCATGGTGGCCCAAGGAGAGAAGAGGTAGTAACCTCGGCCAGACGGAACAAGCAGATCGTTCCGTACGACCCAACGCGTGCGGGAAAAGAAAAAGAGATGCGGAAAAATGACGATCGACGAAGTGTGAGCCGAGGTAATCACGACCAAGGCAATGCCGGTCAAGGGAATGCTGCCAACGGCAATGCCGGACAGCGAAACTCGTCAGGAGCAGGTCAACCGCAGCAGCGGAATATACCAAGGCAAGAGCAAAGTGCCGGCCGTGGTATGCAACAGAGAGGATCACAACGAGAGCAAGATCGATACAATGACGGAGACTCGGAGATGATGAATGCGGGATACGCAAGACCGGACTATCATGTGATAGGGTCGAGATTGGGAAGCAGGGATTTGATGCCGGATGATGCCAGGTTAAAGCTGGATCGCCTGTATAGGTCGGAACAGATCGAACGTCAAGGTCCTCCGGGTCTTCGTTGGACCCCGGATCATGAAGGAACCGCCAGTACCCAATTTCCAATTACCCAGGGGCACGAAGACGTATGACGGCAGTACAAAGCCGGAGGATTGGCTGATAAACTATGCAACCGCTGTGAAAATTGCAACTGGCAACTTGAGATGGGCTGTTCGATATGTACCCCAAATGTTGGAAGGTCCGGCTAGGGTATGGCTGAATAATTTGCCACCCGGAAGCATCAATTGCTGGATAGATTTTGAAGAAATGTTTATCAGCAACTTCTCAAGTACATATCAGAGACCGAATAGACCGCAGACCCTGGCAATGTGCAAGCTGAGATCTAACGAAACGGATCGTGAATTCTTGACCCGATGGTGTACCGTGAGAAACTCGTGTGAGGGAGTCATAGAGTCACAGGCTATAGCATGGTTCGCACAAGGGTGTAGATATGGCAGCGAGTTGTGGATGAAATTGCAAAGGAAAATGCCAGTCACATTGGCAGAGATGATCCGGATCGCGGATTCTTATGCTTTGGGTGATCCGACTCAACCTAGGATCGCGTCGAACGAGTCAAATGAGGAGTACTATCCGGAGGACGGAGCTGGGTCATCCCGGAGGAACGATTATTGGGGAAAAAGGAGAGACGATAGACCGGACCATCGGCATAGTTCGCAACAAGTTGCAGCCGTGAATCAAGATCAGCCCGGAGTAGGGAGCAACCAACGCCAGAAAACGGGAGGGCAATGGACTCCTCGAAACGATGGCAAGAAGACGTGGACTCCGGAGCAGAAAAAGCAATGGCAAGAAAAGAAAGATCGTCTGAGGTATACCTATGAGTCAATGTTGGACCAGCCGTGTAAATTTCACACGCCAAATCCGAACAGCCCGGCGGGTCACACAACGAGGCAATGTGAGTGGATGTGTAAGATAGAACAAGGTGGTTCGGGGAATGCTCAGGCACCTCGGAATGACCAACCTCGGCAGGAGTTACCCCGACAGCAATTGCTTTCCGGAGCAAACACGCAACAACTAATGTTGCCTCCTCCTCCGCCGAGGTATGACAATAGTGAGAGAAGGGATGCAGTGCATCAGGTGGAAAACCAGCAATAACCGGATCAGAGGTACTCCGGAAACGAGGGAAGGAATGAGTACAGGGAACATCACCAGAGCTATTGTGTGTTCACAACAGAGGAAACATATAGGAAGAGCTTGCAGCGCCGACATATGGAGGTTAACGCGGTTATGCCTGCAGTGATGAGGTACATGTCTTGGTCGGACCAGGAAATTACCTGGAGCGTCAAAGATCATCCCAAGCTTATGCCAAGTCCGGGCTCGTATGCACTAGTGTTAGATCTGACGTTCATTGGACCAAACATTAATGTGAGGTTCTCCAAGGTACTAATCGACAATGGCAGTAGCATTAACATCATGTATGCGGATACGATGCGCAAGTTGGGCATCTCGGAGAACATGCTCCAGGCTACAAGAACAACTTTCCATGGTATCATACCAGGCATATCCTGTGAGCCCATAGGCAAAGTCCGGGTCGACGTGCTATTCAGTACGAGGGATAACTGCCGAACTGAGAATCTGGAGTTTGAGGTGGTGAACTTGGAGAGCGCGTATCATGCATTACTCGGGAGACCAGTACTGAGCAAATTCATGGCAAGTTGCCATGTTAGTTATCTGAAGATGAAGTTGCCCGGGCCAAATGGAGCAATTACTATTGCTGGGGATTTCTGACGTTCTATTGAGTGCGCCTCAGCCGGGTCTAACCTAGCCGAGTCACTCATAATTGCCCAAGAGAAAAGAAAAATACAAGAGGTGGCGGCATTAGCTCAGTCCGCGCAGCAGTATATGCCAGCATTAAGCAACCCACATGGAAGCGTTTCATTTCAAGCCGTGAAGGACACCAAGAAGATTCGAGTGGATAACCTGTTTCCGGAGCGTACCGTAACAATTGGTGCCGGGTTAACTGACAAATAGGAAAGCGAGCTCGTCAACTTCCTCTGTGAGAATCGGGATATTTTTGCTTGGTCCACACAGGACTTGCAAGGTGTTCCGAGGGAGTTGGCCGAGCACTCTTTGAACATAAGACCCGGAGCAAGGCCGGTGAAGCAGCCTCTCCGACGCTTCGCCGAGGATAGGAGAAAGGTCATTGGTGACGAGATAACTCGGTTGCTAGCAGCAGGATTTATCATGGAAGTGTTGTATCCGGATTGGCTCTCTAATACGGTGCTGGTAGAAAAGAAGAAGGATGATCCGAACGTGGCAGTGGTTTGGCGTATGTGTATCGATTACACGAACCTGAACAAGGCGTGTCCAAAAGATCCATTTCCACTGCCGAGGATAGATCAGGTCATCGACTCTACCGCGGGATGTGAACTGTTGTCATTCATTGACGCCTATTCTGGTTTCCACCAGATACCTCTGGACCCGGATGATCAAATAAAAACTACCTTTATTACCCCGTACGGGGCTTATTGCTATCGCACTATGCCGTTCGGTTTACGAAATGCAGGAGCAACGTACCAAAGATATATGCAAAAATGTTTGCACGATCAAATAGGTCAAAATGTACAAGTCTACGTGGATTATGTGGTTATTAAGACCAAGGAAAGTGCAACGCTCCTTGACGACATAAGGCAAACATTCGCGAACTTGAGGAGATTCCGGATGAAGCTTAACCCGGAGAAATGAACCTTCGGTGTCCTGGCTGGGAAATTACTCGGATTTCTCGTCTCCAGCCGAGGTATCGAGGTTAATCCAACTAAGATCCGAGCCATCGAACTAATGGAGCTGCCGAAGTGTCTCAACGACGTCCAGAAGTTCACTGGATGCCTGGCGTCGTTGAGTCGGTTTGTATGTCGGTTAGGGGAAAAGGCACTGCCTCTCTACCAACTCATGAAAAAGTCAGATAAATTCGTTTGGACGCCGCAGGCCGATGAAGCTTTTGCCCACTTGAAAAAGATGTTGGCCACTGCACCAGTGTTAGCTTCTCCACTGTCGAAGGAGCCAATGTTGCTCTACATAGCCGCAACCAACCGAGTTGTAAGTGCAGTGATTGTAGTGGAGCGAGATGAAGAGGGTAAGTCGGTGCAGAGGCCAGTGTATTACTTGAGCGAGGTATTGTTTGCCTCAAAACAGAACTACCCGCATTTTCAAAAGGTGGCGTACGGAGTTTATATGGCGGCAAAGAAGTTAAAGCACTACTTTGAGGAGCATCCCATCAAAGTGATATGCGAAGCCCCCATATCCGAGATAATGGGTAACAAGGATGTGAATGGCAGAATTGCGAAATGGGCAATTAAGCTAGCACCATACACACCCCAGTATGATAGGAGAGAAGTGATCAAGTCCTAGGCTGTGGCGGACTTTTTCGTGAATTGGGCCGAGGTACAATACGAACCGCCGCACCAGATCCGAACTACTGGAGGATGCACTTTGACGGATCGAAAACCAAAACCGGGTTAGGTGCCGGGGCTGTGCTTACCTCGCCCAAGAAGGACCAGCTCAAGTACGTATTGCAGATCCATTTCGCGGCATCGAACAATGTCGCTGAGTACGAGGCTCTTGTGCATGGTCTCAAAGTGGCGAAGGAGATTGGCATACCTTGGATAATATGCTTTGGCGACTCAGATCTAGTAATACAGCAAGTGTCCGGAGTGTGGGACGCCCTGGATCCAAACATGGCGCTATACAGATTTCATGTGCAGAAAATCTCGGGTTACTTTGAGGGCATGCTGTCAAAGCTCGCGTGGAAAACGAAGCTGCCGACATGCTGTCAAAGCTCGGATCGACCCGACAGGCAATTCCACCGGGCGTAGCATTGGAGCACCTCAGAAAACCATCTATCAGGCCGTCCCCAGGAACCGATTCAATCTATGTCCCGGAAAACGCAGAATCCGGAGTTGAGCCCATGGACATTGACATGGGAGGTAGCACGCCGAACCCGAGGACTACCTCGGCAAACCCGGGGAATACCTCGCTAGACCCGGGGAATACCTCGCTGAAGTTATGCCGGTGCATCAGATGGAAATTGATGAGGAGATGTTCCCTGCGCGAGCAATACCAGCTTGGGCACTGCCTATATACCAGTTCTTGAAATATGGAACATTACCCACTGAGGAAGTGCTAGCCAGGCAAACTCAGAGGAGAGCCAAAGCTTACACAATCATCAATTCCGAGATGTACAAACGGAGTGTAACCAATGTCCTCCAGCGGTGTGTTGACCCGGAAGAAGGACTTAACATCCTCCGAGATATACACCAAGGAGAATGCGGGCATCATGCCTCATCCCGGGCCTTAGTGGCAAAGGCATTCCGGCATGGATTTTACTAGCCAAGTGCCTTGGAGCAAGCAGAAGATCTGGTGAGAAAATGCAATGGTTGCCAAAGATATGCCACCAAGACACATATGCCTATGTCGGAACTTAAAACCATACCAATTACATGGCCATTTGTTGTGTGGTGCTTGGATATGGTTGGCCCGTTCAAACCAGCAAGAGGAAACATGACACACATTCTGGTCATGGTGGACAAGTTTACAAAATGGATCGAAGTGAAGCCTATAAGAAAATGTGATGGAGCTACGGCCGTGACATTTCTCAAAGACATCATCTTGAGATACGGTTATCCACACAGCATTATAACTGATAATGGAACAAATTTCACGGAAGGACCATTTGCGCGCTTTTGCCGAGACAAGAAAATCCGACTCGACGTAGCCTCGGTAGCCCACCCCGCATCGAACGGACAAGTGGAAAGATCCAACGGATTAGTATTATTCAGGATAAAACCCCGGCTCATTGAGCCGCTGCAAAGATCAGCGGGGTGCTGGATAGAAGAACTACCAGCGGTATTGTGGAGTTTAAGAACAACTCCGAATCGATCAACAGGCTACACGCTGTTCTTTCAGGTATATGGGGCAGAAGATGTATTACCAGCCGACATAGAGCATGATTCGCCTAGGGTCACCCAATACACAGAAGCCAAAGTGCAAGAAGCCTGGCAAAATGATTTTGATCTGCTGGAAGAAGCGAGGGAACTGGCACTGTCCAGATCCGCCATATATCAGCAAAATCTCCGACGCTATCATAGCCGGAAAGTGTGCCCCCAAGTCTTCCGGGAAGGCGATCTGGTGCTCTGGTTGGTACAGCGTACCACTGGCATGCATAAATTATCCCCCCCCATGGGAAGGACCATTTATTGTGAGCAAAGCATTGCACAATGATTCCTACTATCTTATAGATGCAAAGCCACAGGAAAAGAACAAGGCGGACAGGTCCGAAGAGGAATCGAAGCGACCGTGGAATGTAGCGCTACTTCGTCCCTTCTACACTTAGCTAAAGAGTGTATGTATCCGAGTCATCTCATATGTCGGTATGTATGTCGGCAATGAGCTTGTCAATGAAATAGCAGAGCCTCGAGCAGTAACTCGGGGACTGCCTTAATAAATGATTGTTGTTACTTTTTATGCGTTAGCTGGAAAGACTCGTTTCACTTAACCCGGATTAGTAATGTGTGAGCACCAAAAACCCAACCCTTCGACTTGCTGCTGTCCAACAAGAATTGGCTTCATGGCAAGCAAGGGAACAAGTTTGGAATTGCGTAGCACATGAAAAACTACTAAGGAAACGATCCTATTCCAGCTAACGTTTGTTTTTTCGGACTAACCCCGTATTTACTTTCAAGCTATTATGTTGAATTATTTTGAGCCAAGCCTCAAAGTTTGTCAGTATTGTTAAAACGATTCTTGAGGCTCGGATTCATAAGTCGTAAAACCGAATCAAGGTAGACACGGATCGAGCCGGAGAATTGGACGAACAAGAAAATGAAACTCGGGGACTACGCCCAAGTTAATCCGGCATACAAGCATAGTAGCAAAATATCATGTATTCAGCATACAATTGCACCCGGCATACCGGGGATCTGATAAATTTTCAAGTTTTTTCAACTAAGGAGCGGCAGGAGGAGGAAGTTCGGCGTCATCATCACTGTCTTCAATATCTGAAGCAGCATCTTCTCCATCATCGCCCGACCCATCCTCCATGTTCTCCATCTTCTCCTCCTCGCCGGATTCCAGAAAGCTCGGCCCCTCAACCCAGTCATGGATGGGAGAATATTCGACAAGGCTGTAGGCGCAAGCCTGGCGCCGAGCTACCCACTCCGGATCATCGGTCCATTTGGATCCGGTGCGCTGGCGTGTGAGGAGGCTCATGTCGATCTTCTCGTACCATGTAAGGATATGATGGAGGAGGGTATCTGCTGCGGCACGCCCGGCGGATTCTCTCCAGAGATCAAGCTGTGTCTCGATTTCCAATAGCTTCTCAGCAAGGAGTGTGATCCTTTTCGGAGCGCTCTCGCTTGGCCAGGAAGTGTTGAAGATCCGGACCGCAACGTCGAGGAGATCTTTCCCATAGTTCTTGATGGTTTCCACCCGAGCTGACACGCTGACCAATAGGTCCTCCATGTCTAAGGGGATGCTCTCACCATCAGGAGCGACGGGACTACCCCTCTCTCGGCGGAATTTGGCAACGGCAGCACTGGCGATGGGAGTACCCTCCGGAAAGTTATCTGAAAATAAGGAAAGGGAAGATGCTGAAGCAAAGGCATATGAGCTAACCCGGAAAACTATGTCAGAAAAGGGGAAGAAACTTACGGGAGATATGACGATGGATCCGGGTCAACTCCTTGATACAACTGTCGCGTCTCTGGCAAAGTTGTTCAAGCTCAACAAGCGCCGACCCAAGCTGGACCTCGGATTCCTTGAGCAGGTCCTGGTCCTTGGAGATCTGGAGGGTAAAGCGCTCACACTCTTCGGTGAAGTTCTGGCCAACTTTTTGGAGCTCGGTTTTGTGTTGGGCCTTCATCTTCTCCATCTCGGCCTTGAGTTTGGCTATTTCGTCGTCCTTGGTCCGGAGGAGGGCGAGCTCATCGTTCTTCTTCTTTAGCTCGGCTTGATGCTGTCCTGCTTGTTCGAGAAAATGCAGCATCATATCAGGCACGGGCACACTATCCTCAAGCGATGCTGAAATAGTATGTTGACCCGACAAAGCCGAGGAGTGAATGTTTGCTGAGCCAAGGAGAAGAAGGAATGGAAAACACAACAATGTTGGCCGAAAGAGGACATACCTCGGATTTCCTCCAAGTTCTTCCGCATAATCTTGTTTTCAGCCTCCACCCCAGCTGCAAAAGACCGAATAAGGAGGTTAGTCCGGCAGAAACAAATGAAACGGAGAGGTGTTAAGAGAGGAAATTACCCCTCTTTTCATGCTCCGTGCCAAGTGCAACATGTTTTGCACGCAAGATCTTGTGGGTATCAAGCAGGCGCTAAAACTTGGCGCTCCGGCGATTGGTGGTTACCTGACAAAGGTACAGGCGTGTAAAATTATTTTGTTGCATATTTGAAGTGTACAAGATCCGCGCCAAGCGGAACTTAACCCGGCCCTAGGTGTGTGCATATTCAAAGTGTACAAGATCCGGGCCAAGCGGAACTTAACCCGGCTCTAGGTGTGTGCATATTCGAAGTATACGAAATCCGGGCCAAGCGGAACTTAATCCGGCTCTAGGTGTGTGCATATTCGAAGTATACGAAATCCGGGCCAAGCGGAACTTCACCCGGCTCTAGGTGTGTGCATATTCGAAGTATACGAGATCCGGGCCAAGCGGAACCTAACCCGTCTCTAGGTGTGTGCATATTCGAAGTATACGAAATCCGGGCCAAGTGGAACTTAACCTGGCTCTAGGTGTGTGCATATTCGAAGTATACGAGATCCGGGCCAAGCGGAACCTAACCCGGCTCTAGGTGTGTGCATATTCGAAGTGTGCAAGGTCTGGGACAAGTGGAACTTAACCCAGCTCTAGGTGTGTGCATATTTGAAGTTTACATGCAGCTACGTTGATCTTCTAATGAGCATCCGGCCGAGTAACAAGTTACTCCGCCGGAGGCTCAGGGACTAATGGTTATTATCTACAGCATGTAAAGAAAAAACGACATACCTCCATCATACGCCCAGCAAGGTTAATGGCCTTGGCGGCGGTATTCATCTGAGCAGAAAATTCAGCTGGGCCGAACTTTTCCGGGAGATCGTCGTTGTAGACGAACTCCGCCTTATTCCAGTTCATGACAAACTCGATGAGGCTCGGAGGGTACCGTTCGCCAGTGGGCATGTGAGGTGCCACCAAGCCCTTTGCATGAGCTTCTTTCCTTTCAATCAGGGCAAGAGCTGGCTAGTGTGAAGAACCATCTGCTGCGAATCGGCTGGCTCAGCAGGAGGATCCGTCGCTGCTGGTGACTTCTTTGGAAGCATTGACGACAAGGTTCGCTGCCCGGCCTCGACGGAGCTGGACTTGCCTTTGGCTTGCTGGGAGGATGTGACCATAGTGGATTTGCCCTTGGAAGCCGCTGGAGTGGTTCCTCGCCGAGCTTGGGATGACTCAGACGAGGCAGACGAACTTGGCACGGGAGCTTTGGTGGCTGGTGCTGGAGCTGTTGTTGGTTTCTTCAGAGCCGGGACAGGTGCTGGTTCGGTGGCTGGTGCTGGAGCTGCTGCTGGTGCCGGAGTTGCGGTATACTTGGTGGTTGCTGGTTGCGGCAATGCCGAAGTGATGGACGCCGTTGCCTCGGCCGATCCGACCCCTCCCGATCCGAGGTCGCATTCCTCTGAAGGAGGTACTGCGGAACCCGGAGCGGCCGCAGAGCCCTCCGGAATAGGGCTTAGCGGGCGTGACTCATCGTCACGAGGAGGGGAAGGACCGGACCGAAGGGGAGAGGAGATGCTCGATCCGCTCTGAGGGACCTCCACAAGAGCCCTGTAAAAGAAAATAATGTCAGGAGTGAAATTACCCCGATGCAGGGAGAAGTGTGTTGCGCAGTGAAAAATGACTTACGCATCCGAGGTCTCGGCCTCCTTAGGTTTTCGGGCCCTCCGTGCCGGGGCTTTGCCTGCCCGTTTGGAGGCAGTCTTGTCTCCGGCCTTCTTTTGCCTTTTGGTAGGCTGAGAAGGTTCGGAAGAAGAACTTGACGCGGATCCGTGCTTCTTCTTCGACGCCACCGGAACAGGCTCGCCCGTGGCAAGTGGAGAATCCTCGTGGATGTGCCCACCGGGGTTAGCTGATGCCGGGAAGGCAAAAGAAAGAGGGACAACCTCAACGGTTTCAATCACGTCGATATCCGAGTCATCCTCATTGTCGGGCCAATCTCTAAGAGAAGATAATTTACCGCTGGGTCATTTGGTGACGTCGGTTGTGGGGAGGAACATCTCCTGGTCCGTCTCCTCCTCATCCGGGATTTCTCGGTCCGGGGCCCACTTAAGGGTCAGATCAGTACCATCCTCGAGGGTTTGCTGGAGAAACAGCTGAGAAAAAAGCACAAGGAGCAGAGTCAAAAGTACGATAAGAACCGACACGTAATTGATCCGAAATAAGTTTACTCCGCGAAGCTTACCACGAGAGGGAGCCTGTCACGGCAGTAATGCTCGATTCCCCACGTCCATTCGGCGGAAAAATCCTTCTGGGTGGTGAAAAGAGCCTTGACCCGGCGGAAGATCTCCGTATTGCTCAACTCGAACGAGGAGGTTCGGTTGGGGTCGCGGCTGAAGCTCATATGGCACAACTTGTGAGTGCGCGCTGGAGGGGAGAGATTCGGTTGTGCACGATTGTGATCATGGCATCCTCGTTGCGCAATCTGAGCTTCTTCAGCTCCGCGAACCTTTTGTTGACTTGGTTGGCCAGAGCTGTAGGTTTTTTGGCGAGCTCCTCCCAGAAATTCGTGTCCGGGGGACCCGGAGCGTAGGGCAGCAACCGGATCAAGTCTTCGGTGCCTTTGTTCCGGACGTAGAAGAAGGTCCGGGCCCCTCCTTTGTAGGGTCAAGCCCGGTGACCCGGGGAAAGATTGAAAACCTCCGGGGCGAGATCAAGGCAGCTCCAAACTGAGTGAGCTGCTTGTCCTCCGACTCGACGTGGATGTTGGGGACGATGTTGCGATGGAGGCCGAAGAACCGGATCCACAGCTCCTTCGTGTGCCATAGTCCGGTGTAGCCCTCGATCGAAGAAACGAAAGCGTACAGAGAGGTGATGGCGTTTGCCGGGAGATGATGTGGTTGCAGGTGATAGGTCCGGACCCAGTCCCGGAAGAAATCACTCACCAGAAGACCAAATCCCTGTTGGAAATGGGATAGGAAAACAACGAACTCACCCGGATTGGGTGAGAGGGCCAATTCCGAGGAGGGGAGACAAGCGGCAACGCCGGCAGGAATACGCCGGGTCCGGTAGAGCCAGTCGATGTCGTCCTGGCAGACCCACAAACCAGCCCACGCACCGCGGTCCGCCGCACCGGCGTCCTCCTCCATCTCCTGCTCGACGACGATGAGCTCCTCCTCCGTCATCTCGAATCCGCTGTCCTCGCTGGAGCTGGCGGCGGCGGGGTTCTGCAGTCTAGATTGACGAGGACCCGTGGCTAAGCAGTGGTGCAGCATTGGCTGCGGTGCGGAGGCACGGAGAAGGTGCGGTGGCGGCGCTGCTGCAACGGGCACTAGCGGCGGCGCGGTCGCGAGGAAGAAGAAGAGGAACGGGCAAAGGGGCGCGGAGATGGAAAAGTGCTAAGGGGCGCGCCCCTCCCCTATTTAACTGCCCCTAGTAATCAACAAGTGGGATCACGCTGCGCTGGAGAGCCACGCGCTATGGCCGTGTATCACCGGCATTAGCCAATCAGAGAGAAGCCACAGCGGAGGCCACAGAGTAAATATGATCCCATGACACGACGTGCAGTTGTGGTAAACGAGGAGACAGGCGTGACGTAACCAACGCACAGTAATCACTGACAGTTACTGCGGCAGTTACAGTGCAGGCCCTTAAAATGAGGCAACGCAATGATTAACCCTTACATGGGTTGGCGTATGAGAGAAGGAAGCAAGGCCCGGATCCGAGCCTCCATGGTAACCCGGCCGACAAGTGAAAACTTGAAATGTGCAGAGGGAAAGTAAAACCATAGGATCCGAGCTACAATGGTAACCCGGCCGGCAAGTGAAAACTTGGAACATGCGAAGGGAACGTAAATCCATACAATCCGAGACAAGAAGTTAACCCGGAACTAGACGTCCGAGGCTCGAATACGAATGAACCTGATGTGGCCTTAACAACCAAGGCCGCTAAGGCCGCACCAGTTTCGGGGACTAATGTTGGGGGGATAACCCCGGGTAGGGTCACTCCGGGGTATAAGGGCCGAGTTAGCCGAGGGTCGGCAAGGTCTAAGCGGATGCTGGCCGAGTCACCTCAAGGCAGGCCAGATCACGGAGTAACCCAGACCAGGGGGTCGCCTAACATTGTCTCGTCCGACTTAAGGAGTAAGTCGGAAATACTCGTCTAGCTTATATGCAGGAACAGGTGTGGCCGGATCAACTGTGATCCGGGTCCTCGCTTGGCTTCTAGGAGAAGGAAGGAATCTCTCTGGTCAAAAAAGAAGGTCCGGTGCGTACTGGATGAGCGAATAACGCAAGGGCAGGACCACCGGATTGTGGCCGACAAGGGTGACGACGCTCACGTCGGCTGACGCGGGCGCCGCAGAGGCTACGTCGCTAAAGCAAGTGTGACGCAGGGGAAAAAGCATCCCTGTCGGGTTACTAATTTGGGAGGGGGCATATTCTTAGGAATATGCCTCCACGTATGCCCTAGGCCAGGACCGAACCACCACTATATAAGGGGGGGTTAGGGTTCTGGTAGAGGGGTTGGGTTTTTTCTAATAGAGAGTTGGGAGAATTATAGTTGGTTGAGCACTAGTGGATCTAGGGTTCTTGGGCTAGTTGGTAGGCAAGAGTAAGAGAGTTTCTTCCTCCTCTTGTCAATATAGCTCGAGGAGAACTTGTAATCTTGGAGATTGAACATCAATACGAAGCTTCTATGTAGAGATTCACTCTACTATCCCTCCCTGGATTCCCCTAGTGCATATTAGTCCCCACCTTTAGCCTATCCATGGCATCTGTCGTGACACCACCACGACACTCGTTGTCTTCTTGCCTTGTCATTTTGATATGAGGATTCTTTCATATCATCGGGCAAGGGGTACCCCGTTGGCGGTTCTCTATGATACACATGTACTTACTATGACAAGAACTTACCGGTAACTAAACTTGAGTAGCATGAGGAGTGGCCCTCGTATTCAAGGGACATGAGATTTCCAACTTATACTTCGTCAAGCATATACACCATAGTTTGTTCACTTTAACCTTAATCACTTCAAGATGCTTATGATAGGGGCAATGAGAGCTGAAAGCTAAAAAGTACCATAATTTTTGGAAGCTCTTTATGAGACTTGAATCCCAACTTCCTTCTATGAAGGCCATTCTTTTACTTTTATGTTGAGTCTCCACCTTCTATCTTTATGCACCTACTTTGAGAGCATAGTGGCCATTCTTAGTTCTATGTGCATTGTCCCAAGACTTGTTGATTGATGCATAGCTTTGATATTGCTTGTTTTAAACTATTTGTATCTATTCACTCTTATGAACTTTGAAGGTGTCCTATGCATTTATGTTAGATACTCTATGAGGGACAAGCTGAATGCTACTATGCTATGTTTTCTTTATGTGAAACAAACAAATGTCTTGCAAAGCATTGTTATTCATGAATCTTTTGTTTGTGTCTTTTCATGTTGCAACATAGTTGCTTTGCCTTATTGTTAAAACTTTGTCTTTTATGTTATGATTGAAGTACTATGATCCTAGCCATCAATGTTTTACAAATACTTTGATCAAGTTTATGATGGTGCATGTCACCTCAAAAGTTATTCTTTCTTTTTATCACCTACCTACTCGAGGACGAGCAGGAGTTAAGCTTGGGGATGTTGATACGTTGCTAACGTATCCATAATTTTTTATGTTCCATGCTTGGTTTTATCTACTTTGTTGTGGTTTGTCCACACTTTGGAGTACTTTGTATACACTTTCTTGGACTAACCTACTCCCTCTGTTTCAAATTACTCTACGCGCACGCTTACCTAGGTGGCCTAGTATTCTCTCATTTTTCATCAAAAAATTCTTAGAATTTTTGGTAAACATAGTACATATTTCATACTATCTATTTCAAAAATTTCAGGATTTTTTTGAATGAAAAATAAGGGAGTACTAGTTCACCTACATAAGCGTGCCGGCGGAGTAATTTGAAACAGAGGGAGTATTAACAAGAGCCACAGTGCCAGCTGCCTGTTTTTTGCTGTTTTTGGTTCCAGGAAAGTTAGAAAATGAATATTCTCGAAATTGGACGGGACAAAAGCCAAAGTCAGTTTTTCACTGAGGGACACCCGGAGCCAGAATACGAGACGGAGAGGGGCCAGGGGGCCGCCACACCACCTGGCCGTGCGGCCCAGCCTGGCCTGCGCCAGGGGGTGGTCTAGCCGCCCTAGGCACCCCCTCAGCCTCCCCTTTCGCCTGTAATATGCCTCCGATAGAAACCCTAAGTACCCCGATCAAAATTCCACGAAAGAGTCTGTAGCCGCCGTCATCTCCATCCCTAGATCGGGAGGGATATGAAGCTCTTCCTGGCACCCTGCCGAAGGGGAGAATTCACCCTGGAGGCTTTCTTCATCACCATGCAAGCCTCCGGTGTGATGCGTGAGTAGTTCATCTCTAGACTACGGGTCCATGTAGTAGCTAGATGGCTGGTTCTCCTCCTTTGTGCTATCATGTTTAGATCTTGTGAGCTCCGTTCATGATCAAGATCATCTATTTGTAATCCTACATGTGTGTTTGTGGGGATCCGATGGATATTGAGATGCTATTTCAGATTGATTATTGATTCTATCATGTCTTTGTTATTTGTGATCTTGCATGCTTTCCGTTGTTAGTAGCTATCTTGGCCAAGTAGATGCTAGCAACTCCAAGAGTTAGTATTTATGCTCGATAGTGGGTTCATGCCTCTAGTAATCTGGGGAAGTGACAGAAATATCTAAGGTACTAGATGTGTTTTTGCTACTAGGGAGAAAACAACAATCCTTTGTTCAGAGAACAATCGTATTGTTTACTTTGCACACAATGCGTAATGCAATTATCCGTTGCTTGCAACTTAATACTGGAGGTGGTTCAGATGATAACCTGAAGGTGGATTATTAGTCATACATGCAGTTGGATTACGGTCTATGTATAATGTTATAATGCCCAATCAAGTCTCAAAGGAGTCAAGATGAGTAGTATATGCATGATTGCTTTCTCGATGTTTATCAATTGCCCCGCTGTAATTTGTTCTCCCAACATGTCATCTATCTTAAGGAGAGCCACCACTAGTGAAATATGGACCCTGGTCCTTTCTTTTACTATCAATCTACAATCAACTGTTTACTGTTTTCTGTTTACTTTCTGCAAACTATTACTTTCTTCCACTCGATACGCTTAATCCTTTGTTTTTAGCAAAACCGGTGAGATTGATAACCTCATCGCAAGTTGTGGGCAAAGTTCTGTGGTTTTGTTGTGCAGGTCTCCACGTTGCTGCTGGCACCGGTAGTGGGCCCTGCCAAAGTTCAGCTAGCAACACCTTTGAGGTGTTTCCTTGCTCCTACTGGTTCGATTAAACCTTAGTTTCATAACTGAGGGAAAACTTGCTGGTGTGCTCATCATACCTTCCTCTTGGGGTTCCCCAACGGGGTCGATATATTTTGGGCTTAGCAATCAGCAAAGAATTCCATCTTCTAGACACACAAGCCGTCTGGCTGAGCCTTGCCATGATGATGGCAATGGCGGACAAAGACACGATGAAAACCATTCTAGATCAAGCCGACACGGTGGTCGTCACCATGAAGCTCCAGATGGAGGACGGCGACCAGTCAGAAATATCCCACTGGCACCACCCTTTCCACCAAGCAGCGCCCATAATGGCTCCCACGGGGGCCAGGGAGGACACCGAGGCAGAGTCGGTGGTGGAGGAAGCAGAGACCCGTCTCCATGGCACCATAACCATAGCGAACATCCGAGACGGCGCTCCCTGTCACCAAGTGACACCAGACACCGGATCAACTCAAACATAGAGAAGCGGCGCTACGAGCCAGACATCATATACGTGTGTCCAAAATTCTTAGGGCCATGGATCCCACAAACAAATTTTCCGAAGGGATTTGCTATCTCAAGGCACATTCAGCCCTACGACAGCATGGTCACGCATTCATGGAACATATCACATAAGAGCAAGGCATAGAGACTAGGCTACGCAGGTTAGTTCATAGTCAGGTGCATCCCATTACACCTGATAGGTTGTTCATGTCAGGGGTACACACCCCTGACCCAAAAGACACCCAGAAGACAGTGGTTTGACATAGCATCTAGTAGACAAACTAGACTATATATACAATCAACAGCAGATAGGACGATCGTACGAGCTTATCATAGGGTGATTACCTCCTCCGTGTTGTTGACAGCCCTGAAGAGAGTCACCTTGAAGCCCTTCTGCTTTTTGATGTACTTGAAGGCGAGGACGTCACTGACCTAGAGCTGTATCTTCGCCACAAACTCACTCCAGCCCTTCATGAAGTACATATGCCGCTCGAACATCTGAAGTTGCACACCGTACTAACATAAGGAGGAGGTTTTCATGGGAGAGTGCAGACATGATGCCTTATCTGCAGCTGCTTCAACACTACCTCCTTCATTCTTCCCGACAGCTGGAGTGCAGTCAGGTCCGTCGCCTTGATATGGATGTAGAAGCGATGAGGGAGGTCGTCATTTCTGTGGTGACCAAGGCGAGGCTTTTGGCCCTGACGGTCCTTCTTCTTCCTCGTCTGCACATCCGCCAGCAAGTTTTCCAGGTCTGGTCTAGCCGTTGAGGGAAGGAGGTCTCAGATGAAGTTCTCATACCCAAGCATAGGAGGAACTGTGTTCCTACACAAGGTGTCCCAGTCCTACTTGGGTACCTTGCCGATCAGAACTGATCAGAAAACAGTAGTAAATGCATTGTGCAAATCAAACAGATCAATGACAGTTGACATAGGTACGACTACTCGGGTGCTTATGATTCATCAGCCAGGTTGCGTAAAGACTCACGACCCATGAAGATTCAAGATGGTGGCCCAATAAGTATCCGATGATTAGTTGTATTAGGAAAGGAAACATGAACCGACAACCTGTTGGAGTTGTAATCATAACATATGTAACCTATCCGTATACGGCTTTGAGACCTAGCCTATTATATATAGGACAGGAGAAGCCTATGAGAGGATAACCGAAAAAAACCCAAGCGATATGTAATAGTGATATTCATCAAGTATTCAAGCGACTTCAACTCCCTTGTTTGCCTGACATCCGATGAAATCCTCAACATTCTCTTTTCTGCAAAACCCTAAGTCCATCATCATGTGCATTGCCGACGTTACCCCTCTTCAATTGGCGCCATCTGTGGGAAACCTGAACGCTGGAATCATGGATTTGGCGGACCCCTTTTCGTCAAACAGAAACTTAGTAGAAGTAGTACCACGCCCGCCTACCCCTGTTTCGGTACCCGCCAACAGCAGATCCGATCTCATCATCGGAAGTTTTCGCTCCCAAATAGATGACCCCGAAGAATCCCACCCCTCGGCTCTGGTGTCATTAGGACCATCGGTTGGCAATATTGCACCTACATCGATAGCTGAACAATCCGTCGGATCTTCCCCCTAAGTTACGATGTAGATCAATGCAGGTGAAGAAAACAAAGAAATTATGGACGATCTAGGGGATCTTGATGGTCTGTACGATGATCTCTCCTTTGGATCAGACCACCATATAACAATGCCACATGAATCAAGTCCGATAAACATGAAACTCGAAGAAAGTGACGAAAGAATCAATTTCGGAATTAGGATGGCTGAAATTTACCCAGAATAGAAAATCCTGGACTTCACTGGTCGCCCAGATAGTGTCTCCCTCAATTCCGATGATGATGTCACCAGTCCATGCGCAACTTAGCACCAAGTGTGCATAATTATCGGGGATGCTTCAACTTAGCAAGACTCCAACGGTAACCCTATTTTTGACCCAGATGACGTCTTGTCAGATGATAATGCAGGAAATCATGGAAACGAAGGAAATCGTGGAGACCCGACAAACAACAACATAACCTCGAGGAGAGAAGAACCATGCGGAGATGAAAGGCAACACCTCCAGCTACCAGCTGAAGCATTGCAAAAAGCGAGGGTAGCAATTCTGGGTGCAGTTCCAATGACATCCGATCCCATGCACGAAGATTTTCTAGCATATAAATATCTCCTACATCACAAGAAAAGAGATTTGCTAAGTTTGCAAAGACAACTCGATGAAAGAAAAAGGGTAGCCGATGAATCCAGCCTAATATGGGCACAACAAAGCTCTACTCGAGGATCATGGAGTGTAACAGGGGAGCACTGCCAAGGAGAGGAGCATCACGGCTACAGAATGTACCCGAAGCTGAAAGAAATGAACTGACTCGAGAACTCGACCTATCGTTCATTACAGTAGATCCAACAGGACACATCAAAGCAAAAATAGCCCAAGCCGCAATTGTGGCGTACCTGCTTACAACCCACCCGACACCCGACGAACCTTGTGCATCTCTCCATCGCTCTGCTTTGATGAACCTCGGCATGGTAGGAGCATCTCACGCGTAAGCAAAACAAGGAACAACACGACAACCCGATAGATCACCACGCCGTCGCAGCAGACCTCGGCAAGCGGGACACACCTGACAATCACGATCTCCACATCGGGTCCACGTCTCAGGGTCAGAGCCGCGAAACAATGCAAGAGATGATATTACACAGTGCAGGATCGATAGATCCAGGGAAGAGCGTAGCAGCCAAAGATATTACGATGGTGAAAGCGAAGATGAACATGAACTATGTGGAGCTAGTTGCTTTACCCGACTAGTTCGCAAAACTCTAGTACCAAAGGACTTCAAATTGCCTCATGATTGTCAAAAGTACGACGGTATCCAAGAGCCCGAAGCCTAGTTGGCAGATTATCTCGCAACTGTCAATTTACACGGTGGCTCCAAGGTCACCGCAATGCAAAGTTTGCAGCTACACCTGACTGGTGGGGCACGATCCTGGCTATGACAGCTACCCAAAGAATCCATCAGTAGCTTGAACGATCTTGAGGACAAATTCATCAGAAATTTCCAGTCCACATTCAAGCGACCCGCATCTTTGGAACAATTGCAAACATGCAAACAAAAACCAAGAGAACCGATACGGGCTTTTATCCAGTGGTGGAACATCATAAAAAACTCGGCTGAAGCTATATCTGATGAAAGAGCAATTGACGCTTTCAATGATGGACTTCGTCAGCAAGAATTCATTGAAGAATTGGGACGAATCAAACCCAAGACAATCTCACAGTTGATGGACATGGCCAACCGATGGGCTGACGGGAAGATGCAGTACACAGTAAAAGAGCCCGGTCACCCGAAGAAGACAGGGATAGGCAAAACAACGACAGAAGACGACGAAACAATGGTGGATACATTGGACCAAGTTATGTCACAACCGCTTTTTCTGGAGGGGATAACTGAAGAAGCGACGAATACAATGGCGGGTACCGCAGTAGCTGAGACGACGCTGACGGAAGCCAGCCACAACAATGATACCAGCCAAAAAATCAAGACCCACCAATGTCAACAGAGCAAATGCTAGAAGGACCCTGCAATATGCACTTATACGTCGACTCAACAGGAAAAAGGTGATCCAATCACCTCTTGAAAGATTGCTGAATATTCTTAAAGATGTAGGAGCTATGAAATGCAAGGGCAATCGACGCAACAAACCAAGGTTACGCTACTACACCTAGCGCTTTAGCCATTGGCACACCACCACCACCAGGGCATCCGCCAGTTGGGCAGCCATAGAATACAACACACCAAGAAGACGAATATCCTAGATCAAAAGGAGCAATGTCGATGATCCAGAAAGGACGACCCTCTAATAGGACATAGAAGTTGATTACCAGGCAAGTAAACATGGTAGTAATGGCGCCACCCCCAACACCTGAGTATGCCCACTGGTCAGAATAAGAAATTACCTTCAGCGATCATCCACTTCGGGTCCCTCGATCGGGTCAGTCAACGTTAATAGTGGAAGCACAAATTGGCGGGATCGACATGAGCATGGTTTTCCTAGATGCAGGGAGCAGCATCAACCTGATCTATGCCAAAACTCTGCAGGCAAAGAATTGCTCCATGAAAAATCTAGTGTCTATAGACACTTTTCATGGGATAGTTCCAGGCAAAGACAAAATTCTGCTGGGCAAAGTCCACCTTGACGTAGTATTCGGGTCAAGGAACAACTTCAGATGCAGAAAGATAGAATTTGAAGTCATGGAGTGGCCATCACAGTACCACGCAATCCTGGGACGACCAGCTTTCGCCAGATTCATGGTAGTACCTCACTATGCATATTTGGTACTAAAATGCCAGCCCCCAACAGGGTCATAACAATAGGAGGAAGTTTCAGCCGTTCGGATAGCTGCGATCGAGAATTTAACAAAATATCAGAGTCCTTCGGGATGGAGATAGAGCTCCGCTAGCTGAAAATGGTGGATGAGGAACCGCTACACGAAGAATATGCCCCAAAAAAACAGACCTATGAAGTATCAACTTCCCAACTTCAGATGACCCAGTAAATTAACCACTTTTCTCTTTGGTTCGCTGTGAAAACACGGTGCCTCTAGTCGAAAGGACGGAACTCCCCTTGGATATGACACAGAGTATGGTGGAGCACCTCAAGATAAAAGTTGCGAATCTTAGGATGATTCTTTACTTTTATGCATTTTATATGCAATAAAGGCCAAGCCAGGCGAACACGCCAAACAATGTATCCCCTTATATTCATCAATGAATAAAGAAGTAATTCCCGCCATAAAGTTTCAAGACACACGCAGGCACCGACAATTATGCCGAGCATACTAGATCGTCGGGTCCTATTCAAAGGATATCTCACACAAATAAACAAAATCTCGTATAAACATACAACCTTTTTGACAAATACAATGGCTTCATACATGATTTTTTCTAAGTACAAAGGTACACAATGAAAGAAAAACAGTAAGATGGAAAAATTTATGAAAAAATCCGCGTCTACCTCTAGGCACCTCCGAACAATCCTAATTGCAGTTCTACGACAAGATCACCGACAGAAGGTGAAGGCAGCCCTAACGATACAACGTCCAAATCTAGCATCGGATGATGCGCGTGCACCTAAGAAAGTGCAAGTTTGGCACCCGCCACAAGCTAAAGCTTCACGAAATGATGAATCCCTACACCCTGCTGAAACTTCGCAAGCAAGTTAGCCAAGGTCTGAGGCTGAGGATCCTGAGGAAACTTCGCAAGCTCGCACGCACATTTTATGTCTATTTTCATCAGGATCAGGACAGATGATGGATCCAACAGATACAATTCTACTGTGGAAAAAAGTAGTCAAAAACAACGTAAATTTCTTATTTGGGACATATTAATAATATTAGAAGAAAACCAGAAGCGAACAAGGGAGGAAGAGAGTCCAATGACCAACTATACGATCGGAGCAATTTTTTCAGCCGTATAGTTGGCGTATATCTCCGGCCGTATAGTTTCCTCGTCAAATAGTTTTACCCCGTGCAATTGGTTCGAGGAGACAACACACAGAACACCCAGAAATCTCAGAAACCTCACCGCTGGAAGGCATCTGGAGGAGGAACTCATCCACCAAGGATCCATCTTCGCCCTGCGCAGATCTGGGAGGCTAAGGCATCGATCTTCATCATCCACCGCTGCATCACTGCCATCTCCATCCATCCCATCTACATCTTGTCTAGATCTTGTTGTAATTCCCGTACTAGTTGTGGATTTATACAAGTACTATTCATCTATGATTGTTTCCATTACCATTTCCATGATGTTGATTGCCTCCATGTCTGAGTAGATCATTAGTTCTTGGGGAGATGGAGAAACCCTAGTATGAGATCGAAATAAGGTAAAGTCTATTATGATATTCATCGTTGTGACCATGTGTTAGATTTTCTACATCTTGATGTTTAGAGAAGTCTACCACTCAATATTTGCCTCTCGTGAGGACTTGATGGAGGAAACTACTTGTTGGTACACGGAGGTGTGCTAGCACTTATAGTGACTATAAAGCTGTTGGCACCCCTTACGTATCAACTTGGGAAACCAAGGAAACTCACGGAGCACTATCCATGCCATGGGATACGTCCTACGGTGTTATGTCTCTTAATAGCGCAGTAATTCGATTGATATCGATTACTGACTGATGTGGTTATGAGGATGACGTGAGCAGCGGTTGCTGCCTATTTGTCCAATTACGGATTTCCTCCCACACATACATAGTTGGGAATATTCATGATGATAATCTTTATCTTAAATCTTTATAATACTAGTGGTGTATTCGCTACTCCCTGAGAACGCTTTTTCCCTACGGTAGTTCCAATCTCTTACATACGCGATACTTACTTTCTGTACTCAGTTGTTTACTTTACTTTATTATTGCTCTTATACCCAAAACCCAACAACACCTTTTTACACAATACTCGTATTTTACCTTGTCACTTAGAACTTTATCTAGCATTTCTATCATAATATTTATTTCAAGAGTTATTAGACTTCAGACTCCTACTCCATGTAGGATCGATCTTTATTTCGAAACTAGCTACAAACAATCTGTGCACTTGCAGTCATCAAGCTATTTTCTAGCGCCGTTGCCAGGGAGCTAAGTGTTGCAGGTATTTTAGTTTTTTTTATTTATTTTTGTCTTGCTAAATTTTGTTTTGAGTTACAGGTTTCCATCAACATGATGGATTTTTAACATATGACTAGTGCTAGCCCACTCAACCACTTTGGGAAGCTGTATGATATTTATAAAAGAGACAACTCCAATGAGAATACAAGGGGGTTTGAAATAAACCTTCTACTACTTAGTATTCTACATAAGAAGCAATTTACTAGAGATGAAGAAGATCTTGATCCATATGAGCATATTGCATGTTTCAAGGATATATGTGGTACTTTTCTATTGATGGGATATACCGCTGATGAGGTAAGGGTTAAACTTTTTAGTAAAACTTTGACAAGTACAGCTCTCTCATGGTATAGATCTCTACCCCCTGAAGCCACTTGTACCTGGGATAATTTGGCCTGTGAATTTCTATCAAAATATTATCTATTATCAAAATCTTTTGGAATCAGGTGTCTTATAATGACTTGGAAGAATCGTTCTAATGAAGGACTGGTGAGAGCTTATATTAGATTTAAAAATTTACTACGACTATGTCCTCATCATGATTTGCCTGAATGGTATTTACTACATATCTTTTATGGCGGTTTAATTGAACCTAATAAAATTGAACTAGACACTTTCGCGGAAAAATCCTTTATGAATCTTCATATACCTAAAGCTTGGGCTTTACTTAATAGAATTCGTGATCATAGATTTCATAGAATTTTGGTCTAGGAAGTCAAGGAGGTGTAGAAATAGAGCATGATTGTATTCATGATTACAATAAAAAGGCCATGTTAAAGAATTATCTAAAGAACTTTATTTGGATTCAGATCTTGTGTTGCAAGTTGCTAAAGCTTTTACAGAACATATCAAAGCTCCAAAAGAGGGTCCGGCCAAATATGATCCACCACCCGAACCTGAGAAGAAAAGAGAAGATAAAGCAACACTGGCCTCCCTAGAACCAATGCATGAATTGCCTTTTCCTAACACTACACAAAAGCATATTCTTGAGTACGAACAGGTCAAAGTAGTACAGGAGAAGAGGGAAGAGGAAAGCATGCTAGAAGTCATGGAACATCTAGAAGAAACCAAAGATGAAGAGGTAACCAAGGAAGCAATTATGGCTATGTACTCACATTGTAATATAGTTGAACTTGATGAAGCGACTTCCATATTAGTTGAAGGTAAAACAAAGGTAAACGATGTGGGTAAGCCTATTCTTCCCAACATATTTAAGAAACCTCGCATTACGGTTTATGTGATCTTGGCACCGAAGTTAATGTTATATCTTATGATTTCTACTTAGAAATAAAAGAAGAAATAGAACCGGCTACAATTGAAAATACTGATATGACAATTATGTTAGCCAATAAAAATCTGAGAATTCCAATGGGAGTAGTTGAAGATGCAACTGTCACAATTGGCAATAAAAACTTTCCTATCGATTTTGTAGTTGTTGATATGCCAGCTAACACTCTTTTCCCAATTATATTTGGAAGGAACTTTTTGGGTGATATAGGTTCCTATGTTAATTTCAAGAAGGAGATTGTGTCTCTTAAGCTTGGGGGAACGAAAAATAAATTCCACTTTTCCAAATTTAAAGACATGCCTCCACAAATACGAGAAGGAGAAGAAGAGAGAACTATTGAGGAAATGGCAGCTCTTTTCTTTAGTAATCAAGAAGAAGAAATAGATGAGGATCCAAATTATGAAGAAATAGTTATGGAGGACAAGTCCTTGGGAGAACTAGAAGATGAATTCGATTCACTTCCCATTTTGGGACCTCCAACCGATGAGGCTTTTGAAGAGCCAGAAAAGAGAGGGGACGAGGAACTACCACCCCTAGAGTTGAAGACTCTGCCAGAAAACCTTAAATACAGGTTTTTAGATAATACAAATAAATTCCCTGCTATTATTAGTGCTAAACATTCAGGAGAAGAAGAAGAAGAACTCATGAAGATACTTAAGGAGCGTCGCCAGGCCTTTGGGTAATCAATGGATGACTTGAAGGGCATTAGTCCCATGATAGCCGTCCATCAAATATTCATGGAAGAAGGTGCTAAACCAGTTGCAGAATTCAATAGAAGACTGAAGCCTGAAATGAAAGAAGTGGTAAGAAAAGAAATTGTATGTCTATTGGACGCAGGTATAATCTATCATGTTAAATAAAGTGAATGGGTAAGTCGCGTTCACTATGTTCCTAAGAAGGGCGGTTTTACTGTTGTTCCTAATGAAAATAATGAATTGATACCTACTAGAACTGTTGTTGGGCATAGGAAGTGCATAGACTTTAGGAAATTAAATAAAGAGACTAGATAATATCACTATCCATTACCATTCATAGATCAAACTTTAGAAAGGCTAGCAAACCATACTCATTTTTGCTACTTGGACGGATACTCTGGTTTCTCTCAAATAGCTGTTCACCCTGATGACCAACTTAAAACAACTTTCATTAATCCTTATGGTTTACATGCTTACCGGCGTATGCCTTTTGGTTTAGGTAATACCCGCCTACTTTTCAAAGATGCATGACTGTTATTTTTGCTGATTTTATAGAACTTATAATGGAAGTATTTATGGATGACTTTTCTGTCTATGGAACTTCATTTACTAGTTGCTTGGATAATCTCAAAATAGTTTTGCAGCACTGTGAAGAAACTAATCTTGTTCTAAACTAGGAGAAGTGCCATTTTATGGTCAAAGAAGGTATAGTCCTTGGACACAAGGTATCAGGTAAGGGAATTGAAGTTGATAGAGCTAAGGTTAAGGCAATAGAGAGAATGCCACAACCTAGGGATATTAAAGGTATACGAAGATTCCTTGGTCATGTGGGTTTTTATAGAAAGTTCATTAGAAATTTCTCTGGAATATCTAAACCTCCTGCAAAAGGGAATGAGATTTAATTTTGATGATAAGTGTCTTGAAGCCTTTGATAGACTAAAATATGCTTTATCTCATGCTCCTATTATTAAACCACCTATCTGGGATACAACCTTTGATTTCATATGTGAAGCTAGTGATGATGTTGTAGGAGTAACTCTAGGACAACATATTGGTCGTAGATTTAATATTATACATCATGCTAGTAGAACTCTCAATGGTGCTCCAAAGAACTACCCTAAGGAAGAAAAGGAACTTTTTGCTGTATTTTTCTCTTGTGATAAATTTCGTGTTGGGGATCGGTGCGAAAAACAAAAATTTCCCTATGATGTGACCCCAAAACTTGCCTAGGATCTATCTATGTAGTAATGCGGTAACGATCGATACGTAGAGAATACATACCCTTCTAGACCGTATGCGGTTAACGTTCCGCGGGGAATGTGGTTGAAGTAGTCATACTCGTAGCCGACCTCAAGGTCGCGAAGCTCCTCGCGGGTCACCCATTGCTCCTTCTTGATCTGCATCATCTTCATTGTGCAACAGCTCCGGTTCACGACATTCTAGCGTCCCAAGTGTTGCGCCTCGTGTCTTCGTACACATCCGGTGCACGACGAGATCTCCGGCTCCCCGATCCCGCTGGGAGTGCGGAAGTTGATATCTGGCTAGGAATCCCTGCAGCGCAACGGCGTACTGCAGGTGTGCCTCGATCGCATAGCCCAGACATGGGGCCATGGTCACAAGATATAGAGAGAGGGAGGAGGAGAAAGTCAACCAAAGAACTTCTCCAAAATTGTGTGTTTAATCCCACCCATGGGCACCCCTTTATATAAGCTAACGGGGTGTACCTTTCTCAAAGGCTAAGCCATGTGGGACTAATACTAAAAGAAAAAGGCAGCAGATTTTCGGACTGCCAAATGGGCTGTTTCTACTCAGCCTAAATAGCAAAACAGAAAATAAACAAAAAAAGGAAAAAGGAGAGCAGCAGGGGATGGTCGGGTGGGCCTTGGCGCGGCCCACCCCGTGCCCAGCACTCCCGCCGCGGTGGCCTGGAAAGGGGGAGCCCTGGGTGGGCCTACGCCCGCCCCGCGGCCCAGCTCCCCGCCCCTGGCGCCAGCTCCCCGCGCGCCCTTGTGGGCCAGGTCGAGCAGGCCCAGGCGGCTGGCGGCTGCGGCTCGCCCCGCGTGGCATGCTTTATCTACCGCTTGCTATTTGCCGCCCAATGCGGCGGCTGTTATCCGCCGCCCACTTGGGCTGACTGTTTTTTCTTTTTCCCATTTATTTTTCTGCATCTTTTATTCTAGACTATTTCCCTCCGGGATTTAGCCTAATATAAAAGTTGCCTTTATAAATCTTAATCTAAATATTATTTATAATATATTAATTCACAATTAACATATAATAAATATATATTTAAATTCCCATTTATCTGAAAACACTTTTCTAGTCTTTTCCTTTATTCTTTCTCCGAACAACTTCGGATCTCTCCACGGAACGATTCCGGCTTTCTCTCTTTCTCTAATGTGATTCCGTCTTACGAATGATCGCTTCTCATCGTACCCTTAAGTGTATCCTCTCACAGCTCGGGAATGCTCTAGACATGATATGTATCAATGATCAACAGAGGGACCAGGGATGTCCATGTGACCCCCATGCATTCCTGATGACAATGTCATTTAACCGTCTAAATGTAGCATCCTCTTCCTTTTGTTTCTCGATACAACTTTTCCGAGATCCGATCATTCGTATCCCATACCTTGTTCAATCTCGTTCACAACAAGTTATGTTTTCTTGTTACCGTGATATTACATTCCCGTGACCTAGTCACATGTTGCAACATTTATAGATGTAATCTCACCAAGTCGGCCGTATGTATCTTTACCCGTCATGTGGGTGAACAAATCCCGGTCTTGCAGTCACATGTCATCTACTGTTCCTTCGGAATACCCAATGTACACCTTTATGGACACCGTATTACCAGATGACGGTTGATGCGGTCTAAGAAGCCTAGGGAAACAGTGAGTAATATGAGATCACGGTCTAAGGAGAAGGAGTCTAGGTATAGCTGTTGCAACAATGAACTAGATGACTTGATCGTGTTGCAATCCTTCGAGGAATGTCCAATCACATCATTCTCCAATGATATGATCTCGTTGTCAGTCGGCATAAATGCCCATGATCTTGAAACCTATATCATCTTCGTGACCAACGAACTAGTATGAATAGAGGCTACTAGGGACTTGGTTGTTTCATACCACACCTATACCAATGTTTCTACTTGGCACAGTTCTAGCATAATATGAAACTATTATAAACTAATTGAGATATGACAATAAAAACCTATTTCTTATTTGCCTCTAGGGTATATCTCCTTTAGTCTCCCACTTGCACTAGAGTACAAATAAACTAGCTTGCATTTTACTCATATAAACCATATACCATATGCGTTTACAGATCATGCATGCTCATGGGAAACGTCATGTCCATGTTCTGTTTTACCAGATCATTATGTCTTTTGCAAATCGTTAATGTCTACCTAATTTTGACATTCACACCATTATCTTATAATGGGTCGAAGTATTTGTTTAGAAACAAAGCGCGACTTTTGTTTCTAGTGTTTATGATGACGGTCGTTTTCACCAATGTCATCTAAACTTCAAAACACACTTTGCTATCCTTTGTGTGTATACTATAGTCATGGTAGCAGAACGAGGCCGGATTCCAGGAGCTTACAGTGACTTTAGATCAACCTCGAGGGCTTTCTTATGGGCACCTGGGACACATCATTCTACGTTAAAAGCGAACTAGCTCTAACATTATACAGCACATTAGATGTAGCCTTTATACTTCTATATCTATGTAGATCCTAGTGCATGAAATGCATCTATGCCACTTACATTGCTTCTTGCTACTTAAGTACAAACTTAATTCTGGTTTAGTGATCAACTCAGGAATCACTTAAAGACATGTTCTTACAGTTAAGAGCTAGTCCTTCCAACCAGAACCTTGGGTCACATTATGTCGAGTATACAACATGGTTATATGGAAGAACATATGACTGAGGCATAGGATATGCAACGCATCTCTTTCTTTCAACCATAGTTGCAATACTCAATGCTTCATACAGTAAGAACATCTTTCTTACCTTGTTTCATTCTGAGCTACTTCAGAATCTTGCTTAGGATATTCTGAACATCTTTCAGAATCAAGTCCAGGAAGCATTCGACATTCAGTGTTTATTAAACTCACCAATCTATCTCGATAGATCTTATTGTTTAATAACTTCAACTTCATCCTAACTTAAATACTACTAACATCATTCACATATGTCGTCCACATATCACAGAATGATTTCACGCTCCCACTCAAATCTAGGTCCTCTCGATAATCTTGGACATTATAAAATTCTTTGATCATAATCAAATCGAGAATCCACTAACGAGATTCCAATGACCATTCATTTCACGTACTTAGGTCCATCACGCTTCTTTGTATTTCGTAGGTATGTCTTGTTCAAAACATGACAAGTGAATCAACAATATAATTCCACAAACTTGTAGAATATATAGTTGAATCCTACTTTCTCTAGTAAAAGTATTCCCTGAAACTTTATGATCATTATCATTGGTTTCTCCTCTATTTGTAGTGTTTAGATTTACGGAACAAATTCCGCTGCGCCACTCTACAATTCGGAGGTAATGTCAAATACCTTCTTTTGATCTTTTACTTTCTTCCACATGTATCTTTATCAAGACACATCAACTTAGGACAACAGCAGGTTTGTCCCTTGTGGAAGATGCATTCATAGCCTCCTAAGAATGCTCTACAAAGACTTGTTTATTCGCCACGACTTCGACTTGTCGAAATCTCTAGAAACTCGAACGTGCCATAACATTTATGGTGTTGTTTCCACGAATCTTTAGATGTTCCTTTGTATTTCAAATGAGTGTTTGCTTATTTCGATCTCTAACTCTAAACGACAACTATAAACCCTATAAGAGATGATATTATACCATATGTATCTTAATACATAATGATTATGATGTTTAGACATTTCAACAAAGTTTGAATTCATCCAATTATCATAATTTGTGAAACATCTTTCACAAGTCCCTTTTATGCTAAACTTAACTTGAATACTTTAGTCGTGTCGATCAAATCGAAGAGACTTGTTAATTCAGTTAATTCAATATCCCATTTAGTTATGAACTCATTTGAACAATTCAAATCATTTCAAACTTCATGTTTATTAAGTGAATACACTTATTCACTTAAGTTCACAATAAATGATTTCCACTACTTGTTGAAAATATGATACATCATTATGTATAAGTTTCAAAATTTCTTCGCATATCACCGTTTTACCAGAATGCGGAGTTTTAGTCATTCTGCCCAAGAGGCATGGTTTTGCAAAGTCTCTAGATTAAGCATCTAGGACCCCGATCTTTCATAAAGAACCTGCAATAACCAAAATGACTTAAATTGTAGTGTCATTTCATTATTATGCTCTGGATATATTTCAGCATTCTAATCTTTTATAAATGATTAAACTATTATCATTAACATAGTGATGTGAATAACTTATTTGTAATCATAACGTGACCATAATGGTATTGTTCATAAGAATAGTACAAACTGGTTTGTAACTTGTTCATATGAATAATCGTCTTGCAAACAGCAAGACACACAAACAAGGATTACAAAATTATATTCAAGTCCACTAATCCAAATGATAAACTTTGAGGGAAGAGGTGATGTCGGCCATCAACTGATTTGCTTGCCGTCATCAAGTCACGTTGCCTCAAAACTAGCAATTCTCAAGCAGATCATCCTGTTTTCACAAAATGGGACAAGTATCAAATACTTTGCAATTTGCAACGAGTTTTGCAAGAACCACATTTATAATTTGTATATCTTACATATACCTTTTTCATCCATGACCTCCTTTTGCAATCAAGCCCTTCTAAGAGTTCTTAACTCTAATGCAAGATTGCTAAGTGTTTTTCCAAACATTCTGGAGTCATCGAATTATCTCCTAATGGTTATTGTATCAAGAAGACAAGATCACCTTTACGAGGATATCCCTCAAGCGTGGGTATTAGTCTAAGAAGTTGGACCCTTTTGCTAAGTTCCATATTAAGCAATATTTTCCCATGGTCGCAAAGGACCTCAATGGGATAGGCCAAGATCTAATAAGATATTTGCAAACAGACATCTAGACTAAGTTTATAATAAGAGATCAATTTATAATTGGTCTCCACTAAAATTGTCATCCCCTGGATGATTTTAGTGATCGCATGATCCCTATCCTCTGCACCCCCCCCCCCATGTTACACAGCCATCAGTGCATTATCAAAGGTAGACATTCAACAATGCCAATCACATCATCCATGTGACTCATGCTCGATCTTTCGATCTCTTGTGTTCTGAGGCCACGCTTCTGTGGCGTGCTAGGCTCGCCAAATCTAACTTGTGTGTATTTGTTGTGCAACATGGCTTACACCCACTGTATGCGAACGTAGATATGTCTGACACCCAGGCCTGAAACCCTAGATCGCCTCATACCGAAGAACTTTCTTGGTGGTGCACACATAAGGGGACCACGGAACATTGGAATTAAATAGGGATTATCTTATTTGCTACCATTGGGTATCTAAATACTAGCACACAATAAGATGTAAAAACTGGTATCAACATCATATGTATAATGTGATATGATATGGTCTTTCTTGTGCCTTGATCTCCATCGAGCGCTCCGGACGATCTCCATCTTGCCCTTGGTTTGACGCCAAGTCCACGACGCCTCCAGCAGGCTGTTCATCGGAACGATGACTATTACTATACTACTTAGCAACAGAAAAGTAAACTACTTTACCTTTGTAATTACCAATGCCATATCATAATCACATGCCTCCTGCAAAATAAAGTTAGACGCCTCTACTTTATCTATTGCAAGTTTTACGTAGTTGTTAGGGCTTTCGCACTAGAACCGTTTCTAAACTACGAACTTTCCAACCACAACATGGATCCGACAGTTGTCTCTACTACGCCCTTTTCGGGGCCCTCCATTGTAAATGCTATATCAACTATTGAATGAGAGACAGACACCCGCTAGCCACTTATACGGTACAAGCCGTATGTTGAGCATGGAACCAGTCTCGCGTACGAATACGCGTAAGGTCGGTCCGGGCCGCTTCATCAAACAATACCGCGATATAAACAATTACATGTTAGAGGGTAATAACTAAGGGATCAATGCCCGCACAAAACTTGTGCGTACTGGCCGTACAGCACTCCTACGCATAGATCGGCTCTGATACCACTATTGGGGATCGGTGCGGAAAACAAAAATTTCCCTATGATGTGACCCCAAAACTTGCCTAGGATCTATCTATGTAGTAATGCGGTAACGGCCGATGCGTAGAGAATACATACCCTTGTAGACCGTACGCGGTTAACGTTTCGCGGGGAACGTGGTTGAAGTAGTCGTACTCGTAGCCGACCTCAAGGTCGCGAAGCTCCTCGCGGGTCACCCCTTGCTCCTTCTTGATCTTCATCATCTTCATTGTGCAACAGCTCCGGCTCACGACATTCTAGCGCCCCAAGTGTTGCGCCTCGTGTCTTCGTACACATCCGGTGCACGACGAGACCTCCGGCTCCCTGATCCCGCCGGGAGTGCGGAAGTTGATATCCGGCTAGGAATCCCTGCAATGCAACAGCGTACTGCAGGTATGCCTCGATCACACAGCCCAGACATGGGGCCATGGTCACAAGATATAGAGAGAGGGAGGAGGAGAAAGTCAACCAAAGGACTTCTCCAAAATTGTGTGTTTAATCCCACCCATGGGCACCCCTTTATATAGGCTAAGGGGGTGTACCCTTCTCAAAGGCTAAGCCATGTGGGACTAATACTAAAAGAAAAAGGCAGCAGATTTTCGGACTGCCAAATGGGCTGTTTCTACTCAGTCCAAATAGCAAAATAGAAAATAAACAGAAAAAGGTAAAAGGGGAGCAGCAGGGGCTGGCCGGGTGGGCCTTGGCGCGGCCCACCCCGCGCCCAGCACTCCCGCCGTGGTGGCCTGGAAAGGGGGAGCCCCGGGTGGGCCGACGCCCGCCCCCGCGGCCCAGCTCCCTGCCCCTGGCGCCAGCTCCCCACGCGCCCTTGTGGGCCAGGTCGAGCAGGCCTAGGCGTCTGGCGGCTGCGGCCCGCCCCGCGTAGCGCGCTTTATCTACCGCTTGTTATTTGCCGCCCAGTGCAGCGGCTGTTATCCGCCGCCCACTTGGGCTGACTGTTTTTTCTTTTTCCCTTTTATTTTTCTGCATCTTTTATTCTAGACTATTTCCCTCCGGGATTTAGCCTAATATAAAAGTTGCCTTTATAAATCTTAATCTAAATATTATTTATAATATATTAATTCAGAATTAACATATAATAAATATATATTTAAATTCCCATTTATCCGAAAACACTTTTCTAGTCTTTTCCTTTATTCTTTCTCCGAACAACTTCGGATCTCTCCGCGGAACGATTCCGGCTTTCTCTCTTTCTCTAATGTGATTCCATTTTACGAATGATCGCTTCTCATCGTACCCTTAAGTGTATCCTCTCACAGCTCGGGAATGCTCTAGACATGATCTGTATCAATGATCAACAGAGGGACTAGGGATGTCCATGTGACCCCCATGCATTCCTGATGACAATGTCGTTTAACCGTCTAAATTTAGCATCCTCTTCCTTTTGTTTCTCGATACAACTTGTCCGAGATCCGATCATTCGTATCCCATACCTTGTTCAATCTCGTTCACAACAAGTTATGTTTTCTTGTTACCGTGATATTACATCCCCGTGACCTAGTCACATGTTGCAACATTTATAGATGTAATCTCACCAAGTCGGCCGTATGTATCTTTACCCGTCATGTGGGTGAACAAATCCTGGTCTTGCAGTCACATGTCATCTACTGTTCCTTCGGAATACCCAATGTACACCTTTATGGACACCGTATTACCAGATGATGGTTGATGCGGTCTAAGAAGCCTAGGGAAACAGTGAGTAATATGAGATCACAGTCTAAGGAGAAGGAGTCTAGGTATATCTGTTGCAACAATGAACTAGATGACTTGATCGTGTTGCAATCCTTCGAGGAATGTCCAATCACATCATTCTCCAATGATATGATCTCGTTGTCAGTCGGCATAAATGCCCATGATCTTGAAACCCATATCATCTTCGTGACCAACGAACTAGTATGAATAGAGGCTACTAGGGACTTGGTTGTTTCATACCACACCTGTACCAATGTTTCTACTTGGCACAGTTCTAGCATAATATGAAACTATTATAAACTAATTGAGATATGATAATAAAAGCCTATTTCTTATTTGCCTCTAGGGCATATCTCCTTCAGTCTCCCACTTGCACTAGAGTACAAATAAACTAGCTTGTATTTTACTCATATAAACCATATACCATATGCGTTTACAGATCATGCATGCTCATGGGAAACGTCATGTCCATGTTCTGTTTTACCAGATCATTATGTCTTTTGCAAATCGTTAATGTCTTCCAAATTTTGACATTCACACCATTATCTTATAATGGGTCGAAGTATTTGTTTAGAAACAAAGCGAGACTTTTGTTTCTAGTGTTTATGATGACGGTCGTTTTCACCAATGTCATCTCAACTTCGAAACACACTTTGCTATCCTTTGTGTGTATACTATAGTCATGGCAGCAGAACAAGGCCGGATTCCAGGAGCTTACAGTGACTTTAGATCAACCTCGAGGTCTTTCTTATGGGCACTGGGCCTTGGGACACATCATTCTACGTTAAAAGCGAACTAGCTCTAACATTATACAGCACATTAGATGTAGCCTTTATACTTCTATATCTATGTAGATCCTAGTGCATGAAATGCATCCATGCCACTTACATTGCTTCTTGCTACTTAAGTACAAACTTAATTCTGGTTTAGTGATCAACTCAGGAATCACTTCAAGACATGTTCTTACAGTTAAGAGCTAGTCCTTCCAACCAGAACCTTGGGTCACATTATGTCGAGTATACAACATGGTTATATGGAAGAACATATGACTGAGGCATAGGATATGCAACGCATCTCTTTCTTTCAACCATAGTTGCAATACTCAATGCTTCATACAGTAAGAACATCTTTCTTACCTTGTTTCATTCTGAGCTACTTTAGAATCTTGCTTAGGATATTCTAAACATCTTTGAGAATCAAGTCCAGGAAGCATTCGACATTCAGTGTTTATTAAACTCACCAATCTATCTCGATAGATCTTATTGTTTAATAACTTCAACTTCATCCTAACTTAAATACTACTAACACCAATCACATCATTCACATATGTCATCCACATATCACAGAATGATTTCACGCTCCCACTCAAATCTAGGTCCTCTCAATAATCTTGGACATTCTAAAATTCTTTGATCATAATCAAATCAAGAATCCACTAATGAGATTCCAATGACCATTCATTTCTCGTACTTAGGTCCATCACGCTTCTTTGTATTTCGTAGGTATGTCTTGTTCAAAACATGAAAAGTGAATCAACAATATAATTCCACAAACTTGTAGAATATATAGTTGAATCCTACTTTCTCTAGTAAAAGTATTCCCTGAAACTTTATGATCATTATCATTGGTTTCTCCTCTATTTGGAGAGTTTAGATTTACGGAACAAATTCCGTTGCGCCACTCTACAATTCGGAGGTAATGTCAAATACCTTGTTTTGATCTTTTACTTTCTTCCACATGTATCTTTATCAAGACACATCAACTTAGGACAACAGCAGGTTTGTCCCTTGTGGAAGATGCATTCATAGCCTCCTATGAATGCTCTACAAACACTTGTTTATTCGCCACGACTTCGACTTGTCGAAATCTCCAGAAACTCGAACATGCCATAACATTTATGGTGTTGTTTCCACGAATCTTTAGATGTTCCTTTGTATTTCAAATGAGTGTTTGCTTATTTCAATCTCTAAATCTAAACGACAACTATAACCCCTATAAGAGATGATATTATACCATATGTATGTTAATACATAATGATTATGATGTTTAGACATTTCAACAAAGTTTGAATTCATCCAATTATCATAATTTGTGAAACATCTTTCACAAGTCCCTTTTATGCTAAACTTAACTTGAATACTTTAGTCGTGTCGATCAAATCGAAGAGACTTGTTAATTCAGTTAATTCAATATCCCATTTAGTTATGAACTCATTTGAACAATTCAAATCATTTCAAACTTCATGTTTATTAAGTAAATACACTTATTCACTTAAGTTCACAATAAATGATTTCCACTACTTGTTGAAAATATGATACATCATTATGTATAAGTTTCAACATTTCTTCGCATATCACCGTTTTACCAGAATGCGGAGTTTTAGTCATTCTGCCCAAGAGGCATGGTTTTGCAAAGTCTCTAGATTAAGCATCTAGGACCCCGATCTTTCATAAAGAACCTGCAATAACCAAAATGACTTAAATTGTAGTGTCATTTCATTATTATGCTCTGGATATATTTCAGCATTCTAATCTTTTATAAATGATTAAACTACTATCATTAACATAGTGATGTGAATAACTTATTTGTAATCATAACGTGACCATAATGGTATTGTTCATAAGAATAGTACAAACTGGTTTGTAACTTGTTCATATGAATAATCGTCTTGCAAACAGCAAGACACACAAACAAGGATTACAAAATTATATTCAAGTCCACTAATCCAAATGATAAACTTTGAGGAAAGAGGTGATGTCGGCCATCAACTGATTTGCTTGCCGTTATCAAGTCACGTTGCCTCAAAACTAGCAATTCTCAAGCAGATCATCCTGTTTTCACAAAATGGGACAAGTATCAAATACTTTGCAATTTGCAACGAGTTTTGCAAGAACCACATTTATAATTTGTATATCTTACATATACCTTTTTCATCCATGACCTCCTTTTGCAATCAAGCCCTTCTAAGAGTTCTTAACTCTAATGCAAGATCGCTAAGTGTTTTTCCAAACATTCTGGAGTCATCGAATTATCTCCTAATGGTTATTGTATCAAGAAGACAGGATCACCTTTACGAGGATATCCCTCAGGCGTGGGTATTAATCTAAGAAGTTGGACCCTTTTGCTAAGTTCCATATTAAGCAATATTTTCCCATGGTCGCAAAGGACCTCAATGGGATAGGCCAAGATCTAATAAGATATTTGCAAACAGACATCTAGACTAAGTTTATAATAAGAGATCAATTTATAATTGGTCTCCACTAAAATTGTCATCCCCTGGATGATTTTAGTGATCGCATGATCCCTATCCTCTGCACCCCCCCATGTTACACAGCCATCAGTGCATTATCAAAGGTAGACATTCAACAATGCCAATCACATCATCCATGTGACTCATTCTCGATCTTTCGATCTCTTGTGTTCTGAGGCCACGCTTTTGTGGCGTGCTAGGCTCGCCAAATCTAACTTGTGTGTATTCGTTGTGCAACATGGCTTACACCCACTGTATGCGAACGTAGATATGTCTGACACTCAGGCCTGTAACCCTGGATCGCCTCATACCGAAGAACTTTCTTGGTGGTGCACACACAAGGGGAACACGGAACATTAGAATTAAGTAGGGATTATCTTATTTGCTACCGTTGGGTATGTAAATACTAGCACACAATAAGATGTAAAAAGTGGTATCAACATCATATGTATAATGTGATATGATATGGTCTTTCTTGCGCCTTGATCTCCATCGAGCGCTCCGGACGATCTCCATCTTGCCCTTGGTTTGACACCAAGTCCACGACGCCTCCAGCAGGCTGTTCATCGGAACGATGACTATTACTATACTACTTAGCAACAGAAAAGTAAACTACTTTACCTTTGTAATGACCAATGCCATATCATAATCACATGCCCCCTGCAAAATAAAGTTAGACGCCTCTACTTTATCTATTGCAAGTTTTACGTGGTTGTTAGGGCTTTCGCACTAGAACCGTTTCTAAACTACGAACTTTCCAACCACAACATGGATCCGACAGTTGTCTCTACTACACCCCTTTCGGGGCCCTCCGTTATAAATGCTATATCAACTATTGAATGAGAGACAGACACCCGTTAGCCACTTATACGGTACAAGCCGTATGTTGAGCGTGGAACTAGTCTCGCGTACGAATACGCGTAAGGTCGGTCCGGGCCGCTTCATCAAACAATACCACGATATAAACAAGTACATGTTAGAGGGTAACAACTAAGGGATCAATGCCCGCACAAAACTTGTGCGTACTGGCCGTACAGCACTCCTACGCATAGATCGGCTCTGATACCACTGTTGGGGATCGGTGCGGAAAACAAAAATTTCCCTATGATGTGACCCCAAAACTTGCCTAGGATCTATCTATGTAGTAATGCGGTAACGGCCGATGCGTAGAGAATACATACCCTTGTAGACCGTACGCGGTTAACGTTCCGCGGGGAACGTGGTTGAAGTAGTCGTACTCGTAGCCGACCTCAAGTTCGCGAAGCTCCTCGCGGGTCACCCCTTGCTCCTTCTTGATCTTCATCATCTTCATTGTGCCACAGCTCCGGCTCACGACATTCTAGCGCCCCAAGTGTTGCGCCTCGTGTCTTCGTACACATCCGGTGCACGACGAGACCTCCGGCTCCCCGATCCCGCCGGGAGTGCGGAAGTTGATATCCGGCTAGGAATCCCTGCAGCGCAACGGCGTACTGCAGGTGTGCCTCGATCGCACAGCCCAGACATGGGGCCATGGTCACAAGATATAGAGAGAGGGAGAAGGAGAAAGTCAACCAAAGGACTTCTCCAAAATTGTGTGTTTAATCCCACCCATGGGCACCCCTTTATATAGGCTAAGGGGGTGTACCCTTCTCAAAGGCTAAGCCATGTGGGACTAATACTAAAAGAAAAAGGCAGCAGATTTTTGGACTGCCAAATGGGCTGTTTCTACTCAGCCCAAATAGCAAAATAGAAAATAAACAGAAAAAGGAAAAAGGGGAGCAGCAGGGGCTGGCCAGGTGGGCCTTGGCGCTTCCCACCCCGCGCCCAGCACTCCCGCCGCGGCGGCCTGGAAAGGGGGAGCCCCGGGTGGGCCGACGCCCGCCCCCGCGGCCCAGCTCCCCGTCCCTGGCGCCAGCTCCCCGCGCGCCCTTGTGGGCCGGGTCGAGCAGGCCCAGGCGGCTGGCGGCTGCGGCCCGCCCCGCGCAGCGCGCTTTATCTACCGCTTGCTATTTGCCGCCCAGTGCGGCGGCTGTTATCCGCCGCCCACTTGGGCTGACTGTTTTTTCTTTTTCCCTTTTATTTTTCTGCATCTTTTATTCTAGACTATTTCCCTCCGGGATTTAGCCTAATATAAAAGTTGCCTTTATAAATCTTAATCTAAATATTATTTATAATATATTCATTCACAATTAACATATAATAAATATATATTTAAATTCTCATTTATCCGAAAACACTTTTCTAGTCTTTTCCTTTATTCTTTCTCCGAACAACTTCGGATCTCTCTGCGGAATGATTCTGGCTTTCTCTCTTTCTCTAATGTGATTCTGTTTTACGAATGATCGCTTCTCATCGTACCCTTAAGTGTATCCTCTCATAGCTCGGGAATGCTCTAGACATGATCTGTATCAATGATCAACAGAGGGACCAGGGATGTCCTTGTGACCCCCATGCATTCCTGATGACAATGTCGTTTAACCGTCTAAATATAGCATCCTCTTCCTTTTGATTCTCGATACAACTTGTCCGAGATCCGATCGTTCGTATCCCATACCTTGTTCAATCTTGTTCACAACAAGTTATGTTTTCTTGTTACCGTGATATTACATCCCCGTGACCTAGTCACATGTTGCAACATTTATAGATGTAATCTCACCAAGTCGGCCGTATGTATCTTTACCTGTCATGTGGGTGAACAAATCCCGGTCTTGCAGTCACATGTCATCTACTGTTCCTTCGGAATACCCAATGTACACCTTTATGGACATCGTATTACCAGATGACGGTTGATGCGGTCTAAGAAGCCTAGGGAAACAATGAGTAATATGAGATCACGGTCTAAGGAGAAGGAGTCTAGGTATATCTGTTGCAACAATGAACTAGATGACTTGATCGTGTTGCAATCCTTCGATGAATGTCCAATCACATCATTCTCCAATGATATGATCTCGTTGTCAGTCGGCATAAATGTCCATGATCTTGAAACCCAGATCATCTTCGTGACCAACGAACTAGTATGAATAGAGGCTACTAGGGACTTGGTTGTTTCATACCACACCTGTACCAATGTTTCTACTTGGCACAGTTCTAGCATAATATGAAACTATTATAAACTAATTGAGGTATGACAATAAAAACATATTTCTTATTTGCCTCTTGGGCATATCTCCTTCAGTCTCCCACTTGCACTAGAGTACAAATAAACTAGCTTGCATTTTACTCATATAAACCATATACCATATGCGTTTACAGATCATGCATGCTCATGGGAAACGTCATGTCCATGTTCTGTTTTACCAGATCATTATGTCTTTTGCAAATCGTTAATGTCTTCCTAATTTTTACATTCACACCATTATCTTATAATGGGTCGAAGTATTTGTTTAGAAACAAAGCGAGACTTTTGTTTCTAGTGTTTATGATGACGGTCGTTTTCACCAATGTCATCTAAACTTCGAAACACACTTTGCTATCCTTTGTGTGTATACTATAGTCATGGCAGCAGAACGAGGCCGGATTCCAGGAGCTTACAGTGACTTTAGATCAACCTCGAGGGCTTTCTTATGGGCACTGGGCCCTGGGACACATCATTCTACGTTAAAAGCGAACTAGCTCTAACATTATACAGCACATTAGATGTAGCCTTTATACTTCTATATCTATGTAGATCCTAGTGCATGAAATGCATCTATGCCACTTACATTGCTTCTTGCTACTTAAGTACAAACTTAATTCTGGTTTACTGATCAACTCAGGAATCACTTAAAGACATGTTCTTACAGTTAAGAGCTAGTCCTTCCAACCAGAACCTTGGGTCACATTATGTCGAGTATACAACATGGTTATATGGAAGAACATATGACTGAGGCATAGGATATGCAACGCATCTCTTTCTTTCAACCATAGTTGCAATACTCAATGCTTCATACAGTAAGAACATCTTTCTTACCTTGTTTCATTCTGAGCTACTTCAGAATCTTGCTTAGGATATTCTGAACATCTTTCAGAATCAAGTCCAGGAAGCATTCGACATTCAGTGTTTATTAAACTCACCAATCTATCTCGATAGATCTTATTGTTTAATAACTTCAACTTCATCCTAACTTAAATACTACTAACACCAATCACATCATTCACATATGTCGTCCACATATCACAGAATGATTTCACGCTCCCACTCAAATCTAGGTCCTCTCGATAATCTTGGACATTCTAAAATTCTTTGATCATAATCAAATCGAGAATCCACTAACGAGATTCCAATCACCATTCATTTCTCGTACTTAGGTCCATCACGCTTCTTTGTATTTCGTAGGTATGTCTTGTTCAAAACATGACAAGTGAATCAACAATATAATTCCACAAACTTGTAGAATATATAGTTGAATCCTACTTTCTCTAGTAAAAGTATTCCCTGAAACTTTATGATCATTATAATTTGTTTCTCCTCTATTTGTAGAGTTTAGGTTTACGGAACAAATTCCGCTGCGCCACTCTACAGTTCAGAGGTAATGTCAAATACCTTGTTTTGATCTTTTACTTTCTTCCACATGTATCTTTATCAAGACACATCAACTTAGGACAACAACAGGTTTGTCCCTTGTGGAAGATGCATTCATAGCCTCCTAAGAATGCTCTACAAAGACTTGTTTATTCGCCACGACTTCGACTTGTCGAAATCTCCAGAAACTCGAACGTGCCATAACATTTATGGTGTTGTTTCCACGAATCTTTAGATGTTCCTTTGTATTTCAAATGAGTGTTTGCTTATTTCGATCTCTAACTCTAAACGACAACTATAACCCCTATAAGAGATGATATTATACCATATGTATCTTAATACATAATGATTATGATGTTTAGACATTTCAACAAAGTTTGAATTCATCCAATTATCATAATTTGATGAAACATCTTTCACAAGTCCCTTTTATGCTAAACTTAACTTGAATACTTTAGTCGTGTCGATCAAATCGAAGAGACTTGTTAATTCAGTTAATTCAATATCCCATTTAGTTATGAACTCATTTGAACAATTCAAATCATTTCAAACTTCATGTTTATTAAGTAAATACACTTATTCACTTAAGTTCACAATAAATGATTTCCACTACTTGTTGAAAATATGATACATCATTATGTATAAGTTTCAACATTTCTTCGCATATCACCGTTTTACCAGAATGCGGAGTTTTAGTCATTCTGCCCAAGAGGCATGGTTTTGCAAAGTCTCTAGATTAAGCATCTAGGACCCCGATCTTTCATAAAGAACCTGCAATAACCAAAATGACTTAAATTGTAGTGTCATTCCATTATTATGCTCTGGATATATTTCAGCATTCTAATCTTTTATAAATGATTAAACTATTATCATTAACATAGTGATGTGAATAACTTATTTGTAATCATAACGTGACCATAATGGTATTGTTCATAAGAATAGTACAAACTGGTTTGTAACTTGTTCATATGAATAATCGTCTTGCAAACAGCAAGACACACAAACAAGGATTACAAAATTATATTCAAGTCCACTAATCCAAATGATAAACTTTGAGGAAAGAGGTGATGTCGGCCATCAACTGATTTGCTTGCCGTTATCAAGTCACGTTGCCTCAAAACTAGCAATTCTCAAGCAGATCATCCTGTTTTCACAAAATGGGACAAGTATCAAATACTTTGCAATTTGCAACGAGTTTTGCAAGAACCACATTTATAATTTGTATATCTTACATATACCTTTTTCATCCATGACCTCCTTTTGCAATCAAGCCCTTCTAAGAGTTCTTAACTCTAATGCAAGATCGCTAAGTGTTTTTCCAAACATTCTGGAGTTATCGAATTATCTCCTAATGGTTATTGTATCAAGAAGACAGGATCACCTTTACGAGGATATCCCTCAGGCGTGGGTATTAATCTAAGAAGTTGGACCCTTTTGCTAAGTTCCATATTAAGCAATATTTTCCCATGGTCGCAAAGGACCTCAATGGGATAGGCCAAGATCTAATAAGATATTTGCAAACAGACATCTAGACTAAGTTTATAATAAGAGATCAATTTATAATTGGTCTCCACTAAAATTGTCATCCCCTGGATGATTTTAGTGATCGCATGATCCCTATCCTCTGCACCCTCCCCCCATGTTACACAGCCATCAGTGCATTATCAAAGGTAGACATTCAACAATGCCAATCACATCATCCATGTGACTCATGCTCGATCTTTCGATCTCTTGTGTTCTGAGGCCACGCTTTTGTGGCGTGCTAGGCTCGCCAAATCTAACTTGTGTGTATTCGTTGTGCAACATGGCTTACACCCACTGTATGCGAACGTAGATATGTCTGACACTCAGGCCTGTAACCCTGGATCGCCTCATACCGAAGAACTTTCTTGGTGGTGCACACACAAGGGGAACACGGAACATTGGAATTAAATAGGGATTATCTTATTTGCTACCGTTGGGTATGTAAATACTAGCACACAATAAGATGTAAAAAGTGGTATCAACATCATATGTATAATGTGATATGATATGGTCTTTCTTGCGCCTTGATCTCCATCGAGCGCTCCGGACGATCTCCATCTTGCCCTTGGTTTGACGCCAAGTCCACGACGCCTCCAGCAGGCTGTTCATCGGAACGATGACTATTACTATACTACTTAGCAACAGAAAAGTAAACTACTTTACCTTTGTAATGACCAATGCCATATCATAATCACATGCCCCCTGCAAAATAAAGTTAGACGCCTCTACTTTATCTATTGCAAGTTTTACGTGGTTGTTAGGGCTTTCGCACTAGAACCGTTTCTAAACTACGAACTTTCCAACCACAACATGGATCCGACAGTTGTCTCTACTACACCCCTTTCGGGGCCCTCCGTTGTAAATGCTATATCAACTATTGAATGAGAGACAGACACCCGTTAGCCACTTATACGGTACAAGCCGTATGTTGAGCGTGGAACCAGTCTCGCGTACGAATACGCGTAAGGTCGGTCCGGGCCGCTTCATCAAACAATACCACGATATAAACAAGTACATGTTAGAGGGTAACAACTAAGGGATCAATGCCCGCACAAAACTTGTGCGTACTGGCCGTACAGCACTCCTACGCATAGATCGGCTCTGATACCACTGTTGGGGATCGGTGCGGAAAACAAAAATTTCCCTATGATGTGACCCCAAAACTTGCCTAGGATCTATCTATGTAGTAATGCGGTAACGGCCGATGCATAGAGAATACATACCCTTGTAGACCGTACGTGGTTAATGTTCCGCGGGGAACGTGGTTGAAGTAGTCGTACTCATAGCCGACCTCAAGGTCGCGAAGCTCCTCGCAGGTCACCCCTTGCTCCTTCTTGATCTTCATCATCTTCATCGTGCAACAGCTCCGGCTCACGACATTCTAGCGCCCCAAGTGTTGCGCCTCGTATCTTCGTACACATCCGGTGCACGATGAGACCTCCGGCTCCCCGATCCCGCAGGGAGTGCGGAAATTGATATCTGGCTAGGAATCCTTGCAGCGCAAGGGCGTACTGCAGGTGTGCCTCGATCGCACAGCCCAAACATGGGGCCATGGTCACAAGATATAGAGAGAGGGAGGAGGAGAAAGTCAACCAAAGGACTTCTCCAAAATTGTGTGTTTAATCCCACCCATGGGCACCTCTTTATATAGGCTAAGGGGGTGTACCTTTCTCAAAGGCTAAGCCATGTGGGACTAATACTAAAAGAAAAAGGCAGCAGATTTTCAGACTGCCAAATGGGCTGTTTCTACTCAGCCCAAATAGCAAAATAGAAAATAAACAGAAAAAGGAAAAAGGGGAGCAACAGGGGCTGGCCGGGTGGGCCTTGGCGCGGCCCACCCCGCGCCCAGCACTCCCGCCGCGGCGGCCTGGAAATGGGGAGCCACGGGTGGGCCGGCGCCCACCCCCCGCCTCCCGCGGCCCAGCTCCCCGCCCCTGGAGCCAGCTCCCCACACGCCCTTGTGGGCCGGGTCGAGCAGGCCCAGGCGGCTAGAAGCTGTGGCCCGCTCTGTGCGCGGCTCTTTATCTGCCGCTTGCTATTTGCCGCCCAGTGCGGCGGCTGTTATCTGCCGCCCACTTAGGCCGACTGTTTTTTCTTTTTCCCTTTTATTTTTCTGCATCTTTTATTCTAGACTATTTCCCTCCGGGATTTAGCCTAATATAAAAGTTGCCTTTATAAATCTTAATCTAAATATTATTTATAATATATTAATTCACAATTAACATATATATATTTCAATTCCCATTTATCCGAAAACACTTTTTGGTCTTTTCCTTTATTCTTTCTCCGAACAACTTCGGATCTCTCCGCGGAACGATTTTGGCTTTCTCTCTTTCTCTAATGTGATTCTGTCTTACAAATGATCGCTTCTCATCGTACCCTAATGTGTATCCTCTCACGGCTCGGGAATGCTCTAGACATGATCTGTATCAATGATCAACAGAGGGACCAGGGATGTCCATATGACCCCCATGCATTCCTGATGACAATGTCGTTCGAACCATCTAAATGTAGCATCCTCTTCCTTTTGTTCTCGATACAACTTGTCCAAGATCCGATCATTGGTATCCCATACCTTGTTCAATCTCGTTCACAACAAGTTATGTTTTCTTGTTACCATGATATTACATCCCTGTGACCTAGTCACATGTTGCAACATTTATAGATATAATCTCACCAAGTCAGCCGTATGTATCTTTACCCGTCATGTGGGTGAACAAATTCCAGTCTTGCATTCACATGTCATCTACTGTTCCTTCGGAATACCCAACGTACACCTTTATGGCCACTGTATTACCAAATGACGGTTGATGCAGTCTAAGCAGCCTAGGGAAACAGTGAGTAATATGATCTCACGATCTAAGGAGAAGGAGTCTAGGTATAGCTGTTGCAACAATGAACTAGATGACTTGATCGTGTTGAAATCCTTTGAGGAATGTCCAATCACATCATTCTCCAATGATATGATCTCGTTGTCAGTCGGCATAAATGCCCATGATCTTGAAACCCAGATCATTTTCGTGACCAACGAACTAGTATGAATAGAGGCTACTAGGGACTTGGTTGTTTTATACCACACATGTACCAATGTTTCTACTTGGAACAGTTCTAGCACAATATGAAACTATTATAAACTAATTGAGATATGACAATAAAAATCTATTTCTTATTTGCCTCTAGGGCATATCTCCTTCATTTCGTTCCTACATAGTTGATGCAAAGGTAAGAGTTCACATGGATCGTGATGGATTAAAAGAACTCCTTGAGAGGAAAGATCATAATCCAAGATTGATCCGTTAGATTCTTTCACTTTAAGAATTTGAGTTGTAGATTATGCAGAGGCAAGAAATAAAGATGTTAGATGCAGTGTCCATGATTGACCAACAAGACACTAATCTTGTTGAGAGGAACCTTAGTCCTGGTGATTTTTGTTTATAGGAATTATTCAATGAACTAAGGTCAATTCCTCCAAAAGAGAAGAAGTCGTTGTTGGAGGAGGAACTTTTCATCCCCGAATAAACAAATGGTAAGTGCAAGGTAAGTATTCTTACCCAAATAAGTGATTTGTTTTCACAATTTTTACTTTTGAAAATTCTGCCTTTGAATTCCTTGTGTTTTTCTGAATATTTATAGGGGTTTTACCAACTATACGGGTGGACCTATACGACCGTAGAGGAAGCTCCCGCCGTATAGTTGGTCGTTAAACTCTCTGTATCACCTTCGTGAAATTGTTTTCGCTATCTGAGCCTATACGATCGCGACTATACGACCGGAGCCAAAAATTCCGGCCATATAGTTGGTCGTTAAACTCTCAGATGGTTTTGCTTTAGGTGTATGTATCTATAGGGTTGCAACTATATGACCGGAGCGAAAATTCTGGCTGTATAGTTGGTCGTTAAACTCCCAGACACTTTTGATTTTTGGTTTTTGTATGTATACGATCGCAACTATACAACCGGAGCCACAAATTCTGGCCGTATAGTTGTTCGTTAAACTCTTAGACACTTTTTCGTTTGATCTTTCATTTATTTATTAAAAACGTTATTGTCGGTTCCGAGTCGTGATTTAATCGACCTGGACTCGAGATATTTGGAAATATCTACCCGGAACCAACTATACGGCCGGAGCTATACGAGCCGCACCCGTATAGTTGGTCGTTATGCGGCAGGAAACTTCCAAATCTATGATTTCTTTCCTTGTTTTGTTTAGATTCTTTTCTTAGGCAACAATTTGGTGTTTCTCGCGAGTTTTACCGACCTCTGGCCCCCCTTATATACTGCCATTGTCTCTCTCTCTAATCATAATCTCCAGAAACCAATCTACCTCTTGTTCACACGCGAGGACTCTCAACCAAGGGATAGAGGTCAAGAAGAAAAGCTCCTATGGAGATCGGGAACAACAGTGAGCAAGGCAAGGAGATCAAGACCATCCCTATGGAGTTCCTCGACGCTGACCATGGGTGTCAGAAGAGGGATTTGAAGGCCCTAGAGTTGAAGATTGAAGAGTTGGATAAGGAGAAGCCAGGGACACCCAAACACCTTCGATTGCTGCGACTTTACCTTGATAAACTAGATGAAGATATCAAGCGGACAACCAAAGCGGGGTTTTCTATGAGTCTTAAGGCGCTACAAACACTTCAGGATAACAATGAGTTTATTAAAGAACAAGTGAAGGTTATGGAGAGGAACAATCTTTTCTACAAGCTGCATGTTAAAGAATTGGAAGCTGTCAATCAATCCCTCCGCCTCAGGTTGGCTCGTGAGGAGAAGATACCGTGTGCCATGGTGCCACGGTGATCTACAATAATCACGGTATCAAATAATTGCAAGGGATTATTTGATCCCGCCTGGCTTGATTTCAAGCTTGGGGAGATCTTTAAGACCTTGTAATCTATCCTATAAGTTTTTATTACTATTTTTGCATTAGTTCAAACCGGCAATAAAGTTTGCATCATTAGAATTCCCTTCATGAATAGTCGATCCCTTCTATGAAATTCTGAGTTTATTATTATACATGGAGCAATATTGAGTTTGTGTTTGCTTTATTGATATATGAATGGCTTGAGTATAATTTTACTTGCACTTGATGATAGCAATAGGAGTCTTCCACACCATTGGTATTAATGGAACACTTAAAGATAATTTAGTCAACATGATGTAAGTCTATGGTTTGATTTATAAAGAAAAATTATCTATACAGTTAAGTTGAGAAAGAAACCTTGAACTTTGATAATTGAGATCCTTAAACTTTGAATTCCTACATGAAGTGGAATGTATGGCTAGCTCCTTTGCACAACACTTAAACAAAAGTGTGAGCATATACATAAAAGAGAAGAAAAGAAAGAAGAAAAGGGTGAGTGTGCAAAGAGCAAATAGGCATACACCATTATATTGTAGTATGACAAAGATACACTTTTGATATTTTAATCCCAAGTGAATACATGAATCCTAAAAACACTTGGGAATACCTCGCTAACTCATTCGGTTGAACCAAATACTTTTACATTATGTTGAAATTCATCTTTTATGAAATGTTGATCACTAAGGTGTGGAATCCTACTAATACTATTCAGATGGTTCCAGTAAGGTACTATTCAATAAACTTATTCCTATGTATCATACATGATAAAGACATGCTGCAATTGCCTCATTTATTTTATTGACTCAGCTTCATGAATATAAGGATCACATCCATTAAGCTAAAAATTACTCGGGACGAGCAAGAGTCTAAGCTTGGGGAAGTTCTTGAGTGCATATTTGCATCATGTTTTACATTATTATTTTTCATTGTAGATGTAGGATCTTGGTATTTTATGGTGCTCGCATGCACATTTTATGTCTATTTTCATCAGGATCAGGACAAATAATGGATACAATTTTTGGTGTAGTTGTACTATGGAGAAAAGGAGTCAAAAACAACTTAAATCGCTTATTTGGGACATATTAATAATACTAGAAGAAAACCAGAAGCGAACAAGGGAGGCAGAGAGTTCAACGACCAACTATATGACCGGAGCAATTTTCGGCCGTATAGATCCGGCCATATAGTTGGTGCCGCCTCCGCCTTGTCAAATAGTTTCACCCCGTGCAATTGGTTCGAGGAGGCGACACACAGAACACCCAGAAATCGCAGAAACCTCACCTCCAGAATGCATCTAGAGGAGGAACTCATCCACCAAGGATCCATCTTCGCCCTTCGTCGATCCGGGAGGCTAAGGCATCGATATTCATCATCCACCGCTGCATCACCACCATCTCCATCCATCCCATCTACATCTTATCTAGATCTTTTTGTAATTCCCGTACTCGTTGTGGATTTATACACGTACTATTCATCTATGATTGTTTCCATTACCATTGCCCTGATGTTGATTGCCTCCATGTCTGAGTAGATCATTAGTTCTTGGGGATATGGAGAAACCCTAGTATGAGATTGAAATAAGGTAAAGTCTATTATGATATTCATCGTTGTGACCATGTGTTAGATTTTCTACATCTTGATGTTGAGAGAAGTCGACCTCTCAATATTTGCCTCTCATGGGGACTTGATGGAGGAAATTATTTGTTGGTAGACGGAGGTGTGCTAGCACTTACAGTGACTATAAAGCTGTTGGCACCCCTTATGTATCAAATTGGGAAACCAAGGGAACTCACGGAACACTATCCATGCCATGGGATACGTCCTACGGGATTGCGTTCCTTAATAGTGCAGTAATTCGATTGATATCGATTGTTGATTGTGGTGGTTATGAGGATGATGTGAGCAGCGGTTGCTACCTATTTGTCCAAATACGGAGTTCCTCCCACACATACATAGTTGAGAATGTTCATGATGATAATCTTCATCTTAAATCTTTATAATACTAGTGGTGTATCCGTACTCCCTGAGAATGCTTTTTCGCTACTGCACTTCCAATATCTTACATACACGATACTTACTTTTTGTACTCAATTGTTTACTTTACTTTATTGTTACTCTTATACCCAAAATCCAAAAACACCTTTTTACACAATACTCGCATTTTACATTGTCACTTAGAACTTTATCTAGCATTTCTATCCTAATATTTATTTCAAGAGTTATTAGACTTCAGACTACTGCTCCCTGTGGGATCGATATCTTTATTTCAAAACTAGCTAAAAACGATCTGTGCGCTTGCAGTCATCGGGAGACAACACAGAAATAGACACGAAAGAGTTACACAACATCTTCCCGCTCGCCCCGAAAATTTCCTCCAAAAAGAATGTTTCACGATCCAGGGCCTGGCATGTTTTCGACTGAGCCACATCCACCATAGATTGAACAACCTGAAGTTTCCCTTCAAGTTTCTTCACCTGCTCAATTTTTTGAGCATATAACGACGGGTCTACTGTGCGTACAATGGCAGTCTCGGTTACACCCATTCTAGATGAGGATGGGATTGCATCCGATGTCTGGGCAGACGCAGGAGGAGCCGCCAGATCATTCAAAATCTGGCAAGGCACACGAAAAATACAAAGACTTCAGCATACAAAGGGCGATTCATATACAGAGATCTTTTCCCATCAAAAGAGAGCACTCAATAACATGATAAGTTAAAGTTCATTACAATAGTACCACAAGACACATGGAAAACTACAAAATGAAATTACGGAGCTGATTTCTCCAAGGACAAAGTTGCACTAACGAAAGGAGAACTAGCTACATGAATAATAGGCACGGCAGCCGTAGAGGGGGAATCACCCGAAGAAGGAGCACCAGTTGAAGAAGGGGCAGTTGGCTTCTCCTAACCTGATCCTATGCCCAAAATCAGCCGAGAAAACTTCTTGGCTTCTTAATAAAAGGCTTCAAATCAACTGCTTAACCTTTGGAAGTGACCGGGAAAGAGGAGCTAACCTTCTCCTAGTCGACTTTCTCGCCATGCGCCATTGCTAATGCCATCGAAGTCTCTGCGCCACTCTTCAATTGTGTCACGCTATAGCCAACAAGAGGGCTTGGATCAGCACCAAAGATAGCGACGAGGTTGTTCAAGTTAGTCGGCACTTCCTTCGATGGAAAACTTCGGCATGTAGGCTCTTGAAAGCACGGCGTGAGCGGACAAGGAGGTTGCACCCACGAACGTTGTTAGCCTCCAAAATGCTAATAGCATCCGATAAATAATCAAACTTCTTATCTTCATCCAACAACAAATTTTGGCTTGTCAGCTCCGCACATACAAAAAAAGGGGATAAGAACAAAGAGGCGAAAAAACAAAATAGGTACTAAAATAAAAACTCTCCCTTGACAACATAAAACTTACGAGTTAAGGGAGCATTGAGTGTCTCCAAGCGCTTACGAAGATTTTCATCTCGGGTGGCAACTTTTTTGGCCTTCTCTTCGTCATCAGCGCTAGCTGCTTGGCCTCCTCCAACGCTTTCTCGACAACCCGAAGTTTGGCCTCTAGATTGTCGGCACGCCTCCCACATAACCTCAGACTCTTTGACGGCGGCTGAACAATCAAAGAATAATACAAAAACTCAAGAAAGAGGGAGGGATATGGAAGAATGCAAAGTCATAAAAGATGAAAATATACCTTTCAGCCTTTGGCTTCATTACGAATCTTGATGAAGTGAGAGGCCATATCAACCATCTCCCGCATCACAGGCTGCGAAGAAGGACATCAGAAAAACAAGCAAAGTAGAAACCTTGGCCAAATTCAACATATCCTCCTCAACAAGGGTTTCAGGTATCACCACGCCTTTACCAGATGATTTTCTTCTTTTCTGCAGCGGCGGTTTAGTGAAGTGGCAACATCTTTTTCGATAATTTGACCCGCAGGAGATGCATGTAAATCCTTTGGGTCTGTGGATAGTTGTGGAGACTTTGCAGAAGGAGGGGCAACAGATGTACCAGGAGGATATAGGGGAGGATCTTCCCCGTCATCACCACTACAAATATAAATGCAAAAGCTCAAAACAACATGCTCATCCGGAAAAACAATGGAAAGGGAGTAAGTACTTACGAAGAAACGTTCTGCGTAAAGCAGAATAGATTCATCTGGGGAAGAGCCGATGAAACTAGGACGGAAAGCAAAGGCTTTGAGCTAGAGAAGTCATCCGAGTCTTCAATCATATCTGCAGTGACGGGACGTTTCCTTTTCTCGCCAACAGGCGCCACACGAAAATCTTCAGAACGAGCCGACGGAAGTGACGGTGTCCCCGATGAAGATTATGCGGTTGACGTCTCCATATCCTCATCAGCAGCAGACCCATTCATAGGGAGATTGTCGGATGCAGAAGGATCAGCGGGAAGCTCACCACTTTCAGGGAGAGGAGGAAGGGAGGACAAATGATCATAATCTTGCATAAACGAAACACCAACAATCACAAAAGGGGACAATTTTAAAAGAAGAAAAAACACAGATGAACAAAAGAGCAAAAAATCAAAGGAATTTACCTTGGGAAGGCGCTTCTTCTTGCCAAAAGTCTCTACATGGCAATCAGAGAGAACCGAGCTTTTCTTCGAAAGGGTCGTGAAATTCCACACCCTTTTTTCATACACCTTGATGGTAAGATCATCCCAAGAAATCCTCATTGGGTCCTTCTTACTAGTATGTGCCCACGTACCAAAAAGCACGGGCTGTAGAGGCTGCACGTGGATCCGCAAGAAATATTACAGAATTTGAAGTCCCGACAGTTCTTTGCCAACCTCATGCCGTAGTTTGGAAATATGGGCAAGAAGGGGTTCGATCTCCATAATTTATTTGGGAGTGGGATGCTGATCCCAAGAGTCAAGTTTTTGACAAGGCTTCTTGGGATCAAAGGGGGCTAAGCCGAAAGACTAACCCTCGACTGACTGATCCTTGATGTAAAACCACTTCGTTTTCCACCCTTGGACAGAATCAGTGATCTTAAAATCAAAATAATCTACATCAGAGCGAACAGAGAAAATGGCGCCACCAACATCATGGACAATGGTGTCGGTGGCATTCCGACGAACATAGAAGAAGTACTTCCATAGGCCCCAATGGGGATGGGTCCCGAGGAAGCATTCACAAAGAGTAACAAAGCAAGCGACGTGAAGGATAGAATTGGGTGTGAGCTGATATAGCTGCACACCATAGACAAAAAGGAGACCACAAAGGAATTCATGGACAGGGAGAGAGAGGCCACGGAAAAGAAAGAAGAGAAACATTACCCTCCAGCCTAATTTGGGGATTGGAGCAGCTTCATCCCCAGGCAGCTTGAAGGCACCCTCCTCCAGATGGCCGGAGTTCCGCACCTGATGCAACTCCTGTGTAGTGCACTTTGAAGGGGCCCATCCGACAGCCCTCTTCCTAGTGGCCTTGGCGGCTGTGGTGGAAGTCACCACCCTGCTTTAGCTCATGGTGGTGGCGGAGCAGCACTAGCATGCGGAAGAACAGCCGGAGTAGGCGAGAAAGACAAAGGAAGGCAAGGGCGCAAGGAAGAATATGAAGTTAGCGAAGAAGTTGTAAAAAGTAGTAGAAGGAATCCCTTTCCCTTTATAAAGAGCCAAGGTACATGATGGCTCTGAAATATAGCCATCCACGTCCACATTTAAACTGGATATTATTCATAATTTTGATGAAATATCTCTCTAAATCCTGCCACTAATGTCTAATATTCAAAGGGGTATGCAATCCTTTCTTTTATATTTTTCCTGCGCAGTTAATGTCATTTAAAGATGGGAATCACTACATTAAAGTCAAAGATACGAGATTTCCAACAACCAGAAGAAACCAGGAGCCGTGAAGCGGAGGCAGAAGCTTTAACGACCAACTATACGACCAGAGCAAAATTCTGGCCATATAGCTCCAGTCGTATAGTTGGCACCACCACCGTTAGGTCAAACAGAACAACTTTCGTGAAGGGACCCCTATATAAAGAAGCCTCGGGTGACGAGAAAACAAGCCAGACCTCGCCAAAAGTCTCTATCACAGATCACCAGCCACCTCCAGATCTCAAAACCCCTCTCCATCTCCATAGCCATATTCCACCACTTGTAATAGTAGATCTCTTCTCCGATTGGCGACATTGTAAGACTATTGCTATCAATCTTATGATTTTCATTACAATGTTTATGATTGTTGATCTCATATCTATGTGTGAGTAATTCTCCTTGGGCTAAGGGCTTTGGTCTAGCCATGTAGCGTTTGTGCATGTTATTTATCATAGATGGGATCATGTATTAGGTTGTATGACATGATGATTATTGTATCCTCTCTCTCCTCAATCCAAGGACTTGTCAAGTACCCAAGACCCCGAGGTTGAGCCAGGTATAGGGAGTATGAGTAATGACTGATCTGCAGGTTGGGAACCCTAGTGACAGACACTACAAGAAAATTTGGCTTTTACAACGGACAATTTTCGTGGTTGAAGGCACTTTTTTCATGGCCAAAGAGTCTTGCGCGACGGATGACCTTCGTGGTAAAAGCCCCATAACAAATGAATTAACCACGGTTTTTTTTCTCCTGTGGCGGATCGCACCCTTCAGCAACGAAAACATGTTCCGTCATAGATCTGTTCGCTAGCCACGCTGACGGCTAACGTCATGCAAACTGCCACGTGGCAGCCGCCGTTAGGGGCCCATTATCGTCGTTAACGGTCATAGAAACCGTGGCAGAAGCCAGGTCCAGCCAAGGCCCTCTAAATACTAACTGGACCGGCCCATCAGGGGAGCCCAACAAGAAGATGGCCCGTTACTGTTTTGTCCTACACTATTTGAAATAGGCCTCGAGATGCGACCCGCGAACTTTCAGGCCTAGTTCTATTTCAGCCTACAGAAGGCCCATGTTTGTCCAACACTGTGCTGCCACTTGAGGCCTGCACAAGTCTGGCCCTGCACTGTTCAGGCTTGTTACCAATTTAGCCTTTTACTGTTCAGTCCTGATACTGTTTCAGCCTTTTAGGAATTTTGACCCATTACTATTTAGGCCCTTTAGTGTTTGGGCTTTTGCCTGTTAAGGCCGACAGTGTTTGGCCTGTTACTATACTGGCCTGCCACCGTACTGGCCTTTTGCTGTTGATACCTTTTACGGTTCCGGCCTTTTCACTGTTCTGGCATTTAATGTTCTGGCCTTTTATGGTTCTGTCCTTTTACTGTTCTGGCCTTTTGCTGCTACAGCCTTTTACTGTTCTCACCTTTTACTATTCTGGCCTTTTACTGTTATGGTGCTTTACTGTTCTGGCCTTTTACTGCTCTGTCCTTTTACTGCTCTGGCCTTTTACTGTTTTGGCCGCTTTGGACCGTCCATGCGCATGTTGTTTCAACGTTCGGCATGCTACTGCTCTGGCTTGTTACTATTTCAGACTTTTTTTTGCTAGCGCCTACTTTTCGCAGAATAGGTGAATATCAAGACATCAATTAATAAACACACAGAAATTAAAATTACTTATTACACAACAATAAAAGTTTGTTACAACAGGTGATACAACAAGATCGTAATTCCGACAGATTACAATGTGACAGTACCATCAATAAGAGATCGGTACATGGCGATTCGCTTCACTGTATCATCTGTCCTCTTCTTCAAAATTTCAGCTACAGATCTGAGAGCAGCTACACCCTTTCGTTCTACATGCAATACATCATTTATATATTTATCACATGCAGGAGTTGTTCTAGGTGGACTATTAAGTAAGTTTGCTTTGGCAATGCAATGGGAGGATGAATGGGACGAGGGATCACAACTTTCAGTCTTGTCTTCCAAGGACTCATGCTGGGTTTTAACTGCAGTCTGCTAAAATATGGTAAAACAGGTTAAAACAAACAACAAGGGAAACAAGTAGTATTATATAAAGTAGAGATTATTTAAAGTAAGTATGAACTTACAGTAGCACGTTCAGGCTGACAGTATCTCCTTCTCGAGCGGGTGCGACTCTGGTCCTTATACTCCATTGTCATTTCTCTGCATGACATTTGAAACCAAGTTGGTTGGTTTGGAAGGATGAAAACTCTTGAAAAACACCAAAAACATAGCATTAAAAATTACCAGATGTATGTTTCAAACTAGATAGCTGGTTTGGAAGGATGAAAGCAGGTGAAAACACCAACATATAGCATTAAAAATGACCAGATATATCATCCAAACTAGATGGACATTTTCCGAATTAAGCATGCGCACATATATTCACAATTGAACATAAATGCAAATGTCATGGCAAGTTCTTAGGTAGAATGACAACTAATTAACATGACAAGAAACTGGCCTAAGTAACACAAGGAAACCTCACGATTCAGCCTTGCTGGGCGTTAGATTGTCACTGTTGGATCCTCTATGAGCTGTTTGCATGACCAGTCCCAAGGCTTAGGCATATACTATATTTTTTGAAAAGTCATGCGACGGAAAGTTTCACCAAACTTTATATAGTATTGAACGGTTGAGCTCTGTTGCTATTTATGCAGATTCAAGGTGTTGCTGCGGAGGCTGAGGCTGTTGTAGAGGCTAGTAGATTTCTGATGCCCGCACCAAAAGAGGACATCCTCTACACAACAAGAAAGCGCCAACATAGTACCCAGGTGGGCAGTGACCTCTCTAAGAAGTGGGTATAATTTGGAAATCCACAATTTCACATGTTATAATTTTCCATGTTATTTTTATCATCTAGTACTATATGTTTACGCTCATTAGAAGTTCACAAAAATAAAATATGCTTGCTTTACAGGCAATGGTTTTTATTATATTATTAGATTTACTTGCTCTTTACATAATTTAACCTTTCCACTTAATTTCAATCAGTACCACGCACCAGCTGCTCAGCGCTTTTTGCTACCCTCCTCTTGTCAAGCTTGTGGATTGAAAGGGGGCCCCTGTATGCCATTCCAAAGGCAGAGGGATGAAAAATGGTGCATGGCCACCCTTTGCAAAGGGTACCCATGGTATCAGGTATGGATTCCAAGTGGTCTAGACCGACTTGATGTAAGATCTTGTATCTCACTTTTTTTTATGTCGCCTTAATTCTCTACCAATTTTCTCATGAAGGTTGTCCCTTGTGTCGCTTGCCCATTATAAACAAGATGTTCGGAAACGACAAGTTTCTAACTCTGTATAGCGAGGGCCCTAAAGGCATGCAGCAACTATATGACGTGGATGTCTCCCAGACGATGGCCATCACCTATTTGGGTGGTCGAGGTTGGTCCAAGTATGTCCGTGAGAATGGTCTGAAGCAGGGGGACAAGGTAACATTCGATTTTAGCAAACCTCGGCAGATACTTGCATGCCATCGTACACCTGTTGACCGAAGGACCAAGAATAGAGGTAGTACTAATTAATTTGATTATGTAATCATCACAACCTCTAATGATTTTCTTGTGACTAACTGTTCTGCACCATTGTCTTTACTCATCATATGACCTTGACCACTTTTGCAGTCCGCTTCCCCTAATGTACCACCCAGAAGGGTGCCAGCATCAAGCTGCTGGCATCAGCACCAGCACCGGCCCTAGTTCCTGAAACGGCACCTGTTGACCTCAGTAGGAGAAAGAATAGAGGTAGTAACTTAATTCGCTTGTATACTCTCATCTCTGTCTAGGAGTTACTGTTGTATAAGAAACCATTTTCTTGTCCACATCTCATATGCTCTCTGACCACTCCTGCAGTCCCCTTACCTACCCCTCAGAAGGTAACTAGCACCAAGTTGCTGGCACCCCCAACGGCACTAGCCCTAGTTCCTGCTCCGTCACCTGTTGACCTAAGTAGAAAGAATGGAGGTAGTAACTTAATTTGCTTGTATACTCATCATATCCTCTGATCACTGTCTTGTGAGTAACTGTTGTATAAGAGACCATTTTGCTTGTACACTTCTCATCTACCTCTACCATCCCTGCAGTCAGCTTAGCTACCCCTCAGAAGGAATCTAGCATCAAGTTGCTAGCGTCGGCATCGCTTCTGGGCCTTCTGGCTCCTGCACCAGCCCCTCTACAATTAGTGGCACCATCTCCTGCACTAGCACCCGCCCCAGCACAGGCACCGGCACAAGCTCCTTCATCACCCCGGGCGGCACCTTGTCAGACCATATCCTACACATGTGTCATCACAAGGTCGCACCAGATTATGTTTGTGAGTATATGACGGCAGATAAACTGTTCTGAATGTCTTCTAAAGTTCCACATGATTCAGTGCATCGCTCTTAGTAATTATGCGTCTATCTCTTGCTTTGACTCAGAAATTGCCTAAGAGTGCCACAAAGCAACTCCAGGCCAGACGAAAGGGCACAATAGTCTTCATGATGCAGAGCGAAGGATTGCTTATCGAGGGACGCTACGTCATTAACTTGACTGATGGGCGCTTGGCAGCTACTTCTAGGTGGATCAAGTTCTGGAAAGCAACCAAACTTACTACTGGAAGAACGGTCAAGGTCGATGTATCTCGCTGCCCTGAATGCGGCATGATGTTCATGAACTTCCTAGTTGTCTAGCTCTTTGGCCGCATGCTATTGTAATTAATTATGTGGTTGTCTTATCTCCACTGATCATATATGGGTGGTAAAACTATGATAACCTTTTGCTGGATTGGAGCTATGACTAGTACGTACTAGTATGGTATATCTATATCTATATGACGGTTCCCTATATGAGCAAATATTATAACAATGATTATGTTGTGATCGAGTGTGTTTGGAGAAAAAGGCAATCTGATCGCGTGGCATGGTTTTTAGAGATAAAACAAGAACTATCTCTCTCTGTAGTGATATTGAATTTTAGTGTTTGTATTGTTGAATCAGTCACTTTGAAATGCTTCTGAATTAGTCAAGTGCTATTGAATATGAACTAGCAATTTGTTGATTTTTTTATGTCTTATTATTCTATACTCCTTAATCTTTCAAATGGTATTGAATTTGTAAAAAGTTCTGTCGTTCCTGCTGGCTGCTTGCTCTAGAGCTTTTGCCTTTGTGTCATCAGAACCGTTGGATGCATTTTGGACAGAGATGAGAGGGTAAAGATATACAACGTGATTTCACAAAGTGAAGTCATTGGATACTAGCCCTGTTTTGGCACATGTGGTGTGTGTTCATTAGATATTTTTACATGAATATAGGTCAAAGGAATTATCGCCTTTTTCCTCCCTCGAAGAGGTATGTGTTTGAATCTGGTGAGACACAGCCCAGTAAAATTTGAGATAGGAGCCCATTGACCATAGCCCAAAAAAAATTTATTTGGCCTTTTTGGCAGTGCCCCCACCTCTAAAAAAAACTCTGCCTACCCAAGTTTTTAAGAAACTAATCCATTATGTGGCTTTTTATAAATCGAGATTCCAGTAGCACTGCTCTTTTATTTTAAGAGAGATAACATGGAAACACAACAATATTTTTTAGAAGACTGATACATAAGTTGTAGTACTAATACATGTTTAATGATTCAATTTCTATTAGTATCTTTGGTATTGTGGCAAAACACTCAGTTTATGTCTATTTGAGATTTGAAGGTATTTAGTTCGAATCCACTTTGTGTACATATTTATATATATCTTGGGTTTACTTTTTTAGAAAGGGTTTACTTTTTAATATCGCATTACGGAGAGGCTGACATCGCGGACCCACCAACCTACATCATCCCTCGAGTTTAATTGTCGGGTTTGAAAAAAAGGTAAATACTTATACAGAGAGGCTGGCATCAGGGACCCACCGGCCAGAACATACCAGAGAGGGTGACATGGGGGCCTTAGCAGCAAGACCATACACGACTGCCACATCGAGCAACGTTGCCAAGGTCAAAACAACGGACATAGCCGAAAAAAAAGTCCATCATACGCAGGTTTGATATATAGAGATACCGGCATGTGGGACCCAGTAGCGTGGCCTTATACAGGTTCTGCCTCGAGTGACGACGCAAAGTTCGAAACAGGGAGGCGCAAGCGAGAAAAAAGTCCATCATGCACACCTTTCTTCTAATGAGAGGCTCACATGGGGGACTCAGCAGCCTAGAAAAACGGCTGATGCATCGAGCAACGCTATCAAGTTCGAAACATGGAGGCGCGACCGAGAGCAAAAATTCCATCATACACACGTTTCTTCTTATGAGTGTATGGCATGTGGGGGTGGGGCCCTGCATCATGATCAAATGGTAGATGTAGCGAGCAACGTATCAAGTTCGGAACACGGAGGCACGACCAAGGGAAAAAATTCTATCATACACATGTTTCTTCTAATGAGAGGATGACATGTGGGGTCCGGGAGTTTGATTAAACGGCTGATGCAACGAGCAAAGCTATCAAGTTCGGAACATGAAGGCGCGATAGAGGGTAAAAAATCCATCATACACACGTTTCTTCTAATAAGAGGATGACATGTGAGGCTCAGGAGGTTGGTTAAATGGTAGATGCGTCGAGCAGCGCTATCAACTCAGAACGGGGTAGCGTGGGCCAAGGAAAAATCCAGCATACACATGTTTCTTCTAATGAGAGGATGGCAGGTGGGGCTCAGGAGGTTGGTTAAACGGTAGATGCGTCAAGCAGTGCTATCAACTCGGAACGGGGTAGCACCAGCGAAGGAAAAAATCCATCATACACACGTTTCTTCTAATGAGAGGATGACATGAGGGGCCTAGCATCGTGATTAAACGGTAGATGGATCGAACATCGTTATCAAGTTCGGAACAGGGTAGCACGAGCCAAGGAAAAAATCCATCATACACACGTTTCTTCTAATGAGAGGATGACATGTGGGGCTCAGGAGGTTGGTTAAACGGTAGATGCGTCGAGCAACGTTATCAACTCGGAACGGGGTAGCGCTAGTGAAGGAAAAATTCCATCATACACACGTTTCTTCTAATGAGAGGATGACATGTGGGTCCTAGGAGGTTGATTAGACGGTAGATGCATCGAGCAGCGCTATCAACTTCAGAACAGGGTAGTGCGAGCGAAGGAAACAAATTACATCATGCACACGATCCTTCTAATGAGAGGCTAACATGTGGGACCAAACAGCCTAACTAAACGGCAGACGCCTCGAGCAATGTTATCAAGTTCAAATCAGGGAGGCGTGATCGAAAAGTATGGTCTGCTAGAGACACTGACGTCCGTGATCCACATGCCTCAAAAGACTTCGGCGAGTCAACATCGCGCGAGGAAACGAAAATCTTGCTTCTGCCACACACTGGCCGAGCTTCCTCCACATTTTTAGCAGATCCGTCGTAGTAGAGGGCCGCGAAACTGGAAAAAAAGTTTTCCATCGGCCACGGCCGAGCCGAGAATTTCTTTGCGGACGACGTGCCTTCTACAATGACCGTCGGGCCAATTCGTTGCGGAAGGAAACTTTTCTTGTAGTGAGAAGGGGTAGTACGGCTGTATGTGAGGATTTACTTGGGATTAACGGTGACATCACTATGCATATCATTAGTTCTCTTTCTTCTATGGATGAGACTAGTAGGTTATTGCTATAAGCGGTTGCGGAGGCAATAGCAATTATGGATGCACTTCCCATATATAATTTATCTTGCTCTAACAAGTACATGCATAGTTTATTTCTATCTTTTATTCCCATCAGATGTTTTGCCCAGCTACAGGTGAAACCAAACGCCCTAGGCCCTCTGTCTCCATCATCGACAACAACAAAAAGATGCAAGCTATTGGTCCGGTAAAAACACAAAAGGAATTCTAAAACTCCCGAAGGTCCGTTAAAGTAACTTCACTATGCATTCGCTTCCTGAGGATTCGATAACCTAGGTCTACTAGGGAAAAATAAGCTATACTTCATCTGTAATCCGGATCGAAGGTATCAATCATTTTTCTGGCACCATTGCCGGGGAAGCAATAGCTACCCTGGTGAGGTTATTAGGAACCTTGCTAGTTTTAATTCTTATTTTTTTAATTTTCTTAGTTTGCTTTCAGTCTTTATTTGATAAACCAAAAAAATTAGTTAGCCTTTAAATTCTTGCTTTTACTATTATAATTATTCGTTTAAGAAAACCCAAAAACATAGGAAACATGGCTGAAAAGAATCTTGGGGAGTTTTCTACTCCCAACAATGATTATTTGTGTACTCCTATTACTCAGCCAGCAATTGTTACCGATGACTATGAAATTAAACCCCATTACTTAAGTTTGGTTCAACAGAATCAATTTGGAGGCTCTACTGTTGAAGATGTAGGTATGCACTTGAATACTTTCACTAAAATATGTGATATGATGCGCATTAAAGACGTTGACCCTGATGCGGTCAAATTGCGTTTATTTCCTTTCTCTCTGAGAGGGAGAGCAAAAGAATGGTTGCTATCTTTGCCTAGAAATACTATTACATCATGGGTGGGATGTACTTTTTTGCTTATGACTAAAATTTTCCCACGTGCAAAGACTATGCAACTCAGATCTAATATTACTCGCTTTAGATAGGAAGAGCGTGAGTCCTAGCGCTTGCATGGGAGAGGATGAAAGAATGCATGAGAAACTGTCCTAGTCATGGGATGGAAGACCGGTTAATTCTCCATCTATTTTATAATTCTCTTCACCATGTGTCTAAGTCTATGCTTGATACTGCATCTGGAGGAACATTTATGGGTAAACATATTACAGAAGCAAAGCAGCTGCTAGATAATATGCAAGACAACCATGCCCAATGGCATGTGGAAAGATCAAATATCAAGAAGGTGAACTCCATTTCACCACAAGAAAATGAAGAACTCAATACCAAGTTGGATGAGCTCATATTAGCCATAAAAGGTAAGGAAACCCAGGTAAGAGCCACCCCTGAAACAAATATTGAAGAAATAGACTCTGTAGCTAGTAATAATTATAACCCTGCTTGGAAGAAGAATTACAATCCTAACTTTCAGAAACATTATTCTAGTCCTGCAGGTAATTCTAATAATAATATGGGAACTAGTAATGGTAGTCTCTAAGAAATACTAAAGTCTTTTATAGACTCACAAAATGAACAAAACAATATTCTTGTTAAAATAACAGAGAACCATGATGCTATGCTTGGTAAATTATCTAACCAAGCTGTTAGTTTGAGAAATGATTTGCAGGCCCTCCAGGAAAGAACAAGGATCATTGAGGCACATCTAGGTAAGATAACCGAGAGTCAAACTCTCATTCTAGCTAAATTTGCAGGTAAAGCTGAGCCAAATCCTGTTGAAGACCTCAAGATGATGAGAATCCAAAGGGAGGAACCTGAAGAACTTGACTATAGTAATGCTCCTTCACCAAGTTACACCGTTGAAGATCTCGTAAAAAGGATCAACGTCAAGATTCTGGTGAGTGAAGGTAGTGAGGAATCTATGTACCAACACTTTGTAAATCAGGTAGCAATAAAGGTACGAGAGCTTGAGGAAGAATATAAGAAAATTGCTGAAAAATTACCAGTGAAGTTAGATGACATATTTGAGCCTACTATTAAAATTAAAATTGGAACCAATGAGATAGCTGCACTTTGTGATCTAGGTGCAAGCGTCTCAATGATTCCAAAGAGTTTTTTTAACAAGTTAAATCTTGGCTCCTTTGAAATCACTGAGTTAAAATTTCATCTAGCAGATTCTACCTACAAACAAGCTGTAGGAATTAAGGAGAATACTTTAGTATACATTAAAGGTTGTCCTTCTCTCATTGATTTTGTTATTGTTGACATGCCTGAATATGCTACTTCTCTTATTATATTAGGTCGTCCTTTCTTAAGAACTATTAAGGCTTTGATTAATCTACATGAAGGGAACATGAAGCTTCTATTGCCTTCACGGGATCCTTTTGTTATTCATTTCCCAGGAAGAAGAAAGCCAAGCATGATGAAAAGGTGGCCATCACTTTGAAGGCCAATTACTTTGGAGTGGGTGTTCCACTCATCTAGCCTAAGTAAGCAACATTGAGGTTAAGCTATTGACCATAAAAGAGCGCTTCATGGTAGGCAACCGATGTGAAATAAAGGTTTGAGTAAAGTTTTTAGTTTTAGTTTTAGTTTATGTTTAATAAAGAGTGCTAGAAAACTCCAATTGAGGAGAAGAAGTTTAGTAGTACTAAAAATCCTGCTTTATTCACGTTGTTGTTGGTCGACAATATTTACTATCAATTTTCTGTCAAAAACAAGGTATATCACTAAATTACAGGAAAAGAAATAGTTTTTGAAGAAACGTAATTTTTTTGATGCACATAGAGGGTTTGAAGACCAACTATACGGCAGGAATAAAAATTATGGTCGTATAGTTCCGGTTGTATAGATATCTTTGCCATCGAAATTTTTTCTTTAATATGTACTAAGAGTTTAACGACCAACTATACGGCAGGAACAAAAATTCCGGCCGTATAGCTCCGGTCGTACAGATATCGGTGCCTCCATACAATTTCTGTTCTAATGTACTGAGAGTTTAACGACCAACTATATGACGGGAATAAAAATTATGGTTGTATAGTTCTGGTCGTATAGATATCGATGCCTTTGTATATTTTCTTTCCTAGGGATAGACAGTTTGATGACCAACTATATGGCGGGAACATTTTGTTCCGGACGTATAGTTGCGCCTGTATAGCTGCACCGCCAAGAGGAAACCCTAATAATTTGATAGAAGGCCAACTATACGGCAGGAATGCATTGTTCTGACCATATAGTTGCGCCCGTATAGGTGTGTCCGACCAAAGGCATGGGAAAGATACCTCCAACTCCCTCCTTTTTCTCTCTTCTACCTCCAAACTCTCTCAAAACCTCAAGAGATCTTCATATCTACTCAATTTCGTTCGATTTCCTCGCACACGAGTGATCTATGGTATGTTTCTCCTCTGATCCTCCAATTAATTTTTGCAAATTCGTCTTTAATCTATTGTCATTATCAATCTAGGGTGAGACCTACTATGAACCAATTTCCATAATTTTCTTGCCTAGATTATTACTTTGAGGAGATTCTTTAGTGTCCTACGATGAGGAATATGATGCACTTACGGTTGTTGGTTCAAAAAGTTTTATTTTTGCCTTTCTTAAATGTTTTATATGATGAACACAAGGAGCCAAACTCGTGCTCGTTCCACCGCTAGCGCTTCTCGGGATATCGCTCAAGAACGCATGGGGATACAGTTCAGGGATGAGCCCCAATGTGATCGCTTCAACAGGATCAAGAACCGCAAAGTGAAGGCCACCAAGTGGGCTTGCCCCATTATATTGAACCAACTCGGTATTTCTGATGACTTCAATTTACTTTGCAATAGAGCTGGCCTGCAAAACTTTATGTACAATGATGTCCCTACTTATCGCCGCTTAACCATTGAATTTCTAAGTTCGTTGCAAAGCACCGTTAAACAATGGCAAGGAGAGGACACTATTTCTTTCCGACTGATGAACAACAACTACACTTTAACATTAGATGAATGGTGCACATGTTTTAATTTTCCAAACAATGATGTTAATGCCTTACGCGCATCCTTTACTGGCTAAAAACCTACCCTTGAACAATACTATAATGGAATGAGTTTTACTACTAGAGTGAACAAGGGGAAGAATATTCAACATCCTGCATTTCGCTATTTGTTCTATGTTATTGCTAACACCTTGCATGCACGTAATGAGTTCACGAGACTCAACAAGGAGGACATACTAGTCCTCGCAAAGGCTGCTTACATCAACTGCAGCTTGTCACTCAACTTGGGCGCCATCCTTGTGCGCTACTTGGAGCACCAAGCCTCCCAAAGCCAAGGACCAATCACAGGTGGAGGCGTCATCACTGTGCTTGCCACTGCCCTAGGCATCGACCTAGGTGAGTTGCAACCCGTGCTAGGTGAGACACGCGTTGGTTTCTCCACTTTGAAAGCTTGTGGAATGCTCACTAGGAGAGGTGGTGTTTATTACCTGCATATTGCTGGAGCTAGGCGTCTCTACCCCGCTCCTATGCCTAATGGTCTTTTCTCTATCGAGGAAGGACGTTTGCTATATGACTTGCAGGTTGAGAAACACCAACCCGAGGAAGAGATTCTGGAGGAGGATGAGGACTAAGAGGAGGAGCAAGAAGTTCCTTATCAAGAGGAGCAGCCACAAACCCAGTTCACTACATACCAAGACTTCCAAGGACTTGGAGGGACTGTGGAGAGGATGCATAGCCTCTCTTTGAACCTCCAAGAATCAACTAGTAACCTCTCAACTCAATTTGCGAACTAGAGTAACGACTTTTTCCCGCCACCACAATGATTTGAAGGGCTTGCAAAAGCCTAAGCTTGGGGAAGTTTCCTCATGTATCTTTATTTAGCGTTCATTTACTTTTATTTCGAGGTTGTGTTTTTATTTGAGTTTATAAGCACTCATGTTGGTTTCCCCAACACCATTATTTTTAGTTCTTTTTATTTGCTTTCGAGATTTTCTAGCCGAGCTTTGCCTCCAATTTTCTATTCTTTAAACTCCCTCTCTTAAAAACTACAAAAATATTTCTCCATTTTTCCTTGTTTTCCCTCTTTATTTTCTTTCCGCCTCGAGGTTTTCATGTATTTGCAGGAGAGTGGTCGACTTCGAGTTTCCAAGAAACAAATAAAAAAGGAAGAGAGAAGTGGAACCAAACATGAGAGGTATGCCTTATGACTTCCCACTTTTAAAGTTTGAGAAACCCATGCTAGTTAGTAGTAAATATTGAGATATTATATTTGTGGAGTGAGTCTTTGTTTTGTAGTAAGATTTTTGTTTGCATGGGTATTTAATTGGGTACATTTTGCTCCAGCTCTCGTAATTAACCAAGTCTTGCCTAAAAATTACTAAACAATTGTAATAAGAAAAAGTCTCACAATTGAAGGCTTGGGTGTTGTAGTGCTTAGTCTTGAAGGTTTATTTGTAGAGACACTCAACACCACTAAAAATGTTGATTGACTTGATAGCTCTCTTTGAAAGGATTTGTTCAATTGAATTAATGTTTAGCGGTTTTTGTGAGCATGTCAAAGTTTGACCTGTTAATCATAAGAATGATATAGCTTTATGCGTGTCAAACTTCATGGGATGACAACAACTCCACTGGCCTACGAACGATCTTCATGGAGGAAACCCCTAGATTTAGGCTATGAGTTGATTAAACACTTGTAGTAGGAATACTATAGTGGGTAAGATTCTTGGCACTCCCGGGTGGCTGTAATCATGATGGAATCACTCCTCTGGCTGTTATGAGAACTCATTATGCAAAAGGAACAAAAACCTTAGTGATTCCACGAGTGTCCATCACAGCCTGATAAACTAATAAAAATCTTTGGCATGCTCTCAATTACTCAAAAACTGAAATTCTTGAAGGACAATGAATAGAAAAATAGTTCTTGAAATGTCTTGATTTATTGATATGGGAGAATTGAGATACTCTAGTGTATATGCTTTTCATGACAACTCTCACACTCTCAATTTACATGATTATATTTTATCATTCAAAGGCAAGCCTATGAGTTGATTACAGACATGGAATAAAGTTTACTCATTTGAATCATCCATGTTGACAATAATTTTGCTACACTATAAGGATGCATAAAACCCGTATGATATGCTTGCAATTACTCTATCTATGCTGAAGTTTTTCAGATTTATGAAGTGGAGGAAACATGAGACTACCAATCATGAGTAAGATCACCATCTCGTTATTTCAGTTTAAATGCTGAGTTCCTTTTTGAATTTGGTTTTCTTGCTCGGGGACGATCAAGTTTAAGATTGCGGAGGTTGATGGCTCTGAAATATAGCCATCCACGTGCACATTTAAACTGGATATTATTCATAATTTTGATGAAATGTCTCTCTAAATCCTGCCACTAATGCCTAATATTCAAAGGGGTATGCAATCCTTTCTTTTATATTTTTCCTGCGCAGATAATGTCATTTAAAGATGACAATCACTATATTAAAGTCAAAGATACGAGATTTCCAACAACCAGAAGAAACCAGGAGCCGTGAAGCGTAGGTAGACGCTTTAACGACCAACTATACGACCGGAGCAAAATTCCGACCGTATAGCTCTGGTCGTATAGTTGGCGTCGCCACTGTTAGGTCAAATAAGAAAAACTTTTGTGAAGAGACCCCTATATGAAGAAGACTCTGGCGACGAGAAAACAAGCCAGACCTCACCAAAAGTCTCTACCATAGATCACCAGCCGCCTCTAGATCTCAAAACCCCTCTCCATCTCCAGCCATATTCCACCACTTGTAATAGTAGATCTCTTCTCCGATTGGCGACATTGTAAGACTATTGCTATCAATCTTATGATTTTCATTACAATGTTTATGATTGTTGATCTCATCTCTATTTGTGAGTAATTCTCCTTGGACTAAGGGCTTCAGCCTAGCCATGTAGCATTTGTGCATGTTATTTATCATAGATGGGATCATGTATTAGTTTGTATGACATGATGATTATTGTATCCTCTCTTGCCTCAATCCAAGGACTTGTCAGGTACCCAAGACCCCGAGGGTTGAGATAGGTATAGGGAGTATGAGTAATGACTAATCTGCAGGTTGGGAACCCCAGTGACAGAAGGGGTAGTATGGCTGTATGTGAGGGATTTACTTGGGATTAACAGTGACATCACTATGCATATCATTAGTTCTCTTTCTTCTATGTATGAGACTAGTAGGTTATTACTATAAGCAGTTGCGGAGGCAATAGAAATTATGGATGCACTACCCACATATAATTTATCTTGCTCTAACAAGTACATGCATACTTGATTTCTATCTTTTATTCCCATCAGATGTTTTGCACAGCTACAGGTGAAACCGAACGCCCTAGGCCCTCTCTCTCCATCATCGACAACAACAAAAATACGCAAGATATTGGTCCGGTAAAAACACAAAAGTAATTCTAAAACTCCCAAAGGTCCGTTAAAGTAACTTCACTACGCATTCGCTTCCCGAGGATTCGATAACCTAGGTCTACTAGGGAAAAACAAGTTATACTACATCTGTAATCCCGATCGAAGGTATCAGTACACAGCTTAGACCGTTCGATGTAAAATTGAACCATCACAAACACATATGATGGTGACATGTGTCCATGGATTCTGTAAAGGAAAAAATCTTAAGTAGTTATTACTGTAGTAAAAACTAGAAAACCTCACACGACGCCTCGATCTACGTGGAAAAGGGGACGCGCAGTCAAAAAAGTCCACTAAACACGCTATCCACGCGTCATCATTACTGTTGCACGGTCCCACATTTCAAATGTCCCATCACGACGTGTACCTAGGAAACTACGAAACAAGATTCGTCATCACTGATGTCATATGATGCAAGTCACAAAGGAAATCGCGACATTGCAACAAGGGACAAAGATTCAAAGAAAAATAAAAGCAAAAAACTTGGTTGATCAAAGAATAGTTTCTCGGTAAAAGATACCGAGACTACAATCAAATAGTTTGACTATAACCTCGGGGCTACTCCTATTGGGAGCGCTAGCCGTGCACCCGACAAAAATCAAAAGGAATATTGATGAAACGAACATGACATAAGTTTTCGAGCCTATGTATCTTTTTTTTGAGATCGAACGACTGCATTTGTATTAAGCCGACGACAAATCCAAGTCTAAAACGCTTACAAGAAAGTCTGGTGGGACAGATAGCCACACTTTGTAAGTTTTATTCTCACACCCTTCTTCCGCCATTCGGTGAGCAGCCCTGTTTGCTGATCTTCTTACCGCTTGGACCTTAAAAGCTTCAAAGCCACTCAGGAGAGTCTTCAGCTCCGCCACCAAGGGACCCTGAGGAGAGCGATCCACCTCCCTTCCTAGCAGTTTTGCCACCGCCATTGCACAGTCCGTCTCGAGAATTATGCGCCGCGCTTGAATCTCCTTTGCTAGTAGCAGTCCCCTTCTACATGCCAACATCTCCAAGGTTTCTGCATCAGCAACGTGAGGGTAAAAATGGCTTGCACTAGCCAGAAATGCACCATGGTCATTCCGAAGAACAACACCCCCTCCGCCATTATTGCATGCTCCACGAAAAGCACCATCACAATTTACTTTCGTAAAACCTTCAGTAGGAACATTCCAGTGCTCATTGACCTTTGTTTGCTGGGCAGCTAGGTTGTTATGGACCTGTGTCCATTCAGCCACTCCTTCCACTGTCCGAAGAACAATGGAATTAGAATCAGCTATGAGGCCTGAATCCCTTGCATCATTCCGTGTAAGCTAGATATTGTAGATCAATGTTAAAGCCAGCAAAATACCCTTCTCCTCTTCCCTCCCCAGCCAATCCTAAAGCCAACCCTTCAGCTCTGAGTGAGAGCCAAGTAACTTGGGTGGCTTTTGAATTGCTATGCCAGTTTGCTCTTTGAGGATCTCCCAAGACAATGAAGAATACAAACAACTCCAAAAATGGTGGACCAAACTCTCCTCTTTGCCGCACACTAGACACAAAACATTGTGTTTTATCTTAGGGTGTTTGAGTTCCGCGCCCACTGCCAAGCCATTCTCCATAAGTGTCTAGAAATGAACCTTCAGCTTCCCTGCCACCGGTGCATCCCATAACGATAGCCATCCCTTTTGTTGATCGCATGTCCGTGAAGCTTCTGGCGTCCCTATAGCTTGGCGCTTTCTCTGAACAGCCAAGTGATAGGCAGATTTTACTGAAAATTGGCCCGACTTTGTGTGGTTCCAGGCTCTGAAATCGTTAGCGCCCGGGGCCCCCACAGCGATCTAAAGAATATCAGAAACATCCTGGTCATGAAAATACTGCCTTAACTTATGCTCATTCCAACCTCCTCCACCAGCAAGCATGAAATCCTTCACTTTCTCTGGGCACGTCTCCTGTTTGCATCCAAGCGGATGTTGTGCAAAGTGGCGTGGAATCCACTTATCTTGCATCACCTTGATGTCCTCTCCATTGCCGATCCTCCACACCAATCCCTCCCTTAGGAGCTCCCTTCCGTGAATAATACTCTTCCATGTGTAGGATGCTCTGTTAGGACACTCCGCCGACAGGAAATCACCCTCCTTAAAGTCTCGTGCCTTGAGCACCTGTGCACACATGGACGATGGCTTCGTGATGATACGTCATCCTTGTTTAGCAAGAAAACGCCTGGTTAAAACATTCATAGTCCCTGAAGCCTAGTCCCCCACTGCTTTTTCTCTTGCACATGCGTTTCCAGGCAATCCAATGAACTCTCCTCTAATTTTGAGAATCGCCCCACCAAAAATTAGATGAGATGGTACTCAACTTTTTACACTATTTTTTGGAGAGCCTAAAGTAACTCATCGGGTGATACATTGCAAATGTATCTATAATTTTTGATGTTCCATGCTTGGTTTTATCTATTTTCTTGTGTTTTGTCCACACTTTGGAGTACTTTTCATATGATTTCTTGGACTAACCTATTAACAAGAGCCACAGTGCCAGCTGCCTGTTTTCTGTTGTTTTTGGTTCCAGGAAAGTCAGAAAATGAATATTCTCAGAATTGGATGGGACAAAAGCCAAAAATCCTATTTCACCAAAAGACTCCCGGAGCCAGAATATGAGACGGAGTGGGGATGGGGCCCAGCCAGACCACCTGGCCACGCGGGCTGGGCCTGGCCGCGCCAAGGGGTGGTCTGGCCGCCCCAGGCACCCCCTCGGTCTCCCTCTTCGCCTACAAGTTGTCTTCTGACCTAAAAACTGAGGGGGGTTCGACGTTTTTCCAAAAAGAGTTCCGCTCCGCCGCCACCACCAGATTCCATGAAACAGCACCAGAAACTCTGTTCTAGCACCCTACCGGGACGGGGAATTGGAGGAGATCATCGCCATCATCATCACCATCGCTTCTCCATCGACCATCCATGTTTCCCCCATCTATGAATGAGTAATCCCCCGATGTAGGCTATGGGGATGGTAGGGATTGGATAAGATCATTCATGTAATGGCATCAAATTGTTAGGGCATGGTGCCTAGTATCTTTTATTAGTGCTTTATGACTTTGTTGCGACTTGTTATGCTTAATGCTTGTCACTAGGGCCCGAGTGCCATGATTTCAGATCTGAACATGTTATTGATTCATTATGATAGTATTTTTTATGGTCTTATCTACAAGTTGTATACACATGTTGTTGTCCGGAACCAATGGCCCCGAAGTGATAGAAATTGGGATAACCGGAGAGAATGGCTTTGATGTGAGGATCACATGTGTTCACGGAGTGTTAATGCTTTGCTCCGGTGCTCTATTAAAAGGAGCACCTTAATTTCCAGTAGTTCCCTTGAGGCCCCGCTACAAACGGGCTGGCAGGACAAAAGATGTGGTGCAAGTTCTCATTGCGAGCACGTATGACTATATATGGAACACATGCCTAGGATTATCTAGTACTTGGATGCTTTATCTTATTTATCTGCAATTTCCCTATGTTCTGATTGCTATGTGAATTGTCTTGTCCATGCAACGCCTGTCCATCCATCCGTATGCCTACCGCACTCGAATCTCACTGTTTACTGCTATTGTTACTGTTGTCTTTACTTTACTACTACTGTTACTTCACTATTCCTACAACAAAATTGTTGCTACTAATAAACTCCTGTGAGCAAGATCGTTTCCAGGTGCAGCTGAATTGACAAATCAGTTGTTAAGGCTTATAAATATTCTTTGGCTCCCCTTGTGTCGAATCAATAAATTGGGTTTCACTTCCCTCAAAAATACTGCGATACACCCCCTATACTTGTGGGTCATCATCGGGTATGTTGGAACTGCCTGGATCACCGATTTGATTAACACACCTCTTGCCTCCTTGGACAGTCCCTGCCCTTTTAGCCCTTTCACTTTACTCCATGACCGCTCGGTGACATGCTTAAAGCTGCCTTCTTTCGACCGGCCAACTACCGTAGGCAGTCCTAGGTAGTGCTTAGAGAGAGCTTCACATGAAATATCAATAGCACATTGTGAGTGCTCCTTCACATGATTGGGACAGCCTCTACCGAAGTAGATAGACGACTTCTGCAAGTTCACTCTTTGTCCCAAACTTATTTCATAGTCCTGGAGGATACCCTTTAAAGTTTGCAAGCTCGCTGTCGATGCCTCAAGGATGCTATCATCAGCAAAAAGAAGATGAGTAACATGAGGCCCAGTGGCCTCAAATCTTACCCCTCGAATCAAGTTATTGTGTTGAGCTTCCTTGAGAAGAACTGAGAACCCCTCCACACATAGGAGAAATAGGTATGGCGAAATAGGGTCACCCTGGCGAAGTCCTCTAGAGGGAAAGAAAGGGTCCAAGAGCTGCCCATTAACCTTCACCATAAATCTGGCCAAAGAGACACCCCTCATCACCATATTTACCCAAGCTTCGGAAAAACCCAACTTATACATCATCTTCTTTAGAAAGGCTCATTCCACCCTATCATATGCTTCTGTCGAGTTTGGATAGCATGCATGCACTCGTATGCCACCAACACGTTATCCGTAATCAGCCTTCCAGGAACAAACGCACTCTGCTCTTCCGAGATCAGGATCGGGAGGATGTCCTTGAGCCTGTTCGCAATTACTTTAGATGCCAGCTTGTACAAAACATTACACAGGCTGATTGGGTGGAATTCCGACAGATTTAGAGGAGAGTTTGTCTTCGGAATTAGGACAAGAATAGTATCACTAAAGTCCCCCGGTATATCTTTTCCCGCCAAGAAGTCTCTGATTGTAGCGCATATTTCAGATTTTAAAATCGCCCAGTGGCGCTGATAGAATAGAGCTGGCAACCCATCAGGGCCCGATGATTTTGTTGGTCCCATCTGAAATAAAGCCACCTAAATATCCTTATCCGAAACAACTGCAGTTAGCTTTTCGTTCATGTCCGAAGTAACTATGTGGCAAACTTTGTCCAATATTCGCTCCATCTGATTCGCCCGTTCAGACTTGAAAAGATCGCCATAGAAGGATTTCGCCATTCACACATCTCAGAGTAGGTCTCACATTTTGAGCCATCCGACCGGTGGAGTAGTCTAATGTGGTTTTTCCTTTTCCGATGAGTAGCCAGCCCTGTTCTAGAATACCTAGTATTTCTGTCTCCGTATTTAATTCAATCTTGTCTAGATCTCTGTTTGTACATCACCACTTCCCTAGCATACATTTCATGGAGATCCTTCTCCACTTTTCTCACATCAGCGTGGCAGCCAGAAATAAGAGCTTTTGTCTTCTCTTCCTCTAAGGCAGTCCTTAGTTTCTTAATGTGCATCCTCACCGAACCGAACACTTCAAAGCTCTAGTGTTTCATGTGTCTCGACAACCCACGCAGCCTACTCCAAAGCCTCAGCAGTGAATCACCGTGGGTCTGATTTTCTTCCCAAGCTTCACGCACCATGTCCTCATATTGTTCATGCTTGGTCCACATCTCCTCAAACATAAAGCCCCGCCTTGATGGTCTACTTGTAGCATCATCAGCCGTCACTCTAATCAGCAAGGTTGCATGGTCTATTTCCTCCGTTTGTATGTGCTCCACAGTACTCAGAAACATGTGAATAAAACAGTTTGTGGTCGTTGCCCTATCCAACCTGGCTTGGACATTAGCAGGTCCCAACCTTCTGTTATCCACGTATAAGCATACCCGGAAAAGCCTAGGTCTGTGAGGCGGTAGTCTGCCAAACAGTCCGTAAATTTCTCCATTTGCACTTCGCTCCGAACATTGCCCCCAATCTGCTCATCTTGTCTTAAAATTTTGTTGAAATCGCCTACACACAACCATGGGGCATTATCCTGAGACCGCAAGTATCTGAGTACTTCCCACGTCTTCTCCCGTAACTCTGTCCGTGGTTCTCCATAGATTCCGGCGAAACGCCAGGAGATATTGTCACATGAGATACTGGCATCAATGAAATACTGACATCAAGGCTGAATAGAGACTTCGATGCCATCTCTCCACCACAGAGCCAGACCACCTCCTTTTCCTTTCCCCTCTACACAAACACCATGGCTAAAGCCCATGCTTATTTGGAGTCAGCTCCATATATTTCTTTTTTTGCTTGGTTTCAGAAAGGAAGACCACTACTAGATTGTACGACCTGATCAGGTCCCGAAGCTCGCCCACCGCCGGGTCCAATCCCAATCCCCGGCTCTTAAGGGCCAGGATATTCATTGGCTTCGGTGGCCCTGCTCCGCGGGATCCGCCATTAGTACTTCGATTCTCTCAAACACCGATTGATTTTGCTGCACCTTAGCTTCCACCATATTCACACCCAGCCTTTCAAACATAGAGGTTTTTCGTGGACTCTTCCCTCCCGCTTCCGGGCTCTCCTCCCCCACCACTTGGACAGGAACTGGCATCCAAACTTGTTTCGTTCTTTGCTTCTTGTCTTTCCGCTTTGGCGAAGGAGGATACGTGTTTGCCCGTGCCATAGAGTTGTCTCTTGGTATACGCTTAAAAGTCCCTCTCTTCTCCTCCCTAGCTTTCAGCCCAGAATTTCCCAAGCCACCACGTAGCTCTTTCTCCCCAGCCCAGTGGCTTTTGATGGGGCTCGTGGCAGAATAGAAGTCCCTGCTACAATCAAACCCTCCTTTCTCACTTCTCTCGCCACCACCAGTGTGGGACGATCCAGAGAAAGAGTAGTCTTTTGAAAGGTTTCTCCTTGGAGGAATATTTCTTATCATTACCCCACCACCATACCATTGCACCGAGTCAAATGATCTAGAGCCGTGGCTCCCTGAAGACATAGGCAGACGTGCTGCCGGTGTAGCTCTCTTACTTTTCCTCGGCGACGCCCTTAGCCATTCGCCCCACTGCTTGACTTCCTCCTCCTCAGCTCCACACCCCTCCGTGGGGTGAACCATGCACCCGCAATCGAAGCAAAAGTGCGGTATTTTCTCATATTTCAGCTCAAACCATCGGCCTTTTGCATCCGTGTCCCCATCATGATCCTCTCCTCCCCCTCCTTCTCTGAGACTTTCAGGTAAATCCCCCTCATGAGAGGCTGATCAACCCTTAACGCGGCACAGATCCTCAGCTCCTCCCCCATGCCATTCCTTCTTCATCCACGTCGATAGATATGTACTTTCCAATCTGCCAATAAGTTCACCATACACTCGATTCATCATATCCATTGGCAAGTCCAGCACACGGACTTAGATATCCATTGAATCAAAAACCATATCCGATGGGCGAGAAGCTCCATCGTAGTCCTTTAGCAGAACTGCATTGAAATCAAACTTCCATGGCCCATTACGCATCACGTGCTTCCAATCTCCCTCCGATGCAAATCTTACCACAAAACGGTTCTCACCAATGTCTTTGAACTGCGCCTGGCCATGGAGACCCCATGCCCCCTGCATCGCCCTTCCAAAGCCCCGATCACCAACCTCCTTGGAGAACAGACTTTCCCCACTGTCGCCCATCTAGGTCGAGGAACACTAGACGTAGCAACTCCCTTGATCACCAGACTCCTAGACTCCCTCTCTGTGAGGAGCAAATCCCCCAACTTGGCCGAGAGACCCGCAGTTAGATCATCCGCTCCTCTCTTCACCAACGACCTAGACAGAACCCTAGGCGAGTTCCCGCCCGTCGCCCTCTGTGTCGGTGAATCCATCACCAAACTAAGCCCCGCAGTCGCAAGCACCCCAACAAGACCGGCAGGATTGATCACGCCACCGCAATCCGTCCTGCTGTCGAGACACAGTCACCCTCAAATGAAAACCCTAGCAGAAACGCGATCGCCTCCCGATCGCCCTAGGATAGCTCCGTTATTTTTGGTGGACCCATCTTAGATTTCGAGCCTATGTCTCGATACATACATCCAAACATAGCCTTGGGGGCTACTCCCATCAGGAGCGCTGGCCGCGCACCTGACGAAGAAAAAATAAATAAAGTATCATTGAAAAATTACTCCTATTGGGAGTATCTACAGAAACTACAAAGTTTTAAAAACTTGTCCAAGACACACTCAACGTGACAAAATTCCGAATGTCATGTCTAAAAACATGAAGGTAAGACCCCAAGATTCGTTCTGTATGTCCTGGTAATCGCACAATACTGCGCTCTGCCAGTAATATATCTATATCAATGATATGATGAAAAATCCCAATGGACGCACTCGGTACCCACTAGAATTCAGTATTCGATAAGACCTCAGTGGTTCGAATTGAATTACGCTAGTTATAATTCCAAATTCATGTCTAGGAACCTGAATTTGATGTAGGTCAACAGTGTTTTTTGCCCGGGAGCACTTAACTGATCCCCTATCCGTCAGATGCATCAAGCCTGTTGTACCAGATCCCTATAAAAACCAAAACAATAGAAACAAATCAGAGCAAGGAAAAAACTAAAAATATCTTTTGAGACTCAACCTGAATTTACGGTTCAAGTAGAGTCTCCGGTGATGGGTTCGTAGAATGGAAAACAAAAAAATTCTACCGCAAGAACGAACAAAACCCAGATCTAATCTAGATAAAAGCCAAGATCTAATCTATTAGACATGTGCAACAAGATAGATCTGTACTAACCCTTGTAGACCCGAAAGCGTTACGAGATTGGATCTCGTGGTTGATGTAGTCGATCACTTGCCGATCTCAAGATCGAGTAGACGATCCTTACGGCGCCGCGTTCCGGCAGCGCTTCCGCAGTCGGTCACACGTGCGGAGTCGAAGCAGACCTTCCTCTCCCCGTTCCAGCAAGCAGCGGAGGTAGTAGATCTTCTCCACGGAATCCCAGCAGCACGACGGTGTGGTGGTGGTGGAGTGGAGAATTCTGCAGGGCTTCGCCTAAGCTGGAGCAGAGCGAAGGAGGAGGAGAGAGGCGGCGGCTAGGGTTTGTTATGGGAGAGTACTAGGGGTGGCGCCCCTTCCCTCTATTTAAAGGAGGGAGGCGCCATGGGAGGGGGAGTCCTAGTAGGACTCCCCTCCCTCCTTGGTCGGCGGATTGGGAGGGAGGAGGAATCCTCCTCCCCCACAAATCCGTGTCTTGCCCCACAAAGACTCCTTGATCCTTTCTTGGTTTTCAAGCAAACTCCAAGAAATCTACTAGAACCTTCCGGAACATTCCGAAACCTTCTAGAATCCCCATACAAATACTCCGGAACATTTCCTAACTTAGAAAATGATCCCCAATATATGAATCTCATTCTCCGGACAATTCCGGATCTCCTCGTGATGTCTCGGATCCAATCCGAGACTCCAAACAACATTCGGTCTCCAATGCACATTCCATATCTACTTAAAACAACTTCGAACCTTAAGTGTGTCACCCTACGGTTCGTGAACATGTAGACATGATGGATACACATCTCCGATTAATAACTATTAGCGGGATCTGGAGATCCATAACAGCTCCCACATACTCAGCGATGACTTCGTGATCGATAGAACCATTTAACATACGAAAACCAATTCCCTTTGTCACGCGATACTATACTTATCCGAGGTTTGATCGTCGGTATCTCCATACCTAGTTCTACCTCGTTACTGATAAGTACTCTTTACTCGTTCCATGATATGTCATCCCTTGTGACCTAGTCACATGCTTGCAAGCTAACTAGATGACATTCCACCGAGAGGGCCCAGAGCATATCTATCCGTCATATGGATGGACAAATCCCAATCTTGGTCCATGCGCTTCAACACATACTTTCAGAATACCCAATAACACCTTTATAACCACCCAGTTACAAAGCGGTGTTTGATGTCATCAAAGTACCCATCCGGTGATGGTGATTAACATAACCTCATGGTCAAAGGATTATGTTACTATGCATTTGAAAGCTTATAGCAATACGAACTTAATGACTTGATCTTATGCTACGCTTACTATGGGTGTGTGTCCATCACATCATTCTCCTAATGATATAACCTTGTTATTAATGACATCCAATGTCCATGATCAGGAAACCATGATCATCTATTAATCAACAAGCTAGTTCAACAAGAGGCTTACTAGGGACTCTTTTATGTTTACAAAACACACAAGTATTAATGTTTCCGGTTAATACAATTATAGCATGGGATGTAAACATTTATTATAAACATAAAGATATAATAATAACCACTTTATTATTGCCTCTTGGGCATATCTCCAATAGTCTCCCACTTGCACTAGAGTCAATAATCTAGTTAAAAATTTGTACATTCAACGCCTATGGCTTTCTGGTGTTGTATAGACACTATTGCTAGTGGTAAACATAATCTTCGGATCTGACACTTCCAGGTCCGTGTGTATTTGCATGTCCTTGCGTCTCTACGCATTACTCATTCTCCAATGAGATGGCATTGTATAAATTTGGTCCTTTGGTGAGACCTTTAGTTTCTTGGGATTAAATCATGTTGATACAATTGTCATACAATGTATCTTCATAGTATTATCCCGCTATGAACCACACCTAGTTTGATAACAAACTACTTGACGCAAATGCCCTCATTCGCTGCTACAATAGTAGTCATATACTTAGCCTTTTGTTGTAGTATCTATCACAATGTTTTAACTTTGGTACTCAACCAAATCTATTATGGAACTTCCTTTCCATTACATTGTGCCACCCATAGTTTAAATTGAGATAAACTTAATTTGTGACAAAACTAGTATCAATGTAACAATTTACAATGAACTATTTGTCATCACTGTATAAATAATATATTCTTAGTTCTTCCAAAGATCATAGGAATATCCCTAATATTTGTCCAATGATCATCTTATGAGTCATTCTGGTATATGCTCATAACATTTAGAGCATAGGACATATCTGGATGTGTACATCTCAAAGAATGATTGATCAAAATATTCTTGTGATTTCACCAAGTGTCAAAACACTTGAATCTCGTGTCAACACACTTGAATCTTGATTCAGTCCTTTCCATGCGTCAAGAACCTTTCTTGTTGTTTCCATATTGAACTCATTCAACATCTTTATCTATGTACATTTGGCAAAACCATATTAGCGCCTCAATCTATCCATATAGACATTGATGCCTAATTCTTGGGTTATGCCTAAGTCTTTCATCGAAATGAAATTCTTAACCTGTGTCAATAAAAGATACATCATTTCTAATCAACAATATGTCTTTCACATAATGTATTAGAAATATGTCTTAGCGCTCCCACTTAATTTTTGTTTGCAAAATGCAAACATCTTCATCGTCTCTGATGAAATTAAACCTTTTAACGGTTTCATCACGGTGAAGACTCCAACTCCGCGATGCTCACTTCAACCATTGAAGTTTTGCATACTCTATTAGCATCCTTTGAATTAACAAAACCCTTTGGATCGTGTCATGGACACATCCTAGGTAACCATTCTATTAGAAGAACTTGTTTTGTTTGTGCAACTACCATATACCAAAATATATGTAGTGGTTGCTACATTAATCCGTCCAGACTAAATGTCGCTATGAAAGATCAAATCTTATCATAGTCAATTCCTTGAACATTGTCGTAAACTCTTTCTGACATGTCGACTATTTCATAGATGTGAAACATCCATGTCTATTTCTTTATAGATCCATATACGACTGTAAGGTCTTGCACCTTTCCAGAGGGTCTTTCAAATTCAAAGCTTGATTTCTCGTGTATGGAATTATCACGGATTTTATGGCTTCAAGCCACTTAACAACGTCAGGGCCCATCATTGATTATTTGCATGTAGTCGGTTCATCATTGTCAAACAACAATGATTTAACTCTCAAATCTTGGCATTTGATTACTTACCCGACCTACTTGGTTCAATAGTAACTTAGATCTCCGTGACCACAATCTTTGAGGCACGTGAGCCATGAGCATTGTTGCTGCTTCCGGGACACTTTCCGGCGCTGCGCTACTTAGCACATATAGCTAAGGTTCAACAACCTTATCAAAGTTCTATTGTCCTCCCACTTAACTTTTCACGAAAAATTCCTTCTCAAGAAAACTTGACGTTCCAAGCGACAAGCTCTTTTGTCCTCGGCATTATGGAGAAATTCCCAACAAATTCTTTTGGATAACCTACAAAGACGTGCTTATCCGACTTTGGTTGTAAACATTTTACTTATGCATAGCATACCAAAATTTAAGAAAAGACAATTCGGGTTTTATCCCAAACCATGACTTATATGGTGTCATTTCAACGGATCACGATGGTGCTCTTTTTAGTGTAAAAGCGGTAGTCTCTAAAGCTTCAATCTTTAAAATATAATGACAGTTTTATAAATGACACCTTTGATCTTACCATGTCAAACAAGGTTTCATTACATATCTCGAACACTCCATACTCCTATGGTGTTTTGGGAAATGCAAATCCATGGAACGATTCCTCAAATCTTTGGTGTTTTCCTAAACTTGTAACTCAAACATCTTTCTTTATGATCCAATCATAAACTTTTTATTTTCTTGTTACAATGATTTTCCACTTCATCTTGAAAGTCTTTGAACATTTTCAAATGTTTCATACTTCTTCCTTATTGAGTAAGTATATACATATACTCACTCAAATCTTCGGAGAAAGCATATGAAGTTGAAATCCATCGCCCACGACTACACATAATGGACTATATACATCAATATGTACAAATTCCAATCAGTTAGTCGCCCGTTCCTCTTTTGGCCTACTAACGGAGTTTTAATTATCTCCAGGAAAGTATCACAAGCGTCATTTGATCAAAATCAAAGACTCAAAAAATCCATCAACATGGAGTTTCTTCATGTATCCCTTTCAATATAATTTAAACGCCGATGTCACTTTGCAAGTGATCTTTCAATCATTTGTCTTGCGACATTTTAGCATTAGTTTTATGGTCGTTATTTCTCCAACCAGACTTGTATATCATCCATCTATTATGGAATACGGCAATTATTTGAACAACCTTTTGTCGTCATAATACCTGATCAAAATAACAATTATTGAAACAAATCTTGAAGGTAAGCTTTGATGTTAACGAGCAACACAACAACCCTTTGTTTGTTTTCGATGAACATCATCACATATTCTCTTGCTAGTTACTTAGGCCATTGCAGTTCATGAATTGTGTTGTCCTGTATGACACTTCATACCAACCAATTCGGTATCCAATACCGCAGAACCACATTGTTTAACAACCAAGGAATACAGCCATAACATGTATCTTTTATATATCTAAGTTGGATATCTCCAATCTTTTCTTTTCTGCCAAATATTTTATAGATTCTCTTTCAACAATTCCTTTTCTTTTAAAAGAATCTATCAACATCAATAGTGGTGTCATTCACATGACACATAGTACAAAGTGTGTATAGTCAAATACTAATACCTTTGGACTTGCACTTTGAAGTGGATCACCTTCATCAAATGTTTGGCATCCTTTCAAAAATCCATTCTTTAGTAATCTTTTAGTGTAGTAAAAATTTTACTTACATCTTCTATTCATCCTTATCATGACAACTTTCATGATCAAGCTGCTATAGCTTATAAAGGTGAATTGCGAGTATAATGTTTCTTTTCCAAAACCTTTTGGAGGATTAGGACGACCAGCGTCTCCAACCTTCACAAATTCTCATCAAATATGAGGACGTATACTCTATCATGTAGTAACCAATACATTGTTTTAGATATCGCAATACCTTTCACATATGATGGTTTCTGAAACATTGCTTTCAGCTCTTAGATAAACTTGATATTAAAAACAATCTTTTGAGTATCAAGAATCATGGAGGCAAACATGATACATTAGATACTAACACTGAAATTGTTACTCTTGATTAATACTATTTATTAAACTTCACAGAGTAAACGGAGTTTGCTGAAAGTTTGCAACAGGACTTTTAAACTTTAGATTGACACTCAAAACAATACGATACCAGTTCGTAAAGAAAATATCCAGAATTTCTATAGTTCCACTATCTCAACTATAACTAAGCGTAAGGTGGTGAACGGATGCCAATGACTACAACAAACTATGCAAATTCACTTTGATTGTGTTTATGATAAATTGAGTTCGACTAATCCAAATTACAAATAAACTCCCACTCAAAACAACATCCCTAGAGTTGTTTTAGTGATTACACGAACCAAATCCACTACACCAAGTCCGATCATCACGTGAGATGATGTAGCTTTAAAGGCGAACAATCAACATGTTCATCATATCATCCATATGACTCATGCTTTACCTTTCGGTATTCCGTGTTCTGAGACCATGTCTGTACATGCTAGGCTCGTCAAGGTTAACCTTAGTATCCGCATGTGCAAATCTGGCTTGCACCCGTCGTATGCACACGTAGAATCTATCACACCCGATCATCACGAGATGCTTCGAAACGACGAGTCTTAGCAACGGTGCCTACTAAGGACGAACACTTTATTACTTGATATTTAGTGAGAGGGATCATCTTATAATGCTACCGTCGCGATCTAAGCAATACAAGATGCATAAAGGATTAACATCACAGGCAATTCATAATTAGTGTGATATGATATGGCCCTTTCTTCTTATGCCTTTGATCTCCATCTCCAAAGCACAGACATGATCTCCATCATCACCAGCATTGCGTCAAGGTTAGTGGCGCCGCTTCATGGTTGTCCATCATCACTAGAAACTATTACGACTACTTGGAATAAAGCTATTACAAGATGAATAGACACGCAGGTCTTAACAGAATTAAAGACAACCATTAGGCTCCTACCGGTTGCCATATTACAACAAGGATCATTGCATACATCAAATATAATCACAATCACATGATGGCCATATCACATCACAAAAACCCTGCAAAAACAAGTTAGACGCCTCTAATTTTCTTTGCAAGTTTTACGTGGTTTGGGGCTTTTGAATAAGAATGGATCTTACCTACGAAACTGAACCACAACGTTGATACAAGTGCTATCAAGTGCAAAGTGTAGATTGGATCTATACTATGATGGGAGAGACAGACACCCGCAAAGCCACTTGTGCAATACGAGTTGCACGTCAACTGTGGAGCAAGTCTCATGTGCGATGACATGTAAGGTTAGCCCGAGCCGCTTCATCCCACCATACCGCAAGATGCAAAGTACACAAAGCAAAAGACGGCACGAGCACCAACGCCCACAAAACCATTGTGTTCTACTCGTGCAACAGATCTACGCATAGACATGACTCTGATACCACTGAAGGGTTCGAAGCATGGAAAACAAAAAAATTCTACCGCAAGAACGAACAAAACCCAGATCTAATCTAGATAAAAGCCAAGATCTAATCTATTAGACATGTGCAACGAGATAGATCTGTACTAACCCTTGTAGACCCGAAAGCGTTACGAGATCGGATCTCGTGGTTGATGTAGTCAATCACTTGCCGATCTCAAGATCGAGTAGACGATCCTTTCGGCGCCGCGTTCCGGCAGCGCTTCCGCAGTCGGTCACACGTGCAGAGTCGAAGCAGAACTTCCTCTCCCCGTTCCAGCGAGCAGCGGAGGTAGTAGATCTTCTCCACGGAATCCCAGCAGCACGACGGTGTGGTGGTGGTGGTGGAGTGGAGAATTCTGCAGGGCTTCGCCTAAGCCGGAGCAGAGCGAAGGAGGAGGAGAGAGGCGGCGGCTAGGGTTTGTTATGGGAGAGTACTAGGGGGTGGCACCCCCTCCCCTCTATTTAAAGGAGGGAGGCGCCATGGGAGGGGGAGTCCTAGTAGGACTCCCTCCTTGGCCGGCGGATTGGGAGGGGAGGAGGAATCCTCCTCCCCCACGAATCCGTGTCTTGCCCCACAAAGACTCCTTGATCCTTTCTTGGTTTTCAAGCAAACTCCAAGAAATCTACTAGAACCTTCCGGAACATTCCGAAACCTTCTAGAATCCCCATACAAATACTCCGGAACATTTCCTAACTTAGAAAATGATCCCCAATATATGAATCTCATTCTCCGGACAATTCCGGATCTCCTCGTGATGTCCCGGATCCAATCCGAGACTCCGAACAACATTCGGTCTCCAACGCACATTCCATATCTACTTAAAACAACTTCGAACCTTAAGTGTGTCACCCTACGGTTCGTGAACATGTAGACATGATGGAGACACATCTCCGATCAATAACCATTAGCGGGATCTGGAGATCCATAACAGCTCCCACATACTCAACGATGACTTCGTGATCGATAGAACCATTTAACATACGAAAACCAATTCCCTTTGTCACGCGATACTATACTTATCCGAGGTTTGATCGTCGGTATCTCCATACCTAGTTCTACCTCGTTACTGATAAGTACTCTTTACTCGTTCCATGATATGTCATCCCTTGTGACCTAGTCACATGCTTGCAAGCTAACTAGATGACATTCCACCGAGAGGGCCCAGAGCATATCTATCCGTCATATGGATGGACAAATCCCAATCTTGGTCCATGCGCTTCAACACATACTTTCAGAATACCCAATGATACATTTATAACCACCCAGTTACGAAGCGGTGTTTGATGTCATCAAAGTACCCATCTGGTGATGGTGATTAACATAACCTCATGGTCGAAGGATTAGGTTACTATGCATTTGAAAGCTTATAGCAATACGAACTTAATGACTTGATCTTATGCTACGCTTACTATGGGTGTGTGTCCATCACATCATTCTCCTAATGATATAACCTTGTTATTAATGACATCCAATGTCCATGATCAGGAAACCATGATCATCTATTAATTAATAAGCTAGTTCAACAAGAGGCATACTAGGGACTCTTTTATGTTTACAAAACACACAAGTATTAATGTTTCCGGTTAATACAATTATAGCATGGGATGTAAACATTTATCATAAACATAAAGATATAATAATAACCACTTTATTATTGCCTCTTGGGCATATCTCCAACATCCGGGGCTACTGACAGAGGTACAACAACTCGAGTGCTTATGATTTATCCCCCTGGTTGCGTAAAGGCTCACGGCCCATGAAGATTCAAGATGATGACCCAATAAGTATCCGATGATTTAGATGTATTAGGAAAGGAAACATGAATCGACGATCTGTCGGAGTTTTAATCATAACATATGTAATCTATCCGTATACGGTTTTGAGACCCGGCCTATTATATATAGGACAGGAGAAGCCTATGAGAGGATAACCGAAAAAACCCAAGCGATCTGTAATAGTGTTATTCATCAAGTATTCAAGCGACTTCAACTCCCTTGTTTGCCTGACATCAGACGAAATCCATAGCGTTCTCTTTTGCACAAAACCCTAAGTTCGTCATCATGGACATTGCCGAGGTTACCCCTCGTCAACAGTTGTACAGATCAATGCATAAAGGTAGTGGCTGTCATCTACACATGCACAAAGGTGCTGCCAAGCATGCAGACAAGCAAAAAATGGTAGTGACATTCATCTACACATGCATAATGGTGCTTCCAAGCATCTGCACAACCAAAATGGCAGTGACATCATGTACACATGCACAATGGTGCTGCCAAGCATTTAGATAAGCAAATGGCAGTGACATTCATCTACACATGCACAATAGCTCTGCCAAGCATGTAGACAAGAAAAAAGCAGTGACATTTATCTACACATGCATAATGATGCTAACATTCATCTACACAACCAAAATGACAGTGACATTCATGTACACATGCACAATGGTGCTCCCAAGCATGTATACAAGAAAAATTGGCAGTGACATTCATCTACACATGCACAATGGTGCTACAGACAAGCAAAAATGGTAGTGACATTTATCTACACATGTATAATGGTGTTGACACTCATCTACACAATCAAAATGGCAGTGACATTCATGTACACATGCATAATGGTGTTGGCATTCATCTACACATGTATAATGGTACTGTCAATCATCTACACAAGCAAAAATGGCAGTGACATTCACCTACACAAGCATAAAGGTGCTTCAAGCAACAGATCAAAACTTCCCTTGCGTAATGGTCACATATCAAGCAATATATTTTAATCTACAGCATTCGTATGTAACACATTCTATCTCGCAAACATATAAATTTGTACGGTGGAAAGAAGAACAGATGGGAAAAGAAAACCCTTACATGTGGTAGTATAATGTACTATCAACCATCTACACAAGCAAAAATGGCAGTGACATTTACCTACACAAGCATAAAGGTGCTTCAAGCAACAGATCAAAACTTCCCCTGCGTAATGGTCACATATCAAGCAATATATTTTAATCTACAATGCCAGCATTCGTATGTAACACATTCTATCTCGCAAACATATGAATTTGTACGGTGGAAAGAAGAACAGATGGGAAAAGAAAACCCTTACATGTGGTAGTATAATGTACTGTCAACCATCTACACAAGCAAAAATGGCAGTGACATTTACCTACACAAGCATAAAGGTGCTTCAAGCAACAGATCAAAACTTCCCCTGCGCAATGGTCACATATCAAGCAATATATTTTAATCTATAATGCCAGCATTCGTATGTAACACATTCTATCTCGCAAACATATGAATTTGTACGGTGGAAAGAAGAACAGATGGGAAAAGAAAACCCTTACCTGTGGCAGAGCAGTGTACGACCTAGTCGCAGGAGGTGTTGGTGAAGCAACGGGGGATCTGGCCGTCGCGACGGCTGCTAGAGGGGTCATTCTGGGTGCGTCCTGTCTAGAGGGGGCACTGCCCGGTACTGCCGTGGCTAATCCTTGCGGAAATGCCGAGGGCAAGCCAAGAATCCCTACCGGGATCGGATCGAACCCCGGCGGGAACGGCATGTCCCGGCTCGGCGGCACGGCCGTGAAGGAGGATGGCCCGGCCATGTTGCCGCTCTACCCCGGCGCCCCCTCTGTCATGGCCGCCACCCTCAATGCGCTAGCGGAGGGGTCGGTGCTGAAGTGTGTCATGAAGAGGAAAAACCGTGAAGCGATCCATGGGGATCGCATCGCCCCGATCGCTGCAGCCCTAACCGGCGCCTCGCATGACACCCTCGAAAGCGGCGATGGCTGCCATAGAGAGGGGACTACGGCGGGATCAGCTGGAGCCGTCGCGTTCCTACATACCCCCGCCTCGTATTCGGCGACGACGCGCTGGACGGGGCGGCCTGCCTGCTTGCGGGGTGTGTGCTTGACGCGGGGCACTACCTTTCCGATGGGAAGGCTGGACGGAGAGGACAGCGGAGGAGGCCATCGATCTCTCTGATGGGACAGGACATGGCTGCTCTGACTGGCGGAGTGGGGCGGTGACACAAAGCGACAAAGAGTGGGGATGGAGTTATCCACGCCTCCCGCGCTTTGCCACGCGTGCAACCGTTGGGGCGGCAGCAGCCCATTTTGCGTCCAACCGAGGTTGGCTACACGAAACCGGCCGATTTGGCCGTTGTCCCTGGGCCTGGCTCTGGCCTGCTTTAATATCCGTGCTGGACACAACTCGAAGAGTCTAGGTAACCAAGAATGCCGTTTTCTGTACAGCCTACCAAACTCGTCATATATTCGGACAAGTCATGGTAGGTTTGGGTCGGGGCCCATGGAGATGCCTCACCCCAAAAGAAGGTCGTTGAAGCATGCTATCCCATCGGACCTTGCTGTCCGCAGCCCAGACCCGGCTGCATTCGGTCAAGTCAACACGCAGTCGACCGATTCAAAGACAAGCAATCACACTGACACGGCTGACGGCCCCACATCCCATCGCCAACTACTAGGAACGCATCTCGCGCATGGACAGACCTCTCACCGCATCCCATCGGTCGCAGGAAACCGAGCGCCGCGGCAGAGTCGCACTCGCACGCCACCTCGCCGCGCAGCGGTCAAAGCGTGAAGCCACACACCTCTGGAGACGGGTACGTACAGCTGTGCGCCTGCCTCTGTCCCGCACCACCACATCGCATGGCATGGCCGGCAGGCACTGAGACCGACGCCCCGCAGTACGAGAAGAGAAGCCTTGCGCAGGAGCGCTTCCCATGGCAGAGCGACACAGGGCTGTACGTACGTACTTGGGAAAAGATGAACCCAACAGGCAAAGACGCAGCAGCAAGCAAACCCAGGCAGCAAAAGCAGACGAGGAGGCCGGCCCATGGATCGATGGAAAAAAAAGCTGCAGTACCATGCTTGCAGTCGTCGATCTGGGCCCTCTTGCAGTGCAGCACCAAATCTCATGGACACTGGCCGAGTCCGGAGCGAAGATCCCTCGGCGAAGAAAGCCCGAAGAAAACAAAAACAGACACCAATAATAACTGCCGCGACATGATGCTTCCTTTTTCTTGTTTGTTTGACCCACCAATACTATAGCTTTTCTTTGGCTTTTGCTCTCCTTCATTCATTTGCCCCTCTTTACACACTCCCTAATAAAACGATCTCAACTCAACTCAACTCAAACCTGCTGCTGGTGATAGGCTTTTCTTCTTTTGTGTTGCTTTAGATCTCTCTCATCATCTTTGGATCAGGCCTGCCATTACCAGTTTAGACTATGTCCTGTGACAAAGTTACTATCGATGCCATGCCCTTGGAGGGGGTGGTGAACGTGTGTCAAAAGCGAAAAGGGAGCCGAGAACCAACAAGGGGGTGCGTGGTTCCATGCACTGATGCACATGCAAAAGCCTAACCTTTGGAAGTTACACTGGCAGGCTGTTCTTACTTTACAAAACATCCAGGCTATGCTTGCTTTGCCAAACCTTTGGATGCTCTCCTCTAGTATTCAACTTTCCTATAGTCTCCAGCCTAGGTTATCACTGTCAACGGAAGATAACACTATCGGCTAATGCCTATTACTTCTAGTTGAGGTGTTGAATGGACATAGCTGGAAGAGAACTAAATAAAACGTTTTCTTTTCAAATAGAGTAATCTTCACTACAACACCACTTGCCTACTACAGCAAATGGTAGGTTTTATCTGACGCTTTTTTTAAAAGAAAACGATATGCAACCTAAATGTTGACTATGGCCAAGTCACCGCTAAGAACCATCAGAGCTTCCGCGAATGCTATCAATGTGGATTGAGAAAAAACTATTTTCCAAGTCCAATCAACTGTAAGGACTCATATTTTCCGACACTCGTACTTTTATTGCAATTTGTGTCGACCACCCCTTTTGACCAAATAAAACATGGATATTCATAAACATAAAACTATCCAATTGCCTACAACAAGTGATACTCCCTCCGACCCATATTAGTTGACTCAAATTTGTCTTGACTCAAATTTGTCTAGATTCGGATGTATTTAGACATATTTTCGTACTAGATACATCCGAATCTAGATATATCCAAGTCAACTAATATGGGTCGGAGGGAGTATATTTTTATCAGGTTGTTTTTCGCAATGCACTCTAGATGGCTAAGTCACCACTAAAAACCATCAGATTGTAAATATGATATATGCATGCTCCTACAACAAAAAGAGAAGACCTTGAGCAAATGACTATCAATGTCAAGTCAGAAATAAACATTTCCCAAGTACAGTGAACTACATATAGACTCATATTTTTATAGAAATTGGTATTAAGCGTCCCTTCTGAACAAACAAAACATGGATATAGCAAACATTTTCCTTTTTGGGTAAACATAAATGCTCGGCCATTTTCCACGTTTCTTATTGAGAGGTGATTTTCCGTTTTTCCGCGACCCACCTCTGATTCGTAGAATTACTCATAAGACATAAATAGAAAAAAATAGTATGCAAAATTAGAATGTCATGCTCACTTGAATTCTGATTCGTAGAATTACTCATAAGACATAAATAGAAAAAATAGTATGCAAAATTAGAATGTCATGCTCACTTGAATGCTCTATGATTTAACTGCTTAAAGGTTCTTTGATAGTATCACATTTGCAACATAGAAGTAGTACTCCCTCCGTCCCAAAATAAGTGACTTGAGTTTGTCTAGATTCGCATGTACCTATATACTAAAATGTGTCTAGATACATTCGAATCCAGAAAATATCCTTATAACATTCAATCAATCATACAAATCAAATAACCGATATAAGAAACAAATCTAAGGGTTCCAATACATCAATATTCCTATAAAAACTTTCAATCAAAGAAGCCATATACTACTTCTGGTCTTCCATTCTGTAGCTACTCGTTCCTATGCTAGGCAGTCCTATGTTTTTCACCTGCCTTCAAGATCAGAAGGTACAAAAGCAGTCAGATTGAACACTGACTAATCGCATGGTGGAGGTTTTGCACAATGGCAAGCATGCATAAAAACACAACCCAATCGGAAGCTGGATAAACAAATCATTCATAACGAGACAAACACCGCTTAATTAACAACAAAATCCCAATTTTTTTAAGGGAACAAAATCCCAATTTCCTCGGTAAGTTGTCACATTTCACACGCTGGCCTCAATTATAACCACATTTCCTCCGAAAATACTAACGAAGCTTGTAAAACTAGAACACTGACCTCAATTATAACCACACGGAATGTGGTTTTCGATCGCCTGATGTGTGCAGTTCGTCACCGTTGTCTGCTGATCTTGGACAAGAAAATCACAATGTGGGGTGAAGTGAAGAAAATTACACGAGCCCAAGAAGAGCAGTCCATGAATCAATCAAGTTGCCAAATTAAACCTACTTCTCTAGAGGATGTTAGGAGCAAGAACACCAAAATGTTAACGATCCATCCATGGGTCGATCATCAGATGCCACCTGAGTGACCTCCCCACGGATACGGAGGCAAGCGGTGATCAGGGTAGCCGGCGCCCATGGCCATGGGCTGAGACATGGGCAATTGCATCTGCGCTTGTACTTCCTGCGACACCGAGGCGTCCGTGGCGGTGGAGAGGTCGGGCTTGACGTCGACGACGTCGTCCTGGAGCGGAAGGCGCTCGTAGACGGCGTTGGCGAAGGTTGCGGCGAAGAGCGTGACGGTCCCGGCGGCGACGAGGGGCCCCACGATGCACCCCCCGACGACCTGGCCCTGTCCGGCGGAGAGCAGCACGGCGAGGCCCGACGCCTCGGCGGGGGCCGGGGGCGGGAGCACGGTGCCGGTCATGGAGAGCAGCTCGAAGCGCCCCGGGAGCGGCCCGGCCGCGCCGCGCACGACGACGTCCACGACGGCGCCCGACGCGCCCAGCACGCAGACGCCCCGGCCGCGGCGGCGCGCGTACTCGGCGACGCAGGCGGCCACGTCGGCGCCGGGGGGCACCTCGAGGATGTGCGAGTGGAGCGCGTTGGGGCTGTCCCGCGTGATGATCACCGGCGGCTTGGGCTTGTTCTTGGACCCCATGGGCCGCCCCCGCGGCCTCCGCAGCGGCACGATGGCGCCCGCCCCCGGCCCCGCCGCCGCGCCCTGATCCTGCGGCTGCTGCTGTGACGGCGGCGGCTTGCTCTCCGGTGAGGCGGCCGCAAAGGGACTAGCTTGCGGCGGCATGGTGACCGGCGGCAGGTGCTGGTGCTGGAGATGCTGCAGCTGCTGCTGCTGCTGCGGCGGGTAGTCCTGCCACCACTTGTTGTTGCCGGTGGCCATGCACGTAGCCTCGCCCCAATCCGCCACACTGGCTCGCTCTACAGTAGAATCACACGGCCGGCCCCCTTGGCTACCTTCCTTTCTTGCGCCGCTGTCCGCCTCCTCAAGATCTCGAAGTCGGAGACAGCGAGAGGGGGGGAGAGAGTCAGAGAGAAACTGGGCGCTTTTGGCCGCTGCCTCGGCTCCCTCGCCCAGTTGTACCCACGCACAGGAGAGAGAAGGTCTCGGCCTCGGCCTCTCGGTCTCGGTCGGTTCTGGAGCTGCAGAGCATGGAGCGGCTCGTGACGGGACAGGTGGAGCAAGACGAGAAGGCGCGGCATGTGCGCGTTGTGGTGGCGACGCCGGTACGTGTCGCGGTGCAGCCAGCCGCGCGGCCAATCTGTAACGTAACGTTCCCCCGTCATCCTGCCGTCTCCGCGCAGCGTTTTCCTGCGGCGTTTCCTACTTCTCTCGGTGCAAAACTGAAACCGGACGCGATGCGCCTCCGTCCTTGCTGCCTCGGAACAAAAACTGGGTGCCAATGCAACACATGGTTTCTGTGGTGAGGAGCGCAACGACAAATCTGTTTGAGTATGAGCTAGTAAATCAACACTTCACTGTCGATGATGCTAATCCAGTTTGCTGACCTGCCCCTGCATTGATAAGCACTCCAGGGTAATAATAAGGTCCTAAAGAAGGATTATCCTGCTCGATAGTCTATACACTTGGATACAAGTGGCCCGTAGTAAACTAGTTAATCCAGAGATTATTTATTCAGCCAGTTCTCAGCTCAGGTAGTACGTAGAACAATTAAACATCTTAATAATAATTAGAGAAATTTTGTTTTTCGTCGCCACACCGATGGTCAACTAGAAGATTAGTCCCCCAAAATAGAAATGCCAATATTAGACAAAATGGATGCTTTACTTCTAATATTGGAAAATACAGTATGGTATATGTATAATGTGGCATGTCCAATAGTATAACGATGGTTTGTCGTCCAACCTAGTCAGTGCAAAAAATATAGTAGAACTGATTTCTTTTTTAAACCGTCAATATGGGAAACAAACAAAAATCTAAAGGTTGAAAATGCAAGCAAACATTCAATGTGAAACATAACAAAAAATTGAAACTGAAATATCGTAATTATCGGAAAAAATACAGCAGTACAAAATCCTTTAATTTTTGGATAATCTACAAAAGATTACTAAAAGCGGGGAACCTAATTCACGGAAATGCACCAAATTTTGGAACCATACTTCCTAAAGTTAGCCTTTTATTGGAAATCATGGAATCCAAGAAACGTGAGTAGATAACCTATGAAACATTCAAGAAGTCACTATATTTCTTTATGTTGTATTGTACTAAAGGTCATACATAAATATTCAAGTTTCTCTCTTTTTTTATTTTCTCTAATACTTATGAATTGTTCTTTGTTCCAGCATTTTTAGTGGTCCTCAATAGATTTTATTTTTAAGAATATCTCTAATGTTTTTATGTTACTTGCTTTTTATACTACATTTTTAAGAAAGTTGTTTTTCTACTTGATTATTTCTATGATTACCTTTGTTTTTAACATGTTTTGTGCTAACTAGGATATTATGGTTGTAGGTCCGTCACCAAATCATCTGCTATACTAATTTGTTTGAAGTCACGGACATTATCTACGCACGTTAATTTTTGGATAATTACAAAAATTACTTAAAGCGGGGAATCTAATTCATAGAAATGCACCAAATTGTGAAACCATACTTCCTAAAGTTAGCCTTTTATTGGAAATCATGGAATCCAAGAAACATGCGTAGATAACCTATGAAACATTCAAGAAATCACTATATTTCTTTATGTTGTACTGTACTAAAGGTCATACATAAATATTCAAGTTTCTCTTTTTTTATTTTCTCTAATACTTATGAATTGTTCTTTTTCCACCATTTTTTAGTGGTCTTCAATAGATTTTATTTTCAAGAATATCTCTAATGTTTTGATGTTACTTGCTTTTTATACTACATTTCTAAGAAAGTTGTTTTTCTACTTGATTATGTCTACGATTACCTTTGTTTTTAACATTTTTTGTGCTAACTAGGATATTATGGTTGTAGGTTCATCGCCAAATCATCTGCTATCCTAATTTGTTTGAAGTCACGGACTGCTCTGTATCTAGAGTTAACCAAACATGTGTATTCTTAGAGTACAAGAAAAAATGCATCCAATAGTTGGGGCACCAACATTAAGCACATCTTGGTTAGACCGGTTTAATACTTCACAGATGGAGTTTGCATTCGAGCGTTATATTGAAAATGGGATATTCATTCACACATACAAGAATTTAAGCCATCTTCAAGCATTTCCAAAAATTCCTAAAACTCCAGTTAAGTTAGATTTGAGTCAGATTCAAGCGAGAATTTTGGCCATTTGGTCAATTAAAACACAAAAGATTTTCGTGATTTACCTAGTGCAATTTTGAAGTTGAAATTTGGGACATGATGTCAAGTCACTCCACAGTGATGTACGTTCCGATGAGAGGATTAGGTTGGGAATTTAGTCCAAGTCTAGCTTGGAGATAACTCTAGAGTGATATTTTTTAATTAAGGTCATGCATAGAACGTTCAAGTTTTTTTGGAATCCTTTCTTTGTATAATGCTTATGAATTTCTTCTTTTACTAATCTTCAATACATTTTTTCAAGAAAAATATAATGTTTTGACATTACTTCCTTTTATACTGTACTTTTCAAAATAAATCTGTTTTTCTGCTTTATTGTTTCTGTGATTTACCTTTGTTTTCCAAGATGCTTTTGTGCTAACTGGAATAGTATGGCTGCAAAAGAACTGCCACATCATCTGCTATATTAATTTGATCGAAGTGGTGAAGTGCTCAATATTGTGAGTTAAGGAGGAGATTTGGTGCACGTGGGCACCCGTGATCCCATTTTTAAAAGGAAATCATATTTCTAAGTTTCAAAAAAATGTGAAAATAAATCAAGATGTAGTCAGTGATGTATACCATCAACGTATCAATTGGAAATAATGTGGACTTTTAGCTACAAAAAATGACAAAATTGTAAATCTGAGTATTATATTTTTTTAAAAAAAATAATTATTTTCAAATCTCCAAAGATATCAGATTTTGTCATTTTTGTGTAGCCAATAATAAACCGAATTTTCCATTGCCACTTTACATGCTTGTAGGATATATTATTGAAAATGTCCAAAATTGTTTTCTATATTTTCTAAAACTTATAAATATGATCTTCGGATTTTTCAATAGAGAGGGATCACTGGTGCTCGGGAGCCAAAGAGACTTTCCGCGAAAACATGAGTGTTCTTAGAGTAGAGGAAAATATGCTCTAGTAGTTAAGGCACCAACATTAAGCGTGGAACAGAGAAGGAAAAACACCACACCCTTCGCCTCCAAGGATCGTGAGGAGACGATTTGGGTTTTTGTGCCTCTTGTCAATGCCCTAGCAATCTGCCCCGCTCATGTGGTCTTCAGGCCATGTAAATAGGGTGGATCTCCCCCCCCCCCCCCCCCCGTCGGCGGAAGGGCTCTATTTGCCTGTTTTTAGGTTCATAGTTTGGTCGAGCGGTGCTCAGGTGGTGGCAGCGGCATCTTCTGCAATACAGTCTCCCCGACTCCAGCCTCATCTCGATGGAAACATCGAGAAGCTTGTGGAAGTGGTGTGGTCCTCAAGGACTTCTTCTGGCTATGGGGATCTTCAAATCGTCAATGAGGTTCATCAGCGGTTCATCCTTCTTATTCGTCTCCGGGACGGATGTGGCCTTCTGGGCCCGTTCGACGACTTTCTGTCCGCAACCAACAAGGTCAAGCCTGCTCTGGGAGAAGCGGCAGCGGAAGATGAATGGCATCCCAAGGATTTCGATGTAATTTTGTTTTGGTTGAGATGTTTTGCACCGTTCGCTATTTTTTAATGCCAAAGTCCTATTTGCAAGAGAGAAAAAAAGCACCAACATTAAGCATATCTTGGTTAGACCGGTTTAATACTTCAACTATGTAGTTTACATTTGCGAAAACGTTATGTGGGAAATGGGATATTCGTTCGCACACATAAATTCAAGGTACATTCAAGCATTTCTGAAAATTTCCTGAAAACTCCAGTTATGTTGCATCTCGGTCAAGTTCAAGCGGGAGAATTTCGGTCACTTCGTCTAGTTAAAAAGTCAGAGGATTTTGGCGTTACGTTGGTGCGAAATTTGAAGTTGAAATCTGAGGCATGGTGCCAAGCCACTCTATAGTGATCTGTTCAGATGAGAGGATTTGGTTGGGATTTTATTCAACTCTAGCGGTCTAGCCTGAAGACAGATCCTGCCCTGTCACGGATGCTCACTCAACGCCCTTCAAAAGCTGCCAAGTGGCCAAATCTATGCGTCGGCTTATATCGTCCTAATTAAACCAAAGCCCCCGCCAGTGACAGCGAAGATTAGGCCTGATCAAATGACCCCCGGCGCTTTTCAAGGCCAACGCTTTTGTCGGGGCGTGGTGCGGTTAGCCGGGCTAATGATCCCCGGCACCGGTGCCCGGCATATGGGCTTCGCCCCGGCGGCACGGCACGGCGCCGCTGCCGGCACTATAATAATCCTCCCGGCGCCTCGCCGGGACACGTAGCGGGATTAGCCGTGGATAATCGAGGGATCCGATGGCGGGTTTGTCGGCTTCGATCCAAGGTGCGCACCGCACGTTACCCGCCTCGCGACTCCGCTGGCGCGACAAGTATTTTAAACCGGGATGGACAGTTGTATCATGTGTGTGTGGATCGGTCGAGCGGGAAGGAGGGTTTTAGTTAATCGGACGTGCTTAGCTGTTGATGTGAAAAGGGCGTGCTTGGCCTGACTCGGAGCATGTCGTGCCGATTTGTTTTTGGGGAAGGGAAGGGGTGTCGTTAGCGCAGCGGCGCCGCTTTGGGCGAGACCATCGGCAGGGCAGAGCACACACAATGACCGATGAAGATAACTTAAGCAATGGATTAGCGACCTTGGAGATGTGCAGTTCGTGGCCTCATGCGTAGAAGAAAATGTGCACGACGCATGAGCTAGAGTACTAGTAGTGTCCATTGTATAGTGTCATGGTGTGGAGTGGGTTTTCTCAAAGAAGAAAAAGTGTGGAATGGGTTATCTGCATGGGTAGACGACTATTCATTCTGTCCACCCTCCAGTTTAATGTTAGGGCATCTCCACAGGACCCGATCCAAACGCGTGACCGAAACAGTCCATTTTTGTCCGTTTGGATCGGTCCGCGGTCACTTTGGTGCCGCGGTCTGGCCTGTTCGAGCGACCGCGTCCAGCGGCGCGACCTAAATATCCGCACCTAGCGTTTCTTGTCGCCATCGCTAGCCAACATTGTCGAACACTCAAATTCACAGACAATAGCCACAAAGTGACTGGCAGATAAATTGGCACACATGTGCTATCGCCCTTTGGACATCGCCAACTAGTGGTCAGTGGTTCTGAAATGTACAACTAGTGTGGCCTCCGACCGAAGGTGTGCGCGAGTCTGGCGTCCTGGACTGGTCGCAATGGGTGGACGTGACGAAGCTGGTAGAGGGCGCGCCAGCCATGGACAAGCCACCGGCGCTGAAGGCCAACATGCCACCGAACGCGGCGGTCATCGCCTCCTGCTTTATCATGTGCACGGCGTGCTTAGCGGCATCCATTGCCAGCTCCTTTTGGTTGGCCATGTTCTGCGCGGCGAGGATGCGCTCGTTCTTCTCCCGGCGCTCCTTCTCGAGCTTGGCTTGGGCGAGTCGACCTCGCACCGCAAGCTGTCGACCGGTGCGCTTATCTGTCTTGATTTTCCGCTCTACCGGCGTCATGTCGGCCGCAGGCTTCTTCGGCGACCGCGCTTCTTGGCGGCAGGAACGCCGGAGGGCGCATCGTCGACCATGGCGGCGGGATCAATCGACTTTCCCGCCGCTCCCGCCAGTGGGAATTTCGGGAGAGGTTTTTTTGGAGGGAGCAGTGGAGTGGTCTGTGTGCCACTGGCGGGATGGACCACCAAAAGATATGGTCGAACACACACCCAGGCGCTGCGCTGTCTGGACCGACCCAGTGGTCACGCAAATTAGATGCACGGGTAAGTCGAGCCGGACACGTCGGGACGGATGAGTCGTGCCGCTGCGACGCCGCGCACGTCGCGTGCGTTCGCACGGACGGGTTCGGACGTGCCGAGACTGGTTGGGTCGGCCCGGTGGAGATGCCCTTACGAATGAACATGACAAGCCCATATAACATTCAGAAGAGCCCATTTTAAATATAGAGGCCCAATCAGAAGAATTAAATAAGAGGTGTTTCTGAGTATGATTGCAAAGTGCTGACTTGACTAGCCAAGGCCGAGGACCCGCCCCTATTTGCCGCCTTTGAACGGGAGGGATTCCCTCGTGCCTGAAGCCTGAAGGGGCCACTTTTATGGGCCGAGCCTCAGTAACAAGTAATTTTCAAAAAAATATTTTTTTACATCTACGAGGATTAGCAGGAGTTCGCTGTATTTGCCTCGTGACAATAGACGATTTGAGCTCCCCCATGTTGAACGTGTTTCACTGGCTACATCCAGGACATTGTGGAGTCGTTGCCTGGTCGCGTAAATATTCCCAGACAGCATGATTCCCCAAAAAGGTGATTGCTACATTACGTTTTCGTGTTCCATATGGGCAACTTCTCCCAAGTCTATATGGGTGGACAGTCGGTGTTTACATGTTCTTGCCCACGTCCCTTCAGAGAAAGCTCACCGGATCAGAAAGTGTCGTAGAACGGGGTGTTGCCTTCTCTCCACAGTCTGTGATAGGATACGCGACATGCTGGACCGATGCTATAGGGGAAGGAGAGCGTGGCCCCTAGTCCCTTCAGAGAAAGCTCTCCGGATCAGAAAGTGACGTTCAACGGGGTGTTGCCTTCTCCCCACAGTCTGTGATAGGATACGCGACATGCTGGACCGATGCTAGTAGGGGAAGGAGAGCGTAGCCCCTAGTCCCTTCAGAGAAGCTCTTCGAATCAGAAAGTGTCGTAGAACGGTGTGCTGCCTTTTCTCCACAGTCTGTGATAGGAAACATGCTGGACCAACGTATACATTATTTTCAAAATTTGTATTTAAAAATATTCAGTTCGGAAGTTATTCGAATTTTAAAAGTATTAAGATTTCAAAAATTGTTTGGATTTTGAAAATAAAACATGTTCGAATTTGAAAAAAAAAATGGAAAAAGCAATCAAAAACAGACAAAAAAAATCCTAGAAAACAGAACTACAAATACCGCGCTAAACGGGTCATGGTCTAGCTCGCACGCCGCATGTGCGGGATGTATTCGGTCCCGCAATGAACAACAAATAAGATTTTCCATGGCCAAGTGGCAAATGCTACTACCCCGCTCCATAATATAAGGTTTTTATAGAAAAATGTTTTAGCTTGCTAAGAGGGTTTATATGGTGAAACGGAGGTAGTATTTCACACTTAATGCGTCTATTACCCCGCTCTGCATACCCTCAAGCTCGTTTGGGTCTAGTCCCATTATTCCCGCAATATTGTTGTTTCCAGTGACTTCGTTGTTAGGTCGATTTTTATATGGTTTTCTCTTTTTTCTTTGATTTCTCCTATTTTATGCTTATGTCTGGTTTTCTGCTTTCTATTTTCTCTCTAATTTATTTTATTTTCCTTTCTCTCTTTTATATAAATATTACTTCTTCCTTTTTGCTTTTTGTTTCTTTTTTGATTAAAACATGTGCAAGGTGTCATAATTTTATTACATTTTCCATTTCCTTTTATCCTTCTTATTTTTTCTTCTATTTTGTATTTTATTTTATCTTTTTGTTTTATTTTTTTTTGTTTTTCTATCTTTATACTGAATAAATATTTATGTTGTCTATTTTCTCGTCTAAATAAGATAAATATTCTTAGTGAAAATTGTTTAAATAATCTAAATGTTCATATTGAAAAATCATTCAAAGATGATAAATTTACTTATTTGAAAAACCGTTCAAATGAGGTAATTGTTATTATTCAAAATTGTTCATATAACATAAATTTTCATATCAATTTCTCAAATGAGATAAATGCACTTTTGAAATTCCGTTCATGGATCCAAAAAAAATATTCAGGGATGCAAAAAATTGCTATGGGGATAAAAAAATATAAATGTTCACGAACTTGCATAGTATCAAATAATGTTCAATTTTTGTTTGAAAATGTTCATTTGCTTCAGAAAAATAAAAAAAATATCATAAAAAACAAATTTCTTAATACATATTCACTTTTTTATTAGTAACAGAATTTTTCAACCTAAGAAATTATACAAGGAAGAAGCGGTGCGATAAATGTACAAAATAGTACAGAAAACGGTATCGAATAGAAAAGACACTGAAGGAAAACCCGAACAAAGCAACACAACAATAAGCGATTTTGCCACTTTGTCATAATGATTAATAGGAATATACAAATAGGACTTTCCCTTCTCAGGAAAAAAAAAGCTATTTATATGAATACTAGTTTTGGATTCTAAAACTTTTTTTAATCAAAAGGGATTTACTCCGCTTTTCTTGTTCATAGAAGAAAAGAAACATCCGGTTCACACAACCAAAGTATCCAGGGAAACAATTCAAAAGACGGCAGCAAGAACTAAAGCTATTATAGTTCCAAGAGCCTACGAACAACAACTCAAAAGATAGTCAGGCTTAACACTACACTAACAAGGAGGTTTAGAGGAAGCAAAGGAGTACAACAAGGACTAGCTTCAGGTCACCACATGAATAGAGTCATCTTCACTTTGGTGGTTTTGCAGGTATTCCAGCAACACCCTCCCTCCATGGACCTTGCTCACAGCTATGGTCTTCCAAGAGGAAACCCAGCCAAAGTCCGAGCAGGTCAGCCTGCAGTCAGCCTTAGTGGTCTTTTGAGCTTTTGGAGTAGGCGACCCATGAAGTGGGCAGTTTCCCCTCCTAGTTCTTTGAAGTGCACCGTCCAATTTCTTAGATAGGACAACACCAGATGCCAAACTTGTTTCATATTAATCCATGCAGATCTATTCAAAACCAGTCTATTTCTAGAATTCCACAGTCTCTAGAGGACAGCTGCAAAAACTACATTAAAATACAAGAACTTCTTGTTGCATAACCATATACTAGCTACTGATTCAAAGTCAGAAAAGTTAATATTAAAAACATTAAAAACTTCTGACCAGAGAAGTTTAGCAACAATACATTCAAACATCAGATGATGAACAGGTTCGAATTCTTTACAGAATTCACATTCTAAAGGTTTTGGAATTCCTCTAGCCCTAAGATTATCTCTAGTCATGATTTTATTCTTGGAAAAAAGCCATAGAAAGACCTGAACCCTAGTGGGATTTTCAGTTTCCACACTGCAGACAAGAAAACGTGTTTCACACCCCTAAAATTAATAATAGAGTACATGGAACTAGAAAAATAAACCCCTTTTGAATCAATTTGCCAGATGAGTTGATCCTCCTGATCAGTGAATGAATTGCTTCTTGTAATGACCAATAGCTCTTTCCATTGGATAGATATCCCAAAACTGGATATCTAAAGGTGAGTTACCAAATCAGATATCCTTTCAAAACTTTATTTGTCTACCATTTTGAAACTTTTTATTGAAAACTTGTAATAATTTGATTATACATATATATATATATATATATATATATTAAAGGGCTCCAGGATTTGGTCCCCTAAAATCTCATGACCGGATCTGATAGCGGGGCGAAAAACTGTTTGGGGAGGGCTCGATAGTGCTAGTCGACTCGTGCGATTTCCACGTGCTGTAATAGTTGGCCAAATCAGTGCAGCCATCAAGTATCTGGGTCAGTTCAGTTCGTTGACCGCTAGCCTGAACTGACCTTTTCCCTCCCTTGTGCCATCGATCACCATCCTCCTACCATGGCAACGACGACGACGGCGTGCGTGACCGGGGCGGGCGGCTTCGTGGCCTCGTGGCTCGTGAAGCTGCTCCTCTCCCGCGGCGGCCGCTACGCCGTCCACGGCACCGTCCGTGACCCCGGTAAGTTCAGTTTCTGAAAACGCATTGAATTCTTCAGCTGACTCTGACGGAGAAAGATTCGATTTCCTGTTCCTGTTGGAAGGCGGCTCCAAGAACGCGCACCTGCCGGCGTTGGACGGCGCCACGGAGAGGCTGCGGCTGTTCAAGGCCGACCTGCTGGACTACGGCAGCATGGCGGCGGCCGTCGCCGGCTGCGACGTCGTCTTCCACGTCGCCTGCCCCGTCCTCGCCAGTTCCACCCCCAATCCAGAGGCACTTCTTCACCCTCCCCCTGTTCGATCACTTGTCAACACGAAAAAACTGCAGGGGAAACTCATCATGTTCTTGTAGTTTACTAATCCATGTGTTGTGCAGGTTGACTTACTTGCTCCTGCTGTGACCGGCACGATGAATGTCCTCAAGGCTTGCTCCGAGGCGAATGTTAAGAGGGTTGTGATGGTGTCTTCTGTCGCTGCTGTCATGGTCAACCCTAGCTGGCCTGAAGGCAAGCCCATGGATGAAGGCTGCTGGTCTGACGTCGACTACTGCAGAACCACCGAGGTGAGATCGCCAAATCATGAGACTGTGACATGTTACAACTTACTGCACCCTGATGTTACGCATGTGCTAGACAATCTCGGTGGTTTGCTCAAAACAATCACCTGCTAATATGCTTCAGTTTGAATGTAACTGTTCATACAGAGTACTTCGAACTGTTTTCCAGTAAAATTTATGTGTTTCAAACATCTGATTAGTTCTGCAAACATGTGGCTTTCCGTTTTGGGCTTCCTAATTCTGTTTCACATCACCCTGCCAGAACTGGTACTACCTTTCCAAAACACTAGCAGAGCTTGAGGCTTTCGACTATTCAATGATAAGTGGACTGGACGTCGTGACGGTCTGCCCATCCTTGGTGATCGGGCCCTTGTTGCAACCTACCGTGAACGCAAGCAGCTCCATCATAGTTGATTTCTTGAAAGGTTTGCTTGCCTTACTTTGCAACACTACGGAATCGGCATTCATTGCATATGCTTACAGCCAATTATCTTTGATGCGGTTTTATCCCCTGATTTCTCTGCAGGTGATCATGAGGTGAAGAGCAAAATCAGAAACTTCGTGGATGTCCGGGACGTTGCCGATGCTCTTATCTTGGTGTATGAAACCCCAGGAGTCTCTGGACGCTATATATGCAATTCACACGCAACCAAGGTCTCTGATGTCATAGACCTTTTGAAGAGCATGTATCCCACTTACAAATTTGCCAACAAGTAAGTCTACCACTGATTATTGTAGATGCATAGCAAATGAAACTTGGTGGTCTTAGAACGCTTCATCTGATTTGTCTAGCTAGCTACTAGTATTAGAATAAGCAAAAATGATGGTTCTGCATATTTGCTACTCTCTCCGATCCATAATAAGCGTCGTTGATTTAGTACAACTTTGTGATGATAACTGAACAATGTGTTATTTCTGCCTATAAGTCCATGTTTCCAGCTTACTGGCAATGGTGACATGCCATGCCATGGCTAGTGTGCACTAATGCTTATTTTGTTCCAAATGGCAGGTTTGTCCAAGTGAGTGATGAGCCTTCATTTAGTTCCAGGAAGCTTGAGATGCTGGGCTGGAAAGTCCGGCCGCTTGAAGAGACCCTCAGGGACAGTGTCGAATCATACAGGACCGCGGGTGTCCTTGATTGAGCAAACAATGTTGATGCATCGCATGAGCTTGAGAGGCCCGTGGACGGTTTCTCTGCCAATTCTGATCACAGTGTAGCTTTTTTTGTAAGACAGTATCGGCCCAGATTGTTGAGTGTCGCCTGAATCAAATTTAGATGTATTCATTGCGTGATGCAGAATTGCAGAGGCTGTGAAGATGGTCATTCTCTTATCTTATAAACAATAAGGTTAAGATATACAGTGTAGGAACCAACGTCGATAAATTGTGCTTTTGGCTGCCTTATTTACTCTTTATATATAAAACAAACCGCGAAAGTGATCTGCTCGTCTATCTATCTATTATATACTAAAAGCAATATAAGGTTGTTTTTCGAGACACCACGTTAGTCCACATCATTCTAATTATTTTGACGGTAGGATTTAAATGTTGTGGCTGTGATTTAACCGGAAAACACATAACATAAGTCAAGTTACGTAACTCAGGCCCACCGTAATACTCCATGGACACGTTAACTTGAAAAAAAACAAGGCCTCTCTTATCCCTAGGATTGCATCGTACAAACACAATACTCCTAACGTGAGGCACCTTCCGATATACAGTATTTCTTTCGACGGTGCCTTCCGATCTTTAGACGACGAGACTACCGGTTCTATGCCGGAGCCGTCGGAGCAATGGGAACCCTTGATACGAAGCCCGTCGCCTCCTTTGTAAGCGACGATTCAGTAGTACATGAAGAGATGAAGAGAGTCTGCTGCAGCTGTTAGAGGTGTAACCGACAATCCGGTAGTACATGGAGGGAGGCTGCTGCAGCTGTTGGAGGTCATCGGCCATGTGCAGTGGCATGTGCCCTAGCATTCTTGCCGGTGGTGGTGCCGAAGTTTGATATCGGCAGTCAAGCCAGGAGGCTATAGCATAGGGAAGCAAAGCTGTCCGTGGAGCCTCAAATTTGATCTGCATGTCCTCATTCAGTGCTAGGTTGATGTTGTGGTGGAAAAAATCGATGGATCCATGCTGTCAAGGTGACCAGTGCGGAGTTCCCATCTTCTGTACCAAGTCATGTGTGCATCAAATGGTTATTGAGCAGTGTGTATTTTTGTTAGTTGCTGGTATATACATGCATTAATGCATATATGTAGCGGATGGACAATGATGTCCCCATGCAGCTAGCTAGGCCTAGGAGCTTACATATGCATTAAGCTTTCATGAAAAAGGCCGGTCTTCTGAAATTAATTCACGTTTGTTTCAAAGACTTCACATGAGATGAATCAGAGGCAACATGTTTGTCTTTTATATATAATATTTTCGATCAATTGTTCATCTAAAAAAAGTAGCCATTACAACCTAAACATGCTGTATGGAGAGGAAACAGGTGGATCATGGGACCAAAAATTTGGATGAATTCCATTCAACAAACTATGAAGGTAGCAGACTTTAACGTTCACCCTTTGCTGCCTTTAGGAACCGAATAAGCTAAACTTAACTTCTAATTAGATTTTACTTGAAGGTCCCCGTTGTCACATTTGGAGATATAAGAATGTGTATATTTTACTATACTTTTGCTGCAGGATAGTTTTATTTTCTAAGGTACCATATCACAGTTTTTAGTTTATTTGAATTATAGTATAGTGTCGTTGATCAAAACGCTTTTCCACCAAAAAAAAACATGCATAAGATATAGCTCTTGCACTTTCACTATAAATTTGTTCGTTTTGGCTGCAAGCTGAGTTTATCCATGGCTTAAGAATTTTTCACAAGACAGTGCCTCAGTCCTTAGAGAACATGTAACAACCTCATTGGTATAGGTTGCTTTACTATTTTCTTAATGCTTTTTGAAATTTCCAGGCAATGAACTTCGTGATGAAACACGCGAAAAACTTCGAGAAGCTCATAAAAAATCTGACCACAAAGGTACTTAGTCATAATGTTATGGATATCACTGTTGTTTTGCCAATTTCAAGTGGATACTAGAAACTGCAATACAATTTCCTTATGTCTTTGCAGCTAAACATGATATATTTGAAGAAAATTACACCCCATGATGTATATACCATAGGTAAAAGTGTGTCGCCTTATTACATATCACTTCATATGATGGCACTACTGACAATTATTGTCACAACTTTCATTATAGACATACCACTACACTTAATTAGTACCGGTCGTTAAACCCCTCAGGGTCAAATTTGGAGATAGAAAGACAAAGTCCCACTTAGCAGTTTGCCTCCAATTTTTACTTGAGACTCTGTTTGGATTTACCGTTTCCCTTCAGAGAAACGAATCATTTGACCTTTGTACATTACCTCGATATGATTAAACAACACCGTTATGGAACTACACATCAATGTAACTAATTATTGATTATAACTTTATAGTTACACCTTTGAAGTTATATGCCTACAGGGGTAACTTTCTCTTCCAGTTTTCCTTTATGGCAATAAATTTAGATTTCCTAAAGTAAAGTACATTATGTGAATGAGTTTTGCTGACATAGCAAGTTAACAATGGAATTAAGTTGCTATAATTGTTGTGACACACACATGCGAACAAGTTCACTTCCATGAAAGCTTCCTCCAGTTAAAATATAGATCATGTTAAATACTACCTCTGCTTGATTGATATTGCGGAACTGAGGATGTAGGAACACCGACCAGGGATCAATATTCTACAGTTTGCTCTAACTTGCAAAACCGACATGGTGGTCTAGCATTACATTGCAATTCTTTGCCTTCTCATGGTGCACACCCCTTGGTCCTCGAGAAAGAGCAGTTCAATTTAGTCCATACATGCCCTATTATTGTTTTATAGAGTTAGATAACCACTCCATGGTCATGGAATTGGATTGTGTGTAAATCATGAATTACCTCAAAAGCTTTTGAGTCACTTTCGACATATTCAAGATTATGCCCTCGCATTTGCGAGGGCCACTGTGCTAGTTAATATCTAATAATAAATAGATGCAGCAATTTAAGATCTCCAATCTATCCAATTAAAATTGAAAAGATATCACTGTACCTTTTTTTGGTGCGGTGCAGCCCACGCGTGCTATTGACCAACGGAATCTATTCCGAAGCCGCAAGGCGTGTCGTCTGCCACGCCGACCAGTGGTCACTATGTCTCGGATACAGGCCACGCGCGCGGCGCCGGCACCAGCTGTTGTGATGTCACCCGAGCGGCGCTGGTACTATCTGTAAGCGTCCAATGGTCAACTTGGATGGACATTAGCATAGACGTACAATGAGCACACCCAAACGCCTATATAAGCAGGAAGGCCAACCGGGACTTGAGATCATCAAAATCAACTCTGAATTCTTAGAAATCGTACCACAATGAGCGTAGTGGTGACCAAGTCCTCGCCGGTGGTGGTCGTCGCCGCGTCTGAGCCGGAAACGCCGACCGGCGACATCATCGAGCTCTCCTCTTTCGATATGTGTTCCGCGCCTGCTCCAACCACGATTATCCTCGTCTTTGAGCAGCCAATCGAGGACCCCGTCGGGACAATCAGGAAGGCCCTGTCGCAGGCCCTCGTGCACTACCACCCTATGGCTGGCCGCCTCGCCGGAGCCGACGAGCTGGAGCCGACCCACATCGTGTGCACCGGCGAGGGAGTGTCGTTTGTGGGCGCGACGGCTAGCTGCGCCTTGGCCGACGCGGTCCCGCTCCACCTTGTGGACCTCTCCGTTTGCTACCCTGCCAGGTACTGCCGCCTCGACGACCCCTTGCTGTTGTTGCAGGTGACCAGGTTCACCTGCGGCGGGTTCGTTGTAGGCGTGACGTGGAACCACGTCATGGCCGACGGCGCCGGGATTGCACAGTTCCTACAGGCCCTTGGCGATCTCGCCCGGGGAATGCCTACGTCGTCCGTCATTCCTGTCAGATCCGAATCTGACAGCTCGCTCTTGCGCCTTCCGCAGCCGATGGTCGCCGAGGTGAGGTCATACATGCGCATCCACAAGGAGGAATTGCTCCCATTACTCGACATCGCCATCCCCACCGACTTAGTCCGCCGCATCAAGGACAAGTGTGGTGCCGGCAACTGCACGGTGTATGACGCCACCGCCGCAGTGCTCTGGCGGTGCCGCACCCGAGCGGTCATCCCTAATGATGCTAACGACCCTGACGCTCTCATGCTCCTCGTCATCCCGAGAAACGTGCGCGAGCTCATCGGCGCCAAGAAGGGCTACTACGGCAACTGCGTAATCTTTCACCTCGCCCTAGCCACAAGAGACACGGTGGCGACAGGCGACATCAAGGATCTTGTGAAGCTCATAAGGCTTGCTAAGGAGAAGATGCCCGACATGCTCGGGAACACCATCGACAGTAGAGATGAGCAACAGGCACTGCCGGAGAGGTATAACACGTTAACTATATCGAGCTGGATGAACCTTGGGCATGAGGCCGTGGATTTTGGAGGTGGGATGCCGTCACGGATGATGTGGAAGACCGAGAAGCCGCCTGGGATGGCTTGCGTCGTGTGCTCGTTGTGCAAGGGGAAGGACAACATCAACATCACATCTCTATGTGTCAGGCCGGAGCACGCAGAAGCCTTTCTACGTGAGCTGGCCGCCCTCAATATATAGGTGAGCCGTGATCGGCGACCGACACGCAAAGCGCGGTTGTAGACATGTTTGCTCAGCTTCAACTAGGTTCAGTTTGGTCATATAGCTGAGTAGGTTCAGTTAGTGACAGTTTAAGTTAGCTGAATAAAATCGTCAGCTCGTAGAGCCTGTTCTCGAGCTTGGCTAGGCAGTCGATGGTGGACGTTGCACCGTGGGATGGCACGGGGTTACGCACGTTGCACAGCATTGTCGTGAAGGTGGGTGGGTGATCGTGGGATGGCATGATCCATGTGCTTGCCCCGTTTTTTAGGATCGTTTATTGCTCTATGATATGGACGAAAAATAAGTGGACGAAGAGAAAAGCTAAATGGTGTGCACATTGAAAAAACCCTTGGTGTTCAGTGTCTCTCTGGCATGTGCGTCTATATGCTGAGTTTCAGAATCTAGCTCCTTTGTGTTCAAAATCCTTTTGTTATCGGTGTGAGCTCTCGGTACGACCTCCTTTTATAGGTATTCACGGTCTTCTCCCATAACCATGTGGGATTAAACCTATCAAATCTCCTCTCACACATCGGCCACCATGGGCTCGCTTAACGTAGCGTTTTGCGGTGACCCAGCATACTACTGCATAATGTAGTATACTATAGTCGTTAACATAACACCAATGAAACATCGTTCCACTAGTATTACATCTCTCAGAGTGGTACAACAAAAACATCGTGAGTCCAAGACAAGACTATAGATTACAACTTGACTCTTTACTAAAGATCCAGAGAACACTCCTTGAAACAATGAGGAAAAAATATACAGAAGAAACCAGAAATAGTAACTCGAAGTCTATTCTAGAAATGGTTCTACTATTCAAATATATCTATGGCCTGCAATTCCTGCTATAGCAATTCTCTACAAAAAATAGGTTCTAGAATATAAGGATTTATCTATACACTAGTCTTCAGCTTCTCTTCTATTGATCCTGATGCAGCCGTTGACTCTGTTGATTTCCTAGGAATATCTTCAAAGTCTTCAAGATAGTTCCCCTCTTGAGGTCGTCGTTGATTGCTCTGACATTTAGCAAGGGTTAAGAAGGTACGGTTGAGTACGAGCGTACTCAGCAAGTTCACTATGACGCTTATGTACACCACGGATCTTACACCACAGAGCTGATGTACACCAAGGAGTCACACAAAAGAACACCGCGGCGCTTCATGTGTAGCTTCCTGTGAGTACGGTGGCGCGCTTGCAAGAAGCTGCGCATGAAGCATCGCCCTATCTTTGCCTAAGCCGACACTTATTTAGCACCACCCGCTCCGCGAAAAGTTACCGAGGGGCAGACGCGGATGATGGCGACCAACGCACCACTCAACATAGGCGGGAGGAGAGAGGACATCAACGAACCGTTTAATGTTTCCGCTCACGTCCGTGGGTAGCGGCAGCGCCAGATCCAGGTGTGATCACCGGACAGATGCCTCCGACTAACCACGTGAGAGAAAAAGCCAGAGTTGGGAGGGGGAGAGAAGATTGCTATCGCGTTGAGGACAAAGGGTAATATATTTGAAATGAGTAGCATGTCAGTTCGCCGGATCCTCGTGTACGTTCATTGCATGTGAGAGACATGTTTCTCGTGCGAGCGGGACCCACCTCACGCACGATCCAGCCACGAGAAACCGCGGACATCTATAGGTTACGATGCCAACTCGCCTCTCCGTCGCGTGAAACCGCACACACCTAGAGCCTACGCTGCAGTCGTCTATGGTCTAAGGCTCTCCACCACGAGAAATCGCGCACGCCTACAATATATGCCGCCAGCACGACAGTACGCGTGGCGAGAACCCCGCGCGCGTACTGTCCATTGATGGCCCAAAAAATATCGAGCTCGTTGGGGAACCCCAAAAGGAAGGTATGATGAGCACAACAGCAAGTTTTCCCTCAGTACGAAACCAAGGTTATCAATCCAGTAGGAGCAAGGAAACATCCCAAAGGTGTTGCTAGCTGAACGTTGGCAGGGCGCACTACCGGTGCCAGCAACAACGTGGAAACCTGCACAACACAACCATAGAACTCTGTCCCCAACTTGCGATGAGGTTGTTAATCTCACCGATTTTGCTGAAAACAAAGGATTAAACGTATCGAATGGAAGAAAGTAATAGTTTGCAAAAATTAAACACAAAGCAGTAAACAGTTTGTAGATTGAATATAAAAGAAAGGACCGGGGTCCATAGTTCACTAGAGGTGGCTCTCCTTAAGATAGATAACATGCTGGGTGAACAAATTACAGCGGGGCAATTGACAAACATCGAGAAAGCATACAAGCATATACTACTCATCTTGACTCCTTTGAGATTCGATTAGGCATTACAACATTATACATAGACCGCCATCCAACTGCATCTATGAGTAATAATCCACCTTCAGGTTATCATCCGAACCCCCTCTAGTATTATGTTGCAAGCAACATATTATTGCATTACGAATTGCGTGTAAAGTAAACAATACGATTATTCTATGAACAAAGGATTGTTGTTTTCTCCCTAGTCCTTAGAGATTTCTGTCACTTCCCCAGATTACCAGAGGCATGAACCCACTATCGAGCATAAATACTAACTCTTGGAGTTGCTAGCATCTACGTGGCCAAGATAGCAACTAACAACGGAAAGCATGCAAGATCACAAATAACAAAGACATAATAGAATCAATAATCATTCTGAAATAGCATCTCAATATCCATCGGATCCCCATAAACACAACATGCAGAATTACAAATAGATGATCTTGATCATGAACGGAGCTCACAAGATCTAGACATGATAGCACAAAGGAGGAGAACCAGCCATCTAGCTACTACATGGACCTGTAGTCCAGAGATGAACTACTCACGCATCACACCGGAGGCTTGCATGATGATGAAGAAGGCCTCAGGGTGAATTCCCCTCTCCGGTAGGGTGCCGGGAAGAGCTTCAGATCCCTCCCGATCTAGGGATGGAGACGACGGCGGCTGCAGACTCTTTCGTGGATTTTTGATCGGGTACTTAGGGTTTCCGTATCAGAGGCAATATATAGACGGAAGGAGAGGCCGAGGGGGTGCCTGGGCTTGCCACACCACCCCCTGGCACGGGCCAAGCCTAGCCGCGCAGCCAGGTGGTGTGGCCGCCCTCTGGCCCTTCTCTGTCTCGTATTCTGGCTCCAAGTGTCCCCGGTAAAATAATAACTTTGGCTTTTGTCTCGTCCAATTCCGAGAATATTCATTTTCCGACTTCCTGGAACCAAAAACAGCAGAAAACAGGCAGCTGGCACTATGGCTCTTGTTCATAGGTTAGTCCAAGAAATCATATGAAAAGTACTCCAAAGTATGCACAAAACAGAAGAAAGTAGATAAAACCAAGCATTGAACATCAAAAATTATAGATACATTTGCAATGTATCATCCATGATGTCACGTTGCCTTCCTGCTGCGATAACCCGCTCCGCCCATACCTCCCGATGCTACCTACACCGCCAGCTTGGCTCTCTACCGCGATAACCCACGTCCGGATAGATTTTGCGATGCCACGTCGGCTTTTGACAGGCCCCACCGTCCGGCGGGTGCGGAGTCGTGTCGCTCCAGGAATGCCTCTCACCGTGCGTGGTCCTGCCCTCATACGCTGATAGCGGGCCCATAGTACGTGGCCCACCGTCCAACGCCACGGAGTAGGATGGCGCGCGACGCCCGTCCCTGTTCTAGAATCTTTTTCTCTAGCCCGCAAAGGGTCTTGCCTCACGGGATAGCAGGGCTCCATTGCGATGTCACCGCGTGTTCTTTCTAGCGTCCATCCCACGGCCGAAAAGAATCAGATGATGTGGACAGCAGTTTGAGCTGAAACAATCTAGCGCTATTATTTACTCTAATATGGTTACTTTTTTATTGTGGCCTTACATACACTATTTTTATATTGTCTTTTATACATAGGGCCTTCTTAAATATGCGACCCAAGTTTTTCCTACTGGTCCTCAAAGATATTGCTTAACGCACATATATGCCAACTTCTAAACATCTGGGTTTAGAGGTGAAGATCATAAAAAGTGTATGGATACAGCCGCCTATGCTTACCATCATTTGTTAGATCTTTCGTCATACAATGTGATGAACTTCCATCATTTGCTATATATTTTCGTGATTTGTTGTTTAATGGACATGTATGATTCAGTGCTAAATTTAGTGACAAGTTCAACGTTGAAACCAGTGTTAAATTGAGTGACTATTTCAGTTCAAATTCCTTTGCATTTCAGTATACATGGCAATCAAACAAATTGCAGAGAAGATATAGTTCAAACCAGGCAAATTGATGCATTTAGTTCAACAACACATGACTTAATTCAACAACATTCATGGCCTACCAGGACAAAAGCACATGAACTAATTTAACAACATAAAACATTTAACTACTTAATTATTACAAACACAACTCATTCCTCACGGATCACATTAATCTTATTAAACTTTATCTTGCTAGCTTCTCCAGCCTTGAGCAATTCTACTATGTAATAATCTAACATCCTCTTTTCCTCCTTCAAACTGCAAAGTTGTTTCTCTGTCTTCTGCCTCCGTTCCTTCTTAAGCTCCAGTTCTTGATCAGTTACTTTTACCTTTCGCTGCACACTTATGTTGTCATAGAATTGTTTACGCAGGTGGGCGTTAAGTTCTTCTAATTGCCTCTTCTCGATAACAAGCTGGTAATTATTGTTGGAAATATGCCCTAAAGACAAATAGTAGTAAGGACTATTATCATATTTCATATAGTTTATGATTAAGTTTTATATCATGCTATAACTGTATTGAGTGGAAACATCAATACACGTGTGATATACAAACAACCAGAGGTTCCTAGTGAAACTCTAGTCACTGGTTCATTGGTCAATGGATGATCATGTTTCCTGATCATGTGGCATTTATGCCAGTTGGAAATAAGGTCATCTCATTCAGAGAATGAGATGATGAACCAATACCCAACCTAAACATCGTGACCCGATCATGTCACGAAGTTCAAGTTACGGTGATTAGAAATGGATCCTTGTAGACTATTCCATAGACCGTGAGGCTATATCAATCACTGTCTCCCGAGAGTGCTTAGATAGCATCAAAGGCCATCTGGTAAAACGGTGGTTATAAAGGTGTGTTCAGGTATTCGGAGGAAACCGTAGAGGCAATATATGTCAAGAGCGGGATTTTTCTATCCATGTGACGGGAAGATACTCAAGGGCCCACTCGGAGAAGTTATATCCAATAGCTGCGCAGTGTGTGATTTGATCACAGGGATATCACTTGTCAGAATGAGTCAAGTAGCATTATTCAGTAACGAGATTTAACACGACATGGTGATGTCATTGATCAGATCTCGGGCAATGTAAGTATCGAGTGACAAAGGGAATAAGAAACGATTGTCCCGGTTCAAACGACGAAAGATCTTCGTGGAACGCACAGGGGTCACATGGCCATTCAGGTCCCTCTGTCGATCATTGGTGCGGGAGTGTCCCGACCAAGCCTGGAGTGTTCCCGAACCGTGGGGTATCACGCTTAAGGGCTTGGTGATGCTTAGAGAGTGTTTATAGGATCGGTAGAATCGCCGAAGAATAGAAGGGAGAAAACCGGAAGGGTTTCGGTAAGTCCGGAGGATGTCCGGAGTGGAGGTGGAAGGTGTTCCATGGCCATGAAGGTTGAATAATATGTGAATGAATGTTAAATACTAATTTAATCATTTATTCATATTTATTTAATAAAGAGAAAATCAATTTAAAGGTCAAAAAGGCTTAATGGGCCAATTACGGAGGGAGAGGGCCCATTAGGGGAAAGGAGAGAGGGAGAGGGGCCAAGGGAGAGGCCGGCTGGGCCTAGCCCCCCGCGCGGTGCCCACTAGGTGGCCGGCGGCCATCTCCTCCCCCCTCCTCTCCTTTAGTCCAACCCCGGGACTTGAGGGGAGGTAGTACCTCCCCTCCCCCTATATATAGTGGGGTATTTGGCCTAGAAAAATACACCAATAATCAATAAATGTCTCCCCACCTTTGGGAGGACCTCTAATTGATATTTTCTCTCTCCCCCTCTCTCTCTCGTGACCATGGTCCCATGTCTGGACTGCGTGAGCGAGGGACATCTTCACCGCGGAGCGCCGTCGCGCTGCGAGATTCGGATCCAGGAGCTCTACTTCCACAACTGCTACTGGATCGGGGAAGTGGGAGTCATCATCAGGCACCGGACGTGTGTAACTCTCCGCGAGGTGTCGCACTTGAGGCACTCAAGTCGTTGGAGCCAGAAGGAGCGCAAGGACTTCATCACGACCTTGAGGTCGGCTTCGGCTCGTCTACATCAACCACGCTCTCCTGGGCGTTGACAACGCTTTTCGGTCTTCAAGGGTAAGTTCACGAAAAGCCCCTCCCGTTACTGTATTACTAATAGATAGGTCCTGGCAGCTTCAGGGGTTCAGGGGCGTAGGGTAAAATTTTATTGTTTTCATGCGCGGAACCCATATAGTGGTATCAGAGCTAGATCTATGCGTAGTAATGCTAGTACGGGTAGAACACACGAGGTGTAGCGTGTGGGCGTTGATCTTTTAGTTGTTACCCTCCCACGTGTACTTGTGTATACCGCAGTAATGCTTGACGAAGCGGCCCCCAACCGACTTTATGCGTTCATTCGCGAGACTGGTCCACGCTTGACATACGACTTGTACCGTGTAAAGTGGCTTAGGGGGGGTGTCTGTCTCTCTCGCATTAGTTGGTATACCATTTGAAACGGAGGGCCCCAAAAGGGGTGTAGTAGAGACAACTACTTGATCAGCGTTGTGTTGAAAGTTCGTAGGTAAGAACGGTTCTTGTGCGAAAGCCCATTCAGCCACCTAAAACATGCAAAGATAAAGTAGAGGCGTCTAACTTTGTTTTGCAGGAGGGCGTTGCTTTGTGATATGGTTGTGGCAAAGGTAAAGTGATTACCTTTGTTACATAGTAGTAGATAGTCACGAAGGTGATGAACTACCGCGCCGGAATGACACCGGTACCCTGGTGTCTACGGTGCCGGAACCCTAGCGCCGGAACCCGGTGATGGCGGATGGAGATCACGACGTGAAGGACCATATCACATAGCATTTACATTCAATGTTATTGTTTGTATGTATTATTGTGTGCTAGTATTAGATACTCGACAGTAGCCTAATAAGATCATCCCTGTTAAAATAACCAACGATTGTGTTCCCCCTTAGTGTGCACCACCAAGAAAGTTCTTCAGTATGAGGCAGGCCGTGATGATCGGGTGTTAGACATATCTACGTTCACAAACAGTGGGTGTAAGCCATGTTGCACAGCGAAAACACTAAGGTTGAGTTGGCGAGCCTAGCATGTACAGACATGGCCTCGGAACGCGGATGGTCGAAAGATCGAGCACGAGTCGCATGAATGATGTGACCGACGTTTAGCGTCCACCCTTGAACCCACATTGATGGCCGTGATGATCGGGGGAGATATGGCTGATAGGGGTCGTGTTATCACTAGGAACCCTTTTGGGGATAGGTCTTTCTGAGTGGAGTTATTATTAACTCATTTAATTATAAACTTAGTCTAAAATCCTTTTGCAATTATAAATGTAGATGGCTCACCATGAAGCTTACTTTGCCATTGAGGATTGGGTAAAGGGTGAGAAACTTAGGCTTGATGGATCCAACTTCCCTAGTTGGCTTGTGCGCCTAGATCTCCTTACTAGGAACCATGTGGTAGACTACATACGTCGCACGATGGATTTGACTGAGCCAGACTACTATGAGACTCCACAAGAGCTGGCAGACCGCTACTATCGCCAAAAGATGTCCACTTACATTCAGATTATAATGCGTTACGGGATAGTGGATGAACTACATCCGCTCATGGGTGATCTTGACCCATATTCAATGGTGGATCAGCTGAGAGCAGAGTTCATAGGCCATGTGCGCATGTGGAAGCACAAGTTGCTTGGAGAGTTCCTTTCCATACAAATGGAGGAACATACATGTCTGAAGAGTCACTTGGAGCGCATGCTTGATGCACACACGAGACTGGTTCACTTCGTGGATTACTGGATGGCTGATCCATTTGCGATAGACGTACTGCTTCGGTCATTGCCTCCCAGCTACAAAGGACATGTCCGGAGTAGCATCATGAGTGGTGATACGGAAGCATTGGATTTCCATGAGTTCATACTACGTTTCCAGAACGTAAAGGTTGAACCAATCACCGGAGAGGTCATCGATGACCAAGGTATATATTTGATATACAGTTTTATAAATGTTATAATCTTGCAAACACATTGCAGTGTTAAGTATATCTGATACTTGTTCTGTTTTGCTGAAAACAGGTCCTTCTGCATGAGAGGTGCTTGCTGGAGAGGAGGTGACGTTGCGTGTTGATGGCGAGCATGATGATGAAGGCCGACGACACTCTCCCTCGACATTTATCACTTAGTTTGTGTTTTAGGATGATTAATGTAATCGAGAGATTTGAAATTCTTTAGTTTGTCTCATACTTCGTGAGACGGTTATTCATATCAGTTTGTAACAAACAGTTGTTCCACTTTTATGAATGATTTCTATTCGTGTTCATATCTTGTTTGATTATGTGTGAATTATCCTTGTTGTTTGAAACTAATTGATAATGCATGAACATTTGTAAAACATTAAAATGCCTTGTTTAAAATACCCAACTTAATGACATTTCATTTATGAATGAAACCATTGTTTAAATTCAAAGTTATGTGATAATATGTGAAAGTCATTCGATTTGTTGTCACATATAAATAATGCCTAAGTTCGGCAAAATAACTTGAACACCGTGTATTACTTGAATACAAAGTGTTTAATGAATTGTTGAAAGTAAATACATATTTGATGTATTGTGTTTTAACGAAAATGGTAATTATTATTATATGATTGTTTAAATGTGCAAAGTAGTTTGCCAAAGGAAACATGAATATGAAACTATTTCATTTGATCAAAGTGTTTCATCAACAAAGGGTATAAATATAAAAGAGAATCCAATTACTATGATTTGATCAATAGTAATGAAATTCAACTTTATAAGAATGGCATAAAAGAAAGTTGTGGAATGCAAAGCGTTTTTGAAAAGTCAAAATGCAAAGCATCAAAATGTGATATTAGATATCAAAAAGGGGTTGAATAGAAGGCACCAAATAAATCGTTGTAGTATAGATGTAGAGACCATTAGCTTAGAAATAGTTAGCACTCAATTAGAATTGGTAAACCATTAGAATTCATGAAAGTTTTGGAGTTATTCGATCTAACCAAAACAATAGCGAATAAGTCCTTGTAGAGTATTCATTGGAAACTTTGAATACGAAATCCATAGCTGAAGCCAAAAGGAAAGCAAAAGTTGTATTGCTTGGATTTTAGTGCATTCTTGAGAAAGCTCACTTTTAGTGATGTTTCTCAATTATGAAGCAAATGGAAATTAGTGAAAAACACGACGAGGATTCAAAACCCCGCATCAGAGTGTTGAGAAGTGCAACGGACAATGTTCCTGAACGATTCTCTGCACAAAAGGAAATAATCAATGATTTTGATCATTGTGTTTTTCCCTCCGCTATTGTTTTTCACTACATGAAGTAGGATTCAAAATGTAAATCCATATCTTATATGGAGACATTTGTGGATCATTTGTCATGATTCTTGGAATATGACATGTCTACGAACTACTAAGGAAATAATGGTAAACTAAAATTATGAGAAATCCTAGAAACAAAATTCCCTTGAGATTAGAAAGCAATTCGTTGCTGATTCACAAGTAAAAGGAGTTACATGGAATTTTCCCAAATGACTGCAAAGCCATAGTAGGAAAAAGGGGTGAATGACAAAAGCACAATTTGTTAGGTATTGGGCAAATCCAAATGAATTTGATTCATGTGTGCTAAATGTCCAGTGGATTTAAAACTAGTAAAGTACTAATATCTCATAGTAAAACTCCAAGTTTGATATTTGATCAAAGAATTTTGAAGTTATTCAAATAGTAAGGAGATATGCAATTTGCATAAGATTGAGTGGGAGCTATGAAAGTCTTCCTAAAACAATATGTGATTTACATATTTTAAGTGGGAGCAATATAAGTCTCAAATTCAAATATGTAGGAACATATTCTGAGTGGGAGCTTATAGGAGCAATTCTTAAGTATGTTAAGGATGAAAGGCGCATATACTTATGAATAATGATTCATAAAATGTAGAAGTTGATAATAGGTGTATTATGATATTATGTAGTATTCCTTAAGGGATTCTGAAAAGGGTTTCAGGATAGAAGTTAATTAAGGAACTAGTCCTTAATAACTCAAATTAGGAATAGCATTAAGTTTGACATCATCGGTTGAAAGAAACAAAAGGATGATCGTCATCCACTATGTTGAGACATGGGTTCTGTCTTAGTAAACCATGATGATAACTTAACATAATATGTGATCCAATTAAGGAATGTTTGAAAGTGATCAAGTTTGAATCACAGAGCGTTGAGCTAAGTTTTGTCCATAGTGTCTAATAGAGAACTGTAGACATGTTTTCTAAATCCATAAAGGATGAAATATCTTAGAGCATAAAGAGTTCTGTTATAAGGGAATATGTTGGAAACTCATGTAGATACCAATTAAAGTCAAGTAGGAAGCGAGGTGAACAAAACATCGAAAGTTGCACAGAGTGCACGGGAGTTTCGATGAATACATTTATAATAATAGATAAGGGTACCATCTAAAGTGTTGTATAATGTTATGGCGGGGCAAGTTCGCTTTTAACGTAGAATGATGTGTCCCAGGGCACAATGCCCATGAGAAAGCCCTCGAGGTTGATCTAACGTCATTGTAGGCTCCTGGAATCAGGCCTCGTTCTGCTGCCATAGCGACGATGCATATACATAGATGCTATCATGTGATGATAAAGTATTAATGTCAATCAAGGTGACATTAGTAAGTTGCAAAGGATTTGGGACTGTAAAGTACAGACCCAAGACTCAACCTCTTCCATGAGCAAGCATGTTCAGGGTACTGGGTATATGGTGCCAATGATTAAGAACAAAATGCAGCTAGCGTATTTGTACTCTAGTGCAAGTGGGAGACTGTTGGAAATATGCCTCAGAGACAAATAGTAGTAAGGACTATTATCATATTTCATATAGTTTATGATTAGGTTTTATATCATGCTATAACTGTATTGAGTGGAAACATCAATACACGTGTGATATACAAATAACCAGGGGTTCCCAGTGAAACTCTAGTCACTGGTTCATTGGTCAACGGATGATCATGTTTCCTGATCATGTGGCATTTATGCCAGTTGGAAATAAGGTCATCTCATTCAGAGAATGATATGATGAACCAATACCCAACCTAAACATCGTGACTCGATCATTTCACGAAGTTCAAGTTACGATGATTAGAAATGGATCCTCGTAGACTATTCCTTAGACCGTGAGGCTATATCAATCACTGTCTCCCGAGAGTGCTTAGATAGCATCAAACGCCATCTGGTAAAATGGTGGTTATAAAGGTGTGTTCAGGGATTCGGAGGAAACCGTAGAGGCAATATATGTCAAGAGAGGGATTTGTCCGTCCATGTGACGGGAAGATACTCAAGGGCCCACTCGGAAAAGTTATATCCAATAGCTGTGCAGCGTGTGATTTGATCACAGGGATATCACTTGTCGGAACGAGTCAAGTAGCATTGTTCAGTAACGAGATTGAACACGACATGGTGATGTCATTGATCAGATCTCATGCAATGTAAGTATCGAGTGACAAAGGGAATAAGACACGACTGTCCCGGTTCAAACGACGAAAGATCTTCGTGGAACGCACAGGGGTCACATTGCCATCCAGGTCCCTCTGTCGATCATTGGTGCGGGAGTGTCCCGACTATGTCTGGAGTGTTCCCGAACCGTGGGGTATCACGCTTAAGGGCTTGGTGATGCTTAGAGAGTGTTTATAGGATCGGTAGAATCGCCGAAGAATAGAAGGGAGAAAATTGGAAGGGTTTCGGTAAGTCCGGAGGATGTCCGGAGTGGAGGTGGAAGGTGTTCCATGGCCACGGAGGTTGAATCATATGTGAATGAATGTTAAATACTGATTTAATCATTTATTCATATTTATTTAATAAAGAGAAAATCAATTTAAAGGTCAAAAAGGCTTAATGGGCCAATTCCGGAGGGAGAGGGCCCATTAGGGGAAAGGAGAGAGGGAGAGGGGCCAAGGGGGAGGCCGGCTGGGCCTAGCCCCCCCATGCGGGGCCCACTAGGTGGCCGGCGGCCACCTCCTCCCCCCTCCTCTCCTTTAGTCCCACCCTAGGACTTGAGGGGAGGTAGTACCTCCCCTACCCCTATACATAGTGGGGTATTTGGCCTAGAAAAATACACCAATAATCAATAAAGGTCTCCCCACTTTTGGGAGGATCTCTAATTGATATTTTCTCTCTCCCTCTCTCCCTCTCTCTCTCTCTCTCTCTCTCTCTCGTGACCGTGGTCCCAAGTCTGGACTGCGCGAGCGAGAGACATCTTCACCGCGGAGCGCCGTTGCGCTGCGGGATTCGGATCCAGGAGCTCTACTTCCGCAACTGCTGCTGGATCAGGGAAGCGGGAGTCATCGTTAGGCACCGGACGTGTGTAACTCCCCGCGAGGTGTTGCACTTGAGGCACTCAAGTCGTTGGAGCCAGAAGGAGCGCAAGGACTTCATCACGATCTTGAGGTCGGTTCGGCTCGTCTACATCAACCACGCTCTCCTGAGCGTTGACAACGCTTTTCGGTCTTCAAGGGTAAGTTCGCGAAAAGCCCCTCCTGTTACTGTATTACTAATAGATAGGTCCTGGCAGCTTTAGGGGTTCAGGGGCGTAGGGTAAAATTTTATTGTTTTCATGCGCGGAACCCCTATAATTATGTGTTGCATATTCAATATTGCCAAAAAATCTTGTATCTTTCTCATCCTCAAGCATTGCCCAAAGCTTCACCAACGAATGCTTTAGTGTAGTTGGCCACTCCCCATCTATCCACTCTGCTATGTCACTAATCCCTTCCTCCTACACATTACCCCACATTATTATTACTCATAAAATCCTTGGACAAGTAAACTCTATATGAAGTAACTGAACCCTCTAGGAGTTTCTTGATGAGCTATATAGACTCCCTTATCCAGATTAAGCTTCATCCGCAAGAGGATATTTTAAAAGGCAAGTTTATCACATGCGCTGCTGAAAGGGCCTTCCATTCCCAGGTTGATGTTCCGCTATTGCATGCACCGCAATGGTGTTGTCCTCCGCCAGGTTGGCACAAGATGAATACTGATGGGTCTTATATTGCTAATGGAGATGCAGGCTTAGGTATGGTGCTGAGAGATGATTCAGGTGACATTGTGATGTCGTCTTGCCATCGGCCGTTTAATTGCAGTAGTGCTTTGGAAGTTGAATTGCTTGCTGCCCGAGAGGGTATTTCGCTAGCACTACATTGGAGTGATAAATTAAACCTTTTATAGTTGAGACGGATTGTCTGGAGATAACAAAGCTACTGAAGACGGTTGAGCTGGACAGATCAAGGCATACTACAATTATACAGGAGATCAAGACCCTTCTTAGTTTTCGAGAAATTTGTATTACTCATGTTTGTAGAAGCCAATAGTAGTCATTTTATGGATAATTATGCTAGATCTAGTGCTCGAACGGCAGTGTGGCTATCTTGTGGTCCGTTGGGTTTAGCAGAAACTTGCCACATTCCTGTAACTCTTGATGGTTGAGTAATATAAGTTGATTCGCAAAAACAATCCTTGGACAAGTAAACCCTATATGAAGTAACAATCAATATTCAGTAGCAAAAGCAAATTCACTAAACAAGCTAGCCTGAACCCAATATTCAGTAAGAAAATTCAGTGTCAAATGCAGTGACTAAATTCAGCTAAATAAACTAACAAGCAAACATATAGGAGTATGAGGTAAGCAATAATAGCAATATTGTTGCTGAATGAACAAAAAAGGCTTCCCTACCTGACATCCACATCCTAGAAATTTCATGCCATGTTTAAGCACTCGAAAGCTACCAACTTGTATAGCGGCAGGTCGTGCTTGCATCCCATGCCAGAGTCATCAGTGCTGGTATAATTTGGGTCAAAGATACTTTCTAGGACCTAACAAAGAGCAAAGCAAGCAACAAATCCAACTTAAATTACCGAAAAATGACCTTAAACTAACCCTAACCCAAGCAGGGAACCTACCAGCGCACGTGGACTAATGTCCTACCCATCCGCGAACTCTCACAGCAGGCTACCGCTGCTGGTCTCTCCGTCGTTCTAGGAGGGCATGGTGAAGGCGGCGGCGTGGCGGCTACGAATGCAGGAAGGCGATAGAGGGGAAGAAGGTCTATATGAAGCGAATGCTCCGACCGGTCAGACCACGCCTGTTCAAGCGGCTCGGCTCTAAAGATGGTGCAATGGCCGTTTGGCCACGTCATCACTGACAGTGGTCTGTCCACTGTTAAAACGCTCTCAATCGAAGGCCAGGGCTGCCCGTGGCTCCCTGCCCTAGAAGTGGCTCTAGATCCCTGCCCTAGAAGTAGTAGATTTTTTAAAAAATTGGTATTTCCATGTTACTCATCGAGAATGCGACTAGGGAGTCGAATGTGTGGCCGCAGAAGTGAAATCCTCCCTCCTTTTCAGACGTCGGTCTCTCGTGGATTTATGAAGGCCTCTTGCGACTCGGGAGGCGACTCGGGTGGCGACTCGGGTGGCGGTGTGGCCGACGATGGCGAGGCTCATTTCCGTTCGCCAGCACGCGGCCGGTTTTGGGTGCTCTCGTCGGAGGGGAACACTGAGGAGGATGGCATTTCGGGTTGCGAGGAGGACGACGAGATCTCGTCGGAGGTTTCATCCAGATACCTTCGGCAATGGTGCGGTGACGATGACTGCATATCCGAATCCTCATCTAGGGTGGTGAAACAGATTGCACGTCGCCGTCAGCAGCGGCAGGCGGCATTGGAACTACACATCTCCCCAACTAAGGTTAGTTTCTCATCGAATAGAGATGGATCAGGATCTTGTGATCTTGTTGATCGGAAGAAATTGTTGAAGCGGCCAGTTTTGGAGGCCTCATTTTTCCCTGCTGATGATGCGGGTAATGAGTCCGAGTGGACTCTCGTATCATGGCGGCGACGGCTTCGCCGGTCTCTTCCAGATGCAGATCTTGGGATCAGAGAATCCAGCCGAATTTGAATGTTTGGGCTCTTGGACAGGGGTGAATTGCTCCTCATAATTGGTGTGTACCAAATACGGAGAGTGTACATACGGTTTCTACGTCAGTAGGCGTATTGTCGGCTAGGGTGGGACCGGGGGGTATCTGATGTGTTTCCTAAGGAGACCTACTTTGGAGTAGGCCGTGCCTGGTGACATCATTTCGGTCTGACCTGGGATAATACCAAAACCCTAGCAGAGGACAGGGCGACGACCTTGGCGTGATGCAAGGTGGCTCTGGCGGTAACAATGGCCAAGGCGGCGGCAATGGGGGTGGTCGAAACCTCTTTTCCGGCAACAACAGAGGCAGGGGTGGTCGTTTCTATGGCAATACCAACTAGCCCAATGATGGATCTGGAGGGATTTTTTTTGCTAGGGATTCTAGCGGTGCCGCCGTTGGACGTGATTTTGGGTAGAGATTTGATTCGGGTAATCAGGACAATTTTGATAACCAATCTAATCTGCACGGAGGTGACTTCGGAGGCTTCCATGGTGGCTCGGGTTTCAATAGTTCGGGTCGTGATCATGGATACCAGAATGGCAAACGGTATGAGTTCAAAAGGGGTAGAGGAGATAATTGGAATCGAGGAAGGTTATGGTGGCAGAACTAATCAAGGTGATTTTGGTAATAGAAACTTTCGTAACAATAATGGTGATGCTCAGCCGAATACAAGGAACACTGTCGATCAGAGTTTGATTAAACAAGTAGTTCAAGCTGTGGTGGTGGCGGCACATAAATGATCCTTTTTTTGCCAACTGGCGTGGCTGCTAGCCAAGGGGGTGGCGTTGCTGCTGTGGATATCCAAGGGCAGATGAGTGTGGCTGGGACTGCTCCTGCGGTAGGGGTGGGTACCTCGAGTGGGGATGGCGCGGTGCAGGCCGCTGCCACGGCACAGATTGTTCCTGCCACAGGGCCGCGGCAGGCTGTTGTGGCGCCAAGGCAGCCTGCCGTGTCTCTTTTCCCTGCCGCGGCAGAGGGGGCTCGGCTTCGAGGGACAATGACATGATTGATATGGAGATTCTTGAATCTGATGGCCCTAATAAGAAGGCAAAGAAGACTGAGAAGTTGAGGTGCTTTCGTTGTGAGCAACCAGGGCATTTTCATGAGGATTGTACGGTGGTCATATGTGACAATTGTGAATCACCTCAACATGTCTCTGCTTCATGTCCGTTATTGACGGCTCCTAAACCTATGATGATTGTTTATGGATTTGGGAGTGAGAAATTAATGTTTCTTGAGCTACCAACAACTGGGACTTTTCGACCAAGGGTGGAGAACTCTAGGGTCGGAAGGGTTATGGTACAAGGTGGTTCTCTATCTGTAGCTCAAATAACTGAACAGTTGAAGAAATTGGTTCGATCTAAGAATTATGTGTGGGAAGTAATGGAGTTTCAGCACAACGTTTACAAGATTAAGTTTCCAACTAAGGTGGAGGTGACACGTATGAAGGATCTGAGGCAGTACCAGATCACAGATACTCTCATCTTTCTGAAGTTTGAGGATTAGGAGTGGTTGAGGAACCTATCTTTTCCCTTCCTTTAATTTGGGTACAAATTGATGGAGTTCCTAAGGACGTGAGAAGAGACTTCTTGGCGCTTTTGGGTTTGGGATCTATTTTTGGCAAAACCTGTGCGGTTGATATGCCGTTTACAAGGGAGCATGGTGTTGTGCGAGTTCAGGTCCATTGTGTGGATCCTAAGCCCATACCTGCTCATCTCGATATTTGGATTAAGAGAGGTTTTTTTAGGCTGTCTTTTGCGGTTGAAAAGAATGATTTGGGAGGGACACAGTCTGCTAATACTAATGACTCCCAAGACAAAAAAGATGGCGATGATGATGGAAATGATGGTGATAGAAATAGTATGGAAGAGGATGATGTTGCTAGAAAGATTAATCATGAGTCCAAGGCTAAGGAGGTTAGAGAGGATGGTGTTTCTGGGGGAGGATCTAAGCAGACACAGCTGTCGGCGGGACCTTTATTTCATGTAGGCGGGTTCGCCTTGTACAAACAAAAGGTACCTCCTATTTGTTCTAAAACAACTGATCATGAATCTCTAGTTATGTTAAAGTGTGACAATACTTTTCATTGTAACGTACAGGAGCTTGTTTTACCTCTTATTGTGTCACCTCTCACTGCTGCGGTTGAGACAATGGACGAATGTTTGATTTCAACGACAGAGTCAGACAACGTTCAGGAGAAAGAACAAGCGACTGTCAATTCGATGCAAATGGACGGGTTGGCTAGGAATGATGTTTCGGTTCTTGGGCAAACTTCACCTATGGTGTGCTGTGTGGACAAGACCCAGGTGAATGAGAATTTGGATTCGGTTATGCCTACATCATCGATTGATGCATGCTATATGTCTTCATCGATTCAGAAAATTGGTGGTTCAGTGCTCGTCGCGGGGTATGGATCTGAGAAAAGGAACTATATTGCTAAATCACCACCTACTTTGGCTGAGGTAATTGTCTTTGGAGGCATCTCTTCACCCTTTGTATCTTCTTTACGATCTAGTGATCGAATTAATTCTCCATCTAATGCCGATGCTACACAGTTGGAGCGGGCTGCGGAATTGACTCAATGTTGTTTTGGAGATCAAGGTACTGTCACTAATTCTAAAAACTCCATTATGTCTTTTTCTAGTGAGGATATTTTTAAAAGGACAAGTGCGATTGGGGTCTCAATAGGGAAATCATTAGAAAAATGAAATGTTGCTGCTAAAATTATTCAAGATAATGAGTTTAGTAGAACTCTCACAGTTCTAAACCATAATACTCAACAGAATAAAGAGGATCAAACACACGCTAATCTTTTTTTCTCAAAAGTGTCAACTCTTTGTGAGGATATTGTTCCAGAGGAAATAGAGTCTCTTGACGGTTTGAATGAGGCTATTGACCTTGAGGTTAAACATCCACATAAAAACAAAAAGAGACAATTCAATAATTCTACTATTAGAAGGGGACAAGGGTAAGAGTAAAGAAAGTATTATAGATGCAGGGTTTAAAAGGGCTTGTTTCGAACAGTGATGGTTTTAGAGATCCAGCCAAACATTTTTTTACCTCTGAGGTAATTGGGGAGTATAAGCTAGATTTTATTGCCCCGTTGGAAACAGATTTAATTTTGATATACCATTTTTGCAACATCTGACTCCGGGAAGAGAGTTTGCATGGTTTTGCTTACCTCCTCATGGCCACTCAGGTGGAATCCTTATAGGTATTAATATGTCATCTTTGCAAGAAACTAACGTGGAAACGGGTGATTATTGCATTAAAATGTTTTTGAAAAATCGTAACGATGGATTCCAATGGATCTTTGTACCAGTCTATGGGGCGGCTCGGGATAAACATAAACAGTAGTTCTTGGCTGAACACGTTCGGATTTGTGAAAATGAAACACTCCCTTTGTTAGTGGGCGGAGATTTTAATATTCTGAGAAAGAGAGAAGAAAATAATAATGATAATTTCAATTCTCATTGGACGTTTGTGTTCAACGCTATAATTGAAAATTCGAACTTAAGGGAGATTGTTCTCTCAGAAAGACAATTTACGTGGGCTAATCGTAGGGAGGTTCCGACTTATGAGAAGCTGGATCGTGTTTTAGCTAGTATTGAATGGGAGCAAAAATTTCCTTTGGTTACTGTTAGGGCGTTGACACGGTCTGGTTATTGATTCAGTAATAACCCAAGGTTCTGTTTCGAACTTTCGTGGTTACAACAGGAGGGTTTTTTTGAGATGGTGCGTGCTGAATGGGACACGGTTTCCAAATTGATACACCTATTCATTTATGACAATATAAGATTAGACATTTACGACTTTTTTACGTGGTTGTGGTGTAACGTCCCAGTATTAGAGCTTAGAAATAAGCTGAACACAGGTGTGTGCATTGCATTCATGCATAGAAAATCTAGATAATTTTCGCGCTTTTAAATAAAACTTGTCAAAGTGATTGAAGCTTATATTGACTTGGTGGAACTCAAGTAGGTCATCAAGTTGACTGCGATAAGTTTCAATATGACCTTTGCTAAAACCTTATCTTTGGGTAATATAATTTGATCTAAGGATAGATCAAATGTAATAAAACTAAGTCACAACACACTACTTAATAAGGAGTTCTATATCTTCTAGAGGTCATGATATGGTATTCCATACAACAACTCAAGGATGAATATTTAATATTTTAAAGATGGTATCAAGGTATCATCTACCACAAACCATGAATACCAAGTTAAGGATGTAACTTAAATAAAGAAACTCTATAACTAAATCCTGAAACACTTGTTTGCCATAGTTACTCCTACCATGGGTATCATGGTAGTTCTTAAACATTTAATCTTATTACAAATAGAGTAGAAAGGAAAGTCAAGCCAAGACCATCCAGCATATACTCTTAATATGATATTGAGAGGTGCCATATCTATTTAACCAAGTCCTAGTGTCAATGGATCATCACTATTGAGTGATCAATTCTTGACCTAGAAATTACTGACTCATAGCCTTTGACCTATTGTGTTGACCTTTCAAATACCTTAAGTAAATTAATCTGAAGGAAGAACTAGATATGGTTGAGTGTACCATCATCAATGGAATGTGATCCTTAGTGGAGATCAAACCATTTGATGTTGGAGGAGTTAACTCACTGATGAGTTAACTAGAAGTAGTACCTAAATTCAAGGGTTGAGCTAGTAATTGAGGAGCTATGAGAAAGCTAGTAGTATTAGTACATTAGATAACAATCTTGTTAGGACAAGTGGATATAGACGTAGAATAAGCTTGCTTAACAAGATAAGTCTATAGAGAGACTAATACAAGTTTACTACTTAGTTAAGTATAGATCTTGATCAGGCAAATGGAAGCCTAAGCTTGGTTTGATCAAATGATGGTGGTCATTATTCTCAAGTCACTTGGAAATAGATGACTAGGTGTTGAAGAAGACTTATGAGTATACCAATTCAGGTAAAGCCTAGTACGCTGAATCATCTAGCTTGATCATTGGAAGTCAAGCTAGAGTATGATGAAGTATTTGATGAGTTGTATGGAGTAGTTGGAGACATAGTAGCTTAACCAAGTTAATATAATAGACAACAATAAGGATTTAAGACAAGGAAAAATTAAACAAGTAATGGAATCTTATTTCCTGATTAAATAAAAACAATACAAATGGTGATAAATACACCAAAACACTAAATATTACAGAAGATAGAAACAAACTTTATTAATTTATAATCATATCTTTACAAGATTCTTTACAAAAAGGAATAAAAAGAAGATTACAATTGAAACCTATACTACATATCTACTCCTATACTAGATCTCTTATATCCAGATCGTGTTCCTGCAAATAAGAAAAACAACAAAATGAAAGAAAGGCTTAGTGGTTAGTTAAGTTTACTCTTAGTGGTGAACAGTGAAGAACACTGTTCATATTACATCATTGAGTAAATAATAAAGGGGCAGGTTTCACCAAAGGTGTAGTATCTGTTCTATCACGTAAATAGCCTAGATGCCACCTTAGAAGTCAAGTAGAGAGAGGTAAGTTTCACCAGACCAATAACAAGTAAACAGGTAAAAGTGAAAGCCATATTACTTGAGCTGATCCACATGAACAGCTCACACAGACACACATGTGAGTCACCTAAATGCATGCTATGTGCTGTCCAAACAGCAGCAGCAGTATAAACACTCAAACAGGGCACCCTGTCGAAGCACAGATACAGGAAGCTCACCAGGAGCTCAGCGAGCTTGCCAAATCTAGACAAATCCACCAGCTAATTCACCAAGATAACCATCAGTTCATCATAAAATGGTGACTTAAGGAGGGGTGGAATAGGAGGATAGCAAGAGCAAGTTCAAGATCACAGGATACTGGGAGGAGCAGGACAGCACCACGAGGTGCAGACCAAGATTAACACAGCACCAGCAAGCAAATTGTGTGGTGAGTTGATACCAAACCCTCACATGCTAAATCTATAATTAACATGTGTTGTTTCATATAGGATCTTCTCAGAGTGCACCCTAGTGGGGTGTATCCATCATAGAAGATATTAAATAGGTCCAAACAATTTATCTTGGCAAACTACTCCAAGATCTCAGCTCGTGCATCACTGATCTTGGAAAATCAAACATATTTTTACATCCACATGTACAGCAGCTATAACTGAATGCTTCTGGGCACATCCAATGGATGGTAGCACCTCAGAAGTGGTTCACTTTAAAGCTCTATACTACACACCATGGTTACCAAAGCAGTTTCTTAAAAGGCTATGAGAATCAGTGTATTAAACTAATTACCAAAATCCAAAGAAGGTTTCAGACCAGCATCATAAACCTATGGATCTAGTTTTAAATAGATCAACACATATCACACTGATGGTACAGGGCACATCCACAACTGGGTAGCACCTCTGTACCAACAGGTTCAGTAGTAGCTATTAAAAACCTATAATCACTTTCCTAAATTAAATTAGGAATCATACTGGGCACTTTGTGCCAGATGAGCCAGTAAACATCATCAGTTCCTATCCCTAAGCCACAAACCATCAATCATCTTCCTATAAATCCAATAGGAATTAATCAGATTTCTAATTATCTCTGCAGCATATCACTGTTTCAACAGCAAATGCTTACAACATCACCTTAACTGAGAACATTCCAACTCTAGCATAACAGTGAGTTTCAATTCAATCAAATGAAACCATCACAGATGGAACAAGGGTGATAACATAAAGTTCATTATACATTCACAGAGGTTTCTCTGACAGAGAACAAGATGGTAACAAATATTCAGCAAAGTACCAACTGACAGAAGGGAGAGTAATTGGTTAGAACCAATAGCGTGCAACAGATACCATTAGCACAATAAGCTCTAGAAGGATATCACTGGTAGGATGAACCAGAGCAACTAACCCAACATCACTTCATAGGGTATGAACCCCAGGGTTCAGGGATGAACCCTAGACAGGGGGCTAGCCTGTAATCATGCCAAGGAAGAATAGCTAGAGCACAAGAGAGGAGCACAAAGGGGAAGAACCCAAACTTACTCGAGGTCCTCGCAAAAGTAATTGAAGAGGAAGTAGAAGGATAGCGACGATGGTGTAGAATCTGCGGCACGGGGAGCACCCCGAAGGGGCGCTGCAACCCATGTCGGCAGCACGTCAGAACCCACCGGAGATGAAGGGAAGCACACCGTGAGAAACCCCGGCGCACCATCACCGAAACTCTAGGACGAGCAAACCCTAACCCTAGTTTCGGGCAGGGGCCAGCGTGGCCACGAAAAGACACCATAGGCAAATCTGCTCGGACAGAACTGAGCGGCGTCATCGACTTAGCCATCCTGCACTGTGGCGGCGGCAACGGCGACCGGACCAGGTCGGAATCGTGCGAGCTGGCGGCAGTGAGCGGAGGAGGACCGCATGAGCAATAGAGAGAGAAAGGGGAGAAGAGAGTGAGTGCATGGGGGGTACTGGGCCAGTGGGCGGCCTAGTACTACCTGGTGGGTTGAACCAGGCCGTGTGGGCCGGGTCAGGTTGGACCAGGCCAGCCCAGCGGGCCAGACCCATATTTCAAGAGAGTTGTTTAAAAGAAATATTTACAAATATGCCCCTGAAACAAAAACAACTCTAGAAAAATAAATAAAAATCTTAAAAATATAAATAATATGTCTATGAACTCACAAAAATATTCCCTATTAAATAAAAATAAACAATAGAATTTTTGCTAACTAAAATTTAGGTCAATCAACTAAAATAGTATATTGTTTATCATAAGAATTCTATGCACTTATAAAATCACCAAACTCTTATTTATTAATTCTTTTACCGGTTTAGGAATCCCCCTAAAGAATTAAACCAAGTTTCTAAGTAGTTTAAGTAATGCCTTTTCTATATTTATAAAATATAATCATTAATAAGAAAGTAATTCTATTTACTTATAACTTTAATAAAACACCATCTTATTCAAATAATAATACTTAAATTCTAACTTGTGGAATGTTAAGAAGTAAACCATCTACAGTATGATGCCTTATTCAATACATGCAACTTTCCACCACTTATACTATGATTATTTAATGTAGTAATATTTTCCTCTTTAAATAATCTTAGCTAATAAGAAAACCTTAAAGTGTTAGCCTTAAGTTTCAATACGTTTTACTTTGTAAAGTAATATTATCCTCAAAAGCTATTCTTTTAAGAAACATCAAAAGTGATCCCTGAACACTTCTTGAAAAGCTCTAGTTGATTCTTAATCTTTTTTAAGAAATATTTTAGATCCATGATCCATTTCAATGCTTTTGTATTGTATACTACTTGTTGTATTTACTTATTGTTTCACGTACTCTCACAAGCCTTAATAAGAAGCACAAGTGTGAAACTGATATAAAAGTGCAACACATTACAAAGAACTCATCACAAACTCCAAACCCTAGATCAGATACGATTATTCCAGGGTTTCGCGTTTATCAAATTGCATTACATTACTTATGCATCGTTGCATTTTGCTTCTTTAAACATTAGTCCTTACCGGACCAATGATGTTGTTTACAGAATTTGGATCTTCTATTTTCTTGAAGATCGTGAGAGCATAATCTTGCAATCACAAAAGGCAAGTTCAGAACTTGCTCATGTCCTTTGATTATTTTCTATCAAATGCTTGTAACTCAAATGTTGTCGTCACCTGCATTTCAAAAAGGTCAGAAAACACTATTTTTACAATAATATGATTATGGATTATTTAAACAAATGGTAATAATCTATCGATATAGTTCTAGTGGTAAAGGAACATAATATCTAGGATTTAACAACCAATATCGCCAGTGATTCTAGCGTCGTATATTACGCATCAACCATAAGACTTGGAATGGGACGGGAAAGTCAGTTGTATCTTCTCCCTTCTGCATGGACGGATGCCCTTATCGTGAGGGTGTTGATTTCTCGTGGAGTTCCAGAGTATCCAGCACATGGGTGGGACCCCTTAGTTCCCCTCGATCTTGGTGTCTAGATTATCTATGCATCTCTGTCTAGGTCTGAGTTCACCATAGCTGATGGTGACCGCCAAACAGAGCTGCGTACGGAGTCTCTAAGAGTCTACCCAAAGAGTAACTGTGGTAGTTGTCTCGGGGGATCGTGTCTCATGCGAGGTCGCGGAGAGGGTGGTACTGGCTTGGATCTTAGACTAGGCCCCATACCAAGGAAGTGTGGACAAGCTCGCGGCTTGGTTGTGCAACAAGGCTAAGGTCTCTTATGGGAAAAGTGACGCACCTCTGCAGAGTGTAAGAATTGTGACATATTACTCCCTGTTCCAGGAAGGAGCTATGAACGCGGCAGGAAAGGAACCCCATGAAGGTTCTGGTTAACCTGTGAAGGCTATCGGACATAGTTTTCAGAATAAAAGCAACCTTTGAAGAAATGTTTATGAAAACCTGCATTGCCTATGACCTATGGTCTGTGGCTGTAGAGATAGTGCATCATACACTCCTTTTTAGTGAACTTGCTGAGTACGCTCTGATGGCTCAATGCACGGCGCCTAGAAAAGTGCTGGTGCGTGGTTGATGTAGAGCTCGTTGAGAACCCCAAGAGGAAGGTATGATGAGCACAGCAGCAAGTTTCCCTCAGTTATGAAACCAAGGTTTAATCGAACCAGTAGGAGCAAGGAAACACCCCAAAGGTGTTACTAGCTGAGCTTTGGCAGGGCGCACTACCGGTCCTAGTAGCAATGTGGAGACCTGCACAACACAACCACACAACTTTGTCCCCAACTTGCGATGAGGTTGTGAATCTCACCGTGTTTTGCGGGAAAAAAAGGATTAAACGTATCAAATGGAAGGAAGTAAAAGTTTGAAGAAAGTAAACACAAAGAAGTAAAAGATTGTAGATTGAATGTAAAACACAAGGACCGGGATCCATAGTTCACTAGAGGTGGCTCTCCTTAGATAGATAACATGCCGGGTGAACAAATTACAGCGGGGCAATTGACAAACATCGAGAAAAGCAATACATGCATATACTAATCATCTTGACTCCTTTGAGATTCGATTGGGCATTACAACATTATACATAGACCGCCATCCAACTGCATCTATGACAAATAATCCACCTTCAGGTTATCATCCGAACCCCCTCCAGTATTAAGTTGCAAGCAACAGATTATTGCTTTACGAACTGCGTGTAAAGTAAACAATAAGATTGTTCTATGAACAAAGGATTGTTGTTTTCTCCCTAGTAGAAACAACACATCTAGTACCTTAGAGATTTCTGTCACTTCCCCATATTACCAGTGGCATGAACCCACTATCAAGCATAAATACTAACTCTTGGAGTTGCTAGCATCTACTTGGCCAAGATAGCTACTAACAACGGAAAGCATGCAAGATCACAAATAACAAAGCAATGATAGAATCAATAATAAATCTGAAATATCATCTCAATATCCATCGGATCCCCGCAAACACAACATGCAGACTTACAAATAGATGATCTTGATCATGAACGGAGCTCACAAGATCTAAACATGAAAGCACAGAGGAGGAGAACCAGCCATCTAGATACTACATGGATCCGTAGTCCAAGGATGAACTACTCACGCATCACACCGGAGGCTTGCATGGTGATGAAGAAGGCCTCCAGGGTGAATTCCCCTCTCCGGCAGGGTGCCGGGAAGAGCTTCAGATCCCTCCCGATCTACGGATGGAGATGACGGCGACTACAGACTCTTTCATGGATTTTTGATCGGGTACTTAGGGTTTTCGTCCCGAGGGCATCTTATAGTCAGAAGGGGAGACCGAGGGGGTGGCAAGGGCCACCACACCACCCCCTGGCGCGGGCCCAGCCTGGCCGCGCGGCCAGGTGGTGTGGCCGCCTCTGGCCCTTCTTCGTCTCGTATTCTGGCACTTGATGACTTCCGGAAAAATAGGCACTTTGGCTTTTGTCCCGTCCAATTCCAAGAATATTCATTTTCTGACTTTCCTGGAACCAAAAACAGTAGAAAACAGGCAGCTGGCACTATGGCTCTTGTTAATAGGTTAGTCCACGAAATCATATGAAAAGTACTCTAAAGTGTGGAGAAAACACAAGAAAGTGGATAAAACCAAGCATGGAACATCAAAAATTATATATACATTTGCAATGTATCACGCTCGTACTCAACCGTACCTTATTAACCCTTGCTAGGTCCTACGCCGATGAAGACGACGTCAACATCAACTTCTGCTCAAGAAACCATCATCGGCAGCTCAAGTTCTTCAATGAAGTCAACAGATACATCGACTGAAGTGAAGATGAAGTCCCTGAGTAGATAGGAGTAGATACTCTAGTCATAAAACCTAGTTCTGTAGAACATTGCAATAGCAACAATGGCACACCTGATAGTTTAGATGCCAGTCTTGGTTACTAGATAGTTCTGAGATATTATTTCTAGTTCTTCTTTGTAAGAAGTTCTTTCTCTCTCTTTAACCTAGGGTGTTCTCTATATCTTTTGTAAAGAGTTGAGTTGTAATCTATAGTCATGTCTTGGACCTGCTGTGTTTCTGTTGTACCACTTTGAGGGATGTAATACTAGTGAACGGTGTTTCATTGGTGTTATGTCAACGACTATAGTGTACTACATCATGTAGTGGTATGCTGGGTCACCGTAGCTGGTATCAGAGCATATGCTTTGACCTTAGGTTGGTAAACCTAGTAAATGGGTAGAACCTGAGGAAGGATGTTAGCAACCATAAAGAGTCCTCTAGAAATATGATGTATATTCAATTGGGAATACTCTCGTCATGTGGATAGTGTGTTGATTCTTTATTATGCAATTTTAAATGAGTACCATGAGTTTTAACTCAAGATGACTGATGATAATTCTTATCTACAGTACAAGAATGGCACCTAGGTATCCACCACGGAATGTTCAAGTGTTGAACAAGACCTTAGATGATTATAAAGATGCCTGGACAATCACTCTAAGACAACTTCTATGGAGTCTGGATTGTGAGTCTCGACTTCTGGTCAAGGTTTACAGTTTCTATGACGGACGAATATTGGCCAAGTACCGTATCCTGGTCATGTTACCCAAGAGGTTTGTCAACACCCGGATTTTTAATCCTAGACGCCCGTTATGCCATACCTCGCAATCCCAGGATTACCATTTTTGCGAGACATAACGGATTGGATATCACAGTACATCATCCATTACAAACCATACATAAGGTTTTACACAAATAAGGATCTCATGATCCAGTCTTTAATACAACAAGCAGCGGAAATAAACGATAAGCGTAGCAGTGGGGTCCATCTTCAGGTGCACAAGCAATGCTGACGAAGGCAGATAGTCCTAGTTGTCATAGCCGTCCGGCTGACCATCATCTTGATAATCTCCTTCATAGTCTGGCCATGATAATAGCCAGGGACAAAAGCCATGAGTACCCTTTAAGTATTCGCAAAGTACTACTAGAAAGGAGTATAATTCTAAGTCAAAGTGCTAAATCTAAGTTTAACTATCAAATTAAGTTTGAAACCTAAGCTGAGTTCAGAAGCAAAGAAAGATAAAGTAAAGTTCTAGAATCACTTAAGTTGGGAAGCTACTTTCATCAACACAACCCTGTTGTGGTCAAGTCAGAGTTCATCATTCATTTCAAGTTATTTAGAAAACATCTGACAACGAAACAGTATGGCCATTCCAACTATCCATAACCACGGACGCGGCTATTCGAATAGTTTGACAACTCTGCAGAGGTGGTACACTTTCACCACAAGATTCGATACATCTGTCAGGGATAACCCTGAATCATCATACTTAGTGTGCAGATAATCAAACATAACCTTCCCTTTACACACCCTAGTACAAGCACTTCTCCTATGAGCATGGCCTCCCAACCATGACCATCAGTCATCTTGGGCACTGCATAGGTGGTCAACATTGAGAGGTAGCCTCAGCTCAAACCTCTCCCGTGAGGGAACTAATACTAATGCATATAAATTTCCAGCTAAGCCTTACCCAATTAAGGTAATGTGGTTGTACGGTAAATTTGGAATGGTATCGCATCCGAATCCAACCATCAATTTTATAAAAGGGTTAAGGCTCATGCCTCGTAATTTTCATCATCATAAACCAGTTGTGTTTCTCAACACATGTCAAAACATCTCAATAGAATGACTCATCATTCCAAGGTTTTCATAATTCATTTTCACCAAGTGTTCCCATCTAAAGTGACTCAAGTTTTTGATCTATACTAAGGTACTAAGTTAAGAGTGTTCACTAAGGTGGAAAGATGGGATCAATCTCATGCCGTAGAAAGATGGGATCAATCTCAAGTTTTTGATTTATACTCTTTATGCTACCGTCAAAATTAAGTAAAGAACTTTGTGTAAACTAAGGGAGGTAAAACTTGTCAATAAGACTTGGGGTACTAATAGTTAAAGGGGTGTGATTAAAGCATGCTTAAGGCATCTTTGCTAAACCATCTAGTTTTATTCTAGCTTGCTAACAATAGCTTGCTAAAGTATGTTTTGCAAGGGTTAGCTTGCCACTAATAGCTTGCCTTGGTTGGTGCAGTGGTTGAAGTTTTCTTCTTCTTCTTCTTCTTGGTAGAACTCCTCCTCCTCGAAAGCTTGGTCGGTACTAGCGTCTATAAATACATAGGGAGTAGACAATCACCAAACAATACTTAACTAGGCTAAGTAGCATTCTAAAAACACACAATTGATGATCTATTATCATCACAAGCATCACAAGTTTAATTTCAATAGTTTCATCCTTTTTATTTTAGAAAAGTAATTTCTACTCATGGAAATATTAACTAAAATTTAATATTCACCACCTAAAATATGGGATCATGTGGACACATGTCCTCACCACATATTCTAACATGTGGGAATGATATTTAAAGGTTGGATCAATATTACTTTGGTTTAAGTTTATTATTTTAATGATTTAAAGTGACTAGAAATGCCTATATAGCATTATTTTGGTACTAGTCCAAAGTCACTGCATGTAAACCTTAATATTATTACATATTTAGATAGATATGATGAAATGTGATTTTTGAGAGTTGGAATCAACTCAAAAGCTAACTTGGTTGATTTTATAAAAATGTTGCAAGTTGCAAAAGCTTCTGTCTTGTTATTTTTATTAGGAGAGATCTATAACTCTAATTGAATTAAATCCAACGAGCTTGGATAGATCATTTTAATACCTTTCAGACAAAATTGGTTTCATGCAATTTGGATTTCTAAAACTCTCTGAATTGATTTTCAAACTAGTGGACAGAAACTAGATTCAAATTAAAAAGAAAAACCCAGATTTGAATCGATGGGCTAGCGCGGGAAAAGGAATGGGCCGGCCCAGTGGCACTCCGCGGTGCGGGGCTCAGCTGACAGGGGGGTCCCGCGTGTCAGCGGCACTTAAAACGCGAAACGGTACGTGCGCTATGGGCCGTGCGATTAGAAGGGGAATCTACAACTGAGGGTCGTCGTCGACGACGAACAGGTCGTCGGCGAGCTCGAACCCTAGCGGCTCGGTGGGGGTCTACTAGGGGTGTACCAGGGCTCCAGCGGGGTCAGCGAGGCAGGCAAACGAAGTGGAAGACAACGACAAGGCGAGGCGTGGTCGCGGCTGAGCTTGGGGCGGTCGGAATCAACGGCACCCTTCTCCTCCAGAGGCGGCGGCTCCGGCTCCAATTCCGGCGAGCTGCTGCTCCACTTGCTCCGGCGAGAGGTGGGAGAGGTTCAGAGAGGTGAGGGGAGTGGAATGGTGTGGAGAAGAATGGCCGGGGAGGGCTCCTTTTATAGGCCCGACGGTGAGACCGAGCGGGATGGGCGGTCGACGGTGGCGACATGGCTACGGCGAGCTAGCGGCATAGCTGGGGATGGCGATCGATGGGAGGTTCCCTGGCGGTGCTCTAGGACTTAAATGCGGCCGTAGGGGCGGTGGTATGCGGTCGGGGCGAGGTGGCGCTCTGGGAGGCAGAGGCGGCGGTGTCCACGGCGAGCGGTGGATGTGGGGCTTTGGGCGGCGAACGGGGATGTCTGGGGTGTTCTCCAGGTCGAGGCAGGGCGGCGGGCGCGGGTTGCGGTCGAGCGGCGTCTTGTGCACGCGGGGACAGAGCGTGCTCTGCGGGCGGCATCGGCATGGTGCGGTGGCACTGGGCGCGGGTTCTCCTCGGTGTTCCACGGCAGCACTTGGCTCGGGCAAGGGACAAAGAGGGGCGATGAGGTGTTGGCTACCTCCTAGACATGGAGAGGGAAGGGGGAGTGGTCTGCTGCAGCGGGGCAAGGTTTGGCCGGCGAGCATGTCCTCGGTTTGGCATGGCCTAGGGGTTAGGGACAAGGGACAGAGGTGCTAAAGGCCTGGTTAGACCAAGAGGGCACAGAGAGGTTAAATGGAGATCAAATGGGGAAAAACCCCTATGCAGAATAGTGATCTAGGATTGGAGGTGGGATTTAAGCATGCCAAATGTTTGATGAAATGGCCGCAAGAGAAAAAGTTTTGAATTTTTAATTCAAAATTTTTGAGTGATCTCCACTAGTGATAGGTAGTCTCTGGTTGCAAGGGTTTTGAAAATGGATCTCAAATAGATGGTTTTTGAAATAGGGGTGATCTATGCATATGCATTAGATTCAATTTTAAACTGTCATTTAAAATAGCTAACAGAATGTTTTTTAGCAGATCAAAAGGTGGGCCTTGGTACCTCATTATGTATACTAGCAAGGGGTGCAAAGATCAAGAATTGTTTCTGTTAATAATTGAGTACTAGGAATAGCCAAAGTAGGCATCAGAGTTGAATTTGCCAAAATGACCATTCCTTCATTTTAATTCTTTTTGATTTGATTTTCTTTAGGAAAAGTTTGGGAATGATGTAGATGATGTTTAAATCACCTAAGAAACATTTTACAAGCATTGGATCAATCAATCATGGCAATTCAAACAACTCCTATTTTAAAATGCACACACATATGAATGCTTTCATTTTAAATTTGGAAAAGTTTTTGTTAGCCCTATTTTTGGATGATTTGATCTTGATAAGATTGGATTAAAGCTTGGATTAAAGTTACAAACCTTTCCCCCTTAAACAAAATCTCGTCCCGAGATTTACAAAGAAAACTAGGAACTAAAGAGATCTGGGAACTCTGTCCTAATGTAATCTTCGCGCTCCCAAGTAGCTTCCTCCTCAGTATGGTTGCTCCACTGAATCTTGAGAAACTTGATACTCCTGGTCCTGGTGGTTCTGTAGGCTTCTTCTAAGATACGGATGGGTACTTCCCGATAGGTTAGGTCCTTGTTGATTTCCACAGCTCTGTGATCGATGTTCTTGAAAACTTCAGTCTTCTCAGGCACTTCTAGGCATTTGCGAAGTAACGAGATATGGAACACATTGTGGATGGCTGACATCTCTTCAGGCAGTTCCAGTTGATACGATACTTCTCCTCGGTGGTTCAGAATCTTGAAAGGTCCGATATATCTGGGGGCTAACTTTCCCTTCAGACTAAAGTGTTGAGTTCCCTTCAATGGTGAAACCTTGAGATATACGAAATCTCCGACATTGAAAGTCAGGTCTCTCCTTCTCTTGTCAGCATAGCTCTTCTGTCTGGATTGGGCGGTCTTGAGGTGCTCACGGACTTTGTGAACTTTCTCTTCTGCTTCCGGAGAATGTCGGGTCCAAAGATCTGACTCTCTCCTACTTGCGACCAATTCAAAGGGGTACGACACTTTCTTCTGTATAGGAATTCAAATGGTGCCATCTACAAACTAGCCTGATAACTATTGTTATATGAGAATTCTGCGAAAGGCAGGCAGTCTTCCCATTTTGATCCGTATTCCAACACACAAGCTCTAAGCATATCCTCTAGGATCTGGTTGACTCTCGCAGTCTGTCCATCTGTTTGCGGGTGATAAGCGGTACTGAAATTCAACTTGGTTCCTAAACCTTCCTAGACTTTCTGCCAAAATCTTGAAGTAAACTGGGTTCCTCGATCTGATACGATGGTCTTGGGGGTTCCATGCAGACTAACAATTCTAGCAATGTACAGCTCTGCTAGTTTTGCACTCTGGTAGGTTGTCTTGACAGGTATGAAGTGGGCTACCTTGGACAGTCTATCAACTATGACCTAGATTGAGTCATTTCCCCTACTAGAAGTGGGTAAACCGGTGATAAAGTCCATTCCGACGGAATCCCATTTCCATTCCGGAATCTGCAATGGTTGCAATAGTCCTGCAGGTCTCTGATGCTCTGCTTTGACTCTTTGCCAGATGTCACATTTGGCGATGTAGCTTCCGATCTCTCTTTTCATCTTGTGCCACCAAAATTGCTCTTTCAAATCCTGATACATCTTTGTTCCTCCGGGGTGGATAGAATAAAGAGTATCATGAGCTTCCTTCATGATAACCTCCTTCAGCTACGAATCTGCCGGCACACAGATACGTCCTTTGTACCATAGTACACCTTCTTCGTCTTCGGTGAATCCAGGTACCTTTCCTATACCAATACGACGTTTGATTCCGTCGATACTCTCATTTCCCTTCTGGGCTTCCTTGATTTGGCTAATCAAAGTGGGTTGAAGTTTAATGCAAGCTAGGAATCCTTTGCTAACTAACTCAGTCCTGAACTGATCCAACTCCTCATACAAACTGGGTTGCTTCTCCTTGATCATGGTGTTAAGCCTACACGGCAGTCTGCTAAGAGCATCCGCTACCACATTGGCTTTGCCGGGGTGATAGTGAATGTCAAGATCATAATCCTTGATTAACTCTATCCATCTTCTTTGCCTCATATTCAGCTCCTTCTGGGTGAAGATATACTTCAAGGTCTTATGATCTGAGTAAATCTCACAACGGTTACCATCAAATAATGACGCCATGTCTTCAATGCTAGAACCGCGGCTGCTAGCTCAAGATCATGGGTAGAATAGTTCTGCTCATGTTGCTTCAATTGTCGAGACAGATACGCGATGACTTTGCCTTCTTGCATCAATACACATCCTAGGCAAATCTTGGATGCATCACAATACACATCAAACGGCTTCTTGATGTCTGGCATGATCAAAATCAGGGCGGATATCAATCTCTTCTTTAGCTCTTGGAAACTGGCTTCACACTTGTCTGTCCATTCAAACTTCTTGTCCTTCTTCAACAATTGGGTCATTGGTCGGGCTATGCTCGAGAATCCTTCTACGAACTTGCGGTAATATCCCGCTAATCCGAGAAATGAACGAACTTGGGTTTGATTGGTTGGGGCTTCCCATTCTTCGACATCTTTGATCTTGGTGGGATCAACAGAGACTCCTCCGGCAGACACAATATGTCCTAGGAATCCTACTTCTTTCAGCCAAAACTCACACTTGCTGAACTTGGCATATAACTGATGCTCTCTCAGGGTTTCTAGGATAATTCTCAGATGTTGCTCTTGCTCTTCTTCTGACTTGGAGTAGATGAGGATGTCGTCGATAAACACAACTATAAACTTATCTAGGAAATTCATAAAGATCTTATTCATGAGATTCATGAAATAAGCAGGGGCATTGGTTAATCCAAAAGACATAACCGTATACTCGTATAAACCATAGAGAGTAGTAAAGGCGGTCTTCGGAATATCCGTTGCACGAATCTTAAGTTGGTGATAACCAGTCCTAAGATCAATCTTTGAGAATACCTGAGCTCCAGTCAACTGATCAAATAGATCCTCTATCTTCGGCAAGGGGTACTTGTTCTTGATGGTGACGTCATTCAACTTTCTGTAGTATGTACACAGACGGTTCCCTCCATCTTTCTTCTCGACGAATAACACTGGTGATCTCCATGGCGATGCGCTTGGCTGAATCAAACCTGTTGCTAACATGGCATCCAACTGCTTCTTCAGTTCTACTAACTCTAAGGGGTTCATGGTATAGGTCTCTGGGATATAGGTCCGGTTCCGGGGATTAGTTCGATAATGAACTCAATATCCCTATTCAGTGGCATACCTGGCAATTCATGTGGGAATACGTCGGGGTATTCACAGACTACTCTGACTTGGTCAATGGTAGGCAGGGCTACACTCTTGTTGCACTTGAATTGACGGGGTAAGGTTTTAGAGATATGCTCTACGGTTACACCAGAACTACTGGTCATGGTGATGGCTTTCTTAGCACAGTCTATCAGTCCTTTATGCCTTGACATCCAGTCCATACCTAGTACTACTTCCAAACCTTTGGTTCCAAGTACAATTAGGTTGGCATAAAATTCTATCCCATGTATTCTAATAGGTACAGCTTTGCAATTTTTTCTAGCTTTTGTTGTCGAACCAGGGATTTGAACTATCATGACATGCTTCAGGTTGGTTGGGCGAATCTTACTAGTGCATACAAATTCTTCGGTGACAAATGAATGCGATGCTCCAGAATCAAACAATACCCTTGCTAAAACTGAGTTGACAGAAAACATACCCAACACTACATCTGGCGCTTCCTGGGCTTCTTCTACGTTCATGTGGAAGAGACGACCATTGCGGTTGTGCGGGTTCCCTGGGGCGAATCTCCTTCCTGGTTGAGCACGACGCTGCTGCTGAGCTGGGGCATTCATAGGGGCATTGGCGGCAGTCTTTTTGGGACACTCATTGGAGTAGTGACCCTTCACTCCACACTCGAAACAAGTGATCTGGGACTTGTCCTTGACTACGATAGGTATAGCATTGCTGCCAGTTCTGGGTGCAGTGTTGTTGTTGTTGTTGCTCTTGGGAGGGGCACGGTTGAAGTTGTTGGCGTTGCCGGAGTTGTGATTGTTTCCTCCGGACTTCACATTTCTTCCGCTACGGTTGGGGTAGCTTGGGCGAGAATTTGGGGGTCGGTTGTTCCTTGGTGCATATCCTGGTGAAGGGTTAGGATGGTACTTCTGGTGGCTACTAGATCCAGACTGTTGCATCATATGGCGCTTGCGGTTGTCGTGTTCCTGGTTAATCTTCCCTTCCATCTGAATGGCAGAGTTGACTAGCTCTTCGAGATCCTGGAAACAGATGTTGACGAGGACACTCTGCATCTCATCATGCAGTCCGTTTAAGAATCTCTCCTTATTCTTGGCCTCCGTGTTGATCTCATCCGGTGCATATCTGGCAAGTGACAAGAATTTGTCAAGGTACTCCACCATAGTCATTCTTCCTTGCTTCAGTTCGCGGAATTCATCTCTCATCCTGTTGACAAGACCTTGCGGCATGTGGGTGCGGCTGAACTTGACCTTGAATGCTTCCCAGGTCATCACCTGGCCATGGTTCATACTGCGGATGCTATTCCACCAAGCTCTTGCATCTCCCGCCAGATAGTGGGTGGCGAAGAGAACTTTCTCATTCTCATCAACTCCTGCAACTTCGAGGTTGTTTTCCATGGTCTGTAACCAGTCATCGGCATCTAATGGGTTTTTAGATTGGTTGAAGATTGGGGGATTGGTGTTCTGAAAGTTTTTGAGTTTAGATCCATGGTGATCCTTATTTCCATGTCCTTGGTTGTTGAGAGCCATTTGGGCGATCTGCTTCAATGTTGCTAAGTTGGCTTGACGCTCGGCCCTGCTTGCTTCATGGTCCGCGATAAGATTCTGCAAGATTTGCAGCATTGGGTCCTGCGACGAGCTGCTCCCTCCTTGGTTTCCACGAGTCATCTCAAGATTGAGATAGATATAGGGGTAAGAGGGAAATTCTAAGGTTCATGGTTTTGGGTTTTCAAAGCTAAAACTTTGAGTTAGACTCAGGTTTTTCAACTAACTTCATTTTCATTTATGCAAGCAAGCACACGATACAACACAAAGGGAAAACAGATGGTTTGATGAACCATTCTGTAAGCTACGATACAATGAGATGATACATCTCATGCTACGACAGTGCTCTAGTGCCTCTACTCATCATCGATGAAGTCGGAGTCTTCATCATCAGTGTAGAAGTCCACAGCATCCTCTTCTAGAAAGTCATCATCGTTGCTGAGGTAAGAATCCATATCTCCCTGGATGTCTTCACCCTCTTCATCTTCTTCCTTGGCGGCAAGCTGAGCTTCCTGCTCCTTGACGGTCTTCTCGAGGTCGGCCACCTTCTTGCGAAGACGGGCGATGGTGCAATCCTTCTTTGCACGCTGGCGACAAAGAGACTGACGATCTTGGACAAGCAGTGCGAAAGTCTAGGCCTTCTGGTCGGTGATGGCACGGTTCTGGTTGGCTAAATCTCTGGCATTGTCCAATTCCTACTGTCGGTCATGCAGCAAGAAGTCAAGGTTCTCCACTTGACGTCTCAATTCTGGGTGACTTGGCATCTCCATCGGCATTCCCATGAAGTCACGTCTTGCATAGTGGGAAAAACGGGTTCCTTGAATCTTGTTGACGCTGAGGGAACATAGACGTGCGAGAGCTTCATGCATTGCCCTGGCTAATCCATCTAGCCAGTTGTTCTCTCTCACGGAGAACTGAATTCTCCCGGAAGTTGGTGCTTCGATGCTTCACCGAAGATCCGCGGTGACTAGCCACTGTAGGTCTCCTCCTAGGGGTCCTGGAAGTTGAGCTCCAAGAAACTCCGGATGTGGGCGTCCCAGTAACTCTGACAGCGAATCCAGATCCCTCTCGAAGATCAGCTGGCCTCCGTTTCCCCACTGGTAAAACTTACTGAATTGAGTCTCCATCTACAAGAATTAAGGATGAGGAAGTTAGTGAAGTGATCAAGTGTGTCAAATTTTAAGTGGTAATGTAAGAATTTTGAGGAACATGAATTTTTGAGAAAGAATGAGTTCACAAGGGTAAGAGGGGAAATAGTTTTTCATAAATACTCACTTTGGTTTTGAAACTAAGTTTTTGTTTGAACGTCCATTCTAACTAGGGTCTCCTATGGTCAGGATGGCTCTGATACCAACTTGTCAACACCCAGATTTTTAATCCCAAATGCCCGTTATGCCATACCTCGCAATCCCAGGATTACCATTTTTGCGAGACATAACGGATTGGATATCACAGTACATCATCCATTACAAACCATACATAAGGTTTTACACAAATAAGGATCTCATGATCTAGTCTTTAATACAACAAGCAGCGGAAATAAACGATAAGCGTAGCGGTGGGGGCCATCTTCAGGGGCACAGGCAATACTGACAAAGGCAGATAGTCCTAGTTGTCATAGTCGTCCTGCTGACCATCATCTTGATAATCTCCTTCATAGTCTGGCCATGATAATAGCCAGGGACAAAAGCCATGAGTACTCTTTAAGTACTCGCAAACTACTACTAGCAAGGAGTATAATTCTAAGTCAAAGTGCTAAATCTAAGTTTAACTATCAAATTAAGTTTGAAACCTAAGTTGAGTTCATAAGCAAAGAAAGATAAAGTAAAGTCCTAGAATCACTTAAGTTGGGAAGCTATTTTCATCAACACAACCCTGTTGTGGTCAAGTCAGAGTTCATCATTCATTTCAAGTTATTTAGAAAACATCTGACAACGAAACAGTATGGCCATTCCAACTATCCATAACCACGGACGCGGCTATTCGAATAGTTTGACAACTCTGCAGAGGTGGTACACTTTCACCACAAGATTCGATACATCTGTCAGGGATAACCCTGAATCATCATACTTAGTATGCAGATAATCAAACATAACCTTCCCTTTACACACCCTAGTACAAGCACCTCTCCTATGAGCATGGCCTCCCAACCATGACCATCAGTCATCTTGGGCACTGCATAGGTGGTCAACATTGAGAGGTAGCCTTAGCTCAAACCTCTCCCGTGAGGGAACTAATACTGATGCATATAAATTTCCAGATAAGCCTTACCCAATTCAGGTAATGTGGTTATACGATAAATTTGGAATGGTATCGCATCCGAATCCAACCATCAGTTTTATAAAAGGGTTAAGGCTCATGCCTCGTCATATTCATCATCATAAACCAGTTGTGTTTCTCAACACATGTCAAAACATCTCAATAGAATGACTCATCATTCCAAGGTTTTCATAATTCATTTTCACCAAGTGTTCCCATCTAAAGTGACTCAAGTTTTTGATCTATACTAAGGTACTAAGTTAAGAGTGTTCACTAAGGTGGAAAGATGGGATCAATCTCATGCCATAGAATGACATCTAAAGGTTTCTAAGTAGGTCAAGTTTTATACTCTTTATGCTACCGTCAGAATTAAGTAAAGAACTTTGTGTAAACTAAGGGAGGTAAAACTTGTCAATAAGACTTGGGGTACTAATAGTTAAAGGGGTGTGATCAAAGCATGCTTAAGGCATCTTTGCTAAACCATCTAGTTTTATTCTAGCTTACTAACAATAGCTTTCTAAAGTATGTTTTGCAAGGGTTAGCTTGCCACTAATAGCTTGCCTTGGTTGGTGCAGTGGTTGAAGTTTTCTTCTTCTTCTTCTTCTTCTTGGTAGAACTCCTCCTCCTCGAAAGCTTGGTTGGTACTAGCGTCTATAAATACATAGGGAGTAGACAATCACCAAACAATACTTAACTAGGCTAAGTAGCATTCTAAAAACACACAATTGATGATCTATTATCATCACAAGCATCACAAGTTTAATTTCAATAGTTTCATCCTTTTTATTTTAGAAAAGTAATTTCTACTCATTGAAATATTAACTAAAATTTAATATTCACCACCTAAAATATGGGATCATGTGGACACATGTCCTCACCACATATTATAACATGTGGGAATGAGATTTAAAGGTTGGATCAATATTACTTTGGTTTAAGTTTATTATTTTAATGATTTAAAGTGACTAGAAATGCCTATATAGCATTATTTTGGTACTATTCCAAAGTCACTGCATGTAAACCTTAATATTATTACATATTTAGATAGATATGATGAAATGTGATTTTTGAGAGTTGTAATCAACTCAAAAGCTAACTTGGTTGATTTTATAAAAATGTTGCAAGTTGCAAAGGCTTCTGTCTTGTTATTTTTATTAGGAGAGATCTATAACTCTAATTGAATTAAATCCAACGGGCTTGGATAGATCATTTTAATACCTTTCAGACAAATTTGGTTTCATGCAATTTGGATTTCTAAAACTCTCTGAATTGATTTTCAAACTAGTGGACAGAAACTAGATTCAAGTTAAAAAGAAAAATCCAAATTTGAATCGATGGGCTAGCGCAGGAAAAGGAATGGGCCGGCCTAGTGGCGCTCCGCGGTGCGGGGCTCAGCTGACAGGGGGGTCCCGCATGTCAGCGGTACTTAAAACGCGAAACGGTACGCGCGCTGTGGGCCGTGCGATTAGAAGGGGAATCTACGGCTGAGGGTCGTCGTCAACGACGAACAGGTCGTCGGCGAGCTTGAACCCTAGCGGCTCGGTGGGGGTCTACTAGGGGCGTACCAGGGCTCTAGCAGGGTCGGCTAGGCGGGCACACAAAGTGGAAGACGACGACGAGGCGAGGCGTGGTCGCGGCTGAGCTTGGGGCAGTCGGAATCAACGGCACCCTTCTCCTCCAGAGGCGGCGGCTCCGGCTCCAATTCCGACGAGCTGCTGCTTCACTTGCTCCGTCGAGAGGTGGGAGAGGTTCAGAGAGGTGAGGGGAGTGGAATGTTGTGGAGAAGAATGGCCGGGGAGGACTCCTTTTATAGGCCCGACGGTGAGACCGAGCGGGATGGGCGGTCGACGGTGGCGACATGGCTACGGCGAGCTAGCGGCATGGCTGGGGATGACGATCGATGGGCGGTTCCCTGGCGGTGCTCTAGGACTTAAATCCGGCCGTAGGGGCGGTCGGGGCGAGGTGGCGCTCTGGGAGGCAGAGGCGGCGGTGTCCACGGCGAGCGGTGGCTATGGGGCTTTGGGCGGCGAACGGGGATGTCTGGGGTGTTCTCCAGGTCGAGGCAGAGCGGCGGGCGCGGGCTGCGGTCGAGCGGCGGCTTGTGCACGCGGGGACAGAGCGTGCTCTGCGGGCGGCATCGGCATGGTGCGGTGGCACTGGGCGCGGGTTCTCCTCGGTGGTCCACGGCAGCACTTGGCTCGGGCAAGGGACAGAGAGGGGCGGTGAGGTGTTGGCTACCTCCTAGACATGGCGAGGGAAGGGGGAGTGGTCTGCTGCAGCAGGGCAAGGTTTGGCATGGCCTGGGGGTTAGGGACAAGGGATAGAGGTGCTAAAGGCCTTGTTAGACCAAGAGGGGACAGAGAGGTTAAATGGAGATCAAATGGGGGCAAAACCCTATGCAGAATAGTGAGCTCGGATTAGAGGTGGGATTGAGCATGCCAAGTGTTTGATGAAATGGCCGCAAGAGAAAAACTTTTGAATTTTGAGTTCAAATTTTTTGAGTGATCTCCACTAGTGATAGGTAGTCTCTAGTCGCAAGGGTTTTGAAAATGGAGCTCAAATAGATGGTTTTTGAAATAGGGTGATCTATGCATATGCATTAGATTCAATTTTAAACTGTCATTTAAAATAGCTAACATAATGTTTTTAGCAGATCAAAAGGTGGGCCTTGGTACCTCATTATGTGTACTAGCAAGGGGTGCAAAGATCAAGAATTGTTTCTGTTAATAATTGAGTACTAGGAATAGCCAAAGTAGGCATGAGAGTTGAATTTGCCAAAATGACCATTCCTTCATTTGAATTCTTTTTGATTTGATTTTCTTTAGGAAAAGTTTGGGAATGATGTAGATGATGTTTAAATCACCTAAGAAACATTTTACAAGCATTGGATCAATCAATCATGGCAATTCAAACAACTCCTTTTTTAAATGCACACACATATGAATGCTTTCATTTTAAATTTGGAAAAGTTTTTGTTAGCCCTATTTTTGGATGATTTGATCTTGATAAGCTTGGATTAAAGTTTTGGGATGTTACAAAGTTGGGAGTGCGTGGAGAAATGCCATCGGGAGAAGCAAGATGTATGGCAACAACCTATCAGATTGCAGTAGTAGCAGCCATAACGAAGATAAGGGGACAGAATTCCAAGGCATTGGAAGGTATTACCTCTACTGTTATACCTCACGAAACTCCTATTTCTGATCCAGAGTTAGATCATTCTGCTCTGGTAAGGACCAAGCCTACTCTGGCAATAGAGTATATGGATCGTTATAAGTATTTACTGGACACGTTTCATAACACTCACCGAGTGCTTGTTCAGGAGTTGGACACTGTCATTGAGGATTTCACCGATCATGCAAAGGCAATGGCACGTAGAAAGAAGTTTGTTAAGGAAACCAAGCACTCAAAGCCAATCTTTTCCGGAGAGGTGTTTGAAGAAACAGAGTTTAATGACCCACACTCTAAAGTCTATGCCTATTACCCAATCGAACCTCAGCAACCAGTAGACCCATGGACCAAATACGAGGAGGAACAGAGGATATGGAATGCACCCAACCCCAATAATGTCATTGGAGATACTACCGGATGGGAAGGCCAGTCTTATGATGAAGTCATGGGATAAGCTACAATCCATGAACCGGGTAAGGGAGTAGAAACCAGTTATAATCCTATAGAATCATATGGACCATATGGGGGTAATAATATTCCCATTGAGCTGGAGGAGTGTCCCGGTAGTTACTACACCAATATGTATGACTGGATTGTGGAAAAAGCAAAGAATACCTCTTACTTTGAAGATGCGCTCGGAGGAGTACAGAAGAATACTGAAGAAGGTAATGAGTTTGATAGCCATTTTTCAATGGCTAATCTCACTCTTGGTACTTCTACTCAAGGTTACACACCTACTGGATATTCTGATGCACCAGAAGGCAGTCATTGAACTTCGGGCCATCATGGATGAAAAATCTAGAAGCCCAGAAGCGAGTGAAGAAAGTAAGAATGGACGTAATCTAGATAGTAGCGTGCTTGAATAATTTTCATATTGGGTAATGCGTATTGTAGTGCTTGAGAGGTTTGCTAGAATAAGTGAGAGTATGCTCACATGAGCAAGAAATCCCTTGTAATATAAGGAGGAAGTGTACAGCGGGAGTGTCTTGCTGTGGTTGGGAGTTGTAAAATTTTGAAGACATATGTTTAATACATGGTATATGTTTGAGTATTTCTTGGTTTTTCTTGGATATTCTTGATTGACTAGATCTGTGCATGAAGTTTGGCTTGGTGTGCAAATGCATGTGCATCATCAAGTTATTACTTGATGTTATAGACCTAGATAGAAAAGGGAGTTCGTGTAAGGGAGTGACGAATTCCTAAGACCAAGATGAAGACTTGCAAGAAGAAGGAAGTCAAATATAAGGATTATCAACACTATTTTGAGGGATGGATTAATCCCAACTCATTATGAGCTAGCAATAAGAAGGATTACTAGTGCAGAAAAGGGTGCGGAGCAGCATGAAGGAATGAACTTAAGTTCACTCAAAATAGATGATGTTGCTCATAAGCTAATAAATTAGTTGTACCTAGTTCATGGAAGTATCATGAATTAGTGCAAAGAAGAAGTCTTGGAATAAAGGTGGTATTCAAGCTCTAACAACTCAGAGAGAATGCCAATAAGAAGTCAAAAACCCGTAGGGTAATCCATACACCTAGGAAGATCCGCAGTTGGTATCCGTAGTTGGTATCCCCAGCTGGTATCCTAGCGGTGTAGTGAAGTAGGTCATCTTTGTGAAATTTAAAAGAGTATAAAACTTGGCCTAAGCTAAGTTAGACCTAAGGAGTATATAAGTTAAGCGAAACGGCTTTCAAGACGCTTCGTGAAGTCGGGCTTACTAAAGCAAAAATGTCCAGAAGGTCAAAAGTAAGACGAGTAACGTTGGAAGATTCATTTTGAAGATCCACAAATGTGTGGGTGTACCGCAGATTCTTTCGTGAGATCTTATATAGGTAATATATAAGCTAGACAAAGACCAATATCATTTTTATTGAGTTAATGGATATTATACATGAAGTTTAGAGACCATTAGGAAACCCCAAGGGGGAGAGTAAACAATAAACACTGAAGTGTTGTTGTCTAACTTTCTGACTAAGGGTTGGAAAAGAAGTACTAAACGATAATAAGATTAAGCCTTATTCTCATAGGATTATAAGAAATCATCTGTATAAGAGTACTCTCTAGGGTATGTCCGGATGAAACCTCGAAGGAGATATAACTGCTTAACCCTATTGGACCAGTTATATAAGAGAAACAACTGGTAAGTTGTCTTTAAGAAGGAGGAGAGCCTACTACAATAATCTAGTGTAAAGCAGTAGGAAAGCCTAATTGGAATGGACTAAATGTGTCCTAAACCAATCCTAAATAGGATTGTAAGGATATACACCAAGAGATTGTAGTAACCGAAACCATAGGATAAATTAGAAGTGATAATGTATATTGTCAAGAATGAAAAGGATTCAAGGAAAAAGATCTAGATATGGGATACCACAATTATCTCCAACTGAGATCACAATGGAATTTGAGAAAATGGTGTGATCAATACAAGTCAACTCCCCATTCTGAAACGCAAGAGAGTATGAACTTCGGGGACAAAGTTTATTTAAGGGGGAGAGTCTGTAATGTCCCAGCATTAGAGCTTAGAAATAAGCTGAACACAGGTGTGTGCATTGCATTCGTGCATAGAAAATCCGGATAATTTTCGCGCTTTTAAATAAAACTTGTCAAAGTGATTGAAGCTTCTATTGACTTGGTGGAACTGAAGTAGATCATCAAGTTGACTGCGATAAGTTTCAATATGACCTTTGCTAAAACCTTATCTTTGGGTAATATAATTTGATCTAAGGGTAGATCAAATGTAATAAAACTAAGTCACAACACACTACTTAATAAGGAGTCCTATATCTTCTAGAGGTCATGATATGGTATTCCATACAACAACTCAAGGATGAATATTTAATATTTTAAAGATGGTATCAAGGTATCATCTACCACAAACCCTGAATACCAAGTTAAGGATATAACTTAAGTAAAGAAACTCTATAACTAAATCCTGAAACACTTGTTTGCCATAGTTACTCCTACCATGGGTATCATGGTAGTTCTTAAACATTTAATCTTATTACAAATAGAGTAGAAAGGGAAGTCAAGCCAAGACCATCCAGCATATACTCTTAATATGATATTAAGAGGTGCCATATCTATTTAACCAAGTCCTAGTGTCAATGGATCATCACTATTGAGTGATCAATTCTTGACCTAGAACTTATTGACTCATAGCCTTTGACCTATTGTGTTGACCTTTCAAATACCTTAAGTAAATTAATCTGAAGGAAGAACTAGATATGGTTGAGTGTACCATCATCAATGGAATGTGATCCTTAGTGGAGATCAAACCATTTGATGTTGGAGGAGTTAACTCACTGATGAGTTAACTAGAAGTAGTACCTAAATTCAAGGGTTGAGCTAGTAATTGAGGAGCTATGAGAAAGCTAGTAGTATTAGTACATTAGATAACAATCTTGTTAGGACAAGTGGATATAGACTTAGAATAAGCTTGCTTAACAAGATAAGTCTATAGAGAGACTAATACAAGTTTACTACTTAGTTGAGTATAGATCTTGATCAGACAAGTAGAAGCCTAAGCTTGGTTTGATCAAACGATGGTGGTAATTATTCTCAAGTCACTTGGGAATAGATGACTATGTGTTGAAGAAGACTTATGAGTATACCAATTCAGGTAAAGCCTAGTACGCTGAATCATCTAGCTTGATCATTGGAAGTCAAGCTAGAGTATGATGAAGTATTTGATGAGTTGTATGGGGTAGTTAGAGGCATAGTAGCTTAACCAAGTTAATATAATAGACAACAATAAGGATTTAAGACAAGGAAAAATTAAACAAGAAATGGAATCTTATTTCCTGATTAAATAAAAACAATACAAATGGTGATAAATACACCAAAACACTGAATATTACAGAAGATAGAAACAAACTTTATTAATTTATAATCATATCTTTACAAGATTCTTTACAAAAAGGAATAAAAATAAGATTACAATTGAAACCTATACTACATATCTACTCCTATACTAGATCTCTTATATCCAGATCTTGTTCCTGCAAATAAGAAAAACAACTAAATGAAAGAAAGGCTTAGTGGTTAGTTAAGTTTACTCTTAGTGGTGAACAGTGAAGTGCACTGTTCATATTACATCATTGAGTAAAGAATAAAGGGGCAGGTTTCACCAAAGGTGTAGTATCTGTTCTGTCACGTAAACAGCCTAGATACCACGCTAGAAGTCAAGTAGAGAGAGGTAAGTTTCACCAGACCAATAACAAGTAAACAGGTAAAAGTGAAAGCCAGATTACTTGAGCTGATCCACAAGAGCAGCTCACACAGACACACAGGTGAGTCACCTAAATGCATGCTATCTGCTGTCCAAACAGCAGCAGCAGTACAAACACTCAAACAAGGCATCCTGTCGAAGCACAGATACAGGAAGCTCATTTCACCTTCTCTAGCACACACCAGGAGCTCAGCGAGCTTGCCAAATCCAGACAAATCCACCAGCTAATTCACCAAGATAACCACCAGTTCATCATAAAATGGTGACTTAAGGAGGGGGTGGAACAGGAGGATAGCAAGAGCAAGTTCAAGATCACAGGAGACTGGGAGGAGCAGGACAAGACCAGGAGGTGCAGACCAAGATCAACACAGCACCAGTAAGAAAATTGTGTGGTGAGTTGATACCAAACCCTCACATGCTAAATCTATAATTATCATGTGTTGTTTCATATAGGATATTCTCAGGGTGCACCCTAGTGGGGTGTATCCATCACAGAAGATATTAAATAGGGCCAAACTATTTATCTTGGCAAACTACTCCAAGATCTCAGCTTGTGCATCACTGATCTTGGAAAATCAAACATATTTTTACATCCACATGTACAACAGCTCTAACTGAATGCTTCTGGGCACATCCAATGGATGGTAGCACCAAAGAAGTGGTTCACTTTAAAGCTCTATACTACACAGCATGGTTACCAAAGTAGTTTCTTAAAAGGCTATGAGAATTAGTGTATTAAACTGATTACCAAAATCCAAAGAAGGTTTTAGACCAGCATCATAAACCTATGGATCTAGTTTTAACTAGATCAACACATATCACACTAATGGTACAGGGCACATCCACAACTGGGTAGCACCTCTGTACCAACAGGTTCAGTAGTAGTTATTAAAAACCTATAATCACTTTCCTAAATTAAATTAGGAATCATACTGGGCACTTTGTGCCAGATGAGCCAGTAAACATCATCAGTGCCTATCCCTAAGCCACAAACCATCAATCATCTTCCTATAAAGCCAATAGGAATTAATCAGATTTCTAATTATCTCCGCATCACATCACTGTTTCACCATCAAATGCTTACAACATCACCTTAACTGAGAACATGCCAACTCTAGCACAATAGTGAGTTTCAATTCAATAAAATGAAACCATCACAGATGCAACAAGGGTGATAACATAAAGTTCAGTATATATTCACAGAGGGTTCTCTGACAGAGAACAAGATGGTAACAAATATTCAGCAAAGTACCAACTGACAGAAGGGAGAGTAATTGGTTAGAACCAATAGCGTGCAACAGATACCACTAGCACAATAAACTCTAGAAGGATATCACTGGTAGGATGAACCAGAGCAACTAACCCAACATCACTACACAGGGTATGAACCCCAGTGTTCAGGGATGAACCCTAGACAGGGGGCTAGCCTGTAATCATGCCAGGGAAGAATAGGTAGAGCACAAGAGAGGAGCACAAAGGGGAAGAACCCAAACTTACTCGAGGTCCTCGCAAAAGTAATTGAAGAGGAAGCAGAAGGATGGCGACGGTGGTGTAGAAGCTGCGGCACGGGGAGCACCCCGAAGGGGCGCTGCAACCCACGCCGGTAGCATGTCAGAACCCGCCGGAGATGAAGGGAAGCACACCGTGAGAAACCCTGGCGCACCATCACCGAAACTCCAGGACGACCAAACCCCAACCCTAGTTTCGGGCAGGGGTCAGCGCGGCCATGAAAGGACACCATCGGCAAATCTGCTCGGACAGAACTGAGCGGCGTCATCGACTTAGCCATCCTGCACCGTGGCGGCGGCAACGACAGCCGAACCAGGCCAGAATCGTGCGCGGTGGCGGCAGCGTGCGAAGGAGGACCGCATGAGCGAGAGAGAGAGAAAGGGAGAAGAGAGTGAGTGCGTGGGGGGTACTGGGCCAGTGGGCAGCCTACTACTACCTGGTGGGCTAAACCAGGCCGTGTGGGCCAGGTTAGGTTGGGATGGGCCAGCCCGGCGAGCCAGGCCCATATTTCAATAGAGTTGTTTAAAATAAATATTTACAAATATGCCCCTGAAACAAAAATAACTCTAGAAAAATAAATAAAAATCTTAAAAATATAATTGATATGTCTATGAACTCACAAAAATATTCCCTATTAAATACAAATAAATAATAGAATTTTTGGTAACTAAAATTTAGGTCAATCAACTAAAATAGTATATTGTTTATCACAAGAATTCTATGCACTTATAAAATCACCAAACTCTTATTTATTATTTCTTTTACCGGTTTAGGAATCCCCCTACAGAATTAAACCAAGTTTCTAAGTAGTTTAAGTAATGCCTTTTCTATATTTATAAAATATAATCATTAATAAGAAAGTAATTCTATTTACTTATAACTTTAATAAAACACCATCTTATTCAAATAAAAATACTTAAATTCTAACTTGTAGAATTTTAAGAAGTAAACCATCTACAGTATGATGCCTTATTCAATACATGCAAATTTCCACCACTTATACTATGATTATTTAGTGTAGTAATATTTTCCTCTTTAAATAATATTAGCCAATAAGAAAACCTTAAAGTGTTAGCCTTAAGTTTCAATACCTTTTACTTTGTAAAGTAATATTATCCTCAAAAGTTATTCTTTTAAGAAACATCAAAAGTGATCCCTGAACACTTCTTGAAAAGCTCTAGTTGATTCTTAATATTGTTTAAGAAATATTTTAGATACCATGATCCATTTCAATGCTTTAGTATTGTATACTACTTGATGTATTTACTTATTGTTTCACGTACTCTCACAAGCCTTAATAAGAAGCACAAGTGTGAAACTGGTATAAAAGTCCAACACATTCCAAAGAACTCATCACAAACTCCAAACCCTAGATAAGATATGATTATTCCAGGGTTTTGCGTTTATCAAATTGCATTACATTCCTTATGCATCGTTGCATTTTGCTTCTTTAAACATTAGTCCTTGCCGGACCAATGATGCTGTTTACAGAATTTGGATCTTCTATTTTCTTGAAGACCGTGAGTGCATAATCTTGCAATCACAAAAGGCAAGTTCACAACTTGCTCATGTCCTTTGATTATTTTCTATCAAATGCTTGTAAGTCAAATGTTGTCATCACCTGCATTTCAAAAAGGTCAGAAAACACTATTTTTACAATAATATGATTATGGATTATTTAAACAAATGGTAATAATCTATTGATATAGTTCTAGTGGTAAAGGAACATAATATCTAGGATTTAACAACCAATGTCGCCAGTGATTCTAGCGCTGTATATTACGCGTCAACCATAATACTTGGAATGGGACGGGAAAGTCAGTTGTATCGTCTCCCTTTCGCATGGACGGATGACCTTATCGTGAGGCTGTTGATTTCTCGTGGAGTTCCAGAGAATCCAACACATGGGTGGGACCCCTTAGTTCCCCTCAATCTTGTTTTCTAGATTATCTATGCATCTTTGTCTGGGTCTGAGTTCACCATAGTTGATGGTGACCGCCAAACAGAGTTGTGTACGGAGTCTCCAAGAGGCTACCCAAAGAGTAACCGTGGTAGTTCTCTCGGGGGATCGTGTCTCATGCGGGGTCGCGGACAGGGCAGTACTAGCTTGGATCTTAGACTGGGCCCCATACCAAGGAAGTGTAGACAAGCTCATGGCTTGGTTGTGCAACAAGGCTAAGGTCTCTTATGGGAAAAGTGACGCACCTCTGCAGAGTGTAAGAATTGTGACATGTTACTCCCTGTTCCGGGAAGGAGCTACGAACGCGGCAGGAAAGGAACCCCATGAAGGTTCTGGTCAACCTGTGAAGGCTGTCGGACATAGTTTTTAGAATAAAAGCAACCTTTGAAGAATTTTTTACGAAAACCTGCATTGCCTACGACCTATGGTCTGTGGCTGTAGAGATAGTGCATCATACACTCTTTTTTAGTGAACTTGCTGAGTACGCTCGTACTCAACCATACCTTCTTAACCCTTGCTAGGTCCTAAGCCGATGAAGACGACGTGAACATCAACTTCTGCTCAAGGAACCATCATCAGCAGCTCAAGTTCTTCAATGAAGTCAACAAATACATCGACTGAAGTGAAGATGAAGTCCCTGAGTAGATAGGAGTAGATACTCTAGTCATAAAACCTACTTCTGTAGAACATTGCAATAGCAGCAATGGCACGCCTGATAGTTTAGATGCCAGTCTTAGTTACTAGATAGTTTTGAGATATTATTTCTAGTTCTTCTTTGTAAGAAGTTCTTTCTCTCTCTTTAACCTAGGGTGTTCTCTGGATCTTTTGTAAAAAGTTGAGTTGTAATCTATAGTCATGTCTTGGACCTGCTGTGTTTCTGTTGTACCACTCTGAGGGATGTTATACTAGTGAACGGTGTTTTATTGGTGTTATGTCAACGACTATAGTGTACTACATCATGCAGTGGTATGCTGGGTCACCGCATTGGGCCAAAAATCAAAGTGGGAAATACAAAAAAGAAAAATTGAAGCTGCTAGAGATTATTGTGAAGGAGATATGCCCTAGAGGCAAATAATAAATAGGTTTTTATTGTCATATCTCAATTAGTTTATAATAGTTTCATATTGTGCTATAACTGTGCCGAGTAGAAATATTGGTGCAGGTGTGGTATGAAACAACCAAGTCCCTAGTAGCCTCTATTCATACTAGTTCGTTGGTCATGAGGATGATCTGGGTTTCAAGATCATGGGCATTTATGCCAATTGACAATGGGGTCATATTATCGGAGAATGATGTGATGGATATTCCTCGAAGGATTGCAACACGATAAAGTCATATAGTTCATTGTTGCAACAACTATACCTAGACTCCTTTTCCTTAGACTGTGAGCTCATATTACTCACTGTTTCCCGAGGTTGCTTTGACTACATCAATCGTCATCTGGTAATACGATGGCCATAAAGGTGTACGTTGGGTATTCCAAAGGAACAGTAGATGACATGTGACTGCAAGACCGGGATTTGTTCACCCACATGACGGGTAAAGATACATACGGCCAGCTTGGTGAGATTACATCCATAAATGTTGCAACATGTGACTCAGTCACGGGGATGTAATATCACAGTAACAAGAAAACGGAACTTGTTGTTAATGAGATTGAACAAGGTATGTGATACCAATGATCGGGTCCCGGACAAGTCGTATCAAGAAACAAAATGAATTGGATGCTACATTTAGCGGTTCAAATGACATTGTCATTAGGAATGCATAGGGGTCACATGGATATCCCTGGTCCCTCTGTTGATCATCGATACAGACCATTGATACGTCCAAAACGTATCTACTTTCCCGAACACTTTTGCTATTGTTTGTCCTCTAAACTTGTGTGATTTGGATGCAACTAATGCGGACTGACGCTATTTTCAGTAGAATTGCCTTGGTGTCTACTTTTTGTGCAGAAAATCAACTATCAGGAAAAATCCTAGAAAATATGCCAAAAATCATATTTCACCCGAAGACACTAGGAGCCAGAATACGAGACGGAGAAGAGCCAGGGGGTGGCCACACCACCTGCTGGCGCGGGCCAGGCCAGGCCACAACAGGGAGTGGTGTGGGCCCCCCAGGCACCCCCTAGGTCTCTCTCTTCGCCTATAAGGAGCCTTCTGACCTAAAAACTTTGCGGGGTTCGACGTTTTTCTAGAAGGAGTTCCGCTCTGCCGCCACCACCAGATTCCACGAAACAGCACCAGAAACTCCGTTCTGGCACCCTGCCGGGACGGGGAATTGGAGGAGATCATCGCCACCATCATCACCATCGCTTCACCATCGACCATCCATGTTTCCACCATCTATGAGTGAGTAATCCCCTGCTGTAGGCTATAGGGATGGTAGGGATTGGATGAGATCGTTCATGTAATGGCATCAGATTGTTAGGGCATGGTGCCTAGTATCTTTTATTAGTGCTTTATGACTTTGTTGTGACTTGTTGTGCTTAATGCATGTCACTAGGGCCCGAGTGCCATGATTTCAGATCTGAACATGTTATTGATTCATTATGATAGTATTGTTTTTGGTCTTATCTGCAAGTTGTATACACATGTTGTTGTTGGGAACCTATGGCCCCGAAGTGACAGAAATCAGGATAATCGGAAGGGAATGGCTTTGATGTGAGGATCACATGTGTTCATGGAGTGTTAATGCTTTGCTCCGGTGCTCTATTAAAAGGATCAACTTAATTGCCAGTAGTTCCCTAGAGGCCCCGCTGCAAACGGGCTGGCAGGACAAAAGATGTTGTGCAAGTTCTCATTGCGAGCACGTATGACTATATATGGAACACATGCATAGGATTGTCTAGTACTTGGATGCTTTATCTTATTTATCTACAATTGCCCTATGTTCTGATTGCTATGTGGATTGTCTTGTCCATGCAACGCCCATGCATCCATCCATATGCCTACCGCACTCGAATCCCACTGTTACTGCTTTTGTTACTATTGTCTTTGCTTTACTACTGCTGTTACTTTACTATTCCTACTACAAAACTGTTGCTACTAATAAACTGTTGTGAGCAAGATTGTTTCCAGGTGCAGCTGAATTGACAACTCAGTTGTTAAGGCTAATAAATATTCTTTGGATCCGCTTGTGTCGAATCAATAAATTGGGTTTCACTTCCCTCGAAAATACTGCGATACACCCCCGATACTTGTGGGTCATCAAGACTATTTTCTGGCACCGTTGCCGGGGAGCATAGCTTTATTTATCAAGTTCACTTGGATTCTCTATTGTTCGCTGCTATCCATCCATCATGGGTAAGTCTCGTGATGGCAAGGTTCCTATTTTACCATCTACTACAAGAAGAGGTACGGTTCTGAACACCTTTGTTGCTCTTGATTCACCGTTTGTTTTGAGTAAGTTCCTTACACCACCACATACACATGCTACACACACTGCTACTACTGCTGAATCTGAAACTTCGGATGCTTATGATGATGCTTCTACTGTGATCGATAAGAGTGGTTCATTAGGTCCTTTCCTAGATCCTACGATTGCTAGAACTATAGCTAGAAATACCGAAACTCCTAATGAACACACTACCACACCTGTTAGCTCACCTGAGTCTAGTGAGAGTTATGATATTGAAGATGGTTATGTTGAGATGACCGATGAGTTTATTAAAGAATGTAAGAACACCCATGATAGGAGCGCTGCTAAGAGTCTCCTTGAGAGGCGTACTATTAGACCGAAATTATATCTTGGTGCTAAGTTTGATGCTTCTCCCATAAACATTATAGATGAAGATTATGATTTCTCTCTCGATCTATCTTACATAGCTATTGTCGAGAAAGAACCTTTTTGTGGGACTAAGAATGAAAGTGCGGTAGCACATATGAATGAACTTTCTACCATGAGTGGCTTGTTTTCTGATGATATTAAGATGCGTACTTACTTTGTTGCTAAGATTTTTCCCTTTTCACTGAAAGGAGAAGCTAAAATTTGGTTTAGTAATTTACCTCCTAGATCTATTGATAGCCCTGAGTACTTGATTAGTACTTTCCTGCAGAAATATTTTCCCCCCAGTGCTAGACATGCTGTTTTGCAGGAATTTTTTGATTTTAAACAGGGAGAAAAAGAGGTATTGCCCGAATCTTGGGCAAGGTTTTGTGCTTTGATTCATGCACAGGCTGGAAGTCCATTACCTAAGAATGAGCTTCTTGATATATTTTATAATGGACTAACCGAGGAATCTAGGACATACCTAGATAGTTGTGCTGATTGTGTTTTCAGGAATAGGACTCCAAAGGAAGCTGAGGAATTAATGGCTAAAATAAGCAAGAATTGTGAAGTAATACCTGAAGTAATTGTACTTGAACCATCTATTCATGTGCCTATTCCAACCTCAAAGAAGAGGGGAGTTATTGAATTAAATGATGAAGTGATGAAGGAGGCTAAAAAATGTCTTAAGGAGAAGGGAATTAAAGCTGCAGATGTCAAGAATTTACCTCCTATAGAAGAATTATGTAAGCCTATTACCTACTCATCCACAATTGAGGTACACTCTCTCCAACACTATGATGAAGGTGATATCCCTTACTCGAAACCTCCTGATCAATGCTTAGAAGAATTTGATATCTTTATTGTTAAGAAAGATAACTTTAATAAAAGGGTGCAAAATCATCTAATGGAAAACACTAGAGCTATTGTTGAGTTGAAAGATATTGTGGAAAGAACCTCTAATGATGTTAAAATGATTGTTAAACACTTTCAAATGGTTCAAACTCAAATAGATCAACTCGTTAAAGTGCAAAACGACTTGCTAGTTAATGCTGCTAAAGAAAAACATGCTTATGAAATTAGAACTAGAAGTGGTGCTGCTACCCAAGATCCTCTATATCCTGAGGGGCGTCCCAAAAGAATTGAGCAGGATTCTCAACAAGCTGAAAATAGTGGTTCTACTCGTAAGAAAAGGAAAAAGAAACATAAAACTGTTGTAGAACCCTCTGAACCTGCTATAGATCCTAATAGTATATCTATCTCTGATGCTGAAACTGAAAGTGGTAATGAAGAAAATGTTGTTCCTAATGAAGAAAAAGTTGAAGAAGAACCTGAAAACCACACTAAGAATACTAAATACACCAAAGAAGATTTTATTGCTAAGAAACATGGTAGTGAAAGAGAACCTTGGGTCCAAAAACCTATGCCTTTCCCTGATAAGAAACACAAGTCAAAGGAAGATGAACATTATAATAAGTTTTGTGAGTGGATGAAGCCTTTATTCCTGCAAATTCCTTTGACTGATGCTATTAAATTGCCTCCTTACTCAAAGTATATGAAGGAAATTGTCTCGAATAAAAGGAAGATCCCTAATGAAGAAATTTCTACTTTGCTTGCTAATTATTCCTTCAATGGTAAGGTTCCTAAGAAACTTGGAGATCCAGGGGTTCCAACTATCCCTTGCTCTGTTAAGAACAGTTATGTTAGAACTGCTTTGTGTGATCTGGGAGCTAGAGTTAGTGTTATGCCTTTCTCTCTCTATAAGAGGCTTTAGCTTGAAAAATTGATACCAATTGATATATCTTTGCAAATGGCTGATAAATCTACCACCATTCCTGTGGGTATATGTGAGGATGTACCTATTCAGGTGGCTCACAGTTGCTTGATATTAACTGATTTTGTTGTGCTTGAAATGCCTGAAGATGATAATATGTCTATTATTATTGGAAGACCTTTTCTTAATACTGCAGGAGCTGTTATTAATTGTAATCAAGGAAAGGTGACCTTTAATGTTAATGACAAGGAACATACTGTCTATTTCCCTAAGAAGATTGAAAGGACTTATGGTTTGAATTCAATTGAACATGTTGAGGGCATTCAAGTTGGAGAAATATATTGTCCCATACCAAGAGAAAAATTTGAAACTATTATGATTGGGACCATTGCTGTCAAGGTTGAGGTAACATAATCATTGGTGGAATACAAAGTTTTGTCTCATATGCAATTGTTTTGGTAGCAAGACTTGATCAACCTTGCTAACAAAAGGATTCCATTGAACAAAACAATGTTTTCATTATGATTATCTCCGTTTATTTCTATCCTTTGCATTTTTAGTTTTTGCTTTCGTTTAGTTTTCTTTGTGTTGTTAGTTGCTTGCATGCTAGAACTTCTGTAGTTCTAGCCTTGTTTTGTCTTTGCATCATGTTTCCAAAAGAAAAAAATCTGTCTGTCAGAAAAATCATTCTTCTATTTCTGAAAAATGCCCAAAAATAAAGTGTCTCGAAAAATTCCAGAAAATTCATATTAAATTTTTTCGTGAAAAAAGGGGCAGAGGAGTACCTGGTAGGTACCAGGGGGCCCACCAGGCAGGCACACCACATGGTGGCGCGACCAGCCTTGGGTGGTGCCATGCCCTGGTGTGGGCCACCCCTGGCCCCCCACCAACTCTCTCACCTGCCACTTTCTTCTCTCTCCCGAGTAAGCTCCAGTTCATAGCTCAAAATCGCGTTCTTGTTGTGCTTGCTCTCGATTTTTTCGATCTCCTTGCTCAGCCCATCTTTCTTGCTGAAATTTGGAGCATTTATTCCCTGGTATGTGACTCCTCCCCTTGTCCAAGTAGATTTGTGTTTAGTGGATTATATGTTGAGTATTTTGCTGCTGTAGGTGACTGGTTATGAGAGCTTGTAAGCTTGTTTGATGCTTAGAGATATAGTTTTGATGCATGTTTAGGCCTCTTGCAAGTCCCTATGAGTAGAATCCTTCATTATATTTACTTTGCAATCACTTGTTTAATAGGTGGTTAAATTTCAGAATACCAAGCATGAACAACCATACTTTTGGAGAGATATTTGAGAGTGATGCACCTAGGAGGTCGAGGCCCTCAAGAACAGCCTCTCAAGCTAGGCCATCATACAATGAAGACCTCATTGCAACCCGTATTGGCAGTGAAAGGGATGATGGGGATGCTCACCCATCCTCTTTTCCTTGTTTTACTTTCTTGCAAGCTGCAGGTATTCTTGATGATTTCTTGCTACTGATTGAGAGGGTTGGTTTGACCTCATATATGCAAGATGAGAGTGCACAATACGCTATGCTCACCAAAACTTTTGTTGAGAGGTTCACGTTTACTAACACACCCTATCAGTCTACTGTCTCTTTTAAAATCTATGATCTGCCCTTCACCATACCTTTGGAGAGATTTTGCAGTATTGTAGGTGTGCGTATGACAGGGACCGTGAAGAAAATCCAAGGGCGCCCCGCAGATTAGTTGGAGCTTTACCGAGGGGTGACCAATGATGATGACCGTGTAGCGCAGTGCGGAAAGATAAGAAATATCCAACTCCCTGCTCTTAGATACTTTGCATATTATCTTGCCACTAGTGTATTGGGTAGGGAGAACACTAGTAATATCTCCAACTATCATTTAGCATTCCTTGCTGCTGCGCTTAACAATGACACTCGGTACAATCTTGGCTCGCTTATTGCTCGCCGCTTAGCTGCTAGGGGGCCTATCTATGGGGGCATCATTGCCTCGCGTATAGTCAATGCATTAGGTCTTTCAGTATATCCCTATGATGCTATGCTGGCACCACAGAGGCTTGACCTTGTTGCTATGAAAGCTCATCACTTTGTCACTGCTACTTCTGATTTGGACAGTCTAGTGTATAGGATGCTTTTCACTGACGGGGATGAAAGGGAGATCCTTTTGCCACAGCCTGCTTTGTTTATTGTTCACAGGAGACCGTGGTCACGCTCCAAGGACGAGGTGGACGAGCAGCTTCGCTTGTTGGGTTTCCACGAGCAGCACCAGGAGGATGTGCCCTCCTATGATTACTCCACGCATTACGGAGGGACGTACTCGAGTTTGCACCAGGATGAGGGGACCTCTTCGTCGTACCAGGGTGACACTTCATCCTGGCCAGCTTGGGATTGATACCCACTTAGGCCAAAAGCCTAAGCTTGGGGGGAGGTACGCCGACACCGCACTCATCTTCATATCATGTTGCGTCGGTACTTTGTATATTGATGTTTTTGTTCTCTTTTTAGTTTTCGTTCTTCTTTGCTTTTGCTTTCTAAAACACAAAAAGACCAAAAATATTTATGTTGTTTCTCTTTGGTTTGGTTCTTCTTTTTGCCCTGGTTTTCTTTTCCCTTTTTGCTTTGTTTGAACTATTCGAAAAACCCAAAAAGATTTTGCTTTGTTTGTTTTTCCCTTTTGGTTCTTGTTTAAAAATCAAAAACACCAAAAATATTTGTCGTTCTTCTTTGGTTTTTGCGAGTTTGCTTCAGGGTTCTGCAGTCCTTGGTGGATATTTGTTTAATATTATTATTCAAGCCACACAAGTGAAGACCAATAATGAGGATCAATGACAACTTGAGGCGTGGTAAGAGGCTGGTAACGAACTCTATTTGTTTTCATTCTTTGTACATATACTCATCACTATGGGCATGCTTAGTCCGTTCATGTAGAGTGTATGTTTTCTTTGGATGCTTAATAGTTCTTGCTTTCTTATGATTAGCTCCAGCTCGCTAATAGTTTGTAGCATGTCTTATGAATGTTTGCTTGCATTACTCTATTCATAAATTGGTACGACACCGTGGTATCCTCCTCTGAATGTTTCATTTGAATTGACTTGGCACATGCTCACGCATGCACATGACTGTGATAATCAGTTAAGCCTTGATGAATTATTTTGCCTTGAGGATCTTGAATCACTTTCATGCCATGAGTAGTCCTGTTTTGTTGCAAGCATGATAATGACAGTTATTGCTCTCTTGTTTGTCGCTCCCTTACTATTGCTAGCCTTCACTTTCACTGAGTATGTTTTACTCAAGTTCCCAACTCCCTAAACCAAATATTTCCAAAGTGTCCACCATACCTACCCATTAGCATCATTTGCTACCTCCGTGCATATTCAATATGCCTTGTTTTCTTCCGAATAAAATGTTTGCTTGTTATGAGAAAGTTAGTTAGTAAAGCTCTCACGAACTTGATGGCACACTTTATTTTCTTGCACTTAATAAACCTGAACCATTGCGTCCTTCTTTGTTGCGCATATGCTTGCGCTTTATGAGTTGAAGTTAGCAGAACCATGTATCATGGGGACCGCTTTCAACACTTCATAGGTACTTAGTACCTCGTTGATATCATGTTCTTTTGCTTATGGATCCCGGCGGTGTGAAATAAAAGTGGAACTTGTAAGATCATGGAGTTTGTATGTATGTTAGAGAAACGCCTAGGCCGCTAGCCTAAGCCATGCCTAATCATGGTGGAAACTTGCAGCATAACCATAATGAGCATTCTATGAAGCATCCTCAATAAAAATCTATGCATATAGTAAATAAAAAGATCGCTGAGATGCTCATTGTCTGCGTGCCTTGTCATTTTGATTATGGGATAGCTCCTGTATCATGTGCAAGGGGTACCCCGTTGGCGATTCTCTATGATACGTATATACTTATAATGACAAGAGCTTACTTGTGACTGAATTTGAGTAGCATGAGGACCGGTCTTCGTAAGTAAGGGGCTTGAGACTTTGATTTATAACTTGTCAAGCATATCCTCTTAGTTGTGTCACTTTCACCTTAACCACATTAAATATGCTTATGGTAGTGGAAATGAGAGCTCAAAGCTAACGAGTACCATACTTTCGGCATTTGGAAGCCTTTCAAATTATTTAAAACCTTTTCTTGTTGAGTCCCACATATTCTTTGAGCACCTTCTTGAGAGCATAGTTGTCATTCTTTGTGTTTGTTCCATTACTTGATTATTTGTGTTATGACTTTGATGCTTGTATACTTGATATCTTTATTTCTAGTCATCACTTGAACTTCAGAGGTGCCTTAATATTCATAATCAAAGGGCAAGCGAGATACCACTCTATCATACCCTTTTATGAGCATTGTAATGTTGCTTATGTTTGTGCCTCTTCATAGCTTGCAATGATTATTAAGTAGACTTGGTTGCATACTCTTTTTTATGAATTGTCGAAGTAGTTGATCACATTGCTGAGAATATTTACATCATATGAAGCAAATGTGTTCGTGAAAGTTCTTTTATCGCACTCAGTTTTGAACTGAATTGTTTAAGGACAAGCAATAAGCTAAGCTTGGGGGGAGTTGATACGTCCAAAACGTATCTACTTTCCCGAACACTTTTGTTATTGTTTCTCCTCTAAACTTGTGTGATTTGGATGCAACTAATGCGGACTGACATTGTTTTCAGCAGAATTGCCTTGGTGTCTACTTTTTGTGCAGAAAATCAACTATTAGGAAAAATCCCGGAAAATATGCCAAAAATCCTATTTCACCCGAAGACTCCAGGAGCCAGAATACGAGACGGAGAAGAGCCAGGGGTGGCCACACCACCTGCTGGCGCGGGCCAGGCCAGGCCGCGCCAGGGGGTGGTGTGGGCCCCCCAGGCACCCCCTCGGCCTCTCTCTTCGCCTATAAGGAGCCTTCTGACCTAAAAACTTCGGGGGGTTCGATGTTTTTCTAGAAGGAGTTCCGCTCCGCCGCCACCACCAGATTCCATGAAACAGCACCAGAAACTCCGTTCTGGCACCCTACCGGGACGGGGAATTGGAGGAGATCATCGCCACCATCATCACCATCGCTTCTCCATTGACCATCCATGTTTCTCCCATCTATGAGTGAGTAATCCCCTGCTGTAGGCTATAGGGATGGTAGGGATTGGATGAGATCGTTCATGTAATGGCATCAGATTGTTAGGGCATGGTGCCTAGTATCTTTTATTAGTGCTTTATGACTTTGTTGCGACTTGTTGTGCTTAATGCTTGTCACTAGGGCCCGAGTGCCATGATTTTATATTTGAACATGTTATTGATTCATTATGATAGTATTGTTTTTGGTCTTATCTATAAGTTGTATACACACGTTGTTGTCCGGAGCCTATGGCCCCGAAGTGACAGAAATCGGGATAACCAAAAGGGAATGGCTTTGATGTGAGGATCACATGTGTTCATGGAGTGTTAATGCTTTGCTCCGGTGCTCTATTAAAAGGAGCACCTTAATTGCCAGTAGTTCCCTAGAGGCCTCGCGGCAAACGGGCTGGCAGGACAAAAGATGTTGTGCAAGTTCTCAATGCGAGCACGTATGACTATATATGGAACACATGCCTAGGATTGTCTAGTACTTGGATGCTTTATCTTATTTATCTGCAATTGTCCTATGTTCTGATTGCTATGTGGATTGTCTTGTCCATGCAACGCCCATCCATCCATTCCTATGCCTACCGCACTCGAATCCCACTGTTATTGCTTTTGTTACTACTGTCTTTGCTTTACTACTGCTGTTACTTTACTATTCCTACTACAAAACTATTGCTATTGATAAACTGCTATGAGAAAAATTGTTTCCAGGTGCAGCTGAATTGACAACTCAGTTGTTAAGGCTGATAAATATTCTTTGGCTCCCCTTGTGTCGAATCAATAAATTGGGTTTCACTTCCCTCGAAAATACTGCGATACACCCCCTATACTTGTGGGTCATCAATCATGTCTAGAGCATTCCCGAGCCGTGAGAGGATACACTTAAGTGTACGATGAGAGCGATTATTCGTAAGACGAAATCACATTAAAGAAAGAGAAAGTCTCCGCACAGAGATCTGAAGTTGTTCGGAGAAAGAACAAAGAAAAGACCAGAAAAGTGTTTTCGGATAAATGGGAATTTGAATATATATTTATTATATGTTAATTATGAATTAATATATTGTAAATAATATTTAGATTAAGATTTATAAAGGCAACTTTTATATTAGGCCAAATCCCTGGAGGGAATTAGCCTAGAAGAAAAGCTGCAAAAAAAGAAAGGGAAAAAGTAAACAGCTAGCCCACATGGGCGGTGGATAACAGCCGCCAAACTGGGTGGCAAGCAGCTGGGTTACGCTCGCGGGCGGGCGGCAGATACTGCGCGCCGCTCCGGGTGAACTGCAACCGCTGGCTGCCACCGCTGCGGGCGGGCGGGAGCTGGGCCGCGGGCGAGGCCAGCCGGCCCACCCGGGCCGCCGGCTGCACGCGCGCCTGGCAGGCCGCTTTCATGCACCGGCCCACCCGGGCGCTGGTCTCCATGCCGCCGCGTGCGGGAGGCAAGGGGCGGGATGGGCCGCCCAGGGCTCACCCAGCCGGTGCCTATGCTGCAGGCTGCCGCTGTTCTCTTTTCCCTCTTGGGCTGAAATCAGCCCATCCGGCTGGCACGAAATTCCTGCCTATTTCCTTTAATTAATTAGTCCCACATGGCTAACCTAATGGGGAGGGTACACCCCCTCCGCCTATATAAAGGGGTGCCAATGGGTGGGATTAAACACACAATTTGAGAAGTCTTTTAGTTGACTTTCTCCCTCCCTCTCTCTAGCTAGAGGCACACCTGCAGTTTGCCATTGCACTGCAAGGATTCCTAGCCGGATATCAACTTCCGTACTCCCGGCGGGATCGGGGAGCCGGAGGTCTCATCGTGCACCGGATGTGTACGAAGACATGAGGCGCAACACTTGGGGCGCTTAAATGTCGTGAGTTGGAGCTGTTGCACGATGAAGAAGGAGCAAGGGGTGACCTACGAGGAGCTTCGCGACCTTGAGGTCGGCTACGAGTATGACTACATCAACCTCGTTCCCCGCGGAACGTCAACCGCGTACGGTCTACAAGGGTATGTATTCTCTACGCATTGGCCATTACCGCATTACTACATAGATAGATCCTAGGCAGTTTTTGGGGTTCCAACGTAGGAAATTTTTTGTTTTCTATGCGTAGGAGTGATGTACGGCCAGTACGCACAAGTTTTGTGCGGACATTGATCCCTTAGTTGTTACCCTCTAACGTGTACTTGTTTATATCGCGGTATTGTTTGATGAAGCGGCCCGGACCGACCTTACGTGTATTCATACGCGAGACTGGTTCCACGCTCAACATACGGCTTGTACTATATAAGTGGCTAGCGGGTGTCTGTCTCTCATTCGATAGTTGATATAGCATTTGCAACGGAGGGCCCCGAAAGGGGTGTAGTAGAGACAACTATCGGATCCATGTTGTGGTTGGAAAGTTCGTAGATTAGAAACGGTTCTATTGCGAAAGCCCTAACAACCACATAAAACTTGCAATAGATAAAGTAGAGGCGTCTAACTTTATTTTGCAGAGGGCATGTGATTATGATATGGCATTGGTCATTGTGAAGGTAAAGTAGTTTACTTTTCTGTTACTAAGTAGTATAGTAATAGTCATCATTCCGATGGACGACTTGGTGGAGGCGTCGTGGACTTGGCATCAAACTGATGGCAGGATGGAGATCATGCCGGAGCGCTCGATGGAGATCAAGGCGCAACAAGAAAGACCATATCATATCACATTATACATATGATGTTGATATCTGTTTTACATCTTATTGTGTGCTAGTATTAGATACTCAATGGTAGCAAATAAGATAATCCCTTTTTAATTCCAATGTTCCGTGTTCCCCTTGTGTGTGCACCCCCAAGAAAGTTCTTCGGTATGAGGCGATCCACGGTACAGGCGTGGGTGTCAGACATATCTATGTTCTCATACAGTAGGTGTAAGACATGTTGCACAACGAATACACACAAGTTAGATTTGGCGAGCCTAGCATGTTACAGAGACGTGGCCTCGGAACACAAGAGATCGAAAGATCGAGAATGATTCACATGGATGATGTGATTGGCATTATTGAATGTCTACCTTTGATAATGCATTGATGGCCGTGATGATCGGGGGAGGTGCAGAGGATAGGGATCATGTGATCACTAAAATCGTCCAGGGGATGAAAATTTTAGTGGAGACCAATTATAAATTGATCTCTTATTATGAACTTTGTCTAGATGTCTATTTGCAAATATCTTAGTAGACCTTGGACTATCCCATTGAGGTCCTTTGTAACCATGGGAATATATTGCTTAATATGGAACTTAGCAAAAGGGTCCAACTTCATAGATTAATACCCACGCCTGAGGGATATCCTCGTAAAAGGTGATCTTCTCTTCTTGATACAATAACCATTAGGAGATAATTTGATGACTCCAGAATGTTTGTGTTTTCTCCATAATCATCCAATAAGCCATTCTCCATTCAATGGAGAGTTAGGCTACATTTTGTATTCTACAGAATAAGGCACATAGAGTATAAGCCGTTGGATGGGTTTTCCTCCATCATGGATGAAAAGAGAATGTTTGGAAAAACACTTAGTGATCTTGCATTAGAGTTGAGAACTCTTAGAAGGGCTTGATTGCAAATGGAGGTCATGGATGGAAAGGTATATGTAAGATATACAAATTATAAATGTGGTTCTTGCAAAACTCATTGCAGTTTGCAGAGTATTTGATACTTGTCCCGTTTTGTGAAAACAGGAGGATCTGCTTGAGAATTGTTGGTTTTGAGGCAACGTGACTTGATGACGGCAAGAAAAATAGTTGATGCCGACATCACCTCTTCCCTCAAAGTTTGTCATTTGGATTAGTGGACTTGAATATAAATTTGTAATCCATGTTTGTGTGTCTTGCTTTTGGCGAGACGATTATTCATATGAACAAGTTACAAACCAGTTTGTACTATTCTTATGAACAATACCTTATGGTCACATTACGATTATAAATAAGTTATTCTCATCACTATGTTAATGATAATAGTTTAAGCATTTATAAAAGGATTAGAATGCTAAAAGATATCCAAAGTTTAATAATGAAATGACACTATAGTTTAGGTCATTTTGGTTATTGCATGTTCTTTATGAAGATCGGGGTCCTAGATGCTCAATCTAGAGACTTTGCAAAACCATGCCTCTTGAGCAGAATGGCTAATACTCCGCATTCTGGTAAAACGGTGATATGAGAATAAATGTTGAATCTTATACATAGTGATGTATCGTATTTTGAACAAGTAATGGCAATCATTTATTGTGGACTTAAGTGAATAAGCGTATTTACTTAATGAAACATGAGTTTGAAATGATTTGAAATGTTCAAATGAGTTCACGAAAAAATGGGCTATTGAATTAATTGAATCAACAAGTCTCTTCTATTTGATCGACTTGACTAAGGTATTCAAGTTAAGTTTAGCATCAAAGGGACTTCTGAAATATGTTTCACAAATTATGATAATTGGATGAATTCAAACTGTGTTGAAATGTCTAAACATCATAATCAATATGTATTAGATACATATGGAATAATATTATCTCTTATCAGGGTTATAGTTGTCGTTTAGAGTTAGACATCAAAATAAGCAAACACTCATTTGAAATATAAAGGAACATCTAAAGATTCGTGGAAACAACACCATAAGTGTTATGGCAAGTTCGAGTTTCTGGAGATTTCGATAAGTCGAAATCATGGTGAATAAACAAGTCTTTGTAGAGCATTCTTAGGAAGCTATGAATGCATCATCCACAAAAGGGGCAAACCTATTGTTGTCCAAAGTCGATGTGTCTTGATGAAGATATAGGTAGAAGAAAGTAAAAGATCAAAACAAGGTATTTAACCTTACCTCTAGATTGTTGAGTGGCACAGTAGAATTTGTTTCGTGAAACCAAACTGTACAAATAGAAGAGAAACTATTGATAATGATCATAAAGTTTCAAGTAAATACTTTTACTAAAGAAATTAGGATTCAACTATATATTCTAACAAGTTTGTGGAATTATATTGTTGATTCACTTGACATGTTTTGAACAAGACATACCTACAAATTACAAAGAAGCGTGATGGACCTAAGTACGAGAAATGAATGGTCATTGAAATCTCGTTAGTGGAATTCTCGATTTGATGGTGATCAAGGAATTTTGGAACCTACAAGATTGTCGAGATGACCTGGATTTGAGTGGGAGCAAATCAGCTTGGATAATACATAATATGTAGCTGACATATTTTGAGTGGGAGCTAAGTGAAATCCCTGGATCTCAAACATGAATGTCATATTTGAGTGGGAGCGTGAAATCATTCTAGGATATGTGGACGACATATATGAATGTTGTGATTGGTGTTAATAACGTTTAAGTTAGATAGATAAGGATGAAGTTGAAGTTATTAAACAAAGAGATCTATCGAGATAGATTGGTGAGTTTAATAAACACTGAATGTCAAATGCTTCCTGGACTTGATTCTGAAAGATGTTCAGAATGTCCTAAGACAATATTCTGAAGAAGCTCGGAATGGAATAAGGTAAGAAAGAAGTTCTTGATGTATGAAGTATTGAGTTAGTATTGTAACTATCATTGAAATAAAGAGATGTGTTGCATCTCCTATGCCTCAATCATAGGTTCTTCCATATAACCATGTTGTATACTCGACGTAATGTGACCCGAGGTTCTGGTTGGTAGGACACAGTCTTAACTGTAAGAACGTGTCTTTAATGGATTCCTGAGTTGATCACAGAACCAGAATTAAGTTTGTACTTAAATGGCAAGAAGCAATGTAAGTGGCATAGATGCATTTCATGCACTAGGATCTACATAGATATAGAAGTATAAAGGCTCCATATGATGTGATGTATAATGTTGTGGCAGGCCTAGTTCGCTTTTAACGTAGAATGATGTGTCCTAGGGCCCAGTGCCCATGAGAAAGCCTTCGAGGTTGATCTAAAGTCACTGTAAGCTCCTGGAATCCGGCCTCATTCTGCTGCCATGACTACAATATATACACAAAGGATAGCAAAGTGTGTTTTGAAGTTTAGATGACAACAGTGAAAACGACCGTCATTATAAACACTAGAAACAAAGTCTCACTTTGTCGCCAAACAAATACTTCGACCCATTATAAGATAATGGAGTGAATGTCAAAATTAGGAAGACCTTAACGATTTGCAAAAGACATAATGATCTGGTAAAACAGAACATGGACATGACGTTTCCCATGAGCATGCATGATCTATAAACGCATATGTTATATGGTTTATATGAGTAAAATCCGAGTTGGATTATTTGTACTCTAGTGCAAGTGGGAGACTGAAGGAGATATGTCCTCGAGGCAAATAATAAATAGGTTTGTCATATCTCAATTAGTTTATAATAGTTTCATATTGTGCTATAACTATGCCGAGTAGAAACATTGGTATAGGTGTGATAACCTCTATTAATACTAGTTTGTTGGTCATGAGGATGATCTGGTTTTCAAGATCATGGGAATTTATGCCAATTGACAACAGGGTCATATCATTGGAGAATGATGTGATGGACATTCCTCGAAGGATTGCAACACGATCAAGTCATATAGTTCATTGTTGCAACAGCTATACCTAGACTCCTTTTCCTTAGACCGTGAGCTCATATTACTCACTGTTTTCCGAGGCTGCTTTGACTGCATCAACCGTTATCTGGTAATATGGTGGCCATAAAGGTGTACGTTGGGTATTCCAAAGGAACAGTAGATGACATATGACTGCAAGACCGGGATTTGTTCACCCACATGACGGGTAAAGATAAATACGACCGGCTTGGTGAGATTACATCTATAAATGTTACAACATGTGACTCGGTCACGGGGATGTAATATCACGGTAGTAAGAAAACAGAACTTATTGTAAACGAGATTGAACAAGGTATGTGATACAAATCGGGTCTCGCACAAGTCGTATCAAGCAACAAAAATAATTGGATGCTACATTTAGCGGTTCAAACGACATTGTCATCAGGAATGCATAGGGGTCACATGGATATCCCTGGTCCCTCTGTTGATCATTGATACAGATCATGTCTAGAGCATTCCCGAGTCGTGAGAGGATACACTTAAGGATACGATGAGAGCGATATTCGTAAGACGAAATCACAGTAAAAAAGAGAAAGTCGGAAATGTTCCGCAGAGAGATTCGAAGTTGTTCGGAGAAAGAATAAAGGAAAAGACTAGAAAAGTGTTTTCGGATAAATGGGAATTTAAATATATATTTATTATATGTTAATTATGAATTAATATATTATAAATAATATTTAGATTAAGATTTATAAAGGCAACTTTTATATTAGGCCAAATCCCCGAAGGGAATTAGCCTAGAAGAAAAGCTGCAAAAAAAAGAAAGGGAAGAGCAAACAGCCAGCCCACGTGGGCGGCGGATAACAGCCGCCGCACTGGATGGCAAGCAGCGGGGCTGCGCTCACGGGCGGGCGACAGATACTGCGTGCCGCTCCGGGCGAACTGCAGCCGCTGGCTGCCACCGCTGCGGGTGGGTAGGAGCTGAGCCGCGGGCGAGGCCAGCCGGCCCACGCGGGCCGCCAGCTGCACGCGCACCTGGCAGGCCGCTGTCATGGACCGGCCCACCCGAGCGATGGTCTCCACGCTGCCGCACGCGGGAGGCAAGGGGCGGGATGGGCCGCCCAAGGCCTACCCGGTCGGCGCATGTGTTGCAGGCTGCTGCTGTTCTCTTTTCCCTTTTGGGCTGAAATCAGCCCATCTGGCTGGCACGAAATTCCTGCCTATTGCTTAATTAATTAGTCCCACATGGCTAACCTAATGGGGAGGGTACACCCCCTCGGCCTATATAAAGGGGTGCCCATGGGTGAGATTAAACACACAATTTGAGAAGTCTTTTAGTAGAATTTCTCCCTCCCTCTCTCTAGCCTTGTGACCATGGCCCCAAGTTTCGACTGTACGAACGAGGCACACCTGCAGTACGCCGTTGCGCTACAGGGATTCCTAGCCGGATATCAACTTCCACACTCTCGGAGGGATCGGGGAGCTGGAGGTCTCATCGTGCACCAGATGTGTACGAAGACATGAGGCGCAATACTTACGGCGCTTAAATATCGTGAGCCGGAGCTGCTGCACGATGAAGAAGGAGCAAGGGGTGACCTGCGAGCTTCGCGAGCTTGAGGTCGGCTACGAGTATGACTACATCAACCACGTTCCCCGCGGAACGTCAACCGCGTATGGTCTATAAAGGTATGTATTCTCTACGCATTGGCTGTTACCGCATTACTACATATATAGATCCTAGGCAGTTTTTGGGGTTCCAACGTAGGAAATTTTTTGGTTTTCTTCTGTGGATCCCCTTCATATTGACGAGCTTGATATTAAAGCTGAGACACAAGCCTTGTCGGATGCCGAAAGACACACATTGTCTAAAGCTAACCAACAAGTGACTAAATTAAGGAGAGATGAGGAGATCAAATGGGCGCAAAGAGCTAACGTAAAACATGTTCAAGAAGGGGACAATAACACTAAATATTTTCATCTTACTGCTAATGGAAAACATAGGAAAAAGAAGATCTTCCAGTTAGAACAAGATAAGGGGACTATAGTCGGTGATGAGAACTTGAGGATTTATATTTCGGAGTACTATAAGAAGTTATTTGGTGAACCCGAACAAAATAGATTCTCTCTTATGGAAAGGAGAACTGATGATGTTCCACAAGTTTCTAGCATTGAAAATAGTATTTTAACTTCGGTATTTTATGAGAAGGAAGTATTTGAAGCCATCTCTACTATGGAACATAACAAGGTGCCAGGGCCAGATGGATTCCCTGCGGAATTCTACCAGACTTTCTGGGAGGTGACTAAAGGAGATTTAATGGCGCTATTTGCACAGTTGCATTCAGAGGAATTACCTTTATTCAAGCTCAACTTTGGTGTAATTGCGCTTTTACATAAGAAAGAGAATGCTGTTCAGATTCAACAATCTAGACCGATTTGCCTTCTCAATGTTAGCTTTAAATTTTTCACTAAGGTGGCGACAAATCGCATCTCCGTGATTGCTCACAAGATCATTTGTCCTACTCAAACGGCTTTCATGCCTGGGAGACACATATTAGAGGGGGTGATTACGTTACACGAGACTATTCATGAGCTTCACACGAAAAAGCTAGATGGTGTGATTTTCAAAATTGGTGTAGATGGATTAATAGTTTTATTAAGGGAGGAAGTGTTGGAATCCGTGTCAATGATGATATTGGGCATTTTTTTAAACAAGGAAGGGAGTGCGTCAGGGGGATCCACTATCACCTTTGTTGTTCAACATAGTGGTGGATGTGTTGGAAATCCTAATAGCGCGAGCTAAGGAGGAAAGCCAAGTGGGGGGGTCTAATACCTCATCTTGTAGAAGGAGGTCTATCAATTTTACAAACGCTGATGATACAATTTTGATTATGGAGCATGACACTGATAAAGTGATGAACATGAAACTCATACTATGCATTTTTGAGCAGTTGTCGGGGCTTAAGATTAACTTTCACAAAAGTGAGATTTATTGTTTTGAAAAGGCAAAAGATCATGAGCAGGAGTATCAGGATATTTTTGGTTGTGAATCTGGTTCGCTGCCGTTTAGGTATCTGGGGGTACCCATTCATCATAGAAAACTCATGAATTCCGAGTGGAACCCTGTTGAAAATCGGTTTGAAAGGAAACTTGGGTGTTGGCAAGGTAAACTTCTGTCATATGGGGATAGATTAGTGCTAATCAACTCGGTTTTAACAAGCTTACCTATGTTTATATTGTCTTTTCTGAAATTACCGAAGGGTGTTAGGAAAATATTAGACTTCTATCGTTCGAGATTCTTTTGGCAAAGTGATGAACATAAGAAGAAATATAGACTAACCAAGTGGAATATTGTCTATAGACCTAAAGATCAAGGAGGATTGGGTATTGAGGTGTTAGAGCTCAAAAATAAGTGCCTTCTTAGCAAATGGCTATATAAAATTCTTAATGAACAAGGGGTTTGACAAGAATTACTAAAGAACAAATACATTAAGAATAAGACGCTTGCGCAGGTTCAGGCTACACCGACTGATTCTCCTTTTTGGAAAGGCCTAATGCGTGTAAAGGATAGTTTCTTTATCAAAGGTTCTTTTCATATTGGAGACAGGGTTTCGGCTAGGTTTTGGGAGGATGTTTGGTTAGGGGTTGTTCTGCTGGCCCAACAATATCCTACGTTATATAATTTAGTGCATAGAAAGCATGTCTCGATTAATGCGGTTTTATCTCACAATCCTCTTAATATTGGCTCTAGGAGGAATCTGATTGAGAATCACTGGGTTGTATGGTTACATCTTTGTCAGAGATTAATGCATGTGTCTTTATCTAATGAACCTGACAATTTTAAATGGAATTTAATGGCGGATGGGGTTTTCACAGTTAAATCCTTGTATGAGGACCTGATGAATGATCATGAGAGCCTCCCAACAAAATACCTTTGGAAACTTAAAATACCTCTTAAGATTAAGGTCTTTATGTGGTTTTTAAATAACAAGATTTTGTTAACCAAAGATAATCTTTTAAGAAGAAATTGGTATGGTTGTAAGAAATTTTGCTTCTGCGATGAAGAAGAAACTGTTGAACATCTATTTTTAAATGGTCCATTTGCTAAGACTATTTGGCTTATCATTTTCTTTACTTTTAACCTCCCACCTCCAGCTAATATCACTAACATGTTTGGGAATTGGTTGAATGGGATGGACAAGACTGACAAAGATAGATTACGTATTGGGGTATCTGCTTTATGTTGGTCTATATGGAAGTATCGAAATGATATTATTTTTAACAAGGCTCGAGTTCCATCTTTTTTGCAGCTTATTACTTTGGCGGCTCACTGGATCCAACTCTGGGCTTGTTTACTACCGGAATCTCAACGGGATATGATGGCCTCTGGGTGCAACCGTCTGGTGATGGTTAATCAGGATATCTACTACCTAATTATGTGGCGTCATACTAGTAGATTGAGAGATGATTAGCTCTTGGATAGGCTCGTCGCTGTCAGTTTTTCTAGTCTTTTACCGATGATTGGTTTTGTATCAATTATCTTGGATATGGCTGATCGTTGATCAGCAACTTTGTACTTTCGACTTTTTTTAATAATAATTATGGCTGTGTGCATCTGAGGATGCAGAGGCCGGGGTAACCCCATTTTGAAAAAAAAATGTATGGCTGTACGGGTTGAACATCATGGATTTTTGACTTTGGAGAAATATTCAAGCGACGTACCAGAAAACGACCCACAAAAAAAACATACTCCCTTCCTTTACAAATAATTGACTTGGGTTTATCTAAATTCATACGTATCTAATAATAAAATGCGTATAGGTACATACGAATCTAGACAAATCCAAATCATTTATTTCCGGACGAAGGGAGTACTAGAAATCGAGCGCGACAAGACACGTCCAACCTTTCTACTCCATGCGGTCCAAAATATAAGATGTTTTAGCATTTCTCCAAAATACATGTATTTAGACATCTTTTACTGTGTATGCTCACTTGTTTTGCTCCGAATCTACGCAGTAAAAATGTCTATATATATTTTAGAGAAAGCTAAAGCATCTTATAATTTGAAACATGAGTAGTTAGATACATACTCTACTTAAAAATTGCATTATATGATCTTTGGTTAAATCGTTTCCCTTAATTGCAGATATACAATTAAAATAATACTCCCTCCGTTCGAAAATAAGTGACGTGAGTTTACCTAGATTCGCATATATATAGACATGTTTTAGTATATAGATACATGCGAATCTAGATAAATTCAAGTGACTTATTTTTGGAACGGAGGGAGTATAATATTTATGATTTGAAACAATGTGATATTTTTAGGAGAACCAGTATCTTACATTTAATAGTACTACCTTTTGTTCCATATTAACCGTCGCATATTTATTAATATTCACACATATCTCACTACGGGAAAAACTTCTTTTGCCGTGTGGCAAAACCACACGGCAAAGACCTTCTGGAACACGGCAAGGCTTTGCCGTGTGTATACACACGGCAAATGCCACATGGTAACGTTTGCCACGGCAACGGCTCTTTGTCGTGTGTTTTCTAAATAAGACACGGCAAAGCCTTTGCCGTGTGTCTTACGCGTATACACGGCAAAGTAAAGTGAGATGACGGTTTCCCTTAGAGATGACGGTGTCTATTCTTTGCCGTGTGTCATTGATAAATTCAACACGGCAAAGTGTCACCCATAAAACATACACGGCAAAGGCTGCCTTTGCCGTGTGTCGCCCATAAATCCTACACGGCAAAGACGTCTTTGCCGTGTGTCACGTACACGACAAAGAGGCTGCCTTTTCAAAATAAATTGAAAAAAAAAATTCAATTTTTTTTCAAACTTTTTTGAATACGTTTTACTTGTTAATCTCATATGGGATACTTTTAATCCTAAATATGCTTAATATTAGGTCAAATTGCACTCATGATCAAACTTCCCCTAAGGTCACCCATCCTAACACTACTCTTTCCCTAGCACGCTTCGTTCCTTCCAAATGAGCTTTCGAGAAAGAAATCATACCTTGTCGATAATACTTTCATACCAATCCTATTAACTATTGGACCATGATGTCACACATCTCAGTTTTAGATTCCAAACAATTATTTAAGTAGACAACAATGAATAAGTAATAATAATCTTGAATCTAAATAAAAAATAAAATGATTTAATTTTTTACCTTTTTATATTTAATATGGAATAATTCATATATTTAAATCCGTAAATCAGAATTCGACAAATAAAATATCTAAATCGATCAGAAAAATGATAGGAATCCAAATATGACATCCATATCATATTGTGAACCTAAAAATGATTTTTTTAAAATCATGAGCATCAGATCATGTACTTGCAGTTCATATCTTACCCACTTCCTACCGATTCGGCAGAAATTTGTCTTTTTCACCAGGGATGGACGAAAAGGTTTTAAAATCTCCGGTTGGGACATTGTTCATGTAAGATGGTCTAGTATTTTTGAAAAATGAGGTGGTAGCATTTTTGAATTGAACATTTGGTGTTGCTTCACAAAATGCCCGATTTTTGCGCTCCGAAAATAGAAAATGGCTTTTCTGTGCGACGAAAAGAAAAACTTCCTCCTGCAATATTGTTCTCCATCCCATGATGCACATGCATGCATAATATGGGCACATTATCACAAACTATGTCATGATTCTGCACATAACATTGATCATTTGAACCAAAAGCCAAGAAACCTCGAATGAGATAGGTCATTTTGTGAAGGTTTTTTTGAGAGATAATCAATATACCAAGTTTGATATTTTTCCTTCCAACTATATCATAAAATATGACACCACGCGAAGGTCTCGCATTTTTTTAATTTTTTTTGATTCAGTTATGATCATTTGAAACTATCGTCAAACCCTAATCGAACAGCGGGCATGACGATTCTTAGCTCCGGGCTGAGCCTCGCTAAACTTGCATTGGATCTATGAATAAACATTATATTTTGAATCTAAAAATGATTTTTATAAAAAATTATGAGCATCAGATCATGTACCTGCAGTTTATATCTTACCCACTTCCTACCGATTCGGTAGAAATTTGTCTTTTTCACCAGGGTTGGACAAAAAGGTTTTAAAATCTCCGGTTGGGACATTGTTCATGTAAGGTGGTCTAGTATTTTTGAAAAATGGGGTGGTAGCATTTTTGAATTGAACATTTGATGTTGCTTCACAAAACGTCCCGATTTTTACGCTTCAAAAATAGAAAATGGCTTTTTCATGCAACGAAAAGGAAAACTTACTATTGCAACATTGTTCTTCATCCCATGATGCACATAAATGCACAATATAGGCATATTATCACAAACTATGTTGTGATTCTGGCCATAACATTGGTCATTTGAACCGAAAGCCAGGAATCCTCGAATTTGGTAATTTTGTGAAAGGTTTTTTGAGATATAATTAATATACCAAGTTTGATATTTTTCCTTCCAACTACATCACAAAATATGACACCACGCGAAGGTCTCACATTGTTTCGCTCATTTTCGTATTTTTTATGCCTGTTTTAAACTATGGTCAAAATGACGAGTATGGAGATTCATATTCAACATAAATATCTAATATTTGAGTGTATATAGATAGATCTTATTTTTATGCAAATTTTGATATATTATTTCTATTTTTCTGAACTAGAATGATTTTTTATGATTTTCCTAAGAGTAATGTGATAAAAGAGAAACAAGAAAAAAAAATAGAACTTTGCCGTGTATATATCGAATACACACGGCAAAGGCCCTTTGCCGTGTATATTGCGGAATACACACGGCAAAGACCCTTTGCCGTGTATACTGCGGAATACACACGGCAAAGGGCTGGCGAGGGCACACGGCAAAGAGGCCACCGTTTGCTGCCGTTAGCTCATTCCCGTCAAGTGGACCTGTGGGGTCAAGGATCCCACTTCGTTGCCGTGATGTATGCCATGTGCCGCTATCAACTTTGCCGAGTGTTTTTTATTTGCCGTGTTCCTTTATATGTCTTTGCCGTGTATATTTCTTTACCGTGTTCTTTTTCAGAAATTTGCCGTGTTTGCGTACTTTGCCGTGTGCTTTTTAGGTTGTACACGGCAAAGACAAACTTTGCCGTGTTCCAGTCTATTTGGCACACGGCAAAGCCGTCTCTACACGGCAGCGGCAATTTTTTCCGTAGTGTCTATATATACACATATGCATATTTAGACAAATCTATCATAATTAATATGTAATAAATAGATGCAGCAATTTTGTGCTTGAAAGATCTCCACTCTATCCAATTAAAATCGACAAAATATCAGTGTACCTTTTTTGGGTCAAATAAGGCGATAGAGGTGTCGGGCTGTCGGCCATCAAAGACAGGAGGCAGCGGTGCGGTGCGGCCCACATGTGCTATTGGCCAACGGAATCTATCCCCAAGCCGCAAGCCGTGTCGTCTGCCACGCCAACCGGTTGTCCACGCTCGCGGCGCCGGTACCAGCCGTTGTGATGTCACCGGAGCGGTGCTGATACTATCTTTAAGCGCGTAATAATGGTCAACTTGGATGGACAAAAGCATAGACGATGTACAATGCGCACACCCAAAACGCCCTATATAAGCAGGAAGGCCAACCGGGACTTGAGATCATCAAAATCAACTCTGAATTCTTAGAAATCATACCACAATGAGCGTAGTGGTGACCAAGTCCTCGCCGGTGGTGGTCGTCGCCGCGTCTGAGCCAGAGACGCCGACCGGCGGCATCATCGAGCTCTCCTCCTTCGATATGTGTTCCGCTCCTGCTCCAACCACGATTATCCTCGTCTTTGAGCAGCACATCGACGACCCCGTCGGGACAATCAGGAAGGCCCTGTCGCAGGCCCTCGTGCACTACCACCCTATGGCCGGCCGCCTTGGCGGAGCCGACGAGCTGGAGCCGACCCACATCGTGTGTACTGGCGAGGGAGTGTCGTTTGTGGGCGCGTCGGCTAGCTGCGCCCTGGCCGACACAGTCCCGCTCCACCTTCTGGACCTCTCCGTTCGCTACCCTGCCAAGTACTGCCGCCTCAGCGACCCCTTGCTGCTGATGCAGGTGACCAGGTTCACCTGCGGCGGGTTCGTCGTAGGCGTGACGTGGAACCACGTCATGGCCGACGGCGCTGGGATTGCGCAGTTTCTGCAGGCCCTTGGCGAGCTCGCCCGGGGAATGCCCACGCCGTCCATCATTCCTGTCAGATCTGAATCCAACAGCTCGCTCTCGCGCCTTCTGCAGCCGATGGTCGCCGAAGTGAGGTCGTACATGCGCATCCACAAGGAGGAGTTTCTCCCATTACTCGACATCGCCATCCCCGCCAGCTTAGTCTGCCGCATCAAGGACAAGTGTGGTGCCGGCAACTGCACGGTGTATGACGCCATCGTTGCGGTGCTCTGGCGGTGCCGCACCCGAGCGGTCATCCCTGACGATGCTGACGACCCTAATGCTGTCATGCTCCTCGTCATCCCGAGAAATGTGCGCGAGCTCATCGGCGCCAAGAAGGGCTACTACGGCAACTGCGTAGTCTTTCATCTCGCCCTGGCCACAAGAGACACGGTGGCGACAGGCGACATCAAGGATCTTGTGAAGCTCATTAGGCTTGCTAAGGAGAAGATGCCCGACATGCTCGGGAACACCGGAGATGGTAGAGATGAGCAAAAGGCACGGCCAGAGAGCTACAACACGCTAACTATATCGAGCTTGATGAACCTTCGGCACGAGGCCGTGGATTTTGGAGGTGGGATGCCGTCACGGATGATGTGGAAGACTGAGAAGCCGACTGGGATGGCTTGCGTCGTGTGCTCGTTGTGCAAGGGGAAGGACAACATAAACATCATGTCTCTCTGTGTGAGGCAAGAGCACTCAGAAGCCTTTCTACGTGAGCTGGCCGCCCTCAATATAGAGGTGAGCCGTGATCAGCGACCGACATGCAAGGCGCGGTTGTAGACATATTTGCTCAGCTTTAGCTAGGTTCAGTGTGGTCAGTAAGCTGAGTAGGTTCAGTTAGCGACAGTTTAAGTCAGCTGAATAAAATCATCAGCTCGTAGAGCCTGTTCTCGAGCTTGTCTAGGTAGTCGATGGTGGACGTTGCGCCGTGGGATGGCACGGGGTTACGCACGTTGCACAGAATTGTCGTGAAGGTGGGTGGGTGATCGTGAGATGGCATGATCCGTGTGCTCGGTCGTGCCCCGTTTTTAGGATCGTTTATTGCTCTATGATATAGACGAAAAATAAGAGGACAAAGATAAAAGCTAAAAGGTGTGTGCAGTGAAAAAACCCTTTGTGTTCGGTATCTCTCTGGCATGTGCGTATGTATGCTAAGTTTCAGAATCTAGCCCTTTGTGTTCAAAATCCTTTTGTTATCAGTGTGAGATCGTGGCACCACCACCTTTTATAAGTATTTCCCAGTCTTCTTCCCCGACCATGTGCGATTAAACCTAACAAATCTCCTCTCACATATCGGCCACCATGGACTCGCTTAACATAGCGTTTCAAGCCCACCAACCATGACCAATCACCATGAGTACACTAGAGATATGCGTCCACACACTTGGACTCTAATACCAATATAATTGTTATCGGTGTGAGCCTGTTGCACGGGTGTCTCGGCCCACCAACCAAGCCCAAACAAGGACCAACACAGGATTACAACTAGCATTGGGCCATCAGCCCTCAAAAGACTTGCCTGTTAGGGGGTCACCTTTAGTCCTATAAGTCGCTCCTGGTCTTCTCCCACAAGTGATGTGGGATAAAACCCCAACAAATCTCCCCTCTCACACATCGGTCACCATGGGCCACTTACGACACCATTTCCAGCCCACCAACCATGACCGACCACAGTGAGTACACTCGAGATTTGCATCCAGGCACTTGGGCTCTAACACCAGCTGTTATCTGTGTGGACACGCTGCATGAGCGTCTGGCACCCCAACTGGAGACCAGCACGGACTCTGTACACACTGTTGTTTTGGAGAAAACCATGTTCGATATGATGACTCCGCCAACATGTTAGTCTAACAACGATGTGGAACCCTATACTCCGGTGCTCCACCAACAGTGTGCAATTCACAACCAAAAATACACATTACATAACATTTGGAGGACTCATTCAAACTGGATATCAACAAACATAATTTGAAGGCCGTTGTCAGCAGTCTTCTTCGGTCGGTCTTTTGTGTATGCCCGCACGATCTATACTTTGCACACACTTTTCCCGTGGACAATCCTCTGCGGTAGATATTTCACAGATGATTCTTTTCCATTTGTCGTGTGCAATTGAGATTATCTCAGTCTTTTCATTACTATGTACGTTTTGATAGCCATTGCATTCTTCGTCTGCACACAACTCTCTGCCTAGGCAATAACGAACAACTAGTTCATAATATCTTCCCATATATAGTCTGAAAGGGTTTCAATAAAAAATGGTTGCCCTAATCCGAAAGGCTCTGAAATGTTAAATAAAAAATGATGTATAGAAATAACCTTGATTTTTTCATTTATTTTTATTTAACTTGTGAAAGAAGTAAAGTCTTTTAGTACATGTATCGCCAATTCTACCAATCATAGCCACAAGTGAGACACAGAGGTCTAGTCAATTTGGATGGTTACACTTCTCTCTCGTTATGTTGATTACTCGTAAACATGCCCGTGCTTTGCAATAGGAGCCATCCCCACATCATCCCACTCCGGAAAAACTTGATGGAAGAGGAAGTTGTTGTTTCCGCCGATGATGAAGAGCATTTGAAGATCCTATCTTGTCTAGCAGGCCTGTACTCCCGGACTGCACATCCGCGCCGTGGTGGCTCGGCGCTGGGGCACTGCAAGAGCCAGCCCAGACAGAAGATGGAGAGCATCCGGTTTACGATTGTATCTCTACTAAACTTTCCGGCAACGAAATTGCCGCATTGCTTGTCATTTGAATGAATTCATAGATGGTGTACATACAAGTGAGGTGCTAGGTAGCTTCAAAGATTCAAGTACACGAGCTAGTTTTTTCCCAAGAGATTCTAAAAAGAGAAGACTATATGCACATGTGAGCTAAAACCGCGTCGCACTGAAGAAATCTCAAAAGAGGAGATCGATGCATCTTGATTGACAAATTAATGAAAAATAAAGAACCAGGGGGTGGATTACATACAAGGCCGGCCACTTGAAGGTAATAATAATTGATTGTATTACTAGATTGATATGGCATATTGCGTGATTACATTGTGAGCCCTTGGAAAGTTTTTATAGTACTAGAAGATTTGGGGACTAAGAAGCCTAGTAGAGGACTAAGAAGCCTAGTAGAGATAGAATCCTAAACTACTAAATATAGCAATCCATGATCTACTAACACAAAACCGTGATATACACTAACCCCCCACCTCCCCACCGCAGTCGGATCGATAGTGACGGGAAGAGAAGGAGCGTCGTGGACGGCCGACTAGAGCATAAGCCGAAGGTGCCGACATGAGAGGATGTCGGTGGATGATAGCCCTTGATGCCGATGTCAATGTAGCCGAGAGTGAGGACGTCGTAGTCATAGTCGATGGTGTTGTTGGAGTGTTGGTGATGTAGTCGCCATTGAAGAAGTCATTGATGTTGATGCAGTTGTGGTGAGTGTCGTCGTTGAGCCCAAGGGAAATTGCCAGAGTAACACAATAGTAAAAGGCTGTTACAACGGTAGTCCACTCGAGGTAGACGTAGCTAGAGTTGTGGTAGTAGATCTAGGTGACACGCCATGCCAATCTTGCCAAACTTTGGAGCGCACCGGGAGAAGGAGTATTATATGTTTTCATATGATTTTAACCTAAACTTTGTTTGTTTCACCGACAGCACTAGAAACCAAACACCTCCAGGAATCAACATGCATAAAAAATACTAAACATAGGAAACTAAACATTTTGCCAAGTAAAAAAGCCAGACACAAACTCTATCTTGTACCAATATGATGTTCTGGAGTGGAACTTACATTGTCAATCAACTCTATTATCTAAAGTTGAGCACTAAATTCAGATACAGCACCAACACTCCAACAAGATTTCCAGCAAGGACAAGAATGGATTAGCAAGAGTACAATATCCCACAACTCAGTTAACAAAAAAGCTTGACTACTCCGAAGGTCAACTATGCTACATTTATAGAAAAGGTTCAGTATGCTAAGAGAAATACCGACTAGCTAAATAATGTAACAGGCTATAGATTGGCATTCGGCAAACACAGTACAAACAACATGAGAACATACGAGCCTCCAAGACACATGAAAGCAGTACATGGATAATCTAGTGGGTGTGGCTACACCGAGGCTGACCTCAATCTGGCTTATACCGAGGTCGCTCTGACTAGGTCTTCTTTAATAAAAAGTGGATCGGTGGACCAGGTCTCTTTAAGCGGTAATCTCCTCCCATTGCACCTCTCTTCACTATTCAAAATATGGAATCAAAATCTGTCAACGATCATTTGCTACCTAGATAAATCTAGAGAGCCAAAAAAAGAAACTCTTGGATTTTCTTGAATTATATAGAACCAAGAAAAACTCATGGATTTACATTACATGACGACCATGAACCGCAAAAAAGTTGGATCTATTGTTACATCAAGTAATTATAGTATTGCCATCGGAAATCAGTAGAGTGTAATGATTTTGACTAAAAAATACAGCAATTGAAAAAATGCTTTGCATGACCATGGCAGTAGAAGGTATATCAACATGTTGATTTGAATAGTTCCATGTACATTGTTAGTAGTCAGATTCATTGCATCAGTTAGTTGCATGACACTTATCGATAAGCTAAAAAGTTATACGTTAGTAAACAATTGAATTTGTACTAGTCAAACTAGTTACATATATCACAATTGTTCTGAAAATATGAGGGGAAAAGCCATATGTTCATAACATCTAGGTGGAACAACATGAACATGTTTAGAACATGTAGTTTCAGGAGATAACACATGGTGAAGCAATTGGAAACTCTTTCTAATGACAATGTGCAATGTAACAACATGACTACATGTTTAGGTCATGTAGTTCTAGAACATGAAACAACCAGAAACTACAAATTTAATGCCATATGTAGGACATGAAAAAACTCCAACCTAATGAAATACTACACCTAGAAAAAAGGAAACGTCATGTGTTCTGATGACCCACAAGTATAGGGGGTGTATCGCAGTATTTTTGATAAGTAAGAGTGTCGAACCCAACGAGGAGCAGAAGGTGCTGGCTAGTGGTGTGGATCAGGAATTCTCTGCAAATACTTAGCAAACGGATTTTTAGGGGTTTTCGATAAAGCAAGTAAACAAAGTACGAGTAAATAAAAGACAGTAGGAATAAATGCAGCAAGTGGCTCAATCCTTTATGCAGCAAAGGACAAGCCGGTTGTATTACTTAAGATGACCAAACGTTCTCGAGGACACATGGGAAGACTGTCAAGTGCTTTCGCTTCATATAGTTGATTAATCTTCTTTAGCTTGCTAAGTGTTGTGTGGGTGAACCTGTGCTAATGTACCGACCTTCCTAGGACTAATACATACTTGTGATTATACCTCTTGCAAACATCCGTAAGTACAAGAAAGTAATTAAGGTAGAAACCTAACCACAGCTTTAAACTCTAAGACCCTTATGTCCCTTGTGCAATGGTTTCCTAACGAGGGTTCAGGTTTCTGTCACTCCGGCAACCCCTATGATTAGTAGCCAAATACACAATGCAATCCCCTAGGCCCATATAGGTGAAGTGTCATGTAGTCGACGTTCACATGACACCACTAGAAGAAGTACACCACAACTTAAATATCAAACCATTGAATCTTTCTCAACACAACTCCACTACTAACAACATGACTTCTCCCATGTCCTCAAGAACAAAACGAACTACTCACAAGACATCATATGGATCATGATCAGAGATGGAATAACGATGTATAACAATCTGAACATAAACAATAATTCAATGGTTCACTCAATAGCATCAACTACAAAGAGTAGTCAACACCGGGAAAGTTTCCCCTATGAACTATGCAAGATTCAACACAATTGTTACAGCAATATGGAGATGGTGATGAGGGTGCTGATGGTGATGATGATGATGATCCCTATGAAGTCCGTCTTGATGGTGGTGTTGATGGCGACGATCTCCCCTCTCCGGGAAGGAATTCCCCCGGCAGAAATCTGTCTGCCGGAGAGATCTTTCTCTCTCGGTGTTTTCCGCCCCGCAGAGGCGGCGGAATCTTTCTGTGGTTGCTTCCTGAGTCTTAGGGTTTCGGGAGGATAATATACGCCAGAGGGGAGAGCCAGGGGTGGACCAGGGCGGCCACACCACCTGGTGGCGCGGCATAGGCTGGCCCGCGCCAGGGGTGGTGTGGGACCCCTATGGCCCATCTCCAGCCCCCCTTCTGGCTTCCTTCGTCTTCTGGAAAAATAGGATTTTCCGTATATTTTCCCGGATTTTCTGATCTTCGCGAATTTTGCCTCCAAACAGCACCTTTTCCATCAGAATCCTGACTACAGCGGTCCATGCTCCAAAAGTCATCAACCATGCAAAAAAAGATGAAATAACATAAGTATCACCTCTCAATATGAAATATATCAATGAATAAAAGTGAATTATGACATAGAATAGTGATGCAAAATGGACGTATCAACTCCCCCCAAGCTTACACTTCGTTTGTCCCCAAGCGAAACTGAGCTCAATAAACTTGGCCTCAGGTTTATGGAGTGAAGAGTCGATAAAAGAATACGGACAAGAAGCATCACATTCATCAATACATAGATCATAATAGAAGACAACTCACTATTATATAACCTAACTTGCAATAAGTAAAGGAAACACAATAAAGATACATAAAGTAAATCATAATTGGTAATGGCAAACTATGTTCTTGGTCGAAGAATAGTTGATAATTTGCTGGAGTTCACAAATAACTGGTTTTCAATGATAGCTTTCAAAGTAGTAAACATCAAGATAAGAGCAATGTGCAAAACAAGGAACATAAGAAACATGATTGAATAAATCATCATATGAATGAATGAAACACAACAACTCAAAATACTTGCTAAGGTAGAAGGGAATAGGTTTACTGACTCAACTAAAAAGTAAAAGAAAGGCCCTTCGCAGAGGGAAGCAGGGATTGCAAGTCTCATAAAGAGCTCCCAAAAATTATGATACTTACTAGCTTTCAGCTCTCATTGCCCCTATCATAGGCATCTTTTGGTGATTAAGGTTAAACTGACACAACTAAGAGTATATGCTTGACAAGTTATAAGTTGAAATCTCATGCCCCTTACTTATGAGTACCGAACCTCATGTTACTCAACTTCAGTCACGGGTAAGCTCTTGTCATTGTAAATACACGTGTATCACTGAGAACCGCCAACCGGGTACCCCTTGCACATGACACAGGAGCTATCCCATAATCAAAATGACAAGGCAAGAAGACAGTGAGCATCTCAGCGATCTTTTTATTTGCTATTTGCATAGGTTTTTATTGAGGATGCTTCATAGAATGCTCACTATAGTTATGCTGCAAGTTTCCACCATGATTAGGCATGGCTTAGGCTAGCGGCCTAGGCGTTTCTCTAACACACATATAAACTCTATGATCTTACAAGTTCCACTTTTATTTCACACCGTCGGGATCCATAAGACAAAGAATCATGATATCAACTAGGTACAAAGTACCAATGATGTTGAAAGCATTCCCCATGATACATGGTTCTGCTAACTTCAACTCATAAAGCGCAAGCATATACGCAACAAAGAAGGACCCAATGGTTCAGGTTTATTAAGTGCAAGAAAAGTAAAGTGTGCCATCAAGTTCGTGAGAGCTTTAATCACTAATTTTCACATAACAAGTTTAATTTGGGAGGTAGATAAAACAAGAATTTACTTGGAATAGCAATAATGCTAATAGGTAGGTATGGTGGACACAAAAGTCATGGGTTTGGTTTAAAGGAGGTGGATGCACGAGAAGAATTCCCTCTCGGTACAGGTTTTTGGCTAGCAAGGCTGGGTAGCAAGTATAAGAGTTGAAGGAAACAAACAAACATACAAGCGATAAAGACAAACATGCAATCTTCCTTGGAAGCACAAAAGATCTTAACTAGAGAATACTAGACTCATGAGCAAATCAAGAAAGAAAGACGATGAAATTATATTTCTTTAGAGTACTTTTATCTTTTCTTTCAACTCTCAAAAATAGTGTTGCTACTGACCGAGCAAGGTTTGCTAAAACCAACTAAATTAACTCAATGATCCCAAAGTGATACCAATACTAACAACAAGATCAATCATATAACCTCGAATTGAAAACTAATATAAGCTATGAAAAAGAGTGAATGATAGAACTTCTCATTAATATTCCAAATCGGCAACTCACACCAAGGGATACATATCTAACGAGAGAGGGGACACTTCCATAATGCAAACCATACTACATAATAACTTCTCTATTCATGACATGACTCTACTAATAAGGTAAAAAGATAGAAGATAGTGATGTGATACCGCGGCACTCTCCCAAGCTTGGAACAAACCAAGGGGATGCCAAACCTGATGACGAATTACTCCTTTGGTGGTGGTGGTATCCTCTCGATGAGCTCTCTGATAAGTTTCCCCAAGTCCTCAATCTCGAAGGTGAGAGTATGAATCAACCTTGAATTTTCTTCGATGCGCCTCATGATTGTGTCGGGCTGCGGATCCCATCTCTTGCTATTCTTTCCCCACTCTTCCTCCTTGAAGTCTTCTTTTCCTGCATGGCTAGAACGAGGCAAATCCCAATTGGAGGGTAATTTCCCCTTGGGCATATTCTGGTATTGATGCTCATGGATAAGGGTATGGAAAGGATTCTTGGTGCTTGGAGAAGGCGTCCGTGGTGCCAAACAGTGACGCGGAGGCTTCCCTCCAGTTGACATTCATGCAGTCCTTCTGATCCTGGCAGGGTTGGCCACCACTCCAATGCTTGCAACGGTAGTGCCGGTGTGCTTTGCCTCCTCTTCACCTTCACTCTTGATCTCCTTCTCCTGCCCGGGGTCTTGGAGATCCTCCTCCATAGGCTCCTTCCCTTTATCCTTGGCGGACATCATTGTGCTTCTAAGCTTTCAAAAATAGTTCCTGGCAGAAACAGATCGAAACAAAAACACGATGAAAACACGATATACGAACCTCAGGGGATCCGAGGGGGGTTATATATTACGAAGTTTCATAACAAAAGGAAGGTACTGGACGAAAACGAGTTGGAGGTGGAGTCCGGGGTGGACTCACCACCTGGTGGCGCGGCCAGGGGTGGGCCCGCGCCACAGGGTGGTGTGAGCCACCCTGGCTCCGTTTCCGTCCCTCTTTCGCTTCGTAACTTTCCTTATTGGCTAAAAACTGCAAAAATATAGTTGGATTGTATTTTCGCGGAACTTTTCTTACCAGAACTGTTACCTATTTGAAAACGGGCTCTGCAGGTCTCTGAATTTGGTATCTAGTAGATTATTCCGGAGTCACCACTTTAATATCATCGATATCTTCATCTTCATACACTTATTACTTGAGTCATGAAACCTTTCACTTCCTTACTACACCATTATCTCCATTACCTGGAAATTTCTTTCACATAAAACTTCACACAGTTCTCATGAGCAACATTAGTATAAGGGAAGTGATAAAACCTTTTGAGTTCAACTTCAACTGAAAACCATCAAAACATAATCTACCGTAGCAACTCCTTTCGAAAACCCAAAAAGAATTCAAAAAGGAAATCGAATAAAGAAGCAAATGCAAGAGTGGCAAAATCTATCAAAACAAAACAACAGGTAAAGATCAATTTTTTCGAAAATCTTGTGCTGCTCAAATCAAAAAGTGCAAAACTAACGGAAGTTAAATAACAACCTGGGTCAGAAGCATAAAAAATTACAGCTCAATCCGACATACAGATATCTCTCACGAATGTTTACGGTGAAGCACAAAAATCTGTTTCAGGACAGCAACTTCCCCAAATATTACTTCTCTCTCATTAGAGGTTGATCTTGACACAAAAACCAAACAAAACGGATAAGGAGCGGTTATTACCAAAGTAATAACTTCCAAGACTCAAACAAACAAAAACAAACTAAAAGCAAAAACAAATTGGGTTGTCTCCCAAAAAGCTCTTTCTTTATAACCATTAAGATGGGCATGATGATTTTGAAGATGCTCACTCAGGAATATGAATTGAAGTGAAAGAGAGCATTAACAAGCAAAAATACACACATTTAAGTCTAACCCACTTCCTATGCAAGGGAATTTTGTAAACAAACAAGTTGTTGAAACCAGAGGCTACTTGCATAAGAAGGCAAAACAAGTGCAACATAAAAACTTTCAGCATAAAACGAGAAAACTTGATATTATTGAGATACATAAGAACAATTTTCCCTCTCTCATAGTAACTTTCAGTATCATGCATAAACTTAACAATATAGCTATCACAAGGGCCATCATAGCAGTGATTACTTATTCTAACAGAAAACACAGGAATACTAGCTCTCATAACACTACTATGTGAAATAATATTAGAGGTATCCTTACAAAGGATAGTGTGTCCCTCTTCTGCATATTTAGTAACAAAGTCTTTCACATTTGCTACCACAGGTTCAACAACTTTATGTGTACTTTCATTAACCATACTAGCTATCATAGAATGTTCCTTTATCTTAACTGGGAAAGGCATTTTCTCAATATAAGGTTCAGGTAAGACATGATTAGCAGTATAAACTTCAGTATTTCTTGCAGAAACACTCTTAACAACATCTTTATAAGGTTCATGATACTTATTCCACTTCTTTTTAGGCACTTCAATGTAGGAAGCAAAAGCCTTAAAATAAGAGGCAATAGCTTGAGAGTCTAGACCATAAGCATTTTTAATATTTTGAAAGTCACCAGTTCCCATAAAAGATTCAATGCATTCATAATCATAATTTATACATGAGTTTCTACCTTTGTCATTCTCCCAAGCTTCAGCATTGTCTTGAATACGGTCCAGAAGATCCCATTTAGCTTCTTCTTCCATGCGAGTGAATGATCCAGCACAAGAAGCATCCAATAAATCCTTGTCATGTAGAGAGAGCCTTGCATAAAAGTTATTGATAATAATATTGTTGGGGAGCTCATGAATGGGACATTTGAGCATTAATAACTTTAATCTCCCCCAAGCTTGAGCTATACTCTCTCCATCAAGAGGCCAAAAGTTGTATATTTGATTCCGATCTTTATGAATCTCACTAGGAGGATAAAACTTTGAATAAAAGAGAGGCACTATTTCCTCCCAATCAAGAGCTTGACCATTCTTCAGCAGCTTATACCATTCCTTAGCTCTTCCTTTCAGCGATAATGAGAATAACTTCTTCTTAACTTGATCTGTAGTAATACCTGCACACTTGAACAACCCGCATAATTCGTGTATAAAGAGCAAATGATCACCGGGATGGATAGTTCCATCCCCAACATAATAGTTATCCATAACACGATCAATAATTCTTTGTAGGTATTTTAAAAACATCATTCTCAACAGGTGGTGGCTTATCTACTACCTTAGTAGTGGTAGTAGCATTACCAAATAAGAAACTTAGCGAATTAACCATAATGAAAATAAAGCAACTAATAGAAGTAAACAATACTCACAGTGGAAGTTTCCTTTACCTGTTCCACTCTCCAATAGCGCTTCACTCCCCGGCAACGGCGCCAGAAAATAGTCTTGATGACCCACAAGTATAGGGGGTGTATCGCAGTATTTTCGATAAGTAAGAGTGTCGAACCCAACGAGAAGCAGAAGGTGTTGGCTAGTGGTATAGATCAGGAATTCTCTGCAAATACTTAGCAAATGGATTTTTAGGGGTTTTTGATAAGCAAGTAAACAAAGTACGAGTAAATAAAAGACAGTATGAATAAATGCAGCAAGTGGCCCAATCCTTTATGCAGCAAAGGACAAGCCGGTTGTATTACTTAAGATGACCAAACGTTCTCGAGGACACATGGAAAGACTGTCAAGTGCTTTCGCTTCATATAGTTGATTAATCTTCTTTAGCTTGCTAAGTGTTGTGTGGGTGAACCTGTGCTAATGTACCGACCTTCCTAGGACTAATACATACTTGTGATTATACCCCTTGCAAACATCCGTAAGTAGAAGAAAGTAATTAAGGTAGAAACCTAACCACAGCTTTAAACTCTAAGACCCTTACGTCCCTTGTGCAATGGTTTCCTAACGGGGGTTTAGGTTTCTGTCACTCCGGCAACCCCTACGATTAGTAGCCAAATACACAATGCATTCACCTAGGCCCATATAGGTGAAGTGTCATGTAGTCGACGTTCACATGACACCACTAGAAGAAGTACACCACAACTTAAATATCAAACCATTGAATCTTTCTCAACACAACTCCACTACTAACAACATGACTTCTCCCATGTCCTCAAGAACAAAACGAACTACTCACAAGACATCATATGGATCATGATCAGAGATGGAATAACGATGTATAACAATCTGAACATAAACAATAATTCAATGGTTCACTCAATATCATCAACTACAAAGAGTAATCAACACCGGGAAAGTTTCCCCTATGAACTATGCAAGATTCAACGCAATTGTTACAGCAATATGGAGATGGTGATGAGGGCGCTGATGGTGGTGATGATGATGATCCCTATGAAGTCCGTCTTGATGGTGGTGTTGATGGCGACGATCTCCCCTCTCCGGGAAGGAATTCCCCCGGCAGAAATCTGTCTGCCGGAGAGATCTTTCTCTCTCGGTGTTTTCCGTCCCGCAGAGGCGGCGGAATCTTTCTGTGATTGCTTCTTGAGTCTTAGGGTTTCGGGAGGATAATATACGCCAGAGGGGAGAGCCAGGGGTGGACCAAGGCGGCCACACCACCTGGTGGCGCGGCCTAGGCTGGCCCGCGCCAGGGGGTGGTGTGGGCCCCCTGTGGCCCATCTCGAGCCCCCCTTCTGGCTTCCTTCGTCTTCTGTGACAATAGGATTTTTCGTATATTTTCCCGGATTTTCTGATCTTCGCGAATTTTACCTCCAAACAACTCCTTTTCCATCAGAATCCTGACTGCAGCGGTCCATGCTCCAAAAGTCATCAACCATGCAAAAACAGATGAAATAATATAAGTATCACCTCTCAATATGAAATATATCAATGAATAACAGTGAATTATGACATAGAATAGTGATGCAAAATGGACGTATCATGTTCCATCTATAAGCCATGGGAAACTCCCATCTAAAAAAGATTACACCTAGAAAAATAAAAAAATGGTATATGTTCCATCTACAGCCTACAGGGCATGAAGAACTCACATCTCAAATGATTAAACCAACAGATTTAACATGTGTTACATCTACAATAGCAAAAAACTGACATCTGATGGATTCCACTTAGGGTAATTACAGTAATATTGCTACGATATGACATTTGATCCATGAAAAACATAGACATGTGTTTTATGTAAGAAGCCAGAAAAATCCCATCTGAAAAAGCCATGTATTACATCTACGGTCCAAAATTTCCCTCTAAAATATATCACACCTAGGAAATTTGAAATGTGTTACGTATCATGGTATATACAATGTAACAGATATTAACTACTAGAAAAAATTAGACATATTCTCTGTCTATGGGTCAGAAACACTACCATCCAATAAAATACATAGTGTAACAAAAGGCTGGATGTGTGTATCATCTACAAGGAGAACATCTACGGGACATAAAAACATCCATCTATGCCCAAACTAGAGAAGGATGAATTTAGAAATTTTACATGGTGTACGAGATGTCATGCCTCTGCTTAGAAAAAGGGATGGCACAACCATAAGTTCCCATTCACGCATGACATGAGCAAGAATGCCTTCATATGACGAATCCCAAGGGTTGGATAAAGAAAGACTAGGCAAAATAGATACTAGATCGAAAAGTTCTATGGTATCATATGGATTACCTTGCGACGAATATAATAGGATAATCAGTGGCTGGTGACAGAAACATGGGAAGCAGCCGAAGACATGGGGATGTAGACGTTGATGTGGAGACGTAGTCATCGCTGCGGGGAAGGAAACCTCCATCGCGGATATGCAGGCCCCACCTTTAGGATGCAGCAAGTCCTGACGGGGATGTAACCTCCGCCGCAAAGCTGCAACCTTTGCCCCTTGACGATGTGGAATCCCCCCACCCCACGAGGATGGTGTGACCGCTGCGAGGATGTCACCACCGCGAGGATACAGATCTGTCACACCTTCGATTCGGATGGTAGGCAACCAGTCACCAGGGTGAACTGGCGAGTTCCCTGGGGCCAGTGTCATTGGAAGAAAGAAAGGCCAGTTGTCATGTGTGAGCTGGTTCGGGACAATGGTTCCCAGTTGTAAGTCAAACCTCTATGTTATGAAGAGGGCTGAGTTGTATGAACAATTATGAAATGAAAAGTGAGCTTCTGGAACCTCACCCCCTTCTTTGTCTCTCACCTAACCTTCTTCCTCATCCTCTTATTCCGCTCAATTTCCCTCTAGAATCAATCTCGATCCCTTGTTTGTCCCCCTTTCAACTAAGGGACATCAGAATCTGGTTTCAGAGCTAGATCCCGCTCTGCTCGTGTTCCACAAATCTCTAAATCTCGAGATGGGGCCATAAAATTTCACCGTGAAAGGTGCAATGTTACTTCGGTAGCGCAGCGCAAAATCCTGAGCAGGGTTGGGTCTGATTAAGAGGAGAATCGCAACGGCGCACGCTCGAGCTACGCAGTCGTCGGCATAGACGACTTTCATGCTCGATAGGATGGATTAATTGCAAAAGACCATGGAGGATTTGGCAAAGACGGTGGGCACCATGGCCGCTGATTTGAAGACGGTGTCGGGTGGTGTTCTAGGTCTATGGCAACATATCGAGGATTTTGGGGACGACCTGGACGGTGTCAAGCCCAACCTCGTCGTCGGCACGGACAAGCCAGCCGTGCAGCCGCGCGTGGAGATACCGCAAGAAAATAAGGGCCCAGCAGCGGCATGACTCACCAATCACGACCCACCATTGATCAACTTACCTCCGGGAGTTCCAGGCTATGTCACAGATCCGTCTTCACCCAACGATGCCGAGGAGCACACTCAGACTGGAGATTACATAGTTCGGCCGTGTTGCCATGATTTTACGTGCTTCTTAGGTGACAAACCACTTCTTTGGGTGGATCTGTGCCTCACTTATTTTGACATGTACAAGGTTCCCGCACATCACTAGGTTAGTTCAGCAACCTTGCATTTGGATGGTCATGTGGCGTTCTGGTTCCAAGCTTATAAACAGAGTCACCGGTTGATTGGGTGGCATGATTTCATACATTCCGTGATAGAGGAGTTTGGATTGGATGAGTTTGATGTACATATGACAAAGCTGTTGCAATTGAAATAGACATGTTATGTAGCTGACTACCGTCTGCCGTTTGAGGAATGTATGTATCACTTAATTTCTCTTGATGAAATGCTCAGTTCTAGGTGGTTTGTGACTCAATTCGTGTTTGGGCTCCGGGAGGACATTCGACTGGTAGTTTGGTTGCAAGGACAAGCCAGCATCACTCGTGCTGCTTCTCTGGCACACATTCACGAGGAAGAGTCAGAACATCATCGTCCCCGTACTAGTGCAGTTGCTCCGACGAAACATCCACTAGGCGTTGTTCCAACATTGCCTGCACAAGCATCTACAACAACTCGAACTGAGTGGCAGCGGAAACAGGGAAATGATGATTTCAACAGAGAGCTCCACCTTCGTGATTTTCGTCATGCCAACGGGCTCTGTTTCAAGTGTGGAGACAAATTTTCCCAAGATCATTAGTGTAAGCGATCTGGTCAAGTACTGATGATCGAAGTGGGCGATTTCGGCGAAGTTTTGTCTAATGATATCATCCAGTAAGGAGTGTGTAGTAAGCCAACTACTAAATTGTCAGAGTTGTCAATTGACCAGTTACATAAATGGATGCAAGGTAACGACGTCTGGGCCCTGGCTGTGGTGGATTCTGTTAGTCCTATTGAAAGTGGTACTATTGACAACGTGTCCCCAGATTTACAAACTCTCCTCAATAAATACCAAGATGTTTTTGATGATCCACATCAACTTCCACCTCAAAGAACTCTTGATCATGCAATTACCTTACAAGATGATGCTCATCCAGTAAATTCTCGCCCATACCATTATTCTCCTCTTCACAAGGACGAGATAGAACGACAAGTACAAGAAATGTTGGAGTCTAGCATTATCACTGCGAGTATGAGTCCTTACGCGTCCCTAGTGTTGTTAGTCAAGAAGAAAGATGGGTCATGGCATTTTGACGTGGACTATTGCAGGCTCAACACTGTGACTATAAAAAACAAATTCCTACTTCCAATAGTGGACGAACTCTTGGATGAATTGGCCGACACTAGATTCTTTTCTAAGATGGATCTACGTGCTGGGTATCACCCGATTCGAGTGCGTCCTGAGGATGAACCCAAGACAACATTCAAAACCCACCATGGTCATTTCCAGTTTAGGGTGATGCCATTTGGCTTCACAAACGCCCCTGCTACATTTCAATGTGTAATGAATTCCGTATTTGCACCATTCCTGTACAAGTTTGTGATATTTTTTCTAGAAGAAATTTTAGTATACAGTCAATCTTGGGAAGGCCATCTGGAACACCTCAGGTTAGTGTTATAAAAATTGAAAGAAACTCAATTCTATGCAAAGTTCAGCAAGTGCAGCTTTGGTCAGACCAGTATACAGTACCTAGATCACATTATCTCTGATGTGGGGGTATCAATTGACCTTGAAAAGACTACTGCTATGAAAAACTGGCCTATGCATACAACAGTCATAGAATTAAGGGGATTTTTGGGACTTACAAGCTATTATAGAAAGTTTGTGCAAAATTATGGTCTGATTACCAAACCCTTAACCCAACTGTTGAACAAGAAGGGTTTTGTTTGGACTCCTGAGGCAACTACTGCTTTTCTAAAACTCAAAGCTATAATGCTTTCCACACCAGTTCTAGCTTTACCTAATTTCAATCTTCCATTTACTGTGGAGATAGATGCATGTGAGGCAGGAGTAGGAGCAACAGGCCACCCCATTGCATACATGAGTAAGGCATCGTGTGTTATGAACAAAAAGTTATTATGGCAGTGGAGACAATATTTGCAAAGAGGTACCTTCACAGTTGATACATTGCAAATGTATCTATAATTTTTGATGTTCCATGCTTGGTTTTATCCACTTTCTTCTGTTTTGTTCCAACTTTGGAGTACTTTTCATATGATTTCTTGGACTAACCTATTAACAAGAGTCACAGTGTCAGCTGCCTGTTTTCTGCTGTTTTTGGTTCCAGGAAAGTCATAAAATGAATATTCTCGGAATTGGACGGGACAAAAGCCAAAGTGCCTATTTTTTCGGAAGTCATCAGATGCCAGAATACGAGACGGAGAGGGGCCACAGGCCAGCCACACTACCTGGCCGCGTGGCCAGGCTTGGCTCGCGCCAGGGGGTGGTGTAGTGGCCCCTGGCACCCCCTCGGCCTCCCCTTCCGCCTATAAGATGCCCTCGGGATGAAAACCCTAAGGGCCCAATAAAAAATCCACGAAAGAGTCTGTAGCCGCCGTCATCTCCATCCCTGGATCGGGAGGGATCTGAAGCTCTTCCCGGCTCCCTGCCGGAGAGGGGAATCACCCTGGAGGCCTTCTTCATCACCATGCAAGCCTCTGGTGTGATGCATGAGTAGTTCATCCTTGGACTACGGATCCATGTAGTAGCTAGATGGCTGGTTCTCCTCCTTTGTGCTTTCATGTCTAGATCTTGTGAGCTCCATTCATGATCATCTATTTGTAATTCTGCATGTTGTGTTTGCGAGGATCCGATGGATATTGAGATGCTATTTCAGATTAATTATTGATTATATCATATCTTTGTTATTTGTGATCTTGCATGCTTTCTGTTGTTAGTAGCTATCTTGGCTAAGTAGATGCTAGCAACTCCAAGAGTTAGTATTTATGCTCGATAGTGGGTCCATGCCTCTGGTAATCTAGGGAAGTGACAGAAATCTCTAAGGTACTAGATGTGTTGTTGCTACTAGGGAGAAAACAAGAATCATTTGTTCATAGAATAATCATATTGTTTACTTTACATGCAATTCGTAAAGCAATAATCTGTTGCTTGCAACTTAATACTGGAGGGGGTTCGGATGATAACCTGAAGGTGGATTATTAGTCATAGATGCAGTTGGATGGCGGTCTATGTATAATGTTGTAATGCCCAATCAAGTCTCAAAGGAGTCAAGATGATTAGTATATGCATGTATTGCTTTCTCGATGTTTGTCAATTGCCCCGCTGTAATTTGTTCACCCAGCATGTTATCTATCTTAAGGAGAGCCACCTCTAGTGAACTATGGATCCCGGTCCTTGTCTTTTACATTCAATCTACAATCTTTTACTACTTTATGTTTACTTTCCGCAAACTATTACTTCTTTCCATTCGATACGTTTAATCCTTTGTTTTCCGCAAAACACGGTGAGATTGACAACCTCATCGCAAGTTGGGGACAAAATTCTGTGGTTGTGTTGTGCAGGTCTCCACGTTGCTACTAGCCCGGTAGTGCGCCCTGCCAAGGCTCAGCTAGCAACACCTTTGGGGTGTTTCCTTGCTCCTACTGGTTCGATTAAACCTTGGTTTCATAACTGAGGGAAACTTGCTGCTGTGCTCATCATACCTTCCTCTTGTGGTTCCCAACGAGCTCTACATCAACACCGCTCCAGCATTTTTCTGGCGCCATACACAGAGTCATCAAGCATTTTTCTGGCACCGTTGCCGGGGAATCGAAGAAGAAGAAGAAACTCCCACGTCAACCACACGCCAACAAAAGACATTTTTCTAGCGCCGTTGCCGGGGAGTCAAGGACATCTTCACAAGGGAAGTCCCTCATAACCAATCTATTTACTTTGTTATTTTTGTTTTACTTAGTTTCTTTTTGCTTTGTTTGCTTGTTTCTTTATCAAAAACACAAATAACTAGTTTTACTTGTTTGCTTTGTTATTTGAAAACACACAAAAATTAAGTCTCCCTTAGTTGTTGCCTCTTCCTTAGCTCGCCATGTTGATCCCTAAATTCACCCTGAAAGACCTTTCAATTGGTAGTGGTTCTATAATTGGGAAAGATAATATTGAAGAATTCTTTAATCATGTTAGTAAGCATGAAGATACTGAGGATAGATCCCTTGTAGAACTTGCTCCAAACTATGAGATTGATGCAGCTTCTTTAATTCACATGTTAGAAGCTAGGTTTATTAACCTCAACCCCTTAATGCAAGTAATGTTTCTTAAGCTTAAAGAAATTGATGACCCTGAAAAGAGGGATTTTATTCTAGAAACTTTGTTTAAGGAGTTCTATGATGTTGCCAAGGAAGCTAGGAAAGTCTTTGAACATTTCAATATGCTAGGCTCATGTGTAGGTGTTGTTGGTACACGAGAAAATATGAACAAAACCGAACCTAATGGGGAGGAACCTAAGATACCAATACCCTTTAAACTAGTAGCAATACATGATGCCATAGAAAAGAATCTTGATTGGATTGTTCCTGCAAACCCTTTTGATGAGAATAGTGAACCTAAGAGCATTGAGAGATGATCATCTAGAACTTATTTGGATGATATACCTTGCCTTGTTGAAAATATTTCTGCTATTGATCTTAATGCTTCTTTATTTGAGAACACTTGATTCTTTCTTGCTTCTTATGCCTAACTTAAAGGCGTTAAAAAAGTACTTATTGGGAGATAACCCAAAAGTTTTAGATGAGTCTTGGAAGTTATTACTTCAGTAATAACTGCTACTTATCCTTTGTATTTGCTTTTTGTGCCAAGAGTAACCTCTAATGAGAGAGAAGTAATGATTGGGAAAGTTGTTGTCCCGAAACAGATTTATGTGCTTCACCGTAAAAATTCGTGCAAAATCTCTGAACGTCTTTTTTGAGGCGTGAATTTTTGTGCTTCTGCCCCAGGTTGTTATCTAACTTTCGTTAGTTCAACACTTTTTGATTTGAGCAACAGAAGGTCTTCAAAAAAATTCGTCTTTACCTTCTGGTCCTTTTTGACAGATTTCTGCCATTTTCTGCATTTGCTTCTTGTTGGTTCCTCTTTGAGTTCTTTTGGGGAATTGAGATTTTTAAGGGAAGTGCTTCAGTAGCTAGTGTTCTAATGGAAGTTTATTTGGTGTTAGAACTGAACCTTGAGACTTATTTATCTTGAGTGCACTAATGTTGCTAATAAAGATTGTGTGAAGTTTTGTTTGAAGGAAAAATTTCAGGTGTATGGAAGAAATGAGTAATGAGATGAAGAATGGACTAAATCTCAAGCTTGGGATGCCACGCGTGTCACCTCAAGAAATATCCAAGAAGTACAAGCGTCAAAGCTTGGGGATGCCCAAGGCATCCCCTTCTTCATCAATAAAAATCCCAGGTTTCTTCCAAACACTTCATTTATTGTTTCATGCACAATTGTGTTGTTCTTGGAGCGTCTTCTTTTTCGTTTTCGTTTTGGTTTTTCGTTTGCTTTTGTTTGCTTAGTTTGCTGAATAAATTGGTTGGACCCCCTCTTTCATACATTGGTTTGCAAATAGTTTGGTTTGATTTGGAAAAGAGTAGGGAAGTTCATGCTTATGTGGTAAAAAGAGCTCGTTTTTGACTGTGGCCTATCCTTTGTCATGCCATGCTTGATATTGTTTTGGCTTTATGCCTAGTATTCTTTGCTGTAACATGACTTGTTATAAAAAATTGAGATTGCTTAATGTGCCTTGGATGAATCATGCGTTGTTTTAGCATATTAAAGCATAGTATTGTGGTATTCTCCTTTGATACTTTATTTGGGTTGACTTGGCGCATGCTCACACCATGTTATGACTATCTCAAGTCACCATAGCCTCTATGATCCTTTAGTTTTCAACTTGTAGTATCACTTTATGCTTTGATCAATGATGTTTTGTCGCTCTGCATGATTATGGCCATTATTGCTCTTTTAGTTTGTCGCCCCAGTCTTTTGCTAACCTCCACAACCAAGTATGAGTTCTACTCATGCATCCAACTCCCTAAACCAAGTTATTCCAAAGAGTCCACCATACCTACCTACTATCTTATGCTATTCTAAGTATATTCATGCTTTTGTTTACCTTCTGAATTAAACTTGTTATGAGAAAACTAGTGATTAAAGCTCTCACGAACTTGATGGCACACTTTACTTTTCTTGCCCTTAATAAACTTGAACCATTGTGTCATCTATGTTGTATATGGTTGCACTTATTTGTTGGGAATTAGCAGAACCATGCTTTCATGGGGAACGCTTTCAACATTGCACTTGGTACTTGTACCTAGTTGATATCATGCTCTTTTGTATATGGATGTCGTCGGTGTGAAATAAAAGGGGAGCTTGTAAGTCCATGGAGTTATGTATATGTGTTAGAGAAACGCCTGGGCTGCTGGTCTAATCCATGCTGACATGGTGGAAACCTGCAGCGTAACCATAACGAGCTGTCTATGAAGTATTCTTCTTATAAAAAAAGAGTCCTATATTGAGAAAAAAGAGAAAAAAAAGAGATATTATGAAAAGAGGAAAGAGATAAAAAAGCACCATATTCCCATGGTAAATAAGAAGATTGCTGAGATGCTCGTTGTCTGCTTGCCTTGCCATTTTGATATGGGGATTCTTCCGTATCATCGGGCAAGGGGTACCCCGTTGGCGGTTCTCTATGATACACATGTACTTACGATGACAAGAACTTATCGGTGACTAAACTTGAGTAGCATGAGGAGCGGCCCTCGTATACAAGGGACATGAGATTTCTAACTTATACTTCGTCAAGCATGTACACCATAGTTTGTTCACTTTAACCTTAATCACTTCAAGATGCTTATGATAGGGGCAATGAGAGCTGAAAGCTATAAGTACCATAATTTTTGGAAGCTCTTTATGAGACTTGAATCCCTACTTCCTTCTATGAAGGCCTTTCTTCCACCATTATATTGAGTCTCCATCTTCTACCTTTATGCACCTGCTTTGAGAGCATAGTGGCCATTCTTAGTTCTATGTGCATTGTCCCAAGACTAGTTGATTGATGCATAACTTGATATTGCTTGTTTTAAATTATTTGTATCTAGTCACTCTTATGAACTTTGAAGGTGTCCTATGCATTTATATTTGCTACTCTATGAGGGACAAGCTGAATACTATTATGCTATGTTTTCTTTATGTGAAACAAACAAACGTCTTGCAAAGCATTGTTATTCATGAATCTTTTGTTTGTGCCTTTTCATGTTGCTTCATAGTTTCTTTGCTTATTACTAGAACTTTGTCTTTCATGTTATGATTGAAGTACTATGATCCAAGCTTTGAATGTTTTACAAATACTTTGATCAAGTCTTTGATGGTGCATGTCACCTCAAAAATTATTCTTTCTTTTTATCACTTACCTACTCGAGGACGAGCAGGAGTTAAGCTTGGGGATGTTGATACATTGCAAATGTATCTATAATTTTTGATGTTCCATGCTTGGTTTTATCCACTTTCTTGTGTTTTGTTCCAACTTTGGAGTACTTTTCATATGATTTCTTGGACTAACCTATTAACAAGACCACAGTGCCAGCTGCCTATTTTCTGCTGTTTTTGGTTCCAGGAAAGTCAGAAAATGAATATTCTCGGAATTGGATGGGACAAAAGCCAAAGTGCCTATTTTTTCGGAAGTCATCAGATGCCAGAATACGAGACGGAGAGGGGCCAGAGGGCGGCCACACCACCTGGCCGCGCGGGCAGGCTTGGCCCGTGCTAGGGGGTGGTGTGGTGGCCCCTGGCACCCCCTCGGCCTCCCCTTCTGCCTATAAGATGCCCTCGGTCCGAAAGCCCTAAGGGCCCGATCAAAAATCCACAAAAGAGTCTGTAGCCGCTGTCATCTCCATCCCTAGATCGGGAGGGATCTAAAGCTCTTCCCGGCACCCTGCCGGAGAGGGGAATTCACCCTAGAGGCCTTCTTCATCAGCATGCAAGCCTCCGGTGTGATGCGTGACTAGTTCATCCTTGGACTACGGATCCATGTAGTAGCTAGATGGCTGGTTCTCCTCCTTTGTGCTTTCATGTCTAGATCTTGTGAGCTCCGTTCATGATCAAGATCATCTATTTGTAATTCTGCATGTTGTGTTTGAGGGGATCTGATGGATATTGAGATGCTATTTCAGATTGATTATTGATTCTATCATGTCTATGTTATTTGTGATCTTGCATGCTTTCCGTTGTTAGTAGGTATCTTGGCCAAGTAGATGCTACCAACTCCAAGAGTTAGTATTTATGCTCGATAATGGGTTCATGCCTCTGGTAATCTAGGGAAGTGACAGAAATCTCTAAGGTACTAGATGTGTTGTTGCTACTAGGGAGAAAATAACAATCATATGTTCATAGAACAATCGTATTGTTTACTTTACACGCAATTCGTAAAGCAATAATCTGTTGCTTGCAACTTAATACTGGAGGGGGTTCGGATGATAACTTGAAGGTGGATTATTAGTCATAGATGCAGTTGGATAGCGGTCTATGTATAATGCTGTAATGCCCAATCAAGTCTCAAAGGAGTCAAGATGATTAGTATATGCATGTATTGCTTTCTCGATGTTTGTCAATTGCCCCGCTGTAATTTGTTCACCCAGCATGTTATCTATCTTAAGGAGAGCCACCTCTAGTGAACTATGGATCCCGGTCCTTGTCTTTTACATTCAATCTACAATCTTTTACTACTTTTTGTTTACTTTCTGCAAACTATTACTTCTTTCCATTCGATACTTTTAATCCTTTGTTTTCCGCAAAACACGGTGAGATTGACAACCTCATCGCAAGTTGCGGACAAAGTTCTGTGGTTGTGTTGTGCAGGTCTCCACGTTGCTACTAGCACCGGTAGTGCGCCCTGCCAAGGCTCGGGTAGCAACACCTTTGAGGTGTTTCCTTGCTCCTACTGGTTCGATTAAACCTTGGTTTCATAACTGAGGGAAACTTGCTGCTGTGCTCATCATACCTTCCTCTTATGGTTCCCAACGAGCTCTACATCAACACCGCTTCAGCATTTTTCTGGCGCCATACACAGAGCCATCAACAGTTCTTACGGATCACAAGATCAACTCTTAACTTCTTAGTCACAAAGGAAGGCAATGTCTAAACTGGTGGGCTTGCAATTTGAAATTAAGTATAAGAAAGAAGTGGACAATGGGGCTGCTGAGTACTTATCCAGGGTGGGTCATTTGTTTGTTGTACAGTCTTCTTCTACTTGCAAGCCATATTGACTTCAAGAAGACATTGGGAGATTGCACTGTGGTACATTCTTATTCTACACCACTGACAGTCAAGCCACGCTTTTGTTACAAGAATTGACAGTGCAATATCCCAATGAAAAGTATTATTACTTAGAGCAAGGCCTCATTAAATATAAGGGAAGATTATTAGTTGGGGAAAATCTAGCTCTATAGAACAAGTTGATTTCTGCACTACATGACAGTGTTGTGGGAGGTCACTCAGGGGTACAAGCTTCCTGTCAAAGAATTAAGTAGCTATATTACTGGCCTAGGTTTAAAGTGGCCGTAGAGAATTATGTTAAACAATGTATAGTTTGCCAGCTTGCTAAGCATCCCCACCACAAGATAGCAGGCCTGTTACAACCCCTTCCTCCACCTAAACTGCCATGGCATGAAGTGACCATGGATTTCATAGAAGGTTTACCTCTCTCTGATGGAGCAAATTCAATACTTGTGGTGATGGATCGTCTGACCAAGTATGCTCATTTTCTACCTCTACGCCACCCTTTCACTGCTATTTCGGTGGATAAGATTTTTATTTATGGTATCGTCAAACTACATGGAGTTCCTATTACCATTACTCGTGACCATGATAAGATTTTCACGGGTCATTTTTGGCAGGAACTGACCAAAGCAATGGGTTCTAAACTACAATACAGCACATCGTATCACCCACAAACGGACGGACAGAGTGAACACGTCAATCAATGTCTTGAGCAGTACTTGCGTTGTGCAGTGCAAGACACTCCACGACACTGGCGTAAATGGTTGAGCTTGCTAGAATTTTGGTACAATTCAATCTTCCACTCTTCTTTGGTATGTGATACGTCGTAAACGTATCTATAATTTTTGATGCCCATGCTTGTTTTATATCAACTTTCTTATGTTTTGTTTACACTTTGAGGTATTTTTATATATTTTCTGGATCTAACCTATTAACAAGATGCCGTAGTGCCACTTGCCTGTTTTCTGTTGTTTTTGGTTTCAGAAAAGCTAGTAAGTAAATATTCTCGGAATTGGACGGGACAAAAGCCAAAGTCAATATTTTACCAGAAGGAACACGGAGTCCGAAAGACAACCGAAGTGGGTCCACGAGGCGGCCACACCATAGGCTGGTGCGGCCACCCTAGGCGCGCCAGGCCCAAGTGTGGGCCCCTCGGGCGGCCACCGACCTTGCCCCTTCACCTATAAAAGTACCCCGATGCAGAAACCCTAAGTAACCCGATCAAAAATCCACGAAAGAGTCTATAGCCTCCGCCATCTCCATCCCTAGACCAGGGGGATCCGAAGCTCTTCCCGGCACCCTGCCGGAGGGGAGAGATCATCCCGGAGGCCTTCTTCATCACCATGCCAGCCTCCGGAGTGATGCGTGAGTAGTTCACCCTTGGACTATGGGTCCATACAGTAGCTAGATGGTTGGTTCTCCTCCTTTGTGCTATCATGTTTAGATCTTGTGAGCTTCGTTCATGATCAAGATCATCTACTTGTAATCCTATATGTTGTGTTTGCGGGGATCCGATGGATATTGAGATACTATGTCAGATTGATTATTGATTCTATCATGTCTATGTTATTTGTGATCTTGCATGCTCTCTGTTACTAGTAGCTATCTTGGCCAAGTAGATGCTTGTAACTCCAAGAGGGAGTATTTATGCTCGATAGTAGGTTCCTGCCTCTAGTAATCTAGGGAAGTGACATAAATCTCTAAGGTTGTACATGTTCTATTGCTACTAGGGAGAAAACAACAATCCTTTGTCCATGGGACAATTGTATTCTTTACTTTACACACTTTGCTTAATGCAATTATTTGTTGCTTGCAACTTAATACTGGAAGGGGTTCGGATGATAACCTGAAGGTGGATTATTAGTCATAGATGCAGTTGGATTACGGTCTATGTATTATGTTACAATGCCCAATCAAATCTCATAGGAGTCAATATGTCTAGTATATGCATTGTTATGCTTTCTCAATCTGTCAATTGCCCCGCTGTAATTTTTTCACCCAACATGCTATTTATCTTAAGGAGAAACACCTCTAGTGAACTGTGGACCCTAGTCCATTCCTTTACCATTGATATACCATCTACTGTTTATCGTTTACTGTTTACTTTCTGCAAGCAATTACTATCTTCCACACTATACGTTTAATCCTTTGTTTTCAGCAAAATCGGTGAGATTGACAACCTCACTGTAAGTTGGGGCAAAGTTCCGTGGTTGTGTTGTGCAGGATTCCAAGTTGCTAGCAACACCTTAGAGTTGTTTCCTCACTCCTACTGGTTCGATAACCTTGGTTTCATAACTGAGGGAAACTTGTTGTTGTGCTCATCATACCTTCCTCTTGGGGTTCCCAACGAGCTCTACATATCTTGAGCCATCAAGCACTTTTCTAGCGCCATTGCCGGGGAGTTAAGGACAGCTTCAATCTCTTCCTCCTCGTCAACCACTTTTCAGGGAGAAAGAAGATTCTTGCAAGGGGAGTCTCTCACAACCAATCTCTTTACTTTGTTTTTGTTTTGCTTAGTTTATTTTTGCTTTGTTTGCTTGTTTCTTTTTATCAAAAACACACAAAAAAATAGTTGTACTGGTTTGCTCCTTTTATCAAAAACACACAAAAAAATTAGTTCCTATTTCAGTTTCTATTTTTGTTGGCTTGCTTTAATCTTACAAAAAATGACTACTCTTGAAAACACTAAGTTGTGTGACTTTACTAGCACAACAACAATGATTTCATGTGCACACCTATTGCTCCACCTATTCCTGAAGCTGCTTTCTTTGAAATTAAACCTGCTTTGCTCAATCTTGTTATGAAAGAACAATTCTCTGGTGCTGGTACTGATGATGCTGCTGCTCACCTTATTAACTTTGTTGAACTTTGTGAGATGCAAAAACATAGGGATATAGATGGAGATATTATTAAACTTAAATTGTTTCCTTTCTGTTTGAGAGGAAAAGCTAAAGAATGGCTGTTATCCCTACCTAGAAATAGTATTGATTCTTGGATTAAATGCAAAGATGCTTTCATTGGAAAATATTATCCTCCTGCTAAGATTATATCTATGAGAAGTGAAATAATGAAATTTAAACAATTTGATAATGAACATGTTGCTCAATCTTGGGAAAGAATGAAATCTTTGGTAAAGAATTGCCCCACTCATGGACTGACTGCTTGGATGATTATCCAAACTTTTTATGCAGGACTGGATTATTCTTCAAGAAATCTGTTGGATTCTGCTACTAGAGGCACCTTTATGACCATTACTTCGGGTGCTGCAACAAACATCCTTGATAATATGATGGTTAACTATTCTGAATGGCACACTGAGAGGTCTCTACAAGGTAAGAAGGTAAATTCTGTTGAAGAAACCCCCTCCTTAAGTGATAATAATTGATGTTATTATGTCTATGCTTGTTAATGGAAAAGCTCATATTGATCCAAATCATGTTCTCTTAGCCTCTTTGGTTGCTCAAGAAGAGCAAGTTGATGTGAACTTCATTAGAAAAAATAATTTTAGCAACAACGCCTATAGGAATAATTTTGGTAGTAATAATTAGGCCATATCCTCCTAATAATGGTAATGCTTATGTAAATTCCTACAACAACAATAGAAATGCACCCTCTGAACTTGAAGTCATTCTTAAGGATTTTATTAGTAAACAAACTGCTTTCAATAAAACTGTTGAGGAAAAACTTTCGAATGATGAAAAAAATATTTCATCTTTGTCTGAAGCACAATCCTCTTTGATTAATAAAATGGCTGCTAAACCTGAAACTATGTTAAACCTCTTTGCTGCTACTAATGCCATACAAGTTAGAATTGATGAAAATGTTAGACTGTTAGCTGAATTGCATGCTAAGTGGGAAAGATAAGATGAAATTGCTAGAAATAGTAGTATTTGTACTATTACCACCACCAATGTTGATGCTAGCAAACCACATGAAGTCCCCATTCCTTTTGCAACAATGCCTAAATAAAACCAATGGAACCTTTTCCAATAAAAATGCTGAAATTCTTCGAAATATGGGAAACAATAGTTCTACTACCTTGGATGGTAATTTTGATTTTGATCTTGATGGTTGCAATATTTCTGAAGTAATTATGTTCCTACAAAATCTTGCTAGAAGTCCTAATGCTAATGCTATGAATATGGCCTTTACAAAACACATTACAGATGCTCTCATAAAAATTAAAGAAGAAAAATTTAAACATAAAGCTTCTATTCCTAGGAAATTAGAAGATGGTTGGGAACCCATCATTAATATGAAAGTGAATGATTTTGATCTCCAATCTTTAGGTGATCTTGGTACTAGTGTCTCTATTATGCCTAGAAAGATTTATGAAATGCTTGATTTGCCACCATTGGAAGATTGTTATTTAGATGTCCAACTTGATGATAATGCTAAAAAGAAACTCATGGGGAGTATTAAATGATGTTCTTATTATGGTTAACAATACCCATGTCCCTGTTGATTTCTATGTTTTGGATGTTGAATGCAATGCTTCTTGTCCTATTATTTTGGGAAGACCTTTTCTTAGAACTGTTGGTGCCATTATTGATATGAAGGAAGGCACCATTAAATATCAATTCACACTCAAGAAAAGTATAGAACACTCCCCTAGTAAGATAGAGAAGGTACCTTTTTCCTCTCCTATTAAAGCAAAATTTAATCTTAATGCTTCTTCATTCGAAAATACTTGAATCTTGCTTCCTATGCCTAGCTGAAAGGCGTTAAAGAAAAGCATTATTGGGAGATAACCCAAATTGTTTTTACTTTCAGTAAGTTTTTCTTTTGTTGAGTCTTGGAAGTTAATGATTCAGTAATAACCTCTCCTTATCCTTTTTGTGTGGTTTTTGTGCCAAGAATAACCTCTAATGAGAGAGAAGTAAGACTTGGGAAAGTTGTTGTCCCGAAACAGATTTTTGTGCTTCACTGTAAAAAATCGTGAAAAATCCCTATACGTCGGATTGAGCTGTAATTTTCTGTGCTTATGCCCCAGGTTATTATCTAATTTTCGTTAGTTTAGCACTTTTCTATTTGAGCAACAGAAGGTCTTAAAAAATCGGGTTTTACCTGCTGGTCTGTTTTGACAGATTTCTACCATTATTTGCATTTGCCTCTTAATCTCTTTCTCTCCGAGTTCTCTTTGATCACTTGAGCTTTTAGAAGAAATTGCTACAGTATCTTGTGTTTAGTGGAAGTTTTACTTGTGTTTAACTAAACCCAAAGACTTATTATCTTGAATACACTAATGTTGCTAGTGAAGATCGTGTGAAGTTTTGTATATAGGAAATTTTCAAGTGTAGGGAAGAATAATGTGATGAGATGAAGTATGGACAAAAGCTCAAGCTTGGGGATGCCACCCGTGTCACCCCAAGAAATATTCAAGAAGTACAAGCGTCAAATCTTGGGGATGCCCAAGGCATCCCCTTCTTCATCAATAAAAATCTCAGGTTTTCTTCCAAAACACTTCGTTTTTATTGTTTCATGCATAATTGTGTTGTTCTTAGAGCGTCTTTGTTTTTGTTTTTAGTTTTCTTTTGTTTGGTTTTCTTAAATAAATTGGTTGGACCCCCGCATTCATATGTTGTTTCAAATAAGTTGATTGGTGTTGGAAAAGAGTAGGAAGCTTCATGCTTATAAGTGGTACAAAAGGAGCTTGTTTTGACTGTGGCCTAGACTTTATCATGTCATGTTTGATGTTTCTTTGACCTTATGCTTAGTGATTATTGCTGTAGCATGACTTGTTCCAAACAATTGAGATCACCTAATGTGCCTTGAAAGAATCATGTGTTTTTTTAGCATACAAAAGCATAATATTGTGGTATTCTCCTTTGATGTTTTATTTGGGTTGACTTGGCACATGCTTACACCATGTTAAGATTATGAACCAGTCACCTTAGCCTCTATGATCATTTAGTTTTTGACTTGTAATATCACTTTATGCTTTAATTAATAATGTTTTGTCGCTTTGCATGATTATGGACATTATTGCTCTCTTAGTTGGTCGCTCCCAATCTTTTGCTAGCCTCCACCTATACCAAGTATGAGTTCTACTCATGCATCCAACCTCCATGAAAACCAAGTTATTCCAAAGAGTCCACTATAAATTCCTATGCATGGTGTGTTACACCGCTCCAAGTATATTCATGTTTTTATCTATCTTCCAAATTAAACTTGTTATGTGAAAATTAGTGATTAAAGCTCTCACAAACTTGATGGCACACTTTATTTTCTTGCACTTAATAAACTTGAACCATTGGGTCCATCTATGTTGTTTATATGCTTGCACTTTATAAAGTTGTGAATTAGAAGAACCATGATACCATGGGGAACTCTTTCAACATTGCACTTATTATTCAGTTGATATCATGTTCTTTTGTTTATGGATCCCGGCGGTGTGAAATAAAAGGGGACCTTGTAAGATCATGGATTTTGTATGTGTGTTACAGAAACGCCTAGGCGGCTAGCCTAAGCCATGCCTAATCATGGTGGAAACTTGCAACATAACCATAGTGCGCATTATGTGAAGCATCCTCAATAAAAACCTATGCAAATAGAAAATAAAAAGATCGCTGAGATGCTCATTGTCTGTTGCCTTGTCATTTTGATATGGGAAAGCTCCTGTGTCATGGGGCAAGGGGTACCCCATTGGTGGTTCTCCATGATGCACATGTACTTACAATGACAAGACCTTACTTGCGACTAAAGTTGAGTAGCATGAGGTTTGGTACTCATAAGCAAGGGGCATGAGATTTTCAACTTATAACTTATCAAGCATATCCTTATATTTGTGTCACTTTAACCTTAATCACCTCAAGATGCTTATGATAGGGGCAATGAGAGATGAAAGCTAATAAGTACTATAATTTTTGGAAGCTCTTTATGAAACTTGAAATCCCTGCTTCCTTCTGTGAAGGGCCTTTCTTTTTTACTTTTATGTTGAGTCTCCATCTTCTATCTTTATGCACCAATTGAGAGAGCATAGTTGTCATTCTTAGTTTAATGTGCATTGTCCCAAAACTTGTTGATTGATTCATAATTGTGATATTGCTTGTTCTTAAATTATTTGTATCTAGTCACCCTTATGAACTTTGAAGGTGTCCTATGCATTTATGTTTTACTATACCATGAGGGATAAGCTGAATGCCATTCTTATTATGTTTTCTATATGTGAAATAAACAAACGTGTTTGAATGCATTGTTATTCATGATCTTTTGTTTGTATATTTTCATGTTGCAACATAGTTGCTATGCCTTATTGTTAGAACTCTATCTTTCATACTTATGTTTAGAGTACTTTGATCCTAGCTATCAATGCTTTACGAATACCTTGACCAAGGTTGTGATAGTGCATGTCACCTAAAAAATTATTCTTTTTATCACTTACCTACTCGAGGATGAGCAGGGGTTAAGCTGGGGATGCTTGATACGTCGTAAACGTATCTATAATTTTTGATGCTCCATGCTTGTTTTATATCAACTTTCTTATGTTTTGTTTACACTTTGAGGTATTTTTATATATTTTCTAGAACTAACCTATTAAGAAGATGCCGTAGTGCCAGTTTCCTGTTTCTGCTGTTTTTGGTTTCAGAAAAGCTAGTAAGGAAATATTCTCGGAATTGGACGGAACAAAAGCCAAAGTCAATATTTTACCAGAAGGAACACGGAGTCCGAAGGGTAGCCAAAGTAGGGCCACGAGGCAGCCACACCATAGGGTGGTGCGGCCCCCTGGGCGCGCCAGGCCCTGGTGTGGGCCCCTCGGACAACCACCGACCTTGCCCCTTCGCCTATAAAAGTACCCCGATGCAGAAACCCTAAGTCACCTGATCAAAAATCCATGAAAGAGTCTGTAGCTGTCGCCATCTCCATCCCTAGATCAGGGGGGATCCGAAGCTCTTCCCGGCACCTTGCCGGAGGGGAGAGATCATCCCGGAGGCCTTCTTCATCACCATGCCAGCCTCCGGAGTGATGCGTGAGTAGTTCACCCTTGGACTATGGGTCCATACAGTAGCCATGGTTGATTCTCCTCCTTTATGCTATCATGTTTAGATCTTGTGAGCTCCGTTCATGATCAAGATCAGCTATTTGTAATCCTATATGTTGTGTTTGCGAGGATCCGATGGATATTGAGATACTATGTCAGATTGATTATTGATTCTATCATGTCTATGTTATTTGTGATCTTGCATGCTCTCCGTTACTAGTAGCTATCTTGGCCAAGTAGATGCTTGTAACTCCAAGAGGGAGTATTTATGCTCGATAGTAGGTTCATGCCTCTATTAATCTAGGGAAGTGATAGAAATCTCTAAGGTTGTAGATGTGTTGTTTCTACTAGGGAGAAAACAATAATCCTTTGTCCATGGGGCAATTGTATTGTTTACTTTACACATTTTGCTCAATGCAATTATTTGTTGCTTGCAACTTAATACTGGAAGGGGTTCGGATGATAACCTGAAGGTGGATTATTAGTCATAGATGTAGTTGGATTACGGTCTATGTATTATGTTGTAATGCCCAATCAAATCTCATAGAAGTCAAGATGTCTAGTATATGCATTGTTATGCTTTCTCAATCTGTCAATTGCCCCGCTGTAATTTTTTCACCCAACATGCTATTTATCTTAAAGAGAAACACCTCTAGTGAACTGTGGACCCTAGTCCATTCCTTTACCATTGATATACCATCTACTGTTTACCGTTTACTATTTACTTTCTATAAGCAATTACTATCTTCCACACTATCTGTTTAATCCTTTGTTTTCAGCAAAACCATTGAGATTGACAACCTCACTGTAAGTTGGGGCAAAGTTCTGTGGTTGTGTTATGCAGGATTCCAAGTTGCTAGCAACATCTTGGAGTTGTTTCCTTACTCCTACTGGTTTGATAACCTTGGTTTTATAATTGAGGGAAACTTGCTGATGTGCTCATCATACCTTTCTCTTGGGGATTCCAACGAGCTCTACATATCTTGAGCCATCAGTACGTTCTCCCTTCAAGGCGCTATACAAGGCTGAAGAAAATTTCGGAGGAATGCCGAATCTAGCCATATCCGATGAATCTACATCAAGGGATGCATCTTTGGACTACCAGGCTCACACAGAATTGATGCGCACTCAAGTGCTGCAAGCACAGTTGCGTCAGAAGCATTATGCTGATCGCAATCGCACTGAGTTTTAGGTGGGAGAACAAGTGTTGTTGAAGCTACGGCCCCTATGCTCAACAATCAGTGGTAAATCGATCGTATCCTAAACTCTCGTACAAGTATTTTGTTCCTTATTCAGTTTTGGAGAAAATTGGGGAGGTGGCATAGCTTGGAGCTACCCGCTTATGCACGCATCCATCCGGTGTTTCACGTCTCCCAGCTGAAGCCATTCATGGCCAGTTATACTCCAGTGTTCGGTGATCTTCCTACAACGCCGAACTTACAAACAGCTACCCCAGTACCAGTGGAAATCTTGGAGCGTCACTTGGTTCATAAGGGAAACGCCGCTACACCTTAGGTACTTATTCGCTGGGCTCATATGCCTGAGAACTGCACAACTTGGAGGATTACTATGTGCTCAAAGTCAGATACCCTGATGCCTTACTGTGGGAGGAGGAATCAACTTCGGGAGCACAATCTCAAGGGAGGGGGCTATCACACCTTCGATGCCGATGGTGGAAAACCAGTCGCCAGGGTGAACTGGTGAGCTCCCTAGGCCCAATGTCATTGGAAGAAAGATAGGCCAGTTGTCATGTGTGAGCTGGTTCGGGACGGCGGTTCCCAGTTGTAAGCCAGACCTCTATGTTATAAAGAGGGGTGAGTTGTATGAAACATCATGAAATGAAAAGTGAGCTTTTGGAACCTCATCCCCTTTTCTGTCTCTCACCTAACCTGCTTCCTCATCCTATTATTCCGCTCAATTCCCTCTAGAATCGATCTCGATCTTGTGCTTGTCCCCCTTCCAACTAAGGGACATCACAAGATCGCCTCCATATCACCGTGACCGGCGCGATTATGTACCAACTCCGGTGAGTAGCGCCACCGAGGGAGAGGCAAGAACGGGGAGCGGGTCGAGGGCGTTTCTCTCGTACTATGGGTACCCGGAAGAAGTTGCGCACTAGGCCCGTGGCGAGATAAGCACCGCTCTTTCGCTGGACGTCTGATCTAGATCGCACGGACACGACGCGTGACCTCGCGTTAAGCCATATCGAGGTCAACCTAGAGTTAGCAATTGCGTTATATTATAAGAAATAATAAAATGAATCTACTTACAAGCCACCACAACGATTTGAGAATGTTAACCGTCTGATTGTGCTACGAGACGCCTCTGATCTCTCGATCGTGCCCACAGCAGAGGCATTTTCATCTAGCGAATTTGCTAATCCCGCTTGGGCAAACCTAACTGGGTTGCTGCTCCGGCAACCTACCTAGGTAACCTGTGGTTCAGCGGGCCGTATTCGTGGGATGTGGGCTTCAACGGCCGGATTTTGTCCGGTGGACAGCTGATGACTTGCTTCTCCAACAGAAGACGATTCTTCTGTCCGGCGTTGAAAACTGGCGTGGATGTGACGAGAGGGACGCTTCGTCTCCAGGACGCCGAGAGCAGGAACGCTTGCCGCCACTAGATCCATCTCCGAGATGGGGAGCTTCCGGTGCGATCGATCTAAAGGCATGCTCCTCTCTGATGCGCCCGACATGATCTACGACCACAACGTCCAGCTGATTCAGGTCCCCTCTTCTTCTCTCACTCCCGCGGAACCCTAGTGATGAACTGCACGCGAGAGGTCAGATAGGATCGGCCACCTCCGTGTATGCGGCATCCCCGGTTCCCGGTTTTAGATATCAGCCGGGCACGCTATATGATACTGAATTGTCCTGCGTCTGCTACACCTTTTATTTGATTTTTCCTTACAAGAAATAGTGACATGATCTTGCATATTTTTTTTGTCTCACTTGTGCTCAGAGTGTTAATGGCTGGTCGTACTCGTACCTAGAATGATCTTCCGCTGGATACATGAATCACCAACGAACACTGCTTTTCAGATTTGGTCCCCAATTATCCATGATTTGGAGCTACAAAGCGTACAAGATTATTGGTTGAAAACCATTGATTAGAACATATATTTGTGTTGGTTCTGCTTCCACGTGTGATGACAACCTAGGTTGATATCTGAAGCATATTCAGATCATAGGCTCATGGTGACACGAAGAATGAAGACTGTTTTTTTCTTCAGAAGATTCACTTGGTAATGAGAGTTTTTATTTCAAAATTGTATTCACTAGTCTTGTGATGATTTGATTGGAAAATATATTCATAAGCTGTTTTTCTCATTTTGTAAGCAGCCTATAAAGACTACGCTCGGATCTTTGTTCTTGTGAAATGCGGAGTTTTGAGATTTTTAGACGAGAATATGAGATAGAAAGAGATATGGCTGAGTACATTTCTCAATTACGGAAACGAGTCAAGAAAGTGGATACTTCACTACTGCGCCATCTGGAGGGCTCCTTTTGTGTATTTCGTGGTATTGGATTTTTCTAATACTAGCTGAATGCCCGTGTCTTGCTACGGTCTTATAAATTTTGAAATGATCAATTTTGAAATGGTCAAAACTCCTCCTTCGCAATATCCAATTACGGTTCATGAACATTTCTACGTGGCACCTCCCGAAGCAGTGTCTCTTCTATTAGGACAACACTATCGCGAGCACGTGATGATGTTCTTCCTCCACTTATTGCGAACCTCTCTCGTTACCGTGACCATTGTTATCGTCCTCCCTCACCGACTCTCTAACATAGTAAAACCTGGTGTATTATTGATCTCCCACATCGACTCTGAAGTTTTGCTTGTCTGTTTTTACTATGTATTCTCCACGGCGACGATGTCAATTCTCCTGGATCAAAACTGGTTTGGCACAACCACTTGCTTTTTCTCCACCTCGGCATCTGAGAGCGAGCACACTCTAGAACCTTCATCCATAGAATAGATCCAGTTGGATGTGTATGTCGGCGCCACCGGCATGTGGTTCAACAACACCATATCTGACTTCCCTAGCCCTTCCCAAACAACAACACCTGCTCACACCACACGTTGTACTCATGCGCCTCTTTGGTCGTAGCCCATGTACTTTCCCGACTCCACGTCTTGTATATGTCAGCGTGGCATTAACAGTCTAGAGACTTCAATCCATAACACTCAAGTATAGTAGTATTATCGATATAGCAAATTATCAATGGCAAACGTATATTGAGCCAAATCTCTCGTCCGTTCCTAAGAAAAATCACCTCGCACACTGGTCTTTTCATCTTTGCTAAGTCCGTTTTGATCCCACCCCTCCCTGTCCTAGTCCACTGTAGTGCTTCACCAAAATACGTACCCCTCCATTTTAAAATATAAGATGATTTAGCTTTTTTCTAAAATACGTATCTAGACGTATTTTAATGTACAAGTTCACTCATTATGCTCCGAGCATCGCTAAAAAAGTTTATATCCATGCGTTTCAGAAAAAAAGATAAAACATTTTATAATTTGGAATAGAGGAAGTAGTACGTTGTAAAGATTTGGTTTGGATTACATACATATACGCGTATTTTTACACATGCAAGTTGGAATATCACATAGACTAAGACTGGGTTTCAGCTGAGTAACGTAGGGATACGACCGGCTGCGTAGCGCGGCGCGTAAAGGAGTGGATCTCGGCGCGCACCTGGAATCTCTTGGCCTGATCGATTTTTTAGCAAGTGTGACGGTTGTCGATTTGCTTGCTCCCTGCTGCTTATGACTTGCAACAAGCTAGCTAACTCGTGGAGTACTTCCCATACTATTGTACTGCGCGAAGCCTGGCGCAGGATGTTTCTTCGATCACATGGCATGCTTACATCAACCTCTGAAACTTATCCTACTTATGTACTCCTTCCGTTTTAAAATATAAGATATTTTAGTTTATAAAAAAAATATCTAGACCCCTTTTAGTTTGTAGATTTACTCCAAATTTAGATAAACTTACCCACTAAAAGAGTCTAGATACACTCGGTTCACGAAGCTAAAACAAATACTACTTCCTCGTGCACCAGTCCGAAATTCACGTTAAAACCAGCTAAGCAAAACCACCAAATCGGAGACTACGAAGCCCAAATCCAACTTGTGCTCTCCGTCAAAAACAATCAACGAGGTGGATGGACTCTGTACCGGTGCAGCTACCTGAACCTGCACATGGTCCATTACCCTGCTCATACCTGAACATGTGCCCATATAGCTAGAGCTCAGGCTCGAGCCCCTGTAGGTGGTCGCTGGTGGAGCAGGTCGGTGTGTGAGGTGGTGCAGGCCAGGGGAGAAGGCATGGCAGAAGGTTGCAGGTCAGCTGGACGTGGCAGCTGGTTGGCCGGGCGGACGAGAAGATCGAGCTCGGCTTGTTCCAGGCCGGAGACATTGGGGTGGCCACCGAAGATGACCCACAACGACGGTAGGATCGCCGGAGGAGCAGGGAACCTAGGACAGGAGCACGACGCTGGATAGTCAGAGGAGGAGGAGAATGACGACCTGGGACATGGAGGACGACGCCGCGCAGATCCGTCGGTCCTCTCAGCTCGACCGGCACATAAAACAAACCACACGTCCTCGGTGCCCGATACAATCGTGGAAAAAAGCATGCAGTTCCATGTCTGCCCGCGAGGGCTGCTGGCGACGGTGCTGGTGAACAGAGCGGAGGCGACAGAGTTCGGGGCGAGGCGCCGGTGTACTGGGCCGAGGCAACGGAGCTCGGGGGCGCGCAGTGGTAGACGAGGCCGGAGAGGATACATCTGTGGTGGAAGATCGACAACAGTGGTTGGAGATTGAGGATTTTGGAGGGCGTTGAATGCAAGGCGGCGATAGGATTCAGGGCGGCGCGCCTTTGGGGACGGGCCGCAGCGAGTGGAAGGGAGAAGTTGACCATCGGGAGGAGTTTTGGGGATTTTTTTCTTTTCTTTTCTTCCAACGGACCGACAGTATCACTCGGTGGTGGCAGGTCTGCGAATAGACAGTGCCAAAGCGTCCAACGAAAAATCAAAACTAAAACTTGGTGCGGACGAACCTCCCTCGAGATAAATTATAGTCCTTCGATCTATAATAAGTGTTGTTTATTTTGTAATAAGCTAGTATAAATTTTGTACTAGATAATCGACACTTATTATGAATCAGAGGGAGTAGAATAGATAGATAGATTCGTTAGCTAATACTATACCGTATTTAATAGTGTGCAGTACTTTCTATTTGGTGCATATTATATTATCCGAACTATTGTTATCTCATGATTTGAAACTCTGAAGCTTCATGCAACAAGACCCTGGATTGGACTAAGTTGAATCGTATTCTTGCCGGTTAAATGTGCTATAGAAACAATACCATGCAATTTATGCAAGTTAACAAGAGAATGGGCCATATCCAAGGTATGTGAACTTTTGTGAGGAAATTCACAGTACCGCTAGAACAAAAACTAGTGCTTCGTTGGTTATTTTTATATCACCTTGTTTTGCATATTTTAGTTCTTGGATATATTTGTCCCTCATAAAATCAATCCATTATAGCTAGTATAACCTCCCATGTATTTCGATATATCATTTACTACCATGTGGCCTTCCTAGCGAGGATATAGGTAGGTCCATATCTTTGTGCATTAATTTTTTGTTGCTTTGTCATAACATGAGGGATTTTTATAATAGTTAACGTGAAACAAGTTAGGCTACCGATATGCATCTTGATCTTGATTATGTTTTACTAATAACTCATCCTTCCAAGGTCCAACAATCAATGAGGACGCACTACAGGATGCGCTGGCTAGGCCGACGGCTGAAAGCCCTCGGCGTAGGCAGCTAGACCGTCGGCCTACGCTACGCCGAGGGCTGCCGTCGGCGTAGCCTCCTCGGCGAACCTCTCCCTCCGCGGAGCCAAAAAAGCCGTCGGCGTATGGTCTAGCCCTCGGTGTAAGCTTTGCCGACGGCCGTCGCAGGCCCCTCGGCGTAGTAGCCGTCGGCGAAAGACGAGCCCGTCGTTACACCGGCTGCTAACAGCGCAGTGGGTACGCCGACGGCATGGCCCTCGGCGCAGCGTCGGCATGTGGCAGACTGTGGGCGCCCCAGGCAGGCAGCTGGACCGACGGCCGCGGCCCTCGGCGTAGGCCTAGGCATACGCCGACGGTTAGGCCCTCGGCATAGCTGTAGCACGTGGCAGGCGCTGACCGTGTCAGGCAGACAGCTACGCCGACGGTTAGGCCCTCGGCGTATCGTGTACCATTTGGCACAGAGGAGGTACTACGCCGACGGCATGGCCCTCGGCGTAGGCCCAGCCTAGAATTTTTTTTTCCTATTTCGCTGCAGTTTTATTTCTTGCAATATTATTCGCAGCAATATTGAACATGTATTTCACAAAAATTCAAATAAAATCACATCATTCATACATGTATCAAACAAGATCACATCATTCAAACATGTATCAACAGGATCACATCATTCATACATGTATCAACATGATCACATTATTCATACATGTATCAACATCGTCACACATGCATAGACAATAAAACCCTACAACTCTGGAGGAGACGGGGTGTACCCGAGATCTCCCCTGGTGAAAAGAGGCGACCTCTGGCGAGGGTGGCGTCCAGTAGAAGCAGCAGAAGAACCATCTCGCGAGGTAGTAGGAGAAGTGTAGGAGTGAGGATTGGGAGAACCACCAGCAGAATGGCCAGGAGAAGGACCATTGTCATGAAGCGGTGTGATCTGACGCCCATCCGGCGAGGCATGGCTAAAGTGCTGGTTCCCAGAAGCTTCCGTTCCCTACATGTTGCCTACATGTTAGCAACTTGCGAGGCAAAGTAAAGCGATAACCAGTGGGCTAGCAAAGAACTTACCGGTGTCGATGCGTAGTATGTCCTAGCGAAACTGTCCCTCGATGGCATGCATGGCGGCTGCCCCGGCATGGGAGGCACAGGCCCTAAATCCGTATTCTGTCCAGTTTGAATATTCATCAACATCGCCTGCAAGATAGTTTAGATGTCAGGCCGTAATACAACAAACTAGGGGAAGTGGGACTTGTATCTTTTGCAAAAATAAAGGTTCAAACTTACATTTACGTATTGCATGTAGATCGCATTCGCCTCCTGATACTGCCAAAAGGCCACCTGATATTCATCATGAGCGGCATCGTAGGCCGCCTCGAACTCAGGCTACAATTTCAAATACAAGGAATATCGTCAGCAGTTAGCCATGCAGAAACAAAAGTCATAAAGATGATGAAAATAAGTAAAACTTACATCATCTCTGGAGGTGGATCGACGAGGCTGGCTACGAGGCGGGATAGGGGGGTCATCGGCAGGGTGGGTAGCCTTGAGACGCGTGAAGCTCGTGGTGAGGGTAGGCTTGACCTTCTTATTCAGAATCTTGAGACGTCCATGCTGCAATCCGTGCCCCGACAGGACCAACGACTCCTCATCGATCTCCGCGTGAATGGGGTCATCCACATGGGGGTGACGAGCCTTCACCATCGTGATGTAGTCCGCCAAGTTGTTCTGGGAAGTGCCGTAGTACTCGGGTAACGAGGGCTGAGGCTGCGAGGTATCAGGCTTCTTTCGCCGCATCATCTCATAGACGGCGACGTCATGAATCACCTCCCCGGGTTGTGCCTCGGCCACCTGCATCGCGGAAAGAAATATTATGCATATGAAGTACGAACATGACAAGAAATAAATGCAGGTCGTTCCATGTATATACATACCACCTTCCCCTTGAAGCGGTCAAAGTTGCGGTTTCCCGCGCAGTGTGTTCCACCATCGCCTCGGTTCTCCGCGTTCCGCCTCAACAAGGCTGCAAACTCTTCGTCTTCACTGAGCCACCTCGTCCTAACCAGCTCCTCCCATGCGAGTCGATGCGGCTCAGCCCAATCGGGGACAACCTGAAAATGCAATACTCAACTCCAGACAATGCAATGGCAACTTAGCAGCAATGTAGAATCTCATTGACATTTTACTCACCGACATATACTCTTCTGGCGTCATCGAGTACTCAGGTTTAGACTTCTTACCGACAATGTCTTCCTTCCTGATCCTCACGCCCCTGTCGACCCAGAAGTGACTAGCGGCCGTGACCTTCTAGTTGCACCACACCTGGGGTGTCAACTTCACACAAGCCCCAAGCAAAGTCCTGTCCGCCTTCTCGTGGTCCTCCTCAGCCACACGATAAAAGCACTTCAATCATGCATAAAAAACAATTGTAAGAGTAATGAGTTAGCACAGTGAGGTCATCAAGTATTAACTCGAGAAATATGCCTTACCCAAAACTTGGTGATGACAGCATCAGCAGCTGTGCGAAATCCCGGGATACGAGTAGTCTGGTAGTCCGCCCAAGTAGTAGCTAGCCTCCTGACACCATCGGGGGAAATGTGATATCCCGGCCAGAACTTCCTAATCAGAGCTCCAACCAGGCTGTTAGGAAGGCGAGGCTTGTTCCCCGGAGGAAATGTCCAATTGCTGCACAATAATAAACATTAGTACACATGCCAAATTATTTATGACCAATATGAAATTACATGTTTTAAATTGCAAAATTAGTACACTTACTCAAGGCCATCTGGAATAATAAGGGCTTTCGCCTCCTGGGTCCTAGGCTCTAACCTCTCCTCAGGGACTCCCGATTCCCCACGATTCCGCAATTTCTTCGGCGGCACCAACTCGTAGCTAGTGTGAGCCTCCGCCTCCGCCTTGTCTCTAGACTCTGTCTCGGTCTCCGCCTCCCTCTCGGTCTCTGGCTCCGCCTCGTCCCCAAAAGGCTGCTCTGTCAGGAAGAACTGAGGAGCCACGTCGCCAGAAGCGGAGGGTGGTGGGTCAAAGTCCACGCCTCCTCCCCTGCCACCTCGTCCTCGTCCTCCTCCTCGACCTCGACCTCGTCCTCCTCCCGCACCAGCAAGATCGGGGTAACGCGGATTGGGATTTGGCTGTCTCCCACTCTGTGTAGCTTTTTTCTTGCGCTGTTTCAGCGCATTAAGCAAGGACGAAGAGCTTGCCTTGCCGCTGCTCATATTTTTCAATCACCTGCATTGAATAAGAGAAAACAGTTAAGCACAAAGACATAATAAAATGTATACACAAAGCATAAAGGCATAATGCAATTAAGAAAACAATTAAGCACAAAGACATAATAAATACTTACTATCATTCTGATTCTCATTCCCATTCTCATTCTCACTATCACTATCACTATCTTTTGAGTAGAAAGCTGGATTCTCATCGAAGGGTGGAGGCTCATCATCGTTGTCATTCTCTGTATGAAACTTCTCGAGCATATCTATATCATGTAGATTCACCACTGACTCACCCCGAGTTTCTTCATCGTTCCCAAGGTCCTCAAGATCAACCGGTTCTAAATCAAAGTGCCCGACGTCCTCTTGCTCTTGATAAAAAATTCCCTCGTACATTACAGGGTTAATGTTGTTGTAATCGTCCTCGGAGGGAATCGGTGCCTGCACACTGGGCATGGCCACTTACCAGCTGTACACCATCCGCATGTTAGGGCGTACCCGGGCATGTCATGCATGGTATACTGCAACCAAACTTTCATCAGGAAGTTTCTCTTTGATGCTCGGTCGTATGTCAACGTCCCGTGTATCCAGGAGTGGTTCAAATCATCCACAATCGGTTGCATGTAGACACTCAAATTTTCCCCTAGGTACTCGGGCCCTGGAATGATCAACGACAGAAACATGGTCTTCCGTTGCATTAATACTCCGGGGGGGAGATTAAGCGGAATAACAAACACCGGCTAGCAGCTGTACACGGCCGTCGACAAACCATATGGGTTGAAGCCATCTGTTGATATCGCAATTCTGACATTCCGAGCCTCTTCTGCCCACCGGGGGTATTTGTCATCGAAGTTCTTCCATGCCTTACCTGTAGGGGTTCGTAGCATGGAAAACAAAATTTTTCTATCGCATACAAACAAACAAGCCAAGATCTATCTACTAGATTGTAGCAACGAGTCGATAGTGGAACTCACCCTCGAAGATTCCAAAGTGGTTAACGAGAGCAGATTCTCGTGGGTGATGTAGTCGTACTCTTTCCGATCTCAAGATCGCGTAGACGATCCTTCCAGCGCCACGTTCCAGCAGCGCTCCCGCAGTCGGTCACACGTTCGGTACTCGACGAAGACCTTCCTCTCCCTTGTTCCAGCAGGCAGCGGAGGTTGTAGCACTCTCCTCGTGATTCCGGCAGCACAACGGCGTGGTACCGGAAGTAGAGGGGAGATCCCGCAGGGCTTCGCCTTAAGCCGGTGCGAGTATGGTGGAGCTTATGAGAGAGGCTATTAATGGTCTAGTAATTAGACACACCAATTAGAAGGCTCTAAACCAATTAGAAGGCTCTAAACCGAAATAGTTCTAAACCGGGGTTTAGATCTAGGGTTTAGTTTAGAGGATAGGATCTAGTGTGTGTAAGGAGGGGAGCCCTGCCCCTCCTTATATAGGTGGGAGGGGGCTGGCGCGCCAGGGGAAGGGAGTGGAGTCCCTCCCCAACTCGGCATTGGAGTTGGCCGCCGGTTGGAGGAGGTCTCCCTCTCCAACTCGGTTTCCCTCTTCTCCTCCTCTTTCCACTTTCCAAAACTTGCCGTTTGACTTTCAAACTAGCCGTTTGACTTTTCAATTTAGGATTTAAATAAACCCTTTATTTTGGACAGCGAGAACACTTAGTATATGATGCAATCATTCCAATATGTAATGACACATTCATGTACCCTTCCCCCTCCGGAGTGCCGGACATTCCGGGACCTTCTAGAATGTTCCCGATGAAAACACCGGAATCATTCCCGAACTCCGAAACGGGACTTTCCTTATATGAATCTTATTCTCCGGACCATTCCGGATCACCTCGTGATATCCCGGATCCCATCCGAGACTCCGAACAACATTCGGTCTCTTTCTCATAATACCATAACTACTCAAACAACGTCGAATCCTTAAGTGTGTCTCCCTACGGTTCGTGAATTATGCGGACATGATCGAGACACTTCTCCGAACAATAACCAATAGAGGAATCTGGAAATTCATATGGCTCCCACATATTTCTACGATTACTTTGCGATCGAATGAACCACTTACATACGATACCAATTTCCCTTTGTCTCACGATATGTTACTTATCCGAGGTTATGATCGTCAGTATCTCTGCATACCTAGTTCAACCTCGTTACTGATAAGTACTCTTTTCTCGTTCCCGTGATATGTGATCCCTTGTGACCAAGTCACATGCTTGCAAGCTAATTGGATGACATTTCACCGAGAGGGCCCAGAGAATATCTATCCGTCATGTGGATGGACAAATCCCACTCTTGATCCATGTGTTTCAACCAATACTTTCCGAACACTCAATGCCACTTTTATAGCCACCCTGTTACGGTGTGGTGTTTGATGTCATCAAAGCATCCATCCGGTAAAGGTGATATGCATGATCTCATGGTCGAAGGAATTAGGTTACTATGTATCAGAAAGCATATAGCAATTTGAACTATTGAAATGACTTGATCTTTATGCTACGCTTATCTATAGGAGTATGTCCATCACATCATTCTCCTAATGATATGATCCTGTTGTTAATAACATCTCTATGTTCATGATCAGGAAACCATGATCATATATATTAACCAACAAGCTAGTTTAACAAGAGGCTTTACTAGGGACTCTTATTTTAGTTTACAAATCACACAAGTATTAATGTTTCCGGTTAATACAATTATAGCATGGTATGTAAACATTTATCATAAGTGTGAAGACATGATAATAACCACTTTATTATTGCCTCTTGGGCATATCTCCAACAGTCTCCCACTTGCACTAGAGTCAATAATCTAGTTTCGAACCTTTGTGTATTCAACACCTATGGCTTTACGGTGTTGTATGTACACGATTGCTAGTGGTCAACTGATCTCCGGATCTGACACTTCCAGGTCCGTGTGTAATTGCATGTCTTTGCGTCTCTACGCATCACTCATTCTCTAATGAGATGGCTTTGCATAAATTTGGTCTTTCGGTGTGACCTTTAGTTCTTTGGGGTTAAAACATGTTGATAATATTGTCGCACAATATATCTTCATAGTATTATCCCGCTGTGAACTACACCTAGTTTGATAACAAACTACTTGACACAAATGCCCTCTTTTGCTGCTTTAATAGCAGTCATATACTTAGCCTTTTTGTTGTAGTATCTTTCACAATGTCTTAACTTTGGAACTCATCCAAATCCATTATGGAACTCACTTTCCATTATATTGTGCCACCCTTAGTTTAGATTGAGATAAACTTAATTTGTACTTTGTGACAAAGCTAGTATCAATGTAGTACTTTTACAATGAACTAACCATCTATTTGTCACTTCTACAAATAATATACTCTTAGTTCTTCCAAAAGATCATAAGAATATCCTTACTATTGTCCAATGATCATCTTACAAATCATTCTGGTATATGCTCACAACATTTAGAGCATAGGACATATCTGGATTTGTACATATCACAGTATGATTGATATAAATACTCTTTGTGATTTCATACATCAAGTATCAATCTATACTTGAATCTTTGTTTCACTTACTAAGTGCCAATACACTTGAATATATCATCAACATTGAACTCTTTCAATCCTTTCTGTGCAACAAGAACCTTTCTTGTAGTTTCTATATTGAATTCATTCAATATCTCGTCTATGTACTTCTGGCACAACCATATTAGCGTCTATTGATGCCAAATATTTGGGTTTTGCCTAAGTCTTTCATCGGGATGAAATTCTTAATATGTGTTAATAAAAGATACATTATTTCCAATCAACAATATGTCTTCCACATAATGTATTAGAAACATGTCTTAGCGCTCCCACTTAATTTCTTGCAAATGCAAGCATCTTCATTGTCTCTGATGAAATTAAACCCTTTTAACAGTTTCATCATAGTGAAGATTCCAACTCCGCTATGCTCACTCTAACCATTGAAGTTTGCATATGCTTTTAGCATCCTTTGAATTAACAAAACCCTATGGACCGTGTTATGCACATGTCCTAGGTAACGATTCTATTAGAAGAACTTGTTTTGTTTATTCAACTACCATATAACAAATTATATGTAGTGGTTGCTACATTAATCCGTCTAGACTAAATATCACTATGAAAGATCAAAATCTTGTCATAGTCAACCTTTGAACATTGTTGTGAACTCCTTCCCAACATGTCGACTATTTCATAGATGTGAAACATCCATGTCTATTTCTTTATAGATCCAGACACAACTATAAGGTCTTACACCTTTCTCGAGGGTCCTTCAAGTTCAAAACTTGATTTCTCGTGTATGGAACTATCACGGATTTTATGGCTTCAAGCCATTTTACGGAGTCAGGGCCCATCATCGCTTCTCTGCATGTAGTCGGTTCATTATTCTCAAATAATGATTCAACCCTCAAATCTTGGTATTTGATTGTTCATCCGACCTACTTGTTTCAATAGGAACTTGGATCTCCGTGACCACAACCTTTGAGGTACGTGAACCATGAGCATTGTTGCTGCCTCCGAAACACTTTTCGGCGCTGCGCAACTCTGCACATATAGCTAAGGTTCTTTTAACCTTATCAAAGTTTCTATTGTCCTCCCACTTAACTTTTCACGAAAAATTCCTTCTCAAAGAAACTTGACATTTTAAGTGACAAACATTTTTGTCTCCGGTGTTTATGGAGGAATACTTAACAGTAATACAAAGACAGGTTTATCCGACTTTGGTTGCAAACATCTTTCTTATGCAAAGCATACCAATGTTTTAAGAAAGGACTACTTGGGTTTTATCCCAAACCATAACCTTATATGGTGTCATTTCAACGGATTATGATGGAGCTCTTTTCAGTGGAAAAACGGTAATCTCTAAAGCTTTTAATCTTTAAAATACAATGGCAGTTTTATAAATTATACCTTTGATCTTACCATGTCAAACAAGGTTTAATTACATATCTCGAATGCTCCATACACTTATGGTGTTTCGGGAAAATGCAAATCCACGGAACGATTCCTTAAATCTTAGGTATTATGCTAAACTTTGTAACTCAAATATCTTCCTTTATGATCTTATCATAAACTATTTATATTCTTGTTACAATGATTTTGCACTTCATCTTGGAAGTCTTTGAACTTTTCAAGTATTTCACACTTCATCCTTATTAAGTAAATATTCATATATTCACTTAAATTTCCGGAGAAAGCACATGAAGTTGAAATCCATCGCTCTTGACTATACATAATGGACTTCATACAACAATATGTACAAGTTCCAATAAGTTAGTCTATCGTTCCCTTTTGGCCTATGAACGAAGTTTCAATTATCTCTAGGAAAATTTCACAAGCGTCATTTGATCAAAATCAGAAGACTCCAAAATTCCATCCACATGGAGTTTCTTCATGTTTTCTTTCCAGTATAATTTAAACGGCGATGTCACTTCCTAAGTGATCTTTCAATCAATTTGTCTTTCGACATTTTTAGCACTAGTTTTATGGATGTGATTTCTCCAACGAGATTTGTGAATCATCCATCTTTTATGGATCACGGTAATTTATTTGAACAACTCTTTTGTTCTCATAATACCTGATAAAACAAATCTTGAAGGCAAGCTTTGATGTTTAATGAGCAACACAATAACCCTTTATTTGTTCTCAATGAACATCATCACATATTCTTTTGCTAGTTACTTAGGCCATTGTAGTTCATGAATTGTGTTGTTTCGTATGACGATTCACACCAACAAATTCAGTATCAAATACTTGAGAACCACATTGTTTAACAAGCAAAGAATATAGCCATAACATGTATATCATCTATATACTTAAACTGAACAATTCTAGTCTTTTCTTTTCTGCCATATATTTATGAGATTCTCTTTCAGTATCTCCTTTTCTGTTTGAAAGAATCTATCAACATCAACAGTGGAGTCATACATACGACACATAGTCCAAAGCGTGTATAGTTAAATACCAATGTCTTTGGACTTGCACTTTGAAGTAGATCACCATCATCAAATATTTGGTGTTCTTTCAAATTCCTTTCTTTAGTAATCTCTTGGTGTAGTAAACATTTTACCTACATCAAATATTCACCCTTATCATGGAATCTTCCATGATCAAGCTACTTTTAGCTTATAACAATGAATTATGAGTATAATGTTGCTATCCAAAACTTTTTGGAGGATTAGGACAACAAGTGTCTCCAACCTTTTTGCAAATTCTCATCAAATATGAGAACATGACTTTTGCCATATTATACTCTATCATGTTGCAACCAAAACTTCGTTTCAGATATCACAATATCTTCCACACATCATGGTTTCTGAAACAACTCTTTCAGATCCTAGATAACCTTGATATTAAGGGAATCCTTTGAATATCAAGAATCATGGATACAAACATGATACTTATATACTAACACTTGGAATTGTTACTCTTGATTTAATACTGATTATTAAACTTCATGGAGTAACCGGAATTTACTGAAAGTTTGCAATAGGACTTTAAACTTTAGATTAACACTTCAAAACAATACGATACCAGTTCGTAAAGTAACTAACCAGAATTCTATAGTTCTATCATCTCAATTATAACTAAGCGCAAGGTGGTAAACGGATGCCAATGACTACAACAACTATGCAATTTCACTTTGATTTAGTTTATGATAAATTGAGTTCTAATTAATAATTAAATTAATCTAGGTGAACTCCCACTCAAAACAATATCCCTCACATTGTTTTAGTGATCACACGAACCAAATCCACCACATCAAAACCGATCATCACGAGAGTTGATATAGCTTCAATGGCGAACAATCAACATGTTCATCATATCTACTATATGACTCATGTTCTACCTTTCGGTAATCTGTGTTCCTGAGGCCATGTCTGTACATGCTAGGCTCGTCAAGATCAAACCTTAGCTACCGCATAAGCAAATCTGGCTTGCTTACGTTGTATTCACCCGCGGAATCAAAGACACCCGATCATCACGTGGTGCTTCGAAGCAGCAAGCTTTGGCAACGGTGCATACTAAGGGTGAACACTTTAGAACTTGAAATTTATGTGCATGAGGGATCATCTTATAATGCTACCGTCGTCTACTAAGCAATACAAGATGCATAAAGGATTAACATCACATGCAATTCATAATATGTGATATGATATGGCCTTTCTTCTTTGTGCTTCCGATCTCCATCTTCTAGCACGAACATGATCTCCATCATCACCGACATTGCATCAAGGTCAATGACGCTTCTCCATGGTTGTTGTCCACCGGCTTTAACTATTACAACTACTTTGAATAGACACGCGGGTCTTAACATAAATTAAAGACAACCATATGGCTCCTGCCGGTTGCTGACTTACAATAAGGAACATTGCATACATCAAATATAATCACAATCATGGCCATATCACATCACTGCACACCCCTGCAAAACAAAGTTAGACGCCTCTACTTTCTTTGCATATTTTACGTGGTTTGGGGCTTTCAATAAGTGTCGTTCTAACTTACGAACAAGAACCACAACATTGATACTAGCATTGTTGATCACCCGTTGTAAATTGGATCTTAACTATGCTAGGAGAAACAGGCACCCGCAAAGCCACTTATGCAATACAAGTTGCATGTCAAGCGTGGAGCAAGTCTCATGAACGATGTCATGTAAGGTTAGCCCGGGCCGCTTCATCCCAACATACCGCAAGATGCAAAGTACACAAAAGCAATCTACAATAAAAGCATCAACGCCCACAATGACCATTGTGTTCTACTCGTGCAACAGATCTACATATAGACACGGCTCTGATACCACTGTAGGGGTTCGTAGCATGGAAAACAAAATTTTTCTATCGCATACAAACAAACAAGCCAAGATCTATCTACTAGATTGTAGCAACGAGTCGATAGTGGAACTCACCCTCGAAGATTCCAAAGTGGTTAACGAGAGCAGATTCTCGTGGGTGATGTAGTCGTACTCTTTCCGATCTCAAGATCGCGTAGACGATCCTTCCAGCGCCACGTTCCAGCAGCGCTCCCGCAGTCGGTCACACGTTCGGTACTCGACGAAGACCTTCCTCTCCCTTGTTCCAGCAGGCAGCGGAGGTTGTAGCACTCTCCTCGTGATTCCGGCAGCACAACGGCGTGGTACCGGAAGTAGAGGGGAGATCCCGCAGGGCTTCGCCTTAAGCCGGTGCGAGTATGGTGGAGCTTATGAGAGAGGCTATTAATGGTCTAGTAATTAGACACACCAATTAGAAGGCTCTAAACCAATTAGAAGGCTCTAAACCGAAATAGTTCTAAACCGGGGTTTAGATCTAGGGTTTAGTTTAGAGGATAGGATCTAGTGTGTGTAAGGAGGGGAGCCCTGCCCCTCCTTATATAGGTGGGAGGGGGCTGGCGCGCCAGGGGAAGGGAGTGGAGTCCCTCCCCAACTCGGCATTGGAGTTGGCCGCCGGTTGGAGGAGGTCTCCCTCTCCAACTCGGTTTCCCTCTTCTCCTCCTCTTTCCACTTTCCAAAACTTGCCGTTTGACTTTCAAACTAGCCGTTTGACTTTTCAATTTAGGATTTAAATAAACCCTTTATTTTGGACAGCGAGAACACTTAGTATATGATGCAATCATTCCAATATGTAATGACACATTCATGTACCCTTCCCCCTCCGGAGTGCCGGACATTCCGGGACCTTCTAGAATGTTCCCGATGAAAACACCGGAATCATTCCCGAACTCCGAAACGGGACTTTCCTTATATGAATCTTATTCTCCGGACCATTCCGGATCACCTCGTGATATCCCGGATCCCATCCGAGACTCCGAACAACATTCGGTCTCTTTCTCATAATACCATAACTACTCAAACAACGTCGAATCCTTAAGTGTGTCTCCCTACGGTTCGTGAATTATGCGGACATGATCGAGACACTTCTCCGAACAATAACCAATAGAGGAATCTGGAAATTCATATGGCTCCCACATATTTCTACGATTACTTTGCGATCGAATGAACCACTTACATACGATACCAATTTCCCTTTGTCTCACGATATGTTACTTATCCGAGGTTATGATCGTCAGTATCTCTGCATACCTAGTTCAACCTCGTTACTGATAAGTACTCTTTTCTCGTTCCCGTGATATGTGATCCCTTGTGACCAAGTCACATGCTTGCAAGCTAATTGGATGACATTTCACCGAGAGGGCCCAGAGAATATCTATCCGTCATGTGGATGGACAAATCCCACTCTTGATCCATGTGTTTCAACCAATACTTTCCGAACACTCAATGCCACTTTTATAGCCACCCTGTTACGGTGTGGTGTTTGATGTCATCAAAGCATCCATCCGGTAAAGGTGATATGCATGATCTCATGGTCGAAGGAATTAGGTTACTATGTATCAGAAAGCATATAGCAATTTGAACTATTGAAATGACTTGATCTTTATGCTACGCTTATCTATAGGAGTATGTCCATCACATCATTCTCCTAATGATATGATCCTGTTGTTAATAACATCTCTATGTTCATGATCAGGAAACCATGATCATATATATTAACCAACAAGCTAGTTTAACAAGAGGCTTTACTAGGGACTCTTATTTTAGTTTACAAATCACACAAGTATTAATGTTTCCGGTTAATACAATTATAGCATGGTATGTAAACATTTATCATAAGTGTGAAGACATGATAATAACCACTTTATTATTGCCTCTTGGGCATATCTCCAACATTACCATCAGACGGATGTCCCATCTTCTTTTGTCCGTGCTCGTCCTCATATCTCTTCCCCTTCTTGTGCCATGTCATCTGTTTGGCAGTCTCCTCGCTCAAGTAAAGCCGATGGATTCTTTTTATGAATGGGAGATACCGAAGAATCTTTAAAGCGACATTCGACTGCCTCATCTGACCATCCTTTCCCTTTACCTCATCATACCTAGAGGCCCCACAAATGGAGCAGTACTTGTCATCCGCAAACTGTTTCCAAAACAAAAGGCAACCTTTTGGACAACAATCTATCTTTTCATAATCCATGTTCAGCTCCTTCATGAGTTTCTTTGTTTCGTAAAAGGTTTTAGGCAGACAATGCCCTTCGGGCAACATGTTACCACATGTTCTCAGATTAGCTTCAAAGTGAGAACGGGTGGCGGAGTACTAGCACTTGTCGGCTAGACACTGAGTGATGGCATCGAGCTGAGAAATCTTTGCACCCTCGTATAGAGGCCTCTTAGCTGCGGCCATCATATCAAGGAAGGCCTTCGCGGTTGGCTCCGGTTCCTCTGGTTCTAGCGGTTCCTCTGGTTCTGGTGGTTCCTCTGGTTCTGGTGGTTTCTCCCGTCGAGGTGGCGAATCCGGCTGGTCAGAATCGATGAGATCATCTAGAAAGTTTCTAATCCCATCGTGCTCATTGCCATTGAGCCGCTGACGCATCACCTCACCCCCGTCACGTTCGTACCGAGCAAAGTCGACTTGCGTGACATAGTTAGACATGTACCCATATTGCAGAAGGTGTTTATACATGTCATCCTTTCCCTGACGATGACGCTTAGTGCAATGAGCGCAGGGACAAAGTGCCCGAACCATTGCCTTCGAACCACGCACTAACTCATTCACTAACAAATGAGTGTTCCATACCCAATCGTCTGTTTTATTAGTCGCACTAATACGGCCACTGTACATCCATCCATTATCAGCCATCCTCTTCTGCTTTGTTAGGATCCAAACAACAAATATAACATTTTATACCAAACAGGAGATTAAATGCTTCATGTTTTTACGCATTCATCAACCTACATGTCTAATAGGAAAAGAGGGTCCTAACCAGCCGCCGGATCCGTAGATTGGGTAAGTTCTCCCTGGCTCTACCCCGATCCGAGCAGAATTTCGGCAGCACCTCCCTACTGCTCTCCCGATACACGTCTCGACAAAAATCCAAGAGGATGTGCATCCGGAGAACAACAAGGAGGCGTCACCGAAATCCTGTCTCGAATCGAGGTAGAGCCAGGGAGAACCATACCCAACTACGAATCCGCCGACTGCCCGATAAAAGCCGTAAGCCTTACGGTTCAAAATATGCGAGACCACTAATGCATATTAAGTCGCGTAACGCTTACGGTCGGGATGACGCCTAGGTGACGCGACAGACTTGGTGATCTAGACACGAAAATAAACCTAGGTACAAGAGAGGCGAGCAAATTCTCACCCTCGAAGCGCGATCAAATCGTCAAAGATGATCCGGGACCCTGCCGTCGAAACACCCCCTGCTTACCCTCCGGTAGCTGCAAAAACATGAACAAATGGTTAAATATACTAAATTCTACTCCTATTTCTAGCATATCTAATTCTACTCCTATTTCTAGCATTTCTAATTCTACTCCAATTTCTAGCATATCTAATTCTACTCCTATTTCTAGCATTTCTAATTCTACTCCTATTTCTACTAACATACCACAAATTACTATTTATACAAACTACTAGCAAACTCCTATTCTAGCATTTCTACTCACATACTAGCAAACACCTATTTCCACTTCTAGTCCAGGAGCCTCCACGCCTCTCTCGGAAAAATACTGCCTAGCATCATGAAACTAATAACCTCAACAAAAATATCACAAACTTTTTGCTACGTTCCTGGCGGTCGGAGGCACTCGAGCTCGGAGACGAGGGAGGCGGCGCCGGGGACGAGGGAGGCAGGCGGACACGCGAGCTCCTGGCGGTGGCGGCTACGCGGCCCAGCTTTGGAACGAGGAGGAGGCAGTGGCCAGGTCGGGGGCGCGCGCAGGTTGGGGTGGGGCTCTAGGAGGAGGAGGGGCGGCGGGGTCGGGAGGAGGGGCGGGGGGGGCAGGCAGGGTCGGGAGGAGGAGGGGCGGCGGGTCGGGAGGAGGAGGGGCGGCAGCAGGGTCGGGAGGAGGAGGGGCGGAGGCAGCGGGGAGCAGCGGCTGGTGGCGGCGGGGTCGGGAGGAGGAGGGGTGGCGGCAGGGTCGGGAGGAGGAGGCGTGGCGGCGGGGTCGGGAGGAGGAGGGGTGGAGACGGGGTCGGGAGGAGGAGGGGCAGCGGCGGTGGGGAGCAGCGGCTGGTGGCGACGGGGTCGGGGGCGGGTTGAGTGGCGGCGGGGTCGGGGGCGGGTTGGGGATAGGGTAGCAGGTGAGTGGCCCAGGTGGCCCGCGGGAAAAAAAGGATAACGCTACGCCGACGGCCAGGATACGCCGAGGGCTGCCGTCGGTGTAGCTAGGTTTTTTTTATTTTCTAGTATTAGTATATACTTTATATTTTTTATATTATTACTATACTATATTATATTATTACTATATTATTACTATATATGGGCATGATCTGTGGGCCTCGGATCGTCTACCCCCATAGACGTTCCTCTGACAGGGGTAACCTGGCGTAGCTCTCTCTTGTTTTGTGTTTGTTTAGGTCATATGATGATGTAAAACCATGTTGGTTCACAAGGTGCGGCAGTATCCTACCCGGTTTCACCGGAACAGGGAGTTTCCCCCTTATATAAGTCCAGGACCTTCCCTTTTAGGTTACAGCGCATGCATGCGAAGGGGGACACATTCATGCAACCCGGGGACTAGGTTTTGCATGTTTCAACACAACACCACACCTCCATGCATGTGCAAGGGCCACATGCAAGTTCTTGAGGGTTTCCTACGACCCGGAGCGCGGTTTGCCACGGAACCCTGATCTGTGGGCCTCGGATCGTCTACCCCCCATAGACGTTCCTCTGACAGGGGTAGCCCGGCGTAGCTCTCTCTTGTTTTGTGTTTGTTTAGGTCATATGATGATGTAAAACCATGTTGGTTCACAAGGTGCGGCAGTATCCTACCCGGTTTCACCGGAACAGGGAGTTTCCCCCTTATATAAGTCCAGGACCTTCCCTTTTAGGTTACAGCGCATGCATGCGAAGAGGGACACATTCATGCAACCCGGGGACTAGGTTTTGCATGTTTCAACACAACACCACACCTCCATGCATGTGCAAGGGCCACATGCAAGTTCTTGAGGGTTTCCTACGACCCGGAGCACGGTTTGCCGTGGAACCCTGATCTATGGGCCTCGGATCGTCTACCCCCCATAGACGTTCCTCTGACAGGGGTATCCCGGCGTACCTCTCTCTTGTTTTGTGTTTGTTTAGGTCATATGATGATGTAAAACCATGTTGGTTCACAAGGTGCGGCAGTATCCTACCCGGTTTCACCGGAACAGGGAGTTTCCCCCTTATATAAGTCCAGGACCTTCCCTTTTAGGTTACAGCGGATGCATGCGAAGGGGGACACATTCATGCAACCCGGGGACTAGTTTTTGCATGTTTCAACACAAAACCACACCTTCATGCATGTGCAAGGGCCACATGCAAGTTCTTGAGGGTTTCCTACGACCCGGAGCACGGTTTGCCGCGGAACCCTGATCTGTGGGCCTCGGATCGTCTACCCCCCATAGACGTTCCTCTGACAAGGGTAGCCCAGCGTAGCTCTATCTTGTTTTGTGTTTTTTAGGTCATATGATGATGTAAAACCATGTTGGTTCACAAGGTGCGGCAGTATCCTACCCGGTTTCACCGGAACGGGGAGTTTCCCCCTTATATAAGTCCAGGACCTTTCCTTTTAAGTTACAGTGCATGCATGCGGAGGGGGACACATTCATGCAACCCGGGGACTATGTTTTGCATGTTTCAACACAACACCACACCTCCATGCATGTGCAAGGGCCACACGCAAGTTCTTGAGGGTTTCCTACGACCCGGAGCGCGGTTTGCCATGGAACCCTGATCTGTGGGCCTCGGATCGTCTACCCCCCATAGACGTTCCTCTGACAGGGGAAGCCCGGCGTAGCTCTCTCTTGTTTTGTGTTTGTTTAGGTCATATGATGATGTAAAACCATGTTGGTTCACAAGGTGCGGCAGTATCCTACCCGGTTTCACCGGAACAGGGAGTTTCCCCCTTATATAAGTCCAGGACCTTCCCTTTTAGGTTACAACGCATGCATGCGAAGGGGGACACATTCATGCAACCCGGGGACTAGGTTTTGCATGTTTCAACACAGCACCACACCTCCATGCATGTGCAAGGGCCACATGCAAGTTCTTGAGGGTTTCCTACGACCCGGAGCGCGGTTTGCCACGGAACCCTGATCTATGGGCCTCGGATCGTCTACCCCCCATAGACGTTCCTCTGACAGGGGTAGCCTGGCGTACCTCTCTCTTGTTTTGTGTTTGTTTAGGTCATATGATGATGTAAAACCATGTTGGTTCACAAGGTGCGGCAATATCCTACCCGGATTCACCGGAACAGGGAGTTTCCCCCTTATATAAGTCCAGGACCTTCCCTTTTAGGTTACAGCGCATGCATGCGAAGGGGGACACATTCATGCAACCCGGGGACTAGGTTTTGCATGTTTCAACACAAAACCACACCTCCATGCATGTGCAAGGGCCACATGCAAGTTCTTGAGGGTTTCCTACGACCCAGAGCTTGGTTTGCTGCGGAACCCTGATCTGTGGGCCTCGGATCGTCTACCCCCCATAGACGTTCCTCTGACAAGGGTAGCCCGGCGTAGCTCTCTCTTGTTTTGTGTTTGTTTAGGTCATATGATGATGTAAAACCATGTTGGTTCACAAGGTGCGGCAGTATCCTACCCGGTTTCACCGGAACGGGGAGTTTCCCCCTTATATAAGTCCAGGACCTTCCCTTTTAGGTTACAGCGCATGCATGGGAAAGGGGACACATTCATGCAACCCGGGGACTAGGTTTTGCATGTTTCAACACAACACCACACCTCCATGCATGTGCAAGGGCCACATGCAAGTTCTTGAGGGTTTCCTACGACTCGAAGCGCGGTTTACCGCGGAACCCTGATCTGTGGGCCTCGGATCGTCTACCCCCCATAGACGTTCCTCTGACAGGGGTAGCCCGGCGTAGCTCTCTCTTGTTTTGTGTTTGTTTAGGTCATATGATGATGTAAAACCATGTTGGTTCACAAGGTGCGGCAGTATCCTACCCGGTTTCACCGGAACAGGGAGTTTCCTCCTTATATAAGTCCAGGACCTTCCCTTTTAGGTTACAGCGCATGCATGCGAAGGGGGACACATTCATGCAACCCGGGGACTAGGTTTTGCATGTTTCAACACAACACCACACCTCCATGCATGTGCAAGGGCCACATGCAAGTTCTTGAGGGTTTCCTACGACCCGGAGCGCGGTTTGCCGCGGAACCCTGATCTGTGGGCCTCGGATCGTCTACCCCCCATAGACGTTCCTCTGACAGGGGTAGCCCGGCGTAGCTCTCTCTTGTTTTGTGTTTGTTTAGGTCATATGATGATGTAAAACCATGTTGGTTCACAAGGTGCGGCAGTATCCTACCCGGTTTCACCGGAACGGGGAGTTTCCCCCTTATATAAGTCCAGGACCTTCCCTTTTAGGTTACAGCGCATGCATGCGAAGGGGGACACATTCATGCAACCCGGGGACTAGGTTTTGCATGTTTCAACACAACACCACACCTCCATGCATGTGCAAGGGCCACATGCAAGTTCTTGAGGGTTTCCTACGACTCGAAGCGCGGTTTACCGCGGAACCCTGATCTGTGGGCCTCGGATCGTCTACCCCCCATAGACGTTCCTCTGACAGGGGTAGCCCGGCGTAGCTCTCTCTTGTTTTGTGTTTGTTTAGGTCATATGATGATGTAAAACCATGTTGGTTCACAAGGTGCGGCAGTATCCTACCCGGTTTCACCGGAACGGGGAGTTTACCCCTTATATAAGTCCAGGACCTTCCCTTTTAGGTTACAGCGCATGCATGCGAAGGGGGACACATTCATGCAACCCGGGGACTAGGTTTTGCATGTTTCAACACAACACCACACCTCCATGCATGTGCAAGGGCCACATGCAAGTTCTTGAGGGTTTCCTACGACTCGAAGCGCGGTTTACCGCGGAACCCTGATCTGTGGGCCTCGGATCGTCTACCCCCCATAGACGTTCCTCTGACAGGGGTAGCCCGGCGTAGCTCTCTCTTGTTTTGTGTTTGTTTAGGTCATATGATGATGTAAAACCATGTTGGTTCACAAGGTGCGGCAGTATCCTACCCGGTTTCACCGGAACAGGGAGTTTCCTCCTTATATAAGTCCAGGACCTTCCCTTTTAGGTTACAGCGCATGCATGCGAAGGGGGACACATTCATGCAACCCGGGGACTAGGTTTTGCATGTTTCAACACAACACCACACCTCCATGCATGTGCAAGGGCCACATGCAAGTTCTTGATGGTTTCCTATGACCCGGAGCGCGGTTTGCCGCGGAACCCTGATCTGTGGGCCTCGGATCGTCTACCCCCCATAGACGTTCCTCTGACAGGGGTAGCCCGGCGTAGCTCTCTCTTGTTTTGTGTTTGTTTAGGTCATATGATGATGTAAAACCATGTTGGTTCACAAGGTGCGGCAGTATCCTACCCGGTTTCACCGGAACGGGGAGTTTCCCCCTTATATAAGTCCAGGACCTTCCCTTTTAGGTTACAACGCATGCATGCGAAGGGGGACACATTCATGCAACCCGGGGACTAGGTTTTGCATGTGTCAACACAACACCACACCTCCATGCATGTGCAAGGGCCACATGCAAGTTCTTGAGGGTTTCCTACGACCCGAAGCGCGGTTTGGCGCGGAACCCTGATCTGTGGGCCTCGGATCGTCTACCCCCTAGTGATAAGGATTGAATCTCTGAACAACTTCACTAAAAGTGTGATATATAAATTTCACACACATGTGATAATAACACTTACAAACATGCAAATTTCTCAAGGTGTGAGAAGATTCGACATTTTATGTGGGCGTGGAGACTATTATTTGGAGGCTACGAATCCGTCGATTTGATATAATAGAACCTAAATAATTGATACTAATAAATAAATACAAATATAAAATAAATTTATAATTGGGTGGAAAAAATAAATAAAAATGTACGGCGGTACGCCGACGGTGACCCTCGGCGTATGAATAAAAAAACGTACGGCGGTACGCCGACAGTCACCCTCGGCGTATTGATGACGCCGTTAGGGATCCGTCCCAGCCAGTCCGGCAAGTGCCACGCGGACACCCCGTACGCCGAAGGCCTACGTACGCCGAGGGCCACCGTCGGCGTATCGGTGGCTACGCCGACGGAGAGGCTACGCCGAGGGCTCGGAAGCGGGGCTGGCCTGGCCCGGTGCTACGCCGACGGCCCCGACAATTGGCCGTCGGCGCACCGCGCCATTCCTGTAGTGACGGCTGCGAGTGGGGAATACATTTTCTTGACTGGTCTTCCCTATGATGGCAGGAAATGAGTTCATTTTATTTATCAAGTCACATGTTTACAAGTTATTTTCGTGTAAATGGTTAAACTGAAAATGTCACGGTTCTGAATTATCTGTTCTGTAATTTTCTCAAGCCTATCATTATTTTAGCCGAAACATGGTTGTATTTTTTGTTGTGTTAGAATGCTAGATATTATTTTTCAGGAGGTCATAAACAATAATATTTCATTCATGTTCTCGAGGAACTATGTGTCATTTATATGTTTCATGGTACATATGCTAGGTTTTAAATAAAAATAATGTCAGTTATAGAGTTTTAGCATGATATTTTCTCCTTTGAGGTTCCTTGCCTGCTCCCTCATGTGTGCCTTTTTCTTTGCTTTATGAATCACGCTAGTTTATAGTATATACTTGTTTTTATCTATATGCTAGTGTGGTGTCCTTAGAAGGAGAACAAAAGATTTTATGATTGTTTACAGCCTTGCTCAAAGGACGTTCATGATTAATTTTTTGTCCAACTTATGTCTAATCATTTAATGCATACAAGTTCTGTCCAATTTATGTAATAACCATTTAATTCATACAAGTTATGTCTATAAGGAGGCAGGTGACAATGCACGGCCATGCCTCCGGCTGCACTTGTAGAGCCTCTGTAGCTACCATGAAGAATTGTTGTAGGCGAGAGTTATTACCTCTTAATTTTTTGATTAGCTAGGCCTAGATATTTTTCTAGATTTTTGCTTGTTTGTTTTTGTCCTTTGCACTCAGTTGTATTATGTGTCATCTAGAAGTTTTCTCTCTAATACAAATACTCCTTTTTTTATCTATATGCCAGTGTGGTGTCCTTTGAAGGAGAACAAAAGATTTTATGATTGTCTACGGCCTTGCTCAAAGGACGTCCATGCTTAATTTTCTGTCCAATTTATGTCTAATCATTTAATTCATACTACAAGTTCCGTCCAATTTTCTTAATGTATGCACAGTAATAATATCCCTATGAATTTTAAATGTTATTACAATTCTAAATTTATATAGTTTATATTCTTAAAAAGGATGGACGCGACAATGTGCACCATTGTGGTCTAGTTGTATTTGTAATGTACATCTGTGTATGTTTTGTTCTTTGATTTGTATAGATTTTTCAAAACCTTGTTTGGCCTATTGGGCTTCTAATATACACCATTTTCACATTTTGAATGTGCAATCTTTGTACATGTAGGGCGCAAATGTCTTTTTAAATTATTTTTACACATGTATATATGTGACTTCTTTTTCAAGTTTGTTTTGCATGTAAAATTCATATTCTTATTTTTTTGAATGTTGTACCTTTAATATACAGTATTCTGTAGATTTTGAAAACGCGCAACCTATGTATTTGTAATATGCAATTCACTTTTTGTGCTATTGAATAATAGTTTTCCATCCATATTATTTCGACCTTCATTTGGTCGAATGTTTTTCTTTTACATCTGTCAACGACTTGTGAATTTCAGTGGACTCCTGTGTAGATGGACTGTATTTTATTAGAACTATCTCTTTATTCGTTTTTTTATCATGCGTACTTTATTAACCTTAGGAGGTACAAATAGTACATCATTAGGATTGTCTAGCCAGACACTAGGACAAATAGCTCTGCAAGAATTCTTCATATGCAAGTAGCTCTGCAAGTGGGAACAATTAGCCCCCGATCACAACTATTACCTTCTTCCCAAATTAATAGATTCAACTTTGTCTATAATTCTAGATACGTACGCATGTATTGGGACACTAAAATTTGTTTAAATACACGTATATTTACACAGAGTTGAGTCAGTTAATTTGGAATTGAGGAAATACAGACTATCTTAGTCCTCGTACTAGAGTTTTTTTCCTTCAATGTGGGCAATCCATTATTAAGTCTTATACGGAGTAGATAAGATCAGACCGTGTGACTCGTTCGTGTGTGACCAGATCTTGATGCATGCAGTTCAGTTTAATATGGAAGGTCAAAGTAATTCCTTCCGTTGCTAACCGATTAGAATATGCACATATATGACCATAGGAGGAACAATTTTGAGGAAGACCATAGGAGGAACAAAAAATTACATTAGTAGGATTGTCAAGCCAAGACACTAGGATATCATTCATTGGTGGTATCAAGTCTTCATGTGCAAATAGCTCTGAAAGTGGGGGCAGTTAGCCCCTAATAACAAGTAGTACGTACAAACTATCATTCCTCGTACTAGAGTTGTTTCCGTCAATATGGGTTATAAATTAGGACTTACAGATTATTCCTAGTTCACACCGTGTGACGCGTTCATCTGTGACCGGATCTAGCTGCATGCTGCTCCGGTTAATATGAAAGGTCGAGGTGATTTTTTTCACTAGTAGAAAACGGACCTTTGGTCCAGGGATATTAGTCTCGATTTTGCTACAAATCGGGACTAATGCCCCGGTCCCAACGGCTAGATCTGGCCCCAGGGGGTGGCAGGCACTAGTCCCGGTTCGAACGGGACCTTTAGTCCCGGTTCGTATAATAAACCGGGACTAAAGGATTTTAGGCAGGCTGGTCGAGCGCCAGACCTTTTAGTCCCGGTTTGTTATACGACCCGGGGCTAAAGATGGACCTTTAGTCCTGGTTCTAGACACGAACCGAGACTAAAGGTCTAGCTATATCTTCTTCCCCCACCTGCCCGAGCTACCATTTCAAGCTGGTGACTCTCCTCTCTCTTTCTTTCTTCAAGCTCGAGTTCATGCCCTTTTTTTCTCAAGATTTGTCTATATTTTGTGGTGCCCCATCTATCCAAAGGTTCTAAAAGGTGAGCAACTTCATCCTTTGAACTCGCATTGCTATATTAGCTCATTTCTTGCTATATCTTATAGATGGATTTGTGGATTTAGTTTGGTAGTAATTTTTGCAATGATAACACAAGATCGATGTTTAGATTCTATCTATCTTGTATTAATGTAAGGAACTCTAAGGTAAATATCACAATATGTGGATTCTATCTATATATATCTTGTTTTGGCATATAGTCTCGAAATTTGATTTTAGAAGCACACACATGCGTGAGTTCATTATTCTAACTAGCTGGGCAAAATATCCTTCTTTGTCTACATGCGTTCAACAAACTGAAAAAAATTGTAACAAAGATATGGTTAATTCATAAAAGCTTGATAAGAAGACATCATAGTACATATTCGAGAAGCTCCTCTATGGCGAGCTCCTTAAAGATGTCTGGGGATAGGATCCTAAGACATCTTCGAGAGAAGCTCCCCCGTAGTGGTGTCCCTCTCGCACCATCTTGGAGTTAATAACTTCTCTAGCTTTAGATTAATACGCCGGATAACTAAAACAATTCACATATTAGGGAGTGCCTCTATGGCGAGCTCCTCGAAGATGTCTGAGGATGGGATCCTAAGATATCTTCGAGAAGCTCTGCCGTAGTGATGTCCCTGCTCTCGCACACCATCTTTCTGTTTATATCTTTTCTAGCTAGATTAGTATCCTAGTGGAGCTAACTAATTTCACATATTAGAGAGTGCCTCTACGGCGAGCTCCTCGAAGATGTCTGAGGACGAGGTCCTAAGACATCTTCGAGAAGCTCCGCCGTAGTGGTGTCCCAGGTCTCGCACACTATCTTGCAGTTCTTCACAAGAATGCATACATATTTATAGATTAAGCAGCACAACATAGTGTCGGGCACTGATGACATAATGTCGACACACTCACCCCTGGCGTAGTGCTGCCATCCACACAAAATAGTGTCGTCATTTAATTTACTGGCTTAGTGCTGCCCACTGAGGACATAGTGTCGACATGTTGTCTCCACATCCACATTTAGTCCCGGTTGGTGCCTCCAACCGGGACTAAAGGTTCATCATATCTTTAGTCCCGGTTGCTGGCTTTAATTTTGTTTTTTAGATTAGTAATAATTCATTATGATTATGTTTGATATACTTAATTAATTATATAATGCAGATGAGCCGGCAATGGATGTACGCTGACCGACTCTCTAGCGAGTTCATTAAAGGCGTGCATTCTTTTCTCCTTGTGGCCGAGGCAAACAAGCGGAATGGTTTTATGTCTTGTCCATGTGGTGTCTGTCGGAATCATAAGGAATACTCTTCCTCAAGAGTCCTTCACAGCCACCTGTTTCGGTCCGGTTTCATGACCGGCTATAATTGTTGAACCAAGCACGGAGAAAGAGGGGTTATGATGGAAGACAACAAAGAAGAAGAGAATGATAATGACTACCCTACTATGTCCCCTGAATATGATGGTACTACAATGGAAGACATTGATGAAGAAAAAGATGAAGAACGGGCATCAGATCTGCCCGATGATGATCTTAGTCGGGCCATTGCTGATGCCCAGGAAGAATGCGTAACTGAAAGGCAGAGGTTGAAGTTCAAGAAGATGTTAGAGGATCACAACAAATTGTTGTACCCAAATTGTAAAGATGGGCACAAAAAACTGGGTAGCACATTGGAATTGCTGCAATGGAAGACAGAGAACGGTGTGACTGACAAAGGATTTGAAAAGTTGCTGAAAATAATGAAGACATTGCTTCCAAAGGATAACAAACTGCCCGCCAGTACCTACGAAGCAAAGAAGGTTGTCTGCCCTCTAGGATTAGAGGTGTAGAAGATACATGCATGCATTAATGACTGCATCCTCTACCGCAGCGAGGAGTACGACAATTTGGATGCATGCCCAGTATGCACTGCATTATGGTATAAGATAAGACGATATGACCCTGGTAATGTTGAGGGCGAGCGCCACATGAAGAGGGTTCCTGCCAAGGTGATGTGGTATGCTCCTATAATACCACGGTTGAAACGTTTGTTCGGGAACAAAGAGCATGCCAAGTTGTTGCGATGGCACATGGAAGACCGTAAGAAAGACGAGATGTTGAGACACCCCACTAATGGGTCGTAGTGGAGAAAAATCGAGAGAAAGTTTCCGGACTTTGCAGGTGATGCGAGGAACTTATGGTTTGGTCTAAGTACAGATAGAATGAATCCTTTTGGGGAGCAGAGCTGCAGTCATAGCACCTGGCCTGTGACTCTGTGTATCTATAACCTTCCTCCTTGGTTGTGCATGAAGCAGAAGTTCATTATGATGTCAGTGCTCATCCAAGGCCCGAAGCAACCCGACAACGACATTGATGTGTACCTAAGGCCATTAGTTGAAGAACTCTTATAGTTGTGGCATGGACAAGGTGTACGTGTGTGGGATGAGAACAAGCAGGAGGAATTTGACCTACGAGCGTTGTTGTTCATAACAATCAATGATTGGCCTACTCTTAGTAACATTTCAGGACAGACAAACAAGGGATAGAATGCATGCACACATTGTTTAAACGAGACTGAAAATATATATTTGGACAAATGTAAGAAGAATGTGTACCCGGGGAATCGTCGTTTTCTTCCATTCACGCACACCTTAAGAAAGAAAGGTAAGCATTTCAATGGTGAGACAGACAGACGGTGTAAGCCTATCCGCCGTACTGGTGATGATGTATTTGATATGGTGAAGGATTTAAAAGTAATCTTTGGAAAGGGTCCTGGTAGACAATATATTACGAAGGACGATGTCAGACACACACCCATGTGGAAAAAGAAATCTATATTTTGGGAGCTACCCTATTGGAAAGTCCTAGAGGTCCACTCTGCAATTGACGTGATGCACCTGACGAAGAATCTTTGCGTGTGATACGTCCAAAACGTATCTACTTTCCCGAACACTTTTGCTATTGTTTTTCCTCTATACTTGTGTGGTTTGGATGCAACTAATGCGGACTAACGCTGTTTTCAGCAGAATTGCCTTGGTGTCTACTTTTTATGCAGAAAATCAACTATCAGGAAAAATCCGAGAAAATATGCCAAAAATCCTATTTCACCCGAAGACTCCAGGAGCCAGAATACGAGACGGAGAAGAGCCAGGGGGTGGCCACACCACCTGGTGGCGCAAGCCAGGCTAGGCCGCGCCAGGGGGTGGTGTGGGCCCCCCAGGCACCCCCTCGACCTCTCTCTTCGCCTATAAGGAGCCTTCTGACCTAAAAACTTCATGGGGGTCGACGTTTTTCAGAAGGAGTTCCGCTCCGCCGCCACCACCAGATTCCATGAAACAGCACCAGAAACTCCGTTCTGGCACCCTGCCGGGACGGGGAATTGGAGGAGATCATCGCCATCATCATCACCATCGCTTCTCCATCGACCATCCATGTTTCCCCCATCTATGAGTGAGTAATCCCCCGCTGTAGGCTATGGTGATGGTAGGGATTGGATGAGATCGTTCATGTAATGGCATCAGATTGTTAGGGCATGGTGCCTAGTATCTTTTATTAGTGCTTAATGACTTTGTTGCGACTTGTTGTGCTTAATGCTTGTCACTAGGGCCCGAGTGCCATGATCTCAGATCTGAACATGTTATTGATTCATTATGATAGTATTGTTCTTGGTCTTATCTGCAAGTTGTATACACACGTTGTTGTCCGGAACCTATGGCCCCGAAGTGACAGAAATCGGGATACCGGAAGGGAAAGGCTTTGATGTGAGGATCACATGTGTTCACTGAGTGTTAATGCTTTGCTCCGGTGCTCTATTAAAAGGAGCACCTTAATTGCCAGTAGTTCCCTAGAGGCCCCGCTGTAAACGGGCTGGCAGGACAAAAGATGTTGTGCAAGTTCTCATTGCGAGCACGTATAACTATATATGGAACACATGCCTAGGATTGTCTAGTACTTGGATGCTTTATCTTATTTATCTGCAATTGCCCTTTGTTCTGATTGCCATGTGAATTGTCTTGTCCATGCAACGCCCGTCCATCCATCCCTATGACTACCGCACTCGAATCCCACTGTTACTGCTTTTGTTACTACTGTCTTTGCTTTGCTACTGTTGTTACCCCCTCGGCCTCTCCTTCCGCCTATATATTGCCCTCGAGACGAAAACCCTAAGTACCCGATCAAAAATCCACGAAAGAGTCTATAGCCGCCGTCATCTCCATCCCTAGATCGGGAGGGATCTGAAGCTCTTCCCGGCACCCTGCTAGAGAGGGGAATTCACCCTGGAGGCCTTCTTCATCACCATGCAAGCCTCCGGTGTGATGCGTGAGTAGTTCATCCTTGGACTACGGATCCATGTAGTAGCTAGATGGTTGGTTTCTCCTCCTTTGTGCTTTCATGTTTAGATCTTGTGAGATCCGTTCATGATCAAGATCATATTTTTGTAATCCATACATGTTGTGTTTGCGGGGATCTGATGGATATTGAGATGCTATTTCAGATTGATTATTGATTCTATCATATCTTTGTTATTTGTGATCTTGCATGCTTTCCGTTGTTAGTAGCTATCTTGGCCAAGTAGATGCTAGCAACTCCAAGAGTTAGTATTTATGCTCGATAGTGGGTTCATGCCTCTAGTAATCTGGGGAAGTGACAGAAATCTCTAAGGTACTAGATGTGCTATTGCTACTAGGGAAAAACAACAATCCTTTGTTCATAGAACAATCGTATTGTTTACTTTACACGCAGTTCATAAATCAATAATCTGTTGCTTGCAACTTAATACTGGAGGGGGTTCGGATGATAACCTGAAGGTGGATTATTAGTCATAGATGCAGTTGGATGGCGGTCTATGTATTATGTTGTAATGCCCAATCAAGTCTCAAAGGAATCAAGATGATTAGTATATGCATGTATTGCTTTCTCGGTGTTTGTCAATTGCCCCGCTGTAATTTGCTCACCCAGCATGTTATCTATCTTAAGGAGAGCCACCTCTAGTGAACTATGGTCCCGGTCCTTTACTTTACATACAATCTATTTACTTTTTTTGTTTACTTTCTGCAAACTTTTACTTCTTTCCATTCGATACGTTTAATCCTTTGTTTTCCGCAAAACACGGTGAGATTGACAACCTCATCGCAAGTTGGGGACAAAGTTCTGTGGCTGTGTTGTGCAGGTCTCCACGTTGCTACTAGCACCGGTAGTGCGCCCTGCCAAGGCTCAGCTAGTAACACCTTTGGGGTGTTTCCTTGCTCATACTGGTTCGATTAAACCTTGGTTTCATAACTGAGGGAAAGTTGCTGCTGTGCTCATCATACCTTCCTCTTGGGGTTCCCAACAAGCTCTACATCAACCACGAGCCATCAACACTTTTCTGGGCGCCGTGCATTGAGCCATCAAGCATTTTTCTGGCGCCCTTGCCGGGGAGTCAAGTACATCTTCACAAGGGGAGTCCCTCATAACCAATATCTTTACTTTGTTGTTTTTTTGCTTAGTTTTCTTTTTGCTTTGTTTGCTTGTTTTGTTATTCAAAACACACACAAAAAATTAGTTTTACTAGTTTGCTTTCTTACTCAAAAACACAAAAAATTAAGTCCCCTTTAGTTGTCACCTCTTCCTTAGCTCACCATGTTGATCCCTACTTTCACCCTGAAAGACCTTTCAATTGGTAGTGGTTCTATAATTGGGAAAGATAATATTGAAGAATTCTTTAATCATGTTAGCAAACATGAAGATACTGAGGATAGATCCCTTGTAGAACCTGCTCCAAATTATGAGATTGCTGTAGCTTCTTTAATTCACATGTTAGAAGCTAGGTTTGTTAACCTCAACCCCTTAATGCAAGTAATGTTTCTTAATCTTAAAGAAATTGAGGATCCTGAAAAGAGGGATTTTATTCTATAAACTTTGTTTAAGGAGTTCTATGATGTTGCCAAGGAAGCTAGAAAAGTTTTTGAACGTTTCAATATGCTAGGCTCATGTGTAGATGTTGTTGGTACACGAGAAAAGATGAACAAAACCGAACCTAATGGGGAGGAACCTAAGATACTAATACCCTTTAAACTAGTAGCAATACATGATGCCATAGAAAAGAATCTTGATTGGATTGTTCCTGCAAACCCTTTTGATGAAAATAGTGAACCCAAGAGCATTGAGAGAGGATCCTCTAGAACTTACTTGGATGATATACCTTGCCTTGTTGAAAATATTTCTCGTATTGATCTTAATGCTCCTTCATTTGAGAACACTTGATTCTTTCTTTGCTTCTTATGCCTAACTTAAAGGCGTTAAAGAAAAGTACTTGTTGGGAGATAACCCAAGAGTTTTAGACGAGTCTTAGAAGTTATTACTTCAGTAATAACCGCTCCTTATCCTTTTTATTTGCTTTTTGTGTCAAGAGTAACCTCTAATGAGAGTGAAGTAATGATTGGGAAAGTTGCTGTCCCGAAACAGATTTTTGTGCTTCACCATACAAATTCCTGAGAGAGCTCTGTATGTCGGATTGAGCTGTAATTATTTGTGCTTCTGCCCCAGGTTGTTATCTAACTTTAGTTAGTTCAACACTTTTTGATTTGAGCAACAGAAGGTCTTCTAAAAAATTCGTCTTTACCTGCTGGTCTGTTTTGACAGATTTCTGCCATTTCTGCATTTGCTTCTTGTTGGTTCCTACTTGAGTTCTTTTGGGGAATTGAGCTTTTTGAGGGAATTGCTACAGTATCTAGTGTTATATTGGAAGTTTATTTGGTGTTAGAACCGAACCTTGAGACCTATTTATCTTGAGTGCAGTAATGTTGCTAATGAGATTGTGTGAAGTTTTGTATGAAGGAAAATTTTCAGGTGTATGGAAGGAATGAGTAATGAGATGAAGGATGTGTTGGAGATATGCCCAAGAGGCAATAATAAAAGTGGTTATTATTATATCTTTGTGTTTATGATGAATGTTTACATCCCATGCTATAATTGTATTATAAGGAAACACTGATACATGTGTGTTTTGTAAACATAAAAGAGTCCCTAGTAAGCCTCTTGTGGAACTAGCTTGTTGATTAAATGATGATCATGGTTTCCTAGTCATGGACATTGGATGTCATTAATAACAAGTTTATATCATTAGGAGAATGATGTGATGGACACACACCCATAGTAAGCGTAGCATAAGATCAAGTCATTAAGTTCATATTGCTGTAAGCTTTCAAATGCATAGTAACCTAATCCTTCGACCATGAGGTTATGTTAATCATCATCACCGGATGGTTACTTTGATGATATCAAACACCGCTTCGTAACTGGGTGGTTATAAAGGTGTCATTGGGTATTCTGAAAGTATGTGTTGAAGCGCATGGACCAAGATTGGGATTAGTCCATCCATATGACGGATAGATATGCTCTGGGCCCTCTCGGTGGAATGTCATCTAGTTAGCTTGCAAGCATGTGACTAGGTCACAAGGGATGACATAACATGGAACGAGTAAAGAGTAATTATCAGTAACGAGGTGGAACTAGGTATGGAGATACCGACGATCAAACCTCGGATAAGTAGAATATCGCATGACAAAGGGAATTGGTTACGTATGTTAATGGTTCTATCGATCACGAAGTCATCGTTGAGTATGTGGGAGCCATTATGGATCTCCAGACCCCGCTGATGGTTATTGATCGGAGAGGTGTCTTCATCATGTCTGCATATTCGCGAACCATAGGGTGACACACTTAAGGTTCGAAGTTGTTTAAGTAGATATGGAATATGCGTTGGAGACCGAATGTTGTTCGGAGTCTCGGATTGGATCCGGGACATCGCGAGGAGATCCAGAATTGTCCGGAGAATGAGATCCATATATTGGGGATCATTTTCTAAGTTAGGAAATGTTCCGGAGTATTTGTATGGGGATTCTAGAAGGTTTCAGAATGTTCTGGAAGGTTCTAGGAGATTTCTTGGAGTTTGCTTGAAAACCAAGAAAGGATCAAGGAGTCCTTGTGGGGCAAGACAAGGAGTCGTGGGGGAGGAGGACTCCTCCCCCTCCCAATCCGCCGGCCAAGGAAGGGAGGGGAGTCCTACTAGGACTCCCCCTCCCATGGCGTCTCCCTCCTTTAAATAGAGGGGTGGGGGCGCCACCCCTTGCCCTCTCCTACTTCATACCCTAGCCGCCGCCTCTCTCCTCCTCCTTCCCTCTGCTCAGGTTTAGGCGAAGCCCTGCAGAATTCTCTACTCCACCACCACCACCACACCGTCGTGCTGCTGGGATTCTGTGGAGAAGATCTACTACCTCCACTGCTCGCTGGAACAGGGAGAGGAAGGTCTGCTTCGACTCCGCACGTGTGACCGACTGCAGAAGCGCTGCCAGAATGCGGCGCCGGAAGGATCGTCCACACGATCTTGAGATCGGCAAGTGATCGACTACATCAACCACGAGATCCAATCTCGTAAGGCTTTCGGTTCTATGAGGGTTAGTACAGATCTATCTCGTTGCACATGTCTAATAGATTAGATCTTGGCTTTTATCTAGATTAGATCTGGGTTTTGTTCGTTCTTGCGGTAGAAATTTTTTATTTTCCATGCTACGAACCAATCAGTGGTATCAGAGCCTTGTCTATGCGTAGATCTGTTGCACGAGTAGAACACAATGGTTTTGTGGGCGTTGGTGCTCATGCCGTCTTTTGCTTTGTGTACTTTGCATTTTTGCGGTATGGTGGGATGAAGCGGCTCGGGCTAACCTTACATGTCATCGCACATGAGACTTGCTCCACACTTGACGTGTAACTTGCTTTGCACAAGTGGCTTTGCGGGTGTCTGTCTCTCCCATCATAGTATAGATCCAATTTACACTTTGCACTTGATAGCACTTGTATCAACGTTGTGGTTCAGTTTCGTAGGTAAGATCCGTTCTTATTCGAAAGCCCCAAACCACGTAAAACATGCAAAGAAATTAGAGGCGTCTAACTTGTTTTTGCAGGGGTTTTGTGATGTGATATGGCCATCTTGTGATTGTGATTATATTTGATGTATGCAATGATCCTTGTTGTAATATGGCAACCGGCAGGAGCCTAATGGTTGTCTTTAATTCTGTTAAGACCTGCGTGTCTATTCATCTTGTAATAGCTTTATTCCAAGTAGTTGTAATAGTTGCTAGTGATGATGGACAACCACGAAGCGGCGCCACTGACCTTGACGCAATGCTGGTGATGATGGAGATCATGTCCGTGCTTTGGAGATGGAGATCAAAGGCATAAGAAGAAAGGGCCATATCATATCACACTAATTATGAATTGCCTGTGATGTTAATCCTTTATGCATCTTGTATTGCTTAGATCGCGACGGTAGCATTATAAGATGATCCCTCTCACTAAATTTCAAGTAATAAAGTGTTCGTCCTTAGTTGGCACCGTTGCTAAGACTCGTCATCTCGAAGCATCTCGTGATGATCGGATGTGATAGATTCTACGTGTGTATACAACAGGTGCAAGCCAGATTTGCACATGCAGAAACTAAGGTTAATCTTGATGAGCCTAGCATGTACAGACATGGTCTCGGAACATGGAATACCGAAAGGTAGAGCACGAGTCATATAAGTGATATGATGAACATGAAGATTGTTCGCCGATGAAACTATCCTCTCTCATGAAGATCGGACTTGGTGTAGTGGACTTGGTTCGTGTAATCACTAAGACAATGTGAGGGATGTTTTTTTGAGTGGGAGTTCACCTAGTTAATTTAAGAATTAAAATTAAACTCAATTTATCATAAACTTAGTCTTAACTGCTTGCAAATTTGTTGTAGATTATGGTGAATCTCTCCATCAATTTCAATGCGTTCCTAGAGAAAGAAAAGCTTAAGAACAATGGAAGCAACTTCACGGACTGGCTCCGTGGCCTGAAGATTGTCCTCAGGTCTGGTCAGATGACCTATGTGCTCGAAGCACCGCTAGGTGACCCACCTGCAGAAGATGCCACCGATGACGTAAAGAATGTTTACGCCACTCGGAAAAATCATTACGCCACAGTTCAGTGTGCCATCCTGTACGGTTTAGAAACGAAGCTCCAGAAGCGTTTTTAGCACCACGACCCATTCGAGATCATTAAGGAGCTCAAGCTCATTTTTGAGACTCACGCAGCCGTGGAGAGCTATGAGGCCTCCGAAAAGTTCTTTAACTGTAAGATGGAAGAGGGAAGCTCCGTTAGCGAGCATGTGCTCACCATGTCTGGGCACGCAAACAAGCTCAAGGAGTTGGGGATAATGATTCCTAATGAGTTAGGGATTCACCGTGTCCTCCAATCACTGCCACCGAGTTATAAGAACTTTGTGATGAACTACAATATGCACTGCATGAACAAGACGTTGCCTGAACTATCGTCCATGCTGAAAACTGCTGAAGTGGAGATCAAGAAGGAGCACCAAGTGTTGATGGTCATTAAGACCACCAATTTCAAGAACCAGGGCAAGCCTAAGAAAAGGGCAACTTCAAGAAGGACGGCAAGAAAGCTGCCGCACCTGCTAAGAAGCCCAAGGCTGGTCCTAAGCCTGAAACTGAATGCTTCTACTGCAAGGGTGCTGGTCACTGGAAGCGTAACTGCCCCAAGTACCTGGCGGATCTGAAGAACGGCAACATCAAGAAGAAAGGTATATTGATATACATGTTATTGATGTGTATCTTACTAGTAATCGTAGTAGTGCCTAGGTATTTGATACTGGTTCGGTTGCTCATATTTGTAACTCGAAACAGGAGCTGCGGAATAAAGGAAGACTGGAAAGAGACGAGGTGACGATGCGCGTTGGAAATTGCTCCAAGGTTGATGTGATCGCCGTCGGCACGCTCCCTCAACATCTACCTTCGGGATTAGTTTTAAATTTAAATAATTGTTATTTGGTGCCTGCGTTAAGCATGAACATTATATCTGTATCTTGTTTATTGCGAGACGGTTACTCTTTCAAGTCTGAGAATAAAGGTTGTTCGATTTATATGAGTAATATCTTTTATGGTAATGCACCTGAGATGAATGGTTTATTCTTATTGAATCTCGATAGTAGTGATACACATGTTCAGAACATAGATGCTAAACGAATAAAATTGAATGATAATTCTACATACATGTGGCACTGTCGTCTTGGTCACATTGGAGTGAAGCGTATGAAGAAACTCCATTCTGATGGACTTCTTGAATCACTTGATTTTGAATCACTTGAAAGATGCGAAGCATGTCTAATGGGAAAAATGACTAAGACTCCATTCTCTGGAATAATGGAGCGAGCTACAGACTTATTGGAAATAATACATACCGATGTGTGCGGTCCAATGAGTGTAGCATCGCGTGGTGGATATCGTTATGTTCTCACTTTCACGGATGACTTAAGTAGATATGGGTATATCTACTTTATGAAACATAAGTCCGAAACTTTCGAGAATTTTAAGGAATTTCAAAGTGAAGTGGAAAATCATCGTAACAAGAAGATTAAGTTTCTGCGTTCTGACCGCGGAGGTGAATATCTAAGTTATGAGTTTGGCATGCATTTAAAGAAATGTGGAATACTTTCGCAGTTGACACCGCCGGGAACACCACAGCGTAATGGTGTGTCCGAACGTCGTAATCAAACTCTCTTAGATATGGTTCGGTCTATGATGTCTCTTACAGATTTACCGCTATCATTTTGGGGCTATGCATTAGAGACAGCCGCATTCACTTTAAATAGGGAACCATCTAAATCCGTTGAAACGACACCATACGAATTGTGGTTTGGTAAGAAACCTAAGTTGTCGTTCCTTAAAGTTTGGGGTTGCGAAGCATATGTAAAGAATTTACAACCTGATAAGCTTGAACCCAAAGCGGAGAAATGCGTCTTCATAGGATACCCTAAAGAAACAATTGGGTATACCTTCTATCATAGATCCGAAGGCAATGTTTTCATTGCCAAGAATGGATCCTTTCTTGAGAAGGATTTTCTCTCGAAGGAAGTGACTGGAAGGAAAGTAGAACTCGATGACGTTATTGAACCTTCTCTCGGAGTTGAGAGTAGCGCAGCACCAGAAGATGTTTTTGTGCCGCCTGCATCAATTGGAGAGGAAGCTAATGATGGTGATCATGAAACTTCGAACGAAGTTACTGCTGAACCTCGCAGGTCAACGAGGGTTCGTACCACTCCTGATTGGTATGACTCTGCCTTGAACGTCATGTTGGTAGACAACACTGATGACCCTGCGACGTATGAAGAAGCTATGGTGAGCCTAGATTCCGACAAATGGCTAGAAGCCATGAAATCCGAAATGGGATCCATGTACGAAAAACATGTATGGACTTTGGTGGACTTACCGGATGGCCGTAAGGCTGTCGAGAACAAATGGATTTTCAAAAGAAAAACAGATGTTGATGGTAATGTTACTATCTATAAAGCTCGACTTGTCGCGAAAGGGTTCCGACAAATTCAAGGAGTTGACTATGATGAGACTTTCTCACCAGTAGCGAAGCTAAAGTCTGTGAGGATTTTGTTAGCAATCGCTGCATATTTCGATTATGAGATTTGGCAGATGGATGTCAAAACAGCGTTCCTTAATGGTGACATTGAGGAAGAGTTGTATATGGTACAACCCAAGGGTTTTGTCGATCCTAAAGATGCTGACAAGGTATGCAAACTTCAGCGCTCCATTTATGGACTGAAGCAAGCATCCCGTAGTTGGAATCAACGTTTTGATAAAGTAATCAAAAACTTTGGATTTATACAAACTTATGGAGAAGCTTGTATTCACAAGAAAGTGAGTGGGAACTCTGTAGCATTCCTAGTACTATATGTAGATGACATATTGTTGATTGGGAATAATATAGAACTTCTTGATAGCGTCAAAACCTATTTGAATAATAGTTTTTCAATGAAGGATCTTGGCGAAGCGGCATATATTCTAGGCATCAAGATTTATAGAGATAGATCAAGACGCCTAATAGCGCTTTCACAAAGTACATACTTAGACAAAGTTCTAAAGAAGTTTAGAATGGAAGAGAGCAAGAAGGGGTTCATGCCCATGTTGTCAGGTAAGACCTTGAGTAAGACTCAAAGTCCGGCTATGGCAGAAGATAGAGAAAAGATGAATAATATTCCCTATGCCTCAGCCATAGGTTCTATCATGTATGCCATGTTGTGTACAAGACCGGATATAGCACATGCTGTTAGTTTGACTAGCAGATATCAAAGTGATCCTGGAATGGAGCACTGGACAGCGGTCAAGAATATCCTAAAGTACCTGAATAGGACTAAGGATATGGTTCTTTCTTATGGAGGTGATGAACAGCTTGTTGTAAACGGTTACACTGATGCTAGTTGGAACACCGATCCAGATGACTCGAAGTCACAGCCTGGATACGTATTTATTTTGAATGGTGCTGCAGTGAGCTGGAGGAGTGCCAAGCAAAGCGTTGTGGCGAAATCTTCAACTGAATCGGAATACATAGATGCTTCGGAGGCTGCACAAGAAGCCATATGGATGAAGGAGTTCATTACTGAACTTGGCGTGGTTCCCAGTGCTTTGGACCCGATGGCCATCTACTGTGACAACACAGGTGCCATAGCTAATGCACAGGAGCCAAGGTCACATAGCAAGCTGAAGCACATCAAGCTACGTTTCCATGCTATTCGCGAGTATGTCCGAGATGGTGACATAAAGATTTGCAAAGTACACACTGATCTGAATGTGGCAGATCCGTTGACTAAACCTCTCCCTAGAGCAAAGCATGACCAACACCAGAACGCCATGGGTGTTAGGTATATTACCATGTAATCTAGATTATTGACTCTAGTGCAAGTGGGAGACTGTTGGAGATATGCCCAAGAGGCAATAATAAAAGTGGTTATTATTATATCTTTGTGTTTATGATGAATGTTTACATCCCATGCTATAATTGTATTATAAGGAAACACTGATACATGTGTGTTTTGTAAACATAAAAGAGTCCCTAGTAAGCCTCTTGTGGAACTAGCTTGTTGATTAAATGATGATCATGGTTTCCTGGTCATGGACATTGGATGTCATTAATAACAAGGTTATAGCATTAGGAGAATGATGTGATGGACACACACCCATAGTAAGCGTAGCATAAGATCAAGTCATTAAGTTCGTATTGATGTAAGCTTTCAAATGCATAGTAACCTAATCCTTCGACCATGAGGTTATGTTAATCACCATCACCGGATGGGTACTTTGATGACATCAAACACCGCTTCGTAACTGGGTGGTTATAAAGGTGTCATTGGGTATTCTGAAAGTATGTGTTGAGGCACATGGACCAAGATTAGGATTAGTCCATCCATATGACGGATATATATGCTCTGGGCCCTCTCGGTGGAATGTCATCTAGTTAGCTTGCAAGCATGTGACTAGGTCACAAGGGATGACATAACATGAAACGAGTAAAGAGTACTTATCAGTAATGAGGTGGAACTAGGTATGGAGATACCGACGATCAAACCTCGGATAAGTAGAATATCGCATGACAAAGGGAATTGGTTTCGTATGTTAATGGTTCTATCAATCACGAAGTCATCGTTGAGTATGTGGGAGCCATTATGGATCTCCAGATCCCGCTGATGGTTATTGATCGAAGAGGTGTCTTCATCATGTCTGCATATTCGTGAACCGTAGGGTGACACACTTAAGGTTCGAAGTTGTTTTAAGTAGATATGGAATATGCGTTGGAGACCGAATGTTGTTCGGAGTCTCGGATTGGATCCAGGACATCACGAGGAGATCCGGAATTATCGGAGAATGAGATTCATATATTGGGGATCATTTTCTAAGTTAGGAAATGTTCCGGAGTATTTGTATGGGGATTCTAGAAGGTTTCGGAATGTTCTAGAAGGTTCTAGGAGATTTCTTGGAGTTTGCTTGAAAACCAAGAAAGGATCAAGGAGTCCTTGTGGGGCAAGACATGGAGTCGTGGGGGAGGAGGACTCCTCCCCCCTCCCAATCCGCCGGCCAAGGAAGGGAGGGGAGTCCTACTAGGACTCCCCCTCCCATGGCGCCTCCCTCCTTTAATAGAGGGGTGGGGGCGCCACCCCTTGCCCTCTCCTACTTCATACCCTAGCCGCCGCCTCTCTCATCCTCCTTCCCTCGCTCAGGCTTAGGCGAAGCCCTGCAGAATTCTCTACACCACCACCACCACACCGTCGTGCTGCTGGGATTCCGTGGAGAAGATCTACTACCTCCGCTGCTCGCTGGAACAGGGAGAGGAAGGTCTGCTTCGACTCCGCACGTGTGACCGACTGCGGAAGCGCTGCCAGAACGCGGCGCCGGAAGGATCGTCCACACGATCATGAGATCGGCAAGTGATCGACTACATCAACCACGAGATCCAATCTCATAACGCTTTTGGTTCTACGAGGGTTAGTACAGATCTATCTCGTTGCACATGTCTAATATATTAGATCTTGGCTTTTATCTAGATTAGATCTGGGTTTTGTTTGTTCTTGTGGTAGAATTTTTTTGTTTTCCATGCTACGAACCAATCAGGATGGACTAAAGCTCAAGCTTGGGGATGCCACGCGTGTCACCCCAAGAAATATCCAAGAAGTACAAGTGTCAAAGCTTGGGGATGCCCAAGGCATCCCCTTCTTCATCAATAAAAATCCCAGGTTTCTTCCAAACGCTTCATTTTTATTGTTTCATGCACAGTTATGTTGTCCTTGGAGCGTCTTCTTTTTGGTTTTTAGTTTGCTTGGTTTGCTTAGTTTTCTGAATAAATTGGTTGGACCCCCTCTTTCATACATTGGTTTGCAAATAGTTTGGTTTGGTTTGGAAAAGAGTAGGAAAGTTCATGCTTATGTGGTAAAAAGAACTTGTTTTTGACTGTGGCCTATGCTTTGTCATGCCATGCTTGATATTGTTTTGGCTTTATGCTTAGTATTCTTTGCTGTAGCATGACTTGTTATAAACAATTGAGATTGCTTAATGTGCCTTGGATGAATCATGCGTTGTTTTAGCATATTAAAGCATAGTATAGTGGTATTCTCCTTTGATGCTTTATTTAGGTTGACTTGGCGCATGCTCACACCATGTTATGACTGTCACAAGTCACCATAGCCTTTATGATCCTTTAGTTTTCAACTTGTAGTATCACTTTATGCTTTGATCAATGATGTTTTGTCGCTCTGCATGATTATGGCCATTATTGCTCTCTTAGTTTGTCGCTCCCAGTCTTTTGCTAGCCTCCACAACAAACTATGAGTTCCACTCATGCATCCAACTCCCTAAACCAAGTTATTCCAAAGAGTCCACCATACCTACCTACTAGCTTATGCTATTCCAAGTATATTCATGCTTTTGTTTACCTTCCACTTGTTATGAGAAAACTAGTGATTAAAGCGCTCACGAACTTGATGGCACACTTTACTTGCCCTTAATAAACTTGAACCATTGGGTCCTTCTTTATTGTGTATATGCTTGCGCTTTATAAGTTGAAATTAACAGAACCATGTATCATGGGGAACGCTTTCAACATTGCACTTGTACTTTGTACCCTGTTGATATCATGTTCTTTTGCTTACGGATCCCGGCAGTGTGAAATAAAAGTGGAACTTGTAAGATCATGGAGTTTGTATGTGTGTTAGAGAAACGCCTGGGCCGCAAGCGTAAGCCATGCCTAATCATGGTGGCAACTTGCATCATCACCATAATGAGCACTCTATGAAGCATCCTCAATAAAAACTTATGCAAATAGCAAATAAAAAGATCGCTGAGATGCTCATTGTCTGCTTGCCTTGTCATTTTGATTATGGGATAGCTCCTGTATCATGTGCAAGGGGTACCCCGTTGGCGGTTCTTTATGATACATATGTACTTACAATGATAAGTGCTTACTTGTGACTAAAGTTGAGTAGCATGAGGATCGGTCTTCGTAAGTAAGGGGCATGAGATTTTGGTTTATAACTTGTCAAGCATATCCTCTTAGTTGTGTCACTTTAACCTTAATCACATTCAAGATGCTTATGATAGGGGCAATGAGAGCTAAAACCTACAAGTACCATAATTTTTGGAAGCTCTTTATGAGACTTGAATCCCTACTTCCTTTTACAAAAGGCCTTTATTCCACCATTATATTGAGTCTCCACCTTCTATCTTTATGCACCTACTTTGAGAGCATAGTGGCCATTCTTAGTTCTATGTGCATTGTCCCAAGACTAGTTGATTGATGCATAACTTGTTATTGCTTGTTGAAACTATTGTATCTAGTCACTCTTATGAACTTTGAAGGTGTCCTATGCATTTATATTTCTTACTCTATTGAGGGACAAATTGAATACTATTATGCTATGTTTTCTTTATGTGAAACAAACAAACGTCTTGCAAAGCATTGTTATTCATGAATCTTTTGTTTGTGCCTGTTCATGTTGCATCATAGTTTCTTTGCTTATTGCTAGAACTTTGTCTTTCATGCTATGTTGAAGTACTATGATCCCAGCTTTGAATGTTTTGCAGATACTTTGATCAAGTCTTTGATGGTGCATGTCACCTAAAAAATTATTCTTTCTTTTTATCACTTACCTACTCGAGGACGAGCAGGATTTAAGCTTGGGGATGTTGATACATTGCAAATGTATCTATAATTTTTGATGTTCCATGCTTGGTTTTATCCACATTCTTGTGTTTTGTTCCAACTTTGGAGTACTTTTCATATGATTTCTTGGACTAACCTATTAACAAGAGCCACAGTGCCAGCTGCCTGTTTTCTGCTGTTTTTGGTTCCAGGAAAGTTAGAAAATGAATATTCTCGGAATTGGACGGGAAAAAAGATAAAGTGCCTATTTTTCCGGAAGGGATCAAGTGCCAGAGTACGAGACGGAGAGGGGCCAGGGGCCGGCCACACCACCTGGCCGCGTGGCCAGGCCTGGCCCGCGCGAGGGGGTGGTGTGGTGGCTCCCGTCACCCCCTCGGCCTCTCCTTCCGCCTATATATTGCCCTCAGGACGAAAACCCTAAGTACCCGATCAAAAATCCACGAAAGAGTCTGTAGCCACCGGCATCTCCATCCCTAGATCGGGAGGGATCTGAAGCTCTTCCCGGCAACCTGCCGGAGAGGGGAATTCACCCTGGAGGCCTTCTTCATCACCATGCAAGCCTCCAGTGTGATGCATGAGTAGTTCGTCCTTGGACTACGGATCCATGTAGTAGCTGGATGGCTGGTTTCTCCTCCTTTGTGCTTTCATGTTTAGATCTTGTGAGCTCCGTTCATGATCAAGAGCATCTTTTTGTAATCTATACATGTTGTGTTTGCGGGGATCCGATGGATATTGAGATGCTATTTCAGATTAATTATTGATTCTATCATGTCTTTGTTATTTGTGATCTTGCATGCTTTCCGTTGTTAGTAGCTATCTTGGCCAAGTAGATGCTAGCAACTCCAAGAGTTAGTATTTATGCTCGATAGTGGGTTCATGCCTCTAGTAATCTGGGGAAGTGACAGAAATCTCTAAGGTACTAGATGTGCTATTGCTACTAGAGAAAAAACAACAATCCTTTGTTCATAGAACAATCGTATTGTTTACTTTACACGCAGTTCGTAAAGCAATAATCTGTTGCTTGCAACTTAATACTGGAGGGGGTTCGGATGATAACCTCAAGGTGGATTATTAGTCATAGATGCAGTTGGATGGCGGTCTATGTATTATGTTGTAATGCCCAATCAAGTCTCAAAGGAGTCAAGATGATTAGTATATGCATGTATTGCTTTCTCGGTGTTTATCAATTGCCCCGCTGTAATTTGTTCACCCAACATGTTATCTATCTTAAGGAGAGCCACCTCTAGTGAACTATGGATCCTGGTCATTTACTTTACATACAATCTACAAACTATTTACTTTTTGTGTTTACTTTCTACAAACTTTTACTTCTTTCCATTCGATACGTTTAATCCTTTGTTTTCCGCAAAACACGGTGAGATTGACAACCTCATCGCAAGTTGGGGACAAAGTTCTGTGGCTGTGTTGTGCAGGTCTCCACGTTGCTACTAGCACCGGTAGTAGGCCCTGCCAAGGCTCAGCTAGTAACACCTTTGGGGTGTTTCCTTGCTCCTACTGGTTCGATTAAACCTTGGTTTCATAACTAAGGGAAAGTTGCTGCTGTGCTCATCATACCTTCCTCTTGGGGTTCCCAACGAGCTCTACATCAACCACGAGCCATCAACACTTTTCTGGGCACCGTGCATTGAGCCATCAACATGCTACACACACTGCTGAATCTGAAACTTCTGATGCTTATGATGCTGCTTCTACTGTGCTTGATAAGAGTGGTTCATTAGGTCCTTTCCTAGATGCTACGATTGCTAGAACTATAGCTGGAAATACCGAAACTCCTAATGAAGACACTACCACACCTGTTAGCTCACCTGAGTCTAGTGAGAGTTATGATATTGAAGATGGTTATGTTGAGATGACTGATGAATTTATTAAAGAATGTAAAAACACTCATGATAGGAGCGCTGCAAAGAGTCTCCTTGAGAGGCGTACTATTAGACCCAAATTGTCTCCTGATGCTAAGTTTGCTGCTTCTCCCATAAACATTATAGATGAAGATTATGATTTCTCTCTCGATCTATCTTACATAGCTATTGTCGAGAAATAACCTTTTTGTGGGACTAAGAATGAAAGCGCGGTAGCACATATGTATGAACTTTCTACCATGAGTGGCTTGTTTTCTGATGATACTAAGATGCGTACTTACTTTGTTGCTAAGATTTTTCCCTTTTCACTGAAAGGAGAAGCTAAAACTTGGTTTAGTAATTTATCTCTTGGATCTATTGATAGCCCTGAGTGCTTGATTAGTACTTTCCTGCAGAAATATTTTCCTCCCAGTGCTAGACATGCTATTTTGCAGGAACTTTTTGATTTTAAACAGGGAGAAAAAGAGGTATTGCCCGAATCTTGGGAAAGGTTTTATGCTTTGATTCATGCACAGGCTGGAAGTCCATTACCTAAGAATGAGCTTCTTGATATATTTTATAATGGACTAACCGAGGAATCTAGGACATACCTAGATAGTTGTGCTGATTGTGTTTTCAGGAATAGGACTCCTAAGGAAGCTGAGGAATTAATGGCTAAAATAAGCAAGAATTATGAAGATTGGACTCCTCTTAAACACGCTATACCCGAAGTAATTGTACCTGAACCATCTATTCCTGTGCCTATTCCAACATCAAAGAAGAGGGGAGTTATTGAATTAAATGATGAAGTGATGAAGGAAGCTAAGAAATGTCTTAAGGAGAAGGGAATTAAAGCTGCAGATGTCAAGAATTTACCTCCTATAGAAGAATTATGTAAGCCTATTCCCTACTCACCCACTATTGAGGTACACTCTCTCCAACACTTTGATGAAGGTGATATCCCTTACTCTAAACCTCCTGATCAACGCTTAGAAGAATTTGATATGTTTATTGTTAAGCAAGATAACTTTAATAAAAGGGTGCAAAATCATCTAATGGAAAACACTAGAGCTATTGTAGAGTTGAAAGATATTGTGGAAAGAACCTCTAATGATGTTAAAATGATTGTTAAACACTTTCAAATGGTTTAAACTCAAATAGATCAACTCGTTAAAGTGCAAAACGACTTGCTAGTTAATGATGCTAAAGAAAAACATGCTTATGAAATTAGAACTAGAAGTGGAGCTGCTACCCAGGATCCTCTATATCCTGAGGGGCATCCCAAAAGAATTGAGCAGGATTCTCAACAAGCTGAAAATAGTGGTTCTACTCATAAGAAAAGGAAAAAGAAACATAAAACTGTTGTAGAACCCTCTGAACCTGCTATAGATCCTAATAGTATATCTATCTCTGATGCTGAAACTGAAAGTGGTAATGAAGAAAATGAAGTTCCTAATGAAGAAAAAGTTGAAGAAGAACCTAAAAACCACACTAAGAATACTAAGTACACTAAAGAGGATTTTATTGCTAAGAAACATGGTAGTGAAAGAGAACCTTGGGTCCAAAAACCTATGCCTTTCCCTGATAAGAAACACAAGTCAAAGGAAGATGAACACTATAATAAGTTTTGTGAGTGGATGCAGCCTTTATTCTTGTAAATTCCTTTAACTGATGCTATTAAATTGCCTCCTTACTCAAAGTATATGAAGGACATTGTCTCGAATAAAAGGAAGATCCCTAATGAAGAAATTTCTACTTTGCTTGCTAATTATTCCTTCAATGGTAAGGTTCCTAAGAAACTTGGAGACCCAAGGATTCCATCTATCCCTTGCTCTATTAAGAACAGTTATGTTTGAACTGCTTTGTGTGATTTGGGAGCTGGAGTTAGTGTTATGTCTTTCTCTCTCTATAAGAGGCTTCAGATTTAAAAATTGATTCCAACTGATATATGTTTGGAAATGGCTGATAAATCTACCACTATTCCTGTGGGTATATGTGAGGATGTACCTGTTCAGGTGGCTCACAATTGCTTGATCTTAACTGATTTTGTCGTGCTTGAAATGCCAGAAGATGATAATATGTCTATTATTCTTGGGAGACCTTTTCTTAATACTGCAGGAGCTATTATTAATTGTAATCAAGGAAAGGTGACCTTCAATGTGAATGACAAGGAACATACTGTCTATTTCCCCAAGAAGATTGAAAGGACTTATGGTTTGAATTCAATTGAACATGTTGAAGGCATTCAAGTTGGATAAATATATTGTCCCATACCAAGAGAAAAATTTGAAACTGTTATGATTGGGACCATTACTATCAAGGTTAAGGTAACATAATCATTAGTGGAGTACAAAGTTTTGTCTCATATGCAATTGTTTTGGTAGCAAGACTTGATCGACCTTGCTAACAAAAGGATTCCATTGAACAAAACAATGTTTTCATTATGATTATCTCCGTTTATTTCTATCCTTTGCATTTTAGTTTTTGCTTTCGTTTAGTTTTCTTTTTGTTGTTAGTTGCTTGCATGCTAGAACTTCTGTAGTTCTAGCCTTGTTTTGTATTTGCATCATGTTTCCAAAAGAAAAAAATTGTCTGTCAGAAAAAATCATTCTTCTATTTCTGAAAATTGCCCAAAAATAAAGTGTCTCGAAAAATTCTAGAAAATTCATATTAAATTTTTACGTGAAAAAATGGGCAGAGGAGTACCTGGTAGGTACCAGGGGGCCCACCAGGCAGGCACACCATGTGGTGGCGCGGCTAGCCCTGGGTGGCGCCATGCCCTGGTGTGGGCCACCCCTGCCACCCCACTTACTCTCTCACCTGCCACTTTCTTCTCTCTCCCTAGTAAGCTCTAGTTCATAGCTCAAAATCGCGTTCTTGCTGTGCTTGCTCTCGATTTTTTCGATCTCCTTGCTCAGCCCATCTTTCTTGCTGAAATTTGGAGCATTTGTTCCCTGGTATGTGACTCCTCCCCTTGTCCAAGTAGATTTGTGTTTAGTGGATTATATGTTGAGTATTTTGCTGCTATAGGTGACTGGTTATGAGAGCTTGTAAGCTTGTTTGATGCTTAGTGATATAGTTTTGATGCATGTTTAGGCCTCTTGCAAGTCCCTATGAGTAGAATCCTTCATTATATTTACTTTGCAATCACTTGTTTGATAGGTGTTCAAATTTCAGAATACCAAGCATGAACAACCATACTTTTGGAGAGATATTTGAGAGTGATGCACCTAGGAGGTCGAGGCCCTCAAGAACAGCCTCTCAAGCTAGGCCATCATACAATGAAGATCTCATTGCAACTCGTATTGGTAGTGAAAGGGATGATGGGGATGCTCACCCATCCTCTTTTCCTTCTTTTACCTTCTTACAAGCTGCAGGTATTCTTGATGATTTCTTGCTACTGATTGAGAGGGTTGGTTTGACCTCATATATGCAAGATGAGAGTGCGCAATACGCTATGCTCACCAAAACTTTTGTTGAGAGCTTCACATTTACTAACACACCCTATCAGTCTACTGTCTCTTTTAAAATCTATGATCTGCCCTTCACCATGCCTTTGGAGAGATTTTGCAGTATTGTAGGTGTGCGTATGATAGGGACCGTGAAGAAAATTCAAGGGCGATCCGCTGATTTGTTGGAGCTTTACCGAGGGGTGACCAATGATGATGACCGCGTAGCGCAGCGCGGAAAGATAAGAAATATCCAACTCCCTGCTCTTAGATACTTTGCATACTATCTTGCCACTAGTGTATTGGGTAGGGAGAACACTAGCAATATCTCCAACTATCATTTAGCTTTCCCTGCTGCTGCGCTCAACAATGATACTCGGTACAATCTTGGTACGCTTATTTCTCGCCGCCTAGCTGCTAGGGGGCCTATCTATGGGGGCATCATTGCATCGCGCATAGTCAATGCATTAGGTCTTTCAGTGGATCCCAATGATGCTATGCTAGCACCACAGAGGCTTGACCTTGTTGCCATCAAAATGCATCACTTTGTCACTGCTACCTCTGTTTTGAACAATCTAGTATATAGGATGCTTTTCACTGACGGGGATGAAAGGGAGATCCTTTTGCCACAGCCTGCTTTGTTCAGTGTTCACAGGAGACCATGGTCGCGCTCCAAGGAGGAGGTGGACGAGAAGCTTCGCTTGCTGGGTTTCCACGAGGAGCACCAAGAGGATGTGCCCTCCTATGATTACTCCGCACATTACGGAGGGACGTACTCGAGCTCGCACCAGGACGAGGGTACCTCCTCATCGTACCACGGTGACACTTCATCCTGGCCAGCTTAGGATTGATACCCACTTAGGACAAAAGCCTAAGCTTGGGGGAGGTACGCTGACACCGCACTCATCTCCATATCATGTTGCCTCGGTACTTTGTATATTCATGTTTTCGTTCTCTTTTTAGTTTTCGCTCTTCTTTGCTTTTGCTTTCTAAAACACAAAAAGACCAAAAATATTTTTGTTGTTTCTCTTTGGTTTGATTCTTCTTTTTGCCTTGGTTTGCTTTTCCCTTTTTTGCTTTGTTTGAACTATTTGAAAAACCCAAAAAAATTTTGCTTTGTTTGTTTTTCTCTTTCGGTTCTTGTTTAAAAATCAAAAACACCAAAAATATTTGTCGTTCTTCTTTGGTTTTTGCGAGTTTGCTTCAGGGTTCAGTAGTCTTTAGTGGATATTGGTTTCATATTATTATTCAAGCCACACAAGCGAAGAGCAATAATGAGGATTAATGACAACTTGAGGCGTGGTAAGAGGCTGGTAACGAACTCTATTTGTTTTCATTTTTGTACATATACTCATCATTGTGAGCTTGCTTAGTCCGTTCATGTAGAGTGTATGTTATATTTGGATGCTTAATAGTTCTTGCTTTCTTATGATTAGCTCCAACTTGCTAATAGTATGTAGCATGTCTTATGAATGTTTGCCTGCATTGCTCTATTCATAAATTGGTATGACACCGTGGTATCCTCCTCTGAATGTTTCATTTGAATTGACTTGGCACATGCTCATGCATGCACAGGACTGTGATAATGAGTTAAGCCTTGATGAATTATTTTGCCTTGAGGATCTTGAATCACTTTCATGCCATGAGTAGTCCTGTTTTGTTGCAAGCATGATAATGACAGCTATTGCTCTCTCGTTTGTTGCTTCCTTACTATTTCTAGCCTTCACTTCCACTAAGTGTTTTACTCATGTTTCCAACTCCCTAAACCAAATTTCCAAAGTGTCCACCATACCTACCTATTAGCATCATTTGCTACTCCCGTGCATATCCAATGTGCCTTGTTTTCTTCCGAATAAAATGTTTGCTTGTTATGGGAAAATTAGTTAGTAAAGCTCTCACGAACTTGATGGCACACTATATTTTCCGCACTTAATAAACCTGAACCATTGTGAACTCTCCATGAAAGTTATATGCTTGCAAATTATAGGCTAGGGATTAGCAGAACCGTGTTGTCACGGGGAACGCTTTCAACACTTGTAAATATATACCCAGTTGATACCTTGCTCTTTTGTTTGCGGATGTCGTCGGTGTGAAATAAAAGGGGAGCTTGTAAGTCCATGGAGTTATGTATGTGTGTTAGAGAAACGCCTGGGCCGCTGGTCTAATCCATGCTGACATGGTGGAAACCTGCAGCGTAACCATAATGATATCTATGAAGCATTCTTCTTATAAAAAAAGAGAGAGATAGCTATTGAGAAAAATAAAAAAAGAGATTTATGAAAAGAGGAAAGAGAGAAAAAAGCACCATTTTCCCATGGTAAATAAGAAGATTGCTGAGATACTCATTGTCTGCTTGCCTTGTCATTTTGATATGGGGATTCTTCCGTATCATCGGGCAAGGGGTACCACGTTGGCGGTTCTCAATGATACACACATACTTACGATGACAAGAACTTACCGGTAACTAAAGTTGAGTAGCATGAGGAGCGGCCCTCGTACTCAAGGGACTTGGGATTTTCAGTTTATAGTCTGTCAAGCATATAACTCAGATTGGACCTCACTTTCACCTTAACCACATTAAAGATGCTTATGATAGGGGCAATGAGAGCTCAACGCTAACGAGTACAATACTTTCAGCATTTGGAAGCTTTTCAAAATTATTCAAAACCTTTTTCTTCTACTTGTTGAGTCTCCACGTATTCTTTGAGCACCTCCTTGAGAGCATAGTTGTCATTCTTTATGTTTGTTCCATTACTTGATTATTTGTGTTATGACTTTGATGCTTGTATCTTCGATATCTTTACTTCTAGTCATCACTTGAACTTCAGAGGTGCCTTGGCATTCATAATCAAAGGCAAGCGAGATACCACTCTATCATACCTTTTTATGAGCATTGTAATGTTGCTTATGTTCGTGCTTCATGCTACTTATTATTCTTGAGATGGAATCTCTTCATAGCTTGCAATGACTATTAAGTAGACTCAGTTGCATACTCTTTATTATGAATTATCCAAGTAGTTGATCACATTGCTGAGAATATTTACATCATATGAAGCAAATGTGTTCATGAAAGTTCTTTTATCGCACTCAGTTTTCAACTGAATTGCTTGAGGACAAGCAATAAGCTAAGCTTGGGGGGAGTTGATACGTCCAAAACGTATCTACTTTCCCGAACACTTTTGCTATTGTTTTTCCCCTATACTTGTGTGATTTGGATGCAACTAATACGGACTGACGTTGTTTTCAGCAGAATTGCCTTGGTGTCTACTTTTTGTGCAGAAAATCAACTATTAGGAAAAATCCCGGAAAATATGCCAAAAATCCTATTTCACCCGAAGACTCCAGGAGCCAGAATACGAGACGGAGAAGAGCCAGGGGTGGCCACACTACCTGGTGGCGCGGGCCAGGCCAGGCCGCGCCAGGGGGTGGTGTGGGCCCCCCAGGCACCCCCTCGGCCTCTCTCTTCGCCTATAAGGAGCCTTCTGACCTAAAAACTTCGGGGGGTTCGACATTTTTCCAGAAGGAGTTCCGCTCCACCGCCACCACCAGATTCCACGAAACAACACCAGAAACTCTCTTCTGGCACCCTGCCAGGACGAGGAATTGGAGGAGATCATCGCCATCATCATCATCGCTTCTCCATCGACCATCCATGTTTGCCCCATCTATAAGTGAGTAATCCCCCGCTATAGGCTATGGGGATGGTAGGGATTGGATGAGATCGTTCATGTAATGGCATCAGATTGTTAGGGCATGGTGCCTAGTATCTTTTATTAGTGCTTAATGACTTTGTTGCGACTTGTTGTGCTTAATGCTTGTCACTAGGGCCCGAGTGCCATGATCTCAGATCTGAACATATTATTGATTCATTATGATAGTATTGTTCTTGGTCTTATCTGCAAGTTGTATACACACGTTGTTGTCCGGAACCTATGGCCCCGAAGTGACAGAAAACGGGATAACCGGAAGGGAAAGGCTTTGATGTAAGGATCACATGTGTTCACGGAGTGTTAATGCTTTGCTCCGGTGCTCTATTAAAAGGAGCACCTTAATTGCCAGTAGTTCCCTAGAGGCCCCGCTGCAAACGGGTTGGCAGGACAAAAGATATTGTGCAAGTTCTCATTGCGAGCACGTATAACTATATATGGAATACATGCCTAGGATTGTCTAGTACTTGGATGCTTTATCTTATTTATCTGCAATTGCCCTTTGTTCTGATTTCCATGTGAATTGTCTTGTCCATGCAACGCCCGTCCATCCATCCCTATGCCTACCGCACTCGAATCCCACTATTACTGCTTTTGTTACTACTGTCTTTGCTTTGCTACTGCTGTTACTTTACTATTCTTACTACAAAACTATTGGTACTGATAAACTGCTGTGAGCAAGATTGTTTCCAGGTGCAGCTGAACTGACAACTCAGTTGTTAAGGCTTATAAATATTATTTGGCTCCCCTTGTGTCGAATCAATAAATTGGGTTTCACTTCCCTCGAAAATACTGAGATACACCCCCTATACTTGTGGGTCATCAGCGTGACGCTACTAGGCTTCTTGGGCGTGTATGGGAAGAGCAAAAATACACCTGAAGCACGGCAGGACCAACAACGTATAAAAGAACGAGACGACATGCATCCAGAGTTGTTTGAAGGTACTGATAGCTACGCTCTTACCAAAGAAGAGAAGGAAATCTTTTTTGAAGTCCTTTACAGTATCAAGGTCCTGTCTGGTTTCTCGTCGAACATAAAGGGAATAATAAATATGGCAGAGAAAAAAATTTAAAACCTAAAGTCTCATGACTGCCACGTGCTTATGACTTAGCTGCTTCCGATTGCATTAAGGGGACTCCTGCCGGAAAATGTTCGAGTACCCATTGTAAAGCTATGTGCATTCCTCAATGCAATTTCTCAGAAGGTAATCAGTCTAGATAGTCTACCAAGGTTACAGAAAGATGTGGTCCAATGTCTTGTTAGCTTCAAGTTAGTGTTCCCACCATCCTTCTTCAATATTATGACGCACCTCCTAGTTCACCTAGTCGAAGAGATTAACATTCTCGGTCCTATATTTCTACACAATACTTTTCCCTTTGAGAGGTTCATGGGAGTGTTAAAGAAATATGTTCATAACCGTGCTAGGCTAGAAGGAAGCATCTCAAAGGGATATGGAACAGAGGAGGTCATTGAGTTTTGTGTTGACTTTATTCCTGACCTTAAGCCCATCAGTGTTCCCGAATCACGACATGAGGGTAGACTTAGTGGAAAAGGCACGCTAGGAAAGAAAGCAAGGATATGTATGGATGGACATTCTCTCACTAAAGCACACTACACAGGGGCTAAAGTGGGGTGGTATAAATACTCCCACCTCCACCCCGGGTCGTGCCACGACCCAGAGAGCCAGCACGGTTCATCTTCCCAGCACAGGAGCTCGCCACGCCCACGCCGTCCGCCACGCCGCCGCCCGCGCCCGTGGAGAGAGGAGCCCCGCGCCGCCCCGCCGCACCGTCTCCGCGCCGCCCCGCCCCGCCCCGAGCCGCCGCGCCGCACCTTCTCCGCCCCGCGCCCACACCGTCTCCGCCCCGTGCCGCCTCAGGTGATCGCCGTGCCCAATTTTGGTTGATTTTGGTTAGTATTAATTAGGTTATTATAGTATTAATTAGTATTATAGCTAGGTTAGTATTAGGTTAGTATTAGTTGGTATTTAGTTAGTATTAGTTAGTATTTAGTATTTAGTTAGTATTAGTTAGTATTAGTATTATAGGTTATTATAGTATTAGGTTAGTATTAGTATTTAGTAGTATTAGTTAGTATATTAGTATTAGTTAGTATTTAGTATTATTATTAGTATTAATATTTAATAGTTAGTATTAGTATTAGGTTAGTATTAGTATTTAGTATTAGTTAGTATTTAGTATTAATATTAGTTAGTATTAGTATTAGGTTAGTATTTAGTTAGTATTAGTATTAGGTTAGTATTTAGTATTAGTATTACTATTAGTTAGTATTAGTATTAGGTTAATTGTATAGGTTAGTATTTATCTAGGGTTAGTTAGGATTAGTTAGAATACTTAGTTAATTAGGTTTAGTTTAGTTAGTGTTAGGTTTAGGGTTAGTGTTATTAGGGCAATACTTAGTAATTTAGTTATTGTTTATCTTTTATGATTGTTTATTGTTATTATTTAGTTATGCCGCGTCCTCCTCGTCCGAGCCTACTAGACTCTGTCGGTTCCGGGGATGTCCGAGCTTGGGTTATGCCGGGTTGGCACTGGGAGGTGCTACCTGTCGAGACTTGTACCTTGGTGAGAAATCCGGGTATCATCGTCGATCCGGAGCTTCTTTGGTGGCGTCTACGAGGTCCAGGAGCGGTGCAGAGAGAGCCGGCCCCCGAGGAGGTGGTATGTCGTCGTATCAGGGAGGAGGACGATCATGTACGGCGATACATGTATCTTTTGGAGACTAGGTTCTCCAATATCTGGCAGGTTCACAGATCTCACCCGAGCTATTCTCCGATGATGGTTCCTCTTCTCTGGCTGCAGAGCTCCCGTAGCATAGAACGCGGCAGCCGAGTTCGCTAGTTTGATATGAGCGAGATGTATTAATAATGTACTTTATATTATGAGCAAGATGTATTAATAATGTACTATATCTTATATTATTGTACTTTATCTTAATGCAAAATTGTTTCATTATTAGTACGTATTCTTTTTTCTGTATCCGAGTTGTCGCAATTGTAATATTCTTTTACTTAATGCAATATTTTTTTTCTATATTAGTTAAGCTATGGACGGTAGACAGAATGAAGAGGAGCTTCTCAACATGATAGATGAGGGTACTGGGGATTCTTATTATGATGACTCCGAGTATCTTAATTTGTCTGGAGGAGACGATGGGGGAGACAGTAGTGGAGACGATGGTGCTGACCATGGTGGAGACCATGGTGAAGACACCATAATAATAACAAACTCTGTCGAGATATATAAAGCCTATGTCGATCGATCACTAGTATAGATGCACTAATTGATTCGTATATATATACTGACGAATGTTTCTTCTCTTAGACCTCCACTTCCAGCCAATCTTCTACAAGGACAAGAGGCCCGACACACAAGTTGCCCGCTGATGTCCATTTCAGCATTGACTTAGTCTCTCCGCTGGGTCAACCGTTGGAGCCCAAAGAACCCGTGAATGTATTTATAACTCAATGCGGAGTGATTGTTAGAGACACCGTCCCGATCACCATGCGAAATTGGAATAAGCCAGGAAAGAAAAGGGATCCAGCTGGGGCTAGTTTTGTAGATGACAGAGCGAGAGATGCGATGTGGAATTCTCTCATGATACATTTCACCCTACCAGTCTTGGAGACTGATGAGGTCACAGAACAAATGACGAGGAAAGTCAAGCACTTTACTCTTAATAAGATGGGCGAACTATTCAAGAAATGGAAGAAAAGATTGTACCACAAGTATGTCTTGAAGAAAAAAACTCCTCCATTCACTGGCCCACTAGAGTTGCACCAGGATAACTGGGCCGCATTTGTGGAATACAAGAACTCGGCACCAGTTGTGGCAATGTCAAAAAAGAATAAGATAAATACAGCCAAAAAGAAATATCACCATCATATGGGCACAGGTGGCTACAGGAGTGCCATGCCTAAGTGGAATAAAGCTGAGGCTGACCTGGAGGCTAAAGGGGTCACTCCAGCTACGTCTCGTTGGCCCAGGAGGTCAAGAAATTGGGTACTCGGGCATGGGGCATCGTATGACCTAGAAACAGGCGAGATTGTTGCAGCCGAAGAAGTTTCTTCATCCAAGAATGAACTTATTAAAGTGATAAAAGAGGTTGAAGAGGGAACGTTTGTTCTTGACAGAGAGAACGATGAGCTAACAAAGGCTCTCGGGAATCCTGAAAAGGCTGGACGAACAAGAGGGTTCGGACCTTCTTGTCCATGGGTTATCGGGTTTCCCGAGGACCTTGACACGTACAAAAGCCGATCGAGAAAAACAAAGCGGGAAAAAGAGGAGGATACGGAGCAGTTCGTGAGGTTTGAAGCCATGCTGCAGGAGCATCGCCAGGAGCTTAATAAACTTAAAGGACTCTGACAGCAAGATCCTGCACCAGACAGTACGGTCGTCCCATCACAACTAAAAAGCAGCATGGCTTCCACGGAGGGCCACGGTAATGATGCAACGATGGATGTGTACCTCGTGGATGCAATTAAGGAGAAGACTAGTTGTGAGCTGCATGTTGAACTGAAGAACATATCCATGAAGGTGGCAGCCGGCTTTGCTTTACCTTCTGCACCGGGAGCGACCTACCATTGCAATCTGATTCCAACTGGTTATGCTCGTGTCGGTGTGGATGAAGTTCAACCTATGTGTCAGTCACTATAGCTTGACATCCCTGGAGGTGAAGGGGAGACAACACTGGGAGAAGTCACGAGTGGCTTCATTCTTTGGAAAAAAGAATACATGAAGTTTTCAGGCTCGACACCAAGGCCACCTTCTCCACCGAGAAACAATCCATCACCGGCCACCGTCTCCTCCCAGTAAATGTCCACCTCCAAGTGCACCGTCTCCTCCCAGTAAAAGTCCACCACCTCCAAGTCCAATCCATGACCCCAACACGAGTCCATCTCAATCTACACAGCTGACTCCACCCACTAAGGTCCAAAAGTGAAAGAATATCACCGCTCCGTCGAGCGATAACCGACGCCCAAAGCGACAGTTGTCGCCCCTCCCAAGAGTATCGTCAGTTCCTCCCAAGAGGGCTTACGACCTGACCGATGAGGAGACCGATGTGGTCGTACGGGCCGAAGTGGATGCTCATTTTAAAAAGAAACAACCTGAGCCAGAGGTCCAAATAAAACCGGAAACCAAGGAGCACTTTAGGAAATTACTGACGCAGCCATCCCAAGCTCAGTTAAATATGCCAGATGACTATACACGATGTCTTCAGAAGACACTGAAACAGAAGAGATCAAGCGGTAGAGGAAGCATCACAAAAGAGGTTCCCCAGCAGGGGGAACAAGCAAAACAATCGAGTGGTAGCGGAAGCATCAGAACGGACGTCCCCCAGCTGGGGAAACAAGCAAAACAATCGAGTGGTAGCCAAAGAACCAAAAGAGACGTTCCCCAGCTGGGGAAACAAGCAAATCAATCGCCTCCCCCCCACTCCAGGTGAACATACCCGAACCTCAACTATATGAGGGAGAACCTATGGATCCGGAAACGGCTAAGATATTGGCCGAGCAATGTAATATGTCTATTCATGACATTCTTCACGGCGATATGCCCAAGGCTGAGATAGCACCCAAATTTGTTCATGGGGAGCCTCTGGTCAGTTCTGAGAGGCTTCGGGATATGCCAACAAAAATGCGACGATTCCATGAATGGTACATGAAAGCATCAAAAGAAGAGCGATATTGGCTCATACTGAAAGCTCGAAAATCGCATTACTTCGCTGGAGACGAGGTCCCTGTTGAATTTACAGAATTGTTTCAGTTATTCAATCTAAAGGAACTCGACAAATCTATCCTCAGTTGCTATTGTCTATAAGTGGTTACTTTATTTATGTAATTAAGTCTCTATCTCAGCTTGTTCAATTCATTGCCGGTAAGTATACTCACTATATTCTTTTGTACGCTATATATAATGATGCAGAATGAAGATTCACGAATGTAAAAGAAAGGCTATCAATGGATATGGGTTCATTGACCCATATCGAGTTAATGGAGCTATGCTAAAGGATAAGCCACTAGAGACCGAGCAAAACTTGTTCCAGTTTCTCACGAACCAGCATTTCTGTAATGAAATACTATTTCCTTATCACGACGGCAAGTGAGTTCTTGTACACATTAACTTTTGCTTACTCGATATTCAGTGTAAATGATGAGTTACTGACGTATGTAAACCTTGCGTAGGTACCACTGGATTCTTCTAAACATTTCAGTTGACTTGGAAAGAGTTCACATCATGGACTCACTAAACAAAGATATTGAAGACTACCGCGGCATTATCGATATGCTCCAGAGGTAATTTCAACCATTATCGCACTATATCGGTTTCTTTCGTTCATTTTCTGGGATATCAAGTAGTTATTAACTCATACATTCATTTTTTTGTCGGGTAGGGTTTGGACACGGTTCAAGAACAAGGTCCGCGGTCAATGGCGTGAGGAGCTATTTTTTAAATCGGTCTCGGTAAGTAGTATGAGCTAAGTCCGCGCATGTATTTAATTCTAGTTTATGTGCATTTATCATGCTAGAATCATTATTTGATTGAATTATATTATTTTAAAGTGCGCGAGGCAGCCACAGGGGACTAATCTATGTGGATTCTACGTGTCCGAGTTCATTGGCATCACTATTGAGAAGCCCTTAAAAAATGTTCGAGTAAGTAAACAATATATTCACCCTTTATTTTTATTACCAAAAGTTGTGTTGTGTCTAATTTATACGATCTCTTTCTTTATAGTTGGACGCGATGCGGGACAAGCTCCTACCAGAGGACCGCCTAATAGCAATCCAAGAGGAATTTGCTGGATTTTTTGTCGACGAGGTCATAGACCCACGCGGAGAATTCTCTCTAGATAGACCCTAAAGCATCCATGTAATGATCTCCATGTAATCAAATGGACAGGCTCTGGACCCGGTTGGGACTCCATGTAAATTATATTATATATTGCATCAATGTGTATAAGTACTGTGTAGTAGCGTTCTGTATGTATACAAAAACTTGTTTCTAATGAAAATACAGAATGAAAAATTATTGAATAGAAAACACAAAATGAAAAGAAAACACAGAACCCTAAAACACTATCTCCTGCCGCGGCAGCCAAATGGCCCAAAACGCTGCCGCGGCAGGGAACCTTTAGTCCCGGGCGCGCCTCACGGGGCCACGTGGTGGACCTCTAGTCCCGGTTCATAACAGAACCGGGGCTAATACTTGGACCTTTAGTCACGCTTTTGCAGTCCCGGGTCGCATTCCGGAACTAAAGGTCCTTACGAACCGGGGCTAATAGCCTGATTTCTACTAGTGTTTGGTTCCTAATGATTAGAATATACTCTCTCCGATTCATATTAACTGTCGCTGAATTATCGTTGTATCTTGCACTAAAATATGTCTAGATATATCTGATTCAACGATAAATAATATGAACCGAAGGAAGTACATATATATGACCGTGGGAGCGAGTAAGCTAGGAGCTACTCTCTCCGTCGGATATATCTATACATGTTTTATGGTATAGATACATACAAATCTAGTCAAATGTAAGACACGTATTTCCGAAGGAGGGAGTGCAATATTGACCTCTTGTGCTTGTCCTACTGATTGAATGAATCTTGTGAAAGTTCCGTATGCAAGTGGGTGTATGCAGTCTGATAATTAACATGTGATCACCCTTTAAGCACCTACACCATGGCCATGGGAAAGTCAACGAGTTCCCCCGGCGCCTAGCGACAAGATCACAAGATGCATCATGCATGAAGTATCCCAACGACCTGGGCGTTCCCATGATGACACCAGCGCCATTCTTAGTCAGCCTTCAGGCGTAACTCAGACCATGTCTCCTAGATATATTAATGTCTGATAGCCACTTGTTCGTTCTTTAGGCTTTCATTTCATCCTGGTTGTATTTCCTTCGTTCCATATTAAGTGTCGATGGTTTCTACTAAATCAATGATTGCATCCGATCAATATGACCTACTACTGCCTTTGCTACATAATAGAGCAAACAATAATGAGAAAGATATTGGCATCTGTCAGGACCTAATAAAAGCCTTCCTATCAAGAGAGTTTATTAACGGCAGCGCGGCCGCCACATACCTGTTGGCTATGTCCGCTCCCACGAGCGGGCAGGCGAACCCTAACCCTTGCGCGCCGCCGCCCCCTCCCCTCCTCCTTTCTCCTCTCGCCGCCGTCGGAGAGCATCGTCGGGCGAAGCCCCGGTGGCGCCGGCGGCGGCGGGGCACTCCAATCTCCCTCGTTCCAGCGGAGGCGGCGCGGGCGGCTCCGGCGGTTAGGGGCGCGCCGCTGACTGGAGGGCGCGGCAATGCAGCTGTTTCTTGGCGGTGTGGCGGCTCACGGTGGGTCCGGGTGGCGGTGGCGGCGTTTTGGCGCGGCACGACGGCGGGCGAGGCGAGCTGACTTGCTCGGGAGCTCTGGTCGACTCATGGGGGCCCTGGTGCGGGGCGCGGGCTGCCTTAGCTTGGCCGACGGCGACTGTGGCTTTGGACCGTGCTCCTGGTGGGGGAGTAGGGCGTCGGGTCGTGGCAGGGTCCTCGGGCCCTCGAGTCTCTGCTCTCCTCCCCAGATCTATAGGGCGCGGGCTGCCAAGGGGGCTGTAGGACGTTGATCTGGAAAGGGAGCCTCCTCCGTCGTCTCTCCGGTCTCTAGGGACCTCGCGGCAGTGCCTCCCGGCGTTCTTTGGGCTTATCGGTGTGTTCAACTTGGTATCCGGGGTGGCGTCCACAGGCGATGGTGAGTCCTCTTGGTTGGCAGGTGGGCCAGAGGTGCTGGTCGGCTTCCTCGGTCGTGTGGATGACGTGGTGTCGGCGAGTCGTGCGGTGTGATGGCGGCTTGGTTGAGCACCTTTGCCGGGGGAAACCCTTGCCCTTTGGTGCCTTGACGGCGACGCTTGCGGGCGTCGTCCCCTTCCTGATGGTATCGATATGGTGGTGCTCAGTTGCCTGCAAGCTCCGGGTGAAAACCCAAGATCTGATGATCGGGCGGTAGCGGCATATCGGTGTCATGAGCTTCTTGAAGTTGCCTCCTTGGAGCATCACATCGAGCGGCTCTCCGAGGTCGAGTGGTTTCGCCCCACTCTCCTCAACAAAGCTTGTTGTGTGTTATGCGCTCTCGGTGCTTCTCGTGGGGCTGGTCTGTGGTGTTGCTTCTTGGTGGTGGCCAGCCTTTGGTAGCGTTTCCTGCGAAGGTGGAGCTGTCTTGATTGGCCGTTGTCGGTTCGCCCGCGTGGGTGAGCGCCGGCCCGACATGCAGCTCGTCCAACGTCTGCTCCCCTATGCGTAGTCAAATGTAATGGTCGCCAGTGGTTTTTGAGTTTTCCGTTTGTAACTCCTACGATAGGCCCTGTTCTTGTGTGATTGTGCAGGTCTGCATTGTAAGCTAGGTTCGGCACTTTGTATGTGTTTTGCCGTTTGGCGTTATTAATTTAACGTCAGGCCCTTTAGCCTTTTATCTAAAAAAATCAAGAGACTTTATGCTGTATTATCCCCATCAGAACCTGCTCCTACCCCTTTCAGCTGGATATGTAAATCATGTGTACTACCAAACCATAAGTTCTTCTTTTGGTTGCTACATCAAAACAAGCTTAATACTAGACCTACTCCAGGAAAAAAAATAGTGAATCACATGATTGTGTTTTCTGCACAGATGGAAACAGTGAAAACTCCATTCATCTTTTTCTCATGTGACTTCAATATACCACATATGGATAGAAAATTATAAGTTTAATCACAGTACAAGGATAAAGCCGAAAATAATTAGGATAATATCACACCATTTAATTAAAAATAAAATGGATTAAAAATGATCAGTTTGGTAGCCACACTAAGAATTGTTTGCAGCTAGAGGCATATACTAAGCTACACAAGTGCCGAGCACAAGAGTGTCTTAAATATCACCATGTCAAAAACTATATTATTTAGGACACTCTATTATTAGGTTTAATCACAGTAGAAGGATAAAGCCGAAAAGAATGAATTAGGATAATATTACACCATTTAATTAAAAATATAATGAATTAGAAATGATCAGTTTGTTACGCACTGATTCATTTCATACTGTCAACTTGATAGTATTGTTTGCAAAATTTCTTGAATCAAATTAGGAAAATAAACTCTATGACTTGATAGGCATATACGACTAGGAATTGATGTCAGTACATCTGCTGCTCGGGTGCCTCTCAGTAATAATATGCACAACAGTAGTTTTAAAACAACATGATCTGCTGCTTTTTGCCTTGCTTCTAAGATTGTCCTATTGCTTATGATGCAAAAGGCTACAAATAAGAACAAATATTGTGCTTGCCTTTTCCTGGCTCTAGGATGAAATTTGTGTATCACTTCTACACTTATCTAAGTTCCCTCTCTCCCTCCAACCCATTTCCTAAAATGGAATTATAAGATCAGATACTACTAAGGATCTAGGTTGGCAACCTACTGTTTGTAGAGTAGAATAATGTCTGGTGGTGATGCTCTTGATCGGCTAGATCCTCTTGTTGCTGGCTTGATCCTTCTTGGCTACTTCTCCAATATCCTATCATGCCTTCTACCTGTAACCCTGCTCCTCCTCTTGAGCTAGCTTCTCATGTTCCTTGATGCTCTTAAGTAATCATGATGATTCTTGGTTTTTCTAGTGGTTTGTGTGGATGATCTGGGAACGAACTGGTTTGTTATGATGGTGTTCTTCGATGTGTACTGAAAGTGGACAATATTAGCTGGTATCCAAAATTGAGACGCTATTGGTTTATAGTGTCTTTGATGACATGATTGACCATTGGTGAGTGGTTGAATTTGTCTTAGTAGTGTCTTGTGCCCATAATGATTGAGATTGTTCTTGAAAATGGGATATAGTGACCATATTTGAATTCAATCTATGTGTTTCAACTCAAATTCAGTGATCACTAATGCACTGTGATGGAATTATGCTCTGGTTATACTTTACTTAAGCTGGATTCAGTGTGTTGTTTTCTGAATCTTCTATAATTGTCAAGTATGACAATTGATTATTACTTGTTCCTCATGCTTTATCCATAACTTGAATTGACCTTGTTGCCTGTCTAAACTGACAATGATTTAGTTTGTGGACTGATTCCTAGATGACCGACTAGAAAGATGATTTATTTGTCTCTTGTTGACCTTGTTGCCTATATATGCTTTAAGACATCAAACATGTGGCTTCTGCAAGGTAGTATGGCATGTCACATGCACAATACTAATACAATGTTCTAGTTAAACTGTTGATAGATCGAGTCAGACATTTCCGAGAAAGGATGAATCAAAAATGAAATTGCTAGGTGCTAACCGCGAGAAGGAATAATTTTAGGGTTGGTCAATCGGTCGCCGAATAAATAAACAAATCAAAGAGTTGGACACAAGAAATCATACCAATCGATCAGCAGCAGGTGGTCTAGCGCTGGGTTGTCTTCGGGATGGTCTGCAGGAAGTTCGGTGACACTACCGACTTGTTTTTATACCGGACAACGGTGATTGGCGATCCTCGATGGGATGGCAGCAGCCCAAACGACTAGGGCAGGATATCTCGGGTAAGCACTAGAGGCACCCGTCCCTCTCCTCGCCAATAATCCTAGATGACGCTGAACGAATATGTTGCGTCTGAATCCTCAACCTGCAGGCACGCATACAACGAACAGAGTTAGCTGCGGACAACTCGCGAAACTCTAAACTTACTGCGATGGTACTCACCTAGGCTTGAAGGGAGGTGGTGCGTGAAGATGAGGCGAGTTGCCAGGTGGGGCTTCGAAGGAGAAGGGCACGCGGTGGCAGGCGACAGCGCCGGCGGTGGTTCACAATTGAGATGATCGGGTGTAGGACGGGGATGATCCGATGGAGAATGGATTATCAGGTTGAACAGGTGTAGGATCGGGTTAATGTGCGCCCAAAACTAAAACTAGAGGCCACTTCTAATAAAATTGTTCCTTGATATATCTTGATCAAATGTGTAAATCGACACAGAAAGAGCTCTATTTTTAGTATATATACTCCCTCTATCCCAAATTAGTTATCATGGATTAGTTGAATATGGTGTCTTTATTAGACATCTGTATATTGATTTTAGTATATAATACTCCGCATACAGATAGATTTGATTATGTGTATCCTTGAGATCTTTGATTCGCTTTTTATATCGTGTCATTGTAGAGGCCAGTATAATCTTGATACTAATATATTATCCTTTGTCTTCGCTCCCCATTTCAAAAAAAAGCTTCCTTCTAGTAAAAGCAATAAAAGAAAGAAAAAGGATACAGTGCCCCTGAGGGATCGCGTCGCTCGCATCCCACGGCACCTCCTCGCGACGCACTTTTCCCGAAAGGAGTGGGTCTGAAGACAACCGTATCCGGTAGTAAAAAACACATATGATCCTCTTCGTCGCTCTAGGAAGACGTCGCCGCTGTAGAATCCATGGACGCTGCCACCGCCCTAGCCCAGCGCCGGCCGCCGCCACCGCCCTAGCCCTGCACCGGCCTCCGCCGCCCTAGCCTAGCACCGGCCGCCACCGCCGCCCTACCTCCCCGCACTCCGGAGATGGAAGGTCGCATGTGTGGCATGCAGCATGGGCATTCGCCATGGGAATCGTCGACGCCCGGCTTCCAAGGCCGCCTCCCACTGCTCCGCCTCCACAACCCGCACTGCTCGCTCTTCGCTGGAGCCGGAGACAGAGCTCTCTCCTCGTCCTATCCTGTGCCCACGCTCCTCCGCCGTGGCCATGTCACAGCCCCATGGTGACAAACAAGCTTCTCACGTGAGGCGACCGGGGGCTAGTGCTGCGAGGCTCCATTGCCGGAGCTCCCTCCTCGATGCTAGGGACGGTGCTGCTACAAATCCACGTCAGGACGTGCTACATGTAGCTGGCAGTGCTGCTACGTTCTGTGTCGAGGGTTGCTACATGGGGCCAATGGCGGCACTACTGTGCCCGACAGCGGTGCTAGAAGCCGTGTCGGGATTGCTACATGCGGCAAGTGTCGGTGCTACAAGAGGGGCGTTGGATTTGCTATATGCGACCGGCGGTGACGCTACGAGACCGGTGCTACGTGCAGTGTCGGATTTTTCTATAATTTGTTTTGCTGCTACAATAGTATATAGGTTTTGCTACAAGATTCTCCTGCGAGGTATCCGGTGAAATCGGATTTGCTACATTAAGATATTTTAGTTGCTACAATCATTTTATTATTTTGCTACATTAACGTAAAGTTTTTGCTACAAGGTCTCCGACGAGGTTTCCAGCGAGATCTCCGGCGACTTCTTATTTTTTCCGGCAAGAGTCTCTGGCGATGTCGCTTTTGCTCCATTAGGATTTTTTTTTTTTGCTACAAGGTCTCTGGCGAGATCTCCGGTGAACTCTCCGGTGAGGTCTAGTCTGTCTATTCTTTTTCTGGACTGAACCGTTTTCTGCTATATGTAGCAAAATCGAGACTTTTGTTAGTAAAAGCGTATATGTTTATAGCAAAACCGGGGTTTGGAGACTTTTTGGGATACGTGTCAGGAGGGGAGGCGGGAGATCCGGGGGAAATACCCCTAGGAACGCGTAGCATGGCACTAAAAGAAAAGCAAAGGTGAAGCTCAACCACTACGAAGCGGTCCGATTAGTTGAACATGGACTGCCACAAACTTATAGCCGACAAAATAACAACTTGTTATATTTCATGCAGAAATGCAACTGAAAGCCTAAGCATCTGACGCTCGTTTCTGATTAGTAGGATTGTCTAGCCAGACACTAGGATGTTATTCATGACTGGAATCAAGTCTTCATGTGCAAATAGTGCAAGTGGGCGCAGTTAGCGCCTGCCGCCTGATCAGCGGGTACAACCATCATTCCTCGTAATTTAATTATGACTTACTCCAAGATCACAGCGTGTGACACGTTTTTTTCTTTGCGAAATTTCATCTATCTATTAATAATCATCAGCAGAAGTACAAAGAGCTCTAAAAGTGAAAAAAAATTTACAAATAAGTCACTGGACCACCTAGCGACGACTACAAACAATAGCGTGAGCCGAAGGCGCGCCGTCGTCCTCGCCCCTCCATCACCGGAGCCAGACAAAGCTTGTCGTAGTAGAGCTTGTTGTAGTAGACAGACGGGAAGTCGTCGTGCTAAGGCCACAAAGGACCAGCGCACTAAAGCAGCAACCATCACCAATGATGACAACCGTAGATCGGAAGACTGACCTTAAAACAAACCAACAAAGATAAAAATAGACAAAATCCCGAAAGATCCGCCGGACACACGACTCCACGCGCTCTCCATCGGTGCTAGATGCACCACCAGAACGAGGATAGAGCGGAAAGGACATTATTCTGAATTTAAGACGTAGCCGTCGTCTCAACGTCCCGAAGAAGACACTAAAAAACAGCCTAAACAGAGGACGAAAAACCTCCCACCGGCGAGAGGCCGTGGTCCGCCACACCTCCAAGGCTCTAAGGCCACCGGAGGCGGAGCAGACCAGCGATGTCGCCGGCGAGGGGTATGGAAACCCTAGATAGGTTTTTAGTTTAGTCGCCTCCCTAGAGGCCCCGTACGTACCGGTTCGTGTGACGCGTTCTTATGCGACCGGATCTAGCTACAGGATTCCTTCGGCTACTAACGATTAGCATATGCAGATATATGATTCAAGGTCAAGACTCCATCAGATCTAAATTATTGTCTGAATCTAGATAAATCTGAGAATATTAATTTGGATTGGAGGAGTATTTTTTTTGGAAAGTCAAGTTACAGAAAGTTTGAACAAACTTTAGAAAAAACTATCAAAAACTATAATATTATATCGATACCATTTAAAAATATATTTCACGATTTATCAACGATATGGATTTCATATTGTATATATTAATATATTTTTCTAAAAAGTTAGTCATCATAGTTTGACTTTTGAAAAACCAAGATTGTATATTAGCCTTTGTGAAAAAACAAGATTGTATAATCTGGAAATTCCAATATGGAGCAGCGATTTAGGATGTGGTCCTACAGTAAGTCATCACGTGGCAAGCTCAAAAACTGAAATTACCATCTAGGTGTTGGATAAAAAAATGGGACCAGTGGAAGGGGAGTAAATTAAAAAGAACTTCTCAAAACACCGCCACTTTACGTGGGGTTTCAAAAAACCACCGATTCAAAGCAGCAACATGACAGAAAACACTGATTGCGTTAATCAGTACAACTAATGATGATTGTGACACAAGGGGGGCCATGTCAAGAAGATGTGGCAAGGTAGAAACGGCCAGGGTGAGAGATGTTAGACTGCTCTAAAATATGGAGCTTTTTGGAGTTAATAGCATAAAACCACCACAATTGTAGCCGAATTTATCGATTGATACCACTTTACTTATGGATACTAAAATTTATCAGTCAATTTCGAATTTGTCGCAAAAAACACAATTCGCCGCTAAACATGAATTGACACTTGTTCTGACAGGTCGGGCCCACTGGCAGAGGTGACGTGGCACCATGGAGACAGGTGGACGCCAAATTGATGACGTGGACTCCGGCCCACATGTCAGCACAAATAAAAATTAAATTTTGAACAATTCTAAAATTAAAAAGTGAAACTATCTAATAAAAAGTGAAATTGTCTAATAAAAAATCTGGGAGACGGCGCTGGACTCTTCTCCTTCGTATCTCACTGCGGCTGCGGCAGAGAGAGGAAGGGTCGCCGGCGAGAGGAAGGGCCGCCGGCCCGGCTCCACCCTGCTTGACCGCGCCGCCGCTGGAGGACGAGAAAGCTCTCCGCGGGCCCCTGTGGAGGACGGCCAGGAGGAGGCGGGGACAGGGCAGGGAGGAGGCCAGGCTCTCTGCCATGGCGTGGAGGCGGTGATTGATTCCGGTGCCACGTCGGTGAGGCGTCGTTCTCGATCCCCTCACCCACGGCGGTGAGGCGTCCTCCTGACCTCCAGCGGCCAGGCGGAGAAGAGGCGAACCGGGCGGGCAGAGGGAGCATGGGCGGTGCGCTGGCGACGAGGGGAGTAGAGCGGCGCGCCGACGGTGGGGGTTGCAGGTGCCACATGCGGGCGAACGGACGGAACAGGGCGGCGTGCCAGCGGTGGGGGGCTGCAGGTGCCATGGGCGGGTGGATAGACGGAGCAGAGCAGCGCGCCGACGGCGAGGGGAGCAGAGCAGCGCGCCGACGGCGAGGGGAGCAGGGCAGCGCGCCGGCGGTTGGGGGCTGCATGTGCCACAGGCGGGCGGACGAAGTAGGGTGACACGTCTGCGCACCGGCGAGCGGACTGAGCAGGACGGCGCGCCGGCGGTGCAGGGGAGGGGCGGCTGGCGGTGCAGGAGAGGGGCGACCGGCGGCGCGGTGGCGGTGGGGGCTGCAGGGGCACGCGTGCAGGAGACAAGAATTTTCCTTTTTTAGATATTTAGTTTTTAGCTTTTTCCTAGCCCAACTCAATAAATTATACAATTTGTTGCCACCTCAGCGCTGACAAATGGATCCTACCTATTAGTTTCAGTGTCAATTCGCCACGTCAACCTTACAGGTGGGTCCCACCTGTCAGTATCGCCGTCAATTCGTGATCAATTCGCCAGAGACAAATTGGTGTTTTTTAAGACAACCTAACAAAAATGTGGTGAATTTTGTCATCCTAGAACGTAAAGTAGTATCAATCAGTAAATTTAGCTATAATTGTGGTGGTTTTATGCTATTAACTCAGTTTTTGCAATTTTCTGGACCCACATGACATCCTCCCTCTCTTCCTCTCTGTAAGATCTGGACCCACATGTCTTGGCCGCACCACATGCGAGAGCACGCGGAACTCCACCGAAGCTGGGGAAGACGGGGCGTCCTTGGAGGAGCAGTGCCCCTCCCGTTGCCGCAGAAGGTGGACACGGGAATAGCGTGGAGCGGCTGCTAGGCGCCGACGATGGGGAGGAAGGGAACAATAGCGCTACCCTACTACGACGACGCATGCTAACGACCCCCTCCCTGTCCTGATAGCCTCCGGTGTATGGTCGTGCTACGTTCCTAACTTATTTTAAGAGAGAGAAGAGAGGAACGGATATGATAAGTGGGTCCCTCTGAAATTTACAATAATATCTAAATTTCATAACCCTGGACCATTTTTAATGTGCCACGTAAGACTGACTGTGGGGACCGCATGTCAGTTTTATGGTTATACGATCATCTCGGAGGGATCGGTGCTATTCGTCCCGTGTTAGTTTTGAAGTTTTGAAGCGGTGGTTTTCTAAAATCCTAGCAAATAGTGGTGATATTTTAAAACCTAGCCGCAAATGTGGTGTTTTTGTAATTTAGTCGTGGAAGGGCTATTGCACAGCTCGGTGAAGTGAGTGCTCCATAAATCTCGCTAATCTACCATCTGTTTTATTTTGGGAAATGTAGGAAGGACCCCGGTCTTGGTATGGAAAAGATGCAAACGGTTCTCTTTATTAAATTATTCAACAAAGAATGGATAAAAAGCGTACATCAAAAATCCAAAACCACCACACAACACCTACTAGCCCAACAATGCGTGAAAATCATGTCAATATGGCCTTATGCCAGGGAAAATAACGAAATCTCTCCAACAGCTAGCAATCGGAAACATTGCATAACCCGAGATGTCCTCTAAGCAAAACTGAATCTCTCATCCGGTCTAGTAGACTCTTCACGAGCACCTCATGCGCACGCTACAGAAATCATCACCGTCATCAACCACTAGTCCATCTTTAAAACAGAGATCCGCATACCCCCGCTAGACCTGTTGTGGACACTGCCATGGCACCAGATGGCACCTCCACCCTACACGTGTCCATCATCACGCTACTCATGTCGAGGTTCCGCTGCACCATGCCGCCAAGACTCGTTGTCGATGATGCGCAATAAAATAGTATCACTCCCCCTTCAGACCACTCAAAACAGTATGGCGATCATCCAGATCGGTAAGGGAGCGTCGATTGTGTGGCGGCGGCTGCGTGATCTGATGCGCGGTGGTGACGATCTGTGGCGGCATGACATGCTGGGCTCGATTTGGGTCCCTATGGCCTCGATCGGGGCTAGCACCTCTGATTCATCCTGCTCGTCGGTGCGACTTTGTCAAGGTCCAATCAGTGCATGCTTTGAGTCGCGCGGCTGCCGGTGAAAACCGAGACGAACGGTGGCGGCGGTTTATGGCGTCGTTTTTGCGCAGCTGTAGATTCTTGGCTGGGAGACTCATTGGAGATCCTTAATTAAATGCAAAGTGAAGCTTGATCGGTACTAAGCGGCCCGCTTAGTTATACACGGTGCTTCTATTAAACATTCATATACTCCCTCCGATCCAAATTAGTTGACTTGATTTGTCTAGATTCAAATATATCTAGCACTCAAACAAGTCTAGATACATTCAAATCTGAGTTAACTAATTTGGATCGATAGGAGTATTGTTTTTAGCATACAATATATAGATAGATCCTTTGATTAGCTTTTAATATCGTGTTGTTGTAAAGACCAACTGTAACTAGTATGATATTGATTCTACTTCCTCTGTTTCATAATATAAGATGTTTTAGCTTTATAAAAAGAGTGTATCTAGTCCTCTTTTAATGTGTAGGTTCTAAGTGAACTTAGACACTAAACGAGGTCTAGATACACTCCGCTCATAAAGCTAAAACATCTTATACTCTCTCCGTCTCAAAATAGATTCTCAGTTTGTTAAAATTTGAATGAATCTGTATACTAATAGTGTCTAGATTGATTCAAAGTTTGACAAATCTACGTCATCTATTTTAAGACGGAGAGAGTATTATATAGCGGAGGGAGTAATATATTATCCGTTGTCAAAAATCAAGATGATATAAACTTCCCTCTGGTAAAAGCAATAAAAGAAAAGCGAAGGTGAAGCTCAACCGCTACAAAGCGGTCAAATCAGTTGAACATGGACTGCGACAAACTTATAGCCGACGAAGCGAAATAACGACTTGTTTTATTTCATGCAGAAATGCAACTGAAAGTCTAAGCATCTGACACTCGTTTCTGTTAACCAAATGTCCACTTGAGCTCACTCAACGCCTATATAAACAGCAAGGCCAAGCGGGAATTAAGGCCATCGATCAACTCCCATTCCGAGAACGACTCAAAGCATAATGAACACAGTAGTGTCCAAGTCCTCGCCGGTGGTGGTCGTCGGCCCTTCTGAGCCAGACATGCCTACCGACGGCGTCATCAATCTCTCCTCTTTTGACAAGTTTCTGGTTCCTGTTCCGACCACGCAGCTCCTCGTCTTCGACCGGCCAATCCACGATCCCATCGGCACGATCAAGAAGGCCTTGTCGCAGGCACTGGTGCACTACCACCCTTTGGCTGGCCGTATAGTTGCCGCTGCTGGAGCCGACGAAGGGGAGCTGACGCACATCGCCTGCACGGGCGAAGGCGTGTCGTTCGTGGCCGCGTCGGCCAGCTGCGCCCTAAAAGAAGCGGCCATGACGTCGTCACTCCTCCTCATGGACCTCGCCGTTCGCTATCCTACCGAGTACTGCGGACTCGACGACTCCTTGCTGCTGATGCAGGTGACCGAGTTCACTTGTGGCGGGTTCGTTGTCGGCGTGACGTGGAACCACGTCATGGCTGACGGCCACGGGATGGCGCAGTTCCTGCAGGCTCTCGGTGAGCTTGCCCGGGGAATGCCGGTGCTCTCGGTTGTTCCGGTCAGGTCCGATGTCGACGGCTCGCTCCCGTGCCTCCCGCCGGAGATGGTCGCCGCGGTGAGGTCACAGATTCGCATCGAGACGGAGGAACTCGCCAGCCTCGACGTCACCGTCCCCTCGAGCTTAATCGACCGCATCAAGGCTGAGTGCGGCGGTGGCTGCACGGCGTTTGACGCCGTCGCCGCGGTGCTCTGGCAGTGCCGCACCCGTGCGGCCATCTCCAACGATGACCCCGATGCTCTGGTGCCTCTCGTCTTCACGAGGAACGTGCGAGAGATCGTCGGTGCCAAAAATGGCTACTACGGCAACTGCCTCGCGATTCAGATGGTCCTAGCGACAAGATGCACGGTGGCGAGCAGCGATATCAAAGATCTGGTGAAGCTCATCAAGCTTGCCAAGGAGAAGATGCCAGACATACTACTGGAGAACGCCAACGGCGGTACAAACGATCATGAAGCTCATGAGCAGCAAGCCCAGCAGCCGCCCCCGATGTACAACACGCTCACTTTAACGAGCTGGAGGAACCTTGGTTTCGAGGCGGTGGATTTCGGGAGCGGGGGGGCGTCGCGGGTGATGTGGAGGACGGAGCAGACGGTGGGGTTTGTCTGCGTCGTGTGCCCGCCGTGCAAGGGGAAGGACGGCGTCAACGTCGTATCACTCTGCGTCAAGCTGGAACATGCTGACGTCTTCCTCCAGGAGTTGGGCGGGCTCAATATATAAAGTCGGCGAAAGAATGGTCTTCTCACTTCTCAAGCTTTACACTTCTTGCTTTGTCTAGAATACAAATAAATCTATCACGTCGGCAAAAAAAAATGTTATATACTCCCTCTGTCTCAAAATAGATATCACAAATTTGTTAAAATTTAGATAAATCTATACACTATTTAGTATATAGATTCATTCAAATTTGAACAAACCTGGGACATCTATTTTGAGATGGAGGGAGTGCATGTAGTCGCTGACCCGTGGCACACGGGCTAGTATATTTTACATTCACTGTATGCATGTGAAGTTTGTACGAATAAGAAATGTCCCACAATATTGGTATGAACATGTTTTTATGAACTATTATTAAATGAGAGAATTCTTTATTTGACACTACTCTCTCAAATATATGATTCTTTATATGACACTGATTTTTTTTGACTTCCTTAATTGACACTAGGTGTAAATTTTGATGCCTTTAATGCCACTACCGTTTGATACGTTACATGGTTCTGTTAGTTTTGTTTTGGGCTGACCAAAATACCCCTGACATAGCTACCTGTCCAAACCAAAAAAAATCTGGCCCGATCAAACAATACTGAACCCGTTCCTCTACCTGAGTTCTTGGGAAACATATATAGTGATGGACAGAGTCAAATACTCGCGCAGCGCAGCATGTCGATCATCGGCATTGTGGCAGGATCAATGGCATCCCTGGTTAGCTCAGGGCCACGGTGGCGATGTCCTTGCGTGGCGTCTGGCGACTGACATATCGGCAAGCGGCTGGCGGCGTGGAGTTGATCGATCTATGGAGCTGCTACTAGCGGAGGCGCGGTCATCCCATTGAACGGACGAAGCCATGCTTCACCAGAACTGCATGTACGGGCTCTTCGTTTGGACTTGAGTAAACGCAGAACTAAGTACTGTATTTAAGCCTGTGATAATTATGTATCCATGGCCATTAGCAGTATCTGCAGTTACTGTGTACGTACGCTAGTACGCATGTACACAGAATCGTTGAGTGGTCAGGTCAAAAGAAAAAAATCGTTGGGTAATGGTACAACAACTTTGTCTTATAAAACATTATTGGTAACGTTATGCACCAGGGGTAAAAGTGTCTTTTTAGGTCTCCAATTAACACCGTTGGTTCTCCAAATGAACTAGAGTGTCATTTAAGGCATCAAAATTTACACCAAGTGTCAAATAAGGAAGTCAAAAAATTCAGTGTCAAATAAGGAATCATATTTGAGAGTAGTGTCAAATAAGGAACTCTCCTATTAAATAGCTAAGGGTGTGTTCAGTTGGTGTCACGAAGTGGAGTGGAATGGAATGGAATGATTCCACACCTGAGAACCGTTCTAGTGTTTAGTTGAGAAATGGAATGGAACGAGGTGGTTCCTCAAAAGAGAATATTCCCTCTAGATCCAGAATGCACTCATTCCACCAAATTGGTGGAATCTTCCTGTTCCTCTATGCTAAAGCCACACAAACGTTATGCCTCTCTCTATTCCCTTGCCATCTTTTCTGCTAAATGCACCCAAACACAAAACGGAACCATTCCATTCCACTTTTTTGTCCAACCGAACATAGGATGGAACCATTTCATTACACATTTTTTGTCCTAACCAAACACAAGAACGGAACCAACCCATTTCAGTGGAATGGAACCATGACATTCCATTCCACTTCGTTCCCGAACTGAACACACCCTAAGAGCGTGTTTGGTATGCTGCGTGAAGTTCAGCCAGGCCCGACGGAGAAAAAAAGGGTTGATTGGATACATGGGCTTCTTACACATTATTTCCCCGCGCTGCTCAAAGCAACATCTAGACAACCTATTGGAAACTGCCTAATTGGCATATTCCGTGGATTCAGATTGAGGATAGCGCAAAATGTCCACATGTCTGCCTCCACTGATGCAACATCTGATTATTTTTTTATCACTGTCTTAACGTGTTCATCCCAACCACATGAAATTAGCACATATAGCTTCTGAATCAAATCAAGATCTATATGAAAAAGATGGTTGTCGGCGATGGGTTCTATTCCAAACATCGGCACCGAGTTTCTTGATCCGTATTTTCTCAGCGTGATCAAAGTTGAAGATTTTCTGGATGAATTTCTTCAGATTCGTTGCACATGATCAATCGTTCGAAATTTTCTTTCAAGAGTAGCTGGATCTCGCCGTTCCCAACAAATTTCGTGTTGCAATTTTTTATTTTGGTGAAGGTAGAGGAATTCATCTGTACCTCTCTCAAATGTATGTGAGGTTGACTCACAAACAAACTCTTTCCTAACCTCTTGTAATCAACACAACCATGCATCGTTTCACAAGAAACTCTACATTAAAAAGATGCATGTCGATGATGAGGTTTCATTCTAACCATCGACACGGAGTTTTGTGTACTGTTCTTCCTAGAATCATGGTCAAAGATGGAGTTTTTTTGGACGATTTTCTTCAGATTCGACTCCAGGAACCGGAGCACCACCACTATGTGTCGCCGAGTGTCGTAATCCTATAACGGCACCCTCCAATGGCCCCTCTCCCCACTGGAATTCTTCTTCTCGACCGCCTCCGCTGCGCTATCGACCTTGGTCGCTAACCGTGGTGGTGTGAGGTAAGTGTGTTTAGCATTGGGGTTAGTGTGGTCATTAATGGGTTAGTGAACTAGATGCAACCAACCAATCAAACATGTCCTTGCATTGCCAATGATGCGGCCAAGGCAACCAAACAAAATGCATAATACCCTTATTTTCTCATCTCTCTATGGCAATGCCCCCTAGGGCTAACCCCAGGGAGACGAGAAAAGCATGTCGTGTATCTCTTGATGATAGTATTTTCCAACTAATTGTTAATAAGCAAAACTTGATGTTGATATCATTGCCCTTGTTGTCTCCTCCTTGAAGCCTGCATTCCCGAGTCCCCATTTTTTAAGGCTAAAGCCATCGGCCGTCATAATTCAACATCAGAAATAGAAGCATGTCATTTTTCATTTGTTTTGGATTGATTCATTCGTATATAGTTGATCCACTAATATAGGTAGAGTCAATACTCTGATAAGTTTGTCCCTGAGTTCTTATCTTGGTAAAGTATACTCTATTTCATCGGGAGGTGGTGTTTTTGGCTCCTAGGTGCAAATGAACCTATTGTGGCGACCCGGATTTTCACCCGAGATTATCGAATTATGCAAACCACCACGATCCCATGATCAGTGCATCGTGGAGCATAACCGACATGATATCAAAGTACACACATCCATTACAGTACGGTACAATAAGTCTTACAATAATAGTCTTACAACCTTGCCTCCATGGGCACAAATAGGTAATAGCAGCGGTACTAAAATAACATGGAGGACCCGAGTCAAGCCATAGCCCAACAGGTGCCTGACTCGGAGAAACGCCCTAGTTCGCGAAGTCGTCGTCGTACCCTCCATTGTCTTCTTCATCTTGCTCATAATCTGACCAAGTTGATAGCCAGGGAACATTGCCAGTGAGTACTTTGAATGGACTCGCAAACCACCATACAAGGAAGAACAAAGAGTATGCAATAATGCTTTGGATAGGATGGCTCCAAAGGGGCTATTTGTGAAATCTCTTAGAGATATACTCTAAGCGCTACCACTTGATGCTTGCAAAATCCTTTTGGGGTTTAAATAGTTAAGAAAACTTGAAATAGTAGGCTGGGGTCAACCCTGTTATTCACTTCCACTGTGGTCATCCCATGACCAATACTTCAACTAGGTCTGACCATCCCATGTCCCATCCTCCTTGCCCTTCGACCATCCCATGGCCGAATCTATTTTTAGAAAACCTTTTTGTAAACCAAAACCAGCACCGCTACACATCAACCTTTCCAGCCGTCCATGACCGCGGACACGGCTATTCGAATAGATTATACTCTGCAGAGATTGTACACTTTCCCCACAAGATCTGATACATCTGCCGCGAACAGCCGTAGATCGTCATACACTAGTATGCGAGTTTCGGATAACCGGACAAGACCTTCGGATAATCCCCTCTTAACACAAGCGCCTACCCTATGGGTTTTATTCCCCTCAAAACCAGGACGTCGGGTACCGAGGACCAACCGGAGCGCTTTTTCTACTTCTCGAGTGTGCGCTTTCAATGAGGGGCCCGTAGTAACGCGTGGAGGCCAGCAGACCCTTCGTTCCTTCTCTAGGTCGATGTCCCACATGGACCTTTATCGGAGAAGGCCCACCGTCCAGGGATCCCCGATCCCCTGTAGTAGTTGTGAGGCACTTGTATCAGAGAGAACCACTTTCGGGTCAAGTCCCTTCCCATATAGGAGTAGTGTGGTTGCACGGGGTAGTTGTTCGGGCAAAACTATATAGAACCATGTGCGTTTGCAAAAACAGTTTTTCCTCCAACTTCATCTTTGGTGTCACCACTTGTAGGACAAATCATTTTAAAAGCTCCTCGGCAAGTCCCACTTGCCAAGGTTTTTCCGTCAAAACTTTTATAAAAACTTGCCTTACCTTCGGGTTCCCAACCTAGAGTTTTTGTTCGGCTAAACCGGGGTTTCCAAGGGGTTGTGGTATATCATACCACCTTAAATACTAGGGTAGGAGTAGGTAATACCAAGGGGGAGTACTTAGACAGTACCATAGGCATAAGTTTGGTGGAGCCAAACTAATACCATAATAATAATATAGCGAGTAAAACAATGAAGTAGTAGAGTAAGTAAAACGAAGTGCATGAAAATAAAGATGGGACAAGTCTCATGACCTTGTAGGTGGTTGCCTTGGTTGGCAGCTTGTTCCTGGTCCTCTTCCTCAAAATCTTCCCAAGTACCTTCCTCAAACTCGTCCTCGTTCGTATCTATCGTCGAAAAAGGGAATTATAATCAAACCACCATACCAATCATCACCCAATGCCCAAACAATGCAATCAGTACAGAGTAGATGCACAACTGAACCAAACCAACCAAGCACAAGTAGCTACTGATCCTAGCAGTACAAAGCCATCACTAGTGCACACCCCCCTCTAACATCGGTTTGGAGGGCCCTCTAACAGCGGTTGTAGAACCGCTGTTGAGGGTTCGGTGTTAGAGGCCCCCCCTTTAACACCGGTTCTTATACGAACCGGTGTTAAAGGGTGGCGCACGTGGGGCTGCCGCAGGGCTCAGGGCCCCCCTTTAACACCGGTTCGTAACTGTGCCGCGGCAGGAAAAGGAGAGAAATCTCTGCCGCGGCAGAGTTCTGCCGCGGCAGGAAAACGGCCTAAATCTCTGCCGCGGCAGAGTTCTGCCCCTGCCCCGTTCTGGGCGTATTTCTGCGGCGCGGCGGGGACGGGGAGGGGGGGAGGGGGAATCGATCGGGAGCGGTATACACATACATCGTCATCGGTACATACGAGTACATGAATAATTAAGCAACTATTATTATACACAACATCGTCATTGTGTGGTATTCTCCGTAAACATTGAAGCATCAAGTACAAGACAAACACGTTCAAGCATATATACAACGTTCATTTTGGTGGATATCTAAAGAGTTTTCCGCCAGGCGTGACGACCTCATCAAGTATGAACCCCGCCAATTCCTCTTGAATGGCTTGTATGCGGTCAAATGGTAGGAGTTGGTCCCGCATCCGTTCGATCTGAATATATATGAAGAATGGGGTCAATATATATATAAGAATAAAACTCAACACAATTGATGGTAATAAAATAATGTTGTGTACTTTGTTTACTTACTCTAAGTTGTTCTAGTGCGGCTTGGCCCGTCGCACATATCGTGTTGCGAATGAACTCGCAAACATAGTACCCACATAAGTTATTGCCGTGTCCCTGATACGCGCACTTTATGAGAATAGAGAGTTCAATCAAAATAATAATCAATAAAGCATGATATAATGGAATTGGAAGAAGAATCAAAGAGATACGTAGACCTAGCTAGCTAGTATTACTTACATTTTGGTCTACAAATTTTAGTTCTTCTGACCATTCACCCACGGCCCTGCCCGTGAACCTTTTCCAAACCCTGTCCGGCAAAGAAAATGGATAAAGGAGTAATTAATTACTTGTTGTCATGAAAGTTGCCGATCTAGTGTGATAATATGATTGAAATTACCTCTGGAGCATCTCTCTAAAGTCTGTCCATCGCTCTTTTTCTTTTCATAACGAGTCCATGACAAGGACTTTTCCTGAGTCAGGTTGAATGACTAGCAGAATAAAGTGGAACCTACTCACGCATAACTCATCATTAGTTACACTTAACATCGAGTAAGCCGAAACAGAATGTGTACAAGAGAGGGTAACAGTACTCACGAGAAGTTGTAAGGCAATAGTATTTCCCTTTTGGTTTGTTGTCTCAGTAAAGACCTTAGCAATAAATCTTCTGTTTGCCCGGGTTTGGTTCTTACCACTTCTTCATGAACTCTATTTGGGTCAACGAACCCAATGTCAAAAGGTCCTCCTTTCATGCATTCCATAACCTTTTTCCTGCATAATAGTATATACATATATGGTGAGCATATATATATACATGCAATTAATGAAGTGAATGAGATGAGATAGAAAATACAGAAATAGTACTTACACACAATAAAGGCTGATGGCAGCTTTGTCGAGTTCCTTCTGATTGAATAGAAAATGCAAGTCTTGAATGTTGAAGGCGATCTCGTCGTCTCCGCACAAGAAAATCTGATCTATTATATGCATCGTGATCCATTCTTCCTTTCTCGTCTTGCAGAAATCAAGGTACCACTTGTGCAATCTTCGCATCTTTGTTGGTAGATTCTTGAGCTCCTCTTTCTTGACGAGATTCTTCCCATACTTCCATGGATGTATGGGGTTGGCATCACATTTGGGCAAGTTGTCTCCCATGATGTTCAAGTATGCAATGTATGTCATCCCCATCTCATTGGCCTTTCTTTGTAGCTCTGCCTCGTAATCATTTATGGGAGGAGCGTCCCGTGTGTCGAACACTTGGAGCGGGGCGCATGATTGGTTTTCCTGCTCTCCGAGCATGGGAACTGTTTTCTGGGGTGCCGCACGACTGCTACTTTTAGTCTCCCTACGGCGCCTTGCATCCGCCTTCAAAATCTGGCGCTCGTAGTCCGGCACAAGTGGGGTTTCAGGTTTCAAAAGATTTTTGTAAAACTTCTCCACCACCGCCGGATCTATTTTCTCCTTTGGCTCGGCCCGTCTAGGTGCAAAGAATTTCTTGACCTCTTCTTCTGAGATCCTATTGGTCTCCTCGTCGCTGCAATTCCACGGTAAAACCGGCAATGGCTTGGCGGAAGGCTGCGGGACGTAGTTTTTTGAACTCTTTCTGGCAGCGCTAGTGATGCTCTTCGTGGCAGTGCTCTTCCGCTTACGCTGAGGAGATGGATGAAGCGCCGGAGATGGCTGAGGGGAAGGAGATGGCTGGCGCGCCGGAGATGGCTGCCGCGCAGGAGATGGATGAAGCGCCGGAGATGGCTGTCGTGCAGGAGATGGCTGAAGCGGCTCAGACTGCTGACGCTGCGGAGACGGCGGGGGTGCCAGTGGCCTCCAATTTGGAAGCACGATGTGTTCCTTCTTCCAAAGAATGGTTGTTTTCACTGCAAATTTGAGTTGAGTTTCCCCTTCACTTGTAGCATGGTCAAGTTGTGCTTCCTCATATTCCTTCACAACCTCATCCACCCCGACAATAGCATAACCATCTGGAATCGGTCGGCAGTGGTAAGTTCCACCAGCTACAGGAGGTAAGGCATAGCCAACAGCCACCTTAATGTATAAGCCCATTAATCTCACATGAAGCTCAGCGTGTTTGCTCTCCGTGATCTCATCCACGGGGTATCGAGGACCCGCCATTTCAAGCGTGGGCTGCATGTTCTCCGTGGAAGCCATGCTGCTTTTCCGCGCAGAGTCTAGGCCGTCGGCAGCTTCCAATGCAGGCTCTTCGTGCCGCTGAGATGGGCTGGTAGCTTGATGGCTCTGTTGTGCATTCACTTGTGCCTTCAACGCCACAAGTGCATGTTCTATCTGTGTCATCCGCTCTATACGCTCTTTTTCTTTTCTGCCGCGCCATCTGTAAGAGTCGCTCCACTCGGCAAACCCATCCTTCCACGTCATACCCCCTGTGCCTCATGCATGTCCATGGTGTTCTTTTTTACCGATGGCGCGTGTGAGCTGGTCATTCTCTCTGTCGGGATGGAAGGTCCTGACGGTTGTTTCCTCGTATGCCGTGATGAGTTCAGTGACGGGTTTGGCAAGGAGGCGGGTTGGGAAGATACACAATCCTGTTTCTGGGTCCAACCTTGCCCCGATTCCGTAGAACCAAGTCTTTGCACGTAGTACCCACCCATGTGTCTGGGGTGTGATCCCTCTGTCGCGCAGGGCCTTCTCAGCTTCCTCCCACTTAGGCCTCTGAGATATGTAGCCACCTGACCCTGTCCTCTGGTGATATTCCTTCTTCTGGGCATTTAGCGTATTGGTTTCTGACCTCTTTGTAGCTATAGCACCTTCCTTGTATGCCACAAATTCGCGCTAGTGAGGTCTTATCTTCGCATAATATGCGTCTTTGAAATCTGGAGTCTCGCGAGCTTTGACAAATTTGTTCAATTTTGTCTTCCAGTTGCGGAAAGCATCAGCCATCTTCTTTAGGGTCCACTCTTTGACCTTTTCCTTTATAACCGGTTTGTTTTCATCCTCCTCTGGCGGAAGGGTGAAATTTACCAACAGCGAATTCCAAAGCGTTTCTTTGGATCTTTCATCGACAAAGGTACCGTCGCCCTTCTTTGGCTTATTCCAATATTCAATTATGATTGGGATTTGGTCTCTAACAACAACTCCAGCCTGACGTACAAATTTGTCTGCGGCATTCTTGGGCTCCATCGGCCTGCCATCAACACGGACTGCTTTGATCGTGAACTTTGCACGATCTTTCAACCGATGGCTCGTGCCTCGCTTGCTCTTTTTCGTAGAAGAAGATGGTTGCTGGTTGGTCGATCCAGAGGGCTAAAAGAAGAAAGAAGCATTAATTAATACATGTAGAAGAAGATTTTAGGTGGAAGTCAGCAGAGGCTTAATCAATGCATATACCTCGCCGGACTTTGTAATCACTAAATTGCGTTCACCGGAGTCTTCATCTTCTCCATGACTACTTGAGTTGTCATCATGTCCCTCCAAGTCTAGATATTGTGAGGTGTCCTCATCGATAATGTTCTCCATTATTTCTTCTTCTTCAAGGTTTCTACTAAGTGGATCCATAGTTTCTAAAACAATAATATTATCTAGAGTAAGAGAGTAAACATTCAAGTGGACTTGGATTCATACACAAATATACATATTATTCATACAAAAATACACAAATAGGATAAAGTACATAAGATAAAGTAAATTATTGATACATCACCGGAGAATAGCTCGGGTGCATTATAGGATAAAGTATAAGATAAAGTACATTATTAATACATCACCGGAGAATAGCTCGGGTGCATTATATGATAAAGTATAATATAAAGTACATTATTAATACATCACCGGAGAATAGCTTGGGTGCATTATAGGATAAAGTATAAGATAAAGTACATTATTAAGATAAACTAGCGAACACGGCTGCCGCGTTCTATGCTACGGGAGCTCTGTAGCCACAGAAGAGGAACCATCACTGGAGAATAGCTCGGGTGAGATCCGTGAACCTGCCAGATATTGGAGAACCTAGTCTCCAAAAGATACATGTATCGTCGTACATGCTCGTCCTCCTCCCTAATACGACGACGTACCACCTCCTCGGGGGCTGGCTCCCTCTGCACCGCTCCTGGACCTCATGGACGCCACCAAAGAAGCTCCGGGTCGACGATGATACCCGGATTCCTCACCAAGGTACGAGTCCCGACAGGTAGCACCTTCCAATGCCAACCCGGCGGAGCCCAGACTCGGGCATCCCTGACAGAGTCCAGTAGGCTCGGACGAGATGGACGCGGCATAACTAAATAATAGCAATGAACAATCATAAAACATAAACAGTAACTAAATCACTAAGTATATATTGCCCTAATAACAATAACCCTAAACCTATCACTAACTAAACTAAACCTCATTAACTAAGTATTCTAACTAAACGTAATCCCTAATAAACCCCAATCCCTAATAAAACCCTAAGCCCTAATAATAAACTAACTAAAATCCCTAACTAAATCACTACTAAAATCCCTAACTAAATCACTAACTAAATCACTACTAAAATCCCTGTCGTGGTGGTGTCACGGCAGATGCCATGGATAGGCTGAAGGTGGGGACTAATATGCGCTAGGGGAATCCAGGGAGGGATAGTAGAGTGATTCTCTACACAGAAGCTTTGTATTGATGTTCAGTCTCCAAGCCTACAAGTGCTCCTCGAGCTGTTTTGACTAGAGGAGGAAGAAGTGGCTCTCTTACTCTTGCCTATCCTCTAGTCCTAGAACTCAAGACCCACTAGTATTTCCCTTGCTCTGTATCCGAAAAGACCCAACCCCCTTGCCAGAACCCCAACCCCCCCCCTTATATAGGGGTGGTTCGGTCCTGTCCTAGGGCATACGTGGAGGCATATTCCTAAGAATATGCCGCCTCCCAAACTAGTAACCCGACAGGGGTGCTTTTCCCCCACGTCACTCTTCCTTTAGCGACGTTGCCTCTGCAGCGCCCGCGTCAGCCGACGTGAGCGTCGTCACCCTTGTCGGCCATGATCCGGTGGTCCTTCCCTTGCTTTACTCGCTCATCCTGTACGCACCGGGCCTTCTTTTTGACCAGAGATATTCCTTCCTTCTCCTAGAAGACAAACGAGGATCCGGATCACAGTTGATCCGGCCACACCTGTTCTTGCATATAAGCTAGACAGGTGCCTCCGACTCACTCCTTGAGTCGGACGAGACAATGTTAGGCGACCTCCCTGGTCCGGGTTACTCCGTGATCCGGCCTGCCTTGAGGTGACTCGGCCAGCATCCGCTTTGACTATGCCGAACCTCGGCTATCTCGGCCCTTATACCCCGGAGTGACCCTACTCGGGGTTATCCCCCCAACATTAGTCCCCGAAGCTGGTGCGGCCTTGGCGGCCTTGGTCTCTAAGGCCACATCAGTTTCAATCGTATCCAAGCTTCGGACGTTCGTCCCGGATTATATGGATTTATGTTCCCTTCGCACGCTCCAAGCTGTCACTTGCCGGCCGGATCACCACTTTGGCTCGGATCGTTTGGTTTTACTTTCCCTCCGCATGGTTCAAGTTTTCACTCGCCGGCTGGGTTACCACCGTGGCTCGGATCCGGGTCGTGCTTCCTTCTCTCATATGCCAACCCACGTAACGGTTAATCATTACGTTGCCTTACTTTAAGGGCCTGCGCAGTAACCACCGCAGTAAATGTCAGTGATTACTGTGTGGGGGTTACGTCACGCCTGTCTCCTCGTTTACCGCAACTGCACGTCGTGTCATTGGATCACGTTCACTCCGCGGCCTCCGGTGTGGCTCCTCTCTGATTGGTCGACGTTAGTGATACACGGCCACATCGTGTGGTTTTCCTGCGCAGCACGATCCCACTCGTTGATGACTGGGGGCGGTTAAATAGGGGAGGGGCATGCCCCTTAGAACTTTTCCATCTCCACGCCCCCTCGCCTGCTCCTGTTCTTCTTCTTCGCAACCGTGTTGCCGCCAGTGCCCGTTGCAGCAGCGTCACCGCCGCATTTTCTTTGTTCCTCCGCACCGCAATCACCGCTGCGCCTCTGTTCAGCCACGGGTCCTCGTCAGTCTAGACCGCAAGGCTCCGCCGCCGCCAGTTCCAATGAAGACACCGGAATTGAGATGACGGAGGAAGAGATCGCCGTTGTTGAACAAGATATGGAGGAGGACGCCAGCGCGGCGGACCGCGGCGCGTGGGCCGGCTCCTGGGTCTGCGAGGATGACCTCTCTTGGCTCTACCAGACCCGGCGCATCCCCGCCGGCGTCGCTGCTCGTCTCCCCTCCTCGGAGCTGGCCCCCTCACCCAATCCGGGCGAATTTGTTGGTTTCTTATCCCATTTCCAACGAGGATTCGGGCTTCCAGTGAGTGATTTCTTCCGAGACTGGATCCGGACCTATCACTTGCAACCACACCATCTCCCGGCGAACGCCATCACCTCTCTGTCCGCTTTCGTTTCTTCGATTGAGGGCTACACCGGGCTATGGCCTACGAAGGAGCTGTGGATCCAGTTCTTTGGCCTCCGTCGCAACGTGGTCCCCAATATCCATGTCGAGTCGGAGGACAAACAGCTAACTCAGTTCGGAGCTGCCTCGATCTCGCCCCGGAGGTCTTCAATCTTTCCCCGGGTCATCAGGCTTGACTCCTGCAAAGGGTGGGCCCGGACCTTCTTCTACGTCCGGAATGAAGGCACGGAAGATTTGATCCAGTTGCTGCCCTATGCTCCGGGTCCCCCTGACACGGATTTTTGGGAGGAGGTTGCCAAGAAGCCTACAGCCCTGGCCAACCAAGTGAACAAAAGGTTTGCGGAGCTGAAGAAGCTCGGATTGCGCAACGAGGATGCCATGATCACGTTCGTGCGCAACCGAATCTCTCCCCTTCAGCGGCGCACTCACAAGTTGTGCCATATGAGCTTTAGTCGTGACCCCAACCGAACCTCCTCATTCGAGTTGAGCAATACGGAGATCTACCGCCGGGTCAAGGCTCTTTTCACCACCCATAAGGACTTCTCCGCCGAATGGACGTGGGGAATCGAGCATTACTGCCGTGACAGGCTCCCTCCCGCGGTAAGCTTCGCGGGGTAAACTTGTCTCGGATCAATTTCATGTGGGCTCTTATCACATTCTTGACTTTGCCCCTTGTGCTTTTTTCTCAGCTGTTTCTCCAGCAAACCCTCGAGGATGGCCTGGATCCGACCCTTAAGTGGGCCTCGGACCGAGAAATTCCGGACGAGGAGGAGCCGGACCAGGAGATGTTTCTCCCCACCCCCGATGCCACCAGACGACCCAGCGGTAAATTCTCTTCTCTTAGAGATTGACCCGACGATGAGGATGACTCGGATATCGATGTGATTGAACCCGTTGAGGCTGTACCTCTGTCTTTTGCTTACCCGGCATCAGCTAACCCCGGTGGGCACATCCACGAGGATCCTCCCCTTGCCACGGGCAAGCCTGCTCCAGCGGCGTCAAAGAAGAAACGCGGAACCGCGTCGAGTTCTTCTTCCGGACCTTCTCAGCCTTCCAAAAGGCAAAAGAAGGCTGGAGACAAGACTGCCTCCAAACGGGTAGGCAAAGCCCCGGCAAGGAGGGGCCGGAAACCTAAGGAGGCAGAGACCTCGGATGCGTAAGTTCGCTCCTGACATTATTGCGCAACACACTTCTCCCTGCTTCGGGGTAATTTCACTCCTGCCATTATTTTCTCTTGCAGGGCTCCTATGGAGGTCCCTCAGAGCGGATCGAGCATCTCCTCCCCTCTTCGGTCTAGTCTTTCCCCTCCCCGTGATGACGAGTCACACCCGCTGAGCCCTATTCCAGAAGGCTCTGCGGCCGCTCCGGGTTCCGCAGTACCTCCTTTAGAGGGACGCGACCTCGGATCGGGAGGGGTCGGATCGGCCGAGGCGATGGCGTCCGGCACTTCGGCATTGCCGCAACCAGCAACAATTAAGTCTACCGCAACTCCTGCCCCAGCAGTAGCTCCAGCACCAGCCACCGAACCAGCGCCTGTCCCGGTTCCGTAGAAACCAACAGCAGCTCCAACGCCAGCTACAACGACGATCTCCCGGAAAAGTTCGGCCCAGCTGAATTTTCCGCTCAGATGAATACCGCCGCCAAGGCCATTAACCTCGCTGGGCGTATGATGGAGGTACGTTGTTTCTTCTTTACATGCTGTAGATAATAACCATTAGTCCCCGAGCCTCCGGCGGAGTAACCTGTTATTCGGCCGGATGCTCCTTAGAAGATCAACGTAGCTGCATGTAAACTTCAAATATGTACACACCTAGAGCCGGGTTGAGTTCCGCTTGGCCCGGATCTTGTATACTTCGAATATGCACACACCTAGAGCCGGGTTAAGTTCTGCTTGGCCCGGATTTTGCACACTTCAAATATGCACACACCTAGAGCCGGGTTAAGTTCCGCTTGGCCCGGATCTTGTACACTTCGAATATGCACACACCTAGAGCCGGGTTAGGTTCCGCTTGGCCCGGATCTTGTATACTTCGAATATGCACACACCTAGAGCCGGGTTAAGTTCCGCTTGGCCCGGATCTTGTACACTTCGAATATGCACACACCTAATTTTACACGCCTGTGCCTTTGTCAGGTAACTACCAACCGTCGGAGCGCCGAGTTTCAGCGCCTGCTTGATACCCATAAGACCTTGCGCGCAAAACACGTTGCCCTTGGCGCGGAGCATGAAAAGAGGGGTAATTTCGTCTCTTAACACCTCATCGTTTCGTTTGTTTCTGCCGGATTAACTTCCTTATTTGGTTTTTTGCAGCTGGGGTGGAGGCTGAAAACAAGATTATGCTAAAAAACTTGGAGGAAATCCGAGATATGTCCCGTTTCGGTCAACATCGTTGTGCTCTCCATTCTTTCTTTTTCTTGGCTCGGCAAACATTCACTCCTCGGCTTTGCTGGGTCAACACATCATTTCAGCATCGCTTGAGGATAGTGTGCCCGTGCCTGATATGATGCTGCATTTTCTCGAACAAGCAGGACAACATCAAGCCGAGCTGAAGAAGAAGGACGACGAAATAGCCAAACTCAAGGCCGAGATGGAGACGATGAAGGCCCAACACAAAACCGAGCTCCAGAAAGTTGTCCAGAACTACACCGAAGAGCGTGAGCGCTTTACCCTTCAGATCTCCGAGGACCAGGATCTGCTCAAGGAATCCGAAGTCTGGCTTGGGTCGGCGCTCGCCGAGCTTGAACAACTTCGGCAGAGACGCGATAGTTGTATCCAGGAGTTGACCCGGATCCATTACCATATCTCACGTAAGTTTCTTTCTCTTGCCCGACGCAGTTTTCCGGGTTAACTCATATGTCGGTGCTTCAACATCCTCTCTTTCCCTATTTTCAGATAACTTTCCGAAGGGTACTGCTATTGCCAGCGCTGCCGTTGCCAAGTTTTGCCAGGAGAGGGGTACTCCCATTGCTCCTGATGGTGAGAGTATCCCTTTAGACCTGGAGGACCTGTTGGTTAGCGTGTCAGCTCGGGTGGAAACTATCAAGAACTATGGCAAGGATCTCCTCGATGTTGCGGTCCGGATCTTCAACGCATTCTGGCCAAGCGAGGATGCTCCGGAAAGGGTCACACTTCTTGCGGACAAGCTAATGGAGATTGAGACTCAACTCGACCTCTGGAGGGAATCCGCCGGGCGGGCCGCGGCAGATACCCTTCTCCATCATATCCTTTCATGGTACGAGAAAATCGATCTGAGCCTTCTCACCCGTCGGCGCACCGGATCCAAATGGACTGATGATCCGGACTGGGTAGCTCGGCGCCAGGCTTGCGCCTACAGCCTCATCGAATATTCTCCAGTCCATGACTGGGTTGAGGGGCCGAGCTTTCTGGAATCCGGCGAGGAGGAACAGATGGAGAATGTGGAGGATGGGTCGGGCAATGACGGAGAAGATGCTGCTTCAGATATCGAAGACAGTGATGATGACGCCGAACTTCCTCCTCCTGCTGCTCCTTAATTCTAAAAAACTTGAAAATTTATCAGATCCCCGGTATGCTGGGTCCACTTGTATGCTGGATATGTGATATTTTGCTAGTACATTTCTATGCCGGATTAACTTGGGCGTAGTCCCCGAGTTTCATTTTCTTGTTCGTCCAATTCTCTGGCTCGGTCCGTGTCTACCTTGATTCGATTTTACGACTTACGAACCCAAGCTTCAAAAATTGTTTTAACAATACTTAGAAACTTTTAGGTTTAGCTCAAAATAATTCAGCATAGTAACTTGAAAATAAATACAGGGTTAGTCTAAAAAACAAACATTAGCTCGAATAAACTCGTTTCCTTAGTCGTTTTTCATGTGCCCCGCAATTCCAAACATGTTCCCTTGCTCGCCATGAAGCCAATTCTTGTTGGACAGCAGCGAGTCGAAAGGTTGGGTTTTTGGTGCTCACACATTACTAATCCGGGTTAAGGGAAACGAGTCATTCCAGCTAATGCATAAAAAATAACCACAATCATTTATTGAGGCAGTCCCCGAGTTACTGCTCAAGGCCCTGCTATTTCATTGATAGGCTCATTGCCGACATACATACCGACATATGAGGATGACTCGGGTACATACACTCTTTAGCTAAGTGTAGAACGGACGAAGTAGTGCTACATTCCACAGTCGCTTGGATTCCTCTCCGGACCTGTCCGCCTTGTTCTTTTCCTGTGGCTTTGCATCTATGAGATAGTAAGAGTCATTGTGCAATGCTTTGCTCACGATAAATGGTCCTTCCCAAGGGGGGGATAATTTATGCATGCCAGTGGTACGCTGTACCAACCGGAGCACCAGATCACCTTCCCGGAAGACTCGGGGGCACACTTTCCGGCTATGATAGCGTCGGAGATTTTGCTGATATATGGCGGATCTGGACAGTGCCAGTTCTCTCGCTTCTTCCAGCAGATCAACATCATTTTGCCGGGCTTCTTGCACTTCGGCTTCTGTGTATTGGGTGACCCTAGGTGAATCATGCTCTATGTCGGCTGGTAATACAGCTTCTGCCCCATATACCAGAAAGAACGGCGTGTAACCCGTTGATCGATTCGGAGTTGTTCTTAAACTCCACAATACCGCTGGTAGTTCTTCTATCCAGCACCCCACTGATCTTTGTAGCAGCTCAATGAGTCGGGGTTTTATCCCGGATAGCACTAATCCGTTGGATCTTTCCACTTGTCCGTTCGATGTGGGGTGGGCTACCGAGGCTATGTCGAGTCGGATTTTCTTATCTCGGCAGAATCGTGCAAATGCTCCTTCAGCAAAATTGGTGCCGTTATCAGTTATGATACTGTGAGGATAACCGTATCTCAAGATGATGTCTTTGAGAAATGTCACAGCTGTAGCTCCATCACACTTTCTTATAGGCTTCACTTCGATCCATTTTGTAAACTTGTCCACCATGACCAGAAGGTGCGTCATGTTGCCTTTGGCTGGTTTGAACGAGCCAACCATATCCAAGCACCACATAGCAAATGGCCATGTAATTGGTATGGTTTTGAGTTCCGACATAGGCATATGTGTCTTGTTGGCATACCTTTGGCAACCATTGCATTTTCTCACCAGATCCTCCGCTTGCTCCAAGGCGCTTGGCCAGTAAAATCCATGCCCGAATGCCTTTGCCACTAAGGCCCGTGATGAGGCGTGATGCCCGCATTCTCCTTGGTGTATATCTCGGAGGATGTCAAGTCCTTATTCCGGATCAACGCACTGCTGGAGGATATTGGTTACACTTCGCTTGTACAGCTCGGAATTGATGATTGTGTAAGCTTTGGCCCTCCGCTGAGTTTGCCTGGCTAGCACTTCCTCAGTGGGTAACATTCTATCTTTCAAGAACTGGTATATAGGCAGCGCCCAAGCTGGTACTGCTCTCGCAGGGAACATCTCCTCGTCAATTTCCATCTGATCCACCGGCATAACTTCAGCCGGATCACGCTGAACAGTCCCCGGGTCTGGTGAGGTAGTCCCCGGGTTTGCCGAGATATTCCCCGGGTTTGCCGAGGTAGTCCCCGGGTTCGGCGTACTACTTCCCACGTCAATGTTCATGGGCTCAGCTCCGGATTCCGTGTTTTCTGGGAGAAAGATTGAATCGTTTCTGGGGACAGCCTGATAGATGGCTTTCTGAGGTGCTCCAATGCAACACCCGGTGGAATTGCCTGTCGGGTCGAGCCGAGCTTCGACAGCATGTCGCAGCTTCATTTTCCACGCGAGGTACATGATGAAACTCGCATCCCTCAAAGTAACCCAAGATTTTCTGCACATGAAATCTGTATAATGCCATGTTTGGATCCAGGGCGTCCCACACTCCGGACACCTGTTGTATTACTAGATCCGAGTCGCCAAAGCAGATTATTCGACGTATGCCAATTTCCTTTGCCACTTTTAGACCATGCACGAGAGCCTCGTACTCGGCGACATTGTTTGATGCTGCGAAATGGATCTGCAACACGTACTTGAGCTGATCCTTCTTTGGCGAGGTGAGCACAACCCCGGCACCTAATCCGGCTTTGGTCTTCGATCCGTCGAAGTGCATCCTCCAGTAGTTCGGATCCGGTGGCGGTGGTTCATATTGTACCTCGGCCCAATCCACGAAAAAGTCCGCTACAGCCTGGGACTTGATCGCTTCTCTTCTATCGTATTGGGGTGCGTATGGTGCTAGCTCAATTGCCCATTTCGCGATTCTGCCGTTCGCATCTTTGTTACCCATTATCTCGGATATGGGGGCTTCGCATATCACTTTGATGGGATGCTCTTCAAAGTAGTGCTTTAACTTCTTTGCCGCCATATAAACTCCGTATGCCACCTTTTGAAAATGCGGGTAGTTCTGTTTTGAGACAGACAATACCTCGCTCAAGTAATACACTGGCCTCTGCACCGACTTACCCTCTTCATCTCGTTCCACTACAATTACTGCACTTACAACTCGGTTGGTTGCGGCTATGTAGAGCAACATTGACTCCTTCAACAGTGGAGAAGCTAACACTGGTGCAGTGGCCAACATCTTTTTTAAGTGGGCAAAAGCTTCATCGGCCTGCGGCGTCCAAACGAATTTATGTGATTTTTTCATGAGTTGGTAGAGAGGCAGTGCCTTTTCCCCTAACCGACATACAAACCGACTCAACGACGCCAGGCATCCGGTGAACTTCTGGACGTCATTGAGACACTTCGGCAGTTCCATTCGTTTGATGGCTCGGATCTTAGTTGGATTAACCTCGATACCTCGTCTAGAGACGAGAAATCCGAGTAATTTCCCAGCCGGGACATCGAAGGTACATTTCTCCGGGTTAAGCTTCATCCGGAATCTCCTCAAGTTCGCGAATGTTTGCCCTATGTCGTCAAGGAGCGTTGCGCTTTCCTTGGTCTTGATAACCACATCGTCCACGTAAACTTGCACATTTTGACCTATTTGATCGTGCAGACACTTTTGCATGCACCTTTGGTACGTTGCTCCGGCGTTTCGTAAACCAAACGGCATAGTGCGATAGCAATAAGCCCCGTACGGGGTAATAAAAGTAGTTTTTATTTGATCATCCGGGTTCAGGGGTATCTGGTGGAAACCAGAATAGGCGTCAATAAATGACAACAGTTCACATCCCGCGGTAGAGTCGATGACCTGATCTATCCTTGGCAGCGGAAATGGATCTTTCGGACATGCCTTGTTCAGGTTCGTATAATCGATACACATACGCCAAACCACTGCCACGTTCGGATCATCCTTCTTCTTTTCTACCAGTACCGGGTTAGAGAGACAATCCGGATACAGCACTTCCATGATAAATCCTGCTGCTAGCAACCGAGCTATCTCGTCACCAATGACCTTTCTCCTATCTTCAGTGAAGCGTCGGAGAGGCTGCTTCACTGGCCTTGCTCTGGGTCTTACATTCAAAGAGTGCTCGACCAACTCCCTCGGAACACCTTGCAAGTCCTGTGTGGACCAAGCAAAAATATCCCGATTCTCACGGAGGAAGTTGACGAGCTCGCTTTCCTATTTGTCAGTTAATCCGGCTCCAATTGTCACGGTGCGCTCCAGAAACACGTTATCCACCGGTATCTTCTTGGTGTTCTTCGCGGCGGCTTGAAATGAAACGCTTCCATGCGGGTTACTTAACGCCGGCATATACTGCTGCGCGGACCGAGCTAATGCCGTCACTTCTTGGATTTTTCTTTTCTCTTGGGCAATTACAAGTGACTCGGCTAAGTTAGACCCGGCTGAAGCGCACTCAATAGAACGTCGGAAATCCCCAACGATAGTAATTGCACCATTTGGCCCCGGTAACTTCATCTTTAGATAACTAACGTGGCAACTTGCCATGAATTTGCCCAGCGCTGGTCTCCCGAGTAATGCATGATACGCGCTCTCCAGGTTTACCACTTCGAACTCCAGATTTTTGGTTCGGCAGTTATCCCTTGTACCGAACAGAACGTCGACCCGGACTTTGCCTATTGGTTCGCAGGATATGCTAGGCACGATACCGTGAAAAGTTGTTCTCGTAGCCTGGAGCATGTTCTCCGAGATGCCCAACTTGCGCATCGTATCCGCATACATGATGTTAATGCTACTGCCATTGTCGATCAGTACCTTGGAGAACCTCACATTAATGTTTGGTCCAATGAACGTCGGATCCAACACTAGTGCATACGAGCCCGGACTTGGCATAAGCTTGGGGTGATCTTTGATGCTCCAGGTAATTTCCTGGTCAGACCAAGACATGTACCTCGTCACTGCAGGCATAACCGCGTTAACCTCCATATGTCGGCGCTGCAAGCTCTTCCTATCTGTTTCTTCTGTTGTGAACACACAATAGCTCTGGTGATGTTCCCTGTACTCATTTCTTCCCTCGTTTCTGGAGTACCTCTGATTTGGTTGTTGCTGTGTTTCTATCTGATGTACTGCATCCCTTCTCTCATTGTTGTCATACCTCGGCTGAGGGGGAGGCAACATCAGTTGCTGCGTGTTTGCTCTGGAGAGCAATTGCTGCCGGGGTAAATCCTGCCGAGGTTGATCATTCCGAGGTGCCTGAGCATTCCCCGAACCACCTTGCTCTATCTTGCGCATCCACTCACATTGTCTCGTCATGTGACCCGCCGGGCTGCTCGGATTCGGCGTGTGAAACTTGCACGGCTGGTCCAACATTGACTCGTAGGTATACCTCGGACAATCTTTCTTTTCTTGCCATTGCTTCTTCTGCTCCGGAGTCCATGTTTTCTTGCCATTGTTTCGAGGAGTCCATTGCCCTCCCGTTTTCTGGCGTTGGTTGCTCCCTGCCCCGGGCTGATCTTGATTCACGGCCGCAACTTGTTGCGAGCCATACCGATGATCCGGTCTATCGTCTCTCCTTTTTCCCCTGTAATCGTTCCTCCGGGATGACCCGGATCCGTCCCTCGGATAGTACTCGTCATTTGACTCGTTCGAGGCGATCCTACGTTGAGTTGGATCACCCAAAGCATAAGAATCCGCGATCCGGATCATCTCTGCCAACGTGACTGGCATTTTCCTTTGCAATTTCATCCAAAACTCGCTACCATATCTACATCCTTGTGCGAACCATGCTATAGCCTGTGACTCTATGACTCCCTCACACGAGTTTCTCACGGTACACCACCGGGTCAAGAATTCACGATCCGTTTCGTTAGATCTCTGCTTGCACATTGCCAGGGTCTGCGGTCTGTTCGGTCTCTGATACGTACTTGAGAAGTTGTTGATGAACATCTCTTCAAAATCTATCCAGCAGTTGATGCTTCCGGGTGGCAAATTATTCAGCCAAACCCTAGCTAGACCTTCCAACATTTGGGGTACATATCGCATAGCCCACCTCAAGTTGCCAGTTGCAATTTTCACAGCTGTTGCGTAGTTTATTAGCCAATCCTCCGGCTTTGTACTGCCGTCATATGTCTTCGTGCCCCTGGGTAATTGGAAATTGGGTACCGGCGGTTCCTTCATGATCCGGGGTCCGAAGCACGCTGGACCCGGAGGACCTTGACATTCGATCTGTTCCGACCTATACAAGCAGTCTAATTTTAGCCTAGCGTCATCCGGCATCAACTCTCTGCTTCCCAATCTCGACCCTGTCACATGATAGTCCGGTCTCGCGTATCCCGCATTCATCATCTCCGAGTATCCATCATTGTATCGGTTTTGCTCCCGTTGTGGTCCTCTCTGTTGCATACCACGGCCGGCACTTTGCTCTTGCCTTGGTGCATTCCGCTGCGGTGGTTGATCTGCTCCTGCGGAGTTTCGCTGTCCGGCGTTGCCGTTGGCGGCATTCCCTTGACCGGCATTGCCTTGATCATGGTTACCTCGGCTCACACTTCGTCGATCGTCATTTTTCCGTATCTCTTTTTCCTTTCCCGCACGCTTTGGGTCATACGGGACGATTTGCTTGTTCCGTCTGGCCGAGGTTACTACCTCTTCTCTTCTAGGGCCACCATGAGGTGATGATGCGGCTCCAGCGGATTTCTCTGGGTTACCCATCACCGAATGGACGATTTTAGAAGCTCCAACTCTCTCCGGATTACTTCTCAACAGCTCCTCATTCTTCCTGTTCGCGATCCGAACCAGCTCGTTAACCCGGTCTTGCTGTCTTTGGCGAGCTTCACCCGTCAGACCCTCTAGCTCGGACGCCACGGCATCTGCTGCTCTGAGGTTCTTCGCCGGGGTACTATACTTCGGCAACCCCACAGACAGACAGTTTTCCGACCCTTCTGGTCCATCATCACCCTCTCTGTTCATCTCACTTATGAGGTTTCTCCCTTTTACCCTCACTGCATCAACCTTGTTCGCTTTCACGTACTCACGCAGCGTCATGTCAACGACTGCTGAGCCGCTGCTATTTTCTTTGCGCCCTCCAGTATCTTTCGCTGGGTCTCCTCTAGCTCGGCTTGTGCCTGAGCCGGATCTACCACTGCCGTCACCGGGTTAGCCAAGCTATCCATAGCTTCCCTCAGCACGTTCTCGGGCCTCTCCAGCGGAGGACCCCTAGCTTTCCTTGGTGCTTTGGGTGTTGCCCCTGGGTCTGGCGTTGGATCCCTGCTCACGCCCGCGCTTTGTGCGGTCATCATCACCTCTGCATGGCCCGGGGAACGGGCGATACGCGCCCTGCGAGCCACAGTGAGGGGTGGTTCCCCCGCATCGATGACGCGACGCGGATGGACGCCAGACACGTCCACGGCTACATAGACCTTGTGCGCGCCGAGCTTGACGAAGACGCCGTTGCGCGGAAGGGGGCGTGTGCCGAAGCATCCAACGTTGTCGCTGACGTAGTCTAGCGCACCGAAGCGCTGAATGAGCCCGGAGACGATGCGTTCACCGGTGTCGATGAAATTTCCCGTCCGAATCTTCACCCCTGCTAGCGTCGCTAGCCCCACGGTGGGCGCCAACTGTCGTGGTGGTGTCACGGCAGATGCCATGGATAGGCTGAAGGTGGGGACTAATATGCGCTAGGGGAATCCAGGGAGGGATAGTAGAGTGATTCTCTACACAGAAGCTTTGTATTGATGTTCAGTCTCCAAGCCTATAGGTGCTCCTCGAGCTGTTTTGACTAGAGGAGGAAGAAGTGACTCTCTTACTCTTGCCTATCCTCTGGTCCTACAACTCAAGACCCACTAGTATTTCCCTTGCTCTATATCCGAAAAGACCCAACCCCCTTGCCAGAACCCCAACCCCCCCTTATATAGGGGTGGTTCGGTCCTGGCCTAGGGCATAAGTGGAGGCATATTCCTAAGAATATGCCGCCTCCCAAACTAGTAACCCGACAGGGGTGCTTTTCCCCCACGTCACTCTTGCTTTAGCAACGTTGCCTCTGCAGCGCCCGCGTCAGCCGACGTGAGCGTCGTCACCCTTGTCGGCCACGATCCGTTGGTCCTGCCCTTGCTTTACTCGCTCATCCAGTATGCACCGGGCCTTCTTTTTGACCAGAGACATTCCTTCCTTCTCCTAGAAGCCAAACGAGGATCCGGATCACAGTTGATCCGGCCACACCTGTTCCTGCATATAAGCTAGACAGGTGCCTCCGACTCACTCCTTGAGTCGGACGAGACAATGTTAGGCGACCTCCCTGGTCCGGGTTACTCCGTGATCCAGCCTGCCTTGAGGTGACTCGGCCAGCATCCGCTTTGACCTTGCCGAACCTCGGCTAGCTCGGCCCTTATACCCCGGAGTGACCCTACCCGGGGTTATCCCCCCAACAATCCCTAACTAAAATCCCTAACTAAATCACTAACTAAATCACTACTAAAATCCTAACTAAAATCCCTAACTAAATCACTACTAAAATCCCTAATTAACTAAATCCCTAATTAACTAAAATCCCTAACTAAAATCCCTAACTAAAATCCCTAACTAAATCACTACTAAATCCCTAATTAACTAACAAAATCATATTACACTAGCTACTAAATAATATTACAACTATACACTACTATTACACTACTAAATAATATTACACTACCAAATAAAATTACAACTATATACTACAAAATAAAAAAATGGAAAAAAAAGAACTTGGACGGGCCGGGGGCGCCGGCCCGGCCGCATCGCCCGCACCGCCGCCGGCGTGCACGGCTGTCGCCGGCCCGCCTGCTCGCCCACAGTGGCCGGCGGCGCCACGCCGCCGCGTAGCCGGACGGGGGAGAGCGAAGGGGAGGGGCGGCGGGGTGTACCTCTGGCCGGGCGCACACGCGAGGCGGCTGGAGTGGCAGCGGCGGTTGGGGGCGGTGGCGGCTGGAGTGAGTGGCGGCGGCGACTCCCGCGGGATGGCGACGGCGACTGGCTGGCGGGGAAGAATCGATCTGGCTGGGGGAAGAAGGAAGGGGTGGCGCGCGCGTTATAACCCCCCCCCCCTTTAACACCGGTTCGTGGCTGGAACCGGTGTTAAAGGGGGGGAATTCGTTTCGCGCCCGCACGAACCGGTGTTAAAGGGGGGGGGGTGTGCACGCGTGAAACGAAATAAATGTGCCCCCCTTTAACACTAGTTCGTGGCTGGAACCGGTGTTAAAGGGGGGCATTTATTTCATGCATTAAAGGGGTGGGGGCATTTATAATTCAAAAAATAGGATATGAATTTAGAAAATTCATATCTTATTCATTTCAACTCAGAAAAATATGAATAATATATCATAATTTTCAGAAAAATAATATCTATCCATTCATGTAAAAACATTTTATATTTACTTTAGATGAAAATTTTCAAAATGATTAAAACACTTACATATAAATTTTGATTATTCAATTCAAACAAAAATAAATTGTCAAATCCTAAAACTTTGAACATAAGAAATATTAAGCATCTAAAAAGAATCTAACCCTATTTTATTAGAGCAAATCATATTTTATTTTGTATTAACATTTTTGAATTGATTGGATATTTAAATGCCGCATCTTTTGTATAGACTTGAATCTGACAAAGCCTCGCTCAACTTGCATTGGATTTTTGATAAAATAGCATATTGTGAACCTAAAAATGATTTTTGTAAAAAATCATGAGCATCGTATCATGTACCTGTAGTTCATATCTGACCCACTTCCTACCGATTCGGCAAGAATTTGTCTTTTTCACCAGAGGTGGACGGAAAGGTTTCAGATCCCCCTGTTGGTACATTGTCCATATAAGGTGGTCTAGTATTTTTGTAAAATGTGGTGGTGGTTTTTTGAATTAGCCATTTGATGGTTGCTTCACAAAACCGTCCGTTTTTTATGCTCGGAAAATGGAAAATGCCTTTTTGGTGCGATAAAAAGGAAAACTTCCTCTTGCAACATTGTTTGCCATGCCATGATGCACATGTATGCACAATATGGCCATATTATCACAAACTATGCCTTGATTCTAGCCATAACATTGGTCATTTTACTCGAAAGCCAAGAAACCTCGAATGAGATAGGTCATTTTGTGAAGGAGATAGAACTGAAATTAAAATACAGAATGCAACTAATAGTAAGTTACATAAAGCACGACTGAAAATTAAGATACATAAAAGAACTGAAAATTAAGATACATGACCAGATTAAGTAACAATCGGCCAAACTTGTTTCGGAATGTTGGAGTGATTCAGTCATGCTCCTGCCTACACCTGTAATACTCGCCACTATAGTCGTCATACTCGCCGCCACCGTCATCGCTGTCGTCGTCAGGGTCGCCGTAATTGAACCTTGAAGGCGGAGTACGCGTGGGCTGGACTTGAGGGTAGCGCAGACGGGGGTTAGAGTCGGCGGCAGTGTCATAGGCCATGACGCTCTGGAGAGTCCGACCGCGCCACCATAGCCGACGACCGGCCTTGTTGAAGTTCGGAGGAGGTGGGCCGTCCTCCTCGTGCCTGGCGAGCGCCCTCTCACGCTGATCCACGAAGAAGGCTTCCCAAGTAGGGAAATAGTCGGGATGCCATCTGGGATTCCTCCGCTGCTCCGGCGTGAGCTCGAAGTAGTAGTGGTTCGTGATGGCCATCCGGCGCGCCACACCTAGAGGGACAGGAGGAACCGGCACGCCTCCGGCGCTCAGCATCCAGCCGACGGGGACACAGTAGCCCGGCGGGCAGGGGTAGTTCGAGGCGCAAAGCGCCTCGGCCTCCCTGGGGGTTAGTGCTACGGTGGAAGCCATGGGAAAGAGTGATGAGGTTGCATATATGAGTCTAGAGATGTGCAATGACAATGGAGGCCAACCCTACATATATATATAGTGAAGAACTGGCGGGAAGAACTGGAGGGAAGAACTGGTGGGAAGAACTGGCGGGAAAAAATGGCGTGAAGAAAAATTGGCGGGAAGAAAAATGGCGGGAAAATGGCAGGAAAAAATGGCGGGAAGAAAAATGGCGGGAAAAAATGGCAGGAAGAAAAATGGAGGGAAGAAATAGAAGGAAGAAAAATGGCTCATTTAATACATATACTGTTAACAGAAGAAGACTTATATCTGCCGCCTCTCTCCACTCTATCCCATGGCTTTCACCATACCTCTAACCCCAGGGAGGCGGAGATGGAGTCTTTCATGGGCTAGCAGGAAAATATTTTCCGAGGCGGAACTTCCGAAGATGCCATAGGGCGTGTGCACCAAGGGCATCTTCGAGAAATTCCGCCACGGGAGATTTCCAAACCCTTTCCTCCATCCATGGGGATGAAACTCTCCATCCATGTTGGCTTGGTCGTTGCCATAGCACATCTACACTCATATCTGCCGCCTCTCTCCACTCTATCCCATGGCTTCCACCATACCTCTAACCCCAGGGAGGCGGAGATGTAGTCTTTCACGGGCTAGCAAGAAAATATTTTCCGAGGCGGAACTTCCGAAGATGCCATAGGGCATGTGCACCAAGGGCATCTTCGAGAAGTTCCGCCATGGGAGATTTCCCAACCCTTTCCTCCATCCATGGGGATGAAACTGTCCATCCATGTTGGCTTGTTGAGTTGCTTGCCATGGCGTATCGATGCTTCTTTTATAGGCACGGCGTCGCTTCTACTTTGTCTTCTTCCTCCGACAGGGCGTCGTGCGCTACATCGAGCAGTGTAGTCCACCCACACATCCTTATCCTACCGACAGCTTTAGTCCCGGTTTGAGCCCCCACCCGATACTAAAGGTTACCCACGCGTCCTTATCCCACCGATAGTTTTGTTAGATGACACAAAAACCACCTTTAGTCCCGGTTGCACCCACCAACCGGTACTAAAGGTTAGCCACCCCCTTTTGTTAACAGAAGAAATATGACATTGATTTCCATGTTGAGATACATATGTGTGCCAAAAATGGCTCAATTAATACATATAGTCAATCTTATGATCGCGTCGGCCGTAACCATGGAGTATTAACACCGTTTAATAGGATGGTTGGGTCAGTCTTCACTCTGAAGGGCGGAATTTCATCAAACTTATTATAATCTTCTGACATGTCTGTCTTGTCCTCCACTCCCACGATGTTTCTTTTCCCTGAAAGAACTATGTGACGCTTTGGCTCATCGTGTGATGTATCTGTTTGCTTATTTTTTATTTTTTTCGGTTTGGTAGACATGTCCTTCACATAGAAAACCTGAGCCACATCATTGGCTAAGATGAATGGTTCGTCTAAGTTCTTGTCTACCTTCATAAGATTGTTGAGATCCACCGTTGTCATTCCGTACTTCTTGTCTACCTCAACCCCCCCTCCTGTTAGCTTGACCCATTTGCATCGAAACAAGGGGACCTTAAAATTAGGTCCATAGTCAAGTTCCCATATCTCCTCTATGAACCCATAATACGTGGTCTTTTGCCCATTGTCTTCTTCTTCATCGAAGCGGACACCACTATTTTGGTTGGTGCTCTTTTTATCTTGGCCTATCGTGTAAAATGTATTCCCATTTATCGCGTACCCTTGGAAAGTACATACAGTCGAAGATGGTGTCCTGGCCAACAAGTACAGCTGATCCCCAACAGTGGTGTTATTCGTGAGAAGTCTTTGCAGCCAACCGCCAAAACTCGCCATGTGTTCACTTATAATCCATTCATCAGACTGCCCCGGGTGTTTGAGGCGTATTAAATTCTTGTGTTCATTGATATACGGGGCAAACAAGATAGATCTTTGTAAAACCGTGTAGTGTGCTTGATTGAGAGAATGACCGTCCCTACATATCATTGCTTTACATCCTAGGGTGCCTTTTCCACGTAGTCTCCCCTCATGTCGTGATTCTGGAACACCAATCGCCTTAAGGTCAGGAATAAAATCAACATAGAACTCAATGACCTCCTCTGTTACATAGCCCTTGGAGATGCTTCCTTCTGGCCTAGCACGGTTATGAACATATTTCTTTAAGACTCCCATGTACCTCTCAAAGGGGAACATATTGTGTAGAAATACAGGACCGAGAATGGCAATCTCTTCTACTAGGTGAACCAGGAGATGCGTCATAATATTGAAGAAGGATGGTGGGAACACCAACTCAAAGCTGACAAGACATTGGGCCACATCTGTCTGTAACCCTAGTAGGCTTTCTGGATCGATTACCTTCTGAGATATTGCATTGAGGAATGCACATAGCTTCACAATGGGTACTCGAACATTTTTAGGTAGAAGCCCCCTTAATGAAATCGGAAGCAATTGTGTCATAATCACGTGGCAGTCATGAGACTTCAGGTTTTGGAATTTTTTCTCTACCATATTTATTATTCCCTTTATATTCGACGAGAAGCCAGAAGGGACCTTGATACTGCTCAGGCATTCAAAAAAGATTTCCTTCTCTGCTTTAGTAAGAGCGTAGCTGGCAAGAGTTAAGTGGCACCGTTTACCCTTCTTGTTCTCAGGATGCATAGGCTCTTCAGGGTCTTTCAGACGTTGCTGGTCCTGCCGTGCTTCCGGTGTATCTTTTGTCTTCCCATACACTCCTAGGAAGCCTAGCAGGTTCACGCAAACATTCTTCGTCACGTGCATCACATCGATTGAAGAGCGGACCTCTAAGACTTTCCAATAGGGTAGGTCCCAAAATATAGATTGCTTCTTTCACATGGGCGCGTGTCCGGCATCGTCATTCGGAACAGATAGACTGCCAGGACCTTTTCCAAAGATTACTTCTAGGTCCTTGACCATACCAAATACCTCCACACGGTTACGGAGGACAGGCTTCCTCCGGGGTTCTGCCAGACGTTTGAAATGCTTGCCTTTCTTTCTTACTGGATGCAGGTTCGGAAGAAATCGACGATACCCTAGGTACACAACCTTCTTACATTTATCCAAATATACACTTTCAGTCTCATCTCAATAGTGTGTGCATGCATTGTATCCCTTGTTTGTCTGCCCGGAAATGTTACTTAGAGCAGGCCAATCATTGATGGTTACGAAAAGCAATGCTCGTAGGTCAAATGGCTCCCCTTTGTGCTCATCCCACATACGTACACCTGGTTTGGCCCACAGCTGTAAAAGTTCTTCAACTAATGGCCTTAGGTACACATCAATGTCGTTGCCGGGTTGCCTCGGGCCTTGGATGAGCACTGGCATCATAATGAACTTCCTCTTCATACACAACCAAGGAGGAAGGTTATAGATACATAGAGTCACAGGCCAGGTGCTGTGACTGCAGCTCTGCTCACCAAAAGGATTCATGCCATCTGTACTTAGACCAAACCTTAAGTTCCTTGCGTCACGTGCGAAGTCCGGGTACTCTCGCTCGACTTTTCTCCACTATGACCCATCAGCGGGGTGTCTCAACATCACGTCTTTCTTACGGTCTTCGATGTGCCATCGCAACAACTTGGCATGCTCTTTATTTCTGAAGAGACGTTTTAACCGTGGTATTATAGGACCATACCACATAACCTTGGCAGGAACCTTCTTCCTAGGGGCCTCGCCCTCAACATCGCCAGGATCGTCTCGTCTGATCTTATACCGCAGTGCAGTGCATACCGGGCATGCATCCAAATTCTCGTACTTCTCACCGCGGTAGAGGATGCAGTCATTAATGCAGGCATGTATCTTCTGCACGTCTAATCCTAGAGGGCAGACAACCTTCTTTGGTTGGTATGTACTGTCGGGCAACTCATTATTTCTTGGAAGAAGATTCTTCATTTTTACCAACAACTTTGAAAATGTGCTGTCAGTCACACCGTTCTGTGCCTTCCATTGCAGCAAATCCAGTGTGGTACCTAGCTTTTTGTGGCCATCTTCGCAAGTTGGGTACAACAATGTTTTGTGATCCTTTAACATCTGCTCTAGCTTCTCCTTCTCCTTTTTAGTTTCACATTCTTCCTTTGCATCAGTAATGGCCCGACCAAGATCGTCATCAGCGGGCCCATCTGCTGCCTCTTGATCTTCATTATCTACCCCTGTTGCAGTATCATCATATTTAGGATACATATTATGATAGTTGTCATCATCCTCTTCTTCTTCGTTGTCTTCCATCACAACCCCTTTTTCTCCGTGCTTGGTCCAACAATTATAGCTGGGCATGAAACCGGATCGAAGCAGGTGGGCGTGAATGGTTCTGGTATTTGAGTAGTCTTTCTTGTTCTGACCGTGAACACACGGACAGCACATAAAACCATTGTGACCATGGTTTGCATTAGCCACAACGATGAAATTTTGGAGGCCCGTAATGTACTCGGAAGTGCGGCGGTCACCGTACATCCATTGCCGGTGCATCTGCATTAATATATAGTATATATCAAAAAATAATAGGGAGATGACCATTTATATATATAGTACATCAATGACACATGAAAGGATAGTTGCCGACCTCGACCGAGAAGGAAAGAGCAACGAGAAAACTTATTTTGAGCTCTCGGGCATTTCACCGAACACCTCTTGTGCATATGAAAAAAACACAAACTAGCACACTTCACACCCTCTTGCTAGGCTCCAAAATGAGATAGTGAAAAAATGGAAGAGTGGGGTGTGGGCTGCGGTGTCTTATATAGCCCCCCCCCTTTAACACCGGTTCAAGCCACGAACCGGTGTTAAAGGGGGGGCTGCGCGGGCCACTGGTCCAGGGGCGTTTAACACCGGTTCGTGCCACGAACCGGTGTGAAAGGGGGGCTCCTTTTTGCTGCACGGGCCACGCTGGTACAGGCCCCCCCTTTAACACCGGTTCATAGAAGAACCGGTGTTAAAGCCCATTTCCAAGATCAACCAAAGGCCTCGTTTCCACTAGTGCATTGAAAGTAATCAAAAAGATTTAATCAAACTTATATGGTGATTTTAGTGGTCAGGACAATATTAGCACTCAAGTAGATATTTCGACCAAGACCAGTTGGTGGAAAGTGACCACAAATATATATCTGAGTAGCTATAGAAATTACCAAGCTAATCCCACTGGTTTCACATTTATATCTAAAAGGGTTGATTTTTAACAAATAGAATACTGAAAACAGTGCAGAAACTAGTACTAAAATCCCCAGGGCAGAATTATAGAGCCAAAAATTAAGCCCTTCCGGGAATAAGTAGTACTATCAGAGGCCTAACTCTGGGAGTTGGTTCATCCCAAATTTAGCTTCACAGCAACCTCTGGAAAATAACTAAGAACCCTTTGTTCATAATTTGTAAAATTAAGAACATAGGCTACACACATCAAAAATGGGTGATTCAAGTTTTTGTCAGTAGGCAATTGCACGGGCAATGCCTGGAATTTGGTTTCACAAATTTCTGAGCTCCAGAATTAAAGCTATGGATTTAACCCTCTAAATAGAAACTATTTACCACAGAAAATCTCAGTAAAAACACAGACATGCTATTGACTAGCTACCAGTGCCATGCAATAGATAATTTCTTAGGCTACCTCACAAAATTTGAACCAGGCCAAAATACTACATAGCTAATATTTTGTGGATTAAAACTACATGAAAAATTTCAGGGAATTAAAATGGCCTAAAATAGAAAGAAAAGGCAGTGTAGAGGCTGGGTTGCGCCCCGCTAAGAAGTTGGGCCGGCCGGCGTACACAGTGGCCTGCACGGGAGGGCAGTGACTCAAATCCCACCATGGGGGCCCGTGCGTCATAGGCACATAGGGGCAAAGCGGTATTGGGCGATGCTGGCCGTTGGATCTTAAACAGATCTGATGGCCAGGTCTCTGTCGTCCTCGCTAGGCTCAACACCGACGAGGGGAAACCCTAGCGGGCTGGCGGGTGGCGGGGAGGCTTACCCTAGGGCGGAGATGGGTCGGCGGCGGTGTGGATCGAAGCGGTCGAGGATGGGGCGTCGAACGAGGTACGGTACGGCGGCTCCGGGTGACTGGACGCGTCGCGTCAGCAGCGGTGCGGCTCGGAACTCTCGGCCTCCTCGCAGCTCCGGCGTGCCTGTCGACAAGAACAGCCAGAGGAGAGGGGGATTAAGGCCGGTTTTGGGAGGTGGGTGCAGGGGAAGGGAAGCGTGGAGGAAGGGTGGAGAAGGGGCTGCAGACCTTCCCGTTCGTCGTTGTCACCGAGGCGGAGAGAAGCGGCAGCGTAGGAGGGGAGGGTGAGAGGCTCTGACTCCGCTCTAGGGTGGTACTAGGGAGCTCTGGGAGCGAAATGCGGAGTGGGAGGAGCGTGTGAGGGGTGGGGGTGCTATTTAATGGGCAGGGCTAGACCATGGTGCACCGGGTGCACGGCAAGGCGGTGGGGTCACAAGGGGAGCTCTGGGTTGGCCAGGAGGGGCGGTGGCGACGCCGTGGGGTGACCTGGGGACGGTATTTCCTCGGGGGCTGGTCGGGCCTACTAGGGAGTGAGAGGGAGGTGGCCGTTGCGTGCTGCCAGCAGGCTGTTCGACGGAACAACACGGGCTGCAGCGTGCTGTCTACTCGGCTAGGGCCTGGGGAGTACGAGGGGTAGGGTGCAGTAGGGTGGTGAGGCTCTCTTCGGTCCACCTTGTGTTTTTGCACCAGGAGAGGGAGAGAGCGTGCGAGGCAGAGGGTTTTCTGCTGAGGTGGGCGCCGGGGGTTGGGGGTTGCTGGGCGCGCGGGAGAGAGAGGGGTAGGGTGGAGAGGGGGCCTGGGGAGTTGGAGTTGTCCGGGGTGGGGCCAGATGTGACTGAAGGGAGGGAGGGACTACTGGTTTTCGAGGTTGGGCAAGATTTGCAAAAGATCTCACTTGACCTTCTCCTTTGAGGTGTGTTGGCGCGTGCATGTGACCTGGGTGAGTGCAAGGTGGTTGCCAGGATGGCGAGGCATCGTGCCAAGGTCAGAGAGGGGGTGTAGCACGAGCAGGAGAGAGGGAGAGGGTTTTGGGATGATCTTGTGCCACATTGATGAGGTGGCCACTTTGGAAGCTTGCCATTTCGAGCTAGGGCCAACAATTACAGTGGGGAAGGAATGGGGTTGTAGAGGGGTACTGGGTGATCATGCCTAGGTCTTGGTTGCCTCCTAGATCACAGCCATGAGCTCACAAAGATCATCCAAACTTTGGACAAAATAAGGTGGTCATTTCCTAAGTGGCAACTGGTGAGGTAAACATTTGCATGCAAGAGGCTTGGGGTTGTGGTTTAACCAGGACTAGGGTGTGGTTCTCAAGTGTTCATAGTATAGTACCACATGGTGCTCTTGCATGGTAGAAAGGGTGAAGGGTTTGTTCAAACCAAGGCTCCAAAGTTGGATAAAAATTAGATTTCTATGACTCAGCCAAATATAGGCTTGTGGGGTGACTAACTAATATGACCCTTTGTGGTCATGCAAGCATGTAGACTAGCAAACCAAACCACCAAGGCAACACAAATGAACAAGCAATCTAATAAAACTAGGCCTATATGCAACCAATTAGTAAAAGTTTTATTTCCCCCTAATTTTCTAGCTTCCTAATCCTCAAAAAACATGGATGCAGAAAATGGGATGTTACAGACCTTCCCCTCTTAAAAGAATCTCGTCCCAAGATTCGCTGGTTTTGCTGACAGGAGATGGGGGAATTCCTTCTAGAGAAAATCCTCTCGTTCCCAGGTGGCTTCGTCTTCCGAATGGTTGCTCCACTGAACCTTGTAGAAGTTTATGTTCCAACGCCGAGTGAGCCTATTGGCCTTCTCTAGGATTTTGACGGGCACCTCTCGATAGGTTAGATCACGGTTGAGGTCAATGGCTTGATAGTCAATTTCTTTGAAGGCTTCGGGCTTGTTGGGTGTCTGAAGGCATCTCCGGAGTTGAGACACATGGAAGACGTTATGGAACTCTGCCAATTCCTTGGGTAGCTCTAGTTGATATGACACCTTTCCTCGTTGAGCGAGGATCTTGAAGGGCCCAATGTATCTTGGGGCTAGCTTCCCTTTTTCAGGAAACCTCTGCATTCCCTTGAGAGGGGAGACGCGAAGATACGTGAAGTCTCCCTTGTTGAAACTCACTTCTCGGCGTTTGGTGTCGGCATAGCTCTTCTGACAAGATTGGGAAGCTCTCAAACGGTCACGGGCTAGTTGTACTTGCTCTTCGGCTACCTTGATCACATCAGGGCCGAAGATTTGGCTCTCTCCGGTCTCAGTCCAGTTCAGAGGGGTTCTACACTTCCTTCCATAGAGGAACTGAAAGGGTGCCATATTCAGGCTGGATTGATAGCTATTATTGTAGGAGAATTCCGCGAATGGCAGGCAGTCCTCCCGCTTAGATCCATAAGGTAGAACGCAGGAACGGAGCATATCCTCCAGGACATGATTGACTCTCTCGGTATGTCCTCCGGTCTGCGGGTGGTAGGCGGTGCTAAAGGATAGAGTGGTACCTAAGGCCTCATGTAGCTTATTCCAGAAGCGGGAGGTGAATTGCGGTCCTCTATCCGACATGATCTCTTTGGGGACCCCATGGAGACTGACGATACGGGAGATATACAATTCCGCTAGTTGTTGGCCGTTGTAGCTAGTCTTCACGGGGAGGAAATGAGCCACCTTGGATAGGTAGTCTACGATGACCCAGATGGATTCATGACCCCTGTTGGACTTGGGTAGTCCAGTGATAAAGTCCATTCCAACCTTTTCCCATTTCCACTCTGGAATCTTCATGGGTTGCAGCAATCCAGCGGGTCGCTGGTGCTCGGCCTTGACCCTCTGGTATATATCACACTTAGCCACGAATAAGGAGATTTCGCGTTTCATCCCATGCCACCAAAATTGTTCGCTTAGGTCTTGATACATCTTGGTGCTACCGGGGTGGATGGAGTAGAGTGTCTCGTGGGCTTCCTTCATAATCATCTGCTTCAAGTCATGCTTGCTGGGTACGCAGATGCGCCCTTTGTACCATAGTACCCCCATGTCGTCAACTTTAAAACCGGGGACATTTTCTCTTTCCATTCTTCCTTTAATACCCTCAATACTTTTGTGGCCTTTCTGAGCTTCCTTGATTTGGTCTAAGAGGGTCGGCTTTGGCTCCAGATGGGCTAAGAACCCATGGCTAACTATTTCGAGTCCGAACCTTTCTAGTTCGTGACCTAGTTCTGGTTGTTCTTTCATGATCACAACATTCAGGGAACAGGGTTCCCGACTGAGGGCGTCGGCTACAACATTGGCATTGCCCGAGTGATAATGAATGCCAAGATCATAGTCCTTTATCAGCTCCATCCATCTTCGCTGCCTCATGTTCAGCTCTTTTTGTGTGAAGATGTATTTCATACTCTTGTGATATGTGTAGATCTCGCAGCGGTTCCCCATCAGATAGTGGCGCCAGGTCTTAAGTGCGTGAACCACTGCTGCAAGCTCTAGGTCATGGGTGGGGTAGTTCATCTCATGAGGCTTTAGCTGTCTAGATAGATAGGTGATGACCTTGCCTTCCAGCATCAGCACACTTCCGAGTCCTAACTTGAAGGCATCGCAGTAAACTTCAAAGCTCTTGGTGATACCTGGCATGGTCAGGACAGGGGCAGACACTAGTCTCTTCTTGAGTTCCTTAAAACCCTCTTCACACTTCTCGGTCCACTCGAATTTCTTGTCCTTCTTCAGCAGTTGTGTCATTGGCTTTGCTATGCTTGAGAAACCTTCGACGAATTTACGGTAATATCCGGCTAAACCCAGAAAACTCTGGATTTCCGAGGGGTTGGTGGGGCTTTCCATTCCAGAACGGACTTGATCTTGGAGGGGTCGACTGAGATTCCTCCTGCAGAGAGTATGTGGCCAAGGAATCCAACTTCCTTTAACCAAAACTCGCACTTGCTGAACTTAGCATACAGTTGATGCTCCCTGAGGGTTCCCAGTACTACTCGCAGGTGTTGCTCATGTTCGGCCTCAGTCTTGGAGTATATGAGGATGTCGTCGATAAACACTACGACGAACTTGTCCAGGTAGGGCATGAATACCTTATTCATGAGATTCATGAAATAGGCAGGGGCATTGGTTAGGCCGAAGGACATGACAGTGTATTCATATAGGCCATATCGGGTGGTAAAAGTTGTTTTGGGGATGTCTGACTCTCGGATCTTGAGTTGGTGGTATCCGGTGTGGAGATCTATCTTGGAGAAGATGCGGGCTCCATTTAACTGGTCAAACAGATCGTCGATCTTTGGTAAGGGATACTTGTTTTTGATTGTGACGTCGTTGAGCTTCCGGTAGTCAGTCACTAGCCGGGTGGTTCCATCTCTTTTATCCACAAAAAGAACGGGTGATCCCCAAGGGGAGGCACTCGGCTGAATGTGACCCTTGCGTTCCATGTCGTCCAGTTGCTTCTTCAACTCGACCAATTCTTTGGGGTTCATACGGTACGGCCTCTGAGCTATAGGGGCAGTTCCGGGGATTAACTCTATGATGAACTCGATATCCCTGTCAGGGGGCATACCGGGCAACTCCTCCGGGAACACATCTAGATACTCACAAACTACTGGAACTTGTTCTAGGGTAGGTCCGACTATACTCTTCTGGCAATAGATCTAAGATGAGGGCATAGTTGCCTTGTACTCGACTTGTACTCTTTCACTACTTGTCAAGGATATGGACTTTCTGGCACAATCTATGATTCCATGGTACTTGGTCATCCAATCCATTCCTAAGATCACGTCTAGACCTTGGGCTCCCAAAACTATCAGGTCGGCCATGAAGGTTATACCATGGATGACTATGGGGATATCTCGGCAGACGGATTTGGTTTTGGCCGTCGAACCGGGTATTTGTACTAGCATGAGCCTGCTCAGTTGGCTAGGTTCCATCCCACTTCTTTCAACAAACAGCTCAGTAACAAACGAATGCGAGGCCCCGGAGTCAAATAGGACTGTAGTAGGGATGGACTTGACAAGGAACGTACCCAGAACAATGTTAGGGAACTCCTGGGCTTCCTCAGCAGTGATATGGTTCAGATGTCCTCTGGTAGCATTGGCAGGCTTCTTGGGGGCAGCGCCCTTCGCTGGGGCTCCCCTGGCGTGACCTTGATTCAGGCGGGCTGCATTAGGGCGTGGTGCATTGTCCTTCTTCCTCTCGGGGCATTCACGGGAGAAGTGTCCCACTTGTCCACAGTTGAAGCAACCAGCTGTATTAGGGCGGACATTGGGGTTGACAGGGCCTCTAGGGGCGGGTCTGGGGTTCCCGCCTCCAGGGCGAGGGTGGTTGTAGTTGCGATTGGGGTTGTTGGGGTGCGGAGCATAGGACGGAGTCCTCTGCGGTGGGGGTGCAGGCCTTGAGGGTGGCATGCTTCATGACCTCTGTCCACTGGGTCCTCCCTGCTGCATCATCCGGCGCTTGCGATTCTCAATCACTCCTTTGCGCCTGTTCTCCACCAGAATGGCAGCATCAACAAGGGCATCCAGCTCCTGGTACCTTTGGGCGACCAGGTGGCACTGCAGTTCATCCTGGAGTCCATTCATGAAGGTATCCACTTTCTTCTCTTCAGTGTTGGTATCATTCGGGGCGTACCGGGCCAGATCAGTGTACTTTTCCAGATATTGTAGCACAGACATTCCTCCCTGCTTCCGATCACGGAATTGGTCTCTCATCATCTTGATCAAACCAGGTGGGATATGACGCTTGCGGAACCTTTCCTTGAAGTCCTCCCATGTGATGGCTTGACCTGCGAGCAGAATCTCCTTAACGATGATCCACCAAGTCCTAGCTTGACCCGCGAAGAAATGAGTGGCCAAGGTGACTTTCTCATTCTCTCCAACATGGGCAACTTCTAGGTTGTTCTCAATAGTGCGGAGCCAGTCATCAGCGTCAAGTGGGTTGGTGCATTTGGTGAACACAGGCGGGTTGGTGTTCTGGAAGTCCCTAAGTCAGGATCTCTGCTCTTCGCCCTCGGGGTGGGGGGCGTTTCCAGCTGCGACTTGCACAAGATGTTGGAGAGCGGCAATATTGGCTTGGCGTTCCTCATTGGCGGCTTGGCGGTCTTGCATGAACATGTGCAGGAGCTGCGCCATGGTCGAGGGTGGTGGAGGGGGTCCGCGTGGGTGCACCATCCTAAAGGGATACGGTTAGGAGGGGTTACAAAGGGGACGGTTCGAAAACAGAAACATCAAGGTGCGGGAAGGAAATAGCACAACAAACAGGCATGCATAAGAGGGTCGGGTGCTTAGGATTTAAGCAACCATAGAATTAACCACAAAATAACCAAGTTCATGCGTCACATCTCGATGCTAGATAATACTATGAGTTCAACCATACAAGCAAGCAGAAGACAGTCAAATCGCCACTCAAAAAGGGGACACGGCGATATTCTCACTTGCTCTCATTGACTAGCGTGAAACCTACTCCGTGTCACGGCGTGTGGTGGTGTCTTCCTCAATGATGACCTCGGTATCATCCTCAGACTCGAGAACGTGCTCCTCAGGATCCTCTTCTTCCTCACCCATCTGATCATCATCTTCGGATTCACTCTGAGGCTCCATGTTGAAATCCTCCTTGTAGGCGGCATCATTATCAGTCTCATCCAGCAGGTCGTCGTTCTCCTTGTCGAGCTGAGCGCATTCCTCCTCCAGTGCTTCTATTCGGGCCTCCATGGTCACAAAGAGTTCCTTCTGCTCCTTGGTGGTCTTCAGGAGACGCTTGTTTCTTGCCACCACCGTCTGCTTGTTCAGCTTGGTTTGAGTGTGCTCTAACTTCTCAATCCGCAAGTCCTCCACAAGGGTGAGATACTCCAAGGTCTTGTTGTCCAGGCGCGTGCGAACATCATCCATAGATTCCTGGGTCTTCCTCAGGAGATACTCCATGTTCTGGATATGCTCACCAAAGTCATAGTGTTGCGGGGTCACAGTGGCATAACCCTGGGGATGGCGTCTCCCAAAGTGGTAGAACTTGGTACCCTCTAGTTGCTCGCGATGGTGATAGGTGAGGTGTGCTAAGGCTTCCTGAGCCACACGGAGCACACCATCGCCCCAGTCCTTCTCTAGTACCTCCACCTTCAGCTCCTCGGAGAAGGGGGGCACTACTCCACCTCTCATCGTGCAGACAACCAACCAATTCTTCTCTCCTTCAACCATACTGGGAATGAAAGCGCCCTAGATCTCCGGTGTGGGACGGCCCACATGCTTGGCCAAGTCCCTCAGCTCAGCCTCAAACAACTGGAGTGGCAAGTCCAGTCCGACCTGACGGTACATGTTGAACACCACAACCATCTACAAAATTTTAGGTAAATTTAAGTTAGTGAACAGTGTGCAAAATTTTTGATATGCCAAAAATGTAATTTAATGCAAGTTGTTTTCGAAATAGAGGGGAGGAGTTGTAAGAAATATTTTTGCAAATATCAAACTCCTTCCTTTATAGAGAAAATAGTTTTTGGGGTCCGGGTCTAACGTCCCGGCTAACTAGGGGCTCCTAAAGTCAGGATGGCTCTGATACCAAGTCTGTGGCGACCCCGGATTTTCACTCGAGATTACCGAATTATGCAAACCACCATGCTCCCATTATCAGTGCATCGTGGAGCATAACCGACATGATATCAAAGTACAACATCCATTACAGTACGGTACAATAAGTCTTACAATAATAGTCTTACAACCTTGCCTCCATGGGCACAAATAGGTAGTAGCAGCGGTACTAAAATAACGCGGAGGACCTGAGTCAAGCCATAGCCCAACAGGTGCCTGACTCGGAGAAACGCCCTAGTTCGCGAAGTCGTCGTCGTACCCTCCATTGTCTTCTTCATCCTGATCATAATCTGACCAAGTTGATAGCCAGGAAACATTTCCAGTGAGTACTTTGAATATACTCGCAAACCACCATACAAGGAAGAACAAAGAGTATGCAATAAGGCTTTGGATAGGATGGCTCAAAAGGGGATATTTGTGAAATCTCTTAGAGATATACTCTAAGCTCTACCACTTGATGCTTGCAAAATCCTTTTGGGGTTTAAATAGTTAGGAAAACTTGAAATACTAGGCTGGGGTCAACCCTGTTATTCACTTCCACTGTGGTCATCCCATGACCAATACTTCAACTAGGTCCGACCATCCCATGGCCCATCCTCCTTGCCCTTTGACCATCCCATGGCCAAATCTATTTTTAGAAAACCTTTTTGTAAACCAAAACCAGCACCGCTACGCAGCAACCTTTCTAGCTGTCCATGATCGCGGACACGGCTATTCGAATAGATTATACTCTGCAGAGGTTGTACACTTTCCCCACAAGATCTGATACATCCGCCACGAACAGCCACGGATCGTCATACACTAGTATGCGAGTTTCGGATAACCGGACAAGACCTTCAGGATAATCCCCTCTTAACACAAGTGCCTACCCTATGGGTGTTATTCCCCTCAAAACCGGGACGTCGGGTACCGAGGACCAACCGGAGCGCTTTTTCCACTTCTCGAGTGTGCGCTTTCAATGAGGGGCCCATAGTAACGCGTGGAGGCCAGCAGACCCTTCGTTCCTTCTCTAAGTCGATGTCCCACATGGACCTTTATCGGAGAAGGCCCACCCTCAAGGGATCCCCGATCCCCTGTAGTAGTTGCGAGGCACTTGTATCAGAGAGAACCACTTTTGGGTCAAGCCCCTTCCCATATAGGAGTAGTGTGGTTGCACGGGGTAGTTGTTCGGGCAAAACTATATAGAACCAGGTGCGTTTGCAAAAACAGTTTTTCCTCCAACTTCATCTTTGGTGTCACCACTTGTAGGACAGATCAAAAATCATTTTAAAAGCTCCTCGGCAAGTCCCGCTTGCCAAGGTTTTTCCGTCAAAACTTTTATAAAAACCTGCCTTGTCTTCGGGTTCCCAACCTAGAGTTTTTGTTCGGCTAAACTGGGGTTTCCAAGGGGTTGTGGTATATCAGACCACCTTAACTACTACGTTAGGAGTAGGTAATACCAAGGGGGAGTACTTAGATAGTACCATAGGCATAAGTTTGGTGGAGCCAAACTAATACTATAATAATAATATAGCGAGTAAAACAATGCAGTAGTAGAGTAAGTAAAACGAAGTGCATGAAAATAAAGATGGGACAAGTCTCATAAACTTGTAGGTGGCTTGCCTTGGTTGGCAGCTTGTTCCTGGTCCTCTTCCTCAAAATCTTCCCAAGTACCTTCCTCAAACTCGTCCTCGTTCGTATCTATCGTCAAAAAAGGGAATTATAATCAAACCACCATACCAATCATCACCCAATGCCCAAACAATGCAATCAGTACAGAGCAGATGCACAACTGAACCAAACCAACCAAGCACAAGTAGCTACTGATTCTAGCAGTACAAAGCCATTGAAAGCAATCAAAAAGATTTAATCAAACTTATATGGTGATTTTAGTGGTCAAGACTAGATTAGCACTCAAGCAGATATTTCGACCAAGACCAGTTGGTGGAAAGTGACCACAAAATATATATCTGAGTAGCTACAAAGAATACCAAGCTAATCCCACTGGTTTCACATTTTTATCTAAAAGGGTTGATTTTTAACAAATAGAATACTGAAAATAGTGCAGAAACTAGTACTAAAATCCCCAGGGCAGAGAGCCAAAAATTGAGCCCTTCCAGGAATAAGTAGTACTATCAGAGGCCTAACTCTAGGAGTTGGTTTCATCACAAATTTAGCTTCACAGCAATCTCTGGAAAATAACTAAGAACCCTCTGTTCATAACTTGTAAAATTAAGAACAGAGGCTACACACATAAAAATGGGTGATTCAAGTTTTGCTCAGTAGGCAATTGCACAGGCAATGCCTAGAATTTGGTTTCACAAATTTCTGAGCTCCAGAATTAAAGCTATGGATTTAACCCTCTAAACAGAAACTATTTACCACAAAAAATCTCAGTAAAAAACAGACATGCTATTTACTAGCTACCAGTGCCATGCAATAGATAATTTCTTAGGCTACCTCACAAAATTTGAACTAGGCCAAAATACTACAAAGCTAATAATTTGTGGAATTAAAACTACATGACAAATTTTAGGGAATTAAAATGGCCTAAAATAAAAAGAAAAGGCAGTGCAGAGGCTGGGTTGCGGCCCGCTAAGAAGCTGGGCCAGCCCGCGTACACGGTGGCCTGCACGGGAGGGTAGTGATTCAAATCCCGCCGTGGGGGCCCGCGCGTCATAGGCACAGAGGGGCGAAGCGGTATTGGGCGATGTTGGCCGTTGGATCTTAAACGGATCTGACGGCCAGGGCTCTGTCGTCCTCGCTGGCCTCAACGCCAACGAGGGGAAACCCTAGCAGGCTGGCGGGTGGCGGGGAGGCTTACCCTAGGGCGGAGATGGGTCGGCGGCGGTGTGGACCAAAGCGATCGAGGACAGGGCGTCGAATGAGGTACGGTACGGCGGCTCTGGGTGACTGGACGCGTCGCGTTAGCAGCAGCGTGGCTCGGAACTCTCGGCCTCCTCGCAGCTCCGGCGTGCCTGTCGACAAGAACAGCCAGAGGAGAGGGGGATTAAGGCCGGTTTTGGGAGGTGGGTGCAGGGGAAGGGAATCATGGAGGAAGGGTGGAGCAGGGGCTGTAGAACCTTCCCGTTCGTCGTCATCACCGAGGCGAAGAGAAGCGGCAGCGTGGGTGGGGAGGGCGAGAGGCTCTGCCTCCGCTCTGGGGTGGTACTAGGGAGCTCTGGGAGTGAAATGAGGGGTGGGAGGAGCGTGCGAGGGGTGGGGGTTCTATTTAATGGGCAGGGCTAGACCACGGTGCACCGGGTGCACGGCGAGGCGGTGGGGTCGCAAGGGGAGCTCTCGGTTGGCCAGGAGGGGCGATGGCGACGCCGTGGGGTGACCTGGGGACGGTCTTTCCTCGGGGGCTGGCCGGGCCTACTGGGAAGTGAGAGGGAGGTGGCCGTTGCGTGCTACCGGCAGGCTGTTCGACGGAACAACACGGGTTGCAGCATGCTGTCTGCTCGGCTAGGGCCTGGGGAGTAGGAGGGGTAGGGGTGCAGTAGGGTGGCGAGGCTCTCTTCTGTCCACCTCGCGTTTTTGCACCAGGAGAGGGATAGAGCATGCAAGGCAGAGGGTTTTCTGCTGAGGTGGGCACCAAGGGTTGGGGGTTGCTGGGCGCACGGGAGAGAGAGGGGTAGGGTGGAGAGGGGGGCTGGGGAGTTGGAGCTGTCCGGGGTGGGGCCAGATGTGACTGAAGGGAGGGAGGGACTGCTGGTTTTCGAGGTTGGGCAAGATTTGCAAAAGATCTCCCTTGACCTTCTCCTTTGAGGTGTGCCGGCGCGTGCATGTGACCTAGGTGAGTGCAAGGTGGTCGCCGGGATGGCGAGGCATCGTGCCAGGGTCATAGAGGGGGTGTAGCACGGGCAAGAGAGAGGGAGAAGGTTTTGGGATGATCTTGTGCCACATTGATGAGGTGGCCAGTTTGGAAGCTTGCCATTTCAAGCTAGGGCCACCAATTACAGTGGGGAAGGAATGGGGTTGTAGAGGGGTACTAGGTGATCATGCCTAGGTCTTGGTTGCCTCCTAGATCGCAGCCATGAGCTCACAAAGATCATCCAAACTTTGGACAAAATAAGGTGGTCATTTCCTAAGTGGCAACTAGTGAGGTAAACAGTTGCATGCAAGAGGCTTGGGCTCGTGGTTTAACCAGGACTAGGGTGTGGTTCTCAAGTACTCATAGTATAGTACCACATGGTGCTCTTGCATGGTAGAAAGGGTGAAGGGTTTGTTCAAACCAAGGCTCCAAAGTTGGATAAAAATTAGATTTCTATGACTCAGCCAAATATATGCTTGTGGGGTGACTAACTAATATGACCCTTTGTGGTCATGCAAGCATGTAGACTAGCAAACCAAACTACCAAGGCAACACAAATGAACAAGCAATCTAATAAAACTAGGCCTATATGCAACCAATTAGTAAAAGTTTTATTTCCCCCTAATTTTCTAGCTTCCTAATCCTCAAGGATGCAGATAATGGGATGTTACACCTATTACGAAAAATACATGAAAAATCAATTTAAATTATCAAAAAAATCTGAACAAAAATTTGGCATATACATCTGGACATTCTATACCCATACATAAGTTTTCAGAATGAATGAACGTTTTACGCGGCTTGTGTAAAAAAAACATGTTTGTGAATAGACACGTTGGAGCACTGAAATTTGTCTTTTTTACATGGGACATCTAAAATTTTCTTTTCGCCGGCAAACTTATGTATGAACATTTAGTGGTCCGTATGTATATGCAAATATTTTTTTCTTAAATTTTTTGATGTTTTGAAATGTGTTTTTACATAATGGGTTTATTTGCACCCATGAACCGAACTGGATTTCCGATTCATTAACTAATGAATTTGTCCATGAGTTCTTTTCGTTCTGCAATTGGCTAATTGCATCCATGTGTTGCTAGCATTGTGCAGACTACCGTAGCATACTTTGTGATGATAATTATTATTTAGAGTGAGTAAGATCCATGGATCTCCCACCCCACCCTAGCACCTTCCACCTTCCAACCTTGATCTTGGCGATCTCCTTCCCTGATAATCTCCTTCCTTATCTGATCCAATCAAAAACTCCCCCTCATCAACCTCTCTTCAAACATACCACCGGTGATCTTTTTTGGTCTTCGTGTCCACAACCCTCCCACCTCTTTTTGTCTTCTTTCTCTTGAGTTAGATGTTGTTTTCCAATGGATCCACTCAGTGATCCCAACTATATTGCTCATAAGCTAGATTTCTCACCTGGCCATGAGTTCAGATCTAAGGTTCGTAATCATTTTGCTACCCCCGTTCATACAGTCTCGGCATCATATGTTTTTTCTCTCGTTGTCTCATTTGTACATTGCAACTTTGATCTCGCTGTCCCAAATGTGAGCCTAGCATTATCTTCCTACTTGGGTGCTGCCCACAATGAATTAAGAATATCACCTCTACGAGGAAGGGTGTTTCTCTTCGATGTTTGCTCTAAGGATGTGGGATTTATGATATACAAAATGAGATCATAGTCTTCCAAGGATTTCATTTGTTACTTTAATTTATGGGGAAATGGTCGAAAAGGCTAGAAAAAGGGCGTGCTCCTGGAAGGTTGCAGCCGCGTCGCTGCTGCTGCCTGCACGTGGCGGGCACGGAGTGCCTCACACGCTGTACCAGCCTCCTCCCGTGCGACACGTGGTGGATGCGGAGAGGGTCACGGCCCTTTTTCCTTTTCTTTTTATAGATTTGAACATAAAAACTGCGATATCTTTCAAACGGAGAGTCCAAATCGATATCCGTTTTTACAGCCTTCCTAGTCACGTCCAGATCTTTAAAATTAGATCCATTGTTGATATGTTTCGACGAACTTTTTTCTCGTACTGCTTTTGATGCTTAGGTTGCACTGCCTTTTGGTCTAGTACACGGTGCCTTCGGTTGCAATGCACGGCACGGTCTCCAGGCAGTCTACTACGCACTATCCAGGCAGTGCACCGTCCATGCACTGCCTTGTTGTTCTGTGTTGCATTGTCTTAGTTCGCAGTGCACTGCGTGATGTCCAGGAAGTGTACTACGCACTGTCCAGGCAGTGCATCGTCCATGCACTGCCTTGTTGTTCTGTGTTACACTGCCTTAGTTCGCAGTGCACTGCACGGTGTCCAGGCAGTATACTACGCACTGTTCAGACAGTGCACCGTCCATGCACTGTCTTGTTGTTCTGTGTTGCATTGCCTTAGTTCGTAGTGCACTGGACGGTGTCCAGGCAGTGTACTATGCACTGTACAGTCAGTGCACCGTCCATGCACTGCCTTGTTGTTCTGTGTTGTACTGCCTTAGTTCGCAGTGCACTGCGCGGTGTCCTGGAAGTGTACTACACACTGTCCAGGCAGTGCACCGTCCATGCACTGTCTTGTTGTTCTGTGTTGCACTGCCTTAGTTCGTAGTGCACTATGCGGTGTCATGGTCGTCTACTGCCTCGTTGTACTGCATTGCACTGCCTTCGGTCGTAGTGCACTGCGCGGTGTTCAGGCAGTGCACCGTCCATGCACTGCCTTGTTGTACTACGTTGCACTGCCTAAGGTCCCAGTGCACTGCGCGATGTTCTTGGAGTGCACGGTGTACTGCGTTGCACTGCTTTCGGTTGACAGTAAACGAGTTGCATCGCTCGTGCACTGTGAAGGAAATATGCCCTGAGAGGCAATAATAAAGTTGTTATTATGTATTCCTTATATATGATAGATGTTTATTTTGCATGCTAGAATTGTATTGATCGAAAACATCAATACATATGTGTTTAATAAACAAAAAGGCTTCCTAGTTATGCCTCTCTTATAGACTAGCTTGTTGATTAACAAGATGATCAAGGTTTCCTGATCATAGACATTGGATGTTGTTAATAACAAGGTCACACCATTGGTGGAATGATGTGATGAACATTCATCCGAAGTATAGCATTACGATCAAGTCATTATGTTTATATTGCTATAACATCATACGAAGTAATCTTTATCCTTAGACCATGAGATCATGTTAATTGCTAACACCTGAAGAGTATCTTGATAACATCAAACGTCACACCGTAACAGGGTGACTATAAAGATGGGTTCAGTACTACGAAGGTGTTATGTTGAGGATCATGGATCAAGAGTGGAATTTGTCAATCCCGATGACGGATAGATATACTCTGGGCCCTCTTGGTGATATCACATTGAGATAGCTTGCAAGCAAGTGATGTGATCACTAGAAAGTTATATCATGGGAACGAGAAAAGAGTGCATGTCGGTAACGAGATCAAACTAGGTATTTGGATACCGATGATCGAATCTCGGACATGTATTATATCAAGAGACAAAGGGATTTAGTTACAAGCGTTAAAGGTTCTCACGATCATAGAAGTCATCGTTGAATATGCAGGAGTCGGTATGGATCTCCAGGTCCCGCTTCTGACTATTGATCTGAGAGGAGTCTCAATCATGTCTGCATTATTCGCGAACCGTAGGGTGACACACTTAAGAGTTACCGGACACCATTTTGGAGCACATATGTTTCAGACGAAAGAATTGCAAAGCGCAGGAATTGTTTCGATAGAAACCGGAAATTGTTTCGGGTGAAATTGCAGAAAGTGGTTCTGCATGTGATATTGAAATATTGCAAGGGGCTATATGTGAATGTTTGTTAATTAAAGTAATTAACAAAATTCTGAATAAATTTAATAAAAGATTTTTATTAAATGAGAGAGCATTAAACTTGGAGAATTTTAATGCATTTAAAGTAGGGACTTTAAAGGGGAATGTGAAGAGGCATTTTAATGTGGAGGGGTTACCACCACATGAATGGGGGAGGTGAGGGGTCACCCCCCATGCACCGGCCATGGAGAGAGGGGATACCCCCCTCCTCCTATAAAAGGCCACCCTCTTCCTCCTTCTTCCTCACACCTCCTTGTGAAGGATCTCTCTCCCCCTCTAGAATTATTCCCCCATGGTCTCGGATTAGCGAGATACATGTTCCCGGTGGCATTTCCTCTGGAAGGAGTTGCTGCTTCCGCTGGATCGCTGGAGCGAGGAGGTGGAGGTTGTCCGGTGGCTTGAACGTGTGTGCGAGTACGGATGCGCTACTGAGTTGCGGCGCTCGGACTTCCACTCGATCTTGAGATCGGCAAGTGTACGACTACATCAACCACGAGTTCCTACTCGTTAACAAAACTCGTTGTCTTCGAGGGTAAGTTCTCATTGGATGTATGTCCACCCATTGCTTTGTACCTAGTAGATAGATCTTGGCATGTAGTTCTCATCGTAGGAATTTTTTTGTTTTCTATGCTGCGGATCCAACAGTGGTATCAGAGCCTGATCTATGCGTAGGTGCTTTGCACGGGTAGTACACATATGTTTATATGTGGGCGATGATGATCATGTTATTGCATCTTCTATGTATTTTGGATATTGGTGGCATAGTGGGATGAAGCGGCCCGGACCAACCTTACATGTCATCGTACATGAGACCGGTTCCACGACTGACATGCAATTTGTTTTGCATAAGTGGCTGGCGGGTGTCTGTCTCTCCTAATATAGTCAATATCTGATTTACAACGAGTTGCTAATAACTTAGTTATCCTCATTGTAGTTCATGTTCGTAGGTGAGAATGGTTCTATCTCCGAAAGCCCTAAGCCACGTAAAACTTGCAATTGATAAATTAGAGGCGTCTAGTTTAGATCGTTGCTGGGCTAGTGTATTGATATGGTATTGTTGTAAGTAGATGTATGATAGATACTCTTACAACACACTCAACGTGTAAGTTCCATAGACCTTGGCCTTACACACAAAGGAATGATAGAGATCATACCACGATGCAAGTGATAGAGATCAAATGCATGGACCATATCATCTCACTTTACACATTAGATGTTAGCATCTTATACTGCTAGTTTGGCGCTTTCTGTAGCATTGTAAGATGATCCCTCATTTAGATATCAAGATAAAATGTGTTCTTCCTTGAGTATGCACCATTCTGTGGATCGTGTTTCGAGACATCACATGATGATCGGGTGTACTCGAATCTACGCTTTCATAGGAACGGGTGTAAGACAGTTTTACACACGTGAATACTAAGGTTCTTACTTGGCGAGCCTAGCATGTACAGACATGGCCTCGGAACACGGACCGAAAGGTTAAGCATGAGTCATATAGTTGATATGATGCCCATATAGATGCTCGCCTTTGAAGCTACATCAACTCACGTGATGATCGGACTTGGTGTAGTGGATTTGGTTCATGTAATCACCAAAAGGACACGAGGGATGTCGTTTTTGAGTGGGAGTTCATTAGTAATTTGGATTAGTTGAACTCAATCTATCATAAACTTAGTCTAAATAAACTTTACAAATTCTGTTGTAGATGGCACCACCTGCTTTTAGTTTCAATGTGTTCATGGAGAAAGAGAAACTTGTTGCGAATGGTAGCAACTTTACCAACTGGGCTATGAATTTGAGGATTCTCCTCACTGCTGCACAAAAGCAATATGTGCTAGATGCGCCGCTAGGCCCCCCACCAGCTCCTGATGCCCATGACGAGGAAAAGAATGTCTATGTGACTCGTTGGGAGGACCACAACTTAGTTCATTGCGGCATACTGTATGGGCTAGAGCCAGAACTTCGAAAGCGTTTCAAAAATGGCAATGCCTTTGATACCATGGGAGAATTGAAAATGATTTTCGATACCCATGCTGCCGTAGAGAGTTATAATGCTACTGAAAAGTTCTTTAGCTGCATGATGGAGGAGAACAGCTCCATTAGTGAGCATGTACTCAAAATGTCTGGGTACACCGATAAGCTTGTGTCCTTGGGAATAACGATTCCCATTGACTTGGGCATACATCGTGTTCTCCAATCTGTGCCACCTAGCTACAAGAGCTTCGTGATGAACTATAATATGCAGGGCATGAAGAAGACTCTTCTCGAGCTTATGTCAATGCTTAAAACTGCAGAAGTGGAGATTAGGAAAGAACATCAAGTGTTGATGATCAATAGGACCACCGGTTTCAAGAAGGACAAGAAAGGCAAGCACAAGGGAAAGAAGGGTGGCAAATCTGTTGCCGCGCCTAAAAAGAAACCCCGAGCTGGCCCTAAGTCCGATACCGAGTGCTACTATTGCAAGGGAACTGGCCATTGGAAGCGCAACTGCCCCAAGTATTTGGCGGACAAGAAGTCCAGCAAGGCAAACAAAGGTATATGTGATATACATGTTATTGATGTGTACTTGACTAGTACTCGCAGTAGCACCTTGGTATTTGATACGGGATCGGTTGCTAATATATGTAACTCGGTTTAGGGGTTGCGGAACAAGCGACAACTAGCAAGGGATGAGGTCAGGATGCGGGTCGGCAATGGATCAAAAGTTGATGTGATTGTCGTCGGGACGCTACCTCTCCATATGCCATCGGGATTAGTTATAAACCTAAATAATTGTTATTTGGTGCCTGCACTGAGCATGAACATTGTACCCGGATTGTGTTTGATGCAAAGTGGTCATTCCTCTAAATCTGAAAACAATGGTTGTTCGATTTATAAGAATGATATCTTCTATGGTCATGCACCTATGTTGAATGGTTTATTTCTGATGGATCTCGATAGTAATATTACGCATATTCATAATGTTAATGCTAAAAAGATTAAACTTGATAATGATATATCTGCATATATGTGGCACTGCCGTCTAGGTCATATTGGTGTTAAACACATGAAGAAACTCCATTCTGATGGACTTTTGGAATCACTTGATTTTGAATCATTTGATACATGTGAGCCATGCCTTATGGGCAAGATGACTAGAACGCCGTTTTCCGGTTCAATGGAACGGGCGACAGAGCTATTGGAAATCATACATATTGATGTGTGTGGACCAATAAGTGTGTCGGCACGAGGTGGATATCGTTCTTTTGTTACTTTCACGGATGATTTGAGTAGATACAGGTATATCTATTTGATGAAACACAAGTCTGAAACCTTTGAAAAGTTCAAGGAATTTCAGAATGGAATGGAAAATCATCATAATAGAAAGATCAAATTTCTATGGTCCGACCGTGGAGGAGAGTATCTAAGTTATGAGTTTAGCACACACATGAAAGAGTGTGGAATAGTTTCACAAATCACGCCTGCCGGAACACCACAACATAATTGTGTGTCGGAACATCGTAATCATACCTTATTGGATATGGTTCGATCTATGATGTCTCTGACTGACTTGCAACTGTCATTTTGGGGTTATGCACTGGAAACAGCTGCATTCACTTTAAATCGGACATCATCTAAATCCATTGAAACGACACCGTATGAATTATGGTTTGGAAACAAACCTAAGTTGTCATTTCTTAAAGTTTGGGGATGCGATGTTTATGTGAAGAAACTTCAGCCGGATAAACTCGAACCCAAAGCGGAAAAATGCGTCTTCATAGGATACCCTAAGGAAACGATTGGGTATACCTTCTATCACAGATCCGAGGGCAAGGTTTTTGTTGCCAAGAATGGATCCTTTCTTGAGAAGGAGTTTCTCGCGAAAGGTGTGAGTAGTCGGAAGGTAGAACTCGAAGAGGTTATTGAACCTTCTCTTCATGAAATGGCGAGTAGCGTAGCACCGGAAGTTGTTTCAGAGTTGACTTCACCTAATGAAGAGAGAGCTAATGATATTGATCATGAAACTCCGAAAGAGGACACTACCGAACCTCGCAGGTCAAGCAGGACACGTGCAGCTCCTAAACTGTACGGCAATCCTATTGTGAATTTCATGGTTGATGAAATGGATGACCCTGCGACGTATGAAGAAGCGATGATGAGCCCGGATTCCAACAAATGGCTAGAAGCCATGAAATCCGAGATGGAAGCCATGTACGAGAACCAAGTTTGGACCTTGGTGGACTTACCTCACGATCGAAAGGTTGTTGAGAATAAATGGATTTTCAAAAGAAAAACTGATGATGATGGTAATGTGACCATCTATAAGGCTTGACTTGTCGCAAAGGGGTTTTGACAAATTCAAGGAGTTGACTATGATGAGACATTCTTTCCCGTAGCGATGCTTAAGTCGGTTAGGATTATGTTAGCAATTGCTGCGTATTTCGATTATGAAATATGGCAGATGGATGTCAAAACTGCGTTCCTCAATGGTAATATTGAAGAAGAGTTGTATATGATACAACCTAAGGGTTTTGTCGATCCTAAGGATGCTAATAAGGTATGCAAACTTCAGCGATCCATCTATGGACTGAAGCAAGCATCCCGGAGTTGGAATCTCTGCTTTGATGAGGTGATCAAAGAGTTTAGATTTGTCCAAACTTATGGAGAGGCTTGTATTTACAAGAAAAGTGAGTGGGAGCAATGTGGCATTTCTGATATTATATATGGATGACATATTATTGATTGGAAATGATATAGATCTTTTAAACAGTGTTAAAAGTTATCTAAACAGCAAATTTTCGATGAAAGACCTTGGTGAAGCGTCATATATATTAGGCATTAAAATCTATAGAGATATATCAAGGCGCCTAATTGGGCTATCGCAGAGTACATACCTTGATAAGATATTAAAGAAGTTTAATATGGACAAAAGTAAGAAGGGGTTCTTACCTATGTTGCAAGGCAAGACATTGAGTAAGACTCAAAGTCCGGCTACGGCGGAAGAAAGAGAGATGATGAATAAGATCCCCTATGCCTCGGCCATAGGCTCTATTATGTATGCCATGCTATGTATAAGACCGGATGTGGCACATGCTATTAGTTTGACTAGTAGGTACCAATCTGATCTAGGTTCGGAACACTGGATAGCGGTCAAGAACATCCTCAAGTACTTGAGAAGAACTAGGGATATGTTTCTTATATACGGAGGTGAAGAAGAGCTAGTCGCTAAGTGTTATGTCGATGCTAGCTTTGACACCGATCCGGATGACTCTAAGTCTCAATCCGGATACGTATTTCTCTTGAACGGAGCAGCAGTTAGTTGGAGGAGTTCCAAACAACCTATGGTGGCTGGATCAACGACGGAGGCGGAATATGTTGTTGCTTCAGAAGCGGTGCAGGAAGCGGTTTGGATGAAAGAGTTCATTATGGAACTAGGTGTGGTTCCTAGTGCGTTGGACCCGATGGTGATCTATTGTGACAACAATGGAGCCATAGCCAACGCAAAGGAACCGAGGTCTCACAAGAATTCCAAGCATATTAAGCGCCGGTTTCACTCCATCCACGAGCATGTCAAGGATGGAGATATAAAGATTTGTAAAGTACACACGGACCTAAATGTAGCAGATCCGTTGACTAAAGCTCTCCCTAGGGCAAAACATGATCAACACCAGAACTCCATGGGTGTTAGATTTATCACTATGTGAACTAGATTATTGTCTCTAGTGCAAGTGGGAGACTGAAGAAAATATGCCCTGAGAGGCAATAATAAAGTTGTTATTATGTATTCCTTATATATGATAGATGTTTATTTTGCATGCTAGAATTGTATTGATCGGAAACATGAATACATGTGTGTTTAATAAACAAAAAGGGTTCCTAGTTATGCCTCTCTTATAGACTAGCTTGTTGATTAACAAGATGATCAAGGTTTCCTGATCATGGACATTGTATGTTGTTAATAACAAGGTCACACCATTGGTGGAATGATGTGATGAACATTCATCCGAAGTATAGCATTATGATCAAGTCATTATGTTTATATTGCTATAACATCATACGAAGTAATCTTTATCCTTAGATCATGAGATCATGTTAATTGCTAACACCTGAAGAGTATCTTGATAACATCAAATGTCACACCGAAACAGGGTGACTATAAAGATGGGTTTAGTACTACGAAGGTGTTATGTTGAGGCTCATGGATCAAGAGTGGAATTTGTCAATCCCGATGACGGATAGATATACTCCGGGCCCTCTCGGTGATATCACATTGAGATAGCTTGCAAGCAAGTGATGTGATCACTAGAATGTTATATCACGGGAACGAGAAAAGAGTGCATGTCGGTAACAAGATCAAACTAGGTATTTGGATTACGATGATCGAATCTCGGACATTTATTATATCAAGAGACAAAGGGATTTAGTTACAAGCGTTAAAGGTTCTCACGATCACAGAAGTCATCGTTGAATATGCAGGAGTCAGTATGGATCTCCAGGTCCTGCTTCTGACTATTGATCTGAGAGGAGTCTCAATCATGTCTGCATTATTCACGAACCGTAGGGTGACACACTTAAGAGTTACCGGACACCATTTTGGAGCACATATGTTTCAGACGAAAGAATTGCAAAGCGCAGGAATTGTTTCGATAGAAACCAGAAATTGTTTCAGGTGAAATTGCAGAAAGTGGTTCTGCATGTGATATTGAAATATTGCAAGGGGCTATATGTGAATGTTTGTTAATTAAAGTAATTAACAAAATTCTGAATAAATTTAATAAAAGAGTTTTATTAAATGAGAGAGCATTAAACTTGGAGAATTTTAATGCATTTAAAGTAGGGACTTTAAAGGGGAATGTGAAGAGGCATTTTAATATGGAGGGGTTACCACCACATGAATGGGGGAGGTGAGGGGTCACCCTCCCATGCGCCAGCCATGGAGAGAGGGGGTACGCCCCCCTCCTCCTATAAAAGGCCACCCATTCCCTCCTTCATCCTCACACCTCCTTGTGAAGGATCTCTCTCCTCCTCTAGAATTATTCCACCATGGTCTCGGATTAGCGAGATACATGTTCCCGGTGGCATTTTGTCTGGAAGGAGTTGCTGCTTCCGCTGGATCCCTGGAGCGAGGAGGTGGAGGTTGTCCGGGGGCTTGAACGTGTGTGCGAGTACGGATGCGCTGCTGAGTTGCGGCGCTCGGACTTCCTCACGATCTTGAGATCGGCAAGTGTACGACTACATCAACCACGAGTTCCTACTCGTTAACAAAACTCGTTGTCTTCGAGGGTAAGTTCTCGTTGGATGTATGTCCACCCGTTGCTTTGTACCTAGTAGATAGATCTTGGCGTGTAGTTCTCATCGTAGGAAATTTTTTGTTTTCTATGTTGCGGACCCAACACACTGCCTTATTGCAGCTAGCCACATGTCGGGATGCCGTGTGGTTGGAAATACACACGTTGTCGTGCGGCCGGAAATACACGCGCTGCCGCGCGGCCGGAAATACGCACGGGTGAACTTCCACACGCCACGTGTCGTGCGGCCGGAAACGTGGGCGCTGAGGCCGAAACGCGCGCTTCCTGAAGAGCGCGCTGCCGTATTTGGAACAAGATCAAGAGTGGACCTTGGTTCAATCAAAAAAGAGAAAATGTACGAAAGGCCAAGTACATGTCTGCATCACATTCCTTTTGACCAATAAGGTAACATTATACCTCATGCCCAACGTGACACTCCTATAATCATGCTTTAACTGGTGCTAATGCTATTCCTATTGGAAAGCGTACTTTTGCCGATGTTGTTAGAAATCAACCTGCAAATATTGATTGTAATGATCAGACATTGACCCATTCATATGGAAAATTAATTCTCCAAATTAATGTTCAAACATGCCCACCCAAAGGTCATCCCAACGGTATCCTCCTAGGGATCAGCCCAGCCCAACTGCTTGATACGTTGCTAACGTATCCATAATTTTTGATGTTTCATGCTTGGTTTTTATCTACTTTCTTATGTTTTGTTCCAACTTTGGAGTACTTTCTATACACTTTCTTGGACTAACCTATTAACAAGAGCCATAGTATCAGCTGCCTGTTTTCTGCTGTTTTTGGTTCTAGGAAAGTCAGAAAATGAATATTCTCGGAATTGGACGGGACAAAAGCCAAAGTCAATTTTACACCGAGGGACACCCGGAGCCAGAATACGAGACGAAGAGGGGCCAGGGGGCCGCCACACCACCTGGCTGCGTGGCCCAGCCTGGCCCGCACCTGGGGTGGTCTGGCCGCCTTCGACACCCCCTCGGCCTTCCCTTTCTCCTATAAGATGCCTCCGATACAGAAACCCTAAGGACCTGATCAAAATTCCATGAAAGAGTCTTTAGCTACCGTCATCTCCATCCCTAGATCGGGAGGGATCTGAAACTCTTCCTGGCACCCTGTCGGAGAGGGGAATTCACCCTAGAGGCCTTCTTCATCACCATGCAAGCCTCCGGTGTGATGCGTGAGTAGTTAATCCTTGGACTATGGGTCCATGTAGTAGCTAGATGGTTGGTTCTCCTCCTTTGTGCTATCATGTTTAGATCTTGTGAGCTCCATTCATGATCAAGATCATCTATTTGTAATTCCTACATGTTGTGTTTGCGGGGATCCGATGGATATTGAGATGTTATTTCAGATTGATTATTGATTCTATCATGTCTTTTTTATTTGTGATCTTGCATGCTTTCCATTGTTAGTAACTATCTTGGCCAAGTAGATGCTAGCAACTCCAAGAGTTAGTATTTATGCTCGATAGTGGGTTCATGCCTCTAGTAATCTGGGGAAGTGACAGAAATCTCTAAGGTACTAGATGTGTTGTTGCTACTAGGGAGAAAACAACAATCCTTTGTTCATAGAACAATCGAATTGTTTACTTTACATGCAATGCGTAATGCAATTATCTGTTGCTTGCAACTTAATACTGGAGGGGGTTCGGATGATAACCTGAAGGTGGATTATTAGTCATAGATGCAGTTGGATTACGGTCTATGTATAGTGTTGTAATGCCTAATCAAATCTCAAAGGAGTCAAGATGAGTATTATATGCATGATTGCTTTCTCGATGTTTTTCAATTGCCCCGCTGTAATTTGTTCACCCAACATGTCATCTATCTTACGGAGAGACACCACTAGTGAACTATGGACCCCGATCCTTTCTTTTATCATCAATCTATAATCAATTGTTTACTGCTTTCTATTTAATTTCTGCAAACTACAACTTTCTTCCACACAATACGTTTAATCCTTTATTTTCAGCAAAACCAGTGAGATTGACAACCTCACTGTAAGTTGGGGGCAGAGTTCCGTGGTTGTGTTGTGCAAGTTTCCACGTTGCTGCTGGCACTGATAGTGCGCCCTGCCAAAGTTCAGCTAGTAACACCTTGGAGGTGTTTCCTTGCTCCTACTGGATTGATAACCTTGGTTTCATAACTGAGGGAAAACTTGTTGTTGTGCTCATCATATCTTCCTCTTGGGGTTCCCCAACGAGCTCGAGATATCTTGGGCCAAGCAACTTTTTTCTGGCGCCGTTGCCAGGGAGTCAAGGACATCTTCACAAGGGGAGTCCCTCATAACCAATCTCTTTACTTTGTTATTTTTGTTATGCTTAGTTTACTTTTGCTTTGTTTGCTTGTTTCTTTATCAAAAACACAAAAAATTAGTTTTACTAGTTTGTTTTCTTTATTAAAAACACACAAAAATTAAGTCCTTCTATAGTTGTTACCTCTTTCTTAGCTCACCATGTTTATCCCTAAATTCACTTTGAAAGACCTTTCAATAGGTGGTGGCTCTATAATTGGAAAATATAATATTGAAGAATTCTTTAATCATGTTAGTAAACATGAGGATACTGAGGATAGATCCCTTGCAGAACTTGCTCCAAACTATGAAATTGCTGCAGCTTCTTTAGTTCACATGTTGGAAGCTAGGTTTGTTAACCTTAACCCCTTAATGCAAGTAATGTTTCTTAAACTTAAATAAATTGATGACCCTGAAAAGAGAGATTTTATTCTGGAAACTTTGCTTAAGAAATTCTATGATGTTGCCAAGGAAGCTAGAAAAGTCTTTGAATGTTTTAATATGCTAGGCTCATGTGTAGATGTTATTGGTACACGAGAAAAGATGAACAAAACCGAACCTAATGGGGAGGAAATTAAGATACCAATACCTTTCAAACTTGTAGCAATGCATGAAGCCATAGAAAAGAATCTTGATTGGATTGTTCCTGAAAACCTATTTGATGAAAATAGTGAACCCAAGGTTATTGAGAGAGGATCCTCTAGAACTTATTTGGATGAGATACCTTACCTTGTTGAAGATATTTCTGGTATCAATCATAATGCTTCTTCATTTTAGAACACTTGACCCTTTTTCTTGCTTCTTATGCCTAACTTAAATGCGTTAAAGAAAAGTACTTATTGGGAGATAACCCAAAAGTTTTTATATGAGTCTCGGAAGTTATTACTTCAGTAATAACCGCTCCTTATCCTTTTTATTTGCTTTTTGTGCCAAGAGTAACCTCTAATGAGAGAGAAGTAATGATTGGGAAAGTTGCTGTCCCGAAACAGATTTCTGTGCTTCACCGTAAAAATTCTTGTAAAATCTCTGTACGTCCTTTTGAGGCGTGAATTTTTTTGCTTCTGCCCCAGGTTATTATCTAACTTTCATTAGTTCAACACTTTTCGATTTGAGCAACATAAGGTCTTCTAAAAAATTCGTCTTCACCTGCTGGTCTGTTTTGACAGATTTCTGCCATTATTTGCATTTGCTTCTTGTTGGTTCCTTTTTGAGTTCTTTTGGGGAATTGAGCTTTTTGAGGGAAGTGCTTCAGTAGCTTGTGTTTTAATGGAAGTTTTATTGGTGTTGAAACTGAACCTAAAGACTTATTATCTTGAGTGCACTAATGTTGCTAATAAAGATTGTGTGAAGTTTTGTATGAAGAAATATTCCAGGTGTCTAGAACGAATGTTGTAATGAGATGAAGAATGGACTAAAGCTCAAGCTTGGGGATGCCACCCCGTGTCACCCCAAGAAATATTCAAGAGGTACAAGCGTAAAAGCTTGGGGATGCCCAAGGCATCCCCTTCTTCATTAATAAAAATCCTAGGTTTCTTCCAAACACTTCATTTTTATTGTTTCATGCATAGTTGTGTTGTTCTTGGAGCGTCTTTGTTTTTCGTTTTGGTTTTTTGTTTGCTTGGTTTGCTTAGTTTGCTGAATAAATTGGTTGGACCCCTTCTTTCATACATTGGTTTTAAATAGTTTGGTTTGGATTGGAAAAGAGTAGAAAAGTTCATGCTTAAGTGGTAAAGGAGCTTGTTTTTGACTGTGGCCTATGCTTTGTCATGCCATACTTGATATTGTTTTGGATTTATGCTTAGAATTCTTTGATGTAGCATGACTTGTTATAAACAATTGAGATTGCTTAATGTGCCTTGGAAGAATCATGTGTTGTTTTAGCATATTAAAGCATAGTATTGTGGTATTCTCCTTTGATGCTTTATTTGGGTTGACTTGGCGCATGCTCACACCATGTTATGACTGTCCAAAGTCACAATAGCCTTTATGATTCTTTAGTTTTCAACTTGTAATATCAGTTTATGCTTTGATTAATGATGTTTTGTCGCTCTACATGATTATGGCCATTATTGCTCTCTTAGTTGGTCGCTCCCAGTCTTTTGCTAGCCTCCATAACCAAGTATGAGTTCCACTCATGCATCCAACTCCTAAAACCAAGTTATTCCAAAGAGTCCACCATACCTACCTATTAGCATATGCTATTCCAAGTATATTCGTGTTTTTATCTACCTTCCGAATTAAACTTGTTATGAGAAAACTAGTGATTAAAGCTCTCACGAACTTGATGGCACACTTTACTTTTCTTGCCCTTAATAAACTTGAACCATTGTATCGTCTATGTTGTATATGCTTGCGCTTATATGTTGGGGATTAGCAGAACCATGCTGTCATGGGGAACGCTTTCAACATTGCACTTGTACTTTGTACCTAGTTGATATCATGCTCTTTTGTCTATGGATGTCGTCGGTGTGAAATGAAAGGGGAGCTTGTAAGTCCATGGAGTTATATATGTGTGTTAGAGAAACACCTGGGCCACTGGTCTAATCCATGTCGACATGGTGGAAACCTGCAGAGTAACCATAATGAGCTGTCTATGAAGCATTCTTCTTATAAAAAAGAGTCAGATATTGAGGGAAAAAAGAGAAAAAGAAAAAAAAGATATGAGAAAAGAGGAAAGAGAGAAAAAGCACCATTTTCCCATGGTAAATAAGAAGAGTGCTGAGATGCTCGTTGTCTGCTTGCCTTGTCATTTTGATATGGGGATTCTTCTGTATCATCGGGCAAGGGGTACCCCGTTGGCGGTTCTCTATGATACACATGTACTTACTATGACAAGAACTTACCGGTAACTAAAATTGAGTAGCATGAGGAGCGGCCCTCGTATTCAAGGGACATGAGATTTCTAACTTATACTTCGTCAAGCATATACACCATAGTTTCTTCACTTTAACCTTAATCACTTCAAGATGCTTATGATAGGGGAAATGAGAGCTGAAAGCTAATAAGTACCATAATTTTTGGAAGCTCTTTATGAAACTTGAATCCATACTTCCTTCTATGAAGGCCTTTCTTTTACTTTTATGTTGAGTCTCCACCTTCTATATTTATGCACCTACTTTGAGAGCATAGTGGCCATTCTTAGTTCTATGTGCATTGTCCCAAGACTTGTTGATTGATGCATAGCTTTGATATTGCTTGTTTTAAACTATTTGTATCTAGTCACTCTTATGAACTTTGAAGGTGTCCTATGCATTTATGTTTGCTACTCTATGAGGGACAAGCTGAATGCTATTATGCTATGTTTTCTTTATGTGAAACAAACAAACGTCTTGCAAAGCATTGTTATTCATGAATCTTTTGTTTGTGCCTTTTAATGTTGCAACATAGTTGCTATGTCTTATTGTTAGAACTTTGTCTTTCATGTTATGATTGAAGTACTATAATCCCAGCTATCAATGTTTTACAAACACTTTGATCAAGTTTATGATGGTGCATGTCACCTCAAAAATTATTCTTTTTTTATCACTTACCTACTCGAGGACGAGCAGGAGTTAAGCTTGGGGATGTTGATACGTTGCTAACATATCCATAATTTTTGATGTTCCATGCTTGGTTTTTATCTACTTTCTTATGTTTTGTTCCAACTTTGGAGTACTTTCTATACACTTTCTTGGACTAACCTATTAACAAGAGCCACAGTGCCAGTTGTCTGTTTTCTACTGTTTTTGGTTCCAGGAAAGTCAGAAAATGAATATTCTCGGAATTGGACGGGACAAAAGCCAAAGTCAGTTTTTCACCGAGGGACACAAGGAGCCAGAATACGAGACGGAGAGGGGCTAGGGGGCCACCACACCACCTGGCCGCGCGGCCCAGCCTGGCCCGCGCCAAGGGGTGGTCTGGCCGCCTCCGGCACCCCCTCGGCCTCCCCTTTCGCCTATAAGATACCTCCGATACAAAAACCCTAAGGACCCGATCAAAATTCCATGAAAGAGTCTGTAGCCGCCGTCATCTCCATCCCTAGATCGGGAGGGATCTGAAGATCTTCCTAGCACCCTGTCGGAGAGGGGAATTCACCCTGGAGGCCTTCTTCATCACCATGCAAGCCTCCGGTGTGATGCGTGAGTAGTTCATCCTTGGACTACGGGTCCATGTAGTAGCTAGATGGCTGGTTCTCCTCCTTTGTGCTATCATGTTTAGATCTTGTGAGCTCCGTTCATGATCAAGATTATCTATTTGTAATTCCTACATGTTGTGTTTGCGGGAATCCGATGGATATTGAGATGCTATTTTAGATTAATTACTGATTCTATCATGTCTTTGTTATTTGTGATCTTGCCTGCTTTCCGTTGTTAGTAGCTATCTTGGCCAAGTAGATGCTAGTAACTCCAAGAGTTAGTATTTATGCTCGATAGTGGGTTCATGCCTCTAGTAATCTGGGGAAGTGACAGAAATCTCTAAGGTACTAGATGTGTTGTTGCTACTAGGGAGAAAACAACAATCCTTTGTTCATAGAACAATCGTATTGTTTACTTTACATGTAATGCGTAATGCAATTATCTGTTGCTTGCAACTTAATACTGGAGGGGGTTCGGATGATAACCTGAAGGTGGATTATTAGTCATAGATACAGTTGGATTACGGTCTATGTATAATGTTGTAATGCCCAATCAAATCTCAAAGGAGTCAAGATGAGTAGTATATGCATGATTGCTTTCTCGATGTTTTTCAATTGCCCCGCTGTAATTTGTTCACCCAACATGTCATCTATCTTAGGGAGAGCCACCACTAGTGAACTATGGACCCCGGTCCTTTCTTTTATCATCAATCTACAATCAACTGTTTACTGCTTTCTGTTTAATTTCTGCAAACTACTACTTTCTTCCACATAATACGTTTAATCCTTTGTTTTTAGCAAAACCGATGAGATTGACAACCTCACTGTAAGTTGGGGGCAGAGTTATGTGGTTGTGTTGTGCAGGTTTCCACGTTGCTGCTGGCACCGGTAGTGCGCCCTGCCAAAGTTCAGCTAGCAACACCTTGGAGGTGTTTCCTTGCTCCTACTGGATTGATAACCTTGGTTTCATAACTGAGGGAAAACTTGTTGTTGTGCTCATCATACCTTCCTCTTGGGGTTCCCCAACAAGCTCGAGATATCTTGGGCCAAGCACTGCTCACTTCATTTATAGGCCCATTCAGTGTTATCGTTGTCTTGCCGAGGGTCACCAGGTGAGGAATTGTCGGAACGGTATCCGCTGCAACATTTGTTACAACTATGGGTATATATCTTGGAACTGGATAGCTAAGCCCAACATAATCTATGTTTATTATAAAAAACTACTAGCTAAAGAGGTGAAAAAAAATCCTTCTTTCTAGAGTTCCCTACCTCTTCGACTTCCTCGGTGCTACATTCTGATTGCTTTTTCGTTCCTGAAACCCCACCTTCCTCTAGATCGCCAATGGCGAACTACCCCTGCGACCCCATCCCCCCATGTCCCAGCTGGTATGCAAGCTATTCCACCTAGCCCATTATGTATGCAACATGCTCATGTCTTCCTTGGACGAGACTTTCCACTTCATTTCGATGACTAGGAAATCGCCATACTAGTACCCGCTCATGTTGATGGTGGATTCATTAGAGTTGTCGCCACCATCGGTGAGCATATCCACGGCCTCGGCATCTAGGTGTGTAGCACATCAAAGTGCGCAATGGCATGACACCCTTGAGGTTTGCCACTGTTACTGACAGAGATGTAGCAGTTGGGGACAATCCCTATTTCATTGGAGATAGTGTGCTTAGGTTTATTAATAAGGACAATGGCATCAATAGACGTAGCCATATTTTCACACATGTTGTTTGGTGTATGCTGCTAAATTATCCTTAGCAATGTGGGGATCCTAAGACTGTCATGAAAACTTTTGTACCATTTGGCCGATTTCTAGTATGGAACAAGGATTTATCTAATACGGCTCGAGTTCTAGTTAAATTATGTGACTTCATTGTTCATACTCCGCATTTAAGTATTGTGGTTGGAAGAAACTTGATAGAGGATGACAATGGTAACACTTGGTCATGTCCCATGGTTTTGTTGCATGTTAGGATGTTTGTTCTCTGTCTAGATATGAGGCCCCTTTTCCCCTGATGGTCGTAACCCACATCCTCTCCCACTTGTTCTTGAAGGCTTTTGGCATGATAATGCACAGAATCACTAGATGGATGAAGATGTTGCATCATTTCAGGGGAATGTTGCACATGTCATTGTTGGGGGGAGGCAATGTTGCACCTGCTGCTAATGAGGCCAACATCAGCCCTAGCACTCCCCCATTGTAGCCTGATATCCTAGTTGAAAAAGAACATGTAGAGGGAGAACAACGTGATTATATCAACAACATGTCAAGTCTGATTGCAAACTTGATGGGGAAGATGACTAGGAAATGTTGAATACTCTGATTGGCAACAAGATCACTAGTGCCACCAACATTCCTGAACAGACTGAAGTTAATGGAGTGAACACTCTCAAATGTTTCTTGTAGATCAATATCGCATCTGATGTTCTTGCCAATCAAGTCATCATTTAGAACATGGTAACTGATGATCACACCTACATCCCTTATCTTCCTACTCATTATAATGGCGATGTTGTGGTCATCCCCAAGCCAGACAACTTTAGTAAGTCCAAGTGCAAGAAAGTTGCAACTAGCAAGAAAAACACTCCAAAATCTGTCAGTTATGTCAGGAGAAGTAGAAGAATTGCTGGGCAGAAGGCAGACTTCAAGGACAAAGCCAGAGCTGACAATTATTCATAAAGATCCAAATCCATGGAACCTACCAACCTATCCTGCCAGTTTTGAGAAATCATTGTTGATGAAGAGAAAGCATCTCCTCCTAGACTTCCACTTGGCACCAACCAGTCCATAGGAACAAGCTTCTATCAGATGCCTCCTTGTGAGGTATCTGTTGCCAACTTGAACTATGACATTTCTGATGATACATTGTGAATCATCACACTTCATGTCCAAAGTCAGGGACCACTGCTGCCTTCTTATCTTAGTTTCACTTTTTATCATAGCTTGTTTCTATCTCATGAACCATCTATGTATCAGACTTTATTTCCATGTCACTTTGAGAAGTTGTAACAACGGATTTCCTTACCGGACCCTGTTATGTTCTGATATTTTATCTGAAGTTCCATGATTTATCTATGGTTACCAATATTTGGCTACTTATACATTCCAGTCAACTAGCCTAATTAATATTATGTTCATGCCTGGTGGTAGCTACACACCCTTACATTTTATATTGTATACATGATTTTCAGGTCATGTATTCCCATTTTATCTTGTTTTCTTAGTAGAACACATATTTATGGTGTACAAAAGTTGTTTTAGAAGTTTGGTATGAATTTATTTGTAAAAATCAACTCATGTGTTGACTTTTAGTTTGCCGAGTTGACTTTTAGAAAAAAGGACCAAAAGTATTTAAACCATAAAATTGAAATCACTTTTCTACACTAGAAATGTGTGTTCTGCAACAAAATAGGCTAAAACATGTTCATTTCGCTTGGATCGATGGGATGTGCAAATGTGTGTAGCTACCACCCATGACACAGAGTTATTTTCTTTCAGAACATTTGCACGGTCAGACTGAATATGTTTTGAGAACAATACCTATCTCTCAATTTTACCATTATCAGATATGTTTTAATGAATAGAACATGTAGTATTATGGATTGGAACACTAGAGGTTTAAATTCTTAAGAAATATGTGATGAACTTTCTGACAATATCAGCCAAAGCAACTGCAATATCATATGTCTTTAGGAAACTAATAAAGGATAATTTTGATAGTGCATACATTAGGAAATTTTTTCCAAAAAGATTTAACAAATATGCATTTCAACCATCTATTAGTAACTCTAGATGATTAATCACCATTTGGAATGGTTCCATTTTCACATGTACTATTACCAGTCAATCTTCATTTCAAAATAACCAATTGTCATCTGATGGCTCAGTGTACGGTGCTAGAAAAATGTTGGTGCGGTGTTGATGTAGAGCTTGTTGGGAACCCCAAGAGGAAGGTATGATGAGCACAACAGCAAGTTTCTCTCAGTTATGAAACCAAGGTTTAAACGAACCAGTAGGAGCAAGGAAACACCCCAAAGGTGTTGCTAGCTGAGCCTTGGCAGGGCGCACCACCGGTGCTAGTATCAACATGGAGACCTGCATAACAAAACCACAGAACTTTGTCCCCAACTTGCGATGAGGTTGTCAATCTCACCGTGTTTTCCTGAAAACAAAGGATTAAACATATCGAATGGAAAGAAGTAATAGTTTGCAGAAAGTAAACACAAAGTAGTAACAGTTTGTAGATTGAATGTAAAAGACAAGGATCGGGATCCATAGTTCACTAGAGGTGGCTCTCCTTAGATAGATAACATGCTGGGTGAACAAATTACAGCGGGGCAATTGACAAACATCGAGAAAGCAATACATGCATATACTAATCATCTTGACTCCTTTGAGACTTGATTGGGTATTACAACATTATACATAGACCGCCATCCAACTACATCTATGACTAATAATCCACCTTCAGGTTATCATCCGAACCCCCTCTAGTATTAAGTTACAAGCAACAGATTATTGCTTAACGAACTGCGTGTAAAGTAAATAATACGATTGTTCTATGAACAAAGGATTGTTGTTTTCTCCCTAGTAGCAACAACACATCTAGTACCTTAGAGATTTCTGTCACTTCCCCAGATTACCAGAGGAATGAACCCACTATCGAGCATAAATACTAACTCTTGGAGTTGCTAGCATCTACTTGGCCAAGATAGCTACTAACAACGGAAAGCATGCAAGATCACAAATAACAAATAAATGATAGAATCAATAATCAATATGAAATAGTATCTCAATATCCATCGGATCCCCACAAACACAACATGCAGAATTACAAATAGATGATCTTGATCATGAACGGAGCTCACAAGATCTAAACATGAAAGCACAAAGGAGGAGAACCAGCCATCTAGCTACTACATGGATCCGTAGTCCAAGGATGAACTATTCACGCATCACACCGGAGGCTTGCATGATGATGAAGAAGGCATCCAGGGTGAATTCCCCTCTTCGGCAGGGTGCTGGGAAGAGCTTCAGATCCCTCCCAATCTAGGGATGGAGATGACAGCGGCTATAGAATCTTTCGTGGATCTTTGATCGGGTACTTAGGGTTTTCGTCCTGAGGGCATCTTATAGGCGGAAGGGGAGGCCGAGGGGGTGCCTAGGGCCACCACACCACCCCCTGGCGCGGGCCAAGCCTGGCCGCGCGGCCAGGTGGTGTGGCCGGTCTCTGGCCCCTCTCCGTCTCGTATTCTGGAATCTGATGACTTCTGTAAAAATAGGCACTTTGGCTTTTGTCCCGTCCAAATCTGAGAATATTCATTTTCTGACTTTCCTAGAACCAAAAACAGCAGAAAACAGGCAGCTGGCACTATGGCTCTTGTTAATAGGTTAGTCCAAGAAATTATATGAAAAGTACTCCAAAGTATGAATAAAACACAAGAAAGTGGATAAAACCAAGCATGGAACATCAAAAATTATAGATACATTTGCAATGTATCAACATCCCCAAGCTTAACTCCTGCTCGTCCTCGAGTAGGTAAGTGATAAAAAGAAAGAATAATTTTTGAGGTGACATGCACCATCAAAGACTTGATCAATGTATTTGTAAAACATTCAAAGCTGGGATCATAGTACTTCAATCATAACATGAAAGACAAAGTTCTAGCAATAAGACAAAGAAACTAAGATGCAACATGAAAAGGCACAAACAAAAGATTCATGGATAACAATGCTTTGCAAGACGTTTGTTTGTTGCACATAAAGAAAACATAGCATACTAGCATTCAGCTTGTCCCTCAATAGAGTAGCAAATATAATTGCATAGGACACCTTCAAAGTTCATAAGAGTGACTAGATACAAATTGTTTAAAACAAGCAATATCAAGTTATGCATCAATCAACTAGTCTTGGGACAATGCACATAGAACTAAGAATGGCCACTATGCTCTCAAAGTAGGTGCATAAAGGTGGAAGATGGAGACTCAATATAATGGTGGAAGAAAGGCCTTTTTATAAAAGGAAGTAGGGATTCATGTCTCATAAAGAGCTTCCAAAAATTATGGTACTTATAGCTTTCAGCTCTCATTGCCCCTATCATAAGCATCTTGAAGTGATTAAGGTTAAAGTGAACCAACTATGGTGTACATGCTTGACGAAGTATAAGTTAGAAATCTCCTGTCCCTTGTATACGAGGGTCGCTCCTCATGCTACTCAAGTTTAGTCACCGGTAAGTTCTTGTCATCGTAAGTACATGTGTATCATAGAGAACCGCCAACGGGGTACCCCTTGCCCGATGATACGGAAGAATCCCCATATCAAAATGGCAAGGCAAGCAGACAACGAGCATCTCAGCAATCTTCTTATTTACCATGGGAATATGGTGCTTTTTTCTCTCTTTCCTCTTTTAATAATCTCTTTCTTTTTCTTTTTCTCTTTTTTCTCAATATAGGACTCTTTTTTTATAAGAAGAATGCTTCATAGACAGCTCATTATGGTTACGCTGCAGGTTTCCACCATGTCAGCATGGATTAGACCAGCGGCCCAGGCGTTTCTCTAACACATATACATAACTCCATGGACTTACAAGCTCCCCTTTCATTTCACACTGACGACATCCATATACAAAAGAGCATGATATCAACTAGGTACAAGTACCAAGTGCAATGTTGAAAGCGTTCCCCATGAAAGCATGGTTCTGCTAATTCCCAACAAATAAGTGCAATCATATACAACATAGACGACACAATGGTTCAAGTTTATTAAGGGCAAGAAAAGTAAAGTGTGCCATCAAGTTCGTGAGAGCTTTAATCACTAGTTTTCTCATAACAAGTTTAATTCGGAAGGTAGATAAAAACATGAATATACTTGGAATAGCATAAACTAGTAGGTAGGTATGGTGGACACTTTGGAATAACTTGGTTTAGGGAGTTGGATGCATGAGTAGAACTCATACTTTGTTGTGGAGGCTAGCAAAAGACTGGGAGCGACAAACTAAGAGAGAAATAATAGCCATAATCATGCAGAGCGACAAAACATCATTGATCAAAGAATAAAGTGATACTACAAGTTGAAAACTAAAGGATCATAAAGGCTATGGTGACTTGAGATAGTCATAACATGGTGTGAGCATGTGCCAAGTCAACCCAAATAAAGCATCAAAGGAGAATACCACTATACTATGCTTTAATATGCTAAAACAACGCATGATTCAGCCAAGGCACATTAAGCAATCTCAATTGTTTATAACAAGTCATGCTACAATAAAGAATACTAAGCATAAATCCAAAACAATATCAAGCATGGCATGACAAATCATAGGCCACAGTCAAAAACAAGCTCTTCACATAAGCATGAACTTTCCTACTCTTTTCCAAACCAAACCAAACTATTTGCAAACCAATATATGAAAGAGGGGGTCCAACCAATTTATTCAGAAAACTAAGCAAACAAAAGCAAACGAAAAACCAAAATGAAAACAAAAAAGAAGACGCTCCAAGAACAACACAATTGTGCATGAAACAATAAAAATGAAGCGTTTGGAAGAAACCTAGAATTTTTATTGATGAAGAAGGGGATGCCTTGGGCATCCCCAAGCTTTGACGCTTGTACTTCTTGGATATTTCTTGGGGTGACACGCGTGGCATCCCCAAGCTTGAGCTTTAGTCCATCCTTCATCTCATTACTCATTCCTTCCATACACCTGAAATTTTTTCTTCATACAAAACTTCACACAATCTTTATTAGCAACATTAGTGTACTTAAGATAAAAGGTCTTAAAGTTCAGTTCTAACACCAAATAAACTTCCACTAGAACACTAGCTAATGTAGCACTTCCCTCAAAAATCTCAATTTCCCAAAAGAACTCAAAAAGGAACCAACAAGAAGCAAATGCAGAAAATGGCAGAAATCTGTCAAAACAGACCAGCAGGTAAAGACGAATTTTTTCCAGGACTTTCTGTTGCTCAAATCAAAAAGTGTTGAACTAACGAAAGTTAGATAACAACCTGGGTCAGAAGCAAAAAAATTCATGCCTCGAAAAGACGCTCAGAGATTTTACACGAATTTTTACGGTGAAGCACAGAAATCTGTTTCGGGACATCAACTTTCCCAACCATTACTTCTCTCTCATTAGAAGTTACTCTTGGCACAAAAAACAAATAAAAATGATAAGGAGTGGTTATTACTGAAGTAATAACTTTCAAGACTCATCTAGAACTTTTGGTTTATCTCCCAATAAGTACTTTTCTTTAACGCCTTTAAGTTAGGCATAAGAAGCAAGAAAAAGAATCAAGTGTTCTCAAATGAAGAAGCATTAAGATCAATACCAGAAATATTTTCAACAAGGCAAGGTATATCACCCAAATAAGTTCTAGAGGATCCTCTCTCAATGCTCTTAGGTTCACTATTCTCATTAAAAGGGTTTGCAGGAACAATCCAATCAAGATTCTTTTCTATGGCATCATGTATTGCTACTAGTTTCACGGGTACTGGTATCTTAGGTTCCTCCCCATTAGGTTTGGTTTTGTTTATCTTTTCTCGTGTACCAACAACATCTACACATGAGCCTAGCATATTGAAACGTTTAAAGACTTTCCTAGCTTCCTTGGCAACATCATAGAACTCTTTAAACAAAGTTTCCAGAATAAAATCCCTCTTTTCAGGGTCCTCAATTTCTTTAAGCTTAAAAAACATTACTTGCATTAAGAGGTTGAGGTTAACAAACATAGCTTCTAACATGTGAATTAAAGAAGCTGCAGCAATCTCATAGTTTGGAGCAAGTTCTGCAAAGGATCTATCCTCAGTATCCTCATGTTTACTAACATGATTAAAGAATTCTTAAATATTATCTTTCCCAATTATAGAACCACTACCAATCGAAAGGTCTTCCAGGGTGAATTTAGGGATCAACATGGTGAGCTAAGGAAGAGGTGACAACTAAAGGAGACTTAATTTTTTTGTGTTTTTGAATAAGAAAGCAAACTTGTAAAACTAATTTTTTTGTGTTTTTGATAAAGAAACAAGCAAACAAAGCAAAAATAAACTAAGCGAAATAAAAATAACAAAGTAAAGAGATTGGTTATGAGGGACTCCCCTTATGAAGATGTCCTTGACTCCCCGGCAACGGCGCCAGAAAAATGCTTGATGGCTCAGTGTACGGCGCCAGAAAAATGTTGGTGCGGTGTTAATGTAGAGCTCATTGGGAACCCCAAGACGAAGGTATAATGAGCACAGCAGCAAGTTTCCCTCAGTTATGAAACCAAGGTTTAATCGAATCAGTAGGAGCAAGGAAACACCCCAAAGGTGTTGCTAGCTGAGCCTTGGCAGGGCGCACTACCGGTGCTAGTAGCAACGTGGAGACCTGTACAACACAACCACAGAACTTTATCCCCAACTTGCGATGAGGTTGTCAATCTCACCGTGTTTTGCTGAAAACAAAGGATTAAACGTATCGAATGGAAAGAAGTAATAGTTTGCATAAAGTAAACACAAAGTAGTAACAATTTGTAGGTTGAATGTAAAAGACAAGGACCGGGATCCATAGTTCACTAGAGGTGGGTCTCCTTAGATAGATAACATGCTGGGTGAACAAATTACAGTGGGACAATTGACAAATATCGAGAAAGCAATACATGCATATACTAATCATCTTGACTCCTTTGAGACTTGATTGGGCATTACAACATTATATATAGACCGCCATCCAACTGCATCTATGACTAATAATCCACCTTCAGGTTATCATCCGAACCCCCTCCAGTATTAAGTTGCAAGCAACAGATTATTGCTTTACGAACTGCGTGTAAAGTAAACAATACGATTATTCTATGAACAAAGGATTGTTGTTTTCTCCTAGTAGCAACAACACATCTAGTATCTTAGAGATTTCTGTCACTTCCCCAGATTACCAGAGGCATGAACCCACTATCGAGCATAAATACCAACTCTTGGAGTTGCTAGCATCTACTTGGCCAAGATAGCTACTAACAACGGAAAGCATGCAAGATCACAAATAACAAAGACATGATAGAATCAATAATCAATCTGAAATAGCATCTCAATATCCATCGGATCCCCGCAAACACAACATGCAGAATTACAAATAGATGATCTTGATCATGAACGGAGCTCACAAGATCTAAACATGAAAGCACAAAGGAGGAGAACCAGCCATCTAGCTACTACATGGATCCGTAGTCCAAGGATGAACTACTCACGCATCACACCGGAGGCTTGCATGATGATGAAGAAGGCCTCCAGGATGAATTCCTCTCTCCGGCAGGGTGCCAGGAAGAGCTTCATATCCCTCCCGATCTAGGGATGGAGATGACGGCGGCTACAGACTCTTTCGTGGATTTTTGATCGGGTACTTAGGGTTTTCGTCCCGAGGGCATCTTATAGGCGGAAGGGGAGATCGAGGGGGTGCCTGGGGCCACCACACCACCCCCTGGCGCGGGCCAAGCCTGGCCACATGGCCAGGTGGTGTGGCCGGCCTCTGACCCCTCTCCGTCTCGTATTCTGGCATCTGATGACTTTCGGAAAATAGGCACTTTGGCTTTTGTCCCATCCAATTCCGAGAATATTCATTTTCTGAATTTCCTGGAACCAAAAACAGCAGAAAACGGGCAGCTGGCACTATGGCTCTTGTTAATAGGTTAGTCCAAGAAATCACATGAAAAGTACTCCAAAGTGTGGACAAAACACAAGAAAGTGGATAAAACCAAGCATGGAACATCAAAAATTATAGATACATTTGCAATGTACCATCATCTCACCAACATATATGCCCGATGCACCAATGAGGGTAGCTAGATTTTTTAGATTGGTTTATACAGCTTGATACCACTGAGTATGACTTATGGATCATTGTAGGAGATTTCAACATGATCAGAAGCACCAATGATAGGAGCATACATGGGGTAATATTAGCAATCTGCTCCTATTTAACTCTTATTATTCAGGCACATGATCTTAAATAGATACCACTCAAAGGAAGGGAATACACATGGTCCAATATGCAAAACCAACCACCACTTGAAAAACTTGACTGGGTTTTTACTTCTCATGAATGGACTATTCAATATCCTAACACTTTGGATGTCCCTATGGCTATACTTGGTTCAGATCATACTCCCATCCAGATTCAAGTTGGCACCACAATACCAAAAGCTTGAATTTTTAGATTTTAAGAGTATTGGTTGGAATTTGATGGACTTCAAGAAGTTGTGGAAAAATCATGGACAAACAAAGGCTTATACAAGAATGATGCTCAAGACATTAATTCCAGATTTAAAAGTATGAGACATGGGATAATTATATTTCTATGTTAAAAAAATGATCAAGGAGTGGAATTAACTGAACATGACCAGAAAGATGTTCTTCTCTAGTCATCCTTTAAAAGAAGATTGGGACAAAGTGTTCATATAGAAATAAATTATGAACTAGACAGCATGATAACTTCTCATGATTTAAGTGAAGTTGAAGAACCATTCACAAATGAGGATATTGATGACATTATCAAATATATGCCTACTGATAAGTCTCCTGGTCCTTGATGGATTCAATGGAGTACTTATGAAAAAGTATTGGAATATCATTAAGAATTTGTTCTATAATCTGTCAGCAGCTTCTACCAAGGAAATCTTGATCTTCATAGTATTAACATTGCTTTCATTGCCCTGATTCCAAAAACTACAAATCCTACATCACCGGCTGATTTTAGGCCCATTTATCTTGTTAGCATGGCTCTCGAAGTTATTACCAAATTGATTGCCAATAGACTTCAGAAGGTCATCATTCCTCTACTTCACCAGAATCAATATGGTTTTATAAAAACAGGACCATACAAGATTGCCAAGCATGGGTTTTTGAATATATTCATATATGTCATAAATCCAAAAGAGAAATCATTATCATCAGAGTGGATTTTAATAAATTTTTTGACATGGTGGAATACAAGGCTATTCTATCTATGCTGGGACACATGGGATTTGGTGACAGATTCATACCTTGGATTGAGAAAATATTTTACACAACATCTACTTCAGTAATCCTCAATGGAGTACCTGGTAAGAGCATCATATGTAAAAGGGGAGTTAGACAAGGTGATCCTCTCTTTCCTCTCCTTTTTTTTCAGTACTGCTGAGTTATTGCAAATAATCGTCAACTATGATTGGCATAGCAATGAGCCATCCCTTCCAATTAATGAATCATACGGACAGAGTTATCTAGTCTTACAATATACAGATGATACCTTACTTATTATGCTAGCGGATATCCAACAATTAGATTGCTTGAAATAGATATTACATAGTTTCACTAAAGCCACTGGATTGAAAATTAACTCACTTTTGGAGTCGATCGTGAACGACAACACGACTCTAATAGGTGTTATGCCAAGTTCTATCATGGCATTCCTTCTTTGCACAAAATAAGTATTAAACTTGGCCACCTTCGCCGCGATGCGCTTGACAAAATTATTGCTCAGGATATGTTGCATTTTTATTGAAATACATCCGCATCCACTTCTCATGGCCTTCGATCCGTTTCCTCCACAACCTTTGTCTTCCAAAAACCGAGCCACCAATCTTCGGCTTTTTATTGGCGCACCAAGCCAATAGCATGGAGATGTTTTCTTCTTCCTCAATTTCAAATTCATCGTTGGATGAATCATTGCATAAACTTATCTACAAGCATGTGAAATAATTGAAATATTTGTGCCAACTAAAAACTAAAATGCAAACAAGATGGGTGCGTGCGGCAACGCATACCTTGCGGAGCTTTCGACGAACAGTTTGTGAGCGCCAAGTTGCTTCTCGGCTAGAGGAGGACATGGTGGCCATCGAGCTCAGGGCATGGCACTGTGGCAGAAGGCGCTAAATCGAGCGACGCGCGAGCAGCGAATGGAGGGAAAAAGTCGAGTGCTCGGCGCGGCGGCGGCGCACTCAGGCAGTCATGTGGGGGCGTGGCGGCGGTAGATCTACAGTGTGGTGCAGGCGGAATAGCGTCGGCAGGGAATAATCGGCGTGTCGGCGACGCCAAAATGTTAGGAGGTGGATTGGGGAGAGGAGGTCACGCGGGCGTGGGTGATTTTTCTGGACGGTTGATTCTTCGCGCGCGTTGCTAGCGATAGCACGCTGCAGTTGGCGCACCAAATATTCGACCCCGGATAGCGCAAAACCCCGCGCCGCGCTAAATTTTTACAGCGCGCCCAGATACAACGACTGCTGGAGGAGCGCTCGAGCACGTCCACGCTATATCGGTTTTTCCGCGCAACGTTTAGTTTGGCACCTCTGGTGGAGATGCTCTTACAACTTCTTCAATGCATCCATCCAAGACATTAGACACATAGTTAAACCTAGTGTAGAACAGGGTATGCAAGACTGGTTGGATAAGATGTAAATCCAACCTTTTAGCCTTAGCTTTTCTTTTCTTTCTCCTCTACCTCTGACCCACCTTGTATTGCTACCTTTGTAACACTAACCCTATTTATAAAAGAAAATGACGCGGTGGGGGGCTTTGCCACTATATTTGGGTAAAAAAATAAATATATTTTATGCTTATTTCTTTGCTCCCAAATGGTTTCGAGAGAATAGCTGGCTTGTTGCTATAACTATCAGCCATATTTGAGATAATTCTAAATATTGTACAAAATAATTCATATTGCGATTATATAACAAAGTAAAAAATGATTTAGTAATATAAAAAGTTCAAAATTTAGGGCCCATTTTATGTTCTGCACCATGGGCGTAAATTTCTAGAGACAGCCCTGCCTGATAGCACATATGTCCATGCGTTGCAACAGAAATAAAACGAGATACAGGGCATGAGAGGTCAAATATTTCAAAGAGCTGAAAACCAAGAAAGACTTCCTGATGTTTACACACTCAATGTATATTTCATTTCCCAGTTTGGAAAATTTATTCAGTTTGCAAGCATCTAGGAGTAGAAACTGAAGAAATGCCCAATTCCCGGCGATACCGCAATGCAACCTAGGCAGTTAGCTCCTTTGCACAAGTTAAAAATTTGGCCCTACAAAGCATTAGTGCTTACTGAATTCGGATGCAAAGTTATATCAGGCATGGCATTCGCCTGTCCCTTGCTGCTACTTGGATCTATTGGGTGTTGTGCACGGTAACAGCTGTACCAGTTAATGCTGAGATCCTCATATTGAGAGCGTACATATCTTTCTCAGTTAGTACTTCAATGTATCATGAACTGCAGTTGGTACAGCAGCTTCATGTACTGATGAACAAGTCTCTAAAAAAAAATACTATTTTAGCCTTATTAGAAAAACAAAAGTCTCTAAAGTTTTATCCTAGATGAAGATGGAGTCCTCAATCATTTAGTTTCAACCAGCTGAATGACATTAGAATTGAAAGAACAAAGGCAGAGTTACAGGAGAAAAATCTATGAACAGAGACAACAGAGATAGATACGGACAAGATACATCAGAAAAATCTACTCCCTCCATCCGAAAAAGGATGTCGCAAAATTTTCTAACTTTAGATATATCTACATGCTAAATAGTGTCTAGATACATATGAAATTGGATAAATCTGCGACATCCTTTTTAGGACAGAGGGAGTATGAACAAACAGAAAGTAACTGGTAACCGACCATTCAAACCTAATGGCTTGGTAGTAAAGCAAAATGGCCACAGTGCTAGTATTACTGATACTATTCACATCACAACCGATCGGGAATATGAACTGGGTCCACAAAAATAATTAGCAGAACATCGAACCAAATGCCATGACAAAGAATGCAGCAGCTGGAGACAGTAGCACACTCCCATGCTACTGCTATGTGCCGCCAAACTAACCTCCCCAATCATGCAATCATGCAACCATGCCCATCTCCCGGTCCCCTGCTTTTCTTTGCCTTTCTCTAGCTACATATTTTATGACACACATTGCTTGATGACTGGTCAGGGCAAGAAATCCGTATTCCATCAATCCAGCGCTACAGTACATGTCACTCCAGTTTGAGGCAAATACCGCAGGTTTATTCAGTTAATGAGCTTCATGCGTTAACTTATTAATCCAACAACTATTAGAGGGTGAAGAACAATGTCAATGTACTTTGTTGCGGCCCAGTGAACAGAGAGTTGCAAGTTCATATGTTCTAGAAATGCATCATAATTCACAAACGAGGTATTATCAAAAAAAAATGTGTTTGAACCATAAAACAATGAAATTTACACGGATGAGGTCTCTTTATACAAAATTCTCACCTTTGTAGTAGATTGAAACTGGAATTTGGGCACGTAATCTGCATTTTGTCGAGGTTGCTGCTTTGCTTCCTTCACATCTCTATCAATTCAGAAGCTCGAGATCATAGGCAACTTGTTAGCCTGATATAACATCTCGGATGCCCTTGCCAAGCTTCATGGATGGCCAACAGCAATATTGTACTATATACACCAAGTTAATTCTCTGATGGTCATGCCGCATTCACACTTGCACATTACCAATGACTTTCTTCTCGAATTCGCGCACAACGTTTGCCATGCGCTTCATACTGTCGTCGTAGTACCAGGGCGTCTTCTCGGACCATGTCAGGCCACCTTTGGGTGGTACTGGCACAAACTCACGGCATACCTCACTGAGAACATTGATGGTGTTGTGGTAGTGGTAATACCGGATGAGGTGCTCTGTCTTGTGAGTGGTGTTGCCGATAACGTTCTCAGACATATGCACGCCAGTAGCGTATGCGTTCTTGGCCTGGATCGCGTACTTCCTGTCGCGCCTCACCCCGGTGATTGAATTCCGAAAAACCAGCTTCTCAAACCCCCATTGACTGCAAAGAGAGTTCAGCAAGAAGAATAAATCTTCCAGATATACCATTGACAAATTTAACAAAACCAATACAACTAGTGAAAGAAAACATAGTAGGATTTGGTCACTGCATTGCCAGAATTAACTTAGTAGATAAATTGGAGACTCAAATTTCACTGCCACATAAAAATCCTTAGTTCAACTGAAAATACGAACAAGGCATGAAAATGAAGCTGCATTTCAAAAGTCCGGCTCCGATCATTTTAGCTTTTTGAGGTGAAGTATGGGGGGAATTAGTCAGCCTGAACCGTTGAGATTCCTGGTTCCTAATTCGGTAATTGCGGTTCAAACGGTCACCATTGTAGAAAATATCAATCTCTGAACCAAACCGTCAGATTTTGGGCAAGAAACAGTGACATACTTGGAGTAGTCGGTGCTGGGATCCCCGGTGTCCCGCGCGCACAACTTGCTCGACATGGGGTTCTGCTCGATGGTGAACTGCGTGAATGGCTCGAGCTCGGCGAGCACGCTCTCGAGAGTCCTTCCGTCAGGCAGGAAAATGTACTCGTCGACATCGAAGAAGAAAGTCCACTTGGCAGCGTGCCGGTAGCGGTGCAGGCAGTCGTTGACGACGAGGAACTGGTTGTGGTACCAGCCGTCGTACTCGGCCTGTGCGCGCACGTCCTGCAGCGTGGCACGGCCGGCGCGCACCCAGGGCTGGAGCGCGGCGCGCACGGCGGGGCTGACGCCGCCGGCGTCGTGGAAGACGAAGTGCGAGCGGGGCCCGAAGAAGCGCGCGTGGTAGGCCATCCACTCCCGCACCCGCGCCGCGCTGAGGTCGCCGAAGAGCGAGGAGCCGCAGTAGAGGTAGTCGTACCTGTGCGGCGGCCGGAACGCGGCCTCGTCGTACGCGCCCGGGGCTTCCTCCAGCGCCACGATCCGCTCGTACCGCGCCGGGGAGGGGCCGTAGTAGGCGGTGAGCACGAGCCTGCCCCCCGCGTTGTCGGCGTTGGGCGCGGTGGAGAAGGTGCAGTTGACCACCACGACGGTGTAGACCCGGCCGTAGCCCCAGTCCGGGAGCATGTGGTAGGTGTTGGCCGCGCGCATTGGCGGCGGTGGGGAGGCGGAGGCGGAGGCGTTGGCTGCCCTGTTGGGCGCCCACTCGCAGCGGAACCAGGGCTTGCCGTAGACGTGGGTGGGCTTGGACGCGAGCCCGATGACCGCGAAGGTGTACGGCCCGCCGCGGTACGCGCCCATCTGCACGAACAGCGCCGCGGCGCTGCCCACGGCGCGGAACTCCCGCCTGGAGGGGTCGGGCCTGGGCGCGGCAGGCTGCTTCGGCAGCGAGGAGGCGTTGGAGCTGGAGCTGGAGCTGGATGCCTTTCCGTGGACGGCGAGCAGGCGAGGCGGCGAGGAGGCCGAGCTGATGACGGCAGGGTCGGGGCAGGCGGAGAAGGGGGAAGCGAGGAGCGAGCGGTAAGGGCGTAGCTGCCATGCGGCGGTGAGGAGCGTGAGCACAGTGAGCGCGGCGAGGAAAGGCTTGAGGTCGAAGCAGAGAAGCGCGGGGGGCGCTGGACCAGCCGCAATGCCGGCGCCGCCGCCTGCGGCCGCTTCCGTCCGCATTGTCGCCTCTGCCTGTCCGCCGCGGGATTGGGAGCGGTGTCGAGGAGAGCAGAGCGGCGAGTGGGAGTGTCGGGGATTGGGAACAGTGTCGAAGGAGGATTACGCGAGATACCTTTCCATTGGTGGATTAATTAGCTCCGCTTTTACCAGCAGTACCGGAAAGTGCTCGGGACGGAAGTGGACTTTGATGCAAATCCAGTACTGCACTCCCGGGCCTGGGCTCAGTCACGAACTCACGACGTCGTTCGCCTCCGGTGGTCTCGTTTGCTAACAGAATCAACTAGACGGACATCACCGACAGCGTCGACCTCTATTTCGTCCTTTCACTGTCACACTCTGTCAGCGTTAGTCCTCTGCCAACAATCGAGCAGCAGAAGTAAGTACTACTACTACAAATATATACTTTTCCAGCTTATTCAATTCACCACGGATGCATCGCTCGGAACAACTTAAGATCCCTCCCGCCTTAATGCGGCGGTGCCATTAGGTTTAGCACTTTCTTGTGCTTGCCGAACCCACCACCTTTTCGGTGACACAAAGCCCAAAATTAACGACGACGCGATGGAATAATCACTCTGCACCCCACGCAGCCACGCCCCCGCACTCCCATTCCGTTCGTGCAACGGTCATCTCCTCCCCTCTGTTCAGACTCGGAGGAGCAAGCGAACCTGACACTCCACTGAAGACGCCATGCTGATGCTTGCTGCCCTGCCACGGGCACGTACAGTACAGGTGTCACGAGGAGGGAGTGGGACGGGCCACGCGTGCTGCTGACTCGCGGGGTTCCTGGACCAACGTGGATGGGCTCTTCCGGTACCACGTACAGAAACGTCGTGCTTGCCTCCCGAGCGGTGCTGGTCAGCCGGTGGTCACCGCCTCTCAGATCCGCGCGGCCGGGGCACGGCTGATGACGACCAAGCAGTTTCGCAATGAATCCAAGGCGAGCGAATTGACGAGCGAGCGAGCGAGGCTTCGGCTCCAAACCGAGCTTAGGTACAGTAAAAGGCTAAGTGCATCTTGTGTTTTAAATGAACGCATATACTACGTTGTGAGGATGGATCTACGGTGGTCGCCGTCCTAACTCTAACCCTAAAACACAAAAGTCGACCGTCACCGGAACCTACGGGTGCGGCGGCGCCGTGGTCGAGCTTAGTTCCTCGTCGGTGATGAAGTCCACGTACTTGTCGTCCTGCACTCGCGCTCCCACTCCTAGCGCCGGAGTAGGTCCTCCTGCTCGCGCGTGATGCCCTACTCGAGCAGGATGTCGTCGATGCCAAGGTCGCTGGCAACGGAGCCGGTTCTCCTCCTCCCCGGTGGTGTTGCACTGGACGACGAGCGTCGTGATGCGCTCAAGCTCATGATCGTCGAAGAAGTCCTCCAACGCGAACCTAGAGCCGAAAGTCGCCGAGTCGTACCCCTGCAGCTCCTCCTCCTCCATCGTCGGTGGGGGCAGACGCGCGACTTCGGAGGAGCTCCCCTCCCCCGCGTTGCGGCGACGGTGCTCGAACTCCTCCACCTCGTGTTGGAGCAGCTTCCGCAACACTTGTGCGTCGTGGTAGCGATAGTGCAGGGCCGCGCGCTTCCGTGCGTCGTCGGCACGCACGCATCGGCGACGCTCCTCCTCATCATCATCGCTTTGACTGCATGCTTGGGCGGCACGAAGAACCAAGGTCTCACAAGAATTGTAAAGTACATACAGATATGAATGTAGCAGATCCGTTGAGTAAAACTTTCGCTAGGGCAAAACATGATGAACACAGAACTCCATGGGTGTTAGATTTATCACTATGTAAACTAGATTATTATCTCTAGTGCAAGTGGGAGACAAACGGGAATATGCTCGAGAGGCAATAATAAAGTTGCTATTATCTTATTCCAAGTATATGATATTTATTTATTTTGTATGCTATAATTGTATTAATTAGAAACTTTAATACATATGTGTTTAATAAACAAATATAGAGTTCCTAGTTACGCCTCTCATACAAACTAGCCCATTGATTAACAAGATGATCAAGGTTTCTTGATCATGGACATTGAATGTTGTTAATAATGAGGCCACAATATTGGTGGAATGATGTGATAAACATTCACTCAAAGTATAGTAATACAATCAAATCATTATGTTTATTGCTAACATCGGAAGAGTACTTTAGTCATTAGACCATGAGATCGTGTTAATTGCTAGCACCGAAAGAGTATTTTGATAACATCAAACGTCACACTGTAACTGGGTAACTATAAAGGTTGGTTTGGGTACTCTGAAAATGTTATGTTGAGGCTCATAGATCACGAGTGGGATTTGTCCATCCCGATGTTGAAGAGATATACTCAGGACCCTCTCAGTGATATCATATTGACACAACTTGCAAGCATGTGATTGGATCATATAGAATGTTATATCATAGGAACGAGAAAAGGGGTACTTGTTAGTAACGAGATCAAACTAGGTATAAGGATACCGATGATCGAATCTCGGACATGTAATATATCGCGAGACAAAGAGATTTTGTTACGACGTCAAAGGTTCTCACGATCACTAGAGTCATCGTTGAATGTGTCGGAGTCAGTACGGATCTCCAGGTCCCGCGGCTGATTATTGATCGGAGGGGGGTTTCAATCATGTTTGCATTATTTGTGAATCGTAGGGTGACATAGTCAAGGTATACCAATACCAAATGGAACAGATATAATACTAGAGAAAGGATTTGAAAGCGCTAGGATTATTTAGATGGACAACGGAATTGTTTCAGGTCAAATTGCTGAAAATGGTTTCAGATGTGATATCAAAGTATTGTAAGGGGTTTTATGCAGATGTTTGTTTTTTAAAATAATTAACAAAATTTTGAATAAAATAAAGAAAATAGTTTTATTAAATGATAATTGGTATTAATTTTGGTGGAAAATTAATGCATGTGAGTGGAATTGTGAGTGGAGATGAATTTATGTGAGTGGAGCCTCCACCCACATGAATGAGGGAGAGGTGTGGGTACCCACCTTGGCCGCCATCCATGGCATGGGGCTGCCTCCCTATAAAAGGAGTCCTCAACTCCTCTCACTCACACACCTTCTCGTAAAGGATCTCTCTCCTCCTCTGGTAAATTCTCCACGGCTTCGAATTAGCGAGGTACATATTATCGGTGGTTTCTCTAGAAGGATCTGCTGCTTCTGCTTCTTTGCTGGAGCGAGGACTCGGTGGTTGTCGAGGTGCTAGACGTGTGTGCGATCACGGATGCGCTTCTACTTTGTGGCGCTAGACTTCAACTCGATCTTGAGATCGGTAAGTGTACAACTACATCATCCACGAAATCAAATTTCGTTAACAAAGTTTTTCGGTCTTCGAAGAAAAGATCTCTATGGATATCCATCCATTGATTGTATTTAGGTAGATAGATCTTGGTGCTTAGTTGTTCATACCATAGAAATTTTTTGTTTTCTATGTTTCGAACCCAACACTCCCGCCTAGCCCGTTGTCTTAGACAGCCGAGTGCCACCGCCACTTCTGGCGATGGCGACGGCCAGGGAAGGCACGAATGGGGGCTCTTTTTGGTGTATGCGGTCAATGAACTACATGTTTGCAACTTAATTAAGTCATGTCCCTTTCAAAAAGCAAGGTTTCTTACGCTCTTTGAACTCCAAAACGTTTGAGTCCACATCATGTCTTACAGCCATCTGCAACAAAGCGGAGGTCGAGTTAAGACCATCTCTAAGAGCTTACTCTATATGGGTAAGAGGGCCAATAACCCTTTTTTGGTAAGATGGGGCAAAAACACAGCCCTAACAGCTTACCCAAAAATACCCTCTCCCCAACTTTTAGGTGATCATCCATTTTTTGCTTCCTCCTACTCATTTTTGGGTAAATCTAGCTGGATTTTGGGTAAGACGCCACATCAGTGCTACAACCGCAGGAGCCTCCAATTGCCACGGGCCGGATTTTTCAGGCTTGACTCCGGCACCCACCGCCGCGCCTCCCTAATGTAGCCACACACCTCTGTGCCCCCGTAATGCTTTATCCGTACCACACGTGTCCCCGCCTGGCCGGAATTTAGCCGCAGTGAGTTGCTCCTATCGAGGCCCCACCACTAAATTGCTCCGCCCTCGGGGCCTTTGACCCTCCACTGCCCCCACCCAGTGACCGCTAGCCTCGATTTGGCTGCGGGCTGCCGTTGGGCCCTAGCCGAAGGTGCAACCGGCTGGAGAGAGAGAATGAAGCAGCCAACGTTGAGGTTATTTCGTCGGTGGCCGACGCGCGGGGTGGTTTTGGCGGGGTGTCCGGAGTTGCTCCGGCACTAGGTGGGTCCAGGGCACCGATGAGACAGTAGCACAGGAGGAAAGGGCAACATGGTCGATTGTGGTAGGGAAGAAGAGGAGAAAAGAAGGAGAAAAAAGATAAAATAAAGAATAGTAAGGACTCGCCGACAAGTAGGTCCCATGTGCAAATCAATTTTAGGTAACCACGTTACGGTAAGCTGGAAAAACACAGACTAGTCTGGTTACCTAAACCTTTTCTCTCCTCTGACCGAAACGATTTTTACTTAGGGCATAAATGATAAGATGTCGTTGTTACCCTAACCACAGCTTCCGCGCTGCACAGAACAAGCACAGCTCAAAAACCAGTGCAATTTGCTAGTTGTTCTAGTGCGTTGGTCCTTTGGGGCTTAGCATGACGACTTCCCGTTTGTCTACAACAAGTCCTACTACGACAAGCTTTGTCCGGCTCCGGTAATGGAGGGGCGAGGATGACGGCGCACCTTCGGCTCGTGCCAGTGTTTGTAGTCGTCGCTGTTAGAGTATATTTGTATACTGTAGTTTTCCCATATGTTAGGGGGCTTCCTATATATTTACACCTGTACATGTACTATATATTCTGGCCTTTGGCCCTCTGGTAATACAAGATCTATTACCCTAACATGGTATCAGAGCCGTAAGGCTTTTTTTTTCTCTCGCCGCCGCCGCCGACACCGCCGCCGGCCGCCGCCGTCCGCCCCGGCCCCTCGCCGCCGCGTCTGGCCGCCGCCGCCGCCGTCGGATCCGCCCCCGACGCCGTCGGAACCGCCCCCGGCCGCCCCCCGTCACCGCCCGACCCCGCCGCCGTCGGATCTGCCCCCGCCGCCGCCGAATCCGCCCGCCCGACCCCGCCGCCGCCCGGTCGCTGCCGACGCCGCCGCCCGCCCCGGCCCCTCGCCGCCGCGCTTGGCCGCAGCCGCCGACCCCGTCGCCGCGTCCTCTGCTGTGGTCCGCCCCCGGTCGCCGCCCTCCAGCCGCCAGATCGGTTCGATCTAGTTCGGTTAAAAAAATTGCTTCCTCTCTTCCGCCGCATTTCTGGGCTGAGGCTGTCGCTACGTCGACTTACCTCATTAATATCCAGCCTTCAGCTGCTCTTCAGGGTGGCATTCCTCGCGAGCGTCTCTCTGGCTCCTGCCAGACTACTCGACTCTTCGTTTATTTGGTTGCGTTTGCTATGTCCTTCTCCCTCCTCGTGAATGCACCAAACTAACCGCTCAGTCTGTTGAGTGTGTTTTTCTCAGCTATAGTGATGAGCATAAGGGCTATCGCTGTTGGGACCCCGTTGGTCGTCGTATGCGCATCTCTCGTGATGTCACGTTCGATGAGACGCGTCCTTTCTATCCTCGCCCCACCTCTGGTACTTACCCAACGGATGATCTCTCTTTTCTTCTTTTTCCTGATACACCTTCCGCTATCTCCTCTCCTCCACCTCCTTCTTCTGCTGCGCCTCCGTTGTCTTTGGCACCATCCTCTCCTCCGTCTAGTTCTAGTTCTCCTCGGTCTCTAGCTTCGGATCCTTCCTCCGCGCCTCCTTCTTCCTCCTCTTCTGATGAGTCATCTTCCACGGATGAGCTTCCTTCCTCACGACCTGTTCGTCAGCGTCGTGCTTCAAACCGTTACTCCCCTAGTCAGTATGGTCTCTCTGTAGTCTCCGAGCCGACTTCTTATCGGGATGCCGCGTGTCATCCTGAATGGCAGCTTGCCATGGCTGAGGAGATCGCTGCGCTTGAGCGCACTGGCACCTGGGATCTTGTCTCTCCCCCTTCTGGTGTTCGTCCTATCATGTGTAAGTGGGTCTATAAAATTAAGACCCGCTCTGATGGATCTCTTGAGCGCTATAAAGCGCGTCTTGTGGCTCGTGGTTTTCAGCAGGAACATGGTCGTGACTATGATGAGACCTTTGCTCCTGTGACCCATATGACCACTGTGCGTACTCTTCTTGCTGTTGCTTCTGTCCGACGCTGGTCTGTGTCCCAGCTTGATGTTCAGAATGCTTTTCTTAATGGCGAGTTGAGTGAGGAGGTTTATATGTAGCCTCCTCCTGGGTATTCTGTTCCCGATGGGATGGTTTGTCGTCTTCGACGTTTCCTTTATGGCCTGAAACAGGCCCCTCGTGCCTGGTTTGAGCGCTTTGCCTCTGTGGTGACTGCTGCTGGTTTCTCTCCTAGTTCTCATGATCCAGCGCTTTTTGTTCACACTTCTCCTCGTGGACGCACTCTTCTCCTTCTCTATGTTGATGATATGATCATTACTGGTGATGATCCTGAGTATATTGCCTTTGTCAAGGCTCGTCTTCGTGATCAGTTTCTTATGACTGATCTTGGTCCTCTTCGCTACTTTCTTGGAATTGAGGTTTCCTCCACCTCTGATGGGTTTTCTATCTCTCAGGAAAAGTATATTCAGGATCTTCTTGCTCGGGCTGCTCTTGCGGATGAGTGCACCGTTGAGACTCCTATGGAGCTTCATGTTAAGCTTCGTCCTACGGATGGTGATCCTCTTCCCGATCCCACTCGTTATCGCCATCTTGTTGGGAGTCTTGTTTATCTTGCTGTCACTCGTCCTGATATCTCTTATCCTGTTCATATTCTGAGCCAGTTTGTCTCAGCTCCTACCACTGTTCACTACGGTTATCTCCTCCGTGTCCTTCGTTATCTTCGTGGTACGATTACTCGTCGCCTTTTCTTCCCTCGTTCTAGCTCTCTCCAGCTCCAATGCTACTCGGATGTTACGTGGGCAAATGATCCTTTGGATCGTCGTTCACTTTCTGCTTACTGTGTGTTTCTTGGTGGTTCGCTTGTTGCTTGGAAGACGAAGAAACAGGTAGCGGTTTCCCGTTCGAGTGTTGAGGCTGAGTTGCGGGCTATGGCTTCGGTGACTGCTGAGGTGACCTGGTTACGGTGGTTGCTTGCAGATTTTGGGGTCTCTGTTACGACATCCACTCCACTTTTATCAGACAGTACAGGTGCTATCAGTATTGCACGTGATCCGGTCAAGCATGAGCTGACCAAGCATATTGGTGTTGATGCCTTTTATACACGTGCTTAGGTGCATGATCAGGTTGTTGCGCTCCATTATGTGCCTTCAGACTTGCAGTTGGCAGATTTCTTTACAAAGGCACAAACTCGCGCTCAGCATGATTTCTTACTCTCCAAACTCAGTGTTGTGGATCCACCATGAGTTTGAGGGAGGGGTGTTATAGTATATTTGTATATTGTAGTTTCCCCATATGTTAGGGGGCTTCCTGTATATTTGCACCTATACATGTACTATATATTCTGGCCTTTGGCTCTCTGGTAATACAAGATCTATTACCCTAACAGTCGCTAGGTGGTCCAGTGACTTATTTGTAATTTTTATTACTTTTCAAACTCTTTGTACTCTATTGATGATTATTAAACGATTATTAATAGATCGGCGGAATTTCGCAAAAAAAAAATCTAGCTATTCTCCTCTTCAAAAGCAACTAGGACGGACCGTGGACGCCAGGACGCGGGAACAACCTATGGCGTGATGATGTTATGAACCGCCATTGAAATCAACAACTTAATTGTATTACTCCCTCCGGTCTATATTAATATTTTTAATTTTGTCTAGATTCAGATGAAACTAATCTAAATCATTAACTAGGTATATTCGAATCTAGATAAAGTTGAGAACAATAATATGAGTCGGAGGGAGTACTACAGTGCCAGCAGATTGTTTTATAGTCATTCTTCTCCTAGACGTAGGGTGACCATTTTAATGTAAAGATGAAGGATGGTTCTGTTTGGAACATATCACAAAAGAGAGTTAGTAGGTAGTGTTTTTTTTTTTGAACGGGAAGAGGCCCGAAGGCCCTAGAAGCTCCATTAAACGGTGGACACAATTACAAAGAGGACCTTGAAAGGTAAAGGGAAAACAAACTGGTCCTCACATTTTACAAGAAGAACCCCAGGGAGGGGAGCTAAATAGCAATTAGGTCCTTCATCTCCCCCGCTTGAACGCCAAGATCTCGAGCACCGGCCGCTGGCGGCGACGCCGGGGACTACGCCACTTGGATCGCCGTCAGGATGGATCGCCGTGATGAGATCAGAGATCCTCCGTATTGGCTCTATGGCCTGGAGGAAGAGAAAACCCCTCGGAGCACAAACTCGCGAGGTGCGGCGGGGCTCCCTTGGCCAAGGATAGCGACGGTGCTCCTCACCGTCGCTTGGAATCAGCCGCATCTTGAGCTTCATGAGATCCCTCTAGCGTTGCGAATCCGCTTGCAGAACCAACTTCCATCTCCTTCTCCCCTCGCCATCTCAGCCGTCCAGAGAAGAAAGATGGAGAAGATCCGGCCAGCAGGCCGCAGCGCCAGCGATAAGCTTCCAAGCTGGATCAGGACGCCACGAGTCGCACCGCCATCTCTCCTCGCCACCATGGCCGGCCAGAGAAGGCAGCTCCGCTCCATCAGCCCCCACCAGTGCAGATCTCGCCCCGGAGCTCCACCCCCCCTCCCCCGCCGCCGCCTCCACGGCCGGCCAGTGGGAAAGACGCAACGGAGAAGAACCGCACCGGCAAGAAGGCAGCGACGCCGATTTTATTGGAAGGTGTGGTGGTTCTCTTTACCACCTCCAGCTCCGGCCATGGGAGCTCGAACGGGGCAAGGAAGGACTCTAGACTCCAGATTTCGCCGCGCCGATCTGGAGATCCAGCACCTACGGGCAGAAGGCCCACTACCGACAAACAGCCGCAAGCTCTACACCTAACTACTCCGGCATCCCTCCTCCGCCTCCCGCTAGCTACTCCGGCGAGAAAGGCTCGGGAGGGACCCGGTCTCCTATGCACGACTCTCAAAGCGGGAGGGGAGCGACAACTACTCTTTGATGGCTTAGTTAGTAGGTAGTGGCAAGGCTAACGGCGGGGAACGGAGGGACAAACGCTATCTGTTTTGCTGTCAAGGGCCAAAAATCAGGCCAACTCGTACTCCTCCTTCTAGCCCTCGACGTGCCCCGGATTCGGTTTTAGGTGGTCGCAGTGGCCAGGAGCATCGGGGCCGCAACCTGTTCGTGCATTCGCCGAGCCAAAGCCTAGTACGTTGGCCAATCCGAGGCCGAATTCGCGGAAGAAATGCTGACCCGCTGGGCGTACGAGGCACACTCAACGCGTTCTAAATGGACAAAATCGGACAGAATCAGGGTCCTAAATGCTGCCACAGTTTATTTTGGGACTCCCTAACAGGCTAACACTGAGTACCCGCTCCATTTATACGTGCTCCTTTCGCAGTTTTGAGCGGTCAGACGAACAGAGGAGAGCCGACCGGTTTGCAGGCCAGCCAAGGCCTTGTTTCTGAATTCAGAGTGGAGATGCAACCAGCCCGGATTCTCAGCTCAAAATAAAGAGCTGGAAATAATAGAGAGCTTCTATATTTAGTGGAAATGATGAGGAGCTTGTCCTGCACTACTCTTTTTTTTTAAAAGCAAGGCACCCAAACTTTTCATTGCTGCATAAAGAACCCGTGGAAGGTAAAAATTACAGGAAGGTACACACAGCACTCGCACAAGGACCCACAAATTCGAAGAAAAGAACCTCCACAGATACAGAAAGCACCCTGAAACGAAGAAGCAGAACGCAATCGAGCCCTATGTGCCTCTGCCACCATCGACGACGACCTCGGAGACGGAGCTAGCATCGAGGTCAGAGTAGAGGGCTCGACCAAGCTCGAACCGGCGAGAAAACCCCCGCAACTGGCCACCACCAAGCCACTGGGGACGAACAACTTGGCGGAGAGGCGATAGCGAGCATCAGCACAGAGGAAGAGCAGCGGCGGAGCGACAGCCCTACTGCCATTGAGTCCGACACGGTAATGGAACGAAGCCACCAAAACACGTTGGAGAAAGGCTCTAGATCAACATAGCACCGTAGCACCTCTTAGGAAAAAGCTGATGAAGATAGAAGCAGACCGAAGCCGAACCACATCAATATCCCTCCTCGCCACCTCGGCAGGCCAGGGACAGTTGCAGAGCAGCGCCGGTACACCGGCGCAGAATTGCCCTCAGGAGGAGGACAATGACCTGACCGGTGCAAGGGCCAGTGCGTCGCCGGCCACCCCTCCCTCGCCTCCACGGCCGATCAAGGGGGAAAACGACAACCACCACCAGCGAGACGCAGTGCCGTTCCTCCTCGCCTCCACGGCCGGCCAGGAGCAGCGCCGCAACACCACAACCCCCGGCAGAGCGTTTATTCGAAAAGGGCTTCAGCGCCAATAAGAAACTCTAGAGGCCTCCGCATGGAAGCACGCCGAAGCTCATCAGGACTGAGTGGAAGGCGCATCGCCAATACACCAAAACCGAACGAAACCCCCGTCGGTTGACACCACCGCCAGCATCACCGCCAATCTCCCCCGCCCCACGCCACCAAGGCTAGCCAGCAGAAGGGAGAGCTGTCGGACGAGGCTGCGATGTCGCCAAACAGCCAGAGAAGCTCGAGGACGAAGCGCCGCAGGCCAGAGCTCCTCCTTCCCCGCCACCATGGCCGGCCAAAGCGAGGAGCGCCAGAGACCCGCAGAAGCCGAGCTCGAGCAGGCCTCATTGAGGGAGAGGCGGGCCTCCTCCACCACCACCAACACCGGCGAGACAAGGGAGGGAAAGGGGAGCACGCGCCGCCACATCTCGGCCAAGACGAGGCGGACTCCCGGCGGCACAGGCCACCAAAACACGGGGACTAAGCCCTGAAACTAACTCTACAACCTAAACTACAGAGGCCGCCCCCCCAGCCAAGCTCGAGCTGGCAGCGCCGGCGAACGAGGCCTCGGGGCGGCGGCGCAAGGGGGAGGTCACGCAGCAACTGTAGCGCTAGGAGAAGGAGAGGATAAGACCGACCCGTCTTGGTACCCTTTTTCCTGCACTCCTGCTTGGTTGCAGGTTTCGGGTCAGAATTCGGAAACTTGGCACATGGAGAAATGACTTGGTGCGGGCGAAAAAAACAAATCGTAGGTGTTCCCGCGGCAGTCACCAGGCTCATTGCTGCAAGCGGCCAGGAGGCCCAGTATATGGGTGTGGCCATTCGACCCAGCTATTCTCGGGCTCCACATCCGCCTGCACTCTAGAAAATGGTAAACCCATCCTCCAACGATTTGTCGAAACGGTCAGCCACACGTTAGCCCGTTTGGCCTGGTAAGGCCAGTTGGTTAACTCTCTCTCTCAGTGTCCATGCACGATGCCTGTAGCACAGATGATTTGCTATGATTGATTCTCTAGGAATGGAAAATTTGTTAGTTTCTGGTGATTGCTACCTACACAAGCAGGTGCAGAGACTGACGTTCTCTTGCCTAAGAGGAGTAGATACCATACCTAACCGGGCCGTGGCAACAGCGCCATAGCATCCTATTATTGGCGTCCTCTAGGAAGTCTGAATATGTTAGTTTATTCTAGGAGCACAAGTCTACTACCTATACACAGCATACATAAGATGAGAACATCACGACATAACAGTGCCACCTGTCGGAGCTAGAGTTTGAAGAATTGCCTTAGGATCACGGGACGTCGTTTATTCTGCCCGACGTTATTCCTCCTACATCTCCTCTCCGACTCGTGCGAATTCAGTAGGAGGGGCTAGTCTGCAGGGTCGATCCCTCGGCCGGCAGGCCGCCGGAAGGGCGCACGACAGCGACGCCGCATCGATAATCAGTCTCAGATAAAACATGCCCTCACATCGGCACCACGTGCGGTTCAGTGAACACTGGTTCGTCGGCACGGCGCGATCTTTTCCGCTGGGAAAGGATCGAGTTCCGCACAGCCAGTACGTGCCGCGCTCACAACTCCGAGCCTCCGGAGCAAACAAGCCGCGGCAGCAGATCAAGGACGAGCCTTTCGCCGTCGTGTCGCTGCGTTGCCTCTGGACGCGGCCACACATAAACATTTCACGGCCCCGCGCTAACCCCCAGTTTGTCCCGGCTCTGGACTTCTGTGTCGCTGAATGATTGGGTGTTTGGAGCTAGATTCAGGGTTCGTGTATGCTAGATTCCATCCCTGACCTCATTTGGTGCTATGCTAGAGACTGCACCCTGCAGGGCAGGTCGTTTGGAAGGCATCGAATTCGAGAATCACTCAACTCCAGTAGAACCAGACGAATAGGCGTGCTCGCGCGCCACCTGCACGACGTTCTAACAATGCGTGACATCTACGGTACACTCGAGATGGTTTGCTCTATGACACTATAAGCGATACACTCGCAGCTGTTTGTTCTATAAACTATATGCATAATATGTTTTAAAATCCAATTCAGCTCACGAGTCCAAATGAACTAATTTTTCAAAATATATTTTGAAATGTCAAAAAATTTAGAAAAAAATATCCGCATGCATATTTGGACATTGTATGTCCGCACACACTTTCTTAGAAAAAACATTATTTGTGTCCTATGTAAAAGACACAAATTCAGATGCTCCAACATGATTATTCTAGGACAATTTTTTTTATCTTTTTACACAAGTCACATAAAATATTTTTTTCCTGAAAAGTTGTGTAAAAACACAAAATGTCAACGCATAATTTTCTTTCTTAAATTTTTTACAATTTTTTTATAATAGTTTCATTTGTACCCGTGAGCTAGAACACCACTTGTCCTATTAGCATGTGTAGATTGGATCTATGCAAAAGGAGTGTGGGTATGCCGATCCGTACCGTGACAACACATATTCAGAACTAGCGTAATTTTTTAGGCTGAATAGTTATCATATTTTTGCTCAATTAAATCTTAGAACCACCGTGATTAAAGGTGGTTGTGGATTCGTATGCTGCGAGAGAGAGGGGGATCGGGTCGGTGGCGCCACGACAGGAGTAAGAGAGCATGCAGTGAAAACAACGATGCATAAAGCAGCACATGCACAGCTCCACCACACGCAAGAATGAGCACCACATACGCCCACGCGTGAGTAGGAAATGGCCCACATGACAGTGCCATGGTAGAAGTAGATGGCCTAATGATCGCATGTGATCAGGCTTAAGTTTATATATAATATTAGTGGACATGGCATGTTAAACAACATAGCATAGGGAAGTAGTAGCATTTTACAACTGGTGCGTATTTTTCCTATGAAACCTCTCAAGTATAATCAAATAGTCTACCGAGTGTATAGTATATTATAGCGCTCAATTTTCCAAATGACGCCAAACTAAAATGGTGACCGTTTCACCAGTTTTTTTTTTTTTTTTTGACTTGACCGTTTCACCAGTTTTGCCCCTGCGAAGAAAAACGGTGACTACGAATGTGGGTCCCCGGGACCCCGGGTGCACGGCCTGGCATAGCACGGCCCACATCCCACTCTTAGTTTTCTAGTCCAACACTAGCAGTGGAGATCTCGCTGCATATGAGCACATCAATACTGTTAGTTAACTTGCCATTGGTAGAGCTTCACAGCAGGCAGCTAACCGCAAGAAACGATCAATGTTGATCCACTGTACGCGCTGCAGCATGGCCGGCCGGCGAGGGCGCCGGCGTGTGCGAGGCGGCGGTATCCGGCTGGGCCTGCTGCTCCGGCTGCGAATGAGGCTATCCGGCGTCGTCATCTTCATGGCCAGGAGCGTCGAAGGGCTCAGGTGCAGCCCTGCCCGTGGCAGGATCAGCTGCCCAGCGCCGAGAGCGCGCATGCCGGGCATGTCCCAGGGCGGTCGCTGCCGCCGCTATCCAGCGTCGACAGAAAGGGACCAGAGCACCTTCAACGCTGAGGCCATCGCCGACTGCCTGGAGTTCATCAAGGGTAAATCGTCCCACCTGGCCACCTGAGTGCAAAGGATGATACGATCGTCAGCTTGAGTTAGCTTTTTTGTGTGTGGATAGTTTTAGCCGTACAGTCTTTCTTTATGTGAAATTGATGTGCTGCTTTAATTGATTTTTTGTGTTCTAGCAAATGTGCAATAAAATTGTAATAGTAACTAGAAAAGACACTATCGGATGATGCGTCTCAGCAAATAACAGAAAATAACGGTATACTGCAAATTTTTCCTTATTTTGTAGGAAAAAGACCTAAGGCCATATGGTATGTAAAACCAATCTTTACAAGAATATCCTTACAAGAAAAAAATAACTTGTAAATCCTTACAAAGTTCAGCACTATCTTCCTTCCGTATCAACGTTATTAGTTTTCAAAAAAAATGAGTTAGCAAGTATCAATTTTTATTTTTGATTGGGACTCATTGGATGCATATTTTATATGCCAAGGTTAATCATGTTTAGATAACCTGTTCAGACAATAGAAGTTAGGTGTTACGGTGTCGATCATCATCATTGCCAGTGTTTTTCACATTATATCAGAGTAAGTAATAGCGAATGAAAGTTTCAGTTGATTCTGCTGTCCAAGTCGTTCTGATTCTGTCTGGCAGGGGGATGGACGCCGAATAGGACATCTGTCGCCTTTTCACCTGAGCCCCTTCTCTCGGGAGGCGGGCCTCACCTGCCCCACGCGCCCTTTCCTGCCCTGCATCGCCGGACGGTGGACCGCACGCGTGCCATGGGCCCACCATCAGCGGCCACGGATAGGACCGCGCTCTATGGGAGACGTCTGGAGCGCGATAGAGCTCCGCACCTGTCGGGTGGTGGGGCCCACCGGGAGCCAAGATGGAAGCAAAAATCCACGCCATCCGTGCGCAGTTGCGACCGAGAGATGTGATGGCAGCAGAAAGCCTCCCCGTCTGCGGGTTCTCATGGTCGACAACCGACGTGGCATCGGAAAAAACTCTCTGCCCACGGATTCTCGCGGTCAAGAGCGGATGTGGCGGCAGAAACCCTAGCCAACTGCAGGTTCTCTCAGTCGACAGCATACGTGGCAGCGAAAAATCTCGATGGTCGCGGATTCTCACGGAGAGATCATGCGGTGGGTCCCGTTCACGCGGTAGAACTAGACCCACATATGGTATTCATACGCACGACTTCGGCTACACGACATTCTTCTAGTACGGTTGCGCCATTGGAGAGCGTGGGTACGCGAGGATCCTGGCGGTGATATTTCGCGGGTCATCCCTGAGTGCATATAGGCACTTTCACATCTGGTATCCGCGTGCATGAATTAGTCTACATGCCATGCTTCATGTACACCACCGCTGTTGTAGATGAGCTCGCCTATAAATGACGTCTTTCGCTCGGTGATATATTATCTCTTTCATTGTAGATGGCCACCCACGTCCTCCGTCACCGCCCACCTCCCCCTCGCTCCTCCACTTTCGTTGTCGCTCTACGTCATGTGAAATAAAAATCGTCGGCCGTCTCATGGCGCTGCTCTCGCCAAGCTGTGGGTGTTTCTTCCCCGCGTTGTGCTGCGTACACGCTTCTCTCCCGTCCCTTTGAGTTTCCTCCCGAAGAGATGAAGCAGTTCTACATAAACTTTGTAGTTTACTGATATATGTTCCCACATATTTTCAACTTATATGATGTTATTCATGTCTTACATTGATTTACAAGGATTTACCAATGATCCCCTTTATTTGGTTTATAACTCCGCAAGACAGGAAAACCATGTTTTACATATTTTTATCTTTCAGGGACATAAACAAAGTCAAATGGCCCGACGAGTTTTCGAGAAGAATTTTTTTGGGAAGAGAAGCATCTAGAGCACATAAACCATGAGAGGGGAGGCTCAAGTCCCAAATGATCCCAGGTGGTGCAAGCCCCACCCTGGGCCGCGCCACCATAGGCCGTTCTCTCATGGAGCCTTCATAGCCATCCGTCTTCATCTCAGCCTCAATGTCTTGGCCTAAAAACACCTAAAAGACCCCTGGGACGAAAATCTTGGAGGAGGTGGCACAAAAACCACAAAAACAGAGACAGGACCAGCAAAAATTTAAGGGTAAAACACTGTTGGAGTCGCCACCGGTGGGATCTCAAACTTCTCCAACATCTTCGACTTCATCACCATGATGAAGAGGGAGTAGTCCACCTCTGAACCAAGGGTTTGAGGTAGTAGCTTAATCTATTTCTCTATTGATCTATCATTGTTCATCTGTGTAATTCGTAAGTGGTGGTTCTTTATTCTATGAGTTGATATTTGAGATTGGAATTCTATTATGTGTGAGATGTATTGGTATATGCATATTATGTACCCTGTTCTCTATGATGAAGAGGGAGGAGTCCATCTCTGGACTATGGGTTTGTGTCAATAACTTTATCTATGTCTCTCTCATGCTATCCTTGTTTTAGAACCATATGAGCTGAACAACATGATTATGGTCATGTATGTAATTGCTGTGTGGTGGATTTTTTTATGAGATGATATTTGAGAATAGAATTCTATCATGTGTATGATGTATTGTTAGATGCATATTATGTATCCCGTTCTTAATTACTTGTTTTGATCAAACTTATATGCAATAACATGTGTGGGGGAATGTGTGTATTATATGGAGTAACATGGTGGTGGTGATTGGATAGTGACATAAAATTTGTGATCTACTATGTTTTTTACCTTTCTTTTGTTACCTCACTAGGGATAAAGTGAATGCATGTGTTATGTTTGTCTTGTGACATCAAATATGATCTTTTTTGCTAAAGGTAGCACACTTGTTATTCAAACACCATGTCAATGTACCTAAGGCTATACTCTGTTTGTTCTTAATTCTTGATTGCATGGATATTTCCCTTTCTAGAGGAGTATAACTGAGATGTGTTGCATCATCTTTATATTAGGATGTGATGCCCATATGAATGCTAATAAAACATATAATGAAGTTCTAAAAATATTATATCATTTGTGAGCATTGTTTTACTTTACTATTTTATTTAAGCCTCCTAACACGAAACCTTGTGCTTGACAACCACACGGTAGAGTTGGGGACACAAGGCAAATTTTTTGTTTTACAGGTTGTTAGAAGAGGACAAAGGACAAGTTTCTGATAATTGCCCGAGAGTTTGATATAAACCCTCGAGTCACCCTTTTGGGGAAAGACACTTGCTACAATACTCTACACTTGGTTTCCCTACGAGTTGGTACATACAGAGTTGTTTTAATCATCTAGTAAGAAAGAATCTAAAGGAAATATGCCCGAGAGGCAATAATAAAGTGGTTATTATATTATTCCATGTTTATTATAAATGTTTATTTTGCATGCTATAATTGTATTAATTGGAAACATTAATACATGTGTGTTTAATAAACAAATAGAAGGTTCCTAGTTATGCCTCTCTTATAAACTACCTCGTTGATTAACAAGATGATCAAGGTTTTCTGATCATGGACATTGGATGTTGTTAATAATGAGGTCACAACATTGGTCGAATGATGTGATGAACATTCATCCAAAGTATAGCATTATGATCAAAGTCATTGTGTTTATATTGCTATAACATCATACGAAGTAATCCTAGTCCTTAGACCATGAGATCATGTTAATCACTAAGACCGGAAGAGTATCTTGATAACATCAAATGTCACACCGTGAAAGGGTGACTATAAAGGTGGGTTCAGTGCTACGAAGGTGTTATGTAGAGGCTCATGGATCAAGAGTGGGATTTGTCCATCCCGATGACGGATAGATATACTCAGGGCCCTCTCGGTGATATCACATTGAAATAGCTTGCAAGCAAGTGATGAGATCACTAGAATGTTATAGCACGAAAACGAGAAAAGAGTGCATGTCGGTAACGAGATCAAACTAGGTATAGAGATACTGATGATCGAATCTCGGACATGTAATGTATCGCGATATAAAGGGATTTAGGTACGATGTTAAAGGTTCACACGATCACAAGAGTCATCGTTGAATGTGTGGGAGTCAGTACGGATCTCTAGGTCCCGCTACTGATTATTGATCGGAGAGGGGTCTCTATCATGTCTGCATTATTCACGAACCGTAGGGTGACACACTTAAGGGATACCGACACCATTTGGAGCAAATATGTTTCAGATAAAGATTTAAGAAAGCGCTGGAATCATTTCAATGTAAACCGGAATTGTTTCAGGTGAAATTGCAAAAACTGGTTCTGCATGTGATATTGAAATGTTGCAGGGGGTTTTATGTGAATGTTTGTTAATTAATGTAATTAATAAAATTCTGAATAAAATAAATAAAATAGTTTTATTTAATGAGATCTTGCATTAAGTTTGGTGAAAATTTAATGGAGGTGAGTGGGACTATGAGTGGGAGGCTAATTATGTGAGTGGGAGCTCCACCCACATGAATGTGGAAGAGGTGGACGCACCTCTCTTAGCCGCCGGCCATGGTGAGGGGCTGCCCCTCTCCCTATAAAAGCCCCCCACTACCTCCTCTCATCTTACACCTCCTCGTGAAGGATCTCTCTCCCCCTCTAGAAATTATTCTCCATGGTCTCGGATTAGCGAGATACATGGTCCCGGTGGCTTTATCTAGAAAGGAGTTGCTGCTTCCACTGCATCACTGGAGTGAGGGCGTAGAGGTTGCCGGGGCACCGAACGTGTGTGCGATCACGGATGCACCGCTGCTTTGCGATGCTGGACCTGATGGACGTGCTGGTGCTGGACCTGATGGACTCGCTAGACTTCATCACGATCTTGAGATCGGCAAGTGTACAACTACATCAACCACAAAATTAGTTTCGTTAACAAAGCTTTGTTGTTCTTCAAGGGTATGTTCTCTATGGATGTATATCCACCTGTTGCTTGTATCTAGTAGATAGATCCTGCCGTATAATAGTTCCCATCGTAGCAAAAAAATTATTTTCTATGTTGCGAACCCAACAGTGGTATCAGAGCCTGATCTATGCATAGATGCGTTGCACGGGTAGTACACATATGATTATGTGGGCGATGATGATCATGTTGTTGCTTCTTACATGTATTTTTGATATTGTTAGCATAGTGGGATGAAGCGGCCCGCACTAACTTTACATGTCCTCGCACATCAGACCAGTTCCACGCTTGACATGCAACTGGTTTTGCATAAGTGGCTAGCGGGTGTCTGTCTCTCCTACTATAGTCAATATCTGATTTACAACGAGTTGCTAATAATTTAATTATCATCGTTGTGGTTCCATGTTCGTAGGTAATGCCGGTTCTATCTTCGAAAGCCCTAAGCCACGTAAAACTTGCAATGGATAAATTAGAGGCGTCTTGTTTAGATTGTTGTTGGGCTGGTGTCATGATATGGTAATATTGTAAGTTGATGTATAGTTGATACTCTTACAACACACCCAATGTGTAAGTTCCATAGACCTTGGCCTTACACATAAAGGAATAATAAAGATCATACCACGATGCACATGATAGTGATCAAGTGCAAGAACCATATCATTTCACTTTATGCATATGTTGTTTTGTTTGCATCTTATATTGCTTGTATGGCACTTTAGTAGCATTATAATATGATCCCTCATTTAGATATCAAGATAAAAATGTGTTCTCCCTTAAGTATGCACCGTTTATGTTTCGTCGCTTCAAGACATCACGTGATAATCGGGTGTACTTGAATCCACGATCATATTTGGGGTGTAAGACAGTTTTACACACGTGAGTACTAAGGTTCTTACTTAGTGAGCCTAGCATGCACATACATGGCCTCGGAACACGGACCGAAAGGTTAAGCATGAGTCATATATTAGATATGATGCCCATATAGATGCCCTCCTTTGAAGCTACACTGACTCACGTGATGATCGAACTTGGTGTAGTGGATTTGGTTCATGTAATCACCAAAAAAGACACAAGGGATGTTGTTTTTGAGTGGGAGTTCATTTCTAATTTGTATTAGTGGAACTCAATTTGTCATAAACAAAATCGAAGTGAATTTGCATACTTTGTTGTAGTTATTGGCATCTGTTTACTACCTTATACTTAGTTTTAATTGAGATAATAGAACTATAGAATTCTGGATATTTACTTTATGAACTGGTATCGTATTGTTTTGAATATCAATTTAAAGTTTAGAAGTCCTATTGCAAACTTTCAGTAAACTCTATTTACTCCATGAAGTTTAATAAGTAGTATTAAATCGAGAGTAAGAATTCCAATGTTAGTACCTAAGTATCATGTTTGCCTCCATGATTCTTGATATTCAAAAGTTGTTTTTAATATCGAGGTTATCTAGGAGCTGAAAGAATTATTTCAGAAACCATCATGTGTGAAAGATATTGTGATATCTGAAACAATGTTTAGGTTGCAATATGATAGAGTATAATTTGGCAAAATACATGTTCTCACATTGTATGAGAATTTGCGAAGGTTGGAGATGCTGGACTTCCTAATCTCCCAAAAAGGTTTTGGGAACTGACATTATACTCATGATTCGTCCTTATAGGACATAGTAGCTTGATAATGAAAGTTGTCATGATAAGGATGAATAGAATATGTAGGTAAAATGTTTACTACACTAAAAGATTACTAAAGAATGGATTTTTGAAAGAACACCACACATTTGATGATGGTGATCAACTTCAAAGTGCAAGTCCAAAAGTATTAGTATTTGACTATACATGCTTTGGATTATGTGTCATATGTATGGCGCCACTGTTTATGTTGATAGATTCTTTTAAAAGGAAAAGGAAATGCTGAAAGAGAAACTATAAAATATTTAGCAGAAAATAAAATACTGGAAATGTCCAGCTAAGGTATATAGATGATATGCATGTTATGGTTGTATTCGTTTCTTGTTAAACAATGTGGTTCTTGGGTATTGGATACCGAATTGGTTGGTGTGAAATGTCATACAGTATAACACAATTCATGAACTACAATGGCCTAAGTAACTAGCAAGAAAATATGTGATGATGTTAATCGAGAACAAATATAGTGTTATTGTGTTCATCGTTGACATCCAAGCTTGCCTTCAAGATTTGTTTAAATAATTGTTATTTTGTTCTAGTATTATGAGAACAATGGTTGTTCAAATAATTACCGTATTCCATAGAAGATGGATGAACTTTTACAAGTCTAGTTGGAGAAATCACGTCCATAAAACTAATGCTAAAATGTCGCCAGACAAATGATTCAAAGATCACTTACAAAGTGACATCATCGTTTAAATTATATTGGAAAGAAAACATGAAGAAACTCCATGTTGATGGTTTTTTGGAGTCTTTGATTTTGATGAAATGATGCTTGTGAGACTTTCCTCGAGATAATTAAAACTCCATTCATAGGCCAAAGAGGAACAGATGACTAACTTATTGGATGTTGTGCATGTTGATGTATATGGTCCATTATGTGTAGCCATATGCGATGGATCTTTTGGCTTCATATGCTTTCTCTGTAAATTTGAGTGAATATATCTTTATATTTACTTAATAAGGAAGAAGTATGAAACATTTGAATATTGTTTAAAGACTTTCAAGATGGAGTGGTAAATCATTGTAACAAGAAAATAAAGAGTTTATGGTTTGATCATAAAGGAAGATATTTGAGTTATAGGTTTAGCAAAACACCTAAGATTTGAGGAATTGTTCCATGGATTTGCATTTCCCGATAAACCACAGGAGTATGGTATGTTCAAGAGATGAAATCAAACCTTGTTTAACATGGTAAGATCATCTATAAAACTGCCATTATATTTTAAGGATTAAAGCTTTAGATACTACCGCTTTTACACTAAAAAGAGCACCATCGTGATCCGTTAAAATGACACCATATGAGTTATGATTTGGGATAAAACTCGAGTTGTCTTTTCTTAAAATTTTGGTATGCTATGCATAAGTAAAATGTTTACAACCAAAGTCGGATAAGCACATCTTTATAGGTTATCCCAAAGAATTTGTTGGGTATTCCTCCATAATACCAAGGACAAACGAGTTTGTTGCTTGGAATGTTAAGTTTCTTGAGAAGGAATTTTCGCGAAAATTTAAGTGGGAGGACTATAGAACTTTGATAAGGTTATTGAACCTTAGCTATATGTGCTAAGTAGCGTAGCACCAAAAAGTGTCCCGGTGGAGACCACAATGCTCATGGCTCACGTGATTACGAAGGTTGTGATCTTGGAGATTAGAGTTCCTATTTGAACCATATGCATCGGGTAATAATCAAATAGTGAGATTTGATAAACAAGTCATTATTGTTTTGACAATGATGAACCGACTGCATGCAAAGAAGTGATGATGGGCCCTAACTCCATAAAATGACTAGAAGTCATAAAATCCGTGATAGTTTCCATACACGAGAAATCAAGTTTTTGCACTTGGAAGACCCTCTAAAAAGGCATGAAGCCTATCAGTCGTATTTGGATCTATAAAGAAATAGCCATGGATGTTTGACATCTATGAAATATTCGACATGTCAGAAATAAGTTTACAACAATGTTCAACGAGTTGACTATGACAAGATTTGATCTGTCATAGCGATATTTAGTCTTGACGGATTAATGTAGCAACCACTACATATAATTTGGTATATGATAGTTGAACAAACAAAACAATGTTCTTCTAATAGAATGGTTACCTAGGACGTGTACAAGACACGGTCCGAAGGGTTTTGCTAATTCAAAGGGTGCTAAAAGGGCATGCAAACTTCAATAGTTGAAGTGAGCATAGTAGAGTTGGAATCTTCACCGTGATGAAAATGTTAAAAGAGTTTAATTTCATCGGAGACGATGAAAATGCTTGCATTTGCAAGAAATTAAGTGGGAGCACTGAGACAAATTTCCAATACATTATGCAGAGTACATATTGTTGATTGGAAATAATGTATCTTTTTATTGACACGGGTTAAGAATTTCATTAAAAATAGATTTTGATGAAAGACTTGGGCAAAACCGGAATATTTGGCATCAATGTTTATATGGATAGATTAAGGCGCTAATATGGTTATGCCAGATGTACATATATGAGATATTGAAAGGGTTCAATATGGAAACAACAAGAAAGGTTCTTGTTGTATGGAAAAGATTGAATCAAGATTCAAGTGTATCGACACTTGGTGAGTGAAATCACATGAATATTTTGATCAATAATACCGTGATATGTACATATCTAGATATGTCCTATGCTCTAAATGTTGTGAGCATATACCAGAATGATTCATAAGATGATCATTGGATGATAGTAAAGATATTCTTATGAGCTTTGAAAGAACTAAGAATATATCATGTATAAGTGACAAATAGTTGAAAGTAGTTTATTGTAAAGTGTTACATTGATACTAGTTTGTCACAAGATACAAATTAAATTTATCTCAATCTAAACTATGGGTGGCACGATGTAATGGAAAGAAAGTTCCATGATGGATTTGGATGAGTTCCAAAGTTAAGATATTGTGACGAATACTACAACAAAAAGGCTAAGTATATGGCTGCTATAGTAGCAGCAAAGGAGGCCATTTGTGTTAAGTAGTTTGTTATCAAACTAGGTGTGGTTCGCAGTGGGATAATACTATGAAGATATATTGTACGACAATACTATCGACATGTTTTAACCCAAAAGAACTAAAGGTCTCACTAAAGGACTAAATTTATACAAAGCCATCTCATTAGAGAATGAGTGATGCGTAGAGACACAAAGACATGCAAATACACACAGACCTGAAAATTTCATATCCGAATATTATGTTAACCACTAGAAAATGCGTATATTCAACACCTAGGTGTTGTATATACAAGTTTACAAACTAGATTATTGACTCTAGTGCAAGTGGGAGACTAAAGGGAATATGCCCGAGAGGCAATAATAAAGTGGTTATTATATTATTCCATGTTTACGATAAATGTTTATTTTGCATGCTATACTTGTATTAATTGGAAGCGTTAATACATGTGTGTTTAATAAAGAAATAGAAGGTTCCTAGTTATGCCTCTCTTATAAACTAGCTCGTTGATTAACAAGATGATCAAGGTTTTTCCTGATCATGGATATTGGATGTTGTTAATAACGAGGTCACATCATTGGTGGAATGATGTGATGAACATTCATCAGAAGTATAGCATTACGATCAAAGTCATTGTGTTTATATTGCAATAACATCATACGAAGTAATCCTAGTCCTTAGACCATGAGATCATGTTAATCACTAACACCGTAAGAGTATCTTTATAACATCAAACGTCACACCGTGAAAGGGTGACTATAAAGGTGTGTTAAGTGCTACGAAGGTGTTATGTAGAGGCTCATGGATCAAGAGTGGGATTTGTCCGTCCCGATGACGGATAGATATACCCAAGGCCCTCTCGGTGATATCACATTGAAATAGCTTGCAAGCAAGTGATGAGATAACTAGAATGTTATATCACGGGAACAAGAAAAGAGTTCATGTCGGTAACAAGATCAAACTAGGTATTGAGATACCGATGATCGAATCTCGTACATGTAACATATCACAATACAAAGGGATTTAGGTACGACGTTAAAGGTTCACACGATCACAAGAGTCATCATTGAATGTGTGGGAGTCAGTATGGATCTCCAGGTCTCGCTGCTGATTATTGATCGAAGAGGGGTCTCTATCATGTATGCATTATTCAAGAACCATAGGGTGACACACTTAAGGGATACCGACACCATTTGGAGCAAATACGTTTCAGATAAAGATTTAAGAAAGCGCTAGAATCATTTCGATGGAAACCGGAATTGTTTTGGGTGAAATTGCAGAAACTGGTTCTGCATGTGATATTGAAACGTTGGAGGGGATTTTATGTGAATGTTTGTTAATTAATGTAATTAAAAAAATTCTAAATAAAATAGTTTTATTTAATGAGAGCTTGCATTAAATTTGGTGGAAATTTAATGGAGGTGAGTGGAACTATGAGTGGGAGGCTAATTATGTGAGCGGGAGCTCCACCCACATGAATGTGGAAGTGGTGGGGGAACCTCTCTTGGCCACCAGCCATGGTGAGGGGCTGCCCCTCTCCCTATAAAAGGCCCCCCACTCCCTCCTCTCATCTTACACCTCCTCATGAAGGATCTCTCTCCCCCTCTAGAAATTATTCCCCATGGTCTCGGATTAGCGAGATACATGTTCCTGGTGGCTTTATCTAGAAAGGAGTTGTTGCTTCTGCTGCATCATTGGAATGAGAACGCGGAGGTTGTCGGGGTACTAGACGTGTGTGCGATCACGAATGCACCGCTGCTTTGCGGTGCTAGACTTGCTGGTGCTGGACCTGATGGATGTGCTGGTGCTGGACCTATGGACTCGCTAGACTTCATCATGATCTTGAGATTGGCAAGTGTACGACTACATCAACCATGAAATCAGTTTCGTTAACAAAGCTTTGTTGTTCTTCAAGGGTATGTTCTCTATGGATGTGTATCCACCCATTGCTTGTATCTAGTAGATAGATCCTAGCGTGTAATAGTTCCCATCATAGGATTTTTTTGTTTTCTATGTTGCGAACCCAACAGAATCGGCTTCAATTAGAGTGGGTGTTGTCTTGTCTTTTGAGTTTTGGAGGTTGATCCATTGGGGATTTGTTGTTAAGATCGATTCTACGTGTTTTCCTCACTATTTATCTCCACATGTGTGTTCTTAGATGTGTTACTCGTGTCTTCCTTTCCCCTCGAATCCCTTGAATCCATGAACATTGGGCCGCTCATTGAATGCATCAAGGTTTATCGTATCCATGGTCGATAGAGAGGGACCATCACACCTTCTATGCTGATGCCATCGCTGACTGCCTGGAGTTCATCAAGGGTAAATCGTCCCACCTGACCGCGAGGGATGATAAGATCAACAGTTTGAAAAAGTTTTAGTTTTGGCTGGTTTTCCTAATATAAGTCACCATACCTTGATGGATTTAATGGCGAGTTCCCGAATAAATGTTATCCATTTATCAGGAAGGATTTCTATGATATTTGTGATCAATTTCATCAGGGACATCTATGCCTAGACAACATTAGTAGCTACTTAACTTGTGTCAAAGAAAGAGGATGCCAGTATTGTTAATGATTATAGGCCCTTTTCTCTCCTCAATTGCACTCTCAAACTTTTGACTAAACTGCTAGCAACTAGTTGCATAAAATTGTTATGCAACTTATACATGAAAATCAACATGGGTTTATAAAATCAGGAATCATACAAGACTGTTTGGCATGGGCCTATGAGTATGTTCATTACTACTATAAAGCCAAGAAGGAAATTGTGATCTTAAAGTTAGATTTTTAGAAGGCCTTTTGAAAATGTTGATCATTGTTTTATTATATTAGTGCTACATAACAAGAGTTTTTGACCAAAGTGGTGTCACTTGAATTAACGAGTTTTGTGCTCTGCCACTTAATTTGTGTTTCAAGGATCCACCTTCAAATGTATAAGAGGGGTATGCCAAGGAGACCGACCATATCCTTTGTTGTTTGTCTTAACAGCTGATGTTTTATAGTCTATGGTTTATGAGGTTCTAGCATAAGGTAGATTTTTTGGGGCCTGGCAACCAGGGTGCCACGTCGCGACGGTTAGCGACCCCCAGCACCTCAAAGAGACGTGCCTTCGAGAGGCTACAATACCTCTGGAGACAAGCGCCACTAGGCGAACCCTCGCGAGGGGATACCCTCCCGAGGCGGACTCACCCCCGGAGGCACCACCGTAGGAACCAACTTCGGATGCCCTGGAGCACACTCTGGGGCTTATCGGTAACTTCACCAGGTGGCCAGCAGGTGGGGCAAGTCCCGACAAGGGGCATGGTCGCCCCATGCCCTCCGATTTTCCTCGGTAGAGGGAGGCCTGGTCCGCCCCTTTCCTATAGCATAAGGACATATGACCTCAGCATGGCAGGCGCACCCCTTTGCCGATTTGGTGCAAGAGAGACAGCAGGCAACGCTAGACTAGGATGAACAAGGAAAACAAAGGCCACTTTACCAGCGGATGGAGAAGCGTCGGGCGTCCAAGACTCGGTCCACTGAAAAGCATCCCCGTAGACTAGGACCAGGAGGAACGAAACTGTGGTGACCCTTCCCACCCATGGACCGGGGAAGAGGACCGACGTCGCCCTATATAAGGAGCCCTTCTCATACCTTGGAAGAAGTCGATCCTTCAGATCTAAAACCCTAGACTTTCACCCTCCATTGTACCCTTGAGAAGCACATGAGCAATACAACAAAGTAGGAGTAGGGGCTTTACCTCCTCACGAGGGTCCCAAACCTAGGTAAAAAAACCTGGTGTCACCTCTCTGTCGTGTGCTTGCTCCGCAATCGCCACTGTCGCTGAGTTCCTTTGGAATCATGTGTTCAGACTCCTCTCGAACCAAGGGATCATTGGACTGTAGTTCCTTCGCGGGAAAAATATCTGACATTTGGAACGCTAGGTATGGGTCTGAGGCGTGCTTTCAAGACCTCCATCAACCTCAACAACATGTCGGCCGGCAACGAGACCCGTGCTAAGAGAGACCTCCGCCGCGCGGCGAGTGATGGCTCTGAAATATAGCCATCTACGTCCACATTTAAACTGGATATTATTCATACTTTTGATGAAATATCTCTCTAAACCCTGCCACTAATGCCTAATATTCAGAGGGGTATGCAATCCTTTCTTTTTATATTTTTCCTGCGCAGATAATGTCATTTGAAGATGGAAATCACTACATCAAAGTCAAAGATACGAGATTTCCAACAACCAGAAGAAACCAGGAGCCGTGAAGCGGAGGCAGACGCTTTAACGACCAACTATACGACCGGAGAAAAATTCTGGCCGTATAGCTCCTGTCGTATAGTTGGCGCCACCACCCTTACGTCAAACAGAACAACTTTCGTGAAGGGACCCCTATATAAAGAAGCCTCGGGCGACGAGAAAACTCTCTCTAGCCTCTCCCAAAAGTCTTTGCCCCAGATCACCAGCCGCCTCTAGATCTCAAAACCTTTCTCCATCTCCATAGCCATATTCTACCACTTGTAATAGTAGATCACTTCTTCGATTGGCGACATTGTAAGACTATTTCTATCAATCTTATGATTTTCATTACAATGTTTATGATTGTTGATCTTATTTCTATGTGTGAGTAATTCTCCTTGGGCTAAGGGCTTCAGCCTAGCCATGTAGCGTTTGTGTATGTTATTTATCATAGATGGGATCATGTATTAGTTTGTATCACATGATGATTATTGTATCCTCTCTTGCCTCAATCCAAGGACTTGTTAGGTACCCAAGACCTCGAGGGTTGATCCAGGTATAGGGAGTATGAGTAATCATTGATCAGCAGGTTGGGAACCCTAGTGATAGAAGGGGTAGTATGGATGTATGTGAGGGATTTACTTGGGATTAACAGTGACATCACTATGCATATCATTAGTTCTCTTTCTTCTATGGATGAGACCAGTAGGTTATTGATATAAGCGGTTGAAGAGGCAATAGCAACTATGGATGCACTACCCACTGATGTCTGCAAGAGCACAGATCGTTTGTAGATAGTTTCAAAGTTCAGATATCGATCCCACAGGGAGCCCAAAGGTAAATGTTTATGGGTGAAGTCTCTGAAACACCCAAAGTTGTCACAGGTCTTCGAGTGAATTGATTGCAAGTGTTGAAAATAGGAATGAGGTTTGGATTAAATGAGATATATTTAAATAGAACTAAAATGTAAACTTCAGAAATATATAAAGCATAAAATTAAATAATGGCTTGGTTGTTTGTTATTTCCTACAGATGGCAAAAGAAGGCGCGGGGAGATTCAGTTCATGGTGATAGTGACTATGCCAGGTGGACGGATGATAAATGTAACAATTATAATCTTATAAATATATGTGTAGGTGAGCAACCCATAATTAGCCGGGACTCCTCTTGGTAGATTTCATCCCAACTTCAATAATCCTACTAGCATGTTACCAAAACCATGGCCAGAAACTAGACGATTAAGACCCTTCAAGTCACTAGCGATTAAGCTCCATGGATCGGACTAATGCAATAAGCACTGTGGTTCCTCGTTGTCTGGGCTTTCCTCGTTACCAAAACCATGGTTCCTTGGATTATCCTCGAGTCTACTAGCTTTCCATTGATATCCCCATTTCACCCGGGGGTCACCGGTCCACTAGCGAACAAGATCTTATGTATATAGAACAAATCATCATGTTGTCTGGGCCCTTAATTGGACAACAAGCATTAGGCATCCCACAGATAGTCAAGCACACATAATATAGTAATTAGAATCAATCACAAACTAATGGAAAATATATGAAGGCACATCACATCTCACCAATCCCCTACATCTCCCACGCCCAAGGGAATTACTCACTCATGAGAGAAGAATAGATCATCAATATAATTAAATAAAAGGAATTCGTCTTTGTATTTCTGTGGAGATCCACAATAAGGATAGAAAAATATCCAACACAAATCAAGATGGGAAGAAACAATCTCACACCCTGGTCTTGCAAAGTGGAGATCCCTCTCTCTCAAGTACAAGTAGTGGCTATGGGGGGTGTATTGGCTAGGAGGTCGAAGATCGTGGAGCGAGATGAAGAACGTCTTCCTCTTCTTATCCGGATCTCTTCTTTCTCCCTTCTGGATGGTATGGCGGCTATTGTGTTGTGTTTTCATCCTCGGTCCCTTCACGGAAGTTGTCCCTTTTGACAAGACAGAGGTGGCGGCAAGTATACGGTGGCAACTATACGGCCAGAAAAATATTCCCGCCGTATAGTTGCTCGCTAAAGCTTTTGTGATCTCCCCTCGCGTGCTTCCAAAGTGAGACTCGCTTGTTTTCTCCAAAATATTGTGTTTCTCTAGTTAAATCCTTCTGTTGACATTCAGAACCTGAAACACACATTAAAAACCAAGTTTTCTTTGCTACCGAAGTATTAGCATTAGGTAAAGCCAGAAAACTATCAAATCTGGGATAAAACCATCAATAAAAGCCATCAAAAATGTGTCGAATCTCACAGCTATCAACTCCCCCAAGCTTAGTTGCTCGCCCTCGAGTGACAAGGAAATAAGGAAAAATAGCGGAGATTCGAGACTGAAAAATAAAGGAACTCACAAGTTTGAATTGGTGTCAAATTCTTTTCTTCACAATCCCTGTAATATTAAATATGATCATTCAAGTATTCACAAGATTGCACTGAGTCCACTTCCTAACCACGTATATCTTGTTAGCAAATAAATCATATGCCCAAGAAAGTGTCGAAAGTTTAGATAGGAAAGTGAGACAAATTCTTTTATGCTGTGTTAGGATGTCTGAATTTGGGCTTGGAATCATCCGTTTGGAATTACCAGACCGAATTCCTTTGTTTGGAGAGGCCGTGGAAACCCACCCCGGAAACAGGAGGAGATTCCGAGCGCCAGCCCCGCATGAGCCCGCCCGGCCTCGAAACTTTCCGACCTGGGAGCCTCGGAAAAGCTCGGAATTTCTCCTCGTACCGCTTCGACGCAAGAGGCGACCAGGTGCGTGCCCTTCCTCCTCTCGACCCGCGACCAGGAGGCGGCCACCGGTGGCTCCGGTGAGTACCATCACGCTCCCCCTTCCCCGCTGTTCTTCCTCTCCTCGGTCCAGTCGCCCTCGTCTTCTCCCTCTCCCTATCACCCTATCTCTGTCCCTTCCAAGCCCAGGCCCTGCGCCCGCCCCCCAAACCCTAGAGTCCCAGAGTGGCGGCCAGCAGATGGGGAGCGACGGTGGCCGCCAGCGGCACGAGAAACGACTGTGGGATTGGGGACGGCGGCGCCTCCCTAGCCATCCCCGAGCTATCCTGTCCCTGGCCCGTCTATTCCCTAGCCAATCTGAGAATTTATTTGGTGCCTAATACTTGATCTGATTGAACTGCAGATTTCAGGAGAATTGGTAGGTCCTAAGTCCAATTGAAGGTAAACATTCTGTATTCCCTACTCCTAGTTTGTTGTTTGCATATGAATTTGTTATATTTGTAGAAGCATGGATGAACCAAAAGGAAAGAAAGGTACTAGGAATTATCTTACATGGACTCCTGAGATGGACACGACATTGCTAGTTGTCCTTGTTGAGCATCACAACAATGGTGACCATGCTCAAAATGGTTGGAAGCCACATGTGTATAGTGCTTGCATTAGGAATGTCAAGGAGAAATGTGAAGTTGACATCTCGAAGGAGAACATAGTTGGAAGAATTAAAACATTTGACAAGCATTATGAGATTATTTCCAAGATGCTTGCTCAGAGTGGCTTTGGATGGGATTGGGAAAAAACATGGTGATGGTTGATAGTGATGAAGTGTGGTCTCGATATGTGGAGGTAATTAACACTAAATTTTGTCGCTACTTATGCAACTTCACTATCATTTCTTATATTTCTATTTATTGTGCAGGCTAATAAAGATGCACACGGCTATAGGACCAAGGTAGTGAAGAATTGGGAGTCAATAGTCATTATATATTCAAAAGACCATGCGACTGGTGCCGGGGCTAGGACAGGAGCTGAGTGCGTTCAAAAACAAGACACACCGACAGCTGAAGAAACTCCTGAGGTGCCTCCGAAGAGGCAACGTATCGAGGATGCTATCTTATGCATGATGGGACAAATGAAGACATCTTTTGATGAGGCTTTGAAGACAACCGAGCCACTTCCTATGCCAAAGGTGAACCCTCCAACAGAAATCCTTGATGCACTCAAAAAAGTACAAAGTTTGGGTGATTCTGATATCATAACGACTTATACGAAGTTGACTGCCAATGAGCGCTCGTTCGAATCGTTCATGGCGCTCCCCGAGAACTTGAAGAATAATTATCTATTGGCCTTACCTTGATCGTTGCTAGGATGAGTGCATGTCGAGTTGAACTACTATGTTACGTACGCGGTCGATTATGAACTATCTAGTTGTGTTATGTGTGTGTTGTGTGTAAGAGACATAAATTATCCTTGTTAATATGAACTACTCTACTATGTACTCGGTTGATTATGAACTATCCACTTGTGTTATATGTGTGCTATTTGTTAGAGAGAAAATTATTACTCATGATGTGTATGCAAACTTGTAGTTTTTTAGAGAGAAAATTATGTGTATGCTATTTGTTAGAGAGAAAATACTATAGTCATACATATACGCAAGTTTACATTGTCAAAACTCAATAAAACTTTCAATTCCATGATTTGCACATCCAAACAGAATTTAGAATTGGGTGGTACTCTTTTATTCCAACAACAAATTCCGTACACATCCAAACACTGGAATTGAAAACGAAGGACATTTCCTTTCCAACTTGGAATTGAAATTTTTAGGCCAATTCATTTGCAATCTCACTTTCCTACATCCAAACACATCATTAGTGCCTCTCTTTATAGAGAGATGAAAACTTTTTATTCTTGTTTGTTTAACCATTAGGAGTACTCAAGTTGGCATCAAAGCATGTAATTTAAGAACAGCTCATCTATCCCATGTAAAAATTTCAAGACTATCAAAGCACCTCTTTTCTTTTCTTTTGCCTTTCAAAAACTTTAGCTCTTTCATAGAGAAATCATGCCACTATTTTTATCATGTTTAATTGGGGTTGTGTTGTGCACTCGTGACCATGCCAATAAATAATTGTTGAGCAATAATGGGCATGAGGAGACTAATTTTTTTACCTATCATAGCATTGCTTCTAAAGATGTTTACATAACTCAATAGCCGAAATCAAATGGTCTCCCACATTTAGATTGTTCGTTGGCCAACGGAGTTAATAGTTCCCCATGGAGCATGACAGAGTTGTAATGACACACGTAAAGCAATACCTTACGGTAATTATTAGAAAAAGTAGTGGCATAATTTCTACTACTTCTAAGAATCCATTTTATCAAACAATTTCAATCAAGCGTACTTATCAAGTCTATTTATATTAAGCTCAAATGTGATGGAGTAGTTCTAAAATTAAATTCTTTGGGCCAAACATTGACTCAAGTCATCTTCAGATGATTTTTCTTGTTGTAAAAATGTAGGAAGTATTTTTAACCAAGTTCTTTGCTCATTGTTTCAAAGCTAAAAAGGAGACACTAGAAAAGGAATAGAATTTATAGGATAACAAGCTAAGTGGGGAGCGATCTCAGTGCAAGCGAGTAAATAATTGTAGGGTCAATTTAAGGTTGCAGAAAGGATGATGAAAGGAATGTGATACCTCTTCTGACTTGCTTCATTCTTGTATTTGAGTCGAACCTCCTCTATGCTTCCCTATTGCCAAGTCACCTGAAATTAAGCAATCTACGAGAGAAACAAAGAAACGAAATTGCGAATAAAGTTACAACTAACTTTTTTATATTTTCGGTTTAGAAATGCAAAGCTGGAAATAAACATGAAAATTTGAAAAAATAAAATAAATCAAAATAAGAAATAAAAATATGAATGCAATGTTTGGAGGTTTTCAAACCTTCCCCAAGCTTAGGCGATTGCCAGGCTCAGTTGTTGCCGTCATTTGGCGGCTGGTGCGGATACTGCTGGTAGTAGTCGGGGAAGTGGGTCATGAAGTGACTGAAGTTGTGAGTCAAAGTATTCACATCTTCATTCACATCCTGAAGAGTGTGGTCGATCTACCTACCGCGCTGGTTGAGCTACTGGAACTCCTGATAGGGGACGTAGCTGTACCCCTATTGTGGCTGGTTGGGCCACGGGTCCCAAGCTCCTCCTTGCTGCTGCTACTGATGTCCCTCCCAAGCAGGGTTGTGTCCCTGCTCTTCCTCCTTCTCCTTATCATCCTGCTGCCCTTCATCTTCCTCTTCCTCGGGCTGGAGCTCGGCCAAGATCTCTGTCACTTGGTCCTTGGTGAGGATCCAAGTGTTCTTGTCCACAATTGAGAAAGCTTGGGGGCAGGGCAACTAAACCTGCTCACTCTGTGCATCATCAAGTTAACTGAATTTATATGCTCGGAGCCTCCGGTTAGCATGGTAAACACCAAGGAAGCCACAAACAGTCAAATATTTTACGTCCATGAGTTTGGAGCCATCAACAGGTTACATAACAGGTAGTACAATGTTCAATGCATATGCAAGGTGGGTTACCAATCCACCAATGTGAATATCACCTTTGGTCTTGTTTCTTTGGTGGCGGAAGTGCTGGATGAGTAGAGCTACAGGACTAGGGCTTTGCGGTGAAGTGGGGAAGAGAGCCTTGGTGATCATTGCCATGTCCGCACTGGCCATGGAGCCTGTGTCACATCTCCCTAGTAGTGTGTTGGCGAGGAACAGAGCATAGTAGCGAATGGTTGGGTTCTAGATGGTGGACATATTCTTCTGATAAAAGTGCCTACCACCATTAACAGAAATAACCTACCAAGTCGTTCCACTTATGATGCTATAGAGGTTAGTAACATTGGGCTCCCTAGTATGAGGGAAGCTGAAAGCATTGCAAAATTGTTCGAAACTTACATCATAGTGATGCCAGTTCATGGTGAAGCTTATCGTGCACAAATTACCTTTCTCCCCATGGTCGTCGTTGAAGGAGGCAAGGAACTCATGGGTAAGCTCGGTGTAGGTATCGTGGCTTGCGAAGCCAAGTACCGCCAACCCCGCCCTGCTGCACATGAGGTCGAAATCCTCCTTCAACCCGCCGCGGTGAGGAAGTTGTGGTTGGCCCATAGTGTGGGCAGCACCCTCCTCGACGAGACAATGCCCAATTTGGAGTTGCGTGGGGCTCGGGACCCCGAGCTCGAGCCCTCACCCCGTTGGCGCTTGCTCGAACGAAAAAGGTTACCGATTTTGTTCATCATGATGTACTGAAAAATTTCACCATAAAACCTTAGGCATATGGTTTCTATATGATATATGAATGATTCTACATGGAAAAATTCAATCCTAACATGAGAAATTAATAGGAAAAATAAAATAAGCTTGAGTTCATCCACTAGATCAATGTGAGAGTTTCAGCCATGGAAATCTGAAAACAAAGCATGGATAGGGAGAGAAACATACCGATCTATTGATTCCCCAACTCAAACGAACGAAATCCGCGAAGAATCAAGAGTTCTAGGTGGATTTTGAGAGGTTTGGAGAGAGAATATGAGAGAAATAATGAGGAGAGGAGGAACACCTAGCCGCCCTGGTGCGATTTTGTTGTCGCACCGAACTATACGGCCGGAACTATACGGGAGGGGGATGTTGCTCCGCCCGTATAGTTGCAGCGGCGCCGCCAACTAGGGTTTATTTATACAGGAAACAGCTATACAGACGCAATATACGGCTGGATCGCAATGATCCCGCCGTATAGTTGGTCGTTAAACTGTCTGCCTCTCGAGATAAATTTCTAAAACTAGCATCGATATCTATACGACTGGAACTATACGGCCGGAATTTTTATTCCCGCCGTATAGTTGGTTGTTAAACTCTCAGTACCTTTGGGATGAAATTCTTTGAAGGCATCGATATCTATACGACCAGAACTATACGACCAGAATTTTTATTCCCACCGTATAGTTGGTCGTTAAACTCTCAGTACCTCTCGATAATTTTTGTACGAAGGCATCGATATCTATACGACCGGAGCTATACGGATGGAATTTTTATTCCCGTCGTATAGTTGGACTTTAAACTCTCTATGTCTTCGAAGAAAATTTGTTGATGACAAAGATATCTATACGACTGAAATTTTTATTCCCGCCATATAGTTGGTCGCTAAACCATCAGTAATCATCAAAAATTTCCTATTTCTTCGAGGGTACCTTCTTATCCCAAAACTTAGCGAAATACCTTGTTTTTAATATAAAATTGATAGTAAAAACTATCGACCAACATTAGCATATTAAAAGCAAAATTTTAGCTTTTGTAAATAGAAAACTCAAACTTTTATTCCTATTATTATTCTCTACTCATTCAATCGACGTTTCTACTACTTTTTGACAGCTGCATCTTCACGGGCACACTTCCGCAAGAATGTCTATGAAAAAGGGGTAGGAATGCGATGAACTTGTTATTTTCTAATCGATTCAATTGACAGGATGGGTTGACTCCCATTAAGCATTTATTAAGAATGGTTGAGTAACTCAACCTCTTCTCTCTTCTCGAATTCTTACCTTGGGTTGCCCCTTATCGAAGACACTTACCACATGAACTGTTTTGCCGGTGGAACATATCTTTCTCCTACTTCTAGCTTCTTTGGAAAATACCGAATGATTTCAGCATCATAAACATTGAAGATTATCTTTCCTTCAACACAATCTACTGATGCACCAATAGTACTGAGGAAAGGTCTTCCAAGTATTATAGATAATCTTTCATCATCTGGCATTTCAAGGATAATAAAATCAGTAGGAATAACATGCTCATCTATCCTAAGTAAGACATCCTCAATCATACCAACGGGTTGTTTAGTGGACTTGTTAGCCGTCTATAAAGTGATAGTAGTAAGAGAATACTCCCATAATCCTAACCTTTTATAGAGGGAGTATGGCATTACACTAAATCCTGCTATTAAATCACACAAGGCATTTGTGAATATTAGTTTTACCTATTGAGCATGAAATAGTTCATATTCCGGGATCTCCATACCTAGACAACAGCTTCCCATTAGCAGGATAGCTAGTTACCATGGCAACAGTTTCAGTTATTTCTTTCTTTCTACTAATAATATCATGAAGGAATTTACCATAAGTAGGAACTTTGATTGCATCCGCAAATGGGATTTCCATACGAAGGTCACTAAGTGCCTTTGTAAAAGAATTATAAATTACCTGATCCGGTGCTTTATTTTTTCGATCTGGGTAAGGAAGCTTTTTCTCACCTGACTTACTCTTGTGTTTTACCTTTTGTGGGGGGCCAGGCTCTTTTGTTGCTTTCTTTTGTTGTTGCTTATTGCTTTTCTCCTTTTCTATTACAACAACTTCGTCTTCCTTGCTTATTTCTTTATCTTCTCTTGGATCAACCATCTCTGCATCAGAGTCATAATGGTCATCTTGTGCATCATTTTGGTCCTCCTTGGTTTGCTCTTGCGTCTCAGTTTCATCTTGAGGATCCACCAACATATCATCTTCTTGGCTTGCTTCGAGCAAGGCTTTTTACTTCCACTCTTTTTCAGCTTCGTATTCCGATGGTCCTAAGGGTCCTGTAACAACTGCACCCCTTCTTGTGACAACATTAGTAGAGACGGGAATATCTTTATCTTCACGAAGAAATTTTTGATAACCAGATGCTATCTGCTCACACTAGGTTTCAATCATACTAAGATACTTGTGAAATAGTTTTATTTCTTGGCCAATGTCATCATAATTTTCTTTGAGTTCCGCCAAAATCTTTTTGTGTTTTTGGAAATGCTTATGCAAGTTATTATGAGATTTTACTTGTCGATGTTTTAATTCTTGAAAAACTTTTCTAGTTTCATCTTGTTTAGTTAAAACTTGTAACAAATCTACTTTGTTTTCCTTAACAAGTTCAGAACGTGTACCTTTTTCTTTCATAGTTTTGTGTACCTCAGGCATAAGATCAGGAGTTATCCGGAGTACCCTTTTTTCCGGCTTAGTGCCAAAATCAGGATTATATAAAGAATCATTCTTAGCCCTAGTAGACATTAATTCCAAACATTCTTTAATAGTTAAAGTATTTATTGATCCTCCTGCTGAGAAGTCAAGCAACTCTCTACATTGAGTATTGAGACCATGGTAAAATAAATGGCAAATTTTTAGTTCAGAATAGCCATGATTAGGAATACTATTGATCATTACAAATAATCTTTCCCAAGCTTGTGGGTAGTTTTCTCCCACATTCTGACTAAAGTTGCCTATGTTCTTTCTTAGTTCAGTTACCTTTTTAAAAGGAAGAAACATGTCTATGAATTTAGTAATGCAGTTTTCCCAATATTTAATGTAATGGCGAGGGAGAGAATACAACCAGTCTAGAGCTTTACCTTTAAGAGACCATCAAAATAATTTAAGACGAAAGAAGTCTCTGGGAAAACCTTTTGGTCCAAGCGACGTTATCACATTGTCAAACTCTGTAATATGTCTTCCTGGGTCTTCATCTTACCTTCCACTGAAAGCTTTCTCCCGCAAAATTATAATAATTCCACCATCAAATTGATATTCTCTAACTCCAGGATTTGGGAACTCTATTGGTTGTTTAAGAAATTCAGAACTTGAATCACTGTATTCCCTGAGAGTTTTCTCAGGTTTCATAGGGGCTGTCCTATAAATAGACATGATTTCCATAATATCACTCAGGTTTTCAACTTCAACTTTATTTGATCTTAAAAGTTTTTCCATAATTTCTTCGCGCCTCTGAGCAGGCATGCGCTCAATATAATCTGGTAGGTAGGTCCTACCAAAGCGTGTAGACCCTTTGTCTCCTAAGGAGAACATTTTGTAGTACCAACACCTGAAGTGTCAAAAGACAAACACTTAGCTATTAGCTCCTTGGCAACGGCTCCAGAAAATAGCTTGATGTCTGCAAGAGCACATATCGTTTGTAGCTAGTTTCGAAGTTCAGATATCGATCCCACAGGGAGCCCAAAGGTAAATGTTTATGGGTGAAGTCTCTGTCACACCCGAAGTTGTCACAGGTCTTCGAGTGAATTGACTGCAAGTGTTGAAAATAGGAATGGGGTTTTGATTAAATGAGATGTATTTAAATAGAACTAAAATGTAAACTTCAGAAATATATAAAGTTCAAAATTAAAGAACGGCTTGGTTGTTTGTTGTTTCCTGCAGATGGCGAAAGAAGGCGTGGGGAGATTCAGTTCACGGTGATAGTGACTGTGCCCGGTGGACAAATGATAAATGTAACAATTATAATCTTATAAATATATGTGTAGGTGAGCAACCCATAATTAGCTGGAACTCCTCTTGGTAGATTTCATCCCAACTTCAATAATCCTACTAGCATGTTACCAAAACCATGGTCAGACACTAGACGATGAAGACCCTTCAGGTTGCTTAGTGATTAAGCTCCTTGGATCGGACTAATGCAATAAGCACAGTGGTTCCTTGTTATCCTCGAGTCTACTAGCTTTCCATTGATATCCCCGTGTCACCCGGGGGTTGCCGGTCCACTACCGAACAAGATCTTATCTATGTTGAACAAAGAATCATGTTGTCTTGGCCCTTAATTGGACAACAAGCATTAGGCATCCCACAGATATTCAAGCACACATAATATAGTAATTAGAATCAATCACAAACTAATGGAAAATATATGAAGGCACATCACATCTCACCAATCCCCTACATCTCCCACGCCCAAGGGAATTACTCACTCATGAGAGAAGAACGGATCATCAATATAATTAAATAAAGGGAAGCCCCTACGGTATATATATTCCTTTATTTATGAATACAAGAAGGTCCCAAGTGTACAAATGAGCAGATTACATCAGGGAGGTAGAAAATGAAAATGAAGAAAGGGCAGCATAATTAAGTAAAAGTAGAGAGGATCCAATCCAAAAGGGGTTGCACCACCCTTGTCTTCACTTGATTCTTATGCAAAAAGAGATCACTCTGTAATCGAACCTTCCAATGATCAAATGACGGGTTTTGGTTTTTGAAAATATACTCATTCCGCTCCTTCCATACATTCCATGCAACACACGTAACAACCTAAAAGAAGAAAGGACCATCAAAATTTCTCTTGGCTGGAATGAACCGAGGAGAGATTGCAAGGGAGCAGTCCCATTGTATGTTAATAAAGCTCCAACAAGCAACAACAAATGGGCACTGAACAAAATGATCTCTTGTTTCAATACTCTTATTTGTGCATAGCACACACGAAGGGCCAGAGTCCATCTGCCAACTTTTTCTAGCCATCAAATCTTTGGTATTTAAACGATCCTTTAGAAGTAACCAAGCAAAAACACGAAGCTTTGGCTGCCAAGGATTGAACAAAAGCAGAGTCGTCCTCTTTTGCCCAAATGCAGTGCCTTCGCGATCGGTCAACAATCTTAATAATTACTTTCTGAACTTTCATGGAACATAGAAAATGCATGGGTAAAGAAGATAACACAAAGCATACAAAAGTCAATCTACCACCATAGTCCAGAAACCTCGCACTTGCATTCAGCCTGCGTTCAATTTGATCTGTGATATGAGTGAGATCTTGAATTGTTGGCTTGGTAGTTCCAAGGGGGAGCCCCAAATAAGTGAATGGCAGCGATCCGACAACACAAACAAAGGTATTTGCCAGGAACTGAAGGTAGTGGTCATCAATATTAATGGGCATTAAGCAGGACTTAGAATAATTCACACGAAGCCTCGTAGCTACAACAAAGATTTGAAGAAGTTTTTTTAGCACCAAGAGTTGAGCTGGGAAAGCCTGAAGTATAAGAATTCCATGGAGATCCACAATAAGAATAGAAAAATATCCAACACAAATCAAGATGGGAAGAAACAATCTCAAACCCTAGTCTTGCAAACTGTAGATCCCTCTCTCTCCCTCAAGTACAAGTAGTGGCTATGGGGGGTGTATTGGCTAGGAGGTCGAAGATCGTGGAGTGAGATGAAGGACGTCTTCCTCTTCTTTTCTGGATCTCTTCTTTCTCCCTTCTGGATGGTACGGGGGCTGTTGTGTTGTGTTTTTGTCCTCAGTGCCTTCATGGAAGTTGTCCCTTTTGACAAGACAGAGGCGGCGACAACTATACAGCGGGAGCTATACGGCTGGAAAAATATTCCCGCCGTATAGTTGCTCGTTAAAGATTCTGTGAGGTCCCCTTGGGTGCTTCCAAAGTGAGACTCGCTTGTTTTCTCTAGAATATTGTGTTTCTCTAGTTAAATCCTTATGTTGACATTTAGAACCTGAAACACACATTAAAAACCAAGTTTTCTTTGCTACCGAAGTATTAGCATTAGGTAAAGCCAGAAAACTATCAAATCCAGGAGAAAACCATCAATAAAAGCCATCAAAAATGTATCGAATCTCACAGCTATCACCCACATATAATTTATCTTACTCTAACAAGTACATGCATACTTTATTTCTATCTTTTATTCCCATCAGATGTTTTGCACAACTATAGGTGAAACCGAATGCCCTAGGCCCTCTCTCTCCATCATCGACAACAACAAAAAGACGCAAACTATTGGTCCAGTAAAAACACAAAAGGAATTCTAAAACTCCCGAAGGTCCGTTAAAGTAACTTCACTACGCATTCACTTCCCAAGGATTCGATAACCTAGGTCTACTAGGGAAAAAGAAGTTATACTACATCTGTAATCCAGATCGAAGGTATCAACCCTTTTTCTGGCGCTGTTGGCGGGGAAGCAATAGCTACCTTGGTGAGGTTATTAGGAACCTTGCTAGGTTTAATTCTTGTTTTTAATTTTGTTAGTTTGCTTTTAGTCTTTATTTGATAAACCAAATAAATTAGTTAGCCTTTAAATTCTTGCTTTTACTATTATAATTCTCTGTTTAATAAAACCCAAAAACATAGGAAATATGGCTGAAAAGAAGCTTGGGGAGTTTGCTACTCCCAACAACAATTATTTGCGTACTCCTATTACTCAGCCAACAATTGCTGCTGATGACTATGAAATTAAGCCCCATTATTTAAGTTTGGTTCAACATAATCAATTTGGAGGCTCTGATGTTGAAGACGTAGGTATGCACTTGAATACTTTCACTGAAATATGTGATATGATGCATATAAAAGAAGTTGACCCCGATGCAATCAAATTGCGTCTATTTCCTTTCTCTCTTAGAGGAAGATCAAAAGAATGGTTGCTATCTTTGCCTAGAAATACTATTACATCATGGGTGGGATGTATTTCTTTATTTATGACTAAATTTTTCCCACCTGCAAAGACTATGCAACTCAGATCTAATATTACTGGCTTTAGACAGGAAGAGCGTGAGCCTAGCGCTTGCATGGGAGAGGATGAAAGAATGCATGAGAAACCGTCCTAGTCATGGGATGGAAGATTGGTTAATTCTCCATCTATTTTATAATGCTCTTAATCCTGTGTCTAAGTCTATGCTTCATACTGCAGCTGGAGGAACATTTATGGGTAAACATATTACCGAAGCAAAGCAGCTGCTAGACAATATGCAAGATAACCATGCCCAATGGCATGTGGATAGATCGAACACGAAGAAGGTGAACTCCATCTCACCACAAGAAAATGAAGAACTCAATGCTAAGTTGGATGACCTCATACTAGCCGTAAAAGGTAAGGAAACCCAGGTAAGAGCTACCTGTGAAACAAATATTGAAGAAATAGACTTCGTAGCTCATAATGATTATAACCCTGCTTGGAAGAAGAATTAAAAATCCTAATTTTCAGAAACATTATTCTAGTCCTGCAGGTAACTCTAATAATAATATGGGAACTAGTAATGGTAGCCTCCAAGAAACACTTAAGTCTTTTATAGACTCACAAAACAAACAAAACAATATTCTTGTTAAAATAACGGAGAACCATGATGCTATGCTTGGTAAATTATCTAACCAAGCTGTTAGTTTGAGAAATGATTTGAAGGCCCTCCAAGAAGGAACGAGGATCGCTGAGGCACAGCTAGGTAAGATAACCGAGAGTCAAACTCTCATTATAGCTAAATTTGCTGGTAAAGTTGAGCCAAATCCCTTTGAAGACCTCAAGATGATGAGAATCCAAAGGGAGGAACCTGAAGAACTTGATTATAGTAATGCTCCTTCACCAAGCTACACCGTTGAAGATCTCGTAAAAAGGATCAACGTCAAGATTCTGGTAAGTGAAGGTAGTGAGGAATCTATGTACCAGCACTTTGTTAATCAGGTAGCAATTAAGGTACGTGAGCTTGAGGAAGAATATAAGCCAATTGCTGAAAACTTACCTGTAAATCTAGATGACATATTTGAGCCTACTATTAAGATTAAAATTGGAACCAATGAGATGGCTACACTTTGTGATCTAGGTGCAAGCGTTTCAAAAAATCTGAAGAGTCTTTTTAACAAGTTAAATCTTGGCTCCTTTGAAATCACTGAGTTAAAATTGCATCTAGCAGATTCTACCTACAAACAAGCTGTAGGAATTAAGGAGAATACTTTAGTATACATTAAAGGTTGTCCTGCTCTTATCGATTTTGTTATTGTCAACATGCCTGAAGATGCTACTGCTCCTATTATATTAGACTGTCCTTTCTTAAAAACTATTAAGGCTTTGATTAATCTACATGAAGGGAACATGAAGCTTCAATTTCCTCCACGAGATCCATTTGTTATTCATTTCCCAGGAAGAAGAAAGCCAAGCATGAAGAAAAAGGAGGCCATCACTTTGAAGGCCAATTACTTTGGAGTGGGTGTTCCACTCATCTGGCCTAAGTGAGCAACATTGAGGTCAAGCTATTGACCATTAAAGAGCGCTTTATGGGAGGCAACCCATGTGAAATAAAGGTTTGAGTAAAGTTTTTAAGTTTTAGTTTTAGTTTATGTTCAATAAAGAGTGCTAGAAAACTCTAATTGAGGAGAAGAAGTTCGGTAGTACTAATAATCCTGCTTTATTCATGTTGTTATTGGTCGACAATATTTTCTTTCAATTTTCTGTTAGAAACAAGGTATATCACTAAGTTATAGGAAAAGAAATAATTTTTGAAGAAATAGAATTTTTTTGATGCATACAGAGAGTTTAACAACCAACTATACAGCGGGAATAAAAATTCCGACCGTATAGTTCCGGTCGTATAGATATTTTTGCCATTGACAATTTTTATTTCATATGTACTGAGAGTTTAATGACCAACTATACGGCGGGAATAAAAATTACGGCCGTATATCTCCAGTCGTATAGATATTGGTGACTCCATACAAATTATTTTCTAATGTATTGAGAGTTTAACGACCAACTATACGGCGGGAATAAAAATTCCGGCCGTATAGTTCTAGTCGTATAGATATCGATGCCTTTGTATATTTTATTTCCCACGGACAGACAATTTAACTACCAACTATACGGCGGGAACATATTGTTCCGGCCGTATAGTTTCAGGCGTATAGGTGCGCCGCCAGGAGGAAACCCTAAAATTTTGACAAAAGGCCAACTATACGGCGGGAACGCATTGTTCCGGCCATATAGTTGCGCCCGTATAGTTGCGTCCGACCATAAAAACGCACGGGAAGGTACCTTCAACTCCAAAACTTCAATCCTTTTTCTCTCTTCTACCTCCATACTCTCTCAAAGCCTCAAGAGATCTTCATCTCTACTCAATTTCGTTCGATTTCCTCGCACACAAATGATCTACGCTATGTTTCTCCTCCGATCCTCCAATTACTTTTGGCAAATTCATCTTTGATCTGTTGTCATTATCAACCTAGGGTGAGACCTACTATGCACTAATTGCCATGATTCTCTTGCCTAGATTATTATTTTGAGGAGATTCTTTAGTGTGCTATGATGAGGAATATGTTGTACTTACTGTTGTTGGATCAAAAAGTTTTATTTTTGTCTTTCTTCAATGTTTTAGATGATGAACACAAGGAGCCAAACTCGTGCTCATGCCACCGCTAGCGCTTCTTGGGCTGTCGCACAAGAACGCATGGGGATACGGTTCAGGGATGAGCCCCAACATGATCGCTTCAACAAGATCAAGAACCGCGAAGTGAAGGCCACCAAGTGGGCTTTCCCCATTATATTGAACCAACTCGATATTTCTGACGACTTCAATTTACTTTGCAATAGCGCTGGCCTGCAAAACTTTGTGTACAATGACGTGTCTACTTATCACCGCTTAACTATTGAATTCCTAAGTTCGTTGCAAAGCACCGTTAGACAATGGCAAGGAGAGGACACGATTTCTTTTCGACTTATGAACAACAACTACACTTTAACATTAGATGAATGGTGCGCATGCTTTAATTTTCCAAACAATGATGTTAATGTCTTACGCGCATCCTTTACTGCCTTAGACCCTTCCCCTGAATAGTATTACAATGGAATGAGTTTCACTACTAGAGTAAACAAGGGGAAGAATATTCAACATCCTGCAATTTGCTATTTGTTCTATGTTATTGCTAACACCTTGCAGGCACGAAATGAGTTCGTGAGACTCAATGAGGAGGACATCTTAGTCCTTGCAAAGGCTGCTTAAATCAACTGCGGCTTGTCACTCAACTTGGGAGCCATCCTTGTGTGCTACTTTGAGCACCAAGCCTCCCAAAGCCAAGGACCAATCACAGGTGGAGGTGTCATCACCGTGCTTGCCACTGCCCTAGGCATCGACCTACATGAGTTGCAACCCGTGCTAGGTGACCGATGTGTTGGTTTCTCCACTTTGAAAGCTTGTGGAATGCTCACTAGGAGAGGTGGTGTTTATTACCTGCATATTGCTAGAGCTGGGCGTCTCTACCCTGATCCTATGCCTAATGGTATTTTCTCTATCGAGGAAGGATGTTTTCTATATGACTTGCAGGTTGAGAAACACCAACCCGAGGAGGAGATTCTGGAGGAGGATGAGGACCAAGAGGAGGAGCAAGAAGTTCCTTATCAAGAGGAGCAGCCATTTCGCTACATACTGATACGTTGCTAATGTATCTATAATTTTTGATGTTCCATGCTTGTTTTATATCTACTTTCTTATGTTTTGTCCACACTTTGGAGTATTTTTATAAACTTTCTTGGACTAACCTATTAACAAGATGTCATAGTGCCAGTTGCATGTTTTCTGCTATTTTTGGTTCCAGGAAAGCCAGAAAATGAATATTCTCGGAATTGGATGGGACAAAAGCCAAAGTCAATATTTCACCGAGAGGGACACAGAGCAAGAAGACGAGATGGAGAGGGGCCAGAGGCCGGCCACACCACCTGTCCACGCGACCAGGCCTGGCCCATGCCAGGGGGTGGTACGGCCGCCTAGGGCACCCCCTCGACCTCCCCTTTCGCCTATAAGAAGCCTCCGATACAGAAACCCTAAGTACCCGATCAAAATTCCACGAAAGAGTATGTAGGCGCCGCCATCTCCATCCCTAGATTGGGAGGGATCTGAAGCTCTTCCCGGCACCCTGCTGGAGGGGATAATTCACCCTGAAGGCCTTCTTAATCACCATGCCTGCCTCCGGTGGGATGTGTGAGTAGTTCATCCCTGGACTACGGGTCCATGTAGTAGCTAGATGGTTGGTTCTTCTCCTTTGTGCTACCATGTCTAGATCTTGTGAGCTCCGTTCATGATCAAGATCATCTATTTGTAATCATACATGTTGTGTTTGTGGAGATCCGACGAATATTGAGATACTATTTCAGATTGATTATTGATTCTATCATGTCTTTGTTATTTGTGATCTTGCATGCTCTCTGTTGTTAGTAGCTATCTTGGCCGAGTAGATGCTAGCAACTCCAAGAGGGAGTATTTATGCTCGATAGTGGGTTCATGCCTCTAGTAATCTGGGGAAGTGACAGAAATCTCTAAGGTACTAGATGTGCTGTTGTTACTACGGAGAAAACAACAGTCCTTTGTTCATAGAACAATCATATGGCTTACTTTACACACAATGCTTAATGCAATTATCTGTTGCTTGCAACTTAATACTGGAGGGGGTTCGGATGATAACCTGAAGGTAGATTATTAGTCATAGATGCAGTTGGATTACTGTCTATGTATAATGTTGTAATGCCCAATCAAATCTCATAGAAGTCAAGATGATTAGTATATGCATGTATGCTTTCTCGATGTTTGTCAATTACCCCGCTGTAATTTGTTCACCCAACATGTCATCTATCTTAAGGAGAATCACCACTAGCGAACTATGGATCCCGGTCCTTGAAGGAGATATACCCTAGAGACAATTAATAAATAGGTTTTTATTTTCATATCTCAATTAGTTTATAATAGTTTCATATTGTGCTATAACTGTGCCAAGTAGAAACATTGGTACAGGTGTGGTATGAAACAACCAAGTCCCTAGTAGCCTCTATTCATACTAGTTCGTTGGTCACGGAGATGATATGGGTTTCAAGATCATGGGCATTTATGCCGACTGACAACAAGATCATATCATTGGAGAATAATGTGATTGGACATTCCTCGAAGGATTGGAACACGATCAAGTCATCTAGTTCACTATTGCAACATATTTGCCCAGGCTAATAATTTGATATCCTACTAATTCCTTAATTAGCTCATTCTCGATCCTAATGAATGAATCCACTAATCTTTTGGATAGATGAGTGCCTGCTCTCAAACCAACCAAGATAGCAGCAAGTTGAGCTATACCTAGACTCCTTCTCCTTAGACCGTGAGATGATATCAATCAAAGTCTCCCGAGAGTGCTTAGATAGCATCAAGCGCCACTTGGTAATACAGTGGTTATAAAGGTGTGTTCAGGTACTCGGAGGAACTGTAGAGGCAATATATGTCAAGAGCGGGATTTGTTCACCCACATGACGGGTAAAGATACATACGGACGGCTTGGTGAGATTGCATCTATAAATGTTGCAACATGTGACTAGGTCACGGGCATGTAATATCACGGTAACAAGAAAACAGAACTTGTTATGAACGAGATTGAACAAGGTATAAGATACCATTGATCGGATCTCGGACAAGTTGTATCGAGAAACAAAAGGAAGATGATACTACATTTAGACGGTTCAAACGACATTGTCATCAGGAATTCATAGGAGTCATATAAGGGTACGATGAGAGCGATCATTCGTAAGACGGAATCACAGTAGAGAGAAAGATAAAGCCGGAATCGTTCCGTGGAGAGATCCGAAGTTGTTCGGAGAAAGAATAAAGGAAAAGCCCTGAAAAGTGTTTTCGGATAAATGAGAATTTAAATATATATTTATTATATGTTAATTGTGAATTAATATATTATAAATAATATTTAGATTAAGATTTATAAAGGCAACTTTTATATTAGGCTAAATCCCGAAGGGAAATAGTCTAGAATAAAAGCTGCAGAAAAATAAAAAAGGAAAAAGAAAAAACAACAGCCCACGTGGGCGGCAGATAACTGCCGCCGCACAGGGCGGCTTACAGCTGGGCCGCGCTTGCACGTGGGCGGTAGATAAAGGGCACCGCACGGGGGCGGACAGTAGCCAGACGGCCGCCGGGCCGGCCGGCTCGACCCCGGCCCACTCGGGCGCGCGAGGGAGCCAGGCCGCCAGGCAGGCCGCGGCTACCACCGGCCCACCCGGTCGCCCCTCCCTGCTGCTCACCGCCTTGGGCCGCCAGGGCAGAGTCCCACCCGGGCCTCTTGCTGCCGCCACCTGCAGGCAGGCTTGGCCGCGTGGTGGGCTCGCTGGCCCACCCGCTGGGCTGAGCTGCTGCTTGGGCCGCTGCAGGCTGCTGTGCTGGGCCCTTGTGGCCTAGCCGGCTGGGGAGTTAATTTTGCCCCTTTTCCTTTAGTAATTAGTCCCACATGGGGCACCTAGAGGAGAGGACACGTCCCCCTCCGCCTATATAAAGGGGTGCCCATGGGAGGACTAAAATACACCAATATTTGGAGAAGTCCTTTGGTTGACTTGCTCCTTCTCTCTCTCCCTCTATACCTCATGACCATGGCCCCAAGTTTGGGCTGTGCGATCAAGGCACACCTGCAATACGCCGTTGCGCTGTAGGCATTCCTAGCCGGATATCAACTTCCACACTCCCGGCGGGATCGGGGAGCCAGAGGTCTCATTGTGCACCGGATGTGTACGAAGACACGAGGTGCAACACTGGGGCGCTAGAATGTCGTGAGCCGGAGTTGTTGCACGAGGAAGATGACGAAGATCAAGAAGGAGCAAGGGGTGACCTGCGAGGAGCTTCGCGACCTTGAGGTCGGCTACAAGTACGACTACTTCAACCATGTTCCCCGCGGAACGTTAACCGCGTACGGTCTACAAGGGTATTTACTCTATACGCTCCGGCCGTTACCGCATTACTACATAGATAGATCCCAGGCAAGTTTTGGGGTTACATCGTAGGGAATTTTTTGTTTTCTGCGCCGATCCCCAATAGTGGTATCAGAGCCGATCTATGCGTAGGAGTGTTGTACGGCCAGTACGCACAAGTTTTGTGCGGGCATTGATCCCTTAGTTATTACCCTCTAACGTGTACTTGTTTATATCGCGGTATTGTTTGATGAAGCGGCCCGGACCGACCTTACACGTATTCGTACGCGAGACTGGTTCCACGCTCAACATTCGGCTTGTACCGTATAAGTGGCTAGCGGGTGTCTGTCTCTCATTCGATAGTTGATATAGCATTTACAACGGAGGGCCTCGAAAGGGGTGTAATAGAGACAACTGGTGGATCCATGTTGTGGTTGGAAAGTTCGTAGTTTAGAAACGGTTCTAGTGCGAAAGCCCTAACAACCACGTAAAACTTGCAATAGATAAAGTAGAGGCGTCTAACTTTATTTTGCAGGGGGCATGTGATTATGATATGGCATTGGTCGATATGAAGGTAAAGTAGTTTACTTTTCTGTTACTAAGTAGTATAGTAATAGTCATTGTTCCGATGGACGACCTGGTGGAGGAGTCGTGGACTTGGCGTCAAACCAATGGCAAGATGGAGATCATGCCGGAGCGCTCGATGGAGATCAAGACGCAAGAAAGACCATATCATATCACATTATACATATGATGTTGATACCAGTTTTTACATCTTATTGTGTGCTAGTACTTAGATACTCAACGGTAGCAAATAAGATGATCCCTATTTAATTCCAATGTCCCGTGTTCCCCTTGTGTGTGCACCACCAAGAAAGTTCTTCGGTATGAGGCGATCCAGGGTTACAGGCCTGGGTGTCAGACATATCTACGTTCACATATAGTGGGTGTAAGCCATGTTGCACATAGAATACACACAAGTTAGATTTGGCGAGCCTAGCACGCTAGAGAAGCGTGGCCTCGAAACACAAGAGATCGAAAGATCGAGCGTGAGTCACATGGATGATGTGATTGACATTAGTGAATGTCTACCTTTGATAATGCACTGATGGCCGTGATGATTGGGGGAGGTGCATAGGATAGGGATCATGCAATCACTAAAATCGTCCAGGGGATGACCGTTTTAGTGGAGACCAATTATAAATTGATCTCTTATTATAAACTTAGTCTATATGTCTGTTTGCAAATATCTTAGTAGATCATGGCCTATCCCATTGAGGTCCTTTGCGACCATGGGAATATATTGCTTAATATGGAACTTAGCAAAAGGGTCCAACTTCATAGATTAATACCCACGCCTGAGGGATATCCTCGTAAAGGGTGACCTTCTCTTCTTGATACAATAACCGTTAGGAGATAATTCGATGACTCCGGAATAGTATGTGTTTTCTCCATAATCATCCAATAAGCCATTCTCCATTCGATGAAGAGTTGGGCTACATTTTGTGTTCTATAGAATAAGGCACATAGAGTATGAGCCGTTGGATGGATTTTCCTCCATCAAGGATGAAAAGAGACTGTTTGGAAAAACACTTAGTGATCTTGCATTAGAGTTAAGAACTCTTAGAAGGGCTTGATTGCAAATGGAGGTCATGGATAAAAAGGTATATATAAGATATACAAATTATAAATGTGGTTCTTGCAAAACTCGTTGCAATTTGCAAAGTATTTGATACTTGTCCCGTTTTGTGAAAATAGGATGACCTGCTTGAGAATTGCTGGATATGAGGCAAAGTGACTTGATGGCGGCAAGCAAAACAGTTGATGGCCGACATCACCTCTTCCCTCAAAGTTTATCATTTGGATTAGTGGACCTGAATGTAAATTTGTAATCCTTGTATGTGTGTCTTGCTTTTGCGAGACGATTATTCATATGAACAAGTTACAAACCAGTTTGTACTATTCTTATGAACAATACCTTATGGTCACATTACGATTACAAACAAGTTATTCTAATCACTATGTTAATGATAATAGTTTAAACATTTATAAAGGATTAGAATGCTAAAAGATATCCAAAGGTTAATAATGAAATGACACTACAGTTTCATTTCGGTTATTGCGGGTTCTTTATGAAAGATCAGGGTCCTAGATGCTTAATCTAGAGACTTTGCAAAACCATGCCTCTTGGGCAGAATGACTGAAACTCCGCATTCTGGTAAAACGGTGATATGCGAAGAAATGTTGAATCTTATACATAGTGATGTATCACATTTTCAACAAGTAGTGGAAATCATTTATTGTGGACTTAAGTGAATAAGCGTATTTACTTAATGAAACATGAAGTTTGAAATGATTTGAATTGTTCAAATGAGTTCGTAACTAAATAGGATATTGAATTAACAAGTCTCTTTGATTTGATCAACACGACTAAAATATTCAAGTTAAGTTTAGCATAAAAGGAACTTGTGAAAGATGTTTCATAATTTATGATAATTGGACGAATTCAAACTATGTTGAAATGTCTAAACATCATAATCAATATGTATTAGATACATATGGTGTAATATTATCTCTTATCGGGGTTGTAGTTGTCGTTTAGAGTTAAAGATCGAAATAAGCAAACACTCATTTGAAATACAAAGGAACATCTAAAGATTCGTGGAAACAACACCATAAGTGTTATGGCACGTTCGAGTTTCTAGAGATTTTGATAAGTCGAAATCATGGTGAATAAACAAGTCTTTGTAGAGCATTCTTAGGAAACTATGAATGCATCTTCCACAAATGGGCAAACATGTTGTTGTCCAAAGTTGATGTGTCTTGATGAAGATACAGTTGGAAGAAAGTAAAAGATCAAAACAAGGTATTTGACCTTACCTCTGGATTATAGAGTGGCGCAGCGGAATTTGTTTCATGAAACCAAACTCTACAAGTAGAGGAGAAACTGTTGATAATGATCATAAAGTTTCAGAGAATCGTTTTACTAAAGAAAGTAGGATTCAACTATATATTCTACAAGTTTGTGGAATTATATTATTGATTCACTTGTAATGTTTTGAACAAGACATACCTACGAAATACAAAGAAGCGTGATGGACCTGAGTACGAGAAATGAATGGTCATTGAAATCTCGTTAGTGGAATTCTCGATTTGATGATGATCAAGGAATTTTGGAATGTCAAAGATTATCGAGAGGACCTAGATTTGAGTGGGAGCAAATCAGCTTGGCTAATTCATAATATGTAGCTGACATATTTTGAGTGGGAGCTAAGTGAAATCCCTGGATCTCAAACATGAATGTCATATTTGAGTGGGAGCGTGAAATCATTCTAGGATATGTGAACGACATATGTGATTAATGTGATTGGTGTTAATAGTATTTAAGTTAGGATGAAGTTGAAGTTATTAAACAAAAGATCTATCAAGATAGATTGGTAAGTTTAATAAACACTAAATGTCGAATGCTTCCTGGACTTGATTCTGAAAGATGTTTAGAATGTCCTAAGCAAGATTCTGAAGTAGTTCAGAATAGAACAAGGTAAGAAAGAAGTTCTTACTATATGAAGCATTGAGTATTGAAACTATGGTTGAAAGAAAGAGATGCGTTGCATCTCCTATGCCCCAGTCATAAGTTCTTCCACATAACCATGTTGTATACTCGACATAATGTGACCCAAGTTTCTGGTTGGGAGGACTAGCTCTTAACTGTAAGAACATGTTTTTAAGTGATTCCTGAGTTGATCACTGAACCAGAATTAAGTTTGCACTTAAGTGGCAAGATGCAATGTAAGTGGCATAGATGTATTTCATGCACTAGGATCTACATAGATATAGAAGTATAAAGGCTACATCTGATGTGCTGTATAATGTTATGGCGGGGCTAGTTCGCTTTTAACGTAGAATGATGTGTCCTAGGGCCCAGTGCCCATGAGAAAGCCCTCGAGGTTGATCTAACGTCACTGTAAGCTCCTGGAATCTGGCCTCGTTCTGCTGCCATGACTATAGTATATACACAAAGGATAGCAAAGTGTGTTTCGAAGTTTAGATGACAACAGTGAAAAACGACCGTCATCATAAACACTAGAAACAAAAGACTCACTTTGTTGCCAAACAAATACTTCGACCCATTATAAGATAATGGTGTGAATGTCAAAGTTAGAAAGACATTAACGATTTGCAAAAGACATAATGATCTGGTATAACAGAACATGGACATGGCGTTTTCCATGAGCATGCATGATCTGTAAACGCATATGGTATATGGTTTATATGAGTAAAATGCGAGCTGGTTTATTTGTACTCTAGTGCAAGTGGGAGACTGAAGGAGATATGCTCTAGAGGCAAATAATAAATAGGTTTTTATTTTCATATCTCAATTAGTTTATAATAGTTTCATATTGTGCTATAACTATGCCAAGTAGAAACATTGGTACAGGTGTGGTATGAAACAACCAAGTCCGTAGTAGTCTCTATTCATACTAGTTCGTTGGTCACGAAGATGATCTGGGTTTCAAGATCATGGGCATTTATGCCGACTGACAACAAGATCATATCATTGGAGAATGATGTGATTGGACATTCCTCGAAGGATTGCAACACGATCAAGTCATCTAGTTCATTGTTGCAACAACTATACCTAGACTCCTTCTCCTTAGACTGTGAGATCATATCAATCACAGTCTCCCGAGAGTGCTTAGATAGCATCAAGCGCCACTTGGTAATACAGTGGTTATAAAGGTGTGTTCAGGTACTCGGAGGAACTGTAGAGGCAATATATGTCAAGAGCGGGATTTGTTCACCCACATGACGGGTAAAGATACATACGGCCGGCTTGGTGAGATTACATCTATAAATGTTGGAACATGTGACTAGGTCACGGGGATGTAATATCACGGTAACAAGAAAACAGAAGTTGTGAACGAGATTGAACAAGGTATAAGATACCATTGATCGGATCTCGGACAAGTTGTATCGAGAAACAAAAGGAAGAGGATACTACATTTAAACGGTTCAAACGACATTGTCATCAGGAATGCATAGGAGTCACATAGATATCCCTGGTCCCTCTGTTGATCATTGATAAAGATCATGTCTAGAGCATTCCCGAGCCATGAGAGGATACACTTAAGGGTATGATGAGAGCGATCATTCGTGAGACGGAATCACAGTAGAGAGAAAGAGAAAGTCGGAATCAGTCCGCGGAGAGATCTGAAGTTGTTCGGAGAAAGAATAAAGGAAAAGCCCCGAAAAGTGTTTTCGGATAAATGAGAAATTTAAATATATATTTATTATATGTTAATTGTGAATTAATATATTATAAATAATATTTAGATTAAGATTTATAAAGGCAACTTTTATATTAGGCTAAATCCCGAAGGGAAATAGCCTAGAATAAAAGCTACAGAAAAATAAAAAAGGAAAAAGAAAAAACAGCAGCCCACGTGGGCGGCAGATAACTGCCGCCACACAGGGCGGCATACAGCTGGTCCGCGCTCGCACGTGGGCAGTAGATAAAGGGCACTGCACGGGGGCAGACAGTAGCCAGACGGCCGCCGGGCCGGCCGGCTCGACCCCGGCCCACTCGGGCGCGCGGGGGAGCCAGGCCGCCAGGCAGGCCGCGGCTACCGCCGGCCCACCCGGTCGCCCCTCCCTGCTGCTCACCGCCTTGGGACGGTAGGGCAGAGGCCCACCCGGGCCACTTGCTGCCACCGCCTGCAGCCATGCTTGGCCGCGTGGTGGGCTCGCCGGCCCACCTGCTGGGCTGAGCTTCTGCTTGGGCCGCTGCAGGCTGCTGTGCTGGGCCCTTGTGGCCTAGCCGGCTAGGGAGTTAATTTTGCCCCTTTTCCTTTAGTAATTAGTCCCACATGGGGCACCTAGAGGAGAGGACACATCCCCGTCCGCCTATATAAAGGGGTGCCCATGGGAGGACTAAAATACACCAATATTTGGAGAAGTCCTTTGGTTGACTTGCTCCTTCTCTCTCTCCCTCTATACCTCATGACCATGGCCCCAAGTTTGGACTGTGCGATCAAGGCACACCTGAAATACGTCATTGCGCTGCAGGGATTCCTAGCCGGATATCAACTTCTGCACTCCCGACGGGATCGGGGAGCCGGAGGTCTCATCGTGCACCGGATGTGTACGAAGACAAGAGGCGCAACACTTGGGGCGCTAGAATGTCGTGAGCCGGATCTGTTGCACGATGAAGATGACGAAGATCAAGAATGAGCAAGGGGTGACTTGCGAGGAGCTTCGCGACCTTGAGGTCGGCTACAAGTACGACTACTTCAACCACGTTCCCCGCGGAACGTTAACCGCGTACGGTCTACAAGGGTATGTACTCTATACGCTCCGGCCAATACCGCATTACTACATAGATAGATCCCAGGCAAGTTTTGGGGTTACATCGTAGGGAATTTTTTGTTTTCTGCGCCGATCCCCAACAGTCCTTTCTTTTACCATCAATCTACAATCTAGTATTTACTATTTTCTGTTTACTTTCTGCAAAGCTATTACTATCTTCCACACAATACGTTTAATCCTTTGTTTTCAGCAAAACTGGTGAGATTGACAACCTCACTAAGTTGGGGGCAAAGTTCTATGATTGTGTTGTGCAGGATTCCAAGTTGGAAACAACACCTTGGAGGTGTTTCCTTGCTCCTACTGCTTCAATAACCTTGGTTTCATAACTGAGGGAAAAATTGTTGCGATACTCATCATACCTTCCTCTTGAGTAAGTAAGACTTTTTCTAGCGTCGTTGTCGGGACTAAAGAAGAAGAAGCTCCCCACGTCAACCACGTGCCATCAAGACTTTTTCTGGCGCCGTTGCTGGGGAGTCAAGGACATCTTCACAAGGGGAGTCCCTAATAACCAATATCTTTACTTTGTTTTATTTGTTTTTCTTAGTTTATTTTTGCTTTGTTTGCTTGTTTCTTTATCAAAAACACAAAAAAATTAGTTGTACTAGTTTGCTTTCTATATTAAAAACAACAAAAAATGACTACTCTTGAAAATACTAAGTTGTGTGACTTCACTAGCACCAACAACAATGATTTCATGTGCACACCTATTGCTCCACCTATTCCTGAAGCTACTTCCTTTGAAATTAAACTTGCTTTACTCAATCTTGTTATGAGAGAACAATTTTTTGGAATTGGTACTGAAGATGCTGCTGCTCATCTTAATAACTTTGTTGAACTTTGTGAGATGCAAAAACATAGGGATATAGATGGGGATATTATTAAGCTTAAATTGTTTCCTTTATCTTTGAGAGGAAAAGCTAAAGAATGGTTGCAATCCCTAACTATAAATAGTATTGATTCTTGGACTAAATGCAAAAATGCTTTCATTGGAAAATACTATCCTCCTGCTAAGATTATATCTATGAGAAGTGAAATAATGAAATTTAAACAATCTGATAATGAACATGTTGCTCAAGCTTGGGAAATAATGAAATCTTTGGTAAAGAATTGTCCCACTCATGGACTGACTGCTTGGATGATTATCCAAACGTTTTATCCAGGACTGAATTATTCTTCAAGAAATCTGCTGGATTCTGCTGCTGGAGGTACCTTTATGACCATTACTTTGGGTGTTGCAACAAAGCTTCTGGATAATATGATGGTGAACTATTCTGAATGGCACACTGAGAGATCTCCACAAGGCAAGAAGGTAAATTCTGTTGAAGAAACCTCCTCCTTGAGTGATAAAATTGGTGTTATTATGTCTATGCTTGTTAATGGGAAAGCTCATATTGATCCAAACGATGTTCCCTTAGCTTCTTTGGTTGCTCAAGAAGAGCAAATTGACGTGAACTTTATAAGAAATAATAATTTTAGCAACAATGCCTAGAGGAATAATTTTGGTAATAATAACTATAGGCCATATCGTCCCAATAATGGTAACACTTATGGAAATTCCTACAACAATAATAAGAGTGCACCCTCTGAACTGGAAGTTATGCTTAAAGATTTTATTAGTAAACAAAATGCTTTCAATAAACTATTGAGGAAAACTCTCTAATGCTGAAAGAAATATAGCATCATTGTCTGAAGCACAATCTTCTTTGAATAAAATGGTTGTTAAACCTAAAACTATTGAAAATCCCTTTACTGCTACTAATTCCATACAAGTTAGAATTGATGAAAATGTTAGACTATTAGCTGAATTGCATGCTAAGTGGAAAAGAGAAGATGAAATTGCTAGAAATATTAGTATTTCTACTATCACTACCACTAATGTTGAAGCTAGTAAACCCAATGGAACCTTTTCTAATAAAAATACTGAAATTCTTTGAAACATGGGAAACAATACCTCTACTACTTTAGATGATAATTATGATTTTTATCTTTATGGTTTCAATATCTCTGAAGTAATTATGTTCCGACAAAAGCTTGCTAAAAGTTCTAATTCTAGTGCTATGAATATGGCCTTTACAAAACACATTACTGATGCTCTCATAAAAATTAAAGAAGAAAAGATGAAACATAAAGCTTCTATTCCTATGAAATTAGAAGATGGTTGGGAACCCATCATTAATATGAAAGTGAATGATTTTGATCTCAAAGCTTTATGTGATCTTGATAGTAGTGTTTCTATTATGCCTAGAAAGATTTATGAAATGCTTGATTTGCCACCATTGGAAAATTGTTATTTAAATGTCCAACTTGATGATAATGCTAAAAAGAAACTCATGGGGAGTATTAATGATGTTCTTACTGTGGTTAACAATGCCTATATCCCCATTGATTTCTATGTTTTGGATGTTGAATATAATGCTTCTTGTCCTATTATTTTGGAAAGACCTTTTCTTAGAACTATTGGTGCCATTATTGATATGAAAGAAGGCACCATTAAATATAAAATCCCACTCAAGAAAGGTATAGAACACTTCCCTAAGAAGAGAGAGAAGATTCCTATTGACTCTCCTATTAATTTTTTTTTGCTCTTAACGTTTCTTCATTTGAGAATACTTGATGCTTTTCTTGCTTCTTATGCCTAACTTAAAGGCGTTAAAGAAAAGTACTTATTGGGAGATAACCCAAAAGTTTTAGTTGAGTCTTGGAAGTTATTGCTTCAGTAATAACCTCTCCTTATTCTTTTTATTTTCTTTTTGTGCCAAGAGTAACCTCTAATGAGAGAGAAGTAAGACTTGGGAAAGTTGCTGTCCTGAAACAGATTTTTGTGCTTTGCTGTAAAAATTCGTGTAAAATCTCTGTACGTCGGTTTGAGCTGTAATTTTTTGTGCTTCTGCCCCAGGTTGTTATCCAACTTTCGTTAGTTCAACACTTTTCGATTTGAGCAACATAAGATCTTCGAACAAATTAGTTTTTACCTGCTTGTCTGTTTTGACAGATTTCTGCCATTATTTGCATTTGCTTCTTGTTGATTTCTTTTTGGGTTCTTTTTGGGGAATTGAGCTTTTTGAGGGAAGTGCTACAGTAGCTTGTGTTTTAATGGAAGTTTTACTTATGTTGTAACTGAAGCAAAAGACTTATTATCTTGAGTACACTAATGTTGCTAATGAAGATTATGTGAAGTTTTGTATGAAGGAAAAATTTCAGGTGTAGGGAAAGAATGATGTAATGAGATGAAGAATGGACTAAAGCTCAAGGTTGGGGATGCCACCCCGTGTCACCCCCAAAAATATCCAAGAAGTACAAGTTTCAAAGCTTAGGGGTGCCTAAGGCATCCCCTTCTTCATCAATAAAAATCTCAGGTTTCTTCCAAACACTTCATTTTTATTGTTTCATGCATAGTTGTGTTGTTCTTGGAGCGTCTTCGTTTTCGTTTTTAGTTTTTGTTTGCTTGGTTTGCTTAGTTTTCTTTAATAAATTGGTTGGACCCCCTCATTCATGCATTAGTTTTCAAATAAGATTGGTTTGAATTGGAAAAGAGTAGGAAAAGTTCATGCTTAAGTGGTAAAAAAAGAGCTTGCTTTTGACTGTGGCCTATGATTTGTCATGCCATGCTTGATATTGTTTTGGCTTTATGCTTAGTGATTTTTGCTGTAGCATGGCATGTTATAAACAATTGAGATTGCTTAATGTGCCTTGAAAGAATCATGTGTTGTTTTAGCATATTAAAGCATAGTATTGTGGTATCTCCTTTGATGCTTTATTTGGGTTGACTTGGCGCATGCTCACACCATGTTAAGACTATACCAAATCACCATAGCCTCTATGATCCTTTAGTTTTCGACTTGTAATATCAGCTTATGCTTTAATTAATGATGTTTTGTCGCTTTGCATGATTATGGCCATTATTGCTCTCTTAGTTGGTCGCTCCCAATCTTTTGCTAGCCTCCATAACCAAGTATGAGTTCCACTCATGCATCCAACTCCAAATAAAACCAAGTTATTCAAAAGAGTCCACCATACCTACCTATTAGCATTTGCTATTCCAAGTATATTCATGTTTTTATCTACCTTCTGAATTAAACTTGTTATGAGAAAACTAGTGATTAAAGATCTCACGAACTTGATGGCACACTTTACTTTTCTTGCCCCTAATAAACTTGAACCATTGTGTCATCTATGTTGTATATGCTTGCACTTATACTTGGGAAATTAGCAGAACCATGCTGTCACGGGGAACACTTTCAACATTGCACTTGTACATTGTACCCACTTGATATCATGCTCTTTTTTCTATGGATGTTGTCGGTGTGAAATGAAAGGGGATCTTGTAAGTCCATGGAGTTATGTATGTGTGTTAGAGAAACGCCTGGTCCGCTGGTCTAATCCATGCCTAATCATGGTGGAAACCTGTAGCGTAACCATAATGAGCAATCTACAAAGCATTCTTCTTATAAAAAAGAGATAGAGATTGAGAAAAAGAGAAAAAGAGAAAAAAAGAGATGAGAAAAAAGTAAAGAGAGAAAAAAGCACCATTTTCCCATGGTAAATAAGAAGATTGCTGAGATGCTTATTGTCTGCTTGCCTTGTCATTTTGATATGGGGATTCTTCTGTATCATCGGGCAAGGGGTACTGATACGTTGCTAACGTATCCATAATTTTTGATGTTCCATGCTTGGTTTTATCTACTTTCTTATGTTTTGCCACACTTTGTAGTACTTTTTATACACTTTCTTGGACTAACCTATTAACAAGATGCCAAAGTGCCAGTTGCCTGTTTTCTGCTGTTTTTGGTTCCAGGAAACTCAGAAAATGAATATTCTCGGAATTGGACAGGACAAAAGCCAAAGTCAGTTTTTCACCGAGGGGGACACGGAGTCAGAATACGAGACGGAGAGGGGTCAGAGGGTCGCCACATCACCTGGCCGTGCGGCGAGGCCTGGCCCGTGCCAGGGGGTGGTGTGGCCGCCTAGGGCACCCCCTCGGCCTCCCCTTTCACCTATAAGATTCCTCCGATATAGAAACCCTAAGTACCCGATCAAAATTCCACGAAAGAGTCTGTAGCCGCCGTCATATCCATCCCTAGATCGGGAGGGATCTGAAGCTCTTCCCGGCACCCTTCCGGAGGGGAGAATTCACCCTGGAGGCCTTGTTCATCACCATGCAAGCCTCCGGTGTGATGCGTGAGTAGTTCATCCTTGGACTACGGGTCCATGTAGTAGCTAGATGGTTGGTTCTTCTCCTTTGTGCTACCATGTTTAGATCTTGTGAGCTCCGTTCATGATCAAGATCATCTATTTGTAATTCTACATGTTGTGTTTACGGGGATCCGATGGATATTGAGATGCTATTTCAGATTGATTATTGATTCTATCATGTCTTTGTTATTTGTGATCTTACATGCTTTTCGTTGTTAGTAGCTATCTTGGCCAAGTAGATGCTAGCAACTCCAAGAGTTAGTATTTATGCTCGATAGAGGGTTCATGCCTCTAGTAATCTGGGGAAGTGACAGAAAAATATAAGGTACTAGATGTGCTGTTGCTACTAGGGAGAAAACAGCAATCCTTTGTTCATAGAACAATCGTATTATTTACTTTACACGCAATGCGTAATGCAATTATCTGTTGCTTGCAACTTAATACTGGAGGGGGTTCGGATGATAACCTGAAGGTGGATTATTAGTCATAGATGTAGTTGGATTACGGTCTATGTATAATGTTGTAATGCCCAATCAAATCTCAAGGGAGTCAAGCTGATTAGTATATGCATGCATGCTTTATCGATGTTTGGCAATTGCCCCGCTGTAATTTGTTCACCCAACATGTCATCTATCTTAAGGAGAACCACCACTAGTGAACTATGGACCCCGGTCCTTTCTTTTATCATCAATCTACAACTATTTACTATTTTCTGTTTACTTTTTGCAAGCAATTACTTTTTCCACACAATACGTTTAATCCTTTGTTTTCAGCAAAACCGGTGAGATTGACAACCTCACTGTAAGTTGGGGGCAAAGTTCTGCGGTTGTGTTGTGCAGGATTCCAAGTTGGAAACAACACCTTGGAGGTGTTTCCTTGCTTGCTACTGGTTCGATAACCTTGGTTTCATAACTGAGGGAAACTTACTTCTGTTCTCATCATACCTTCCTCTTGGGGTTCCCCAACGAGCTCGACATCAACCACGAGCCAGCAACTATTTTTCTAGTGCCGTGGCTGGGATTCAAGGACATCTTCACAAGGGGAGTCCCTCATAACCAATCTCTTTACTTTGTTGTTTTTGTTTTGCTTAGTTTATTTTTGCTTTGTTTGCTTGTTTCTCTATCAAAAACACAAAAAATAGTTTTACTAGTTTGATTTCTTTATTAAAAACATAAAAAATTAAGTCTTTCTATAGTTGTTACCTCTTCCTTAGCTCACCATGTTGATCCCTAAATTCACTCTGAAATACCTTTCAATAGGTAGTGACTCTATAATTGGAAAAGATAATATTGAAGAATTCTTTAATCATGTTAGTAATATTGAGGATATTGAGGATAGACCCCTTGCATAACTTGCTCCAACTTATGAAATTTCTGCAGTTTCTTTAGTTCACATGTTGGAAGCTAGGTTTGTTAACCTTAACCCCTTAATGCAAGTAATGTTTCTTAAACTTAAGGAAATTGAGGACCCTGAAAAGAGAGATTTTATTCTAGAAACTTTGCTTAAGGAATTCTATGATGTTGCTAAGGAAGCTAGAAAAGTCTTTGAACGTTTTAATATGCTAGGCTCATGTGTAAATGTTATTGGTACACGAGAAAATATGAACAAAACCGAACCTAATGGGGAGGAAATTAAGATACCAATACCTTTCAAACTTGTAGCAATGCATGAAGCCATAGAAAAGAATCTTGATTGGATTGTTCCTGAAAACCCGTTTGATGAAAGTAGTGAACCCAAAAGCATCGAGAAAGGATCCTCTAGAACTTATTTGGATGAGATACCTTGCCTTGTAGAAGATATTTCTGGTATCAATCTTAATGCTTCTTAATTTGAGAACACTTGATTCTTTTCTTGCTTCTTATGCCTAACGTAAAGACGTTAAAGAAAAGTACTTATTGGGAGATAACCCAAAAGTTTTAGATGAGTCTTGGAAGTTATTACCTCAGTAATAACCGCTCCTTATCCTTTTTATTTGCTTTTTGTGCCAAGAGTAACCTCTAATGAGAGAGAAGTAATGATTGGGAAAGTTGCTATCCCGAAATAGATTTTTGTAATTCACCATAAAAATTCGTGTAAAATCTCTGTATGTCATTTTGAGGCGTGAATTTTTGTGCTTCTGCCCAGGTTGTTATCTAACTTTCGTTAGTTCAACACGTTTTGATTTGAGGAACAGAAGGTCTTCGAAAAAATTGGTTTTTACCTGCTGATGGCTCTGTGTATGGCGCCAGAAAAATGCTGGAGCGGTGTTGATGTAGAGCTTGTTGGGAACCCTAAGAGGAAGGTATGATGTGCACAACATCAAGTTTCCCTCAGTATAAAACCAAGGTTTAATCGAACTAGTAGGAGCAAGGAAACACCCCAAAGGTGTTACTAGCTGAGCTTTGGCAGGGCGCACTACCGGTGCTAGTAGCAACGTGGAGACCTGCACAACACAACCACAGAACTTCAGATCCCTCCCGATCTATGGATGGAGATGACGGCGGCTACAGACTCTTTCGTGGATTTTTGATCGGGCCCTTAGGGTTTTCGTCCCGAGGGCATCTTATAGGCGGAAGGGGAGGCCGAGGGGGTGCCTGGGGCCACCACACCACCCCCTGGCACGGGCCAAGCCTAGTCGCGTGGCCAGGTGGTGTGGCCGGCCTCTGGCCCCTCTCTGTCTCGTATTCTGGTATCTGATGACTTCTGGAAAAATAGGCACTTTGGCTTTTGTCCCGTCCAATTCCGAGAATATTCATTTTCTGACTTTCCTGGAACCAAAAACAGCAGAAAACAGGCAGCTGGCACTGTGGCTCTTGTTAATAGGTTAGTCCAAGAAATCATATGAAAAGTACTCCAAAGTGTGGACAAAACACAAGAAAGTGGATAAAACTAAGCATGGAACATCAAAAATTATAGATACATTTGCAGTGTATCAACATCCCCAAGCTTAACTCCTACTCGTCCTCGAGTAGGTAAGTGATAAAAAGAAAGAATAATTTTTGATGTGACATGCACCATCAAATGCTTGATCAAAGTATTTGTAAAACATTCAAAGCTAGGATCATAGTACTTCAATCATAACATGAAAGATAAAGTTCTAGCAATAAGCAAAGAAACTATGATGCAACATGAAGAGGCACAAACAAAAAATTCATGAATAACAATGCTTTGCAAGACGTTTGTTTGTTTCACATAAAGAAAACATGGCATAATAGTATTCAGCTTGTCCCTCATAGAGTAGCAAATATAAATGCATAGGACACCTTCAAAGTTCATAAGAGTGACTAGATACAATAGTTTAAAACAAGCAATATCAAGTTATGCATCAATCAACTAGTCTTGGACAGTGCACATAGAACTAAGAATGGCCACTATGCTCTCAAAGTAGGTGCATAAAGGTAGAAGGTGGAGACTCAATATAATGGTAGAAGAAAGGCCTTTATAAAAGGAAGTAGAGATTCAAGTCTCATAAAGAGCTTCCAAAAATTATGGTACTTATAGCTTTCAGCTCTCATTGCCCCTATCATAAGCATCTTTAAGGTGATTATGGTTAAAGTGACACAAACTAAGAGGATATGCTTGACAAGTTATAAACCGAAATATCATGCCCCTTACTTACAAAGACCGAACCTCATGCTACTCAACTTTAGTCACGAGTAAGCTCTTGTCATTGTAAGTACATGTGTATCATTAAGAACCGCCAACGGGGTACCCCTTGCACATGATACGGGAGCTTTCCCATAATCAAAATGACAAGGCAAGCAGACAATGAGCATCTCAGCAATCTTTTTATTTGCTATTTGCATAGGTTTTTATTGAGGATGCTTCATAGAGTGCTCATTATGGTGATGCTACAAGTTTCCACCATGATTAGGCATGGCTTAGGCTAGCGGCCCAGGCGTTTCTCTAACACACATACAAACTCCATGATCTTACAAGTTCCACTTTTATTTCACACCGCCATGATCCGTAAGCAAAAGAACATGATATCAACGGGGTACAAAGTACAAGTGCAATGTTGAAAGTGTTCCCCATGAAACATGGTTCTGCTAATTTAAACTTATAAAGCGCAAGCATATACGCAACAAAGAAGGACCCAATGGTTCAAGTTTATTAGATGAAAATAAGTAAAGTGTGCCATCAAGTTCGTGAGAGATTTAATCACTAGCTTTCTCATAACAAATTTAATTTGGAAGGTAAACAAAAGCATGAATATACTTGGAATAGCATAAGCTAGTAGGTAGGTATGGTGGACTCTTTGGAATAACTTGGTTTAGGGAGTTGGATGCATGAGTGGAACTCATACTTGGTTATGGAGTCTAGCAAAAGACTGGGAGCGACAAACTAAGAGAGCAATAATGGCCATAATCATGCAGAGCGACAGAACATCATTGATAAAAGCATAAAGTGATACTACAAGTTGAAAACTAAAGGATCATAAAGGCTATGGTGACTTGAGATAGTCATAACATGGTGTGAGCATGCGCCAAGTCAACCCAAATAAAGCATCAAAGGAGAATACCACAATACTATGCTTTAATATGCTAAAACAACGCATGATTCATCCAAGGCACATTAAGCAATCTCAATTGTTTATAACAAGTCATGCTACAGCAAATAATACTAAGCATAAAGCCAAAACAATATCAAGCATGGCATGACAGAGCATAGGCCACAGTCAAAAACAAGCTCTTTTTTACCACATAAGCATGAACTTTCCTACTCTTTTCCAAACCAAACCAAACTATTTGCAAACCAATGTATGAAAGAGGGGGTCCAACCAATTTATTCATAAAACTAAGCAAACAAAGCAAACGAAAAACCAAAACGAAAACAAAAAAACAGACGCTCCAAGAACAACACAACTCTGCATGAAACAATAAAAATGAAGCGTTTGGAAGAAACCTGGGATTTTTATTGATGAAGAAGGGGGTGCCTTGGGCATCCCCAAGCTTTGATAGTTGTACTTCTTGGATATTTCTTGGGGTGACATGCGTGGCATCCCCAAGCTTGAGCTTTAGTCCATCCTTCATCTCATTACTCATTCCTTCCATACACCTGAAATTTTTCCTTCATACAAAACCTCACACAGTCTTTATTAGCAACATTAGTGCACTCAAGATAAATAAGTCTTAAGGTTCAGTTCTAACACCAAATAAACTTCCATTAGAACACTAGATACTGTAGCACTTCCCTCAAAAAGCTCAATTCCCCAAAAGAACTCAAAAAGGAACCAACAAGAAGCAAATGCAGAAAATGGCAGAAATCTATCAAAACAGACCAGCATGTAAAGACGAATTTTTTCGAAGACTTTATGTTGCTCAAATAAAAAAGTGTTGAGCTAAAAAAAGTTAGATAACAACCTGGGGCAGAAGCACAAAAATTCATGCCTCAAAAAGACGTTCAGAGATTTTACACGAATATTTACGGTGAAGCACAGAAATCTGTTTCGGGACAACAACTTTCCCAATCATTACTTCTCTCTCATTAGAGGTTACTCTTGGCACAAAAAGCATATAAAAAGGATAAGGAGCGGTTATTACTGAAGTAATAACTTCCAAGACTCATCTAAAACTTTTGGGTTATCTCCCAATAAGTACTTTTCTTTAACGCCTTTAAGTTAGGCATAAGAAGCAAGAAAAAGAATCAAGTGTTCTCAAATGAAGAAGCATTAAGACCAAATTTTGTTTTCATAGGAGAAGCAAAAGAAATCTTCTCTCTCTTTTTAGGGAAGTGTTCTATACCTTTCTTGAGTGGGAGTTGATATTTAATGGTGCCTTCTTTCATATCAATAACGGCACCAACAGTTCTAAGAAAAGGTCTTCCCAAAGTAATAGGACAAGAAGCATTGTATTCAACATCCAAAACATAGAAATCAACGGGGACATAGGCATTGTTAACCATAATAAGAACATCATTAAGACTCCCCATGAGTTTCTTTTTAGCATTATCATCAAGTGGGACATTCAAATAACAATCTTCAAGAGGAGGCAAATCAAGTATATCATAAATCCTTCTAGGCATAATAGAAACACTACTATTAAGATCACATAAAGCTTTGAAATCAAAGTCATTCACTTTCATATTAATGATGGGTTCCCAACCATCTTATTGTTTTATAGGAATTGAAGCTTTATGTTTCATCTTTTCTTCTTTAATCTTTATGAGAGCATCAGTAATGTGTTTTGTAAAGGCCATGTTCATAGCACTAGCATTAGGACTTTTAGCAAGCTTTTGTAGGAACTTAATAACTTCAGAGGTATTGCAACCATCAAGATCAAAATCAAATTTATCATCTAAAGTAGTAGAACTATTACTAGCCTCAACACTAGTGGTGGTAATAGTAGAAACACTAATGTTTCTAGAAATTTCATCTTCTCTTTCCCACTTAGCATGTAATTCAGCTAATAGTCTAACATTTTCATCCATTCTTACTTTTATGGCATTAGTAGCTACAAAGGGATTATCATTAGTTTCAGGTTTAGCAGCCATTTTATTGATCAAAGAGGATTGAGCTTCAGACAAAGATGATATATTTCTTTCAGCATTAGAGAGTTTTTCCTCAATAGTTTTATTGAAAGGAGTTTGTTTACTAATAAAGTCTTTAAGCATAACGTCAAGTTCAGAGGGTGCACTCCTATTATTGTTGTAAGAATTTCCATAAGAATTACCATTGTTGGGAGGATATGGCTTATAATTGTTGTTACCAAAATTACTCCTATAAGCATTATTGCCAAAATTATTATTTCTTATGAAGTTCACATCAACTTGCTCTTCTTGAGCAACCAAAGAGGCTAAAGGAACATTATTTGGATCAATATGGGCTTTCCCATTAACAAGCATAGACATAATAATATCAATCTTATCACTCAAGGAGGAGGTTTCCTCAACAGAATTTACCTCCCTACCTTGTGGAGCTCTCTCAGTATGCCATTCAGAATAAATAACCATCATATTGTCCAGAAGTTTTGTTGCAGCACCCAAAGTGATGGTCATAAAGGTACCTCCAGTAGCAGAGTCCAATAGGTTCCTTGAAGAATAGTTCAATCCTACATAAAAGGTTTGGATGATCATCCAAGCAGTCAGTCTATGAGTGGGATAATTCTTAACCAAAGATTTCATTCTTTCCCAAGCTTGAGCAACATGCTCATTATCGGATTGTTTAAACTTCATTATTTCACTTCTCATAGATATAATCTTAGCAGGAGGATAGTAGTTTCCAATGAAAGCATCTTTGCACTTAGTCCAAGAATCAATACTATTCCTAGTTAAGGAATTCAACCATTCTTTAGCTTTTCCTCTCAAAGAGAAAGGAAACAATTTCAGCTTAATAATATCACCATCTACATCCCTATGCTTTTGCATCTCACAAAGTTCAACAAAGTTATTTAGATGGGAAGCATCATCTTCATTACCAATACCAGAAAATTGTTCTCTCATAACAAGATTGAGTAAAGCATGGTTTATCTCAAAGAAAGTATCTTTAGGCATAGCTGGAGCAATAGGTGTGCTCATAAAATCATTGTTGTTGGTGCTAGTGAAGTCACACAACTTAGTATTTTCAAGAGTAGTCATTTTTGTGTGTTTTCAAACAAGAAAGCAAACTAGTAAATCTAATTTTTTGTGTTTTTTGATAAAGAAAACAAGCAAACAAAGCAAAAAGAAACTAAGCAAAAAAAACAAAGTAAAGAGATTGGTTATGTGGGACTCCCCTTGTGAAGATGTCCTTGACTCCCCGGCAACGGCGCCAGAAAAATGCTTGATGGCTCTGTGTATGGCGCCAGAAAAATGCTGGAGCGGTGTTGATGTAGAGCTCGTTGGGAACCCCAAGGGGAAGGTAGGATGAGCACAACAGCAAATTTCCCTCAGTATGAAACCAAGGTTTAATCGAACCAATAGGAGCAAGGAAACACCCCAAATGTGTTACTAGCTGAGCTTTGGCAGGGCGCACTACCGATGCTAGTAGCAACGTGGAGACCTGCACAACACAACCACAGAACTTTGTCCCCAACTTGCGATGAGGTTGTCAATCTCACCGTGTTTTGCGGAAAACAAAGGATTAAACGTATCGAATGGAAAGAAGTAATAGTTTGCAGAAAGTAAACACAAAGCAGTAAAAGATTGTAGATTGTATGTAAAAGAAAAAGGACCGGGATTCATAGTTCACTAGAGGTGTCTCTCCTTAAGATAGATAACATGCTGGGTGAACAAATTACAGCGGGGCAATTGACAAACATAGATAAAGCATACAAGCATATACTAATCATCTTGACTCCTTTGAGACTTGATTGGGCATTACAACATTATACGTAGACCTCCATCCAACTACATCTATGACTAATAATCCACCTTCAGGTTATCATCTGAACCCCCTCTAGTATTAAGTTGCAAGCAACAGATTATTGCTTTATGAACTGCGCGTAAAGTAAACAATACGATTGTTCTATGAACAAAGGATTGTTGTTTTCTCCCTAGTACCTTAGAGATTTATGTCACTTCCCAGATTACCAGAGGCATGAACCCACTATCGAGCATAAATACTAATTCTTGGAGTTGCTAGCATCTACTTGGCCAAGATAGCTACTAACAATGGAAAGCATGCAAGATCACAAATAACAAAGACATGATAGAATCAATAATCAATCTAAAATAGCATCTCAATATCCATCAGATCCCTGCAGACACAACATGTAAGATTACAAATAGATGATCTTGATCATGAACGGAGCTCACAAGATCTAAACATGAAAGCACAAGGAGGAGAACCAGCCATCTAGCTACTACATGGATCCGTAGTCCAAGGATGAACTACTCACGCATCACACCGGAGGTTTGCATGGTGATGAAGAAGGCCTCCAGGGGAATTCTCCTCTCCGGCAGGGTGCCGGGAAGAGCTTCAGATCCCTCCCGATCTAGGGATGGAGATGACGGCGGCTACAGACTCTTTCGTGGATTTTTGATCGGGCCCTTAGGGTTTTCATCCCGAGGGCATCTTATAGGCGGAAGGGGAGGCCGAGGGGGTGCCTGGGGCCACCACACCACCCCCTGGCGTGGGCCAAGCCTGGCCGCGCGGCCAGGTGGTGTGGCCGGCCTCTGGCCCCTCTCCGTCTCGTATTCTGGTATCTGATGACTTCCGAAAAATAGGCACTTTGGCTTTTGTCCCGTCCAATTCTGAGAATATTTATTTTCTGACTTTCCTGGAACCAAAAACAGCAGAAAACAAGCAGCTGGCACTATGGCTCTTGTTAATAGGTTAGTCCAAGAAATCATATGAAAAGTACTCCAAAGTGTGGACAAAACACAAGAAATTGGATAAAACTAAGCATGGAACATCAAAAATTATAGATACATTTGCAATGTATCACGTGCTGGTCCGTTTTGACAGATGTCTTCCATTATTTGCATTTGCTTCTTGTTGGTTCCTTTTTGAGTTCTCTTTGGGGAATTGAGCTTTTTGAGGGAAGTTCTTCAGTATCTTGTGTTTTAATGGAAGTTTTATTGGTGTTGAAACTGAACCTAAAGAATTATTATCTTGAGTGCACTAATGTTGCTAATAAAGATTGTGTGAAGTTTTGTATAAAGGAAAAATTTCAGGTGTATGGAGAGAATTATGTAATGAGATGAATAATGGACTAAAGCTCAAGTTTGGGGATGCCACGCCTGTCACCCCAAGAAATATCCAAGAAGTACAAGCGTCAAAGCTTGGGGATGCCTAAGGCATCCCCTTCTTCATCAATAAAAATTCTAGGTTTCTTCCAAACACTTCATTTTTATTGTTTCATGCACAGTTGTGTTGTTCTTGGAGCGTCTTCGTTTTTTATTTTTTTGTTTTTTTCTTGGTTTTCTTAGTTCACTTGAATAAATTGGTTGGACCCCCTCTTTCATGCATTGGTTTTCAAATAGTTTGGTTTGGATTGGAAAGAGTAGGAAAGTTCATGCTTAAGTGGTAAAGAGAGCTTGTTTTTGACTATGGCCCATGCTTTGTCATGCCATGCTTGATATTGTTTTGGCTTTATGCTTAGTGATCTTTGTTGTAGCATGACATGTTATAAACAATTGAGATTGCTTAATGTGCCTTGGAAGAATCATGCGTTGTTTTAGCATATTAAAGCATAGTATTATGGTATTCTCCTTTGATGCTTTATTTGGGTTGACTTGGCGCATGCTCACACCATGTTATGACTATCCCAAGTCACCATAGCCTTTATGATCCTTTAGTTTTCGACTTGTAGTATCACTTTTATGCTTTGATTAATGATGTTTTGTCACTCTGCATGATTATGGCCATTATTGCTCTCTTAGTTGGTCGCTCCCACTCTTTTGATAGCCTCCATAACCAAGTATGAGTTCCACTCATGCATCCAACTCCTAAAACCAAGTTATTCCGAAGAGTCCACCATACCTACCTATTAGCATTTGCTATTCCAAGTATATTCATGTTTTTATCTATGTTCCGAATTAAACTTGTTATGAGAAAACTAGTGATTAATGCTCTCACGAACTTGATGGCACACTTTACTTTTCTTGCCCTTAATAAACTTGAACCATTGTGTCGTCTATATTGTATATGCTTGCACTTATATGTTGGGGATTAGCAGAACCATGCTGTCATAGGGAACGCTTTCAACATTGCACTTGTACTTTGTACCTAGTTGATATCATGCTCTTTTGTCTATGGATGTCGTCGGTGTGAAATGAAAGGGAAGCTTGTAAGTCCATGGAGTTATGTATGTGTGTTAGAGAAACGCCTGGGCCGCCGGTGTAATCCATGCTGTCATGGTGGAAACCTGCAGCGTAACCATAATGAGTTGTCTATGAAGCATTCTTCTTATAAAAAAGAGTCAGATATTAAAAGAGATATGAGAAAAGAGGAAAGAGAGAAAAACGCACCATTTTCCCGTGGTAAATAAGAAGATTGCTGAGATGCTCGTTGTCTGCTTGCCTTGTCATTTTGATATGGGGATTCTTCCGTATCATCGGGCAAGGGGTACCCTGTTGGCGGTTCTGTATGATACACATGTACTTACTATGACAAGAACTTACCGGTAACTAAACTTGAGTAGCATGAGGAACGGCCCTCGTATTTAAGGGACATGAGATTTCCAACTTATACTTTGTCAAGCATATACTCCATAGTTTGTTCACTTTAACCGTAATCACTTCAAGATGCTTATGATAGGGGCAATGAGAGCTGAAAGCTAATAAGTACCATAATTTTTGGAAGCTCTTTATGAGACTTGAATCCCTACTTCCTTCTATGAAGGCCTTTCTTTTACTTTTATGTTGAGTCTCCACCTTCTATCTGTATGCACCTATTTTGGGAGCATAGTGGCCATTCTTAGTTCTATGTGCATTGTCCCAAGACTTGTTGATTGATGCATAACTTTGATATTGCTTGTTCGTAAACTATTTATATCTAGTCACTCTTATGAACTTTGAAGGTGTCCTATGCATTTATGTTTGCTAATCTACGAGGGACAAGTTGAATGCCACTATGCTATGTTTTCTTTATGTGAAACAAATAAACATCTTGCAAAGCATTGTTATTCATGAATCTTTTGTTTGTGCCTTTTCATGTTACAACATAGTTGCTATGTCTTATTGTTAGAACTTTATCTTTGATGCTATGTTGAAGTACTATGATCCCAGCTATCAATGTTTTACAAATACTTTGATCAAGTTTATGATGGTGCATGTCACCTCAAAAATTATTCTTTCTTTTTATCACTTACCTACTCGAGGACGAGCAAGAGTTAAGCTTGCGGATGTTGATACGTTGCTAACGTATCCATAATTTTTGATGTTCCACGCTTGGTTTTATCTACTTTCTTATGTTTTGCCCACACTTTGGAGTAATTTTTATACACTTTCTTGGACTAACCTATTAACAAGATGCCACAGTGCCAGTTGCCTGTTTTCTGCTATTTTTGGTTCCAGGAAAGTCATAAAATGAATATTCTCGGAATTGGACGGGACAAAAGCCAAAGTTAGTTTTTCACCGAGGGGGACGGAGAGGGGCCAGAGGGCCGCCACACCACCTGGCATCGCGTCCAGGCCTAGCCCATGCCAGGGGGTGGTGTGGCCGCCTAGGGCACCCCCTCGGCCTCCCCTTTCGCCTATAAGATGCCTCTGATATAGAAACCCTAAGTACCCGATCAAAATTCCACGAAAGAGTCTGTACCCGCCTCCATCTCCATCCCTAGATCGGGAGGGATCTGAAGCTCTTCCCGGCACCCTGTCGGAGGGGAGAATTCACCCTCGAGGCCTTCTTCATCACCATGCAAGCCTTCGATGTGATGCATGAGTAGTTCATCCTTGGACTATGGGTCCATGTAGTAGCTAGATGGTTGGTTCTTCTCCTTTGTGCTACCATGTTTAGATCTTGTGAGCTCTGTTCATGATCAAGATCATCTATTTGTAATTCTACATGTTGTGTTTGTGTGGATCCGATGGATATTGAGATGCTATTTCAGATTCATTATTGATTCTATCATGTCTTTGTTATTTGTGATCTTGCATGCTTTCCGTTGGTAGTAGCTATCTTGGCCAAGTAGATGCTAGCAACTCCAAGAGTTAGTATTTATGCTCGATAGTGGGTTCATGCCTCTAGTAATCTAGGGAAGTGACAAAAATCTCTAAGGTACTAGATGTGCTGTTGCTACTAGGGAGAAAACAACAATCCTTTGTTCATAGAACAATCATATTGTTTACTTTACATGCAATGCGTAATGCAATTATCTGTTGCTTGTAACTTAATACTGGAGGGGGTTCGGATGATAACCTGAAGGTGGATTATTAGTCATAGATGCAGTTGGATTACGGTCTATGTATAATGTTGTAATGCCCAATCAAATCTCAAGGGAGTCAAGATGATTAGTATATGCATGCATGCTTTCTCGATGTTTGTCAATTGCCTCGCTGTAATTTGTTCACCCAAAATGTCATCTATCTTAAGGAGAACCACCACTAGTGAACTATGGACCCCGGTCCTTTCTTTTATCATCAATCTACAACTGTTTACTGTTTTCCATTTACTTTCTACAAGCAATTACTTTCTTCCACACAATATGTTTAATCCTTTGTTTTCAGCAAAACCGGTGAGATTGATAACCTCACTGTAAGTTGGGGGCAAAGTTCTGTGGTTGTGTTGTGCAGGATTCCAAGTTGGCAACAACACCTTGGAGGTGTTTCCTTGCTCCTACTGGTTCGATAACCTTGGTTTCATAACTGAGGAAAACTTACTACTGTGCTCATCTTACCTTCCTCTTGGGGTTTCCCAACGAGCTCGACATCAACCACGAGCCAGCAGGTACCCCGTTGGCAGTTCTCTATGATACACATGTACTTACTATGACAAGAACTTACCGGTAACTAAACTTGAGTAGCATGAGGAGTGGCCCTCGTATTCAAGGGACATGAGATTGCCAACTTATACTTTGTCAAGCATATACTCCATAGTTTGTTCACTTTAACCTTAATCACTTCAAGATCCTTATGATAGGGGCAGTGCGAGCTGAAAGCTAATAAGTACCATAATTTTTGGAAGCTCTTTATGAGACTTGAATCCCTGCTTCCTTCTATGAAGGCCTTTCTTTTACTTTTATGTTGAGTCTCCATCTTCTATCTTTATGCACCTATTGAGAGAGCATAGTGGCCATTCTTAGTTTAATGTGCATTGTCCCCAGACTTGTTGATTGATTCATAACTTTGATATTGCTTGTTCTTAAACTACTTGTATCTAGTCACCCTTATGAACTTTGAAGGTGTCCTATGCATTTATGTTTTGCTACACTATGAGGGACAAGCTGAATACCATTCTCATTATGTTTTCTTTATGTGAAACAAACAAACGTCTTGCAAAGCATTGTTATTCATGAATCTTTTGTTTGTGCCTTTTCATGTTACAACATAGTTGCTATGTCTTATTGTCAGAACTATATCTTTCATGCTATGTTAAAGTACTATGATCCGAGTTTTCAATGTTCTACAAATACTTTGATCAACTTTATGATGGTGCATGTCACCTCAAAAATTATTATTTATTTTTATCACTTACCTTCTCGAGGACGAGTAGGAGTTAAGCTTGGGGATGTTGATACGTTGCTAACGTATCTATAATTTTTGATGTTCCATGCTTGTTTTATATCTACTTTCTTATGTTTTGTCCACACTTTGGAGTATTTTTATACACTTTCTTGGACTAACCTATTAACAAGATGCCACAGTGCAGTTGCCTGTTTTCTGCTGTTTTTGGTTCCAGGAAATCCAGAAAATGAATATTCTCGGAACTGGACGGGACAAAAGCCAAAGTCAATATTTCACCGAGGGGGACACGGAGCTAGAAGACGAAACGGAGTGGGGCCAGAGGCCGGCCACACCACCTGGCCGTGTGGCCAGGCCTGGCCTGTGCTAGGGGGTGGTACGGCCGCCTAGGGAACCCCCTCGGCCTCCCCATTCGCCTATAAGAAGCCTCCGATACATAAACCCTAAGTACCAGATCAAAATTCCATGAAAGAGTCTGTAGCCTCCATCATCTCCATCCTTAGATCGGGAGGGATCTGAAGCTCTTCCCGGCACCCTGCCGGAGGGGAGAATTCACCCTGGAGGCCTTCTTCATCACCACGCCTGCCTCCGGTGTGATGCGTGAGTAGTTCATCCCTGGACTACAGGTCCATGTAGTATCTAGATGGTTGGTTCTTCTCCTTTGTGCTACAATGTCTAGATCTTGTGAGCTCCGTTCATGATCAAGATCATCTATTTGTAATCATACATGTTGTGTTTGTGGTGATCCGATGGATATTGATATGCTATTTCAGATTGATTATTGATTCTATCATGTCTTTGTTATTTGTGATCTTGCATGCTCTCCGTTGTTAGTAGCTATCTTGGCCGAGTAGATGCTAGCAACTCCAAGAGGGAGTATTTATGCTTGATAGTGGGTTCATGCCTCTAGTAATCTAGGGAAGTGACAGAAATCTCTAAGGTACTAGATGTGTTGTTTCTACTAGGGAGAAAACAAAAATCCTTTGTTCATAGAACAATCATATGGCTTACTTTACACACAATGCTTAATGCAATTATCTATTGCTTGAAACTTAATACTGGAGGGGGTTCAGATGATAACCTGAAGGTGGATTATTAGTCATAGATGTAGTTGGATTACTGTCTATGTATAATGTTGTAATGCCCAATCAAATCTCATAGAAGTAAAGATGATTAGTATATGCATGTATGATTTCTCGATGTTTGTCAATTGCCCTGCTGTAATTTGTTCACCCAACATGTCATCTATCTTAAGGAGAATCACCACTAGTGAACTATGGATCCTGGTCCTTTCTTTTACCATCAATCTACAATCTACTATTTACGGTTTTCTGTTTACTTTCTACAAAGCTATTACTATCTTCCACACAATACATTTAATCCTTTGTTTTCAGCAAAACCGGTGAGATTGATAACCTCACTGTAAGTTGGGGGCAAAGTTCTGTGGTTGTGTTGTGCAGGATTCCAAGTTGGAAACAACACCTTGGAGGTGCTTCCTTGCTCCTACTGGTTCGATAACCTTGGTTTCATAACTAAGGGAAAAACTTGTTGCTATACTCATCATACCTTCCTCTTGGGGTTTGATGTCTATGCACTTCTATTCTTGTAGACAGTTGTTGGGCCTCCAAGTGCAGAGGTTTGTAGAACAGCAACAAGTTTTCCCTTAAGTGGATCACCCAAGGTTTATCGAACTCAAGGAGGAAGTGGTCAAAGGTATCGCCTCTCAAGCAACCCTGCAATCAAGATACAAGAAGTCTCTTGTGTCCCCAACACACCCAATACACTTGTCAGGTGTATAGGTGCACTAGTTTGGCGAAGAGATAGTGAAATATGAGTGGTATAGATAATTATAAGTGGTAATGGTGATAGAGAATAGCTTGATGGCGTGGAAAAGACTAAAGGAAAACTGAAATAAAGATGGAAGCAAGCAAACATGTAACAAATCTAATAGCAAACGGTGTTTCAGTGCTTAGAAACAAGGCCTAGGGATCATACTTTCACTAGTGAACACTCTCATATAAATATATCATCTTCATGATACTATGCTGAACTACTCTCCGGTTGGACACTCTAATCCATGGTAGGGCTATAACAACACACCTCAAAGTAAGCCTTTCCCATCTAGATAACCCCACACTGTCACCTTGAGTACTACATGAGTCCAACAAACACCACAATTTCATAAAGACATCCAACTCCAAATATAACTCATAACAAGTATTTGTAATCTCTAGCCTAAGTGCCACCATGGTGTGCACGCTGTCACTTTCACACACATGGGGAGAGCAGAGATCTATTAAAGCACTTGAGTAGCAAGGTAGATCTATAGATTACAAGCTCATGTCACAATATGATCATGCATAGAGAGAGATGAACACATAGCTACCGGTAGAACCCTTAGCCTCGAGAGGGAACTACTCCCTCCTCATCATGGGAATCAGTAATGGTGATGGAGATGGCGGTGGAGATCAATGGAGATGGCTTCGAGGGCACTTCCCCGTCCTGGCACGGTGCCGGAACAGAGACTTTCTGTCCCCCGAATCTCCCCTTCGGTGGCGGCGGCGCTGTGGAACTTTTCGTGGATTTCTGGTTGACTATTTAGGGTTTTGCTATCGGGAGGCTCTTATAGGCGAAGGAGGCAAGGTCGATGGGTGGCCAGGGGGCCCACACCATGCCCTGGCGTGACCTAGGGTTTCCCGCTCCTAGGGGTGGTGTGTCCACCCTGTGGCCCCTCTCCGACTCTCCTTCTGGCTTCGTCAGTCTTCCTGGGAAATAGTAACTTTGGCTTTTGTCCCGTTCAATTCCGAGAATATTCATTTTCTGACTTCCTGGAACCAAAAACAGCAGAAAACAGGCAACTGGCACTGTGGCATCTTGTTAATAGGTTAGTCCAAGAAATCATATGAAAAGTACTCCAAAGTTGGAACAAAACACAAGAAAGTAGATAAAACTAAGAATGGAACATCAAAAATTATAGATACATTTGCAATGTATCAGGGTTCCCCAACGAGCTCATCATCTTGAGTAAGCACATACCAAGACTTCCAAGAACTTGGAGGGACTATGTAGAGGATGCATAGCCTCTCTTTGAACCTCCGAGAAACAACTAGTAACCTGTCAACTCAATTTGCAAACTAGAGTAACGACTTTTTCCCGCCACCAGAATGATTTGAAGGGCTTGCAAAAGCCTAAGCTTGAGGAAGTTTCCTCATGTATCTTTATTTGGCATTCATTAGCTTTTATTTATTTCGAGGTTGTATTTTTCGAGTTTATAAGCACTCGTGTTGGTTTCCCCAACACTTTATTTTTAGTTCTTTCTATTTACTTTCGAGATTTTCTAGCCGAGCTTTGCCGCCAATTTTCTATTCTTTAAACTCCCTCTCTTAAAAACCACAAAAAGATTTCTCCATTTTTCCTTATTTTCCCTCTTTCTTTTCTTTCCACCTCGAGGTTCATATGTTTGCAGGAGAGTGATCGACTTCGAGTTTCCAAGAAGCAAATAAAAAAGGAAGAGAGAAGTGGAACCAAACATGAGAGGTATGCCTTATGACTCCCTACTTTTGAAGTTTGAGAAACCCATGCTAGTTAGTAGTAAATGTTGAGATATTATATTGGTGGAGTGAATCTTTGTATTGTAGTAAGATTTTCGTTTGCATGGGTATTTAATTGGGTACGTTTTGTTCCAGCTCTCATAATTAACCAAGTCTTGCCTAAAAATTGCTAAACGATTGTAATAAGAAAAAGTCTCACAATTGAAGGCTTGGGTGTTGTAGTGCTTAGTCTTGATGGCTTATTTCTAGAGACACTCAACACCACTAAAAATGTTGATTGACTTAATAGCTCTCTTTAAAAGAATTTGTTCGATTGAATTAATGTTTAGTGGTTTTTGTGAGCATGCCAAAGTTTGACTTGTTAATCATAAGAATGATATAGCTTTATGTGTGTCAAACTTCATGGGATGCCAACAACTCCGCTGGCCTACGAACGATCTTCATGGAGGAAACTCTTAGATTTTGGCTATGAGTTGATTAAACACTTATAGAAGAAATGCTATAGTGGGTAAGATTCTTGGCACTCCCGGGTAGCTGTAATCATGGTGGAATCACTCCTCTGGCTGTTATGAGAAATCATTATGCAAAAGGAACAAAAACCTTAGTGATCCACGAGTATCCATCATAGCCCGATAAACTAATAAAAATCTTTCGCATGCTCTCAGTTACTCAAGAACTGAAATTCTTGAAGGACAATGAATAGAAAAGTAGTGCTTGAAAAGTCTTGATTTATTGATGTGGGAGAATTGAGATACTCTAGTATATACGCTTTTCATGACAACTCTCACACTCTCAATTTACATGATTATACTTTATTGTTTAAAGGTAAGCCTATGAGTTGATTACATGACATGGAATAAAGTTTACTCATTTGAATCATCCATGTTAACAATAATTTTTCTGCACTATAAGGATGCATAAAACCCGTATGGTATTCTTGCCATTACTCTATCTATGCTGAAGTTTTTCAGATTTATGAAGTGGAGGAAACATGAGACTACCAACCATGAGTAAGATCACCATCTCGTTATTTCAGTTTAAATACTGAGTTCCTTTTTGATTTTGGTTTTCTTGCTGGGGGACGATCAAGTTTAAGCTTGGGGAGGTTGATGGCTCTGAAATATAGCCATCTACGTCCACATTTAAACTGGATATTATTCATATTTTTTATGAAATATCTCTCTAAACCCTGCCACTAATGCCTAATATCCAGAGGGGTATGCAGTCCTTTATTTTTATATTTTTCCTGCACAAATAATATCGTTTGAAGATGGGAATCACTACATTAAAGTCAAAGATACGAGATTTCCAACAACCAGAAGAAACCAGGAGTCGTGAAGCGGAGGCAGACGCTTTAACGACCAACTATACGTTCGGGCCATATAGCTCCGGTCATATAGTTGGTGCTGCCACCGTTAGGTCAAACATAACAACTTTCGTGAAGGGACCCCTATATAAAAAAGCCTCGGGCGATGAGAAAACTCTCTCCAGCCTCGCCCAAAAGTCTCTGCCCCAGATCACCAGCCGCCTCTAGATCTCAAAACCCTTCTCCATTTCCATAGTCATATTTTCACCACTTGTAATAGTAGATCTCTTCTTTGATTGGCGACATTGTAAGACTATTGCTATCAATCTTATGATTTTCATTACAATTTTTATGATTGTTGATCTCATCTCTATGTGTGAGTAATTCTCCTTGGGCTAAGGGCTTCGGCCTAGCCATGTAGCGTTTGTGCATGGTATTTATCATAGATGGGATTAGGTATTAGTTTGTATGACATGATGATTATTGTATCCTCTCTTGCCTTAATCCAAGGACTTGTCAGGAACCCAAGACCCCGAGGGTTGAGCCAGGTATAGGGATTATGAGTAATGACTGATCTGCAGGTTGGGAACCCCCGTGATAGAAGGGGTAGTACGGCTATATGTGAGGGATTTACTTGGGATTAACAGTGACATCGTTATGCATATCATTAGTTCTCTTTCTTCTATGGATGGGACTAGTAGGTTATTGCTATAAGCGGTTGTGGAGGCAGTAGCAATTATGGATGCACTGCCCACATATAAATTTTCTTGCTCTAACAAGTACATGCATACTTTATTTCTATCTTTTATTCCCATCAGATGTTTTGCACAGCTACAGGTGAAATCGAACGCCCTAGGCCCTCTTTCTCCATCATCGACAACAACAAAAAGATGCAAACTATTGGTCCGATAAAATACAAAAGGAATTCTTAAACTCCTGAAGGTCCGTTAAAGTAACTTCATTACGCATTCGCTTCCTGAGGATTCGATAACCTAGGTCTACTAGGGAAAAAGAAGCTATACTACATCCGTAATCCGGATCGAAGGTATCAGCGAGCAAGGCCCAGACGAAGCCGCCCCCGCGATGCACTGCCTTCGAGCAGGTCCCATGGACGGAGGACGAAAGGGGCTCCTCCTACCACCCATTGCGGGAGCCCCTTTCCTCCTCCCACGGTGTCACGTCACTCTCGCGCACGGCATTGTCGTGCGGCCACCCCGAGCCTCTAACTCCGGAGGCCACCAGGCGCATGGTGCATGAGCTCCTGGATCACCAGTCGGTTGAGCAGGCAGAACATTACCGCCAGTACAGGATTGGTGGCTTGCAACAACTTGGTCTTCGACTTTGTAGGCAGAGGTTCATCCGTGGTGAGCTTGGTCAACGACCTAATTTTATTTTTGATCTCGACAGAAGACATGTCCTCCGCACAAACACGTGTCGGTTCTGACAAGCCAGACCAAAGGAACATTGGGTAGCCCCTGACCTGTAGCGGTTGCATGCAACGCCGCAGCCAGGTTCGAATGAGGTCTACACCAGAGACCTCCTTGCCGCAGATGAGTTGAAGATCACGCACCCTCTGGTACAAGACTTCAACCTCATCTACTTCACCTGGCATAAGTACATTCATCCAAGATCTTTTCCTCTTAAGCTCTGTCTTCGAGTTAAAGGGAGTGATATCGTACATCTACTCTCCCACCTTCTCGTCTCGGATGTAGAACCATTTGTCCCTCCATCCTTGGGCAGAGTCGACGAAGCTGAGGCTAAAGTACTGAACATGGGGACTCATAGATATACCACATCCGCCGATGTCATACACTAGAGATTTCGACCCTGCCTGCCTCTTCATGCTAAAAAGCTTCTTAAAGAGGCCGAAGTGTGGCTCGACACCGCGCCAGCACTTGCACAGGGTGATGAAGCAAGCAATGTGGAGAATGGAATTGGGAGTCAACTGGTGAAGTTGAATCCCGTAGAAGCAAAGAAGACCACGAACAAAATCATGGAGGGGAAGAGAAATACCATGCAAGTGAAAAGCGAGAAACTAACCCGATGGGAGGATCGGGGATTACCTCTAGTCCGGACACCAGGAAATCAGCCTCATTCGTCGAGATGATGATGGCCGAGCGAATAGGTCGTAGCTCGGAAGCCCTCGGTATGGAGAGCCACCAAGAACCATTAGTGACGCGCCTCCCGTTGCCCTTTTTTTGGTGGCAGTGGTGGCACTAGATCCAGTACGAGTGGCCTTCTTCTTCCCCATCCTTATCCTATGAAGAGATCGCAGGAACGAGCTAGGCACATCTAGTGCAAGGAATAGGCCAAGAACAAGTATGTGGAGAAGAGAGACAATGGCAGTGGCGCGAGGAGGAAGAAGAAGCATAGTACCAAAATTACTGCCGTAGGTCGAAGATATGCCATCCGACGGCCAGAGATTCTCCCTTTGATGCCAGTAGACATCGACACAAACGTGTGGCGGCACGCAAAATGAACCGTCGTTGCATGATCCCCACTCAGTGCAAAAATCAAGGAGACACAGTTAAATACATTAATTTACGCGTGACTGTTCAAATCTCGGTCAGACATTGGGGCCCGTGTCCGTCCAGTCCGATCAGCACCACTCACACCACTGGCTGAGCTCATCAGTCGTCAGCACTGACGTCATCAACACAAGATGGAAGTGTACAGCGGTAACTTTTCTTTGACTTACTAAGTTTTTGCTCGAGTCTACAAGTTAACCAAATACTCGCGGGCTACTCCTAGTAGGAGCACTGGTCGCGTACCCGAAGATTTTTCGGCTCTAGTGTTCCTTCATAAATTGTAGGCGCAAGCTTATTACGCCTTGACTCCTTCTGCGACTCCACGATTCGATTATGGACTCGGGGGCTACTCCCATAGGGAGCGCTAGAAGCACATTCAACAACATACGGACATCGCCAACAGTCGCAAAAGTTCAAAGTCCCTACTCGAGTCTATGATTCGAATAGGCACTCGGGGGGCTACTCCCATAGGGAGCACTGGCCGTGCACCCTATGAAAAGAAGAAAAACTTAAACAAAATCCTTAGAAATACTACGTTGACCATGTCCACATCATATCATCACAAGCAATCAAAGCTTTCGGCGACCTTGTCTCTTATCAACCACAATTGCCTTGTACAGAGATGATGTCTCCTTGGCCACCTGAATCACCTCCATGGTGACAAAATATTCGGATGCCGCGTTTATGACGTGAAGATAAGACCTACAGATACAATCTAAAGGCCTGGCAACACACATGTTGTTCTCTACCAGAAACATGTCGTGCTTATAGGCACGATGAAGAAAGCCTCGACGGACGCGTCGAGTGCACACATAGAACACTAGAATTTGGCTCTGTAAGTCCTCCACGGCATGAGTCGAATTACACCAGCAATTTTCCGAATTCGAGCCTGGGGACTCGAGTTTGAGTAAATAGCGTTATTTTACCCAAAGGCAGTTAACTGATCCGATCTGTCGGATGAATCAGGAACGCATATCAACTATCCCTGTGACTATGTAATAACACCCGATAAAACTTTCGAATGACAAAAGAAGCACTTATGTGCACTCAAAGACTTCATAGTCTCCCTCCAAATCTATGATTTGGATGGACACTCGGTGGCTACTGACATGGGTGTGCCCTACGGGTATGCAGGATTAACCTATATGGTCCAGCCTAAGAGAAGCCCACGGTGAAACCGGAGCCCATAAAGATTCGGATGGCCCAAGCCCATAGAGGTGCGACTCCTTGGAGGACACGACAAAGTATTAGATATAAAGTTTTAAGGGAAAAAACCCTAATTTATAACCAACTCGCCTTGCTAATCCCAAGACCTGGCTTCCCTATATAAAGGCCAGGAGGGGGTAGCGAGAAGGATATCACAAACCCTAGTTCATACATCGCTAGATTGCATCTGCGCACCCCTGTAAACCCTTGGTTCCATCAATAATCAAGAGAAGACAAGCATGAGTAAGGTTTCCCTCCGAGGGCCCGAACCTGGGTAAACTTCGTGTCCCCGATTTGCTTACCTGTTAGCCGAACGAAGCTTCCAGAACTCCCCTCTTCTTCAAACCCAAGTCCATCAATCATGGGAATTGATGTGTTAACCCCATGTCAGCTAGCCACCGGAATAGTGCTCCATCCATCCAACGCTGGGTGGGAAGAACCATGCCGCCCTCCTACCAAAGCTGAAAGCCGCCGCCAGTTGTAGACTATCAGCTACCTCACTTTCCCAATCTTGTCCGAGGCGAGTTGAGTCGTAGGAGGTCTCGTAATCCCGACGGTCCCAGCCGCCGGGCGTCATCGAGGTAGATTCGATATGCATGATGTGCGCTCCCCTACCTGGCGCGTTAACTAATGAAAGATAGTTTTCACGATCCCTCCGCAGTCTCACTTCCGAGGAACAAAAGAGAGTTTATTTGTTTGGCAATTTGGCTCGGGTCAATAGGTTTGGATCTCCAAAGACAATGATGATTATATTTGTATAATGGGAAGGATTCCCTCATAATTTGTTCAAAATGAGATCGAGAGATCATACAAAGTGGTTAGAAGATGATTTCGATGGGTTTATAATGTTATGTGACGAGAGATGAATCTAGGATTTATGACTAGGCTTAATGACAAAGACATGGACGATTATGGCGTGTCCCCTTTAGGTGAATGTATTCAGGTACTTATAGGCGTCGATGGTGTCATGGTGTCCCTTAGTCACGTCAGGTTTTTATCTTGCTTTGCACGTCAAGTCGATCTTCGATCCTCCCTGTCAGGCCAGCCAGATATCCAGAGAGCCGTTTTGCAGCTCCACAAGTCAGGTCGGATGAGAGCTTCTAGATGCAAGTCTTTAGGTCATTTGATCGTAGAGATATGCGTGAGCAGGAATCATGGATTAAGATCCATGTGAAGTAGAGGCCAAAATCCACCCATTACCGATAATATGTACTGCATGAACACTACTTTTCTCGTAGGAACATTTTTTAAAACCTTACGAACAAATGTTTCAAACTATACTAACAATTTTCAAACTCGTGAACAATTATTTGAACCGTGTGAACAAAAATTGAACTGTATGAACTTTTTTCTCACACATGAAATTTTTTAAACCTTGAGAACAATGTTTTTCACCTATATGAATAACTTTTTTAACCTCGTGAACAATTATTTTGAACCTTGTGAAACAATATTTTGTGTACCGAATATTTTTCTCTCTTATGAACATTTTTAAACTTGTGAATACAAATGTTTTAAACAATACTAACAATTTTCAGCCCCATGAACCAACTATTCTGAAGCATGTGGATAATTATTTTGAACTGCATGAACATTTGTCTCTCGTATGAATGTTGTTTAAACCTCACGAACAATATTTTTGAACTATATGAACAATTTTAGCCACGTGAAGAAATATTTTGAACTTTGTGAAGAATTATTTTGTATTGCATGAACACTACTCTCCTATGAAATTTTTCTAAACCTTGTGAATAAATGATTTAAATTCTACTAATATTTCTCAACCTCATGAACAATTATTTTGAACCAATGAATGATTATTTTGAATTTATCTTGTATGAACATTTTTTAAACCCTGCGAACAATTTTTTGAACTATATGAACAATTTTTAACCTCGTGAACAATTATTTTGAACCTTGTGATTCTCTCGTATGAAATTTTATTAAACCATGCAAATAAATGTTTTAATCTATATTGAAAATTTTCAGCCTCATGAATATTTTGAAACCTGAGAATAATCATTTTGAACCGCGTGAATACTTTTCTCTTAGATGAACATTCTTTAAACCTTCTGACAATGAAAAAAAATTAGCCTGATGAGCAATTATTTTAAACCATGTGAACAATTATTTTGAAAAATGTGAACATTTTTCTCTCTTATGAAATATCTTTTAACCCACGAATAGTAGAAAATAAAATGGAAACAGAAAACACAAAATAAGCAAGAAAACTAGTGAAAAAGTAAAGCGGGAAGAAAAATAAAATAAAAAAATAGAAGTAATGACTGTAGAAAAAGAGAAAATAATTGTTAAAAAAGAAATGTAAAAACAAGCAGATGAGAAGCTAGCAGGGAGCTGGTGTCTCTCTCACTTGTTTTTCTTTTCGTGGAGGGATCTCAGTGCACCTACTCCCTCCATTCAGAATAAGTGTTTCGAATTTATTTAGATACACATATATCTAAACATATTTTATTGTATAAGATATTTGTATATCTGGAACGGAGACAGTACATAGCTAGCACCGTACAGAAAAGACAGCCTTGCCAAAGAGAAGAAAAAGGAAAGCTAGTTGCAGTAGTAAGAAATCGGGTGCAACACGAACAAACGGGCCAGGGCCAGAAACACATAGGGGTACGTGTCCACAGGGTAATGCACGCAATGAGCGTTGAATACACAGTTTGCCCTCATGTGTAAGCTCTAGAGAACTTTTTCGTTACAAGTTCAGAGTTGGCCCCTTGCCTCCAACAGTGCAAGCCCAACAAGAAGTAAATGGACGAGCTTTGGTGCCTGAACTCACGTACTCCACCTAAAACAAGCGACGCGGCTTAGATATGTATATATTTAGACACGTATTAGTGTCTATATATATGTATATTTAGATCAAATTGCTTCTCTTATTTTGAGACGAAGGGATTATTTACGATTCACCCATAGTCTAGAAGACATCCAGTAAAAATACATAGAATTGTATGTTCATTGTTGTTTCATTGCGTAATATATCTACTTGTATATACTGTATGTATGCTTCAAGAAAAAATCTGAGTACTCCAGTTATGACCCGATAGTTGTGTTGGGTCATGTCAAGGAGATATTCCTATGAATTATGCTGATGCTGAGAAGAACATGTGAACTGAAGGTACATATTCGAGTAGCTTCACTCCATGATTGAGAAATAATAACCACTATTCAGTGCTCCATATCGGGTTGTTTCCAAAACACACGCATCTTTGTAATTTCTACACGAAAGTACATACGCAGAGTGCTAGCTCACGCTAGATGAGATAATCTTGTGGGCGTCTCTTTGTAGGTCCCGTCCCGTTCGTTAGCGGACGGTATGGCCCCTCATCACTGACCTTGAGCCCAGCTCCGTTTCTATCACAATGTGACATCTCTAAGATGACGAGGGTTTAGGTAACTCACTCTGAGCTCCTTTTGTATCACAAGTTGACATCTCGACGCCAATAAAATACGTTCTGGTAACTCCCTCTGAGTTCCATTTCTATCACAAGGTGACATCTCAACGCCAGCAATATACGTGCAGGTAACGCACTCTATGTCGCGTGTTCAAACATGAATGAGTACGCATAACTAGCTCCATACATGCATGCATGTCTGCGTGGATCAAAAGAATGGATGTTTTCTCTAAAGTAAATGTTTTTAGCTCTTAAAAATCATGAGGTCAGGGTTCCATATATATAAGGATTTCTAGGTAATCAAAATTCATATAAAAATTATTGTTTTCCTTTGGTTAGACTTTTTTTAAAAGAAATGCGGTAGGGAAAGCCTATATAGTGAGTTTTTTTTTTTGAAATAATAAGAACTCAAATCCGCGTCCGTGAGAACTTAAACCTAAGTGGCTGGGTTGTACATCCACTTTTTTAACCAAGTGTGCTAGGCTCATTTCTTCTTTGGTTAGCCTTTAGAAACAATATTTTGACTTAAGGATAATTTTGTTAGGAGAGGTTGGTGTGGAGATGAAACATGTTGATTTTGTAACTGTAATGAAACTGTTAAACATCTATTCTTTGATTGTGTTGTAGGCAGATATATTTGGGATGTTGCAGCTTGTACTTTTGATATTGGCCGGAAACTTTCCTTCTAACTGTCTGGGTTATGAATTTAAAACTAAAGGGATGAAAACTTTGATAGCTATTGGGGTATCTGTTGTGCTTTGGACAATTTGGAGCACTAGGATTGGGGGCATGTTTTAAGAAAATTGTCCCGTTGTTCATGTTAGCATTATTGGTAGAATTACGCACTATATTCATCTTTGGGTTGGTTTGCTGAGGATAAATCTCAAAGACATGGCAACGAGCAGTATCCAAGAGGCTATTGGTGGTGGCAAATGAGTTCTTTCATCAGAGCAATGGGTGAGCGCTAGGGACAAGCAGATTAGGTTGCTAATGTTTGTTCTTAGGTGAAGTCTAGAGGCTTTGTTATTCTGGTTTCTGGTAGTATGAGCTGAATAGTTTGGTAGTGTCTCTACGGACTTTATATTGTGTTTTAGGAACTGTTCTCTCTAGATAATTTGGACTAGTTGTCATCTTTTGTTTGTTACCTAGTTGGGAAAGTTTTTTCCACGGGTTTGTAAGTTTGTTGTAACTTGTACACAAAAGCACGGAGAGCACTAGGTCATGCTAGATGGGCGTCTGTTCGTTAGAAGAGACGGTACGGACTTGATCGATCGCTAGAAGAGACGGTACGGACTTGATCGATCGCTGACCTTGAGCCCAGCTCCGTTTCCATCACCTAGTGACATCTGTGAGATGACGAACGTTTAGGCAATTCACTCTGAGCTCCTTTTATATATCACAGGGTGACATCTCGACGCCAATAATATACGTTCAGGTAACTCCCTCTGAGCTCTATTAGTCTATTACTATCACAAGGTGACATCTCAACGCCAGCAGCAATATTCCTTCAGCTAATAACCCACTCTATGTCGCGTCGCGTGTTCACATAAACTAGCTCCATGAATCCATGCATGCATTCGTGGATCCCTATTTAAACGACTCCGTTCCTCACAAACTAATTCATTCCAATCTCAACAAACGCTTGCTGATCAGCTCTTGCTAAGATTGGGCACATACAGTGAGCTCCAAATGGCGCGCTCCAACTCCAAAACCTTAGCGGCTGGCCTCTTCACCATGATGCTCCTTGCTCCATCATCCATCGTCCTAGCCGCCGACCCGGACCCTCTCCAGGACTTCTGCGTGGCCGACCTCGACAGCCACATCTCCGTGAACGGGTACCCCTGCAAGCCCACCTCGGAGGCCGGCGACCGCTTCCTCTTCTCGTCCAAGCTCGCTAAGGCAGGGAACACCACGTCCACCCCGAACGGCTCCGCCGTGACGCGGCTCGACGTGGAGCAGTTCTCCGCCACCAACACGCAGGGCATGTCCATGAACCGCGTCGACTTCGCGCCGGGGGGAACCAACCCGCCGCACATCCACCCACGCGCCACCGAGATCGGCATGGTCATGAAGGGCCAGCTCCTCGTCGGCATCATCGGCAGCGTCGACTCCGGCACCAAGCTCTACTCCAAGATGTTGCACGCCGGGGACACCTTCCTCATCCCGCGCGGCCTCATGCACTTCCAGTTCAACGTCGGCAAGACCGTGGCCACCATGTTCGTGTCCTTCAACAGCCAGAACCCAGCATCGTCTTCGTGCCCCTCTCGCTCGTCGGTTCGGACCCACCCATCCCGACGCCGGTGCTCACCAGGGCGCTCCGGGTCAACGCATCCGTGGTGGAGCTTCTCAAGTCCAAGTTCGCCACTGGGGCCTACTTCGATCCTAGGGCCGTGGAATGATCTCACTATTCATTCACTTCGACCTACTACTATACATATGCATGCTTGCCCCAGAAGTTCGTTTGCACGTATAGTTAAGCTTCTGGTTATTAAGAAGGTATAGCGTGCTGTTGTTATAAGATTGTGAATAACCTCGCTCGCGGTCTGACCTCAGGACCAACGGGAGGACTCTACTTATATTGTATTGTATTGTATTTGTTCATCGCATTGAGCGGAATGAATATGATGTTTCGTATAGTACTCCCTCCGTTTCAAATTACTCCCACGCACGCTTATCTAGGTGTACTAGTACTCTCTCATTTTCATCCAAAAATTTATGAAATTTTTTGAAATAGGTAGTACACATTCCTTATCTATTTGAAAAATCTAAGAATTTTTTTAGATAAAAAATGAGGGAGTACTAGTCCACCTAGGTAGGCGTGCGGGCGGAGTAATTTGAAACTCTGCTACCGTTATGTTCCGGCCGGTTGGACGTAGACGTTCTAGTGTTGAGTGCAGGGAATTGAACTAAGGTCCAATTGCACCGACCTTAGTCGGATTTTCAAAAAACGACGAGCAGGGTCGGCTTTTCAAAAAACGACGGATGACCCCATTGCATCGACGCCTCCATGGATCATGCAGCGTGTTAGGCTAATCCAGCCGTTCAGCGTTTATCTCCCGTCACTATTTCGCGTCGTTATTTTTCCCGCTAGTATTTTTCCCGCCACTCTTTCGTGCCGTTTATCTCCCGCCAGTTCTTCCCGCTGTTTTCTCCCGCCAATTCCTACTAGTTGCCCCTATAAATCCTGGCACTGAGATGGTATCTCTTCACCCTGTTCTTCCTCTTTTTCTCGCATTTCCTTCTCCTCTCGTCATGAGTGTGCCCTGTTCGGACCCAGAGTATAGGCCTACGAAGATGAAAAATGTCAGGTTGCCACAAGGGGTGACACACGAGCGTTGTTGGTGCGGCCATCTCGTGAAGGTCAAGGAGTCGATCGATTTCTCCACCTGCATGGGCATGAAGTTTTTCATGTGTCCCAACTACGACGCAAGCCCGCCCCGGCAAGCAAGTTCGTCGTACGAGAGGCCTCTAGTATGTTTCCAGAGCATGGTTAATATGAACTATTCACGTTATCATGGGTTCTTTTATTCATTCTATTGATTTGCTTGTAGTCTCCTCCTCCACTTTGCAGGTGGTACCATTGGATTGACACAGAGCAGCCAGTCTGGACCGTGCAGGAGATTGTAGACAGGAGCTGTCGTGCAAGGGAGAGCTTTCTTGACGAGAAACATGCTGAAAGGATAGCCGCGAACGAGAAGAAGGCTCGAGAGAGAGAAATGAAAGAATTCAGAGCGGAACAAGCTCGAAACCGCAAGCTGAACATGAAGAGAAGGGAGGAAGAGGAGCGGCAGGAACAAGTGCGCAAGAAGGCCCATGAGGCGGAAAGGAAGAGATTAAGAGAAAAGGGCTGCCGAGGCGCGGGCGACAGAGGAACGTGGGGACAAGACCGGGAAGTATCCGCGCTGGACTCAGGGAAGATAGACGTATGTCTCAGTACCGATGTATCTGCACTTCAGTTGTAGTGTCCCGATGTATCTTAATTTCAGTTGTAGTGTCTTGATGTAACTTCATTTCAGTTGTAGTGTCATGATGTATCTTTATTTCAGTTATAGTGTTGTGATGTATCTTAAATTCAACATGTCAGTTAATTTCCAAGACAATGTAGATAAAATGCTTCCCGCCAAAATGTTTCCCGTCAAAATGCTTCCCGCCAGAATCTTTCCCGCCAAAATGCTTCCCGACAAAATGTTTCCCGCCCGAATGTTTCCCGCCATTTTTCGTTCGTTTACCCTATAAAAACCCCTCCTCATGCAGTTGTTTAAGCAAAGCCACCCCATTTTTAGCCAGTATGTTTCCCAGTTTTCCCTACGATCATAGTTTCGAGACAAACATGTTCGTCGACCTTTTTCATTTGGCTAGGAACTTTACGATAGACAACAATCCAGCCCCATTGGAGGAACTCATTGCTAGTGATTGTCTCCTCACTGAGTTGGGTGAGGGATTGCGTAGAAAATGGTGGCCGAAGAGGACTCTAGAGGAGATACGGCAAGAGCTACTTCGGATCAATGCTAGGTGGGGCAAGCAAAGATTCTTTAACAAAGAGGCAAGGCAGCAGAAATTCCCGCACCCTTGTATTTGGATAGAAGAGAGTGAAGACTCCGATGATCTCTTCATGCTACCGGTCGGTGGTACCAGGGATAGAGTAGAGCGTGACAAGGCCGAGGCCTTGAACAGGGCGCAGGCCAAGAAGAGCAATGACAATCTAGAAGAGAGTGAAGATGAAGATGATATATTCATGACGCCTACCGCTGGGACTAAGTGGAGAGCTGAGTGGGATGAAAGGCTGCCCAAGAAGAAGGGTAAAGGTGAGGCATCGTCGAAGGGTAAGGGAAAGGCATCATTGGTCAGGCATCGTCGAAGGGAAAGGGCAAGAAGAGCAGGCCATGAAGAAGGCATCGTCGAAGGATAAGGGCATAATCGTAGGGATAGAGAGCGCTCTTATTTATGTACCGCAAGTTATGTTGAACTGTGTTGCAAGCTATGTTGAAGTGTTTGTCGAATAAAAAATGTTTATCGAAAGGTGTCTCATACATAGATAGATAGATACAAGATACAAGTCTCATACATAGATAGATATCACTACCACCGGTCACGAGGTTGCCCTGGCATCGGTGAACTCTATCTATACCTTCTAGGAGGCCCCACATTGCGGGGAGGTAGAGTTGACCCGTCACCCTAGGTATGTGTATCCTGTGTGGGGAAAGGAGGTGGAATCTGCTGCGTCTGGTACATTCCAAACCAGTCAACCTGATCCTGCTGAGTCTGTTGATCCTCCTCATTAGTTGCACATGAACCCATTGAGGACATGCTTGGGTCTCCATATCCTTCTTCCATGTAAAAATATTAAGTACTCAACGATTATACACTACATGTAACCAAAATAGATAGGAAAACGCATACCCTCAGGACGATAGCCCATGAAGGAGACGTGCGGTGCTGCTGCTGCTACTGGTCGAAAGTAAACTGCGGCTACTGCTGCTGCCACTGGTCGAAAGTCAACTGCTGATGTTGCTGCCACACTGAACCTCTAGCCTAGTCTGGAGGTGGTGCTCTCGGTGTCTCCTGCTGTGAGATCTGTGGACGAGGCCCGTGGCGGATAGGTGCACTCAGTGTCTCCTGTTGCGGCCGCCCCGAGCCTCGGAGTAGTGTCTGGTCTGCACACGGGATGCGCTCCTGCGTGGAGTGACGTGGCGGGCGAGCCTGCATGGAGTGACACAATGGGCCCTCCCCATGGAGTGACGCGGTGGACGCTGTGTTGCTCGGTGCTGAACGACGTCTGAAACGTTCGTGCACGTGATGGTCGCATAGATAATCTTAGGTCTTTCTTCGACACGCCTGACAAAGGACTAAGCGTGCTGACGTGGTACAAGAGGAGCGGACGAGAGCGAACGTCCCCACTGATGCACTTCAGTCTATAGCTCTCATGTCATATCGGCCTGCAATTGTATAGTAGATAAGTACACATTATGTAGGCTACCAAGTCCAGTAACAAAGAAAAGTGTATACCGCTGATTGTCTGGGCTCCATAGTCGATTGGCTAGGGTATCTTTAATCATCATGCGCGTGGTGGACGGGACGCAATCGTGTCATGCTCATGTACCTGTGTAAGTATGCACAGAATAGCTCCATATTAAACGCAGGAGCGATCCACACGTCAGTTGTTGCATTCTGCCAACCATTGATATAAATATTAACCCGTTGAAGCCACTGAGTTTGTAAGTATACAATCGTTAGTACCCTTCCGAGAGTACCTGCAATTAGATTTTGTAAGTATACAATCGTTGTAGAACTATAGATACATAATATATTAACTTACATATGCACGTCTGATCAAAGGGGCTCCTCCGGACGTGGAGGATCTACCATCTGGCAAAGACCAAATTGCCTCATGACCCTCTGTTGAGACATCTCCTCCACCTGACAATCGAAGATGATCTTCGATTTAGTCAGCCAGTAGTCCTCGTCTCTAGTGCACATAATAGATAACCCGCATAAATATCTTGTGGCTGTCTCCGCTGCTGTGTACGACTCCCAAATGACCGATTCCTCCCTCAACGTGTCGAACTACTCGCTGAACGACGGGTAGCAGCGGGTTACCTGATCTCGCGCGAAATGACACTGTTGGACAAAATAGTTGTTAGTTTCCTTCATAGTGCAATATGGACAATGCAATTAACTAAACCTTTTAACTTACCTTGCGACGTGTCCAATTCGCTCGTGGTCAAACAGCAGATCAGACTCATATACATTGGGTGGTTGTCCCGGGATGATAACCGCTTGATTCTTTGCTATCTCCGGGTGGACGATAGGGAACCTCTCCCATGACCACAGCTGCGGCAACAGTGGGCATCCTAGCAAGGCAGATCTTTCCTTGGTTAGCGTACATGTCGTGCACATACCTCGATACGTTGCTGCCAACTAGAAATAAATGTCTCATACCTCTGCAGCCAATCAAGATGTATCATCCAGTTAGACATGAGAGTGCGAGTGATAAGGTGCTTCAAGCCCCCTGGTTCAGCAGCCAATAAAGTTGACTTGTGCTTTCTATCTATATCAGCGTTAAGCAAAGATCCCGCCATCTGCATAATAGAAAAATATAACATAGTTCCATACAGGTTACAAATTGAAAACATAGTTCCATACAGGTTACAAATGGAAAACATAGTTCCATACAAATTACAAATTGAAAACATAGTTCCATACGAATTCCAAATTGAAAACATAGTTCCATACGAATTACAAATTTATAACATAGTTCCATACAAATTACAAATTGATAACATAGTTCCATACGTAATACAAATTATAGTTTCTTCCTCTGCCTCTTGTTCCTCGCCTGCCACATCTGCCACGTCCATGAGGAGACGCTCCTCTAGTCCTGAAGATGTGACAATTGGTGTCTCTATGACCAAAATGATTACATAGAAAACATTGTCTAGTAGGGCCTCCACCTTCGGATTCATCCATATCATTACGGATGCGGACACATTGTCGCCTTCCTCCGCCTGTCTGCATTAGTGCAGGATCTGGGATGTAAATCCTTTCACCAGGGTTTACTTTGTTGAAATTGCCCCATGCCCTATATCCCATCATCTCTCTAGTCCATATATTGATCACCGACTCCTCAAAAAAATAAGGAGACACAAACAATCTCGCATCCATACCTAACCGCTTGCACGCAGCAAGTACATGAGAGCAAGGCAGATGCAGCAGCTTGGGTTTGTTGCAGGTGCACTCACACGTCGGTCAGTCCTCATTGCATATCCTCACCTCTTGTGTCTTTACCTCTTCTCCAGATCTAATCCTGTTGGAAGGGAGGCGCACCTCGAATCTTCGTCCTTGATTACCGATGACGACGACGTGCATAGACCACGCCTTTTCCATTTTGTCATGCATGTAATCCATTATCTTTGAACAATACCTCGTGTTTAGGTTGTTGATGATATGCATCTGAGCAAGATGGAGTCTGTCTCTGAAGTACTTCAAAGTTCCAGTGAAAATACACTCCAAAATAGCTGTTAACGGCAGAGCTCTGCTTCCTCTCAAGACAAAGTTGTAAGTTTCGGCAAGATTTGTAGTCATGACACCGAACCTAGAACCATGAGAGTCGTGCAACAGAGACCACCTCTCCACAGGCTCATGCTCTATTCATTCCTGAAAATTCTTAATCCTTTTGCCAGGCCTCCTCCTAGTATCGGGTTGGTCAAATCCTGGCAAATCGCAAAGAGCAATGGGTTCTTCCTCCGGTGGTGCTGCTCTCGCTACTGTCTGTGCAGCTACCGCGACCGCATGAGCCGCGACAACTGCTGCTCTAGCTGCTTTCCTTTGCCTAACATGTTTTTTTGTGAATTCATCCAGATAGGTCCGACACTTGATATACTTCCACTCCTGGTTCTGCTTGCAAAGGTTCTTGAATAGGTTCATCAGGGCCTTGTTCCTGAACTGTGAGAAAAAGTTAGCCCCTAGATGCCGCATGCACCAACGATTCTGCATGTCTAGCCATGGAGTTGGTTCATCAAGAGCAGGCTGAGTCAGCTTCCTTATTGCGCTGAGTATACCCGGATGCCTGTCATGAAGGACGCACACATTCAGTACATCCCTCACAATTTCTATCTTCAGCTGCCTGAAAAACCATACCCAACTCTCGGTGTTCTCGCTCTCCACGAAAGCAAATGCAAGTGGAACAACTTGATTGTTCCTGCCTTGACCTATGGCAGTCAAGATCTGGCCCTTGTACTTGCCAGTTAGAAATGTACCATCCACACAAATGACTGGTCGGCAGTGAGTGAAAGCTTCTATGCATATAGCAAATGAGAAGAACAATCGATGCAGCACCCTCAAATTGGGTTCTTGAGGCAACGTAAAGTGTTGGATGTCGACGTACGTGCCTGGATTCCTAGCCTGCAGTGTCTGGAGCATCCAAACAACACAATCGTATCCATCTCGAAAAGAACCAAATCTTGTCTCCAGTGCCCTCTGCTTAGTCCTCCAAGCCTTTCTGTAAGAAATACTGTAGCGAAATCTGACAGCAACTTTGTTGATGATAGCTTTCACCACCATGGCTTTGGTCTCCACTATCTCAGTGTATAACAGTCTGGCCAGGAGGGTTGACGTGAGATTACGATGGTCTTGAAGGACATTGTCAAGTTGACATGTGTGCTGCACAACGTCGCTAACCTTCCAGTTGGTGTCATACATAGGACGATGGGCATGGACCCTGGCCGGACATTTGGCTACCTCACAAACCAAAGTCAAATATTGTTGGGATGACACCTTCGTTTTAAAAACCCGATGCGTGGACAATGCCCACTCAACGATTGCTTCCTGCAGATGCCTCTTGCTAGGATATAATGCACCCATGGAGATGTTGTTCATGTGATAACGCCACGCGGAATCATGCCCATCGTTCACATTCATTGCTGCTGTGTAGTCTTCATTCCATGATGCCGGAATAGGATGGTCTTCTTGATCAGAGCCGACGGAATCATGAGAGCTATCACTGTAGCCTTCTGAATCTTTGGCTTCCATCAGATCTTGCAACCAACCTTCGTGTATCTCATCCTCATCGCCCTCACCACTGAAAATATCTTCTCATGTCCCGTGACTACCTTCAACTGATTCATGTCCACCACCCTCGGTGTGTGCAAAACTACTCTGACCTGGTTCATAACCACCACCATCGGTGTGTGCATAACTACTCTGACCTGGTTCATAACCACCACCGCCATCTTGGACTTGATTGCTCTGGCCATGATAGTAGCCACCACCACCTTCGTCTTGGGCTTGACTGCTCTGGTCATCATCATAACCACCACCAGCATGTTGTGTCTGACTACTCTGGCCCTGATCATAAACAGGCTCTTTCGCAACAGGAAGCACTAAGACAGTGGGGTTAACTACCCTATTCAGACAGGCTTTCACCCATTTTTCCCTTTTAGCTTGCTCTTTTATAAGTCTAAAAAAATCAGGTTTAATCCTTGACTTAGTCCATAATACATGCACACCAATAGTATGGGTCAGAGGGAGCACTAAACGAGCAGATAACCAGTCCTTCAACTCAATAATGGATATGGTTTCAGGATCCTAGAGCACTTCATCAATACAATAAAAATCGCTCAAATCAACTCCATGCTCGTTTGTTTTGATGACACTGTCACCATAGTAGAACCTAAACACTACATTATTGGACATAACTTCCGACCTAAAAAAGTACCACAATTTGTCAAATGTCCGTACAATGGCAGATTTTAGCCCATAAATATACTAATAATCCTATAGCCGAATAATCTTGCATATCTCACAAATATACTTATAATCCTATAGCCGAATAATCTGGCAGCTAACACACCACATCCAGAACTACCGATAAAATAAACATACACAAATGACTGCAGTTAGCAAGAAATTAGGGTTTACCCTTGAATCGTGCGAAATCCTATCGTGCAGCTAACTCCACTCAACGGATCAACACCTCCACCGTGCAGCTACCTCAAGCCCTAGCCCCAGCCTCCACCATAGCCATTGCTCCTCAAGAACTCCACCAAACCCCTCCAGGAAAATGCCTCAAATCACTTCACTAGCCTATCCCATGAGTAGATCGGGACTCTACTAGCTTCCTAATGTGTTTCAGTAGCAACTTTAGTGGAAAACGGAGCAAAACTTAGCACCAAATTGGGCCAAATCGGTGCAGCTCCATGGGAGAGGAAGAACTAGCAGCTAACGCGGGGTGGAGGGAGAGGAAGAAGGAGGAAGGCGGGGTCTAGCCGTGGGCGCGTGCCATATAAAGGGCGACGTCATGTCCTCAATAGCCGAACGCTCTCGTCGCGTTTTCAAAAGCCGACGCCTCCCTTTGCTCTGACAGCCCGACCGGGTAGGCCCCGGTCTCCATTGTCGTCAGTACTTGAAAAAATAACATGCCCTCCTCGCTTTTTCAAATGCCGCCGACTGCTCCTCGTTGTTTCAAAAAATGAGACCACGCTAGATTTGTGATTTCCCTATTCCGCGTAATATTCGTGTAATTGATTCAAAATAATGTATTATTTAAAAATTTAGCAAGCTGTCGTCCCACTTTATAAGTAAAGTTACAGTGGACGAACCAATACAAGGAGACGGGGACAACCCCTTAGAGCATCTCCACTCGGGTTCCCAGCAGGTCGTTTTCAGGGCGTTTTTTTTGTCCGAACTATGAAAATCGGTCCAGTCATGTTCCCAGGACGCCGGTTTCGTTCGGATTCGGCCCAAAATGGTGGAGTGCTCCTGGACGGACGCTCATGCCATCCTCGAGCACATCCACGCCGGCAACAACCCTTCGCTGGGCTTCCCGCGTTCGCCTTCACCGGCGGCAAGGGCAAGGCGCTAGCCACCACCAGCTGGCTGCCCAGGAAAATGGGCAGGCTGAGCTCCTCCTCCGCCGCCGCTTCACGCTCCTCCGGATCCGTGTCGGCGTAGTCGCCGCACACGAGCGGTGAGTTTCTTCGTCCCTCCAAGCGCGAGGCCGACACGCCGATCCGCTCACCGCCGAGGACGCGTTCGCGGGGCATCGTCATCAATGAGCCCCGCGCCGTGACGCTGACGACCGGCCGACTCTGCCTGCGCCAGCCGAAGCTAGAGCCCATGGACGAAGATTCCTTCGCCATCAGAATGGCGATGGAACGCTCCCTGCGGGACCAGGCTCCGCTGCCGCCGATGCCGGAGCCGGACCTGCTCGCCTGGTCCAGGGCGGACTGGGAGTAGGAGGAGGTGCGGCGTGTCCAACGCCAGTAGAAGGAGGCCGAGCGCTAGGCGGTCAGAGCTCGCCACGAGTCTGCCTACCAAGGCACGCCGCTCGTCGTCCTCGACAACGACAACGACGCCATCTCGGCGTTCTAGCCGTGGACGTGCGGTGACGCTGGGTAGGGCAGCTCGCGCCCCCCGTAGCCGCCGAGCGACGACAATGGCGATGACGACGGCAAGGCGGACCCCGACTACATGAGCTTCTACCGGAACTTCGGCATGTAGACAGCGTCCAGCGGCATCGGCCTCGGCCTTTTTAAGTTTTTTTAGTTTTGTTTTAGCCTAAATGAAGTCAGAATTCGGGTATCCACCCGAATTCGACGTAATATATATGAATCGGCCATCTATTAATGAAATCCGCCTATATTCGCCCAAAGTATGCCGAGTTTTGTCAAATTTTGTCTAAACCCGGGAACACGACTCTGGCCGTTCCAGGCTGAAAACTTTCTTCGTCCGACGATATTTAGCTCCAGATTTCGACCTGGGAACGGCCAACGAGTGGAGGTGCTCTTACAAAGAAGATCAAGAGAAGCAAACGAAAAGAGAATAGGCTATCAGTGATAGGCTTAAAAGATCCATTAGTTATGGGCAAAGCACATGTCACTGATAACTAGTCACTCGTACGAGGTTACTAGTGACAAGCAAGTGCTTGTCACTAGTATATGTAATACCGACAAAAGAGATGCATGTCACTAGTTGTGACCAGAGGACGCGTCCCCATGGGTTTTGTAGTGACGGGCACCTTATCCTGCCTGTCACTGGTTTGGAGTTCAGTAATAATTTTTTTTTATTTTCCATGAATATTCCAGCTAGCACAATAAGATGTTATAAAAAATTAATATATTTTACTCAAATATTTTAGATAGCATAAATAACATAATATTTGCACAAATAAGACACTCACACACAAACTTGCATTATACAATATCAGACTAACATTGGATAGTTTCCTAACAATGGATGGTTTCTTGATCAACTATCTAGCAAGCACCACTAGTAGAGAAAACCGTATAGCCGGATACCTTAGCATCGGCGAAGTGGTCACGGGGTCACCGGCGGTAAGGCCTCGCAGGACGGTCGTGCGTTACCACCGATGAACGGTATGTAAATGCGTCGGTGATAATCAACTTAGCACCGGCAAACGGATTTTAAATTCGTCGGGGCTATTTCATTACGGCCCGTGAACCGATACCCCGGTGGTCTTGGAGGGTATTCGCTAGGGATATTTTTATTACCGCCTACGAACGAAATCAAAGGGCGCTGGCTCTAACGTGCGGGCCCACCCCCAACGCGTCTTTTAACCACCGGGATGCCCATGTCTCGATCCCCTTTGCAAACGGAACCACCGATAGCCCCTCTCGCGCTCTGTCGCGATTTCTCGGCCGCTGGCGAGTGGCGCCGTTCCTGCCACTCCCAAGCCCGAGCAACGTCACCGCCTCCTAGCTCGAGACCCTTGTGCGGAAGGAATCGAGCTGGCGCACTCAGAATCAAGCCCAAACCCGTCTTCCCCGCCTTTGACCGGCCACCGTCGTCATCATCCCGCGTCCCCCTCGCCGTCGACCACCTCCCCCCATTCGCAGCAGTAGAACCGCGCCGCCACCTCGTCGACGACCACCTCCCCCATCTGCAGGTATACACACCGGTACTCCCATATCTTCTTTGGTGGCTATTATACTCTCTGTGATGAGCTATTTGCATAGCATCTCTATGCAAAATTGAGAGAAAACTCTCCATCCAATCCTCCTAGATAAAATATAGTGGAAGAGTAGATGGATCTGGTGGATATGTATTATTTACCTCTTATTCTCAGATCTTTATGCAAGGTCATAAAGGTCATAAAGGTGGATAATTACCTATTATAGTCCTAGTACTTGATAAAATCTAGTGGAAGGGTAGATGGATCTAGTGGATGTGCTTGATCTGTTAGCTACTCTAGTCATCTCGTAGCTCCAAAGTCGAAAGTGGACAAATATTTAAGTGATTCATATACATAGACATAATATGTCTAGTGGTAAGCCAAGAAAAGGATTTTGGGTCCACGACTCAAAATGAGTCGTTGTCGTGGAGACCGAATCCTTTCTTTGGTTTACCACTAGACATATCATGCCCCATGCTATATGAATCGTGGAAGTATTTCTCTTCTTTTGTCTTTGGTGATACGAAGAGATTAGATAGCATTAATTAAATGAAATGGTAAATTATGTAGTTTCAAATATCTCATTGTAGGTCCAAAAGTCGAAAGGAAAGACATTACTTCACTATTTGTATAGCATTGGCGACATTGTTATATGAATCGTGGAATAATTTCTTTCCTTTCGTCTTTGGCGATACAATGAAATGGTAAACTATGTAGACCCAAAGTAGAGAGAGGGAAAAAATAAGTTCGTGATTCATATCTATAGCATGGCGACATTGTGTTAGTTAATACTATTTCATCTTGTAGCCCCAAAGTTGAAAGAGGTCAAATATTTTCGAGATTCATATACATAAGACATGATATGTTCAACGGTAAGCCAAGGAAAGGATTCTGGGTCCAGGACAACGACTCCTTTCGACACACCAAACTCGTAATGAGTCATTGCTGTGAAGACTCAATCCTTGCTTTACCGTTGGACATAGCATGCCCATGCTATATGAATCGTGGAAGTATTTCTCGTCTTTTGTCTTTGGCGATACGAAGATATTAGATAGTTTGTGATTCGTATATCATGATGACATTGTGTTAGTTAATACTATTTTATATCGTAGCCCCAAAGTCGAAAGAGGACAAGCATTTTCAAGATTCATATAGCATAGACATAATATGTTCAGTGGTAAGCCAAAAAAGGATTATAGGTCCACGGCAATGACTCCTTTCAACACACCAAACTCGAAATGAGTCGTTGTTGTGGAGACCGAATCCTTTCTTTGGTTTACCACTGGACATATCATGCCCATGCTATATGAATCGTGGAAGTATTTCTCTTCTTTTGTATTTGGCGATACGAAGATATTAGATAGTGTGAATTAAATGAAATGGTGAATTATGTGTGTGTTTAGAACTTGAGTGACATTATTGTACTGTTATGAATCTCTTGTGTGCTTGTTGATGATGAATGTGACATTGGGGTACTTCCTGTATATGTTGTGTCACTGATGTGTACATTTTGTTGTCATGCTGGTATTTTTGTGTATATTCTGGTGTATATACAGTGTATTTCGAGCAGTTTTTTTTACTCTAGTTCATAATACCATCGGCGAACAAACTAACTACCCCCGGCGAATACATGTTCGCATGCGATGGTGAGCACTACCCCCGGTGAATAGGTATATTTGCCGGCGATAAGAAATGTTACCCCCGGCAGAAAAGGAACGCGCGGTTATGTAGCATTCCGCCGGCGAGATGGTCGCCGGTGAGACCGAACTCGCCGGCGGTAGGCATATTAGGTGTGCCGATGGTGAGATTTTCCCTACTAGTGCAGTTTGAACTCCAAAAAACAGCACCCCACAGTACATGTATTATGGTGATATGCATAGCTGCAAGTTCCTTTCACAGTTATATATCTCCATCATCTTGTCAAGGTACAAATTATTCCATTACATCTTCCTTGTATTGACCTAAATCGCGTGGGACATTGATGACATGCTTAACCTGATACAAACAAGGAAATGAGCATATGCTTGTGAGCAATGGCACTAGGTGCTTATCCACCTATTGGAGAATAAAACGATTCTAAATAAAAAACAAATAGTGACATAAAAATCAGCTTTTCCTATTACTAGTTGATAACCTGCGCGTTGCTGCAGGCATAATAGAACAATTGCAAATATAAAATCTACATGGTCAATCAAGCATGAAGAACAATTATGTATTGCCAACAGAATGTTAAATATAGACTAACAAAACAACTACTATTAAATCACATTGGATCTTATAAAGACCGCTTCAGGAAAATATCATGCATTTACATAACAATATGACAACTAATATATTATGAGAGGATCTTCCGGTAATGGTTCTTCTTCATATGTTTACTGGAAGCTCTTTTGGTCTAAATAAATCAAGAAGATATAATCAATAGGGATTACCTTTGCCTCAAATATAGACCTATAGAAAATTATGTCCACCTCATTGTGTATACTGATCATCACACGGAATCTAAAATCATGTGTATATAGGGAATGATTAACTACAACTCGAGCATCAGCAGAACTTACAGTTTAAGAGGATCCAAAAAAATTATTGGATTGTGGTTCATGTATATTGTATAGTAATGTGGCTTGCTGTACTTTTGAGTTTATCTATGTTTGCCACAGTAAACCAATGTATCAATTGGAACCCCAAACATACTGCATTATTGCAATAGCATACATGAAAGAAAGAATAACTAGTTCATGGTTTGCCTAATCTAACCGCAAATAACCAAGGATGAAGCCACACCAACAATATTTCACTAACTATGGGCAGATGATCTAACGTGAAGATTTGTCCATTGAGATGGTTAGCACGGTTGGCACTTAACCAAAATCATATTTTCTAACAGACGTTATGATTATGTCAAGAAACTACCATATGAACATCACAACCATACCTGACGTGATGAGTACTATAGTCTGCAGGTTTGCAGTGGTCCGAGTTCATCCTACAATTTTTTGCTTCACGTCCTCTCCTATAGCTACAGCAAGTACTGCTACAAATAGAATCAGGTTAACAACTAATAACAATTAAGGGGCAAGGTAAAAATTGCGGTGATGGAAGGAGGGCAATTTTGTATGAAGTGCGGAGTAGGAAATCTATTTTGTAGTTCATGTACATACCGTGTTGTTTGGAAACACTATGAATAGAAAAACAGGAACAAAAATGTTCCACTAGTGCAATAGAAACATGTGTTTCAACGGGAACACCAGAACAGAGTGGGTTTCAGAATTCGGATCCACGTAGCATATACAGGAGATAGCGCTAACTAATGTCACAGCCTAATGTTGGGGATATACTTTCTGGATATACCCATTGTGACTCTCTGACCAGGGTGGCCCACATCAGGTTAGAGCTATGCTTCATGGGCGGCCCAGTGAGGAAGAGAAGTTGGAATTCCATCCAACTACGGGAAGGCCTAAAAGACTTACCGACTTAGGCTTGTAGGAATACTTGTAGTCCAAAATGTACTATATAACTGACTCTGTATCATAGCCTGATAGGACTCTCCTTTAACCCTAGGACCGGATGACTATATAAGTTGTCCTAAGGATCAGCCTTTAGAGCAACTATACAACCAACCTCAACTCGCACAGGCGAAACCTCTCTTATAATTTGTACTTGCGGCTTTACTATATTACTGGATTGCTAGCAAGAGTAGGATCCATCCACCGTAGGCAGATCAAACCTGGGTAAGCTTGTGTGCTCACCGTCCCGGATGTCCATACATTTCATACCCCACATCTTTCCATGCCCCGAGGACCACCTCATGGCGTACTTGTCTTCAATCTGGCGACAACTGGCGCCCACCGTGGGGCAGGTGACTTTCGGAGCTGCATTCCGGGCGGAATATGCGTGAATCGGAATTGGCGAAACAATCGTTGTCGGTCGGGTTCTCTATGCTAGCGACGTCCCTCTCGTCCTTCTCGATGAGACTTGGATTCCGGCTAGGGAGACCGTGACCAGCTACACAATCATGTATTTTGGCGAGATCGATGTTTACCTCGGTTTCACTGAACCGACACAACCCACCCCAATGGTGATGATAGAGAGGCGGAAGAAACTTCTGGATCTACTTTGTCCGTGGAGGCTGCAAAGTTTCGGAACTTAGAAATCGCTAAACCCACACAGCCCACACCTGAAGCAAAGATCATGGAGAAGATCGAATATGAAGAAGATCTCCCTCGGGAGGTCGAATTCAGGAAGATCAAAGCTGCAACAACTCCGGATCTGGCTCTGCCGATGCTGGAGCAGGAAAATCGCTTCTAAGGCACACAGTAAGGCGGATGATGCTGCGCGGGGCAACACCAATGTGGATTATGTTCTCAAGGCCATCAAGAGCTTCAACGAAGCTAACAATGAGAGCCTCGCCCACCTCAGAGCGCATGGATCGCACTTTGTTGGATATGTTGGCTCTGGATCCGGCTCTACCGATGCTGGAGACGACAACGACTCGGTGCTAGACTCAATCGGAACAAACACCGACACACCATCCTCCCCAGGATATTCCATGACATCGGCAGAATCCAGGCGTTTGAAGCAGAAATTGAAGAGGAGATCAACTCCAAGGTTGTGGAAGAAGGAGAAAGTATGGATCTAAGTCCCTACAATAGTATGGATGAGAGATACGACGAGAACTCTCCCGAACTGCAAGATGATATGGATCTCGAAGAAAATCCCGACGTCCCGATGTCTGAGAGTACTGATAGAAGCTTGACTCCAGGAATCAGACCAAAAGCCATCTTTGTCACAGGGACCAGTAAGGACAACAAGGCAAATAAGAAGAAGAAAAGCAAGACCCCGGCTAAGGATCTTCCAACTCAAGAGGAGGGTCACCGATGAATACAAGTAGGATTCAGACGGATCTCTAATCCCCAAAGAACCAAAAAATACTCTGATGGATGGACCCGTGGTCACCCTAGGTGCCCGTGAAATTCTCGGAGAAGCACTTACAACTCCCATCCCAATTGTCTCGGATCTTACGTCGGACGAGTTGTAACAAAGGGCCTTATCCCTAGAAGTGCAGCGCTAGGTACTCTTGGATGAAGCCACCCATCTCATCGAACAAAAGTTGCGCATTGCAGATGCAGGATAGTACAACTCCATGCAGCATCAGAAGACCCAGAACGGCCCTGAGCTAGCCAACAAAAATCCGGAAGTTCACAAATCTCTCTAAGGGAAACAACACAAACATAGTCATGGGACAGCCTCGGATTGACAGCAAGGGAAACAGGTTGTATGACATGCAGTAGAAAATACTGCTGCATCCCAAGAGATCCTGGCGAATAATCCAACTCCAGAGCATGTCCGGATGAGTGTAGTATTACTCAATAAGGGCCTAGAGCTACAAAAGGCCGCCACATCGTTCAGTGGAAAACTGGTCTGCAAATCCGACCAATGCCGCACAGACACGGCTTAGCAGCATGACACAAGACCCCATCAGGAACCGGATCGGTGTCACCGCTCCGGCCCTCGGGACGATACTTACTCAAGAAACGGCTCTTTAGGACAGTGGCACAGAATCGCACGCAGTTGGAGCAATGTTGCCCCAGCCGTAGAGCGAGAGGCTGTAGCGGTAATGGTTCCATAGCAACCTCCCTAACGGCAATCAGATCACCACATGGAAGAAGATGAAGCACGACGTCGGGAGCAGGATCAGTGATATGTTGCTAACGTATCCATAATTTTTGATGTTCCATGCTTGGTTTTATCTACTTTCTTGTGTTTTGTCCACACTTTGGAGTACTTTCTATACACTTTCTTGAACTAACCTATTAACAAGAGCCATAGTGCCAGCTGCCTGTTTTCTGCTGTTTTTGGTTCCAGGAAAGTCAGAAAATGAATATTCTCAGAATTGGAAGGGACAAAAGCCAAAGTCAGTTTTTCACCGAGGGACACCCGGAGCCAGAAAACGAGACGGAGAGGGGCTAGGGGCCGCCACACCACCTAGCCGCGCGGCCCAGCTTAGCCCATTCCAGGGGTAGTCTGGCCACCCTAGGCACCCCCTCGGCCTCCCCTTTCGCCTATAAGATGCCTCCGATACAGAAACCCTAAGTACCCCAATAAAAATTCCATGAAAGAGTCTGTAGCCGCTGTCATATCCATCCCTAGATCGGGAGGGATCTGAAGCTCTTCACGGCACCCTGCCGGAGGGGAGAATTCACCCTGGAGGCCTTCTTCATCACCATGCAAGCCTCCGGTGTGATGCGTGAGTAGTTCATATCTGGACTACGGGTGCATGTAGTAGCTAGATGGCTGGTTCTCCTCCTTTGTGCTATCATGTTTAGATCTTCTGAGCTCCGTTCATGATCAAGATCATCTATTTGTAATCCTACATGTTGTGTTTGCGGGGATCCGATGGATATTGAGATGCTATTTCAGATTGATTATTGATTCTATCATGTCTTTGTTATTTGTGATCTTGCATGCTTTCCGTTGTTAGTAGCTATCTTGGCCAAGTAGATGCTAGCAACTCCAAGAGTTAGTATTTATGCTCGATAGTGGGTTCATGCCTCTAGTAATATGGGGACGTGACAGAAATCTCTAAGGTACTAGATGTGTTGTTGCTACTAGGGAGAAAACAACAATCCTTTGTTCATAGAACAATCGTATTGTTTACTTTACACACAATGCGTAATGTAATTATCCATTGCTTGCAACTTAATACTAGAGGGGGTTCGGTTGATAACCTAAAGGTGGATTATTAGTTTAGATGCAGTTGGATTACGGTCTATGTATAATGTTGTAATGCCCAATCAAGTCTCAAAGGAGTTAAGATGAGTAGTATATGCATGATTGCTTTATCGATGTTTATCAATTGCCCTGCTGTAATTTGTTCACCCAACATGTCATCTATCTTAAGGAGAGCCACCACTAGTGAACTATGGACCCCGGTCCTTTCTTCTACTATCAATCTACAATCAACTGTTTACTGTTTTCTGTTTACTTACTGCAAACTATTACTTTCTTCCACTCGATACGCTTAATCCTTTGTTTTTAGCAAAACTGGTGAGATTGACAACCTCATCGCAAGTTGGGGGCAAAGTTCTGTGGTTGTGTTGTGCAGGTCTCCACGTTGGTGCTGGCACCGGTAGTGCGCCCTGCCAAAGTTCAGCTAGCAACACCTTTGAGGTGTTTCCTTGCTCCTACTGGTTCGATTAAACCTTGGTTTCATAACTGAGGGAAAACTTGCTGTTGTGCTCATCATACCTTCCTCTTGGGGTTCCCCAACGGGCTCGATATATTTTGGGCTTAGCAACCAATTTTCTGGCGCCGTTGCCGGGGAGTCAAGGACATCTTCACAAGGGGAGTCCCTCATAACCAATCTCTTTACTTTGTTATTTTTGTTTTGCTTAGTTTAGTTTTGCTTTGTTTGCTTTTTTCTTTATCAAAAACACACAAAAATTAGTTCCCACTATAGTTGTTATTTTCGTTGGTCTGTTATTGTCTTGCTTTATCATGCTTTCTATCAATGGTTGGTTTCTTTGAAACTGAATCTAATTGGCAAGGTGGGTTCATGGAGGAACAAAAATATTATTATAAGGAACACCGCTTGTCACAAAAAGGGAAACACTTACGGGAACAAATTGATAAATTGTATACCATTGCTATAAGTGTGCTCTACTTATAATGTTACTTATTGCTTTGATAAATCTTGTTGCTGTAAGAGGTATAAACACCTCCCTTTTCAATGTGAGTATAATGATGATGTTACCATATCTTTTTATGTTAAGGGAAATTATGACTTTTATGATGTGGAACAAATTGAAGAATTTATTGCTTGGAAGGGTGCATTTGAACTTGCTAGTTTTCTTGAAAATACTTATGATTCACCTTATAAATATGAGGTTTATGATATACTTAAATTTTTCTTTGATAATTACAAGGAAGAAAATGGCTATATTCTTGAATATATTAATAGATGCTTTCCACAAACGGAAGAGATTAATGCCTTGCAGGAGCTTATGAAAGAAGAAATTGCTGAAACGGGAAGCTCATTAGATGAGAGGAGAGTGATGAACAAAAGGAGGAAGAATGGATCTACCCCTGCCTACCTTCTAATGAGAGTAACTCTTTATCCCTTACATTATTTGATTGTCCCCCATGCTTACCAAAGGAGGATGAATGTTATGCTCATGTTATCTGTGATAATCCTTTATTTGTGCCTAACTTCGAAATGCATGGTACTAAAGAATTTTGCTTAGAAAAAGTTTATGACAAAGCTCTAGACGATGGTCCTATATTGAATGATTAGTCATCTTGTTATAGAATTGTTAAATGTGGGTTTGAAGGTTTTAATGCCACTATTTTTGAGCTTGATAAAAATTATGTGTTTGTAGATCATGAAAAGCATACTTTATGTGATAGTTATATTGTTGAGTTTATTCATGAGGCTACTAAAAATTATTATGAGAGAGGAAAATATGGTTGTAGAAGTTTTCATGGCACTGAAACACCTCTCTATGTGCTGAAAGTTTTGAAGTTACTCTTGTTTTATCTTCCTATGCCTGTCACTTTGTTCTTTGTGAATTTCTTTGCATACAAGATTCCTATGCATAGGAAATGGGTTAGACTTAAATGTGTTTTGAATTTGCTTCTTGATGCTCTCTTCTAATTCAATTCATATTTCTTGTGAGAGCATCTTCTCAAACTCTTATGCCTAACTTATTGGGAGATAACCCAAAAGTATTAGATGAGTCTTGGAAGTTATTGCTTCAGTAATGATCGTTCCTTATCCTTTTTATTTGCTTTTTGTGCCAAGACTAACCTCTAATGAGAGGAAAGTAATGATTGGGAAAGTTGATGTCCCAAAATAGATTTTGTTTTTGCTTCACCGTAAAAATTCGTGTAAAATCTCTGTACGTCTTTTTGAGGCGTGATTTTTTGTGCTTATGCCCCAGGTTATTATCTAACTTTTGTTAGTTCAACACTTTTTTATTTGAGCAACATAAGGTCTTTGAAAAAATTCGTCTTTACCTGCTGGTCTGTTTTGATAGATTTCTGCCATTATTTGCATTTGCTTCTTGTTAGTTCCTTTTTGAGTTCTTTTGGGGAATTGAGCTTTTTGAGGGAAGTTCTACAGTAGCTTGTGTTTTAATGGAAGTTTTATTGGTGTTGGAACTGAACCTAAAGACTTATTATCTTGAGTGCACTAATGTTACTAATAAAGATTGTGTGAATTTTTGTATGAAGGAAAAATTTCAGGTGTATGGAAGGAATGAGTAATGAGATGAATGATGGACTAAAGCTCAAGATTGAGGATGCCACGCGTGTCACCCCAAGAAATATCCAAGAAGTACAACCGTCAAAGCTTGGGGATGCCCAAGGCATCCCCTTCTTCATCAATAAAAATTCTAGGTTTCTTCCAAACACTTCATTTTTATTGTTTCATGCACAGTTGTGTTGTTCTTGGAGCGTCCTCTTTTTCGTTTTCGTTTTGTTTTTTCATTTTCTTTGTTTTCTTAGTTTGCTGAATAAATTGGTTGGACCCCCTCTTTCATGCATTGGTTTTCAAATAGTTTGGTTTGGGTTGGAAAAAAGTAGGAAAGTTCATGCTTAAGTGGTAAAGAGAGCTTGTTTTTGACTGTGGCCTATGCTTTGTCATGCCATGATTGATATTGTTTTGGCTTTATGCTTAGTATTCTTTGCTATAGCATGACTTGTTATAAACAATTGAGATTGCTTAATGTGTCTTTGAAGAATCAGGTGTTGTTTTAGCATATTAAAGTATAGTATTGTGGTATTCTCCTGTGATGCTTTATTTGGGTTGACTTGGCACATGATCACACCGTGTTATGACTATACCAAGTCACCATAGCCTTTGTGATCCTTTAGTTTTCAACTTGTAGTATCACTTTATGCTTTAATTAATGATGTTTTGTCGCTCTGCATGATTATGGCCATTATTGCTCTCTTAGTTGGTCGCTCCCAGTCTTTTGCTAGCCTCCATAACCAAGTATGAGTTCCACTCATGCATCCAATTCCTAAAACCAAGTTATTCCAAAGAGTCCACCATACCTACCTATTAGCATATGCTATTCCAAGTATGTTCATGTTTTTATCTACCTTCCGAATTAAACTTGTTATGAGAAAACTAGTGATTAAAGCTCTCTTGAACTTGATGGCACACTTTACTTTTCTTGCCCTTAATTAACTTGAACCATTGTGTCGTCTATGTTGTATATGCTTGCACTTATATGTTGGGGATTAGCAGAACCATGCTGTCATGGGGAACGCTTTCAACATTGCACTTGTAGTCTGTACCTAGTTGATATCATGCTCTTTTGTCTATGGATGTCGTCGGTGTGAAATGAAAGGGAAGCTTGTAAGTCCATGGAGTTATGTATGTGTGTTAGAGAAACGCCTGGGCCGCTGGTCTAATCCATGTTGTCATGGTGGAAACCTGTAGCGTAACCATAATGAGCTGTCTATGAAGCATTCTTCTTATAAAAAAAAGAGTCAGATTTTGAGAAAAAGAGAAAAAGGAAAATAAGAGATATGAGAAAAGAGGAAAGAGAGAAAAAAGCACCATATTCCCATGGTAAATAAGAAGATTGTTGAGATGCTCGTTGTTGGGGGGATAACCCCGGGTAGGGTCACTCCGGGGTATAAGGGCCGAGTTAGCCGAGGGTCGGCAAGGTCTAAGCGGATGTTGGCCGAGTCATCTCAAGGCAGGCCGGATCATGGAGTAACCCGGACCAGGGGGGTCGCCTAACATTGTCTCGTCCGACTTAAGGAGTAAGTCAGAAATACTCGTCTAGCTTATATGCAGGAACAGGTGTGGCCGGATCAACTGTGATCCGGGTCCTCGCTTGGCTTCTAGGAGAAGGAAGGAATCTCTCTGGTCAAAAAAGAAGGTCCGGTGCGTACTGGATGAGCGAATGAAGCAAGGGCAGGACCACCAGATCGTGGCCGACAAGGGTGACGACGCTCACGTCGGCTGACGCGGGCGCCGCAGAGGCTACGTCGCTAAAGCAAGTGTGACGCGGGGGAAAAAGCATCCCTGTCGGGTTACTAATTTGGGAGGGGGCATATTCTTAGGAATATGCCTCCACGTATGCCCTAGGCCAGGACCGAACCACCACTATATAAGGGGGGGTTAGGGTTCTGGTAGAGGGGTTGGGTTTTTTCTAATAGAGAGTTGGGAGAATTCTAGTTGGTTGAGCACTAGTGGATCTAGGGTTCTTGGGCTAATTGGTAGGCAAGAGTAAGAGAGTTTCTTCCTCCTCCTCTTGTCAATACAGCTCGAGGAGCACTTGTAGTCTTGGAGATTGAACATCAATACGAAGCTTCTGTGTAGAGATTCACTCTACTATCCCTCCCTGGATTCCCCTAGCGCATATTAGTCCCCACCTTTAGAATATCCATGGCATCTGCCGTGACACCACCACGACAGTTGGCGCCCACCGTGGGGCTAGCGGCGCTAGCAGGGGTGAAGATCCGGACGGGAAACTTCATCGGCACCGGCGAACGCATCGTCTCCAGGCTCGTTCAGTGCTTTGGAATGCTGGACTACGTCAGCGACAACGCTGGCTGCTTCGGCACGCGCCCCCTTCCATGCAATGGCATCTTCGTCAAGCTCGGTGCGCACAAGGTCTACGTTGCTGTGGACGTGTCTTGTGTTCATCCGCGTCGCGTCGTCGATGCAGGAGAACCACCCCTCACTATGGCTCGCGCGGCGCGTATCGCTCGCTCCCCGGACCATGCAGAGGTGATGATGACTGCGCCAGGCGCGGGCATGAGCAAGGATCCAGCGCCAGACCCGGAGGTAACGCCTAAGGCACCGAGGAAAGCTAGGGGTCCTCCTCTAGAGAGGCCTGAGAACGTGCTGAGGGAAGCTATGGATAGCTTGGCAAACCCGGTGGCAGCAGTGGTAGATCCGGCTCAGGCACAGGCCGAGCTAGAGGAGACCCGACAAAAGATACTGGAGGGCGCAAAGAAAATAGCAGCGGCTCAGCAGTCGTTGAACATGACGTTGTGCGAGTACGCGAAGGCAAACAAGGTTGATGCAGTAAGGGTAAAAGGGAAAAAACTCATAAGTGAGATGAACAGAGAAGGTGATGATGGACCAGAAGGGTCGGAAAACTATCTGTCTGTGGGGTTGCCGAAATATAGTACCCCGGCGAAGAACCTCAGAGCAGCAGATGCCGCGGCGTCCGAGCTAGAGGGTCTGACGGGTGAAGCCCGTCAAAGACAGCAAGACCGGATTAACGAGCTGGTTCGGATCGCGAACAGGCAGAACGAGGAGCTGCTGAGAGGTAACCCGGAGAGAGTTGGAGCTTCTAAGATCGTCCATTCGGCGATAGGTAACCCGGACAAATCCGCTGGAGCCGCATCCTCGCCTCATGGTGGCCCAAGGAGAGAAGAGGTAGTAACCTCGGCCAGACGGAACAAGCAGATCGTTCCGTACGACCCAACGCGTGCGGGAAAAGAAAAAGAGATGCGGAAAAATGACGATCGACGAAGTGTGAGCCGAGGTAATCACGACCAAGGCAATGCCGGTCAAGGGAATGCTGCCAACGGCAATGCCGGACAGCGAAACTCGTCAGGAGCAGGTCAACCGCAGCAGCGGAATATACCAAGGCAAGAGCAAAGTGCCGGCCGTGGTATGCAACAGAGAGGATCACAACGAGAGCAAGATCGATACAATGACGGAGACTCGGAGATGATGAATGCGGGATACGCAAGACCGGACTATCATGTGATAGGGTCGAGATTGGGAAGCAGGGATTTGATGCCGGATGATGCCAGGTTAAAGCTGGATCGCCTGTATAGGTCGGAACAGATCGAACGTCAAGGTCCTCCGGGTCTTCGTTGGACCCCGGATCATGAAGGAACCGCCAGTACCCAATTTCCAATTACCCAGGGGCACGAAGACGTATGACGGCAGTACAAAGCCGGAGGATTGGCTGATAAACTATGCAACCGCTGTGAAAATTGCAACTGGCAACTTGAGATGGGCTGTTCGATATGTACCCCAAATGTTGGAAGGTCCGGCTAGGGTATGGCTGAATAATTTGCCACCCGGAAGCATCAATTGCTGGATAGATTTTGAAGAAATGTTTATCAGCAACTTCTCAAGTACATATCAGAGACCGAATAGACCGCAGACCCTGGCAATGTGCAAGCTGAGATCTAACGAAACGGATCGTGAATTCTTGACCCGATGGTGTACCGTGAGAAACTCGTGTGAGGGAGTCATAGAGTCACAGGCTATAGCATGGTTCGCACAAGGGTGCAGATATGGCAGCGAGTTGTGGATGAAATTGCAAAGGAAAATGCCAGTCACATTGGCAGAGATGATCCGGATCGCGGATTCTTATGCTTTGGGTGATCCGACTCAACCTAGGATCGCGTCGAACGAGTCAAATGAGGAGTACTATCCGGAGGACGGAGCTGGGTCATCCCGGAGGAACGATTATTGGGGAAAAAGGAGAGACGATAGACCGGACCATCGGCATAGTTCGCAACAAGTTGCAGCCGTGAATCAAGATCAGCCCGGAGTAGGGAGCAACCAACGCCAGAAAACGGGAGGGCAATGGACTCCTCGAAACGATGGCAAGAAGACGTGGACTCCGGAGCAGAAAAAGCAATGGCAAGAAAAGAAAGATCGTCTGAGGTATACCTATGAGTCAATGTTGGACCAGCCGTGTAAATTTCACACGCCAAATCCGAACAGCCCGGCGGGTCACACAACGAGGCAATGTGAGTGGATGTGTAAGATAGAACAAGGTGGTTCGGGGAATGCTCAGGCACCTCGGAATGACCAACCTCGGCAGGAGTTACCCCGACAGCAATTGCTTTCCGGAGCAAACACGCAACAACTAATGTTGCCTCCTCCTCCGCCGAGGTATGACAATAGTGAGAGAAGGGATGCAGTGCATCAGGTGGAAAACCAGCAATAACCGGATCAGAGGTACTCCGGAAACGAGGGAAGGAATGAGTACAGGGAACATCACCAGAGCTATTGTGTGTTCACAACAGAGGAAACATATAGGAAGAGCTTGCAGCGCCGACATATGGAGGTTAACGCGGTTATGCCTGCAGTGATGAGGTACATGTCTTGGTCGGACCAGGAAATTACCTGGAGCGTCAAAGATCATCCCAAGCTTATGCCAAGTCCGGGCTCGTATGCACTAGTGTTAGATCTGACGTTCATTGGACCAAACATTAATGTGAGGTTCTCCAAGGTACTAATCGACAATGGCAGTAGCATTAACATCATGTATGCGGATACGATGCGCAAGTTGGGCATCTCGGAGAACATGCTCCAGGCTACAAGAACAACTTTCCATGGTATCATACCAGGCATATCCTGTGAGCCCATAGGCAAAGTCCGGGTCGACGTGCTATTCAGTACGAGGGATAACTGCCGAACTGAGAATCTGGAGTTTGAGGTGGTGAACTTGGAGAGCGCGTATCATGCATTACTCGGGAGACCAGTACTGAGCAAATTCATGGCAAGTTGCCATGTTAGTTATCTGAAGATGAAGTTGCCCGGGCCAAATGGAGCAATTACTATTGCTGGGGATTTCTGACGTTCTATTGAGTGCGCCTCAGCCGGGTCTAACCTAGCCGAGTCACTCATAATTGCCCAAGAGAAAAGAAAAATACAAGAGGTGGCGGCATTAGCTCAGTCCGCGCAGCAGTATATGCCAGCATTAAGCAACCCACATGGAAGCGTTTCATTTCAAGCCGTGAAGGACACCAAGAAGATTCGAGTGGATAACCTGTTTCCGGAGCGTACCGTAACAATTGGTGCCGGGTTAACTGACAAATAGGAAAGCGAGCTCGTCAACTTCCTCTGTGAGAATCGGGATATTTTTGCTTGGTCCACACAGGACTTGCAAGGTGTTCCGAGGGAGTTGGCCGAGCACTCTTTGAACATAAGACCCGGAGCAAGGCCGGTGAAGCAGCCTCTCCGACGCTTCGCCGAGGATAGGAGAAAGGTCATTGGTGACGAGATAACTCGGTTGCTAGCAGCAGGATTTATCATGGAAGTGTTGTATCCGGATTGGCTCTCTAATACGGTGCTGGTAGAAAAGAAGAAGGATGATCCGAACGTGGCAGTGGTTTGGCGTATGTGTATCGATTACACGAACCTGAACAAGGCGTGTCCAAAAGATCCATTTCCACTGCCGAGGATAGATCAGGTCATCGACTCTACCGCGGGATGTGAACTGTTGTCATTCATTGACGCCTATTCTGGTTTCCACCAGATACCTCTGGACCCGGATGATCAAATAAAAACTACCTTTATTACCCCGTACGGGGCTTATTGCTATCGCACTATGCCGTTCGGTTTACGAAATGCAGGAGCAACGTACCAAAGATATATGCAAAAATGTTTGCACGATCAAATAGGTCAAAATGTACAAGTCTACGTGGATTATGTGGTTATTAAGACCAAGGAAAGTGCAACGCTCCTTGACGACATAAGGCAAACATTCGCGAACTTGAGGAGATTCCGGATGAAGCTTAACCCGGAGAAATGAACCTTCGGTGTCCTGGCTGGGAAATTACTCGGATTTCTCGTCTCCAGCCGAGGTATCGAGGTTAATCCAACTAAGATCCGAGCCATCGAACTAATGGAGCTGCCGAAGTGTCTCAACGACGTCCAGAAGTTCACTGGATGCCTGGCGTCGTTGAGTCGGTTTGTATGTCGGTTAGGGGAAAAGGCACTGCCTCTCTACCAACTCATGAAAAAGTCAGATAAATTCGTTTGGACGCCGCAGGCCGATGAAGCTTTTGCCCACTTGAAAAAGATGTTGGCCACTGCACCAGTGTTAGCTTCTCCACTGTCGAAGGAGCCAATGTTGCTCTACATAGCCGCAACCAACCGAGTTGTAAGTGCAGTGATTGTAGTGGAGCGAGATGAAGAGGGTAAGTCGGTGCAGAGGCCAGTGTATTACTTGAGCGAGGTATTGTTTGCCTCAAAACAGAACTACCCGCATTTTCAAAAGGTGGCGTACGGAGTTTATATGGCGGCAAAGAAGTTAAAGCACTACTTTGAGGAGCATCCCATCAAAGTGATATGCGAAGCCCCCATATCCGAGATAATGGGTAACAAGGATGTGAATGGCAGAATTGCGAAATGGGCAATTAAGCTAGCACCATACACACCCCAGTATGATAGGAGAGAAGTGATCAAGTCCTAGGCTGTGGCGGACTTTTTCGTGAATTGGGCCGAGGTACAATACGAACCGCCGCACCAGATCCGAACTACTGGAGGATGCACTTTGACGGATCGAAAACCAAAACCGGGTTAGGTGCCGGGGCTGTGCTTACCTCGCCCAAGAAGGACCAGCTCAAGTACGTATTGCAGATCCATTTCGCGGCATCGAACAATGTCGCTGAGTACGAGGCTCTTGTGCATGGTCTCAAAGTGGCGAAGGAGATTGGCATACCTTGGATAATATGCTTTGGCGACTCAGATCTAGTAATACAGCAAGTGTCCGGAGTGTGGGACGCCCTGGATCCAAACATGGCGCTATACAGATTTCATGTGCAGAAAATCTCGGGTTACTTTGAGGGCATGCTGTCAAAGCTCGCGTGGAAAACGAAGCTGCCGACATGCTGTCAAAGCTCGGATCGACCCGACAGGCAATTCCACCGGGCGTAGCATTGGAGCACCTCAGAAAACCATCTATCAGGCCGTCCCCAGGAACCGATTCAATCTATGTCCCGGAAAACGCAGAATCCGGAGTTGAGCCCATGGACATTGACATGGGAGGTAGCACGCCGAACCCGAGGACTACCTCGGCAAACCCGGGGAATACCTCGCTAGACCCGGGGAATACCTCGCTGAAGTTATGCCGGTGCATCAGATGGAAATTGATGAGGAGATGTTCCCTGCGCGAGCAATACCAGCTTGGGCACTGCCTATATACCAGTTCTTGAAATATGGAACATTACCCACTGAGGAAGTGCTAGCCAGGCAAACTCAGAGGAGAGCCAAAGCTTACACAATCATCAATTCCGAGATGTACAAACGGAGTGTAACCAATGTCCTCCAGCGGTGTGTTGACCCGGAAGAAGGACTTAACATCCTCCGAGATATACACCAAGGAGAATGCGGGCATCATGCCTCATCCCGGGCCTTAGTGGCAAAGGCATTCCGGCATGGATTTTACTAGCCAAGTGCCTTGGAGCAAGCAGAAGATCTGGTGAGAAAATGCAATGGTTGCCAAAGATATGCCACCAAGACACATATGCCTATGTCGGAACTTAAAACCATACCAATTACATGGCCATTTGTTGTGTGGTGCTTGGATATGGTTGGCCCGTTCAAACCAGCAAGAGGAAACATGACACACATTCTGGTCATGGTGGACAAGTTTACAAAATGGATCGAAGTGAAGCCTATAAGAAAATGTGATGGAGCTACGGCCGTGACATTTCTCAAAGACATCATCTTGAGATACGGTTATCCACACAGCATTATAACTGATAATGGAACAAATTTCACGGAAGGACCATTTGCGCGCTTTTGCCGAGACAAGAAAATCCGACTCGACGTAGCCTCGGTAGCCCACCCCGCATCGAACGGACAAGTGGAAAGATCCAACGGATTAGTATTATTCAGGATAAAACCCCGGCTCATTGAGCCGCTGCAAAGATCAGCGGGGTGCTGGATAGAAGAACTACCAGCGGTATTGTGGAGTTTAAGAACAACTCCGAATCGATCAACAGGCTACACGCTGTTCTTTCAGGTATATGGGGCAGAAGATGTATTACCAGCCGACATAGAGCATGATTCGCCTAGGGTCACCCAATACACAGAAGCCAAAGTGCAAGAAGCCTGGCAAAATGATTTTGATCTGCTGGAAGAAGCGAGGGAACTGGCACTGTCCAGATCCGCCATATATCAGCAAAATCTCCGACGCTATCATAGCCGGAAAGTGTGCCCCCAAGTCTTCCGGGAAGGCGATCTGGTGCTCTGGTTGGTACAGCGTACCACTGGCATGCATAAATTATCCCCCCCCCATGGGAAGGACCATTTATTGTGAGCAAAGCATTGCACAATGATTCCTACTATCTTATAGATGCAAAGCCACAGGAAAAGAACAAGGCGGACAGGTCCGAAGAGGAATCGAAGCGACCGTGGAATGTAGCGCTACTTCGTCCCTTCTACACTTAGCTAAAGAGTGTATGTATCCGAGTCATCTCATATGTCGGTATGTATGTCGGCAATGAGCTTGTCAATGAAATAGCAGAGCCTCGAGCAGTAACTCGGGGACTGCCTTAATAAATGATTGTTGTTACTTTTTATGCGTTAGCTGGAAAGACTCGTTTCACTTAACCCGGATTAGTAATGTGTGAGCACCAAAAACCCAACCCTTCGACTTGCTGCTGTCCAACAAGAATTGGCTTCATGGCAAGCAAGGGAACAAGTTTGGAATTGCGTAGCACATGAAAAACTACTAAGGAAACGATCCTATTCCAGCTAACGTTTGTTTTTTCGGACTAACCCCGTATTTACTTTCAAGCTATTATGTTGAATTATTTTGAGCCAAGCCTCAAAGTTTGTCAGTATTGTTAAAACGATTCTTGAGGCTCGGATTCATAAGTCGTAAAACCGAATCAAGGTAGACACGGATCGAGCCGGAGAATTGGACGAACAAGAAAATGAAACTCGGGGACTACGCCCAAGTTAATCCGGCATACAAGCATAGTAGCAAAATATCATGTATTCAGCATACAATTGCACCCGGCATACCGGGGATCTGATAAATTTTCAAGTTTTTTCAACTAAGGAGCGGCAGGAGGAGGAAGTTCGGCGTCATCATCACTGTCTTCAATATCTGAAGCAGCATCTTCTCCATCATCGCCCGACCCATCCTCCATGTTCTCCATCTTCTCCTCCTCGCCGGATTCCAGAAAGCTCGGCCCCTCAACCCAGTCATGGATGGGAGAATATTCGACAAGGCTGTAGGCGCAAGCCTGGCGCCGAGCTACCCACTCCGGATCATCGGTCCATTTGGATCCGGTGCGCTGGCGTGTGAGGAGGCTCATGTCGATCTTCTCGTACCATGTAAGGATATGATGGAGGAGGGTATCTGCTGCGGCACGCCCGGCGGATTCTCTCCAGAGATCAAGCTGTGTCTCGATTTCCAATAGCTTCTCAGCAAGGAGTGTGATCCTTTTCGGAGCGCTCTCGCTTGGCCAGGAAGTGTTGAAGATCCGGACCGCAACGTCGAGGAGATCTTTCCCATAGTTCTTGATGGTTTCCACCCGAGCTGACACGCTGACCAATAGGTCCTCCATGTCTAAGGGGATGCTCTCACCATCAGGAGCGACGGGAGTACCCCTCTCTCGGCGGAATTTGGCAACGGCAGCACTGGCGATGGGAGTACCCTCCGGAAAGTTATCTGAAAATAAGGAAAGGGAAGATGCTGAAGCAAAGGCATATGAGCTAACCCGGAAAACTATGTCAGAAAAGGGGAAGAAACTTACGGGAGATATGACGATGGATCCGGGTCAACTCCTTGATACAACTGTCGCGTCTCTGGCAAAGTTGTTCAAGCTCAACAAGCGCCAACCCAAGCTGGACCTCGGATTCCTTGAGCAGGTCCTGGTCCTTGGAGATCTGGAGGGTAAAGCGCTCACACTCTTCGGTGAAGTTCTGGCCAACTTTTTGGAGCTCGGTTTTGTGTTGGGCCTTCATCTTCTCCATCTCGGCCTTGAGTTTGGCTATTTCGTCGTCCTTGGTCCGGAGGAGGGCGAGCTCATCGTTCTTCTTCTTTAGCTCGGCTTGATGCTGTCCTGCTTGTTCGAGAAAATGCAGCATCATATCAGGCACGGGCACACTATCCTCAAGCGATGCTGAAATAGTATGTTGACCCGACAAAGCCGAGGAGTGAATGTTTGCTGAGCCAAGGAGAAGAAGGAATGGAAAACACAACAATGTTGGCCGAAAGAGGACATACCTCGGATTTCCTCCAAGTTCTTCCGCATAATCTTGTTTTCAGCCTCCACCCCAGCTGCAAAAGACCGAATAAGGAGGTTAGTCCGGCAGAAACAAATGAAACGGAGAGGTGTTAAGAGAGGAAATTACCCCTCTTTTCATGCTCCGTGCCAAGTGCAACATGTTTTGCACGCAAGATCTTGTGGGTATCAAGCAGGCGCTAAAACTTGGCGCTCCGGCGATTGGTGGTTACCTGACAAAGGTACAGGCGTGTAAAATTATTTTGTTGCATATTTGAAGTGTACAAGATCCGCGCCAAGCGGAACTTAACCCGGCCCTAGGTGTGTGCATATTCAAAGTGTACAAGATCCGGGCCAAGCGGAACTTAACCCGGCTCTAGGTGTGTGCATATTCGAAGTATACGAAATCCGGGCCAAGCGGAACTTAATCCGGCTCTAGGTGTGTGCATATTCGAAGTATACGAAATCCGGGCCAAGCGGAACTTCACCCGGCTCTAGGTGTGTGCATATTCGAAGTATACGAGATCCGGGCCAAGCGGAACCTAACCCGTCTCTAGGTGTGTGCATATTCGAAGTATACGAAATCCGGGCCAAGTGGAACTTAACCTGGCTCTAGGTGTGTGCATATTCGAAGTATACGAGATCCGGGCCAAGCGGAACCTAACCCGGCTCTAGGTGTGTGCATATTCGAAGTGTGCAAGGTCTGGGACAAGTGGAACTTAACCCAGCTCTAGGTGTGTGCATATTTGAAGTTTACATGCAGCTACGTTGATCTTCTAATGAGCATCCGGCCGAGTAACAAGTTACTCCGCCGGAGGCTCAGGGACTAATGGTTATTATCTACAGCATGTAAAGAAAAAACGACATACCTCCATCATACGCCCAGCAAGGTTAATGGCCTTGGCGGCGGTATTCATCTGAGCAGAAAATTCAGCTGGGCCGAACTTTTCCGGGAGATCGTCGTTGTAGACGAACTCCGCCTTATTCCAGTTCATGACAAACTCGATGAGGCTCGGAGGGTACCGTTCGCCAGTGGGCATGTGAGGTGCCACCAAGCCCTTTGCATGAGCTTCTTTCCTTTCAATCAGGGCAAGAGCTGGCTAGTGTGAAGAACCATCTGCTGCGAATCGGCTGGCTCAGCAGGAGGATCCGTCGCTGCTGGTGACTTCTTTGGAAGCATTGACGACAAGGTTCGCTGCCCGGCCTCGACGGAGCTGGACTTGCCTTTGGCTTGCTGGGAGGATGTGACCATAGTGGATTTGCCCTTGGAAGCCGCTGGAGTGGTTCCTCGCCGAGCTTGGGATGACTCAGACGAGGCAGACGAACTTGGCACGGGAGCTTTGGTGGCTGGTGCTGGAGCTGTTGTTGGTTTCTTCAGAGCCGGGACAGGTGCTGGTTCGGTGGCTGGTGCTGGAGCTGCTGCTGGTGCCGGAGTTGCGGTATACTTGGTGGTTGCTGGTTGCGGCAATGCCGAAGTGATGGACGCCGTTGCCTCGGCCGATCCGACCCCTCCCGATCCGAGGTCGCATTCCTCTGAAGGAGGTACTGCGGAACCCGGAGCGGCCGCAGAGCCCTCCGGAATAGGGCTTAGCGGGCGTGACTCATCGTCACGAGGAGGGGAAGGACCGGACCGAAGGGGAGAGGAGATGCTCGATCCGCTCTGAGGGACCTCCACAAGAGCCCTGTAAAAGAAAATAATGTCAGGAGTGAAATTACCCCGATGCAGGGAGAAGTGTGTTGCGCAGTGAAAAATGACTTACGCATCCGAGGTCTCGGCCTCCTTAGGTTTTCGGGCCCTCCGTGCCGGGGCTTTGCCTGCCCGTTTGGAGGCAGTCTTGTCTCCGGCCTTCTTTTGCCTTTTGGTAGGCTGAGAAGGTTCGGAAGAAGAACTTGACGCGGATCCGTGCTTCTTCTTCGACGCCACCGGAACAGGCTCGCCCGTGGCAAGTGGAGAATCCTCGTGGATGTGCCCACCGGGGTTAGCTGATGCCGGGAAGGCAAAAGAAAGAGGGACAACCTCAACGGTTTCAATCACGTCGATATCCGAGTCATCCTCATTGTCGGGCCAATCTCTAAGAGAAGATAATTTACCGCTGGGTCATTTGGTGACGTCGGTTGTGGGGAGGAACATCTCCTGGTCCGTCTCCTCCTCATCCGGGATTTCTCGGTCCGGGGCCCACTTAAGGGTCAGATCAGTACCATCCTCGAGGGTTTGCTGGAGAAACAGCTGAGAAAAAAGCACAAGGAGCAGAGTCAAAAGTACGATAAGAACCGACACGTAATTGATCCGAAATAAGTTTACTCCGCGAAGCTTACCACGAGAGGGAGCCTGTCACGGCAGTAATGCTCGATTCCCCACGTCCATTCGGCGGAAAAATCCTTCTGGGTGGTGAAAAGAGCCTTGACCCGGCGGAAGATCTCCGTATTGCTCAACTCGAACGAGGAGGTTCGGTTGGGGTCGCGGCTGAAGCTCATATGGCACAACTTGTGAGTGCGCGCTGGAGGGGAGAGATTCGGTTGTGCACGATTGTGATCATGGCATCCTCGTTGCGCAATCTGAGCTTCTTCAGCTCCGCGAACCTTTTGTTGACTTGGTTGGCCAGAGCTGTAGGTTTTTTGGCGAGCTCCTCCCAGAAATTCGTGTCCGGGGGACCCGGAGCGTAGGGCAGCAACCGGATCAAGTCTTCGGTGCCTTTGTTCCGGACGTAGAAGAAGGTCCGGGCCCCTCCTTTGTAGGGTCAAGCCCGGTGACCCGGGGAAAGATTGAAAACCTCCGGGGCGAGATCAAGGCAGCTCCAAACTGAGTGAGCTGCTTGTCCTCCGACTCGACGTGGATGTTGGGGACGATGTTGCGATGGAGGCCGAAGAACCGGATCCACAGCTCCTTCGTGTGCCATAGTCCGGTGTAGCCCTCGATCGAAGAAACGAAAGCGTACAGAGAGGTGATGGCGTTTGCCGGGAGATGATGTGGTTGCAGGTGATAGGTCCGGACCCAGTCCCGGAAGAAATCACTCACCAGAAGACCAAATCCCTGTTGGAAATGGGATAGGAAAACAACGAACTCACCCGGATTGGGTGAGAGGGCCAATTCCGAGGAGGGGAGACAAGCGGCAACGCCGGCAGGAATACGCCGGGTCCGGTAGAGCCAGTCGATGTCGTCCTGGCAGACCCACAAACCAGCCCACGCACCGCGGTCCGCCGCACCGGCGTCCTCCTCCATCTCCTGCTCGACGACGATGAGCTCCTCCTCCGTCATCTCGAATCCGCTGTCCTCGCTGGAGCTGGCGGCGGCGGGGTTCTGCAGTCTAGATTGACGAGGACCCGTGGCTAAGCAGTGGTGCAGCATTGGCTGCGGTGCGGAGGCACGGAGAAGGTGCGGTGGCGGCGCTGCTGCAACGGGCACTAGCGGCGGCGCGGTCGCGAGGAAGAAGAAGAGGAACGGGCAAAGGGGCGCGGAGATGGAAAAGTGCTAAGGGGCGCGCCCCTCCCCTATTTAACTGCCCCTAGTAATCAACAAGTGGGATCACGCTGCGCTGGAGAGCCACGCGCTATGGCCGTGTATCACCGGCATTAGCCAATCAGAGAGAAGCCACAGCGGAGGCCACAGAGTAAATATGATCCCATGACACGACGTGCAGTTGTGGTAAACGAGGAGACAGGCGTGACGTAACCAACGCACAGTAATCACTGACAGTTACTGCGGCAGTTACAGTGCAGGCCCTTAAAATGAGGCAACGCAATGATTAACCCTTACATGGGTTGGCGTATGAGAGAAGGAAGCAAGGCCCGGATCCGAGCCTCCATGGTAACCCGGCCGACAAGTGAAAACTTGAAATGTGCAGAGGGAAAGTAAAACCATAGGATCCGAGCTACAATGGTAACCCGGCCGGCAAGTGAAAACTTGGAACATGCGAAGGGAACGTAAATCCATACAATCCGAGACAAGAAGTTAACCCGGAACTAGACGTCCGAGGCTCGAATACGAATGAACCTGATGTGGCCTTAACAACCAAGGCCGCTAAGGCCGCACCAGTTTCGGGGACTAATGTTGGGGGGATAACCCCGGGTAGGGTCACTCCGGGGTATAAGGGCCGAGTTAGCCGAGGGTCGGCAAGGTCTAAGCGGATGCTGGCCGAGTCACCTCAAGGCAGGCCAGATCACGGAGTAACCCAGACCAGGGGGTCGCCTAACATTGTCTCGTCCGACTTAAGGAGTAAGTCGGAAATACTCGTCTAGCTTATATGCAGGAACAGGTGTGGCCGGATCAACTGTGATCCGGGTCCTCGCTTGGCTTCTAGGAGAAGGAAGGAATCTCTCTGGTCAAAAAAGAAGGTCCGGTGCGTACTGGATGAGCGAATAACGCAAGGGCAGGACCACCGGATTGTGGCCGACAAGGGTGACGACGCTCACGTCGGCTGACGCGGGCGCCGCAGAGGCTACGTCGCTAAAGCAAGTGTGACGCAGGGGAAAAAGCATCCCTGTCGGGTTACTAATTTGGGAGGGGGCATATTCTTAGGAATATGCCTCCACGTATGCCCTAGGCCAGGACCGAACCACCACTATATAAGGGGGGGTTAGGGTTCTGGTAGAGGGGTTGGGTTTTTTCTAATAGAGAGTTGGGAGAATTATAGTTGGTTGAGCACTAGTGGATCTAGGGTTCTTGGGCTAGTTGGTAGGCAAGAGTAAGAGAGTTTCTTCCTCCTCTTGTCAATATAGCTCGAGGAGAACTTGTAATCTTGGAGATTGAACATCAATACGAAGCTTCTATGTAGAGATTCACTCTACTATCCCTCCCTGGATTCCCCTAGTGCATATTAGTCCCCACCTTTAGCCTATCCATGGCATCTGTCGTGACACCACCACGACACTCGTTGTCTTCTTGCCTTGTCATTTTGATATGAGGATTCTTTCATATCATCGGGCAAGGGGTACCCCGTTGGCGGTTCTCTATGATACACATGTACTTACTATGACAAGAACTTACCGGTAACTAAACTTGAGTAGCATGAGGAGTGGCCCTCGTATTCAAGGGACATGAGATTTCCAACTTATACTTCGTCAAGCATATACACCATAGTTTGTTCACTTTAACCTTAATCACTTCAAGATGCTTATGATAGGGGCAATGAGAGCTGAAAGCTAAAAAGTACCATAATTTTTGGAAGCTCTTTATGAGACTTGAATCCCAACTTCCTTCTATGAAGGCCATTCTTTTACTTTTATGTTGAGTCTCCACCTTCTATCTTTATGCACCTACTTTGAGAGCATAGTGGCCATTCTTAGTTCTATGTGCATTGTCCCAAGACTTGTTGATTGATGCATAGCTTTGATATTGCTTGTTTTAAACTATTTGTATCTATTCACTCTTATGAACTTTGAAGGTGTCCTATGCATTTATGTTAGATACTCTATGAGGGACAAGCTGAATGCTACTATGCTATGTTTTCTTTATGTGAAACAAACAAATGTCTTGCAAAGCATTGTTATTCATGAATCTTTTGTTTGTGTCTTTTCATGTTGCAACATAGTTGCTTTGCCTTATTGTTAAAACTTTGTCTTTTATGTTATGATTGAAGTACTATGATCCTAGCCATCAATGTTTTACAAATACTTTGATCAAGTTTATGATGGTGCATGTCACCTCAAAAGTTATTCTTTCTTTTTATCACCTACCTACTCGAGGACGAGCAGGAGTTAAGCTTGGGGATGTTGATACGTTGCTAACGTATCCATAATTTTTTATGTTCCATGCTTGGTTTTATCTACTTTGTTGTGGTTTGTCCACACTTTGGAGTACTTTGTATACACTTTCTTGGACTAACCTACTCCCTCTGTTTCAAATTACTCTACGCGCACGCTTACCTAGGTGGCCTAGTATTCTCTCATTTTTCATCAAAAAATTCTTAGAATTTTTGGTAAACATAGTACATATTTCATACTATCTATTTCAAAAATTTCAGGATTTTTTTGAATGAAAAATAAGGGAGTACTAGTTCACCTACATAAGCGTGCCGGCGGAGTAATTTGAAACAGAGGGAGTATTAACAAGAGCCACAGTGCCAGCTGCCTGTTTTTTGCTGTTTTTGGTTCCAGGAAAGTTAGAAAATGAATATTCTCGAAATTGGACGGGACAAAAGCCAAAGTCAGTTTTTCACTGAGGGACACCCGGAGCCAGAATACGAGACGGAGAGGGGCCAGGGGGCCGCCACACCACCTGGCCGTGCGGCCCAGCCTGGCCTGCGCCAGGGGGTGGTCTAGCCGCCCTAGGCACCCCCTCAGCCTCCCCTTTCGCCTGTAATATGCCTCCGATAGAAACCCTAAGTACCCCGATCAAAATTCCACGAAAGAGTCTGTAGCCGCCGTCATCTCCATCCCTAGATCGGGAGGGATATGAAGCTCTTCCTGGCACCCTGCCGAAGGGCAGAATTCACCCTGGAGGCTTTCTTCATCACCATGCAAGCCTCCGGTGTGATGCGTGAGTAGTTCATCTCTAGACTACGGGTCCATGTAGTAGCTAGATGGCTGGTTCTCCTCCTTTGTGCTATCATGTTTAGATCTTGTGAGCTCCGTTCATGATCAAGATCATCTATTTGTAATCCTACATGTGTGTTTGTGGGGATCCGATGGATATTGAGATGCTATTTCAGATTGATTATTGATTCTATCATGTCTTTGTTATTTGTGATCTTGCATGCTTTCCGTTGTTAGTAGCTATCTTGGCCAAGTAGATGCTAGCAACTCCAAGAGTTAGTATTTATGCTCGATAGTGGGTTCATGCCTCTAGTAATCTGGGGAAGTGACAGAAATATCTAAGGTACTAGATGTGTTTTTGCTACTAGGGAGAAAACAACAATCCTTTGTTCAGAGAACAATCGTATTGTTTACTTTGCACACAATGCGTAATGCAATTATCCGTTGCTTGCAACTTAATACTGGAGGTGGTTCAGATGATAACCTGAAGGTGGATTATTAGTCATACATGCAGTTGGATTACGGTCTATGTATAATGTTATAATGCCCAATCAAGTCTCAAAGGAGTCAAGATGAGTAGTATATGCATGATTGCTTTCTCGATGTTTATCAATTGCCCCGCTGTAATTTGTTCTCCCAACATGTCATCTATCTTAAGGAGAGCCACCACTAGTGAAATATGGACCCTGGTCCTTTCTTTTACTATCAATCTACAATCAACTGTTTACTGTTTTCTGTTTACTTTCTGCAAACTATTACTTTCTTCCACTCGATACGCTTAATCCTTTGTTTTTAGCAAAACCGGTGAGATTGATAACCTCATCGCAAGTTGTGGGCAAAGTTCTGTGGTTTTGTTGTGCAGGTCTCCACGTTGCTGCTGGCACCGGTAGTGGGCCCTGCCAAAGTTCAGCTAGCAACACCTTTGAGGTGTTTCCTTGCTCCTACTGGTTCGATTAAACCTTAGTTTCATAACTGAGGGAAAACTTGCTGGTGTGCTCATCATACCTTCCTCTTGGGGTTCCCCAACGGGGTCGATATATTTTGGGCTTAGCAATCAGCAAAGAATTCCATCTTCTAGACACACAAGCCGTCTGGCTGAGCCTTGCCATGATGATGGCAATGGCGGACAAAGACACGATGAAAACCATTCTAGATCAAGCCGACACGGTGGTCGTCACCATGAAGCTCCAGATGGAGGACGGCGACCAGTCAGAAATATCCCACTGGCACCACCCTTTCCACCAAGCAGCGCCCATAATGGCTCCCACGGGGGCCAGGGAGGACACCGAGGCAGAGTCGGTGGTGGAGGAAGCAGAGACCCGTCTCCATGGCACCATAACCATAGCGAACATCCGAGACGGCGCTCCCTGTCACCAAGTGACACCAGACACCGGATCAACTCAAACATAGAGACGCGGCGCTACGAGCCAGACATCATATACGTGTGTCCAAAATTCTTAGGGCCATGGATCCCACAAACAAATTTTCCGAAGGGATTTGCTATCTCAAGGCACATTCAGCCCTACGACAGCATGGTCACGCATTCATGGAACATATCACATAAGAGCAAGGCATAGAGACTAGGCTACGCAGGTTAGTTCATAGTCAGGTGCATCCCATTACACCTGATAGGTTGTTCATGTCAGGGGTACACACCCCTGACCCAAAAGACACCCAGAAGACAGTGGTTTGACATAGCATCTAGTAGACAAACTAGACTATATATACAATCAACAGCAGATAGGACGATCGTACGAGCTTATCATAGGGTGATTACCTCCTCCGTGTTGTTGACAGCCCTGAAGAGAGTCACCTTGAAGCCCTTCTGCTTTTTGATGTACTTGAAGGCGAGGACGTCACTGACCTAGAGCTGTATCTTCGCCACAAACTCACTCCAGCCCTTCATGAAGTACATATGCCGCTCGAACATCTGAAGTTGCACACCGTACTAACATAAGGAGGAGGTTTTCATGGGAGAGTGCAGACATGATGCCTTATCTGCAGCTGCTTCAACACTACCTCCTTCATTCTTCCCGACAGCTGGAGTGCAGTCAGGTCCGTCGCCTTGATATGGATGTAGAAGCGATGAGGGAGGTCGTCATTTCTGTGGTGACCAAGGCGAGGCTTTTGGCCCTGACGGTCCTTCTTCTTCCTCGTCTGCACATCCGCCAGCAAGTTTTCCAGGTCTGGTCTAGCCGTTGAGGGAAGGAGGTCTCAGATGAAGTTCTCATACCCAAGCATAGGAGGAACTGTGTTCCTACACAAGGTGTCCCAGTCCTACTTGGGTACCTTGCCGATCAGAACTGATCAGAAAACAGTAGTAAATGCATTGTGCAAATCAAACAGATCAATGACAGTTGACATAGGTACGACTACTCGGGTGCTTATGATTCATCAGCCAGGTTGCGTAAAGACTCACGACCCATGAAGATTCAAGATGGTGGCCCAATAAGTATCCGATGATTAGTTGTATTAGGAAAGGAAACATGAACCGACAACCTGTTGGAGTTGTAATCATAACATATGTAACCTATCCGTATACGGCTTTGAGACCTAGCCTATTATATATAGGACAGGAGAAGCCTATGAGAGGATAACCGAAAAAAACCCAAGCGATATGTAATAGTGATATTCATCAAGTATTCAGGCGACTTCAACTCCCTTGTTTGCCTGACATCCGATGAAATCCTCAACATTCTCTTTTCTGCAAAACCCTAAGTCCATCATCATGTGCATTGCCGACGTTACCCCTCTTCAATTGGCGCCATCTGTGGGAAACCTGAACGCTGGAATCATGGATTTGGCGGACCCCTTTTCGTCAAACAGAAACTTAGTAGAAGTAGTACCACGCCCGCCTACCCCTGTTTCGGTACCCGCCAACAGCAGATCCGATCTCATCATCGGAAGTTTTCGCTCCCAAATAGATGACCCCGAAGAATCCCACCCCTCGGCTCTGGTGTCATTAGGACCATCGGTTGGCAATATTGCACCTACATCGATAGCTGAACAATCCGTCGGATCTTCCCCCTAAGTTACGATGTAGATCAATGCAGGTGAAGAAAACAAAGAAATTATGGACGATCTAGGGGATCTTGATGGTCTGTACGATGATCTCTCCTTTGGATCAGACCACCATATAACAATGCCACATGAATCAAGTCCGATAAACATGAAACTCGAAGAAAGTGACGAAAGAATCAATTTCGGAATTAGGATGGCTGAAATTTACCCAGAATAGAAAATCCTGGACTTCACTGGTCGCCCAGATAGTGTCTCCCTCAATTCCGATGATGATGTCACCAGTCCATGCGCAACTTAGCACCAAGTGTGCATAATTATCGGGGATGCTTCAACTTAGCAAGACTCCAACGGTAACCCTATTTTTGACCCAGATGACGTCTTGTCAGATGATAATGCAGGAAATCATGGAAACGAAGGAAATCGTGGAGACCCGACAAACAACAACATAACCTCGAGGAGAGAAGAACCATGCGGAGATGAAAGGCAACACCTCCAGCTACCAGCTGAAGCATTGCAAAAAGCGAGGGTAGCAATTCTGGGTGCAGTTCCAATGACATCCGATGCCATGCACGAAGATTTTCTAGCATATAAATATCTCCTACATCACAAGAAAAGAGATTTGCTAAGTTTGCAAAGACAACTCGATGAAAGAAAAAGGGTAGCCGATGAATCCAGCCTAATATGGGCACAACAAAGCTCTACTCGAGGATCATGGAGTGTAACAGGGGAGCACTGCCAAGGAGAGGAGCATCACGGCTACAGAATGTACCCGAAGCTGAAAGAAATGAACTGACTCGAGAACTCGACCTATCGTTCATTACAGTAGATCCAACAGGACACATCAAAGCAAAAATAGCCCAAGCCGCAATTGTGGCGTACCTGCTTACAACCCACCCGACACCCGACGAACCTTGTGCATCTCTCCATCGCTCTGCTTTGATGAACCTCGGCATGGTAGGAGCATCTCACGCGTAAGCAAAACAAGGAACAACACGACAACCCGATAGATCACCACGCCGTCGCAGCAGACCTCGGCAAGCGGGACACACCTGACAATCACGATCTCCACATCGGGTCCACGTCTCAGGGTCAGAGCCGCGAAACAATGCAAGAGATGATATTACACAGTGCAGGATCGATAGATCCAGGGAAGAGCGTAGCAGCCAAAGATATTACGATGGTGAAAGCGAAGATGAACATGAACTATGTGGAGCTAGTTGCTTTACCCGACGGGTTCGCAAAACTCTAGTACCAAAGGACTTCAAATTGCCTCATGATTGTCAAAAGTACGACGGTATCCAAGAGCCCGAAGCCTAGTTGGCAGATTATCTCGCAACTGTCAATTTACACGGTGGCTCCAAGGTCACCGCAATGCAAAGTTTGCAGCTACACCTGACTGGTGGGGCACGATCCTGGCTATGACAGCTACCCAAAGAATCCATCAGTAGCTTGAACGATCTTGAGGACAAATTCATCAGAAATTTCCAGTCCACATTCAAGCGACCCACATCTTTGGAACAATTGCAAACATGCAAACAAAAACCAAGAGAACCGATACGGGCTTTTATCCAGTGGTGGAACATCATAAAAAACTCGGCTGAAGCTATATCTGATGAAAGAGCAATTGACGCTTTCAATGATGGACTTCGTCAGCAAGAATTCATTGAAGAATTGGGACGAATCAAACCCAAGACAATCTCACAGTTGATGGACATGGCCAACCGATGGGCTGACGGGAAGATGCAGTACACAGTAAAAGAGCCCGGTCACCCGAAGAAGACAGGGATAGGCAAAACAACGACAGAAGACGACGAAACAATGGTGGATACATTGGACCAAGTTATGTCACAACCGCTTTTTCTGGAGGGGATAACTGAAGAAGCGACGAATACAATGGCGGGTACCGCAGTAGCTGAGACGACGCTGACGGAAGCCAGCCACAACAATGATACCAGCCAAAAAATCAAGACCCACCAATGTCAACAGAGCAAATGCTAGAAGGACCCTGCAATATGCACTTATACGTCGACTCAACAGGAAAAAGGTGATCCAATCACCTCTTGAAAGATTGCTGAATATTCTTAAAGATGTAGGAGCTATGAAATGCAAGGGCAATCGACGCAACAAACCAAGGTTACGCTACTACACCTAGCGCTTTAGCCATTGGCACACCACCACCACCAGGGCATCCGCCAGTTGGGCAGCCATAGAATACAACACACCAAGAAGACGAATATCCTAGATCAAAAGGAGCAATGTCGATGATCCAGAAAGGACGACCCTCTAATAGGACATAGAAGTTGATTACCAGGCAAGTAAACATGGTAGTAATGGCGCCACCCCCAACACCTGAGTATGCCCACTGGTCAGAATAAGAAATTACCTTCAGCGATCATCCACTTCGGGTCCCTCGATCGGGTCAGTCAACGTTAATAGTGGAAGCACAAATTGGCGGGATCGACATGAGCATGGTTTTCCTAGATGCAGGGAGCAGCATCAACCTGATCTATGCCAAAACTCTGCAGGCAAAGAATTGCTCCATGAAAAATCTAGTGTCTATAGACACTTTTCATGGGATAGTTCCAGGCAAAGACAAAATTCTGCTGGGCAAAGTCCACCTTGACGTAGTATTCGGGTCAAGGAACAACTTCAGATGCAGAAAGATAGAATTTGAAGTCATGGAGTGGCCATCACAGTACCACGCAATCCTGGGACGACCAGCTTTCGCCAGATTCATGGTAGTACCTCACTATGCATATTTGGTACTAAAATGCCAGCCCCCAACAGGGTCATAACAATAGGAGGAAGTTTCAGCCGTTCGGATAGCTGCGATCGAGAATTTAACAAAATATCAGAGTCCTTCGGGATGGAGATAGAGCTCCGCTAGCTGAAAATGGTGGATGAGGAACCGCTACACGAAGAATATGCCCCAAAAAAACAGACCTATGAAGTATCAACTTCCCAACTTCAGATGACCCAGTAAATTAACCACTTTTCTCTTTGGTTCGCTGTGAAAACACGGTGCCTCTAGTCGAAAGGACGGAACTCCCCTTGGATATGACACAGAGTATGGTGGAGCACCTCAAGATAAAAGTTGCGAATCTTAGGATGATTCTTTACTTTTATGCATTTTATATGCAATAAAGGCCAAGCCAGGCGAACACGCCAAACAATGTATCCCCTTATATTCATCAATGAATAAAGAAGTAATTCCCGCCATAAAGTTTCAAGACACACGCAGGCACCGACAATTATGCCGAGCATACTAGATCGTCGGGTCCTATTCAAAGGATATCTCACACAAATAAACAAAATCTCGTATAAACATACAACCTTTTTGACAAATACAATGGCTTCATACATGATTTTTTCTAAGTACAAAGGTACACAATGAAAGAAAAACAGTAAGATGGAAAAATTTATGAAAAAATCCGCGTCTACCTCTAGGCACCTCCGAACAATCCTAATTGCAGTTCTACGACAAGATCACCGACAGAAGGTGAAGGCAGCCCTAACGATACAACGTCCAAATCTAGCATCGGATGATGCGCGTGCACCTAAGAAAGTGCAAGTTTGGCACCCGCCACAAGCTAAAGCTTCACGAAATGATGAATCCCTACACCCTGCTGAAACTTCGCAAGCAAGTTAGCCAAGGTCTGAGGCTGAGGATCCTGAGGAAACTTCGCAAGCTCGCACGCACATTTTATGTCTATTTTCATCAGGATCAGGACAGATGATGGATCCAACAGATACAATTCTACTGTGGAAAAAAGTAGTCAAAAACAACGTAAATTTCTTATTTGGGACATATTAATAATATTAGAAGAAAACCAGAAGCGAACAAGGGAGGAAGAGAGTCCAATGACCAACTATACGATCGGAGCAATTTTTTCAGCCGTATAGTTGGCGTATATCTCCGGCCGTATAGTTTCCTCGTCAAATAGTTTTACCCCGTGCAATTGGTTCGAGGAGACAACACACAGAACACCCAGAAATCTCAGAAACCTCACCGCTGGAAGGCATCTGGAGGAGGAACTCATCCACCAAGGATCCATCTTCGCCCTGCGCAGATCTGGGAGGCTAAGGCATCGATCTTCATCATCCACCGCTGCATCACTGCCATCTCCATCCATCCCATCTACATCTTGTCTAGATCTTGTTGTAATTCCCGTACTAGTTGTGGATTTATACAAGTACTATTCATCTATGATTGTTTCCATTACCATTTCCATGATGTTGATTGCCTCCATGTCTGAGTAGATCATTAGTTCTTGGGGAGATGGAGAAACCCTAGTATGAGATTGAAATAAGGTAAAGTCTATTATGATATTCATCGTTGTGACCATGTGTTAGATTTTCTACATCTTGATGTTTAGAGAAGTCTACCACTCAATATTTGCCTCTCGTGAGGACTTGATGGAGGAAACTACTTGTTGGTACACGGAGGTGTGCTAGCACTTATAGTGACTATAAAGCTGTTGGCACCCCTTACGTATCAACTTGGGAAACCAAGGAAACTCACGGAGCACTATCCATGCCATGGGATACGTCCTACGGTGTTATGTCTCTTAATAGCGCAGTAATTCGATTGATATCGATTACTGACTGATGTGGTTATGAGGATGACGTGAGCAGCGGTTGCTGCCTATTTGTCCAATTACGGATTTCCTCCCACACATACATAGTTGGGAATATTCATGATGATAATCTTTATCTTAAATCTTTATAATACTAGTGGTGTATTCGCTACTCCCTGAGAACGCTTTTTCCCTACGGTAGTTCCAATCTCTTACATACGCGATACTTACTTTCTGTACTCAGTTGTTTACTTTACTTTATTATTGCTCTTATACCCAAAACCCAACAACACCTTTTTACACAATACTCGTATTTTACCTTGTCACTTAGAACTTTATCTAGCATTTCTATCATAATATTTATTTCAAGAGTTATTAGACTTCAGACTCCTACTCCATGTAGGATCGATCTTTATTTCGAAACTAGCTACAAACAATCTGTGCACTTGCAGTCATCAAGCTATTTTCTAGCGCCGTTGCCAGGGAGCTAAGTGTTGCAGGTATTTTAGTTTTTTTTATTTATTTTTGTCTTGCTAAATTTTGTTTTGAGTTACAGGTTTCCATCAACATGATGGATTTTTAACATATGACTAGTGCTAGCCCACTCAACCACTTTGGGAAGCTGTATGATATTTATAAAAGAGACAACTCCAATGAGAATACAAGGGGGTTTGAAATAAACCTTCTACTACTTAGTATTCTACATAAGAAGCAATTTACTAGAGATGAAGAAGATCTTGATCCATATGAGCATATTGCATGTTTCAAGGATATATGTGGTACTTTTCTATTGATGGGATATACCGCTGATGAGGTAAGGGTTAAACTTTTTAGTAAAACTTTGACAAGTACAGCTCTCTCATGGTATAGATCTCTACCCCCTGAAGCCACTTGTACCTGGGATAATTTGGCCTGTGAATTTCTATCAAAATATTATCTATTATCAAAATCTTTTGGAATCAGGTGTCTTATAATGACTTGGAAGAATCGTTCTAATGAAGGACTGGTGAGAGCTTATATTAGATTTAAAAATTTACTACGACTATGTCCTCATCATGATTTGCCTGAATGGTATTTACTACATATCTTTTATGGCGGTTTAATTGAACCTAATAAAATTGAACTAGACACTTTCGCGGAAAAATCCTTTATGAATCTTCATATACCTAAAGCTTGGGCTTTACTTAATAGAATTCGTGATCATAGATTTCATAGAATTTTGGTCTAGGAAGTCAAGGAGGTGTAGAAATAGAGCATGATTGTATTCATGATTACAATAAAAAGGCCATGTTAAAGAATTATCTAAAGAACTTTATTTGGATTCAGATCTTGTGTTGCAAGTTGCTAAAGCTTTTACAGAACATATCAAAGCTCCAAAAGAGGGTCCGGCCAAATATGATCCACCACCCGAACCTGAGAAGAAAAGAGAAGATAAAGCAACACTGGCCTCCCTAGAACCAATGCATGAATTGCCTTTTCCTAACACTACACAAAAGCATATTCTTGAGTACGAACAGGTCAAAGTAGTACAGGAGAAGAGGGAAGAGGAAAGCATGCTAGAAGTCATGGAACATCTAGAAGAAACCAAAGATGAAGAGGTAACCAAGGAAGCAATTATGGCTATGTACTCACATTGTAATATAGTTGAACTTGATGAAGCGACTTCCATATTAGTTGAAGGTAAAACAAAGGTAAACGATGTGGGTAAGCCTATTCTTCCCAACATATTTAAGAAACCTCGCATTACGGTTTATGTGATCTTGGCACCGAAGTTAATGTTATATCTTATGATTTCTACTTAGAAATAAAAGAAGAAATAGAACCGGCTACAATTGAAAATACTGATATGACAATTATGTTAGCCAATAAAAATCTGAGAATTCCAATGGGAGTAGTTGAAGATGCAACTGTCACAATTGGCAATAAAAACTTTCCTATCGATTTTGTAGTTGTTGATATGCCAGCTAACACTCTTTTCCCAATTATATTTGGAAGGAACTTTTTGGGTGATATAGGTTCCTATGTTAATTTCAAGAAGGAGATTGTGTCTCTTAAGCTTGGGGGAACGAAAAATAAATTCCACTTTTCCAAATTTAAAGACATGCCTCCACAAATACGAGAAGGAGAAGAAGAGAGAACTATTGAGGAAATGGCAGCTCTTTTCTTTAGTAATCAAGAAGAAGAAATAGATGAGGATCCAAATTATGAAGAAATAGTTATGGAGGACAAGTCCTTGGGAGAACTAGAAGATGAATTCGATTCACTTCCCATTTTGGGACCTCCAACCGATGAGGCTTTTGAAGAGCCAGAAAAGAGAGGGGACGAGGAACTACCACCCCTAGAGTTGAAGACTCTGCCAGAAAACCTTAAATACAGGTTTTTAGATAATACAAATAAATTCCCTGCTATTATTAGTGCTAAACATTCAGGAGAAGAAGAAGAAGAACTCATGAAGATACTTAAGGAGCGTCGCCAGGCCTTTGGGTAATCAATGGATGACTTGAAGGGCATTAGTCCCATGATAGCCGTCCATCAAATATTCATGGAAGAAGGTGCTAAACCAGTTGCAGAATTCAATAGAAGACTGAAGCCTGAAATGAAAGAAGTGGTAAGAAAAGAAATTGTATGTCTATTGGACGCAGGTATAATCTATCATGTTAAATAAAGTGAATGGGTAAGTCGCGTTCACTATGTTCCTAAGAAGGGCGGTTTTACTGTTGTTCCTAATGAAAATAATGAATTGATACCTACTAGAACTGTTGTTGGGCATAGGAAGTGCATAGACTTTAGGAAATTAAATAAAGAGACTAGATAATATCACTATCCATTACCATTCATAGATCAAACTTTAGAAAGGCTAGCAAACCATACTCATTTTTGCTACTTGGACGGATACTCTGGTTTCTCTCAAATAGCTGTTCACCCTGATGACCAACTTAAAACAACTTTCATTAATCCTTATGGTTTACATGCTTACCGGCGTATGCCTTTTGGTTTAGGTAATACCCGCCTACTTTTCAAAGATGCATGACTGTTATTTTTGCTGATTTTATAGAACTTATAATGGAAGTATTTATGGATGACTTTTCTGTCTATGGAACTTCATTTACTAGTTGCTTGGATAATCTCAAAATAGTTTTGCAGCACTGTGAAGAAACTAATCTTGTTCTAAACTAGGAGAAGTGCCATTTTATGGTCAAAGAAGGTATAGTCCTTGGACACAAGGTATCAGGTAAGGGAATTGAAGTTGATAGAGCTAAGGTTAAGGCAATAGAGAGAATGCCACAACCTAGGGATATTAAAGGTATACGAAGATTCCTTGGTCATGTGGGTTTTTATAGAAAGTTCATTAGAAATTTCTCTGGAATATCTAAACCTCCTGCAAAAGGGAATGAGATTTAATTTTGATGATAAGTGTCTTGAAGCCTTTGATAGACTAAAATATGCTTTATCTCATGCTCCTATTATTAAACCACCTATCTGGGATACAACCTTTGATTTCATATGTGAAGCTAGTGATGATGTTGTAGGAGTAACTCTAGGACAACATATTGGTCGTAGATTTAATATTATACATCATGCTAGTAGAACTCTCAATGGTGCTCCAAAGAACTACCCTAAGGAAGAAAAGGAACTTTTTGCTGTATTTTTCTCTTGTGATAAATTTCGTGTTGGGGATCGGTGCGAAAAACAAAAATTTCCCTATGATGTGACCCCAAAACTTGCCTAGGATCTATCTATGTAGTAATGCGGTAACGATCGATACGTAGAGAATACATACCCTTCTAGACCGTATGCGGTTAACGTTCCGCGGGGAATGTGGTTGAAGTAGTCATACTCGTAGCCGACCTCAAGGTCGCGAAGCTCCTCGCGGGTCACCCATTGCTCCTTCTTGATCTGCATCATCTTCATTGTGCAACAGCTCCGGTTCACGACATTCTAGCGTCCCAAGTGTTGCGCCTCGTGTCTTCGTACACATCCGGTGCACGACGAGATCTCCGGCTCCCCGATCCCGCTGGGAGTGCGGAAGTTGATATCTGGCTAGGAATCCCTGCAGCGCAACGGCGTACTGCAGGTGTGCCTCGATCGCATAGCCCAGACATGGGGCCATGGTCACAAGATATAGAGAGAGGGAGGAGGAGAAAGTCAACCAAAGAACTTCTCCAAAATTGTGTGTTTAATCCCACCCATGGGCACCCCTTTATATAAGCTAAGGGGGTGTACCTTTCTCAAAGGCTAAGCCATGTGGGACTAATACTAAAAGAAAAAGGCAGCAGATTTTCGGACTGCCAAATGGGCTGTTTCTACTCAGCCTAAATAGCAAAACAGAAAATAAAAAAAAAAGGAAAAAGGAGAGCAGCAGGGGATGGTCGGGTGGGCCTTGGCGCGGCCCACCCCGTGCCCAGCACTCCCGCCGCGGTGGCCTGGAAAGGGGGAGCCCTGGGTGGGCCTACGCCCGCCCCGCGGCCCAGCTCCCCGCCCCTGGCGCCAGCTCCCCGCGCGCCCTTGTGGGCCAGGTCGAGCAGGCCCAGGCGGCTGGCGGCTGCGGCTCGCCCCGCGTGGCATGCTTTATCTACCGCTTGCTATTTGCCGCCCAATGCGGCGGCTGTTATCCGCCGCCCACTTGGGCTGACTGTTTTTTCTTTTTCCCATTTATTTTTCTGCATCTTTTATTCTAGACTATTTCCCTCCGGGATTTAGCCTAATATAAAAGTTGCCTTTATAAATCTTAATCTAAATATTATTTATAATATATTAATTCACAATTAACATATAATAAATATATATTTAAATTCCCATTTATCTGAAAACACTTTTCTAGTCTTTTCCTTTATTCTTTCTCCAAACAACTTCGGATCTCTCCACGGAACGATTCCGGCTTTCTCTCTTTCTCTAATGTGATTCCGTCTTACGAATGATCGCTTCTCATCGTACCCTTAAGTGTATCCTCTCACAGCTCGGGAATGCTCTAGACATGATATGTATCAATGATCAACAGAGGGACCAGGGATGTCCATGTGACCCCCATGCATTCCTGATGACAATGTCATTTAACCGTCTAAATGTAGCATCCTCTTCCTTTTGTTTCTCGATACAACTTTTCCGAGATCCGATCATTCGTATCCCATACCTTGTTCAATCTCGTTCACAACAAGTTATGTTTTCTTGTTACCGTGATATTACATTCCCGTGACCTAGTCACATGTTGCAACATTTATAGATGTAATCTCACCAAGTCGGCCGTATGTATCTTTACCCGTCATGTGGGTGAACAAATCCCGGTCTTGCAGTCACATGTCATCTACTGTTCCTTCGGAATACCCAATGTACACCTTTATGGACACCGTATTACCAGATGACGGTTGATGCGGTCTAAGAAGCCTAGGGAAACAGTGAGTAATATGAGATCACGGTCTAAGGAGAAGGAGTCTAGGTATAGCTGTTGCAACAATGAACTAGATGACTTGATCGTGTTGCAATCCTTCGAGGAATGTCCAATCACATCATTCTCCAATGATATGATCTCGTTGTCAGTCGGCATAAATGCCCATGATCTTGAAACCCATATCATCTTCGTGACCAACGAACTAGTATGAATAGAGGCTACTAGGGACTTGGTTGTTTCATACCACACCTATACCAATGTTTCTACTTGGCACAGTTCTAGCATAATATGAAACTATTATAAACTAATTGAGATATGACAATAAAAACCTATTTCTTATTTGCCTCTAGGGTATATCTCCTTTAGTCTCCCACTTGCACTAGAGTACAAATAAACTAGCTTGCATTTTACTCATATAAACCATATACCATATGCGTTTACAGATCATGCATGCTCATGGGAAACGTCATGTCCATGTTCTGTTTTACCAGATCATTATGTCTTTTGCAAATCGTTAATGTCTACCTAATTTTGACATTCACACCATTATCTTATAATGGGTCGAAGTATTTGTTTAGAAACAAAGCGCGACTTTTGTTTCTAGTGTTTATGATGACGGTCGTTTTCACCAATGTCATCTAAACTTCAAAACACACTTTGCTATCCTTTGTGTGTATACTATAGTCATGGTAGCAGAACGAGGCCGGATTCCAGGAGCTTACAGTGACTTTAGATCAACCTCGAGGGCTTTCTTATGGGCACCTGGGACACATCATTCTACGTTAAAAGCGAACTAGCTCTAACATTATACAGCACATTAGATGTAGCCTTTATACTTCTATATCTATGTAGATCCTAGTGCATGAAATGCATCTATGCCACTTACATTGCTTCTTGCTACTTAAGTACAAACTTAATTCTGGTTTAGTGATCAACTCAGGAATCACTTAAAGACATGTTCTTACAGTTAAGAGCTAGTCCTTCCAACCAGAACCTTGGGTCACATTATGTCGAGTATACAACATGGTTATATGGAAGAACATATGACTGAGGCATAGGATATGCAACGCATCTCTTTCTTTCAACCATAGTTGCAATACTCAATGCTTCATACAGTAAGAACATCTTTCTTACCTTGTTTCATTCTGAGCTACTTCAGAATCTTGCTTAGGATATTCTGAACATCTTTCAGAATCAAGTCCAGGAAGCATTCGACATTCAGTGTTTATTAAACTCACCAATCTATCTCGATAGATCTTATTGTTTAATAACTTCAACTTCATCCTAACTTAAATACTACTAACATCATTCACATATGTCGTCCACATATCACAGAATGATTTCACGCTCCCACTCAAATCTAGGTCCTCTCGATAATCTTGGACATTATAAAATTCTTTGATCATAATCAAATCGAGAATCCACTAACGAGATTCCAATGACCATTCATTTCACGTACTTAGGTCCATCACGCTTCTTTGTATTTCGTAGGTATGTCTTGTTCAAAACATGACAAGTGAATCAACAATATAATTCCACAAACTTGTAGAATATATAGTTGAATCCTACTTTCTCTAGTAAAAGTATTCCCTGAAACTTTATGATCATTATCATTGGTTTCTCCTCTATTTGTAGTGTTTAGATTTACGGAACAAATTCCGCTGCGCCACTCTACAATTCGGAGGTAATGTCAAATACCTTCTTTTGATCTTTTACTTTCTTCCACATGTATCTTTATCAAGACACATCAACTTAGGACAACAGCAGGTTTGTCCCTTGTGGAAGATGCATTCATAGCCTCCTAAGAATGCTCTACAAAGACTTGTTTATTCGCCACGACTTCGACTTGTCGAAATCTCTAGAAACTCGAACGTGCCATAACATTTATGGTGTTGTTTCCACGAATCTTTAGATGTTCCTTTGTATTTCAAATGAGTGTTTGCTTATTTCGATCTCTAACTCTAAACGACAACTATAAACCCTATAAGAGATGATATTATACCATATGTATCTTAATACATAATGATTATGATGTTTAGACATTTCAACAAAGTTTGAATTCATCCAATTATCATAATTTGTGAAACATCTTTCACAAGTCCCTTTTATGCTAAACTTAACTTGAATACTTTAGTCGTGTCGATCAAATCGAAGAGACTTGTTAATTCAGTTAATTCAATATCCCATTTAGTTATGAACTCATTTGAACAATTCAAATCATTTCAAACTTCATGTTTATTAAGTGAATACACTTATTCACTTAAGTTCACAATAAATGATTTCCACTACTTGTTGAAAATATGATACATCATTATGTATAAGTTTCAACATTTCTTCGCATATCACCGTTTTACCAGAATGCGGAGTTTTAGTCATTCTGCCCAAGAGGCATGGTTTTGCAAAGTCTCTAGATTAAGCATCTAGGACCCCGATCTTTCATAAAGAACCTGCAATAACCAAAATGACTTAAATTGTAGTGTCATTTCATTATTATGCTCTGGATATATTTCAGCATTCTAATCTTTTATAAATGATTAAACTATTATCATTAACATAGTGATGTGAATAACTTATTTGTAATCATAACGTGACCATAATGGTATTGTTCATAAGAATAGTACAAACTAGTTTGTAACTTGTTCATATGAATAATCGTCTTGCAAACAGCAAGACACACAAACAAGGATTACAAAATTATATTCAAGTCCACTAATCCAAATGATAAACTTTGAGGGAAGAGGTGATGTCGGCCATCAACTGATTTGCTTGCCGTCATCAAGTCACGTTGCCTCAAAACTAGCAATTCTCAAGCAGATCATCCTGTTTTCACAAAATGGGACAAGTATCAAATACTTTGCAATTTGCAACGAGTTTTGCAAGAACCACATTTATAATTTGTATATCTTACATATACTTTTTTCATCCATGACCTCCTTTTGCAATCAAGCCCTTCTAAGAGTTCTTAACTCTAATGCAAGATTGCTAAGTGTTTTTCCAAACATTCTGGAGTCATCGAATTATCTCCTAATGGTTATTGTATCAAGAAGACAAGATCACCTTTACGAGGATATCCCTCAAGCGTGGGTATTAGTCTAAGAAGTTGGACCCTTTTGCTAAGTTCCATATTAAGCAATATTTTCCCATGGTCGCAAAGGACCTCAATGGGATAGGCCAAGATCTAATAAGATATTTGCAAACAGACATCTAGACTAAGTTTATAATAAGAGATCAATTTATAATTGGTCTCCACTAAAATTGTCATCCCCTGGATGATTTTAGTGATCGCATGATCCCTATCCTCTGCACCCCCCCCATGTTACACAGCCATCAGTGCATTATCAAAGGTAGACATTCAACAATGCCAATCACATCATCCATGTGACTCATGCTCGATCTTTCGATCTCTTGTGTTCTGAGGCCACGCTTCTGTGGCGTGCTAGGCTCGCCAAATCTAACTTGTGTGTATTTGTTGTGCAACATGGCTTACACCCACTGTATGCGAACGTACATATGTCTGACACCCAGGCCTGAAACCCTAGATCGCCTCATACCGAAGAACTTTCTTGGTGGTGCACACATAAGGGGACCACGGAACATTGGAATTAAATAGGGATTATCTTATTTGCTACCATTGGGTATCTAAATACTAGCACACAATAAGATGTAAAAACTGGTATCAACATCATATGTATAATGTGATATGATATGGTCTTTCTTGTGCCTTGATCTCCATCGAGCGCTCCGGACGATCTCCATCTTGCCCTTGGTTTGACGCCAAGTCCACGACGCCTCCAGCAGGCTGTTCATCGGAACGATGACTATTACTATACTACTTAGCAACAGAAAAGTAAACTACTTTACCTTTGTAATTACCAATGCCATATCATAATCACATGCCTCCTGCAAAATAAAGTTAGACGCCTCTACTTTATCTATTGCAAGTTTTACGTAGTTGTTAGGGCTTTCGCACTAGAACCGTTTCTAAACTACGAACTTTCCAACCACAACATGGATCCGACAGTTGTCTCTACTACGCCCTTTTCGGGGCCCTCCATTGTAAATGCTATATCAACTATTGAATGAGAGACAGACACCCGCTAGCCACTTATACGGTACAAGCCGTATGTTGAGCATGGAACCAGTCTCGCGTACGAATACGCGTAAGGTCGGTCCGGGCCGCTTCATCAAACAATACCGCGATATAAACAATTACATGTTAGAGGGTAATAACTAAGGGATCAATGCCCGCACAAAACTTGTGCGTACTGGCCGTACAGCACTCCTACGCATAGATCGGCTCTGATACCACTATTGGGGATCGGTGCGGAAAACAAAAATTTCCCTATGATGTGACCCCAAAACTTGCCTAGGATCTATCTATGTAGTAATGCGGTAACGGCCGATGCGTAGAGAATACATACCCTTGTAGACCGTACGCGGTTAACGTTTCGCGGGGAACGTGGTTGAAGTAGTCGTACTCGTAGCCGACCTCAAGGTCGCGAAGCTCCTCGCGGGTCACCCCTTGCTCCTTCTTGATCTTCATCATCTTCATTGTGCAACAGCTCCGGCTCACGACATTCTAGCGCCCCAAGTGTTGCGCCTCGTGTCTTCGTACACATCCGGTGCACGACGAGACCTCCGGCTCCCTGATCCCGCCGGGAGTGCGGAAGTTGATATCCGGCTAGGAATCCCTGCAATGCAACAGCGTACTGCAGGTATGCCTCGATCACACAGCCCAGACATGGGGCCATGGTCACAAGATATAGAGAGAGGGAGGAGGAGAAAGTCAACCAAAGGACTTCTCCAAAATTGTGTGTTTAATCCCACCCATGGGCACCCCTTTATATAGGCTAAGGGGGTGTACCCTTCTCAAAGGCTAAGCCATGTGGGACTAATACTAAAAGAAAAAGGCAGCAGATTTTCGGACTGCCAAATGGGCTGTTTCTACTCAGTCCAAATAGCAAAATAGAAAATAAACAGAAAAAGGTAAAAGGGGAGCAGCAGGGGCTGGCCGGGTGGGCCTTGGCGCGGCCCACCCCGCGCCCAGCACTCCCGCCGTGGTGGCCTGGAAAGGGGGAGCCCCGGGTGGGCCGACGCCCGCCCCCGCGGCCCAGCTCCCTGCCCCTGGCGCCAGCTCCCCACGCGCCCTTGTGGGCCAGGTCGAGCAGGCCTAGGCGTCTGGCGGCTGCGGCCCGCCCCGCGTAGCGCGCTTTATCTACCGCTTGTTATTTGCCGCCCAGTGCAGCGGCTGTTATCCGCCGCCCACTTGGGCTGACTGTTTTTTCTTTTTCCCTTTTATTTTTCTGCATCTTTTATTCTAGACTATTTCCCTCCGGGATTTAGCCTAATATAAAAGTTGCCTTTATAAATCTTAATCTAAATATTATTTATAATATATTAATTCAGAATTAACATATAATAAATATATATTTAAATTCCCATTTATCCGAAAACACTTTTCTAGTCTTTTCCTTTATTCTTTCTCCGAACAACTTCGGATCTCTCCGCGGAACGATTCCGGCTTTCTCTCTTTCTCTAATGTGATTCCATTTTACGAATGATCGCTTCTCATCGTACCCTTAAGTGTATCCTCTCACAGCTCGGGAATGCTCTAGACATGATCTGTATCAATGATCAACAGAGGGACTAGGGATGTCCATGTGACCCCCATGCATTCCTGATGACAATGTCGTTTAACCGTCTAAATTTAGCATCCTCTTCCTTTTGTTTCTCGATACAACTTGTCCGAGATCCGATCATTCGTATCCCATACCTTGTTCAATCTCGTTCACAACAAGTTATGTTTTCTTGTTACCGTGATATTACATCCCCGTGACCTAGTCACATGTTGCAACATTTATAGATGTAATCTCACCAAGTCGGCCGTATGTATCTTTACCCGTCATGTGGGTGAACAAATCCTGGTCTTGCAGTCACATGTCATCTACTGTTCCTTCGGAATACCCAATGTACACCTTTATGGACACCGTATTACCAGATGATGGTTGATGCGGTCTAAGAAGCCTAGGGAAACAGTGAGTAATATGAGATCACGGTCTAAGGAGAAGGAGTCTAGGTATATCTGTTGCAACAATGAACTAGATGACTTGATCGTGTTGCAATCCTTCGAGGAATGTCCAATCACATCATTCTCCAATGATATGATCTCGTTGTCAGTCGGCATAAATGCCCATGATCTTGAAACCCATATCATCTTCGTGACCAACGAACTAGTATGAATAGAGGCTACTAGGGACTTGGTTGTTTCATACCACACCTGTACCAATGTTTCTACTTGGCACAGTTCTAGCATAATATGAAACTATTATAAACTAATTGAGATATGATAATAAAAGCCTATTTCTTATTTGCCTCTAGGGCATATCTCCTTCAGTCTCCCACTTGCACTAGAGTACAAATAAACTAGCTTGTATTTTACTCATATAAACCATATACCATATGCGTTTACAGATCATGCATGCTCATGGGAAACGTCATGTCCATGTTCTGTTTTACCAGATCATTATGTCTTTTGCAAATCGTTAATGTCTTCCAAATTTTGACATTCACACCATTATCTTATAATGGGTCGAAGTATTTGTTTAGAAACAAAGCGAGACTTTTGTTTCTAGTGTTTATGATGATGGTCGTTTTCACCAATGTCATCTCAACTTCGAAACACACTTTGCTATCCTTTGTGTGTATACTATAGTCATGGCAGCAGAACAAGGCCGGATTCCAGGAGCTTACAGTGACTTTAGATCAACCTCGAGGTCTTTCTTATGGGCACTGGGCCCTGGGACACATCATTCTACGTTAAAAGCGAACTAGCTCTAACATTATACAGCACATTAGATGTAGCCTTTATACTTCTATATCTATGTAGATCCTAGTGCATGAAATGCATCCATGCCACTTACATTGCTTCTTGCTACTTAAGTACAAACTTAATTCTGGTTTAGTGATCAACTCAGGAATCACTTCAAGACATGTTCTTACAGTTAAGAGCTAGTCCTTCCAACCAGAACCTTGGGTCACATTATGTCGAGTATACAACATGGTTATATGGAAGAACATATGACTGAGGCATAGGATATGCAACGCATCTCTTTCTTTCAACCATAGTTGCAATACTCAATGCTTCATACAGTAAGAACATCTTTCTTACCTTGTTTCATTCTGAGCTACTTTAGAATCTTGCTTAGGATATTCTAAACATCTTTGAGAATCAAGTCCAGGAAGCATTCGACATTCAGTGTTTATTAAACTCACCAATCTATCTCGATAGATCTTATTGTTTAATAACTTCAACTTCATCCTAACTTAAATACTACTAACACCAATCACATCATTCACATATGTCATCCACATATCACAGAATGATTTCACGCTCCCACTCAAATCTAGGTCCTCTCAATAATCTTGGACATTCTAAAATTCTTTGATCATAATCAAATCAAGAATCCACTAACGAGATTCCAATGACCATTCATTTCTCGTACTTAGGTCCATCACGCTTCTTTGTATTTCGTAGGTATGTCTTGTTCAAAACATGAAAAGTGAATCAACAATATAATTCCACAAACTTGTAGAATATATAGTTGAATCCTACTTTCTCTAGTAAAAGTATTCCCTGAAACTTTATGATCATTATCATTGGTTTCTCCTCTATTTGGAGAGTTTAGATTTACGGAACAAATTCCGTTGCGCCACTCTACAATTCGGAGGTAATGTCAAATACCTTGTTTTGATCTTTTACTTTCTTCCACATGTATCTTTATCAAGACACATCAACTTAGGACAACAGCAGGTTTGTCCCTTGTGGAAGATGCATTCATAGCCTCCTATGAATGCTCTACAAACACTTGTTTATTCGCCACGACTTCGACTTGTCGAAATCTCCAGAAACTCGAACATGCCATAACATTTATGGTGTTGTTTCCACGAATCTTTAGATGTTCCTTTGTATTTCAAATGAGTGTTTGCTTATTTCAATCTCTAAATCTAAACGACAACTATAACCCCTATAAGAGATGATATTATACCATATGTATGTTAATACATAATGATTATGATGTTTAGACATTTCAACAAAGTTTGAATTCATCCAATTATCATAATTTGTGAAACATCTTTCACAAGTCCCTTTTATGCTAAACTTAACTTGAATACTTTAGTCGTGTCGATCAAATCGAAGAGACTTGTTAATTCAGTTAATTCAATATCCCATTTAGTTATGAACTCATTTGAACAATTCAAATCATTTCAAACTTCATGTTTATTAAGTAAATACACTTATTCACTTAAGTTCACAATAAATGATTTCCACTACTTGTTGAAAATATGATACATCATTATGTATAAGTTTCAACATTTCTTCGCATATCACCGTTTTACCAGAATGCGGAGTTTTAGTCATTCTGCCCAAGAGGCATGGTTTTGCAAAGTCTCTAGATTAAGCATCTAGGACCCCGATCTTTCATAAAGAACCTGCAATAACCAAAATGACTTAAATTGTAGTGTCATTTCATTATTATGCTCTGGATATATTTCAGCATTCTAATCTTTTATAAATGATTAAACTACTATCATTAACATAGTGATGTGAATAACTTATTTGTAATCATAACGTGACCATAATGGTATTGTTCATAAGAATAGTACAAACTGGTTTGTAACTTGTTCATATGAATAATCGTCTTGCAAACAGCAAGACACACAAACAAGGATTACAAAATTATATTCAAGTCCACTAATCCAAATGATAAACTTTGAGGAAAGAGGTGATGTCGGCCATCAACTGATTTGCTTGCCGTTATCAAGTCACGTTGCCTCAAAACTAGCAATTCTCAAGCAGATCATCCTGTTTTCACAAAATGGGACAAGTATCAAATACTTTGCAATTTGCAACGAGTTTTGCAAGAACCACATTTATAATTTGTATATCTTACATATACCTTTTTCATCCATGACCTCCTTTTGCAATCAAGCCCTTCTAAGAGTTCTTAACTCTAATGCAAGATCGCTAAGTGTTTTTCCAAACATTCTGGAGTCATCGAATTATCTCCTAATGGTTATTGTATCAAGAAGACAGGATCACCTTTACGAGGATATCCCTCAGGCGTGGGTATTAATCTAAGAAGTTGGACCCTTTTGCTAAGTTCCATATTAAGCAATATTTTCCCATGGTCGCAAAGGACCTCAATGGGATAGGCCAAGATCTAATAAGATATTTGCAAACAGACATCTAGACTAAGTTTATAATAAGAGATCAATTTATAATTGGTCTCCACTAAAATTGTCATCCCCTGGATGATTTTAGTGATCGCATGATCCCTATCCTCTGCACCCCCCCATGTTACACAGCCATCAGTGCATTATCAAAGGTAGACATTCAACAATGCCAATCACATCATCCATGTGACTCATTCTCGATCTTTCGATCTCTTGTGTTCTGAGGCCACGCTTTTGTGGCGTGCTAGGCTCGCCAAATCTAACTTGTGTGTATTCGTTGTGCAACATGGCTTACACCCACTGTATGCGAACGTAGATATGTCTGACACTCAGGCCTGTAACCCTGGATCGCCTCATACCGAAGAACTTTCTTGGTGGTGCACACACAAGGGGAACACGGAACATTAGAATTAAGTAGGGATTATCTTATTTGCTACCGTTGGGTATGTAAATACTAGCACACAATAAGATGTAAAAAGTGGTATCAACATCATATGTATAATGTGATATGATATGGTCTTTCTTGCGCCTTGATCTCCATCGAGCGCTCCGGACGATCTCCATCTTGCCCTTGGTTTGACACCAAGTCCACGACGCCTCCAGCAGGCTGTTCATCGGAACGATGACTATTACTATACTACTTAGCAACAGAAAAGTAAACTACTTTACCTTTGTAATGACCAATGCCATATCATAATCACATGCCCCCTGCAAAATAAAGTTAGACGCCTCTACTTTATCTATTGCAAGTTTTACGTGGTTGTTAGGGCTTTCGCACTAGAACCGTTTCTAAACTACGAACTTTCCAACCACAACATGGATCCGACAGTTGTCTCTACTACACCCCTTTCGGGGCCCTCCGTTATAAATGCTATATCAACTATTGAATGAGAGACAGACACCCGTTAGCCACTTATACGGTACAAGCCGTATGTTGAGCGTGGAACCAGTCTCGCGTACGAATACGCGTAAGGTCGGTCCGGGCCGCTTCATCAAACAATACCACGATATAAACAAGTACATGTTAGAGGGTAACAACTAAGGGATCAATGCCCACACAAAACTTGTGCGTACTGGCCGTACAGCACTCCTACGCATAGATCGGCTCTGATACCACTGTTGGGGATCGGTGCGGAAAACAAAAATTTCCCTATGATGTGACCCCAAAACTTGCCTAGGATCTATCTATGTAGTAATGCGGTAACGGCCGATGCGTAGAGAATACATACCCTTGTAGACCGTACGCGGTTAACGTTCCGCGGGGAACGTGGTTGAAGTAGTCGTACTCGTAGCCGACCTCAAGTTCGCGAAGCTCCTCGCGGGTCACCCCTTGCTCCTTCTTGATCTTCATCATCTTCATTGTGCCACAGCTCCGGCTCACGACATTCTAGCGCCCCAAGTGTTGCGCCTCGTGTCTTCGTACACATCCGGTGCACGACGAGACCTCCGGCTCCCCGATCCCGCCGGGAGTGCGGAAGTTGATATCCGGCTAGGAATCCCTGCAGCGCAACGGCGTACTGCAGGTGTGCCTCGATCGCACAGCCCAGACATGGGGCCATGGTCACAAGATATAGAGAGAGGGAGAAGGAGAAAGTCAACCAAAGGACTTCTCCAAAATTGTGTGTTTAATCCCACCCATGGGCACCCCTTTATATAGGCTAAGGGGGTGTACCCTTCTCAAAGGCTAAGCCATGTGGGACTAATACTAAAAGAAAAAGGCAGCAGATTTTTGGACTGCCAAATGGGCTGTTTCTACTCAGCCCAAATAGCAAAATAGAAAATAAACAGAAAAAGGAAAAAGGGGAGCAGCAGGGGCTGGCCAGGTGGGCCTTGGCGCTTCCCACCCCGCGCCCAGCACTCCCGCCGCGGCGGCCTGGAAAGGGGGAGCCCCGGGTGGGCCGACGCCCGCCCCCGCGGCCCAGCTCCCCGTCCCTGGCGCCAGCTCCCCGCGCGCCCTTGTGGGCCGGGTCGAGCAGGCCCAGGCGGCTGGCGGCTGCGGCCCGCCCCGCGCAGCGCGCTTTATCTACCGCTTGCTATTTGCCGCCCAGTGCGGCGGCTGTTATCCGCCGCCCACTTGGGCTGACTGTTTTTTCTTTTTCCCTTTTATTTTTCTGCATCTTTTATTCTAGACTATTTCCCTCCGGGATTTAGCCTAATATAAAAGTTGCCTTTATAAATCTTAATCTAAATATTATTTATAATATATTCATTCACAATTAACATATAATAAATATATATTTAAATTCTCATTTATCCGAAAACACTTTTCTAGTCTTTTCCTTTATTCTTTCTCCGAACAACTTCGGATCTCTCTGCGGAATGATTCTGGCTTTCTCTCTTTCTCTAATGTGATTCTGTTTTACGAATGATCGCTTCTCATCGTACCCTTAAGTGTATCCTCTCATAGCTCGGGAATGCTCTAGACATGATCTGTATCAATGATCAACAGAGGGACCAGGGATGTCCTTGTGACCCCCATGCATTCCTGATGACAATGTCGTTTAACCGTCTAAATATAGCATCCTCTTCCTTTTGATTCTCGATACAACTTGTCCGAGATCCGATCGTTCGTATCCCATACCTTGTTCAATCTTGTTCACAACAAGTTATGTTTTCTTGTTACCGTGATATTACATCCCCGTGACCTAGTCACATGTTGCAACATTTATAGATGTAATCTCACCAAGTCGGCCGTATGTATCTTTACCTGTCATGTGGGTGAACAAATCCCGGTCTTGCAGTCACATGTCATCTACTGTTCCTTCGGAATACCCAATGTACACCTTTATGGACATCGTATTACCAGATGACGGTTGATGCGGTCTAAGAAGCCTAGGGAAACAATGAGTAATATGAGATCACGGTCTAAGGAGAAGGAGTCTAGGTATATCTGTTGCAACAATGAACTAGATGACTTGATCGTGTTGCAATCCTTCGATGAATGTCCAATCACATCATTCTCCAATGATATGATCTCGTTGTCAGTCGGCATAAATGTCCATGATCTTGAAACCCAGATCATCTTCGTGACCAACGAACTAGTATGAATAGAGGCTACTAGGGACTTGGTTGTTTCATACCACACCTGTACCAATGTTTCTACTTGGCACAGTTCTAGCATAATATGAAACTATTATAAACTAATTGAGGTATGACAATAAAAACATATTTCTTATTTGCCTCTAGGGCATATCTCCTTCATTTCGTTCCTACATAGTTGATGCAAAGGTAAGAGTTCACATGGATCGTGATGGATTAAAAGAACTCCTTGAGAGGAAAGATCATAATCCAAGATTGATCCGTTAGATTCTTTCACTTTAAGAATTTGAGTTGTAGATTATGCAGAGGCAATAAATAAAGATGTTAGATGCAGTGTCCATGATTGACCAACAAGACACTAATCTTGTTGAGAGGAACCTTAGTCCTGGTGATTTTTGTTTATAGGAATTATTCAATGAACTAAGGTCAATTCCTCCAAAAGAGAAGAAGTCGTTGTTGGAGGAGGAACTTTTCATCCCCGAATAAACAAATGGTAAGTGCAAGGTAAGTATTCTTACCCAAATAAGTGATTTGTTTTCACAATTTTTACTTTTGAAAATTCTGCCTTTGAATTCCTTGTGTTTTTCTGAATATTTATAGGGGTTTTACCAACTATACGGGTGGACCTATACGACCGTAGAGGAAGCTCCCGCCGTATAGTTGGTCGTTAAACTCTCTGTATCACCTTCGTGAAATTGTTTTCGCTATCTGAGCCTATACGATCGCGACTATACGACCGGAGCCAAAAATTCCGGCCATATAGTTGGTCGTTAAACTCTCAGATGGTTTTGCTTTAGGTGTATGTATCTATAGGGTTGCAACTATATGACCGGAGCGAAAATTCTGGCTGTATAGTTGGTCGTTAAACTCCCAGACACTTTTGATTTTTGGTTTTTGTATGTATACGATCGCAACTATACAACCGGAGCCACAAATTCTGGCCGTATAGTTGTTCGTTAAACTCTTAGACACTTTTTCGTTTGATCTTTCATTTATTTATTAAAAACGTTATTGTCGGTTCCGAGTCGTGATTTAATCGACCTGGACTCGAGATATTTGGAAATATCTACCCGGAACCAACTATACGGCCGGAGCTATACGAGCCGCACCCGTATAGTTGGTCGTTATGCGGCAGGAAACTTCCAAATCTATGATTTCTTTCCTTGTTTTGTTTAGATTCTTTTCTTAGGCAACAATTTGGTGTTTCTCGCGAGTTTTACCGACCTCTGGCCCCCCTTATATACTGCCATTGTCTCTCTCTCTAATCATAATCTCCAGAAACCAATCTACCTCTTGTTCACACGCGAGGACTCTCAACCAAGGGATAGAGGTCAAGAAGAAAAGCTCCTATGGAGATCGGGAACAACAGTGAGCAAGGCAAGGAGATCAAGACCATCCCTATGGAGTTCCTCGACGCTGACCATGGGTGTCAGAAGAGGGATTTGAAGGCCCTAGAGTTGAAGATTGAAGAGTTGGATAAGGAGAAGCCAGGGACACCCAAACACCTTCGATTGCTGCGACTTTACCTTGATAAACTAGATGAAGATATCAAGCGGACAACCAAAGCGGGGTTTTCTATGAGTCTTAAGGCGCTACAAACACTTCAGGATAACAATGAGTTTATTAAAGAACAAGTGAAGGTTATGGAGAGGAACAATCTTTTCTACAAGCTGCATGTTAAAGAATTGGAAGCTGTCAATCAATCCCTCCGCCTCAGGTTGGCTCGTGAGGAGAAGATACCGTGTGCCATGGTGCCACGGTGATCTACAATAATCACGGTATCAAATAATTGCAAGGGATTATTTGATCCCGCCTGGCTTGATTTCAAGCTTGGGGAGATCTTTAAGACCTTGTAATCTATCCTATAAGTTTTTATTACTATTTTTGCATTAGTTCAAACCGGCAATAAAGTTTGCATCATTAGAATTCCCTTCATGAATAGTCGATCCCTTCTATGAAATTCTGAGTTTATTATTATACATGGAGCAATATTGAGTTTGTGTTTGCTTTATTGATATATGAATGGCTTGAGTATAATTTTACTTGCACTTGATGATAGCAATAGGAGTCTTCCACACCATTGGTATTAATGGAACACTTAAAGATAATTTAGTCAACATGATGTAAGTCTATGGTTTGATTTATAAAGAAAAATTATCTATACAGTTAAGTTGAGAAAGAAACCTTGAACTTTGATAATTGAGATCCTTAAACTTTGAATTCCTACATGAAGTGGAATGTATGGCTAGCTCCTTTGCACAACACTTAAACAAAAGTGTGAGCATATACATAAAAGAGAAGAAAAGAAAGAAGAAAAGGGTGAGTGTGCAAAGAGCAAATAGGCATACACCATTATATTGTAGTATGACAAAGATACACTTTTGATATTTTAATCCCAAGTGAATACATGAATCCTAAAAACACTTGGGAATACCTCGCTAACTCATTCGGTTGAACCAAATACTTTTACATTATGTTGAAATTCATCTTTTATGAAATGTTGATCACTAAGGTGTGGAATCCTACTAATACTATTCAGATGGTTCCAGTAAGGTACTATTCAATAAACTTATTCCTATGTATCATACATGATAAAGACATGCTGCAATTGCCTCATTTATTTTATTGACTCAGCTTCATGAATATAAGGATCACATCCATTAAGCTAAAAATTACTCGGGACGAGCAAGAGTCTAAGCTTGGGGAAGTTCTTGAGTGCATATTTGCATCATGTTTTACATTATTATTTTTCATTGTAGATGTAGGATCTTGGTATTTTATGGTGCTCGCATGCACATTTTATGTCTATTTTCATCAGGATCAGGACAAATAATGGATACAATTTTTGGTGTAGTTGTACTATGGAGAAAAGGAGTCAAAAACAACTTAAATCGCTTATTTGGGACATATTAATAATACTAGAAGAAAACCAGAAGCGAACAAGGGAGGCAGAGAGTTCAACGACCAACTATATGACCGGAGCAATTTTCGGCCGTATAGATCCGGCCATATAGTTGGTGCCGCCTCCGCCTTGTCAAATAGTTTCACCCCGTGCAATTGGTTCGAGGAGGCGACACACAGAACACCCAGAAATCGCAGAAACCTCACCTCCAGAATGCATCTAGAGGAGGAACTCATCCACCAAGGATCCATCTTCGCCCTTCGTCGATCCGGGAGGCTAAGGCATCGATATTCATCATCCACCGCTGCATCACCACCATCTCCATCCATCCCATCTACATCTTATCTAGATCTTTTTGTAATTCCCGTACTCGTTGTGGATTTATACACGTACTATTCATCTATGATTGTTTCCATTACCATTGCCCTGATGTTGATTGCCTCCATGTCTGAGTAGATCATTAGTTCTTGGGGATATGGAGAAACCCTAGTATGAGATTGAAATAAGGTAAAGTCTATTATGATATTCATCGTTGTGACCATGTGTTAGATTTTCTACATCTTGATGTTGAGAGAAGTCGACCTCTCAATATTTGCCTCTCATGGGGACTTGATGGAGGAAATTATTTGTTGGTAGACGGAGGTGTGCTAGCACTTACAGTGACTATAAAGCTGTTGGCACCCCTTATGTATCAAATTGGGAAACCAAGGGAACTCACGGAACACTATCCATGCCATGGGATACGTCCTACGGGATTGCGTTCCTTAATAGTGCAGTAATTCGATTGATATCGATTGTTGATTGTGGTGGTTATGAGGATGATGTGAGCAGCGGTTGCTACCTATTTGTCCAAATACGGAGTTCCTCCCACACATACATAGTTGAGAATGTTCATGATGATAATCTTCATCTTAAATCTTTATAATACTAGTGGTGTATCCGTACTCCCTGAGAATGCTTTTTCGCTACTGCACTTCCAATATCTTACATACACGATACTTACTTTTTGTACTCAATTGTTTACTTTACTTTATTGTTACTCTTATACCCAAAATCCAAAAACACCTTTTTACACAATACTCGCATTTTACATTGTCACTTAGAACTTTATCTAGCATTTCTATCCTAATATTTATTTCAAGAGTTATTAGACTTCAGACTACTGCTCCCTGTGGGATCGATATCTTTATTTCAAAACTAGCTAAAAACGATCTGTGCGCTTGCAGTCATCGGGAGACAACACAGAAATAGACACGAAAGAGTTACACAACATCTTCCCGCTCGCCCCGAAAATTTCCTCCAAAAAGAATGTTTCACGATCCAGGGCCTGGCATGTTTTCGACTGAGCCACATCCACCATAGATTGAACAACCTGAAGTTTCCCTTCAAGTTTCTTCACCTGCTCAATTTTTTGAGCATATAACGACGGGTCTACTGTGCGTACAATGGCAGTCTCGGTTACACCCATTCTAGATGAGGATGGGATTGCATCCGATGTCTGGGCAGACGCAGGAGGAGCCGCCAGATCATTCAAAATCTGGCAAGGCACACGAAAAATACAAAGACTTCAGCATACAAAGGGCGATTCATATACAGAGATCTTTTCCCATCAAAAGAGAGCACTCAATAACATGATAAGTTAAAGTTCATTACAATAGTACCACAAGACACATGGAAAACTACAAAATGAAATTACGGAGCTGATTTCTCCAAGGACAAAGTTGCACTAACGAAAGGAGAACTAGCTACATGAATAATAGGCACGGCAGCCGTAGAGGGGGAATCACCCGAAGAAGGAGCACCAGTTGAAGAAGGGGCAGTTGGCTTCTCCTAACCTGATCCTATGCCCAAAATCAGCCGAGAAAACTTCTTGGCTTCTTAATAAAAGGCTTCAAATCAACTGCTTAACCTTTGGAAGTGACCGGGAAAGAGGAGCTAACCTTCTCCTAGTCGACTTTCTCGCCATGCGCCATTGCTAATGCCATCGAAGTCTCTGCGCCACTCTTCAATTGTGTCACGCTATAGCCAACAAGAGGGCTTGGATCAGCACCAAAGATAGCGACGAGGTTGTTCAAGTTAGTCGGCACTTCCTTCGATGGAAAACTTCGGCATGTAGGCTCTTGAAAGCACGGCGTGAGCGGACAAGGAGGTTGCACCCACGAACGTTGTTAGCCTCAAAAATGCTAATAGCATCCGATAAATAATCAAACTTCTTATCTTCATCCAACAACAAATTTTGGCTTGTCAGCTCCGCACATACAAAAAAAGGGGATAAGAACAAAGAGGCGAAAAAACAAAATAGGTACTAAAATAAAAACTCTCCCTTGACAACATAAAACTTACGAGTTAAGGGAGCATTGAGTGTCTCCAAGCGCTTACGAAGATTTTCATCTCGGGTGGCAACTTTTTTGGCCTTCTCTTCGTCATCAGCGCTAGCTGCTTGGCCTCCTCCAACGCTTTCTCGACAACCCGAAGTTTGGCCTCTAGATTGTCGGCACGCCTCCCACATAACCTCAGACTCTTTGACGGCGGCTGAACAATCAAAGAATAATACAAAAACTCAAGAAAGAGGGAGGGATATGGAAGAATGCAAAGTCATAAAAGATGAAAATATACCTTTCAGCCTTTGGCTTCATTACGAATCTTGATGAAGTGAGAGGCCATATCAACCATCTCCCGCATCACAGGCTGCGAAGAAGGACATCAGAAAAACAAGCAAAGTAGAAACCTTGGCCAAATTCAACATATCCTCCTCAACAAGGGTTTCAGGTATCACCACGCCTTTACCAGATGATTTTCTTCTTTTCTGCAGCGGCGGTTTAGTGAAGTGGCAACATCTTTTTCGATAATTTGACCCGCAGGAGATGCATGTAAATCCTTTGGGTCTGTGGATAGTTGTGGAGACTTTGCAGAAGGAGGGGCAACAGATGTACCAGGAGGATATAGGGGAGGATCTTCCCCGTCATCACCACTACAAATATAAATGCAAAAGCTCAAAACAACATGCTCATCCGGAAAAACAATGGAAAGGGAGTAAGTACTTACGAAGAAACGTTCTGCGTAAAGCAGAATAGATTCATCTGGGGAAGAGCCGATGAAACTAGGACGGAAAGCAAAGGCTTTGAGCTAGAGAAGTCATCCGAGTCTTCAATCATATCTGCAGTGACGGGACGTTTCCTTTTCTCGCCAACAGGCGCCACACGAAAATCTTCAGAACGAGCCGACGGAAGTGACGGTGTCCCCGATGAAGATTATGCGGTTGACGTCTCCATATCCTCATCAGCAGCAGACCCATTCATAGGGAGATTGTCGGATGCAGAAGGATCAGCGGGAAGCTCACCACTTTCAGGGAGAGGAGGAAGGGAGGACAAATGATCATAATCTTGCATAAACGAAACACCAACAATCACAAAAGGGGACAATTTTAAAAGAAGAAAAAACACAGATGAACAAAAGAGCAAAAAATCAAAGGAATTTACCTTGGGAAGGCGCTTCTTCTTGCCAAAAGTCTCTACATGGCAATCAGAGAGAACCGAGCTTTTCTTCGAAAGGGTCGTGAAATTCCACACCCTTTTTTCATACACCTTGATGGTAAGATCATCCCAAGAAATCCTCATTGGGTCCTTCTTACTAGTATGTGCCCACGTACCAAAAAGCACGGGCTGTAGAGGCTGCACGTGGATCCGCAAGAAATATTACAGAATTTGAAGTCCCGACAGTTCTTTGCCAACCTCATGCCGTAGTTTGGAAATATGGGCAAGAAGGGGTTCGATCTCCATAATTTATTTGGGAGTGGGATGCTGATCCCAAGAGTCAAGTTTTTGACAAGGCTTCTTGGGATCAAAGGGGGCTAAGCCGAAAGACTAACCCTCGACTGACTGATCCTTGATGTAAAACCACTTCGTTTTCCACCCTTGGACAGAATCAGTGATCTTAAAATCAAAATAATCTACATCAGAGCGAACAGAGAAAATGGCGCCACCAACATCATGGACAATGGTGTCGGTGGCATTCCGACGAACATAGAAGAAGTACTTCCATAGGCCCCAATGGGGATGGGTCCCGAGGAAGCATTCACAAAGAGTAACAAAGCAAGCGACGTGAAGGATAGAATTGGGTGTGAGCTGATATAGCTGCACACCATAGACAAAAAGGAGACCACAAAGGAATTCATGGACAGGGAGAGAGAGGCCACGGAAAAGAAAGAAGAGAAACATTACCCTCCAGCCTAATTTGGGGATTGGAGCAGCTTCATCCCCAGGCAGCTTGAAGGCACCCTCCTCCAGATGGCCGGAGTTCCGCACCTGATGCAACTCCTGTGTAGTGCACTTTGAAGGGGCCCATCCGACAGCCCTCTTCCTAGTGGCCTTGGCGGCTGTGGTGGAAGTCACCACCCTGCTTTAGCTCATGGTGGTGGCGAAGCAGCACTAGCATGCGGAAGAACAGCCGGAGTAGGCGAGAAAGACAAAGGAAGGCAAGGGCGCAAGGAAGAATATGAAGTTAGCGAAGAAGTTGTAAAAAGTAGTAGAAGGAATCCCTTTCCCTTTATAAAGAGCCAAGGTACATGATGGCTCTGAAATATAGCCATCCACGTCCACATTTAAACTGGATATTATTCATAATTTTGATGAAATATCTCTCTAAATCCTGCCACTAATGTCTAATATTCAAAGGGGTATGCAATCCTTTCTTTTATATTTTTCCTGCGCAGTTAATGTCATTTAAAGATGGGAATCACTACATTAAAGTCAAAGATACGAGATTTCCAACAACCAGAAGAAACCAGGAGCCGTGAAGCGGAGGCAGAAGCTTTAACGACCAACTATACGACCAGAGCAAAATTCTGGCCATATAGCTCCAGTCGTATAGTTGGCACCACCACCGTTAGGTCAAACAGAACAACTTTCGTGAAGGGACCCCTATATAAAGAAGCCTCGGGTGACGAGAAAACAAGCCAGACCTCGCCAAAAGTCTCTATCACAGATCACCAGCCGCCTCCAGATCTCAAAACCCCTCTCCATCTCCATAGCCATATTCCACCACTTGTAATAGTAGATCTCTTCTCCGATTGGCGACATTGTAAGACTATTGCTATCAATCTTATGATTTTCATTACAATGTTTATGATTGTTGATCTCATATCTATGTGTGAGTAATTCTCCTTGGGCTAAGGGCTTTGGTCTAGCCATGTAGCGTTTGTGCATGTTATTTATCATAGATGGGATCATGTATTAGGTTGTATGACATGATGATTATTGTATCCTCTCTCTCCTCAATCCAAGGACTTGTCAAGTACCCAAGACCCCGAGGTTGAGCCAGGTATAGGGAGTATGAGTAATGACTGATCTGCAGGTTGGGAACCCTAGTGACAGACACTACAAGAAAATTTGGCTTTTACAACGGACAATTTTCGTGGTTGAAGGCACTTTTTTCATGGCCAAAGAGTCTTGCGCGACAGATGACCTTCGTGGTAAAAGCCCCATAACAAATGAATTAACCACGGTTTTTTTTCTCCTGTGGCGGATCGCACCCTTCAGCAACGAAAACATGTTCCGTCATAGATCTGTTCGCTAGCCACGCTGACGGCTAACGTCATGCAAACTGCCACGTGGCAGCCGCCGTTAGGGGCCCATTATCGTCGTTAACGGTCATAGAAACCGTGGCAGAAGCCAGGTCCAGCCAAGGCCCTCTAAATACTAACTGGACCGGCCCATCAGGGGAGCCCAACAAGAAGATGGCCCGTTACTGTTTTGTCCTACACTATTTGAAATAGGCCTCGAGATGCGACCCGCGAACTTTCAGGCCTAGTTCTATTTCAGCCTACAGAAGGCCCATGTTTGTCCAACACTGTGCTGCCACTTGAGGCCTGCACAAGTCTGGCCCTGCACTGTTCAGGCTTGTTACCAATTTAGCCTTTTACTGTTCAGTCCTGATACTGTTTCAGCCTTTTAGGAATTTTGACCCATTACTATTTAGGCCCTTTAGTGTTTGGGCTTTTGCCTGTTAAGGCCGACAGTGTTTGGCCTGTTACTATACTGGCCTGCCACCGTACTGGCCTTTTGCTGTTGATACCTTTTACGGTTCCGGCCTTTTCACTGTTCTGGCATTTAATGTTCTGGCCTTTTATGGTTCTGTCCTTTTACTGTTCTGGCCTTTTGCTGCTACAGCCTTTTACTGTTCTCACCTTTTACTATTCTGGCCTTTTACTGTTATGGTGCTTTACTGTTCTGGCCTTTTACTGCTCTGTCCTTTTACTGCTCTGGCCTTTTACTGTTTTGGCCGCTTTGGACCGTCCATGCGCATGTTGTTTCAACGTTCGGCATGCTACTGCTCTGGCTTGTTACTATTTCAGACTTTTTTTTGCTAGCGCCTACTTTTCGCAGAATAGGTGAATATCAAGACATCAATTAATAAACACACAGAAATTAAAATTACTTATTACACAACAATAAAAGTTTGTTACAACAGGTGATACAACAAGATCGTAATTCCGACAGATTACAATGTGACAGTACCATCAATAAGAGATCGGTACATGGCGATTCGCTTCACTGTATCATCTGTCCTCTTCTTCAAAATTTCAGCTACAGATCTGAGAGCAGCTACACCCTTTCGTTCTACATGCAATACATCATTTATATATTTATCACATGCAGGAGTTGTTCTAGGTGGACTATTAAGTAAGTTTGCTTTGGCAATGCAATGGGAGGATGAATGGGACGAGGGATCACAACTTTCAGTCTTGTCTTCCAAGGACTCATGCTGGGTTTTAACTGCAGTCTGCTAAAATATGGTAAAACAGGTTAAAACAAACAACAAGGGAAACAAGTAGTATTATATAAAGTAGAGATTATTTAAAGTAAGTATGAACTTACAGTAGCACGTTCAGGCTGACAGTATCTCCTTCTCGAGCGGGTGCGACTCTGGTCCTTATACTCCATTGTCATTTCTCTGCATGACATTTGAAACCAAGTTGGTTGGTTTGGAAGGATGAAAACTCTTGAAAAACACCAAAAACATAGCATTAAAAATTACCAGATGTATGTTTCAAACTAGATAGCTGGTTTGGAAGGATGAAAGCAGGTGAAAACACCAACATATAGCATTAAAAATGACCAGATATATCATCCAAACTAGATGGACATTTTCCGAATTAAGCATGCGCACATATATTCACAATTGAACATAAATGCAAATGTCATGGCAAGTTCTTAGGTAGAATGACAACTAATTAACATGACAAGAAACTGGCCTAAGTAACACAAGGAAACCTCACGATTCAGCCTTGCTGGGCGTTAGATTGTCACTGTTGGATCCTCTATGAGCTGTTTGCATGACCAGTCCCAAGGCTTAGGCATATACTATATTTTTTGAAAAGTCATGCGACGGAAAGTTTCACCAAACTTTATATAGTATTGAACGGTTGAGCTCTGTTGCTATTTATGCAGATTCAAGGTGTTGCTGCGGAGGCTGAGGCTGTTGTAGAGGCTAGTAGATTTCTGATGCCCGCACCAAAAGAGGACATCCTCTACACAACAAGAAAGCGCCAACATAGTACCCAGGTGGGCAGTGACCTCTCTAAGAAGTGGGTATAATTTGGAAATCCACAATTTCACATGTTATAATTTTCCATGTTATTTTTATCATCTAGTACTATATGTTTACGCTCATTAGAAGTTCACAAAAATAAAATATGCTTGCTTTACAGGCAATGGTTTTTATTATATTATTAGATTTACTTGCTCTTTACATAATTTAACCTTTCCACTTAATTTCAATCAGTACCACGCACCAGCTGCTCAGCGCTTTTTGCTACCCTCCTCTTGTCAAGCTTGTGGATTGAAAGGGGGCCCCTGTATGCCATTCCAAAGGCAGAGGGATGAAAAATGGTGCATGGCCACCCTTTGCAAAGGGTACCCATGGTATCAGGTATGGATTCCAAGTGGTCTAGACCGACTTGATGTAAGATCTTGTATCTCACTTTTTTTTATGTCGCCTTAATTCTCTACCAATTTTCTCATGAAGGTTGTCCCTTGTGTCGCTTGCCCATTATAAACAAGATGTTCGGAAACGACAAGTTTCTAACTCTGTATAGCGAGGGCCCTAAAGGCATGCAGCAACTATATGACGTGGATGTCTCCCAGACGATGGCCATCACCTATTTGGGTGGTCGAGGTTGGTCCAAGTATGTCCGTGAGAATGGTCTGAAGCAGGGGGACAAGGTAACATTCGATTTTAGCAAACCTCGGCAGATACTTGCATGCCATCGTACACCTGTTGACCGAAGGACCAAGAATAGAGGTAGTACTAATTAATTTGATTATGTAATCATCACAACCTCTAATGATTTTCTTGTGACTAACTGTTCTGCACCATTGTCTTTACTCATCATATGACCTTGACCACTTCTGCAGTCCGCTTCCCCTAATGTACCACCCAGAAGGGTGCCAGCATCAAGCTGCTGGCATCAGCACCAGCACCGGCCCTAGTTCCTGAAACGGCACCTGTTGACCTCAGTAGGAGAAAGAATAGAGGTAGTAACTTAATTCGCTTGTATACTCTCATCTCTGTCTAGGAGTTACTGTTGTATAAGAAACCATTTTCTTGTCCACATCTCATATGCTCTCTGACCACTCCTGCAGTCCCCTTACCTACCCCTCAGAAGGTAACTAGCACCAAGTTGCTGGCACCCCCAACGGCACTAGCCCTAGTTCCTGCTCCGTCACCTGTTGACCTAAGTAGAAAGAATGGAGGTAGTAACTTAATTTGCTTGTATACTCATCATATCCTCTGATCACTGTCTTGTGAGTAACTGTTGTATAAGAGACCATTTTGCTTGTACACTTCTCATCTACCTCTACCATCCCTGCAGTCAGCTTAGCTACCCCTCAGAAGGAATCTAGCATCAAGTTGCTAGCGTCGGCATCGCTTCTGGGCCTTCTGGCTCCTGCACCAGCCCCTCTACAATTAGTGGCACCATCTCCTGCACTAGCACCCGCCCCAGCACAGGCACCGGCACAAGCTCCTTCATCACCCCGGGCGGCACCTTGTCAGACCATATCCTACACATGTGTCATCACAAGGTCGCACCAGATTATGTTTGTGAGTATATGACGGCAGATAAACTGTTCTGAATGTCTTCTAAAGTTCCACATGATTCAGTGCATCGCTCTTAGTAATTATGCGTCTATCTCTTGCTTTGACTCAGAAATTGCCTAAGAGTGCCACAAAGCAACTCCAGGCCAGACGAAAGGGCACAATAGTCTTCATGATGCAGAGCGAAGGATTGCTTATCGAGGGACGCTACGTCATTAACTTGACTGATGGGCGCTTGGCAGCTACTTCTAGGTGGATCAAGTTCTGGAAAGCAACCAAACTTACTACTGGAAGAACGGTCAAGGTCGATGTATCTCGCTGCCCTGAATGCGGCATGATGTTCATGAACTTCCTAGTTGTCTAGCTCTTTGGCCGCATGCTATTGTAATTAATTATGTGGTTGTCTTATCTCCACTGATCATATATGGGTGGTAAAACTATGATAACCTTTTGCTGGATTGGAGCTATGACTAGTACGTACTAGTATGGTATATCTATATCTATATGACGGTTCCCTATATGAGCAAATATTATAACAATGATTATGTTGTGATCGAGTGTGTTTGGAGAAAAAGGCAATCTGATCGCGTGGCATGGTTTTTAGAGATAAAACAAGAACTATCTCTCTCTGTAGTGATATTGAATTTTAGTGTTTGTATTGTTGAATCAGTCACTTTGAAATGCTTCTGAATTAGTCAAGTGCTATTGAATATGAACTAGCAATTTGTTGATTTTTTTATGTCTTATTATTCTATACTCCTTAATCTTTCAAATGGTATTGAATTTGTAAAAAGTTCTGTCGTTCCTGCTGGCTGCTTGCTCTAGAGCTTTTGCCTTTGTGTCATCAGAACCGTTGGATGCATTTTGGACAGAGATGAGAGGGTAAAGATATACAACGTGATTTCACAAAGTGAAGTCATTGGATACTAGCCCTGTTTTGGCACATGTGGTGTGTGTTCATTAGATATTTTTACATGAATATAGGTCAAAGGAATTATCGCCTTTTTCCTCCCTCGAAGAGGTATGTGTTTGAATCTGGTGAGACACAGCCCAGTAAAATTTGAGATAGGAGCCCATTGACCATAGCCCAAAAAAAATTTATTTGGCCTTTTTGGCAGTGCCCCCACCTCTAAAAAAAACTCTGCCTACCCAAGTTTTTAAGAAACTAATCCATTATGTGGCTTTTTATAAATCGAGATTCCAGTAGCACTGCTCTTTTATTTTAAGAGAGATAACATGGAAACACAACAATATTTTTTAGAAGACTGATACATAAGTTGTAGTACTAATACATGTTTAATGATTCAATTTCTATTAGTATCTTTGGTATTGTGGCAAAACACTCAGTTTATGTCTATTTGAGATTTGAAGGTATTTAGTTCGAATCCACTTTGTGTACATATTTATATATATCTTGGGTTTACTTTTTTAGAAAGGGTTTACTTTTTAATATCGCATTACGGAGAGGCTGACATCGCGGACCCACCAACCTACATCATCCCTCGAGTTTAATTGTCGGGTTTGAAAAAAAGGTAAATACTTATACAGAGAGGCTGGCATCAGGGACCCACCGGCCAGAACATACCAGAGAGGGTGACATGGGGGCCTTAGCAGCAAGACCATACACGACTGCCACATCGAGCAACGTTGCCAAGGTCAAAACAACGGACATAGCCGAAAAAAAAGTCCATCATACGCAGGTTTGATATATAGAGATACCGGCATGTGGGACCCAGTAGCGTGGCCTTATACAGGTTCTGCCTCGAGTGACGACGCAAAGTTCGAAACAGGGAGGCGCAAGCGAGAAAAAAGTCCATCATGCACACCTTTCTTCTAATGAGAGGCTCACATGGGGGACTCAGCAGCCTAGAAAAACGGCTGATGCATCGAGCAACGCTATCAAGTTCGAAACATGGAGGCGCGACCGAGAGCAAAAATTCCATCATACACACGTTTCTTCTTATGAGTGTATGGCATGTGGGGGTGGGGCCCTGCATCATGATCAAATGGTAGATGTAGCGAGCAACGTATCAAGTTCGGAACACGGAGGCACGACCAAGGGAAAAAATTCTATCATACACATGTTTCTTCTAATGAGAGGATGACATGTGGGGTCCGGGAGTTTGATTAAACGGCTGATGCAACGAGCAAAGCTATCAAGTTCGGAACATGAAGGCGCGATAGAGGGTAAAAAATCCATCATACACACGTTTCTTCTAATAAGAGGATGACATGTGAGGCTCAGGAGGTTGGTTAAATGGTAGATGCGTCGAGCAGCGCTATCAACTCAGAACGGGGTAGCGTGGGCCAAGGAAAAATCCAGCATACACATGTTTCTTCTAATGAGAGGATGGCAGGTGGGGCTCAGGAGGTTGGTTAAACGGTAGATGCGTCAAGCAGTGCTATCAACTCGGAACGGGGTAGCACCAGCGAAGGAAAAAATCCATCATACACACGTTTCTTCTAATGAGAGGATGACATGAGGGGCCTAGCATCGTGATTAAACGGTAGATGGATCGAACATCGTTATCAAGTTCGGAACAGGGTAGCACGAGCCAAGGAAAAAATCCATCATACACACGTTTCTTCTAATGAGAGGATGACATGTGGGGCTCAGGAGGTTGGTTAAACGGTAGATGCGTCGAGCAACGTTATCAACTCGGAACGGGGTAGCGCTAGTGAAGGAAAAATTCCATCATACACACGTTTCTTCTAATGAGAGGATGACATGTGGGTCCTAGGAGGTTGATTAGACGGTAGATGCATCGAGCAGCGCTATCAACTTCAGAACAGGGTAGTGCGAGCGAAGGAAACAAATTACATCATGCACACGATCCTTCTAATGAGAGGCTAACATGTGGGACCAAACAGCCTAACTAAACGGCAGACGCCTCGAGCAATGTTATCAAGTTCAAATCAGGGAGGCGTGATCGAAAAGTATGGTCTGCTAGAGACACTGACGTCCGTGATCCACATGCCTCAAAAGACTTCGGCGAGTCAACATCGCGCGAGGAAACGAAAATCTTGCTTCTGCCACACACTGGCCGAGCTTCCTCCACATTTTTAGCAGATCCGTCGTAGTAGAGGGCCGCGAAACTGGAAAAAAAGTTTTCCATCGGCCACGGCCGAGCCGAGAATTTCTTTGCGGACGACGTGCCTTCTACAATGACCGTCGGGCCAATTCGTTGCGGAAGGAAACTTTTCTTGTAGTGAGAAGGGGTAGTACGGCTGTATGTGAGGATTTACTTGGGATTAACGGTGACATCACTATGCATATCATTAGTTCTCTTTCTTCTATGGATGAGACTAGTAGGTTATTGCTATAAGCGGTTGCGGAGACAATAGCAATTATGGATGCACTTCCCATATATAATTTATCTTGCTCTAACAAGTACATGCATAGTTTATTTCTATCTTTTATTCCCATCAGATGTTTTGCCCAGCTACAGGTGAAACCAAACGCCCTAGGCCCTCTGTCTCCATCATCGACAACAACAAAAAGATGCAAGCTATTGGTCCGGTAAAAACACAAAAGGAATTCTAAAACTCCCGAAGGTCCGTTAAAGTAACTTCACTATGCATTCGCTTCCTGAGGATTCGATAACCTAGGTCTACTAGGGAAAAATAAGCTATACTTCATCTGTAATCCGGATCGAAGGTATCAATCATTTTTCTGGCACCATTGCCGGGGAAGCAATAGCTACCCTGGTGAGGTTATTAGGAACCTTGCTAGTTTTAATTCTTATTTTTTTAATTTTCTTAGTTTGCTTTCAGTCTTTATTTGATAAACCAAAAAAATTAGTTAGCCTTTAAATTCTTGCTTTTACTATTATAATTATTCGTTTAAGAAAACCCAAAAACATAGGAAACATGGCTGAAAAGAATCTTGGGGAGTTTTCTACTCCCAACAATGATTATTTGTGTACTCCTATTACTCAGCCAGCAATTGTTACCGATGACTATGAAATTAAACCCCATTACTTAAGTTTGGTTCAACAGAATCAATTTGGAGGCTCTACTGTTGAAGATGTAGGTATGCACTTGAATACTTTCACTAAAATATGTGATATGATGCGCATTAAAGACGTTGACCCTGATGCGGTCAAATTGCATTTATTTCCTTTCTCTCTGAGAGGGAGAGCAAAAGAATGGTTGCTATCTTTGCCTAGAAATACTATTACATCATGGGTGGGATGTACTTTTTTGCTTATGACTAAAATTTTCCCACGTGCAAAGACTATGCAACTCAGATCTAATATTACTCGCTTTAGATAGGAAGAGCGTGAGTCCTAGCGCTTGCATGGGAGAGGATGAAAGAATGCATGAGAAACTGTCCTAGTCATGGGATGGAAGACCGGTTAATTCTCCATCTATTTTATAATTCTCTTCACCATGTGTCTAAGTCTATGCTTGATACTGCATCTGGAGGAACATTTATGGGTAAACATATTACAGAAGCAAAGCAGCTGCTAGATAATATGCAAGACAACCATGCCCAATGGCATGTGGAAAGATCAAATATCAAGAAGGTGAACTCCATTTCACCACAAGAAAATGAAGAACTCAATACCAAGTTGGATGAGCTCATATTAGCCATAAAAGGTAAGGAAACCCAGGTAAGAGCCACCCCTGAAACAAATATTGAAGAAATAGACTCTGTAGCTAGTAATAATTATAACCCTGCTTGGAAGAAGAATTACAATCCTAACTTTCAGAAACATTATTCTAGTCCTGCAGGTAATTCTAATAATAATATGGGAACTAGTAATGGTAGTCTCTAAGAAATACTAAAGTCTTTTATAGACTCACAAAATGAACAAAACAATATTCTTGTTAAAATAACAGAGAACCATGATGCTATGCTTGGTAAATTATCTAACCAAGCTGTTAGTTTGAGAAATGATTTGCAGGCCCTCCAGGAAAGAACAAGGATCATTGAGGCACATCTAGGTAAGATAACCGAGAGTCAAACTCTCATTCTAGCTAAATTTGCAGGTAAAGCTGAGCCAAATCCTGTTGAAGACCTCAAGATGATGAGAATCCAAAGGGAGGAACCTGAAGAACTTGACTATAGTAATGCTCCTTCACCAAGTTACACCGTTGAAGATCTCGTAAAAAGGATCAACGTCAAGATTCTGGTGAGTGAAGGTAGTGAGGAATCTATGTACCAACACTTTGTAAATCAGGTAGCAATAAAGGTACGAGAGCTTGAGGAAGAATATAAGAAAATTGCTGAAAAATTACCAGTGAAGTTAGATGACATATTTGAGCCTACTATTAAAATTAAAATTGGAACCAATGAGATAGCTGCACTTTGTGATCTAGGTGCAAGCGTCTCAATGATTCCAAAGAGTTTTTTTAACAAGTTAAATCTTGGCTCCTTTGAAATCACTGAGTTAAAATTTCATCTAGCAGATTCTACCTACAAACAAGCTGTAGGAATTAAGGAGAATACTTTAGTATACATTAAAGGTTGTCCTTCTCTCATTGATTTTGTTATTGTTGACATGCCTGAATATGCTACTTCTCTTATTATATTAGGTCGTCCTTTCTTAAGAACTATTAAGGCTTTGATTAATCTACATGAAGGGAACATGAAGCTTCTATTGCCTTCACGGGATCCTTTTGTTATTCATTTCCCAGGAAGAAGAAAGCCAAGCATGATGAAAAGGTGGCCATCACTTTGAAGGCCAATTACTTTGGAGTGGGTGTTCCACTCATCTAGCCTAAGTAAGCAACATTGAGGTTAAGCTATTGACCATAAAAGAGCGCTTCATGGTAGGCAACCGATGTGAAATAAAGGTTTGAGTAAAGTTTTTAGTTTTAGTTTTAGTTTATGTTTAATAAAGAGTGCTAGAAAACTCCAATTGAGGAGAAGAAGTTTAGTAGTACTAAAAATCCTGCTTTATTCACGTTGTTGTTGGTCGACAATATTTACTATCAATTTTCTGTCAAAAACAAGGTATATCACTAAATTACAGGAAAAGAAATAGTTTTTGAAGAAACGTAATTTTTTTGATGCACATAGAGGGTTTGAAGACCAACTATACGGCGGGAATAAAAATTATGGTCGTATAGTTCCGGTTGTATAGATATCTTTGCCATCGAAATTTTTTCTTTAATATGTACTAAGAGTTTAACGACCAACTATACGGCAGGAACAAAAATTCCGGCCGTATAGCTCCGGTCGTACAGATATCGGTGCCTCCATACAATTTCTGTTCTAATGTACTGAGAGTTTAACGACCAACTATATGACGGGAATAAAAATTATGGTTGTATAGTTCTGGTCGTATAGATATCGATGCCTTTGTATATTTTCTTTCCTAGGGATAGACAGTTTGATGACCAACTATATGGCGGGAACATTTTGTTCCGGACGTATAGTTGCGCCTGTATAGCTGCACCGCCAAGAGGAAACCCTAATAATTTGATAGAAGGCCAACTATACGGCAGGAATGCATTGTTCTGACCATATAGTTGCGCCCGTATAGGTGTGTCCGACCAAAGGCATGGGAAAGATACCTCCAACTCCCTCCTTTTTCTCTCTTCTACCTCCAAACTCTCTCAAAACCTCAAGAGATCTTCATATCTACTCAATTTCGTTCGATTTCCTCGCACACGAGTGATCTATGGTATGTTTCTCCTCTGATCCTCCAATTAATTTTTGCAAATTCGTCTTTAATCTATTGTCATTATCAATCTAGGGTGAGACCTACTATGAACCAATTTCCATAATTTTCTTGCCTAGATTATTACTTTGAGGAGATTCTTTAGTGTCCTACGATGAGGAATATGATGCACTTACGGTTGTTGGTTCAAAAAGTTTTATTTTTGCCTTTCTTAAATGTTTTATATGATGAACACAAGGAGCCAAACTCGTGCTCGTTCCACCGCTAGCGCTTCTCGGGATATCGCTCAAGAACGCATGGGGATACAGTTCAGGGATGAGCCCCAATGTGATCGCTTCAACAGGATCAAGAACCGCAAAGTGAAGGCCACCAAGTGGGCTTGCCCCATTATATTGAACCAACTCGGTATTTCTGATGACTTCAATTTACTTTGCAATAGAGCTGGCCTGCAAAACTTTATGTACAATGATGTCCCTACTTATCGCCGCTTAACCATTGAATTTCTAAGTTCGTTGCAAAGCACCGTTAAACAATGGCAAGGAGAGGACACTATTTCTTTCCGACTGATGAACAACAACTACACTTTAACATTAGATGAATGGTGCACATGTTTTAATTTTCCAAACAATGATGTTAATGCCTTACGCGCATCCTTTACTGGCTAAAAACCTACCCTTGAACAATACTATAATGGAATGAGTTTTACTACTAGAGTGAACAAGGGGAAGAATATTCAACATCCTGCATTTCGCTATTTGTTCTATGTTATTGCTAACACCTTGCATGCACGTAATGAGTTCACGAGACTCAACAAGGAGGACATACTAGTCCTCGCAAAGGCTGCTTACATCAACTGCAGCTTGTCACTCAACTTGGGCGCCATCCTTGTGCGCTACTTGGAGCACCAAGCCTCCCAAAGCCAAGGACCAATCACAGGTGGAGGCGTCATCACTGTGCTTGCCACTGCCCTAGGCATCGACCTAGGTGAGTTGCAACCCGTGCTAGGTGAGACACGCGTTGGTTTCTCCACTTTGAAAGCTTGTGGAATGCTCACTAGGAGAGGTGGTGTTTATTACCTGCATATTGCTGGAGCTAGGCGTCTCTACCCCGCTCCTATGCCTAATGGTCTTTTCTCTATCGAGGAAGGACGTTTGCTATATGACTTGCAGGTTGAGAAACACCAACCCGAGGAAGAGATTCTGGAGGAGGATGAGGACTAAGAGGAGGAGCAAGAAGTTCCTTATCAAGAGGAGCAGCCACAAACCCAGTTCACTACATACCAAGACTTCCAAGGACTTGGAGGGACTGTGGAGAGGATGCATAGCCTCTCTTTGAACCTCCAAGAATCAACTAGTAACCTCTCAACTCAATTTGCGAACTAGAGTAACGACTTTTTCCCGCCACCACAATGATTTGAAGGGCTTGCAAAAGCCTAAGCTTGGGGAAGTTTCCTCATGTATCTTTATTTAGCGTTCATTTACTTTTATTTCGAGGTTGTGTTTTTATTTGAGTTTATAAGCACTCATGTTGGTTTCCCCAACACCATTATTTTTAGTTCTTTTTATTTGCTTTCGAGATTTTCTAGCCGAGCTTTGCCTCCAATTTTCTATTCTTTAAACTCCCTCTCTTAAAAACTACAAAAATATTTCTCCATTTTTCCTTGTTTTCCCTCTTTATTTTCTTTCCGCCTCGAGGTTTTCATGTATTTGCAGGAGAGTGGTCGACTTCGAGTTTCCAAGAAACAAATAAAAAAGGAAGAGAGAAGTGGAACCAAACATGAGAGGTATGCCTTATGACTTCCCACTTTTAAAGTTTGAGAAACCCATGCTAGTTAGTAGTAAATATTGAGATATTATATTTGTGGAGTGAGTCTTTGTTTTGTAGTAAGATTTTTGTTTGCATGGGTATTTAATTGGGTACATTTTGCTCCAGCTCTCGTAATTAACCAAGTCTTGCCTAAAAATTACTAAACAATTGTAATAAGAAAAAGTCTCACAATTGAAGGCTTGGGTGTTGTAGTGCTTAGTCTTGAAGGTTTATTTGTAGAGACACTCAACACCACTAAAAATGTTGATTGACTTGATAGCTCTCTTTGAAAGGATTTGTTCAATTGAATTAATGTTTAGCGGTTTTTGTGAGCATGTCAAAGTTTGACCTGTTAATCATAAGAATGATATAGCTTTATGCGTGTCAAACTTCATGGGATGACAACAACTCCACTGGCCTACGAACGATCTTCATGGAGGAAACCCCTAGATTTAGGCTATGAGTTGATTAAACACTTGTAGTAGGAATACTATAGTGGGTAAGATTCTTGGCACTCCCGGGTGGCTGTAATCATGATGGAATCACTCCTCTGGCTGTTATGAGAACTCATTATGCAAAAGGAACAAAAACCTTAGTGATTCCACGAGTGTCCATCACAGCCTGATAAACTAATAAAAATCTTTGGCATGCTCTCAATTACTCAAAAACTGAAATTCTTGAAGGACAATGAATAGAAAAATAGTTCTTGAAATGTCTTGATTTATTGATATGGGAGAATTGAGATACTCTAGTGTATATGCTTTTCATGACAACTCTCACACTCTCAATTTACATGATTATATTTTATCATTCAAAGGCAAGCCTATGAGTTGATTACAGACATGGAATAAAGTTTACTCATTTGAATCATCCATGTTGACAATAATTTTGCTACACTATAAGGATGCATAAAACCCGTATGATATGCTTGCAATTACTCTATCTATGCTGAAGTTTTTCAGATTTATGAAGTGGAGGAAACATGAGACTACCAATCATGAGTAAGATCACCATCTCGTTATTTCAGTTTAAATGCTGAGTTCCTTTTTGAATTTGGTTTTCTTGCTCGGGGACGATCAAGTTTAAGATTGCGGAGGTTGATGGCTCTGAAATATAGCCATCCACGTGCACATTTAAACTGGATATTATTCATAATTTTGATGAAATGTCTCTCTAAATCCTGCCACTAATGCCTAATATTCAAAGGGGTATGCAATCCTTTCTTTTATATTTTTCCTGCGCAGATAATGTCATTTAAAGATGACAATCACTATATTAAAGTCAAAGATACGAGATTTCCAACAACCAGAAGAAACCAGGAGCCGTGAAGCGTAGGTAGACGCTTTAACGACCAACTATACGACCGGAGCAAAATTCCGACCGTATAGCTCTGGTCGTATAGTTGGCGTCGCCACTGTTAGGTCAAATAAGAAAAACTTTTGTGAAGAGACCCCTATATGAAGAAGACTCTGGCGACGAGAAAACAAGCCAGACCTCACCAAAAGTCTCTACCATAGATCACCAGCCGCCTCTAGATCTCAAAACCCCTCTCCATCTCCAGCCATATTCCACCACTTGTAATAGTAGATCTCTTCTCCGATTGGCGACATTGTAAGACTATTGCTATCAATCTTATGATTTTCATTACAATGTTTATGATTGTTGATCTCATCTCTATTTGTGAGTAATTCTCCTTGGACTAAGGGCTTCAGCCTAGCCATGTAGCATTTGTGCATGTTATTTATCATAGATGGGATCATGTATTAGTTTGTATGACATGATGATTATTGTATCCTCTCTTGCCTCAATCCAAGGACTTGTCAGGTACCCAAGACCCCGAGGGTTGAGATAGGTATAGGGAGTATGAGTAATGACTAATCTGCAGGTTGGGAACCCCAGTGACAGAAGGGGTAGTATGGCTGTATGTGAGGGATTTACTTGGGATTAACAGTGACATCACTATGCATATCATTAGTTCTCTTTCTTCTATGTATGAGACTAGTAGGTTATTACTATAAGCAGTTGCGGAGGCAATAGAAATTATGGATGCACTACCCACATATAATTTATCTTGCTCTAACAAGTACATGCATACTTGATTTCTATCTTTTATTCCCATCAGATGTTTTGCACAGCTACAGGTGAAACCGAACGCCCTAGGCCCTCTCTCTCCATCATCGACAACAACAAAAATACGCAAGATATTGGTCCGGTAAAAACACAAAAGTAATTCTAAAACTCCCAAAGGTCCGTTAAAGTAACTTCACTACGCATTCGCTTCCCGAGGATTCGATAACCTAGGTCTACTAGGGAAAAACAAGTTATACTACATCTGTAATCCCGATCGAAGGTATCAGTACACAGCTTAGACCGTTCGATGTAAAATTGAACCATCACAAACACATATGATGGTGACATGTGTCCATGGATTCTGTAAAGGAAAAAATCTTAAGTAGTTATTACTGTAGTAAAAACTAGAAAACCTCACACGACGCCTCGATCTACGTGGAAAAGGGGACGCGCAGTCAAAAAAGTCCACTAAACACGCTATCCACGCGTCATCATTACTGTTGCACGGTCCCACATTTCAAATGTCCCATCACGACGTGTACCTAGGAAACTACGAAACAAGATTCGTCATCACTGATGTCATATGATGCAAGTCACAAAGGAAATCGCGACATTGCAACAAGGGACAAAGATTCAAAGAAAAATAAAAGCAAAAAACTTGGTTGATCAAAGAATAGTTTCTCGGTAAAAGATACCGAGACTACAATCAAATAGTTTGACTATAACCTCGGGGCTACTCCTATTGGGAGCGCTAGCCGTGCACCCGACAAAAATCAAAAGGAATATTGATGAAACGAACATGACATAAGTTTTCGAGCCTATGTATCTTTTTTTTGAGATCGAACGACTGCATTTGTATTAAGCCGACGACAAATCCAAGTCTAAAACGCTTACAAGAAAGTCTGGTGGGACAGATAGCCACACTTTGTAAGTTTTATTCTCACACCCTTCTTCCGCCATTCGGTGAGCAGCCCTGTTTGCTGATCTTCTTACCGCTTGGACCTTAAAAGCTTCAAAGCCACTCAGGAGAGTCTTCAGCTCCGCCACCAAGGGACCCTGAGGAGAGCGATCCACCTCCCTTCCTAGCAGTTTTGCCACCGCCATTGCACAGTCCGTCTCGAGAATTATGCGCCGCGCTTGAATCTCCTTTGCTAGTAGCAGTCCCCTTCTACATGCCAACATCTCCAAGGTTTCTGCATCAGCAACGTGAGGGTAAAAATGGCTTGCACTAGCCAGAAATGCACCATGGTCATTCCGAAGAACAACACCCCCTCCGCCATTATTGCATGCTCCACGAAAAGCACCATCACAATTTACTTTCGTAAAACCTTCAGTAGGAACATTCCAGTGCTCATTGACCTTTGTTTGCTGGGCAGCTAGGTTGTTATGGACCTGTGTCCATTCAGCCACTCCTTCCACTGTCCGAAGAACAATGGAATTAGAATCAGCTATGAGGCCTGAATCCCTTGCATCATTCCGTGTAAGCTAGATATTGTAGATCAATGTTAAAGCCAGCAAAATACCCTTCTCCTCTTCCCTCCCCAGCCAATCCTAAAGCCAACCCTTCAGCTCTGAGTGAGAGCCAAGTAACTTGGGTGGCTTTTGAATTGCTATGCCAGTTTGCTCTTTGAGGATCTCCCAAGACAATGAAGAATACAAACAACTCCAAAAATGGTGGACCAAACTCTCCTCTTTGCCGCACACTAGACACAAAACATTGTGTTTTATCTTAGGGTGTTTGAGTTCCGCGCCCACTGCCAAGCCATTCTCCATAAGTGTCTAGAAATGAACCTTCAGCTTCCCTGCCACCGGTGCATCCCATAACGATAGCCATCCCTTTTGTTGATCGCATGTCCGTGAAGCTTCTGGCGTCCCTATAGCTTGGCGCTTTCTCTGAACAGCCAAGTGATAGGCAGATTTTACTGAAAATTGGCCCGACTTTGTGTGGTTCCAGGCTCTGAAATCGTTAGCGCCCGGGGCCCCCACAGCGATCTAAAGAATATCAGAAACATCCTGGTCATGAAAATACTGCCTTAACTTATGCTCATTCCAACCTCCTCCACCAGCAAGCATGAAATCCTTCACTTTCTCTGGGCACGTCTCCTGTTTGCATCCAAGCGGATGTTGTGCAAAGTGGCGTGGAATCCACTTATCTTGCATCACCTTGATGTCCTCTCCATTGCCGATCCTCCACACCAATCCCTCCCTTAGGAGCTCCCTTCCGTGAATAATACTCTTCCATGTGTAGGATGCTCTGTTAGGACACTCCGCCGACAGGAAATCACCCTCCTTAAAGTCTCGTGCCTTGAGCACCTGTGCACACATGGACGATGGCTTCGTGATGATACGTCATCCTTGTTTAGCAAGAAAACGCCTGGTTAAAACATTCATAGTCCCTGAAGCCTAGTCCCCCACTGCTTTTTCTCTTGCACATGCGTTTCCAGGCAATCCAATGAACTCTCCTCTAATTTTGAGAATCGCCCCACCAAAAATTAGATGAGATGGTACTCAACTTTTTACACTATTTTTTGGAGAGCCTAAAGTAACTCATCGGGTGATACATTGCAAATGTATCTATAATTTTTGATGTTCCATGCTTGGTTTTATCTATTTTCTTGTGTTTTGTCCACACTTTGGAGTACTTTTCATATGATTTCTTGGACTAACCTATTAACAAGAGCCACAGTGCCAGCTGCCTGTTTTCTGTTGTTTTTGGTTCCAGGAAAGTCAGAAAATGAATATTCTCAGAATTGGATGGGACAAAAGCCAAAAATCCTATTTCACCAAAAGACTCCCGGAGCCAGAATATGAGACGGAGTGGGGATGGGGCCCAGCCAGACCACCTGGCCACGCGGGCTGGGCCTGGCCGCGCCAAGGGGTGGTCTGGCCGCCCCAGGCACCCCCTCGGTCTCCCTCTTCGCCTACAAGTTGTCTTCTGACCTAAAAACTGAGGGGGGTTCGACGTTTTTCCAAAAAGAGTTCCGCTCCGCCGCCACCACCAGATTCCATGAAACAGCACCAGAAACTCTGTTCTAGCACCCTACCGGGACGGGGAATTGGAGGAGATCATCGCCATCATCATCACCATCGCTTCTCCATCGACCATCCATGTTTCCCCCATCTATGAATGAGTAATCCCCCGATGTAGGCTATGGGGATGGTAGGGATTGGATAAGATCATTCATGTAATGGCATCAAATTGTTAGGGCATGGTGCCTAGTATCTTTTATTAGTGCTTTATGACTTTGTTGCGACTTGTTATGCTTAATGCTTGTCACTAGGGCCCGAGTGCCATGATTTCAGATCTGAACATGTTATTGATTCATTATGATAGTATTTTTTATGGTCTTATCTACAAGTTGTATACACATGTTGTTGTCCGGAACCAATGGCCCCGAAGTGATAGAAATTGGGATAACCGGAGAGAATGGCTTTGATGTGAGGATCACATGTGTTCACGGAGTGTTAATGCTTTGCTCCGGTGCTCTATTAAAAGGAGCACCTTAATTTCCAGTAGTTCCCTTGAGGCCCCGCTACAAACGGGCTGGCAGGACAAAAGATGTGGTGCAAGTTCTCATTGCGAGCACGTATGACTATATATGGAACACATGCCTAGGATTATCTAGTACTTGGATGCTTTATCTTATTTATCTGCAATTTCCCTATGTTCTGATTGCTATGTGAATTGTCTTGTCCATGCAACGCCTGTCCATCCATCCGTATGCCTACCGCACTCGAATCTCACTGTTTACTGCTATTGTTACTGTTGTCTTTACTTTACTACTACTGTTACTTCACTATTCCTACAACAAAATTGTTGCTACTAATAAACTCCTGTGAGCAAGATCGTTTCCAGGTGCAGCTGAATTGACAAATCAGTTGTTAAGGCTTATAAATATTCTTTGGCTCCCCTTGTGTCGAATCAATAAATTGGGTTTCACTTCCCTCAAAAATACTGCGATACACCCCCTATACTTGTGGGTCATCATCGGGTATGTTGGAACTGCCTGGATCACCGATTTGATTAACACACCTCTTGCCTCCTTGGACAGTCCCTGCCCTTTTAGCCCTTTCACTTTACTCCATGACCGCTCGGTGACATGCTTAAAGCTGCCTTCTTTCGACCGGCCAACTACCGTAGGCAGTCCTAGGTAGTGCTTAGAGAGAGCTTCACATGAAATATCAATAGCACATTGTGAGTGCTCCTTCACATGATTGGGACAGCCTCTACCGAAGTAGATAGACGACTTCTGCAAGTTCACTCTTTGTCCCAAACTTATTTCATAGTCCTGGAGGATACCCTTTAAAGTTTGCAAGCTCGCTGTCGATGCCTCAAGGATGCTATCATCAGCAAAAAGAAGATGAGTAACATGAGGCCCAGTGGCCTCAAATCTTACCCCTCGAATCAAGTTATTGTGTTGAGCTTCCTTGAGAAGAACTGAGAACCCCTCCACACATAGGAGAAATAGGTATGGCGAAATAGGGTCACCCTGGCGAAGTCCTCTAGAGGGAAAGAAAGGGTCCAAGAGCTGCCCATTAACCTTCACCATAAATCTGGCCAAAGAGACACCCCTCATCACCATATTTACCCAAGCTTCGGAAAAACCCAACTTATACATCATCTTCTTTAGAAAGGCTCATTCCACCCTATCATATGCTTCTGTCGAGTTTGGATAGCATGCATGCACTCGTATGCCACCAACACGTTATCCGTAATCAGCCTTCCAGGAACAAACGCACTCTGCTCTTCCGAGATCAGGATCGGGAGGATGTCCTTGAGCCTGTTCGCAATTACTTTAGATGCCAGCTTGTACAAAACATTACACAGGCTGATTGGGTGGAATTCCGACAGATTTAGAGGAGAGTTTGTCTTCGGAATTAGGACAAGAATAGTATCACTAAAGTCCCCCGGTATATCTTTTCCCGCCAAGAAGTCTCTGATTGTAGCGCATATTTCAGATTTTAAAATCGCCCAGTGGCGCTGATAGAATAGAGCTGGCAACCCATCAGGGCCCGATGATTTTGTTGGTCCCATCTGAAATAAAGCCACCTAAATATCCTTATCCGAAACAACTGCAGTTAGCTTTTCGTTCATGTCCGAAGTAACTATGTGGCAAACTTTGTCCAATATTCGCTCCATCTGATTCGCCCGTTCAGACTTGAAAAGATCGCCATAGAAGGATTTCGCCATTCACACATCTCAGAGTAGGTCTCACATTTTGAGCCATCCGACCGGTGGAGTAGTCTAATGTGGTTTTTCCTTTTCCGATGAGTAGCCAGCCCTGTTCTAGAATACCTAGTATTTCTGTCTCCGTATTTAATTCAATCTTGTCTAGATCTCTGTTTGTACATCACCACTTCCCTAGCATACATTTCATGGAGATCCTTCTCCACTTTTCTCACATCAGCGTGGCAGCCAGAAATAAGAGCTTTTGTCTTCTCTTCCTCTAAGGCAGTCCTTAGTTTCTTAATGTGCATCCTCACCGAACCGAACACTTCAAAGCTCTAGTGTTTCATGTGTCTCGACAACCCACGCAGCCTACTCCAAAGCCTCAGCAGTGAATCACCGTGGGTCTGATTTTCTTCCCAAGCTTCACGCACCATGTCCTCATATTGTTCATGCTTGGTCCACATCTCCTCAAACATAAAGCCCCGCCTTGATGGTCTACTTGTAGCATCATCAGCCGTCACTCTAATCAGCAAGGTTGCATGGTCTATTTCCTCCGTTTGTATGTGCTCCACAGTACTCAGAAACATGTGAATAAAACAGTTTGTGGTCGTTGCCCTATCCAACCTGGCTTGGACATTAGCAGGTCCCAACCTTCTGTTATCCACGTATAAGCATACCCGGAAAAGCCTAGGTCTGTGAGGCGGTAGTCTGCCAAACAGTCCGTAAATTTCTCCATTTGCACTTCGCTCCGAACATTGCCCCCAATCTGCTCATCTTGTCTTAAAATTTTGTTGAAATCGCCTACACACAACCATGGGGCATTATCCTGAGACCGCAAGTATCTGAGTACTTCCCACGTCTTCTCCCGTAACTCTGTCCGTGGTTCTCCATAGATTCCGGCGAAACGCCAGGAGATATTGTCACATGAGATACTGGCATCAATGAAATACTGACATCAAGGCTGAATAGAGACTTCGATGCCATCTCTCCACCACAGAGCCAGACCACCTCCTTTTCCTTTCCCCTCTACACAAACACCATGGCTAAAGCCCATGCTTATTTGGAGTCAGCTCCATATATTTCTTTTTTTGCTTGGTTTCAGAAAGGAAGACCACTACTAGATTGTACGACCTGATCAGGTCCCGAAGCTCGCCCACCGCCGGGTCCAATCCCAATCCCCGGCTCTTAAGGGCCAAGATATTCATTGGCTTCGGTGGCCCTGCTCCGCGGGATCCGCCATTAGTACTTCGATTCTCTCAAACACCGATTGATTTTGCTGCACCTTAGCTTCCACCATATTCACACCCAGCCTTTCAAACATAGAGGTTTTTCGTGGACTCTTCCCTCCCGCTTCCGGGCTCTCCTCCCCCACCACTTGGACAGGAACTGGCATCCAAACTTGTTTCGTTCTTTGCTTCTTGTCTTTCCGCTTTGGCGAAGGAGGATACGTGTTTGCCCGTGCCATAGAGTTGTCTCTTGGTATACGCTTAAAAGTCCCTCTCTTCTCCTCCCTAGCTTTCAGCCCAGAATTTCCCAAGCCACCACGTAGCTCTTTCTCCCCAGCCCAGTGGCTTTTGATGGGGCTCGTGGCAGAATAGAAGTCCCTGCTACAATCAAACCCTCCTTTCTCACTTCTCTCGCCACCACCAGTGTGGGACGATCCAGAGAAAGAGTAGTCTTTTGAAAGGTTTCTCCTTGGAGGAATATTTCTTATCATTACCCCACCACCATACCATTGCACCGAGTCAAATGATCTAGAGCCGTGGCTCCCTGAAGACATAGGCAGACGTGCTGCCGGTGTAGCTCTCTTACTTTTCCTCGGCGACGCCCTTAGCCATTCGCCCCACTGCTTGACTTCCTCCTCCTCAGCTCCACACCCCTCCGTGGGGTGAACCATGCACCCGCAATCGAAGCAAAAGTGCGGTATTTTCTCATATTTCAGCTCAAACCATCGGCCTTTTGCATCCGTGTCCCCATCATGATCCTCTCCTCCCCCTCCTTCTCTGAGACTTTCAGGTAAATCCCCCTCATGAGAGGCTGATCAACCCTTAACGCGGCACAGATCCTCAGCTCCTCCCCCATGCCATTCCTTCTTCATCCACGTCGATAGATATGTACTTTCCAATCTGCCAATAAGTTCACCATACACTCGATTCATCATATCCATTGGCAAGTCCAGCACACGGACTTAGATATCCATTGAATCAAAAACCATATCCGATGGGCGAGAAGCTCCATCGTAGTCCTTTAGCAGAACTGCATTGAAATCAAACTTCCATGGCCCATTACGCATCACGTGCTTCCAATCTCCCTCCGATGCAAATCTTACCACAAAACGGTTCTCACCAATGTCTTTGAACTGCGCCTGGCCATGGAGACCCCATGCCCCCTGCATCGCCCTTCCAAAGCCCTGATCACCAACCTCCTTGGAGAACAGACTTTCCCCACTGTCGCCCATCTAGGTCGAGGAACACTAGACGTAGCAACTCCCTTGATCACCAGACTCCTAGACTCCCTCTCTGTGAGGAGCAAATCCCCCAACTTGGCCGAGAGACCCGCAGTTAGATCATCCGCTCCTCTCTTCACCAACGACCTAGACAGAACCCTAGGCGAGTTCCCGCCCGTCGCCCTCTGTGTCGGTGAATCCATCACCAAACTAAGCCCCGCAGTCGCAAGCACCCCAACAAGACCGGCAGGATTGATCACGCCACCGCAATCCGTCCTGCTGTCGAGACACAGTCACCCTCAAATGAAAACCCTAGCAGAAACGCGATCGCCTCCCGATCGCCCTAGGATAGCTCCGTTATTTTTGGTGGACCCATCTTAGATTTCGAGCCTATGTCTCGATACATACATCCAAACATAGCCTTGGGGGCTACTCCCATCAGGAGCGCTGGCCGCGCACCTGACGAAGAAAAAATAAATAAAGTATCATTGAAAAATTACTCCTATTGGGAGTATCTACAGAAACTACAAAGTTTTAAAAACTTGTCCAAGACACACTCAACGTGACAAAATTCCGAATGTCATGTCTAAAAACATGAAGGTAAGACCCCAAGATTCGTTCTGTATGTCCTGGTAATCGCACAATACTGCGCTCTGCCAGTAATATATCTATATCAATGATATGATGAAAAATCCCAATGGACGCACTCGGTACCCACTAGAATTCAGTATTCGATAAGACCTCAGTGGTTCGAATTGAATTACGCTAGTTATAATTCCAAATTCATGTCTAGGAACCTGAATTTGATGTAGGTCAACAGTGTTTTTTGCCCGGGAGCACTTAACTGATCCCCTATCCGTCAGATGCATCAAGCCTGTTGTACCAGATCCCTATAAAAACCAAAACAATAGAAACAAATCAGAGCAAGGAAAAAACTAAAAATATCTTTTGAGACTCAACCTGAATTTACGGTTCAAGTAGAGTCTCCGGTGATGGGTTCGTAGAATGGAAAACAAAAAAATTCTACCGCAAGAACGAACAAAACCCAGATCTAATCTAGATAAAAGCCAAGATCTAATCTATTAGACATGTGCAACAAGATAGATCTGTACTAACCCTTGTAGACCCGAAAGCGTTACGAGATTGGATCTCGTGGTTGATGTAGTCGATCACTTGCCGATCTCAAGATCGAGTAGACGATCCTTACGGCGCCGCGTTCCGGCAGCGCTTCCGCAGTCGGTCACACGTGCGGAGTCGAAGCAGACCTTCCTCTCCCCGTTCCAGCAAGCAGCGGAGGTAGTAGATCTTCTCCACGGAATCCCAGCAGCACGACGGTGTGGTGGTGGTGGAGTGGAGAATTCTGCAGGGCTTCGCCTAAGCTGGAGCAGAGCGAAGGAGGAGGAGAGAGGCGGCGGCTAGGGTTTGTTATGGTAGAGTACTAGGGGTGGCGCCCCTTCCCTCTATTTAAAGGAGGGAGGCGCCATGGGAGGGGGAGTCCTAGTAGGACTCCCCTCCCTCCTTGGTCGGCGGATTGGGAGGGAGGAGGAATCCTCCTCCCCCACAAATCCGTGTCTTGCCCCACAAAGACTCCTTGATCCTTTCTTGGTTTTCAAGCAAACTCCAAGAAATCTACTAGAACCTTCCGGAACATTCCGAAACCTTCTAGAATCCCCATACAAATACTCCGGAACATTTCCTAACTTAGAAAATGATCCCCAATATATGAATCTCATTCTCCGGACAATTCCGGATCTCCTCGTGATGTCTCGGATCCAATCCGAGACTCCAAACAACATTCGGTCTCCAATGCACATTCCATATCTACTTAAAACAACTTCGAACCTTAAGTGTGTCACCCTACGGTTCGTGAACATGTAGACATGATGGATACACATCTCCGATTAATAACTATTAGCGGGATCTGGAGATCCATAACAGCTCCCACATACTCAGCGATGACTTCGTGATCGATAGAACCATTTAACATACGAAAACCAATTCCCTTTGTCACGCGATACTATACTTATCCGAGGTTTGATCGTCGGTATCTCCATACCTAGTTCTACCTCGTTACTGATAAGTACTCTTTACTCGTTCCATGATATGTCATCCCTTGTGACCTAGTCACATGCTTGCAAGCTAACTAGATGACATTCCACCGAGAGGGCCCAGAGCATATCTATCCGTCATATGGATGGACAAATCCCAATCTTGGTCCATGCGCTTCAACACATACTTTCAGAATACCCAATAACACCTTTATAACCACCCAGTTACAAAGCGGTGTTTGATGTCATCAAAGTACCCATCCGGTGATGGTGATTAACATAACCTCATGGTCAAAGGATTAGGTTACTATGCATTTGAAAGCTTATAGCAATACGAACTTAATGACTTGATCTTATGCTACGCTTACTATGGGTGTGTGTCCATCACATCATTCTCCTAATGATATAACCTTGTTATTAATGACATCCAATGTCCATGATCAGGAAACCATGATCATCTATTAATCAACAAGCTAGTTCAACAAGAGGCTTACTAGGGACTCTTTTATGTTTACAAAACACACAAGTATTAATGTTTCCGGTTAATACAATTATAGCATGGGATGTAAACATTTATTATAAACATAAAGATATAATAATAACCACTTTATTATTGCCTCTTGGGCATATCTCCAATAGTCTCCCACTTGCACTAGAGTCAATAATCTAGTTAAAAATTTGTACATTCAACGCCTATGGCTTTCTGGTGTTGTATAGACACTATTGCTAGTGGTAAACATAATCTTCGGATCTGACACTTCCAGGTCCGTGTGTATTTGCATGTCCTTGCGTCTCTACGCATTACTCATTCTCCAATGAGATGGCATTGTATAAATTTGGTCCTTTGGTGAGACCTTTAGTTTCTTGGGATTAAATCATGTTGATACAATTGTCATACAATGTATCTTCATAGTATTATCCCGCTATGAACCACACCTAGTTTGATAACAAACTACTTGACGCAAATGCCCTCATTCGCTGCTACAATAGTAGTCATATACTTAGCCTTTTGTTGTAGTATCTATCACAATGTTTTAACTTTGGTACTCAACCAAATCTATTATGGAACTTCCTTTCCATTACATTGTGCCACCCATAGTTTAAATTGAGATAAACTTAATTTGTGACAAAACTAGTATCAATGTAACAATTTACAATGAACTATTTGTCATCACTGTATAAATAATATATTCTTAGTTCTTCCAAAGATCATAGGAATATCCCTAATATTTGTCCAATGATCATCTTATGAGTCATTCTGGTATATGCTCATAACATTTAGAGCATAGGACATATCTGGATGTGTACATCTCAAAGAATGATTGATCAAAATATTCTTGTGATTTCACCAAGTGTCAAAACACTTGAATCTCGTGTCAACACACTTGAATCTTGATTCAGTCCTTTCCATGCGTCAAGAACCTTTCTTGTTGTTTCCATATTGAACTCATTCAACATCTTTATCTATGTACATTTGGCAAAACCATATTAGCGCCTCAATCTATCCATATAGACATTGATGCCTAATTCTTGGGTTATGCCTAAGTCTTTCATCGAAATGAAATTCTTAACCTGTGTCAATAAAAGATACATCATTTCTAATCAACAATATGTCTTTCACATAATGTATTAGAAATATGTCTTAGCGCTCCCACTTAATTTTTGTTTGCAAAATGCAAACATCTTCATCGTCTCTGATGAAATTAAACCTTTTAACGGTTTCATCACGGTGAAGACTCCAACTCCGCGATGCTCACTTCAACCATTGAAGTTTTGCATACTCTATTAGCATCCTTTGAATTAACAAAACCCTTTGGATCGTGTCATGGACACATCCTAGGTAACCATTCTATTAGAAGAACTTGTTTTGTTTGTGCAACTACCATATACCAAAATATATGTAGTGGTTGCTACATTAATCCGTCCAGACTAAATGTCGCTATGAAAGATCAAATCTTATCATAGTCAATTCCTTGAACATTGTCGTAAACTCTTTCTGACATGTCGACTATTTCATAGATGTGAAACATCCATGTCTATTTCTTTATAGATCCATATACGACTGTAAGGTCTTGCACCTTTCCAGAGGGTCTTTCAAATTCAAAGCTTGATTTCTCGTGTATGGAATTATCACGGATTTTATGGCTTCAAGCCACTTAACAACGTCAGGGCCCATCATTGATTATTTGCATGTAGTCGGTTCATCATTGTCAAACAACAATGATTTAACTCTCAAATCTTGGCATTTGATTACTTACCCGACCTACTTGGTTCAATAGTAACTTAGATCTCCGTGACCACAATCTTTGAGGCACGTGAGCCATGAGCATTGTTGCTGCTTCCGGGACACTTTCCGGCGCTGCGCTACTTAGCACATATAGCTAAGGTTCAACAACCTTATCAAAGTTCTATTGTCCTCCCACTTAACTTTTCACGAAAAATTCCTTCTCAAGAAAACTTGACGTTCCAAGCGACAAGCTCTTTTGTCCTCGGCATTATGGAGAAATTCCCAACAAATTCTTTTGGATAACCTACAAAGACGTGCTTATCCGACTTTGGTTGTAAACATTTTACTTATGCATAGCATACCAAAATTTAAGAAAAGACAATTCGGGTTTTATCCCAAACCATGACTTATATGGTGTCATTTCAACGGATCACGATGGTGCTCTTTTTAGTGTAAAAGCGGTAGTCTCTAAAGCTTCAATCTTTAAAATATAATGACAGTTTTATAAATGACACCTTTGATCTTACCATGTCAAACAAGGTTTCATTACATATCTCGAACACTCCATACTCCTATGGTGTTTTGGGAAATGCAAATCCATGGAACGATTCCTCAAATCTTTGGTGTTTTCCTAAACTTGTAACTCAAACATCTTTCTTTATGATCCAATCATAAACTTTTTATTTTCTTGTTACAATGATTTTCCACTTCATCTTGAAAGTCTTTGAACATTTTCAAATGTTTCATACTTCTTCCTTATTGAGTAAGTATATACATATACTCACTCAAATCTTCGGAGAAAGCATATGAAGTTGAAATCCATCGCCCACGACTACACATAATGGACTATATACATCAATATGTACAAATTCCAATCAGTTAGTCGCCCGTTCCTCTTTTGGCCTACTAACGGAGTTTTAATTATCTCCAGGAAAGTATCACAAGCGTCATTTGATCAAAATCAAAGACTCAAAAAATCCATCAACATGGAGTTTCTTCATGTATCCCTTTCAATATAATTTAAACGCCGATGTCACTTTGCAAGTGATCTTTCAATCATTTGTCTTGCGACATTTTAGCATTAGTTTTATGGTCGTTATTTCTCCAACCAGACTTGTATATCATCCATCTATTATGGAATACGGCAATTATTTGAACAACCTTTTGTCGTCATAATACCTGATCAAAATAACAATTATTGAAACAAATCTTGAAGGTAAGCTTTGATGTTAACGAGCAACACAACAACCCTTTGTTTGTTTTCGATGAACATCATCACATATTCTCTTGCTAGTTACTTAGGCCATTGCAGTTCATGAATTGTGTTGTCCTGTATGACACTTCATACCAACCAATTCGGTATCCAATACCGCAGAACCACATTGTTTAACAACCAAGGAATACAGCCATAACATGTATCTTTTATATATCTAAGTTGGATATCTCCAATCTTTTCTTTTCTGCCAAATATTTTATAGATTCTCTTTCAACAATTCCTTTTCTTTTAAAAGAATCTATCAACATCAATAGTGGTGTCATTCACATGACACATAGTACAAAGTGTGTATAGTCAAATACTAATACCTTTGGACTTGCACTTTGAAGTGGATCACCTTCATCAAATGTTTGGCATCCTTTCAAAAATCCATTCTTTAGTAATCTTTTAGTGTAGTAAAAATTTTACTTACATCTTCTATTCATCCTTATCATGACAACTTTCATGATCAAGCTGCTATAGCTTATAAAGGTGAATTGCGAGTATAATGTTTCTTTTCCAAAACCTTTTGGAGGATTAGGACGACCAGCGTCTCCAACCTTCACAAATTCTCATCAAATATGAGGACGTATACTCTATCATGTAGTAACCAATACATTGTTTTAGATATCGCAATACCTTTCACATATGATGGTTTCTGAAACATTGCTTTCAGCTCTTAGATAAACTTGATATTAAAAACAATCTTTTGAGTATCAAGAATCATGGAGGCAAACATGATACATTAGATACTAACACTGAAATTGTTACTCTTGATTAATACTATTTATTAAACTTCACAGAGTAAACGGAGTTTGCTGAAAGTTTGCAACAGGACTTTTAAACTTTAGATTGACACTCAAAACAATACGATACCAGTTCGTAAAGAAAATATCCAGAATTTCTATAGTTCCACTATCTCAACTATAACTAAGCGTAAGGTGGTGAACGGATGCCAATGACTACAACAAACTATGCAAATTCACTTTGATTGTGTTTATGATAAATTGAGTTCGACTAATCCAAATTACAAATAAACTCCCACTCAAAACAACATCCCTAGAGTTGTTTTAGTGATTACACGAACCAAATCCACTACACCAAGTCCGATCATCACGTGAGATGATGTAGCTTTAAAGGCGAACAATCAACATGTTCATCATATCATCCATATGACTCATGCTTTACCTTTCGGTATTCCGTGTTCTGAGACCATGTCTGTACATGCTAGGCTCGTCAAGGTTAACCTTAGTATCCGCATGTGCAAATCTGGCTTGCACCCGTCGTATGCACACGTAGAATCTATCACACCCGATCATCACGAGATGCTTCGAAACGACGAGTCTTAGCAACGGTGCCTACTAAGGACGAACACTTTATTACTTGATATTTAGTGAGAGGGATCATCTTATAATGCTACCGTCGCGATCTAAGCAATACAAGATGCATAAAGGATTAACATCACAGGCAATTCATAATTAGTGTGATATGATATGGCCCTTTCTTCTTATGCCTTTGATCTCCATCTCCAAAGCACAGACATGATCTCCATCATCACCAGCATTGCGTCAAGGTTAGTGGCGCCGCTTCATGGTTGTCCATCATCACTAGAAACTATTACGACTACTTGGAATAAAGCTATTACAAGATGAATAGACACGCAGGTCTTAACAGAATTAAAGACAACCATTAGGCTCCTACCGGTTGCCATATTACAACAAGGATCATTGCATACATCAAATATAATCACAATCACATGATGGCCATATCACATCACAAAAACCCTGCAAAAACAAGTTAGACGCCTCTAATTTTCTTTGCAAGTTTTACGTGGTTTGGGGCTTTTGAATAAGAATGGATCTTACCTACGAAACTGAACCACAACGTTGATACAAGTGCTATCAAGTGCAAAGTGTAGATTGGATCTATACTATGATGGGAGAGACAGACACCCGCAAAGCCACTTGTGCAATACGAGTTGCACGTCAACTGTGGAGCAAGTCTCATGTGCGATGACATGTAAGGTTAGCCCGAGCCGCTTCATCCCACCATACCGCAAGATGCAAAGTACACAAAGCAAAAGACGGCACGAGCACCAACGCCCACAAAACCATTGTGTTCTACTCGTGCAACAGATCTACGCATAGACATGACTCTGATACCACTGAAGGGTTCGAAGCATGGAAAACAAAAAAATTCTACCGCAAGAACGAACAAAACCCAGATCTAATCTAGATAAAAGCCAAGATCTAATCTATTAGACATGTGCAACGAGATAGATCTGTACTAACCCTTGTAGACCCGAAAGCGTTACGAGATCGGATCTCGTGGTTGATGTAGTCAATCACTTGCCGATCTCAAGATCGAGTAGACGATCCTTTCGGCGCCGCGTTCCGGCAGCGCTTCCGCAGTCGGTCACACGTGCAGAGTCGAAGCAGAACTTCCTCTCCCCGTTCCAGCGAGCAGCGGAGGTAGTAGATCTTCTCCACGGAATCCCAGCAGCACGACGGTGTGGTGGTGGTGGTGGAGTGGAGAATTCTGCAGGGCTTCGCCTAAGCCGGAGCAGAGCGAAGGAGGAGGAGAGAGGCGGCGGCTAGGGTTTGTTATGGGAGAGTACTAGGGGGTGGCACCCCCTCCCCTCTATTTAAAGGAGGGAGGCGCCATGGGAGGGGGAGTCCTAGTAGGACTCCCTCCTTGGCCGGCGGATTGGGAGGGGAGGAGGAATCCTCCTCCCCCACGAATCCGTGTCTTGCCCCACAAAGACTCCTTGATCCTTTCTTGGTTTTCAAGCAAACTCCAAGAAATCTACTAGAACCTTCCGGAACATTCCGAAACCTTCTAGAATCCCCATACAAATACTCCGGAACATTTCCTAACTTAGAAAATGATCCCCAATATATGAATCTCATTCTCCGGACAATTCCGGATCTCCTCGTGATGTCCCGGATCCAATCCGAGACTCCGAACAACATTCGGTCTCCAACGCACATTCCATATCTACTTAAAACAACTTCGAACCTTAAGTGTGTCACCCTACGGTTCGTGAACATGTAGACATGATGGAGACACATCTCCGATCAATAACCATTAGCGGGATCTGGAGATCCATAACAGCTCCCACATACTCAACGATGACTTCGTGATCGATAGAACCATTTAACATACGAAAACCAATTCCCTTTGTCACGCGATACTATACTTATCCGAGGTTTGATCGTCGGTATCTCCATACCTAGTTCTACCTCGTTACTGATAAGTACTCTTTACTCGTTCCATGATATGTCATCCCTTGTGACCTAGTCACATGCTTGCAAGCTAACTAGATGACATTCCACCGAGAGGGCCCAGAGCATATCTATCCGTCATATGGATGGACAAATCCCAATCTTGGTCCATGCGCTTCAACACATACTTTCAGAATACCCAATGATACATTTATAACCACCCAGTTACGAAGCGGTGTTTGATGTCATCAAAGTACCCATCTGGTGATGGTGATTAACATAACCTCATGGTCGAAGGATTAGGTTACTATGCATTTGAAAGCTTATAGCAATACGAACTTAATGACTTGATCTTATGCTACGCTTACTATGGGTGTGTGTCCATCACATCATTCTCCTAATGATATAACCTTGTTATTAATGACATCCAATGTCCATGATCAGGAAACCATGATCATCTATTAATTAATAAGCTAGTTCAACAAGAGGCATACTAGGGACTCTTTTATGTTTACAAAACACACAAGTATTAATGTTTCCGGTTAATACAATTATAGCATGGGATGTAAACATTTATCATAAACATAAAGATATAATAATAACCACTTTATTATTGCCTCTTGGGCATATCTCCAACATCCGGGGCTACTGACAGAGGTACAACAACTCGAGTGCTTATGATTTATCCCCCTGGTTGCGTAAAGGCTCACGGCCCATGAAGATTCAAGATGATGACCCAATAAGTATCCGATGATTTAGATGTATTAGGAAAGGAAACATGAATCGACGATCTGTCGGAGTTTTAATCATAACATATGTAATCTATCCGTATACGGTTTTGAGACCCGGCCTATTATATATAGGACAGGAGAAGCCTATGAGAGGATAACCGAAAAAACCCAAGCGATCTGTAATAGTGTTATTCATCAAGTATTCAAGCGACTTCAACTCCCTTGTTTGCCTGACATCAGACGAAATCCATAGCGTTCTCTTTTGCACAAAACCCTAAGTTCGTCATCATGGACATTGCCGAGGTTACCCCTCGTCAACAGTTGTACAGATCAATGCATAAAGGTAGTGGCTGTCATCTACACATGCACAAAGGTGCTGCCAAGCATGCAGACAAGCAAAAAATGGTAGTGACATTCATCTACACATGCATAATGGTGCTTCCAAGCATCTGCACAACCAAAATGGCAGTGACATCATGTACACATGCACAATGGTGCTGCCAAGCATTTAGATAAGCAAATGGCAGTGACATTCATCTACACATGCACAATAGCTCTGCCAAGCATGTAGACAAGAAAAAAGCAGTGACATTTATCTACACATGCATAATGATGCTAACATTCATCTACACAACCAAAATGACAGTGACATTCATGTACACATGCACAATGGTGCTCCCAAGCATGTATACAAGAAAAATTGGCAGTGACATTCATCTACACATGCACAATGGTGCTACAGACAAGCAAAAATGGTAGTGACATTTATCTACACATGTATAATGGTGTTGACACTCATCTACACAATCAAAATGGCAGTGACATTCATGTACACATGCATAATGGTGTTGGCATTCATCTACACATGTATAATGGTACTGTCAATCATCTACACAAGCAAAAATGGCAGTGACATTCACCTACACAAGCATAAAGGTGCTTCAAGCAACAGATCAAAACTTCCCTTGCGTAATGGTCACATATCAAGCAATATATTTTAATCTACAGCATTCGTATGTAACACATTCTATCTCGCAAACATATAAATTTGTACGGTGGAAAGAAGAACAGATGGGAAAAGAAAACCCTTACATGTGGTAGTATAATGTACTATCAACCATCTACACAAGCAAAAATGGCAGTGACATTTACCTACACAAGCATAAAGGTGCTTCAAGCAACAGATCAAAACTTCCCCTGCGTAATGGTCACATATCAAGCAATATATTTTAATCTACAATGCCAGCATTCGTATGTAACACATTCTATCTCGCAAACATATGAATTTGTACGGTGGAAAGAAGAACAGATGGGAAAAGAAAACCCTTACATGTGGTAGTATAATGTACTGTCAACCATCTACACAAGCAAAAATGGCAGTGACATTTACCTACACAAGCATAAAGGTGCTTCAAGCAACAGATCAAAACTTCCCCTGCGCAATGGTCACATATCAAGCAATATATTTTAATCTATAATGCCAGCATTCGTATGTAACACATTCTATCTCGCAAACATATGAATTTGTACGGTGGAAAGAAGAACAGATGGGAAAAGAAAACCCTTACCTGTGGCAGAGCAGTGTACGACCTAGTCGCAGGAGGTGTTGGTGAAGCAACGGGGGATCTGGCCGTCGCGACGGCTGCTAGAGGGGTCATTCTGGGTGCGTCCTGTCTAGAGGGGGCACTGCCCGGTACTGCCGTGGCTAATCCTTGCGGAAATGCCGAGGGCAAGCCAAGAATCCCTACCGGGATCGGATCGAACCCCGGCGGGAACGGCATGTCCCGGCTCGGCGGCACGGCCGTGAAGGAGGATGGCCCGGCCATGTTGCCGCTCTACCCCGGCGCCCCCTCTGTCATGGCCGCCACCCTCAATGCGCTAGCGGAGGGGTCGGTGCTGAAGTGTGTCATGAAGAGGAAAAACCGTGAAGCGATCCATGGGGATCGCATCGCCCCGATCGCTGCAGCCCTAACCGGCGCCTCGCATGACACCCTCGAAAGCGGCGATGGCTGCCATAGAGAGGGGACTACGGCGGGATCAGCTGGAGCCGTCGCGTTCCTACATACCCCCGCCTCGTATTCGGCGACGACGCGCTGGACGGGGCGGCCTGCCTGCTTGCGGGGTGTGTGCTTGACGCGGGGCACTACCTTTCCGATGGGAAGGCTGGACGGAGAGGACAGCGGAGGAGGCCATCGATCTCTCTGATGGGACAGGACATGGCTGCTCTGACTGGCGGAGTGGGGCGGTGACACAAAGCGACAAAGAGTGGGGATGGAGTTATCCACGCCTCCCGCGCTTTGCCACGCGTGCAACCGTTGGGGCGGCAGCAGCCCATTTTGCGTCCAACCGAGGTTGGCTACACGAAACCGGCCGATTTGGCCGTTGTCCCTGGGCCTGGCTCTGGCCTGCTTTAATATCCGTGCTGGACACAACTCGAAGAGTCTAGGTAACCAAGAATGCCGTTTTCTGTACAGCCTACCAAACTCGTCATATATTCGGACAAGTCATGGTAGGTTTGGGTCGGGGCCCATGGAGATGCCTCACCCCAAAAGAAGGTCGTTGAAGCATGCTATCCCATCGGACCTTGCTGTCCGCAGCCCAGACCCGGCTGCATTCGGTCAAGTCAACACGCAGTCGACCGATTCAAAGACAAGCAATCACACTGACACGGCTGACGGCCCCACATCCCATCGCCAACTACTAGGAACGCATCTCGCGCATGGACAGACCTCTCACCGCATCCCATCGGTCGCAGGAAACCGAGCGCCGCGGCAGAGTCGCACTCGCACGCCACCTCGCCGCGCAGCGGTCAAAGCGTGAAGCCACACACCTCTGGAGACGGGTACGTACAGCTGTGCGCCTGCCTCTGTCCCGCACCACCACATCGCATGGCATGGCCGGCAGGCACTGAGACCGACGCCCCGCAGTACGAGAAGAGAAGCCTTGCGCAGGAGCGCTTCCCATGGCAGAGCGACACAGGGCTGTACGTACGTACTTGGGAAAAGATGAACCCAACAGGCAAAGACGCAGCAGCAAGCAAACCCAGGCAGCAAAAGCAGACGAGGAGGCCGGCCCATGGATCGATGGAAAAAAAAGCTGCAGTACCATGCTTGCAGTCGTCGATCTGGGCCCTCTTGCAGTGCAGCACCAAATCTCATGGACACTGGCCGAGTCCGGAGCGAAGATCCCTCGGCGAAGAAAGCCCGAAGAAAACAAAAACAGACACCAATAATAACTGCCGCGACATGATGCTTCCTTTTTCTTGTTTGTTTGACCCACCAATACTATAGCTTTTCTTTGGCTTTTGCTCTCCTTCATTCATTTGCCCCTCTTTACACACTCCCTAATAAAACGATCTCAACTCAACTCAACTCAAACCTGCTGCTGGTGATAGGCTTTTCTTCTTTTGTGTTGCTTTAGATCTCTCTCATCATCTTTGGATCAGGCCTGCCATTACCAGTTTAGACTATGTCCTGTGACAAAGTTACTATCGATGCCATGCCCTTGGAGGGGGTGGTGAACGTGTGTCAAAAGCGAAAAGGGAGCCGAGAACCAACAAGGGGGTGCGTGGTTCCATGCACTGATGCACATGCAAAAGCCTAACCTTTGGAAGTTACACTGGCAGGCTGTTCTTACTTTACAAAACATCCAGGCTATGCTTGCTTTGCCAAACCTTTGGATGCTCTCCTCTAGTATTCAACTTTCCTATAGTCTCCAGCCTAGGTTATCACTGTCAACGGAAGATAACACTATCGGCTAATGCCTATTACTTCTAGTTGAGGTGTTGAATGGACATAGCTGGAAGAGAACTAAATAAAACGTTTTCTTTTCAAATAGAGTAATCTTCACTACAACACCACTTGCCTACTACAGCAAATGGTAGGTTTTATCTGACGCTTTTTTTAAAAGAAAACGATATGCAACCTAAATGTTGACTATGGCCAAGTCACCGCTAAGAACCATCAGAGCTTCCGCGAATGCTATCAATGTGGATTGAGAAAAAACTATTTTCCAAGTCCAATCAACTGTAAGGACTCATATTTTCCGACACTCGTACTTTTATTGCAATTTGTGTCGACCACCCCTTTTGACCAAATAAAACATGGATATTCATAAACATAAAACTATCCAATTGCCTACAACAAGTGATACTCCCTCCGACCCATATTAGTTGACTCAAATTTGTCTTGACTCAAATTTGTCTAGATTCGGATGTATTTAGACATATTTTCGTACTAGATACATCCGAATCTAGATATATCCAAGTCAACTAATATGGGTCGGAGGGAGTATATTTTTATCAGGTTGTTTTTCGCAATGCACTCTAGATGGCTAAGTCACCACTAAAAACCATCAGATTGTAAATATGATATATGCATGCTCCTACAACAAAAAGAGAAGACCTTGAGCAAATGACTATCAATGTCAAGTCAGAAATAAACATTTCCCAAGTACAGTGAACTACATATAGACTCATATTTTTATAGAAATTGGTATTAAGCGTCCCTTCTGAACAAACAAAACATGGATATAGCAAACATTTTCCTTTTTGGGTAAACATAAATGCTCGGCCATTTTCCACGTTTCTTATTGAGAGGTGATTTTCCGTTTTTCCGCGACCCACCTCTGATTCGTAGAATTACTCATAAGACATAAATAGAAAAAAATAGTATGCAAAATTAGAATGTCATGCTCACTTGAATTCTGATTCGTAGAATTACTCATAAGACATAAATAGAAAAAATAGTATGCAAAATTAGAATGTCATGCTCACTTGAATGCTCTATGATTTAACTGCTTAAAGGTTCTTTGATAGTATCACATTTGCAACATAGAAGTAGTACTCCCTCCGTCCCAAAATAAGTGACTTGAGTTTGTCTAGATTCGCATGTACCTATATACTAAAATGTGTCTAGATACATTCGAATCCAGAAAATATCCTTATAACATTCAATCAATCATACAAATCAAATAACCGATATAAGAAACAAATCTAAGGGTTCCAATACATCAATATTCCTATAAAAACTTTCAATCAAAGAAGCCATATACTACTTCTGGTCTTCCATTCTGTAGCTACTCGTTCCTATGCTAGGCAGTCCTATGTTTTTCACCTGCCTTCAAGATCAGAAGGTACAAAAGCAGTCAGATTGAACACTGACTAATCGCATGGTGGAGGTTTTGCACAATGGCAAGCATGCATAAAAACACAACCCAATCGGAAGCTGGATAAACAAATCATTCATAACGAGACAAACACCGCTTAATTAACAACAAAATCCCAATTTTTTTAAGGGAACAAAATCCCAATTTCCTCGGTAAGTTGTCACATTTCACACGCTGGCCTCAATTATAACCACATTTCCTCCGAAAATACTAACGAAGCTTGTAAAACTAGAACACTGACCTCAATTATAACCACACAGAATGTGGTTTTCGATCGCCTGATGTGTGCAGTTCGTCACCGTTGTCTGCTGATCTTGGACAAGAAAATCACAATGTGGGGTGAAGTGAAGAAAATTACACGAGCCCAAGAAGAGCAGTCCATGAATCAATCAAGTTGCCAAATTAAACCTACTTCTCTAGAGGATGTTAGGAGCAAGAACACCAAAATGTTAACGATCCATCCATGGGTCGATCATCAGATGCCACCTGAGTGACCTCCCCACGGATACGGAGGCAAGCGGTGATCAGGGTAGCCGGCGCCCATGGCCATGGGCTGAGACATGGGCAATTGCATCTGCGCTTGTACTTCCTGCGACACCGAGGCGTCCGTGGCGGTGGAGAGGTCGGGCTTGACGTCGACGACGTCGTCCTGGAGCGGAAGGCGCTCGTAGACGGCGTTGGCGAAGGTTGCGGCGAAGAGCGTGACGGTCCCGGCGGCGACGAGGGGCCCCACGATGCACCCCCCGACGACCTGGCCCTGTCCGGCGGAGAGCAGCACGGCGAGGCCCGACGCCTCGGCGGGGGCCGGGGGCGGGAGCACGGTGCCGGTCATGGAGAGCAGCTCGAAGCGCCCCGGGAGCGGCCCGGCCGCGCCGCGCACGACGACGTCCACGACGGCGCCCGACGCGCCCAGCACGCAGACGCCCCGGCCGCGGCGGCGCGCGTACTCGGCGACGCAGGCGGCCACGTCGGCGCCGGGGGGCACCTCGAGGATGTGCGAGTGGAGCGCGTTGGGGCTGTCCCGCGTGATGATCACCGGCGGCTTGGGCTTGTTCTTGGACCCCATGGGCCGCCCCCGCGGCCTCCGCAGCGGCACGATGGCGCCCGCCCCCGGCCCCGCCGCCGCGCCCTGATCCTGCGGCTGCTGCTGTGACGGCGGCGGCTTGCTCTCCGGTGAGGCGGCCGCAAAGGGACTAGCTTGCGGCGGCATGGTGACCGGCGGCAGGTGCTGGTGCTGGAGATGCTGCAGCTGCTGCTGCTGCTGCGGCGGGTAGTCCTGCCACCACTTGTTGTTGCCGGTGGCCATGCACGTAGCCTCGCCCCAATCCGCCACACTGGCTCGCTCTACAGTAGAATCACACGGCCGGCCCCCTTGGCTACCTTCCTTTCTTGCGCCGCTGTCCGCCTCCTCAAGATCTCGAAGTCGGAGACAGCGAGAGGGGGGGAGAGAGTCAGAGAGAAACTGGGCGCTTTTGGCCGCTGCCTCGGCTCCCTCGCCCAGTTGTACCCACGCACAGGAGAGAGAAGGTCTCGGCCTCGGCCTCTCGGTCTCGGTCGGTTCTGGAGCTGCAGAGCATGGAGCGGCTCGTGACGGGACAGGTGGAGCAAGACGAGAAGGCGCGGCATGTGCGCGTTGTGGTGGCGACGCCGGTACGTGTCGCGGTGCAGCCAGCCGCGCGGCCAATCTGTAACGTAACGTTCCCCCGTCATCCTGCCGTCTCCGCGCAGCGTTTTCCTGCGGCGTTTCCTACTTCTCTCGGTGCAAAACTGAAACCGGACGCGATGCGCCTCCGTCCTTGCTGCCTCGGAACAAAAACTGGGTGCCAATGCAACACATGGTTTCTGTGGTGAGGAGCGCAACGACAAATCTGTTTGAGTATGAGCTAGTAAATCAACACTTCACTGTCGATGATGCTAATCCAGTTTGCTGACCTGCCCCTGCATTGATAAGCACTCCAGGGTAATAATAAGGTCCTAAAGAAGGATTATCCTGCTCGATAGTCTATACACTTGGATACAAGTGGCCCGTAGTAAACTAGTTAATCCAGAGATTATTTATTCAGCCAGTTCTCAGCTCAGGTAGTACGTAGAACAATTAAACATCTTAATAATAATTAGAGAAATTTTGTTTTTCGTCGCCACACCGATGGTCAACTAGAAGATTAGTCCCCCAAAATAGAAATGCCAATATTAGACAAAATGGATGCTTTACTTCTAATATTGGAAAATACAGTATGGTATATGTATAATGTGGCATGTCCAATAGTATAACGATGGTTTGTCGTCCAACCTAGTCAGTGCAAAAAATATAGTAGAACTGATTTCTTTTTTAAACCGTCAATATGGGAAACAAACAAAAATCTAAAGGTTGAAAATGCAAGCAAACATTCAATGTGAAACATAACAAAAAATTGAAACTGAAATATCGTAATTATCGGAAAAAATACAGCAGTACAAAATCCTTTAATTTTTGGATAATCTACAAAAGATTACTAAAAGCGGGGAACCTAATTCACGGAAATGCACCAAATTTTGGAACCATACTTCCTAAAGTTAGCCTTTTATTGGAAATCATGGAATCCAAGAAACGTGAGTAGATAACCTATGAAACATTCAAGAAGTCACTATATTTCTTTATGTTGTATTGTACTAAAGGTCATACATAAATATTCAAGTTTCTCTCTTTTTTTATTTTCTCTAATACTTATGAATTGTTCTTTGTTCCAGCATTTTTAGTGGTCCTCAATAGATTTTATTTTTAAGAATATCTCTAATGTTTTTATGTTACTTGCTTTTTATACTACATTTTTAAGAAAGTTGTTTTTCTACTTGATTATTTCTATGATTACCTTTGTTTTTAACATGTTTTGTGCTAACTAGGATATTATGGTTGTAGGTCCGTCACCAAATCATCTGCTATACTAATTTGTTTGAAGTCACGGACATTATCTACGCACGTTAATTTTTGGATAATTACAAAAATTACTTAAAGCGGGGAATCTAATTCATAGAAATGCACCAAATTGTGAAACCATACTTCCTAAAGTTAGCCTTTTATTGGAAATCATGGAATCCAAGAAACATGCGTAGATAACCTATGAAACATTCAAGAAATCACTATATTTCTTTATGTTGTACTGTACTAAAGGTCATACATAAATATTCAAGTTTCTCTTTTTTTATTTTCTCTAATACTTATGAATTGTTCTTTTTCCACCATTTTTTAGTGGTCTTCAATAGATTTTATTTTCAAGAATATCTCTAATGTTTTGATGTTACTTGCTTTTTATACTACATTTCTAAGAAAGTTGTTTTTCTACTTGATTATGTCTACGATTACCTTTGTTTTTAACATTTTTTGTGCTAACTAGGATATTATGGTTGTAGGTTCATCGCCAAATCATCTGCTATCCTAATTTGTTTGAAGTCACGGACTGCTCTGTATCTAGAGTTAACCAAACATGTGTATTCTTAGAGTACAAGAAAAAATGCATCCAATAGTTGGGGCACCAACATTAAGCACATCTTGGTTAGACCGGTTTAATACTTCACAGATGGAGTTTGCATTCGAGCGTTATATTGAAAATGGGATATTCATTCACACATACAAGAATTTAAGCCATCTTCAAGCATTTCCAAAAATTCCTAAAACTCCAGTTAAGTTAGATTTGAGTCAGATTCAAGCGAGAATTTTGGCCATTTGGTCAATTAAAACACAAAAGATTTTCGTGATTTACCTAGTGCAATTTTGAAGTTGAAATTTGGGACATGATGTCAAGTCACTCCACAGTGATGTACGTTCCGATGAGAGGATTAGGTTGGGAATTTAGTCCAAGTCTAGCTTGGAGATAACTCTAGAGTGATATTTTTTAATTAAGGTCATGCATAGAACGTTCAAGTTTTTTTGGAATCCTTTCTTTGTATAATGCTTATGAATTTCTTCTTTTACTAATCTTCAATACATTTTTTCAAGAAAAATATAATGTTTTGACATTACTTCCTTTTATACTGTACTTTTCAAAATAAATCTGTTTTTCTGCTTTATTGTTTCTGTGATTTACCTTTGTTTTCCAAGATGCTTTTGTGCTAACTGGAATAGTATGGCTGCAAAAGAACTGCCACATCATCTGCTATATTAATTTGATCGAAGTGGTGAAGTGCTCAATATTGTGAGTTAAGGAGGAGATTTGGTGCACGTGGGCACCCGTGATCCCATTTTTAAAAGGAAATCATATTTCTAAGTTTCAAAAAAATGTGAAAATAAATCAAGATGTAGTCAGTGATGTATACCATCAACGTATCAATTGGAAATAATGTGGACTTTTAGCTACAAAAAATGACAAAATTGTAAATCTGAGTATTATATTTTTTTAAAAAAAATAATTATTTTCAAATCTCCAAAGATATCAGATTTTGTCATTTTTGTGTAGCCAATAATAAACCGAATTTTCCATTGCCACTTTACATGCTTGTAGGATATATTATTGAAAATGTCCAAAATTGTTTTCTATATTTTCTAAAACTTATAAATATGATCTTCGGATTTTTCAATAGAGAGGGATCACTGGTGCTCGGGAGCCAAAGAGACTTTCCGCGAAAACATGAGTGTTCTTAGAGTAGAGGAAAATATGCTCTAGTAGTTAAGGCACCAACATTAAGCGTGGAACAGAGAAGGAAAAACACCACACCCTTCGCCTCCAAGGATCGTGAGGAGACGATTTGGGTTTTTGTGCCTCTTGTCAATGCCCTAGCAATCTGCCCCGCTCATGTGGTCTTCAGGCCATGTAAATAGGGTGGATCTCCCCCCCCCCCCCCCCCCCCCCCGTCGGCGGAAGGGCTCTATTTGCCTGTTTTTAGGTTCATAGTTTGGTCGAGCGGTGCTCAGGTGGTGGCAGCGGCATCTTCTGCAATACAGTCTCCCCGACTCCAGCCTCATCTCGATGGAAACATCGAGAAGCTTGTGGAAGTGGTGTGGTCCTCAAGGACTTCTTCTGGCTATGGGGATCTTCAAATCGTCAATGAGGTTCATCAGCGGTTCATCCTTCTTATTCGTCTCCGGGACGGATGTGGCCTTCTGGGCCCGTTCGACGACTTTCTGTCCGCAACCAACAAGGTCAAGCCTGCTCTGGGAGAAGCGGCAGCGGAAGATGAATGGCATCCCAAGGATTTCGATGTAATTTTGTTTTGGTTGAGATGTTTTGCACCGTTCGCTATTTTTTAATGCCAAAGTCCTATTTGCAAGAGAGAAAAAAAGCACCAACATTAAGCATATCTTGGTTAGACCGGTTTAATACTTCAACTATGTAGTTTACATTTGCGAAAACGTTATGTGGGAAATGGGATATTCGTTCGCACACATAAATTCAAGGTACATTCAAGCATTTCTGAAAATTTCCTGAAAACTCCAGTTATGTTGCATCTCGGTCAAGTTCAAGCGGGAGAATTTCGGTCACTTCGTCTAGTTAAAAAGTCAGAGGATTTTGGCGTTACGTTGGTGCGAAATTTGAAGTTGAAATCTGAGGCATGGTGCCAAGCCACTCTATAGTGATCTGTTCAGATGAGAGGATTTGGTTGGGATTTTATTCAACTCTAGCGGTCTAGCCTGAAGACAGATCCTGCCCTGTCACGGATGCTCACTCAACGCCCTTCAAAAGCTGCCAAGTGGCCAAATCTATGCGTCGGCTTATATCGTCCTAATTAAACCAAAGCCCCCGCCAGTGACAGCGAAGATTAGGCCTGATCAAATGACCCCCGGCGCTTTTCAAGGCCAACGCTTTTGTCGGGGCGTGGTGCGGTTAGCCGGGCTAATGATCCCCGGCACCGGTGCCCGGCATATGGGCTTCGCCCCGGCGGCACGGCACGGCGCCGCTGCCGGCACTATAATAATCCTCCCGGCGCCTCGCCGGGACACGTAGCGGGATTAGCCGTGGATAATCGAGGGATCCGATGGCGGGTTTGTCGGCTTCGATCCAAGGTGCGCACCGCACGTTACCCGCCTCGCGACTCCGCTGGCGCGACAAGTATTTTAAACCGGGATGGACAGTTGTATCATGTGTGTGTGGATCGGTCGAGCGGGAAGGAGGGTTTTAGTTAATCGGACGTGCTTAGCTGTTGATGTGAAAAGGGCGTGCTTGGCCTGACTCGGAGCATGTCGTGCCGATTTGTTTTTGGGGAAGGGAAGGGGTGTCGTTAGCGCAGCGGCGCCGCTTTGGGCGAGACCATCGGCAGGGCAGAGCACACACAATGACCGATGAAGATAACTTAAGCAATGGATTAGCGACCTTGGAGATGTGCAGTTCGTGGCCTCATGCGTAGAAGAAAATGTGCACGACGCATGAGCTAGAGTACTAGTAGTGTCCATTGTATAGTGTCATGGTGTGGAGTGGGTTTTCTCAAAGAAGAAAAAGTGTGGAATGGGTTATCTGCATGGGTAGACGACTATTCATTCTGTCCACCCTCCAGTTTAATGTTAGGGCATCTCCACAGGACCCGATCCAAACGCGTGACCGAAACAGTCCATTTTTGTCCGTTTGGATCGGTCCGCGGTCACTTTGGTGCCGCGGTCTGGCCTGTTCGAGCGACCGCGTCCAGCGGCGCGACCTAAATATCCGCACCTAGCGTTTCTTGTCGCCATCGCTAGCCAACATTGTCGAACACTCAAATTCACAGACAATAGCCACAAAGTGACTGGCAGATAAATTGGCACACATGTGCTATCGCCCTTTGGACATCGCCAACTAGTGGTCAGTGGTTCTGAAATGTACAACTAGTGTGGCCTCCGACCGAAGGTGTGCGCGAGTCTGGCGTCCTGGACTGGTCGCAATGGGTGGACGTGACGAAGCTGGTAGAGGGCGCGCCAGCCATGGACAAGCCACCGGCGCTGAAGGCCAACATGCCACCGAACGCGGCGGTCATCGCCTCCTGCTTTATCATGTGCACGGCGTGCTTAGCGGCATCCATTGCCAGCTCCTTTTGGTTGGCCATGTTCTGCGCGGCGAGGATGCGCTCGTTCTTCTCCCGGCGCTCCTTCTCGAGCTTGGCTTGGGCGAGTCGACCTCGCACCGCAAGCTGTCGACCGGTGCGCTTATCTGTCTTGATTTTCCGCTCTACCGGCGTCATGTCGGCCGCAGGCTTCTTCGGCGACCGCGCTTCTTGGCGGCAGGAACGCCGGAGGGCGCATCGTCGACCATGGCGGCGGGATCAATCGACTTTCCCGCCGCTCCCGCCAGTGGGAATTTCGGGAGAGGTTTTTTTGGAGGGAGCAGTGGAGTGGTCTGTGTGCCACTGGCGGGATGGACCACCAAAAGATATGGTCGAACACACACCCAGGCGCTGCGCTGTCTGGACCGACCCAGTGGTCACGCAAATTAGATGCACGGGTAAGTCGAGCCGGACACGTCGGGACGGATGAGTCGTGCCGCTGCGACGCCGCGCACGTCGCGTGCGTTCGCACGGACGGGTTCGGACGTGCCGGGACTGGTTGGGTCGGCCCGGTGGAGATGCCCTTACGAATGAACATGACAAGCCCATATAACATTCAGAAGAGCCCATTTTAAATATAGAGGCCCAATCAGAAGAATTAAATAAGAGGTGTTTCTGAGTATGATTGCAAAGTGCTGACTTGACTAGCCAAGGCCGAGGACCCGCCCCTATTTGCCGCCTTTGAACGGGAGGGATTCCCTCGTGCCTGAAGCCTGAAGGGGCCACTTTTATGGGCCGAGCCTCAGTAACAAGTAATTTTCAAAAAAATATTTTTTTACATCTACGAGGATTAGCAGGAGTTCGCTGTATTTGCCTCGTGACAATAGACGATTTGAGCTCCCCCATGTTGAACGTGTTTCACTGGCTACATCCAGGACATTGTGGAGTCGTTGCCTGGTCGCGTAAATATTCCCAGACAGCATGATTCCCCAAAAAGGTGATTGCTACATTACGTTTTCGTGTTCCATATGGGCAACTTCTCCCAAGTCTATATGGGTGGACAGTCGGTGTTTACATGTTCTTGCCCACGTCCCTTCAGAGAAAGCTCACCGGATCAGAAAGTGTCGTAGAACGGGGTGTTGCCTTCTCTCCACAGTCTGTGATAGGATACGCGACATGCTGGACCGATGCTATAGGGGAAGGAGAGCGTGGCCCCTAGTCCCTTCAGAGAAAGCTCTCCGGATCAGAAAGTGACGTTCAACGGGGTGTTGCCTTCTCCCCACAGTCTGTGATAGGATACGCGACATGCTGGACCGATGCTAGTAGGGGAAGGAGAGCGTAGCCCCTAGTCCCTTCAGAGAAGCTCTTCGAATCAGAAAGTGTCGTAGAACGGTGTGCTGCCTTTTCTCCACAGTCTGTGATAGGAAACATGCTGGACCAACGTATACATTATTTTCAAAATTTGTATTTAAAAATATTCAGTTCGGAAGTTATTCGAATTTTAAAAGTATTAAGATTTCAAAAATTGTTTGGATTTTGAAAATAAAACATGTTCGAATTTGAAAAAAAAAATGGAAAAAGCAATCAAAAACAGACAAAAAAAATCCTAGAAAACAGAACTACAAATACCGCGCTAAACGGGTCATGGTCTAGCTCGCACGCCGCATGTGCGGGATGTATTCGGTCCCGCAATGAACAACAAATAAGATTTTCCATGGCCAAGTGGCAAATGCTACTACCCCGCTCCATAATATAAGGTTTTTATAGAAAAATGTTTTAGCTTGCTAAGAGGGTTTATATGGTGAAACGGAGGTAGTATTTCACACTTAATGCGTCTATTACCCCGCTCTGCATACCCTCAAGCTCGTTTGGGTCTAGTCCCATTATTCCCGCAATATTGTTGTTTCCAGTGACTTCGTTGTTAGGTCGATTTTTATATGGTTTTCTCTTTTTTCTTTGATTTCTCCTATTTTATGCTTATGTCTGGTTTTCTGCTTTCTATTTTCTCTCTAATTTATTTTATTTTCCTTTCTCTCTTTTATATAAATATTACTTCTTCCTTTTTGCTTTTTGTTTCTTTTTTGATTAAAACATGTGCAAGGTGTCATAATTTTATTACATTTTCCATTTCCTTTTATCCTTCTTATTTTTTCTTCTATTTTGTATTTTATTTTATCTTTTTGTTTTATTTTTTTTTGTTTTTCTATCTTTATACTGAATAAATATTTATGTTGTCTATTTTCTCGTCTAAATAAGATAAATATTCTTAGTGAAAATTGTTTAAATAATCTAAATGTTCATATTGAAAAATCATTCAAAGATGATAAATTTACTTATTTGAAAAACCGTTCAAATGAGGTAATTGTTATTATTCAAAATTGTTCATATAACATAAATTTTCATATCAATTTCTCAAATGAGATAAATGCACTTTTGAAATTCCGTTCATGGATCCAAAAAAAATATTCAGGGATGCAAAAAATTGCTATGGGGATAAAAAAATATAAATGTTCACGAACTTGCATAGTATCAAATAATGTTCAATTTTTGTTTGAAAATGTTCATTTGCTTCAGAAAAATAAAAAAAATATCATAAAAAACAAATTTCTTAATACATATTCACTTTTTTATTAGTAACAGAATTTTTCAACCTAAGAAATTATACAAGGAAGAAGCGGTGCGATAAATGTACAAAATAGTACAGAAAACGGTATCGAATAGAAAAGACACTGAAGGAAAACCCGAACAAAGCAACACAACAATAAGCGATTTTGCCACTTTGTCATAATGATTAATAGGAATATACAAATAGGACTTTCCCTTCTCAGGAAAAAAAAAGCTATTTATATGAATACTAGTTTTGGATTCTAAAACTTTTTTTAATCAAAAGGGATTTACTCCGCTTTTCTTGTTCATAGAAGAAAAGAAACATCCGGTTCACACAACCAAAGTATCCAGGGAAACAATTCAAAAGACGGCAGCAAGAACTAAAGCTATTATAGTTCCAAGAGCCTACGAACAACAACTCAAAAGATAGTCAGGCTTAACACTACACTAACAAGGAGGTTTAGAGGAAGCAAAGGAGTACAACAAGGACTAGCTTCAGGTCACCACATGAATAGAGTCATCTTCACTTTGGTGGTTTTGCAGGTATTCCAGCAACACCCTCCCTCCATGGACCTTGCTCACAGCTATGGTCTTCCAAGAGGAAACCCAGCCAAAGTCCGAGCAGGTCAGCCTGCAGTCAGCCTTAGTGGTCTTTTGAGCTTTTGGAGTAGGCGACCCATGAAGTGGGCAGTTTCCCCTCCTAGTTCTTTGAAGTGCACCGTCCAATTTCTTAGATAGGACAACACCAGATGCCAAACTTGTTTCATATTAATCCATGCAGATCTATTCAAAACCAGTCTATTTCTAGAATTCCACAGTCTCTAGAGGACAGCTGCAAAAACTACATTAAAATACAAGAACTTCTTGTTGCATAACCATATACTAGCTACTGATTCAAAGTCAGAAAAGTTAATATTAAAAACATTAAAAACTTCTGACCAGAGAAGTTTAGCAACAATACATTCAAACATCAGATGATGAACAGGTTCGAATTCTTTACAGAATTCACATTCTAAAGGTTTTGGAATTCCTCTAGCCCTAAGATTATCTCTAGTCATGATTTTATTCTTGGAAAAAAGCCATAGAAAGACCTGAACCCTAGTGGGATTTTCAGTTTCCACACTGCAGACAAGAAAACGTGTTTCACACCCCTAAAATTAATAATAGAGTACATGGAACTAGAAAAATAAACCCCTTTTGAATCAATTTGCCAGATGAGTTGATCCTCCTGATCAGTGAATGAATTGCTTCTTGTAATGACCAATAGCTCTTTCCATTGGATAGATATCCCAAAACTGGATATCTAAAGGTGAGTTACCAAATCAGATATCCTTTCAAAACTTTATTTGTCTACCATTTTGAAACTTTTTATTGAAAACTTGTAATAATTTGATTATACATATATATATATATATATATATATATATTAAAGGGCTCCAGGATTTGGTCCCCTAAAATCTCATGACCGGATCTGATAGCGGGGCGAAAAACTGTTTGGGGAGGGCTCGATAGTGCTAGTCGACTCGTGCGATTTCCACGTGCTGTAATAGTTGGCCAAATCAGTGCAGCCATCAAGTATCTGGGTCAGTTCAGTTCGTTGACCGCTAGCCTGAACTGACCTTTTCCCTCCCTTGTGCCATCGATCACCATCCTCCTACCATGGCAACGACGACGACGGCGTGCGTGACCGGGGCGGGCGGCTTCGTGGCCTCGTGGCTCGTGAAGCTGCTCCTCTCCCGCGGCGGCCGCTACGCCGTCCACGGCACCGTCCGTGACCCCGGTAAGTTCAGTTTCTGAAAACGCATTGAATTCTTCAGCTGACTCTGACGGAGAAAGATTCGATTTCCTGTTCCTGTTGGAAGGCGGCTCCAAGAACGCGCACCTGCCGGCGTTGGACGGCGCCACGGAGAGGCTGCGGCTGTTCAAGGCCGACCTGCTGGACTACGGCAGCATGGCGGCGGCCGTCGCCGGCTGCGACGTCGTCTTCCACGTCGCCTGCCCCGTCCTCGCCAGTTCCACCCCCAATCCAGAGGCACTTCTTCACCCTCCCCCTGTTCGATCACTTGTCAACACGAAAAAACTGCAGGGGAAACTCATCATGTTCTTGTAGTTTACTAATCCATGTGTTGTGCAGGTTGACTTACTTGCTCCTGCTGTGACCGGCACGATGAATGTCCTCAAGGCTTGCTCCGAGGCGAATGTTAAGAGGGTTGTGATGGTGTCTTCTGTCGCTGCTGTCATGGTCAACCCTAGCTGGCCTGAAGGCAAGCCCATGGATGAAGGCTGCTGGTCTGACGTCGACTACTGCAGAACCACCGAGGTGAGATCGCCAAATCATGAGACTGTGACATGTTACAACTTACTGCACCCTGATGTTACGCATGTGCTAGACAATCTCGGTGGTTTGCTCAAAACAATCACCTGCTAATATGCTTCAGTTTGAATGTAACTGTTCATACAGAGTACTTCGAACTGTTTTCCAGTAAAATTTATGTGTTTCAAACATCTGATTAGTTCTGCAAACATGTGGCTTTCCGTTTTGGGCTTCCTAATTCTGTTTCACATCACCCTGCCAGAACTGGTACTACCTTTCCAAAACACTAGCAGAGCTTGAGGCTTTCGACTATTCAATGATAAGTGGACTGGACGTCGTGACGGTCTGCCCATCCTTGGTGATCGGGCCCTTGTTGCAACCTACCGTGAACGCAAGCAGCTCCATCATAGTTGATTTCTTGAAAGGTTTGCTTGCCTTACTTTGCAACACTACGGAATCGGCATTCATTGCATATGCTTACAGCCAATTATCTTTGATGCGGTTTTATCCCCTGATTTCTCTGCAGGTGATCATGAGGTGAAGAGCAAAATCAGAAACTTCGTGGATGTCCGGGACGTTGCCGATGCTCTTATCTTGGTGTATGAAACCCCAGGAGTCTCTGGACGCTATATATGCAATTCACACGCAACCAAGGTCTCTGATGTCATAGACCTTTTGAAGAGCATGTATCCCACTTACAAATTTGCCAACAAGTAAGTCTACCACTGATTATTGTAGATGCATAGCAAATGAAACTTGGTGGTCTTAGAACGCTTCATCTGATTTGTCTAGCTAGCTACTAGTATTAGAATAAGCAAAAATGATGGTTCTGCATATTTGCTACTCTCTCCGATCCATAATAAGCGTCGTTGATTTAGTACAACTTTGTGATGATAACTGAACAATGTGTTATTTCTGCCTATAAGTCCATGTTTCCAGCTTACTGGCAATGGTGACATGCCATGCCATGGCTAGTGTGCACTAATGCTTATTTTGTTCCAAATGGCAGGTTTGTCCAAGTGAGTGATGAGCCTTCATTTAGTTCCAGGAAGCTTGAGATGCTGGGCTGGAAAGTCCGGCCGCTTGAAGAGACCCTCAGGGACAGTGTCGAATCATACAGGACCGCGGGTGTCCTTGATTGAGCAAACAATGTTGATGCATCGCATGAGCTTGAGAGGCCCGTGGACGGTTTCTCTGCCAATTCTGATCACAGTGTAGCTTTTTTTGTAAGACAGTATCGGCCCAGATTGTTGAGTGTCGCCTGAATCAAATTTAGATGTATTCATTGCGTGATGCAGAATTGCAGAGGCTGTGAAGATGGTCATTCTCTTATCTTATAAACAATAAGGTTAAGATATACAGTGTAGGAACCAACGTCGATAAATTGTGCTTTTGGCTGCCTTATTTACTCTTTATATATAAAACAAACCGCGAAAGTGATCTGCTCGTCTATCTATCTATTATATACTAAAAGCAATATAAGGTTGTTTTTCGAGACACCACGTTAGTCCACATCATTCTAATTATTTTGACGGTAGGATTTAAATGTTGTGGCTGTGATTTAACCGGAAAACACATAACATAAGTCAAGTTACGTAACTCAGGCCCACCGTAATACTCCATGGACACGTTAACTTGAAAAAAAACAAGGCCTCTCTTATCCCTAGGATTGCATCGTACAAACACAATACTCCTAACGTGAGGCACCTTCCGATATACAGTATTTCTTTCGACGGTGCCTTCCGATCTTTAGACGACGAGACTACCGGTTCTATGCCGGAGCCGTCGGAGCAATGGGAACCCTTGATACGAAGCCCGTCGCCTCCTTTGTAAGCGACGATTCAGTAGTACATGAAGAGATGAAGAGAGTCTGCTGCAGCTGTTAGAGGTGTAACCGACAATCCGGTAGTACATGGAGGGAGGCTGCTGCAGCTGTTGGAGGTCATCGGCCATGTGCAGTGGCATGTGCCCTAGCATTCTTGCCGGTGGTGGTGCCGAAGTTTGATATCGGCAGTCAAGCCAGGAGGCTATAGCATAGGGAAGCAAAGCTGTCCGTGGAGCCTCAAATTTGATCTGCATGTCCTCATTCAGTGCTAGGTTGATGTTGTGGTGGAAAAAATCGATGGATCCATGCTGTCAAGGTGACCAGTGCGGAGTTCCCATCTTCTGTACCAAGTCATGTGTGCATCAAATGGTTATTGAGCAGTGTGTATTTTTGTTAGTTGCTGGTATATACATGCATTAATGCATATATGTAGCAGATGGACAATGATGTCCCCATGCAGCTAGCTAGGCCTAGGAGCTTACATATGCATTAAGCTTTCATGAAAAAGGCCGGTCTTCTGAAATTAATTCACGTTTGTTTCAAAGACTTCACATGAGATGAATCAGAGGCAACATGTTTGTCTTTTATATATAATATTTTCGATCAATTGTTCATCTAAAAAAAGTAGCCATTACAACCTAAACATGCTGTATGGAGAGGAAACAGGTGGATCATGGGACCAAAAATTTGGATGAATTCCATTCAACAAACTATGAAGGTAGCAGACTTTAACGTTCACCCTTTGCTGCCTTTAGGAACCGAATAAGCTAAACTTAACTTCTAATTAGATTTTACTTGAAGGTCCCCGTTGTCACATTTGGAGATATAAGAATGTGTATATTTTACTATACTTTTGCTGCAGGATAGTTTTATTTTCTAAGGTACCATATCACAGTTTTTAGTTTATTTGAATTATAGTATAGTGTCGTTGATCAAAACGCTTTTCCACCAAAAAAAAACATGCATAAGATATAGCTCTTGCACTTTCACTATAAATTTGTTCGTTTTGGCTGCAAGCTGAGTTTATCCATGGCTTAAGAATTTTTCACAAGACAGTGCCTCAGTCCTTAGAGAACATGTAACAACCTCATTGGTATAGGTTGCTTTACTATTTTCTTAATGCTTTTTGAAATTTCCAGGCAATGAACTTCGTGATGAAACACGCGAAAAACTTCGAGAAGCTCATAAAAAATCTGACCACAAAGGTACTTAGTCATAATGTTATGGATATCACTGTTGTTTTGCCAATTTCAAGTGGATACTAGAAACTGCAATACAATTTCCTTATGTCTTTGCAGCTAAACATGATATATTTGAAGAAAATTACACCCCATGATGTATATACCATAGGTAAAAGTGTGTCGCCTTATTACATATCACTTCATATGATGGCACTACTGACAATTATTGTCACAACTTTCATTATAGACATACCACTACACTTAATTAGTACCGGTCGTTAAACCCCTCAGGGTCAAATTTGGAGATAGAAAGACAAAGTCCCACTTAGCAGTTTGCCTCCAATTTTTACTTGAGACTCTGTTTGGATTTACCGTTTCCCTTCAGAGAAACGAATCATTTGACCTTTGTACATTACCTCGATATGATTAAACAACACCGTTATGGAACTACACATCAATGTAACTAATTATTGATTATAACTTTATAGTTACACCTTTGAAGTTATATGCCTACAGGGGTAACTTTCTCTTCCAGTTTTCCTTTATGGCAATAAATTTAGATTTCCTAAAGTAAAGTACATTATGTGAATGAGTTTTGCTGACATAGCAAGTTAACAATGGAATTAAGTTGCTATAATTGTTGTGACACACACATGCGAACAAGTTCACTTCCATGAAAGCTTCCTCCAGTTAAAATATAGATCATGTTAAATACTACCTCTGCTTGATTGATATTGCGGAACTGAGGATGTAGGAACACCGACCAGGGATCAATATTCTACAGTTTGCTCTAACTTGCAAAACCGACATGGTGGTCTAGCATTACATTGCAATTCTTTGCCTTCTCATGGTGCACACCCCTTGGTCCTCGAGAAAGAGCAGTTCAATTTAGTCCATACATGCCCTATTATTGTTTTATAGAGTTAGATAACCACTCCATGGTCATGGAATTGGATTGTGTGTAAATCATGAATTACCTCAAAAGCTTTTGAGTCACTTTCGACATATTCAAGATTATGCCCTCGCATTTGCGAGGGCCACTGTGCTAGTTAATATCTAATAATAAATAGATGCAGCAATTTAAGATCTCCAATCTATCCAATTAAAATTGAAAAGATATCACTGTACCTTTTTTTGGTGCGGTGCAGCCCACGCGTGCTATTGACCAACGGAATCTATTCCGAAGCCGCAAGGCGTGTCGTCTGCCACGCCGACCAGTGGTCACTATGTCTCGGATACAGGCCACGCGCGCGGCGCCGGCACCAGCTGTTGTGATGTCACCCGAGCGGCGCTGGTACTATCTGTAAGCGTCCAATGGTCAACTTGGATGGACATTAGCATAGACGTACAATGAGCACACCCAAACGCCTATATAAGCAGGAAGGCCAACCGGGACTTGAGATCATCAAAATCAACTCTGAATTCTTAGAAATCGTACCACAATGAGCGTAGTGGTGACCAAGTCCTCGCCGGTGGTGGTCGTCGCCGCGTCTGAGCCGGAAACGCCGACCGGCGACATCATCGAGCTCTCCTCTTTCGATATGTGTTCCGCGCCTGCTCCAACCACGATTATCCTCGTCTTTGAGCAGCCAATCGAGGACCCCGTCGGGACAATCAGGAAGGCCCTGTCGCAGGCCCTCGTGCACTACCACCCTATGGCTGGCCGCCTCGCCGGAGCCGACGAGCTGGAGCCGACCCACATCGTGTGCACCGGCGAGGGAGTGTCGTTTGTGGGCGCGACGGCTAGCTGCGCCTTGGCCGACGCGGTCCCGCTCCACCTTGTGGACCTCTCCGTTTGCTACCCTGCCAGGTACTGCCGCCTCGACGACCCCTTGCTGTTGTTGCAGGTGACCAGGTTCACCTGCGGCGGGTTCGTTGTAGGCGTGACGTGGAACCACGTCATGGCCGACGGCGCCGGGATTGCACAGTTCCTACAGGCCCTTGGCGATCTCGCCCGGGGAATGCCTACGTCGTCCGTCATTCCTGTCAGATCCGAATCTGACAGCTCGCTCTTGCGCCTTCCGCAGCCGATGGTCGCCGAGGTGAGGTCATACATGCGCATCCACAAGGAGGAATTGCTCCCATTACTCGACATCGCCATCCCCACCGACTTAGTCTGCCGCATCAAGGACAAGTGTGGTGCCGGCAACTGCACGGTGTATGACGCCACCGCCGCAGTGCTCTGGCGGTGCCGCACCCGAGCGGTCATCCCTAATGATGCTAACGACCCTGACGCTCTCATGCTCCTCGTCATCCCGAGAAACGTGCGCGAGCTCATCGGCGCCAAGAAGGGCTACTACGGCAACTGCGTAATCTTTCACCTCGCCCTAGCCACAAGAGACACGGTGGCGACAGGCGACATCAAGGATCTTGTGAAGCTCATAAGGCTTGCTAAGGAGAAGATGCCCGACATGCTCGGGAACACCATCGACAGTAGAGATGAGCAACAGGCACTGCCGGAGAGGTATAACACGTTAACTATATCGAGCTGGATGAACCTTGGGCATGAGGCCGTGGATTTTGGAGGTGGGATGCCGTCACGGATGATGTGGAAGACCGAGAAGCCGCCTGGGATGGCTTGCGTCGTGTGCTCGTTGTGCAAGGGGAAGGACAACATCAACATCACATCTCTATGTGTCAGGCCGGAGCACGCAGAAGCCTTTCTACGTGAGCTGGCCGCCCTCAATATATAGGTGAGCCGTGATCGGCGACCGACACGCAAAGCGCGGTTGTAGACATGTTTGCTCAGCTTCAACTAGGTTCAGTTTGGTCATATAGCTGAGTAGGTTCAGTTAGTGACAGTTTAAGTTAGCTGAATAAAATCGTCAGCTCGTAGAGCCTGTTCTCGAGCTTGGCTAGGCAGTCGATGGTGGACGTTGCACCGTGGGATGGCACGGGGTTACGCACGTTGCACAGCATTGTCGTGAAGGTGGGTGGGTGATCGTGGGATGGCATGATCCATGTGCTTGCCCCGTTTTTTAGGATCGTTTATTGCTCTATGATATGGACGAAAAATAAGTGGACGAAGAGAAAAGCTAAATGGTGTGCACATTGAAAAAACCCTTGGTGTTCAGTGTCTCTCTGGCATGTGCGTCTATATGCTGAGTTTCAGAATCTAGCTCCTTTGTGTTCAAAATCCTTTTGTTATCGGTGTGAGCTCTCGGTACGACCTCCTTTTATAGGTATTCACGGTCTTCTCCCATAACCATGTGGGATTAAACCTATCAAATCTCCTCTCACACATCGGCCACCATGGGCTCGCTTAACGTAGCGTTTTGCGGTGACCCAGCATACTACTGCATAATGTAGTATACTATAGTCGTTAACATAACACCAATGAAACATCGTTCCACTAGTATTACATCTCTCAGAGTGGTACAACAAAAACATCGTGAGTCCAAGACAAGACTATAGATTACAACTTGACTCTTTACTAAAGATCCAGAGAACACTCCTTGAAACAATGAGGAAAAAATATACAGAAGAAACCAGAAATAGTAACTCGAAGTCTATTCTAGAAATGGTTCTACTATTCAAATATATCTATGGCCTGCAATTCCTGCTATAGCAATTCTCTACAAAAAATAGGTTCTAGAATATAAGGATTTATCTATACACTAGTCTTCAGCTTCTCTTCTATTGATCCTGATGCAGCCGTTGACTCTGTTGATTTCCTAGGAATATCTTCAAAGTCTTCAAGATAGTTCCCCTCTTGAGGTCGTCGTTGATTGCTCTGACATTTAGCAAGGGTTAAGAAGGTACGGTTGAGTACGAGCGTACTCAGCAAGTTCACTATGACGCTTATGTACACCACGGATCTTACACCACAGAGCTGATGTACACCAAGGAGTCACACAAAAGAACACCGCGGCGCTTCATGTGTAGCTTCCTGTGAGTACGGTGGCGCGCTTGCAAGAAGCTGCGCATGAAGCATCGCCCTATCTTTGCCTAAGCCGACACTTATTTAGCACCACCCGCTCCGCGAAAAGTTACCGAGGGGCAGACGCGGATGATGGCGACCAACGCACCACTCAACATAGGCGGGAGGAGAGAGGACATCAACGAACCGTTTAATGTTTCCGCTCACGTCCGTGGGTAGCGGCAGCGCCAGATCCAGGTGTGATCACCGGACAGATGCCTCCGACTAACCACGTGAGAGAAAAAGCCAGAGTTGGGAGGGGGAGAGAAGATTGCTATCGCGTTGAGGACAAAGGGTAATATATTTGAAATGAGTAGCATGTCAGTTCGCCGGATCCTCGTGTACGTTCATTGCATGTGAGAGACATGTTTCTCGTGCGAGCGGGACCCACCTCACGCACGATCCAGCCACGAGAAACCGCGGACATCTATAGGTTACGATGCCAACTCGCCTCTCCGTCGCGTGAAACCGCACACACCTAGAGCCTACGCTGCAGTCGTCTATGGTCTAAGGCTCTCCACCACGAGAAATCGCGCACGCCTACAATATATGCCGCCAGCACGACAGTACGCGTGGCGAGAACCCCGCGCGCGTACTGTCCATTGATGGCCCAAAAAATATCGAGCTCGTTGGGGAACCCCAAAAGGAAGGTATGATGAGCACAACAGCAAGTTTTCCCTCAGTACGAAACCAAGGTTATCAATCCAGTAGGAGCAAGGAAACATCCCAAAGGTGTTGCTAGCTGAACGTTGGCAGGGCGCACTACCGGTGCCAGCAACAACGTGGAAACCTGCACAACACAACCATAGAACTCTGTCCCCAACTTGCGATGAGGTTGTTAATCTCACCGATTTTGCTGAAAACAAAGGATTAAACGTATCGAATGGAAGAAAGTAATAGTTTGCAAAAATTAAACACAAAGCAGTAAACAGTTTGTAGATTGAATATAAAAGAAAGGACCGGGGTCCATAGTTCACTAGAGGTGGCTCTCCTTAAGATAGATAACATGCTGGGTGAACAAATTACAGCGGGGCAATTGACAAACATCGAGAAAGCATACAAGCATATACTACTCATCTTGACTCCTTTGAGATTCGATTAGGCATTACAACATTATACATAGACCGCCATCCAACTGCATCTATGAGTAATAATCCACCTTCAGGTTATCATCCGAACCCCCTCTAGTATTATGTTGCAAGCAACATATTATTGCATTACGAATTGCGTGTAAAGTAAACAATACGATTATTCTATGAACAAAGGATTGTTGTTTTCTCCCTAGTCCTTAGAGATTTCTGTCACTTCCCCAGATTACCAGAGGCATGAACCCACTATCGAGCATAAATACTAACTCTTGGAGTTGCTAGCATCTACGTGGCCAAGATAGCAACTAACAACGGAAAGCATGCAAGATCACAAATAACAAAGACATAATAGAATCAATAATCATTCTGAAATAGCATCTCAATATCCATCGGATCCCCATAAACACAACATGCAGAATTACAAATAGATGATCTTGATCATGAACGGAGCTCACAAGATCTAGACATGATAGCACAAAGGAGGAGAACCAGCCATCTAGCTACTACATGGACCTGTAGTCCAGAGATGAACTACTCACGCATCACACCGGAGGCTTGCATGATGATGAAGAAGGCCTCAGGGTGAATTCCCCTCTCCGGTAGGGTGCCGGGAAGAGCTTCAGATCCCTCCCGATCTAGGGATGGAGACGACGGCGGCTGCAGACTCTTTCGTGGATTTTTGATCGGGTACTTAGGGTTTCCGTATCAGAGGCAATATATAGACGGAAGGAGAGGCCGAGGGGGTGCCTGGGCTTGCCACACCACCCCCTGGCACGGGCCAAGCCTAGCCGCGCAGCCAGGTGGTGTGGCCGCCCTCTGGCCCTTCTCTGTCTCGTATTCTGGCTCCAAGTGTCCCCGGTAAAATAATAACTTTGGCTTTTGTCTCGTCCAATTCCGAGAATATTCATTTTCCGACTTCCTGGAACCAAAAACAGCAGAAAACAGGCAGCTGGCACTATGGCTCTTGTTCATAGGTTAGTCCAAGAAATCATATGAAAAGTACTCCAAAGTATGCACAAAACAGAAGAAAGTAGATAAAACCAAGCATTGAACATCAAAAATTATAGATACATTTGCAATGTATCATCCATGATGTCACGTTGCCTTCCTGCTGCGATAACCCGCTCCGCCCATACCTCCCGATGCTACCTACACCGCCAGCTTGGCTCTCTACCGCGATAACCCACGTCCGGATAGATTTTGCGATGCCACGTCGGCTTTTGACAGGCCCCACCGTCCGGCGGGTGCGGAGTCGTGTCGCTCCAGGAATGCCTCTCACCGTGCGTGGTCCTGCCCTCATACGCTGATAGCGGGCCCATAGTACGTGGCCCACCGTCCAGCGCCACGGAGTAGGATGGCGCGCGACGCCCGTCCCTGTTCTAGAATCTTTTTCTCTAGCCCGCAAAGGGTCTTGCCTCACGGGATAGCAGGGCTCCATTGCGATGTCACCGCGTGTTCTTTCTAGCGTCCATCCCACGGCCGAAAAGAATCAGATGATGTGGACAGCAGTTTGAGCTGAAACAATCTAGCGCTATTATTTACTCTAATATGGTTACTTTTTTATTGTGGCCTTACATACACTATTTTTATATTGTCTTTTATACATAGGGCCTTCTTAAATATGCGACCCAAGTTTTTCCTACTGGTCCTCAAAGATATTGCTTAACGCACATATATGCCAACTTCTAAACATCTGGGTTTAGAGGTGAAGATCATAAAAAGTGTATGGATACAGCCGCCTATGCTTACCATCATTTGTTAGATCTTTCGTCATACAATGTGATGAACTTCCATCATTTGCTATATATTTTCGTGATTTGTTGTTTAATGGACATGTATGATTCAGTGCTAAATTTAGTGACAAGTTCAACGTTGAAACCAGTGTTAAATTGAGTGACTATTTCAGTTCAAATTCCTTTGCATTTCAGTATACATGGCAATCAAACAAATTGCAGAGAAGATATAGTTCAAACCAGGCAAATTGATGCATTTAGTTCAACAACACATGACTTAATTCAACAACATTCATGGCCTACCAGGACAAAAGCACATGAACTAATTTAACAACATAAAACATTTAACTACTTAATTATTACAAACACAACTCATTCCTCACGGATCACATTAATCTTATTAAACTTTATCTTGCTAGCTTCTCCAGCCTTGAGCAATTCTACTATGTAATAATCTAACATCCTCTTTTCCTCCTTCAAACTGCAAAGTTGTTTCTCTGTCTTCTGCCTCCGTTCCTTCTTAAGCTCCAGTTCTTGATCAGTTACTTTTACCTTTCGCTGCACACTTATGTTGTCATAGAATTGTTTACGCAGGTGGGCGTTAAGTTCTTCTAATTGCCTCTTCTCGATAACAAGCTGGTAATTATTGTTGGAAATATGCCCTAAAGACAAATAGTAGTAAGGACTATTATCATATTTCATATAGTTTATGATTAAGTTTTATATCATGCTATAACTGTATTGAGTGGAAACATCAATACACGTGTGATATACAAACAACCAGAGGTTCCTAGTGAAACTCTAGTCACTGGTTCATTGGTCAATGGATGATCATGTTTCCTGATCATGTGGCATTTATGCCAGTTGGAAATAAGGTCATCTCATTCAGAGAATGAGATGATGAACCAATACCCAACCTAAACATCGTGACCCGATCATGTCACGAAGTTCAAGTTACGGTGATTAGAAATGGATCCTTGTAGACTATTCCATAGACCGTGAGGCTATATCAATCACTGTCTCCCGAGAGTGCTTAGATAGCATCAAAGGCCATCTGGTAAAACGGTGGTTATAAAGGTGTGTTCAGGTATTCGGAGGAAACCGTAGAGGCAATATATGTCAAGAGCGGGATTTTTCTATCCATGTGACGGGAAGATACTCAAGGGCCCACTCGGAGAAGTTATATCCAATAGCTGCGCAGTGTGTGATTTGATCACAGGGATATCACTTGTCAGAATGAGTCAAGTAGCATTATTCAGTAACGAGATTTAACACGACATGGTGATGTCATTGATCAGATCTCGGGCAATGTAAGTATCGAGTGACAAAGGGAATAAGAAACGATTGTCCCGGTTCAAACGACGAAAGATCTTCGTGGAACGCACAGGGGTCACATGGCCATTCAGGTCCCTCTGTCGATCATTGGTGCGGGAGTGTCCCGACCAAGCCTGGAGTGTTCCCGAACCGTGGGGTATCACGCTTAAGGGCTTGGTGATGCTTAGAGAGTGTTTATAGGATCGGTAGAATCGCCGAAGAATAGAAGGGAGAAAACCGGAAGGGTTTCGGTAAGTCCGGAGGATGTCCGGAGTGGAGGTGGAAGGTGTTCCATGGCCATGAAGGTTGAATAATATGTGAATGAATGTTAAATACTAATTTAATCATTTATTCATATTTATTTAATAAAGAGAAAATCAATTTAAAGGTCAAAAAGGCTTAATGGGCCAATTACGGAGGGAGAGGGCCCATTAGGGGAAAGGAGAGAGGGAGAGGGGCCAAGGGAGAGGCCGGCTGGGCCTAGCCCCCCGCGCGGTGCCCACTAGGTGGCCGGCGGCCATCTCCTCCCCCCTCCTCTCCTTTAGTCCAACCCCGGGACTTGAGGGGAGGTAGTACCTCCCCTCCCCCTATATATAGTGGGGTATTTGGCCTAGAAAAATACACCAATAATCAATAAATGTCTCCCCACCTTTGGGAGGACCTCTAATTGATATTTTCTCTCTCCCCCTCTCTCTCTCGTGACCATGGTCCCATGTCTGGACTGCGTGAGCGAGGGACATCTTCACCGCGGAGCGCCGTCGCGCTGCGAGATTCGGATCCAGGAGCTCTACTTCCACAACTGCTACTGGATCGGGGAAGTGGGAGTCATCATCAGGCACCGGACGTGTGTAACTCTCCGCGAGGTGTCGCACTTGAGGCACTCAAGTCGTTGGAGCCAGAAGGAGCGCAAGGACTTCATCACGACCTTGAGGTCGGCTTCGGCTCGTCTACATCAACCACGCTCTCCTGGGCGTTGACAACGCTTTTCGGTCTTCAAGGGTAAGTTCACGAAAAGCCCCTCCCGTTACTGTATTACTAATAGATAGGTCCTGGCAGCTTCAGGGGTTCAGGGGCGTAGGGTAAAATTTTATTGTTTTCATGCGCGGAACCCATATAGTGGTATCAGAGCTAGATCTATGCGTAGTAATGCTAGTACGGGTAGAACACACGAGGTGTAGCGTGTGGGCGTTGATCTTTTAGTTGTTACCCTCCCACGTGTACTTGTGTATACCGCAGTAATGCTTGACGAAGCGGCCCCCAACCGACTTTATGCGTTCATTCGCGAGACTGGTCCACGCTTGACATACGACTTGTACCGTGTAAAGTGGCTTAGGGGGGGTGTCTGTCTCTCTCGCATTAGTTGGTATACCATTTGAAACGGAGGGCCCCAAAAGGGGTGTAGTAGAGACAACTACTTGATCAGCGTTGTGTTGAAAGTTCGTAGGTAAGAACGGTTCTTGTGCGAAAGCCCATTCAGCCACCTAAAACATGCAAAGATAAAGTAGAGGCGTCTAACTTTGTTTTGCAGGAGGGCGTTGCTTTGTGATATGGTTGTGGCAAAGGTAAAGTGATTACCTTTGTTACATAGTAGTAGATAGTCACGAAGGTGATGAACTACCGCGCCGGAATGACACCGGTACCCTGGTGTCTACGGTGCCGGAACCCTAGCGCCGGAACCCGGTGATGGCGGATGGAGATCACGACGTGAAGGACCATATCACATAGCATTTACATTCAATGTTATTGTTTGTATGTATTATTGTGTGCTAGTATTAGATACTCGACAGTAGCCTAATAAGATCATCCCTGTTAAAATAACCAACGATTGTGTTCCCCCTTAGTGTGCACCACCAAGAAAGTTCTTCAGTATGAGGCAGGCCGTGATGATCGGGTGTTAGACATATCTACGTTCACAAACAGTGGGTGTAAGCCATGTTGCACAGCGAAAACACTAAGGTTGAGTTGGCGAGCCTAGCATGTACAGACATGGCCTCGGAACGCGGATGGTCGAAAGATCGAGCACGAGTCGCATGAATGATGTGACCGACGTTTAGCGTCCACCCTTGAACCCACATTGATGGCCGTGATGATCGGGGGAGATATGGCTGATAGGGGTCGTGTTATCACTAGGAACCCTTTTGGGGATAGGTCTTTCTGAGTGGAGTTATTATTAACTCATTTAATTATAAACTTAGTCTAAAATCCTTTTGCAATTATAAATGTAGATGGCTCACCATGAAGCTTACTTTGCCATTGAGGATTGGGTAAAGGGTGAGAAACTTAGGCTTGATGGATCCAACTTCCCTAGTTGGCTTGTGCGCCTAGATCTCCTTACTAGGAACCATGTGGTAGACTACATACGTCGCACGATGGATTTGACTGAGCCAGACTACTATGAGACTCCACAAGAGCTGGCAGACCGCTACTATCGCCAAAAGATGTCCACTTACATTCAGATTATAATGCGTTACGGGATAGTGGATGAACTACATCCGCTCATGGGTGATCTTGACCCATATTCAATGGTGGATCAGCTGAGAGCAGAGTTCATAGGCCATGTGCGCATGTGGAAGCACAAGTTGCTTGGAGAGTTCCTTTCCATACAAATGGAGGAACATACATGTCTGAAGAGTCACTTGGAGCGCATGCTTGATGCACACACGAGACTGGTTCACTTCGTGGATTACTGGATGGCTGATCCATTTGCGATAGACGTACTGCTTCGGTCATTGCCTCCCAGCTACAAAGGACATGTCCGGAGTAGCATCATGAGTGGTGATACGGAAGCATTGGATTTCCATGAGTTCATACTACGTTTCCAGAACGTAAAGGTTGAACCAATCACCGGAGAGGTCATCGATGACCAAGGTATATATTTGATATACAGTTTTATAAATGTTATAATCTTGCAAACACATTGCAGTGTTAAGTATATCTGATACTTGTTCTGTTTTGCTGAAAACAGGTCCTTCTGCATGAGAGGTGCTTGCTGGAGAGGAGGTGACGTTGCGTGTTGATGGCGAGCATGATGATGAAGGCCGACGACACTCTCCCTCGACATTTATCACTTAGTTTGTGTTTTAGGATGATTAATGTAATCGAGAGATTTGAAATTCTTTAGTTTGTCTCATACTTCGTGAGACGGTTATTCATATCAGTTTGTAACAAACAGTTGTTCCACTTTTATGAATGATTTCTATTCGTGTTCATATCTTGTTTGATTATGTGTGAATTATCCTTGTTGTTTGAAACTAATTGATAATGCATGAACATTTGTAAAACATTAAAATGCCTTGTTTAAAATACCCAACTTAATGACATTTCATTTATGAATGAAACCATTGTTTAAATTCAAAGTTATGTGATAATATGTGAAAGTCATTCGATTTGTTGTCACATATAAATAATGCCTAAGTTCGGCAAAATAACTTGAACACCGTGTATTACTTGAATACAAAGTGTTTAATGAATTGTTGAAAGTAAATACATATTTGATGTATTGTGTTTTAACGAAAATGGTAATTATTATTATATGATTGTTTAAATGTGCAAAGTAGTTTGCCAAAGGAAACATGAATATGAAACTATTTCATTTGATCAAAGTGTTTCATCAACAAAGGGTATAAATATAAAAGAGAATCCAATTACTATGATTTGATCAATAGTAATGAAATTCAACTTTATAAGAATGGCATAAAAGAAAGTTGTGGAATGCAAAGCGTTTTTGAAAAGTCAAAATGCAAAGCATCAAAATGTGATATTAGATATCAAAAAGGGGTTGAATAGAAGGCACCAAATAAATCGTTGTAGTATAGATGTAGAGACCATTAGCTTAGAAATAGTTAGCACTCAATTAGAATTGGTAAACCATTAGAATTCATGAAAGTTTTGGAGTTATTCGATCTAACCAAAACAATAGCGAATAAGTCCTTGTAGAGTATTCATTGGAAACTTTGAATACGAAATCCATAGCTGAAGCCAAAAGGAAAGCAAAAGTTGTATTGCTTGGATTTTAGTGCATTCTTGAGAAAGCTCACTTTTAGTGATGTTTCTCAATTATGAAGCAAATGGAAATTAGTGAAAAACACGACGAGGATTCAAAACCCCGCATCAGAGTGTTGAGAAGTGCAACGGACAATGTTCCTGAACGATTCTCTGCACAAAAGGAAATAATCAATGATTTTGATCATTGTGTTTTTCCCTCCGCTATTGTTTTTCACTACATGAAGTAGGATTCAAAATGTAAATCCATATCTTATATGGAGACATTTGTGGATCATTTGTCATGATTCTTGGAATATGACATGTCTACGAACTACTAAGGAAATAATGGTAAACTAAAATTATGAGAAATCCTAGAAACAAAATTCCCTTGAGATTAGAAAGCAATTCGTTGCTGATTCACAAGTAAAAGGAGTTACATGGAATTTTCCCAAATGACTGCAAAGCCATAGTAGGAAAAAGGGGTGAATGACAAAAGCACAATTTGTTAGGTATTGGGCAAATCCAAATGAATTTGATTCATGTGTGCTAAATGTCCAGTGGATTTAAAACTAGTAAAGTACTAATATCTCATAGTAAAACTCCAAGTTTGATATTTGATCAAAGAATTTTGAAGTTATTCAAATAGTAAGGAGATATGCAATTTGCATAAGATTGAGTGGGAGCTATGAAAGTCTTCCTAAAACAATATGTGATTTACATATTTTAAGTGGGAGCAATATAAGTCTCAAATTCAAATATGTAGGAACATATTCTGAGTGGGAGCTTATAGGAGCAATTCTTAAGTATGTTAAGGATGAAAGGCGCATATACTTATGAATAATGATTCATAAAATGTAGAAGTTGATAATAGGTGTATTATGATATTATGTAGTATTCCTTAAGGGATTCTGAAAAGGGTTTCAGGATAGAAGTTAATTAAGGAACTAGTCCTTAATAACTCAAATTAGGAATAGCATTAAGTTTGACATCATCGGTTGAAAGAAACAAAAGGATGATCGTCATCCACTATGTTGAGACATGGGTTCTGTCTTAGTAAACCATGATGATAACTTAACATAATATGTGATCCAATTAAGGAATGTTTGAAAGTGATCAAGTTTGAATCACAGAGCGTTGAGCTAAGTTTTGTCCATAGTGTCTAATAGAGAACTGTAGACATGTTTTCTAAATCCATAAAGGATGAAATATCTTAGAGCATAAAGAGTTCTGTTATAAGGGAATATGTTGGAAACTCATGTAGATACCAATTAAAGTCAAGTAGGAAGCGAGGTGAACAAAACATCGAAAGTTGCACAGAGTGCACGGGAGTTTCGATGAATACATTTATAATAATAGATAAGGGTACCATCTAAAGTGTTGTATAATGTTATGGCGGGGCAAGTTCGCTTTTAACGTAGAATGATGTGTCCCAGGGCACAATGCCCATGAGAAAGCCCTCGAGGTTGATCTAACGTCATTGTAGGCTCCTGGAATCAGGCCTCGTTCTGCTGCCATAGCGACGATGCATATACATAGATGCTATCATGTGATGATAAAGTATTAATGTCAATCAAGGTGACATTAGTAAGTTGCAAAGGATTTGGGACTGTAAAGTACAGACCCAAGACTCAACCTCTTCCATGAGCAAGCATGTTCAGGGTACTGGGTATATGGTGCCAATGATTAAGAACAAAATGCAGCTAGCGTATTTGTACTCTAGTGCAAGTGGGAGACTGTTGGAAATATGCCTCAGAGACAAATAGTAGTAAGGACTATTATCATATTTCATATAGTTTATGATTAGGTTTTATATCATGCTATAACTGTATTGAGTGGAAACATCAATACACGTGTGATATACAAATAACCAGGGGTTCCCAGTGAAACTCTAGTCACTGGTTCATTGGTCAACGGATGATCATGTTTCCTGATCATGTGGCATTTATGCCAGTTGGAAATAAGGTCATCTCATTCAGAGAATGATATGATGAACCAATACCCAACCTAAACATCGTGACTCGATCATTTCACGAAGTTCAAGTTACGATGATTAGAAATGGATCCTCGTAGACTATTCCTTAGACCGTGAGGCTATATCAATCACTGTCTCCCGAGAGTGCTTAGATAGCATCAAACGCCATCTGGTAAAATGGTGGTTATAAAGGTGTGTTCAGGGATTCGGAGGAAACCGTAGAGGCAATATATGTCAAGAGAGGGATTTGTCCGTCCATGTGACGGGAAGATACTCAAGGGCCCACTCGGAAAAGTTATATCCAATAGCTGTGCAGCGTGTGATTTGATCACAGGGATATCACTTGTCGGAACGAGTCAAGTAGCATTGTTCAGTAACGAGATTGAACACGACATGGTGATGTCATTGATCAGATCTCATGCAATGTAAGTATCGAGTGACAAAGGGAATAAGACACGACTGTCCCGGTTCAAACGACGAAAGATCTTCGTGGAACGCACAGGGGTCACATTGCCATCCAGGTCCCTCTGTCGATCATTGGTGCGGGAGTGTCCCGACTATGTCTGGAGTGTTCCCGAACCGTGGGGTATCACGCTTAAGGGCTTGGTGATGCTTAGAGAGTGTTTATAGGATCGGTAGAATCGCCGAAGAATAGAAGGGAGAAAATTGGAAGGGTTTCGGTAAGTCCGGAGGATGTCCGGAGTGGAGGTGGAAGGTGTTCCATGGCCACGGAGGTTGAATCATATGTGAATGAATGTTAAATACTGATTTAATCATTTATTCATATTTATTTAATAAAGAGAAAATCAATTTAAAGGTCAAAAAGGCTTAATGGGCCAATTCCGGAGGGAGAGGGCCCATTAGGGGAAAGGAGAGAGGGAGAGGGGCCAAGGGGGAGGCCGGCTGGGCCTAGCCCCCCCATGCGGGGCCCACTAGGTGGCCGGCGGCCACCTCCTCCCCCCTCCTCTCCTTTAGTCCCACCCTAGGACTTGAGGGGAGGTAGTACCTCCCCTACCCCTATACATAGTGGGGTATTTGGCCTAGAAAAATACACCAATAATCAATAAAGGTCTCCCCACTTTTGGGAGGATCTCTAATTGATATTTTCTCTCTCCCTCTCTCCCTCTCTCTCTCTCTCTCTCTCTCTCTCGTGACCGTGGTCCCAAGTCTGGACTGCGCGAGCGAGAGACATCTTCACCGCGGAGCGCCGTTGCGCTGCGGGATTCGGATCCAGGAGCTCTACTTCCGCAACTGCTGCTGGATCAGGGAAGCGGGAGTCATCGTTAGGCACCGGACGTGTGTAACTCCCCGCGAGGTGTTGCACTTGAGGCACTCAAGTCGTTGGAGCCAGAAGGAGCGCAAGGACTTCATCACGATCTTGAGGTCGGTTCGGCTCGTCTACATCAACCACGCTCTCCTGAGCGTTGACAACGCTTTTCGGTCTTCAAGGGTAAGTTCGCGAAAAGCCCCTCCTGTTACTGTATTACTAATAGATAGGTCCTGGCAGCTTTAGGGGTTCAGGGGCGTAGGGTAAAATTTTATTGTTTTCATGCGCGGAACCCCTATAATTATGTGTTGCATATTCAATATTGCCAAAAAATCTTGTATCTTTCTCATCCTCAAGCATTGCCCAAAGCTTCACCAACGAATGCTTTAGTGTAGTTGGCCACTCCCCATCTATCCACTCTGCTATGTCACTAATCCCTTCCTCCTACACATTACCCCACATTATTATTACTCATAAAATCCTTGGACAAGTAAACTCTATATGAAGTAACTGAACCCTCTAGGAGTTTCTTGATGAGCTATATAGACTCCCTTATCCAGATTAAGCTTCATCCGCAAGAGGATATTTTAAAAGGCAAGTTTATCACATGCGCTGCTGAAAGGGCCTTCCATTCCCAGGTTGATGTTCCGCTATTGCATGCACCGCAATGGTGTTGTCCTCCGCCAGGTTGGCACAAGATGAATACTGATGGGTCTTATATTGCTAATGGAGATGCAGGCTTAGGTATGGTGCTGAGAGATGATTCAGGTGACATTGTGATGTCGTCTTGCCATCGGCCGTTTAATTGCAGTAGTGCTTTGGAAGTTGAATTGCTTGCTGCCCGAGAGGGTATTTCGCTAGCACTACATTGGAGTGATAAATTAAACCTTTTATAGTTGAGACGGATTGTCTGGAGATAACAAAGCTACTGAAGACGGTTGAGCTGGACAGATCAAGGCATACTACAATTATACAGGAGATCAAGACCCTTCTTAGTTTTCGAGAAATTTGTATTACTCATGTTTGTAGAAGCCAATAGTAGTCATTTTATGGATAATTATGCTAGATCTAGTGCTCGAACGGCAGTGTGGCTATCTTGTGGTCCGTTGGGTTTAGCAGAAACTTGCCACATTCCTGTAACTCTTGATGGTTGAGTAATATAAGTTGATTCGCAAAAACAATCCTTGGACAAGTAAACCCTATATGAAGTAACAATCAATATTCAGTAGCAAAAGCAAATTCACTAAACAAGCTAGCCTGAACCCAATATTCAGTAAGAAAATTCAGTGTCAAATGCAGTGACTAAATTCAGCTAAATAAACTAACAAGCAAACATATAGGAGTATGAGGTAAGCAATAATAGCAATATTGTTGCTGAATGAACAAAAAAGGCTTCCCTACCTGACATCCACATCCTAGAAATTTCATGCCATGTTTAAGCACTCGAAAGCTACCAACTTGTATAGCGGCAGGTCGTGCTTGCATCCCATGCCAGAGTCATCAGTGCTGGTATAATTTGGGTCAAAGATACTTTCTAGGACCTAACAAAGAGCAAAGCAAGCAACAAATCCAACTTAAATTACCGAAAAATGACCTTAAACTAACCCTAACCCAAGCAGGGAACCTACCAGCGCACGTGGACTAATGTCCTACCCATCCGCGAACTCTCACAGCAGGCTACCGCTGCTGGTCTCTCCGTCGTTCTAGGAGGGCATGGTGAAGGCGGCGGCGTGGCGGCTACGAATGCAGGAAGGCGATAGAGGGGAAGAAGGTCTATATGAAGCGAATGCTCCGACCGGTCAGACCACGCCTGTTCAAGCGGCTCGGCTCTAAAGATGGTGCAATGGCCGTTTGGCCACGTCATCACTGACAGTGGTCTGTCCACTGTTAAAACGCTCTCAATCGAAGGCCAGGGCTGCCCGTGGCTCCCTGCCCTAGAAGTGGCTCTAGATCCCTGCCCTAGAAGTAGTAGATTTTTTAAAAAATTGGTATTTCCATGTTACTCATCGAGAATGCGACTAGGGAGTCGAATGTGTGGCCGCAGAAGTGAAATCCTCCCTCCTTTTCAGACGTCGGTCTCTCGTGGATTTATGAAGGCCTCTTGCGACTCGGGAGGCGACTCGGGTGGCGACTCGGGTGGCGGTGTGGCCGACGATGGCGAGGCTCATTTCCGTTCGCCAGCACGCGGCCGGTTTTGGGTGCTCTCGTCGGAGGGGAACACTGAGGAGGATGGCATTTCGGGTTGCGAGGAGGACGACGAGATCTCGTCGGAGGTTTCATCCAGATACCTTCGGCAATGGTGCGGTGACGATGACTGCATATCCGAATCCTCATCTAGGGTGGTGAAACAGATTGCACGTCGCCGTCAGCAGCGGCAGGCGGCATTGGAACTACACATCTCCCCAACTAAGGTTAGTTTCTCATCGAATAGAGATGGATCAGGATCTTGTGATCTTGTTGATCGGAAGAAATTGTTGAAGCGGCCAGTTTTGGAGGCCTCATTTTTCCCTGCTGATGATGCGGGTAATGAGTCCGAGTGGACTCTCGTATCATGGCGGCGACGGCTTCGCCGGTCTCTTCCAGATGCAGATCTTGGGATCAGAGAATCCAGCCGAATTTGAATGTTTGGGCTCTTGGACAGGGGTGAATTGCTCCTCATAATTGGTGTGTACCAAATACGGAGAGTGTACATACGGTTTCTACGTCAGTAGGCGTATTGTCGGCTAGGGTGGGACCGGGGGGTATCTGATGTGTTTCCTAAGGAGACCTACTTTGGAGTAGGCCGTGCCTGGTGACATCATTTCGGTCTGACCTGGGATAATACCAAAACCCTAGCAGAGGACAGGGCGACGACCTTGGCGTGATGCAAGGTGGCTCTGGCGGTAACAATGGCCAAGGCGGCGGCAATGGGGGTGGTCGAAACCTCTTTTCCGGCAACAACAGAGGCAGGGGTGGTCGTTTCTATGGCAATACCAACTAGCCCAATGATGGATCTGGAGGGATTTTTTTTGCTAGGGATTCTAGCGGTGCCGCCGTTGGACGTGATTTTGGGTAGAGATTTGATTCGGGTAATCAGGACAATTTTGATAACCAATCTAATCTGCACGGAGGTGACTTCGGAGGCTTCCATGGTGGCTCGGGTTTCAATAGTTCGGGTCGTGATCATGGATACCAGAATGGCAAACGGTATGAGTTCAAAAGGGGTAGAGGAGATAATTGGAATCGAGGAAGGTTATGGTGGCAGAACTAATCAAGGTGATTTTGGTAATAGAAACTTTCGTAACAATAATGGTGATGCTCAGCCGAATACAAGGAACACTGTCGATCAGAGTTTGATTAAACAAGTAGTTCAAGCTGTGGTGGTGGCGGCACATAAATGATCCTTTTTTTGCCAACTGGCGTGGCTGCTAGCCAAGGGGGTGGCGTTGCTGCTGTGGATATCCAAGGGCAGATGAGTGTGGCTGGGACTGCTCCTGCGGTAGGGGTGGGTACCTCGAGTGGGGATGGCGCGGTGCAGGCCGCTGCCACGGCACAGATTGTTCCTGCCACAGGGCCGCGGCAGGCTGTTGTGGCGCCAAGGCAGCCTGCCGTGTCTCTTTTCCCTGCCGCGGCAGAGGGGGCTCGGCTTCGAGGGACAATGACATGATTGATATGGAGATTCTTGAATCTGATGGCCCTAATAAGAAGGCAAAGAAGACTGAGAAGTTGAGGTGCTTTCGTTGTGAGCAACCAGGGCATTTTCATGAGGATTGTACGGTGGTCATATGTGACAATTGTGAATCACCTCAACATGTCTCTGCTTCATGTCCGTTATTGACGGCTCCTAAACCTATGATGATTGTTTATGGATTTGGGAGTGAGAAATTAATGTTTCTTGAGCTACCAACAACTGGGACTTTTCGACCAAGGGTGGAGAACTCTAGGGTCGGAAGGGTTATGGTACAAGGTGGTTCTCTATCTGTAGCTCAAATAACTGAACAGTTGAAGAAATTGGTTCGATCTAAGAATTATGTGTGGGAAGTAATGGAGTTTCAGCACAACGTTTACAAGATTAAGTTTCCAACTAAGGTGGAGGTGACACGTATGAAGGATCTGAGGCAGTACCAGATCACAGATACTCTCATCTTTCTGAAGTTTGAGGATTAGGAGTGGTTGAGGAACCTATCTTTTCCCTTCCTTTAATTTGGGTACAAATTGATGGAGTTCCTAAGGACGTGAGAAGAGACTTCTTGGCGCTTTTGGGTTTGGGATCTATTTTTGGCAAAACCTGTGCGGTTGATATGCCGTTTACAAGGGAGCATGGTGTTGTGCGAGTTCAGGTCCATTGTGTGGATCCTAAGCCCATACCTGCTCATCTCGATATTTGGATTAAGAGAGGTTTTTTTAGGCTGTCTTTTGCGGTTGAAAAGAATGATTTGGGAGGGACACAGTCTGCTAATACTAATGACTCCCAAGACAAAAAAGATGGCGATGATGATGGAAATGATGGTGATAGAAATAGTATGGAAGAGGATGATGTTGCTAGAAAGATTAATCATGAGTCCAAGGCTAAGGAGGTTAGAGAGGATGGTGTTTCTGGGGGAGGATCTAAGCAGACACAGCTGTCGGCGGGACCTTTATTTCATGTAGGCGGGTTCGCCTTGTACAAACAAAAGGTACCTCCTATTTGTTCTAAAACAACTGATCATGAATCTCTAGTTATGTTAAAGTGTGACAATACTTTTCATTGTAACGTACAGGAGCTTGTTTTACCTCTTATTGTGTCACCTCTCACTGCTGCGGTTGAGACAATGGACGAATGTTTGATTTCAACGACAGAGTCAGACAACGTTCAGGAGAAAGAACAAGCGACTGTCAATTCGATGCAAATGGACGGGTTGGCTAGGAATGATGTTTCGGTTCTTGGGCAAACTTCACCTATGGTGTGCTGTGTGGACAAGACCCAGGTGAATGAGAATTTGGATTCGGTTATGCCTACATCATCGATTGATGCATGCTATATGTCTTCATCGATTCAGAAAATTGGTGGTTCAGTGCTCGTCGCGGGGTATGGATCTGAGAAAAGGAACTATATTGCTAAATCACCACCTACTTTGGCTGAGGTAATTGTCTTTGGAGGCATCTCTTCACCCTTTGTATCTTCTTTACGATCTAGTGATCGAATTAATTCTCCATCTAATGCCGATGCTACACAGTTGGAGCGGGCTGCGGAATTGACTCAATGTTGTTTTGGAGATCAAGGTACTGTCACTAATTCTAAAAACTCCATTATGTCTTTTTCTAGTGAGGATATTTTTAAAAGGACAAGTGCGATTGGGGTCTCAATAGGGAAATCATTAGAAAAATGAAATGTTGCTGCTAAAATTATTCAAGATAATGAGTTTAGTAGAACTCTCACAGTTCTAAACCATAATACTCAACAGAATAAAGAGGATCAAACACACGCTAATCTTTTTTTCTCAAAAGTGTCAACTCTTTGTGAGGATATTGTTCCAGAGGAAATAGAGTCTCTTGACGGTTTGAATGAGGCTATTGACCTTGAGGTTAAACATCCACATAAAAACAAAAAGAGACAATTCAATAATTCTACTATTAGAAGGGGACAAGGGTAAGAGTAAAGAAAGTATTATAGATGCAGGGTTTAAAAGGGCTTGTTTCGAACAGTGATGGTTTTAGAGATCCAGCCAAACATTTTTTTACCTCTGAGGTAATTGGGGAGTATAAGCTAGATTTTATTGCCCCGTTGGAAACAGATTTAATTTTGATATACCCTTTTTGCAACATCTGACTCCGGGAAGAGAGTTTGCATGGTTTTGCTTACCTCCTCATGGCCACTCAGGTGGAATCCTTATAGGTATTAATATGTCATCTTTGCAAGAAACTAACGTGGAAACGGGTGATTATTGCATTAAAATGTTTTTGAAAAATCGTAACGATGGATTCCAATGGATCTTTGTACCAGTCTATGGGGCGGCTCGGGATAAACATAAACAGTAGTTCTTGGCTGAACACGTTCGGATTTGTGAAAATGAAACACTCCCTTTGTTAGTGGGCGGAGATTTTAATATTCTGAGAAAGAGAGAAGAAAATAATAATGATAATTTCAATTCTCATTGGACGTTTGTGTTCAACGCTATAATTGAAAATTCGAACTTAAGGGAGATTGTTCTCTCAGAAAGACAATTTACGTGGGCTAATCGTAGGGAGGTTCCGACTTATGAGAAGCTGGATCGTGTTTTAGCTAGTATTGAATGGGAGCAAAAATTTCCTTTGGTTACTGTTAGGGCGTTGACACGGTCTGGTTATTGATTCAGTAATAACCCAAGGTTCTGTTTCGAACTTTCGTGGTTACAACAGGAGGGTTTTTTTGAGATGGTGCGTGCTGAATGGGACACGGTTTCCAAATTGATACACCTATTCATTTATGACAATATAAGATTAGACATTTACGACTTTTTTACGTGGTTGTGGTGTAACGTCCCAGTATTAGAGCTTAGAAATAAGCTGAACACAGGTGTGTGCATTGCATTCATGCATAGAAAATCTAGATAATTTTCGCGCTTTTAAATAAAACTTGTCAAAGTGATTGAAGCTTATATTGACTTGGTGGAACTCAAGTAGGTCATCAAGTTGACTGCGATAAGTTTCAATATGACCTTTGCTAAAACCTTATCTTTGGGTAATATAATTTGATCTAAGGATAGATCAAATGTAATAAAACTAAGTCACAACACACTACTTAATAAGGAGTTCTATATCTTCTAGAGGTCATGATATGGTATTCCATACAACAACTCAAGGATGAATATTTAATATTTTAAAGATGGTATCAAGGTATCATCTACCACAAACCATGAATACCAAGTTAAGGATGTAACTTAAATAAAGAAACTCTATAACTAAATCCTGAAACACTTGTTTGCCATAGTTACTCCTACCATGGGTATCATGGTAGTTCTTAAACATTTAATCTTATTACAAATAGAGTAGAAAGGAAAGTCAAGCCAAGACCATCCAGCATATACTCTTAATATGATATTGAGAGGTGCCATATCTATTTAACCAAGTCCTAGTGTCAATGGATCATCACTATTGAGTGATCAATTCTTGACCTAGAAATTACTGACTCATAGCCTTTGACCTATTGTGTTGACCTTTCAAATACCTTAAGTAAATTAATCTGAAGGAAGAACTAGATATGGTTGAGTGTACCATCATCAATGGAATGTGATCCTTAGTGGAGATCAAACCATTTGATGTTGGAGGAGTTAACTCACTGATGAGTTAACTAGAAGTAGTACCTAAATTCAAGGGTTGAGCTAGTAATTGAGGAGCTATGAGAAAGCTAGTAGTATTAGTACATTAGATAACAATCTTGTTAGGACAAGTGGATATAGACGTAGAATAAGCTTGCTTAACAAGATAAGTCTATAGAGAGACTAATACAAGTTTACTACTTAGTTAAGTATAGATCTTGATCAGGCAAATGGAAGCCTAAGCTTGGTTTGATCAAATGATGGTGGTCATTATTCTCAAGTCACTTGGAAATAGATGACTAGGTGTTGAAGAAGACTTATGAGTATACCAATTCAGGTAAAGCCTAGTACGCTGAATCATCTAGCTTGATCATTGGAAGTCAAGCTAGAGTATGATGAAGTATTTGATGAGTTGTATGGAGTAGTTGGAGACATAGTAGCTTAACCAAGTTAATATAATAGACAACAATAAGGATTTAAGACAAGGAAAAATTAAACAAGTAATGGAATCTTATTTCCTGATTAAATAAAAACAATACAAATGGTGATAAATACACCAAAACACTAAATATTACAGAAGATAGAAACAAACTTTATTAATTTATAATCATATCTTTACAAGATTCTTTACAAAAAGGAATAAAAAGAAGATTACAATTGAAACCTATACTACATATCTACTCCTATACTAGATCTCTTATATCCAGATCGTGTTCCTGCAAATAAGAAAAACAACAAAATGAAAGAAAGGCTTAGTGGTTAGTTAAGTTTACTCTTAGTGGTGAACAGTGAAGAACACTGTTCATATTACATCATTGAGTAAATAATAAAGGGGCAGGTTTCACCAAAGGTGTAGTATCTGTTCTATCACGTAAATAGCCTAGATGCCACCTTAGAAGTCAAGTAGAGAGAGGTAAGTTTCACCAGACCAATAACAAGTAAACAGGTAAAAGTGAAAGCCATATTACTTGAGCTGATCCACATGAACAGCTCACACAGACACACATGTGAGTCACCTAAATGCATGCTATGTGCTGTCCAAACAGCAGCAGCAGTATAAACACTCAAACAGGGCACCCTGTCGAAGCACAGATACAGGAAGCTCACCAGGAGCTCAGCGAGCTTGCCAAATCTAGACAAATCCACCAGCTAATTCACCAAGATAACCATCAGTTCATCATAAAATGGTGACTTAAGGAGGGGTGGAATAGGAGGATAGCAAGAGCAAGTTCAAGATCACAGGATACTGGGAGGAGCAGGACAGCACCACGAGGTGCAGACCAAGATTAACACAGCACCAGCAAGCAAATTGTGTGGTGAGTTGATACCAAACCCTCACATGCTAAATCTATAATTAACATGTGTTGTTTCATATAGGATCTTCTCAGAGTGCACCCTAGTGGGGTGTATCCATCATAGAAGATATTAAATAGGTCCAAACAATTTATCTTGGCAAACTACTCCAAGATCTCAGCTCGTGCATCACTGATCTTGGAAAATCAAACATATTTTTACATCCACATGTACAGCAGCTATAACTGAATGCTTCTGGGCACATCCAATGGATGGTAGCACCTCAGAAGTGGTTCACTTTAAAGCTCTATACTACACACCATGGTTACCAAAGCAGTTTCTTAAAAGGCTATGAGAATCAGTGTATTAAACTAATTACCAAAATCCAAAGAAGGTTTCAGACCAGCATCATAAACCTATGGATCTAGTTTTAAATAGATCAACACATATCACACTGATGGTACAGGGCACATCCACAACTGGGTAGCACCTCTGTACCAACAGGTTCAGTAGTAGCTATTAAAAACCTATAATCACTTTCCTAAATTAAATTAGGAATCATACTGGGCACTTTGTGCCAGATGAGCCAGTAAACATCATCAGTTCCTATCCCTAAGCCACAAACCATCAATCATCTTCCTATAAATCCAATAGGAATTAATCAGATTTCTAATTATCTCTGCAGCATATCACTGTTTCAACAGCAAATGCTTACAACATCACCTTAACTGAGAACATTCCAACTCTAGCATAACAGTGAGTTTCAATTCAATCAAATGAAACCATCACAGATGGAACAAGGGTGATAACATAAAGTTCATTATACATTCACAGAGGTTTCTCTGACAGAGAACAAGATGGTAACAAATATTCAGCAAAGTACCAACTGACAGAAGGGAGAGTAATTGGTTAGAACCAATAGCGTGCAACAGATACCATTAGCACAATAAGCTCTAGAAGGATATCACTGGTAGGATGAACCAGAGCAACTAACCCAACATCACTTCATAGGGTATGAACCCCAGGGTTCAGGGATGAACCCTAGACAGGGGGCTAGCCTGTAATCATGCCAAGGAAGAATAGCTAGAGCACAAGAGAGGAGCACAAAGGGGAAGAACCCAAACTTACTCGAGGTCCTCGCAAAAGTAATTGAAGAGGAAGTAGAAGGATAGCGACGATGGTGTAGAATCTGCGGCACGGGGAGCACCCCGAAGGGGCGCTGCAACCCATGTCGGCAGCACGTCAGAACCCACCGGAGATGAAGGGAAGCACACCGTGAGAAACCCCGGCGCACCATCACCGAAACTCTAGGACGAGCAAACCCTAACCCTAGTTTCGGGCAGGGGCCAGCGTGGCCACGAAAAGACACCATAGGCAAATCTGCTCGGACAGAACTGAGCGGCGTCATCGACTTAGCCATCCTGCACTGTGGCGGCGGCAACGGCGACCGGACCAGGTCGGAATCGTGCGAGCTGGCGGCAGTGAGCGGAGGAGGACCGCATGAGCAATAGAGAGAGAAAGGGGAGAAGAGAGTGAGTGCATGGGGGGTACTGGGCCAGTGGGCGGCCTAGTACTACCTGGTGGGTTGAACCAGGCCGTGTGGGCCGGGTCAGGTTGGACCAGGCCAGCCCAGCGGGCCAGACCCATATTTCAAGAGAGTTGTTTAAAAGAAATATTTACAAATATGCCCCTGAAACAAAAACAACTCTAGAAAAATAAATAAAAATCTTAAAAATATAAATAATATGTCTATGAACTCACAAAAATATTCCCTATTAAATAAAAATAAACAATAGAATTTTTGCTAACTAAAATTTAGGTCAATCAACTAAAATAGTATATTGTTTATCATAAGAATTCTATGCACTTATAAAATCACCAAACTCTTATTTATTAATTCTTTTACCGGTTTAGGAATCCCCCTAAAGAATTAAACCAAGTTTCTAAGTAGTTTAAGTAATGCCTTTTCTATATTTATAAAATATAATCATTAATAAGAAAGTAATTCTATTTACTTATAACTTTAATAAAACACCATCTTATTCAAATAATAATACTTAAATTCTAACTTGTGGAATGTTAAGAAGTAAACCATCTACAGTATGATGCCTTATTCAATACATGCAACTTTCCACCACTTATACTATGATTATTTAATGTAGTAATATTTTCCTCTTTAAATAATCTTAGCTAATAAGAAAACCTTAAAGTGTTAGCCTTAAGTTTCAATACGTTTTACTTTGTAAAGTAATATTATCCTCAAAAGCTATTCTTTTAAGAAACATCAAAAGTGATCCCTGAACACTTCTTGAAAAGCTCTAGTTGATTCTTAATCTTTTTTAAGAAATATTTTAGATCCATGATCCATTTCAATGCTTTTGTATTGTATACTACTTGTTGTATTTACTTATTGTTTCACGTACTCTCACAAGCCTTAATAAGAAGCACAAGTGTGAAACTGATATAAAAGTGCAACACATTACAAAGAACTCATCACAAACTCCAAACCCTAGATCAGATACGATTATTCCAGGGTTTCGCGTTTATCAAATTGCATTACATTACTTATGCATCGTTGCATTTTGCTTCTTTAAACATTAGTCCTTACCGGACCAATGATGTTGTTTACAGAATTTGGATCTTCTATTTTCTTGAAGATCGTGAGAGCATAATCTTGCAATCACAAAAGGCAAGTTCAGAACTTGCTCATGTCCTTTGATTATTTTCTATCAAATGCTTGTAACTCAAATGTTGTCGTCACCTGCATTTCAAAAAGGTCAGAAAACACTATTTTTACAATAATATGATTATGGATTATTTAAACAAATGGTAATAATCTATCGATATAGTTCTAGTGGTAAAGGAACATAATATCTAGGATTTAACAACCAATATCGCCAGTGATTCTAGCGTCGTATATTACGCATCAACCATAAGACTTGGAATGGGACGGGAAAGTCAGTTGTATCTTCTCCCTTCTGCATGGACGGATGCCCTTATCGTGAGGGTGTTGATTTCTCGTGGAGTTCCAGAGTATCCAGCACATGGGTGGGACCCCTTAGTTCCCCTCGATCTTGGTGTCTAGATTATCTATGCATCTCTGTCTAGGTCTGAGTTCACCATAGCTGATGGTGACCGCCAAACAGAGCTGCGTACGGAGTCTCTAAGAGTCTACCCAAAGAGTAACTGTGGTAGTTGTCTCGGGGGATCGTGTCTCATGCGAGGTCGCGGAGAGGGTGGTACTGGCTTGGATCTTAGACTAGGCCCCATACCAAGGAAGTGTGGACAAGCTCGCGGCTTGGTTGTGCAACAAGGCTAAGGTCTCTTATGGGAAAAGTGACGCACCTCTGCAGAGTGTAAGAATTGTGACATATTACTCCCTGTTCCAGGAAGGAGCTATGAACGCGGCAGGAAAGGAACCCCATGAAGGTTCTGGTTAACCTGTGAAGGCTATCGGACATAGTTTTCAGAATAAAAGCAACCTTTGAAGAAATGTTTATGAAAACCTGCATTGCCTATGACCTATGGTCTGTGGCTGTAGAGATAGTGCATCATACACTCCTTTTTAGTGAACTTGCTGAGTACGCTCTGATGGCTCAATGCACGGCGCCTAGAAAAGTGCTGGTGCGTGGTTGATGTAGAGCTCGTTGAGAACCCCAAGAGGAAGGTATGATGAGCACAGCAGCAAGTTTCCCTCAGTTATGAAACCAAGGTTTAATCGAACCAGTAGGAGCAAGGAAACACCCCAAAGGTGTTACTAGCTGAGCTTTGGCAGGGCGCACTACCGGTCCTAGTAGCAATGTGGAGACCTGCACAACACAACCACACAACTTTGTCCCCAACTTGCGATGAGGTTGTGAATCTCACCGTGTTTTGCGGGAAAAAAAGGATTAAACGTATCAAATGGAAGGAAGTAAAAGTTTGAAGAAAGTAAACACAAAGAAGTAAAAGATTGTAGATTGAATGTAAAACACAAGGACCGGGATCCATAGTTCACTAGAGGTGGCTCTCCTTAGATAGATAACATGCCGGGTGAACAAATTACAGCGGGGCAATTGACAAACATCGAGAAAAGCAATACATGCATATACTAATCATCTTGACTCCTTTGAGATTCGATTGGGCATTACAACATTATACATAGACCGCCATCCAACTGCATCTATGACAAATAATCCACCTTCAGGTTATCATCCGAACCCCCTCCAGTATTAAGTTGCAAGCAACAGATTATTGCTTTACGAACTGCGTGTAAAGTAAACAATAAGATTGTTCTATGAACAAAGGATTGTTGTTTTCTCCCTAGTAGAAACAACACATCTAGTACCTTAGAGATTTCTGTCACTTCCCCATATTACCAGTGGCATGAACCCACTATCAAGCATAAATACTAACTCTTGGAGTTGCTAGCATCTACTTGGCCAAGATAGCTACTAACAACGGAAAGCATGCAAGATCACAAATAACAAAGCAATGATAGAATCAATAATAAATCTGAAATATCATCTCAATATCCATCGGATCCCCGCAAACACAACATGCAGACTTACAAATAGATGATCTTGATCATGAACGGAGCTCACAAGATCTAAACATGAAAGCACAGAGGAGGAGAACCAGCCATCTAGATACTACATGGATCCGTAGTCCAAGGATGAACTACTCACGCATCACACCGGAGGCTTGCATGGTGATGAAGAAGGCCTCCAGGGTGAATTCCCCTCTCCGGCAGGGTGCCGGGAAGAGCTTCAGATCCCTCCCGATCTACGGATGGAGATGACGGCGACTACAGACTCTTTCATGGATTTTTGATCGGGTACTTAGGGTTTTCGTCCCGAGGGCATCTTATAGTCAGAAGGGGAGACCGAGGGGGTGGCAAGGGCCACCACACCACCCCCTGGCGCGGGCCCAGCCTGGCCGCGCGGCCAGGTGGTGTGGCCGCCTCTGGCCCTTCTTCGTCTCGTATTCTGGCACTTGATGACTTCCGGAAAAATAGGCACTTTGGCTTTTGTCCCGTCCAATTCCAAGAATATTCATTTTCTGACTTTCCTGGAACCAAAAACAGTAGAAAACAGGCAGCTGGCACTATGGCTCTTGTTAATAGGTTAGTCCACGAAATCATATGAAAAGTACTCTAAAGTGTGGAGAAAACACAAGAAAGTGGATAAAACCAAGCATGGAACATCAAAAATTATATATACATTTGCAATGTATCACGCTCGTACTCAACCGTACCTTATTAACCCTTGCTAGGTCCTACGCCGATGAAGACGACGTCAACATCAACTTCTGCTCAAGAAACCATCATCGGCAGCTCAAGTTCTTCAATGAAGTCAACAGATACATCGACTGAAGTGAAGATGAAGTCCCTGAGTAGATAGGAGTAGATACTCTAGTCATAAAACCTAGTTCTGTAGAACATTGCAATAGCAACAATGGCACACCTGATAGTTTAGATGCCAGTCTTGGTTACTAGATAGTTCTGAGATATTATTTCTAGTTCTTCTTTGTAAGAAGTTCTTTCTCTCTCTTTAACCTAGGGTGTTCTCTATATCTTTTGTAAAGAGTTGAGTTGTAATCTATAGTCATGTCTTGGACCTGCTGTGTTTCTGTTGTACCACTTTGAGGGATGTAATACTAGTGAACGGTGTTTCATTGGTGTTATGTCAACGACTATAGTGTACTACATCATGTAGTGGTATGCTGGGTCACCGTAGCTGGTATCAGAGCATATGCTTTGACCTTAGGTTGGTAAACCTAGTAAATGGGTAGAACCTGAGGAAGGATGTTAGCAACCATAAAGAGTCCTCTAGAAATATGATGTATATTCAATTGGGAATACTCTCGTCATGTGGATAGTGTGTTGATTCTTTATTATGCAATTTTAAATGAGTACCATGAGTTTTAACTCAAGATGACTGATGATAATTCTTATCTACAGTACAAGAATGGCACCTAGGTATCCACCACGGAATGTTCAAGTGTTGAACAAGACCTTAGATGATTATAAAGATGCCTGGACAATCACTCTAAGACAACTTCTATGGAGTCTGGATTGTGAGTCTCGACTTCTGGTCAAGGTTTACAGTTTCTATGACGGACGAATATTGGCCAAGTACCGTATCCTGGTCATGTTACCCAAGAGGTTTGTCAACACCCGGATTTTTAATCCTAGACGCCCGTTATGCCATACCTCGCAATCCCAGGATTACCATTTTTGCGAGACATAACGGATTGGATATCACAGTACATCATCCATTACAAACCATACATAAGGTTTTACACAAATAAGGATCTCATGATCCAGTCTTTAATACAACAAGCAGCGGAAATAAACGATAAGCGTAGCAGTGGGGTCCATCTTCAGGTGCACAAGCAATGCTGACGAAGGCAGATAGTCCTAGTTGTCATAGCCGTCCGGCTGACCATCATCTTGATAATCTCCTTCATAGTCTGGCCATGATAATAGCCAGGGACAAAAGCCATGAGTACCCTTTAAGTATTCGCAAAGTACTACTAGAAAGGAGTATAATTCTAAGTCAAAGTGCTAAATCTAAGTTTAACTATCAAATTAAGTTTGAAACCTAAGCTGAGTTCAGAAGCAAAGAAAGATAAAGTAAAGTTCTAGAATCACTTAAGTTGGGAAGCTACTTTCATCAACACAACCCTGTTGTGGTCAAGTCAGAGTTCATCATTCATTTCAAGTTATTTAGAAAACATCTGACAACGAAACAGTATGGCCATTCCAACTATCCATAACCACGGACGCGGCTATTCGAATAGTTTGACAACTCTGCAGAGGTGGTACACTTTCACCACAAGATTCGATACATCTGTCAGGGATAACCCTGAATCATCATACTTAGTGTGCAGATAATCAAACATAACCTTCCCTTTACACACCCTAGTACAAGCACTTCTCCTATGAGCATGGCCTCCCAACCATGACCATCAGTCATCTTGGGCACTGCATAGGTGGTCAACATTGAGAGGTAGCCTCAGCTCAAACCTCTCCCGTGAGGGAACTAATACTAATGCATATAAATTTCCAGCTAAGCCTTACCCAATTAAGGTAATGTGGTTGTACGGTAAATTTGGAATGGTATCGCATCCGAATCCAACCATCAATTTTATAAAAGGGTTAAGGCTCATGCCTCGTAATTTTCATCATCATAAACCAGTTGTGTTTCTCAACACATGTCAAAACATCTCAATAGAATGACTCATCATTCCAAGGTTTTCATAATTCATTTTCACCAAGTGTTCCCATCTAAAGTGACTCAAGTTTTTGATCTATACTAAGGTACTAAGTTAAGAGTGTTCACTAAGGTGGAAAGATGGGATCAATCTCATGCCGTAGAAAGATGGGATCAATCTCAAGTTTTTGATTTATACTCTTTATGCTACCGTCAAAATTAAGTAAAGAACTTTGTGTAAACTAAGGGAGGTAAAACTTGTCAATAAGACTTGGGGTACTAATAGTTAAAGGGGTGTGATTAAAGCATGCTTAAGGCATCTTTGCTAAACCATCTAGTTTTATTCTAGCTTGCTAACAATAGCTTGCTAAAGTATGTTTTGCAAGGGTTAGCTTGCCACTAATAGCTTGCCTTGGTTGGTGCAGTGGTTGAAGTTTTCTTCTTCTTCTTCTTCTTGGTAGAACTCCTCCTCCTCGAAAGCTTGGTCGGTACTAGCGTCTATAAATACATAGGGAGTAGACAATCACCAAACAATACTTAACTAGGCTAAGTAGCATTCTAAAAACACACAATTGATGATCTATTATCATCACAAGCATCACAAGTTTAATTTCAATAGTTTCATCCTTTTTATTTTAGAAAAGTAATTTCTACTCATGGAAATATTAACTAAAATTTAATATTCACCACCTAAAATATGGGATCATGTGGACACATGTCCTCACCACATATTCTAACATGTGGGAATGATATTTAAAGGTTGGATCAATATTACTTTGGTTTAAGTTTATTATTTTAATGATTTAAAGTGACTAGAAATGCCTATATAGCATTATTTTGGTACTAGTCCAAAGTCACTGCATGTAAACCTTAATATTATTACATATTTAGATAGATATGATGAAATGTGATTTTTGAGAGTTGGAATCAACTCAAAAGCTAACTTGGTTGATTTTATAAAAATGTTGCAAGTTGCAAAAGCTTCTGTCTTGTTATTTTTATTAGGAGAGATCTATAACTCTAATTGAATTAAATCCAACGAGCTTGGATAGATCATTTTAATACCTTTCAGACAAAATTGGTTTCATGCAATTTGGATTTCTAAAACTCTCTGAATTGATTTTCAAACTAGTGGACAGAAACTAGATTCAAATTAAAAAGAAAAACCCAGATTTGAATCGATGGGCTAGCGCGGGAAAAGGAATGGGCCGGCCCAGTGGCACTCCGCGGTGCGGGGCTCAGCTGACAGGGGGGTCCCGCGTGTCAGCGGCACTTAAAACGCGAAACGGTACGTGCGCTATGGGCCGTGCGATTAGAAGGGGAATCTACAACTGAGGGTCGTCGTCGACGACGAACAGGTCGTCGGCGAGCTCGAACCCTAGCGGCTCGGTGGGGGTCTACTAGGGGTGTACCAGGGCTCCAGCGGGGTCAGCGAGGCAGGCAAACGAAGTGGAAGACAACGACAAGGCGAGGCGTGGTCGCGGCTGAGCTTGGGGCGGTCGGAATCAACGGCACCCTTCTCCTCCAGAGGCGGCGGCTCCGGCTCCAATTCCGGCGAGCTGCTGCTCCACTTGCTCCGGCGAGAGGTGGGAGAGGTTCAGAGAGGTGAGGGGAGTGGAATGGTGTGGAGAAGAATGGCCGGGGAGGGCTCCTTTTATAGGCCCGACGGTGAGACCGAGCGGGATGGGCGGTCGACGGTGGCGACATGGCTACGGCGAGCTAGCGGCATAGCTGGGGATGGCGATCGATGGGAGGTTCCCTGGCGGTGCTCTAGGACTTAAATGCGGCCGTAGGGGCGGTGGTATGCGGTCGGGGCGAGGTGGCGCTCTGGGAGGCAGAGGCGGCGGTGTCCACGGCGAGCGGTGGATGTGGGGCTTTGGGCGGCGAACGGGGATGTCTGGGGTGTTCTCCAGGTCGAGGCAGGGCGGCGGGCGCGGGTTGCGGTCGAGCGGCGTCTTGTGCACGCGGGGACAGAGCGTGCTCTGCGGGCGGCATCGGCATGGTGCGGTGGCACTGGGCGCGGGTTCTCCTCGGTGTTCCACGGCAGCACTTGGCTCGGGCAAGGGACAAAGAGGGGCGATGAGGTGTTGGCTACCTCCTAGACATGGAGAGGGAAGGGGGAGTGGTCTGCTGCAGCGGGGCAAGGTTTGGCCGGCGAGCATGTCCTCGGTTTGGCATGGCCTAGGGGTTAGGGACAAGGGACAGAGGTGCTAAAGGCCTGGTTAGACCAAGAGGGCACAGAGAGGTTAAATGGAGATCAAATGGGGAAAAACCCCTATGCAGAATAGTGATCTAGGATTGGAGGTGGGATTTAAGCATGCCAAATGTTTGATGAAATGGCCGCAAGAGAAAAAGTTTTGAATTTTTAATTCAAAATTTTTGAGTGATCTCCACTAGTGATAGGTAGTCTCTGGTTGCAAGGGTTTTGAAAATGGATCTCAAATAGATGGTTTTTGAAATAGGGGTGATCTATGCATATGCATTAGATTCAATTTTAAACTGTCATTTAAAATAGCTAACAGAATGTTTTTTAGCAGATCAAAAGGTGGGCCTTGGTACCTCATTATGTATACTAGCAAGGGGTGCAAAGATCAAGAATTGTTTCTGTTAATAATTGAGTACTAGGAATAGCCAAAGTAGGCATCAGAGTTGAATTTGCCAAAATGACCATTCCTTCATTTTAATTCTTTTTGATTTGATTTTCTTTAGGAAAAGTTTGGGAATGATGTAGATGATGTTTAAATCACCTAAGAAACATTTTACAAGCATTGGATCAATCAATCATGGCAATTCAAACAACTCCTATTTTAAAATGCACACACATATGAATGCTTTCATTTTAAATTTGGAAAAGTTTTTGTTAGCCCTATTTTTGGATGATTTGATCTTGATAAGATTGGATTAAAGCTTGGATTAAAGTTACAAACCTTTCCCCCTTAAACAAAATCTCGTCCCGAGATTTACAAAGAAAACTAGGAACTAAAGAGATCTGGGAACTCTGTCCTAATGTAATCTTCGCGCTCCCAAGTAGCTTCCTCCTCAGTATGGTTGCTCCACTGAATCTTGAGAAACTTGATACTCCTGGTCCTGGTGGTTCTGTAGGCTTCTTCTAAGATACGGATGGGTACTTCCCGATAGGTTAGGTCCTTGTTGATTTCCACAGCTCTGTGATCGATGTTCTTGAAAACTTCAGTCTTCTCAGGCACTTCTAGGCATTTGCGAAGTAACGAGATATGGAACACATTGTGGATGGCTGACATCTCTTCAGGCAGTTCCAGTTGATACGATACTTCTCCTCGGTGGTTCAGAATCTTGAAAGGTCCGATATATCTGGGGGCTAACTTTCCCTTCAGACTAAAGTGTTGAGTTCCCTTCAATGGTGAAACCTTGAGATATACGAAATCTCCGACATTGAAAGTCAGGTCTCTCCTTCTCTTGTCAGCATAGCTCTTCTGTCTGGATTGGGCGGTCTTGAGGTGCTCACGGACTTTGTGAACTTTCTCTTCTGCTTCCGGAGAATGTCGGGTCCAAAGATCTGACTCTCTCCTACTTGCGACCAATTCAAAGGGGTACGACACTTTCTTCTGTATAGGAATTCAAATGGTGCCATCTACAAACTAGCCTGATAACTATTGTTATATGAGAATTCTGCGAAAGGCAGGCAGTCTTCCCATTTTGATCCGTATTCCAACACACAAGCTCTAAGCATATCCTCTAGGATCTGGTTGACTCTCGCAGTCTGTCCATCTGTTTGCGGGTGATAAGCGGTACTGAAATTCAACTTGGTTCCTAAACCTTCCTAGACTTTCTGCCAAAATCTTGAAGTAAACTGGGTTCCTCGATCTGATACGATGGTCTTGGGGGTTCCATGCAGACTAACAATTCTAGCAATGTACAGCTCTGCTAGTTTTGCACTCTGGTAGGTTGTCTTGACAGGTATGAAGTGGGCTACCTTGGACAGTCTATCAACTATGACCTAGATTGAGTCATTTCCCCTACTAGAAGTGGGTAAACCGGTGATAAAGTCCATTCCGACGGAATCCCATTTCCATTCCGGAATCTGCAATGGTTGCAATAGTCCTGCAGGTCTCTGATGCTCTGCTTTGACTCTTTGCCAGATGTCACATTTGGCGATGTAGCTTCCGATCTCTCTTTTCATCTTGTGCCACCAAAATTGCTCTTTCAAATCCTGATACATCTTTGTTCCTCCGGGGTGGATAGAATAAAGAGTATCATGAGCTTCCTTCATGATAACCTCCTTCAGCTACGAATCTGCCGGCACACAGATACGTCCTTTGTACCATAGTACACCTTCTTCGTCTTCGGTGAATCCAGGTACCTTTCCTATACCAATACGACGTTTGATTCCGTCGATACTCTCATTTCCCTTCTGGGCTTCCTTGATTTGGCTAATCAAAGTGGGTTGAAGTTTAATGCAAGCTAGGAATCCTTTGCTAACTAACTCAGTCCTGAACTGATCCAACTCCTCATACAAACTGGGTTGCTTCTCCTTGATCATGGTGTTAAGCCTACACGGCAGTCTGCTAAGAGCATCCGCTACCACATTGGCTTTGCCGGGGTGATAGTGAATGTCAAGATCATAATCCTTGATTAACTCTATCCATCTTCTTTGCCTCATATTCAGCTCCTTCTGGGTGAAGATATACTTCAAGGTCTTATGATCTGAGTAAATCTCACAACGGTTACCATCAAATAATGACGCCATGTCTTCAATGCTAGAACCGCGGCTGCTAGCTCAAGATCATGGGTAGAATAGTTCTGCTCATGTTGCTTCAATTGTCGAGACAGATACGCGATGACTTTGCCTTCTTGCATCAATACACATCCTAGGCAAATCTTGGATGCATCACAATACACATCAAACGGCTTCTTGATGTCTGGCATGATCAAAATCAGGGCGGATATCAATCTCTTCTTTAGCTCTTGGAAACTGGCTTCACACTTGTCTGTCCATTCAAACTTCTTGTCCTTCTTCAACAATTGGGTCATTGGTCGGGCTATGCTCGAGAATCCTTCTACGAACTTGCGGTAATATCCCGCTAATCCGAGAAATGAACGAACTTGGGTTTGATTGGTTGGGGCTTCCCATTCTTCGACATCTTTGATCTTGGTGGGATCAACAGAGACTCCTCCGGCAGACACAATATGTCCTAGGAATCCTACTTCTTTCAGCCAAAACTCACACTTGCTGAACTTGGCATATAACTGATGCTCTCTCAGGGTTTCTAGGATAATTCTCAGATGTTGCTCTTGCTCTTCTTCTGACTTGGAGTAGATGAGGATGTCGTCGATAAACACAACTATAAACTTATCTAGGAAATTCATAAAGATCTTATTCATGAGATTCATGAAATAAGCAGGGGCATTGGTTAATCCAAAAGACATAACCGTATACTCGTATAAACCATAGAGAGTAGTAAAGGCGGTCTTCGGAATATCCGTTGCACGAATCTTAAGTTGGTGATAACCAGTCCTAAGATCAATCTTTGAGAATACCTGAGCTCCAGTCAACTGATCAAATAGATCCTCTATCTTCGGCAAGGGGTACTTGTTCTTGATGGTGACGTCATTCAACTTTCTGTAGTATGTACACAGACGGTTCCCTCCATCTTTCTTCTCGACGAATAACACTGGTGATCTCCATGGCGATGCGCTTGGCTGAATCAAACCTGTTGCTAACATGGCATCCAACTGCTTCTTCAGTTCTACTAACTCTAAGGGGTTCATGGTATAGGTCTCTGGGATATAGGTCCGGTTCCGGGGATTAGTTCGATAATGAACTCAATATCCCTATTCAGTGGCATACCTGGCAATTCATGTGGGAATACGTCGGGGTATTCACAGACTACTCTGACTTGGTCAATGGTAGGCAGGGCTACACTCTTGTTGCACTTGAATTGACGGGGTAAGGTTTTAGAGATATGCTCTACGGTTACACCAGAACTACTGGTCATGGTGATGGCTTTCTTAGCACAGTCTATCAGTCCTTTATGCCTTGACATCCAGTCCATACCTAGTACTACTTCCAAACCTTTGGTTCCAAGTACAATTAGGTTGGCATAAAATTCTATCCCATGTATTCTAATAGGTACAGCTTTGCAATTTTTTCTAGCTTTTGTTGTCGAACCAGGGATTTGAACTATCATGACATGCTTCAGGTTGGTTGGGCGAATCTTACTAGTGCATACAAATTCTTCGGTGACAAATGAATGCGATGCTCCAGAATCAAACAATACCCTTGCTAAAACTGAGTTGACAGAAAACATACCCAACACTACATCTGGCGCTTCCTGGGCTTCTTCTACGTTCATGTGGAAGAGACGACCATTGCGGTTGTGCGGGTTCCCTGGGGCGAATCTCCTTCCTGGTTGAGCACGACGCTGCTGCTGAGCTGGGGCATTCATAGGGGCATTGGCGGCAGTCTTTTTGGGACACTCATTGGAGTAGTGACCCTTCACTCCACACTCGAAACAAGTGATCTGGGACTTGTCCTTGACTACGATAGGTATAGCATTGCTGCCAGTTCTGGGTGCAGTGTTGTTGTTGTTGTTGCTCTTGGGAGGGGCACGGTTGAAGTTGTTGGCGTTGCCGGAGTTGTGATTGTTTCCTCCGGACTTCACATTTCTTCCGCTACGGTTGGGGTAGCTTGGGCGAGAATTTGGGGGTCGGTTGTTCCTTGGTGCATATCCTGGTGAAGGGTTAGGATGGTACTTCTGGTGGCTACTAGATCCAGACTGTTGCATCATATGGCGCTTGCGGTTGTCGTGTTCCTGGTTAATCTTCCCTTCCATCTGAATGGCAGAGTTGACTAGCTCTTCGAGATCCTGGAAACAGATGTTGACGAGGACACTCTGCATCTCATCATGCAGTCCGTTTAAGAATCTCTCCTTATTCTTGGCCTCCGTGTTGATCTCATCCGGTGCATATCTGGCAAGTGACAAGAATTTGTCAAGGTACTCCACCATAGTCATTCTTCCTTGCTTCAGTTCGCGGAATTCATCTCTCATCCTGTTGACAAGACCTTGCGGCATGTGGGTGCGGCTGAACTTGACCTTGAATGCTTCCCAGGTCATCACCTGGCCATGGTTCATACTGCGGATGCTATTCCACCAAGCTCTTGCATCTCCCGCCAGATAGTGGGTGGCGAAGAGAACTTTCTCATTCTCATCAACTCCTGCAACTTCGAGGTTGTTTTCCATGGTCTGTAACCAGTCATCGGCATCTAATGGGTTTTTAGATTGGTTGAAGATTGGGGGATTGGTGTTCTGAAAGTTTTTGAGTTTAGATCCATGGTGATCCTTATTTCCATGTCCTTGGTTGTTGAGAGCCATTTGGGCGATCTGCTTCAATGTTGCTAAGTTGGCTTGACGCTCGGCCCTGCTTGCTTCATGGTCCGCGATAAGATTCTGCAAGATTTGCAGCATTGGGTCCTGCGACGAGCTGCTCCCTCCTTGGTTTCCACGAGTCATCTCAAGATTGAGATAGATATAGGGGTAAGAGGGAAATTCTAAGGTTCATGGTTTTGGGTTTTCAAAGCTAAAACTTTGAGTTAGACTCAGGTTTTTCAACTAACTTCATTTTCATTTATGCAAGCAAGCACACGATACAACACAAAGGGAAAACAGATGGTTTGATGAACCATTCTGTAAGCTACGATACAATGAGATGATACATCTCATGCTACGACAGTGCTCTAGTGCCTCTACTCATCATCGATGAAGTCGGAGTCTTCATCATCAGTGTAGAAGTCCACAGCATCCTCTTCTAGAAAGTCATCATCGTTGCTGAGGTAAGAATCCATATCTCCCTGGATGTCTTCACCCTCTTCATCTTCTTCCTTGGCGGCAAGCTGAGCTTCCTGCTCCTTGACGGTCTTCTCGAGGTCGGCCACCTTCTTGCGAAGACGGGCGATGGTGCAATCCTTCTTTGCACGCTGGCGACAAAGAGACTGACGATCTTGGACAAGCAGTGCGAAAGTCTAGGCCTTCTGGTCGGTGATGGCACGGTTCTGGTTGGCTAAATCTCTGGCATTGTCCAATTCCTACTGTCGGTCATGCAGCAAGAAGTCAAGGTTCTCCACTTGACGTCTCAATTCTGGGTGACTTGGCATCTCCATCGGCATTCCCATGAAGTCACGTCTTGCATAGTGGGAAAAACGGGTTCCTTGAATCTTGTTGACGCTGAGGGAACATAGACGTGCGAGAGCTTCATGCATTGCCCTGGCTAATCCATCTAGCCAGTTGTTCTCTCTCACGGAGAACTGAATTCTCCCGGAAGTTGGTGCTTCGATGCTTCACCGAAGATCCGCGGTGACTAGCCACTGTAGGTCTCCTCCTAGGGGTCCTGGAAGTTGAGCTCCAAGAAACTCCGGATGTGGGCGTCCCAGTAACTCTGACAGCGAATCCAGATCCCTCTCGAAGATCAGCTGGCCTCCGTTTCCCCACTGGTAAAACTTACTGAATTGAGTCTCCATCTACAAGAATTAAGGATGAGGAAGTTAGTGAAGTGATCAAGTGTGTCAAATTTTAAGTGGTAATGTAAGAATTTTGAGGAACATGAATTTTTGAGAAAGAATGAGTTCACAAGGGTAAGAGGGGAAATAGTTTTTCATAAATACTCACTTTGGTTTTGAAACTAAGTTTTTGTTTGAACGTCCATTCTAACTAGGGTCTCCTATGGTCAGGATGGCTCTGATACCAACTTGTCAACACCCAGATTTTTAATCCCAAATGCCCGTTATGCCATACCTCGCAATCCCAGGATTACCATTTTTGCGAGACATAACGGATTGGATATCACAGTACATCATCCATTACAAACCATACATAAGGTTTTACACAAATAAGGATCTCATGATCTAGTCTTTAATACAACAAGCAGCGGAAATAAACGATAAGCGTAGCGGTGGGGGCCATCTTCAGGGGCACAGGCAATACTGACAAAGGCAGATAGTCCTAGTTGTCATAGTCGTCCTGCTGACCATCATCTTGATAATCTCCTTCATAGTCTGGCCATGATAATAGCCAGGGACAAAAGCCATGAGTACTCTTTAAGTACTCGCAAACTACTACTAGCAAGGAGTATAATTCTAAGTCAAAGTGCTAAATCTAAGTTTAACTATCAAATTAAGTTTGAAACCTAAGTTGAGTTCAGAAGCAAAGAAAGATAAAGTAAAGTCCTAGAATCACTTAAGTTGGGAAGCTATTTTCATCAACACAACCCTGTTGTGGTCAAGTCAGAGTTCATCATTCATTTCAAGTTATTTAGAAAACATCTGACAACGAAACAGTATGGCCATTCCAACTATCCATAACCACGGACGCGGCTATTCGAATAGTTTGACAACTCTGCAGAGGTGGTACACTTTCACCACAAGATTCGATACATCTGTCAGGGATAACCCTGAATCATCATACTTAGTATGCAGATAATCAAACATAACCTTCCCTTTACACACCCTAGTACAAGCACCTCTCCTATGAGCATGGCCTCCCAACCATGACCATCAGTCATCTTGGGCACTGCATAGGTGGTCAACATTGAGAGGTAGCCTCAGCTCAAACCTCTCCCGTGAGGGAACTAATACTGATGCATATAAATTTCCAGATAAGCCTTACCCAATTCAGGTAATGTGGTTATACGATAAATTTGGAATGGTATCGCATCCGAATCCAACCATCAGTTTTATAAAAGGGTTAAGGCTCATGCCTCGTCATATTCATCATCATAAACCAGTTGTGTTTCTCAACACATGTCAAAACATCTCAATAGAATGACTCATCATTCCAAGGTTTTCATAATTCATTTTCACCAAGTGTTCCCATCTAAAGTGACTCAAGTTTTTGATCTATACTAAGGTACTAAGTTAAGAGTGTTCACTAAGGTGGAAAGATGGGATCAATCTCATGCCATAGAATGACATCTAAAGGTTTCTAAGTAGGTCAAGTTTTATACTCTTTATGCTACCGTCAGAATTAAGTAAAGAACTTTGTGTAAACTAAGGGAGGTAAAACTTGTCAATAAGACTTGGGGTACTAATAGTTAAAGGGGTGTGATCAAAGCATGCTTAAGGCATCTTTGCTAAACCATCTAGTTTTATTCTAGCTTACTAACAATAGCTTTCTAAAGTATGTTTTGCAAGGGTTAGCTTGCCACTAATAGCTTGCCTTGGTTGGTGCAGTGGTTGAAGTTTTCTTCTTCTTCTTCTTCTTCTTGGTAGAACTCCTCCTCCTCGAAAGCTTGGTTGGTACTAGCGTCTATAAATACATAGGGAGTAGACAATCACCAAACAATACTTAACTAGGCTAAGTAGCATTCTAAAAACACACAATTGATGATCTATTATCATCACAAGCATCACAAGTTTAATTTCAATAGTTTCATCCTTTTTATTTTAGAAAAGTAATTTCTACTCATTGAAATATTAACTAAAATTTAATATTCACCACCTAAAATATGGGATCATGTGGACACATGTCCTCACCACATATTATAACATGTGGGAATGAGATTTAAAGGTTGGATCAATATTACTTTGGTTTAAGTTTATTATTTTAATGATTTAAAGTGACTAGAAATGCCTATATAGCATTATTTTGGTACTATTCCAAAGTCACTGCATGTAAACCTTAATATTATTACATATTTAGATAGATATGATGAAATGTGATTTTTGAGAGTTGTAATCAACTCAAAAGCTAACTTGGTTGATTTTATAAAAATGTTGCAAGTTGCAAAGGCTTCTGTCTTGTTATTTTTATTAGGAGAGATTTATAACTCTAATTGAATTAAATCCAACGGGCTTGGATAGATCATTTTAATACCTTTCAGACAAATTTGGTTTCATGCAATTTGGATTTCTAAAACTCTCTGAATTGATTTTCAAACTAGTGGACAGAAACTAGATTCAAGTTAAAAAGAAAAATCCAAATTTGAATCGATGGGCTAGCGCAGGAAAAGGAATGGGCCGGCCTAGTGGCGCTCCGCGGTGCGGGGCTTAGCTGACAGGGGGGTCCCGCATGTCAGCGGCACTTAAAACGCGAAACGGTACGCGCGCTGTGGGCCGTGCGATTAGAAGGGGAATCTACGGCTGAGGGTCGTCGTCAACGACGAACAGGTCGTCGGCGAGCTTGAACCCTAGCGGCTCGGTGGGGGTCTACTAGGGGCGTACCAGGGCTCTAGCAGGGTCGGCTAGGCGGGCACACAAAGTGGAAGACGACGACGAGGCGAGGCGTGGTCGCGGCTGAGCTTGGGGCAGTCGGAATCAACGGCACCCTTCTCCTCCAGAGGCGGCGGCTCCGGCTCCAATTCCGACGAGCTGCTGCTTCACTTGCTCCGTCGAGAGGTGGGAGAGGTTCAGAGAGGTGAGGGGAGTGGAATGTTGTGGAGAAGAATGGCCGGGGAGGACTCCTTTTATAGGCCCGACGGTGAGACCGAGCGGGATGGGCGGTCGACGGTGGCGACATGGCTACGGCGAGCTAGCGGCATGGCTGGGGATGACGATCGATGGGCGGTTCCCTGGCGGTGCTCTAGGACTTAAATCCGGCCGTAGGGGCGGTCGGGGCGAGGTGGCGCTCTGGGAGGCAGAGGCGGCGGTGTCCACGGCGAGCGGTGGCTATGGGGCTTTGGGCGGCGAACGGGGATGTCTGGGGTGTTCTCCAGGTCGAGGCAGAGCGGCGGGCGCGGGCTGCGGTCGAGCGGCGGCTTGTGCACGCGGGGACAGAGCGTGCTCTGCGGGCGGCATCGGCATGGTGCGGTGGCACTGGGCGCGGGTTCTCCTCGGTGGTCCACGGCAGCACTTGGCTCGGGCAAGGTACAGAGAGGGGCGGTGAGGTGTTGGCTACCTCCTAGACATGGCGAGGGAAGGGGGAGTGGTCTGCTGCAGCAGGGCAAGGTTTGGCATGGCCTGGGGGTTAGGGACAAGGGATAGAGGTGCTAAAGGCCTTGTTAGACCAAGAGGGGACAGAGAGGTTAAATGGAGATCAAATGGGGGCAAAACCCTATGCAGAATAGTGAGCTCGGATTAGAGGTGGGATTGAGCATGCCAAGTGTTTGATGAAATGGCCGCAAGAGAAAAACTTTTGAATTTTGAGTTCAAATTTTTTGAGTGATCTCCACTAGTGATAGGTAGTCTCTAGTCGCAAGGGTTTTGAAAATGGAGCTCAAATAGATGGTTTTTGAAATAGGGTGATCTATGCATATGCATTAGATTCAATTTTAAACTGTCATTTAAAATAGCTAACATAATGTTTTTAGCAGATCAAAAGGTGGGCCTTGGTACCTCATTATGTGTACTAGCAAGGGGTGCAAAGATCAAGAATTGTTTCTGTTAATAATTGAGTACTAGGAATAGCCAAAGTAGGCATGAGAGTTGAATTTGCCAAAATGACCATTCCTTCATTTGAATTCTTTTTGATTTGATTTTCTTTAGGAAAAGTTTGGGAATGATGTAGATGATGTTTAAATCACCTAAGAAACATTTTACAAGCATTGGATCAATCAATCATGGCAATTCAAACAACTCCTTTTTTAAATGCACACACATATGAATGCTTTCATTTTAAATTTGGAAAAGTTTTTGTTAGCCCTATTTTTGGATGATTTGATCTTGATAAGCTTGGATTAAAGTTTTGGGATGTTACAAAGTTGGGAGTGCGTGGAGAAATGCCATCGGGAGAAGCAAGATGTATGGCAACAACCTATCAGATTGCAGTAGTAGCAGCCATAACGAAGATAAGGGGACAGAATTCCAAGGCATTGGAAGGTATTACCTCTACTGTTATACCTCACGAAACTCCTATTTCTGATCCAGAGTTAGATCATTCTGCTCTGGTAAGGACCAAGCCTACTCTGGCAATAGAGTATATGGATCGTTATAAGTATTTACTGGACACGTTTCATAACACTCACCGAGTGCTTGTTCAGGAGTTGGACACTGTCATTGAGGATTTCACCGATCATGCAAAGGCAATGGCACGTAGAAAGAAGTTTGTTAAGGAAACCAAGCACTCAAAGCCAATCTTTTCCGGAGAGGTGTTTGAAGAAACAGAGTTTAATGACCCACACTCTAAAGTCTATGCCTATTACCCAATCGAACCTCAGCAACCAGTAGACCCATGGACCAAATACGAGGAGGAACAGAGGATATGGAATGCACCCAACCCCAATAATGTCATTGGAGATACTACCGGATGGGAAGGCCAGTCTTATGATGAAGTCATGGGATAAGCTACAATCCATGAACCGGGTAAGGGAGTAGAAACCAGTTATAATCCTATAGAATCATATGGACCATATGGGGGTAATAATATTCCCATTGAGCTGGAGGAGTGTCCCGGTAGTTACTACACCAATATGTATGACTGGATTGTGGAAAAAGCAAAGAATACCTCTTACTTTGAAGATGCGCTCGGAGGAGTACAGAAGAATACTGAAGAAGGTAATGAGTTTGATAGCCATTTTTCAATGGCTAATCTCACTCTTGGTACTTCTACTCAAGGTTACACACCTACTGGATATTCTGATGCACCAGAAGGCAGTCATTGAACTTCGGGCCATCATGGATGAAAAATCTAGAAGCCCAGAAGCGAGTGAAGAAAGTAAGAATGGACGTAATCTAGATAGTAGCGTGCTTGAATAATTTTCATATTGGGTAATGCGTATTGTAGTGCTTGAGAGGTTTGCTAGAATAAGTGAGAGTATGCTCACATGAGCAAGAAATCCCTTGTAATATAAGGAGGAAGTGTACAGCGGGAGTGTCTTGCTGTGGTTGGGAGTTGTAAAATTTTGAAGACATATGTTTAATACATGGTATATGTTTGAGTATTTCTTGGTTTTTCTTGGATATTCTTGATTGACTAGATCTGTGCATGAAGTTTGGCTTGGTGTGCAAATGCATGTGCATCATCAAGTTATTACTTGATGTTATAGACCTAGATAGAAAAGGGAGTTCGTGTAAGGGAGTGACGAATTCCTAAGACCAAGATGAAGACTTGCAAGAAGAAGGAAGTCAAATATAAGGATTATCAACACTATTTTGAGGGATGGATTAATCCCAACTCATTATGAGCTAGCAATAAGAAGGATTACTAGTGCAGAAAAGGGTGCGGAGCAGCATGAAGGAATGAACTTAAGTTCACTCAAAATAGATGATGTTGCTCATAAGCTAATAAATTAGTTGTACCTAGTTCATGGAAGTATCATGAATTAGTGCAAAGAAGAAGTCTTGGAATAAAGGTGGTATTCAAGCTCTAACAACTCAGAGAGAATGCCAATAAGAAGTCAAAAACCCGTAGGGTAATCCATACACCTAGGAAGATCCGCAGTTGGTATCCGTAGTTGGTATCCCCAGCTGGTATCCTAGCGGTGTAGTGAAGTAGGTCATCTTTGTGAAATTTAAAAGAGTATAAAACTTGGCCTAAGTTAAGTTAGACCTAAGGAGTATATAAGTTAAGCGAAACGGCTTTCAAGACGCTTCGTGAAGTCGGGCTTACTAAAGCAAAAATGTCCAGAAGGTCAAAAGTAAGACGAGTAACGTTGGAAGATTCATTTTGAAGATCCACAAATGTGTGGGTGTACCGCAGATTCTTTCGTGAGATCTTATATAGGTAATATATAAGCTAGACAAAGACCAATATCATTTTTATTGAGTTAATGGATATTATACATGAAGTTTAGAGACCATTAGGAAACCCCAAGGGGGAGAGTAAACAATAAACACTGAAGTGTTGTTGTCTAACTTTCTGACTAAGGGTTGGAAAAGAAGTACTAAACGATAATAAGATTAAGCCTTATTCTCATAGGATTATAAGAAATCATCTGTATAAGAGTACTCTCTAGGGTATGTCCGGATGAAACCTCGAAGGAGATATAACTGCTTAACCCTATTGGACCAGTTATATAAGAGAAACAACTGGTAAGTTGTCTTTAAGAAGGAGGAGAGCCTACTACAATAATCTAGTGTAAAGCAGTAGGAAAGCCTAATTGGAATGGACTAAATGTGTCCTAAACCAATCCTAAATAGGATTGTAAGGATATACACCAAGAGATTGTAGTAACCGAAACCATAGGATAAATTAGAAGTGATAATGTATATTGTCAAGAATGAAAAGGATTCAAGGAAAAAGATCTAGATATGGGATACCACAATTATCTCCAACTGAGATCACAATGGAATTTGAGAAAATGGTGTGATCAATACAAGTCAACTCCCCATTCTGAAACGCAAGAGAGTATGAACTTCGGGGACAAAGTTTATTTAAGGGGGAGAGTCTGTAATGTCCCAGCATTAGAGCTTAGAAATAAGCTGAACACAGGTGTGTGCATTGCATTCGTGCATAGAAAATCCGGATAATTTTCGCGCTTTTAAATAAAACTTGTCAAAGTGATTGAAGCTTCTATTGACTTGGTGGAACTGAAGTAGATCATCAAGTTGACTGCGATAAGTTTCAATATGACCTTTGCTAAAACCTTATCTTTGGGTAATATAATTTGATCTAAGGGTAGATCAAATGTAATAAAACTAAGTCACAACACACTACTTAATAAGGAGTCCTATATCTTCTAGAGGTCATGATATGGTATTCCATACAACAACTCAAGGATGAATATTTAATATTTTAAAGATGGTATCAAGGTATCATCTACCACAAACCCTGAATACCAAGTTAAGGATATAACTTAAGTAAAGAAACTCTATAACTAAATCCTGAAACACTTGTTTGCCATAGTTACTCCTACCATGGGTATCATGGTAGTTCTTAAACATTTAATCTTATTACAAATAGAGTAGAAAGGGAAGTCAAGCCAAGACCATCCAGCATATACTCTTAATATGATATTAAGAGGTGCCATATCTATTTAACCAAGTCCTAGTGTCAATGGATCATCACTATTGAGTGATCAATTCTTGACCTAGAACTTATTGACTCATAGCCTTTGACCTATTGTGTTGACCTTTCAAATACCTTAAGTAAATTAATCTGAAGGAAGAACTAGATATGGTTGAGTGTACCATCATCAATGGAATGTGATCCTTAGTGGAGATCAAACCATTTGATGTTGGAGGAGTTAACTCACTGATGAGTTAACTAGAAGTAGTACCTAAATTCAAGGGTTGAGCTAGTAATTGAGGAGCTATGAGAAAGCTAGTAGTATTAGTACATTAGATAACAATCTTGTTAGGACAAGTGGATATAGACTTAGAATAAGCTTGCTTAACAAGATAAGTCTATAGAGAGACTAATACAAGTTTACTACTTAGTTGAGTATAGATCTTGATCAGACAAGTAGAAGCCTAAGCTTGGTTTGATCAAACGATGGTGGTAATTATTCTCAAGTCACTTGGGAATAGATGACTACGTGTTGAAGAAGACTTATGAGTATACCAATTCAGGTAAAGCCTAGTACGCTGAATCATCTAGCTTGATCATTGGAAGTCAAGCTAGAGTATGATGAAGTATTTGATGAGTTGTATGGGGTAGTTAGAGGCATAGTAGCTTAACCAAGTTAATATAATAGACAACAATAAGGATTTAAGACAAGGAAAAATTAAACAAGAAATGGAATCTTATTTCCTGATTAAATAAAAACAATACAAATGGTGATAAATACACCAAAACACTGAATATTACAGAAGATAGAAACAAACTTTATTAATTTATAATCATATCTTTACAAGATTCTTTACAAAAAGGAATAAAAATAAGATTACAATTGAAACCTATACTACATATCTACTCCTATACTAGATCTCTTATATCCAGATCTTGTTCCTGCAAATAAGAAAAACAACTAAATGAAAGAAAGGCTTAGTGGTTAGTTAAGTTTACTCTTAGTGGTGAACAGTGAAGTGCACTGTTCATATTACATCATTGAGTAAAGAATAAAGGGGCAGGTTTCACCAAAGGTGTAGTATCTGTTCTGTCACGTAAACAGCCTAGATACCACGCTAGAAGTCAAGTAGAGAGAGGTAAGTTTCACCAGACCAATAACAAGTAAACAGGTAAAAGTGAAAGCCAGATTACTTGAGCTGATCCACAAGAGCAGCTCACACAGACACACAGGTGAGTCACCTAAATGCATGCTATCTGCTGTCCAAACAGCAGCAGCAGTATAAACACTCAAACAGGGCACCCTGTCGAAGCACAGATACAGGAAGCTCACCAGGAGCTCAGCGAGCTTGCCAAATCTAGACAAATCCACCAGCTAATTCACCAAGATAACCATCAGTTCATCATAAAATGGTGACTTAAGGAGGGGTGGAATAGGAGGATAGCAAGAGCAAGTTCAAGATCACAGGATACTGGGAGGAGCAGGACAGCACCACGAGGTGCAGACCAAGATTAACACAGCACCAGCAAGCAAATTGTGTGGTGAGTTGATACCAAACCCTCACATGCTAAATCTATAATTAACATGTGTTGTTTCATATAGGATCTTCTCAGAGTGCACCCTAGTGGGGTGTATCCATCATAGAAGATATTAAATAGGTCCAAACAATTTATCTTGGCAAACTACTCCAAGATCTCAGCTCGTGCATCACTGATCTTGGAAAATCAAACATATTTTTACATCCACATGTACAGCAGCTATAACTGAATGCTTCTGGGCACATCCAATGGATGGTAGCACCTCAGAAGTGGTTCACTTTAAAGCTCTATACTACACACCATGGTTACCAAAGCAGTTTCTTAAAAGGCTATGAGAATCAGTGTATTAAACTAATTACCAAAATCCAAAGAAGGTTTCAGACCAGCATCATAAACCTATGGATCTAGTTTTAAATAGATCAACACATATCACACTGATGGTACAGGGCACATCCACAACTGGGTAGCACCTCTGTACCAACAGGTTCAGTAGTAGCTATTAAAAACCTATAATCACTTTCCTAAATTAAATTAGGAATCATACTGGGCACTTTGTGCCAGATGAGCCAGTAAACATCATCAGTTCCTATCCCTAAGCCACAAACCATCAATCATCTTCCTATAAATCCAATAGGAATTAATCAGATTTCTAATTATCTCTGCAGCATATCACTGTTTCAACAGCAAATGCTTACAACATCACCTTAACTGAGAACATTCCAACTCTAGCATAACAGTGAGTTTCAATTCAATCAAATGAAACCATCACAGATGGAACAAGGGTGATAACATAAAGTTCATTATACATTCACAGAGGTTTCTCTGACAGAGAACAAGATGGTAACAAATATTCAGCAAAGTACCAACTGACAGAAGGGAGAGTAATTGGTTAGAACCAATAGCGTGCAACAGATACCATTAGCACAATAAGCTCTAGAAGGATATCACTGGTAGGATGAACCAGAGCAACTAACCCAACATCACTTCATAGGGTATGAACCCCAGGGTTCAGGGATGAACCCTAGACAGGGGGCTAGCCTGTAATCATGCCAAGGAAGAATAGCTAGAGCACAAGAGAGGAGCACAAAGGGGAAGAACCCAAACTTACTCGAGGTCCTCGCAAAAGTAATTGAAGAGGAAGTAGAAGGATAGCGACGATGGTGTAGAATCTGCGGCACGGGGAGCACCCCGAAGGGGCGCTGCAACCCATGTCGGCAGCACGTCAGAACCCACCGGAGATGAAGGGAAGCACACCGTGAGAAACCCCGGCGCACCATCACCGAAACTCTAGGACGAGCAAACCCTAACCCTAGTTTCGGGCAGGGGCCAGCGTGGCCACGAAAAGACACCATAGGCAAATCTGCTCGGACAGAACTGAGCGGCGTCATCGACTTAGCCATCCTGCACTGTGGCGGCGGCAACGGCGACCGGACCAGGTCGGAATCGTGCGAGCTGGCGGCAGTGAGCGGAGGAGGACCGCATGAGCAATAGAGAGAGAAAGGGGAGAAGAGAGTGAGTGCATGGGGGGTACTGGGCCAGTGGGCGGCCTAGTACTACCTGGTGGGTTGAACCAGGCCGTGTGGGCCGGGTCAGGTTGGACCAGGCCAGCCCAGCGGGCCAGACCCATATTTCAAGAGAGTTGTTTAAAAGAAATATTTACAAATATGCCCCTGAAACAAAAACAACTCTAGAAAAATAAATAAAAATCTTAAAAATATAAATAATATGTCTATGAACTCACAAAAATATTCCCTATTAAATAAAAATAAACAATAGAATTTTTGCTAACTAAAATTTAGGTCAATCAACTAAAATAGTATATTGTTTATCATAAGAATTCTATGCACTTATAAAATCACCAAACTCTTATTTATTAATTCTTTTACCGGTTTAGGAATCCCCCTAAAGAATTAAACCAAGTTTCTAAGTAGTTTAAGTAATGCCTTTTCTATATTTATAAAATATAATCATTAATAAGAAAGTAATTCTATTTACTTATAACTTTAATAAAACACCATCTTATTCAAATAATAATACTTAAATTCTAACTTGTGGAATGTTAAGAAGTAAACCATCTACAGTATGATGCCTTATTCAATACATGCAACTTTCCACCACTTATACTATGATTATTTAATGTAGTAATATTTTCCTCTTTAAATAATCTTAGCTAATAAGAAAACCTTAAAGTGTTAGCCTTAAGTTTCAATACGTTTTACTTTGTAAAGTAATATTATCCTCAAAAGCTATTCTTTTAAGAAACATCAAAAGTGATCCCTGAACACTTCTTGAAAAGCTCTAGTTGATTCTTAATCTTTTTTAAGAAATATTTTAGATCCATGATCCATTTCAATGCTTTTGTATTGTATACTACTTGTTGTATTTACTTATTGTTTCACGTACTCTCACAAGCCTTAATAAGAAGCACAAGTGTGAAACTGATATAAAAGTGCAACACATTACAAAGAACTCATCACAAACTCCAAACCCTAGATCAGATACGATTATTCCAGGGTTTCGCGTTTATCAAATTGCATTACATTACTTATGCATCGTTGCATTTTGCTTCTTTAAACATTAGTCCTTACCGGACCAATGATGTTGTTTACAGAATTTGGATCTTCTATTTTCTTGAAGATCGTGAGAGCATAATCTTGCAATCACAAAAGGCAAGTTCAGAACTTGCTCATGTCCTTTGATTATTTTCTATCAAATGCTTGTAACTCAAATGTTGTCGTCACCTGCATTTCAAAAAGGTCAGAAAACACTATTTTTACAATAATATGATTATGGATTATTTAAACAAATGGTAATAATCTATCGATATAGTTCTAGTGGTAAAGGAACATAATATCTAGGATTTAACAACCAATATCGCCAGTGATTCTAGCGTCGTATATTACGCATCAACCATAAGACTTGGAATGGGACGGGAAAGTCAGCTGTATCTTCTCCCTTCTGCATGGACGGATGCCCTTATCGTGAGGGTGTTGATTTCTCGTGGAGTTCCAGAGTATCCAGCACATGGGTGGGACCCCTTAGTTCCCCTCGATCTTGGTGTCTAGATTATCTATGCATCTCTGTCTAGGTCTGAGTTCACCATAGCTGATGGTGACCGCCAAACAGAGCTGCGTACGGAGTCTCTAAGAGTCTACCCAAAGAGTAACTGTGGTAGTTGTCTCGGGGGATCGTGTCTCATGCGGGGTCGCGGAGAGGGTGGTACTGGCTTGGATCTTAGACTAGGCCCCATACCAAGGAAGTGTGGACAAGCTCGCGGCTTGGTTGTGCAACAAGGCTAAGGTCTCTTATGGGAAAAGTGACGCACCTCTGCAGAGTGTAAGAATTGTGACATATTACTCCCTGTTCCAGGAAGGAGCTATGAACGCGGCAGGAAAGGAACCCCATGAAGGTTCTGGTTAACCTGTGAAGGCTATCGGACATAGTTTTCAGAATAAAAGCAACCTTTGAAGAAATGTTTATGAAAACCTGCATTGCCTATGACCTATGGTCTGTGGCTGTAGAGATAGTGCATCATACACTCCTTTTTAGTGAACTTGCTGAGTACGCTCTGATGGCTCAATGCACGGCGCCTAGAAAAGTGCTGGTGCGTGGTTGATGTAGAGCTCGTTGAGAACCCCAAGAGGAAGGTATGATGAGCACAGCAGCAAGTTTCCCTCAGTTATGAAACCAAGGTTTAATCGAACCAGTAGGAGCAAGGAAACACCCCAAAGGTGTTACTAGCTGAGCTTTGGCAGGGCGCACTACCGGTCCTAGTAGCAATGTGGAGACCTGCACAACACAACCACACAACTTTGTCCCCAACTTGCGATGAGGTTGTGAATCTCACCATGTTTTGCGGGAAAAAAAGGATTAAACGTATCAAATGGAAGGAAGTAAAAGTTTGAAGAAAGTAAACACAAAGAAGTAAAAGATTGTAGATTGAATGTAAAACACAAGGACCGGGATCCATAGTTCACTAGAGGTGGCTCTCCTTAGATAGATAACATGCCGGGTGAACAAATTATAGCGGGGCAATTGACAAACATCGAGAAAAGCAATACATGCATATACTAATCATCTTGACTCCTTTGAGATTCGATTGGGCATTACAACATTATACATAGACCGCCATCCAACTGCATCTATGACTAATAATCCACCTTCAGGTTATCATCCGAACCCCCTCCAGTATTAAGTTGCAAGCAACAGATTATTGCTTTACGAACTGCGTGTAAAGTAAACAATAAGATTGTTCTATGAACAAAGGATTGTTGTTTTCTCCCTAGTAGAAACAACACATCTAGTACCTTAGAGATTTCTGTCACTTCCCCATATTACCAGTGGCATGAACCCACTATCAAGCATAAATACTAACTCTTGGAGTTGCTAGCATCTACTTGGCCAAGATAGCTACTAACAACGGAAAGCATGCAAGATCACAAATAACAAAGCAATGATAGAATCAATAATAAATCTGAAATATCATCTCAATATCCATCGGATCCCCGCAAACACAACATGCAGACTTACAAATAGATGATCTTGATCATGAACGGAGCTCACAAGATCTAAACATGAAAGCACAGAGGAGGAGAACCAGCCATCTAGATACTACATGGATCCGTAGTCCAAGGATGAACTACTCACGCATCACACCGGAGGCTTGCATGGTGATGAAGAAGGCCTCCAGGGTGAATTCCCCTCTCCGGCAGGGTGCCGGGAAGAGCTTCAGATCCCTCCCGATCTACGGATGGAGATGACGGCGACTACAGACTCTTTCATGGATTTTTGATCGGGTACTTAGGGTTTTCGTCCCGAGGGCATCTTATAGTCAGAAGGGGAGACCGAGGGGGTGGCAAGGGCCACCACACCACCCCCTGGCGCGGGCCCAGCCTGGCCGCGCGGCCAGGTGGTGTGGCCGCCTCTGGCCCTTCTTCGTCTCGTATTCTGGCACTTGATGACTTCCGGAAAAATAGGCACTTTGGCTTTTGTCCCGTCCAATTCCAAGAATATTCATTTTCTGACTTTCCTGGAACCAAAAACAGTAGAAAACAGGCAGCTGGCACTATGGCTCTTGTTAATAGGTTAGTCCACGAAATCATATGAAAAGTACTCTAAAGTGTGGAGAAAACACAAGAAAGTGGATAAAACCAAGCATGGAACATCAAAAATTATATATACATTTGCAATGTATCACGCTCGTACTCAACCGTACCTTATTAACCCTTGCTAGGTCCTACGCCGATGAAGACGACGTCAACATCAACTTCTGCTCAAGAAACCATCATCGGCAGCTCAAGTTCTTCAATGAAGTCAACAGATACATCGACTGAAGTGAAGATGAAGTCCCTGAGTAGATAGGAGTAGATACTCTAGTCATAAAACCTAGTTCTGTAGAACATTGCAATAGCAACAATGGCACACCTGATAGTTTAGATGCCAGTCTTGGTTACTAGATAGTTCTGAGATATTATTTCTAGTTCTTCTTTGTAAGAAGTTCTTTCTCTCTCTTTAACCTAGGGTGTTCTCTATATCTTTTGTAAAGAGTTGAGTTGTAATCTATAGTCATGTCTTGGACCTGCTGTGTTTCTGTTGTACCACTTTGAGGGATGTAATACTAGTGAACGGTGTTTCATTGGTGTTATGTCAACGACTATAGTGTACTACATCATGCAGTGGTATGCTGGGTCACCGTAGCTGGTATCAGAGCATATGCTTTGACCTTAGGTTGGTAAACCTAGTAAATGGGTAGAACCTGAGGAAGGATGTTAGCAACCATAAAGAGTCCTCTAGAAATATGATGTATATTCAATTGGGAATACTCTCGTCATGTGGATAGTGTGTTGATTCTTTATTATGCAATTTTAAATGAGTACCATGAGTTTTAACTCAAGATGACTGATGATAATTCTTATCTACAGTACAAGAATGGCACCTAGGTATCCACCACGGAATGTTCAAGTGTTGAACAAGACCTTAGATGATTATAAAGATGCCTGGACAATCACTCTAAGACAACTTCTATGGAGTCTGGATTGTGAGTCTCGACTTCTGGTCAAGGTTTACAGTTTCTATGACGGACGAATATTGGCCAAGTACCGTATCCTGGTCATGTTACCCAAGAGGTTTGTCAACACCCGGATTTTTAATCCTAGATGCCCGTTATGCCATACCTTGCAATCCCAGGATTACCATTTTTGCGAGACATAACGGATTGGATATCACAGTACATCATCCATTACAAACCATACATAAGGTTTTACACAAATAAGGATCTCATGATCCAGTCTTTAATACAACAAGCAGCGGAAATAAACGATAAGCGTAGCAGTGGGGTCCATCTTCAGGTGCACAAGCAATGCTGACGAAGGCAGATAGTCCTAGTTGTCATAGCCGTCCGGCTGACCATCATCTTGATAATCTCCTTCATAGTCTGGCCATGATAATAGCCAGGGACAAAAGCCATGAGTACCCTTTAAGTATTCGCAAAGTACTACTAGAAAGGAGTATAATTCTAAGTCAAAGTGCTAAATCTAAGTTTAACTATCAAATTAAGTTTGAAACCTAAGCTGAGTTCAGAAGCAAAGAAAGATAAAGTAAAGTTCTAGAATCACTTAAGTTGGGAAGCTACTTTCATCAACACAACCCTGTTGTGGTCAAGTCAGAGTTCATCATTCATTTCAAGTTATTTAGAAAACATCTGACAACGAAACAGTATGGCCATTCCAACTATCCATAACCACGGACGCGGCTATTCGAATAGTTTGACAACTCTGCAGAGGTGGTACACTTTCACCACAAGATTCGATACATCTGTCAGGGATAACCCTGAATCATCATACTTAGTGTGCAGATAATCAAACATAACCTTCCCTTTACACACCCTAGTACAAGCACTTCTCCTATGAGCATGGCCTCCCAACCATGACCATCAGTCATCTTGGGCACTGCATAGGTGGTCAACATTGAGAGGTAGCCTCAGCTCAAACCTCTCCCGTGAGGGAACTAATACTAATGCATATAAATTTCCAGCTAAGCCTTACCCAATTAAGGTAATGTGGTTGTACGGTAAATTTGGAATGGTATCGCATCCGAATCCAACCATCAATTTTATAAAAGGGTTAAGGCTCATGCCTCGTCATTTTCATCATCATAAACCAGTTGTGTTTCTCAACACATGTCAAAACATCTCAATAGAATGACTCATCATTCCAAGGTTTTCATAATTCATTTTCACCAAGTGTTCCCATCTAAAGTGACTCAAGTTTTTGATCTATACTAAGGTACTAAGTTAAGAGTGTTCACTAAGGTGGAAAGATGGGATCAATCTCATGCCGTAGAAAGATGGGATCAATCTCAAGTTTTTGATTTATACTCTTTATGCTACCGTCAAAATTAAGTAAAGAACTTTGTGTAAACTAAGGGAGGTAAAACTTGTCAATAAGACTTGGGGTACTAATAGTTAAAGGGGTGTGATTAAAGCATGCTTAAGGCATCTTTGCTAAACCATCTAGTTTTATTCTAGCTTGCTAACAATAGCTTGCTAAAGTATGTTTTGCAAGGGTTAGCTTGCCACTAATAGCTTGCCTTGGTTGGTGCAGTGGTTGAAGTTTTCTTCTTCTTCTTCTTCTTGGTAGAACTCCTCCTCCTCGAAAGCTTGGTCGGTACTAGCGTCTATAAATACATAGGGAGTAGACAATCACCAAACAATACTTAACTAGGCTAAGTAGCATTCTAAAAACACACAATTGATGATCTATTATCATCACAAGCATCACAAGTTTAATTTCAATAGTTTCATCCTTTTTATTTTAGAAAAGTAATTTCTACTCATGGAAATATTAACTAAAATTTAATATTCACCACCTAAAATATGGGATCATGTGGACACATGTCCTCACCACATATTCTAACATGTGGGAATGATATTTAAAGGTTGGATCAATATTACTTTGGTTTAAGTTTATTATTTTAATGATTTAAAGTGACTAGAAATGCCTATATAGCATTATTTTGGTACTAGTCCAAAGTCACTGCATGTAAACCTTAATATTATTACATATTTAGATAGATATGATGAAATGTGATTTTTGAGAGTTGGAATCAACTCAAAAGCTAACTTGGTTGATTTTATAAAAATGTTGCAAGTTGCAAAAGCTTCTGTCTTGTTATTTTTATTAGGAGAGATCTATAACTCTAATTGAATTAAATCCAACGAGCTTGGATAGATCATTTTAATACCTTTCAGACAAAATTGGTTTCATGCAATTTGGATTTCTAAAACTCTCTGAATTGATTTTCAAACTAGTGGACAGAAACTAGATTCAAATTAAAAAGAAAAACCCAGATTTGAATCGATGGGCTAGCGCGGGAAAAGGAATGGGCCGGCCCAGTGGCACTCCGCGGTGCGGGGCTCAGCTGACAGGGGGGTCCCGCGTGTCAGCGGCACTTAAAACGCGAAACGGTACGTGCGCTATGGGCCGTGCGATTAGAAGGGGAATCTACAACTGAGGGTCGTCGTCGACGACGAACAGGTCGTCGGCGAGCTCGAACCCTAGCGGCTCGGTGGGGGTCTACTAGGGGTGTACCAGGGCTCCAGCGGGGTCAGCGAGGCAGGCAAACGAAGTGGAAGACAACGACAAGGCGAGGCGTGGTCGCGGTTGAGCTTGGGGCGGTCGGAATCAACGGCACCCTTCTCCTCCAGAGGCGGCGGCTCCGGCTCCAATTCCGGCGAGCTGCTGCTCCACTTGCTCCGGCGAGAGGTGGGAGAGGTTCAGAGAGGTGAGGGGAGTGGAATGGTGTGGAGAAGAATGGCCGGGGAGGGCTCCTTTTATAGGCCCGACGGTGAGACCGAGCGGGATGGGCGGTCGACGGTGGCGACATGGCTACGGCGAGCTAGCGGCATAGCTGGGGATGGCGATCGATGGGAGGTTCCCTGGCGGTGCTCTAGGACTTAAATGCGGCCGTAGGGGCGGTGGTATGCGGTCGGGGCGAGGTGGCGCTCTGGGAGGCAGAGGCGGCGGTGTCCACGGCGAGCGGTGGATGTGGGGCTTTGGGCGGCGAACGGGGATGTCTGGGGTGTTCTCCAGGTCGAGGCAGGGCGGCGGGCGCGGGTTGCGGTCGAGCGGCGTCTTGTGCACGCGGGGACAGAGCGTGCTCTGCGGGCGGCATCGGCATGGTGCGGTGGCACTGGGCGCGGGTTCTCCTCGGTGTTCCACGGCAGCACTTGGCTCGGGCAAGGGACAGAGAGGGGCGATGAGGTGTTGGCTACCTCCTAGACATGGAGAGGGAAGGGGGAGTGGTCTGCTGCAGCGGGGCAAGGTTTGGCCGGCGAGCATGTCCTCGGTTTGGCATGGCCTAGGGGTTAGGGACAAGGGACAGAGGTGCTAAAGGCCTGGTTAGACCAAGAGGGCACAGAGAGGTTAAATGGAGATCAAATGGGGAAAAACCCCTATGCAGAATAGTGATCTAGGATTGGAGGTGGGATTTAAGCATGCCAAATGTTTGATGAAATGGCCGCAAGAGAAAAAGTTTTGAATTTTTAATTCAAAATTTTTGAGTGATCTCCACTAGTGATAGGTAGTCTCTGGTTGCAAGGGTTTTGAAAATGGATCTCAAATAGATGGTTTTTGAAATAGGGGTGATCTATGCATATGCATTAGATTCAATTTTAAACTGTCATTTAAAATAGCTAACAGAATGTTTTTTAGCAGATCAAAAGGTGGGCCTTGGTACCTCATTATGTATACTAGCAAGGGGTGCAAAGATCAAGAATTGTTTCTGTTAATAATTGAGTACTAGGAATAGCCAAAGTAGGCATCAGAGTTGAATTTGCCAAAATGACCATTCCTTCATTTTAATTCTTTTTGATTTGATTTTCTTTAGGAAAAGTTTGGGAATGATGTAGATGATGTTTAAATCACCTAAGAAACATTTTACAAGCATTGGATCAATCAATCATGGCAATTCAAACAACTCCTATTTTAAAATGCACACACATATGAATGCTTTCATTTTAAATTTGGAAAAGTTTTTGTTAGCCCTATTTTTGGATGATTTGATCTTGATAAGATTGGATTAAAGCTTGGATTAAAGTTACAAACCTTTCCCCCTTAAACAAAATCTCGTCCCGAGATTTACAAAGAAAACTAGGAACTAAAGAGATCTGGGAACTCTGTCCTAATGTAATCTTCGCGCTCCCAAGTAGCTTCCTCCTCAGTATGGTTGCTCCACTGAATCTTGAGAAACTTGATACTCCTGGTCCTGGTGGTTCTGTAGGCTTCTTCTAAGATACGGATGGGTACTTCCCGATAGGTTAGGTCCTTGTTGATTTCCACAGCTCTGTGATCGATGTTCTTGAAAACTTCAGTCTTCTCAGGCACTTCTAGGCATTTGCGAAGTAACGAGATATGGAACACATTGTGGATGGCTGACATCTCTTCAGGCAGTTCCAGTTGATACGATACTTCTCCTCGGTGGTTCAGAATCTTGAAAGGTCCGATATATCTGGGGGCTAACTTTCCCTTCAGACTAAAGTGTTGAGTTCCCTTCAATGGTGAAACCTTGAGATATACGAAATCTCCGACATTGAAAGTCAGGTCTCTCCTTCTCTTGTCAGCATAGCTCTTCTGTCTGGATTGGGCGGTCTTGAGGTGCTCACGGACTTTGTGAACTTTCTCTTCTGCTTCCGGAGAATGTCGGGTCCAAAGATCTGACTCTCTCCTACTTGCGACCAATTCAAAGGGGTACGACACTTTCTTCTGTATAGGAATTCAAATGGTGCCATCTACAAACTAGCCTGATAACTATTGTTATATGAGAATTCTGCGAAAGGCAGGCAGTCTTGCCATTTTGATCCGTATTCCAACACACAAGCTCTAAGCATATCCTCTAGGATCTGGTTGACTCTCTCAGTCTGTCCATCTGTTTGCGGGTGATAAGCGGTACTGAAATTCAACTTGGTTCCTAAACCTTCCTAGACTTTCTGCCAAAATCTTGAAGTAAACTGGGTTCCTCGATCTGATACGATGGTCTTGGGGGTTCCATGCAGACTAACAATTCTAGCAATGTACAGCTCTGCTAGTTTTGCACTCTGGTAGGTTGTCTTGACAGGTATGAAGTGGGCTACCTTGGACAGTCTATCAACTATGACCTAGATTGAGTCATTTCCCCTACTAGAAGTGGGTAAACCGGTGATAAAGTCCATTCCGACGGAATCCCATTTCCATTCCGGAATCTGCAATGGTTGCAATAGTCCTGCAGGTCTCTGATGCTCTGCTTTGACTCTTTGCCAGATGTCACATTTGGCGATGTAGCTTCCGATCTCTCTTTTCATCTTGTGCCACCAAAATTGCTCTTTCAAATCCTGATACATCTTTGTTCCTTCGGGGTGGATAGAATAAAGAGTATCATGAGCTTCCTTCATGATAACCTCCTTCAGCTACGAATCTGCCGGCACACAGATACGTCCTTTGTACCATAGTACACCTTCTTCGTCTTCGGTGAATCCAGGTACCTTTCCTATACCAATACGACGTTTGATTCCGTCGATACTCTCATTTCCCTTCTGGGCTTCCTTGATTTGGCTAATCAAAGTGGGTTGAAGTTTAATGCAAGCTAGGAATCCTTTGCTAACTAACTCAGTCCTGAACTGATCCAACTCCTCATACAAACTGGGTTGCTTCTCCTTGATCATGGTGTTAAGCCTACACGGCAGTCTGCTAAGAGCATCCGCTACCACATTGGCTTTGCCGGGGTGATAGTGAATGTCAAGATCATAATCCTTGATTAACTCTATCCATCTTCTTTGCCTCATATTCAGCTCCTTCTGGGTGAAGATATACTTCAAGGTCTTATGATCTGAGTAAATCTCACAACGGTTACCATCAAATAATGACGCCATGTCTTCAATGCTAGAACCGCGGCTGCTAGCTCAAGATCATGGGTAGAATAGTTCTGCTCATGTTGCTTCAATTGTCGAGACAGATACGCGATGACTTTGCCTTCTTGCATCAATACACATCCTAGGCCAATCTTGGATGCATCACAATACACATCAAACGGCTTCTTGATGTCTGGCATGATCAAAATCAGGGCGGATATCAATCTCTTCTTTAGCTCTTGGAAACTGGCTTCACACTTGTCTGTCCATTCAAACTTCTTGTCCTTCTTCAACAATTGGGTCATTGGTCGGGCTATGCTCGAGAATCCTTCTACGAACTTGCGGTAATATCCCGCTAATCCGAGAAATGAACGAACTTGGGTTTGATTGGTTGGGGCTTCCCATTCTTCGACATCTTTGATCTTGGTGGGATCAACAGAGACTCCTCCGGCAGACACAATATGTCCTAGGAATCCTACTTCTTTCAGCCAAAACTCACACTTGCTGAACTTGGCATATAACTGATGCTCTCTCAGGGTTTCTAGGATAATTCTCAGATGTTGCTCTTGCTCTTCTTCTGACTTGGAGTAGATGAGGATGTCGTCGATAAACACAACTATAAACTTATCTAGGAAATTCATAAAGATCTTATTCATGAGATTCATGAAATAAGCAGGGGCATTGGTTAATCCAAAAGACATAACCGTATACTCGTATAAACCATAGAGAGTAGTAAAGGCGGTCTTCGGAATATCCGTTGCACGAATCTTAAGTTGGTGATAACCAGTCCTAAGATCAATCTTTGAGAATACCTGAGCTCCAGTCAACTGATCAAATAGATCCTCTATCTTCGGCAAGGGGTACTTGTTCTTGATGGTGACGTCATTCAACTTTCTGTAGTATGTACACAGACGGTTCCCTCCATCTTTCTTCTCGACGAATAACACTGGTGATCTCCATGGCGATGCGCTTGGCTGAATCAAACCTGTTGCTAACATGGCATCCAACTGCTTCTTCAGTTCTACTAACTCTAAGGGGTTCATGGTATAGGTCTCTGGGATATAGGTCCGGTTCCGGGGATTAGTTCGATAATGAACTCAATATCCCTATTCAGTGGCATACCTGGCAATTCATGTGGGAATACGTCGGGGTATTCACAGACTACTCTGACTTGGTCAATGGTAGGCAGGGCTACACTCTTGTTGCACTTGAATTGACGGGGTAAGGTTTTAGAGATATGCTCTACGGTTACACCAGAACTACTGGTCATGGTGATGGCTTTCTTAGCACAGTCTATCAGTCCTTTATGCCTTGACATCCAGTCCATACCTAGTACTACTTCCAAACCTTTGGTTCCAAGTACAATTAGGTTGGCATAAAATTCTATCCCATGTATTCTAATAGGTACAGCTTTGCAATTTTTTCTAGCTTTTGTTGTCGAACCAGGGATTTGAACTATCATGACATGCTTCAGGTTGGTTGGGCGAATCTTACTAGTGCATACAAATTCTTCGGTGACAAATGAATGCGATGCTCCAGAATCAAACAATACCCTTGCTAAAACTGAGTTGACAGAAAACATACCCAACACTACATCTGGCGCTTCCTGGGCTTCTTCTACGTTCATGTGGAAGAGACGACCATTGCGGTTGTGCGGGTTCCCTGGGGCGAATCTCCTTCCTGGTTGAGCACGACGCTGCTGCTGAGCTGGGGCATTCACAGGGGCATTGGCGGCAGTCTTTTTGGACACTCATTGGAGTAGTGACCCTTCACTCCACACTCGAAACAAGTGATCTGGGACTTGTCCTTGACTACGATAGGTATAGCATTGCTGCCAGTTCTGGGTGCAGTGTTGTTGTTGTTGTTGCTCTTGGGAGGGGCACGGTTGAAGTTGTTGGCGTTGCCGGAGTTGTGATTGTTTCCTCCGGACTTCACATTTCTTCCGCTACGGTTGGGGTAGCTTGGGCGAGAATTTGGGGGTCGGTTGTTCCTTGGTGCATATCCTGGTGAAGGGTTAGGATGGTACTTCTGGTGGCTACTAGATCCAGACTGTTGCATCATATGGCGCTTGCGGTTGTCGTGTTCCTGGTTAATCTTCCCTTCCATCTGAATGGCAGAGTTGACTAGCTCTTCGAGATCCTGGAAACAGATGTTGACGAGGACACTCTGCATCTCATCATGCAGTCCGTTTAAGAATCTCTCCTTATTCTTGGCCTCCGTGTTGATCTCATCCGGTGCATATCTGGCAAGTGACAAGAATTTGTCAAGGTACTCCACCATAGTCATTCTTCCTTGCTTCAGTTCGCGGAATTCATCTCTCATCCTGTTGACAAGACCTTGCGGCATGTGGGTGCGGCTGAACTTGACCTTGAATGCTTCCCAGGTCATCACCTGGCCATGGTTCATACTGCGGATGCTATTCCACCAAGCTCTTGCATCTCCCGCCAGATAGTGGGTGGCGAAGAGAACTTTCTCATTCTCATCAACTCCTGCAACTTCGAGGTTGTTTTCCATGGTCTGTAACCAGTCATCGGCATCTAATGGGTTTTTAGATTGGTTGAAGATTGGGGGATTGGTGTTCTGAAAGTTTTTGAGTTTAGATCCATGGTGATCCTTATTTCCATGTCCTTGGTTGTTGAGAGCCATTTGGGCGATCTGCTTCAATGTTGCTAAGTTGGCTTGACGCTCGGCCCTGCTTGCTTCATGGTCCGCGATAAGATTCTGCAAGATTTGCAGCATTGGGTCCTGCGACGAGCTGCTCCCTCCTTGGTTTCCACGAGTCATCTCAAGATTGAGATAGATATAGGGGTAAGAGGGAAATTCTAAGGTTCATGGTTTTGGGTTTTCAAAGCTAAAACTTTGAGTTAGACTCAGGTTTTTCAACTAACTTCATTTTCATTTATGCAAGCAAGCACACGATACAACACAAAGGGAAAACAGATGGTTTGATGAACCATTCTGTAAGCTACGATACAATGAGATGATACATCTCATGCTACGACAGTGCTCTAGTGCCTCTACTCATCATCGATGAAGTCGGAGTCTTCATCATCAGTGTAGAAGTCCACAGCATCCTCTTCTAGAAAGTCATCATCGTTGCTGAGGTAAGAATCCATATCTCCCTGGATGTCTTCACCCTCTTCATCTTCTTCCTTGGCGGCAAGCTGAGCTTCCTGCTCCTTGACGGTCTTCTCGAGGTCGGCCACCTTCTTGCGAAGACGGGCGATGGTGCAATCCTTCTTTGCACGCTGGCGACAAAGAGACTGACGATCTTGGACAAGCAGTGCGAAAGTCTAGGCCTTCTGGTCGGTGATGGCACGGTTCTGGTTGGCTAAATCTCTGGCATTGTCCAATTCCTACTGTCGGTCATGCAGCAAGAAGTCAAGGTTCTCCACTTGACGTCTCAATTCTGGGTGACTTGGCATCTCCATCGGCATTCCCATGAAGTCACGTCTTGCATAGTGGGAAAAACGGGTTCCTTGAATCTTGTTGACGCTGAGGGAACATAGACGTGCGAGAGCTTCATGCATTGCCCTGGCTAATCCATCTAGCCAGTTGTTCTCTCTCACGGAGAACTGAATTCTCCCGGAAGTTGGTGCTTCGATGCTTCACCGAAGATCCGCGGTGACTAGCCACTGTAGGTCTCCTCCTAGGGGTCCTGGAAGTTGAGCTCCAAGAAACTCCGGATGTGGGCGTCCCAGTAACTCTGACAGCGAATCCAGATCCCTCTCGAAGATCAGCTGGCCTCCGTTTCCCCACTGGTAAAACTTACTGAATTGAGTCTCCATCTACAAGAATTAAGGATGAGGAAGTTAGTGAAGTGATCAAGTGTGTCAAATTTTAAGTGGTAATGTAAGAATTTTGAGGAACATGAATTTTTGAGAAAGAATGAGTTCACAAGGGTAAGAGGGGAAATAGTTTTTCATAAATACTCACTTTGGTTTTGAAACTAAGTTTTTGTTTGAACGTCCATTCTAACTAGGGTCTCCTATGGTCAGGATGGCTCTGATACCAACTTGTCAACACCCAGATTTTTAATCCCAAATGCCCGTTATGCCATACCTCGCAATCCCAGGATTACCATTTTTGCGAGACATAACGGATTGGATATCACAGTACATCATCCATTACAAACCATACATAAGGTTTTACACAAATAAGGATCTCATGATCTAGTCTTTAATACAACAAGCAGCGGAAATAAACGATAAGCGTAGCGGTGGGGGCCATCTTCAGGGGCACAGGCAATACTGACAAAGGCAGATAGTCCTAGTTGTCATAGTCGTCCTGCTGACCATCATCTTGATAATCTCCTTCATAGTCTGGCCATGATAATAGCCAGGGACAAAAGCCATGAGTACTCTTTAAGTACTCGCAAACTACTACTAGCAAGGAGTATAATTCTAAGTCAAAGTGCTAAATCTAAGTTTAACTATCAAATTAAGTTTGAAACCTAAGTTGAGTTCATAAGCAAAGAAAGATAAAGTAAAGTCCTAGAATCACTTAAGTTGGGAAGCTATTTTCATCAACACAACCCTGTTGTGGTCAAGTCAGAGTTCATCATTCATTTCAAGTTATTTAGAAAACATCTGACAACGAAACAGTATGGCCATTCCAACTATCCATAACCACGGACGCGGCTATTCGAATAGTTTGACAACTCTGCAGAGGTGGTACACTTTCACCACAAGATTCGATACATCTGTCAGGGATAACCCTGAATCATCATACTTAGTATGCAGATAATCAAACATAACCTTCCCTTTACACACCCTAGTACAAGCACCTCTCCTATGAGCATGGCCTCCCAACCATGACCATCAGTCATCTTGGGCACTGCATAGGTGGTCAACATTGAGAGGTAGCCTTAGCTCAAACCTCTCCCGTGAGGGAACTAATACTGATGCATATAAATTTCCAGATAAGCCTTACCCAATTCAGGTAATGTGGTTATACGATAAATTTGGAATGGTATCGCATCCGAATCCAACCATCAGTTTTATAAAAGGGTTAAGGCTCATGCCTCGTCATATTCATCATCATAAACCAGTTGTGTTTCTCAACACATGTCAAAACATCTCAATAGAATGACTCATCATTCCAAGGTTTTCATAATTCATTTTCACCAAGTGTTCCCATCTAAAGTGACTCAAGTTTTTGATCTATACTAAGGTACTAAGTTAAGAGTGTTCACTAAGGTGGAAAGATGGGATCAATCTCATGCCATAGAATGACATCTAAAGGTTTCTAAGTAGGTCAAGTTTTATACTCTTTATGCTACCGTCAGAATTAAGTAAAGAACTTTGTGTAAACTAAGGGAGGTAAAACTTGTCAATAAGACTTGGGGTACTAATAGTTAAAGGGGTGTGATCAAAGCATGCTTAAGGCATCTTTGCTAAACCATCTAGTTTTATTCTAGCTTACTAACAATAGCTTTCTAAAGTATGTTTTGCAAGGGTTAGCTTGCCACTAATAGCTTGCCTTGGTTGGTGCAGTGGTTGAAGTTTTCTTCTTCTTCTTCTTCTTCTTGGTAGAACTCCTCCTCCTCGAAAGCTTGGTTGGTACTAGCGTCTATAAATACATAGGGAGTAGACAATCACCAAACAATACTTAACTAGGCTAAGTAGCATTCTAAAAACACACAATTGATGATCTATTATCATCACAAGCATCACAAGTTTAATTTCAATAGTTTCATCCTTTTTATTTTAGAAAAGTAATTTCTACTCATTGAAATATTAACTAAAATTTAATATTCACCACCTAAAATATGGGATCATGTGGACACATGTCCTCACCACATATTATAACATGTGGGAATGAGATTTAAAGGTTGGATCAATATTACTTTGGTTTAAGTTTATTATTTTAATGATTTAAAGTGACTAGAAATGCCTATATAGCATTATTTTGGTACTATTCCAAAGTCACTGCATGTAAACCTTAATATTATTACATATTTAGATAGATATGATGAAATGTGATTTTTGAGAGTTGTAATCAACTCAAAAGCTAACTTGGTTGATTTTATAAAAATGTTGCAAGTTGCAAAGGCTTCTGTCTTGTTATTTTTATTAGGAGAGATCTATAACTCTAATTGAATTAAATCCAACGGGCTTGGATAGATCATTTTAATACCTTTCAGACAAATTTGGTTTCATGCAATTTGGATTTCTAAAACTCTCTGAATTGATTTTCAAACTAGTGGACAGAAACTAGATTCAAGTTAAAAAGAAAAATCCAAATTTGAATCGATGGGCTAGCGCAGGAAAAGGAATGGGCCGGCCTAGTGGCGCTCCGCGGTGCGGGGCTCAGCTGACAGGGGGGTCCCGCATGTCAGCGGTACTTAAAACGCGAAACGGTACGCGCGCTGTGGGCCGTGCGATTAGAAGGGGAATCTACGGCTGAGGGTCGTCGTCAACGACGAACAGGTCGTCGGCGAGCTTGAACCCTAGCGGCTCGGTGGGGGTCTACTAGGGGCGTACCAGGGCTCTAGCAGGGTCGGCTAGGCGGGCACACAAAGTGGAAGACGACGACGAGGCGAGGCGTGGTCGCGGCTGAGCTTGGGGCAGTCGGAATCAACGGCACCCTTCTCCTCCAGAGGCGGCGGCTCCGGCTCCAATTCCGACGAGCTGCTGCTTCACTTGCTCCGTCGAGAGGTGGGAGAGGTTCAGAGAGGTGAGGGGAGTGGAATGTTGTGGAGAAGAATGGCCGGGGAGGACTCCTTTTATAGGCCCGACGGTGAGACCGAGCGGGATGGGCGGTCGACGGTGGCGACATGGCTACGGCGAGCTAGCGGCATGGCTGGGGATGACGATCGATGGGCGGTTCCCTGGCGGTGCTCTAGGACTTAAATCCGGCCGTAGGGGCGGTCGGGGCGAGGTGGCGCTCTGGGAGGCAGAGGCGGCGGTGTCCACGGCGAGCGGTGGCTATGGGGCTTTGGGCGGCGAACGGGGATGTCTGGGGTGTTCTCCAGGTCGAGGCAGAGCGGCGGGCGCGGGCTGCGGTCGAGCGGCGGCTTGTGCACGCGGGGACAGAGCGTGCTCTGCGGGCGGCATCGGCATGGTGCGGTGGCACTGGGCGCGGGTTCTCCTCGGTGGTCCACGGCAGCACTTGGCTCGGGCAAGGGACAGAGAGGGGCGGTGAGGTGTTGGCTACCTCCTAGACATGGCGAGGGAAGGGGGAGTGGTCTGCTGCAGCAGGGCAAGGTTTGGCATGGCCTGGGGGTTAGGGACAAGGGATAGAGGTGCTAAAGGCCTTGTTAGACCAAGAGGGGACAGAGAGGTTAAATGGAGATCAAATGGGGGCAAAACCCTATGCAGAATAGTGAGCTCGGATTAGAGGTGGGATTGAGCATGCCAAGTGTTTGATGAAATGGCCGCAAGAGAAAAACTTTTGAATTTTGAGTTCAAATTTTTTGAGTGATCTCCACTAGTGATAGGTAGTCTCTAGTCGCAAGGGTTTTGAAAATGGAGCTCAAATAGATGGTTTTTGAAATAGGGTGATCTATGCATATGCATTAGATTCAATTTTAAACTGTCATTTAAAATAGCTAACATAATGTTTTTAGCAGATCAAAAGGTGGGCCTTGGTACCTCATTATGTGTACTAGCAAGGGGTGCAAAGATCAAGAATTGTTTCTGTTAATAATTGAGTACTAGGAATAGCCAAAGTAGGCATGAGAGTTGAATTTGCCAAAATGACCATTCCTTCATTTGAATTCTTTTTGATTTGATTTTCTTTAGGAAAAGTTTGGGAATGATGTAGATGATGTTTAAATCACCTAAGAAACATTTTACAAGCATTGGATCAATCAATCATGGCAATTCAAACAACTCCTTTTTTAAATGCACACACATATGAATGCTTTCATTTTAAATTTGGAAAAGTTTTTGTTAGCCCTATTTTTGGATGATTTGATCTTGATAAGCTTGGATTAAAGTTTTGGGATGTTACAAAGTTGGGAGTGCGTGGAGAAATGCCATCGGGAGAAGCAAGATGTATGGCAACAACCTATCAGATTGCAGTAGTAGCAGCCATAACGAAGATAAGGGGACAGAATTCCAAGGCATTGGAAGGTATTACCTCTACTGTTATACCTCACGAAACTCCTATTTCTGATCCAGAGTTAGATCATTCTGCTCTGGTAAGGACCAAGCCTACTCTGGCAATAGAGTATATGGATCGTTATAAGTATTTACTGGACACGTTTCATAACACTCACCGAGTGCTTGTTCAGGAGTTGGACACTGTCATTGAGGATTTCACCGATCATGCAAAGGCAATGGCACGTAGAAAGAAGTTTGTTAAGGAAACCAAGCACTCAAAGCCAATCTTTTCCGGAGAGGTGTTTGAAGAAACAGAGTTTAATGACCCACACTCTAAAGTCTATGCCTATTACCCAATCGAACCTCAGCAACCAGTAGACCCATGGACCAAATACGAGGAGGAACAGAGGATATGGAATGCACCCAACCCCAATAATGTCATTGGAGATACTACCGGATGGGAAGGCCAGTCTTATGATGAAGTCATGGGATAAGCTACAATCCATGAACCGGGTAAGGGAGTAGAAACCAGTTATAATCCTATAGAATCATATGGACCATATGGGGGTAATAATATTCCCATTGAGCTGGAGGAGTGTCCCGGTAGTTACTACACCAATATGTATGACTGGATTGTGGAAAAAGCAAAGAATACCTCTTACTTTGAAGATGCGCTCGGAGGAGTACAGAAGAATACTGAAGAAGGTAATGAGTTTGATAGCCATTTTTCAATGGCTAATCTCACTCTTGGTACTTCTACTCAAGGTTACACACCTACTGGATATTCTGATGCACCAGAAGGCAGTCATTGAACTTCGGGCCATCATGGATGAAAAATCTAGAAGCCCAGAAGCGAGTGAAGAAAGTAAGAATGGACGTAATCTAGATAGTAGCGTGCTTGAATAATTTTCATATTGGGTAATGCGTATTGTAGTGCTTGAGAGGTTTGCTAGAATAAGTGAGAGTATGCTCACATGAGCAAGAAATCCCTTGTAATATAAGGAGGAAGTGTACAGCGGGAGTGTCTTGCTGTGGTTGGGAGTTGTAAAATTTTGAAGACATATGTTTAATACATGGTATATGTTTGAGTATTTCTTGGTTTTTCTTGGATATTCTTGATTGACTAGATCTGTGCATGAAGTTTGGCTTGGTGTGCAAATGCATGTGCATCATCAAGTTATTACTTGATGTTATAGACCTAGATAGAAAAGGGAGTTCGTGTAAGGGAGTGACGAATTCCTAAGACCAAGATGAAGACTTGCAAGAAGAAGGAAGTCAAATATAAGGATTATCAACACTATTTTGAGGGATGGATTAATCCCAACTCATTATGAGCTAGCAATAAGAAGGATTACTAGTGCAGAAAAGGGTGCGGAGCAGCATGAAGGAATGAACTTAAGTTCACTCAAAATAGATGATGTTGCTCATAAGCTAATAAATTAGTTGTACCTAGTTCATGGAAGTATCATGAATTAGTGCAAAGAAGAAGTCTTGGAATAAAGGTGGTATTCAAGCTCTAACAACTCAGAGAGAATGCCAATAAGAAGTCAAAAACCCGTAGGGTAATCCATACACCTAGGAAGATCCGCAGTTGGTATCCGTAGTTGGTATCCCCAGCTGGTATCCTAGCGGTGTAGTGAAGTAGGTCATCTTTGTGAAATTTAAAAGAGTATAAAACTTGGCCTAAGTTAAGTTAGACCTAAGGAGTATATAAGTTAAGCGAAACGGCTTTCAAGACGCTTCGTGAAGTCGGGCTTACTAAAGCAAAAATGTCCAGAAGGTCAAAAGTAAGACGAGTAACGTTGGAAGATTCATTTTGAAGATCCACAAATGTGTGGGTGTACCGCAGATTCTTTCGTGAGATCTTATATAGGTAATATATAAGCTAGACAAAGACCAATATCATTTTTATTGAGTTAATGGATATTATACATGAAGTTTAGAGACCATTAGGAAACCCCAAGGGGGAGAGTAAACAATAAACACTGAAGTGTTGTTGTCTAACTTTCTGACTAAGGGTTGGAAAAGAAGTACTAAACGATAATAAGATTAAGCCTTATTCTCATAGGATTATAAGAAATCATCTGTATAAGAGTACTCTCTAGGGTATGTCCGGATGAAACCTCGAAGGAGATATAACTGCTTAACCCTATTGGACCAGTTATATAAGAGAAACAACTGGTAAGTTGTCTTTAAGAAGGAGGAGAGCCTACTACAATAATCTAGTGTAAAGCAGTAGGAAAGCCTAATTGGAATGGACTAAATGTGTCCTAAACCAATCCTAAATAGGATTGTAAGGATATACACCAAGAGATTGTAGTAACCGAAACCATAGGATAAATTAGAAGTGATAATGTATATTGTCAAGAATGAAAAGGATTCAAGGAAAAAGATCTAGATATGGGATACCACAATTATCTCCAACTGAGATCACAATGGAATTTGAGAAAATGGTGTGATCAATACAAGTCAACTCCCCATTCTGAAACGCAAGAGAGTATGAACTTCGGGGACAAAGTTTATTTAAGGGGGAGAGTCTGTAATGTCCCAGCATTAGAGCTTAGAAATAAGCTGAACACAGGTGTGTGCATTGCATTCGTGCATAGAAAATCCGGATAATTTTCGCGCTTTTAAATAAAACTTGTCAAAGTGATTGAAGCTTCTATTGACTTGGTGGAACTGAAGTAGATCATCAAGTTGACTGCGATAAGTTTCAATATGACCTTTGCTAAAACCTTATCTTTGGGTAATATAATTTGATCTAAGGGTAGATCAAATGTAATAAAACTAAGTCACAACACACTACTTAATAAGGAGTCCTATATCTTCTAGAGGTCATGATATGGTATTCCATACAACAACTCAAGGATGAATATTTAATATTTTAAAGATGGTATCAAGGTATCATCTACCACAAACCCTGAATACCAAGTTAAGGATATAACTTAAGTAAAGAAACTCTATAACTAAATCCTGAAACACTTGTTTGCCATAGTTACTCCTACCATGGGTATCATGGTAGTTCTTAAACATTTAATCTTATTACAAATAGAGTAGAAAGGGAAGTCAAGCCAAGACCATCCAGCATATACTCTTAATATGATATTAAGAGGTGCCATATCTATTTAACCAAGTCCTAGTGTCAATGGATCATCACTATTGAGTGATCAATTCTTGACCTAGAACTTATTGACTCATAGCCTTTGACCTATTGTGTTGACCTTTCAAATACCTTAAGTAAATTAATCTGAAGGAAGAACTAGATATGGTTGAGTGTACCATCATCAATGGAATGTGATCCTTAGTGGAGATCAAACCATTTGATGTTGGAGGAGTTAACTCACTGATGAGTTAACTAGAAGTAGTACCTAAATTCAAGGGTTGAGCTAGTAATTGAGGAGCTATGAGAAAGCTAGTAGTATTAGTACATTAGATAACAATCTTGTTAGGACAAGTGGATATAGACTTAGAATAAGCTTGCTTAACAAGATAAGTCTATAGAGAGACTAATACAAGTTTACTACTTAGTTGAGTATAGATCTTGATCAGACAAGTAGAAGCCTAAGCTTGGTTTGATCAAACGATGGTGGTAATTATTCTCAAGTCACTTGGGAATAGATGACTACGTGTTGAAGAAGACTTATGAGTATACCAATTCAGGTAAAGCCTAGTACGCTGAATCATCTAGCTTGATCATTGGAAGTCAAGCTAGAGTATGATGAAGTATTTGATGAGTTGTATGGGGTAGTTAGAGGCATAGTAGCTTAACCAAGTTAATATAATAGACAACAATAAGGATTTAAGACAAGGAAAAATTAAACAAGAAATGGAATCTTATTTCCTGATTAAATAAAAACAATACAAATGGTGATAAATACACCAAAACACTGAATATTACAGAAGATAGAAACAAACTTTATTAATTTATAATCATATCTTTACAAGATTCTTTACAAAAAGGAATAAAAATAAGATTACAATTGAAACCTATACTACATATCTACTCCTATACTAGATCTCTTATATCCAGATCTTGTTCCTGCAAATAAGAAAAACAACTAAATGAAAGAAAGGCTTAGTGGTTAGTTAAGTTTACTCTTAGTGGTGAACAGTGAAGTGCACTGTTCATATTACATCATTGAGTAAAGAATAAAGGGGCAGGTTTCACCAAAGGTGTAGTATCTGTTCTGTCACGTAAACAGCCTAGATACCACGCTAGAAGTCAAGTAGAGAGAGGTAAGTTTCACCAGACCAATAACAAGTAAACAGGTAAAAGTGAAAGCCAGATTACTTGAGCTGATCCACAAGAGCAGCTCACACAGACACACAGGTGAGTCACCTAAATGCATGCTATCTGCTGTCCAAACAGCAGCAGCAGTACAAACACTCAAACAAGGCATCCTGTCGAAGCACAGATACAGGAAGCTCATTTCACCTTCTCTAGCACACACCAGGAGCTCAGCGAGCTTGCCAAATCCAGACAAATCCACCAGCTAATTCACCAAGATAACCACCAGTTCATCATAAAATGGTGACTTAAGGAGGGGGTGGAACAGGAGGATAGCAAGAGCAAGTTCAAGATCACAGGAGACTGGGAGGAGCAGGACAAGACCAGGAGGTGCAGACCAAGATCAACACAGCACCAGTAAGAAAATTGTGTGGTGAGTTGATACCAAACCCTCACATGCTAAATCTATAATTATCATGTGTTGTTTCATATAGGATATTCTCAGGGTGCACCCTAGTGGGGTGTATCCATCACAGAAGATATTAAATAGGGCCAAACTATTTATCTTGGCAAACTACTCCAAGATCTCAGCTTGTGCATCACTGATCTTGGAAAATCAAACATATTTTTACATCCACATGTACAACAGCTCTAACTGAATGCTTCTGGGCACATCCAATGGATGGTAGCACCAAAGAAGTGGTTCACTTTAAAGCTCTATACTACACAGCATGGTTACCAAAGTAGTTTCTTAAAAGGCTATGAGAATTAGTGTATTAAACTGATTACCAAAATCCAAAGAAGGTTTTAGACCAGCATCATAAACCTATGGATCTAGTTTTAACTAGATCAACACATATCACACTAATGGTACAGGGCACATCCACAACTGGGTAGCACCTCTGTACCAACAGGTTCAGTAGTAGTTATTAAAAACCTATAATCACTTTCCTAAATTAAATTAGGAATCATACTGGGCACTTTGTGCCAGATGAGCCAGTAAACATCATCAGTGCCTATCCCTAAGCCACAAACCATCAATCATCTTCCTATAAAGCCAATAGGAATTAATCAGATTTCTAATTATCTCCGCATCACATCACTGTTTCACCATCAAATGCTTACAACATCACCTTAACTGAGAACATGCCAACTCTAGCACAATAGTGAGTTTCAATTCAATAAAATGAAACCATCACAGATGCAACAAGGGTGATAACATAAAGTTCAGTATATATTCACAGAGGGTTCTCTGACAGAGAACAAGATGGTAACAAATATTCAGCAAAGTACCAACTGACAGAAGGGAGAGTAATTGGTTAGAACCAATAGCGTGCAACAGATACCACTAGCACAATAAACTCTAGAAGGATATCACTGGTAGGATGAACCAGAGCAACTAACCCAACATCACTACACAGGGTATGAACCCCAGTGTTCAGGGATGAACCCTAGACAGGGGGCTAGCCTGTAATCATGCCAGGGAAGAATAGGTAGAGCACAAGAGAGGAGCACAAAGGGGAAGAACCCAAACTTACTCGAGGTCCTCGCAAAAGTAATTGAAGAGGAAGCAGAAGGATGGCGACGGTGGTGTAGAAGCTGCGGCACGGGGAGCACCCCGAAGGGGCGCTGCAACCCACGCCGGTAGCATGTCAGAACCCGCCGGAGATGAAGGGAAGCACACCGTGAGAAACCCTGGCGCACCATCACCGAAACTCCAGGACGACCAAACCCCAACCCTAGTTTCGGGCAGGGGTCAGCGCGGCCATGAAAGGACACCATCGGCAAATCTGCTCGGACAGAACTGAGCGGCGTCATCGACTTAGCCATCCTGCACCGTGGCGGCGGCAACGACAGCCGAACCAGGCCAGAATCGTGCGCGGTGGCGGCAGCGTGCGAAGGAGGACCGCATGAGCGAGAGAGAGAGAAAGGGAGAAGAGAGTGAGTGCGTGGGGGGTACTGGGCCAGTGGGCAGCCTACTACTACCTGGTGGGCTAAACCAGGCCGTGTGGGCCAGGTTAGGTTGGGATGGGCCAGCCCGGCGAGCCAGGCCCATATTTCAATAGAGTTGTTTAAAATAAATATTTACAAATATGCCCCTGAAACAAAAATAACTCTAGAAAAATAAATAAAAATCTTAAAAATATAATTGATATGTCTATGAACTCACAAAAATATTCCCTATTAAATACAAATAAATAATAGAATTTTTGGTAACTAAAATTTAGGTCAATCAACTAAAATAGTATATTGTTTATCACAAGAATTCTATGCACTTATAAAATCACCAAACTCTTATTTATTATTTCTTTTACCGGTTTAGGAATCCCCCTACAGAATTAAACCAAGTTTCTAAGTAGTTTAAGTAATGCCTTTTCTATATTTATAAAATATAATCATTAATAAGAAAGTAATTCTATTTACTTATAACTTTAATAAAACACCATCTTATTCAAATAAAAATACTTAAATTCTAACTTGTAGAATTTTAAGAAGTAAACCATCTACAGTATGATGCCTTATTCAATACATGCAAATTTCCACCACTTATACTATGATTATTTAGTGTAGTAATATTTTCCTCTTTAAATAATATTAGCCAATAAGAAAACCTTAAAGTGTTAGCCTTAAGTTTCAATACCTTTTACTTTGTAAAGTAATATTATCCTCAAAAGTTATTCTTTTAAGAAACATCAAAAGTGATCCCTGAACACTTCTTGAAAAGCTCTAGTTGATTCTTAATATTGTTTAAGAAATATTTTAGATACCATGATCCATTTCAATGCTTTAGTATTGTATACTACTTGATGTATTTACTTATTGTTTCACGTACTCTCACAAGCCTTAATAAGAAGCACAAGTGTGAAACTGGTATAAAAGTCCAACACATTCCAAAGAACTCATCACAAACTCCAAACCCTAGATAAGATATGATTATTCCAGGGTTTTGCGTTTATCAAATTGCATTACATTCCTTATGCATCGTTGCATTTTGCTTCTTTAAACATTAGTCCTTGCCGGACCAATGATGCTGTTTACAGAATTTGGATCTTCTATTTTCTTGAAGACCGTGAGTGCATAATCTTGCAATCACAAAAGGCAAGTTCACAACTTGCTCATGTCCTTTGATTATTTTCTATCAAATGCTTGTAAGTCAAATGTTGTCATCACCTGCATTTCAAAAAGGTCAGAAAACACTATTTTTACAATAATATGATTATGGATTATTTAAACAAATGGTAATAATCTATTGATATAGTTCTAGTGGTAAAGGAACATAATATCTAGGATTTAACAACCAATGTCGCCAGTGATTCTAGCGCTGTATATTACGCGTCAACCATAATACTTGGAATGGGACGGGAAAGTCAGTTGTATCGTCTCCCTTTCGCATGGACGGATGACCTTATCGTGAGGCTGTTGATTTCTCGTGGAGTTCCAGAGAATCCAACACATGGGTGGGACCCCTTAGTTCCCCTCAATCTTGTTTTCTAGATTATCTATGCATCTTTGTCTGGGTCTGAGTTCACCATAGTTGATGGTGACCGCCAAACAGAGTTGTGTACGGAGTCTCCAAGAGGCTACCCAAAGAGTAACCGTGGTAGTTCTCTCGGGGGATCGTGTCTCATGCGGGGTCGCGGACAGGGCAGTACTAGCTTGGATCTTAGACTGGGCCCCATACCAAGGAAGTGTAGACAAGCTCATGGCTTGGTTGTGCAACAAGGCTAAGGTCTCTTATGGGAAAAGTGACGCACCTCTGCAGAGTGTAAGAATTGTGACATGTTACTCCCTGTTCCGGGAAGGAGCTACGAACGCGGCAGGAAAGGAACCCCATGAAGGTTCTGGTCAACCTGTGAAGGCTGTCGGACATAGTTTTTAGAATAAAAGCAACCTTTGAAGAATTTTTTACGAAAACCTGCATTGCCTACGACCTATGGTCTGTGGCTGTAGAGATAGTGCATCATACACTCTTTTTTAGTGAACTTGCTGAGTACGCTCGTACTCAACCATACCTTCTTAACCCTTGCTAGGTCCTAAGCCGATGAAGACGACGTGAACATCAACTTCTGCTCAAGGAACCATCATCAGCAGCTCAAGTTCTTCAATGAAGTCAACAAATACATCGACTGAAGTGAAGATGAAGTCCCTGAGTAGATAGGAGTAGATACTCTAGTCATAAAACCTACTTCTGTAGAACATTGCAATAGCAGCAATGGCACGCCTGATAGTTTAGATGCCAGTCTTAGTTACTAGATAGTTTTGAGATATTATTTCTAGTTCTTCTTTGTAAGAAGTTCTTTCTCTCTCTTTAACCTAGGGTGTTCTCTGGATCTTTTGTAAAAAGTTGAGTTGTAATCTATAGTCATGTCTTGGACCTGCTGTGTTTCTGTTGTACCACTCTGAGGGATGTTATACTAGTGAACGGTGTTTTATTGGTGTTATGTCAACGACTATAGTGTACTACATCATGCAGTGGTATGCTGGGTCACCGCATTGGGCCAAAAATCAAAGTGGGAAATACAAAAAAGAAAAATTGAAGCTGCTAGAGATTATTGTGAAGGAGATATGCCCTAGAGGCAAATAATAAATAGGTTTTTATTGTCATATCTCAATTAGTTTATAATAGTTTCATATTGTGCTATAACTGTGCCGAGTAGAAATATTGGTGCAGGTGTGGTATGAAACAACCAAGTCCCTAGTAGCCTCTATTCATACTAGTTCGTTGGTCATGAGGATGATCTGGGTTTCAAGATCATGGGCATTTATGCCAATTGACAATGGGGTCATATTATCGGAGAATGATGTGATGGATATTCCTCGAAGGATTGCAACACGATAAAGTCATATAGTTCATTGTTGCAACAACTATACCTAGACTCCTTTTCCTTAGACTGTGAGCTCATATTACTCACTGTTTCCCGAGGTTGCTTTGACTACATCAATCGTCATCTGGTAATACGATGGCCATAAAGGTGTACGTTGGGTATTCCAAAGGAACAGTAGATGACATGTGACTGCAAGACCGGGATTTGTTCACCCACATGACGGGTAAAGATACATACGGCCAGCTTGGTGAGATTACATCCATAAATGTTGCAACATGTGACTCAGTCACGGGGATGTAATATCACAGTAACAAGAAAACGGAACTTGTTGTTAATGAGATTGAACAAGGTATGTGATACCAATGATCGGGTCCCGGACAAGTCGTATCAAGAAACAAAATGAATTGGATGCTACATTTAGCGGTTCAAATGACATTGTCATTAGGAATGCATAGGGGTCACATGGATATCCCTGGTCCCTCTGTTGATCATCGATACAGACCATTGATACGTCCAAAACGTATCTACTTTCCCGAACACTTTTGCTATTGTTTGTCCTCTAAACTTGTGTGATTTGGATGCAACTAATGCGGACTGACGCTATTTTCAGTAGAATTGCCTTGGTGTCTACTTTTTGTGCAGAAAATCAACTATCAGGAAAAATCCTAGAAAATATGCCAAAAATCATATTTCACCCGAAGACACTAGGAGCCAGAATACGAGACGGAGAAGAGCCAGGGGGTGGCCACACCACCTGCTGGCGCGGGCCAGGCCAGGCCACAACAGGGAGTGGTGTGGGCCCCCCAGGCACCCCCTAGGTCTCTCTCTTCGCCTATAAGGAGCCTTCTGACCTAAAAACTTTGCGGGGTTCGACGTTTTTCTAGAAGGAGTTCCGCTCTGCCGCCACCACCAGATTCCACGAAACAGCACCAGAAACTCCGTTCTGGCACCCTGCCGGGACGGGGAATTGGAGGAGATCATCGCCACCATCATCACCATCGCTTCACCATCGACCATCCATGTTTCCACCATCTATGAGTGAGTAATCCCCTGCTGTAGGCTATAGGGATGGTAGGGATTGGATGAGATCGTTCATGTAATGGCATCAGATTGTTAGGGCATGGTGCCTAGTATCTTTTATTAGTGCTTTATGACTTTGTTGTGACTTGTTGTGCTTAATGCATGTCACTAGGGCCCGAGTGCCATGATTTCAGATCTGAACATGTTATTGATTCATTATGATAGTATTGTTTTTGGTCTTATCTGCAAGTTGTATACACATGTTGTTGTTGGGAACCTATGGCCCCGAAGTGACAGAAATCAGGATAATCGGAAGGGAATGGCTTTGATGTGAGGATCACATGTGTTCATGGAGTGTTAATGCTTTGCTCCGGTGCTCTATTAAAAGGATCAACTTAATTGCCAGTAGTTCCCTAGAGGCCCCGCTGCAAACGGGCTGGCAGGACAAAAGATGTTGTGCAAGTTCTCATTGCGAGCACGTATGACTATATATGGAACACATGCATAGGATTGTCTAGTACTTGGATGCTTTATCTTATTTATCTACAATTGCCCTATGTTCTGATTGCTATGTGGATTGTCTTGTCCATGCAACGCCCATGCATCCATCCATATGCCTACCGCACTCGAATCCCACTGTTACTGCTTTTGTTACTATTGTCTTTGCTTTACTACTGCTGTTACTTTACTATTCCTACTACAAAACTGTTGCTACTAATAAACTGTTGTGAGCAAGATTGTTTCCAGGTGCAGCTGAATTGACAACTCAGTTGTTAAGGCTAATAAATATTCTTTGGATCCGCTTGTGTCGAATCAATAAATTGGGTTTCACTTCCCTCGAAAATACTGCGATACACCCCCGATACTTGTGGGTCATCAAGACTATTTTCTGGCACCGTTGCCGGGGAGCATAGCTTTATTTATCAAGTTCACTTGGATTCTCTATTGTTCGCTGCTATCCATCCATCATGGGTAAGTCTCGTGATGGCAAGGTTCCTATTTTACCATCTACTACAAGAAGAGGTACGGTTCTGAACACCTTTGTTGCTCTTGATTCACCGTTTGTTTTGAGTAAGTTCCTTACACCACCACATACACATGCTACACACACTGCTACTACTGCTGAATCTGAAACTTCGGATGCTTATGATGATGCTTCTACTGTGATCGATAAGAGTGGTTCATTAGGTCCTTTCCTAGATCCTACGATTGCTAGAACTATAGCTAGAAATACCGAAACTCCTAATGAACACACTACCACACCTGTTAGCTCACCTGAGTCTAGTGAGAGTTATGATATTGAAGATGGTTATGTTGAGATGACCGATGAGTTTATTAAAGAATGTAAGAACACCCATGATAGGAGCGCTGCTAAGAGTCTCCTTGAGAGGCGTACTATTAGACCGAAATTATATCTTGGTGCTAAGTTTGATGCTTCTCCCATAAACATTATAGATGAAGATTATGATTTCTCTCTCGATCTATCTTACATAGCTATTGTCGAGAAAGAACCTTTTTGTGGGACTAAGAATGAAAGTGCGGTAGCACATATGAATGAACTTTCTACCATGAGTGGCTTGTTTTCTGATGATATTAAGATGCGTACTTACTTTGTTGCTAAGATTTTTCCCTTTTCACTGAAAGGAGAAGCTAAAATTTGGTTTAGTAATTTACCTCCTAGATCTATTGATAGCCCTGAGTACTTGATTAGTACTTTCCTGCAGAAATATTTTCCCCCCAGTGCTAGACATGCTGTTTTGCAGGAATTTTTTGATTTTAAACAGGGAGAAAAAGAGGTATTGCCCGAATCTTGGGCAAGGTTTTGTGCTTTGATTCATGCACAGGCTGGAAGTCCATTACCTAAGAATGAGCTTCTTGATATATTTTATAATGGACTAACCGAGGAATCTAGGACATACCTAGATAGTTGTGCTGATTGTGTTTTCAGGAATAGGACTCCAAAGGAAGCTGAGGAATTAATGGCTAAAATAAGCAAGAATTGTGAAGTAATACCTGAAGTAATTGTACTTGAACCATCTATTCATGTGCCTATTCCAACCTCAAAGAAGAGGGGAGTTATTGAATTAAATGATGAAGTGATGAAGGAGGCTAAAAAATGTCTTAAGGAGAAGGGAATTAAAGCTGCAGATGTCAAGAATTTACCTCCTATAGAAGAATTATGTAAGCCTATTACCTACTCATCCACAATTGAGGTACACTCTCTCCAACACTATGATGAAGGTGATATCCCTTACTCGAAACCTCCTGATCAATGCTTAGAAGAATTTGATATCTTTATTGTTAAGAAAGATAACTTTAATAAAAGGGTGCAAAATCATCTAATGGAAAACACTAGAGCTATTGTTGAGTTGAAAGATATTGTGGAAAGAACCTCTAATGATGTTAAAATGATTGTTAAACACTTTCAAATGGTTCAAACTCAAATAGATCAACTCGTTAAAGTGCAAAACGACTTGCTAGTTAATGCTGCTAAAGAAAAACATGCTTATGAAATTAGAACTAGAAGTGGTGCTGCTACCCAAGATCCTCTATATCCTGAGGGGCGTCCCAAAAGAATTGAGCAGGATTCTCAACAAGCTGAAAATAGTGGTTCTACTCGTAAGAAAAGGAAAAAGAAACATAAAACTGTTGTAGAACCCTCTGAACCTGCTATAGATCCTAATAGTATATCTATCTCTGATGCTGAAACTGAAAGTGGTAATGAAGAAAATGTTGTTCCTAATGAAGAAAAAGTTGAAGAAGAACCTGAAAACCACACTAAGAATACTAAATACACCAAAGAAGATTTTATTGCTAAGAAACATGGTAGTGAAAGAGAACCTTGGGTCCAAAAACCTATGCCTTTCCCTGATAAGAAACACAAGTCAAAGGAAGATGAACATTATAATAAGTTTTGTGAGTGGATGAAGCCTTTATTCCTGCAAATTCCTTTGACTGATGCTATTAAATTGCCTCCTTACTCAAAGTATATGAAGGAAATTGTCTCGAATAAAAGGAAGATCCCTAATGAAGAAATTTCTACTTTGCTTGCTAATTATTCCTTCAATGGTAAGGTTCCTAAGAAACTTGGAGATCCAGGGGTTCCAACTATCCCTTGCTCTGTTAAGAACAGTTATGTTAGAACTGCTTTGTGTGATCTGGGAGCTAGAGTTAGTGTTATGCCTTTCTCTCTCTATAAGAGGCTTTAGCTTGAAAAATTGATACCAATTGATATATCTTTGCAAATGGCTGATAAATCTACCACCATTCCTGTGGGTATATGTGAGGATGTACCTATTCAGGTGGCTCACAGTTGCTTGATATTAACTGATTTTGTTGTGCTTGAAATGCCTGAAGATGATAATATGTCTATTATTATTGGAAGACCTTTTCTTAATACTGCAGGAGCTGTTATTAATTGTAATCAAGGAAAGGTGACCTTTAATGTTAATGACAAGGAACATACTGTCTATTTCCCTAAGAAGATTGAAAGGACTTATGGTTTGAATTCAATTGAACATGTTGAGGGCATTCAAGTTGGAGAAATATATTGTCCCATACCAAGAGAAAAATTTGAAACTATTATGATTGGGACCATTGCTGTCAAGGTTGAGGTAACATAATCATTGGTGGAATACAAAGTTTTGTCTCATATGCAATTGTTTTGGTAGCAAGACTTGATCAACCTTGCTAACAAAAGGATTCCATTGAACAAAACAATGTTTTCATTATGATTATCTCCGTTTATTTCTATCCTTTGCATTTTTAGTTTTTGCTTTCGTTTAGTTTTCTTTGTGTTGTTAGTTGCTTGCATGCTAGAACTTCTGTAGTTCTAGCCTTGTTTTGTCTTTGCATCATGTTTCCAAAAGAAAAAAATCTGTCTGTCAGAAAAATCATTCTTCTATTTCTGAAAAATGCCCAAAAATAAAGTGTCTCGAAAAATTCCAGAAAATTCATATTAAATTTTTTCGTGAAAAAAGGGGCAGAGGAGTACCTGGTAGGTACCAGGGGGCCCACCAGGCAGGCACACCACATGGTGGCGCGACCAGCCTTGGGTGGTGCCATGCCCTGGTGTGGGCCACCCCTGGCCCCCCACCAACTCTCTCACCTGCCACTTTCTTCTCTCTCCCGAGTAAGCTCCAGTTCATAGCTCAAAATCGCGTTCTTGTTGTGCTTGCTCTCGATTTTTTCGATCTCCTTGCTCAGCCCATCTTTCTTGCTGAAATTTGGAGCATTTATTCCCTGGTATGTGACTCCTCCCCTTGTCCAAGTAGATTTGTGTTTAGTGGATTATATGTTGAGTATTTTGCTGCTGTAGGTGACTGGTTATGAGAGCTTGTAAGCTTGTTTGATGCTTAGAGATATAGTTTTGATGCATGTTTAGGCCTCTTGCAAGTCCCTATGAGTAGAATCCTTCATTATATTTACTTTGCAATCACTTGTTTAATAGGTGGTTAAATTTCAGAATACCAAGCATGAACAACCATACTTTTGGAGAGATATTTGAGAGTGATGCACCTAGGAGGTCGAGGCCCTCAAGAACAGCCTCTCAAGCTAGGCCATCATACAATGAAGACCTCATTGCAACCCGTATTGGCAGTGAAAGGGATGATGGGGATGCTCACCCATCCTCTTTTCCTTGTTTTACTTTCTTGCAAGCTGCAGGTATTCTTGATGATTTCTTGCTACTGATTGAGAGGGTTGGTTTGACCTCATATATGCAAGATGAGAGTGCACAATACGCTATGCTCACCAAAACTTTTGTTGAGAGGTTCACGTTTACTAACACACCCTATCAGTCTACTGTCTCTTTTAAAATCTATGATCTGCCCTTCACCATACCTTTGGAGAGATTTTGCAGTATTGTAGGTGTGCGTATGACAGGGACCGTGAAGAAAATCCAAGGGCGCCCCGCAGATTAGTTGGAGCTTTACCGAGGGGTGACCAATGATGATGACCGTGTAGCGCAGTGCGGAAAGATAAGAAATATCCAACTCCCTGCTCTTAGATACTTTGCATATTATCTTGCCACTAGTGTATTGGGTAGGGAGAACACTAGTAATATCTCCAACTATCATTTAGCATTCCTTGCTGCTGCGCTTAACAATGACACTCGGTACAATCTTGGCTCGCTTATTGCTCGCCGCTTAGCTGCTAGGGGGCCTATCTATGGGGGCATCATTGCCTCGCGTATAGTCAATGCATTAGGTCTTTCAGTATATCCCTATGATGCTATGCTGGCACCACAGAGGCTTGACCTTGTTGCTATGAAAGCTCATCACTTTGTCACTGCTACTTCTGATTTGGACAGTCTAGTGTATAGGATGCTTTTCACTGACGGGGATGAAAGGGAGATCCTTTTGCCACAGCCTGCTTTGTTTATTGTTCACAGGAGACCGTGGTCACGCTCCAAGGACGAGGTGGACGAGCAGCTTCGCTTGTTGGGTTTCCACGAGCAGCACCAGGAGGATGTGCCCTCCTATGATTACTCCACGCATTACGGAGGGACGTACTCGAGTTTGCACCAGGATGAGGGGACCTCTTCGTCGTACCAGGGTGACACTTCATCCTGGCCAGCTTGGGATTGATACCCACTTAGGCCAAAAGCCTAAGCTTGGGGGGAGGTACGCCGACACCGCACTCATCTTCATATCATGTTGCGTCGGTACTTTGTATATTGATGTTTTTGTTCTCTTTTTAGTTTTCGTTCTTCTTTGCTTTTGCTTTCTAAAACACAAAAAGACCAAAAATATTTATGTTGTTTCTCTTTGGTTTGGTTCTTCTTTTTGCCCTGGTTTTCTTTTCCCTTTTTGCTTTGTTTGAACTATTCGAAAAACCCAAAAAGATTTTGCTTTGTTTGTTTTTCCCTTTTGGTTCTTGTTTAAAAATCAAAAACACCAAAAATATTTGTCGTTCTTCTTTGGTTTTTGCGAGTTTGCTTCAGGGTTCTGCAGTCCTTGGTGGATATTTGTTTAATATTATTATTCAAGCCACACAAGTGAAGACCAATAATGAGGATCAATGACAACTTGAGGCGTGGTAAGAGGCTGGTAACGAACTCTATTTGTTTTCATTCTTTGTACATATACTCATCACTATGGGCATGCTTAGTCCGTTCATGTAGAGTGTATGTTTTCTTTGGATGCTTAATAGTTCTTGCTTTCTTATGATTAGCTCCAGCTCGCTAATAGTTTGTAGCATGTCTTATGAATGTTTGCTTGCATTACTCTATTCATAAATTGGTACGACACCGTGGTATCCTCCTCTGAATGTTTCATTTGAATTGACTTGGCACATGCTCACGCATGCACATGACTGTGATAATCAGTTAAGCCTTGATGAATTATTTTGCCTTGAGGATCTTGAATCACTTTCATGCCATGAGTAGTCCTGTTTTGTTGCAAGCATGATAATGACAGTTATTGCTCTCTTGTTTGTCGCTCCCTTACTATTGCTAGCCTTCACTTTCACTGAGTATGTTTTACTCAAGTTCCCAACTCCCTAAACCAAATATTTCCAAAGTGTCCACCATACCTACCCATTAGCATCATTTGCTACCTCCGTGCATATTCAATATGCCTTGTTTTCTTCCGAATAAAATGTTTGCTTGTTATGAGAAAGTTAGTTAGTAAAGCTCTCACGAACTTGATGGCACACTTTATTTTCTTGCACTTAATAAACCTGAACCATTGCGTCCTTCTTTGTTGCGCATATGCTTGCGCTTTATGAGTTGAAGTTAGCAGAACCATGTATCATGGGGACCGCTTTCAACACTTCATAGGTACTTAGTACCTCGTTGATATCATGTTCTTTTGCTTATGGATCCCGGCGGTGTGAAATAAAAGTGGAACTTGTAAGATCATGGAGTTTGTATGTATGTTAGAGAAACGCCTAGGCCGCTAGCCTAAGCCATGCCTAATCATGGTGGAAACTTGCAGCATAACCATAATGAGCATTCTATGAAGCATCCTCAATAAAAATCTATGCATATAGTAAATAAAAAGATCGCTGAGATGCTCATTGTCTGCGTGCCTTGTCATTTTGATTATGGGATAGCTCCTGTATCATGTGCAAGGGGTACCCCGTTGGCGATTCTCTATGATACGTATATACTTATAATGACAAGAGCTTACTTGTGACTGAATTTGAGTAGCATGAGGACCGGTCTTCGTAAGTAAGGGGCTTGAGACTTTGATTTATAACTTGTCAAGCATATCCTCTTAGTTGTGTCACTTTCACCTTAACCACATTAAATATGCTTATGGTAGTGGAAATGAGAGCTCAAAGCTAACGAGTACCATACTTTCGGCATTTGGAAGCCTTTCAAATTATTTAAAACCTTTTCTTGTTGAGTCCCACATATTCTTTGAGCACCTTCTTGAGAGCATAGTTGTCATTCTTTGTGTTTGTTCCATTACTTGATTATTTGTGTTATGACTTTGATGCTTGTATACTTGATATCTTTATTTCTAGTCATCACTTGAACTTCAGAGGTGCCTTAATATTCATAATCAAAGGGCAAGCGAGATACCACTCTATCATACCCTTTTATGAGCATTGTAATGTTGCTTATGTTTGTGCCTCTTCATAGCTTGCAATGATTATTAAGTAGACTTGGTTGCATACTCTTTTTTATGAATTGTCGAAGTAGTTGATCACATTGCTGAGAATATTTACATCATATGAAGCAAATGTGTTCGTGAAAGTTCTTTTATCGCACTCAGTTTTGAACTGAATTGTTTAAGGACAAGCAATAAGCTAAGCTTGGGGGGAGTTGATACGTCCAAAACGTATCTACTTTCCCGAACACTTTTGTTATTGTTTCTCCTCTAAACTTGTGTGATTTGGATGCAACTAATGCGGACTGACATTGTTTTCAGCAGAATTGCCTTGGTGTCTACTTTTTGTGCAGAAAATCAACTATTAGGAAAAATCCCGGAAAATATGCCAAAAATCCTATTTCACCCGAAGACTCCAGGAGCCAGAATACGAGACGGAGAAGAGCCAGGGGTGGCCACACCACCTGCTGGCGCGGGCCAGGCCAGGCCGCGCCAGGGGGTGGTGTGGGCCCCCCAGGCACCCCCTCGGCCTCTCTCTTCGCCTATAAGGAGCCTTCTGACCTAAAAACTTCGGGGGGTTCGATGTTTTTCTAGAAGGAGTTCCGCTCCGCCGCCACCACCAGATTCCATGAAACAGCACCAGAAACTCCGTTCTGGCACCCTACCGGGACGGGGAATTGGAGGAGATCATCGCCACCATCATCACCATCGCTTCTCCATTGACCATCCATGTTTCTCCCATCTATGAGTGAGTAATCCCCTGCTGTAGGCTATAGGGATGGTAGGGATTGGATGAGATCGTTCATGTAATGGCATCAGATTGTTAGGGCATGGTGCCTAGTATCTTTTATTAGTGCTTTATGACTTTGTTGCGACTTGTTGTGCTTAATGCTTGTCACTAGGGCCCGAGTGCCATGATTTTATATTTGAACATGTTATTGATTCATTATGATAGTATTGTTTTTGGTCTTATCTATAAGTTGTATACACACGTTGTTGTCCGGAGCCTATGGCCCCGAAGTGACAGAAATCGGGATAACCAAAAGGGAATGGCTTTGATGTGAGGATCACATGTGTTCATGGAGTGTTAATGCTTTGCTCCGGTGCTCTATTAAAAGGAGCACCTTAATTGCCAGTAGTTCCCTAGAGGCCTCGCGGCAAACGGGCTGGCAGGACAAAAGATGTTGTGCAAGTTCTCAATGCGAGCACGTATGACTATATATGGAACACATGCCTAGGATTGTCTAGTACTTGGATGCTTTATCTTATTTATCTGCAATTGTCCTATGTTCTGATTGCTATGTGGATTGTCTTGTCCATGCAACGCCCATCCATCCATTCCTATGCCTACCGCACTCGAATCCCACTGTTACTGCTTTTGTTACTACTGTCTTTGCTTTACTACTGCTGTTACTTTACTATTCCTACTACAAAACTATTGCTATTGATAAACTGCTATGAGAAAAATTGTTTCCAGGTGCAGCTGAATTGACAACTCAGTTGTTAAGGCTGATAAATATTCTTTGGCTCCCCTTGTGTCGAATCAATAAATTGGGTTTCACTTCCCTCGAAAATACTGCGATACACCCCCTATACTTGTGGGTCATCAATCATGTCTAGAGCATTCCCGAGCCGTGAGAGGATACACTTAAGTGTACGATGAGAGCGATTATTCGTAAGACGAAATCACATTAAAGAAAGAGAAAGTCTCCGCACAGAGATCTGAAGTTGTTCGGAGAAAGAACAAAGAAAAGACCAGAAAAGTGTTTTCGGATAAATGGGAATTTGAATATATATTTATTATATGTTAATTATGAATTAATATATTGTAAATAATATTTAGATTAAGATTTATAAAGGCAACTTTTATATTAGGCCAAATCCCTGGAGGGAATTAGCCTAGAAGAAAAGCTGCAAAAAAAGAAAGGGAAAAAGTAAACAGCTAGCCCACATGGGCGGTGGATAACAGCCGCCAAACTGGGTGGCAAGCAGCTGGGTTACGCTCGCGGGCGGGCGGCAGATACTGCGCGCCGCTCCGGGTGAACTGCAACCGCTGGCTGCCACCGCTGCGGGCGGGCGGGAGCTGGGCCGCGGGCGAGGCCAGCCGGCCCACCCGGGCCGCCGGCTGCACGCGCGCCTGGCAGGCCGCTTTCATGCACCGGCCCACCCGGGCGCTGGTCTCCATGCCGCCGCGTGCGGGAGGCAAGGGGCGGGATGGGCCGCCCAGGGCTCACCCAGCCAGTGCCTATGCTGCAGGCTGCCGCTGTTCTCTTTTCCCTCTTGGGCTGAAATCAGCCCATCCGGCTGGCACGAAATTCCTGCCTATTTCCTTTAATTAATTAGTCCCACATGGCTAACCTAATGGGGAGGGTACACCCCCTCCGCCTATATAAAGGGGTGCCAATGGGTGGGATTAAACACACAATTTGAGAAGTCTTTTAGTTGACTTTCTCCCTCCCTCTCTCTAGCTAGAGGCACACCTGCAGTTTGCCATTGCACTGCAAGGATTCCTAGCCGGATATCAACTTCCGTACTCCCGGCGGGATCGGGGAGCCGGAGGTCTCATCGTGCACCGGATGTGTACGAAGACATGAGGCGCAACACTTGGGGCGCTTAAATGTCGTGAGTTGGAGCTGTTGCACGATGAAGAAGGAGCAAGGGGTGACCTACGAGGAGCTTCGCGACCTTGAGGTCGGCTACGAGTATGACTACATCAACCTCGTTCCCCGCGGAACGTCAACCGCGTACGGTCTACAAGGGTATGTATTCTCTACGCATTGGCCATTACCGCATTACTACATAGATAGATCCTAGGCAGTTTTTGGGGTTCCAACGTAGGAAATTTTTTGTTTTCTATGCGTAGGAGTGATGTACGGCCAGTACGCACAAGTTTTGTGCGGACATTGATCCCTTAGTTGTTACCCTCTAACGTGTACTTGTTTATATCGCGGTATTGTTTGATGAAGCGGCCCGGACCGACCTTACGTGTATTCATACGCGAGACTGGTTCCACGCTCAACATACGGCTTGTACTATATAAGTGGCTAGCGGGTGTCTGTCTCTCATTCGATAGTTGATATAGCATTTGCAACGGAGGGCCCCGAAAGGGGTGTAGTAGAGACAACTATCGGATCCATGTTGTGGTTGGAAAGTTCGTAGATTAGAAACGGTTCTATTGCGAAAGCCCTAACAACCACATAAAACTTGCAATAGATAAAGTAGAGGCGTCTAACTTTATTTTGCAGAGGGCATGTGATTATGATATGGCATTGGTCATTGTGAAGGTAAAGTAGTTTACTTTTCTGTTACTAAGTAGTATAGTAATAGTCATCATTCCGATGGACGACTTGGTGGAGGCGTCGTGGACTTGGCATCAAACTGATGGCAGGATGGAGATCATGCCGGAGCGCTCGATGGAGATCAAGGCGCAACAAGAAAGACCATATCATATCACATTATACATATGATGTTGATATCTGTTTTACATCTTATTGTGTGCTAGTATTAGATACTCAATGGTAGCAAATAAGATAATCCCTTTTTAATTCCAATGTTCCGTGTTCCCCTTGTGTGTGCACCCCCAAGAAAGTTCTTCGGTATGAGGCGATCCACGGTACAGGCGTGGGTGTCAGACATATCTATGTTCTCATACAGTAGGTGTAAGACATGTTGCACAACGAATACACACAAGTTAGATTTGGCGAGCCTAGCATGTTACAGAGACGTGGCCTCGGAACACAAGAGATCGAAAGATCGAGAATGATTCACATGGATGATGTGATTGGCATTATTGAATGTCTACCTTTGATAATGCATTGATGGCCGTGATGATCGGGGGAGGTGCAGAGGATAGGGATCATGTGATCACTAAAATCGTCCAGGGGATGAAAATTTTAGTGGAGACCAATTATAAATTGATCTCTTATTATGAACTTTGTCTAGATGTCTATTTGCAAATATCTTAGTAGACCTTGGACTATCCCATTGAGGTCCTTTGTAACCATGGGAATATATTGCTTAATATGGAACTTAGCAAAAGGGTCCAACTTCATAGATTAATACCCACGCCTGAGGGATATCCTCGTAAAAGGTGATCTTCTCTTCTTGATACAATAACCATTAGGAGATAATTTGATGACTCCAGAATGTTTGTGTTTTCTCCATAATCATCCAATAAGCCATTCTCCATTCAATGGAGAGTTAGGCTACATTTTGTATTCTACAGAATAAGGCACATAGAGTATAAGCCGTTGGATGGGTTTTCCTCCATCATGGATGAAAAGAGAATGTTTGGAAAAACACTTAGTGATCTTGCATTAGAGTTGAGAACTCTTAGAAGGGCTTGATTGCAAATGGAGGTCATGGATGGAAAGGTATATGTAAGATATACAAATTATAAATGTGGTTCTTGCAAAACTCATTGCAGTTTGCAGAGTATTTGATACTTGTCCCGTTTTGTGAAAACAGGAGGATCTGCTTGAGAATTGTTGGTTTTGAGGCAACGTGACTTGATGACGGCAAGAAAAATAGTTGATGCCGACATCACCTCTTCCCTCAAAGTTTGTCATTTGGATTAGTGGACTTGAATATAAATTTGTAATCCATGTTTGTGTGTCTTGCTTTTGGCGAGACGATTATTCATATGAACAAGTTACAAACCAGTTTGTACTATTCTTATGAACAATACCTTATGGTCACATTACGATTATAAATAAGTTATTCTCATCACTATGTTAATGATAATAGTTTAAGCATTTATAAAAGGATTAGAATGCTAAAAGATATCCAAAGTTTAATAATGAAATGACACTATAGTTTAGGTCATTTTGGTTATTGCATGTTCTTTATGAAGATCGGGGTCCTAGATGCTCAATCTAGAGACTTTGCAAAACCATGCCTCTTGAGCAGAATGGCTAATACTCCGCATTCTGGTAAAACGGTGATATGAGAATAAATGTTGAATCTTATACATAGTGATGTATCGTATTTTGAACAAGTAATGGCAATCATTTATTGTGGACTTAAGTGAATAAGCGTATTTACTTAATGAAACATGAGTTTGAAATGATTTGAAATGTTCAAATGAGTTCACGAAAAAATGGGCTATTGAATTAATTGAATCAACAAGTCTCTTCTATTTGATCGACTTGACTAAGGTATTCAAGTTAAGTTTAGCATCAAAGGGACTTCTGAAATATGTTTCACAAATTATGATAATTGGATGAATTCAAACTGTGTTGAAATGTCTAAACATCATAATCAATATGTATTAGATACATATGGAATAATATTATCTCTTATCAGGGTTATAGTTGTCGTTTAGAGTTAGACATCAAAATAAGCAAACACTCATTTGAAATATAAAGGAACATCTAAAGATTCGTGGAAACAACACCATAAGTGTTATGGCAAGTTCGAGTTTCTGGAGATTTCGATAAGTCGAAATCATGGTGAATAAACAAGTCTTTGTAGAGCATTCTTAGGAAGCTATGAATGCATCATCCACAAAAGGGGCAAACCTATTGTTGTCCAAAGTCGATGTGTCTTGATGAAGATATAGGTAGAAGAAAGTAAAAGATCAAAACAAGGTATTTAACCTTACCTCTAGATTGTTGAGTGGCACAGTAGAATTTGTTTCGTGAAACCAAACTGTACAAATAGAAGAGAAACTATTGATAATGATCATAAAGTTTCAAGTAAATACTTTTACTAAAGAAATTAGGATTCAACTATATATTCTAACAAGTTTGTGGAATTATATTGTTGATTCACTTGACATGTTTTGAACAAGACATACCTACAAATTACAAAGAAGCGTGATGGACCTAAGTACGAGAAATGAATGGTCATTGAAATCTCGTTAGTGGAATTCTCGATTTGATGGTGATCAAGGAATTTTGGAACCTACAAGATTGTCGAGATGACCTGGATTTGAGTGGGAGCAAATCAGCTTGGATAATACATAATATGTAGCTGACATATTTTGAGTGGGAGCTAAGTGAAATCCCTGGATCTCAAACATGAATGTCATATTTGAGTGGGAGCGTGAAATCATTCTAGGATATGTGGACGACATATATGAATGTTGTGATTGGTGTTAATAATGTTTAAGTTAGATAGATAAGGATGAAGTTGAAGTTATTAAACAAAGAGATCTATCGAGATAGATTGGTGAGTTTAATAAACACTGAATGTCAAATGCTTCCTGGACTTGATTCTGAAAGATGTTCAGAATGTCCTAAGACAATATTCTGAAGAAGCTCGGAATGGAATAAGGTAAGAAAGAAGTTCTTGATGTATGAAGTATTGAGTTAGTATTGTAACTATCATTGAAATAAAGAGATGTGTTGCATCTCCTATGCCTCAATCATAGGTTCTTCCATATAACCATGTTGTATACTCGACGTAATGTGACCCGAGGTTCTGGTTGGTAGGACACAGTCTTAACTGTAAGAACGTGTCTTTAATGGATTCCTGAGTTGATCACAGAACCAGAATTAAGTTTGTACTTAAATGGCAAGAAGCAATGTAAGTGGCATAGATGCATTTCATGCACTAGGATCTACATAGATATAGAAGTATAAAGGCTCCATATGATGTGATGTATAATGTTGTGGCAGGCCTAGTTCGCTTTTAACGTAGAATGATGTGTCCTAGGGCCCAGTGCCCATGAGAAAGCCTTCGAGGTTGATCTAAAGTCACTGTAAGCTCCTGGAATCCGGCCTCATTCTGCTGCCATGACTACAATATATACACAAAGGATAGCAAAGTGTGTTTTGAAGTTTAGATGACAACAGTGAAAACGACCGTCATTATAAACACTAGAAACAAAGTCTCACTTTGTCGCCAAACAAATACTTCGACCCATTATAAGATAATGGAGTGAATGTCAAAATTAGGAAGACCTTAACGATTTGCAAAAGACATAATGATCTGGTAAAACAGAACATGGACATGACGTTTCCCATGAGCATGCATGATCTATAAACGCATATGTTATATGGTTTATATGAGTAAAATCCGAGTTGGATTATTTGTACTCTAGTGCAAGTGGGAGACTGAAGGAGATATGTCCTCGAGGCAAATAATAAATAGGTTTGTCATATCTCAATTAGTTTATAATAGTTTCATATTGTGCTATAACTATGCCGAGTAGAAACATTGGTATAGGTGTGATAACCTCTATTAATACTAGTTTGTTGGTCATGAGGATGATCTGGTTTTCAAGATCATGGGAATTTATGCCAATTGACAACAGGGTCATATCATTGGAGAATGATGTGATGGACATTCCTCGAAGGATTGCAACACGATCAAGTCATATAGTTCATTGTTGCAACAGCTATACCTAGACTCCTTTTCCTTAGACCGTGAGCTCATATTACTCACTGTTTTCCGAGGCTGCTTTGACTGCATCAACCGTTATCTGGTAATATGGTGGCCATAAAGGTGTACGTTGGGTATTCCAAAGGAACAGTAGATGACATATGACTGCAAGACCGGGATTTGTTCACCCACATGACGGGTAAAGATAAATACGACCGGCTTGGTGAGATTACATCTATAAATGTTACAACATGTGACTCGGTCACGGGGATGTAATATCACGGTAGTAAGAAAACAGAACTTATTGTAAACGAGATTGAACAAGGTATGTGATACAAATCGGGTCTCGCACAAGTCGTATCAAGCAACAAAAATAATTGGATGCTACATTTAGCGGTTCAAACGACATTGTCATCAGGAATGCATAGGGGTCACATGGATATCCCTGGTCCCTCTGTTGATCATTGATACAGATCATGTCTAGAGCATTCCCGAGTCGTGAGAGGATACACTTAAGGATACGATGAGAGCGATATTCGTAAGACGAAATCACAGTAAAAAAGAGAAAGTCGGAAATGTTCCGCAGAGAGATTCGAAGTTGTTCGGAGAAAGAATAAAGGAAAAGACTAGAAAAGTGTTTTCGGATAAATGGGAATTTAAATATATATTTATTATATGTTAATTATGAATTAATATATTATAAATAATATTTAGATTAAGATTTATAAAGGCAACTTTTATATTAGGCCAAATCCCCGAAGGGAATTAGCCTAGAAGAAAAGCTGCAAAAAAAAGAAAGGGAAGAGCAAACAGCCAGCCCACGTGGGCGGCGGATAACAGCCGCCGCACTGGATGGCAAGCAGCGGGGCTGCGCTCACGGGCGGGCGACAGATACTGCGTGCCGCTCCGGGCGAACTGCAGCCGCTGGCTGCCACCGCTGCGGGTGGGTAGGAGCTGAGCCGCGGGCGAGGCCAGCCGGCCCACGCGGGCCGCCAGCTGCACGCGCACCTGGCAGGCCGCTGTCATGGACCGGCCCACCCGAGCGATGGTCTCCACGCTGCCGCACGCGGGAGGCAAGGGGCGGGATGGGCCGCCCAAGGCCTACCCGGTCGGCGCATGTGTTGCAGGCTGCTGCTGTTCTCTTTTCCCTTTTGGGCTGAAATCAGCCCATCTGGCTGGCACGAAATTCCTGCCTATTGCTTAATTAATTAGTCCCACATGGCTAACCTAATGGGGAGGGTACACCCCCTCGGCCTATATAAAGGGGTGCCCATGGGTGAGATTAAACACACAATTTGAGAAGTCTTTTAGTAGAATTTCTCCCTCCCTCTCTCTAGCCTTGTGACCATGGCCCCAAGTTTCGACTGTACGAACGAGGCACACCTGCAGTACGCCGTTGCGCTACAGGGATTCCTAGCCGGATATCAACTTCCACACTCTCGGAGGGATCGGGGAGCTGGAGGTCTCATCGTGCACCAGATGTGTACGAAGACATGAGGCGCAATACTTACGGCGCTTAAATATCGTGAGCCGGAGCTGCTGCACGATGAAGAAGGAGCAAGGGGTGACCTGCGAGCTTCGCGAGCTTGAGGTCGGCTACGAGTATGACTACATCAACCACGTTCCCCGCGGAACGTCAACCGCGTATGGTCTATAAAGGTATGTATTCTCTACGCATTGGCTGTTACCGCATTACTACATATATAGATCCTAGGCAGTTTTTGGGGTTCCAACGTAGGAAATTTTTTGGTTTTCTTCTGTGGATCCCCTTCATATTGACGAGCTTGATATTAAAGCTGAGACACAAGCCTTGTCGGATGCCGAAAGACACACATTGTCTAAAGCTAACCAACAAGTGACTAAATTAAGGAGAGATGAGGAGATCAAATGGGCGCAAAGAGCTAACGTAAAACATGTTCAAGAAGGGGACAATAACACTAAATATTTTCATCTTACTGCTAATGGAAAACATAGGAAAAAGAAGATCTTCCAGTTAGAACAAGATAAGGGGACTATAGTCGGTGATGAGAACTTGAGGATTTATATTTCGGAGTACTATAAGAAGTTATTTGGTGAACCCGAACAAAATAGATTCTCTCTTATGGAAAGGAGAACTGATGATGTTCCACAAGTTTCTAGCATTGAAAATAGTATTTTAACTTCGGTATTTTATGAGAAGGAAGTATTTGAAGCCATCTCTACTATGGAACATAACAAGGTGCCAGGGCCAGATGGATTCCCTGCGGAATTCTACCAGACTTTCTGGGAGGTGACTAAAGGAGATTTAATGGCGCTATTTGCACAGTTGCATTCAGAGGAATTACCTTTATTCAAGCTCAACTTTGGTGTAATTGCGCTTTTACATAAGAAAGAGAATGCTGTTCAGATTCAACAATCTAGACCGATTTGCCTTCTCAATGTTAGCTTTAAATTTTTCACTAAGGTGGCGACAAATCGCATCTCCGTGATTGCTCACAAGATCATTTGTCCTACTCAAACGGCTTTCATGCCTGGGAGACACATATTAGAGGGGGTGATTACGTTACACGAGACTATTCATGAGCTTCACACGAAAAAGCTAGATGGTGTGATTTTCAAAATTGGTGTAGATGGATTAATAGTTTTATTAAGGGAGGAAGTGTTGGAATCCGTGTCAATGATGATATTGGGCATTTTTTTAAACAAGGAAGGGAGTGCGTCAGGGGGATCCACTATCACCTTTGTTGTTCAACATAGTGGTGGATGTGTTGGAAATCCTAATAGCGCGAGCTAAGGAGGAAAGCCAAGTGGGGGGGTCTAATACCTCATCTTGTAGAAGGAGGTCTATCAATTTTACAAACGCTGATGATACAATTTTGATTATGGAGCATGACACTGATAAAGTGATGAACATGAAACTCATACTATGCATTTTTGAGCAGTTGTCGGGGCTTAAGATTAACTTTCACAAAAGTGAGATTTATTGTTTTGAAAAGGCAAAAGATCATGAGCAGGAGTATCAGGATATTTTTGGTTGTGAATCTGGTTCGCTGCCGTTTAGGTATCTGGGGGTACCCATTCATCATAGAAAACTCATGAATTCCGAGTGGAACCCTGTTGAAAATCGGTTTGAAAGGAAACTTGGGTGTTGGCAAGGTAAACTTCTGTCATATGGGGATAGATTAGTGCTAATCAACTCGGTTTTAACAAGCTTACCTATGTTTATATTGTCTTTTCTGAAATTACCGAAGGGTGTTAGGAAAATATTAGACTTCTATCGTTCGAGATTCTTTTGGCAAAGTGATGAACATAAGAAGAAATATAGACTAACCAAGTGGAATATTGTCTATAGACCTAAAGATCAAGGAGGATTGGGTATTGAGGTGTTAGAGCTCAAAAATAAGTGCCTTCTTAGCAAATGGCTATATAAAATTCTTAATGAACAAGGGGTTTGACAAGAATTACTAAAGAACAAATACATTAAGAATAAGACGCTTGCGCAGGTTCAGGCTACACCGACTGATTCTCCTTTTTGGAAAGGCCTAATGCGTGTAAAGGATAGTTTCTTTATCAAAGGTTCTTTTCATATTGGAGACAGGGTTTCGGCTAGGTTTTGGGAGGATGTTTGGTTAGGGGTTGTTCTGCTGGCCCAACAATATCCTACGTTATATAATTTAGTGCATAGAAAGCATGTCTCGATTAATGCGGTTTTATCTCACAATCCTCTTAATATTGGCTCTAGGAGGAATCTGATTGAGAATCACTGGGTTGTATGGTTACATCTTTGTCAGAGATTAATGCATGTGTCTTTATCTAATGAACCTGACAATTTTAAATGGAATTTAATGGCGGATGGGGTTTTCACAGTTAAATCCTTGTATGAGGACCTGATGAATGATCATGAGAGCCTCCCAACAAAATACCTTTGGAAACTTAAAATACCTCTTAAGATTAAGGTCTTTATGTGGTTTTTAAATAACAAGATTTTGTTAACCAAAGATAATCTTTTAAGAAGAAATTGGTATGGTTGTAAGAAATTTTGCTTCTGCGATGAAGAAGAAACTGTTGAACATCTATTTTTAAATGGTCCATTTGCTAAGACTATTTGGCTTATCATTTTCTTTACTTTTAACCTCCCACCTCCAGCTAATATCACTAACATGTTTGGGAATTGGTTGAATGGGATGGACAAGACTGACAAAGATAGATTACGTATTGGGGTATCTGCTTTATGTTGGTCTATATGGAAGTATCGAAATGATATTATTTTTAACAAGGCTCGAGTTCCATCTTTTTTGCAGCTTATTACTTTGGCGGCTCACTGGATCCAACTCTGGGCTTGTTTACTACCGGAATCTCAACGGGATATGATGGCCTCTGGGTGCAACCGTCTGGTGATGGTTAATCAGGATATCTACTACCTAATTATGTGGCGTCATACTAGTAGATTGAGAGATGATTAGCTCTTGGATAGGCTCGTCGCTGTCAGTTTTTCTAGTCTTTTACCGATGATTGGTTTTGTATCAATTATCTTGGATATGGCTGATCGTTGATCAGCAACTTTGTACTTTCGACTTTTTTTAATAATAATTATGGCTGTGTGCATCTGAGGATGCAGAGGCCGGGGTAACCCCATTTTGAAAAAAAAATGTATGGCTGTACGGGTTGAACATCATGGATTTTTGCCTTTGGAGAAATATTCAAGCGACGTACCAGAAAACGACCCACAAAAAAAACATACTCCCTTCCTTTACAAATAATTGACTTGGGTTTATCTAAATTCATACGTATCTAATAATAAAATGCGTATAGGTACATACGAATCTAGACAAATCCAAATCATTTATTTCCGGACGAAGGGAGTACTAGAAATCGAGCGCGACAAGACACGTCCAACCTTTCTACTCCATGCGGTCCAAAATATAAGATGTTTTAGCATTTCTCCAAAATACATGTATTTAGACATCTTTTACTGTGTATGCTCACTTGTTTTGCTCCAAATCTACGCAGTAAAAATGTCTATATATATTTTAGAGAAAGCTAAAGCATCTTATAATTTGAAACATGAGTAGTTAGATACATACTCTACTTAAAAATTGCATTATATGATCTTTGGTTAAATCGTTTCCCTTAATTGCAGATATACAATTAAAATAATACTCCCTCCGTTCGAAAATAAGTGACGTGAGTTTACCTAGATTCGCATATATATAGACATGTTTTAGTATATAGATACATGCGAATCTAGATAAATTCAAGTGACTTATTTTTGGAACGGAGGGAGTATAATATTTATGATTTGAAACAATGTGATATTTTTAGGAGAACCAGTATCTTACATTTAATAGTACTACCTTTTGTTCCATATTAACCGTCGCATATTTATTAATATTCACACATATCTCACTACGGGAAAAACTTCTTTTGCCGTGTGGCAAAACCACACGGCAAAGACCTTCTGGAACACGGCAAGGCTTTGCCGTGTGTATACACACGGCAAATGCCACATGGTAACGTTTGCCACGGCAACGGCTCTTTGTCGTGTGTTTTCTAAATAAGACACGGCAAAGCCTTTGCCGTGTGTCTTACGCGTATACACGGCAAAGTAAAGTGAGATGACGGTTTCCCTTAGAGATGACGGTGTCTATTCTTTGCCGTGTGTCATTGATAAATTCAACACGGCAAAGTGTCACCCATAAAACATACACGGCAAAGGCTGCCTTTGCCGTGTGTCGCCCATAAATCCTACACGGCAAAGACGTCTTTGCCGTGTGTCACGTACACGACAAAGAGGCTGCCTTTTCAAAATAAATTGAAAAAAAAAATTCAATTTTTTTTCAAACTTTTTTGAATACGTTTTACTTGTTAATCTCATATGGGATACTTTTAATCCTAAATATGCTTAATATTAGGTCAAATTGCACTCATGATCAAACTTCCCCTAAGGTCACCCATCCTAACACTACTCTTTCCCTAGCACGCTTCGTTCCTTCCAAATGAGCTTTCGAGAAAGAAATCATACCTTGTCGATAATACTTTCATACCAATCCTATTAACTATTGGACCATGATGTCACACATCTCAGTTTTAGATTCCAAACAATTATTTAAGTAGACAACAATGAATAAGTAATAATAATCTTGAATCTAAATAAAAAATAAAATGATTTAATTTTTTACCTTTTTATATTTAATATGGAATAATTCATATATTTAAATCCGTAAATCAGAATTCGACAAATAAAATATCTAAATCGATCAGAAAAATGATAGGAATCCAAATATGACATCCATATCATATTGTGAACCTAAAAATGATTTTTTTAAAATCATGAGCATCAGATCATGTACTTGCAGTTCATATCTTACCCACTTCCTACCGATTCGGCAGAAATTTGTCTTTTTCACCAGGGATGGACGAAAAGGTTTTAAAATCTCCGGTTGGGACATTGTTCATGTAAGATGGTCTAGTATTTTTGAAAAATGAGGTGGTAGCATTTTTGAATTGAACATTTGGTGTTGCTTCACAAAATGCCCGATTTTTGCGCTCCGAAAATAGAAAATGGCTTTTCTGTGCGACGAAAAGAAAAACTTCCTCCTGCAATATTGTTCTCCATCCCATGATGCACATGCATGCATAATATGGGCACATTATCACAAACTATGTCATGATTCTGCACATAACATTGATCATTTGAACCAAAAGCCAAGAAACCTCGAATGAGATAGGTCATTTTGTGAAGGTTTTTTTGAGAGATAATCAATATACCAAGTTTGATATTTTTCCTTCCAACTATATCATAAAATATGACACCACGCGAAGGTCTCGCATTTTTTTAATTTTTTTTGATTCAGTTATGATCATTTGAAACTATCGTCAAACCCTAATCGAACAGCGGGCATGACGATTCTTAGCTCCGGGCTGAGCCTCGCTAAACTTGCATTGGATCTATGAATAAACATTATATTTTGAATCTAAAAATGATTTTTATAAAAAATTATGAGCATCAGATCATGTACCTGCAGTTTATATCTTACCCACTTCCTACCGATTCGGTAGAAATTTGTCTTTTTCACCAGGGTTGGACAAAAAGGTTTTAAAATCTCCGGTTGGGACATTGTTCATGTAAGGTGGTCTAGTATTTTTGAAAAATGGGGTGGTAGCATTTTTGAATTGAACATTTGATGTTGCTTCACAAAACGTCCTGATTTTTACGCTTCAAAAATAGAAAATGGCTTTTTCATGCAACGAAAAGGAAAACTTACTATTGCAACATTGTTCTTCATCCCATGATGCACATAAATGCACAATATAGGCATATTATCACAAACTATGTTGTGATTCTGGCCATAACATTGGTCATTTGAACCGAAAGCCAGGAATCCTCGAATTTGGTAATTTTGTGAAAGGTTTTTTGAGATATAATTAATATACCAAGTTTGATATTTTTCCTTCCAACTACATCACAAAATATGACACCACGCGAAGGTCTCACATTGTTTCGCTCATTTTCGTATTTTTTATGCCTGTTTTAAACTATGGTCAAAATGACGAGTATGGAGATTCATATTCAACATAAATATCTAATATTTGAGTGTATATAGATAGATCTTATTTTTATGCAAATTTTGATATATTATTTCTATTTTTCTGAACTAGAATGATTTTTTATGATTTTCCTAAGAGTAATGTGATAAAAGAGAAACAAGAAAAAAAAATAGAACTTTGCCGTGTATATATCGAATACACACGGCAAAGGCCCTTTGCCGTGTATATTGCGGAATACACACGGCAAAGACCCTTTGCCGTGTATACTGCGGAATACACACGGCAAAGGGCTGGCGAGGGCACACGGCAAAGAGGCCACCGTTTGCTGCCGTTAGCTCATTCCCGTCAAGTGGACCTGTGGGGTCAAGGATCCCACTTCGTTGCCGTGATGTATGCCATGTGCCGCTATCAACTTTGCCGAGTGTTTTTTATTTGCCGTGTTCCTTTATATGTCTTTGCCGTGTATATTTCTTTACCGTGTTCTTTTTCAGAAATTTGCCGTGTTTGCGTACTTTGCCGTGTGCTTTTTAGGTTGTACACGGCAAAGACAAACTTTGCCGTGTTCCAGTCTATTTGGCACACGGCAAAGCCGTCTCTACACGGCAGCGGCAATTTTTTCCGTAGTGTCTATATATACACATATGCATATTTAGACAAATCTATCATAATTAATATGTAATAAATAGATGCAGCAATTTTGTGCTTGAAAGATCTCCACTCTATCCAATTAAAATCGACAAAATATCAGTGTACCTTTTTTGGGTCAAATAAGGCGATAGAGGTGTCGGGCTGTCGGCCATCAAAGACAGGAGGCAGCGGTGCGGTGCGGCCCACATGTGCTATTGGCCAACGGAATCTATCCCCAAGCCGCAAGCCGTGTCGTCTGCCACGCCAACCGGTTGTCCACGCTCGCGGCGCCGGTACCAGCCGTTGTGATGTCACCGGAGCGGTGCTGATACTATCTTTAAGCGCGTAATAATGGTCAACTTGGATGGACAAAAGCATAGACGATGTACAATGCGCACACCCAAAACGCCCTATATAAGCAGGAAGGCCAACCGGGACTTGAGATCATCAAAATCAACTCTGAATTCTTAGAAATCATACCACAATGAGCGTAGTGGTGACCAAGTCCTCGCCGGTGGTGGTCGTCGCCGCGTCTGAGCCAGAGACGCCGACCGGCGGCATCATCGAGCTCTCCTCCTTCGATATGTGTTCCGCTCCTGCTCCAACCACGATTATCCTCGTCTTTGAGCAGCACATCGACGACCCCGTCGGGACAATCAGGAAGGCCCTGTCGCAGGCCCTCGTGCACTACCACCCTATGGCCGGCCGCCTTGGCGGAGCCGACGAGCTGGAGCCGACCCACATCGTGTGTACTGGCGAGGGAGTGTCGTTTGTGGGCGCGTCGGCTAGCTGCGCCCTGGCCGACACAGTCCCGCTCCACCTTCTGGACCTCTCCGTTCGCTACCCTGCCAAGTACTGCCGCCTCAGCGACCCCTTGCTGCTGATGCAGGTGACCAGGTTCACCTGCGGCGGGTTCGTCGTAGGCGTGACGTGGAACCACGTCATGGCCGACGGCGCTGGGATTGCGCAGTTTCTGCAGGCCCTTGGCGAGCTCGCCCGGGGAATGCCCACGCCGTCCATCATTCCTGTCAGATCTGAATCCAACAGCTCGCTCTCGCGCCTTCTGCAGCCGATGGTCGCCGAAGTGAGGTCGTACATGCGCATCCACAAGGAGGAGTTTCTCCCATTACTCGACATCGCCATCCCCGCCAGCTTAGTCTGCCGCATCAAGGACAAGTGTGGTGCCGGCAACTGCACGGTGTATGACGCCATCGTTGCGGTGCTCTGGCGGTGCCGCACCCGAGCGGTCATCCCTGACGATGCTGACGACCCTAATGCTGTCATGCTCCTCGTCATCCCGAGAAATGTGCGCGAGCTCATCGGCGCCAAGAAGGGCTACTACGGCAACTGCGTAGTCTTTCATCTCGCCCTGGCCACAAGAGACACGGTGGCGACAGGCGACATCAAGGATCTTGTGAAGCTCATTAGGCTTGCTAAGGAGAAGATGCCCGACATGCTCGGGAACACCGGAGATGGTAGAGATGAGCAAAAGGCACGGCCAGAGAGCTACAACACGCTAACTATATCGAGCTTGATGAACCTTCGGCACGAGGCCGTGGATTTTGGAGGTGGGATGCCGTCACGGATGATGTGGAAGACTGAGAAGCCGACTGGGATGGCTTGCGTCGTGTGCTCGTTGTGCAAGGGGAAGGACAACATAAACATCATGTCTCTCTGTGTGAGGCAAGAGCACTCAGAAGCCTTTCTACGTGAGCTGGCCGCCCTCAATATAGAGGTGAGCCGTGATCAGCGACCGACATGCAAGGCGCGGTTGTAGACATATTTGCTCAGCTTTAGCTAGGTTCAGTGTGGTCAGTAAGCTGAGTAGGTTCAGTTAGCGACAGTTTAAGTCAGCTGAATAAAATCATCAGCTCGTAGAGCCTGTTCTCGAGCTTGTCTAGGTAGTCGATGGTGGACGTTGCGCCGTGGGATGGCACGGGGTTACGCACGTTGCACAGAATTGTCGTGAAGGTGGGTGGGTGATCGTGAGATGGCATGATCCGTGTGCTCGGTCGTGCCCCGTTTTTAGGATCGTTTATTGCTCTATGATATAGACGAAAAATAAGAGGACAAAGATAAAAGCTAAAAGGTGTGTGCAGTGAAAAAACCCTTTGTGTTCGGTATCTCTCTGGCATGTGCGTATGTATGCTAAGTTTCAGAATCTAGCCCTTTGTGTTCAAAATCCTTTTGTTATCAGTGTGAGATCGTGGCACCACCACCTTTTATAAGTATTTCCCAGTCTTCTTCCCCGACCATGTGCGATTAAACCTAACAAATCTCCTCTCACATATCGGCCACCATGGACTCGCTTAACATAGCGTTTCAAGCCCACCAACCATGACCAATCACCATGAGTACACTAGAGATATGCGTCCACACACTTGGACTCTAATACCAATATAATTGTTATCGGTGTGAGCCTGTTGCACGGGTGTCTCGGCCCACCAACCAAGCCCAAACAAGGACCAACACAGGATTACAACTAGCATTGGGCCATCAGCCCTCAAAAGACTTGCCTGTTAGGGGGTCACCTTTAGTCCTATAAGTCGCTCCTGGTCTTCTCCCACAAGTGATGTGGGATAAAACCCCAACAAATCTCCCCTCTCACACATCGGTCACCATGGGCCACTTACGACACCATTTCCAGCCCACCAACCATGACCGACCACAGTGAGTACACTCGAGATTTGCATCCAGGCACTTGGGCTCTAACACCAGCTGTTATCTGTGTGGACACGCTGCATGAGCGTCTGGCACCCCAACTGGAGACCAGCACGGACTCTGTACACACTGTTGTTTTGGAGAAAACCATGTTCGATATGATGACTCCGCCAACATGTTAGTCTAACAACGATGTGGAACCCTATACTCCGGTGCTCCACCAACAGTGTGCAATTCACAACCAAAAATACACATTACATAACATTTGGAGGACTCATTCAAACTGGATATCAACAAACATAATTTGAAGGCCGTTGTCAGCAGTCTTCTTCGGTCGGTCTTTTGTGTATGCCCGCACGATCTATACTTTGCACACACTTTTCCCGTGGACAATCCTCTGCGGTAGATATTTCACAGATGATTCTTTTCCATTTGTCGTGTGCAATTGAGATTATCTCAGTCTTTTCATTACTATGTACGTTTTGATAGCCATTGCATTCTTCGTCTGCACACAACTCTCTGCCTAGGCAATAACGAACAACTAGTTCATAATATCTTCCCATATATAGTCTGAAAGGGTTTCAATAAAAAATGGTTGCCCTAATCCGAAAGGCTCTGAAATGTTAAATAAAAAATGATGTATAGAAATAACCTTGATTTTTTCATTTATTTTTATTTAACTTGTGAAAGAAGTAAAGTCTTTTAGTACATGTATCGCCAATTCTACCAATCATAGCCACAAGTGAGACACAGAGGTCTAGTCAATTTGGATGGTTACACTTCTCTCTCGTTATGTTGATTACTCGTAAACATGCCCGTGCTTTGCAATAGGAGCCATCCCCACATCATCCCACTCCGGAAAAACTTGATGGAAGAGGAAGTTGTTGTTTCCGCCGATGATGAAGAGCATTTGAAGATCCTATCTTGTCTAGCAGGCCTGTACTCCCGGACTGCACATCCGCGCCGTGGTGGCTCGGCGCTGGGGCACTGCAAGAGCCAGCCCAGACAGAAGATGGAGAGCATCCGGTTTACGATTGTATCTCTACTAAACTTTCCGGCAACGAAATTGCCGCATTGCTTGTCATTTGAATGAATTCATAGATGGTGTACATACAAGTGAGGTGCTAGGTAGCTTCAAAGATTCAAGTACACGAGCTAGTTTTTTCCCAAGAGATTCTAAAAAGAGAAGACTATATGCACATGTGAGCTAAAACCGCGTCGCACTGAAGAAATCTCAAAAGAGGAGATCGATGCATCTTGATTGACAAATTAATGAAAAATAAAGAACCAGGGGGTGGATTACATACAAGGCCGGCCACTTGAAGGTAATAATAATTGATTGTATTACTAGATTGATATGGCATATTGCGTGATTACATTGTGAGCCCTTGGAAAGTTTTTATAGTACTAGAAGATTTGGGGACTAAGAAGCCTAGTAGAGGACTAAGAAGCCTAGTAGAGATAGAATCCTAAACTACTAAATATAGCAATCCATGATCTACTAACACAAAACCGTGATATACACTAACCCCCCACCTCCCCACCGCAGTCGGATCGATAGTGACGGGAAGAGAAGGAGCGTCGTGGACGGCCGACTAGAGCATAAGCCGAAGGTGCCGACATGAGAGGATGTCGGTGGATGATAGCCCTTGATGCCGATGTCAATGTAGCCGAGAGTGAGGACGTCGTAGTCATAGTCGATGGTGTTGTTGGAGTGTTGGTGATGTAGTCGCCATTGAAGAAGTCATTGATGTTGATGCAGTTGTGGTGAGTGTCGTCGTTGAGCCCAAGGGAAATTGCCAGAGTAACACAATAGTAAAAGGCTGTTACAACGGTAGTCCACTCGAGGTAGACGTAGCTAGAGTTGTGGTAGTAGATCTAGGTGACACGCCATGCCAATCTTGCCAAACTTTGGAGCGCACCGGGAGAAGGAGTATTATATGTTTTCATATGATTTTAACCTAAACTTTGTTTGTTTCACCGACAGCACTAGAAACCAAACACCTCCAGGAATCAACATGCATAAAAAATACTAAACATAGGAAACTAAACATTTTGCCAAGTAAAAAAGCCAGACACAAACTCTATCTTGTACCAATATGATGTTCTGGAGTGGAACTTACATTGTCAATCAACTCTATTATCTAAAGTTGAGCACTAAATTCAGATACAGCACCAACACTCCAACAAGATTTCCAGCAAGGACAAGAATGGATTAGCAAGAGTACAATATCCCACAACTCAGTTAACAAAAAAGCTTGACTACTCCGAAGGTCAACTATGCTACATTTATAGAAAAGGTTCAGTATGCTAAGAGAAATACCGACTAGCTAAATAATGTAACAGGCTATAGATTGGCATTCGGCAAACACAGTACAAACAACATGAGAACATACGAGCCTCCAAGACACATGAAAGCAGTACATGGATAATCTAGTGGGTGTGGCTACACCGAGGCTGACCTCAATCTGGCTTATACCGAGGTCGCTCTGACTAGGTCTTCTTTAATAAAAAGTGGATCGGTGGACCAGGTCTCTTTAAGCGGTAATCTCCTCCCATTGCACCTCTCTTCACTATTCAAAATATGGAATCAAAATCTGTCAACGATCATTTGCTACCTAGATAAATCTAGAGAGCCAAAAAAAGAAACTCTTGGATTTTCTTGAATTATATAGAACCAAGAAAAACTCATGGATTTACATTACATGACGACCATGAACCGCAAAAAAGTTGGATCTATTGTTACATCAAGTAATTATAGTATTGCCATCGGAAATCAGTAGAGTGTAATGATTTTGACTAAAAAATACAGCAATTGAAAAAATGCTTTGCATGACCATGGCAGTAGAAGGTATATCAACATGTTGATTTGAATAGTTCCATGTACATTGTTAGTAGTCAGATTCATTGCATCAGTTAGTTGCATGACACTTATCGATAAGCTAAAAAGTTATACGTTAGTAAACAATTGAATTTGTACTAGTCAAACTAGTTACATATATCACAATTGTTCTGAAAATATGAGGGGAAAAGCCATATGTTCATAACATCTAGGTGGAACAACATGAACATGTTTAGAACATGTAGTTTCAGGAGATAACACATGGTGAAGCAATTGGAAACTCTTTCTAATGACAATGTGCAATGTAACAACATGACTACATGTTTAGGTCATGTAGTTCTAGAACATGAAACAACCAGAAACTACAAATTTAATGCCATATGTAGGACATGAAAAAACTCCAACCTAATGAAATACTACACCTAGAAAAAAGGAAACGTCATGTGTTCTGATGACCCACAAGTATAGGGGGTGTATCGCAGTATTTTTGATAAGTAAGAGTGTCGAACCCAACGAGGAGCAGAAGGTGCTGGCTAGTGGTGTGGATCAGGAATTCTCTGCAAATACTTAGCAAACGGATTTTTAGGGGTTTTCGATAAAGCAAGTAAACAAAGTACGAGTAAATAAAAGACAGTAGGAATAAATGCAGCAAGTGGCTCAATCCTTTATGCAGCAAAGGACAAGCCGGTTGTATTACTTAAGATGACCAAACGTTCTCGAGGACACATGGGAAGACTGTCAAGTGCTTTCGCTTCATATAGTTGATTAATCTTCTTTAGCTTGCTAAGTGTTGTGTGGGTGAACCTGTGCTAATGTACCGACCTTCCTAGGACTAATACATACTTGTGATTATACCTCTTGCAAACATCCGTAAGTACAAGAAAGTAATTAAGGTAGAAACCTAACCACAGCTTTAAACTCTAAGACCCTTATGTCCCTTGTGCAATGGTTTCCTAACGAGGGTTCAGGTTTCTGTCACTCCGGCAACCCCTATGATTAGTAGCCAAATACACAATGCAATCCCCTAGGCCCATATAGGTGAAGTGTCATGTAGTCGACGTTCACATGACACCACTAGAAGAAGTACACCACAACTTAAATATCAAACCATTGAATCTTTCTCAACACAACTCCACTACTAACAACATGACTTCTCCCATGTCCTCAAGAACAAAACGAACTACTCACAAGACATCATATGGATCATGATCAGAGATGGAATAACGATGTATAACAATCTGAACATAAACAATAATTCAATGGTTCACTCAATAGCATCAACTACAAAGAGTAGTCAACACCGGGAAAGTTTCCCCTATGAACTATGCAAGATTCAACACAATTGTTACAGCAATATGGAGATGGTGATGAGGGTGCTGATGGTGATGATGATGATGATCCCTATGAAGTCCGTCTTGATGGTGGTGTTGATGGCGACGATCTCCCCTCTCCGGGAAGGAATTCCCCCGGCAGAAATCTGTCTGCCGGAGAGATCTTTCTCTCTCGGTGTTTTCCGCCCCGCAGAGGCGGCGGAATCTTTCTGTGGTTGCTTCCTGAGTCTTAGGGTTTCGGGAGGATAATATACGCCAGAGGGGAGAGCCAGGGGTGGACCAGGGCGGCCACACCACCTGGTGGCGCGGCATAGGCTGGCCCGCGCCAGGGGTGGTGTGGGACCCCTATGGCCCATCTCCAGCCCCCCTTCTGGCTTCCTTCGTCTTCTGGAAAAATAGGATTTTCCGTATATTTTCCCGGATTTTCTGATCTTCGCGAATTTTGCCTCCAAACAGCACCTTTTCCATCAGAATCCTGACTACAGCGGTCCATGCTCCAAAAGTCATCAACCATGCAAAAAAAGATGAAATAACATAAGTATCACCTCTCAATATGAAATATATCAATGAATAAAAGTGAATTATGACATAGAATAGTGATGCAAAATGGACGTATCAACTCCCCCCAAGCTTACACTTCGTTTGTCCCCAAGCGAAACTGAGCTCAATAAACTTGGCCTCAGGTTTATGGAGTGAAGAGTCGATAAAAGAATACGGACAAGAAGCATCACATTCATCAATACATAGATCATAATAGAAGACAACTCACTATTATATAACCTAACTTGCAATAAGTAAAGGAAACACAATAAAGATACATAAAGTAAATCATAATTGGTAATGGCAAACTATGTTCTTGGTCGAAGAATAGTTGATAATTTGCTGGAGTTCACAAATAACTGGTTTTCAATGATAGCTTTCAAAGTAGTAAACATCAAGATAAGAGCAATGTGCAAAACAAGGAACATAAGAAACATGATTGAATAAATCATCATATGAATGAATGAAACACAACAACTCAAAATACTTGCTAAGGTAGAAGGGAATAGGTTTACTGACTCAACTAAAAAGTAAAAGAAAGGCCCTTCGCAGAGGGAAGCAGGGATTGCAAGTCTCATAAAGAGCTCCCAAAAATTATGATACTTACTAGCTTTCAGCTCTCATTGCCCCTATCATAGGCATCTTTTGGTGATTAAGGTTAAACTGACACAACTAAGAGTATATGCTTGACAAGTTATAAGTTGAAATCTCATGCCCCTTACTTATGAGTACCGAACCTCATGTTACTCAACTTCAGTCACGGGTAAGCTCTTGTCATTGTAAATACACGTGTATCACTGAGAACCGCCAACCGGGTACCCCTTGCACATGACACAGGAGCTATCCCATAATCAAAATGACAAGGCAAGAAGACAGTGAGCATCTCAGCGATCTTTTTATTTGCTATTTGCATAGGTTTTTATTGAGGATGCTTCATAGAATGCTCACTATAGTTATGCTGCAAGTTTCCACCATGATTAGGCATGGCTTAGGCTAGCGGCCTAGGCGTTTCTCTAACACACATATAAACTCTATGATCTTACAAGTTCCACTTTTATTTCACACCGTCGGGATCCATAAGACAAAGAATCATGATATCAACTAGGTACAAAGTACCAATGATGTTGAAAGCATTCCCCATGATACATGGTTCTGCTAACTTCAACTCATAAAGCGCAAGCATATACGCAACAAAGAAGGACCCAATGGTTCAGGTTTATTAAGTGCAAGAAAAGTAAAGTGTGCCATCAAGTTCGTGAGAGCTTTAATCACTAATTTTCACATAACAAGTTTAATTTGGGAGGTAGATAAAACAAGAATTTACTTGGAATAGCAATAATGCTAATAGGTAGGTATGGTGGACACAAAAGTCATGGGTTTGGTTTAAAGGAGGTGGATGCACGAGAAGAATTCCCTCTCGGTACAGGTTTTTGGCTAGCAAGGCTGGGTAGCAAGTATAAGAGTTGAAGGAAACAAACAAACATACAAGCGATAAAGACAAACATGCAATCTTCCTTGGAAGCACAAAAGATCTTAACTAGAGAATACTAGACTCATGAGCAAATCAAGAAAGAAAGACGATGAAATTATATTTCTTTAGAGTACTTTTATCTTTTCTTTCAACTCTCAAAAATAGTGTTGCTACTGACCGAGCAAGGTTTGCTAAAACCAACTAAATTAACTCAATGATCCCAAAGTGATACCAATACTAACAACAAGATCAATCATATAACCTCGAATTGAAAACTAATATAAGCTATGAAAAAGAGTGAATGATAGAACTTCTCATTAATATTCCAAATCGGCAACTCACACCAAGGGATACATATCTAACGAGAGAGGGGACACTTCCATAATGCAAACCATACTACATAATAACTTCTCTATTCATGACATGACTCTACTAATAAGGTAAAAAGATAGAAGATAGTGATGTGATACCGCGGCACTCTCCCAAGCTTGGAACAAACCAAGGGGATGCCAAACCTGATGACGAATTACTCCTTTGGTGGTGGTGGTATCCTCTCGATGAGCTCTCTGATAAGTTTCCCCAAGTCCTCAATCTCGAAGGTGAGAGTATGAATCAACCTTGAATTTTCTTCGATGCGCCTCATGATTGTGTCGGGCTGCGGATCCCATCTCTTGCTATTCTTTCCCCACTCTTCCTCCTTGAAGTCTTCTTTTCCTGCATGGCTAGAACGAGGCAAATCCCAATTGGAGGGTAATTTCCCCTTGGGCATATTCTGGTATTGATGCTCATGGATAAGGGTATGGAAAGGATTCTTGGTGCTTGGAGAAGGCGTCCGTGGTGCCAAACAGTGACGCGGAGGCTTCCCTCCAGTTGACATTCATGCAGTCCTTCTGATCCTGGCAGGGTTGGCCACCACTCCAATGCTTGCAACGGTAGTGCCGGTGTGCTTTGCCTCCTCTTCACCTTCACTCTTGATCTCCTTCTCCTGCCCGGGGTCTTGGAGATCCTCCTCCATAGGCTCCTTCCCTTTATCCTTGGCGGACATCATTGTGCTTCTAAGCTTTCAAAAATAGTTCCTGGCAGAAACAGATCGAAACAAAAACACGATGAAAACACGATATACGAACCTCAGGGGATCCGAGGGGGGTTATATATTACGAAGTTTCATAACAAAAGGAAGGTACTGGACGAAAACGAGTTGGAGGTGGAGTCCGGGGTGGACTCACCACCTGGTGGCGCGGCCAGGGGTGGGCCCGCGCCACAGGGTGGTGTGAGCCACCCTGGCTCCGTTTCCGTCCCTCTTTCGCTTCGTAACTTTCCTTATTGGCTAAAAACTGCAAAAATATAGTTGGATTGTATTTTCGCGGAACTTTTCTTACCAGAACTGTTACCTATTTGAAAACGGGCTCTGCAGGTCTCTGAATTTGGTATCTAGTAGATTATTCCGGAGTCACCACTTTAATATCATCGATATCTTCATCTTCATACACTTATTACTTGAGTCATGAAACCTTTCACTTCCTTACTACACCATTATCTCCATTACCTGGAAATTTCTTTCACATAAAACTTCACACAGTTCTCATGAGCAACATTAGTATAAGGGAAGTGATAAAACCTTTTGAGTTCAACTTCAACTGAAAACCATCAAAACATAATCTACCGTAGCAACTCCTTTCGAAAACCCAAAAAGAATTCAAAAAGGAAATCGAATAAAGAAGCAAATGCAAGAGTGGCAAAATCTATCAAAACAAAACAACAGGTAAAGATCAATTTTTTCGAAAATCTTGTGCTGCTCAAATCAAAAAGTGCAAAACTAACGGAAGTTAAATAACAACCTGGGTCAGAAGCATAAAAAATTACAGCTCAATCCGACATACAGATATCTCTCACGAATGTTTACGGTGAAGCACAAAAATCTGTTTCAGGACAGCAACTTCCCCAAATATTACTTCTCTCTCATTAGAGGTTGATCTTGACACAAAAACCAAACAAAACGGATAAGGAGCGGTTATTACCAAAGTAATAACTTCCAAGACTCAAACAAACAAAAACAAACTAAAAGCAAAAACAAATTGGGTTGTCTCCCAAAAAGCTCTTTCTTTATAACCATTAAGATGGGCATGATGATTTTGAAGATGCTCACTCAGGAATATGAATTGAAGTGAAAGAGAGCATTAACAAGCAAAAATACACACATTTAAGTCTAACCCACTTCCTATGCAAGGGAATTTTGTAAACAAACAAGTTGTTGAAACCAGAGGCTACTTGCATAAGAAGGCAAAACAAGTGCAACATAAAAACTTTCAGCATAAAACGAGAAAACTTGATATTATTGAGATACATAAGAACAATTTTCCCTCTCTCATAGTAACTTTCAGTATCATGCATAAACTTAACAATATAGCTATCACAAGGGCCATCATAGCAGTGATTACTTATTCTAACAGAAAACACAGGAATACTAGCTCTCATAACACTACTATGTGAAATAATATTAGAGGTATCCTTACAAAGGATAGTGTGTCCCTCTTCTGCATATTTAGTAACAAAGTCTTTCACATTTGCTACCACAGGTTCAACAACTTTATGTGTACTTTCATTAACCATACTAGCTATCATAGAATGTTCCTTTATCTTAACTGGGAAAGGCATTTTCTCAATATAAGGTTCAGGTAAGACATGATTAGCAGTATAAACTTCAGTATTTCTTGCAGAAACACTCTTAACAACATCTTTATAAGGTTCATGATACTTATTCCACTTCTTTTTAGGCACTTCAATGTAGGAAGCAAAAGCCTTAAAATAAGAGGCAATAGCTTGAGAGTCTAGACCATAAGCATTTTTAATATTTTGAAAGTCACCAGTTCCCATAAAAGATTCAATGCATTCATAATCATAATTTATACATGAGTTTCTACCTTTGTCATTCTCCCAAGCTTCAGCATTGTCTTGAATACGGTCCAGAAGATCCCATTTAGCTTCTTCTTCCATGCGAGTGAATGATCCAGCACAAGAAGCATCCAATAAATCCTTGTCATGTAGAGAGAGCCTTGCATAAAAGTTATTGATAATAATATTGTTGGGGAGCTCATGAATGGGACATTTGAGCATTAATAACTTTAATCTCCCCCAAGCTTGAGCTATACTCTCTCCATCAAGAGGCCAAAAGTTGTATATTTGATTCCGATCTTTATGAATCTCACTAGGAGGATAAAACTTTGAATAAAAGAGAGGCACTATTTCCTCCCAATCAAGAGCTTGACCATTCTTCAGCAGCTTATACCATTCCTTAGCTCTTCCTTTCAGCGATAATGAGAATAACTTCTTCTTAACTTGATCTGTAGTAATACCTGCACACTTGAACAACCCGCATAATTCGTGTATAAAGAGCAAATGATCACCGGGATGGATAGTTCCATCCCCAACATAATAGTTATCCATAACACGATCAATAATTCTTTGTAGGTATTTTAAAAACATCATTCTCAACAGGTGGTGGCTTATCTACTACCTTAGTAGTGGTAGTAGCATTACCAAATAAGAAACTTAGCGAATTAACCATAATGAAAATAAAGCAACTAATAGAAGTAAACAATACTCACAGTGGAAGTTTCCTTTACCTGTTCCACTCTCCAATAGCGCTTCACTCCCCGGCAACGGCGCCAGAAAATAGTCTTGATGACCCACAAGTATAGGGGGTGTATCGCAGTATTTTCGATAAGTAAGAGTGTCGAACCCAACGAGAAGCAGAAGGTGTTGGCTAGTGGTATAGATCAGGAATTCTCTGCAAATACTTAGCAAATGGATTTTTAGGGGTTTTTGATAAGCAAGTAAACAAAGTACGAGTAAATAAAAGACAGTATGAATAAATGCAGCAAGTGGCCCAATCCTTTATGCAGCAAAGGACAAGCCGGTTGTATTACTTAAGATGACCAAACGTTCTCGAGGACACATGGAAAGACTGTCAAGTGCTTTCGCTTCATATAGTTGATTAATCTTCTTTAGCTTGCTAAGTGTTGTGTGGGTGAACCTGTGCTAATGTACCGACCTTCCTAGGACTAATACATACTTGTGATTATACCCCTTGCAAACATCCGTAAGTAGAAGAAAGTAATTAAGGTAGAAACCTAACCACAGCTTTAAACTCTAAGACCCTTACGTCCCTTGTGCAATGGTTTCCTAACGGGGGTTTAGGTTTCTGTCACTCCGGCAACCCCTACGATTAGTAGCCAAATACACAATGCATTCACCTAGGCCCATATAGGTGAAGTGTCATGTAGTCGACGTTCACATGACACCACTAGAAGAAGTACACCACAACTTAAATATCAAACCATTGAATCTTTCTCAACACAACTCCACTACTAACAACATGACTTCTCCCATGTCCTCAAGAACAAAACGAACTACTCACAAGACATCATATGGATCATGATCAGAGATGGAATAACGATGTATAACAATCTGAACATAAACAATAATTCAATGGTTCACTCAATATCATCAACTACAAAGAGTAATCAACACCGGGAAAGTTTCCCCTATGAACTATGCAAGATTCAACGCAATTGTTACAGCAATATGGAGATGGTGATGAGGGCGCTGATGGTGGTGATGATGATGATCCCTATGAAGTCCGTCTTGATGGTGGTGTTGATGGCGACGATCTCCCCTCTCCGGGAAGGAATTCCCCCGGCAGAAATCTGTCTGCCGGAGAGATCTTTCTCTCTCGGTGTTTTCCGTCCCGCAGAGGCGGCGGAATCTTTCTGTGATTGCTTCTTGAGTCTTAGGGTTTCGGGAGGATAATATACGCCAGAGGGGAGAGCCAGGGGTGGACCAAGGCGGCCACACCACCTGGTGGCGCGGCCTAGGCTGGCCCGCGCCAGGGGGTGGTGTGGGCCCCCTGTGGCCCATCTCGAGCCCCCCTTCTGGCTTCCTTCGTCTTCTGTGACAATAGGATTTTTCGTATATTTTCCCGGATTTTCTGATCTTCGCGAATTTTACCTCCAAACAACTCCTTTTCCATCAGAATCCTGACTGCAGCGGTCCATGCTCCAAAAGTCATCAACCATGCAAAAACAGATGAAATAATATAAGTATCACCTCTCAATATGAAATATATCAATGAATAACAGTGAATTATGACATAGAATAGTGATGCAAAATGGACGTATCATGTTCCATCTATAAGCCATGGGAAACTCCCATCTAAAAAAGATTACACCTAGAAAAATAAAAAAATGGTATATGTTCCATCTACAGCCTACAGGGCATGAAGAACTCACATCTCAAATGATTAAACCAACAGATTTAACATGTGTTACATCTACAATAGCAAAAAACTGACATCTGATGGATTCCACTTAGGGTAATTACAGTAATATTGCTACGATATGACATTTGATCCATGAAAAACATAGACATGTGTTTTATGTAAGAAGCCAGAAAAATCCCATCTGAAAAAGCCATGTATTACATCTACGGTCCAAAATTTCCCTCTAAAATATATCACACCTAGGAAATTTGAAATGTGTTACGTATCATGGTATATACAATGTAACAGATATTAACTACTAGAAAAAATTAGACATATTCTCTGTCTATGGGTCAGAAACACTACCATCCAATAAAATACATAGTGTAACAAAAGGCTGGATGTGTGTATCATCTACAAGGAGAACATCTACGGGACATAAAAACATCCATCTATGCCCAAACTAGAGAAGGATGAATTTAGAAATTTTACATGGTGTACGAGATGTCATGCCTCTGCTTAGAAAAAGGGATGGCACAACCATAAGTTCCCATTCACGCATGACATGAGCAAGAATGCCTTCATATGACGAATCCCAAGGGTTGGATAAAGAAAGACTAGGCAAAATAGATACTAGATCGAAAAGTTCTATGGTATCATATGGATTACCTTGCGACGAATATAATAGGATAATCAGTGGCTGGTGACAGAAACATGGGAAGCAGCCGAAGACATGGGGATGTAGACGTTGATGTGGAGACGTAGTCATCGCTGCGGGGAAGGAAACCTCCATCGCGGATATGCAGGCCCCACCTTTAGGATGCAGCAAGTCCTGACGGGGATGTAACCTCCGCCGCAAAGCTGCAACCTTTGCCCCTTGACGATGTGGAATCCCCCCACCCCACGAGGATGGTGTGACCGCTGCGAGGATGTCACCACCGCGAGGATACAGATCTGTCACACCTTCGATTCGGATGGTAGGCAACCAGTCACCAGGGTGAACTGGCGAGTTCCCTGGGGCCAGTGTCATTGGAAGAAAGAAAGGCCAGTTGTCATGTGTGAGCTGGTTCGGGACAATGGTTCCCAGTTGTAAGTCAAACCTCTATGTTATGAAGAGGGCTGAGTTGTATGAACAATTATGAAATGAAAAGTGAGCTTCTGGAACCTCACCCCCTTCTTTGTCTCTCACCTAACCTTCTTCCTCATCCTCTTATTCCGCTCAATTTCCCTCTAGAATCAATCTCGATCCCTTGTTTGTCCCCCTTTCAACTAAGGGACATCAGAATCTGGTTTCAGAGCTAGATCCCGCTCTGCTCGTGTTCCACAAATCTCTAAATCTCGAGATGGGGCCATAAAATTTCACCGTGAAAGGTGCAATGTTACTTCGGTAGCGCAGCGCAAAATCCTGAGCAGGGTTGGGTCTGATTAAGAGGAGAATCGCAACGGCGCACGCTCGAGCTACGCAGTCGTCGGCATAGACGACTTTCATGCTCGATAGGATGGATTAATTGCAAAAGACCATGGAGGATTTGGCAAAGACGGTGGGCACCATGGCCGCTGATTTGAAGACGGTGTCGGGTGGTGTTCTAGGTCTATGGCAACATATCGAGGATTTTGGGGACGACCTGGACGGTGTCAAGCCCAACCTCGTCGTCGGCACGGACAAGCCAGCCGTGCAGCCGCGCGTGGAGATACCGCAAGAAAATAAGGGCCCAGCAGCGGCATGACTCACCAATCACGACCCACCATTGATCAACTTACCTCCGGGAGTTCCAGGCTATGTCACAGATCCGTCTTCACCCAACGATGCCGAGGAGCACACTCAGACTGGAGATTACATAGTTCGGCCGTGTTGCCATGATTTTACGTGCTTCTTAGGTGACAAACCACTTCTTTGGGTGGATCTGTGCCTCACTTATTTTGACATGTACAAGGTTCCCGCACATCACTAGGTTAGTTCAGCAACCTTGCATTTGGATGGTCATGTGGCGTTCTGGTTCCAAGCTTATAAACAGAGTCACCGGTTGATTGGGTGGCATGATTTCATACATTCCGTGATAGAGGAGTTTGGATTGGATGAGTTTGATGTACATATGACAAAGCTGTTGCAATTGAAATAGACATGTTATGTAGCTGACTACCGTCTGCCGTTTGAGGAATGTATGTATCACTTAATTTCTCTTGATGAAATGCTCAGTTCTAGGTGGTTTGTGACTCAATTCGTGTTTGGGCTCCGGGAGGACATTCGACTGGTAGTTTGGTTGCAAGGACAAGCCAGCATCACTCGTGCTGCTTCTCTGGCACACATTCACGAGGAAGAGTCAGAACATCATCGTCCCCGTACTAGTGCAGTTGCTCCGACGAAACATCCACTAGGCGTTGTTCCAACATTGCCTGCACAAGCATCTACAACAACTCGAACTGAGTGGCAGCGGAAACAGGGAAATGATGATTTCAACAGAGAGCTCCACCTTCGTGATTTTCGTCATGCCAACGGGCTCTGTTTCAAGTGTGGAGACAAATTTTCCCAAGATCATTAGTGTAAGCGATCTGGTCAAGTACTGATGATCGAAGTGGGCGATTTCGGCGAAGTTTTGTCTAATGATATCATCCAGTAAGGAGTGTGTAGTAAGCCAACTACTAAATTGTCAGAGTTGTCAATTGACCAGTTACATAAATGGATGCAAGGTAACGACGTCTGGGCCCTGGCTGTGGTGGATTCTGTTAGTCCTATTGAAAGTGGTACTATTGACAACGTGTCCCCAGATTTACAAACTCTCCTCAATAAATACCAAGATGTTTTTGATGATCCACATCAACTTCCACCTCAAAGAACTCTTGATCATGCAATTACCTTACAAGATGATGCTCATCCAGTAAATTCTCGCCCATACCATTATTCTCCTCTTCACAAGGACGAGATAGAACGACAAGTACAAGAAATGTTGGAGTCTAGCATTATCACTGCGAGTATGAGTCCTTACGCGTCCCTAGTGTTGTTAGTCAAGAAGAAAGATGGGTCATGGCATTTTGACGTGGACTATTGCAGGCTCAACACTGTGACTATAAAAAACAAATTCCTACTTCCAATAGTGGACGAACTCTTGGATGAATTGGCCGACACTAGATTCTTTTCTAAGATGGATCTACGTGCTGGGTATCACCCGATTCGAGTGCGTCCTGAGGATGAACCCAAGACAACATTCAAAACCCACCATGGTCATTTCCAGTTTAGGGTGATGCCATTTGGCTTCACAAACGCCCCTGCTACATTTCAATGTGTAATGAATTCCGTATTTGCACCATTCCTGTACAAGTTTGTGATATTTTTTCTAGAAGAAATTTTAGTATACAGTCAATCTTGGGAAGGCCATCTGGAACACCTCAGGTTAGTGTTATAAAAATTGAAAGAAACTCAATTCTATGCAAAGTTCAGCAAGTGCAGCTTTGGTCAGACCAGTATACAGTACCTAGATCACATTATCTCTGATGTGGGGGTATCAATTGACCTTGAAAAGACTACTGCTATGAAAAACTGGCCTATGCATACAACAGTCATAGAATTAAGGGGATTTTTGGGACTTACAAGCTATTATAGAAAGTTTGTGCAAAATTATGGTCTGATTACCAAACCCTTAACCCAACTGTTGAACAAGAAGGGTTTTGTTTGGACTCCTGAGGCAACTACTGCTTTTCTAAAACTCAAAGCTATAATGCTTTCCACACCAGTTCTAGCTTTACCTAATTTCAATCTTCCATTTACTGTGGAGATAGATGCATGTGAGGCAGGAGTAGGAGCAACAGGCCACCCCATTGCATACATGAGTAAGGCATCGTGTGTTATGAACAAAAAGTTATTATGGCAGTGGAGACAATATTTGCAAAGAGGTACCTTCACAGTTGATACATTGCAAATGTATCTATAATTTTTGATGTTCCATGCTTGGTTTTATCCACTTTCTTCTGTTTTGTTCCAACTTTGGAGTACTTTTCATATGATTTCTTGGACTAACCTATTAACAAGAGTCACAGTGTCAGCTGCCTGTTTTCTGCTGTTTTTGGTTCCAGGAAAGTCATAAAATGAATATTCTCGGAATTGGACGGGACAAAAGCCAAAGTGCCTATTTTTTCGGAAGTCATCAGATGCCAGAATACGAGACGGAGAGGGGCCACAGGCCAGCCACACTACCTGGCCGCGTGGCCAGGCTTGGCTCGCGCCAGGGGGTGGTGTAGTGGCCCCTGGCACCCCCTCGGCCTCCCCTTCCGCCTATAAGATGCCCTCGGGATGAAAACCCTAAGGGCCCAATAAAAAATCCACGAAAGAGTCTGTAGCCGCCGTCATCTCCATCCCTGGATCGGGAGGGATCTGAAGCTCTTCCCGGCTCCCTGCCGGAGAGGGGAATCACCCTGGAGGCCTTCTTCATCACCATGCAAGCCTCTGGTGTGATGCATGAGTAGTTCATCCTTGGACTACGGATCCATGTAGTAGCTAGATGGCTGGTTCTCCTCCTTTGTGCTTTCATGTCTAGATCTTGTGAGCTCCATTCATGATCATCTATTTGTAATTCTGCATGTTGTGTTTGCGAGGATCCGATGGATATTGAGATGCTATTTCAGATTAATTATTGATTATATCATATCTTTGTTATTTGTGATCTTGCATGCTTTCTGTTGTTAGTAGCTATCTTGGCTAAGTAGATGCTAGCAACTCCAAGAGTTAGTATTTATGCTCGATAGTGGGTCCATGCCTCTGGTAATCTAGGGAAGTGACAGAAATCTCTAAGGTACTAGATGTGTTGTTGCTACTAGGGAGAAAACAAGAATCATTTGTTCATAGAATAATCATATTGTTTACTTTACATGCAATTCGTAAAGCAATAATCTGTTGCTTGCAACTTAATACTGGAGGGGGTTCGGATGATAACCTGAAGGTGGATTATTAGTCATAGATGCAGTTGGATGGCGGTCTATGTATAATGTTGTAATGCCCAATCAAGTCTCAAAGGAGTCAAGATGATTAGTATATGCATGTATTGCTTTCTCGATGTTTGTCAATTGCCCCGCTGTAATTTGTTCACCCAGCATGTTATCTATCTTAAGGAGAGCCACCTCTAGTGAACTATGGATCCCGGTCCTTGTCTTTTACATTCAATCTACAATCTTTTACTACTTTATGTTTACTTTCCGCAAACTATTACTTCTTTCCATTCGATACGTTTAATCCTTTGTTTTCCGCAAAACACGGTGAGATTGACAACCTCATCGCAAGTTGGGGACAAAATTCTGTGGTTGTGTTGTGCAGGTCTCCACGTTGCTACTAGCCCGGTAGTGCGCCCTGCCAAGGCTCAGCTAGCAACACCTTTGGGGTGTTTCCTTGCTCCTACTGGTTCGATTAAACCTTGGTTTCATAACTGAGGGAAACTTGCTGCTGTGCTCATCATACCTTCCTCTTGTGGTTCCCAACGAGCTCTACATCAACACCGCTCCAGCATTTTTCTGGCGCCATACACAGAGTCATCAAGCATTTTTCTGGCACCGTTGCCGGGGAATCGAAGAAGAAGAAGAAACTCCCACGTCAACCACACGCCAACAAAAGACATTTTTCTAGCGCCGTTGCCGGGGAGTCAAGGACATCTTCACAAGGGAAGTCCCTCATAACCAATCTATTTACTTTGTTATTTTTGTTTTACTTAGTTTCTTTTTGCTTTGTTTGCTTGTTTCTTTATCAAAAACACAAATAACTAGTTTTACTTGTTTGCTTTGTTATTTGAAAACACACAAAAATTAAGTCTCCCTTAGTTGTTGCCTCTTCCTTAGCTCGCCATGTTGATCCCTAAATTCACCCTGAAAGACCTTTCAATTGGTAGTGGTTCTATAATTGGGAAAGATAATATTGAAGAATTCTTTAATCATGTTAGTAAGCATGAAGATACTGAGGATAGATCCCTTGTAGAACTTGCTCCAAACTATGAGATTGATGCAGCTTCTTTAATTCACATGTTAGAAGCTAGGTTTATTAACCTCAACCCCTTAATGCAAGTAATGTTTCTTAAGCTTAAAGAAATTGATGACCCTGAAAAGAGGGATTTTATTCTAGAAACTTTGTTTAAGGAGTTCTATGATGTTGCCAAGGAAGCTAGGAAAGTCTTTGAACATTTCAATATGCTAGGCTCATGTGTAGGTGTTGTTGGTACACGAGAAAATATGAACAAAACCGAACCTAATGGGGAGGAACCTAAGATACCAATACCCTTTAAACTAGTAGCAATACATGATGCCATAGAAAAGAATCTTGATTGGATTGTTCCTGCAAACCCTTTTGATGAGAATAGTGAACCTAAGAGCATTGAGAGATGATCATCTAGAACTTATTTGGATGATATACCTTGCCTTGTTGAAAATATTTCTGCTATTGATCTTAATGCTTCTTTATTTGAGAACACTTGATTCTTTCTTGCTTCTTATGCCTAACTTAAAGGCGTTAAAAAAGTACTTATTGGGAGATAACCCAAAAGTTTTAGATGAGTCTTGGAAGTTATTACTTCAGTAATAACTGCTACTTATCCTTTGTATTTGCTTTTTGTGCCAAGAGTAACCTCTAATGAGAGAGAAGTAATGATTGGGAAAGTTGTTGTCCCGAAACAGATTTATGTGCTTCACCGTAAAAATTCGTGCAAAATCTCTGAACGTCTTTTTTGAGGCGTGAATTTTTGTGCTTCTGCCCCAGGTTGTTATCTAACTTTCGTTAGTTCAACACTTTTTGATTTGAGCAACAGAAGGTCTTCAAAAAAATTCGTCTTTACCTTCTGGTCCTTTTTGACAGATTTCTGCCATTTTCTGCATTTGCTTCTTGTTGGTTCCTCTTTGAGTTCTTTTGGGGAATTGAGATTTTTAAGGGAAGTGCTTCAGTAGCTAGTGTTCTAATGGAAGTTTATTTGGTGTTAGAACTGAACCTTGAGACTTATTTATCTTGAGTGCACTAATGTTGCTAATAAAGATTGTGTGAAGTTTTGTTTGAAGGAAAAATTTCAGGTGTATGGAAGAAATGAGTAATGAGATGAAGAATGGACTAAATCTCAAGCTTGGGATGCCACGCGTGTCACCTCAAGAAATATCCAAGAAGTACAAGCGTCAAAGCTTGGGGATGCCCAAGGCATCCCCTTCTTCATCAATAAAAATCCCAGGTTTCTTCCAAACACTTCATTTATTGTTTCATGCACAATTGTGTTGTTCTTGGAGCGTCTTCTTTTTCGTTTTCGTTTTGGTTTTTCGTTTGCTTTTGTTTGCTTAGTTTGCTGAATAAATTGGTTGGACCCCCTCTTTCATACATTGGTTTGCAAATAGTTTGGTTTGATTTGGAAAAGAGTAGGGAAGTTCATGCTTATGTGGTAAAAAGAGCTCGTTTTTGACTGTGGCCTATCCTTTGTCATGCCATGCTTGATATTGTTTTGGCTTTATGCCTAGTATTCTTTGCTGTAACATGACTTGTTATAAAAAATTGAGATTGCTTAATGTGCCTTGGATGAATCATGCGTTGTTTTAGCATATTAAAGCATAGTATTGTGGTATTCTCCTTTGATACTTTATTTGGGTTGACTTGGCGCATGCTCACACCATGTTATGACTATCTCAAGTCACCATAGCCTCTATGATCCTTTAGTTTTCAACTTGTAGTATCACTTTATGCTTTGATCAATGATGTTTTGTCGCTCTGCATGATTATGGCCATTATTGCTCTTTTAGTTTGTCGCCCCAGTCTTTTGCTAACCTCCACAACCAAGTATGAGTTCTACTCATGCATCCAACTCCCTAAACCAAGTTATTCCAAAGAGTCCACCATACCTACCTACTATCTTATGCTATTCTAAGTATATTCATGCTTTTGTTTACCTTCTGAATTAAACTTGTTATGAGAAAACTAGTGATTAAAGCTCTCACGAACTTGATGGCACACTTTACTTTTCTTGCCCTTAATAAACTTGAACCATTGTGTCATCTATGTTGTATATGGTTGCACTTATTTGTTGGGAATTAGCAGAACCATGCTTTCATGGGGAACGCTTTCAACATTGCACTTGGTACTTGTACCTAGTTGATATCATGCTCTTTTGTATATGGATGTCGTCGGTGTGAAATAAAAGGGGAGCTTGTAAGTCCATGGAGTTATGTATATGTGTTAGAGAAACGCCTGGGCTGCTGGTCTAATCCATGCTGACATGGTGGAAACCTGCAGCGTAACCATAACGAGCTGTCTATGAAGTATTCTTCTTATAAAAAAAGAGTCCTATATTGAGAAAAAAGAGAAAAAAAAGAGATATTATGAAAAGAGGAAAGAGATAAAAAAGCACCATATTCCCATGGTAAATAAGAAGATTGCTGAGATGCTCGTTGTCTGCTTGCCTTGCCATTTTGATATGGGGATTCTTCCGTATCATCGGGCAAGGGGTACCCCGTTGGCGGTTCTCTATGATACACATGTACTTACGATGACAAGAACTTATCGGTGACTAAACTTGAGTAGCATGAGGAGCGGCCCTCGTATACAAGGGACATGAGATTTCTAACTTATACTTCGTCAAGCATGTACACCATAGTTTGTTCACTTTAACCTTAATCACTTCAAGATGCTTATGATAGGGGCAATGAGAGCTGAAAGCTATAAGTACCATAATTTTTGGAAGCTCTTTATGAGACTTGAATCCCTACTTCCTTCTATGAAGGCCTTTCTTCCACCATTATATTGAGTCTCCATCTTCTACCTTTATGCACCTGCTTTGAGAGCATAGTGGCCATTCTTAGTTCTATGTGCATTGTCCCAAGACTAGTTGATTGATGCATAACTTGATATTGCTTGTTTTAAATTATTTGTATCTAGTCACTCTTATGAACTTTGAAGGTGTCCTATGCATTTATATTTGCTACTCTATGAGGGACAAGCTGAATACTATTATGCTATGTTTTCTTTATGTGAAACAAACAAACGTCTTGCAAAGCATTGTTATTCATGAATCTTTTGTTTGTGCCTTTTCATGTTGCTTCATAGTTTCTTTGCTTATTACTAGAACTTTGTCTTTCATGTTATGATTGAAGTACTATGATCCAAGCTTTGAATGTTTTACAAATACTTTGATCAAGTCTTTGATGGTGCATGTCACCTCAAAAATTATTCTTTCTTTTTATCACTTACCTACTCGAGGACGAGCAGGAGTTAAGCTTGGGGATGTTGATACATTGCAAATGTATCTATAATTTTTGATGTTCCATGCTTGGTTTTATCCACTTTCTTGTGTTTTGTTCCAACTTTGGAGTACTTTTCATATGATTTCTTGGACTAACCTATTAACAAGACCACAGTGCCAGCTGCCTATTTTCTGCTGTTTTTGGTTCCAGGAAAGTCAGAAAATGAATATTCTCGGAATTGGATGGGACAAAAGCCAAAGTGCCTATTTTTTCGGAAGTCATCAGATGCCAGAATACGAGACGGAGAGGGGCCAGAGGGCGGCCACACCACCTGGCCGCGCGGGCAGGCTTGGCCCGTGCTAGGGGGTGGTGTGGTGGCCCCTGGCACCCCCTCGGCCTCCCCTTCTGCCTATAAGATGCCCTCGGTCCGAAAGCCCTAAGGGCCCGATCAAAAATCCACAAAAGAGTCTGTAGCCGCTGTCATCTCCATCCCTAGATCGGGAGGGATCTAAAGCTCTTCCCGGCACCCTGCCGGAGAGGGGAATTCACCCTAGAGGCCTTCTTCATCAGCATGCAAGCCTCCGGTGTGATGCGTGACTAGTTCATCCTTGGACTACGGATCCATGTAGTAGCTAGATGGCTGGTTCTCCTCCTTTGTGCTTTCATGTCTAGATCTTGTGAGCTCCGTTCATGATCAAGATCATCTATTTGTAATTCTGCATGTTGTGTTTGAGGGGATCTGATGGATATTGAGATGCTATTTCAGATTGATTATTGATTCTATCATGTCTATGTTATTTGTGATCTTGCATGCTTTCCGTTGTTAGTAGGTATCTTGGCCAAGTAGATGCTACCAACTCCAAGAGTTAGTATTTATGCTCGATAATGGGTTCATGCCTCTGGTAATCTAGGGAAGTGACAGAAATCTCTAAGGTACTAGATGTGTTGTTGCTACTAGGGAGAAAATAACAATCATATGTTCATAGAACAATCGTATTGTTTACTTTACACGCAATTCGTAAAGCAATAATCTGTTGCTTGCAACTTAATACTGGAGGGGGTTCGGATGATAACTTGAAGGTGGATTATTAGTCAGAGATGCAGTTGGATAGCGGTCTATGTATAATGCTGTAATGCCCAATCAAGTCTCAAAGGAGTCAAGATGATTAGTATATGCATGTATTGCTTTCTCGATGTTTGTCAATTGCCCCGCTGTAATTTGTTCACCCAGCATGTTATCTATCTTAAGGAGAGCCACCTCTAGTGAACTATGGATCCCGGTCCTTGTCTTTTACATTCAATCTACAATCTTTTACTACTTTTTGTTTACTTTCTGCAAACTATTACTTCTTTCCATTCGATACTTTTAATCCTTTGTTTTCCGCAAAACACGGTGAGATTGACAACCTCATCGCAAGTTGCGGACAAAGTTCTGTGGTTGTGTTGTGCAGGTCTCCACGTTGCTACTAGCACCGGTAGTGCGCCCTGCCAAGGCTCGGGTAGCAACACCTTTGAGGTGTTTCCTTGCTCCTACTGGTTCGATTAAACCTTGGTTTCATAACTGAGGGAAACTTGCTGCTGTGCTCATCATACCTTCCTCTTATGGTTCCCAACGAGCTCTACATCAACACCGCTTCAGCATTTTTCTGGCGCCATACACAGAGCCATCAACAGTTCTTACGGATCACAAGATCAACTCTTAACTTCTTAGTCACAAAGGAAGGCAATGTCTAAACTGGTGGGCTTGCAATTTGAAATTAAGTATAAGAAAGAAGTGGACAATGGGGCTGCTGAGTACTTATCCAGGGTGGGTCATTTGTTTGTTGTACAGTCTTCTTCTACTTGCAAGCCATATTGACTTCAAGAAGACATTGGGAGATTGCACTGTGGTACATTCTTATTCTACACCACTGACAGTCAAGCCACGCTTTTGTTACAAGAATTGACAGTGCAATATCCCAATGAAAAGTATTATTACTTAGAGCAAGGCCTCATTAAATATAAGGGAAGATTATTAGTTGGGGAAAATCTAGCTCTATAGAACAAGTTGATTTCTGCACTACATGACAGTGTTGTGGGAGGTCACTCAGGGGTACAAGCTTCCTGTCAAAGAATTAAGTAGCTATATTACTGGCCTAGGTTTAAAGTGGCCGTAGAGAATTATGTTAAACAATGTATAGTTTGCCAGCTTGCTAAGCATCCCCACCACAAGATAGCAGGCCTGTTACAACCCCTTCCTCCACCTAAACTGCCATGGCATGAAGTGACCATGGATTTCATAGAAGGTTTACCTCTCTCTGATGGAGCAAATTCAATACTTGTGGTGATGGATCGTCTGACCAAGTATGCTCATTTTCTACCTCTACGCCACCCTTTCACTGCTATTTCGGTGGATAAGATTTTTATTTATGGTATCGTCAAACTACATGGAGTTCCTATTACCATTACTCGTGACCATGATAAGATTTTCACGGGTCATTTTTGGCAGGAACTGACCAAAGCAATGGGTTCTAAACTACAATACAGCACATCGTATCACCCACAAACGGACGGACAGAGTGAACACGTCAATCAATGTCTTGAGCAGTACTTGCGTTGTGCAGTGCAAGACACTCCACGACACTGGCGTAAATGGTTGAGCTTGCTAGAATTTTGGTACAATTCAATCTTCCACTCTTCTTTGGTATGTGATACGTCGTAAACGTATCTATAATTTTTGATGCCCATGCTTGTTTTATATCAACTTTCTTATGTTTTGTTTACACTTTGAGGTATTTTTATATATTTTCTGGATCTAACCTATTAACAAGATGCCGTAGTGCCACTTGCCTGTTTTCTGTTGTTTTTGGTTTCAGAAAAGCTAGTAAGTAAATATTCTCGGAATTGGACGGGACAAAAGCCAAAGTCAATATTTTACCAGAAGGAACACGGAGTCCGAAAGACAACCGAAGTGGGTCCACGAGGCGGCCACACCATAGGCTGGTGCGGCCACCCTAGGCGCGCCAGGCCCAAGTGTGGGCCCCTCGGGCGGCCACCGACCTTGCCCCTTCACCTATAAAAGTACCCCGATGCAGAAACCCTAAGTAACCCGATCAAAAATCCACGAAAGAGTCTATAGCCTCCGCCATCTCCATCCCTAGACCAGGGGGATCCGAAGCTCTTCCCGGCACCCTGCCGGAGGGGAGAGATCATCCCGGAGGCCTTCTTCATCACCATGCCAGCCTCCGGAGTGATGCGTGAGTAGTTCACCCTTGGACTATGGGTCCATACAGTAGCTAGATGGTTGGTTCTCCTCCTTTGTGCTATCATGTTTAGATCTTGTGAGCTTCGTTCATGATCAAGATCATCTACTTGTAATCCTATATGTTGTGTTTGCGGGGATCCGATGGATATTGAGATACTATGTCAGATTGATTATTGATTCTATCATGTCTATGTTATTTGTGATCTTGCATGCTCTCTGTTACTAGTAGCTATCTTGGCCAAGTAGATGCTTGTAACTCCAAGAGGGAGTATTTATGCTCGATAGTAGGTTCATGCCTCTAGTAATCTAGGGAAGTGACATAAATCTCTAAGGTTGTACATGTTCTATTGCTACTAGGGAGAAAACAACAATCCTTTGTCCATGGGACAATTGTATTCTTTACTTTACACACTTTGCTTAATGCAATTATTTGTTGCTTGCAACTTAATACTGGAAGGGGTTCGGATGATAACCTGAAGGTGGATTATTAGTCATAGATGCAGTTGGATTACGGTCTATGTATTATGTTACAATGCCCAATCAAATCTCATAGGAGTCAATATGTCTAGTATATGCATTGTTATGCTTTCTCAATCTGTCAATTGCCCCGCTGTAATTTTTTCACCCAACATGCTATTTATCTTAAGGAGAAACACCTCTAGTGAACTGTGGACCCTAGTCCATTCCTTTACCATTGATATACCATCTACTGTTTATCGTTTACTGTTTACTTTCTGCAAGCAATTACTATCTTCCACACTATACGTTTAATCCTTTGTTTTCAGCAAAATCGGTGAGATTGACAACCTCACTGTAAGTTGGGGCAAAGTTCCGTGGTTGTGTTGTGCAGGATTCCAAGTTGCTAGCAACACCTTAGAGTTGTTTCCTCACTCCTACTGGTTCGATAACCTTGGTTTCATAACTGAGGGAAACTTGTTGTTGTGCTCATCATACCTTCCTCTTGGGGTTCCCAACGAGCTCTACATATCTTGAGCCATCAAGCACTTTTCTAGCGCCATTGCCGGGGAGTTAAGGACAGCTTCAATCTCTTCCTCCTCGTCAACCACTTTTCAGGGAGAAAGAAGATTCTTGCAAGGGGAGTCTCTCACAACCAATCTCTTTACTTTGTTTTTGTTTTGCTTAGTTTATTTTTGCTTTGTTTGCTTGTTTCTTTTTATCAAAAACACACAAAAAAATAGTTGTACTGGTTTGCTCCTTTTATCAAAAACACACAAAAAAATTAGTTCCTATTTCAGTTTCTATTTTTGTTGGCTTGCTTTAATCTTACAAAAAATGACTACTCTTGAAAACACTAAGTTGTGTGACTTCACTAGCACAACAACAATGATTTCATGTGCACACCTATTGCTCCACCTATTCCTGAAGCTGCTTTCTTTGAAATTAAACCTGCTTTGCTCAATCTTGTTATGAAAGAACAATTCTCTGGTGCTGGTACTGATGATGCTGCTGCTCACCTTATTAACTTTGTTGAACTTTGTGAGATGCAAAAACATAGGGATATAGATGGAGATATTATTAAACTTAAATTGTTTCCTTTCTGTTTGAGAGGAAAAGCTAAAGAATGGCTGTTATCCCTACCTAGAAATAGTATTGATTCTTGGATTAAATGCAAAGATGCTTTCATTGGAAAATATTATCCTCCTGCTAAGATTATATCTATGAGAAGTGAAATAATGAAATTTAAACAATTTGATAATGAACATGTTGCTCAATCTTGGGAAAGAATGAAATCTTTGGTAAAGAATTGCCCCACTCATGGACTGACTGCTTGGATGATTATCCAAACTTTTTATGCAGGACTGGATTATTCTTCAAGAAATCTGTTGGATTCTGCTACTAGAGGCACCTTTATGACCATTACTTCGGGTGCTGCAACAAACATCCTTGATAATATGATGGTTAACTATTCTGAATGGCACACTAAGAGGTCTCTACAAGGTAAGAAGGTAAATTCTGTTGAAGAAACCCCCTCCTTAAGTGATAATAATTGATGTTATTATGTCTATGCTTGTTAATGGAAAAGCTCATATTGATCCAAATCATGTTCTCTTAGCCTCTTTGGTTGCTCAAGAAGAGCAAGTTGATGTGAACTTCATTAGAAAAAATAATTTTAGCAACAACGCCTATAGGAATAATTTTGGTAGTAATAATTAGGCCATATCCTCCTAATAATGGTAATGCTTATGTAAATTCCTACAACAACAATAGAAATGCACCCTCTGAACTTGAAGTCATTCTTAAGGATTTTATTAGTAAACAAACTGCTTTCAATAAAACTGTTGAGGAAAAACTTTCGAATGATGAAAAAAATATTTCATCTTTGTCTGAAGCACAATCCTCTTTGATTAATAAAATGGCTGCTAAACCTGAAACTATGTTAAACCTCTTTGCTGCTACTAATGCCATACAAGTTAGAATTGATGAAAATGTTAGACTGTTAGCTGAATTGCATGCTAAGTGGGAAAGATAAGATGAAATTGCTAGAAATAGTAGTATTTGTACTATTACCACCACCAATGTTGATGCTAGCAAACCACATGAAGTCCCCATTCCTTTTGCAACAATGCCTAAATAAAACCAATGGAACCTTTTCCAATAAAAATGCTGAAATTCTTCGAAATATGGGAAACAATAGTTCTACTACCTTGGATGGTAATTTTGATTTTGATCTTGATGGTTGCAATATTTCTGAAGTAATTATGTTCCTACAAAATCTTGCTAGAAGTCCTAATGCTAATGCTATGAATATGGCCTTTACAAAACACATTACAGATGCTCTCATAAAAATTAAAGAAGAAAAATTTAAACATAAAGCTTCTATTCCTAGGAAATTAGAAGATGGTTGGGAACCCATCATTAATATGAAAGTGAATGATTTTGATCTCCAATCTTTAGGTGATCTTGGTACTAGTGTCTCTATTATGCCTAGAAAGATTTATGAAATGCTTGATTTGCCACCATTGGAAGATTGTTATTTAGATGTCCAACTTGATGATAATGCTAAAAAGAAACTCATGGGGAGTATTAAATGATGTTCTTATTATGGTTAACAATACCCATGTCCCTGTTGATTTCTATGTTTTGGATGTTGAATGCAATGCTTCTTGTCCTATTATTTTGGGAAGACCTTTTCTTAGAACTGTTGGTGCCATTATTGATATGAAGGAAGGCACCATTAAATATCAATTCACACTCAAGAAAAGTATAGAACACTCCCCTAGTAAGATAGAGAAGGTACCTTTTTCCTCTCCTATTAAAGCAAAATTTAATCTTAATGCTTCTTCATTCGAAAATACTTGAATCTTGCTTCCTATGCCTAGCTGAAAGGCGTTAAAGAAAAGCATTATTGGGAGATAACCCAAATTGTTTTTACTTTCAGTAAGTTTTTCTTTTGTTGAGTCTTGGAAGTTAATGATTCAGTAATAACCTCTCCTTATCCTTTTTGTGTGGTTTTTGTGCCAAGAATAACCTCTAATGAGAGAGAAGTAAGACTTGGGAAAGTTGTTGTCCCGAAACAGATTTTTGTGCTTCACTGTAAAAAATCGTGAAAAATCCCTATACGTCGGATTGAGCTGTAATTTTCTGTGCTTATGCCCCAGGTTATTATCTAATTTTCGTTAGTTTAGCACTTTTCTATTTGAGCAACAGAAGGTCTTAAAAAATCGGGTTTTACCTGCTGGTCTGTTTTGACAGATTTCTACCATTATTTGCATTTGCCTCTTAATCTCTTTCTCTCCGAGTTCTCTTTGATCACTTGAGCTTTTAGAAGAAATTGCTACAGTATCTTGTGTTTAGTGGAAGTTTTACTTGTGTTTAACTAAACCCAAAGACTTATTATCTTGAATACACTAATGTTGCTAGTGAAGATCGTGTGAAGTTTTGTATATAGGAAATTTTCAAGTGTAGGGAAGAATAATGTGATGAGATGAAGTATGGACAAAAGCTCAAGCTTGGGGATGCCACCCGTGTCACCCCAAGAAATATTCAAGAAGTACAAGCGTCAAATCTTGGGGATGCCCAAGGCATCCCCTTCTTCATCAATAAAAATCTCAGGTTTTCTTCCAAAACACTTCGTTTTTATTGTTTCATGCATAATTGTGTTGTTCTTAGAGCGTCTTTGTTTTTGTTTTTAGTTTTCTTTTGTTTGGTTTTCTTAAATAAATTGGTTGGACCCCCGCATTCATATGTTGTTTCAAATAAGTTGATTGGTGTTGGAAAAGAGTAGGAAGCTTCATGCTTATAAGTGGTACAAAAGGAGCTTGTTTTGACTGTGGCCTAGACTTTATCATGTCATGTTTGATGTTTCTTTGACCTTATGCTTAGTGATTATTGCTGTAGCATGACTTGTTCCAAACAATTGAGATCACCTAATGTGCCTTGAAAGAATCATGTGTTTTTTTAGCATACAAAAGCATAATATTGTGGTATTCTCCTTTGATGTTTTATTTGGGTTGACTTGGCACATGCTTACACCATGTTAAGATTATGAACCAGTCACCTTAGCCTCTATGATCATTTAGTTTTTGACTTGTAATATCACTTTATGCTTTAATTAATAATGTTTTGTCGCTTTGCATGATTATGGACATTATTGCTCTCTTAGTTGGTCGCTCCCAATCTTTTGCTAGCCTCCACCTATACCAAGTATGAGTTCTACTCATGCATCCAACCTCCATGAAAACCAAGTTATTCCAAAGAGTCCACTATAAATTCCTATGCATGGTGTGTTACACCGCTCCAAGTATATTCATGTTTTTATCTATCTTCCAAATTAAACTTGTTATGTGAAAATTAGTGATTAAAGCTCTCACAAACTTGATGGCACACTTTATTTTCTTGCACTTAATAAACTTGAACCATTGGGTCCATCTATGTTGTTTATATGCTTGCACTTTATAAAGTTGTGAATTAGAAGAACCATGATACCATGGGGAACTCTTTCAACATTGCACTTATTATTCAGTTGATATCATGTTCTTTTGTTTATGGATCCCGGCGGTGTGAAATAAAAGGGGACCTTGTAAGATCATGGATTTTGTATGTGTGTTACAGAAACGCCTAGGCGGCTAGCCTAAGCCATGCCTAATCATGGTGGAAACTTGCAACATAACCATAGTGCGCATTATGTGAAGCATCCTCAATAAAAACCTATGCAAATAGAAAATAAAAAGATCGCTGAGATGCTCATTGTCTGTTGCCTTGTCATTTTGATATGGGAAAGCTCCTGTGTCATGGGGCAAGGGGTACCCCATTGGTGGTTCTCCATGATGCACATGTACTTACAATGACAAGACCTTACTTGCGACTAAAGTTGAGTAGCATGAGGTTTGGTACTCATAAGCAAGGGGCATGAGATTTTCAACTTATAACTTATCAAGCATATCCTTATATTTGTGTCACTTTAACCTTAATCACCTCAAGATGCTTATGATAGGGGCAATGAGAGATGAAAGATAATAAGTACTATAATTTTTGGAAGCTCTTTATGAAACTTGAAATCCCTGCTTCCTTCTGTGAAGGGCCTTTCTTTTTTACTTTTATGTTGAGTCTCCATCTTCTATCTTTATGCACCAATTGAGAGAGCATAGTTGTCATTCTTAGTTTAATGTGCATTGTCCCAAAACTTGTTGATTGATTCATAATTGTGATATTGCTTGTTCTTAAATTATTTGTATCTAGTCACCCTTATGAACTTTGAAGGTGTCCTATGCATTTATGTTTTACTATACCATGAGGGATAAGCTGAATGCCATTCTTATTATGTTTTCTATATGTGAAATAAACAAACGTGTTTGAATGCATTGTTATTCATGATCTTTTGTTTGTATATTTTCATGTTGCAACATAGTTGCTATGCCTTATTGTTAGAACTCTATCTTTCATACTTATGTTTAGAGTACTTTGATCCCAGCTATCAATGCTTTACGAATACCTTGACCAAGGTTGTGATAGTGCATGTCACCTAAAAAATTATTCTTTTTATCACTTACCTACTCGAGGATGAGCAGGGGTTAAGCTGGGGATGCTTGATACGTCGTAAACGTATCTATAATTTTTGATGCTCCATGCTTGTTTTATATCAACTTTCTTATGTTTTGTTTACACTTTGAGGTATTTTTATATATTTTCTAGAACTAACCTATTAAGAAGATGCCGTAGTGCCAGTTTCCTGTTTCTGCTGTTTTTGGTTTCAGAAAAGCTAGTAAGGAAATATTCTCGGAATTGGACGGAACAAAAGCCAAAGTCAATATTTTACCAGAAGGAACACGGAGTCCGAAGGGTAGCCAAAGTAGGGCCACGAGGCAGCCACACCATAGGGTGGTGCGGCCCCCTGGGCGCGCCAGGCCCTGGTGTGGGCCCCTCGGACAACCACCGACCTTGCCCCTTCGCCTATAAAAGTACCCCGATGCAGAAACCCTAAGTCACCTGATCAAAAATCCATGAAAGAGTCTGTAGCTGTCGCCATCTCCATCCCTAGATCAGGGGGGATCCGAAGCTCTTCCCGGCACCTTGCCGGAGGGGAGAGATCATCCCGGAGGCCTTCTTCATCACCATGCCAGCCTCCGGAGTGATGCGTGAGTAGTTCACCCTTGGACTATGGGTCCATACAGTAGCCATGGTTGATTCTCCTCCTTTATGCTATCATGTTTAGATCTTGTGAGCTCCGTTCATGATCAAGATCAGCTATTTGTAATCCTATATGTTGTGTTTGCGAGGATCCGATGGATATTGAGATACTATGTCAGATTGATTATTGATTCTATCATGTCTATGTTATTTGTGATCTTGCATGCTCTCCGTTACTAGTAGCTATCTTGGCCAAGTAGATGCTTGTAACTCCAAGAGGGAGTATTTATGCTCGATAGTAGGTTCATGCCTCTATTAATCTAGGGAAGTGATAGAAATCTCTAAGGTTGTAGATGTGTTGTTTCTACTAGGGAGAAAACAATAATCCTTTGTCCATGGGGCAATTGTATTGTTTACTTTACACATTTTGCTCAATGCAATTATTTGTTGCTTGCAACTTAATACTGGAAGGGGTTCGGATGATAACCTGAAGGTGGATTATTAGTCATAGATGTAGTTGGATTACGGTCTATGTATTATGTTGTAATGCCCAATCAAATCTCATAGAAGTCAAGATGTCTAGTATATGCATTGTTATGCTTTCTCAATCTGTCAATTGCCCCGCTGTAATTTTTTCACCCAACATGCTATTTATCTTAAAGAGAAACACCTCTAGTGAACTGTGGACCCTAGTCCATTCCTTTACCATTGATATACCATCTACTGTTTACCGTTTACTATTTACTTTCTATAAGCAATTACTATCTTCCACACTATCTGTTTAATCCTTTGTTTTCAGCAAAACCATTGAGATTGACAACCTCACTGTAAGTTGGGGCAAAGTTCTGTGGTTGTGTTATGCAGGATTCCAAGTTGCTAGCAACATCTTGGAGTTGTTTCCTTACTCCTACTGGTTTGATAACCTTGGTTTTATAATTGAGGGAAACTTGCTGATGTGCTCATCATACCTTTCTCTTGGGGATTCCAACGAGCTCTACATATCTTGAGCCATCAGTACGTTCTCCCTTCAAGGCGCTATACAAGGCTGAAGAAAATTTCGGAGGAATGCCGAATCTAGCCATATCCGATGAATCTACATCAAGGGATGCATCTTTGGACTACCAGGCTCACACAGAATTGATGCGCACTCAAGTGCTGCAAGCACAGTTGCGTCAGAAGCATTATGCTGATCGCAATCGCACTGAGTTTTAGGTGGGAGAACAAGTGTTGTTGAAGCTACGGCCCCTATGCTCAACAATCAGTGGTAAATCGATCGTATCCTAAACTCTCGTACAAGTATTTTGTTCCTTATTCAGTTTTGGAGAAAATTGGGGAGGTGGCATAGCTTGGAGCTACCCGCTTATGCACGCATCCATCCGGTGTTTCACGTCTCCCAGCTGAAGCCATTCATGGCCAGTTATACTCCAGTGTTCGGTGATCTTCCTACAACGCCGAACTTACAAACAGCTACCCCAGTACCAGTGGAAATCTTGGAGCGTCACTTGGTTCATAAGGGAAACGCCGCTACACCTTAGGTACTTATTCGCTGGGCTCATATGCCTGAGAACTGCACAACTTGGAGGATTACTATGTGCTCAAAGTCAGATACCCTGATGCCTTACTGTGGGAGGAGGAATCAACTTCGGGAGCACAATCTCAAGGGAGGGGGCTATCACACCTTCGATGCCGATGGTGGAAAACCAGTCGCCAGGGTGAACTGGTGAGCTCCCTAGGCCCAATGTCATTGGAAGAAAGATAGGCCAGTTGTCATGTGTGAGCTGGTTCGGGACGGCGGTTCCCAGTTGTAAGCCAGACCTCTATGTTATAAAGAGGGGTGAGTTGTATGAAACATCATGAAATGAAAAGTGAGCTTTTGGAACCTCATCCCCTTTTCTGTCTCTCACCTAACCTGCTTCCTCATCCTATTATTCCGCTCAATTCCCTCTAGAATCGATCTCGATCTTGTGCTTGTCCCCCTTCCAACTAAGGGACATCACAAGATCGCCTCCATATCACCGTGACCGGCGCGATTATGTACCAACTCCGGTGAGTAGCGCCACCGAGGGAGAGGCAAGAACGGGGAGCGGGTCGAGGGCGTTTCTCTCGTACTATGGGTACCCGGAAGAAGTTGCGCACTAGGCCCGTGGCGAGATAAGCACCGCTCTTTCGCTGGACGTCTGATCTAGATCGCACGGACACGACGCGTGACCTCGCGTTAAGCCATATCGAGGTCAACCTAGAGTTAGCAATTGCGTTATATTATAAGAAATAATAAAATGAATCTACTTACAAGCCACCACAACGATTTGAGAATGTTAACCGTCTGATTGTGCTACGAGACGCCTCTGATCTCTCGATCGTGCCCACAGCAGAGGCATTTTCATCTAGCGAATTTGCTAATCCCGCTTGGGCAAACCTAACTGGGTTGCTGCTCCGGCAACCTACCTAGGTAACCTGTGGTTCAGCGGGCCGTATTCGTGGGATGTGGGCTTCAACGGCCGGATTTTGTCCGGTGGACAGCTGATGACTTGCTTCTCCAACAGAAGACGATTCTTCTGTCCGGCGTTGAAAACTGGCGTGGATGTGACGAGAGGGACGCTTCGTCTCCAGGACGCCGAGAGCAGGAACGCTTGCCGCCACTAGATCCATCTCCGAGATGGGGAGCTTCCGGTGCGATCGATCTAAAGGCATGCTCCTCTCTGATGCGCCCGACATGATCTACGACCACAACGTCCAGCTGATTCAGGTCCCCTCTTCTTCTCTCACTCCCGCGGAACCCTAGTGATGAACTGCACGCGAGAGGTCAGATAGGATCGGCCACCTCCGTGTATGCGGCATCCCCGGTTCCCGGTTTTAGATATCAGCCGGGCACGCTATATGATACTGAATTGTCCTGCGTCTGCTACACCTTTTATTTGATTTTTCCTTACAAGAAATAGTGACATGATCTTGCATATTTTTTTTGTCTCACTTGTGCTCAGAGTGTTAATGGCTGGTCGTACTCGTACCTAGAATGATCTTCCGCTGGATACATGAATCACCAACGAACACTGCTTTTCAGATTTGGTCCCCAATTATCCATGATTTGGAGCTACAAAGCGTACAAGATTATTGGTTGAAAACCATTGATTAGAACATATATTTGTGTTGGTTCTGCTTCCACGTGTGATGACAACCTAGGTTGATATCTGAAGCATATTCAGATCATAGGCTCATGGTGACACGAAGAATGAAGACTGTTTTTTTCTTCAGAAGATTCACTTGGTAATGAGAGTTTTTATTTCAAAATTGTATTCACTAGTCTTGTGATGATTTGATTGGAAAATATATTCATAAGCTGTTTTTCTCATTTTGTAAGCAGCCTATAAAGACTACGCTCGGATCTTTGTTCTTGTGAAATGCGGAGTTTTGAGATTTTTAGACGAGAATATGAGATAGAAAGAGATATGGCTGAGTACATTTCTCAATTACGGAAACGAGTCAAGAAAGTGGATACTTCACTACTGCGCCATCTGGAGGGCTCCTTTTGTGTATTTCGTGGTATTGGATTTTTCTAATACTAGCTGAATGCCCGTGTCTTGCTACGGTCTTATAAATTTTGAAATGATCAATTTTGAAATGGTCAAAACTCCTCCTTCGCAATATCCAATTACGGTTCATGAACATTTCTACGTGGCACCTCCCGAAGCAGTGTCTCTTCTATTAGGACAACACTATCGCGAGCACGTGATGATGTTCTTCCTCCACTTATTGCGAACCTCTCTCGTTACCGTGACCATTGTTATCGTCCTCCCTCACCGACTCTCTAACATAGTAAAACCTGGTGTATTATTGATCTCCCACATCGACTCTGAAGTTTTGCTTGTCTGTTTTTACTATGTATTCTCCACGGCGACGATGTCAATTCTCCTGGATCAAAACTGGTTTGGCACAACCACTTGCTTTTTCTCCACCTCGGCATCTGAGAGCGAGCACACTCTAGAACCTTCATCCATAGAATAGATCCAGTTGGATGTGTATGTCGGCGCCACCGGCATGTGGTTCAACAACACCATATCTGACTTCCCTAGCCCTTCCCAAACAACAACACCTGCTCACACCACACGTTGTACTCATGCGCCTCTTTGGTCGTAGCCCATGTACTTTCCCGACTCCACGTCTTGTATATGTCAGCGTGGCATTAACAGTCTAGAGACTTCAATCCATAACACTCAAGTATAGTAGTATTATCGATATAGCAAATTATCAATGGCAAACGTATATTGAGCCAAATCTCTCGTCCGTTCCTAAGAAAAATCACCTCGCACACTGGTCTTTTCATCTTTGCTAAGTCCGTTTTGATCCCACCCCTCCCTGTCCTAGTCCACTGTAGTGCTTCACCAAAATACGTACCCCTCCATTTTAAAATATAAGATGATTTAGCTTTTTTCTAAAATACGTATCTAGACGTATTTTAATGTACAAGTTCACTCATTATGCTCCGAGCATCGCTAAAAAAGTTTATATCCATGCGTTTCAGAAAAAAAGATAAAACATTTTATAATTTGGAATAGAGGAAGTAGTACGTTGTAAAGATTTGGTTTGGATTACATACATATACGCGTATTTTTACACATGCAAGTTGGAATATCACATAGACTAAGACTGGGTTTCAGCTGAGTAACGTAGGGATACGACCGGCTGCGTAGCGCGGCGCGTAAAGGAGTGGATCTCGGCGCGCACCTGGAATCTCTTGGCCTGATCGATTTTTTAGCAAGTGTGACGGTTGTCGATTTGCTTGCTCCCTGCTGCTTATGACTTGCAACAAGCTAGCTAACTCGTGGAGTACTTCCCATACTATTGTACTGCGCGAAGCCTGGCGCAGGATGTTTCTTCGATCACATGGCATGCTTACATCAACCTCTGAAACTTATCCTACTTATGTACTCCTTCCGTTTTAAAATATAAGATATTTTAGTTTATAAAAAAAATATCTAGACCCCTTTTAGTTTGTAGATTTACTCCAAATTTAGATAAACTTACCCACTAAAAGAGTCTAGATACACTCGGTTCACGAAGCTAAAACAAATACTACTTCCTCGTGCACCAGTCCGAAATTCACGTTAAAACCAGCTAAGCAAAACCACCAAATCGGAGACTACGAAGCCCAAATCCAACTTGTGCTCTCCGTCAAAAACAATCAACGAGGTGGATGGACTCTGTACCGGTGCAGCTACCTGAACCTGCACATGGTCCATTACCCTGCTCATACCTGAACATGTGCCCATATAGCTAGAGCTCAGGCTCGAGCCCCTGTAGGTGGTCGCTGGTGGAGCAGGTCGGTGTGTGAGGTGGTGCAGGCCAGGGGAGAAGGCATGGCAGAAGGTTGCAGGTCAGCTGGACGTGGCAGCTGGTTGGCCGGGCGGACGAGAAGATCGAGCTCGGCTTGTTCCAGGCCGGAGACATTGGGGTGGCCACCGAAGATGACCCACAACGACGGTAGGATCGCCGGAGGAGCAGGGAACCTAGGACAGGAGCACGACGCTGGATAGTCAGAGGAGGAGGAGAATGACGACCTGGGACATGGAGGACGACGCCGCGCAGATCCGTCGGTCCTCTCAGCTCGACCGGCACATAAAACAAACCACACGTCCTCGGTGCCCGATACAATCGTGGAAAAAAGCATGCAGTTCCATGTCTGCCCGCGAGGGCTGCTGGCGACGGTGCTGGTGAACAGAGCGGAGGCGACAGAGTTCGGGGCGAGGCGCCGGTGTACTGGGCCGAGGCAACGGAGCTCGGGGGCGCGCAGTGGTAGACGAGGCCGGAGAGGATACATCTGTGGTGGAAGATCGACAACAGTGGTTGGAGATTGAGGATTTTGGAGGGCGTTGAATGCAAGGCGGCGATAGGATTCAGGGCGGCGCGCCTTTGGGGACGGGCCGCAGCGAGTGGAAGGGAGAAGTTGACCATCGGGAGGAGTTTTGGGGATTTTTTTCTTTTCTTTTCTTCCAACGGACCGACAGTATCACTCGGTGGTGGCAGGTCTGCGAATAGACAGTGCCAAAGCGTCCAACGAAAAATCAAAACTAAAACTTGGTGCGGACGAACCTCCCTCGAGATAAATTATAGTCCTTCGATCTATAATAAGTGTTGTTTATTTTGTAATAAGCTAGTATAAATTTTGTACTAGATAATCGACACTTATTATGAATCAGAGGGAGTAGAATAGATAGATAGATTCGTTAGCTAATACTATACCGTATTTAATAGTGTGCAGTACTTTCTATTTGGTGCATATTATATTATCCGAACTATTGTTATCTCATGATTTGAAACTCTGAAGCTTCATGCAACAAGACCCTGGATTGGACTAAGTTGAATCGTATTCTTGCCGGTTAAATGTGCTATAGAAACAATACCATGCAATTTATGCAAGTTAACAAGAGAATGGGCCATATCCAAGGTATGTGAACTTTTGTGAGGAAATTCACAGTACCGCTAGAACAAAAACTAGTGCTTCGTTGGTTATTTTTATATCACCTTGTTTTGCATATTTTAGTTCTTGGATATATTTGTCCCTCATAAAATCAATCCATTATAGCTAGTATAACCTCCCATGTATTTCGATATATCATTTACTACCATGTGGCCTTCCTAGCGAGGATATAGGTAGGTCCATATCTTTGTGCATTAATTTTTTGTTGCTTTGTCATAACATGAGGGATTTTTATAATAGTTAACGTGAAACAAGTTAGGCTACCGATATGCATCTTGATCTTGATTATGTTTTACTAATAACTCATCCTTCCAAGGTCCAACAATCAATGAGGACGCACTACAGGATGCGCTGGCTAGGCCGACGGCTGAAAGCCCTCGGCGTAGGCAGCTAGACCGTCGGCCTACGCTACGCCGAGGGCTGCCGTCGGCGTAGCCTCCTCGGCGAACCTCTCCCTCCGCGGAGCCAAAAAAGCCGTCGGCGTATGGTCTAGCCCTCGGTGTAAGCTTTGCCGACGGCCGTCGCAGGCCCCTCGGCGTAGTAGCCGTCGGCGAAAGACGAGCCCGTCGTTACACCGGCTGCTAACAGCGCAGTGGGTACGCCGACGGCATGGCCCTCGGCGCAGCGTCGGCATGTGGCAGACTGTGGGCGCCCCAGGCAGGCAGCTGGACCGACGGCCGCGGCCCTCGGCGTAGGCCTAGGCATACGCCGACGGTTAGGCCCTCGGCATAGCTGTAGCACGTGGCAGGCGCTGACCGTGTCAGGCAGACAGCTACGCCGACGGTTAGGCCCTCGGCGTATCGTGTACCATTTGGCACAGAGGAGGTACTACGCCGACGGCATGGCCCTCGGCGTAGGCCCAGCCTAGAATTTTTTTTTCCTATTTCGCTGCAGTTTTATTTCTTGCAATATTATTCGCAGCAATATTGAACATGTATTTCACAAAAATTCAAATAAAATCACATCATTCATACATGTATCAAACAAGATCACATCATTCAAACATGTATCAACAGGATCACATCATTCATACATGTATCAACATGATCACATTATTCATACATGTATCAACATCGTCACACATGCATAGACAATAAAACCCTACAACTCTGGAGGAGACGGGGTGTACCCGAGATCTCCCCTGGTGAAAAGAGGCGACCTCTGGCGAGGGTGGCGTCCAGTAGAAGCAGCAGAAGAACCATCTCGCGAGGTAGTAGGAGAAGTGTAGGAGTGAGGATTGGGAGAACCACCAGCAGAATGGCCAGGAGAAGGACCATTGTCATGAAGCGGTGTGATCTGACGCCCATCCGGCGAGGCATGGCTAAAGTGCTGGTTCCCAGAAGCTTCCGTTCCCTACATGTTGCCTACATGTTAGCAACTTGCGAGGCAAAGTAAAGCGATAACCAGTGGGCTAGCAAAGAACTTACCGGTGTCGATGCGTAGTATGTCCTAGCGAAACTGTCCCTCGATGGCATGCATGGCGGCTGCCCCGGCATGGGAGGCACAGGCCCTAAATCCGTATTCTGTCCAGTTTGAATATTCATCAACATCGCCTGCAAGATAGTTTAGATGTCAGGCCGTAATACAACAAACTAGGGGAAGTGGGACTTGTATCTTTTGCAAAAATAAAGGTTCAAACTTACATTTACGTATTGCATGTAGATCGCATTCGCCTCCTGATACTGCCAAAAGGCCACCTGATATTCATCATGAGCGGCATCGTAGGCCGCCTCGAACTCAGGCTACAATTTCAAATACAAGGAATATCGTCAGCAGTTAGCCATGCAGAAACAAAAGTCATAAAGATGATGAAAATAAGTAAAACTTACATCATCTCTGGAGGTGGATCGACGAGGCTGGCTACGAGGCGGGATAGGGGGGTCATCGGCAGGGTGGGTAGCCTTGAGACGCGTGAAGCTCGTGGTGAGGGTAGGCTTGACCTTCTTATTCAGAATCTTGAGACGTCCATGCTGCAATCCGTGCCCCGACAGGACCAACGACTCCTCGTCGATCTCCGCGTGAATGGGGTCATCCACATGGGGGTGACGAGCCTTCACCATCGTGATGTAGTCCGCCAAGTTGTTCTGGGAAGTGCCGTAGTACTCGGGTAACGAGGGCTGAGGCTGCGAGGTATCAGGCTTCTTTCGCCGCATCATCTCATAGACGGCGACGTCATGAATCACCTCCCCGGGTTGTGCCTCGGCCACCTGCATCGCGGAAAGAAATATTATGCATATGAAGTACGAACATGACAAGAAATAAATGCAGGTCGTTCCATGTATATACATACCACCTTCCCCTTGAAGCGGTCAAAGTTGCGGTTTCCCGCGCAGTGTGTTCCACCATCGCCTCGGTTCTCCGCGTTCCGCCTCAACAAGGCTGCAAACTCTTCGTCTTCACTGAGCCACCTCGTCCTAACCAGCTCCTCCCATGCGAGTCGATGCGGCTCAGCCCAATCGGGGACAACCTGAAAATGCAATACTCAACTCCAGACAATGCAATGGCAACTTAGCAGCAATGTAGAATCTCATTGACATTTTACTCACCGACATATACTCTTCTGGCGTCATCGAGTACTCAGGTTTAGACTTCTTACCGACAATGTCTTCCTTCCTGATCCTCACGCCCCTGTCGACCCAGAAGTGACTAGCGGCCGTGACCTTCTAGTTGCACCACACCTGGGGTGTCAACTTCACACAAGCCCCAAGCAAAGTCCTGTCCGCCTTCTCGTGGTCCTCCTCAGCCACACGATAAAAGCACTTCAATCATGCATAAAAAACAATTGTAAGAGTAATGAGTTAGCACAGTGAGGTCATCAAGTATTAACTCGAGAAATATGCCTTACCCAAAACTTGGTGATGACAGCATCAGCAGCTGTGCGAAATCCCGGGATACGAGTAGTCTGGTAGTCCGCCCAAGTAGTAGCTAGCCTCCTGACACCATCGGGGGAAATGTGATATCCCGGCCAGAACTTCCTAATCAGAGCTCCAACCAGGCTGTTAGGAAGGCGAGGCTTGTTCCCCGGAGGAAATGTCCAATTGCTGCACAATAATAAACATTAGTACACATGCCAAATTATTTATGACCAATATGAAATTACATGTTTTAAATTGCAAAATTAGTACACTTACTCAAGGCCATCTGGAATAATAAGGGCTTTCGCCTCCTGGGTCCTAGGCTCTAACCTCTCCTCAGGGACTCCCGATTCCCCACGATTCCGCAATTTCTTCGGCGGCACCAACTCGTAGCTAGTGTGAGCCTCCGCCTCCGCCTTGTCTCTAGACTCTGTCTCGGTCTCCGCCTCCCTCTCGGTCTCTGGCTCCGCCTCGTCCCCAAAAGGCTGCTCTGTCAGGAAGAACTGAGGAGCCACGTCGCCAGAAGCGGAGGGTGGTGGGTCAAAGTCCACGCCTCCTCCCCTGCCACCTCGTCCTCGTCCTCCTCCTCGACCTCGACCTCGTCCTCCTCCCGCACCAGCAAGATCGGGGTAACGCGGATTGGGATTTGGCTGTCTCCCACTCTGTGTAGCTTTTTTCTTGCGCTGTTTCAGCGCATTAAGCAAGGACGAAGAGCTTGCCTTGCCGCTGCTCATATTTTTCAATCACCTGCATTGAATAAGAGAAAACAGTTAAGCACAAAGACATAATAAAATGTATACACAAAGCATAAAGGCATAATGCAATTAAGAAAACAATTAAGCACAAAGACATAATAAATACTTACTATCATTCTGATTCTCATTCCCATTCTCATTCTCACTATCACTATCACTATCTTTTGAGTAGAAAGCTGGATTCTCATCGAAGGGTGGAGGCTCATCATCGTTGTCATTCTCTGTATGAAACTTCTCGAGCATATCTATATCATGTAGATTCACCACTGACTCACCCCGAGTTTCTTCATCGTTCCCAAGGTCCTCAAGATCAACCGGTTCTAAATCAAAGTGCCCGACGTCCTCTTGCTCTTGATAAAAAATTCCCTCGTACATTACAGGGTTAATGTTGTTGTAATCGTCCTCGGAGGGAATCGGTGCCTGCACACTGGGCATGGCCACTTACCAGCTGTACACCATCCGCATGTTAGGGCGTACCCGGGCATGTCATGCATGGTATACTGCAACCAAACTTTCATCAGGAAGTTTCTCTTTGATGCTCGGTCGTATGTCAACGTCCCGTGTATCCAGGAGTGGTTCAAATCATCCACAATCGGTTGCATGTAGACACTCAAATTTTCCCCTAGGTACTCGGGCCCTGGAATGATCAACGACAGAAACATGGTCTTCCGTTGCATTAATACTCCGGGGGGGAGATTAAGCGGAATAACAAACACCGGCTAGCAGCTGTACACGGCCGTCGACAAACCATATGGGTTGAAGCCATCTGTTGATATCGCAATTCTGACATTCCGAGCCTCTTCTGCCCACCGGGGGTATTTGTCATCGAAGTTCTTCCATGCCTTACCATCAGACGGATGTCCCATCTTCTTTTGTCCGTGCTCGTCCTCATATCTCTTCCCCTTCTTGTGCCATGTCATCTGTTTGGCAGTCTCCTCGCTCAAGTAAAGCCGATGGATTCTTTTTATGAATGGGAGATACCGAAGAATCTTTAAAGCGACATTCGACTGCCTCATCTGACCATCCTTTCCCTTTACCTCATCATACCTAGAGGCCCCACAAATGGAGCAGTACTTGTCATCCGCAAACTGTTTCCAAAACAAAAGGCAACCTTTTGGACAACAATCTATCTTTTCATAATCCATGTTCAGCTCCTTCATGAGTTTCTTTGTTTCGTAAAAGGTTTTAGGCAGACAATGCCCTTCGGGCAACATGTTACCACATGTTCTCAGATTAGCTTCAAAGTGAGAACGGGTGGCGGAGTACTAGCACTTGTCGGCTAGACACTGAGTGATGGCATCGAGCTGAGAAATCTTTGCACCCTCGTATAGAGGCCTCTTAGCTGCGGCCATCATATCAAGGAAGGCCTTCGCGGTTGGCTCCGGTTCCTCTGGTTCTAGCGGTTCCTCTGGTTCTGGTGGTTCCTCTGGTTCTGGTGGTTTCTCCCGTCGAGGTGGCGAATCCGGCTGGTCAGAATCGATGAGATCATCTAGAAAGTTTCTAATCCCATCGTGCTCATTGCCATTGAGCCGCTGACGCATCACCTCACCCCCGTCACGTTCGTACCGAGCAAAGTCGACTTGCGTGACATAGTTAGACATGTACCCATATTGCAGAAGGTGTTTATACATGTCATCCTTTCCCTGACGATGACGCTTAGTGCAATGAGCGCAGGGACAAAGTGCCCGAACCATTGCCTTCGAACCACGCACTAACTCATTCACTAACAAATGAGTGTTCCATACCCAATCGTCTGTTTTATTAGTCGCACTAATACGGCCACTGTACATCCATCCATTATCAGCCATCCTCTTCTGCTTTGTTAGGATCCAAACAACAAATATAACATTTTATACCAAACAGGAGATTAAATGCTTCATGTTTTTACGCATTCATCAACCTACATGTCTAATAGGAAAAGAGGGTCCTAACCAGCCGCCGGATCCGTAGATTGGGTAAGTTCTCCCTGGCTCTACCCCGATCCGAGCAGAATTTCGGCAGCACCTCCCTACTGCTCTCCCGATACACGTCTCGACAAAAATCCAAGAGGATGTGCATCCGGAGAACAACAAGGAGGCGTCACCGAAATCCTGTCTCGAATCGAGGTAGAGCCAGGGAGAACCATACCCAACTACGAATCCGCCGACTGCCCGATAAAAGCCGTAAGCCTTACGGTTCAAAATATGCGAGACCACTAATGCATATTAAGTCGCGTAACGCTTACGGTCGGGATGACGCCTAGGTGACGCGACAGACTTGGTGATCTAGACACGAAAATAAACCTAGGTACAAGAGAGGCGAGCAAATTCTCACCCTCGAAGCGCGATCAAATCGTCAAAGATGATCCGGGACCCTGCCGTCGAAACACCCCCTGCTTACCCTCCGGTAGCTGCAAAAACATGAACAAATGGTTAAATATACTAAATTCTACTCCTATTTCTAGCATATCTAATTCTACTCCTATTTCTAGCATTTCTAATTCTACTCCAATTTCTAGCATATCTAATTCTACTCCTATTTCTAGCATTTCTAATTCTACTCCTATTTCTACTAACATACCACAAATTACTATTTATACAAACTACTAGCAAACTCCTATTCTAGCATTTCTACTCACATACTAGCAAACACCTATTTCCACTTCTAGTCCAGGAGCCTCCACGCCTCTCTCGGAAAAATACTGCCTAGCATCATGAAACTAATAACCTCAACAAAAATATCACAAACTTTTTGCTACGTTCCTGGCGGTCGGAGGCACTCGAGCTCGGAGACGAGGGAGGCGGCGCCGGGGACGAGGGAGGCAGGCGGACACGCGAGCTCCTGGCGGTGGCGGCTACGCGGCCCAGCTTTGGAACGAGGAGGAGGCAGTGGCCAGGTCGGGGGCGCGCGCAGGTTGGGGTGGGGCTCTAGGAGGAGGAGGGGCGGCGGGGTCGGGAGGAGGGGCGGGGGGGGGCAGGCAGGGTCGGGAGGAGGAGGGGCGGCGGGTCGGGAGGAGGAGGGGCGGCAGCAGGGTCGGGAGGAGGAGGGGCGGAGGCAGCGGGGAGCAGCGGCTGGTGGCGGCGGGGTCGGGAGGAGGAGGGGTGGCGGCAGGGTCGGGAGGAGGAGGCGTGGCGGCGGGGTCGGGAGGAGGAGGGGTGGAGACGGGGTCGGGAGGAGGAGGGGCAGCGGCGGTGGGGAGCAGCGGCTGGTGGCGACGGGGTCGGGGGCGGGTTGAGTGGCGGCGGGGTCGGGGGCGGGTTGGGGATAGGGTAGCAGGTGAGTGGCCCAGGTGGCCCGCGGGAAAAAAAGGATAACGCTACGCCGACGGCCAGGATACGCCGAGGGCTGCCGTCGGTGTAGCTAGGTTTTTTTTATTTTCTAGTATTAGTATATACTTTATATTTTTTATATTATTACTATACTATATTATATTATTACTATATTATTACTATATATGGGCATGATCTGTGGGCCTCGGATCGTCTACCCCCATAGACGTTCCTCTGACAGGGGTAACCTGGCGTAGCTCTCTCTTGTTTTGTGTTTGTTTAGGTCATATGATGATGTAAAACCATGTTGGTTCACAAGGTGCGGCAGTATCCTACCCGGTTTCACCGGAACAGGGAGTTTCCCCCTTATATAAGTCCAGGACCTTCCCTTTTAGGTTACAGCGCATGCATGCGAAGGGGGACACATTCATGCAACCCGGGGACTAGGTTTTGCATGTTTCAACACAACACCACACCTCCATGCATGTGCAAGGGCCACATGCAAGTTCTTGAGGGTTTCCTACGACCCGGAGCGCGGTTTGCCACGGAACCCTGATCTGTGGGCCTCGGATCGTCTACCCCCCATAGACGTTCCTCTGACAGGGGTAGCCCGGCGTAGCTCTCTCTTGTTTTGTGTTTGTTTAGGTCATATGATGATGTAAAACCATGTTGGTTCACAAGGTGCGGCAGTATCCTACCCGGTTTCACCGGAACAGGGAGTTTCCCCCTTATATAAGTCCAGGACCTTCCCTTTTAGGTTACAGCGCATGCATGCGAAGAGGGACACATTCATGCAACCCGGGGACTAGGTTTTGCATGTTTCAACACAACACCACACCTCCATGCATGTGCAAGGGCCACATGCAAGTTCTTGAGGGTTTCCTACGACCCGGAGCACGGTTTGCCGTGGAACCCTGATCTATGGGCCTCGGATCGTCTACCCCCCATAGACGTTCCTCTGACAGGGGTATCCCGGCGTACCTCTCTCTTGTTTTGTGTTTGTTTAGGTCATATGATGATGTAAAACCATGTTGGTTCACAAGGTGCGGCAGTATCCTACCCGGTTTCACCGGAACAGGGAGTTTCCCCCTTATATAAGTCCAGGACCTTCCCTTTTAGGTTACAGCGGATGCATGCGAAGGGGGACACATTCATGCAACCCGGGGACTAGTTTTTGCATGTTTCAACACAAAACCACACCTTCATGCATGTGCAAGGGCCACATGCAAGTTCTTGAGGGTTTCCTACGACCCGGAGCACGGTTTGCCGCGGAACCCTGATCTGTGGGCCTCGGATCGTCTACCCCCCATAGACGTTCCTCTGACAAGGGTAGCCCAGCGTAGCTCTATCTTGTTTTGTGTTTTTTAGGTCATATGATGATGTAAAACCATGTTGGTTCACAAGGTGCGGCAGTATCCTACCCGGTTTCACCGGAACGGGGAGTTTCCCCCTTATATAAGTCCAGGACCTTTCCTTTTAAGTTACAGTGCATGCATGCGGAGGGGGACACATTCATGCAACCCGGGGACTATGTTTTGCATGTTTCAACACAACACCACACCTCCATGCATGTGCAAGGGCCACACGCAAGTTCTTGAGGGTTTCCTACGACCCGGAGCGCGGTTTGCCATGGAACCCTGATCTGTGGGCCTCGGATCGTCTACCCCCCATAGACGTTCCTCTGACAGGGGAAGCCCGGCGTAGCTCTCTCTTGTTTTGTGTTTGTTTAGGTCATATGATGATGTAAAACCATGTTGGTTCACAAGGTGCGGCAGTATCCTACCCGGTTTCACCGGAACAGGGAGTTTCCCCCTTATATAAGTCCAGGACCTTCCCTTTTAGGTTACAACGCATGCATGCGAAGGGGGACACATTCATGCAACCCGGGGACTAGGTTTTGCATGTTTCAACACAGCACCACACCTCCATGCATGTGCAAGGGCCACATGCAAGTTCTTGAGGGTTTCCTACGACCCGGAGCGCGGTTTGCCACGGAACCCTGATCTATGGGCCTCGGATCGTCTACCCCCCATAGACGTTCCTCTGACAGGGGTAGCCTGGCGTACCTCTCTCTTGTTTTGTGTTTGTTTAGGTCATATGATGATGTAAAACCATGTTGGTTCACAAGGTGCGGCAATATCCTACCCGGATTCACCGGAACAGGGAGTTTCCCCCTTATATAAGTCCAGGACCTTCCCTTTTAGGTTACAGCGCATGCATGCGAAGGGGGACACATTCATGCAACCCGGGGACTAGGTTTTGCATGTTTCAACACAAAACCACACCTCCATGCATGTGCAAGGGCCACATGCAAGTTCTTGAGGGTTTCCTACGACCCAGAGCTTGGTTTGCCGCGGAACCCTGATCTGTGGGCCTCGGATCGTCTACCCCCCATAGACGTTCCTCTGACAAGGGTAGCCCGGCGTAGCTCTCTCTTGTTTTGTGTTTGTTTAGGTCATATGATGATGTAAAACCATGTTGGTTCACAAGGTGTGGCAGTATCCTACCCGGTTTCACCGGAACGGGGAGTTTCCCCCTTATATAAGTCCAGGACCTTCCCTTTTAGGTTACAGCGCATGCATGGGAAAGGGGACACATTCATGCAACCCGGGGACTAGGTTTTGCATGTTTCAACACAACACCACACCTCCATGCATGTGCAAGGGCCACATGCAAGTTCTTGAGGGTTTCCTACGACTCGAAGCGCGGTTTACCGCGGAACCCTGATCTGTGGGCCTCGGATCGTCTACCCCCCATAGACGTTCCTCTGACAGGGGTAGCCCGGCGTAGCTCTCTCTTGTTTTGTGTTTGTTTAGGTCATATGATGATGTAAAACCATGTTGGTTCACAAGGTGCGGCAGTATCCTACCCGGTTTCACCGGAACAGGGAGTTTCCTCCTTATATAAGTCCAGGACCTTCCCTTTTAGGTTACAGCGCATGCATGCGAAGGGGGACACATTCATGCAACCCGGGGACTAGGTTTTGCATGTTTCAACACAACACCACACCTCCATGCATGTGCAAGGGCCACATGCAAGTTCTTGAGGGTTTCCTACGACCCGGAGCGCGGTTTGCCGCGGAACCCTGATCTGTGGGCCTCGGATCGTCTACCCCCCATAGACGTTCCTCTGACAGGGGTAGCCCGGCGTAGCTCTCTCTTGTTTTGTGTTTGTTTAGGTCATATGATGATGTAAAACCATGTTGGTTCACAAGGTGCGGCAGTATCCTACCCGGTTTCACCGGAACGGGGAGTTTCCCCCTTATATAAGTCCAGGACCTTCCCTTTTAGGTTACAGCGCATGCATGCGAAGGGGGACACATTCATGCAACCCGGGGACTAGGTTTTGCATGTTTCAACACAACACCACACCTCCATGCATGTGCAAGGGCCACATGCAAGTTCTTGAGGGTTTCCTACGACTCGAAGCGCGGTTTACCGCGGAACCCTGATCTGTGGGCCTCGGATCGTCTACCCCCCATAGACGTTCCTCTGACAGGGGTAGCCCGGCGTAGCTCTCTCTTGTTTTGTGTTTGTTTAGGTCATATGATGATGTAAAACCATGTTGGTTCACAAGGTGCGGCAGTATCCTACCCGGTTTCACCGGAACGGGGAGTTTACCCCTTATATAAGTCCAGGACCTTCCCTTTTAGGTTACAGCGCATGCATGCGAAGGGGGACACATTCATGCAACCCGGGGACTAGGTTTTGCATGTTTCAACACAACACCACACCTCCATGCATGTGCAAGGGCCACATGCAAGTTCTTGAGGGTTTCCTACGACTCGAAGCGCGGTTTACCGCGGAACCCTGATCTGTGGGCCTCGGATCGTCTACCCCCCATAGACGTTCCTCTGACAGGGGTAGCCCGGCGTAGCTCTCTCTTGTTTTGTGTTTGTTTAGGTCATATGATGATGTAAAACCATGTTGGTTCACAAGGTGCGGCAGTATCCTACCCGGTTTCACCGGAACAGGGAGTTTCCTCCTTATATAAGTCCAGGACCTTCCCTTTTAGGTTACAGCGCATGCATGCGAAGGGGGACACATTCATGCAACCCGGGGACTAGGTTTTGCATGTTTCAACACAACACCACACCTCCATGCATGTGCAAGGGCCACATGCAAGTTCTTGAGGGTTTCCTATGACCCGGAGCGCGGTTTGCCGCGGAACCCTGATCTGTGGGCCTCGGATCGTCTACCCCCCATAGACGTTCCTCTGACAGGGGTAGCCCGGCGTATCTCTCTCTTGTTTTGTGTTTGTTTAGGTCATATGATGATGTAAAACCATGTTGGTTCACAAGGTGCGGCAGTATCCTACCCGGTTTCACCGGAACGGGGAGTTTCCCCCTTATATAAGTCCAGGACCTTCCCTTTTAGGTTACAACGCATGCATGCGAAGGGGGACACATTCATGCAACCCGGGGACTAGGTTTTGCATGTGTCAACACAACACCACACCTCCATGCATGTGCAAGGGCCACATGCAAGTTCTTGAGGGTTTCCTACGACCCGAAGCGCGGTTTGGCGCGGAACCCTGATCTGTGGGCCTCGGATCGTCTACCCCCTAGTGATAAGGATTGAATCTCTGAACAACTTCACTAAAAGTGTGATATATAAATTTCACACACATGTGATAATAACACTTACAAACATGCAAATTTCTCAAGGTGTGAGAAGATTCGACATTTTATGTGGGCGTGGAGACTATTATTTGGAGGCTACGAATCCGTCGATTTGATATAATAGAACCTAAATAATTGATACTAATAAATAAATACAAATATAAAATAAATTTATAATTGGGTGGAAAAAATAAATAAAAATGTACGGCGGTACGCCGACGGTGACCCTCGGCGTATGAATAAAAAAACGTACGGCGGTACGCCGACAGTCACCCTCGGCGTATTGATGACGCCGTTAGGGATCCGTCCCAGCCAGTCCGGCAAGTGCCACGCGGACACCCCGTACGCCGAAGGCCTACGTACGCCGAGGGCCACCGTCGGCGTATCGGTGGCTACGCCGACGGAGAGGCTACGCCGAGGGCTCGGAAGCGGGGCTGGCCTGGCCCGGTGCTACGCCGACGGCCCCGACAATTGGCCGTCGGCGCACCGCGCCATTCCTGTAGTGACGGCTGCGAGTGGGGAATACATTTTCTTGACTGGTCTTCCCTATGATGGCAGGAAATGAGTTCATTTTATTTATCAAGTCACATGTTTACAAGTTATTTTCGTGTAAATGGTTAAACTGAAAATGTCACGGTTCTGAATTATCTGTTCTGTAATTTTCTCAAGCCTATCATTATTTTAGCCGAAACATGGTTGTATTTTTTGTTGTGTTAGAATGCTAGATATTATTTTTCAGGAGGTCATAAACAATAATATTTCATTCATGTTCTCGAGGAACTATGTGTCATTTATATGTTTCATGGTACATATGCTAGGTTTTAAATAAAAATAATGTCAGTTATAGAGTTTTAGCATGATATTTTCTCCTTTGAGGTTCCTTGCCTGCTCCCTCATGTGTGCCTTTTTCTTTGCTTTATGAATCACGCTAGTTTATAGTATATACTTGTTTTTATCTATATGCTAGTGTGGTGTCCTTAGAAGGAGAACAAAAGATTTTATGATTGTTTACAGCCTTGCTCAAAGGACGTTCATGATTAATTTTTTGTCCAACTTATGTCTAATCATTTAATGCATACAAGTTCTGTCCAATTTATGTAATAACCATTTAATTCATACAAGTTATGTCTATAAGGAGGCAGGTGACAATGCACGGCCATGCCTCCGGCTGCACTTGTAGAGCCTCTGTAGCTACCATGAAGAATTGTTGTAGGCGAGAGTTATTACCTCTTAATTTTTTGATTAGCTAGGCCTAGATATTTTTCTAGATTTTTGCTTGTTTGTTTTTGTCCTTTGCACTCAGTTGTATTATGTGTCATCTAGAAGTTTTCTCTCTAATACAAATACTCCTTTTTTTATCTATATGCCAGTGTGGTGTCCTTTGAAGGAGAACAAAAGATTTTATGATTGTCTACGGCCTTGCTCAAAGGACGTCCATGCTTAATTTTCTGTCCAATTTATGTCTAATCATTTAATTCATACTACAAGTTCCGTCCAATTTTCTTAATGTATGCACAGTAATAATATCCCTATGAATTTTAAATGTTATTACAATTCTAAATTTATATAGTTTATATTCTTAAAAAGGATGGACGCGACAATGTGCACCATTGTGGTCTAGTTGTATTTGTAATGTACATCTGTGTATGTTTTGTTCTTTGATTTGTATAGATTTTTCAAAACCTTGTTTGGCCTATTGGGCTTCTAATATACACCATTTTCACATTTTGAATGTGCAATCTTTGTACATGTAGGGCGCAAATGTCTTTTTAAATTATTTTTACACATGTATATATGTGACTTCTTTTTCAAGTTTGTTTTGCATGTAAAATTCATATTCTTATTTTTTTGAATGTTGTACCTTTAATATACAGTATTCTGTAGATTTTGAAAACGCGCAACCTATGTATTTGTAATATGCAATTCACTTTTTGTGCTATTGAATAATAGTTTTCCATCCATATTATTTCGACCTTCATTTGGTCGAATGTTTTTCTTTTACATCTGTCAACGACTTGTGAATTTCAGTGGACTCCTGTGTAGATGGACTGTATTTTATTAGAACTATCTCTTTATTCGTTTTTTTATCATGCGTACTTTATTAACCTTAGGAGGTACAAATAGTACATCATTAGGATTGTCTAGCCAGACACTAGGACAAATAGCTCTGCAAGAATTCTTCATATGCAAGTAGCTCTGCAAGTGGGAACAATTAGCCCCCGATCACAACTATTACCTTCTTCCCAAATTAATAGATTCAACTTTGTCTATAATTCTAGATACGTACGCATGTATTGGGACACTAAAATTTGTTTAAATACACGTATATTTACACAGAGTTGAGTCAGTTAATTTGGAATTGAGGAAATACAGACTATCTTAGTCCTCGTACTAGAGTTTTTTTCCTTCAATGTGGGCAATCCATTATTAAGTCTTATACGGAGTAGATAAGATCAGACCGTGTGACTCGTTCGTGTGTGACCAGATCTTGATGCATGCAGTTCAGTTTAATATGGAAGGTCAAAGTAATTCCTTCCGTTGCTAACCGATTAGAATATGCACATATATGACCATAGGAGGAACAATTTTGAGGAAGACCATAGGAGGAACAAAAAATTACATTAGTAGGATTGTCAAGCCAAGACACTAGGATATCATTCATTGGTGGTATCAAGTCTTCATGTGCAAATAGCTCTGAAAGTGGGGGCAGTTAGCCCCTAATAACAAGTAGTACGTACAAACTATCATTCCTCGTACTAGAGTTGTTTCCGTCAATATGGGTTATAAATTAGGACTTACAGATTATTCCTAGTTCACACCGTGTGACGCGTTCATCTGTGACCGGATCTAGCTGCATGCTGCTCCGGTTAATATGAAAGGTCGAGGTGATTTTTTTCACTAGTAGAAAACGGACCTTTGGTCCAGGGATATTAGTCTCGATTTTGCTACAAATCGGGACTAATGCCCCGGTCCCAACGGCTAGATCTGGCCCCAGGGGGTGGCAGGCACTAGTCCCGGTTCGAACGGGACCTTTAGTCCCGGTTCGTATAATAAACCGGGACTAAAGGATTTTAGGCAGGCTGGTCGAGCGCCAGACCTTTTAGTCCCGGTTTGTTATACGACCCGGGGCTAAAGATGGACCTTTAGTCCTGGTTCTAGACACGAACCGAGACTAAAGGTCTAGCTATATCTTCTTCCCCCACCTGCCCGAGCTACCATTTCAAGCTGGTGACTCTCCTCTCTCTTTCTTTCTTCAAGCTCGAGTTCATGCCCTTTTTTTCTCAAGATTTGTCTATATTTTGTGGTGCCCCATCTATCCAAAGGTTCTAAAAGGTGAGCAACTTCATCCTTTGAACTCGCATTGCTATATTAGCTCATTTCTTGCTATATCTTATAGATGGATTTGTGGATTTAGTTTGGTAGTAATTTTTGCAATGATAACACAAGATCGATGTTTAGATTCTATCTATCTTGTATTAATGTAAGGAACTCTAAGGTAAATATCACAATATGTGGATTCTATCTATATATATCTTGTTTTGGCATATAGTCTCGAAATTTGATTTTAGAAGCACACACATGCGTGAGTTCATTATTCTAACTAGCTGGGCAAAATATCCTTCTTTGTCTACATGCGTTCAACAAACTGAAAAAAATTGTAACAAAGATATGGTTAATTCATAAAAGCTTGATAAGAAGACATCATAGTACATATTCGAGAAGCTCCTCTATGGCGAGCTCCTTAAAGATGTCTGGGGATAGGATCCTAAGACATCTTCGAGAGAAGCTCCCCCGTAGTGGTGTCCCTCTCGCACCATCTTGGAGTTAATAACTTCTCTAGCTTTAGATTAATACGCCGGATAACTAAAACAATTCACATATTAGGGAGTGCCTCTATGGCGAGCTCCTCGAAGATGTCTGAGGATGGGATCCTAAGATATCTTCGAGAAGCTCTGCCGTAGTGATGTCCCTGCTCTCGCACACCATCTTTCTGTTTATATCTTTTCTAGCTAGATTAGTATCCTAGTGGAGCTAACTAATTTCACATATTAGAGAGTGCCTCTACGGCGAGCTCCTCGAAGATGTCTGAGGACGAGGTCCTAAGACATCTTCGAGAAGCTCCGCCGTAGTGGTGTCCCAGGTCTCGCACACTATCTTGCAGTTCTTCACAAGAATGCATACATATTTATAGATTAAGCAGCACAACATAGTGTCGGGCACTGATGACATAATGTCGACACACTCACCCCTGGCGTAGTGCTGCCATCCACACAAAATAGTGTCGTCATTTAATTTACTGGCTTAGTGCTGCCCACTGAGGACATAGTGTCGACATGTTGTCTCCACATCCACATTTAGTCCCGGTTGGTGCCTCCAACCGGGACTAAAGGTTCATCATATCTTTAGTCCCGGTTGCTGGCTTTAATTTTGTTTTTTAGATTAGTAATAATTCATTATGATTATGTTTGATATACTTAATTAATTATATAATGCAGATGAGCCGGCAATGGATGTACGCTGACCGACTCTCTAGCGAGTTCATTAAAGGCGTGCATTCTTTTCTCCTTGTGGCCGAGGCAAACAAGCGGAATGGTTTTATGTCTTGTCCATGTGGTGTCTGTCGGAATCATAAGGAATACTCTTCCTCAAGAGTCCTTCACAGCCACCTGTTTCGGTCCGGTTTCATGACCGGCTATAATTGTTGAACCAAGCACGGAGAAAGAGGGGTTATGATGGAAGACAACAAAGAAGAAGAGAATGATAATGACTACCCTACTATGTCCCCTGAATATGATGGTACTACAATGGAAGACATTGATGAAGAAAAAGATGAAGAACGGGCATCAGATCTGCCCGATGATGATCTTAGTCGGGCCATTGCTGATGCCCAGGAAGAATGCGTAACTGAAAGGCAGAGGTTGAAGTTCAAGAAGATGTTAGAGGATCACAACAAATTGTTGTACCCAAATTGTAAAGATGGGCACAAAAAACTGGGTAGCACATTGGAATTGCTGCAATGGAAGACAGAGAACGGTGTGACTGACAAAGGATTTGAAAAGTTGCTGAAAATAATGAAGACATTGCTTCCAAAGGATAACAAACTGCCCGCCAGTACCTACGAAGCAAAGAAGGTTGTCTGCCCTCTAGGATTAGAGGTGTAGAAGATACATGCATGCATTAATGACTGCATCCTCTACCGCAGCGAGGAGTACGACAATTTGGATGCATGCCCAGTATGCACTGCATTATGGTATAAGATAAGACGATATGACCCTGGTAATGTTGAGGGCGAGCGCCACATGAAGAGGGTTCCTGCCAAGGTGATGTGGTATGCTCCTATAATACCACGGTTGAAACGTTTGTTCGGGAACAAAGAGCATGCCAAGTTGTTGCGATGGCACATGGAAGACCGTAAGAAAGACGAGATGTTGAGACACCCCACTAATGGGTCGTAGTGGAGAAAAATCGAGAGAAAGTTTCCGGACTTTGCAGGTGATGCGAGGAACTTATGGTTTGGTCTAAGTACAGATAGAATGAATCCTTTTGGGGAGCAGAGCTGCAGTCATAGCACCTGGCCTGTGACTCTGTGTATCTATAACCTTCCTCCTTGGTTGTGCATGAAGCAGAAGTTCATTATGATGTCAGTGCTCATCCAAGGCCCGAAGCAACCCGACAACGACATTGATGTGTACCTAAGGCCATTAGTTGAAGAACTCTTATAGTTGTGGCATGGACAAGGTGTACGTGTGTGGGATGAGAACAAGCAGGAGGAATTTGACCTACGAGCGTTGTTGTTCATAACAATCAATGATTGGCCTACTCTTAGTAACATTTCAGGACAGACAAACAAGGGATAGAATGCATGCACACATTGTTTAAACGAGACTGAAAATATATATTTGGACAAATGTAAGAAGAATGTGTACCCGGGGAATCGTCGTTTTCTTCCATTCACGCACACCTTAAGAAAGAAAGGTAAGCATTTCAATGGTGAGACAGACAGACGGTGTAAGCCTATCCGCCGTACTGGTGATGATGTATTTGATATGGTGAAGGATTTAAAAGTAATCTTTGGAAAGGGTCCTGGTAGACAATATATTACGAAGGACGATGTCAGACACACACCCATGTGGAAAAAGAAATCTATATTTTGGGAGCTACCCTATTGGAAAGTCCTAGAGGTCCACTCTGCAATTGACGTGATGCACCTGACGAAGAATCTTTGCGTGTGATACGTCCAAAACGTATCTACTTTCCCGAACACTTTTGCTATTGTTTTTCCTCTATACTTGTGTGGTTTGGATGCAACTAATGCGGACTAACGCTGTTTTCAGCAGAATTGCCTTGGTGTCTACTTTTTATGCAGAAAATCAACTATCAGGAAAAATCCGAGAAAATATGCCAAAAATCCTATTTCACCCGAAGACTCCAGGAGCCAGAATACGAGACGGAGAAGAGCCAGGGGGTGGCCACACCACCTGGTGGCGCAAGCCAGGCTAGGCCGCGCCAGGGGGTGGTGTGGGCCCCCCAGGCACCCCCTCGACCTCTCTCTTCGCCTATAAGGAGCCTTCTGACCTAAAAACTTCATGGGGGTCGACGTTTTTCAGAAGGAGTTCCGCTCCGCCGCCACCACCAGATTCCATGAAACAGCACCAGAAACTCCGTTCTGGCACCCTGCCGGGACGGGGAATTGGAGGAGATCATCGCCATCATCATCACCATCGCTTCTCCATCGACCATCCATGTTTCCCCCATCTATGAGTGAGTAATCCCCCGCTGTAGGCTATGGTGATGGTAGGGATTGGATGAGATCGTTCATGTAATGGCATCAGATTGTTAGGGCATGGTGCCTAGTATCTTTTATTAGTGCTTAATGACTTTGTTGCGACTTGTTGTGCTTAATGCTTGTCACTAGGGCCCGAGTGCCATGATCTCAGATCTGAACATGTTATTGATTCATTATGATAGTATTGTTCTTGGTCTTATCTGCAAGTTGTATACACACGTTGTTGTCCGGAACCTATGGCCCCGAAGTGACAGAAATCGGGATACCGGAAGGGAAAGGCTTTGATGTGAGGATCACATGTGTTCACTGAGTGTTAATGCTTTGCTCCGGTGCTCTATTAAAAGGAGCACCTTAATTGCCAGTAGTTCCCTAGAGGCCCCGCTGTAAACGGGCTGGCAGGACAAAAGATGTTGTGCAAGTTCTCATTGCGAGCACGTATAACTATATATGGAACACATGCCTAGGATTGTCTAGTACTTGGATGCTTTATCTTATTTATCTGCAATTGCCCTTTGTTCTGATTGCCATGTGAATTGTCTTGTCCATGCAACGCCCGTCCATCCATCCCTATGACTACCGCACTCGAATCCCACTGTTACTGCTTTTGTTACTACTGTCTTTGCTTTGCTACTGTTGTTACCCCCTCGGCCTCTCCTTCCGCCTATATATTGCCCTCGAGACGAAAACCCTAAGTACCCGATCAAAAATCCACGAAAGAGTCTATAGCCGCCGTCATCTCCATCCCTAGATCGGGAGGGATCTGAAGCTCTTCCCGGCACCCTGCTAGAGAGGGGAATTCACCCTGGAGGCCTTCTTCATCACCATGCAAGCCTCCGGTGTGATGCGTGAGTAGTTCATCCTTGGACTACGGATCCATGTAGTAGCTAGATGGTTGGTTTCTCCTCCTTTGTGCTTTCATGTTTAGATCTTGTGAGATCCGTTCATGATCAAGATCATATTTTTGTAATCCATACATGTTGTGTTTGCGGGGATCTGATGGATATTGAGATGCTATTTCAGATTGATTATTGATTCTATCATATCTTTGTTATTTGTGATCTTGCATGCTTTCCGTTGTTAGTAGCTATCTTGGCCAAGTAGATGCTAGCAACTCCAAGAGTTAGTATTTATGCTCGATAGTGGGTTCATGCCTCTAGTAATCTGGGGAAGTGACAGAAATCTCTAAGGTACTAGATGTGCTATTGCTACTAGGGAAAAACAACAATCCTTTGTTCATAGAACAATCGTATTGTTTACTTTACACGCAGTTCATAAATCAATAATCTGTTGCTTGCAACTTAATACTGGAGGGGGTTCGGATGATAACCTGAAGGTGGATTATTAGTCATAGATGCAGTTGGATGGCGGTCTATGTATTATGTTGTAATGCCCAATCAAGTCTCAAAGGAATCAAGATGATTAGTATATGCATGTATTGCTTTCTCGGTGTTTGTCAATTGCCCCGCTGTAATTTGCTCACCCAGCATGTTATCTATCTTAAGGAGAGCCACCTCTAGTGAACTATGGTCCCGGTCCTTTACTTTACATACAATCTATTTACTTTTTTTGTTTACTTTCTGCAAACTTTTACTTCTTTCCATTCGATACGTTTAATCCTTTGTTTTCCGCAAAACACGGTGAGATTGACAACCTCATCGCAAGTTGGGGACAAAGTTCTGTGGCTGTGTTGTGCAGGTCTCCACGTTGCTACTAGCACCGGTAGTGCGCCCTGCCAAGGCTCAGCTAGTAACACCTTTGGGGTGTTTCCTTGCTCATACTGGTTCGATTAAACCTTGGTTTCATAACTGAGGGAAAGTTGCTGCTGTGCTCATCATACCTTCCTCTTGGGGTTCCCAACAAGCTCTACATCAACCACGAGCCATCAACACTTTTCTGGGCGCCGTGCATTGAGCCATCAAGCATTTTTCTGGCGCCCTTGCCGGGGAGTCAAGTACATCTTCACAAGGGGAGTCCCTCATAACCAATATCTTTACTTTGTTGTTTTTTTGCTTAGTTTTCTTTTTGCTTTGTTTGCTTGTTTTGTTATTCAAAACACACACAAAAAATTAGTTTTACTAGTTTGCTTTCTTACTCAAAAACACAAAAAATTAAGTCCCCTTTAGTTGTCACCTCTTCCTTAGCTCACCATGTTGATCCCTACTTTCACCCTGAAAGACCTTTCAATTGGTAGTGGTTCTATAATTGGGAAAGATAATATTGAAGAATTCTTTAATCATGTTAGCAAACATGAAGATACTGAGGATAGATCCCTTGTAGAACCTGCTCCAAATTATGAGATTGCTGTAGCTTCTTTAATTCACATGTTAGAAGCTAGGTTTGTTAACCTCAACCCCTTAATGCAAGTAATGTTTCTTAATCTTAAAGAAATTGAGGATCCTGAAAAGAGGGATTTTATTCTATAAACTTTGTTTAAGGAGTTCTATGATGTTGCCAAGGAAGCTAGAAAAGTTTTTGAACGTTTCAATATGCTAGGCTCATGTGTAGATGTTGTTGGTACACGAGAAAAGATGAACAAAACCGAACCTAATGGGGAGGAACCTAAGATACTAATACCCTTTAAACTAGTAGCAATACATGATGCCATAGAAAAGAATCTTGATTGGATTGTTCCTGCAAACCCTTTTGATGAAAATAGTGAACCCAAGAGCATTGAGAGAGGATCCTCTAGAACTTACTTGGATGATATACCTTGCCTTGTTGAAAATATTTCTCGTATTGATCTTAATGCTCCTTCATTTGAGAACACTTGATTCTTTCTTTGCTTCTTATGCCTAACTTAAAGGCGTTAAAGAAAAGTACTTGTTGGGAGATAACCCAAGAGTTTTAGACGAGTCTTAGAAGTTATTACTTCAGTAATAACCGCTCCTTATCCTTTTTATTTGCTTTTTGTGTCAAGAGTAACCTCTAATGAGAGTGAAGTAATGATTGGGAAAGTTGCTGTCCCGAAACAGATTTTTGTGCTTCACCATACAAATTCCTGAGAGAGCTCTGTATGTCGGATTGAGCTGTAATTATTTGTGCTTCTGCCCCAGGTTGTTATCTAACTTTAGTTAGTTCAACACTTTTTGATTTGAGCAACAGAAGGTCTTCTAAAAAATTCGTCTTTACCTGCTGGTCTGTTTTGACAGATTTCTGCCATTTCTGCATTTGCTTCTTGTTGGTTCCTACTTGAGTTCTTTTGGGGAATTGAGCTTTTTGAGGGAATTGCTACAGTATCTAGTGTTATATTGGAAGTTTATTTGGTGTTAGAACCGAACCTTGAGACCTATTTATCTTGAGTGCAGTAATGTTGCTAATGAGATTGTGTGAAGTTTTGTATGAAGGAAAATTTTCAGGTGTATGGAAGGAATGAGTAATGAGATGAAGGATGTGTTGGAGATATGCCCAAGAGGCAATAATAAAAGTGGTTATTATTATATCTTTGTGTTTATGATGAATGTTTACATCCCATGCTATAATTGTATTATAAGGAAACACTGATACATGTGTGTTTTGTAAACATAAAAGAGTCCCTAGTAAGCCTCTTGTGGAACTAGCTTGTTGATTAAATGATGATCATGGTTTCCTAGTCATGGACATTGGATGTCATTAATAACAAGTTTATATCATTAGGAGAATGATGTGATGGACACACACCCATAGTAAGCGTAGCATAAGATCAAGTCATTAAGTTCATATTGCTGTAAGCTTTCAAATGCATAGTAACCTAATCCTTCGACCATGAGGTTATGTTAATCATCATCACCGGATGGTTACTTTGATGATATCAAACACCGCTTCGTAACTGGGTGGTTATAAAGGTGTCATTGGGTATTCTGAAAGTATGTGTTGAAGCGCATGGACCAAGATTGGGATTAGTCCATCCATATGACGGATAGATATGCTCTGGGCCCTCTCGGTGGAATGTCATCTAGTTAGCTTGCAAGCATGTGACTAGGTCACAAGGGATGACATAACATGGAACGAGTAAAGAGTAATTATCAGTAACGAGGTGGAACTAGGTATGGAGATACCGACGATCAAACCTCGGATAAGTAGAATATCGCATGACAAAGGGAATTGGTTACGTATGTTAATGGTTCTATCGATCACGAAGTCATCGTTGAGTATGTGGGAGCCATTATGGATCTCCAGACCCCGCTGATGGTTATTGATCGGAGAGGTGTCTTCATCATGTCTGCATATTCGCGAACCATAGGGTGACACACTTAAGGTTCGAAGTTGTTTAAGTAGATATGGAATATGCGTTGGAGACCGAATGTTGTTCGGAGTCTCGGATTGGATCCGGGACATCGCGAGGAGATCCAGAATTGTCCGGAGAATGAGATCCATATATTGGGGATCATTTTCTAAGTTAGGAAATGTTCCGGAGTATTTGTATGGGGATTCTAGAAGGTTTCAGAATGTTCTGGAAGGTTCTAGGAGATTTCTTGGAGTTTGCTTGAAAACCAAGAAAGGATCAAGGAGTCCTTGTGGGGCAAGACAAGGAGTCGTGGGGGAGGAGGACTCCTCCCCCTCCCAATCCGCCGGCCAAGGAAGGGAGGGGAGTCCTACTAGGACTCCCCCTCCCATGGCGTCTCCCTCCTTTAAATAGAGGGGTGGGGGCGCCACCCCTTGCCCTCTCCTACTTCATACCCTAGCCGCCGCCTCTCTCCTCCTCCTTCCCTCTGCTCAGGTTTAGGCGAAGCCCTGCAGAATTCTCTACTCCACCACCACCACCACACCGTCGTGCTGCTGGGATTCTGTGGAGAAGATCTACTACCTCCACTGCTCGCTGGAACAGGGAGAGGAAGGTCTGCTTCGACTCCGCACGTGTGACCGACTGCAGAAGCGCTGCCAGAATGCGGCGCCGGAAGGATCGTCCACACGATCTTGAGATCGGCAAGTGATCGACTACATCAACCACGAGATCCAATCTCGTAAGGCTTTCGGTTCTACGAGGGTTAGTACAGATCTATCTCGTTGCACATGTCTAATAGATTAGATCTTGGCTTTTATCTAGATTAGATCTGGGTTTTGTTCGTTCTTGCGGTAGAAATTTTTTATTTTCCATGCTACGAACCAATCAGTGGTATCAGAGCCTTGTCTATGCGTAGATCTGTTGCACGAGTAGAACACAATGGTTTTGTGGGCGTTGGTGCTCATGCCGTCTTTTGCTTTGTGTACTTTGCATTTTTGCGGTATGGTGGGATGAAGCGGCTCGGGCTAACCTTACATGTCATCGCACATGAGACTTGCTCCACACTTGACGTGTAACTTGCTTTGCACAAGTGGCTTTGCGGGTGTCTGTCTCTCCCATCATAGTATAGATCCAATTTACACTTTGCACTTGATAGCACTTGTATCAACGTTGTGGTTCAGTTTCGTAGGTAAGATCCGTTCTTATTCGAAAGCCCCAAACCACGTAAAACATGCAAAGAAATTAGAGGCGTCTAACTTGTTTTTGCAGGGGTTTTGTGATGTGATATGGCCATCTTGTGATTGTGATTATATTTGATGTATGCAATGATCCTTGTTGTAATATGGCAACCGGCAGGAGCCTAATGGTTGTCTTTAATTCTGTTAAGACTTGCGTGTCTATTCATCTTGTAATAGCTTTATTCCAAGTAGTTGTAATAGTTGCTAGTGATGATGGACAACCACGAAGCGGCGCCACTGACCTTGACGCAATGCTGGTGATGATGGAGATCATGTCCGTGCTTTGGAGATGGAGATCAAAGGCATAAGAAGAAAGGGCCATATCATATCACACTAATTATGAATTGCCTGTGATGTTAATCCTTTATGCATCTTGTATTGCTTAGATCGCGACGGTAGCATTATAAGATGATCCCTCTCACTAAATTTCAAGTAATAAAGTGTTCGTCCTTAGTTGGCACCGTTGCTAAGACTCGTCATCTCGAAGCATCTCGTGATGATCGGATGTGATAGATTCTACGTGTGTATACAACAGGTGCAAGCCAGATTTGCACATGCAGAAACTAAGGTTAATCTTGATGAGCCTAGCATGTACAGACATGGTCTCGGAACATGGAATACCGAAAGGTAGAGCACGAGTCATATAAGTGATATGATGAACATGAAGATTGTTCGCCGATGAAACTATCCTCTCTCATGAAGATCGGACTTGGTGTAGTGGACTTGGTTCGTGTAATCACTAAGACAATGTGAGGGATGTTTTTTTGAGTGGGAGTTCACCTAGTTAATTTAAGAATTAAAATTAAACTCAATTTATCATAAACTTAGTCTTAACTGCTTGCAAATTTGTTGTAGATTATGGTGAATCTCTCCATCAATTTCAATGCGTTCCTAGAGAAAGAAAAGCTTAAGAACAATGGAAGCAACTTCACGGACTGGCTCCGTGGCCTGAAGATTGTCCTCAGGTCTGGTCAGATGACCTATGTGCTCGAAGCACCGCTAGGTGACCCACCTGCAGAAGATGCCACCGATGACGTAAAGAATGTTTACGCCACTCGGAAAAATCATTACGCCACAGTTCAGTGTGCCATCCTGTACGGTTTAGAAACGAAGCTCCAGAAGCGTTTTTAGCACCACGACCCATTCGAGATCATTAAGGAGCTCAAGCTCATTTTTGAGACTCACGCAGCCGTGGAGAGCTATGAGGCCTCCGAAAAGTTCTTTAACTGTAAGATGGAAGAGGGAAGCTCCGTTAGCGAGCATGTGCTCACCATGTCTGGGCACGCAAACAAGCTCAAGGAGTTGGGGATAATGATTCCTAATGAGTTAGGGATTCACCGTGTCCTCCAATCACTGCCACCGAGTTATAAGAACTTTGTGATGAACTACAATATGCACTGCATGAACAAGACGTTGCCTGAACTATCGTCCATGCTGAAAACTGCTGAAGTGGAGATCAAGAAGGAGCACCAAGTGTTGATGGTCATTAAGACCACCAATTTCAAGAACCAGGGCAAGCCTAAGAAAAGGGCAACTTCAAGAAGGACGGCAAGAAAGCTGCCGCACCTGCTAAGAAGCCCAAGGCTGGTCCTAAGCCTGAAACTGAATGCTTCTACTGCAAGGGTGCTGGTCACTGGAAGCGTAACTGCCCCAAGTACCTGGCGGATCTGAAGAACGGCAACATCAAGAAGAAAGGTATATTGATATACATGTTATTGATGTGTATCTTACTAGTAATCGTAGTAGTGCCTAGGTATTTGATACTGGTTCGGTTGCTCATATTTGTAACTCGAAACAGGAGCTGCGGAATAAAGGAAGACTGGAAAGAGACGAGGTGACGATGCGCGTTGGAAATTGCTCCAAGGTTGATGTGATCGCCGTCGGCACGCTCCCTCAACATCTACCTTCGGGATTAGTTTTAAATTTAAATAATTGTTATTTGGTGCCTGCGTTAAGCATGAACATTATATCTGTATCTTGTTTATTGCGAGACGGTTACTCTTTCAAGTCTGAGAATAAAGGTTGTTCGATTTATATGAGTAATATCTTTTATGGTAATGCACCTGAGATGAATGGTTTATTCTTATTGAATCTCGATAGTAGTGATACACATGTTCAGAACATAGATGCTAAACGAATAAAATTGAATGATAATTCTACATACATGTGGCACTGTCGTCTTGGTCACATTGGAGTGAAGCGTATGAAGAAACTCCATTCTGATGGACTTCTTGAATCACTTGATTTTGAATCACTTGAAAGATGCGAAGCATGTCTAATGGGAAAAATGACTAAGACTCCATTCTCTGGAATAATGGAGCGAGCTACAGACTTATTGGAAATAATACATACCGATGTGTGCGGTCCAATGAGTGTAGCATCGCGTGGTGGATATCGTTATGTTCTCACTTTCACGGATGACTTAAGTAGATATGGGTATATCTACTTTATGAAACATAAGTCCGAAACTTTCGAGAATTTTAAGGAATTTCAAAGTGAAGTGGAAAATCATCGTAACAAGAAGATTAAGTTTCTGCGTTCTGACCGCGGAGGTGAATATCTAAGTTATGAGTTTGGCATGCATTTAAAGAAATGTGGAATACTTTCGCAGTTGACACCGCCGGGAACACCACAGCGTAATGGTGTGTCCGAACGTCGTAATCAAACTCTCTTAGATATGGTTCGGTCTATGATGTCTCTTACAGATTTACCGCTATCATTTTGGGGCTATGCATTAGAGACAGCCGCATTCACTTTAAATAGGGAACCATCTAAATCCGTTGAAACGACACCATACGAATTGTGGTTTGGTAAGAAACCTAAGTTGTCGTTCCTTAAAGTTTGGGGTTGCGAAGCATATGTAAAGAATTTACAACCTGATAAGCTTGAACCCAAAGCGGAGAAATGCGTCTTCATAGGATACCCTAAAGAAACAATTGGGTATACCTTCTATCATAGATCCGAAGGCAATGTTTTCATTGCCAAGAATGGATCCTTTCTTGAGAAGGATTTTCTCTCGAAGGAAGTGACTGGAAGGAAAGTAGAACTCGATGACGTTATTGAACCTTCTCTCGGAGTTGAGAGTAGCGCAGCACCAGAAGATGTTTTTGTGCCGCCTGCATCAATTGGAGAGGAAGCTAATGATGGTGATCATGAAACTTCGAACGAAGTTACTGCTGAACCTCGCAGGTCAACGAGGGTTCGTACCACTCCTGATTGGTATGACTCTGCCTTGAACGTCATGTTGGTAGACAACACTGATGACCCTGCGACGTATGAAGAAGCTATGGTGAGCCTAGATTCCGACAAATGGCTAGAAGCCATGAAATCCGAAATGGGATCCATGTACGAAAAACATGTATGGACTTTGGTGGACTTACCGGATGGCCGTAAGGCTGTCGAGAACAAATGGATTTTCAAAAGAAAAACAGATGTTGATGGTAATGTTACTATCTATAAAGCTCGACTTGTCGCGAAAGGGTTCCGACAAATTCAAGGAGTTGACTATGATGAGACTTTCTCACCAGTAGCGAAGCTAAAGTCTGTGAGGATTTTGTTAGCAATCGCTGCATATTTCGATTATGAGATTTGGCAGATGGATGTCAAAACAGCGTTCCTTAATGGTGACATTGAGGAAGAGTTGTATATGGTACAACCCAAGGGTTTTGTCGATCCTAAAGATGCTGACAAGGTATGCAAACTTCAGCGCTCCATTTATGGACTGAAGCAAGCATCCCGTAGTTGGAATCAACGTTTTGATAAAGTAATCAAAAACTTTGGATTTATACAAACTTATGGAGAAGCTTGTATTCACAAGAAAGTGAGTGGGAACTCTGTAGCATTCCTAGTACTATATGTAGATGACATATTGTTGATTGGGAATAATATAGAACTTCTTGATAGCGTCAAAACCTATTTGAATAATAGTTTTTCAATGAAGGATCTTGGCGAAGCGGCATATATTCTAGGCATCAAGATTTATAGAGATAGATCAAGACGCCTAATAGCGCTTTCACAAAGTACATACTTAGACAAAGTTCTAAAGAAGTTTAGAATGGAAGAGAGCAAGAAGGGGTTCATGCCCATGTTGTCAGGTAAGACCTTGAGTAAGACTCAAAGTCCGGCTATGGCAGAAGATAGAGAAAAGATGAATAATATTCCCTATGCCTCAGCCATAGGTTCTATCATGTATGCCATGTTGTGTACAAGACCGGATATAGCACATGCTGTTAGTTTGACTAGCAGATATCAAAGTGATCCTGGAATGGAGCACTGGATAGCGGTCAAGAATATCCTAAAGTACCTGAATAGGACTAAGGATATGGTTCTTTCTTATGGAGGTGATGAACAGCTTGTTGTAAACGGTTACACTGATGCTAGTTGGAACACCGATCCAGATGACTCGAAGTCACAGCCTGGATACGTATTTATTTTGAATGGTGCTGCAGTGAGCTGGAGGAGTGCCAAGCAAAGCGTTGTGGCGAAATCTTCAACTGAATCGGAATACATAGATGCTTCGGAGGCTGCACAAGAAGCCATATGGATGAAGGAGTTCATTACTGAACTTGGCGTGGTTCCCAGTGCTTTGGACCCGATGGCCATCTACTGTGACAACACAGGTGCCATAGCTAATGCACAGGAGCCAAGGTCACATAGCAAGCTGAAGCACATCAAGCTACGTTTCCATGCTATTCGCGAGTATGTCCGAGATGGTGACATAAAGATTTGCAAAGTACACACTGATCTGAATGTGGCAGATCCGTTGACTAAACCTCTCCCTAGAGCAAAGCATGACCAACACCAGAACGCCATGGGTGTTAGGTATATTACCATGTAATCTAGATTATTGACTCTAGTGCAAGTGGGAGACTGTTGGAGATATGCCCAAGAGGCAATAATAAAAGTGGTTATTATTATATCTTTGTGTTTATGATGAATGTTTACATCCCATGCTATAATTGTATTATAAGGAAACACTGATACATGTGTGTTTTGTAAACATAAAAGAGTCCCTAGTAAGCCTCTTGTGGAACTAGCTTGTTGATTAAATGATGATCATGGTTTCCTGGTCATGGACATTGGATGTCATTAATAACAAGGTTATAGCATTAGGAGAATGATGTGATGGACACACACCCATAGTAAGCGTAGCATAAGATCAAGTCATTAAGTTCGTATTGATGTAAGCTTTCAAATGCATAGTAACCTAATCCTTCGACCATGAGGTTATGTTAATCACCATCACCGGATGGGTGTTGGAGATATGCCCAAGAGGCAATAATAAAGTGGTTATTATCATATCTTCACACTTATGATAAATGTTTACATACCATGCTATAATTGTATTAACCGGAAACATTAATACTTGTGTGATTTGTAAACTAAAATAAGAGTCCCTAGTAAAGCCTCTTGTTAAACTAGCTTGTTGGTTAATATATGATCATTGTTTCCTGATCATGAACATAGAGATGTTATTAACAACAGGGTCATATCATTAGGAGAATGATGTGATGGACATACTCCTATAGATAAGCGTAGCATAAAGATCAAGTCATTTCAATAGTTCAATTGCTATATGCTTTCTGATACATAGTAACCTAATTCCTTCGACCATGAGATCATGCATATTGCCTTTACTGGATGGATGCTTTGATGTCATCAAACACCACACCGTAACAGGGTGGCTATAAAAGTGGCATTGGGTGTTCAGAAAGTATTGGTTGAAACACATGGATCAAGAGTGGGATTTGTCCATCCACATGACGGATAGATATTCTCTGGGCCCTCTCGGTGAAATGTCATCCAATTAGCTTGCAAGCATGTGACTTGGTCACAAGGGATCACATATCACGGGAACGAGAAAAGAGTACTTATCAGTAACGAGGTTGAACTAGGTATACAGAGATACCGACGATCATAACCTCGGATAAGTAACATATCGTGAGACAAAGGGAAATTGGTATCATATGTAAGTGGTTCATTCGATCGCAAAGTAATCGTAGAAATATGTGGGAGCCATATGAATTTCCAGATTCCTCTATTGGTTATTGTTCGGAGAAGTGTCTCGATCATGTCCGCATAATTCACGAACCGTAGGGAGACACACTTAAGGATTCGACGTTGTTTGAGTAGTTATGGTATTATGAGAAAGAGACCGAATGTTGTTCGGAGTCTCGGATGGGATCCGGGATATCACGAGGTGATCCGGAATGGTCCGGAGAATAAGATTCATATAAGGAAAGTCCCATTTCGGAGTTGGGGAATGGTTCCGGTGTTTTCATCGGGAACATTCTAGAAGTTCCCGGAATGTCCGGCACTCCGGAGGGGAAAGGGTACATGAATGTGTCATTGCATGTTGGAATGATTGCATCATGTACTAAGTGTTCTTGCTGTCCCAAATAAAGGATTAAATTGAATCCTAAATTGAAAAAGTCAAACGGCTAGTTTGAAAGTCAAACGGCAGTTTTTGGGAAGTGGGAGGAGAGGAGGAAACCGAATTGGGGGAGGAGTCCTCCTCCCCAAGCCGGCGGCCAGCCCTAGGCCGAGTTGGGGAGGGACTCCCTCCCTCCCCTAGCGCGCCAGCCCTCCCACCTATAAAGGGAGGGGCAGGGCTCCCCTCCCAATACAACACAAGACACACAAGTTCCTATCCTCTAAACTAGAAACTAGACCTAGACCCCGGTTTAGAGCTGTTTCGGTTTAGAGCCTTCTAATTGGTTTAGAGCCCTCTAATTGGTGTGTCTAATTACTAGACCACTAATAGCCTCTCTCATAAGCTCCACCATACTCGCACCGGCTTAAGGCGAAGCCCTGCGGGATTTCCCCTCTACCTCCGGTACCACGCCGTTGTGCTGCCGGAATCGCGAGGAGAGTGCTACAACCTCCGCTGCCTGCTGGAACAAGGGAGAGGAAGGTCTTCGTCGAGTACCGAACGTGTGACCGACTGCGGAAGCGCTGCGGGAACGCGGCGCTGGAAGGATCGTCTACGCGATCTTGAGATCGGAAAGAGTACGACTACATCACCCACGAGAATCTGCTCTCGTTAACCGCTTTGGAATCTTCGAGGGTGAGTTCCACTATCGACTCGTTGCTGCAATCTAGTAGATAGATCTTGGCTTGTTTGTTTGTATGCGATAGAAAATTTTTGTTTTCCATGCTACGAACCCCTACAGTGGTATCAGAGCCGTGTCTATATGTAGATCTGTTGCACGAGTAGAACACAATGGTCATTGTGGGCGTTGATGCTTTTATTGTCGATTGCTTTTTGTGTACTTTGCATCTTGCGGTATGTTGGGATGAAGCGGCCCGGGCTAACCTTACATGACATCGTTCATGAGACTTGCTCCACGCTTAACATGCAACTTGTATTGCATAAGTGGCTTTGCGGGTGCCTGTTTCTCCTAGCATAGTAAAGATCCAATTTACAACGGGTGATCAACAATGCTAGTATCAATGTTGTGGTTCTTGTTCGTAAGTTAGAACGACACTTATTGAAAGCCCCAAACCACGTAAAATATGCAAAGAAAGTAGAGGCGTCTAACTTTGTTTTGCAGGGGTGTGCAGTGATGTGATATGGCCATGATTGTGATTATATTTGATGTATGCAATGTTCCTTATTGTAAGTTGGCAACCGGCAGGAGCCATATGGTTGTCTTTAATTTCTGTTAAGACCTGCGTGTCTATTCAAAATAGTTGTAATAGTTGAAGCTGGTGGACGACAACCATGAAGAAGCGTCATTGACCTTGATGCTATGCCGATGATGATGGAGATCATGTTCGTGCTTGAAGATGGAGATCGGAAGCACAAAGAAGAAAGGCCATATCATATCACATATTATGAATTGCATGTGATGTTAATCCTTTATGCATCTTGTATTGCTTAGTAGACGACGGTAGCATTATAAGATGATCCCTCATGCACATAAATTTCAAGTTCTAAAAGTGTTCACCCTTAGTGTGCACCGTTGCCAAAACTTGCTGCTTCGAAGCACCACGTGATGATCGGGTGTCTTTGATTCCGCGGGTGACTACAACGTAAGCAAGCCAGATTTGCTTATGCGGAAGCTAAGGTTTGATCTTGACGAGCCTAGCATGTACAGACATGGCCTCAGGAACACGGATCGCCGAAAGGTAAAGCATGAGTCATATAGTAGATATGATGAACATGTTGATTGTTCGCCATTGAAGCTACATCAACTCTCGTGATGATCGGTTTTGATGTGGTGGATTTGGTTCGTGTGATCACTAAAACAATGTGAGGGATATTGTTTTGAGTGGGAGTTCACCTAGATTAATTCAATTATTAATTAGAACTCAATTTATCATAAACTAAATCAAAGTGAATTTGCATAGTTGTTGTAGTCATTGGCATCCGTTTACCACCTTGCGATTAGTTATAATTGAGATGATAGAACTATAGAATTCTGGTTAGTTACTTTACGAACTGGTATCGTATTGTTTTGAAGTGTTAATCTAAAGTTTAAAAGTCCTATTGCAAACTTTCAGTAAGTTCCGGTTACTCCATGAAGTTTAATAATTGGTATTAAAACAAGAGTAACAATTCCAAGTGTTAGTATATAAGTATCATGTTTGTATCCATGATTCTTGATATTCAAAGGATTCCCTTAATATCAAGATTATCTAGGATCTGAAAGAGTTGTTTCAGAAACCATGATGTGTGGAAGATATTGTGATATCTGAAACGAAGTTTTGGTTGCAACATGATAGAGTATAATATGGCAAAAGTCATGTTCTCATATTTGATGAGAATTTGCAAAAGGGTTGGAGACACTTGTTGTCCTAATCCTCCAAAAGGTTTTGGTTAGCAACATTATACTCATAATTCATCGTTATAAGCTAAAAGTAGCTTGATCATGGACGATTCCATGATAAGGGTGAATATTTGATGTAGGTAAAATGTTTACTACACCAAGAGATTACTAAAGAAAGGAATTTGAAAGAACACCAAATATTTGATGATGGTGATCTACTTCAAAGTGCAAGTCCAAAGACATTGGTATTTAATTATACACGCTTTGGACTAGATGTCATATGTATGACTCCACTATTGATGTTGATAGATTCTTTCAAACTGAAAAGGAAATACTGAAAGAGAATCTCATAAATATATGGCAGAAAAGAAAAGACTAGAATCGTTCAGTTTAAGTATATAGATGATATACATGTTATGGCTATATTCTTTGCTTGTTAAACAATGTGGTTCTTAAGTATTTGATACTGAATTTGTTGGTATGAATCGTCATACGAAACAACAGAATTCATGAACTACAATGGCCTAAGTAACTAGCAAAAGAATATGTGATGATGTTCATCGAGAACAAATAAAGGGTTATTATGTTGCTCGTTAAAACATCAAAGCTTGCCTTCAAGATTTGTTTTATCAGGTATTATGAGAACAAAAGGGTTGTTCAAATAATTGCCGTAATCCATAAAAGATGGATGATTCGCAAATCTCGTTAGAGAAATCACATCCATAAAACTAGTGCTAAAATGTCAAAAGACAAATTGATTGAAAGATCACTTAGGAAGTGACATCGCTGTTTGAATTATATTGGAAAGAAAACATGAAGAAACTCCATGTTGATGGAATTTTGGAGTCTTCTGATTTTTGATCATATGACGCTTGTGAAACTTTCCTAGAGATAATTAAAACTTCGTTCATAGGCCAAAAGGGAACGAATGACTAGCTAATTGGAACTTGTACATATTGTTGTACGAAGTCCATTATGTGTAGTCAAGAGCGATGGATTTCAACTTCATATGCTTTCTCCGAAAATTTGAGTGAATATATGAATATTTACTTAATAAGGATGAAGTATGAAATATTTGAAAAGTTCAAAAGACTTTCAAGATGAAGTGCAAAATCATTGTAACAAGAATATAAACAGTTTATGATAAAGATCATAAAGGAAGATATTTGAGTTACAAGTTTAGCATAATACCTAAGATTTAAGGAATCGTTCCGTGGATTTGCATTTTTCCCGAAACACCATAAGTGTATGGAGCGTTCGAGATATGTAATTAAACCTTGTTTGACATGGTAAGATCAAAGGTATAATTTATAAAACTGCCATTATATTTTAAAGATTAAAAGCTTTAGAGATTACCGTTTTTCCACTGAAAAGAGCTCCATCATAATCCGTTGAAATGACACCATATAAGGTTATGGTTTGGGATAAAACCCAAGTTGTCCTTTCTTAAACATTGGTATACTATGCATAAGAAAGATGTTTGCAACCAAAGTCGGATGAACCTGTCTTTGTATGTTATTTCGAATAACTGTTAAATACTCCTCCATAACATCGGAGACAAAAGTGTTTGTCACTTAAAACGTCAAGTTTCTTTGAGAAGGAATTTTTCGTGAAAAGTTAAGTGGGAGGACAATAGAAACTTTGATAAGGTTAAAAGAACCTTAGCTATATGTGCAGAGTTGCGCAGCGCCGAAAAGTGTTTCGGAGGCAGCAACAATGCTCATGGTTCACGTACCTCAAAGGTTGTGGTCACGGAGATCCAAGTTCCTATTGAAACAAGTAGGTCGGATGAACAATCAAATACCAAGATTTGAGGGTTGAATCATTATTTGAGAATAATGAACCGACTACATGCAGAGAAGCGATGATGGGCCCTGACTCCGTAAAATGGCTTGAAGCCATAAAATCCGTGATAGTTCCATACACGAGAAATCAAGTTTTGAACTTGAAGGACCCTCGAGAAAGGTGTAAGACCTTATAGTTGTGTCTGGATCTATAAAGAAATAGACATGGATGTTTCACATCTAGTCGACATGTTGGGAAAGAGTTCACAACAATGTTCAAAGGTTGACTATGACAAGATTTGATCTTTCATAGTGATATTTAGTCTAGACGGATTAATGTAGCAACCACTACATATAATTTGTTATATGGTAGTTGAATAAACAAAACAAGTTCTTCTAATAGAATCGTTACCTAGGACATGTGCATAACACGGTCCATAGGGTTTTGTTAATTCAAAGGATGCTAAAAGCATATGCAAACTTCAATGGTTAGAGTGAGCATAGCGGAGTTGGAATCTTCACTATGATGAAACTGTTAAGAGAGTTTAATTTCATCAGAGACAATGAAGATGCTTGCGTTTGCAAGAAATTAAGTGGGAGCGCTAAGACATGTTTCTAATACATTATGTGGAAGACATATTGTTGATTGGAAATAATGTATCTTTTATTAACACATATTAAGAATTTCATCCCGATGAAAGACTTAGGCAAAACCCAAATATTTGGCATCAATAGACGCTAATATGGTTGTGCCAGAAGTACATAGATAAGATATTGAATGAGTTCAATATAGAAACTACAAGAGAAGGTTCTTGTCGCACAGAAAGGATTGAATGAGTTCAATGTTGATGATATATTCAAGTGTATTGACATTTGGTAAAGTGAAACAAATAATCAAGTATAGATTGATACTTGATGTATGAAATCACAAAGAGTATTTATATCAATCATACTGTGATATGTACAAATCCAGATATGTCCTATGCTCTAAATGTTGAGAGCATATACCAGAATGATTCGTAAGATGATCATTGGACAATAGTAAGGATATTCTTATGATCTTCTGAAAGAACTAAAGAGTATAATATTTGTAGAAGTGACAAATAGATGGTTAGTTCATTGTAAAAGTACTACATTGATACTAGTTTTGTCACAGAGTACAAATTAAGTTTATCTCAATCTAAACTAAGGGTGGCACAATATAATGGAAAGTGAGTTCCATAATGGATTTGGATGATTTCCAAAGTTAAGACATTGTGACAGATACTACAACAAAAGGCTAAGTATATGACTGCTATTATAGCAGCAAAAGAGGGCATTTGTGTCAAGAAGTTTGTTATCAAACTAGGTGTAGTTCTCAGTGGGATAATACTATGAAGATATATTGTGCGACAATATTATCAACATGTTTTAACCCTAAAGAGCTAAAGGTCACACCGAAATACCAAATTTATACAAAGCCATCTCATTAGAGAATGAGTGATGCATAGAGACGCAAAGACATGCAATTACACACGGACCTGGAAGTGTCAGATCCGGAGATCAGTTGACCACTAGCAATCGTGTGCATACAACACCGGAAAGCCATAGGTGTTGAAAAACACAAAGGTTTGAAACTAGATTATTGACTCTAGTGCAAGTGGGAGACTGTTGGAGATATGCCCAAGAGGCAATAATAAAGTGGTTATTATCATATCTTCACACTTATGATAAATGTTTACATACCATGCTATAATTGTATTAACCGGAAACATTAATACTTGTGTGATTTGTAAACTAAAATAAGAGTCCCTAGTAAAGCCTCTTGTTAAACTAGCTTGTTGGTTAATATATGATCATTGTTTCCTGATCATGAACATAGAGATGTTATTAACAACAGGGTCATATCATTAGGAGAATGATGTGATGGACATACTCCTATAGATAAGCGTAGCATAAAGATCAAGTCATTTCAATAGTTCAATTGCTATATGCTTTCTGATACATAGTAACCTAATTCCTTCGACCATGAGATCATGCATATTGCCTTTACTGGATGGATGCTTTGATGTCATCAAACACCACACCGTAACAGGGTGGCTATAAAAGTGGCATTGGGTGTTCAGAAAGTATTGGTTGAAACACATGGATCAAGAGTGGGATTTGTCCATCCACATGACGGATAGATATTCTCTGGGCCCTCTCGGTGAAATGTCATCCAATTAGCTTGCAAGCATGTGACTTGGTCACAAGGGATCACATATCACGGGAACGAGAAAAGAGTACTTATCAGTAACGAGGTTGAACTAGGTATACAGAGATACCGACGATCATAACCTCGGATAAGTAACATATCGTGAGACAAAGGGAAATTGGTATCATATGTAAGTGGTTCATTCGATCGCAAAGTAATCGTAGAAATATGTGGGAGCCATATGAATTTCCAGATTCCTCTATTGGTTATTGTTCGGAGAAGTGTCTCGATCATGTCCGCATAATTCACGAACCGTAGGGAGACACACTTAAGGATTCGACGTTGTTTGAGTAGTTATGGTATTATGAGAAAGAGACCGAATGTTGTTCGGAGTCTCGGATGGGATCCGGGATATCACGAGGTGATCCGGAATGGTCCGGAGAATAAGATTCATATAAGGAAAGTCCCATTTCGGAGTTGGGGAATGGTTCCGGTGTTTTCATCGGGAACATTCTAGAAGTTCCCGGAATGTCCGGCACTCCGGAGGGGAAAGGGTACATGAATGTGTCATTGCATGTTGGAATGATTGCATCATGTACTAAGTGTTCTTGCTGTCCCAAATAAAGGATTAAATTGAATCCTAAATTGAAAAAGTCAAACGGCTAGTTTGAAAGTCAAACGGCAGTTTTTGGGAAGTGGGAGGAGAGGAGGAAACCGAATTGGGGGAGGAGTCCTCCTCCCCAAGCCGGCGGCCAGCCCTAGGCCGAGTTGGGGAGGGACTCCCTCCCTCCCCTAGCGCGCCAGCCCTCCCACCTATAAAGGGAGGGGCAGGGCTCCCCTCCCAATACAACACAAGACACACAAGTTCCTATCCTCTAAACTAGAAACTAGACCTAGACCCCGGTTTAGAGCTGTTTCGGTTTAGAGCCTTCTAATTGGTTTAGAGCCCTCTAATTGGTGTGTCTAATTACTAGACCACTAATAGCCTCTCTCATAAGCTCCACCATACTCGCACCGGCTTAAGGCGAAGCCCTGCGGGATTTCCCCTCTACCTCCGGTACCACGCCGTTGTGCTGCCGGAATCGCGAGGAGAGTGCTACAACCTCCGCTGCCTGCTGGAACAAGGGAGAGGAAGGTCTTCGTCGAGTACCGAACGTGTGACCGACTGCGGAAGCGCTGCGGGAACGCGGCGCTGGAAGGATCGTCTACGCGATCTTGAGATCGGAAAGAGTACGACTACATCACCCACGAGAATCTGCTCTCGTTAACCGCTTTGGAATCTTCGAGGGTGAGTTCCACTATCGACTCGTTGCTGCAATCTAGTAGATAGATCTTGGCTTGTTTGTTTGTATGCGATAGAAAATTTTTGTTTTCCATGCTACGAACCCCTACAATGGGTACTTTGATGACATCAAACACCGCTTCGTAACTGGGTGGTTATAAAGGTGTCATTGGGTATTCTGAAAGTATGTGTTGAGGCACATGGACCAAGATTAGGATTAGTCCATCCATATGACGGATATATATGCTCTGGGCCCTCTCGGTGGAATGTCATCTAGTTAGCTTGCAAGCATGTGACTAGGTCACAAGGGATGACATAACATGAAACGAGTAAAGAGTACTTATCAGTAATGAGGTGGAACTAGGTATGGAGATACCGACGATCAAACCTCGGATAAGTAGAATATCGCATGACAAAGGGAATTGGTTTCGTATGTTAATGGTTCTATCAATCACGAAGTCATCGTTGAGTATGTGGGAGCCATTATGGATCTCCAGATCCCGCTGATGGTTATTGATCGAAGAGGTGTCTTCATCATGTCTGCATATTCGTGAACCGTAGGGTGACACACTTAAGGTTCGAAGTTGTTTTAAGTAGATATGGAATATGCGTTGGAGACCGAATGTTGTTCGGAGTCTCGGATTGGATCCAGGACATCACGAGGAGATCCGAAATTATCGGAGAATGAGATTCATATATTGGGGATCATTTTCTAAGTTAGGAAATGTTCCGGAGTATTTGTATGGGGATTCTAGAAGGTTTCGGAATGTTCTAGAAGGTTCTAGGAGATTTCTTGGAGTTTGCTTGAAAACCAAGAAAGGATCAAGGAGTCCTTGTGGGGCAAGACATGGAGTCGTGGGGGAGGAGGACTCCTCCCCCCTCCCAATCCGCCGGCCAAGGAAGGGAGGGGAGTCCTACTAGGACTCCCCCTCCCATGGCGCCTCCCTCCTTTAATAGAGGGGTGGGGGCGCCACCCCTTGCCCTCTCCTACTTCATACCCTAGCCGTCGCCTCTCTCATCCTCCTTCCCTCGCTCAGGCTTAGGCGAAGCCCTGCAGAATTCTCTACACCACCACCACCACACCGTCGTGCTGCTGGGATTCCGTGGAGAAGATCTACTACCTCCGCTGCTCGCTGGAACAGGGAGAGGAAGGTCTGCTTCGACTCCGCACGTGTGACCGACTGCGGAAGCGCTGCCAGAACGCGGCGCCGGAAGGATCGTCCACACGATCATGAGATCGGCAAGTGATCGACTACATCAACCACGAGATCCAATCTCATAACGCTTTTGGTTCTACGAGGGTTAGTACAGATCTATCTCGTTGCACATGTCTAATATATTAGATCTTGGCTTTTATCTAGATTAGATCTGGGTTTTGTTTGTTCTTGTGGTAGAATTTTTTTGTTTTCCATGCTACGAACCAATCAGGATGGACTAAAGCTCAAGCTTGGGGATGCCACGCGTGTCACCCCAAGAAATATCCAAGAAGTACAAGTGTCAAAGCTTGGGGATGCCCAAGGCATCCCCTTCTTCATCAATAAAAATCCCAGGTTTCTTCCAAACGCTTCATTTTTATTGTTTCATGCACAGTTATGTTGTCCTTGGAGCGTCTTCTTTTTGGTTTTTAGTTTGCTTGGTTTGCTTAGTTTTCTGAATAAATTGGTTGGACCCCCTCTTTCATACATTGGTTTGCAAATAGTTTGGTTTGGTTTGGAAAAGAGTAGGAAAGTTCATGCTTATGTGGTAAAAAGAACTTGTTTTTGACTGTGGCCTATGCTTTGTCATGCCATGCTTGATATTGTTTTGGCTTTATGCTTAGTATTCTTTGCTGTAGCATGACTTGTTATAAACAATTGAGATTGCTTAATGTGCCTTGGATGAATCATGCGTTGTTTTAGCATATTAAAGCATAGTATAGTGGTATTCTCCTTTGATGCTTTATTTAGGTTGACTTGGCGCATGCTCACACCATGTTATGACTGTCACAAGTCACCATAGCCTTTATGATCCTTTAGTTTTCAACTTGTAGTATCACTTTATGCTTTGATCAATGATGTTTTGTCGCTCTGCATGATTATGGCCATTATTGCTCTCTTAGTTTGTCGCTCCCAGTCTTTTGCTAGCCTCCACAACAAACTATGAGTTCCACTCATGCATCCAACTCCCTAAACCAAGTTATTCCAAAGAGTCCACCATACCTACCTACTAGCTTATGCTATTCCAAGTATATTCATGCTTTTGTTTACCTTCCACTTGTTATGAGAAAACTAGTGATTAAAGCGCTCACGAACTTGATGGCACACTTTACTTGCCCTTAATAAACTTGAACCATTGGGTCCTTCTTTATTGTGTATATGCTTGCGCTTTATAAGTTGAAATTAACAGAACCATGTATCATGGGGAACGCTTTCAACATTGCACTTGTACTTTGTACCCTGTTGATATCATGTTCTTTTGCTTACGGATCCCGGCAGTGTGAAATAAAAGTGGAACTTGTAAGATCATGGAGTTTGTATGTGTGTTAGAGAAACGCCTGGGCCGCAAGCGTAAGCCATGCCTAATCATGGTGGCAACTTGCATCATCACCATAATGAGCACTCTATGAAGCATCCTCAATAAAAACTTATGCAAATAGCAAATAAAAAGATCGCTGAGATGCTCATTGTCTGCTTGCCTTGTCATTTTGATTATGGGATAGCTCCTGTATCATGTGCAAGGGGTACCCCGTTGGCGGTTCTTTATGATACATATGTACTTACAATGATAAGTGCTTACTTGTGACTAAAGTTGAGTAGCATGAGGATCGGTCTTCGTAAGTAAGGGGCATGAGATTTTGGTTTATAACTTGTCAAGCATATCCTCTTAGTTGTGTCACTTTAACCTTAATCACATTCAAGATGCTTATGATAGGGGCAATGAGAGCTAAAACCTACAAGTACCATAATTTTTGGAAGCTCTTTATGAGACTTGAATCCCTACTTCCTTTTACAAAAGGCCTTTATTCCACCATTATATTGAGTCTCCACCTTCTATCTTTATGCACCTACTTTGAGAGCATAGTGGCCATTCTTAGTTCTATGTGCATTGTCCCAAGACTAGTTGATTGATGCATAACTTGTTATTGCTTGTTGAAACTATTGTATCTAGTCACTCTTATGAACTTTGAAGGTGTCCTATGCATTTATATTTCTTACTCTATTGAGGGACAAATTGAATACTATTATGCTATGTTTTCTTTATGTGAAACAAACAAACGTCTTGCAAAGCATTGTTATTCATGAATCTTTTGTTTGTGCCTGTTCATGTTGCATCATAGTTTCTTTGCTTATTGCTAGAACTTTGTCTTTCATGCTATGTTGAAGTACTATGATCCCAGCTTTGAATGTTTTGCAGATACTTTGATCAAGTCTTTGATGGTGCATGTCACCTAAAAAATTATTCTTTCTTTTTATCACTTACCTACTCGAGGACGAGCAGGATTTAAGCTTGGGGATGTTGATACATTGCAAATGTATCTATAATTTTTGATGTTCCATGCTTGGTTTTATCCACATTCTTGTGTTTTGTTCCAACTTTGGAGTACTTTTCATATGATTTCTTGGACTAACCTATTAACAAGAGCCACAGTGCCAGCTGCCTGTTTTCTGCTGTTTTTGGTTCCAGGAAAGTTAGAAAATGAATATTCTCGGAATTGGACGGGAAAAAAGATAAAGTGCCTATTTTTCCGGAAGGGATCAAGTGCCAGAGTACGAGACGGAGAGGGGCCAGGGGCCGGCCACACCACCTGGCCGCGTGGCCAGGCCTGGCCCGCGCGAGGGGGTGGTGTGGTGGCTCCCGTCACCCCCTCGGCCTCTCCTTCCGCCTATATATTGCCCTCAGGACGAAAACCCTAAGTACCCGATCAAAAATCCACGAAAGAGTCTGTAGCCACCGGCATCTCCATCCCTAGATCGGGAGGGATCTGAAGCTCTTCCCGGCAACCTGCCGGAGAGGGGAATTCACCCTGGAGGCCTTCTTCATCACCATGCAAGCCTCCAGTGTGATGCATGAGTAGTTCGTCCTTGGACTACGGATCCATGTAGTAGCTGGATGGCTGGTTTCTCCTCCTTTGTGCTTTCATGTTTAGATCTTGTGAGCTCCGTTCATGATCAAGAGCATCTTTTTGTAATCTATACATGTTGTGTTTGCGGGGATCCGATGGATATTGAGATGCTATTTCAGATTAATTATTGATTCTATCATGTCTTTGTTATTTGTGATCTTGCATGCTTTCCGTTGTTAGTAGCTATCTTGGCCAAGTAGATGCTAGCAACTCCAAGAGTTAGTATTTATGCTCGATAGTGGGTTCATGCCTCTAGTAATCTGGGGAAGTGACAGAAATCTCTAAGGTACTAGATGTGCTATTGCTACTAGAGAAAAAACAACAATCCTTTGTTCATAGAACAATCGTATTGTTTACTTTACACGCAGTTCGTAAAGCAATAATCTGTTGCTTGCAACTTAATACTGGAGGGGGTTCGGATGATAACCTCAAGGTGGATTATTAGTCATAGATGCAGTTGGATGGCGGTCTATGTATTATGTTGTAATGCCCAATCAAGTCTCAAAGGAGTCAAGATGATTAGTATATGCATGTATTGCTTTCTCGGTGTTTATCAATTGCCCCGCTGTAATTTGTTCACCCAACATGTTATCTATCTTAAGGAGAGCCACCTCTAGTGAACTATGGATCCTGGTCATTTACTTTACATACAATCTACAAACTATTTACTTTTTGTGTTTACTTTCTACAAACTTTTACTTCTTTCCATTCGATACGTTTAATCCTTTGTTTTCCGCAAAACACGGTGAGATTGACAACCTCATCGCAAGTTGGGGACAAAGTTCTGTGGCTGTGTTGTGCAGGTCTCCACGTTGCTACTAGCACCGGTAGTAGGCCCTGCCAAGGCTCAGCTAGTAACACCTTTGGGGTGTTTCCTTGCTCCTACTGGTTCGATTAAACCTTGGTTTCATAACTAAGGGAAAGTTGCTGCTGTGCTCATCATACCTTCCTCTTGGGGTTCCCAACGAGCTCTACATCAACCACGAGCCATCAACACTTTTCTGGGCACCGTGCATTGAGCCATCAACATGCTACACACACTGCTGAATCTGAAACTTCTGATGCTTATGATGCTGCTTCTACTGTGCTTGATAAGAGTGGTTCATTAGGTCCTTTCCTAGATGCTACGATTGCTAGAACTATAGCTGGAAATACCGAAACTCCTAATGAAGACACTACCACACCTGTTAGCTCACCTGAGTCTAGTGAGAGTTATGATATTGAAGATGGTTATGTTGAGATGACTGATGAATTTATTAAAGAATGTAAAAACACTCATGATAGGAGCGCTGCAAAGAGTCTCCTTGAGAGGCGTACTATTAGACCCAAATTGTCTCCTGATGCTAAGTTTGCTGCTTCTCCCATAAACATTATAGATGAAGATTATGATTTCTCTCTCGATCTATCTTACATAGCTATTGTCGAGAAATAACCTTTTTGTGGGACTAAGAATGAAAGCGCGGTAGCACATATGTATGAACTTTCTACCATGAGTGGCTTGTTTTCTGATGATACTAAGATGCGTACTTACTTTGTTGCTAAGATTTTTCCCTTTTCACTGAAAGGAGAAGCTAAAACTTGGTTTAGTAATTTATCTCTTGGATCTATTGATAGCCCTGAGTGCTTGATTAGTACTTTCCTGCAGAAATATTTTCCTCCCAGTGCTAGACATGCTATTTTGCAGGAACTTTTTGATTTTAAACAGGGAGAAAAAGAGGTATTGCCCGAATCTTGGGAAAGGTTTTATGCTTTGATTCATGCACAGGCTGGAAGTCCATTACCTAAGAATGAGCTTCTTGATATATTTTATAATGGACTAACCGAGGAATCTAGGACATACCTAGATAGTTGTGCTGATTGTGTTTTCAGGAATAGGACTCCTAAGGAAGCTGAGGAATTAATGGCTAAAATAAGCAAGAATTATGAAGATTGGACTCCTCTTAAACACGCTATACCCGAAGTAATTGTACCTGAACCATCTATTCCTGTGCCTATTCCAACATCAAAGAAGAGGGGAGTTATTGAATTAAATGATGAAGTGATGAAGGAAGCTAAGAAATGTCTTAAGGAGAAGGGAATTAAAGCTGCAGATGTCAAGAATTTACCTCCTATAGAAGAATTATGTAAGCCTATTCCCTACTCACCCACTATTGAGGTACACTCTCTCCAACACTTTGATGAAGGTGATATCCCTTACTCTAAACCTCCTGATCAACGCTTAGAAGAATTTGATATCTTTATTGTTAAGCAAGATAACTTTAATAAAAGGGTGCAAAATCATCTAATGGAAAACACTAGAGCTATTGTAGAGTTGAAAGATATTGTGGAAAGAACCTCTAATGATGTTAAAATGATTGTTAAACACTTTCAAATGGTTTAAACTCAAATAGATCAACTCGTTAAAGTGCAAAACGACTTGCTAGTTAATGATGCTAAAGAAAAACATGCTTATGAAATTAGAACTAGAAGTGGAGCTGCTACCCAGGATCCTCTATATCCTGAGGGGCATCCCAAAAGAATTGAGCAGGATTCTCAACAAGCTGAAAATAGTGGTTCTACTCATAAGAAAAGGAAAAAGAAACATAAAACTGTTGTAGAACCCTCTGAACCTGCTATAGATCCTAATAGTATATCTATCTCTGATGCTGAAACTGAAAGTGGTAATGAAGAAAATGAAGTTCCTAATGAAGAAAAAGTTGAAGAAGAACCTAAAAACCACACTAAGAATACTAAGTACACTAAAGAGGATTTTATTGCTAAGAAACATGGTAGTGAAAGAGAACCTTGGGTCCAAAAACCTATGCCTTTCCCTGATAAGAAACACAAGTCAAAGGAAGATGAACACTATAATAAGTTTTGTGAGTGGATGCAGCCTTTATTCTTGTAAATTCCTTTAACTGATGCTATTAAATTGCCTCCTTACTCAAAGTATATGAAGGACATTGTCTCGAATAAAAGGAAGATCCCTAATGAAGAAATTTCTACTTTGCTTGCTAATTATTCCTTCAATGGTAAGGTTCCTAAGAAACTTGGAGACCCAAGGATTCCATCTATCCCTTGCTCTATTAAGAACAGTTATGTTTGAACTGCTTTGTGTGATTTGGGAGCTGGAGTTAGTGTTATGTCTTTCTCTCTCTATAAGAGGCTTCAGATTTAAAAATTGATTCCAACTGATATATGTTTGGAAATGGCTGATAAATCTACCACTATTCCTGTGGGTATATGTGAGGATGTACCTGTTCAGGTGGCTCACAATTGCTTGATCTTAACTGATTTTGTCGTGCTTGAAATGCCAGAAGATGATAATATGTCTATTATTCTTGGGAGACCTTTTCTTAATACTGCAGGAGCTATTATTAATTGTAATCAAGGAAAGGTGACCTTCAATGTGAATGACAAGGAACATACTGTCTATTTCCCCAAGAAGATTGAAAGGACTTATGGTTTGAATTCAATTGAACATGTTGAAGGCATTCAAGTTGGATAAATATATTGTCCCATACCAAGAGAAAAATTTGAAACTGTTATGATTGGGACCATTACTATCAAGGTTAAGGTAACATAATCATTAGTGGAGTACAAAGTTTTGTCTCATATGCAATTGTTTTGGTAGCAAGACTTGATCGACCTTGCTAACAAAAGGATTCCATTGAACAAAACAATGTTTTCATTATGATTATCTCCGTTTATTTCTATCCTTTGCATTTTAGTTTTTGCTTTCGTTTAGTTTTCTTTTTGTTGTTAGTTGCTTGCATGCTAGAACTTCTGTAGTTCTAGCCTTGTTTTGTATTTGCATCATGTTTCCAAAAGAAAAAAATTGTCTGTCAGAAAAAATCATTCTTCTATTTCTGAAAATTGCCCAAAAATAAAGTGTCTCGAAAAATTCTAGAAAATTCATATTAAATTTTTACGTGAAAAAATGGGCAGAGGAGTACCTGGTAGGTACCAGGGGGCCCACCAGGCAGGCACACCATGTGGTGGCGCGGCTAGCCCTGGGTGGCGCCATGCCCTGGTGTGGGCCACCCCTGCCACCCCACTTACTCTCTCACCTGCCACTTTCTTCTCTCTCCCTAGTAAGCTCTAGTTCATAGCTCAAAATCGCGTTCTTGCTGTGCTTGCTCTCGATTTTTTCGATCTCCTTGCTCAGCCCATCTTTCTTGCTGAAATTTGGAGCATTTGTTCCCTGGTATGTGACTCCTCCCCTTGTCCAAGTAGATTTGTGTTTAGTGGATTATATGTTGAGTATTTTGCTGCTATAGGTGACTGGTTATGAGAGCTTGTAAGCTTGTTTGATGCTTAGTGATATAGTTTTGATGCATGTTTAGGCCTCTTGCAAGTCCCTATGAGTAGAATCCTTCATTATATTTACTTTGCAATCACTTGTTTGATAGGTGTTCAAATTTCAGAATACCAAGCATGAACAACCATACTTTTGGAGAGATATTTGAGAGTGATGCACCTAGGAGGTCGAGGCCCTCAAGAACAGCCTCTCAAGCTAGGCCATCATACAATGAAGATCTCATTGCAACTCGTATTGGTAGTGAAAGGGATGATGGGGATGCTCACCCATCCTCTTTTCCTTCTTTTACCTTCTTACAAGCTGCAGGTATTCTTGATGATTTCTTGCTACTGATTGAGAGGGTTGGTTTGACCTCATATATGCAAGATGAGAGTGCGCAATACGCTATGCTCACCAAAACTTTTGTTGAGAGCTTCACATTTACTAACACACCCTATCAGTCTACTGTCTCTTTTAAAATCTATGATCTGCCCTTCACCATGCCTTTGGAGAGATTTTGCAGTATTGTAGGTGTGCGTATGATAGGGACCGTGAAGAAAATTCAAGGGCGATCCGCTGATTTGTTGGAGCTTTACCGAGGGGTGACCAATGATGATGACCGCGTAGCGCAGCGCGGAAAGATAAGAAATATCCAACTCCCTGCTCTTAGATACTTTGCATACTATCTTGCCACTAGTGTATTGGGTAGGGAGAACACTAGCAATATCTCCAACTATCATTTAGCTTTCCCTGCTGCTGCGCTCAACAATGATACTCGGTACAATCTTGGTACGCTTATTTCTCGCCGCCTAGCTGCTAGGGGGCCTATCTATGGGGGCATCATTGCATCGCGCATAGTCAATGCATTAGGTCTTTCAGTGGATCCCAATGATGCTATGCTAGCACCACAGAGGCTTGACCTTGTTGCCATCAAAATGCATCACTTTGTCACTGCTACCTCTGTTTTGAACAATCTAGTATATAGGATGCTTTTCACTGACGGGGATGAAAGGGAGATCCTTTTGCCACAGCCTGCTTTGTTCAGTGTTCACAGGAGACCATGGTCGCGCTCCAAGGAGGAGGTGGACGAGAAGCTTCGCTTGCTGGGTTTCCACGAGGAGCACCAAGAGGATGTGCCCTCCTATGATTACTCCGCACATTACGGAGGGACGTACTCGAGCTCGCACCAGGACGAGGGTACCTCCTCATCGTACCACGGTGACACTTCATCCTGGCCAGCTTAGGATTGATACCCACTTAGGACAAAAGCCTAAGCTTGGGGGAGGTACGCTGACACCGCACTCATCTCCATATCATGTTGCCTCGGTACTTTGTATATTCATGTTTTCGTTCTCTTTTTAGTTTTCGCTCTTCTTTGCTTTTGCTTTCTAAAACACAAAAAGACCAAAAATATTTTTGTTGTTTCTCTTTGGTTTGATTCTTCTTTTTGCCTTGGTTTGCTTTTCCCTTTTTTGCTTTGTTTGAACTATTTGAAAAACCCAAAAAAATTTTGCTTTGTTTGTTTTTCTCTTTCGGTTCTTGTTTAAAAATCAAAAACACCAAAAATATTTGTCGTTCTTCTTTGGTTTTTGCGAGTTTGCTTCAGGGTTCAGTAGTCTTTAGTGGATATTGGTTTCATATTATTATTCAAGCCACACAAGCGAAGAGCAATAATGAGGATTAATGACAACTTGAGGCGTGGTAAGAGGCTGGTAACGAACTCTATTTGTTTTCATTTTTGTACATATACTCATCATTGTGAGCTTGCTTAGTCCGTTCATGTAGAGTGTATGTTATATTTGGATGCTTAATAGTTCTTGCTTTCTTATGATTAGCTCCAACTTGCTAATAGTATGTAGCATGTCTTATGAATGTTTGCCTGCATTGCTCTATTCATAAATTGGTATGACACCGTGGTATCCTCCTCTGAATGTTTCATTTGAATTGACTTGGCACATGCTCATGCATGCACAGGACTGTGATAATGAGTTAAGCCTTGATGAATTATTTTGCCTTGAGGATCTTGAATCACTTTCATGCCATGAGTAGTCCTGTTTTGTTGCAAGCATGATAATGACAGCTATTGCTCTCTCGTTTGTTGCTTCCTTACTATTTCTAGCCTTCACTTCCACTAAGTGTTTTACTCATGTTTCCAACTCCCTAAACCAAATTTCCAAAGTGTCCACCATACCTACCTATTAGCATCATTTGCTACTCCCGTGCATATCCAATGTGCCTTGTTTTCTTCCGAATAAAATGTTTGCTTGTTATGGGAAAATTAGTTAGTAAAGCTCTCACGAACTTGATGGCACACTATATTTTCCGCACTTAATAAACCTGAACCATTGTGAACTCTCCATGAAAGTTATATGCTTGCAAATTATAGGCTAGGGATTAGCAGAACCGTGTTGTCACGGGGAACGCTTTCAACACTTGTAAATATATACCCAGTTGATACCTTGCTCTTTTGTTTGCGGATGTCGTCGGTGTGAAATAAAAGGGGAGCTTGTAAGTCCATGGAGTTATGTATGTGTGTTAGAGAAACGCCTGGGCCGCTGGTCTAATCCATGCTGACATGGTGGAAACCTGCAGCGTAACCATAATGATATCTATGAAGCATTCTTCTTATAAAAAAAGAGAGAGATAGCTATTGAGAAAAATAAAAAAAGAGATTTATGAAAAGAGGAAAGAGAGAAAAAAGCACCATTTTCCCATGGTAAATAAGAAGATTGCTGAGATACTCATTGTCTGCTTGCCTTGTCATTTTGATATGGGGATTCTTCCGTATCATCGGGCAAGGGGTACCACGTTGGCGGTTCTCAATGATACACACATACTTACGATGACAAGAACTTACCGGTAACTAAAGTTGAGTAGCATGAGGAGCGGCCCTCGTACTCAAGGGACTTGGGATTTTCAGTTTATAGTCTGTCAAGCATATAACTCAGATTGGACCTCACTTTCACCTTAACCACATTAAAGATGCTTATGATAGGGGCAATGAGAGCTCAACGCTAACGAGTACAATACTTTCAGCATTTGGAAGCTTTTCAAAATTATTCAAAACCTTTTTCTTCTACTTGTTGAGTCTCCACGTATTCTTTGAGCACCTCCTTGAGAGCATAGTTGTCATTCTTTATGTTTGTTCCATTACTTGATTATTTGTGTTATGACTTTGATGCTTGTATCTTCGATATCTTTACTTCTAGTCATCACTTGAACTTCAGAGGTGCCTTGGCATTCATAATCAAAGGCAAGCGAGATACCACTCTATCATACCTTTTTATGAGCATTGTAATGTTGCTTATGTTCGTGCTTCATGCTACTTATTATTCTTGAGATGGAATCTCTTCATAGCTTGCAATGACTATTAAGTAGACTCAGTTGCATACTCTTTATTATGAATTATCCAAGTAGTTGATCACATTGCTGAGAATATTTACATCATATGAAGCAAATGTGTTCATGAAAGTTCTTTTATCGCACTCAGTTTTCAACTGAATTGCTTGAGGACAAGCAATAAGCTAAGCTTGGGGGGAGTTGATACGTCCAAAACGTATCTACTTTCCCGAACACTTTTGCTATTGTTTTTCCCCTATACTTGTGTGATTTGGATGCAACTAATACGGACTGACGTTGTTTTCAGCAGAATTGCCTTGGTGTCTACTTTTTGTGCAGAAAATCAACTATTAGGAAAAATCCCGGAAAATATGCCAAAAATCCTATTTCACCCGAAGACTCCAGGAGCCAGAATACGAGACGGAGAAGAGCCAGGGGTGGCCACACTACCTGGTGGCGCGGGCCAGGCCAGGCCGCGCCAGGGGGTGGTGTGGGCCCCCCAGGCACCCCCTCGGCCTCTCTCTTCGCCTATAAGGAGCCTTCTGACCTAAAAACTTCGGGGGGTTCGACATTTTTCCAGAAGGAGTTCCGCTCCACCGCCACCACCAGATTCCACGAAACAACACCAGAAACTCTCTTCTGGCACCCTGCCAGGACGAGGAATTGGAGGAGATCATCGCCATCATCATCATCGCTTCTCCATCGACCATCCATGTTTGCCCCATCTATAAGTGAGTAATCCCCCGCTATAGGCTATGGGGATGGTAGGGATTGGATGAGATCGTTCATGTAATGGCATCAGATTGTTAGGGCATGGTGCCTAGTATCTTTTATTAGTGCTTAATGACTTTGTTGCGACTTGTTGTGCTTAATGCTTGTCACTAGGGCCCGAGTGCCATGATCTCAGATCTGAACATATTATTGATTCATTATGATAGTATTGTTCTTGGTCTTATCTGCAAGTTGTATACACACGTTGTTGTCCGGAACCTATGGCCCCGAAGTGACAGAAAACGGGATAACCGGAAGGGAAAGGCTTTGATGTAAGGATCACATGTGTTCACGGAGTGTTAATGCTTTGCTCCGGTGCTCTATTAAAAGGAGCACCTTAATTGCCAGTAGTTCCCTAGAGGCCCCGCTGCAAACGGGTTGGCAGGACAAAAGATATTGTGCAAGTTCTCATTGCGAGCACGTATAACTATATATGGAATACATGCCTAGGATTGTCTAGTACTTGGATGCTTTATCTTATTTATCTGCAATTGCCCTTTGTTCTGATTTCCATGTGAATTGTCTTGTCCATGCAACGCCCGTCCATCCATCCCTATGCCTACCGCACTCGAATCCCACTATTACTGCTTTTGTTACTACTGTCTTTGCTTTGCTACTGCTGTTACTTTACTATTCTTACTACAAAACTATTGGTACTGATAAACTGCTGTGAGCAAGATTGTTTCCAGGTGCAGCTGAACTGACAACTCAGTTGTTAAGGCTTATAAATATTATTTGGCTCCCCTTGTGTCGAATCAATAAATTGGGTTTCACTTCCCTCGAAAATACTGAGATACACCCCCTATACTTGTGGGTCATCAGCGTGACGCTACTAGGCTTCTTGGGCGTGTATGGGAAGAGCAAAAATACACCTGAAGCACGGCAGGACCAACAACGTATAAAAGAACGAGACGACATGCATCCAGAGTTGTTTGAAGGTACTGATAGCTACGCTCTTACCAAAGAAGAGAAGGAAATCTTTTTTGAAGTCCTTTACAGTATCAAGGTCCTGTCTGGTTTCTCGTCGAACATAAAGGGAATAATAAATATGGCAGAGAAAAAAATTTAAAACCTAAAGTCTCATGACTGCCACGTGCTTATGACTTAGCTGCTTCCGATTGCATTAAGGGGACTCCTGCCGGAAAATGTTCGAGTACCCATTGTAAAGCTATGTGCATTCCTCAATGCAATTTCTCAGAAGGTAATCAGTCTAGATAGTCTACCAAGGTTACAGAAAGATGTGGTCCAATGTCTTGTTAGCTTCAAGTTAGTGTTCCCACCATCCTTCTTCAATATTATGACGCACCTCCTAGTTCACCTAGTCGAAGAGATTAACATTCTCGGTCCTATATTTCTACACAATACTTTTCCCTTTGAGAGGTTCATGGGAGTGTTAAAGAAATATGTTCATAACCGTGCTAGGCTAGAAGGAAGCATCTCAAAGGGATATGGAACAGAGGAGGTCATTGAGTTTTGTGTTGACTTTATTCCTGACCTTAAGCCCATCAGTGTTCCCGAATCACGACATGAGGGTAGACTTAGTGGAAAAGGCACGCTAGGAAAGAAAGCAAGGATATGTATGGATGGACATTCTCTCACTAAAGCACACTACACAGGGGCTAAAGTGGGGTGGTATAAATACTCCCACCTCCACCCCGGGTCGTGCCACGACCCAGAGAGCCAGCACGGTTCATCTTCCCAGCACAGGAGCTCGCCACGCCCACGCCGTCCGCCACGCCGCCGCCCGCGCCCGTGGAGAGAGGAGCCCCGCGCCGCCCCGCCGCACCGTCTCCGCGCCGCCCCGCCCCGCCCCGAGCCGCCGCGCCGCACCTTCTCCGCCCCGCGCCCACACCGTCTCCGCCCCGTGCCGCCTCAGGTGATCGCCGTGCCCAATTTTGGTTGATTTTGGTTAGTATTAATTAGGTTATTATAGTATTAATTAGTATTATAGCTAGGTTAGTATTAGGTTAGTATTAGTTGGTATTTAGTTAGTATTAGTTAGTATTTAGTATTTAGTTAGTATTAGTTAGTATTAGTATTATAGGTTATTATAGTATTAGGTTAGTATTAGTATTTAGTAGTATTAGTTAGTATATTAGTATTAGTTAGTATTTAGTATTATTATTAGTATTAATATTTAATAGTTAGTATTAGTATTAGGTTAGTATTAGTATTTAGTATTAGTTAGTATTTAGTATTAATATTAGTTAGTATTAGTATTAGGTTAGTATTTAGTTAGTATTAGTATTAGGTTAGTATTTAGTATTAGTATTACTATTAGTTAGTATTAGTATTAGGTTAATTGTATAGGTTAGTATTTATCTAGGGTTAGTTAGGATTAGTTAGAATACTTAGTTAATTAGGTTTAGTTTAGTTAGTGTTAGGTTTAGGGTTAGTGTTATTAGGGCAATACTTAGTAATTTAGTTATTGTTTATCTTTTATGATTGTTTATTGTTATTATTTAGTTATGCCGCGTCCTCCTCGTCCGAGCCTACTAGACTCTGTCGGTTCCGGGGATGTCCGAGCTTGGGTTATGCCGGGTTGGCACTGGGAGGTGCTACCTGTCGAGACTTGTACCTTGGTGAGAAATCCGGGTATCATCGTCGATCCGGAGCTTCTTTGGTGGCGTCTACGAGGTCCAGGAGCGGTGCAGAGAGAGCCGGCCCCCGAGGAGGTGGTATGTCGTCGTATCAGGGAGGAGGACGATCATGTACGGCGATACATGTATCTTTTGGAGACTAGGTTCTCCAATATCTGGCAGGTTCACAGATCTCACCCGAGCTATTCTCCGATGATGGTTCCTCTTCTCTGGCTGCAGAGCTCCCGTAGCATAGAACGCGGCAGCCGAGTTCGCTAGTTTGATATGAGCGAGATGTATTAATAATGTACTTTATATTATGAGCAAGATGTATTAATAATGTACTATATCTTATATTATTGTACTTTATCTTAATGCAAAATTGTTTCATTATTAGTACGTATTCTTTTTTCTGTATCCGAGTTGTCGCAATTGTAATATTCTTTTACTTAATGCAATATTTTTTTTCTATATTAGTTAAGCTATGGACGGTAGACAGAATGAAGAGGAGCTTCTCAACATGATAGATGAGGGTACTGGGGATTCTTATTATGATGACTCCGAGTATCTTAATTTGTCTGGAGGAGACGATGGGGGAGACAGTAGTGGAGACGATGGTGCTGACCATGGTGGAGACCATGGTGAAGACACCATAATAATAACAAACTCTGTCGAGATATATAAAGCCTATGTCGATCGATCACTAGTATAGATGCACTAATTGATTCGTATATATATACTGACGAATGTTTCTTCTCTTAGACCTCCACTTCCAGCCAATCTTCTACAAGGACAAGAGGCCCGACACACAAGTTGCCCGCTGATGTCCATTTCAGCATTGACTTAGTCTCTCCGCTGGGTCAACCGTTGGAGCCCAAAGAACCCGTGAATGTATTTATAACTCAATGCGGAGTGATTGTTAGAGACACCGTCCCGATCACCATGCGAAATTGGAATAAGCCAGGAAAGAAAAGGGATCCAGCTGGGGCTAGTTTTGTAGATGACAGAGCGAGAGATGCGATGTGGAATTCTCTCATGATACATTTCACCCTACCAGTCTTGGAGACTGATGAGGTCACAGAACAAATGACGAGGAAAGTCAAGCACTTTACTCTTAATAAGATGGGCGAACTATTCAAGAAATGGAAGAAAAGATTGTACCACAAGTATGTCTTGAAGAAAAAAACTCCTCCATTCACTGGCCCACTAGAGTTGCACCAGGATAACTGGGCCGCATTTGTGGAATACAAGAACTCGGCACCAGTTGTGGCAATGTCAAAAAAGAATAAGATAAATACAGCCAAAAAGAAATATCACCATCATATGGGCACAGGTGGCTACAGGAGTGCCATGCCTAAGTGGAATAAAGCTGAGGCTGACCTGGAGGCTAAAGGGGTCACTCCAGCTACGTCTCGTTGGCCCAGGAGGTCAAGAAATTGGGTACTCGGGCATGGGGCATCGTATGACCTAGAAACAGGCGAGATTGTTGCAGCCGAAGAAGTTTCTTCATCCAAGAATGAACTTATTAAAGTGATAAAAGAGGTTGAAGAGGGAACGTTTGTTCTTGACAGAGAGAACGATGAGCTAACAAAGGCTCTCGGGAATCCTGAAAAGGCTGGACGAACAAGAGGGTTCGGACCTTCTTGTCCATGGGTTATCGGGTTTCCCGAGGACCTTGACACGTACAAAAGCCGATCGAGAAAAACAAAGCGGGAAAAAGAGGAGGATACGGAGCAGTTCGTGAGGTTTGAAGCCATGCTGCAGGAGCATCGCCAGGAGCTTAATAAACTTAAAGGACTCTGACAGCAAGATCCTGCACCAGACAGTACGGTCGTCCCATCACAACTAAAAAGCAGCATGGCTTCCACGGAGGGCCACGGTAATGATGCAACGATGGATGTGTACCTCGTGGATGCAATTAAGGAGAAGACTAGTTGTGAGCTGCATGTTGAACTGAAGAACATATCCATGAAGGTGGCAGCCGGCTTTGCTTTACCTTCTGCACCGGGAGCGACCTACCATTGCAATCTGATTCCAACTGGTTATGCTCGTGTCGGTGTGGATGAAGTTCAACCTATGTGTCAGTCACTATAGCTTGACATCCCTGGAGGTGAAGGGGAGACAACACTGGGAGAAGTCACGAGTGGCTTCATTCTTTGGAAAAAAGAATACATGAAGTTTTCAGGCTCGACACCAAGGCCACCTTCTCCACCGAGAAACAATCCATCACCGGCCACCGTCTCCTCCCAGTAAATGTCCACCTCCAAGTGCACCGTCTCCTCCCAGTAAAAGTCCACCACCTCCAAGTCCAATCCATGACCCCAACACGAGTCCATCTCAATCTACACAGCTGACTCCACCCACTAAGGTCCAAAAGTGAAAGAATATCACCGCTCCGTCGAGCGATAACCGACGCCCAAAGCGACAGTTGTCGCCCCTCCCAAGAGTATCGTCAGTTCCTCCCAAGAGGGCTTACGACCTGACCGATGAGGAGACCGATGTGGTCGTACGGGCCGAAGTGGATGCTCATTTTAAAAAGAAACAACCTGAGCCAGAGGTCCAAATAAAACCGGAAACCAAGGAGCACTTTAGGAAATTACTGACGCAGCCATCCCAAGCTCAGTTAAATATGCCAGATGACTATACACGATGTCTTCAGAAGACACTGAAACAGAAGAGATCAAGCGGTAGAGGAAGCATCACAAAAGAGGTTCCCCAGCAGGGGGAACAAGCAAAACAATCGAGTGGTAGCGGAAGCATCAGAACGGACGTCCCCCAGCTGGGGAAACAAGCAAAACAATCGAGTGGTAGCCAAAGAACCAAAAGAGACGTTCCCCAGCTGGGGAAACAAGCAAATCAATCGCCTCCCCCCCACTCCAGGTGAACATACCCGAACCTCAACTATATGAGGGAGAACCTATGGATCCGGAAACGGCTAAGATATTGGCCGAGCAATGTAATATGTCTATTCATGACATTCTTCACGGCGATATGCCCAAGGCTGAGATAGCACCCAAATTTGTTCATGGGGAGCCTCTGGTCAGTTCTGAGAGGCTTCGGGATATGCCAACAAAAATGCGACGATTCCATGAATGGTACATGAAAGCATCAAAAGAAGAGCGATATTGGCTCATACTGAAAGCTCGAAAATCGCATTACTTCGCTGGAGACGAGGTCCCTGTTGAATTTACAGAATTGTTTCAGTTATTCAATCTAAAGGAACTCGACAAATCTATCCTCAGTTGCTATTGTCTATAAGTGGTTACTTTATTTATGTAATTAAGTCTCTATCTCAGCTTGTTCAATTCATTGCCGGTAAGTATACTCACTATATTCTTTTGTACGCTATATATAATGATGCAGAATGAAGATTCACGAATGTAAAAGAAAGGCTATCAATGGATATGGGTTCATTGACCCATATCGAGTTAATGGAGCTATGCTAAAGGATAAGCCACTAGAGACCGAGCAAAACTTGTTCCAGTTTCTCACGAACCAGCATTTCTGTAATGAAATACTATTTCCTTATCACGACGGCAAGTGAGTTCTTGTACACATTAACTTTTGCTTACTCGATATTCAGTGTAAATGATGAGTTACTGACGTATGTAAACCTTGCGTAGGTACCACTGGATTCTTCTAAACATTTCAGTTGACTTGGAAAGAGTTCACATCATGGACTCACTAAACAAAGATATTGAAGACTACCGCGGCATTATCGATATGCTCCAGAGGTAATTTCAACCATTATCGCACTATATCGGTTTCTTTCGTTCATTTTCTGGGATATCAAGTAGTTATTAACTCATACATTCATTTTTTTGTCGGGTAGGGTTTGGACACGGTTCAAGAACAAGGTCCGCGGTCAATGGCGTGAGGAGCTATTTTTTAAATCGGTCTCGGTAAGTAGTACGAGCTAAGTCCGCGCATGTATTTAATTCTAGTTTATGTGCATTTATCATGCTAGAATCATTATTTGATTGAATTATATTATTTTAAAGTGCGCGAGGCAGCCACAGGGGACTAATCTATGTGGATTCTACGTGTCCGAGTTCATTGGCATCACTATTGAGAAGCCCTTAAAAAATGTTCGAGTAAGTAAACAATATATTCACCCTTTATTTTTATTACCAAAAGTTGTGTTGTGTCTAATTTATACGATCTCTTTCTTTATAGTTGGACGCGATGCGGGACAAGCTCCTACCAGAGGACCGCCTAATAGCAATCCAAGAGGAATTTGCTGGATTTTTTGTCGACGAGGTCATAGACCCACGCGGAGAATTCTCTCTAGATAGACCCTAAAGCATCCATGTAATGATCTCCATGTAATCAAATGGACAGGCTCTGGACCCGGTTGGGACTCCATGTAAATTATATTATATATTGCATCAATGTGTATAAGTACTGTGTAGTAGCGTTCTGTATGTATACAAAAACTTGTTTCTAATGAAAATACAGAATGAAAAATTATTGAATAGAAAACACAAAATGAAAAGAAAACACAGAACCCTAAAACACTATCTCCTGCCGCGGCAGCCAAATGGCCCAAAACGCTGCCGCGGCAGGGAACCTTTAGTCCCGGGCGCGCCTCACGGGGCCACGTGGTGGACCTCTAGTCCCGGTTCATAACAGAACCGGGGCTAATACTTGGACCTTTAGTCACGCTTTTGCAGTCCCGGGTCGCATTCCGGAACTAAAGGTCCTTACGAACCGGGGCTAATAGCCTGATTTCTACTAGTGTTTGGTTCCTAATGATTAGAATATACTCTCTCCGATTCATATTAACTGTCGCTGAATTATCGTTGTATCTTGCACTAAAATATGTCTAGATATATCTGATTCAACGATAAATAATATGAACCGAAGGAAGTACATATATATGACCGTGGGAGCGAGTAAGCTAGGAGCTACTCTCTCCGTCGGATATATCTATACATGTTTTATGGTATAGATACATACAAATCTAGTCAAATGTAAGACACGTATTTCCGAAGGAGGGAGTGCAATATTGACCTCTTGTGCTTGTCCTACTGATTGAATGAATCTTGTGAAAGTTCCGTATGCAAGTGGGTGTATGCAGTCTGATAATTAACATGTGATCACCCTTTAAGCACCTACACCATGGCCATGGGAAAGTCAACGAGTTCCCCCGGCGCCTAGCGACAAGATCACAAGATGCATCATGCATGAAGTATCCCAACGACCTGGGCGTTCCCATGATGACACCAGCGCCATTCTTAGTCAGCCTTCAGGCGTAACTCAGACCATGTCTCCTAGATATATTAATGTCTGATAGCCACTTGTTCGTTCTTTAGGCTTTCATTTCATCCTGGTTGTATTTCCTTCGTTCCATATTAAGTGTCGATGGTTTCTACTAAATCAATGATTGCATCCGATCAATATGACCTACTACTGCCTTTGCTACATAATAGAGCAAACAATAATGAGAAAGATATTGGCATCTGTCAGGACCTAATAAAAGCCTTCCTATCAAGAGAGTTTATTAACGGCAGCGCGGCCGCCACATACCTGTTGGCTATGTCCGCTCCCACGAGCGGGCAGGCGAACCCTAACCCTTGCGCGCCGCCGCCCCCTCCCCTCCTCCTTTCTCCTCTCGCCGCCGTCGGAGAGCATCGTCGGGCGAAGCCCCGGTGGCGCCGGCGGCGGCGGGGCACTCCAATCTCCCTCGTTCCAGCGGAGGCGGCGCGGGCGGCTCCGGCGGTTAGGGGCGCGCCGCTGACTGGAGGGCGCGGCAATGCAGCTGTTTCTTGGCGGTGTGGCGGCTCACGGTGGGTCCGGGTGGCGGTGGCGGCGTTTTGGCGCGGCACGACGGCGGGCGAGGCGAGCTGACTTGCTCGGGAGCTCTGGTCGACTCATGGGGGCCCTGGTGCGGGGCGCGGGCTGCCTTAGCTTGGCCGACGGCGACTGTGGCTTTGGACCGTGCTCCTGGTGGGGGAGTAGGGCGTCGGGTCGTGGCAGGGTCCTCGGGCCCTCGAGTCTCTGCTCTCCTCCCCAGATCTATAGGGCGCGGGCTGCCAAGGGGGCTGTAGGACGTTGATCTGGAAAGGGAGCCTCCTCCGTCGTCTCTCCGGTCTCTAGGGACCTCGCGGCAGTGCCTCCCGGCGTTCTTTGGGCTTATCGGTGTGTTCAACTTGGTATCCGGGGTGGCGTCCACAGGCGATGGTGAGTCCTCTTGGTTGGCAGGTGGGCCAGAGGTGCTGGTCGGCTTCCTCGGTCGTGTGGATGACGTGGTGTCGGCGAGTCGTGCGGTGTGATGGCGGCTTGGTTGAGCACCTTTGCCGGGGGAAACCCTTGCCCTTTGGTGCCTTGACGGCGACGCTTGCGGGCGTCGTCCCCTTCCTGATGGTATCGATATGGTGGTGCTCAGTTGCCTGCAAGCTCCGGGTGAAAACCCAAGATCTGATGATCGGGCGGTAGCGGCATATCGGTGTCATGAGCTTCTTGAAGTTGCCTCCTTGGAGCATCACATCGAGCGGCTCTCCGAGGTCGAGTGGTTTCGCCCCACTCTCCTCAACAAAGCTTGTTGTGTGTTATGCGCTCTCGGTGCTTCTCGTGGGGCTGGTCTGTGGTGTTGCTTCTTGGTGGTGGCCAGCCTTTGGTAGCGTTTCCTGCGAAGGTGGAGCTGTCTTGATTGGCCGTTGTCGGTTCGCCCGCGTGGGTGAGCGCCGGCCCGACATGCAGCTCGTCCAACGTCTGCTCCCCTATGCGTAGTCAAATGTAATGGTCGCCAGTGGTTTTTGAGTTTTCCGTTTGTAACTCCTACGATAGGCCCTGTTCTTGTGTGATTGTGCAGGTCTGCATTGTAAGCTAGGTTCGGCACTTTGTATGTGTTTTGCCGTTTGGCGTTATTAATTTAACGTCAGGCCCTTTAGCCTTTTATCTAAAAAAATCAAGAGACTTTATGCTGTATTATCCCCATCAGAACCTGCTCCTACCCCTTTCAGCTGGATATGTAAATCATGTGTACTACCAAACCATAAGTTCTTCTTTTGGTTGCTACATCAAAACAAGCTTAATACTAGACCTACTCCAGGAAAAAAAATAGTGAATCACATGATTGTGTTTTCTGCACAGATGGAAACAGTGAAAACTCCATTCATCTTTTTCTCATGTGACTTCAATATACCACATATGGATAGAAAATTATAAGTTTAATCACAGTACAAGGATAAAGCCGAAAATAATTAGGATAATATCACACCATTTAATTAAAAATAAAATGGATTAAAAATGATCAGTTTGGTAGCCACACTAAGAATTGTTTGCAGCTAGAGGCATATACTAAGCTACACAAGTGCCGAGCACAAGAGTGTCTTAAATATCACCATGTCAAAAACTATATTATTTAGGACACTCTATTATTAGGTTTAATCACAGTAGAAGGATAAAGCCGAAAAGAATGAATTAGGATAATATTACACCATTTAATTAAAAATATAATGAATTAGAAATGATCAGTTTGTTACGCACTGATTCATTTCATACTGTCAACTTGATAGTATTGTTTGCAAAATTTCTTGAATCAAATTAGGAAAATAAACTCTATGACTTGATAGGCATATACGACTAGGAATTGATGTCAGTACATCTGCTGCTCGGGTGCCTCTCAGTAATAATATGCACAACAGTAGTTTTAAAACAACATGATCTGCTGCTTTTTGCCTTGCTTCTAAGATTGTCCTATTGCTTATGATGCAAAAGGCTACAAATAAGAACAAATATTGTGCTTGCCTTTTCCTGGCTCTAGGATGAAATTTGTGTATCACTTCTACACTTATCTAAGTTCCCTCTCTCCCTCCAACCCATTTCCTAAAATGGAATTATAAGATCAGATACTACTAAGGATCTAGGTTGGCAACCTACTGTTTGTAGAGTAGAATAATGTCTGGTGGTGATGCTCTTGATCGGCTAGATCCTCTTGTTGCTGGCTTGATCCTTCTTGGCTACTTCTCCAATATCCTATCATGCCTTCTACCTGTAACCCTGCTCCTCCTCTTGAGCTAGCTTCTCATGTTCCTTGATGCTCTTAAGTAATCATGATGATTCTTGGTTTTTCTAGTGGTTTGTGTGGATGATCTGGGAACGAACTGGTTTGTTATGATGGTGTTCTTCGATGTGTACTGAAAGTGGACAATATTAGCTGGTATCCAAAATTGAGACGCTATTGGTTTATAGTGTCTTTGATGACATGATTGACCATTGGTGAGTGGTTGAATTTGTCTTAGTAGTGTCTTGTGCCCATAATGATTGAGATTGTTCTTGAAAATGGGATATAGTGACCATATTTGAATTCAATCTATGTGTTTCAACTCAAATTCAGTGATCACTAATGCACTGTGATGGAATTATGCTCTGGTTATACTTTACTTAAGCTGGATTCAGTGTGTTGTTTTCTGAATCTTCTATAATTGTCAAGTATGACAATTGATTATTACTTGTTCCTCATGCTTTATCCATAACTTGAATTGACCTTGTTGCCTGTCTAAACTGACAATGATTTAGTTTGTGGACTGATTCCTAGATGACCGACTAGAAAGATGATTTATTTGTCTCTTGTTGACCTTGTTGCCTATATATGCTTTAAGACATCAAACATGTGGCTTCTGCAAGGTAGTATGGCATGTCACATGCACAATACTAATACAATGTTCTAGTTAAACTGTTGATAGATCGAGTCAGACATTTCCGAGAAAGGATGAATCAAAAATGAAATTGCTAGGTGCTAACCGCGAGAAGGAATAATTTTAGGGTTGGTCAATCGGTCGCCGAATAAATAAACAAATCAAAGAGTTGGACACAAGAAATCATACCAATCGATCAGCAGCAGGTGGTCTAGCGCTGGGTTGTCTTCGGGATGGTCTGCAGGAAGTTCGGTGACACTACCGACTTGTTTTTATACCGGACAACGGTGATTGGCGATCCTCGATGGGATGGCAGCAGCCCAAACGACTAGGGCAGGATATCTCGGGTAAGCACTAGAGGCACCCGTCCCTCTCCTCGCCAATAATCCTAGATGACGCTGAACGAATATGTTGCGTCTGAATCCTCAACCTGCAGGCACGCATACAACGAACAGAGTTAGCTGCGGACAACTCGCGAAACTCTAAACTTACTGCGATGGTACTCACCTAGGCTTGAAGGGAGGTGGTGCGTGAAGATGAGGCGAGTTGCCAGGTGGGGCTTCGAAGGAGAAGGGCACGCGGTGGCAGGCGACAGCGCCGGCGGTGGTTCACAATTGAGATGATCGGGTGTAGGACGGGGATGATCCGATGGAGAATGGATTATCAGGTTGAACAGGTGTAGGATCGGGTTAATGTGCGCCCAAAACTAAAACTAGAGGCCACTTCTAATAAAATTGTTCCTTGATATATCTTGATCAAATGTGTAAATCGACACAGAAAGAGCTCTATTTTTAGTATATATACTCCCTCTATCCCAAATTAGTTATCATGGATTAGTTGAATATGGTGTCTTTATTAGACATCTGTATATTGATTTTAGTATATAATACTCCGCATACAGATAGATTTGATTATGTGTATCCTTGAGATCTTTGATTCGCTTTTTATATCGTGTCATTGTAGAGGCCAGTATAATCTTGATACTAATATATTATCCTTTGTCTTCGCTCCCCATTTCAAAAAAAAGCTTCCTTCTAGTAAAAGCAATAAAAGAAAGAAAAAGGATACAGTGCCCCTGAGGGATCGCGTCGCTCGCATCCCACGGCACCTCCTCGCGACGCACTTTTCCCGAAAGGAGTGGGTCTGAAGACAACCGTATCCGGTAGTAAAAAACACATATGATCCTCTTCGTCGCTCTAGGAAGACGTCGCCGCTGTAGAATCCATGGACGCTGCCACCGCCCTAGCCCAGCGCCGGCCGCCGCCACCGCCCTAGCCCTGCACCGGCCTCCGCCGCCCTAGCCTAGCACCGGCCGCCACCGCCGCCCTACCTCCCCGCACTCCGGAGATGGAAGGTCGCATGTGTGGCATGCAGCATGGGCATTCGCCATGGGAATCGTCGACGCCCGGCTTCCAAGGCCGCCTCCCACTGCTCCGCCTCCACAACCCGCACTGCTCGCTCTTCGCTGGAGCCGGAGACAGAGCTCTCTCCTCGTCCTATCCTGTGCCCACGCTCCTCCGCCGTGGCCATGTCACAGCCCCATGGTGACAAACAAGCTTCTCACGTGAGGCGACCGGGGGCTAGTGCTGCGAGGCTCCATTGCCGGAGCTCCCTCCTCGATGCTAGGGACGGTGCTGCTACAAATCCACGTCAGGACGTGCTACATGTAGCTGGCAGTGCTGCTACGTTCTGTGTCGAGGGTTGCTACATGGGGCCAATGGCGGCACTACTGTGCCCGACAGCGGTGCTAGAAGCCGTGTCGGGATTGCTACATGCGGCAAGTGTCGGTGCTACAAGAGGGGCGTTGGATTTGCTATATGCGACCGGCGGTGACGCTACGAGACCGGTGCTACGTGCAGTGTCGGATTTTTCTATAATTTGTTTTGCTGCTACAATAGTATATAGGTTTTGCTACAAGATTCTCCTGCGAGGTATCCGGTGAAATCGGATTTGCTACATTAAGATATTTTAGTTGCTACAATCATTTTATTATTTTGCTACATTAACGTAAAGTTTTTGCTACAAGGTCTCCGACGAGGTTTCCAGCGAGATCTCCGGCGACTTCTTATTTTTTCCGGCAAGAGTCTCTGGCGATGTCGCTTTTGCTCCATTAGGATTTTTTTTTTTTGCTACAAGGTCTCTGGCGAGATCTCCGGTGAACTCTCCGGTGAGGTCTAGTCTGTCTATTCTTTTTCTGGACTGAACCGTTTTCTGCTATATGTAGCAAAATCGAGACTTTTGTTAGTAAAAGCGTATATGTTTATAGCAAAACCGGGGTTTGGAGACTTTTTGGGATACGTGTCAGGAGGGGAGGCGGGAGATCCGGGGGAAATACCCCTAGGAACGCGTAGCATGGCACTAAAAGAAAAGCAAAGGTGAAGCTCAACCACTACGAAGCGGTCCGATTAGTTGAACATGGACTGCCACAAACTTATAGCCGACAAAATAACAACTTGTTATATTTCATGCAGAAATGCAACTGAAAGCCTAAGCATCTGACGCTCGTTTCTGATTAGTAGGATTGTCTAGCCAGACACTAGGATGTTATTCATGACTGGAATCAAGTCTTCATGTGCAAATAGTGCAAGTGGGCGCAGTTAGCGCCTGCCGCCTGATCAGCGGGTACAACCATCATTCCTCGTAATTTAATTATGACTTACTCCAAGATCACAGCGTGTGACACGTTTTTTTCTTTGCGAAATTTCATCTATCTATTAATAATCATCAGCAGAAGTACAAAGAGCTCTAAAAGTGAAAAAAAATTTACAAATAAGTCACTGGACCACCTAGCGACGACTACAAACAATAGCGTGAGCCGAAGGCGCGCCGTCGTCCTCGCCCCTCCATCACCGGAGCCAGACAAAGCTTGTCGTAGTAGAGCTTGTTGTAGTAGACAGACGGGAAGTCGTCGTGCTAAGGCCACAAAGGACCAGCGCACTAAAGCAGCAACCATCACCAATGATGACAACCGTAGATCGGAAGACTGACCTTAAAACAAACCAACAAAGATAAAAATAGACAAAATCCCGAAAGATCCGCCGGACACACGACTCCACGCGCTCTCCATCGGTGCTAGATGCACCACCAGAACGAGGATAGAGCGGAAAGGACATTATTCTGAATTTAAGACGTAGCCGTCGTCTCAACGTCCCGAAGAAGACACTAAAAAACAGCCTAAACAGAGGACGAAAAACCTCCCACCGGCGAGAGGCCGTGGTCCGCCACACCTCCAAGGCTCTAAGGCCACCGGAGGCGGAGCAGACCAGCGATGTCGCCGGCGAGGGGTATGGAAACCCTAGATAGGTTTTTAGTTTAGTCGCCTCCCTAGAGGCCCCGTACGTACCGGTTCGTGTGACGCGTTCTTATGCGACCGGATCTAGCTACAGGATTCCTTCGGCTACTAACGATTAGCATATGCAGATATATGATTCAAGGTCAAGACTCCATCAGATCTAAATTATTGTCTGAATCTAGATAAATCTGAGAATATTAATTTGGATTGGAGGAGTATTTTTTTTGGAAAGTCAAGTTACAGAAAGTTTGAACAAACTTTAGAAAAAACTATCAAAAACTATAATATTATATCGATACCATTTAAAAATATATTTCACGATTTATCAACGATATGGATTTCATATTGTATATATTAATATATTTTTCTAAAAAGTTAGTCATCATAGTTTGACTTTTGAAAAACCAAGATTGTATATTAGCCTTTGTGAAAAAACAAGATTGTATAATCTGGAAATTCCAATATGGAGCAGCGATTTAGGATGTGGTCCTACAGTAAGTCATCACGTGGCAAGCTCAAAAACTGAAATTACCATCTAGGTGTTGGATAAAAAAATGGGACCAGTGGAAGGGGAGTAAATTAAAAAGAACTTCTCAAAACACCGCCACTTTACGTGGGGTTTCAAAAAACCACCGATTCAAAGCAGCAACATGACAGAAAACACTGATTGCGTTAATCAGTACAACTAATGATGATTGTGACACAAGGGGGGCCATGTCAAGAAGATGTGGCAAGGTAGAAACGGCCAGGGTGAGAGATGTTAGACTGCTCTAAAATATGGAGCTTTTTGGAGTTAATAGCATAAAACCACCACAATTGTAGCCGAATTTATCGATTGATACCACTTTACTTATGGATACTAAAATTTATCAGTCAATTTCGAATTTGTCGCAAAAAACACAATTCGCCGCTAAACATGAATTGACACTTGTTCTGACAGGTCGGGCCCACTGGCAGAGGTGACGTGGCACCATGGAGACAGGTGGACGCCAAATTGATGACGTGGACTCCGGCCCACATGTCAGCACAAATAAAAATTAAATTTTGAACAATTCTAAAATTAAAAAGTGAAACTATCTAATAAAAAGTGAAATTGTCTAATAAAAAATCTGGGAGACGGCGCTGGACTCTTCTCCTTCGTATCTCACTGCGGCTGCGGCAGAGAGAGGAAGGGTCGCCGGCGAGAGGAAGGGCCGCCGGCCCGGCTCCACCCTGCTTGACCGCGCCGCCGCTGGAGGACGAGAAAGCTCTCCGCGGGCCCCTGTGGAGGACGGCCAGGAGGAGGCGGGGACAGGGCAGGGAGGAGGCCAGGCTCTCTGCCATGGCGTGGAGGCGGTGATTGATTCCGGTGCCACGTCGGTGAGGCGTCGTTCTCGATCCCCTCACCCACGGCGGTGAGGCGTCCTCCTGACCTCCAGCGGCCAGGCGGAGAAGAGGCGAACCGGGCGGGCAGAGGGAGCATGGGCGGTGCGCTGGCGACGAGGGGAGTAGAGCGGCGCGCCGACGGTGGGGGTTGCAGGTGCCACATGCGGGCGAACGGACGGAACAGGGCGGCGTGCCAGCGGTGGGGGGCTGCAGGTGCCATGGGCGGGCGGATAGACGGAGCAGAGCAGCGCGCCGACGGCGAGGGGAGCAGAGCAGCGCGCCGACGGCGAGGGGAGCAGGGCAGCGCGCCGGCGGTTGGGGGCTGCATGTGCCACAGGCGGGCGGACGAAGTAGGGTGACACGTCTGCGCACCGGCGAGCGGACTGAGCAGGACGGCGCGCCGGCGGTGCAGGGGAGGGGCGGCTGGCGGTGCAGGAGAGGGGCGACCGGCGGCGCGGTGGCGGTGGGGGCTGCAGGGGCACGCGTGCAGGAGACAAGAATTTTCCTTTTTTAGATATTTAGTTTTTAGCTTTTTCCTAGCCCAACTCAATAAATTATACAATTTGTTGCCACCTCAGCGCTGACAAATGGATCCTACCTATTAGTTTCAGTGTCAATTCGCCACGTCAACCTTACAGGTGGGTCCCACCTGTCAGTATCGCCGTCAATTCGTGATCAATTCGCCAGAGACAAATTGGTGTTTTTTAAGACAACCTAACAAAAATGTGGTGAATTTTGTCATCCTAGAACGTAAAGTAGTATCAATCAGTAAATTTAGCTATAATTGTGGTGGTTTTATGCTATTAACTCAGTTTTTGCAATTTTCTGGACCCACATGACATCCTCCCTCTCTTCCTCTCTGTAAGATCTGGACCCACATGTCTTGGCCGCACCACATGCGAGAGCACGCGGAACTCCACCGAAGCTGGGGAAGACGGGGCGTCCTTGGAGGAGCAGTGCCCCTCCCGTTGCCGCAGAAGGTGGACACGGGAATAGCGTGGAGCGGCTGCTAGGCGCCGACGATGGGGAGGAAGGGAACAATAGCGCTACCCTACTACGACGACGCATGCTAACGACCCCCTCCCTGTCCTGATAGCCTCCGGTGTATGGTCGTGCTACGTTCCTAACTTATTTTAAGAGAGAGAAGAGAGGAACGGATATGATAAGTGGGTCCCTCTGAAATTTACAATAATATCTAAATTTCATAACCCTGGACCATTTTTAATGTGCCACGTAAGACTGACTGTGGGGACCGCATGTCAGTTTTATGGTTATACGATCATCTCGGAGGGATCGGTGCTATTCGTCCCGTGTTAGTTTTGAAGTTTTGAAGCGGTGGTTTTCTAAAATCCTAGCAAATAGTGGTGATATTTTAAAACCTAGCCGCAAATGTGGTGTTTTTGTAATTTAGTCGTGGAAGGGCTATTGCACAGCTCGGTGAAGTGAGTGCTCCATAAATCTCGCTAATCTACCATCTGTTTTATTTTGGGAAATGTAGGAAGGACCCCGGTCTTGGTATGGAAAAGATGCAAACGGTTCTCTTTATTAAATTATTCAACAAAGAATGGATAAAAAGCGTACATCAAAAATCCAAAACCACCACACAACACCTACTAGCCCAACAATGCGTGAAAATCATGTCAATATGGCCTTATGCCAGGGAAAATAACGAAATCTCTCCAACAGCTAGCAATCGGAAACATTGCATAACCCGAGATGTCCTCTAAGCAAAACTGAATCTCTCATCCGGTCTAGTAGACTCTTCACGAGCACCTCATGCGCACGCTACAGAAATCATCACCGTCATCAACCACTAGTCCATCTTTAAAACAGAGATCCGCATACCCCCGCTAGACCTGTTGTGGACACTGCCATGGCACCAGATGGCACCTCCACCCTACACGTGTCCATCATCACGCTACTCATGTCGAGGTTCCGCTGCACCATGCCGCCAAGACTCGTTGTCGATGATGCGCAATAAAATAGTATCACTCCCCCTTCAGACCACTCAAAACAGTATGGCGATCATCCAGATCGGTAAGGGAGCGTCGATTGTGTGGCGGCGGCTGCGTGATCTGATGCGCGGTGGTGACGATCTGTGGCGGCATGACATGCTGGGCTCGATTTGGGTCCCTATGGCCTCGATCGGGGCTAGCACCTCTGATTCATCCTGCTCGTCGGTGCGACTTTGTCAAGGTCCAATCAGTGCATGCTTTGAGTCGCGCGGCTGCCGGTGAAAACCGAGACGAACGGTGGCGGCGGTTTATGGCGTCGTTTTTGCGCAGCTGTAGATTCTTGGCTGGGAGACTCATTGGAGATCCTTAATTAAATGCAAAGTGAAGCTTGATCGGTACTAAGCGGCCCGCTTAGTTATACACGGTGCTTCTATTAAACATTCATATACTCCCTCCGATCCAAATTAGTTGACTTGATTTGTCTAGATTCAAATATATCTAGCACTCAAACAAGTCTAGATACATTCAAATCTGAGTTAACTAATTTGGATCGATAGGAGTATTGTTTTTAGCATACAATATATAGATAGATCCTTTGATTAGCTTTTAATATCGTGTTGTTGTAAAGACCAACTGTAACTAGTATGATATTGATTCTACTTCCTCTGTTTCATAATATAAGATGTTTTAGCTTTATAAAAAGAGTGTATCTAGTCCTCTTTTAATGTGTAGGTTCTAAGTGAACTTAGACACTAAACGAGGTCTAGATACACTCCGCTCATAAAGCTAAAACATCTTATACTCTCTCCGTCTCAAAATAGATTCTCAGTTTGTTAAAATTTGAATGAATCTGTATACTAATAGTGTCTAGATTGATTCAAAGTTTGACAAATCTACGTCATCTATTTTAAGACGGAGAGAGTATTATATAGCGGAGGGAGTAATATATTATCCGTTGTCAAAAATCAAGATGATATAAACTTCCCTCTGGTAAAAGCAATAAAAGAAAAGCGAAGGTGAAGCTCAACCGCTACAAAGCGGTCAAATCAGTTGAACATGGACTGCGACAAACTTATAGCCGACGAAGCGAAATAACGACTTGTTTTATTTCATGCAGAAATGCAACTGAAAGTCTAAGCATCTGACACTCGTTTCTGTTAACCAAATGTCCACTTGAGCTCACTCAACGCCTATATAAACAGCAAGGCCAAGCGGGAATTAAGGCCATCGATCAACTCCCATTCCGAGAACGACTCAAAGCATAATGAACACAGTAGTGTCCAAGTCCTCGCCGGTGGTGGTCGTCGGCCCTTCTGAGCCAGACATGCCTACCGACGGCGTCATCAATCTCTCCTCTTTTGACAAGTTTCTGGTTCCTGTTCCGACCACGCAGCTCCTCGTCTTCGACCGGCCAATCCACGATCCCATCGGCACGATCAAGAAGGCCTTGTCGCAGGCACTGGTGCACTACCACCCTTTGGCTGGCCGTATAGTTGCCGCTGCTGGAGCCGACGAAGGGGAGCTGACGCACATCGCCTGCACGGGCGAAGGCGTGTCGTTCGTGGCCGCGTCGGCCAGCTGCGCCCTAAAAGAAGCGGCCATGACGTCGTCACTCCTCCTCATGGACCTCGCCGTTCGCTATCCTACCGAGTACTGCGGACTTGACGACTCCTTGCTGCTGATGCAGGTGACCGAGTTCACTTGTGGCGGGTTCGTTGTCGGCGTGACGTGGAACCACGTCATGGCTGACGGCCACGGGATGGCGCAGTTCCTGCAGGCTCTCGGTGAGCTTGCCCGGGGAATGCCGGTGCTCTCGGTTGTTCCGGTCAGGTCCGATGTCGACGGCTCGCTCCCGTGCCTCCCGCCGGAGATGGTCGCCGCGGTGAGGTCACAGATTCGCATCGAGACGGAGGAACTCGCCAGCCTCGACGTCACCGTCCCCTCGAGCTTAATCGACCGCATCAAGGCTGAGTGCGGCGGTGGCTGCACGGCGTTTGACGCCGTCGCCGCGGTGCTCTGGCAGTGCCGCACCCGTGCGGCCATCTCCAACGATGACCCCGATGCTCTGGTGCCTCTCGTCTTCACGAGGAACGTGCGAGAGATCGTCGGTGCCAAAAATGGCTACTACGGCAACTGCCTCGCGATTCAGATGGTCCTAGCGACAAGATGCACGGTGGCGAGCAGCGATATCAAAGATCTGGTGAAGCTCATCAAGCTTGCCAAGGAGAAGATGCCAGACATACTACTGGAGAACGCCAACGGCGGTACAAACGATCATGAAGCTCATGAGCAGCAAGCCCAGCAGCCGCCCCCGATGTACAACACGCTCACTTTAACGAGCTGGAGGAACCTTGGTTTCGAGGCGGTGGATTTCGGGAGCGGGGGGGCGTCGCGGGTGATGTGGAGGACGGAGCAGACGGTGGGGTTTGTCTGCGTCGTGTGCCCGCCGTGCAAGGGGAAGGACGGCGTCAACGTCGTATCACTCTGCGTCAAGCTGGAACATGCTGACGTCTTCCTCCAGGAGTTGGGCGGGCTCAATATATAAAGTCGGCGAAAGAATGGTCTTCTCACTTCTCAAGCTTTACACTTCTTGCTTTGTCTAGAATACAAATAAATCTATCACGTCGGCAAAAAAAAATGTTATATACTCCCTCTGTCTCAAAATAGATATCACAAATTTGTTAAAATTTAGATAAATCTATACACTATTTAGTATATAGATTCATTCAAATTTGAACAAACCTGGGACATCTATTTTGAGATGGAGGGAGTGCATGTAGTCGCTGACCCGTGGCACACGGGCTAGTATATTTTACATTCACTGTATGCATGTGAAGTTTGTACGAATAAGAAATGTCCCACAATATTGGTATGAACATGTTTTTATGAACTATTATTAAATGAGAGAATTCTTTATTTGACACTACTCTCTCAAATATATGATTCTTTATATGACACTGATTTTTTTTGACTTCCTTAATTGACACTAGGTGTAAATTTTGATGCCTTTAATGCCACTACCGTTTGATACGTTACATGGTTCTGTTAGTTTTGTTTTGGGCTGACCAAAATACCCCTGACATAGCTACCTGTCCAAACCAAAAAAAATCTGGCCCGATCAAACAATACTGAACCCGTTCCTCTACCTGAGTTCTTGGGAAACATATATAGTGATGGACAGAGTCAAATACTCGCGCAGCGCAGCATGTCGATCATCGGCATTGTGGCAGGATCAATGGCATCCCTGGTTAGCTCAGGGCCACGGTGGCGATGTCCTTGCGTGGCGTCTGGCGACTGACATATCGGCAAGCGGCTGGCGGCGTGGAGTTGATCGATCTATGGAGCTGCTACTAGCGGAGGCGCGGTCATCCCATTGAACGGACGAAGCCATGCTTCACCAGAACTGCATGTACGGGCTCTTCGTTTGGACTTGAGTAAACGCAGAACTAAGTACTGTATTTAAGCCTGTGATAATTATGTATCCATGGCCATTAGCAGTATCTGCAGTTACTGTGTACGTACGCTAGTACGCATGTACACAGAATCGTTGAGTGGTCAGGTCAAAAGAAAAAAATCGTTGGGTAATGGTACAACAACTTTGTCTTATAAAACATTATTGGTAACGTTATGCACCAGGGGTAAAAGTGTCTTTTTAGGTCTCCAATTAACACCGTTGGTTCTCCAAATGAACTAGAGTGTCATTTAAGGCATCAAAATTTACACCAAGTGTCAAATAAGGAAGTCAAAAAATTCAGTGTCAAATAAGGAATCATATTTGAGAGTAGTGTCAAATAAGGAACTCTCCTATTAAATAGCTAAGGGTGTGTTCAGTTGGTGTCACGAAGTGGAGTGGAATGGAATGGAATGATTCCACACCTGAGAACCGTTCTAGTGTTTAGTTGAGAAATGGAATGGAACGAGGTGGTTCCTCAAAAGAGAATATTCCCTCTAGATCCAGAATGCACTCATTCCACCAAATTGGTGGAATCTTCCTGTTCCTCTATGCTAAAGCCACACAAACGTTATGCCTCTCTCTATTCCCTTGCCATCTTTTCTGCTAAATGCACCCAAACACAAAACGGAACCATTCCATTCCACTTTTTTGTCCAACCGAACATAGGATGGAACCATTTCATTACACATTTTTTGTCCTAACCAAACACAAGAACGGAACCAACCCATTTCAGTGGAATGGAACCATGACATTCCATTCCACTTCGTTCCCGAACTGAACACACCCTAAGAGCGTGTTTGGTATGCTGCGTGAAGTTCAGCCAGGCCCGACGGAGAAAAAAAGGGTTGATTGGATACATGGGCTTCTTACACATTATTTCCCCGCGCTGCTCAAAGCAACATCTAGACAACCTATTGGAAACTGCCTAATTGGCATATTCCGTGGATTCAGATTGAGGATAGCGCAAAATGTCCACATGTCTGCCTCCACTGATGCAACATCTGATTATTTTTTTATCACTGTCTTAACGTGTTCATCCCAACCACATGAAATTAGCACATATAGCTTCTGAATCAAATCAAGATCTATATGAAAAAGATGGTTGTCGGCGATGGGTTCTATTCCAAACATCGGCACCGAGTTTCTTGATCCGTATTTTCTCAGCGTGATCAAAGTTGAAGATTTTCTGGATGAATTTCTTCAGATTCGTTGCACATGATCAATCGTTCGAAATTTTCTTTCAAGAGTAGCTGGATCTCGCCGTTCCCAACAAATTTCGTGTTGCAATTTTTTATTTTGGTGAAGGTAGAGGAATTCATCTGTACCTCTCTCAAATGTATGTGAGGTTGACTCACAAACAAACTCTTTCCTAACCTCTTGTAATCAACACAACCATGCATCGTTTCACAAGAAACTCTACATTAAAAAGATGCATGTCGATGATGAGGTTTCATTCTAACCATCGACACGGAGTTTTGTGTACTGTTCTTCCTAGAATCATGGTCAAAGATGGAGTTTTTTTGGACGATTTTCTTCAGATTCGACTCCAGGAACCGGAGCACCACCACTATGTGTCGCCGAGTGTCGTAATCCTATAACGGCACCCTCCAATGGCCCCTCTCCCCACTGGAATTCTTCTTCTCGACCGCCTCCGCTGCGCTATCGACCTTGGTCGCTAACCGTGGTGGTGTGAGGTAAGTGTGTTTAGCATTGGGGTTAGTGTGGTCATTAATGGGTTAGTGAACTAGATGCAACCAACCAATCAAACATGTCCTTGCATTGCCAATGATGCGGCCAAGGCAACCAAACAAAATGCATAATACCCTTATTTTCTCATCTCTCTATGGCAATGCCCCCTAGGGCTAACCCCAGGGAGACGAGAAAAGCATGTCGTGTATCTCTTGATGATAGTATTTTCCAACTAATTGTTAATAAGCAAAACTTGATGTTGATATCATTGCCCTTGTTGTCTCCTCCTTGAAGCCTGCATTCCCGAGTCCCCATTTTTTAAGGCTAAAGCCATCGGCCGTCATAATTCAACATCAGAAATAGAAGCATGTCATTTTTCATTTGTTTTGGATTGATTCATTCGTATATAGTTGATCCACTAATATAGGTAGAGTCAATACTCTGATAAGTTTGTCCCTGAGTTCTTATCTTGGTAAAGTATACTCTATTTCATCGGGAGGTGGTGTTTTTGGCTCCTAGGTGCAAATGAACCTATTGTGGCGACCCGGATTTTCACCCGAGATTATCGAATTATGCAAACCACCACGATCCCATGATCAGTGCATCGTGGAGCATAACCGACATGATATCAAAGTACACACATCCATTACAGTACGGTACAATAAGTCTTACAATAATAGTCTTACAACCTTGCCTCCATGGGCACAAATAGGTAATAGCAGCGGTACTAAAATAACATGGAGGACCCGAGTCAAGCCATAGCCCAACAGGTGCCTGACTCGGAGAAACGCCCTAGTTCGCGAAGTCGTCGTCGTACCCTCCATTGTCTTCTTCATCTTGCTCATAATCTGACCAAGTTGATAGCCAGGGAACATTGCCAGTGAGTACTTTGAATGGACTCGCAAACCACCATACAAGGAAGAACAAAGAGTATGCAATAATGCTTTGGATAGGATGGCTCCAAAGGGGCTATTTGTGAAATCTCTTAGAGATATACTCTAAGCGCTACCACTTGATGCTTGCAAAATCCTTTTGGGGTTTAAATAGTTAAGAAAACTTGAAATAGTAGGCTGGGGTCAACCCTGTTATTCACTTCCACTGTGGTCATCCCATGACCAATACTTCAACTAGGTCTGACCATCCCATGTCCCATCCTCCTTGCCCTTCGACCATCCCATGGCCGAATCTATTTTTAGAAAACCTTTTTGTAAACCAAAACCAGCACCGCTACACATCAACCTTTCCAGCCGTCCATGACCGCGGACACGGCTATTCGAATAGATTATACTCTGCAGAGATTGTACACTTTCCCCACAAGATCTGATACATCTGCCGCGAACAGCCGTAGATCGTCATACACTAGTATGCGAGTTTCGGATAACCGGACAAGACCTTCGGATAATCCCCTCTTAACACAAGCGCCTACCCTATGGGTTTTATTCCCCTCAAAACCAGGACGTCGGGTACCGAGGACCAACCGGAGCGCTTTTTCTACTTCTCGAGTGTGCGCTTTCAATGAGGGGCCCGTAGTAACGCGTGGAGGCCAGCAGACCCTTCGTTCCTTCTCTAGGTCGATGTCCCACATGGACCTTTATCGGAGAAGGCCCACCGTCCAGGGATCCCCGATCCCCTGTAGTAGTTGTGAGGCACTTGTATCAGAGAGAACCACTTTCGGGTCAAGTCCCTTCCCATATAGGAGTAGTGTGGTTGCACGGGGTAGTTGTTCGGGCAAAACTATATAGAACCATGTGCGTTTGCAAAAACAGTTTTTCCTCCAACTTCATCTTTGGTGTCACCACTTGTAGGACAAATCATTTTAAAAGCTCCTCGGCAAGTCCCACTTGCCAAGGTTTTTCCGTCAAAACTTTTATAAAAACTTGCCTTACCTTCGGGTTCCCAACCTAGAGTTTTTGTTCGGCTAAACCGGGGTTTCCAAGGGGTTGTGGTATATCATACCACCTTAAATACTAGGGTAGGAGTAGGTAATACCAAGGGGGAGTACTTAGACAGTACCATAGGCATAAGTTTGGTGGAGCCAAACTAATACCATAATAATAATATAGCGAGTAAAACAATGAAGTAGTAGAGTAAGTAAAACGAAGTGCATGAAAATAAAGATGGGACAAGTCTCATGACCTTGTAGGTGGTTGCCTTGGTTGGCAGCTTGTTCCTGGTCCTCTTCCTCAAAATCTTCCCAAGTACCTTCCTCAAACTCGTCCTCGTTCGTATCTATCGTCGAAAAAGGGAATTATAATCAAACCACCATACCAATCATCACCCAATGCCCAAACAATGCAATCAGTACAGAGTAGATGCACAACTGAACCAAACCAACCAAGCACAAGTAGCTACTGATCCTAGCAGTACAAAGCCATCACTAGTGCACACCCCCCTCTAACATCGGTTTGGAGGGCCCTCTAACAGCGGTTGTAGAACCGCTGTTGAGGGTTCGGTGTTAGAGGCCCCCCCTTTAACACCGGTTCTTATACGAACCGGTGTTAAAGGGTGGCGCACGTGGGGCTGCCGCAGGGCTCAGGGCCCCCCTTTAACACCGGTTCGTAACTGTGCCGCGGCAGGAAAAGGAGAGAAATCTCTGCCGCGGCAGAGTTCTGCCGCGGCAGGAAAACGGCCTAAATCTCTGCCGCGGCAGAGTTCTGCCCCTGCCCCGTTCTGGGCGTATTTCTGCGGCGCGGCGGGGACGGGGAGGGGGGGAGGGGGAATCGATCGGGAGCGGTATACACATACATCGTCATCGGTACATACGAGTACATGAATAATTAAGCAACTATTATTATACACAACATCGTCATTGTGTGGTATTCTCCGTAAACATTGAAGCATCAAGTACAAGACAAACACGTTCAAGCATATATACAACGTTCATTTTGGTGGATATCTAAAGAGTTTTCCGCCAGGCGTGACGACCTCATCAAGTATGAACCCCGCCAATTCCTCTTGAATGGCTTGTATGCGGTCAAATGGTAGGAGTTGGTCCCGCATCCGTTCGATCTGAATATATATGAAGAATGGGGTCAATATATATATAAGAATAAAACTCAACACAATTGATGGTAATAAAATAATGTTGTGTACTTTGTTTACTTACTCTAAGTTGTTCTAGTGCGGCTTGGCCCGTCGCACATATCGTGTTGCGAATGAACTCGCAAACATAGTACCCACATAAGTTATTGCCGTGTCCCTGATACGCGCACTTTATGAGAATAGAGAGTTCAATCAAAATAATAATCAATAAAGCATGATATAATGGAATTGGAAGAAGAATCAAAGAGATACGTAGACCTAGCTAGCTAGTATTACTTACATTTTGGTCTACAAATTTTAGTTCTTCTGACCATTCACCCACGGCCCTGCCCGTGAACCTTTTCCAAACCCTGTCCGGCAAAGAAAATGGATAAAGGAGTAATTAATTACTTGTTGTCATGAAAGTTGCCGATCTAGTGTGATAATATGATTGAAATTACCTCTGGAGCATCTCTCTAAAGTCTGTCCATCGCTCTTTTTCTTTTCATAACGAGTCCATGACAAGGACTTTTCCTGAGTCAGGTTGAATGACTAGCAGAATAAAGTGGAACCTACTCACGCATAACTCATCATTAGTTACACTTAACATCGAGTAAGCCGAAACAGAATGTGTACAAGAGAGGGTAACAGTACTCACGAGAAGTTGTAAGGCAATAGTATTTCCCTTTTGGTTTGTTGTCTCAGTAAAGACCTTAGCAATAAATCTTCTGTTTGCCCGGGTTTGGTTCTTACCACTTCTTCATGAACTCTATTTGGGTCAACGAACCCAATGTCAAAAGGTCCTCCTTTCATGCATTCCATAACCTTTTTCCTGCATAATAGTATATACATATATGGTGAGCATATATATATACATGCAATTAATGAAGTGAATGAGATGAGATAGAAAATACAGAAATAGTACTTACACACAATAAAGGCTGATGGCAGCTTTGTCGAGTTCCTTCTGATTGAATAGAAAATGCAAGTCTTGAATGTTGAAGGCGATCTCGTCGTCTCCGCACAAGAAAATCTGATCTATTATATGCATCGTGATCCATTCTTCCTTTCTCGTCTTGCAGAAATCAAGGTACCACTTGTGCAATCTTCGCATCTTTGTTGGTAGATTCTTGAGCTCCTCTTTCTTGACGAGATTCTTCCCATACTTCCATGGATGTATGGGGTTGGCATCACATTTGGGCAAGTTGTCTCCCATGATGTTCAAGTATGCAATGTATGTCATCCCCATCTCATTGGCCTTTCTTTGTAGCTCTGCCTCGTAATCATTTATGGGAGGAGCGTCCCGTGTGTCGAACACTTGGAGCGGGGCGCATGATTGGTTTTCCTGCTCTCCGAGCATGGGAACTGTTTTCTGGGGTGCCGCACGACTGCTACTTTTAGTCTCCCTACGGCGCCTTGCATCCGCCTTCAAAATCTGGCGCTCGTAGTCCGGCACAAGTGGGGTTTCAGGTTTCAAAAGATTTTTGTAAAACTTCTCCACCACCGCCGGATCTATTTTCTCCTTTGGCTCGGCCCGTCTAGGTGCAAAGAATTTCTTGACCTCTTCTTCTGAGATCCTATTGGTCTCCTCGTCGCTGCAATTCCACGGTAAAACCGGCAATGGCTTGGCGGAAGGCTGCGGGACGTAGTTTTTTGAACTCTTTCTGGCAGCGCTAGTGATGCTCTTCGTGGCAGTGCTCTTCCGCTTACGCTGAGGAGATGGATGAAGCGCCGGAGATGGCTGAGGGGAAGGAGATGGCTGGCGCGCCGGAGATGGCTGCCGCGCAGGAGATGGATGAAGCGCCGGAGATGGCTGTCGTGCAGGAGATGGCTGAAGCGGCTCAGACTGCTGACGCTGCGGAGACGGCGGGGGTGCCAGTGGCCTCCAATTTGGAAGCACGATGTGTTCCTTCTTCCAAAGAATGGTTGTTTTCACTGCAAATTTGAGTTGAGTTTCCCCTTCACTTGTAGCATGGTCAAGTTGTGCTTCCTCATATTCCTTCACAACCTCATCCACCCCGACAATAGCATAACCATCTGGAATCGGTCGGCAGTGGTAAGTTCCACCAGCTACAGGAGGTAAGGCATAGCCAACAGCCACCTTAATGTATAAGCCCATTAATCTCACATGAAGCTCAGCGTGTTTGCTCTCCGTGATCTCATCCACGGGGTATCGAGGACCCGCCATTTCAAGCGTGGGCTGCATGTTCTCCGTGGAAGCCATGCTGCTTTTCCGCGCAGAGTCTAGGCCGTCGGCAGCTTCCAATGCAGGCTCTTCGTGCCGCTGAGATGGGCTGGTAGCTTGATGGCTCTGTTGTGCATTCACTTGTGCCTTCAACGCCACAAGTGCATGTTCTATCTGTGTCATCCGCTCTATACGCTCTTTTTCTTTTCTGCCGCGCCATCTGTAAGAGTCGCTCCACTCGGCAAACCCATCCTTCCACGTCATACCCCCTGTGCCTCATGCATGTCCATGGTGTTCTTTTTTACCGATGGCGCGTGTGAGCTGGTCATTCTCTCTGTCGGGATGGAAGGTCCTGACGGTTGTTTCCTCGTATGCCGTGATGAGTTCAGTGACGGGTTTGGCAAGGAGGCGGGTTGGGAAGATACACAATCCTGTTTCTGGGTCCAACCTTGCCCCGATTCCGTAGAACCAAGTCCTTGCACGTAGTACCCACCCATGTGTCTGGGGTGTGATCCCTCTGTCGCGCAGGGCCTTCTCAGCTTCCTCCCACTTAGGCCTCTGAGATATGTAGCCACCTGACCCTGTCCTCTGGTGATATTCCTTCTTCTGGGCATTTAGCGTATTGGTTTCTGACCTCTTTGTAGCTATAGCACCTTCCTTGTATGCCACAAATTCGCGCTAGTGAGGTCTTATCTTCGCATAATATGCGTCTTTGAAATCTGGAGTCTCGCGAGCTTTGACAAATTTGTTCAATTTTGTCTTCCAGTTGCGGAAAGCATCAGCCATCTTCTTTAGGGTCCACTCTTTGACCTTTTCCTTTATAACCGGTTTGTTTTCATCCTCCTCTGGCGGAAGGGTGAAATTTACCAACAGCGAATTCCAAAGCGTTTCTTTGGATCTTTCATCGACAAAGGTACCGTCGCCCTTCTTTGGCTTATTCCAATATTCAATTATGATTGGGATTTGGTCTCTAACAACAACTCCAGCCTGACGTACAAATTTGTCTGCGGCATTCTTGGGCTCCATCGGCCTGCCATCAACACGGACTGCTTTGATCGTGAACTTTGCACGATCTTTCAACCGATGGCTCGTGCCTCGCTTGCTCTTTTTCGTAGAAGAAGATGGTTGCTGGTTGGTCGATCCAGAGGGCTAAAAGAAGAAAGAAGCATTAATTAATACATGTAGAAGAAGATTTTAGGTGGAAGTCAGCAGAGGCTTAATCAATGCATATACCTCGCCGGACTTTGTAATCACTAAATTGCGTTCACCGGAGTCTTCATCTTCTCCATGACTACTTGAGTTGTCATCATGTCCCTCCAAGTCTAGATATTGTGAGGTGTCCTCATCGATAATGTTCTCCATTATTTCTTCTTCTTCAAGGTTTCTACTAAGTGGATCCATAGTTTCTAAAACAATAATATTATCTAGAGTAAGAGAGTAAACATTCAAGTGGACTTGGATTCATACACAAATATACATATTATTCATACAAAAATACACAAATAGGATAAAGTACATAAGATAAAGTAAATTATTGATACATCACCGGAGAATAGCTCGGGTGCATTATAGGATAAAGTATAAGATAAAGTACATTATTAATACATCACCGGAGAATAGCTCGGGTGCATTATATGATAAAGTATAATATAAAGTACATTATTAATACATCACCGGAGAATAGCTTGGGTGCATTATAGGATAAAGTATAAGATAAAGTACATTATTAAGATAAACTAGCGAACACGGCTGCCGCGTTCTATGCTACGGGAGCTCTGTAGCCACAGAAGAGGAACCATCACTGGAGAATAGCTCGGGTGAGATCCGTGAACCTGCCAGATATTGGAGAACCTAGTCTCCAAAAGATACATGTATCGTCGTACATGCTCGTCCTCCTCCCTAATACGACGACGTACCACCTCCTCGGGGGCTGGCTCCCTCTGCACCGCTCCTGGACCTCATGGACGCCACCAAAGAAGCTCCGGGTCGACGATGATACCCGGATTCCTCACCAAGGTACGAGTCCCGACAGGTAGCACCTTCCAATGCCAACCCGGCGGAGCCCAGACTCGGGCATCCCTGACAGAGTCCAGTAGGCTCGGACGAGATGGATGCGGCATAACTAAATAATAGCAATGAACAATCATAAAACATAAACAGTAACTAAATCACTAAGTATATATTGCCCTAATAACAATAACCCTAAACCTATCACTAACTAAACTAAACCTCATTAACTAAGTATTCTAACTAAACGTAATCCCTAATAAACCCCAATCCCTAATAAAACCCTAAGCCCTAATAATAAACTAACTAAAATCCCTAACTAAATCACTACTAAAATCCCTAACTAAATCACTAACTAAATCACTACTAAAATCCCTGTCGTGGTGGTGTCACGGCAGATGCCATGGATAGGCTGAAGGTGGGGACTAATATGCGCTAGGGGAATCCAGGGAGGGATAGTAGAGTGATTCTCTACACAGAAGCTTTGTATTGATGTTCAGTCTCCAAGCCTACAAGTGCTCCTCGAGCTGTTTTGACTAGAGGAGGAAGAAGTGGCTCTCTTACTCTTGCCTATCCTCTAGTCCTAGAACTCAAGACCCACTAGTATTTCCCTTGCTCTGTATCCGAAAAGACCCAACCCCCTTGCCAGAACCCCAACCCCCCCCCTTATATAGGGGTGGTTCGGTCCTGTCCTAGGGCATACGTGGAGGCATATTCCTAAGAATATGCCGCCTCCCAAACTAGTAACCCGACAGGGGTGCTTCTCCCCCACGTCACTCTTCCTTTAGCGACGTTGCCTCTGCAGCGCCCGCGTCAGCCGACGTGAGCGTCGTCACCCTTGTCGGCCATGATCCGGTGGTCCTTCCCTTGCTTTACTCGCTCATCCTGTACGCACCGGGCCTTCTTTTTGACCAGAGATATTCCTTCCTTCTCCTAGAAGACAAACGAGGATCCGGATCACAGTTGATCCGGCCACACCTGTTCTTGCATATAGGCTAGACAGGTGCCTCCGACTCACTCCTTGAGTCGGACGAGACAATGTTAGGCGACCTCCCTGGTCCGGGTTACTCCGTGATCCGGCCTGCCTTGAGGTGACTCGGCCAGCATCCGCTTTGACTATGCCGAACCTCGGCTATCTCGGCCCTTATACCCCGGAGTGACCCTACTCGGGGTTATCCCCCCAACATTAGTCCCCGAAGCTGGTGCGGCCTTGGCGGCCTTGGTCTCTAAGGCCACATCAGTTTCAATCGTATCCAAGCTTCGGACGTTCGTCCCGGATTATATGGATTTATGTTCCCTTCGCACGCTCCAAGCTGTCACTTGCCGGCCGGATCACCACTTTGGCTCGGATCGTTTGGTTTTACTTTCCCTCCGCATGGTTCAAGTTTTCACTCGCCGGCTGGGTTACCACCGTGGCTCGGATCCGGGTCGTGCTTCCTTCTCTCATATGCCAACCCACGTAACGGTTAATCATTACGTTGCCTTACTTTAAGGGCCTGCGCAGTAACCACCGCAGTAAATGTCAGTGATTACTGTGTGGGGGTTACGTCACGCCTGTCTCCTCGTTTACCGCAACTGCACGTCGTGTCATTGGATCACGTTCACTCCGCGGCCTCCGGTGTGGCTCCTCTCTGATTGGTCGACGTTAGTGATACACGGCCACATCGTGTGGTTTTCCTGCGCAGCACGATCCCACTCGTTGATGACTGGGGGCGGTTAAATAGGGGAGGGGCATGCCCCTTAGAACTTTTCCATCTCCACGCCCCCTCGCCTGCTCCTGTTCTTCTTCTTCGCAACCGTGTTGCCGCCAGTGCCCGTTGCAGCAGCGTCACCGCCGCATTTTCTTTGTTCCTCCGCACCGCAATCACCGCTGCGCCTCTGTTCAGCCACGGGTCCTCGTCAGTCTAGACCGCAAGGCTCCGCCGCCGCCAGTTCCAATGAAGACACCGGAATTGAGATGACGGAGGAAGAGATCGCCGTTGTTGAACAAGATATGGAGGAGGACGCCAGCGCGGCGGACCGCGGCGCGTGGGCCGGCTCCTGGGTCTGCGAGGATGACCTCTCTTGGCTCTACCAGACCCGGCGCATCCCCGCCGGCGTCGCTGCTCGTCTCCCCTCCTCGGAGCTGGCCCCCTCACCCAATCCGGGCGAATTTGTTGGTTTCTTATCCCATTTCCAACGAGGATTCGGGCTTCCAGTGAGTGATTTCTTCCGAGACTGGATCCGGACCTATCACTTGCAACCACACCATCTCCCGGCGAACGCCATCACCTCTCTGTCCGCTTTCGTTTCTTCGATTGAGGGCTACACCGGGCTATGGCCTACGAAGGAGCTGTGGATCCAGTTCTTTGGCCTCCGTCGCAACGTGGTCCCCAATATCCATGTCGAGTCGGAGGACAAACAGCTAACTCAGTTCGGAGCTGCCTCGATCTCGCCCCGGAGGTCTTCAATCTTTCCCCGGGTCATCAGGCTTGACTCCTGCAAAGGGTGGGCCCGGACCTTCTTCTACGTCCGGAATGAAGGCACGGAAGATTTGATCCAGTTGCTGCCCTATGCTCCGGGTCCCCCTGACACGGATTTTTGGGAGGAGGTTGCCAAGAAGCCTACAGCCCTGGCCAACCAAGTGAACAAAAGGTTTGCGGAGCTGAAGAAGCTCGGATTGCGCAACGAGGATGCCATGATCACGTTCGTGCGCAACCGAATCTCTCCCCTTCAGCGGCGCACTCACAAGTTGTGCCATATGAGCTTTAGTCGTGACCCCAACCGAACCTCCTCATTCGAGTTGAGCAATACGGAGATCTACCGCCGGGTCAAGGCTCTTTTCACCACCCATAAGGACTTCTCCGCCGAATGGACGTGGGGAATCGAGCATTACTGCCGTGACAGGCTCCCTCCCGCGGTAAGCTTCGCGGGGTAAACTTGTCTCGGATCAATTTCATGTGGGCTCTTATCACATTCTTGACTTTGCCCCTTGTGCTTTTTTCTCAGCTGTTTCTCCAGCAAACCCTCGAGGATGGCCTGGATCCGACCCTTAAGTGGGCCTCGGACCGAGAAATTCCGGACGAGGAGGAGCCGGACCAGGAGATGTTTCTCCCCACCCCCGATGCCACTAGACGACCCAGCGGTAAATTCTCTTCTCTTAGAGATTGACCCGACGATGAGGATGACTCGGATATCGATGTGATTGAACCCGTTGAGGCTGTACCTCTGTCTTTTGCTTACCCGGCATCAGCTAACCCCGGTGGGCACATCCACGAGGATCCTCCCCTTGCCACGGGCAAGCCTGCTCCAGCGGCGTCAAAGAAGAAACGCGGAACCGCGTCGAGTTCTTCTTCCGGACCTTCTCAGCCTTCCAAAAGGCAAAAGAAGGCTGGAGACAAGACTGCCTCCAAACGGGTAGGCAAAGCCCCGGCAAGGAGGGGCCGGAAACCTAAGGAGGCAGAGACCTCGGATGCGTAAGTTCGCTCCTGACATTATTGCGCAACACACTTCTCCCTGCTTCGGGGTAATTTCACTCCTGCCATTATTTTCTCTTGCAGGGCTCCTATGGAGGTCCCTCAGAGCGGATCGAGCATCTCCTCCCCTCTTCGGTCTAGTCTTTCCCCTCCCCGTGATGACGAGTCACACCCGCTGAGCCCTATTCCAGAAGGCTCTGCGGCCGCTCCGGGTTCCGCAGTACCTCCTTTAGAGGGACGCGACCTCGGATCGGGAGGGGTCGGATCGGCCGAGGCGATGGCGTCCGGCACTTCGGCATTGCCGCAACCAGCAACAATTAAGTCTACCGCAACTCCTGCCCCAGCAGTAGCTCCAGCACCAGCCACCGAACCAGCGCCTGTCCCGGTTCCGTAGAAACCAACAGCAGCTCCAACGCCAGCTACAACGACGATCTCCCGGAAAAGTTCGGCCCAGCTGAATTTTCCGCTCAGATGAATACCGCCGCCAAGGCCATTAACCTCGCTGGGCGTATGATGGAGGTACGTTGTTTCTTCTTTACATGCTGTAGATAATAACCATTAGTCCCCGAGCCTCCGGCGGAGTAACCTGTTATTCGGCCGGATGCTCCTTAGAAGATCAACGTAGCTGCATGTAAACTTCAAATATGTACACACCTAGAGCCGGGTTGAGTTCCGCTTGGCCCGGATCTTGTATACTTCGAATATGCACACACCTAGAGCCGGGTTAAGTTCTGCTTGGCCCGGATTTTGCACACTTCAAATATGCACACACCTAGAGCCGGGTTAAGTTCCGCTTGGCCCGGATCTTGTACACTTCGAATATGCACACACCTAGAGCCGGGTTAGGTTCCGCTTGGCCCGGATCTTGTATACTTCGAATATGCACACACCTAGAGCCGGGTTAAGTTCCGCTTGGCCCGGATCTTGTACACTTCGAATATGCACACACCTAATTTTACACGCCTGTGCCTTTGTCAGGTAACTACCAACCGTCGGAGCGCCGAGTTTCAGCGCCTGCTTGATACCCATAAGACCTTGCGCGCAAAACACGTTGCCCTTGGCGCGGAGCATGAAAAGAGGGGTAATTTCGTCTCTTAACACCTCATCGTTTCGTTTGTTTCTGCCGGATTAACTTCCTTATTTGGTTTTTTGCAGCTGGGGTGGAGGCTGAAAACAAGATTATGCTAAAAAACTTGGAGGAAATCCGAGATATGTCCCGTTTCGGTCAACATCGTTGTGCTCTCCATTCTTTCTTTTTCTTGGCTCGGCAAACATTCACTCCTCGGCTTTGCTGGGTCAACACATCATTTCAGCATCGCTTGAGGATAGTGTGCCCGTGCCTGATATGATGCTGCATTTTCTCGAACAAGCAGGACAACATCAAGCCGAGCTGAAGAAGAAGGACGACGAAATAGCCAAACTCAAGGCCGAGATGGAGACGATGAAGGCCCAACACAAAACCGAGCTCCAGAAAGTTGTCCAGAACTACACCGAAGAGCGTGAGCGCTTTACCCTTCAGATCTCCGAGGACCAGGATCTGCTCAAGGAATCCGAAGTCTGGCTTGGGTCGGCGCTCGCCGAGCTTGAACAACTTCGGCAGAGACGCGATAGTTGTATCCAGGAGTTGACCCGGATCCATTACCATATCTCACGTAAGTTTCTTTCTCTTGCCCGACGCAGTTTTCCGGGTTAACTCATATGTCGGTGCTTCAACATCCTCTCTTTCCCTATTTTCAGATAACTTTCCGAAGGGTACTGCTATTGCCAGCGCTGCCGTTGCCAAGTTTTGCCAGGAGAGGGGTACTCCCATTGCTCCTGATGGTGAGAGTATCCCTTTAGACCTGGAGGACCTGTTGGTTAGCGTGTCAGCTCGGGTGGAAACTATCAAGAACTATGGCAAGGATCTCCTCGATGTTGCGGTCCGGATCTTCAACGCATTCTGGCCAAGCGAGGATGCTCCGGAAAGGGTCACACTTCTTGCGGACAAGCTAATGGAGATTGAGACTCAACTCGACCTCTGGAGGGAATCCGCCGGGCGGGCCGCGGCAGATACCCTTCTCCATCATATCCTTTCATGGTACGAGAAAATCGATCTGAGCCTTCTCACCCGTCGGCGCACCGGATCCAAATGGACTGATGATCCGGACTGGGTAGCTCGGCGCCAGGCTTGCGCCTACAGCCTCATCGAATATTCTCCAGTCCATGACTGGGTTGAGGGGCCGAGCTTTCTGGAATCCGGCGAGGAGGAACAGATGGAGAATGTGGAGGATGGGTCGGGCAATGACGGAGAAGATGCTGCTTCAGATATCGAAGACAGTGATGATGACGCCGAACTTCCTCCTCCTGCTGCTCCTTAATTCTAAAAAACTTGAAAATTTATCAGATCCCCGGTATGCTGGGTCCACTTGTATGCTGGATATGTGATATTTTGCTAGTACATTTCTATGCCGGATTAACTTGGGCGTAGTCCCCGAGTTTCATTTTCTTGTTCGTCCAATTCTCTGGCTCGGTCCGTGTCTACCTTGATTCGATTTTACGACTTACGAACCCAAGCTTCAAAAATTGTTTTAACAATACTTAGAAACTTTTAGGTTTAGCTCAAAATAATTCAGCATAGTAACTTGAAAATAAATACAGGGTTAGTCTAAAAAACAAACATTAGCTCGAATAAACTCGTTTCCTTAGTCGTTTTTCATGTGCCCCGCAATTCCAAACATGTTCCCTTGCTCGCCATGAAGCCAATTCTTGTTGGACAGCAGCGAGTCGAAAGGTTGGGTTTTTGGTGCTCACACATTACTAATCCGGGTTAAGGGAAACGAGTCATTCCAGCTAATGCATAAAAAATAACCACAATCATTTATTGAGGCAGTCCCCGAGTTACTGCTCAAGGCCCTGCTATTTCATTGATAGGCTCATTGCCGACATACATACCGACATATGAGGATGACTCGGGTACATACACTCTTTAGCTAAGTGTAGAACGGACGAAGTAGTGCTACATTCCACAGTCGCTTGGATTCCTCTCCGGACCTGTCCGCCTTGTTCTTTTCCTGTGGCTTTGCATCTATGAGATAGTAAGAGTCATTGTGCAATGCTTTGCTCACGATAAATGGTCCTTCCCAAGGGGGGGATAATTTATGCATGCCAGTGGTACGCTGTACCAACCGGAGCACCAGATCACCTTCCCGGAAGACTCGGGGGCACACTTTCCGGCTATGATAGCGTCGGAGATTTTGCTGATATATGGCGGATCTGGACAGTGCCAGTTCTCTCGCTTCTTCCAGCAGATCAACATCATTTTGTCGGGCTTCTTGCACTTCGGCTTCTGTGTATTGGGTGACCCTAGGTGAATCATGCTCTATGTCGGCTGGTAATACAGCTTCTGCCCCATATACCAGAAAGAACGGCGTGTAACCCGTTGATCGATTCGGAGTTGTTCTTAAACTCCACAATACCGCTGGTAGTTCTTCTATCCAGCACCCCACTGATCTTTGTAGCAGCTCAATGAGTCGGGGTTTTATCCCGGATAGCACTAATCCGTTGGATCTTTCCACTTGTCCGTTCGATGTGGGGTGGGCTACCGAGGCTATGTCGAGTCGGATTTTCTTATCTCGGCAGAATCGTGCAAATGCTCCTTCAGCAAAATTGGTGCCGTTATCAGTTATGATACTGTGAGGATAACCGTATCTCAAGATGATGTCTTTGAGAAATGTCACAGCTGTAGCTCCATCACACTTTCTTATAGGCTTCACTTCGATCCATTTTGTAAACTTGTCCACCATGACCAGAAGGTGCGTCATGTTGCCTTTGGCTGGTTTGAACGAGCCAACCATATCCAAGCACCACATAGCAAATGGCCATGTAATTGGTATGGTTTTGAGTTCCGACATAGGCATATGTGTCTTGTTGGCATACCTTTGGCAACCATTGCATTTTCTCACCAGATCCTCCGCTTGCTCCAAGGCGCTTGGCCAGTAAAATCCATGCCCGAATGCCTTTGCCACTAAGGCCCGTGATGAGGCGTGATGCCCGCATTCTCCTTGGTGTATATCTCGGAGGATGTCAAGTCCTTATTCCGGATCAACGCACTGCTGGAGGATATTGGTTACACTTCGCTTGTACAGCTCGGAATTGATGATTGTGTAAGCTTTGGCCCTCCGCTGAGTTTGCCTGGCTAGCACTTCCTCAGTGGGTAACATTCTATCTTTCAAGAACTGGTATATAGGCAGCGCCCAAGCTGGTACTGCTCTCGCAGGGAACATCTCCTCGTCAATTTCCATCTGATCCACCGGCATAACTTCAGCCGGATCACGCTGAACAGTCCCCGGGTCTGGTGAGGTAGTCCCCGGGTTTGCCGAGATATTCCCCGGGTTTGCCGAGGTAGTCCCCGGGTTCGGCGTACTACTTCCCACGTCAATGTTCATGGGCTCAGCTCCGGATTCCGTGTTTTCTGGGAGAAAGATTGAATCGTTTCTGGGGACAGCCTGATAGATGGCTTTCTGAGGTGCTCCAATGCAACACCCGGTGGAATTGCCTGTCGGGTCGAGCCGAGCTTCGACAGCATGTCGCAGCTTCATTTTCCACGCGAGGTACATGATGAAACTCGCATCCCTCAAAGTAACCCAAGATTTTCTGCACATGAAATCTGTATAATGCCATGTTTGGATCCAGGGCGTCCCACACTCCGGACACCTGTTGTATTACTAGATCCGAGTCGCCAAAGCAGATTATTCGACGTATGCCAATTTCCTTTGCCACTTTTAGACCATGCACGAGAGCCTCGTACTCGGCGACATTGTTTGATGCTGCGAAATGGATCTGCAACACGTACTTGAGCTGATCCTTCTTTGGCGAGGTGAGCACAACCCCGGCACCTAATCCGGCTTTGGTCTTCGATCCGTCGAAGTGCATCCTCCAGTAGTTCGGATCCGGTGGCGGTGGTTCATATTGTACCTCGGCCCAATCCACGAAAAAGTCCGCTACAGCCTGGGACTTGATCGCTTCTCTTCTATCGTATTGGGGTGCGTATGGTGCTAGCTCAATTGCCCATTTCGCGATTCTGCCGTTCGCATCTTTGTTACCCATTATCTCGGATATGGGGGCTTCGCATATCACTTTGATGGGATGCTCTTCAAAGTAGTGCTTTAACTTCTTTGCCGCCATATAAACTCCGTATGCCACCTTTTGAAAATGCGGGTAGTTCTGTTTTGAGACAGACAATACCTCGCTCAAGTAATACACTGGCCTCTGCACCGACTTACCCTCTTCATCTCGTTCCACTACAATTACTGCACTTACAACTCGGTTGGTTGCGGCTATGTAGAGCAACATTGACTCCTTCAACAGTGGAGAAGCTAACACTGGTGCAGTGGCCAACATCTTTTTTAAGTGGGCAAAAGCTTCATCGGCCTGCGGCGTCCAAACGAATTTATGTGATTTTTTCATGAGTTGGTAGAGAGGCAGTGCCTTTTCCCCTAACCGACATACAAACCGACTCAACGACGCCAGGCATCCGGTGAACTTCTGGACGTCATTGAGACACTTCGGCAGTTCCATTCGTTTGATGGCTCGGATCTTAGTTGGATTAACCTCGATACCTCGTCTAGAGACGAGAAATCCGAGTAATTTCCCAGCCGGGACATCGAAGGTACATTTCTCCGGGTTAAGCTTCATCCGGAATCTCCTCAAGTTCGCGAATGTTTGCCCTATGTCGTCAAGGAGCGTTGCGCTTTCCTTGGTCTTGATAACCACATCGTCCACGTAAACTTGCACATTTTGACCTATTTGATCGTGCAGACACTTTTGCATGCACCTTTGGTACGTTGCTCCGGCGTTTCGTAAACCAAACGGCATAGTGCGATAGCAATAAGCCCCGTACGGGGTAATAAAAGTAGTTTTTATTTGATCATCCGGGTTCAGGGGTATCTGGTGGAAACCAGAATAGGCGTCAATAAATGACAACAGTTCACATCCCGCGGTAGAGTCGATGACCTGATCTATCCTTGGCAGCGGAAATGGATCTTTCGGACATGCCTTGTTCAGGTTCGTATAATCGATACACATACGCCAAACCACTGCCACGTTCGGATCATCCTTCTTCTTTTCTACCAGTACCGGGTTAGAGAGACAATCCGGATACAGCACTTCCATGATAAATCCTGCTGCTAGCAACCGAGCTATCTCGTCACCAATGACCTTTCTCCTATCTTCAGTGAAGCGTCGGAGAGGCTGCTTCACTGGCCTTGCTCTGGGTCTTACATTCAAAGAGTGCTCGACCAACTCCCTCGGAACACCTTGCAAGTCCTGTGTGGACCAAGCAAAAATATCCCGATTCTCACGGAGGAAGTTGACGAGCTCGCTTTCCTATTTGTCAGTTAATCCGGCTCCAATTGTCACGGTGCGCTCCAGAAACACGTTATCCACCGGTATCTTCTTGGTGTTCTTCGCGGCGGCTTGAAATGAAACGCTTCCATGCGGGTTACTTAACGCCGGCATATACTGCTGCGCGGACCGAGCTAATGCCGTCACTTCTTGGATTTTTCTTTTCTCTTGGGCAATTACAAGTGACTCGGCTAAGTTAGACCCGGCTGAAGCGCACTCAATAGAACGTCGGAAATCCCCAACGATAGTAATTGCACCATTTGGCCCCGGTAACTTCATCTTTAGATAACTAACGTGGCAACTTGCCATGAATTTGCCCAGCGCTGGTCTCCCGAGTAATGCATGATACGCGCTCTCCAGGTTTACCACTTCGAACTCCAGATTTTTGGTTCGGCAGTTATCCCTTGTACCGAACAGCACGTCGACCCGGACTTTGCCTATTGGTTCGCAGGATATGCTAGGCACGATACCGTGAAAAGTTGTTCTCGTAGCCTGGAGCATGTTCTCCGAGATGCCCAACTTGCGCATCGTATCCGCATACATGATGTTAATGCTACTGCCATTGTCGATCAGTACCTTGGAGAACCTCACATTAATGTTTGGTCCAATGAACGTCGGATCCAACACTAGTGCATACGAGCCCGGACTTGGCATAAGCTTGGGGTGATCTTTGATGCTCCAGGTAATTTCCTGGTCAGACCAAGACATGTACCTCGTCACTGCAGGCATAACCGCGTTAACCTCCATATGTCGGCGCTGCAAGCTCTTCCTATCTGTTTCTTCTGTTGTGAACACACAATAGCTCTGGTGATGTTCCCTGTACTCATTTCTTCCCTCGTTTCTGGAGTACCTCTGATTTGGTTGTTGCTGTGTTTCTATCTGATGTACTGCATCCCTTCTCTCATTGTTGTCATACCTCGGCTGAGGGGGAGGCAACATCAGTTGCTGCGTGTTTGCTCTGGAGAGCAATTGCTGCCGGGGTAAATCCTGCCGAGGTTGATCATTCCGAGGTGCCTGAGCATTCCCCGAACCACCTTGCTCTATCTTGCGCATCCACTCACATTGTCTCGTCATGTGACCCGCCGGGCTGCTCGGATTCGGCGTGTGAAACTTGCACGGCTGGTCCAACATTGACTCGTAGGTATACCTCGGACAATCTTTCTTTTCTTGCCATTGCTTCTTCTGCTCCGGAGTCCATGTTTTCTTGCCATTGTTTCGAGGAGTCCATTGCCCTCCCGTTTTCTGGCGTTGGTTGCTCCCTGCCCCGGGCTGATCTTGATTCACGGCCGCAACTTGTTGCGAGCCATACCGATGATCCGGTCTATCGTCTCTCCTTTTTCCCCTGTAATCGTTCCTCCGGGATGACCCGGATCCGTCCCTCGGATAGTACTCGTCATTTGACTCGTTCGAGGCGATCCTACGTTGAGTTGGATCACCCAAAGCATAAGAATCCGCGATCCGGATCATCTCTGCCAACGTGACTGGCATTTTCCTTTGCAATTTCATCCAAAACTCGCTACCATATCTACATCCTTGTGCGAACCATGCTATAGCCTGTGACTCTATGACTCCCTCACACGAGTTTCTCACGGTACACCACCGGGTCAAGAATTCACGATCCGTTTCGTTAGATCTCTGCTTGCACATTGCCAGGGTCTGCGGTCTGTTCGGTCTCTGATACGTACTTGAGAAGTTGTTGATGAACATCTCTTCAAAATCTATCCAGCAGTTGATGCTTCCGGGTGGCAAATTATTCAGCCAAACCCTAGCTAGACCTTCCAACATTTGGGGTACATATCGCATAGCCCACCTCAAGTTGCCAGTTGCAATTTTCACAGCTGTTGCGTAGTTTATTAGCCAATCCTCCGGCTTTGTACTGCCGTCATATGTCTTCGTGCCCCTGGGTAATTGGAAATTGGGTACCGGCGGTTCCTTCATGATCCGGGGTCCGAAGCACGCTGGACCCGGAGGACCTTGACATTCGATCTGTTCCGACCTATACAAGCAGTCTAATTTTAGCCTAGCGTCATCCGGCATCAACTCTCTGCTTCCCAATCTCGACCCTGTCACATGATAGTCCGGTCTCGCGTATCCCGCATTCATCATCTCCGAGTATCCATCATTGTATCGGTTTTGCTCCCGTTGTGGTCCTCTCTGTTGCATACCACGGCCGGCACTTTGCTCTTGCCTTGGTGCATTCCGCTGCGGTGGTTGATCTGCTCCTGCGGAGTTTCGCTGTCCGGCGTTGCCGTTGGCGGCATTCCCTTGACCGGCATTGCCTTGATCATGGTTACCTCGGCTCACACTTCGTCGATCGTCATTTTTCCGTATCTCTTTTTCCTTTCCCGCACGCTTTGGGTCATACGGGACGATTTGCTTGTTCCGTCTGGCCGAGGTTACTACCTCTTCTCTTCTAGGGCCACCATGAGGTGATGATGCGGCTCCAGCGGATTTCTCTGGGTTACCCATCACCGAATGGACGATTTTAGAAGCTCCAACTCTCTCCGGATTACTTCTCAACAGCTCCTCATTCTTCCTGTTCGCGATCCGAACCAGCTCGTTAACCCGGTCTTGCTGTCTTTGGCGAGCTTCACCCGTCAGACCCTCTAGCTCGGACGCCACGGCATCTGCTGCTCTGAGGTTCTTCGCCGGGGTACTATACTTCGGCAACCCCACAGACAGACAGTTTTCCGACCCTTCTGGTCCATCATCACCCTCTCTGTTCATCTCACTTATGAGGTTTCTCCCTTTTACCCTCACTGCATCAACCTTGTTCGCTTTCACGTACTCACGCAGCGTCATGTCAACGACTGCTGAGCCGCTGCTATTTTCTTTGCGCCCTCCAGTATCTTTCGCTGGGTCTCCTCTAGCTCGGCTTGTGCCTGAGCCGGATCTACCACTGCCGTCACCGGGTTAGCCAAGCTATCCATAGCTTCCCTCAGCACGTTCTCGGGCCTCTCCAGCGGAGGACCCCTAGCTTTCCTTGGTGCTTTGGGTGTTGCCCCTGGGTCTGGCGTTGGATCCCTGCTCACGCCCGCGCTTTGTGCGGTCATCATCACCTCTGCATGGCCCGGGGAACGGGCGATACGCGCCCTGCGAGCCACAGTGAGGGGTGGTTCCCCCGCATCGATGACGCGACGCGGATGGACGCCAGACACGTCCACGGCTACATAGACCTTGTGCGCGCCGAGCTTGACGAAGACGCCGTTGCGCGGAAGGGGGCGTGTGCCGAAGCATCCAACGTTGTCGCTGACGTAGTCTAGCGCACCGAAGCGCTGAATGAGCCCGGAGACGATGCGTTCACCGGTGTCGATGAAATTTCCCGTCCGAATCTTCACCCCTGCTAGCGTCGCTAGCCCCACGGTGGGCGCCAACTGTCGTGGTGGTGTCACGGCAGATGCCATGGATAGGCTGAAGGTGGGGACTAATATGCGCTAGGGGAATCCAGGGAGGGATAGTAGAGTGATTCTCTACACAGAAGCTTTGTATTGATGTTCAGTCTCCAAGCCTATAGGTGCTCCTCGAGCTGTTTTGACTAGAGGAGGAAGAAGTGACTCTCTTACTCTTGCCTATCCTCTGGTCCTACAACTCAAGACCCACTAGTATTTCCCTTGCTCTATATCCGAAAAGACCCAACCCCCTTGCCAGAACCCCAACCCCCCCTTATATAGGGGTGGTTCGGTCCTGGCCTAGGGCATAAGTGGAGGCATATTCCTAAGAATATGCCGCCTCCCAAACTAGTAACCCGACAGGGGTGCTTTTCCCCCACGTCACTCTTGCTTTAGCAACGTTGCCTCTGCAGCGCCCGCGTCAGCCGACGTGAGCGTCGTCACCCTTGTCGGCCACGATCCGTTGGTCCTGCCCTTGCTTTACTCGCTCATCCAGTATGCACCGGGCCTTCTTTTTGACCAGAGACATTCCTTCCTTCTCCTAGAAGCCAAACGAGGATCCGGATCACAGTTGATCCGGCCACACCTGTTCCTGCATATAAGCTAGACAGGTGCCTCCGACTCACTCCTTGAGTCGGACGAGACAATGTTAGGCGACCTCCCTGGTCCGGGTTACTCCGTGATCCAGCCTGCCTTGAGGTGACTCGGCCAGCATCCGCTTTGACCTTGCCGAACCTCGGCTAGCTCGGCCCTTATACCCCGGAGTGACCCTACCCGGGGTTATCCCCCCAACAATCCCTAACTAAAATCCCTAACTAAATCACTAACTAAATCACTACTAAAATCCTAACTAAAATCCCTAACTAAATCACTACTAAAATCCCTAATTAACTAAATCCCTAATTAACTAAAATCCCTAACTAAAATCCCTAACTAAAATCCCTAACTAAATCACTACTAAATCCCTAATTAACTAACAAAATCATATTACACTAGCTACTAAATAATATTACAACTATACACTACTATTACACTACTAAATAATATTACACTACCAAATAAAATTACAACTATATACTACAAAATAAAAAAATGGAAAAAAAAGAACTTGGACGGGCCGGGGGCGCCGGCCCGGCCGCATCGCCCGCACCGCCGCCGGCGTGCACGGCTGTCGCCGGCCCGCCTGCTCGCCCACAGTGGCCGGCGGCGCCACGCCGCCGCGTAGCCGGACGGGGGAGAGCGAAGGGGAGGGGCGGCGGGGTGTACCTCTGGCCGGGCGCACACGCGAGGCGGCTGGAGTGGCAGCGGCGGTTGGGGGCGGTGGCGGCTGGAGTGAGTGGCGGCGGCGACTCCCGCGGGATGGCGACGGCGACTGGCTGGCGGGGAAGAATCGATCTGGCTGGGGGAAGAAGGAAGGGGTGGCGCGCGCGTTATAACCCCCCCCCCCTTTAACACCGGTTCGTGGCTGGAACCGGTGTTAAAGGGGGGGAATTCGTTTCGCGCCCGCACGAACCGGTGTTAAAGGGGGGGGGTGTGCACGCGTGAAACGAAATAAATGTGCCCCCCTTTAACACTAGTTCGTGGCTGGAACCGGTGTTAAAGGGGGGCATTTATTTCATGCATTAAAGGGGTGGGGGCATTTATAATTCAAAAAATAGGATATGAATTTAGAAAATTCATATCTTATTCATTTCAACTCAGAAAAATATGAATAATATATCATAATTTTCAGAAAAATAATATCTATCCATTCATGTAAAAACATTTTATATTTACTTTAGATGAAAATTTTCAAAATGATTAAAACACTTACATATAAATTTTGATTATTCAATTCAAACAAAAATAAATTGTCAAATCCTAAAACTTTGAACATAAGAAATATTAAGCATCTAAAAAGAATCTAACCCTATTTTATTAGAGCAAATCATATTTTATTTTGTATTAACATTTTTGAATTGATTGGATATTTAAATGCCGCATCTTTTGTATAGACTTGAATCTGACAAAGCCTCGCTCAACTTGCATTGGATTTTTGATAAAATAGCATATTGTGAACCTAAAAATGATTTTTGTAAAAAATCATGAGCATCGTATCATGTACCTGTAGTTCATATCTGACCCACTTCCTACCGATTCGGCAAGAATTTGTCTTTTTCACCAGAGGTGGACGGAAAGGTTTCAGATCCCCCTGTTGGTACATTGTCCATATAAGGTGGTCTAGTATTTTTGTAAAATGTGGTGGTGGTTTTTTGAATTAGCCATTTGATGGTTGCTTCACAAAACCGTCCGTTTTTTATGCTCGGAAAATGGAAAATGCCTTTTTGGTGCGATAAAAAGGAAAACTTCCTCTTGCAACATTGTTTGCCATGCCATGATGCACATGTATGCACAATATGGCCATATTATCACAAACTATGCCTTGATTCTAGCCATAACATTGGTCATTTTACTCGAAAGCCAAGAAACCTCGAATGAGATAGGTCATTTTGTGAAGGAGATAGAACTGAAATTAAAATACAGAATGCAACTAATAGTAAGTTACATAAAGCACGACTGAAAATTAAGATACATAAAAGAACTGAAAATTAAGATACATGACCAGATTAAGTAACAATCGGCCAAACTTGTTTCGGAATGTTGGAGTGATTCAGTCATGCTCCTGCCTACACCTGTAATACTCGCCACTATAGTCGTCATACTCGCCGCCACCGTCATCGCTGTCGTCGTCAGGGTCGCCGTAATTGAACCTTGAAGGCGGAGTACGCGTGGGCTGGACTTGAGGGTAGCGCAGACGGGGGTTAGAGTCGGCGGCAGTGTCATAGGCCATGACGCTCTGGAGAGTCCGACCGCGCCACCATAGCCGACGACCGGCCTTGTTGAAGTTCGGAGGAGGTGGGCCGTCCTCCTCGTGCCTGGCGAGCGCCCTCTCACGCTGATCCACGAAGAAGGCTTCCCAAGTAGGGAAATAGTCGGGATGCCATCTGGGATTCCTCCGCTGCTCCGGCGTGAGCTCGAAGTAGTAGTGGTTCGTGATGGCCATCCGGCGCGCCACACCTAGAGGGACAGGAGGAACCGGCACGCCTCCGGCGCTCAGCATCCAGCCGACGGGGACACAGTAGCCCGGCGGGCAGGGGTAGTTCGAGGCGCAAAGCGCCTCGGCCTCCCTGGGGGTTAGTGCTACGGTGGAAGCCATGGGAAAGAGTGATGAGGTTGCATATATGAGTCTAGAGATGTGCAATGACAATGGAGGCCAACCCTACATATATATATAGTGAAGAACTGGCGGGAAGAACTGGAGGGAAGAACTGGTGGGAAGAACTGGCGGGAAAAAATGGCGTGAAGAAAAATTGGCGGGAAGAAAAATGGCGGGAAAATGGCAGGAAAAAATGGCGGGAAGAAAAATGGCGGGAAAAAATGGCAGGAAGAAAAATGGAGGGAAGAAATAGAAGGAAGAAAAATGGCTCATTTAATACATATACTGTTAACAGAAGAAGACTTATATCTGCCGCCTCTCTCCACTCTATCCCATGGCTTTCACCATACCTCTAACCCCAGGGAGGCGGAGATGGAGTCTTTCATGGGCTAGCAGGAAAATATTTTCCGAGGCGGAACTTCCGAAGATGCCATAGGGCGTGTGCACCAAGGGCATCTTCGAGAAATTCCGCCACGGGAGATTTCCAAACCCTTTCCTCCATCCATGGGGATGAAACTCTCCATCCATGTTGGCTTGGTCGTTGCCATAGCACATCTACACTCATATCTGCCGCCTCTCTCCACTCTATCCCATGGCTTCCACCATACCTCTAACCCCAGGGAGGCGGAGATGTAGTCTTTCACGGGCTAGCAAGAAAATATTTTCCGAGGCGGAACTTCCGAAGATGCCATAGGGCATGTGCACCAAGGGCATCTTCGAGAAGTTCCGCCATGGGAGATTTCCCAACCCTTTCCTCCATCCATGGGGATGAAACTGTCCATCCATGTTGGCTTGTTGAGTTGCTTGCCATGGCGTATCGATGCTTCTTTTATAGGCACGGCGTCGCTTCTACTTTGTCTTCTTCCTCCGACAGGGCGTCGTGCGCTACATCGAGCAGTGTAGTCCACCCACACATCCTTATCCTACCGACAGCTTTAGTCCCGGTTTGAGCCCCCACCCGATACTAAAGGTTACCCACGCGTCCTTATCCCACCGATAGTTTTGTTAGATGACACAAAAACCACCTTTAGTCCCGGTTGCACCCACCAACCGGTACTAAAGGTTAGCCACCCCCTTTTGTTAACAGAAGAAATATGACATTGATTTCCATGTTGAGATACATATGTGTGCCAAAAATGGCTCAATTAATACATATAGTCAATCTTATGATCGCGTCGGCCGTAACCATGGAGTATTAACACCGTTTAATAGGATGGTTGGGTCAGTCTTCACTCTGAAGGGCGGAATTTCATCAAACTTATTATAATCTTCTGACATGTCTGTCTTGTCCTCCACTCCCACGATGTTTCTTTTCCCTGAAAGAACTATGTGACGCTTTGGCTCATCGTGTGATGTATCTGTTTGCTTATTTTTTATTTTTTTCGGTTTGGTAGACATGTCCTTCACATAGAAAACCTGAGCCACATCATTGGCTAAGATGAATGGTTCGTCTAAGTTCTTGTCTACCTTCATAAGATTGTTGAGATCCACCGTTGTCATTCCGTACTTCTTGTCTACCTCAACCCCCCCTCCTGTTAGCTTGACCCATTTGCATCGAAACAAGGGGACCTTAAAATTAGGTCCATAGTCAAGTTCCCATATCTCCTCTATGAACCCATAATACGTGGTCTTTTGCCCATTGTCTTCTTCTTCATCGAAGCGGACACCACTATTTTGGTTGGTGCTCTTTTTATCTTGGCCTATCGTGTAAAATGTATTCCCATTTATCGCGTACCCTTGGAAAGTACATACAGTCGAAGATGGTGTCCTGGCCAACAAGTACAGCTGATCCCCAACAGTGGTGTTATTCGTGAGAAGTCTTTGCAGCCAACCGCCAAAACTCGCCATGTGTTCACTTATAATCCATTCATCAGACTGCCCCGGGTGTTTGAGGCGTATTAAATTCTTGTGTTCATTGATATACGGGGCAAACAAGATAGATCTTTGTAAAACCGTGTAGTGTGCTTGATTGAGAGAATGACCGTCCCTACATATCATTGCTTTACATCCTAGGGTGCCTTTTCCACGTAGTCTCCCCTCATGTCGTGATTCTGGAACACCAATCGCCTTAAGGTCAGGAATAAAATCAACATAGAACTCAATGACCTCCTCTGTTACATAGCCCTTGGAGATGCTTCCTTCTGGCCTAGCACGGTTATGAACATATTTCTTTAAGACTCCCATGTACCTCTCAAAGGGGAACATATTGTGTAGAAATACAGGACCGAGAATGGCAATCTCTTCTACTAGGTGAACCAGGAGATGCGTCATAATATTGAAGAAGGATGGTGGGAACACCAACTCAAAGCTGACAAGACATTGGGCCACATCTGTCTGTAACCCTAGTAGGCTTTCTGGATCGATTACCTTCTGAGATATTGCATTGAGGAATGCACATAGCTTCACAATGGGTACTCGAACATTTTTAGGTAGAAGCCCCCTTAATGAAATCGGAAGCAATTGTGTCATAATCACGTGGCAGTCATGAGACTTCAGGTTTTGGAATTTTTTCTCTACCATATTTATTATTCCCTTTATATTCGACGAGAAGCCAGAAGGGACCTTGATACTGCTCAGGCATTCAAAAAAGATTTCCTTCTCTGCTTTAGTAAGAGCGTAGCTGGCAGGAGTTAAGTGGCACCGTTTACCCTTCTTGTTCTCAGGATGCATAGGCTCTTCAGGGTCTTTCAGACGTTGCTGGTCCTGCCGTGCTTCCGGTGTATCTTTTGTCTTCCCATACACTCCTAGGAAGCCTAGCAGGTTCACGCAAACATTCTTCGTCACGTGCATCACATCGATTGAAGAGCGGACCTCTAAGACTTTCCAATAGGGTAGGTCCCAAAATATAGATTGCTTCTTTCACATGGGCGCGTGTCCGGCATCGTCATTCGGAACAGATAGACTGCCAGGACCTTTTCCAAAGATTACTTCTAGGTCCTTGACCATACCAAATACCTCCACACGGTTACGGAGGACAGGCTTCCTCCGGGGTTCTGCCAGACGTTTGAAATGCTTGCCTTTCTTTCTTACTGGATGCAGGTTCGGAAGAAATCGACGATACCCTAGGTACACAACCTTCTTACATTTATCCAAATATACACTTTCAGTCTCATCTCAATAGTGTGTGCATGCATTGTATCCCTTGTTTGTCTGCCCGGAAATGTTACTTAGAGCAGGCCAATCATTGATGGTTACGAAAAGCAATGCTCGTAGGTCAAATGGCTCCCCTTTGTGCTCATCCCACATACGTACACCTGGTTTGGCCCACAGCTGTAAAAGTTCTTCAACTAATGGCCTTAGGTACACATCAATGTCGTTGCCGGGTTGCCTCGGGCCTTGGATGAGCACTGGCATCATAATGAACTTCCTCTTCATACACAACCAAGGAGGAAGGTTATAGATACATAGAGTCACAGGCCAGGTGCTGTGACTGCAGCTCTGCTCACCAAAAGGATTCATGCCATCTGTACTTAGACCAAACCTTAAGTTCCTTGCGTCACGTGCGAAGTCCGGGTACTCTCGCTCGACTTTTCTCCACTATGACCCATCAGCGGGGTGTCTCAACATCACGTCTTTCTTACGGTCTTCGATGTGCCATCGCAACAACTTGGCATGCTCTTTATTTCTGAAGAGACGTTTTAACCGTGGTATTATAGGACCATACCACATAACCTTGGCAGGAACCTTCTTCCTAGGGGCCTCGCCCTCAACATCGCCAGGATCGTCTCGTCTGATCTTATACCGCAGTGCAGTGCATACCGGGCATGCATCCAAATTCTCGTACTTCTCACCGCGGTAGAGGATGCAGTCATTAATGCAGGCATGTATCTTCTGCACGTCTAATCCTAGAGGGCAGACAACCTTCTTTGGTTGGTATGTACTGTCGGGCAACTCATTATTTCTTGGAAGAAGATTCTTCATTTTTACCAACAACTTTGAAAATGTGCTGTCAGTCACACCGTTCTGTGCCTTCCATTGCAGCAAATCCAGTGTGGTACCTAGCTTTTTGTGGCCATCTTCGCAAGTTGGGTACAACAATGTTTTGTGATCCTTTAACATCTGCTCTAGCTTCTCCTTCTCCTTTTTAGTTTCACATTCTTCCTTTGCATCAGTAATGGCCCGACCAAGATCGTCATCAGCGGGCCCATCTGCTGCCTCTTGATCTTCATTATCTACCCCTGTTGCAGTATCATCATATTTAGGATACATATTATGATAGTTGTCATCATCCTCTTCTTCTTCGTTGTCTTCCATCACAACCCCTTTTTCTCCGTGCTTGGTCCAACAATTATAGCTGGGCATGAAACCGGATCGAAGCAGGTGGGCGTGAATGGTTCTGGTATTTGAGTAGTCTTTCTTGTTCTGACCGTGAACACACGGACAGCACATAAAACCATTGTGACCATGGTTTGCATTAGCCACAACGATGAAATTTTGGAGGCCCGTAATGTACTCGGAAGTGCGGCGGTCACCGTACATCCATTGCCGGTGCATCTGCATTAATATATAGTATATATCAAAAAATAATAGGGAGATGACCATTTATATATATAGTACATCAATGACACATGAAAGGATAGTTGCCGACCTCGACCGAGAAGGAAAGAGCAACGAGAAAACTTATTTTGAGCTCTCGGGCATTTCACCGAACACCTCTTGTGCATATGAAAAAAACACAAACTAGCACACTTCACACCCTCTTGCTAGGCTCCAAAATGAGATAGTGAAAAAATGGAAGAGTGGGGTGTGGGCTGCGGTGTCTTATATAGCCCCCCCCCTTTAACACCGGTTCAAGCCACGAACCGGTGTTAAAGGGGGGGCTGCGCGGGCCACTGGTCCAGGGGCGTTTAACACCGGTTCGTGCCACGAACCGGTGTGAAAGGGGGGCTCCTTTTTGCTGCACGGGCCACGCTGGTACAGGCCCCCCCTTTAACACCGGTTCATAGAAGAACCGGTGTTAAAGCCCATTTCCAAGATCAACCAAAGGCCTCGTTTCCACTAGTGCATTGAAAGTAATCAAAAAGATTTAATCAAACTTATATGGTGATTTTAGTGGTCAGGACAATATTAGCACTCAAGTAGATATTTCGACCAAGACCAGTTGGTGGAAAGTGACCACAAATATATATCTGAGTAGCTATAGAAATTACCAAGCTAATCCCACTGGTTTCACATTTATATCTAAAAGGGTTGATTTTTAACAAATAGAATACTGAAAACAGTGCAGAAACTAGTACTAAAATCCCCAGGGCAGAATTATAGAGCCAAAAATTAAGCCCTTCCGGGAATAAGTAGTACTATCAGAGGCCTAACTCTGGGAGTTGGTTCATCCCAAATTTAGCTTCACAGCAACCTCTGGAAAATAACTAAGAACCCTTTGTTCATAATTTGTAAAATTAAGAACATAGGCTACACACATCAAAAATGGGTGATTCAAGTTTTTGTCAGTAGGCAATTGCACGGGCAATGCCTGGAATTTGGTTTCACAAATTTCTGAGCTCCAGAATTAAAGCTATGGATTTAACCCTCTAAATAGAAACTATTTACCACAGAAAATCTCAGTAAAAACACAGACATGCTATTGACTAGCTACCAGTGCCATGCAATAGATAATTTCTTAGGCTACCTCACAAAATTTGAACCAGGCCAAAATACTACATAGCTAATATTTTGTGGATTAAAACTACATGACAAATTTCAGGGAATTAAAATGGCCTAAAATAGAAAGAAAAGGCAGTGTAGAGGCTGGGTTGCGCCCCGCTAAGAAGTTGGGCCGGCCGGCGTACACAGTGGCCTGCACGGGAGGGCAGTGACTCAAATCCCACCATGGGGGCCCGTGCGTCATAGGCACATAGGGGCAAAGCGGTATTGGGCGATGCTGGCCGTTGGATCTTAAACAGATCTGATGGCCAGGTCTCTGTCGTCCTCGCTAGGCTCAACACCGACGAGGGGAAACCCTAGCGGGCTGGCGGGTGGCGGGAAGGCTTACCCTAGGGCGGAGATGGGTCGGCGGCGGTGTGGATCGAAGCGGTCGAGGATGGGGCGTCGAACGAGGTACGGTACGGCGGCTCCGGGTGACTGGACGCGTCGCGTCAGCAGCGGTGCGGCTCGGAACTCTCGGCCTCCTCGCAGCTCCGGCGTGCCTGTCGACAAGAACAGCCAGAGGAGAGGGGGATTAAGGCCGGTTTTGGGAGGTGGGTGCAGGGGAAGGGAAGCGTGGAGGAAGGGTGGAGAAGGGGCTGCAGACCTTCCCGTTCGTCGTTGTCACCGAGGCGGAGAGAAGCGGCAGCGTAGGAGGGGAGGGTGAGAGGCTCTGCCTCCGCTCTAGGGTGGTACTAGGGAGCTCTGGGAGCGAAATGCGGAGTGGGAGGAGCGTGTGAGGGGTGGGGGTGCTATTTAATGGGCAGGGCTAGACCATGGTGCACCGGGTGCACGGCAAGGCGGTGGGGTCACAAGGGGAGCTCTGGGTTGGCCAGGAGGGGCGGTGGCGACGCCGTGGGGTGACCTGGGGACGGTATTTCCTCGGGGGCTGGTCGGGCCTACTAGGGAGTGAGAGGGAGGTGGCCGTTGCGTGCTGCCAGCAGGCTGTTCGACGGAACAACACGGGCTGCAGCGTGCTGTCTACTCGGCTAGGGCCTGGGGAGTACGAGGGGTAGGGTGCAGTAGGGTGGTGAGGCTCTCTTCGGTCCACCTTGTGTTTTTGCACCAGGAGAGGGAGAGAGCGTGCGAGGCAGAGGGTTTTCTGCTGAGGTGGGCGCCGGGGGTTGGGGGTTGCTGGGCGCGCGGGAGAGAGAGGGGTAGGGTGGAGAGGGGGCCTGGGGAGTTGGAGTTGTCCGGGGTGGGGCCAGATGTGACTGAAGGGAGGGAGGGACTACTGGTTTTCGAGGTTGGGCAAGATTTGCAAAAGATCTCACTTGACCTTCTCCTTTGAGGTGTGTTGGCGCGTGCATGTGACCTGGGTGAGTGCAAGGTGGTTGCCAGGATGGCGAGGCATCGTGCCAAGGTCAGAGAGGGGGTGTAGCACGAGCAGGAGAGAGGGAGAGGGTTTTGGGATGATCTTGTGCCACATTGATGAGGTGGCCACTTTGGAAGCTTGCCATTTCGAGCTAGGGCCAACAATTACAGTGGGGAAGGAATGGGGTTGTAGAGGGGTACTGGGTGATCATGCCTAGGTCTTGGTTGCCTCCTAGATCACAGCCATGAGCTCACAAAGATCATCCAAACTTTGGACAAAATAAGGTGGTCATTTCCTAAGTGGCAACTGGTGAGGTAAACATTTGCATGCAAGAGGCTTGGGGTTGTGGTTTAACCAGGACTAGGGTGTGGTTCTCAAGTGTTCATAGTATAGTACCACATGGTGCTCTTGCATGGTAGAAAGGGTGAAGGGTTTGTTCAAACCAAGGCTCCAAAGTTGGATAAAAATTAGATTTCTATGACTCAGCCAAATATAGGCTTGTGGGGTGACTAACTAATATGACCCTTTGTGGTCATGCAAGCATGTAGACTAGCAAACCAAACCACCAAGGCAACACAAATGAACAAGCAATCTAATAAAACTAGGCCTATATGCAACCAATTAGTAAAAGTTTTATTTCCCCCTAATTTTCTAGCTTCCTAATCCTCAAAAAACATGGATGCAGAAAATGGGATGTTACAGACCTTCCCCTCTTAAAAGAATCTCGTCCCAAGATTCGCTGGTTTTGCTGACAGGAGATGGGGGAATTCCTTCTAGAGAAAATCCTCTCGTTCCCAGGTGGCTTCGTCTTCCGAATGGTTGCTCCACTGAACCTTGTAGAAGTTTATGTTCCAACGCCGAGTGAGCCTATTGGCCTTCTCTAGGATTTTGACGGGCACCTCTCGATAGGTTAGATCACGGTTGAGGTCAATGGCTTGATAGTCAATTTCTTTGAAGGCTTCGGGCTTGTTGGGTGTCTGAAGGCATCTCCGGAGTTGAGACACATGGAAGACGTTATGGAACTCTGCCAATTCCTTGGGTAGCTCTAGTTGATATGACACCTTTCCTCGTTGAGCGAGGATCTTGAAGGGCCCAATGTATCTTGGGGCTAGCTTCCCTTTTTCAGGAAACCTCTGCATTCCCTTGAGAGGGGAGACGCGAAGATACGTGAAGTCTCCCTTGTTGAAACTCACTTCTCGGCGTTTGGTGTCGGCATAGCTCTTCTGACAAGATTGGGAAGCTCTCAAACGGTCACGGGCTAGTTGTACTTGCTCTTCGGCTACCTTGATCACATCAGGGCCGAAGATTTGGCTCTCTCCGGTCTCAGTCCAGTTCAGAGGGGTTCTACACTTCCTTCCATAGAGGAACTGAAAGGGTGCCATATTCAGGCTGGATTGATAGCTATTATTGTAGGAGAATTCCGCGAATGGCAGGCAGTCCTCCCGCTTAGATCCATAAGGTAGAACGCAGGAACGGAGCATATCCTCCAGGACATGATTGACTCTCTCGGTATGTCCTCCGGTCTGCGGGTGGTAGGCGGTGCTAAAGGATAGAGTGGTACCTAAGGCCTCATGTAGCTTATTCCAGAAGCGGGAGGTGAATTGCGGTCCTCTATCCGACATGATCTCTTTGGGGACCCCATGGAGACTGACGATACGGGAGATATACAATTCCGCTAGTTGTTGGCCGTTGTAGCTAGTCTTCACGGGGAGGAAATGAGCCACCTTGGATAGGTAGTCTACGATGACCCAGATGGATTCATGACCCCTGTTGGACTTGGGTAGTCCAGTGATAAAGTCCATTCCAACCTTTTCCCATTTCCACTCTGGAATCTTCATGGGTTGCAGCAATCCAGCGGGTCGCTGGTGCTCGGCCTTGACCCTCTGGTATATATCACACTTAGCCACGAATAAGGAGATTTCGCGTTTCATCCCATGCCACCAAAATTGTTCGCTTAGGTCTTGATACATCTTGGTGCTACCGGGGTGGATGGAGTAGAGTGTCTCGTGGGCTTCCTTCATAATCATCTGCTTCAAGTCATGCTTGCTGGGTACGCAGATGCGCCCTTTGTACCATAGTACCCCCATGTCGTCAACTTTAAAACCGGGGACATTTTCTCTTTCCATTCTTCCTTTAATACCCTCAATACTTTTGTGGCCTTTCTGAGCTTCCTTGATTTGGTCTAAGAGGGTCGGCTTTGGCTCCAGATGGGCTAAGAACCCATGGCTAACTATTTCGAGTCCGAACCTTTCTAGTTCGTGACCTAGTTCTGGTTGTTCTTTCATGATCACAACATTCAGGGAACAGGGTTCCCGACTGAGGGCGTCGGCTACAACATTGGCATTGCCCGAGTGATAATGAATGCCAAGATCATAGTCCTTTATCAGCTCCATCCATCTTCGCTGCCTCATGTTCAGCTCTTTTTGTGTGAAGATGTATTTCATACTCTTGTGATATGTGTAGATCTCGCAGCGGTTCCCCATCAGATAGTGGCGCCAGGTCTTAAGTGCGTGAACCACTGCTGCAAGCTCTAGGTCATGGGTGGGGTAGTTCATCTCATGAGGCTTTAGCTGTCTAGATAGATAGGTGATGACCTTGCCTTCCAGCATCAGCACACTTCCGAGTCCTAACTTGAAGGCATCGCAGTAAACTTCAAAGCTCTTGGTGATACCTGGCATGGTCAGGACAGGGGCAGACACTAGTCTCTTCTTGAGTTCCTTAAAACCCTCTTCACACTTCTCGGTCCACTCGAATTTCTTGTCCTTCTTCAGCAGTTGTGTCATTGGCTTTGCTATGCTTGAGAAACCTTCGACGAATTTACGGTAATATCCGGCTAAACCCAGAAAACTCTGGATTTCCGAGGGGTTGGTGGGGCTTTCCATTCCAGAACGGACTTGATCTTGGAGGGGTCGACTGAGATTCCTCCTGCAGAGAGTATGTGGCTAAGGAATCCAACTTCCTTTAACCAAAACTCGCACTTGCTGAACTTAGCATACAGTTGATGCTCCCTGAGGGTTCCCAGTACTACTCGCAGGTGTTGCTCATGTTCGGCCTCAGTCTTGGAGTATATGAGGATGTCGTCGATAAACACTACGACGAACTTGTCCAGGTAGGGCATGAATACCTTATTCATGAGATTCATGAAATAGGCAGGGGCATTGGTTAGGCCGAAGGACATGACAGTGTATTCATATAGGCCATATCGGGTGGTAAAAGTTGTTTTGGGGATGTCTGACTCTCGGATCTTGAGTTGGTGGTATCCGGTGTGGAGATCTATCTTGGAGAAGATGCGGGCTCCATTTAACTGGTCAAACAGATCGTCGATCTTTGGTAAGGGATACTTGTTTTTGATTGTGACGTCGTTGAGCTTCCGGTAGTCAGTCACTAGCCGGGTGGTTCCATCTCTTTTATCCACAAAAAGAACGGGTGATCCCCAAGGGGAGGCACTCGGCTGAATGTGACCCTTGCGTTCCATGTCGTCCAGTTGCTTCTTCAACTCGACCAATTCTTTGGGGTTCATACGGTACGGCCTCTGAGCTATAGGGGCAGTTCCGGGGATTAACTCTATGATGAACTCGATATCCCTGTCAGGGGGCATACCGGGCAACTCCTCCGGGAACACATCTAGATACTCACAAACTACTGGAACTTGTTCTAGGGTAGGTCCGACTATACTCTTCTGGCAATAGATCTAAGATGAGGGCATAGTTGCCTTGTACTCGACTTGTACTCTTTCACTACTTGTCAAGGATATGGACTTTCTGGCACAATCTATGATTCCATGGTACTTGGTCATCCAATCCATTCCTAAGATCACGTCTAGACCTTGGGCTCCCAAAACTATCAGGTCGGCCATGAAGGTTATACCATGGATGACTATGGGGATATCTCGGCAGACGGATTTGGTTTTGGCCGTCGAACCGGGTATTTGTACTAGCATGAGCCTGCTCAGTTGGCTAGGTTCCATCCCACTTCTTTCAACAAACAGCTCAGTAACAAACGAATGCGAGGCCCCGGAGTCAAATAGGACTGTAGTAGGGATGGACTTGACAAGGAACGTACCCAGAACAATGTTAGGGAACTCCTGGGCTTCCTCAGCAGTGATATGGTTCAGATGTCCTCTGGTAGCATTGGCAGGCTTCTTGGGGGCAGCGCCCTTCGCTGGGGCTCCCCTGGCGTGACCTTGATTCAGGCGGGCTGCATTAGGGCGTGGTGCATTGTCCTTCTTCCTCTCGGGGCATTCACGGGAGAAGTGTCCCACTTGTCCACAGTTGAAGCAACCAGCTGTATTAGGGCGGACATTGGGGTTGACAGGGCCTCTAGGGGCGGGTCTGGGGTTCCCGCCTCCAGGGCGAGGGTGGTTGTAGTTGCGATTGGGGTTGTTGGGGTGCGGAGCATAGGACGGAGTCCTCTGCGGTGGGGGTGCAGGCCTTGAGGGTGGCATGCTTCATGACCTCTGTCCACTGGGTCCTCCCTGCTGCATCATCCGGCGCTTGCGATTCTCAATCACTCCTTTGCGCCTGTTCTCCACCAGAATGGCAGCATCAACAAGGGCATCCAGCTCCTGGTACCTTTGGGCGACCAGGTGGCACTGCAGTTCATCCTGGAGTCCATTCATGAAGGTATCCACTTTCTTCTCTTCAGTGTTGGTATCATTCGGGGCGTACCGGGCCAGATCAGTGTACTTTTCCAGATATTGTAGCACAGACATTCCTCCCTGCTTCCGATCACGGAATTGGTCTCTCATCATCTTGATCAAACCAGGTGGGATATGACGCTTGCGGAACCTTTCCTTGAAGTCCTCCCATGTGATGGCTTGACCTGCGAGCAGAATCTCCTTAACGATGATCCACCAAGTCCTAGCTTGACCCGCGAAGAAATGAGTGGCCAAGGTGACTTTCTCATTCTCTCCAACACGGGCAACTTCTAGGTTGTTCTCAATAGTGCGGAGCCAGTCATCAGCGTCAAGTGGGTTGGTGCATTTGGTGAACACAGGCGGGTTGGTGTTCTGGAAGTCCCTAAGTCAGGATCTCTGCTCTTCGCCCTCGGGGTGGGGGGCGTTTCCAGCTGCGACTTGCACAAGATGTTGGAGAGCGGCAATATTGGCTTGGCGTTCCTCATTGGCGGCTTGGCGGTCTTGCATGAACATGTGCAGGAGCTGCGCCATGGTCGAGGGTGGTGGAGGGGGTCCGCGTGGGTGCACCATCCTAAAGGGATACGGTTAGGAGGGGTTACAAAGGGGACGGTTCGAAAACAGAAACATCAAGGTGCGGGAAGGAAATAGCACAACAAACAGGCATGCATAAGAGGGTCGGGTGCTTAGGATTTAAGCAACCATAGAATTAACCACAAAATAACCAAGTTCATGCGTCACATCTCGATGCTAGATAATACTATGAGTTCAACCATACAAGCAAGCAGAAGACAGTCAAATCGCCACTCAAAAAGGGGACACGGCGATATTCTCACTTGCTCTCATTGACTAGCGTGAAACCTACTCCGTGTCACGGCGTGTGGTGGTGTCTTCCTCAATGATGACCTCGGTATCATCCTCAGACTCGAGAACGTGCTCCTCAGGATCCTCTTCTTCCTCACCCATCTGATCATCATCTTCGGATTCACTCTGAGGCTCCATGTTGAAATCCTCCTTGTAGGCGGCATCATTATCAGTCTCATCCAGCAGGTCGTCGTTCTCCTTGTCGAGCTGAGCGCATTCCTCCTCCAGTGCTTCTATTCGGGCCTCCATGGTCACAAAGAGTTCCTTCTGCTCCTTGGTGGTCTTCAGGAGACGCTTGTTTCTTGCCACCACCGTCTGCTTGTTCAGCTTGGTTTGAGTGTGCTCTAACTTCTCAATCCGCAAGTCCTCCACAAGGGTGAGATACTCCAAGGTCTTGTTGTCCAGGCGCGTGAGAACATCATCCATAGATTCCTGGGTCTTCCTCAGGAGATACTCCATGTTCTGGATATGCTCACCAAAGTCATAGTGTTGCGGGGTCACAGTGGCATAACCCTGGGGATGGCGTCTCCCAAAGTGGTAGAACTTGGTACCCTCTAGTTGCTCGCGATGGTGATAGGTGAGGTGTGCTAAGGCTTCCTGAGCCACACGGAGCACACCATCGCCCCAGTCCTTCTCTAGTACCTCCACCTTCAGCTCCTCGGAGAAGGGGGGCACTACTCCACCTCTCATCGTGCAGACAACCAACCAATTCTTCTCTCCTTCAACCATACTGGGAATGAAAGCGCCCTAGATCTCCGGTGTGGGACGGCCCACATGCTTGGCCAAGTCCCTCAGCTCAGCCTCAAACAACTGGAGTGGCAAGTCCAGTCCGACCTGACGGTACATGTTGAACACCACAACCATCTACAAAATTTTAGGTAAATTTAAGTTAGTGAACAGTGTGCAAAATTTTTGATATGCCAAAAATGTAATTTAATGCAAGTTGTTTTCGAAATAGAGGGGAGGAGTTGTAAGAAATATTTTTGCAAATATCAAACTCCTTCCTTTATAGAGAAAATAGTTTTTGGGGTCCGGGTCTAACGTCCCGGCTAACTAGGGGCTCCTAAAGTCAGGATGGCTCTGATACCAAGTCTGTGGCGACCCCGGATTTTCACTCGAGATTACCGAATTATGCAAACCACCATGCTCCCATTATCAGTGCATCGTGGAGCATAACCGACATGATATCAAAGTACAACATCCATTACAGTACGGTACAATAAGTCTTACAATAATAGTCTTACAACCTTGCCTCCATGGGCACAAATAGGTAGTAGCAGCGGTACTAAAATAACGCGGAGGACCTGAGTCAAGCCATAGCCCAACAGGTGCCTGACTCGGAGAAACGCCCTAGTTCGCGAAGTCGTCGTCGTACCCTCCATTGTCTTCTTCATCCTGATCATAATCTGACCAAGTTGATAGCCAGGAAACATTTCCAGTGAGTACTTTGAATATACTCGCAAACCACCATACAAGGAAGAACAAAGAGTATGCAATAAGGCTTTGGATAGGATGGCTCAAAAGGGGATATTTGTGAAATCTCTTAGAGATATACTCTAAGCTCTACCACTTGATGCTTGCAAAATCCTTTTGGGGTTTAAATAGTTAGGAAAACTTGAAATACTAGGCTGGGGTCAACCCTGTTATTCACTTCCACTGTGGTCATCCCATGACCAATACTTCAACTAGGTCCGACCATCCCATGGCCCATCCTCCTTGCCCTTTGACCATCCCATGGCCAAATCTATTTTTAGAAAACCTTTTTGTAAACCAAAACCAGCACCGCTACGCAGCAACCTTTCTAGCTGTCCATGATCGCGGACACGGCTATTCGAATAGATTATACTCTGCAGAGGTTGTACACTTTCCCCACAAGATCTGATACATCCGCCACGAACAGCCACGGATCGTCATACACTAGTATGCGAGTTTCGGATAACCGGACAAGACCTTCAGGATAATCCCCTCTTAACACAAGTGCCTACCCTATGGGTGTTATTCCCCTCAAAACCGGGACGTCGGGTACCGAGGACCAACCGGAGCGCTTTTTCCACTTCTCGAGTGTGCGCTTTCAATGAGGGGCCCATAGTAACGCGTGGAGGCCAGCAGACCCTTCGTTCCTTCTCTAAGTCGATGTCCCACATGGACCTTTATCGGAGAAGGCCCACCCTCAAGGGATCCCCGATCCCCTGTAGTAGTTGCGAGGCACTTGTATCAGAGAGAACCACTTTTGGGTCAAGCCCCTTCCCATATAGGAGTAGTGTGGTTGCACGGGGTAGTTGTTCGGGCAAAACTATATAGAACCAGGTGCGTTTGCAAAAACAGTTTTTCCTCCAACTTCATCTTTGGTGTCACCACTTGTAGGACAGATCAAAAATCATTTTAAAAGCTCCTCGGCAAGTCCCGCTTGCCAAGGTTTTTCCGTCAAAACTTTTATAAAAACCTGCCTTGTCTTCGGGTTCCCAACCTAGAGTTTTTGTTCGGCTAAACTGGGGTTTCCAAGGGGTTGTGGTATATCAGACCACCTTAACTACTACGTTAGGAGTAGGTAATACCAAGGGGGAGTACTTAGATAGTACCATAGGCATAAGTTTGGTGGAGCCAAACTAATACTATAATAATAATATAGCGAGTAAAACAATGCAGTAGTAGAGTAAGTAAAACGAAGTGCATGAAAATAAAGATGGGACAAGTCTCATAAACTTGTAGGTGGCTTGCCTTGGTTGGCAGCTTGTTCCTGGTCCTCTTCCTCAAAATCTTCCCAAGTACCTTCCTCAAACTCGTCCTCGTTCGTATCTATCGTCAAAAAAGGGAATTATAATCAAACCACCATACCAATCATCACCCAATGCCCAAACAATGCAATCAGTACAGAGCAGATGCACAACTGAACCAAACCAACCAAGCACAAGTAGCTACTGATTCTAGCAGTACAAAGCCATTGAAAGCAATCAAAAAGATTTAATCAAACTTATATGGTGATTTTAGTGGTCAAGACTAGATTAGCACTCAAGCAGATATTTCGACCAAGACCAGTTGGTGGAAAGTGACCACAAAATATATATCTGAGTAGCTACAAAGAATACCAAGCTAATCCCACTGGTTTCACATTTTTATCTAAAAGGGTTGATTTTTAACAAATAGAATACTGAAAATAGTGCAGAAACTAGTACTAAAATCCCCAGGGCAGAGAGCCAAAAATTGAGCCCTTCCAGGAATAAGTAGTACTATCAGAGGCCTAACTCTAGGAGTTGGTTTCATCACAAATTTAGCTTCACAGCAATCTCTGGAAAATAACTAAGAACCCTCTGTTCATAACTTGTAAAATTAAGAACAGAGGCTACACACATAAAAATGGGTGATTCAAGTTTTGCTCAGTAGGCAATTGCACAGGCAATGCCTAGAATTTGGTTTCACAAATTTCTGAGCTCCAGAATTAAAGCTATGGATTTAACCCTCTAAACAGAAACTATTTACCACAAAAAATCTCAGTAAAAAACAGACATGCTATTTACTAGCTACCAGTGCCATGCAATAGATAATTTCTTAGGCTACCTCACAAAATTTGAACTAGGCCAAAATACTACAAAGCTAATAATTTGTGGAATTAAAACTACATGACAAATTTTAGGGAATTAAAATGGCCTAAAATAAAAAGAAAAGGCAGTGCAGAGGCTGGGTTGCGGCCCGCTAAGAAGCTGGGCCAGCCCGCGTACACGGTGGCCTGCACGGGAGGGTAGTGATTCAAATCCCGCCGTGGGGGCCCGCGCGTCATAGGCACAGAGGGGCGAAGCGGTATTGGGCGATGTTGGCCGTTGGATCTTAAACGGATCTGACGGCCAGGGCTCTGTCGTCCTCGCTGGCCTCAACGCCAACGAGGGGAAACCCTAGCAGGCTGGCGGGTGGCGGGGAGGCTTACCCTAGGGCGGAGATGGGTCGGCGGCGGTGTGGACCAAAGCGATCGAGGACAGGGCGTCGAATGAGGTACGGTACGGCGGCTCTGGGTGACTGGACGCGTCGCGTTAGCAGCAGCGTGGCTCGGAACTCTCGGCCTCCTCGCAGCTCCGGCGTGCCTGTCGACAAGAACAGCCAGAGGAGAGGGGGATTAAGGCCGGTTTTGGGAGGTGGGTGCAGGGGAAGGGAATCATGGAGGAAGGGTGGAGCAGGGGCTGTAGAACCTTCCCGTTCGTCGTCATCACCGAGGCGAAGAGAAGCGGCAGCGTGGGTGGGGAGGGCGAGAGGCTCTGCCTCCGCTCTGGGGTGGTACTAGGGAGCTCTGGGAGTGAAATGAGGGGTGGGAGGAGCGTGCGAGGGGTGGGGGTTCTATTTAATGGGCAGGGCTAGACCACGGTGCACCGGGTGCACGGCGAGGCGGTGGGGTCGCAAGGGGAGCTCTCGGTTGGCCAGGAGGGGCGATGGCGACGCCGTGGGGTGACCTGGGGACGGTCTTTCCTCGGGGGCTGGCCGGGCCTACTGGGAAGTGAGAGGGAGGTGGCCGTTGCGTGCTACCGGCAGGCTGTTCGACGGAACAACACGGGTTGCAGCATGCTGTCTGCTCGGCTAGGGCCTGGGGAGTAGGAGGGGTAGGGGTGCAGTAGGGTGGCGAGGCTCTCTTCTGTCCACCTCGCGTTTTTGCACCAGGAGAGGGATAGAGCATGCAAGGCAGAGGGTTTTCTGCTGAGGTGGGCACCGAGGGTTGGGGGTTGCTGGGCGCACGGGAGAGAGAGGGGTAGGGTGGAGAGGGGGGCTGGGGAGTTGGAGCTGTCCGGGGTGGGGCCAGATGTGACTGAAGGGAGGGAGGGACTGCTGGTTTTCGAGGTTGGGCAAGATTTGCAAAAGATCTCCCTTGACCTTCTCCTTTGAGGTGTGCCGGCGCGTGCATGTGACCTAGGTGAGTGCAAGGTGGTCGCCGGGATGGCGAGGCATCGTGCCAGGGTCATAGAGGGGGTGTAGCACGGGCAAGAGAGAGGGAGAAGGTTTTGGGATGATCTTGTGCCACATTGATGAGGTGGCCAGTTTGGAAGCTTGCCATTTCAAGCTAGGGCCACCAATTACAGTGGGGAAGGAATGGGGTTGTAGAGGGGTACTAGGTGATCATGCCTAGGTCTTGGTTGCCTCCTAGATCGCAGCCATGAGCTCACAAAGATCATCCAAACTTTGGACAAAATAAGGTGGTCATTTCCTAAGTGGCAACTAGTGAGGTAAACAGTTGCATGCAAGAGGCTTGGGCTCGTGGTTTAACCAGGACTAGGGTGTGGTTCTCAAGTACTCATAGTATAGTACCACATGGTGCTCTTGCATGGTAGAAAGGGTGAAGGGTTTGTTCAAACCAAGGCTCCAAAGTTGGATAAAAATTAGATTTCTATGACTCAGCCAAATATATGCTTGTGGGGTGACTAACTAATATGACCCTTTGTGGTCATGCAAGCATGTAGACTAGCAAACCAAACTACCAAGGCAACACAAATGAACAAGCAATCTAATAAAACTAGGCCTATATGCAACCAATTAGTAAAAGTTTTATTTCCCCCTAATTTTCTAGCTTCCTAATCCTCAAGGATGCAGATAATGGGATGTTACACCTATTACGAAAAATACATGAAAAATCAATTTAAATTATCAAAAAAATCTGAACAAAAATTTGGCATATACATCTGGACATTCTATACCCATACATAAGTTTTCAGAATGAATGAACGTTTTACGCGGCTTGTGTAAAAAAAACATGTTTGTGAATAGACACGTTGGAGCACTGAAATTTGTCTTTTTTACATGGGACATCTAAAATTTTCTTTTCGCCGGCAAACTTATGTATGAACATTTAGTGGTCCGTATGTATATGCAAATATTTTTTTCTTAAATTTTTTGATGTTTTGAAATGTGTTTTTACATAATGGGTTTATTTGCACCCATGAACCGAACTGGATTTCCGATTCATTAACTAATGAATTTGTCCATGAGTTCTTTTCGTTCTGCAATTGGCTAATTGCATCCATGTGTTGCTAGCATTGTGCAGACTACCGTAGCATACTTTGTGATGATAATTATTATTTAGAGTGAGTAAGATCCATGGATCTCCCACCCCACCCTAGCACCTTCCACCTTCCAACCTTGATCTTGGCGATCTCCTTCCCTGATAATCTCCTTCCTTATCTGATCCAATCAAAAACTCCCCCTCATCAACCTCTCTTCAAACATACCACCGGTGATCTTTTTTGGTCTTCGTGTCCACAACCCTCCCACCTCTTTTTGTCTTCTTTCTCTTGAGTTAGATGTTGTTTTCCAATGGATCCACTCAGTGATCCCAACTATATTGCTCATAAGCTAGATTTCTCACCTGGCCATGAGTTCAGATCTAAGGTTCGTAATCATTTTGCTACCCCCGTTCATACAGTCTCGGCATCATATGTTTTTTCTCTCGTTGTCTCATTTGTACATTGCAACTTTGATCTCGCTGTCCCAAATGTGAGCCTAGCATTATCTTCCTACTTGGGTGCTGCCCACAATGAATTAAGAATATCACCTCTACGAGGAAGGGTGTTTCTCTTCGATGTTTGCTCTAAGGATGTGGGATTTATGATATACAAAATGAGATCATAGTCTTCCAAGGATTTCATTTGTTACTTTAATTTATGGGGAAATGGTCGAAAAGGCTAGAAAAAGGGCGTGCTCCTGGAAGGTTGCAGCCGCGTCGCTGCTGTTGCCTGCACGTGGCGGGCACGGAGTGCCTCACACGCTGTACCAGCCTCCTCCCGTGCGACACGTGGTGGATGCGGAGAGGGTCACGGCCCTTTTTCCTTTTCTTTTTATAGATTTGAACATAAAAACTGCGATATCTTTCAAACGGAGAGTCCAAATCGATATCCGTTTTTACAGCCTTCCTAGTCACGTCCAGATCTTTAAAATTAGATCCATTGTTGATATGTTTCGACGAACTTTTTTCTCGTACTGCTTTTGATGCTTAGGTTGCACTGCCTTTTGGTCTAGTACACGGTGCCTTCGGTTGCAATGCACGGCACGGTCTCCAGGCAGTCTACTACGCACTATCCAGGCAGTGCACCGTCCATGCACTGCCTTGTTGTTCTGTGTTGCATTGTCTTAGTTCGCAGTGCACTGCGTGATGTCCAGGAAGTGTACTACGCACTGTCCAGGCAGTGCATCGTCCATGCACTGCCTTGTTGTTCTGTGTTACACTGCCTTAGTTCGCAGTGCACTGCACGGTGTCCAGGCAGTATACTACGCACTGTTCAGACAGTGCACCGTCCATGCACTGTCTTGTTGTTCTGTGTTGCATTGCCTTAGTTCGTAGTGCACTGGACGGTGTCCAGGCAGTGTACTATGCACTGTACAGTCAGTGCACCGTCCATGCACTGCCTTGTTGTTCTGTGTTGTACTGCCTTAGTTCGCAGTGCACTGCGCGGTGTCCTGGAAGTGTACTACACACTGTCCAGGCAGTGCACCGTCCATGCACTGTCTTGTTGTTCTGTGTTGCACTGCCTTAGTTCGTAGTGCACTATGCGGTGTCATGGTCGTCTACTGCCTCGTTGTACTGCATTGCACTGCCTTCGGTCGTAGTGCACTGCGCGGTGTTCAGGCAGTGCACCGTCCATGCACTGCCTTGTTGTACTACGTTGCACTGCCTAAGGTCCCAGTGCACTGCGCGATGTTCTTGGAGTGCACGGTGTACTGCGTTGCACTGCTTTCGGTTGACAGTAAACGAGTTGCATCGCTCGTGCACTGTGAAGGAAATATGCCCTGAGAGGCAATAATAAAGTTGTTATTATGTATTCCTTATATATGATAGATGTTTATTTTGCATGCTAGAATTGTATTGATCGAAAACATCAATACATATGTGTTTAATAAACAAAAAGGCTTCCTAGTTATGCCTCTCTTATAGACTAGCTTGTTGATTAACAAGATGATCAAGGTTTCCTGATCATAGACATTGGATGTTGTTAATAACAAGGTCACACCATTGGTGGAATGATGTGATGAACATTCATCCGAAGTATAGCATTACGATCAAGTCATTATGTTTATATTGCTATAACATCATACGAAGTAATCTTTATCCTTAGACCATGAGATCATGTTAATTGCTAACACCTGAAGAGTATCTTGATAACATCAAACGTCACACCGTAACAGGGTGACTATAAAGATGGGTTCAGTACTACGAAGGTGTTATGTTGAGGATCATGGATCAAGAGTGGAATTTGTCAATCCCGATGACGGATAGATATACTCTGGGCCCTCTTGGTGATATCACATTGAGATAGCTTGCAAGCAAGTGATGTGATCACTAGAAAGTTATATCATGGGAACGAGAAAAGAGTGCATGTCGGTAACGAGATCAAACTAGGTATTTGGATACCGATGATCGAATCTCGGACATGTATTATATCAAGAGACAAAGGGATTTAGTTACAAGCGTTAAAGGTTCTCACGATCATAGAAGTCATCGTTGAATATGCAGGAGTCGGTATGGATCTCCAGGTCCCGCTTCTGACTATTGATCTGAGAGGAGTCTCAATCATGTCTGCATTATTCGCGAACCGTAGGGTGACACACTTAAGAGTTACCGGACACCATTTTGGAGCACATATGTTTCAGACGAAAGAATTGCAAAGCGCAGGAATTGTTTCGATAGAAACCGGAAATTGTTTCGGGTGAAATTGCAGAAAGTGGTTCTGCATGTGATATTGAAATATTGCAAGGGGCTATATGTGAATGTTTGTTAATTAAAGTAATTAACAAAATTCTGAATAAATTTAATAAAAGATTTTTATTAAATGAGAGAGCATTAAACTTGGAGAATTTTAATGCATTTAAAGTAGGGACTTTAAAGGGGAATGTGAAGAGGCATTTTAATGTGGAGGGGTTACCACCACATGAATGGGGGAGGTGAGGGGTCACCCCCCATGCACCGGCCATGGAGAGAGGGGATACCCCCCTCCTCCTATAAAAGGCCACCCTCTTCCTCCTTCTTCCTCACACCTCCTTGTGAAGGATCTCTCTCCCCCTCTAGAATTATTCCCCCATGGTCTCGGATTAGCGAGATACATGTTCCCGGTGGCATTTCCTCTGGAAGGAGTTGCTGCTTCCGCTGGATCGCTGGAGCGAGGAGGTGGAGGTTGTCCGGTGGCTTGAACGTGTGTGCGAGTACGGATGCGCTACTGAGTTGCGGCGCTCGGACTTCCACTCGATCTTGAGATCGGCAAGTGTACGACTACATCAACCACGAGTTCCTACTCGTTAACAAAACTCGTTGTCTTCGAGGGTAAGTTCTCATTGGATGTATGTCCACCCATTGCTTTGTACCTAGTAGATAGATCTTGGCATGTAGTTCTCATCGTAGGAATTTTTTTGTTTTCTATGCTGCGGATCCAACAGTGGTATCAGAGCCTGATCTATGCGTAGGTGCTTTGCACGGGTAGTACACATATGTTTATATGTGGGCGATGATGATCATGTTATTGCATCTTCTATGTATTTTGGATATTGGTGGCATAGTGGGATGAAGCGGCCCGGACCAACCTTACATGTCATCGTACATGAGACCGGTTCCACGACTGACATGCAATTTGTTTTGCATAAGTGGCTGGCGGGTGTCTGTCTCTCCTAATATAGTCAATATCTGATTTACAACGAGTTGCTAATAACTTAGTTATCCTCATTGTAGTTCATGTTCGTAGGTGAGAATGGTTCTATCTCCGAAAGCCCTAAGCCACGTAAAACTTGCAATTGATAAATTAGAGGCGTCTAGTTTAGATCGTTGCTGGGCTAGTGTATTGATATGGTATTGTTGTAAGTAGATGTATGATAGATACTCTTACAACACACTCAACGTGTAAGTTCCATAGACCTTGGCCTTACACACAAAGGAATGATAGAGATCATACCACGATGCAAGTGATAGAGATCAAATGCATGGACCATATCATCTCACTTTACACATTAGATGTTAGCATCTTATACTGCTAGTTTGGCGCTTTCTGTAGCATTGTAAGATGATCCCTCATTTAGATATCAAGATAAAATGTGTTCTTCCTTGAGTATGCATCATTCTGTGGATCGTGTTTCGAGACATCACATGATGATCGGGTGTACTCGAATCTACGCTTTCATAGGAACGGGTGTAAGACAGTTTTACACACGTGAATACTAAGGTTCTTACTTGGCGAGCCTAGCATGTACAGACATGGCCTCGGAACACGGACCGAAAGGTTAAGCATGAGTCATATAGTTGATATGATGCCCATATAGATGCTCGCCTTTGAAGCTACATCAACTCACGTGATGATCGGACTTGGTGTAGTGGATTTGGTTCATGTAATCACCAAAAGGACACGAGGGATGTCGTTTTTGAGTGGGAGTTCATTAGTAATTTGGATTAGTTGAACTCAATCTATCATAAACTTAGTCTAAATAAACTTTACAAATTCTGTTGTAGATGGCACCACCTGCTTTTAGTTTCAATGTGTTCATGGAGAAAGAGAAACTTGTTGCGAATGGTAGCAACTTTACCAACTGGGCTATGAATTTGAGGATTCTCCTCACTGCTGCACAAAAGCAATATGTGCTAGATGCGCCGCTAGGCCCCCCACCAGCTCCTGATGCCCATGACGAGGAAAAGAATGTCTATGTGACTCGTTGGGAGGACCACAACTTAGTTCATTGCGGCATACTGTATGGGCTAGAGCCAGAACTTCGAAAGCGTTTCAAAAATGGCAATGCCTTTGATACCATGGGAGAATTGAAAATGATTTTCGATACCCATGCTGCCGTAGAGAGTTATAATGCTACTGAAAAGTTCTTTAGCTGCATGATGGAGGAGAACAGCTCCATTAGTGAGCATGTACTCAAAATGTCTGGGTACACCGATAAGCTTGTGTCCTTGGGAATAACGATTCCCATTGACTTGGGCATACATCGTGTTCTCCAATCTGTGCCACCTAGCTACAAGAGCTTCGTGATGAACTATAATATGCAGGGCATGAAGAAGACTCTTCTCGAGCTTATGTCAATGCTTAAAACTGCAGAAGTGGAGATTAGGAAAGAACATCAAGTGTTGATGATCAATAGGACCACCGGTTTCAAGAAGGACAAGAAAGGCAAGCACAAGGGAAAGAAGGGTGGCAAATCTGTTGCCGCGCCTAAAAAGAAACCCCGAGCTGGCCCTAAGTCCGATACCGAGTGCTACTATTGCAAGGGAACTGGCCATTGGAAGCGCAACTGCCCCAAGTATTTGGCGGACAAGAAGTCCAGCAAGGCAAACAAAGGTATATGTGATATACATGTTATTGATGTGTACTTGACTAGTACTCGCAGTAGCACCTTGGTATTTGATACGGGATCGGTTGCTAATATATGTAACTCGGTTTAGGGGTTGCGGAACAAGCGACAACTAGCAAGGGATGAGGTCAGGATGCGGGTCGGCAATGGATCAAAAGTTGATGTGATTGTCGTCGGGACGCTACCTCTCCATATGCCATCGGGATTAGTTATAAACCTAAATAATTGTTATTTGGTGCCTGCACTGAGCATGAACATTGTACCCGGATTGTGTTTGATGCAAAGTGGTCATTCCTCTAAATCTGAAAACAATGGTTGTTCGATTTATAAGAATGATATCTTCTATGGTCATGCACCTATGTTGAATGGTTTATTTCTGATGGATCTCGATAGTAATATTACGCATATTCATAATGTTAATGCTAAAAAGATTAAACTTGATAATGATATATCTGCATATATGTGGCACTGCCGTCTAGGTCATATTGGTGTTAAACACATGAAGAAACTCCATTCTGATGGACTTTTGGAATCACTTGATTTTGAATCATTTGATACATGTGAGCCATGCCTTATGGGCAAGATGACTAGAACGCCGTTTTCCGGTTCAATGGAACGGGCGACAGAGCTATTGGAAATCATACATATTGATGTGTGTGGACCAATAAGTGTGTCGGCACGAGGTGGATATCGTTCTTTTGTTACTTTCACGGATGATTTGAGTAGATACAGGTATATCTATTTGATGAAACACAAGTCTGAAACCTTTGAAAAGTTCAAGGAATTTCAGAATGGAATGGAAAATCATCATAATAGAAAGATCAAATTTCTATGGTCCGACCGTGGAGGAGAGTATCTAAGTTATGAGTTTAGCACACACATGAAAGAGTGTGGAATAGTTTCACAAATCACGCCTGCCGGAACACCACAACATAATTGTGTGTCGGAACATCGTAATCATACCTTATTGGATATGGTTCGATCTATGATGTCTCTGACTGACTTGCAACTGTCATTTTGGGGTTATGCACTGGAAACAGCTGCATTCACTTTAAATCGGACATCATCTAAATCCATTGAAACGACACCGTATGAATTATGGTTTGGAAACAAACCTAAGTTGTCATTTCTTAAAGTTTGGGGATGCGATGTTTATGTGAAGAAACTTCAGCCGGATAAACTCGAACCCAAAGCGGAAAAATGCGTCTTCATAGGATACCCTAAGGAAACGATTGGGTATACCTTCTATCACAGATCCGAGGGCAAGGTTTTTGTTGCCAAGAATGGATCCTTTCTTGAGAAGGAGTTTCTCGCGAAAGGTGTGAGTAGTCGGAAGGTAGAACTCGAAGAGGTTATTGAACCTTCTCTTCATGAAATGGCGAGTAGCGTAGCACCGGAAGTTGTTTCAGAGTTGACTTCACCTAATGAAGAGAGAGCTAATGATATTGATCATGAAACTCCGAAAGAGGACACTACCGAACCTCGCAGGTCAAGCAGGACACGTGCAGCTCCTAAACTGTACGGCAATCCTATTGTGAATTTCATGGTTGATGAAATGGATGACCCTGCGACGTATGAAGAAGCGATGATGAGCCCGGATTCCAACAAATGGCTAGAAGCCATGAAATCCGAGATGGAAGCCATGTACGAGAACCAAGTTTGGACCTTGGTGGACTTACCTCACGATCGAAAGGTTGTTGAGAATAAATGGATTTTCAAAAGAAAAACTGATGATGATGGTAATGTGACCATCTATAAGGCTTGACTTGTCGCAAAGGGGTTTTGACAAATTCAAGGAGTTGACTATGATGAGACATTCTTTCCCGTAGCGATGCTTAAGTCGGTTAGGATTATGTTAGCAATTGCTGCGTATTTCGATTATGAAATATGGCAGATGGATGTCAAAACTGCGTTCCTCAATGGTAATATTGAAGAAGAGTTGTATATGATACAACCTAAGGGTTTTGTCGATCCTAAGGATGCTAATAAGGTATGCAAACTTCAGCGATCCATCTATGGACTGAAGCAAGCATCCCGGAGTTGGAATCTCTGCTTTGATGAGGTGATCAAAGAGTTTAGATTTGTCCAAACTTATGGAGAGGCTTGTATTTACAAGAAAAGTGAGTGGGAGCAATGTGGCATTTCTGATATTATATATGGATGACATATTATTGATTGGAAATGATATAGATCTTTTAAACAGTGTTAAAAGTTATCTAAACAGCAAATTTTCGATGAAAGACCTTGGTGAAGCGTCATATATATTAGGCATTAAAATCTATAGAGATATATCAAGGCGCCTAATTGGGCTATCGCAGAGTACATACCTTGATAAGATATTAAAGAAGTTTAATATGGACAAAAGTAAGAAGGGGTTCTTACCTATGTTGCAAGGCAAGACATTGAGTAAGACTCAAAGTCCGGCTACGGCGGAAGAAAGAGAGATGATGAATAAGATCCCCTATGCCTCGGCCATAGGCTCTATTATGTATGCCATGCTATGTATAAGACCGGATGTGGCACATGCTATTAGTTTGACTAGTAGGTACCAATCTGATCTAGGTTCGGAACACTGGATAGCGGTCAAGAACATCCTCAAGTACTTGAGAAGAACTAGGGATATGTTTCTTATATACGGAGGTGAAGAAGAGCTAGTCGCTAAGTGTTATGTCGATGCTAGCTTTGACACCGATCCGGATGACTCTAAGTCTCAATCCGGATACGTATTTCTCTTGAACGGAGCAGCAGTTAGTTGGAGGAGTTCCAAACAACCTATGGTGGCTGGATCAACGACGGAGGCGGAATATGTTGTTGCTTCAGAAGCGGTGCAGGAAGCGGTTTGGATGAAAGAGTTCATTATGGAACTAGGTGTGGTTCCTAGTGCGTTGGACCCGATGGTGATCTATTGTGACAACAATGGAGCCATAGCCAACGCAAAGGAACCGAGGTCTCACAAGAATTCCAAGCATATTAAGCGCCGGTTTCACTCCATCCACGAGCATGTCAAGGATGGAGATATAAAGATTTGTAAAGTACACACGGACCTAAATGTAGCAGATCCGTTGACTAAAGCTCTCCCTAGGGCAAAACATGATCAACACCAGAACTCCATGGGTGTTAGATTTATCACTATGTGAACTAGATTATTGTCTCTAGTGCAAGTGGGAGACTGAAGAAAATATGCCCTGAGAGGCAATAATAAAGTTGTTATTATGTATTCCTTATATATGATAGATGTTTATTTTGCATGCTAGAATTGTATTGATCGGAAACATGAATACATGTGTGTTTAATAAACAAAAAGGGTTCCTAGTTATGCCTCTCTTATAGACTAGCTTGTTGATTAACAAGATGATCAAGGTTTCCTGATCATGGACATTGTATGTTGTTAATAACAAGGTCACACCATTGGTGGAATGATGTGATGAACATTCATCCGAAGTATAGCATTATGATCAAGTCATTATGTTTATATTGCTATAACATCATACGAAGTAATCTTTATCCTTAGATCATGAGATCATGTTAATTGCTAACACCTGAAGAGTATCTTGATAACATCAAATGTCACACCGAAACAGGGTGACTATAAAGATGGGTTTAGTACTACGAAGGTGTTATGTTGAGGCTCATGGATCAAGAGTGGAATTTGTCAATCCCGATGACGGATAGATATACTCCGGGCCCTCTCGGTGATATCACATTGAGATAGCTTGCAAGCAAGTGATGTGATCACTAGAATGTTATATCACGGGAACGAGAAAAGAGTGCATGTCGGTAACAAGATCAAACTAGGTATTTGGATTACGATGATCGAATCTCGGACATTTATTATATCAAGAGACAAAGGGATTTAGTTACAAGCGTTAAAGGTTCTCACGATCACAGAAGTCATCGTTGAATATGCAGGAGTCAGTATGGATCTCCAGGTCCTGCTTCTGACTATTGATCTGAGAGGAGTCTCAATCATGTCTGCATTATTCACGAACCGTAGGGTGACACACTTAAGAGTTACCGGACACCATTTTGGAGCACATATGTTTCAGACGAAAGAATTGCAAAGCGCAGGAATTGTTTCGATAGAAACCAGAAATTGTTTCAGGTGAAATTGCAGAAAGTGGTTCTGCATGTGATATTGAAATATTGCAAGGGGCTATATGTGAATGTTTGTTAATTAAAGTAATTAACAAAATTCTGAATAAATTTAATAAAAGAGTTTTATTAAATGAGAGAGCATTAAACTTGGAGAATTTTAATGCATTTAAAGTAGGGACTTTAAAGGGGAATGTGAAGAGGCATTTTAATATGGAGGGGTTACCACCACATGAATGGGGGAGGTGAGGGGTCACCCTCCCATGCGCCAGCCATGGAGAGAGGGGGTACGCCCCCCTCCTCCTATAAAAGGCCACCCATTCCCTCCTTCATCCTCACACCTCCTTGTGAAGGATCTCTCTCCTCCTCTAGAATTATTCCACCATGGTCTCGGATTAGCGAGATACATGTTCCCGGTGGCATTTTGTCTGGAAGGAGTTGCTGCTTCCGCTGGATCCCTGGAGCGAGGAGGTGGAGGTTGTCCGGGGGCTTGAACGTGTGTGCGAGTACGGATGCGCTGCTGAGTTGCGGCGCTCGGACTTCCTCACGATCTTGAGATCGGCAAGTGTACGACTACATCAACCACGAGTTCCTACTCGTTAACAAAACTCGTTGTCTTCGAGGGTAAGTTCTCGTTGGATGTATGTCCACCCGTTGCTTTGTACCTAGTAGATAGATCTTGGCGTGTAGTTCTCATCGTAGGAAATTTTTTGTTTTCTATGTTGCGGACCCAACACACTGCCTTATTGCAGCTAGCCACATGTCGGGATGCCGTGTGGTTGGAAATACACACGTTGTCGTGCGGCCGGAAATACACGCGCTGCCGCGCGGCCGGAAATACGCACGGGTGAACTTCCACACGCCACGTGTCGTGCGGCCGGAAACGTGGGCGCTGAGGCCGAAACGCGCGCTTCCTGAAGAGCGCGCTGCCGTATTTGGAACAAGATCAAGAGTGGACCTTGGTTCAATCAAAAAAGAGAAAATGTACGAAAGGCCAAGTACATGTCTGCATCACATTCCTTTTGACCAATAAGGTAACATTATACCTCATGCCCAACGTGACACTCCTATAATCATGCTTTAACTGGTGCTAATGCTATTCCTATTGGAAAGCGTACTTTTGCCGATGTTGTTAGAAATCAACCTGCAAATATTGATTGTAATGATCAGACATTGACCCATTCATATGGAAAATTAATTCTCCAAATTAATGTTCAAACATGCCCACCCAAAGGTCATCCCAACGGTATCCTCCTAGGGATCAGCCCAGCCCAACTGCTTGATACGTTGCTAACGTATCCATAATTTTTGATGTTTCATGCTTGGTTTTTATCTACTTTCTTATGTTTTGTTCCAACTTTGGAGTACTTTCTATACACTTTCTTGGACTAACCTATTAACAAGAGCCATAGTATCAGCTGCCTGTTTTCTGCTGTTTTTGGTTCTAGGAAAGTCAGAAAATGAATATTCTCGGAATTGGACGGGACAAAAGCCAAAGTCAATTTTACACCGAGGGACACCCGGAGCCAGAATACGAGACGAAGAGGGGCCAGGGGGCCGCCACACCACCTGGCTGCGTGGCCCAGCCTGGCCCGCACCTGGGGTGGTCTGGCCGCCTTCGACACCCCCTCGGCCTTCCCTTTCTCCTATAAGATGCCTCCGATACAGAAACCCTAAGGACCTGATCAAAATTCCATGAAAGAGTCTTTAGCTACCGTCATCTCCATCCCTAGATCGGGAGGGATCTGAAACTCTTCCTGGCACCCTGTCGGAGAGGGGAATTCACCCTAGAGGCCTTCTTCATCACCATGCAAGCCTCCGGTGTGATGCGTGAGTAGTTAATCCTTGGACTATGGGTCCATGTAGTAGCTAGATGGTTGGTTCTCCTCCTTTGTGCTATCATGTTTAGATCTTGTGAGCTCCATTCATGATCAAGATCATCTATTTGTAATTCCTACATGTTGTGTTTGCGGGGATCCGATGGATATTGAGATGTTATTTCAGATTGATTATTGATTCTATCATGTCTTTTTTATTTGTGATCTTGCATGCTTTCCATTGTTAGTAACTATCTTGGCCAAGTAGATGCTAGCAACTCCAAGAGTTAGTATTTATGCTCGATAGTGGGTTCATGCCTCTAGTAATCTGGGGAAGTGACAGAAATCTCTAAGGTACTAGATGTGCTGTTGCTACTAGGGAGAAAACAACAATCCTTTGTTCATAGAACAATCGAATTGTTTACTTTACATGCAATGCGTAATGCAATTATCTGTTGCTTGCAACTTAATACTGGAGGGGGTTCGGATGATAACCTGAAGGTGGATTATTAGTCATAGATGCAGTTGGATTACGGTCTATGTATAGTGTTGTAATGCCTAATCAAATCTCAAAGGAGTCAAGATGAGTATTATATGCATGATTGCTTTCTCGATGTTTTTCAATTGCCCCGCTGTAATTTGTTCACCCAACATGTCATCTATCTTACGGAGAGACACCACTAGTGAACTATGGACCCCGATCCTTTCTTTTATCATCAATCTATAATCAATTGTTTACTGCTTTCTATTTAATTTCTGCAAACTACAACTTTCTTCCACACAATACGTTTAATCCTTTATTTTCAGCAAAACCAGTGAGATTGACAACCTCACTGTAAGTTGGGGGCAGAGTTCCGTGGTTGTGTTGTGCAAGTTTCCACGTTGCTGCTGGCACTGATAGTGCGCCCTGCCAAAGTTCAGCTAGTAACACCTTGGAGGTGTTTCCTTGCTCCTACTGGATTGATAACCTTGGTTTCATAACTGAGGGAAAACTTGTTGTTGTGCTCATCATATCTTCCTCTTGGGGTTCCCCAACGAGCTCGAGATATCTTGGGCCAAGCAACTTTTTTCTGGCGCCGTTGCCAGGGAGTCAAGGACATCTTCACAAGGGGAGTCCCTCATAACCAATCTCTTTACTTTGTTATTTTTGTTATGCTTAGTTTACTTTTGCTTTGTTTGCTTGTTTCTTTATCAAAAACACAAAAAATTAGTTTTACTAGTTTGTTTTCTTTATTAAAAACACACAAAAATTAAGTCCTTCTATAGTTGTTACCTCTTTCTTAGCTCACCATGTTTATCCCTAAATTCACTTTGAAAGACCTTTCAATAGGTGGTGGCTCTATAATTGGAAAATATAATATTGAAGAATTCTTTAATCATGTTAGTAAACATGAGGATACTGAGGATAGATCCCTTGCAGAACTTGCTCCAAACTATGAAATTGCTGCAGCTTCTTTAGTTCACATGTTGGAAGCTAGGTTTGTTAACCTTAACCCCTTAATGCAAGTAATGTTTCTTAAACTTAAATAAATTGATGACCCTGAAAAGAGAGATTTTATTCTGGAAACTTTGCTTAAGAAATTCTATGATGTTGCCAAGGAAGCTAGAAAAGTCTTTGAATGTTTTAATATGCTAGGCTCATGTGTAGATGTTATTGGTACACGAGAAAAGATGAACAAAACCGAACCTAATGGGGAGGAAATTAAGATACCAATACCTTTCAAACTTGTAGCAATGCATGAAGCCATAGAAAAGAATCTTGATTGGATTGTTCCTGAAAACCTATTTGATGAAAATAGTGAACCCAAGGTTATTGAGAGAGGATCCTCTAGAACTTATTTGGATGAGATACCTTACCTTGTTGAAGATATTTCTGGTATCAATCATAATGCTTCTTCATTTTAGAACACTTGACCCTTTTTCTTGCTTCTTATGCCTAACTTAAATGCGTTAAAGAAAAGTACTTATTGGGAGATAACCCAAAAGTTTTTATATGAGTCTCGGAAGTTATTACTTCAGTAATAACCGCTCCTTATCCTTTTTATTTGCTTTTTGTGCCAAGAGTAACCTCTAATGAGAGAGAAGTAATGATTGGGAAAGTTGCTGTCCCGAAACAGATTTCTGTGCTTCACCGTAAAAATTCTTGTAAAATCTCTGTACGTCCTTTTGAGGCGTGAATTTTTTTGCTTCTGCCCCAGGTTATTATCTAACTTTCATTAGTTCAACACTTTTCGATTTGAGCAACATAAGGTCTTCTAAAAAATTCGTCTTCACCTGCTGGTCTGTTTTGACAGATTTCTGCCATTATTTGCATTTGCTTCTTGTTGGTTCCTTTTTGAGTTCTTTTGGGGAATTGAGCTTTTTGATGGAAGTGCTTCAGTAGCTTGTGTTTTAATGGAAGTTTTATTGGTGTTGAAACTGAACCTAAAGACTTATTATCTTGAGTGCACTAATGTTGCTAATAAAGATTGTGTGAAGTTTTGTATGAAGAAATATTCCAGGTGTCTAGAACGAATGTTGTAATGAGATGAAGAATGGACTAAAGCTCAAGCTTGGGGATGCCACCCCGTGTCACCCCAAGAAATATTCAAGAGGTACAAGCGTAAAAGCTTGGGGATGCCCAAGGCATCCCCTTCTTCATTAATAAAAATCCTAGGTTTCTTCCAAACACTTCATTTTTATTGTTTCATGCATAGTTGTGTTGTTCTTGGAGCGTCTTTGTTTTTCGTTTTGGTTTTTTGTTTGCTTGGTTTGCTTAGTTTGCTGAATAAATTGGTTGGACCCCTTCTTTCATACATTGGTTTTAAATAGTTTGGTTTGGATTGGAAAAGAGTAGAAAAGTTCATGCTTAAGTGGTAAAGGAGCTTGTTTTTGACTGTGGCCTATGCTTTGTCATGCCATACTTGATATTGTTTTGGATTTATGCTTAGAATTCTTTGATGTAGCATGACTTGTTATAAACAATTGAGATTGCTTAATGTGCCTTGGAAGAATCATGTGTTGTTTTAGCATATTAAAGCATAGTATTGTGGTATTCTCCTTTGATGCTTTATTTGGGTTGACTTGGCGCATGCTCACACCATGTTATGACTGTCCAAAGTCACAATAGCCTTTATGATTCTTTAGTTTTCAACTTGTAATATCAGTTTATGCTTTGATTAATGATGTTTTGTCGCTCTACATGATTATGGCCATTATTGCTCTCTTAGTTGGTCGCTCCCAGTCTTTTGCTAGCCTCCATAACCAAGTATGAGTTCCACTCATGCATCCAACTCCTAAAACCAAGTTATTCCAAAGAGTCCACCATACCTACCTATTAGCATATGCTATTCCAAGTATATTCGTGTTTTTATCTACCTTCCGAATTAAACTTGTTATGAGAAAACTAGTGATTAAAGCTCTCACGAACTTGATGGCACACTTTACTTTTCTTGCCCTTAATAAACTTGAACCATTGTATCGTCTATGTTGTATATGCTTGCGCTTATATGTTGGGGATTAGCAGAACCATGCTGTCATGGGGAACGCTTTCAACATTGCACTTGTACTTTGTACCTAGTTGATATCATGCTCTTTTGTCTATGGATGTCGTCGGTGTGAAATGAAAGGGGAGCTTGTAAGTCCATGGAGTTATATATGTGTGTTAGAGAAACACCTGGGCCACTGGTCTAATCCATGTCGACATGGTGGAAACCTGCAGAGTAACCATAATGAGCTGTCTATGAAGCATTCTTCTTATAAAAAAGAGTCAGATATTGAGGGAAAAAAGAGAAAAAGAAAAAAAAGATATGAGAAAAGAGGAAAGAGAGAAAAAGCACCATTTTCCCATGGTAAATAAGAAGAGTGCTGAGATGCTCGTTGTCTGCTTGCCTTGTCATTTTGATATGGGGATTCTTCTGTATCATCGGGCAAGGGGTACCCCGTTGGCGGTTCTCTATGATACACATGTACTTACTATGACAAGAACTTACCGGTAACTAAAATTGAGTAGCATGAGGAGCGGCCCTCGTATTCAAGGGACATGAGATTTCTAACTTATACTTCGTCAAGCATATACACCATAGTTTCTTCACTTTAACCTTAATCACTTCAAGATGCTTATGATAGGGGAAATGAGAGCTGAAAGCTAATAAGTACCATAATTTTTGGAAGCTCTTTATGAAACTTGAATCCATACTTCCTTCTATGAAGGCCTTTCTTTTACTTTTATGTTGAGTCTCCACCTTCTATATTTATGCACCTACTTTGAGAGCATAGTGGCCATTCTTAGTTCTATGTGCATTGTCCCAAGACTTGTTGATTGATGCATAGCTTTGATATTGCTTGTTTTAAACTATTTGTATCTAGTCACTCTTATGAACTTTGAAGGTGTCCTATGCATTTATGTTTGCTACTCTATGAGGGACAAGCTGAATGCTATTATGCTATGTTTTCTTTATGTGAAACAAACAAACGTCTTGCAAAGCATTGTTATTCATGAATCTTTTGTTTGTGCCTTTTAATGTTGCAACATAGTTGCTATGTCTTATTGTTAGAACTTTGTCTTTCATGTTATGATTGAAGTACTATAATCCCAGCTATCAATGTTTTACAAACACTTTGATCAAGTTTATGATGGTGCATGTCACCTCAAAAATTATTCTTTTTTTATCACTTACCTACTCGAGGACGAGCAGGAGTTAAGCTTGGGGATGTTGATACGTTGCTAACATATCCATAATTTTTGATGTTCCATGCTTGGTTTTTATCTACTTTCTTATGTTTTGTTCCAACTTTGGAGTACTTTCTATACACTTTCTTGGACTAACCTATTAACAAGAGCCACAGTGCCAGTTGTCTGTTTTCTACTGTTTTTGGTTCCAGGAAAGTCAGAAAATGAATATTCTCGGAATTGGACGGGACAAAAGCCAAAGTCAGTTTTTCACCGAGGGACACAAGGAGCCAGAATACGAGACGGAGAGGGGCTAGGGGGCCACCACACCACCTGGCCGCGCGGCCCAGCCTGGCCCGCGCCAAGGGGTGGTCTGGCCGCCTCCGGCACCCCCTCGGCCTCCCCTTTCGCCTATAAGATACCTCCGATACAAAAACCCTAAGGACCCGATCAAAATTCCATGAAAGAGTCTGTAGCCGCCGTCATCTCCATCCCTAGATCGGGAGGGATCTGAAGATCTTCCTAGCACCCTGTCGGAGAGGGGAATTCACCCTGGAGGCCTTGTTCATCACCATGCAAGCCTCCGGTGTGATGCGTGAGTAGTTCATCCTTGGACTACGGGTCCATGTAGTAGCTAGATGGCTGGTTCTCCTCCTTTGTGCTATCATGTTTAGATCTTGTGAGCTCCGTTCATGATCAAGATTATCTATTTGTAATTCCTACATGTTGTGTTTGCGGGAATCCGATGGATATTGAGATGCTATTTTAGATTAATTACTGATTCTATCATGTCTTTGTTATTTGTGATCTTGCCTGCTTTCCGTTGTTAGTAGCTATCTTGGCCAAGTAGATGCTAGTAACTCCAAGAGTTAGTATTTATGCTCGATAGTGGGTTCATGCCTCTAGTAATCTGGGGAAGTGACAGAAATCTCTAAGGTACTAGATGTGTTGTTGCTACTAGGGAGAAAACAACAATCCTTTGTTCATAGAACAATCGTATTGTTTACTTTACATGTAATGCGTAATGCAATTATCTGTTGCTTGCAACTTAATACTGGAGGGGGTTCGGATGATAACCTGAAGGTGGATTATTAGTCATAGATACAGTTGGATTACGGTCTATGTATAATGTTGTAATGCCCAATCAAATCTCAAAGGAGTCAAGATGAGTAGTATATGCATGATTGCTTTCTCGATGTTTTTCAATTGCCCCGCTGTAATTTGTTCACCCAACATGTCATCTATCTTAGGGAGAGCCACCACTAGTGAACTATGGACCCCGGTCCTTTCTTTTATCATCAATCTACAATCAACTGTTTACTGCTTTCTGTTTAATTTCTGCAAACTACTACTTTCTTCCACATAATACGTTTAATCCTTTGTTTTTAGCAAAACCGATGAGATTGACAACCTCACTGTAAGTTGGGGGCAGAGTTATGTGGTTGTGTTGTGCAGGTTTCCACGTTGCTGCTGGCACCGGTAGTGCGCCCTGCCAAAGTTCAGCTAGCAACACCTTGGAGGTGTTTCCTTGCTCCTACTGGATTGATAACCTTGGTTTCATAACTGAGGGAAAACTTGTTGTTGTGCTCATCATACCTTCCTCTTGGGGTTCCCCAACGAGCTCGAGATATCTTGGGCCAAGCACTGCTCACTTCATTTATAGGCCCATTCAGTGTTATCGTTGTCTTGCCGAGGGTCACCAGGTGAGGAATTGTCGGAACGGTATCCGCTGCAACATTTGTTACAACTATGGGTATATATCTTGGAACTGGATAGCTAAGCCCAACATAATCTATGTTTATTATAAAAAACTACTAGCTAAAGAGGTGAAAAAAAATCCTTCTTTCTAGAGTTCCCTACCTCTTCGACTTCCTCGGTGCTACATTCTGATTGCTTTTTCGTTCCTGAAACCCCACCTTCCTCTAGATCGCCAATGGCGAACTACCCCTGCGACCCCATCCCCCCATGTCCCAGCTGGTATGCAAGCTATTCCACCTAGCCCATTATGTATGCAACATGCTCATGTCTTCCTTGGACGAGACTTTCCACTTCATTTCGATGACTAGGAAATCGCCATACTAGTACCCGCTCATGTTGATGGTGGATTCATTAGAGTTGTCGCCACCATCGGTGAGCATATCCACGGCCTCGGCATCTAGGTGTGTAGCACATCAAAGTGCGCAATGGCATGACACCCTTGAGGTTTGCCACTGTTACTGACAGAGATGTAGCAGTTGGGGACAATCCCTATTTCATTGGAGATAGTGTGCTTAGGTTTATTAATAAGGACAATGGCATCAATAGACGTAGCCATATTTTCACACATGTTGTTTGGTGTATGCTGCTAAATTATCCTTAGCAATGTGGGGATCCTAAGACTGTCATGAAAACTTTTGTACCATTTGGCCGATTTCTAGTATGGAACAAGGATTTATCTAATACGGCTCGAGTTCTAGTTAAATTATGTGACTTCATTGTTCATACTCCGCATTTAAGTATTGTGGTTGGAAGAAACTTGATAGAGGATGACAATGGTAACACTTGGTCATGTCCCATGGTTTTGTTGCATGTTAGGATGTTTGTTCTCTGTCTAGATATGAGGCCCCTTTTCTCCTGATGGTCGTAACCCACATCCTCTCCCACTTGTTCTTGAAGGCTTTTGGCATGATAATGCACAGAATCACTAGATGGATGAAGATGTTGCATCATTTCAGGGGAATGTTGCACATGTCATTGTTGGGGGGAGGCAATGTTGCACCTGCTGCTAATGAGGCCAACATCAGCCCTAGCACTCCCCCATTGTAGCCTGATATCCTAGTTGAAAAAGAACATGTAGAGGGAGAACAACGTGATTATATCAACAACATGTCAAGTCTGATTGCAAACTTGATGGGGAAGATGACTAGGAAATGTTGAATACTCTGATTGGCAACAAGATCACTAGTGCCACCAACATTCCTGAACAGACTGAAGTTAATGGAGTGAACACTCTCAAATGTTTCTTGTAGATCAATATCGCATCTGATGTTCTTGCCAATCAAGTCATCATTTAGAACATGGTAACTGATGATCACACCTACATCCCTTATCTTCCTACTCATTATAATGGCGATGTTGTGGTCATCCCCAAGCCAGACAACTTTAGTAAGTCCAAGTGCAAGAAAGTTGCAACTAGCAAGAAAAACACTCCAAAATCTGTCAGTTATGTCAGGAGAAGTAGAAGAATTGCTGGGCAGAAGGCAGACTTCAAGGACAAAGCCAGAGCTGACAATTATTCATAAAGATCCAAATCCATGGAACCTACCAACCTATCCTGCCAGTTTTGAGAAATCATTGTTGATGAAGAGAAAGCATCTCCTCCTAGACTTCCACTTGGCACCAACCAGGCCATAGGAACAAGCTTCTATCAGATGCCTCCTTGTGAGGTATCTGTTGCCAACTTGAACTATGACATTTCTGATGATACATTGTGAATCATCACACTTCATGTCCAAAGTCAGGGACCACTGCTGCCTTCTTATCTTAGTTTCACTTTTTATCATAGCTTGTTTCTATCTCATGAACCATCTATGTATCAGACTTTATTTCCATGTCACTTTGAGAAGTTGTAACAACGGATTTCCTTACCGGACCCTGTTATGTTCTGATATTTTATCTGAAGTTCCATGATTTATCTATGGTTACCAATATTTGGCTACTTATACATTCCAGTCAACTAGCCTAATTAATATTATGTTCATGCCTGGTGGTAGCTACACACCCTTACATTTTATATTGTATACATGATTTTCAGGTCATGTATTCCCATTTTATCTTGTTTTCTTAGTAGAACACATATTTATGGTGTACAAAAGTTGTTTTAGAAGTTTGGTATGAATTTATTTGTAAAAATCAACTCATGTGTTGACTTTTAGTTTGCCGAGTTGACTTTTAGAAAAAAGGACCAAAAGTATTTAAACCATAAAATTGAAATCACTTTTCTACACTAGAAATGTGTGTTCTGCAACAAAATAGGCTAAAACATGTTCATTTCGCTTGGATCGATGGGATGTGCAAATGTGTGTAGCTACCACCCATGACACAGAGTTATTTTCTTTCAGAACATTTGCACGGTCAGACTGAATATGTTTTGAGAACAATACCTATCTCTCAATTTTACCATTATCAGATATGTTTTAATGAATAGAACATGTAGTATTATGGATTGGAACACTAGAGGTTTAAATTCTTAAGAAATATGTGATGAACTTTCTGACAATATCAGCCAAAGCAACTGCAATATCATATGTCTTTAGGAAACTAATAAAGGATAATTTTGATAGTGCATACATTAGGAAATTTTTTCCAAAAAGATTTAACAAATATGCATTTCAACCATCTATTAGTAACTCTAGATGATTAATCACCATTTGGAATGGTTCCATTTTCACATGTACTATTACCAGTCAATCTTCATTTCAAAATAACCAATTGTCATCTGATGGCTCAGTGTACGGTGCTAGAAAAATGTTGGTGCGGTGTTGATGTAGAGCTTGTTGGGAACCCCAAGAGGAAGGTATGATGAGCACAACAGCAAGTTTCTCTCAGTTATGAAACCAAGGTTTAAACGAACCAGTAGGAGCAAGGAAACACCCCAAAGGTGTTGCTAGCTGAGCCTTGGCAGGGCGCACCACCGGTGCTAGTATCAACATGGAGACCTGCATAACAAAACCACAGAACTTTGTCCCCAACTTGCGATGAGGTTGTCAATCTCACCGTGTTTTCCTGAAAACAAAGGATTAAACATATCGAATGGAAAGAAGTAATAGTTTGCAGAAAGTAAACACAAAGTAGTAACAGTTTGTAGATTGAATGTAAAAGACAAGGATCGGGATCCATAGTTCACTAGAGGTGGCTCTCCTTAGATAGATAACATGCTGGGTGAACAAATTACAGCGGGGCAATTGACAAACATCGAGAAAGCAATACATGCATATACTAATCATCTTGACTCCTTTGAGACTTGATTGGGTATTACAACATTATACATAGACCGCCATCCAACTACATCTATGACTAATAATCCACCTTCAGGTTATCATCCGAACCCCCTCTAGTATTAAGTTACAAGCAACAGATTATTGCTTAACGAACTGCGTGTAAAGTAAATAATACGATTGTTCTATGAACAAAGGATTGTTGTTTTCTCCCTAGTAGCAACAACACATCTAGTACCTTAGAGATTTCTGTCACTTCCCCAGATTACCAGAGGAATGAACCCACTATCGAGCATAAATACTAACTCTTGGAGTTGCTAGCATCTACTTGGCCAAGATAGCTACTAACAACGGAAAGCATGCAAGATCACAAATAACAAATAAATGATAGAATCAATAATCAATATGAAATAGTATCTCAATATCCATCGGATCCCCACAAACACAACATGCAGAATTACAAATAGATGATCTTGATCATGAACGGAGCTCACAAGATCTAAACATGAAAGCACAAAGGAGGAGAACCAGCCATCTAGCTACTACATGGATCCGTAGTCCAAGGATGAACTATTCACGCATCACACCGGAGGCTTGCATGATGATGAAGAAGGCATCCAGGGTGAATTCCCCTCTTCGGCAGGGTGCTGGGAAGAGCTTCAGATCCCTCCCAATCTAGGGATGGAGATGACAGCGGCTATAGAATCTTTCGTGGATCTTTGATCGGGTACTTAGGGTTTTCGTCCTGAGGGCATCTTATAGGCGGAAGGGGAGGCCGAGGGGGTGCCTAGGGCCACCACACCACCCCCTGGCGCGGGCCAAGCCTGGCCGCGCGGCCAGGTGGTGTGGCCGGTCTCTGGCCCCTCTCCGTCTCGTATTCTGGAATCTGATGACTTCTGTAAAAATAGGCACTTTGGCTTTTGTCCCGTCCAAATCTGAGAATATTCATTTTCTGACTTTCCTAGAACCAAAAACAGCAGAAAACAGGCAGCTGGCACTATGGCTCTTGTTAATAGGTTAGTCCAAGAAATTATATGAAAAGTACTCCAAAGTATGAATAAAACACAAGAAAGTGGATAAAACCAAGCATGGAACATCAAAAATTATAGATACATTTGCAATGTATCAACATCCCCAAGCTTAACTCCTGCTCGTCCTCGAGTAGGTAAGTGATAAAAAGAAAGAATAATTTTTGAGGTGACATGCACCATCAAAGACTTGATCAATGTATTTGTAAAACATTCAAAGCTGGGATCATAGTACTTCAATCATAACATGAAAGACAAAGTTCTAGCAATAAGACAAAGAAACTAAGATGCAACATGAAAAGGCACAAACAAAAGATTCATGGATAACAATGCTTTGCAAGACGTTTGTTTGTTGCACATAAAGAAAACATAGCATACTAGCATTCAGCTTGTCCCTCAATAGAGTAGCAAATATAATTGCATAGGACACCTTCAAAGTTCATAAGAGTGACTAGATACAAATTGTTTAAAACAAGCAATATCAAGTTATGCATCAATCAACTAGTCTTGGGACAATGCACATAGAACTAAGAATGGCCACTATGCTCTCAAAGTAGGTGCATAAAGGTGGAAGATGGAGACTCAATATAATGGTGGAAGAAAGGCCTTTTTATAAAAGGAAGTAGGGATTCAAGTCTCATAAAGAGCTTCCAAAAATTATGGTACTTATAGCTTTCAGCTCTCATTGCCCCTATCATAAGCATCTTGAAGTGATTAAGGTTAAAGTGAACCAACTATGGTGTACATGCTTGACGAAGTATAAGTTAGAAATCTCCTGTCCCTTGTATACGAGGGTCGCTCCTCATGCTACTCAAGTTTAGTCACCGGTAAGTTCTTGTCATCGTAAGTACATGTGTATCATAGAGAACCGCCAACGGGGTACCCCTTGCCCGATGATACGGAAGAATCCCCATATCAAAATGGCAAGGCAAGCAGACAACGAGCATCTCAGCAATCTTCTTATTTACCATGGGAATATGGTGCTTTTTTCTCTCTTTCCTCTTTTAATAATCTCTTTCTTTTTCTTTTTCTCTTTTTTCTCAATATAGGACTCTTTTTTTATAAGAAGAATGCTTCATAGACAGCTCATTATGGTTACGCTGCAGGTTTCCACCATGTCAGCATGGATTAGACCAGCGGCCCAGGCGTTTCTCTAACACATATACATAACTCCATGGACTTACAAGCTCCCCTTTCATTTCACACTGACGACATCCATATACAAAAGAGCATGATATCAACTAGGTACAAGTACCAAGTGCAATGTTGAAAGCGTTCCCCATGAAAGCATGGTTCTGCTAATTCCCAACAAATAAGTGCAATCATATACAACATAGACGACACAATGGTTCAAGTTTATTAAGGGCAAGAAAAGTAAAGTGTGCCATCAAGTTCGTGAGAGCTTTAATCACTAGTTTTCTCATAACAAGTTTAATTCGGAAGGTAGATAAAAACATGAATATACTTGGAATAGCATAAACTAGTAGGTAGGTATGGTGGACACTTTGGAATAACTTGGTTTAGGGAGTTGGATGCATGAGTAGAACTCATACTTTGTTGTGGAGGCTAGCAAAAGACTGGGAGCGACAAACTAAGAGAGAAATAATAGCCATAATCATGCAGAGCGACAAAACATCATTGATCAAAGAATAAAGTGATACTACAAGTTGAAAACTAAAGGATCATAAAGGCTATGGTGACTTGAGATAGTCATAACATGGTGTGAGCATGTGCCAAGTCAACCCAAATAAAGCATCAAAGGAGAATACCACTATACTATGCTTTAATATGCTAAAACAACGCATGATTCAGCCAAGGCACATTAAGCAATCTCAATTGTTTATAACAAGTCATGCTACAATAAAGAATACTAAGCATAAATCCAAAACAATATCAAGCATGGCATGACAAATCATAGGCCACAGTCAAAAACAAGCTCTTCACATAAGCATGAACTTTCCTACTCTTTTCCAAACCAAACCAAACTATTTGCAAACCAATATATGAAAGAGGGGGTCCAACCAATTTATTCAGAAAACTAAGCAAACAAAAGCAAACGAAAAACCAAAATGAAAACAAAAAAGAAGACGCTCCAAGAACAACACAATTGTGCATGAAACAATAAAAATGAAGCGTTTGGAAGAAACCTAGAATTTTTATTGATGAAGAAGGGGATGCCTTGGGCATCCCCAAGCTTTGACGCTTGTACTTCTTGGATATTTCTTGGGGTGACATGCGTGGCATCCCCAAGCTTGAGCTTTAGTCCATCCTTCATCTCATTACTCATTCCTTCCATACACCTGAAATTTTTTCTTCATACAAAACTTCACACAATCTTTATTAGCAACATTAGTGTACTTAAGATAAAAGGTCTTAAAGTTCAGTTCTAACACCAAATAAACTTCCACTAGAACACTAGCTAATGTAGCACTTCCCTCAAAAATCTCAATTTCCCAAAAGAACTCAAAAAGGAACCAACAAGAAGCAAATGCAGAAAATGGCAGAAATCTGTCAAAACAGACCAGCAGGTAAAGACGAATTTTTTCCAGGACTTTCTGTTGCTCAAATCAAAAAGTGTTGAACTAACGAAAGTTAGATAACAACCTGGGTCAGAAGCAAAAAAATTCATGCCTCGAAAAGACGCTCAGAGATTTTACACGAATTTTTACGGTGAAGCACAGAAATCTGTTTCGGGACATCAACTTTCCCAACCATTACTTCTCTCTCATTAGAAGTTACTCTTGGCACAAAAAACAAATAAAAATGATAAGGAGTGGTTATTACTGAAGTAATAACTTTCAAGACTCATCTAGAACTTTTGGTTTATCTCCCAATAAGTACTTTTCTTTAACGCCTTTAAGTTAGGCATAAGAAGCAAGAAAAAGAATCAAGTGTTCTCAAATGAAGAAGCATTAAGATCAATACCAGAAATATTTTCAACAAGGCAAGGTATATCACCCAAATAAGTTCTAGAGGATCCTCTCTCAATGCTCTTAGGTTCACTATTCTCATTAAAAGGGTTTGCAGGAACAATCCAATCAAGATTCTTTTCTATGGCATCATGTATTGCTACTAGTTTCACGGGTACTGGTATCTTAGGTTCCTCCCCATTAGGTTTGGTTTTGTTTATCTTTTCTCGTGTACCAACAACATCTACACATGAGCCTAGCATATTGAAACGTTTAAAGACTTTCCTAGCTTCCTTGGCAACATCATAGAACTCTTTAAACAAAGTTTCCAGAATAAAATCCCTCTTTTCAGGGTCCTCAATTTCTTTAAGCTTAAAAAACATTACTTGCATTAAGAGGTTGAGGTTAACAAACATAGCTTCTAACATGTGAATTAAAGAAGCTGCAGCAATCTCATAGTTTGGAGCAAGTTCTGCAAAGGATCTATCCTCAGTATCCTCATGTTTACTAACATGATTAAAGAATTCTTAAATATTATCTTTCCCAATTATAGAACCACTACCAATCGAAAGGTCTTCCAGGGTGAATTTAGGGATCAACATGGTGAGCTAAGGAAGAGGTGACAACTAAAGGAGACTTAATTTTTTTGTGTTTTTGAATAAGAAAGCAAACTTGTAAAACTAATTTTTTTGTGTTTTTGATAAAGAAACAAGCAAACAAAGCAAAAATAAACTAAGCGAAATAAAAATAACAAAGTAAAGAGATTGGTTATGAGGGACTCCCCTTATGAAGATGTCCTTGACTCCCCGGCAACGGCGCCAGAAAAATGCTTGATGGCTCAGTGTACGGCGCCAGAAAAATGTTGGTGCGGTGTTAATGTAGAGCTCATTGGGAACCCCAAGACGAAGGTATAATGAGCACAGCAGCAAGTTTCCCTCAGTTATGAAACCAAGGTTTAATCGAATCAGTAGGAGCAAGGAAACACCCCAAAGGTGTTGCTAGCTGAGCCTTGGCAGGGCGCACTACCGGTGCTAGTAGCAACGTGGAGACCTGTACAACACAACCACAGAACTTTATCCCCAACTTGCGATGAGGTTGTCAATCTCACCGTGTTTTGCTGAAAACAAAGGATTAAACGTATCGAATGGAAAGAAGTAATAGTTTGCATAAAGTAAACACAAAGTAGTAACAATTTGTAGGTTGAATGTAAAAGACAAGGACCGGGATCCATAGTTCACTAGAGGTGGGTCTCCTTAGATAGATAACATGCTGGGTGAACAAATTACAGTGGGACAATTGACAAATATCGAGAAAGCAATACATGCATATACTAATCATCTTGACTCCTTTGAGACTTGATTGGGCATTACAACATTATATATAGACCGCCATCCAACTGCATCTATGACTAATAATCCACCTTCAGGTTATCATCCGAACCCCCTCCAGTATTAAGTTGCAAGCAACAGATTATTGCTTTACGAACTGCGTGTAAAGTAAACAATACGATTATTCTATGAACAAAGGATTGTTGTTTTCTCCTAGTAGCAACAACACATCTAGTATCTTAGAGATTTCTGTCACTTCCCCAGATTACCAGAGGCATGAACCCACTATCGAGCATAAATACCAACTCTTGGAGTTGCTAGCATCTACTTGGCCAAGATAGCTACTAACAACGGAAAGCATGCAAGATCACAAATAACAAAGACATGATAGAATCAATAATCAATCTGAAATAGCATCTCAATATCCATCGGATCCCCGCAAACACAACATGCAGAATTACAAATAGATGATCTTGATCATGAACGGAGCTCACAAGATCTAAACATGAAAGCACAAAGGAGGAGAACCAGCCATCTAGCTACTACATGGATCCGTAGTCCAAGGATGAACTACTCACGCATCACACCGGAGGCTTGCATGATGATGAAGAAGGCCTCCAGGATGAATTCCTCTCTCCGGCAGGGTGCCAGGAAGAGCTTCATATCCCTCCCGATCTAGGGATGGAGATGACGGCGGCTACAGACTCTTTCGTGGATTTTTGATCGGGTACTTAGGGTTTTCGTCCCGAGGGCATCTTATAGGCGGAAGGGGAGATCGAGGGGGTGCCTGGGGCCACCACACCACCCCCTGGCGCGGGCCAAGCCTGGCCACATGGCCAGGTGGTGTGGCCGGCCTCTGACCCCTCTCCGTCTCGTATTCTGGCATCTGATGACTTTCGGAAAATAGGCACTTTGGCTTTTGTCCCATCCAATTCCGAGAATATTCATTTTCTGAATTTCCTGGAACCAAAAACAGCAGAAAACGGGCAGCTGGCACTATGGCTCTTGTTAATAGGTTAGTCCAAGAAATCACATGAAAAGTACTCCAAAGTGTGGACAAAACACAAGAAAGTGGATAAAACCAAGCATGGAACATCAAAAATTATAGATACATTTGCAATGTACCATCATCTCACCAACATATATGCCCGATGCACCAATGAGGGTAGCTAGATTTTTTAGATTGGTTTATACAGCTTGATACCACTGAGTATGACTTATGGATCATTGTAGGAGATTTCAACATGATCAGAAGCACCAATGATAGGAGCATACATGGGGTAATATTAGCAATCTGCTCCTATTTAACTCTTATTATTCAGGCACATGATCTTAAATAGATACCACTCAAAGGAAGGGAATACACATGGTCCAATATGCAAAACCAACCACCACTTGAAAAACTTGACTGGGTTTTTACTTCTCATGAATGGACTATTCAATATCCTAACACTTTGGATGTCCCTATGGCTATACTTGGTTCAGATCATACTCCCATCCAGATTCAAGTTGGCACCACAATACCAAAAGCTTGAATTTTTAGATTTTAAGAGTATTGGTTGGAATTTGATGGACTTCAAGAAGTTGTGGAAAAATCATGGACAAACAAAGGCTTATACAAGAATGATGCTCAAGACATTAATTCCAGATTTAAAAGTATGAGACATGGGATAATTATATTTCTATGTTAAAAAAATGATCAAGGAGTGGAATTAACTGAACATGACCAGAAAGATGTTCTTCTCTAGTCATCCTTTAAAAGAAGATTGGGACAAAGTGTTCATATAGAAATAAATTATGAACTAGACAGCATGATAACTTCTCATGATTTAAGTGAAGTTGAAGAACCATTCACAAATGAGGATATTGATGACATTATCAAATATATGCCTACTGATAAGTCTCCTGGTCCTTGATGGATTCAATGGAGTACTTATGAAAAAGTATTGGAATATCATTAAGAATTTGTTCTATAATCTGTCAGCAGCTTCTACCAAGGAAATCTTGATCTTCATAGTATTAACATTGCTTTCATTGCCCTGATTCCAAAAACTACAAATCCTACATCACCGGCTGATTTTAGGCCCATTTATCTTGTTAGCATGGCTCTCGAAGTTATTACCAAATTGATTGCCAATAGACTTCAGAAGGTCATCATTCCTCTACTTCACCAGAATCAATATGGTTTTATAAAAACAGGACCATACAAGATTGCCAAGCATGGGTTTTTGAATATATTCATATATGTCATAAATCCAAAAGAGAAATCATTATCATCAGAGTGGATTTTAATAAATTTTTTGACATGGTGGAATACAAGGCTATTCTATCTATGCTGGGACACATGGGATTTGGTGACAGATTCATACCTTGGATTGAGAAAATATTTTACACAACATCTACTTCAGTAATCCTCAATGGAGTACCTGGTAAGAGCATCATATGTAAAAGGGGAGTTAGACAAGGTGATCCTCTCTTTCCTCTCCTTTTTTTTCAGTACTGCTGAGTTATTGCAAATAATCGTCAACTATGATTGGCATAGCAATGAGCCATCCCTTCCAATTAATGAATCATACGGACAGAGTTATCTAGTCTTACAATATACAGATGATACCTTACTTATTATGCTAGCGGATATCCAACAATTAGATTGCTTGAAATAGATATTACATAGTTTCACTAAAGCCACTGGATTGAAAATTAACTCACTTTTGGAGTCGATCGTGAACGACAACACGACTCTAATAGGTGTTATGCCAAGTTCTATCATGGCATTCCTTCTTTGCACAAAATAAGTATTAAACTTGGCCACCTTCGCCGCGATGCGCTTGACAAAATTATTGCTCAGGATATGTTGCATTTTTATTGAAATACATCCGCATCCACTTCTCATGGCCTTCGATCCGTTTCCTCCACAACCTTTGTCTTCCAAAAACCGAGCCACCAATCTTCGGCTTTTTATTGGCGCACCAAGCCAATAGCATGGAGATGTTTTCTTCTTCCTCAATTTCAAATTCATCGTTGGATGAATCATTGCATAAACTTATCTACAAGCATGTGAAATAATTGAAATATTTGTGCCAACTAAAAACTAAAATGCAAACAAGATGGGTGCGTGCGGCAACGCATACCTTGCGGAGCTTTCGACGAACAGTTTGTGAGCGCCAAGTTGCTTCTCGGCTAGAGGAGGACATGGTGGCCATCGAGCTCAGGGCATGGCACTGTGGCAGAAGGCGCTAAATCGAGCGACGCGCGAGCAGCGAATGGAGGGAAAAAGTCGAGTGCTCGGCGCGGCGGCGGCGCACTCAGGCAGTCATGTGGGGGCGTGGCGGCGGTAGATCTACAGTGTGGTGCAGGCGGAATAGCGTCGGCAGGGAATAATCGGCGTGTCGGCGACGCCAAAATGTTAGGAGGTGGATTGGGGAGAGGAGGTCACGCGGGCGTGGGTGATTTTTCTGGACGGTTGATTCTTCGCGCGCGTTGCTAGCGATAGCACGCTGCAGTTGGCGCACCAAATATTCGACCCCGGATAGCGCAAAACCCCGCGCCGCGCTAAATTTTTACAGCGCGCCCAGATACAACGACTGCTGGAGGAGCGCTCGAGCACGTCCACGCTATATCGGTTTTTCCGCGCAACGTTTAGTTTGGCACCTCTGGTGGAGATGCTCTTACAACTTCTTCAATGCATCCATCCAAGACATTAGACACATAGTTAAACCTAGTGTAGAACAGGGTATGCAAGACTGGTTGGATAAGATGTAAATCCAACCTTTTAGCCTTAGCTTTTCTTTTCTTTCTCCTCTACCTCTGACCCACCTTGTATTGCTACCTTTGTAACACTAACCCTATTTATAAAAGAAAATGACGCGGTGGGGGGCTTTGCCACTATATTTGGGTAAAAAAATAAATATATTTTATGCTTATTTCTTTGCTCCCAAATGGTTTCGAGAGAATAGCTGGCTTGTTGCTATAACTATCAGCCATATTTGAGATAATTCTAAATATTGTACAAAATAATTCATATTGCGATTATATAACAAAGTAAAAAATGATTTAGTAATATAAAAAGTTCAAAATTTAGGGCCCATTTTATGTTCTGCACCATGGGCGTAAATTTCTAGAGACAGCCCTGCCTGATAGCACATATGTCCATGCGTTGCAACAGAAATAAAACGAGATACAGGGCATGAGAGGTCAAATATTTCAAAGAGCTGAAAACCAAGAAAGACTTCCTGATGTTTACACACTCAATGTATATTTCATTTCCCAGTTTGGAAAATTTATTCAGTTTGCAAGCATCTAGGAGTAGAAACTGAAGAAATGCCCAATTCCCGGCGATACCGCAATGCAACCTAGGCAGTTAGCTCCTTTGCACAAGTTAAAAATTTGGCCCTACAAAGCATTAGTGCTTACTGAATTCGGATGCAAAGTTATATCAGGCATGGCATTCGCCTGTCCCTTGCTGCTACTTGGATCTATTGGGTGTTGTGCACGGTAACAGCTGTACCAGTTAATGCTGAGATCCTCATATTGAGAGCGTACATATCTTTCTCAGTTAGTACTTCAATGTATCATGAACTGCAGTTGGTACAGCAGCTTCATGTACTGATGAACAAGTCTCTAAAAAAAAATACTATTTTAGCCTTATTAGAAAAACAAAAGTCTCTAAAGTTTTATCCTAGATGAAGATGGAGTCCTCAATCATTTAGTTTCAACCAGCTGAATGACATTAGAATTGAAAGAACAAAGGCAGAGTTACAGGAGAAAAATCTATGAACAGAGACAACAGAGATAGATACGGACAAGATACATCAGAAAAATCTACTCCCTCCATCCGAAAAAGGATGTCGCAAAATTTTCTAACTTTAGATATATCTACATGCTAAATAGTGTCTAGATACATATGAAATTGGATAAATCTGCGACATCCTTTTTAGGACAGAGGGAGTATGAACAAACAGAAAGTAACTGGTAACCGACCATTCAAACCTAATGGCTTGGTAGTAAAGCAAAATGGCCACAGTGCTAGTATTACTGATACTATTCACATCACAACCGATCGGGAATATGAACTGGGTCCACAAAAATAATTAGCAGAACATCGAACCAAATGCCATGACAAAGAATGCAGCAGCTGGAGACAGTAGCACACTCCCATGCTACTGCTATGTGCCGCCAAACTAACCTCCCCAATCATGCAATCATGCAACCATGCCCATCTCCCGGTCCCCTGCTTTTCTTTGCCTTTCTCTAGCTACATATTTTATGACACACATTGCTTGATGACTGGTCAGGGCAAGAAATCCGTATTCCATCAATCCAGCGCTACAGTACATGTCACTCCAGTTTGAGGCAAATACCGCAGGTTTATTCAGTTAATGAGCTTCATGCGTTAACTTATTAATCCAACAACTATTAGAGGGTGAAGAACAATGTCAATGTACTTTGTTGCGGCCCAGTGAACAGAGAGTTGCAAGTTCATATGTTCTAGAAATGCATCATAATTCACAAACGAGGTATTATCAAAAAAAAATGTGTTTGAACCATAAAACAATGAAATTTACACGGATGAGGTCTCTTTATACAAAATTCTCACCTTTGTAGTAGATTGAAACTGGAATTTGGGCACGTAATCTGCATTTTGTCGAGGTTGCTGCTTTGCTTCCTTCACATCTCTATCAATTCAGAAGCTCGAGATCATAGGCAACTTGTTAGCCTGATATAACATCTCGGATGCCCTTGCCAAGCTTCATGGATGGCCAACAGCAATATTGTACTATATACACCAAGTTAATTCTCTGATGGTCATGCCGCATTCACACTTGCACATTACCAATGACTTTCTTCTCGAATTCGCGCACAACGTTTGCCATGCGCTTCATACTGTCGTCGTAGTACCAGGGCGTCTTCTCGGACCATGTCAGGCCACCTTTGGGTGGTACTGGCACAAACTCACGGCATACCTCACTGAGAACATTGATGGTGTTGTGGTAGTGGTAATACCGGATGAGGTGCTCTGTCTTGTGAGTGGTGTTGCCGATAACGTTCTCAGACATATGCACGCCAGTAGCGTATGCGTTCTTGGCCTGGATCGCGTACTTCCTGTCGCGCCTCACCCCGGTGATTGAATTCCGAAAAACCAGCTTCTCAAACCCCCATTGACTGCAAAGAGAGTTCAGCAAGAAGAATAAATCTTCCAGATATACCATTGACAAATTTAACAAAACCAATACAACTAGTGAAAGAAAACATAGTAGGATTTGGTCACTGCATTGCCAGAATTAACTTAGTAGATAAATTGGAGACTCAAATTTCACTGCCACATAAAAATCCTTAGTTCAACTGAAAATACGAACAAGGCATGAAAATGAAGCTGCATTTCAAAAGTCCGGCTCCGATCATTTTAGCTTTTTGAGGTGAAGTATGGGGGGAATTAGTCAGCCTGAACCGTTGAGATTCCTGGTTCCTAATTCGGTAATTGCGGTTCAAACGGTCACCATTGTAGAAAATATCAATCTCTGAACCAAACCGTCAGATTTTGGGCAAGAAACAGTGACATACTTGGAGTAGTCGGTGCTGGGATCCCCGGTGTCCCGCGCGCACAACTTGCTCGACATGGGGTTCTGCTCGATGGTGAACTGCGTGAATGGCTCGAGCTCGGCGAGCACGCTCTCGAGAGTCCTTCCGTCAGGCAGGAAAATGTACTCGTCGACATCGAAGAAGAAAGTCCACTTGGCAGCGTGCCGGTAGCGGTGCAGGCAGTCGTTGACGACGAGGAACTGGTTGTGGTACCAGCCGTCGTACTCGGCCTGTGCGCGCACGTCCTGCAGCGTGGCACGGCCGGCGCGCACGGCGGGGCTGACGCCGCCGGCGTCGTGGAAGACGAAGTGCGAGCGGGGCCCGAAGAAGCGCGCGTGGTAGGCCATCCACTCCCGCACCCGCGCCGCGCTGAGGTCGCCGAAGAGCGAGGAGCCGCAGTAGAGGTAGTCGTACCTGTGCGGCGGCCGGAACGCGGCCTCGTCGTACGCGCCCGGGGCTTCCTCCAGCGCCACGATCCGCTCGTACCGCGCCGGGGAGGGGCCGTAGTAGGCGGTGAGCACGAGCCTGCCCCCCGCGTTGTCGGCGTTGGGCGCGGTGGAGAAGGTGCAGTTGACCACCACGACGGTGTAGACCCGGCCGTAGCCCCAGTCCGGGAGCATGTGGTAGGTGTTGGCCGCGCGCATTGGCGGCGGTGGGGAGGCGGAGGCGGAGGCGTTGGCTGCCCTGTTGGGCGCCCACTCGCAGCGGAACCAGGGCTTGCCGTAGACGTGGGTGGGCTTGGACGCGAGCCCGATGACCGCGAAGGTGTACGGCCCGCCGCGGTACGCGCCCATCTGCACGAACAGCGCCGCGGCGCTGCCCACGGCGCGGAACTCCCGCCTGGAGGGGTCGGGCCTGGGCGCGGCAGGCTGCTTCGGCAGCGAGGAGGCGTTGGAGCTGGAGCTGGAGCTGGATGCCTTTCCGTGGACGGCGAGCAGGCGAGGCGGCGAGGAGGCCGAGCTGATGACGGCAGGGTCGGGGCAGGCGGAGAAGGGGGAAGCGAGGAGCGAGCGGTAAGGGCGTAGCTGCCATGCGGCGGTGAGGAGCGTGAGCACAGTGAGCGCGGCGAGGAAAGGCTTGAGGTCGAAGCAGAGAAGCGCGGGGGGCGCTGGACCAGCCGCAATGCCGGCGCCGCCGCCTGCGGCCGCTTCCGTCCGCATTGTCGCCTCTGCCTGTCCGCCGCGGGATTGGGAGCGGTGTCGAGGAGAGCAGAGCGGCGAGTGGGAGTGTCGGGGATTGGGAACAGTGTCGAAGGAGGATTACGCGAGATACCTTTCCATTGGTGGATTAATTAGCTCCGCTTTTACCAGCAGTACCGGAAAGTGCTCGGGACGGAAGTGGACTTTGATGCAAATCCAGTACTGCACTCCCGGGCCTGGGCTCAGTCACGAACTCACGACGTCGTTCGCCTCCGGTGGTCTCGTTTGCTAACAGAATCAACTAGACGGACATCACCGACAGCGTCGACCTCTATTTCGTCCTTTCACTGTCACACTCTGTCAGCGTTAGTCCTCTGCCAACAATCGAGCAGCAGAAGTAAGTACTACTACTACAAATATATACTTTTCCAGCTTATTCAATTCACCACGGATGCATCGCTCGGAACAACTTAAGATCCCTCCCGCCTTAATGCGGCGGTGCCATTAGGTTTAGCACTTTCTTGTGCTTGCCGAACCCACCACCTTTTCGGTGACACAAAGCCCAAAATTAACGACGACGCGATGGAATAATCACTCTGCACCCCACGCAGCCACGCCCCCGCACTCCCATTCCGTTCGTGCAACGGTCATCTCCTCCCCTCTGTTCAGACTCGGAGGAGCAAGCGAACCTGACACTCCACTGAAGACGCCATGCTGATGCTTGCTGCCCTGCCACGGGCACGTACAGTACAGGTGTCACGAGGAGGGAGTGGGACGGGCCACGCGTGCTGCTGACTCGCGGGGTTCCTGGACCAACGTGGATGGGCTCTTCCGGTACCACGTACAGAAACGTCGTGCTTGCCTCCCGAGCGGTGCTGGTCAGCCGGTGGTCACCGCCTCTCAGATCCGCGCGGCCGGGGCACGGCTGATGACGACCAAGCAGTTTCGCAATGAATCCAAGGCGAGCGAATTGACGAGCGAGCGAGCGAGGCTTCGGCTCCAAACCGAGCTTAGGTACAGTAAAAGGCTAAGTGCATCTTGTGTTTTAAATGAACGCATATACTACGTTGTGAGGATGGATCTACGGTGGTCGCCGTCCTAACTCTAACCCTAAAACACAAAAGTCGACCGTCACCGGAACCTACGGGTGCGGCGGCGCCGTGGTCGAGCTTAGTTCCTCGTCGGTGATGAAGTCCACGTACTTGTCGTCCTGCACTCGCGCTCCCACTCCTAGCGCCGGAGTAGGTCCTCCTGCTCGCGCGTGATGCCCTACTCGAGCAGGATGTCGTCGATGCCAAGGTCGCTGGCAACGGAGCCGGTTCTCCTCCTCCCCGGTGGTGTTGCACTGGACGACGAGCGTCGTGATGCGCTCAAGCTCATGATCGTCGAAGAAGTCCTCCAACGCGAACCTAGAGCCGAAAGTCGCCGAGTCGTACCCCTGCAGCTCCTCCTCCTCCATCGTCGGTGGGGGCAGACGCGCGACTTCGGAGGAGCTCCCCTCCCCCGCGTTGCGGCGACGGTGCTCGAACTCCTCCACCTCGTGTTGGAGCAGCTTCCGCAACACTTGTGCGTCGTGGTAGCGATAGTGCAGGGCCGCGCGCTTCCGTGCGTCGTCGGCACGCACGCATCGGCGACGCTCCTCCTCATCATCATCGCTTTGACTGCATGCTTGGGCGGCACGAAGAACCAAGGTCTCACAAGAATTGTAAAGTACATACAGATATGAATGTAGCAGATCCGTTGAGTAAAACTTTCGCTAGGGCAAAACATGATGAACACAGAACTCCATGGGTGTTAGATTTATCACTATGTAAACTAGATTATTATCTCTAGTGCAAGTGGGAGACAAACGGGAATATGCTCGAGAGGCAATAATAAAGTTGCTATTATCTTATTCCAAGTATATGATATTTATTTATTTTGTATGCTATAATTGTATTAATTAGAAACTTTAATACATATGTGTTTAATAAACAAATATAGAGTTCCTAGTTACGCCTCTCATACAAACTAGCCCATTGATTAACAAGATGATCAAGGTTTCTTGATCATGGACATTGAATGTTGTTAATAATGAGGCCACAATATTGGTGGAATGATGTGATAAACATTCACTCAAAGTATAGTAATACAATCAAATCATTATGTTTATTGCTAACATCGGAAGAGTACTTTAGTCATTAGACCATGAGATCGTGTTAATTGCTAGCACCGAAAGAGTATTTTGATAACATCAAACGTCACACTGTAACTGGGTAACTATAAAGGTTGGTTTGGGTACTCTGAAAATGTTATGTTGAGGCTCATAGATCACGAGTGGGATTTGTCCATCCCGATGTTGAAGAGATATACTCAGGACCCTCTCAGTGATATCATATTGACACAACTTGCAAGCATGTGATTGGATCATATAGAATGTTATATCATAGGAACGAGAAAAGGGGTACTTGTTAGTAACGAGATCAAACTAGGTATAAGGATACCGATGATCGAATCTCGGACATGTAATATATCGCGAGACAAAGAGATTTTGTTACGACGTCAAAGGTTCTCACGATCACTAGAGTCATCGTTGAATGTGTCGGAGTCAGTACGGATCTCCAGGTCCCGCGGCTGATTATTGATCGGAGGGGGGTTTCAATCATGTTTGCATTATTTGTGAATCGTAGGGTGACATAGTCAAGGTATACCAATACCAAATGGAACAGATATAATACTAGAGAAAGGATTTGAAAGCGCTAGGATTATTTAGATGGACAACGGAATTGTTTCAGGTCAAATTGCTGAAAATGGTTTCAGATGTGATATCAAAGTATTGTAAGGGGTTTTATGCAGATGTTTGTTTTTTAAAATAATTAACAAAATTTTGAATAAAATAAAGAAAATAGTTTTATTAAATGATAATTGGTATTAATTTTGGTGGAAAATTAATGCATGTGAGTGGAATTGTGAGTGGAGATGAATTTATGTGAGTGGAGCCTCCACCCACATGAATGAGGGAGAGGTGTGGGTACCCACCTTGGCCGCCATCCATGGCATGGGGCTGCCTCCCTATAAAAGGAGTCCTCAACTCCTCTCACTCACACACCTTCTCGTAAAGGATCTCTCTCCTCCTCTGGTAAATTCTCCACGGCTTCGAATTAGCGAGGTACATATTATCGGTGGTTTCTCTAGAAGGATCTGCTGCTTCTGCTTCTTTGCTGGAGCGAGGACTCGGTGGTTGTCGAGGTGCTAGACGTGTGTGCGATCACGGATGCGCTTCTACTTTGTGGCGCTAGACTTCAACTCGATCTTGAGATCGGTAAGTGTACAACTACATCATCCACGAAATCAAATTTCGTTAACAAAGTTTTTCGGTCTTCGAAGAAAAGATCTCTATGGATATCCATCCATTGATTGTATTTAGGTAGATAGATCTTGGTGCTTAGTTGTTCATACCATAGAAATTTTTTGTTTTCTATGTTTCGAACCCAACACTCCCGCCTAGCCCGTTGTCTTAGACAGCCGAGTGCCACCGCCACTTCTGGCGATGGCGACGGCCAGGGAAGGCACGAATGGGGGCTCTTTTTGGTGTATGCGGTCAATGAACTACATGTTTGCAACTTAATTAAGTCATGTCCCTTTCAAAAAGCAAGGTTTCTTACGCTCTTTGAACTCCAAAACGTTTGAGTCCACATCATGTCTTACAGCCATCTGCAACAAAGCGGAGGTCGAGTTAAGACCATCTCTAAGAGCTTACTCTATATGGGTAAGAGGGCCAATAACCCTTTTTTGGTAAGATGGGGCAAAAACACAGCCCTAACAGCTTACCCAAAAATACCCTCTCCCCAACTTTTAGGTGATCATCCATTTTTTGCTTCCTCCTACTCATTTTTGGGTAAATCTAGCTGGATTTTGGGTAAGACGCCACATCAGTGCTACAACCGCAGGAGCCTCCAATTGCCACGGGCCGGATTTTTCAGGCTTGACTCCGGCACCCACCGCCGCGCCTCCCTAATGTAGCCACACACCTCTGTGCCCCCGTAATGCTTTATCCGTACCACACGTGTCCCCGCCTGGCCGGAATTTAGCCGCAGTGAGTTGCTCCTATCGAGGCCCCACCACTAAATTGCTCCGCCCTCGGGGCCTTTGACCCTCCACTGCCCCCACCCAGTGACCGCTAGCCTCGATTTGGCTGCGGGCTGCCGTTGGGCCCTAGCCGAAGGTGCAACCGGCTGGAGAGAGAGAATGAAGCAGCCAACGTTGAGGTTATTTCGTCGGTGGCCGACGCGCGGGGTGGTTTTGGCGGGGTGTCCGGAGTTGCTCCGGCACTAGGTGGGTCCAGGGCACCGATGAGACAGTAGCACAGGAGGAAAGGGCAACATGGTCGATTGTGGTAGGGAAGAAGAGGAGAAAAGAAGGAGAAAAAAGATAAAATAAAGAATAGTAAGGACTCGCCGACAAGTAGGTCCCATGTGCAAATCAATTTTAGGTAACCACGTTACGGTAAGCTGGAAAAACACAGACTAGTCTGGTTACCTAAACCTTTTCTCTCCTCTGACCGAAACGATTTTTACTTAGGGCATAAATGATAAGATGTCGTTGTTACCCTAACCACAGCTTCCGCGCTGCACAGAACAAGCACAGCTCAAAAACCAGTGCAATTTGCTAGTTGTTCTAGTGCGTTGGTCCTTTGGGGCTTAGCATGACGACTTCCCGTTTGTCTACAACAAGTCCTACTACGACAAGCTTTGTCCGGCTCCGGTAATGGAGGGGCGAGGATGACGGCGCACCTTCGGCTCGTGCCAGTGTTTGTAGTCGTCGCTGTTAGAGTATATTTGTATACTGTAGTTTTCCCATATGTTAGGGGGCTTCCTATATATTTACACCTGTACATGTACTATATATTCTGGCCTTTGGCCCTCTGGTAATACAAGATCTATTACCCTAACATGGTATCAGAGCCGTAAGGCTTTTTTTTTCTCTCGCCGCCGCCGCCGACACCGCCGCCGGCCGCCGCCGTCCGCCCCGGCCCCTCGCCGCCGCGTCTGGCCGCCGCCGCCGCCGTCGGATCCGCCCCCGACGCCGTCGGAACCGCCCCCGGCCGCCCCCCGTCACCGCCCGACCCCGCCGCCGTCGGATCTGCCCCCGCCGCCGCCGAATCCGCCCGCCCGACCCCGCCGCCGCCCGGTCGCTGCCGACGCCGCCGCCCGCCCCGGCCCCTCGCCGCCGCGCTTGGCCGCAGCCGCCGACCCCGTCGCCGCGTCCTCTGCTGTGGTCCGCCCCCGGTCGCCGCCCTCCAGCCGCCAGATCGGTTCGATCTAGTTCGGTTAAAAAAATTGCTTCCTCTCTTCCGCCGCATTTCTGGGCTGAGGCTGTCGCTACGTCGACTTACCTCATTAATATCCAGCCTTCAGCTGCTCTTCAGGGTGGCATTCCTCGCGAGCGTCTCTCTGGCTCCTGCCAGACTACTCGACTCTTCGTTTATTTGGTTGCGTTTGCTATGTCCTTCTCCCTCCTCGTGAATGCACCAAACTAACCGCTCAGTCTGTTGAGTGTGTTTTTCTCAGCTATAGTGATGAGCATAAGGGCTATCGCTGTTGGGACCCCGTTGGTTGTCGTATGCGCATCTCTCGTGATGTCACGTTCGATGAGACGCGTCCTTTCTATCCTCGCCCCACCTCTGGTACTTACCCAACGGATGATCTCTCTTTTCTTCTTTTTCCTGATACACCTTCCGCTATCTCCTCTCCTCCACCTCCTTCTTCTGCTGCGCCTCCGTTGTCTTTGGCACCATCCTCTCCTCCGTCTAGTTCTAGTTCTCCTCGGTCTCTAGCTTCGGATCCTTCCTCCGCGCCTCCTTCTTCCTCCTCTTCTGATGAGTCATCTTCCACGGATGAGCTTCCTTCCTCACGACCTGTTCGTCAGCGTCGTGCTTCAAACCGTTACTCCCCTAGTCAGTATGGTCTCTCTGTAGTCTCCGAGCCGACTTCTTATCGGGATGCCGCGTGTCATCCTGAATGGCAGCTTGCCATGGCTGAGGAGATCGCTGCGCTTGAGCGCACTGGCACCTGGGATCTTGTCTCTCCCCCTTCTGGTGTTCGTCCTATCATGTGTAAGTGGGTCTATAAAATTAAGACCCGCTCTGATGGATCTCTTGAGCGCTATAAAGCGCGTCTTGTGGCTCGTGGTTTTCAGCAGGAACATGGTCGTGACTATGATGAGACCTTTGCTCCTGTGACCCATATGACCACTGTGCGTACTCTTCTTGCTGTTGCTTCTGTCCGACGCTGGTCTGTGTCCCAGCTTGATGTTCAGAATGCTTTTCTTAATGGCGAGTTGAGTGAGGAGGTTTATATGTAGCCTCCTCCTGGGTATTCTGTTCCCGATGGGATGGTTTGTCGTCTTCGACGTTTCCTTTATGGCCTGAAACAGGCCCCTCGTGCCTGGTTTGAGCGCTTTGCCTCTGTGGTGACTGCTGCTGGTTTCTCTCCTAGTTCTCATGATCCAGCGCTTTTTGTTCACACTTCTCCTCGTGGACGCACTCTTCTCCTTCTCTATGTTGATGATATGATCATTACTGGTGATGATCCTGAGTATATTGCCTTTGTCAAGGCTCGTCTTCGTGATCAGTTTCTTATGACTGATCTTGGTCCTCTTCGCTACTTTCTTGGAATTGAGGTTTCCTCCACCTCTGATGGGTTTTCTATCTCTCAGGAAAAGTATATTCAGGATCTTCTTGCTCGGGCTGCTCTTGCGGATGAGTGCACCGTTGAGACTCCTATGGAGCTTCATGTTAAGCTTCGTCCTACGGATGGTGATCCTCTTCCCGATCCCACTCGTTATCGCCATCTTGTTGGGAGTCTTGTTTATCTTGCTGTCACTCGTCCTGATATCTCTTATCCTGTTCATATTCTGAGCCAGTTTGTCTCAGCTCCTACCACTGTTCACTACGGTTATCTCCTCCGTGTCCTTCGTTATCTTCGTGGTACGATTACTCGTCGCCTTTTCTTCCCTCGTTCTAGCTCTCTCCAGCTCCAATGCTACTCGGATGTTACGTGGGCAAATGATCCTTTGGATCGTCGTTCACTTTCTGCTTACTGTGTGTTTCTTGGTGGTTCGCTTGTTGCTTGGAAGACGAAGAAACAGGTAGCGGTTTCCCGTTCGAGTGTTGAGGCTGAGTTGCGGGCTATGGCTTCGGTGACTGCTGAGGTGACCTGGTTACGGTGGTTGCTTGCAGATTTTGGGGTCTCTGTTACGACATCCACTCCACTTTTATCAGACAGTACAGGTGCTATCAGTATTGCACGTGATCCGGTCAAGCATGAGCTGACCAAGCATATTGGTGTTGATGCCTTTTATACACGTGCTTAGGTGCATGATCAGGTTGTTGCGCTCCATTATGTGCCTTCAGACTTGCAGTTGGCAGATTTCTTTACAAAGGCACAAACTCGCGCTCAGCATGATTTCTTACTCTCCAAACTCAGTGTTGTGGATCCACCATGAGTTTGAGGGAGGGGTGTTATAGTATATTTGTATATTGTAGTTTCCCCATATGTTAGGGGGCTTCCTGTATATTTGCACCTATACATGTACTATATATTCTGGCCTTTGGCTCTCTGGTAATACAAGATCTATTACCCTAACAGTCGCTAGGTGGTCCAGTGACTTATTTGTAATTTTTATTACTTTTCAAACTCTTTGTACTCTATTGATGATTATTAAACGATTATTAATAGATCGGCGGAATTTCGCAAAAAAAAAATCTAGCTATTCTCCTCTTCAAAAGCAACTAGGACGGACCGTGGACGCCAGGACGCGGGAACAACCTATGGCGTGATGATGTTATGAACCGCCATTGAAATCAACAACTTAATTGTATTACTCCCTCCGGTCTATATTAATATTTTTAATTTTGTCTAGATTCAGATGAAACTAATCTAAATCATTAACTAGGTATATTCGAATCTAGATAAAGTTGAGAACAATAATATGAGTCGGAGGGAGTACTACAGTGCCAGCAGATTGTTTTATAGTCATTCTTCTCCTAGACGTAGGGTGACCATTTTAATGTAAAGATGAAGGATGGTTCTGTTTGGAACATATCACAAAAGAGAGTTAGTAGGTAGTGTTTTTTTTTTTGAACGGGAAGAGGCCCGAAGGCCCTAGAAGCTCCATTAAACGGTGGACACAATTACAAAGAGGACCTTGAAAGGTAAAGGGAAAACAAACTGGTCCTCACATTTTACAAGAAGAACCCCAGGGAGGGGAGCTAAATAGCAATTAGGTCCTTCATCTCCCCCGCTTGAACGCCAAGATCTCGAGCACCGGCCGCTGGCGGCGACGCCGGGGACTACGCCACTTGGATCGCCGTCAGGATGGATCGCCGTGATGAGATCAGAGATCCTCCGTATTGGCTCTATGGCCTGGAGGAAGAGAAAACCCCTCGGAGCACAAACTCGCGAGGTGCGGCGGGGCTCCCTTGGCCAAGGATAGCGACGGTGCTCCTCACCGTCGCTTGGAATCAGCCGCATCTTGAGCTTCATGAGATCCCTCTAGCGTTGCGAATCCGCTTGCAGAACCAACTTCCATCTCCTTCTCCCCTCGCCATCTCAGCCGTCCAGAGAAGAAAGATGGAGAAGATCCGGCCAGCAGGCCGCAGCGCCAGCGATAAGCTTCCAAGCTGGATCAGGACGCCACGAGTCGCACCGCCATCTCTCCTCGCCACCATGGCCGGCCAGAGAAGGCAGCTCCGCTCCATCAGCCCCCACCAGTGCAGATCTCGCCCCGGAGCTCCACCCCCCCTCCCCCGCCGCCGCCTCCACGGCCGGCCAGTGGGAAAGACGCAACGGAGAAGAACCGCACCGGCAAGAAGGCAGCGACGCCGATTTTATTGGAAGGTGTGGTGGTTCTCTTTACCACCTCCAGCTCCGGCCATGGGAGCTCGAACGGGGCAAGGAAGGACTCTAGACTCCAGATTTCGCCGCGCCGATCTGGAGATCCAGCACCTACGGGCAGAAGGCCCACTACCGACAAACAGCCGCAAGCTCTACACCTAACTACTCCGGCATCCCTCCTCCGCCTCCCGCTAGCTACTCCGGCGAGAAAGGCTCGGGAGGGACCCGGTCCCCTATGCACGACTCTCAAAGCGGGAGGGGAGCGACAACTACTCTTTGATGGCTTAGTTAGTAGGTAGTGGCAAGGCTAACGGCGGGGAACGGAGGGACAAACGCTATCTGTTTTGCTGTCAAGGGCCAAAAATCAGGCCAACTCGTACTCCTCCTTCTAGCCCTCGACGTGCCCCGGATTCGGTTTTAGGTGGTCGCAGTGGCCAGGAGCATCGGGGCCGCAACCTGTTCGTGCATTCGCCGAGCCAAAGCCTAGTACGTTGGCCAATCCGAGGCCGAATTCGCGGAAGAAATGCTGACCCGCTGGGCGTACGAGGCACACTCAACGCGTTCTAAATGGACAAAATCGGACAGAATCAGGGTCCTAAATGCTGCCACAGTTTATTTTGGGACTCCCTAACAGGCTAACACTGAGTACCCGCTCCATTTATACGTGCTCCTTTCGCAGTTTTGAGCGGTCAGACGAACAGAGGAGAGCCGACCGGTTTGCAGGCCAGCCAAGGCCTTGTTTCTGAATTCAGAGTGGAGATGCAACCAGCCCGGATTCTCAGCTCAAAATAAAGAGCTGGAAATAATAGAGAGCTTCTATATTTAGTGGAAATGATGAGGAGCTTGTCCTGCACTACTCTTTTTTTTTAAAAGCAAGGCACCCAAACTTTTCATTGCTGCATAAAGAACCCGTGGAAGGTAAAAATTACAGGAAGGTACACACAGCACTCGCACAAGGACCCACAAATTCGAAGAAAAGAACCTCCACAGATACAGAAAGCACCCTGAAACGAAGAAGCAGAACGCAATCGAGCCCTATGTGCCTCTGCCACCATCGACGACGACCTCGGAGACGGAGCTAGCATCGAGGTCAGAGTAGAGGGCTCGACCAAGCTCGAACCGGCGAGAAAACCCCCGCAACTGGCCACCACCAAGCCACTGGGGACGAACAACTTGGCGGAGAGGCGATAGCGAGCATCAGCACAGAGGAAGAGCAGCGGCGGAGCGACAGCCCTACTGCCATTGAGTCCGACACGGTAATGGAACGAAGCCACCAAAACACGTTGGAGAAAGGCTCTAGATCAACATAGCACCGTAGCACCTCTTAGGAAAAAGCTGATGAAGATAGAAGCAGACCGAAGCCGAACCACATCAATATCCCTCCTCGCCACCTCGGCAGGCCAGGGACAGTTGCAGAGCAGCGCCGGTACACCGGCGCAGAATTGCCCTCAGGAGGAGGACAATGACCTGACCGGTGCAAGGGCCAGTGCGTCGCCGGCCACCCCTCCCTCGCCTCCACGGCCGATCAAGGGGGAAAACGACAACCACCACCAGCGAGACGCAGTGCCGTTCCTCCTCGCCTCCACGGCCGGCCAGGAGCAGCGCCGCAACACCACAACCCCCGGCAGAGCGTTTATTCGAAAAGGGCTTCAGCGCCAATAAGAAACTCTAGAGGCCTCCGCATGGAAGCACGCCGAAGCTCATCAGGACTGAGTGGAAGGCGCATCGCCAATACACCAAAACCGAACGAAACCCCCGTCGGTTGACACCACCGCCAGCATCACCGCCAATCTCCCCCGCCCCACGCCACCAAGGCTAGCCAGCAGAAGGGAGAGCTGTCGGACGAGGCTGCGATGTCGCCAAACAGCCAGAGAAGCTCGAGGACGAAGCGCCGCAGGCCAGAGCTCCTCCTTCCCCGCCACCATGGCCGGCCAAAGCGAGGAGCGCCAGAGACCCGCAGAAGCCGAGCTCGAGCAGGCCTCATTGAGGGAGAGGCGGGCCTCCTCCACCACCACCAACACCGGCGAGACAAGGGAGGGAAAGGGGAGCACGCGCCGCCACATCTCGGCCAAGACGAGGCGGACTCCCGGCGGCACAGGCCACCAAAACACGGGGACTAAGCCCTGAAACTAACTCTACAACCTAAACTACAGAGGCCGCCCCCCCAGCCAAGCTCGAGCTGGCAGCGCCGGCGAACGAGGCCTCGGGGCGGCGGCGCAAGGGGGAGGTCACGCAGCAACTGTAGCGCTAGGAGAAGGAGAGGATAAGACCGACCCGTCTTGGTACCCTTTTTCCTGCACTCCTGCTTGGTTGCAGGTTTCGGGTCAGAATTCGGAAACTTGGCACATGGAGAAATGACTTGGTGCGGGCGAAAAAAACAAATCGTAGGTGTTCCCGCGGCAGTCACCAGGCTCATTGCTGCAAGCGGCCAGGAGGCCCAGTATATGGGTGTGGCCATTCGACCCAGCTATTCTCGGGCTCCACATCCGCCTGCACTCTAGAAAATGGTAAACCCATCCTCCAACGATTTGTCGAAACGGTCAGCCACACGTTAGCCCGTTTGGCCTGGTAAGGCCAGTTGGTTAACTCTCTCTCTCAGTGTCCATGCACGATGCCTGTAGCACAGATGATTTGCTATGATTGATTCTCTAGGAATGGAAAATTTGTTAGTTTCTGGTGATTGCTACCTACACAAGCAGGTGCAGAGACTGACGTTCTCTTGCCTAAGAGGAGTAGATACCATACCTAACCGGGCCGTGGCAACAGCGCCATAGCATCCTATTATTGGCGTCCTCTAGGAAGTCTGAATATGTTAGTTTATTCTAGGAGCACAAGTCTACTACCTATACACAGCATACATAAGATGAGAACATCACGACATAACAGTGCCACCTGTCGGAGCTAGAGTTTGAAGAATTGCCTTAGGATCACGGGACGTCGTTTATTCTGCCCGACGTTATTCCTCCTACATCTCCTCTCCGACTCGTGCGAATTCAGTAGGAGGGGCTAGTCTGCAGGGTCGATCCCTCGGCCGGCAGGCCGCCGGAAGGGCGCACGACAGCGACGCCGCATCGATAATCAGTCTCAGATAAAACATGCCCTCACATCGGCACCACGTGCGGTTCAGTGAACACTGGTTCGTCGGCACGGCGCGATCTTTTCCGCTGGGAAAGGATCGAGTTCCGCACAGCCAGTACGTGCCGCGCTCACAACTCCGAGCCTCCGGAGCAAACAAGCCGCGGCAGCAGATCAAGGACGAGCCTTTCGCCGTCGTGTCGCTGCGTTGCCTCTGGACGCGGCCACACATAAACATTTCACGGCCCCGCGCTAACCCCCAGTTTGTCCCGGCTCTGGACTTCTGTGTCGCTGAATGATTGGGTGTTTGGAGCTAGATTCAGGGTTCGTGTATGCTAGATTCCATCCCTGACCTCATTTGGTGCTATGCTAGAGACTGCACCCTGCAGGGCAGGTCGTTTGGAAGGCATCGAATTCGAGAATCACTCAACTCCAGTAGAACCAGACGAATAGGCGTGCTCGCGCGCCACCTGCACGACGTTCTAACAATGCGTGACATCTACGGTACACTCGAGATGGTTTGCTCTATGACACTATAAGCGATACACTCGCAGCTGTTTGTTCTATAAACTATATGCATAATATGTTTTAAAATCCAATTCAGCTCACGAGTCCAAATGAACTAATTTTTCAAAATATATTTTGAAATGTCAAAAAATTTAGAAAAAAATATCCGCATGCATATTTGGACATTGTATGTCCGCACACACTTTCTTAGAAAAAACATTATTTGTGTCCTATGTAAAAGACACAAATTCAGATGCTCCAACATGATTATTCTAGGAAAATTTTTTTTATCTTTTTACACAAGTCACATAAAATATTTTTTTCCTGAAAAGTTGTGTAAAAACACAAAATGTCAACGCATAATTTTCTTTCTTAAATTTTTTACAATTTTTTTATAATAGTTTCATTTGTACCCGTGAGCTAGAACACCACTTGTCCTATTAGCATGTGTAGATTGGATCTATGCAAAAGGAGTGTGGGTATGCCGATCCGTACCGTGACAACACATATTCAGAACTAGCGTAATTTTTTAGGCTGAATAGTTATCATATTTTTGCTCAATTAAATCTTAGAACCACCGTGATTAAAGGTGGTTGTGGATTCGTATGCTGCGAGAGAGAGGGGGATCGGGTCGGTGGCGCCACGACAGGAGTAAGAGAGCATGCAGTGAAAACAACGATGCATAAAGCAGCACATGCACAGCTCCACCACACGCAAGAATGAGCACCACATACGCCCACGCGTGAGTAGGAAATGGCCCACATGACAGTGCCATGGTAGAAGTAGATGGCCTAATGATCGCATGTGATCAGGCTTAAGTTTATATATAATATTAGTGGACATGGCATGTTAAACAACATAGCATAGGGAAGTAGTAGCATTTTACAACTGGTGCGTATTTTTCCTATGAAACCTCTCAAGTATAATCAAATAGTCTACCGAGTGTATAGTATATTATAGCGCTCAATTTTCCAAATGACGCCAAACTAAAATGGTGACCGTTTCACCAGTTTTTTTTTTTTTTTTTGACTTGACCGTTTCACCAGTTTTGCCCCTGCGAAGAAAAACGGTGACTACGAATGTGGGTCCCCGGGACCCCGGGTGCACGGCCTGGCATAGCACGGCCCACATCCCACTCTTAGTTTTCTAGTCCAACACTAGCAGTGGAGATCTCGCTGCATATGAGCACATCAATACTGTTAGTTAACTTGCCATTGGTAGAGCTTCACAGCAGGCAGCTAACCGCAAGAAACGATCAATGTTGATCCACTGTACGCGCTGCAGCATGGCCGGCCGGCGAGGGCGCCGGCGTGTGCGAGGCGGCGGTATCCGGCTGGGCCTGCTGCTCCGGCTGCGAATGAGGCTATCCGGCGTCGTCATCTTCATGGCCAGGAGCGTCGAAGGGCTCAGGTGCAGCCCTGCCCGTGGCAGGATCAGCTGCCCAGCGCCGAGAGCGCGCATGCCGGGCATGTCCCAGGGCGGTCGCTGCCGCCGCTATCCAGCGTCGACAGAAAGGGACCAGAGCACCTTCAACGCTGAGGCCATCGCCGACTGCCTGGAGTTCATCAAGGGTAAATCGTCCCACCTGGCCACCTGAGTGCAAAGGATGATACGATCGTCAGCTTGAGTTAGCTTTTTTGTGTGTGGATAGTTTTAGCCGTACAGTCTTTCTTTATGTGAAATTGATGTGCTGCTTTAATTGATTTTTTGTGTTCTAGCAAATGTGCAATAAAATTGTAATAGTAACTAGAAAAGACACTATCGGATGATGCGTCTCAGCAAATAACAGAAAATAACGGTATACTGCAAATTTTTCCTTATTTTGTAGGAAAAAGACCTAAGGCCATATGGTATGTAAAACCAATCTTTACAAGAATATCCTTACAAGAAAAAAATAACTTGTAAATCCTTACAAAGTTCAGCACTATCTTCCTTCCGTATCAACGTTATTAGTTTTCAAAAAAAATGAGTTAGCAAGTATCAATTTTTATTTTTGATTGGGACTCATTGGATGCATATTTTATATGCCAAGGTTAATCATGTTTAGATAACCTGTTCAGACAATAGAAGTTAGGTGTTACGGTGTCGATCATCATCATTGCCAGTGTTTTTCACATTATATCAGAGTAAGTAATAGCGAATGAAAGTTTCAGTTGATTCTGCTGTCCAAGTCGTTCTGATTCTGTCTGGCAGGGGGATGGACGCCGAATAGGACATCTGTCGCCTTTTCACCTGAGCCCCTTCTCTCGGGAGGCGGGCCTCACCTGCCCCACGCGCCCTTTCCTGCCCTGCATCGCCGGACGGTGGACCGCACGCGTGCCATGGGCCCACCATCAGCGGCCACGGATAGGACCGCGCTCTATGGGAGACGTCTGGAGCGCGATAGAGCTCCGCACCTGTCGGGTGGTGGGGCCCACCGGGAGCCAAGATGGAAGCAAAAATCCACGCCATCCGTGCGCAGTTGCGACCGAGAGATGTGATGGCAGCAGAAAGCCTCCCCGTCTGCGGGTTCTCATGGTCGACAACCGACGTGGCATCGGAAAAAACTCTCTGCCCACGGATTCTCGCGGTCAAGAGCGGATGTGGCGGCAGAAACCCTAGCCAACTGCAGGTTCTCTCAGTCGACAGCATACGTGGCAGCGAAAAATCTCGATGGTCGCGGATTCTCACGGAGAGATCATGCGGTGGGTCCCGTTCACGCGGTAGAACTAGACCCACATATGGTATTCATACGCACGACTTCGGCTACACGACATTCTTCTAGTACGGTTGCGCCATTGGAGAGCGTGGGTACGCGAGGATCCTGGCGGTGATATTTCGCGGGTCATCCCTGAGTGCATATAGGCACTTTCACATCTGGTATCCGCGTGCATGAATTAGTCTACATGCCATGCTTCATGTACACCACCGCTGTTGTAGATGAGCTCGCCTATAAATGACGTCTTTCGCTCGGTGATATATTATCTCTTTCATTGTAGATGGCCACCCACGTCCTCCGTCACCGCCCACCTCCCCCTCGCTCCTCCACTTTCGTTGTCGCTCTACGTCATGTGAAATAAAAATCGTCGGCCGTCTCATGGCGCTGCTCTCGCCAAGCTGTGGGTGTTTCTTCCCCGCGTTGTGCTGCGTACACGCTTCTCTCCCGTCCCTTTGAGTTTCCTCCCGAAGAGATGAAGCAGTTCTACATAAACTTTGTAGTTTACTGATATATGTTCCCACATATTTTCAACTTATATGATGTTATTCATGTCTTACATTGATTTACAAGGATTTACCAATGATCCCCTTTATTTGGTTTATAACTCCGCAAGACAGGAAAACCATGTTTTACATATTTTTATCTTTCAGGGACATAAACAAAGTCAAATGGCCCGACGAGTTTTCGAGAAGAATTTTTTTGGGAAGAGAAGCATCTAGAGCACATAAACCATGAGAGGGGAGGCTCAAGTCCCAAATGATCCCAGGTGGTGCAAGCCCCACCCTGGGCCGCGCCACCATAGGCCGTTCTCTCATGGAGCCTTCATAGCCATCCGTCTTCATCTCAGCCTCAATGTCTTGGCCTAAAAACACCTAAAAGACCCCTGGGACGAAAATCTTGGAGGAGGTGGCACAAAAACCACAAAAACAGAGACAGGACCAGCAAAAATTTAAGGGTAAAACACTGTTGGAGTCGCCACCGGTGGGATCTCAAACTTCTCCAACATCTTCGACTTCATCACCATGATGAAGAGGGAGTAGTCCACCTCTGAACCAAGGGTTTGAGGTAGTAGCTTAATCTATTTCTCTATTGATCTATCATTGTTCATCTGTGTAATTCGTAAGTGGTGGTTCTTTATTCTATGAGTTGATATTTGAGATTGGAATTCTATTATGTGTGAGATGTATTGGTATATGCATATTATGTACCCTGTTCTCTATGATGAAGAGGGAGGAGTCCATCTCTGGACTATGGGTTTGTGTCAATAACTTTATCTATGTCTCTCTCATGCTATCCTTGTTTTAGAACCATATGAGCTGAACAACATGATTATGGTCATGTATGTAATTGCTGTGTGGTGGATTTTTTTATGAGATGATATTTGAGAATAGAATTCTATCATGTGTATGATGTATTGTTAGATGCATATTATGTATCCCGTTCTTAATTACTTGTTTTGATCAAACTTATATGCAATAACATGTGTGGGGGAATGTGTGTATTATATGGAGTAACATGGTGGTGGTGATTGGATAGTGACATAAAATTTGTGATCTACTATGTTTTTTACCTTTCTTTTGTTACCTCACTAGGGATAAAGTGAATGCATGTGTTATGTTTGTCTTGTGACATCAAATATGATCTTTTTTGCTAAAGGTAGCACACTTGTTATTCAAACACCATGTCAATGTACCTAAGGCTATACTCTGTTTGTTCTTAATTCTTGATTGCATGGATATTTCCCTTTCTAGAGGAGTATAACTGAGATGTGTTGCATCATCTTTATATTAGGATGTGATGCCCATATGAATGCTAATAAAACATATAATGAAGTTCTAAAAATATTATATCATTTGTGAGCATTGTTTTACTTTACTATTTTATTTAAGCCTCCTAACACGAAACCTTGTGCTTGACAACCACACGGTAGAGTTGGGGACACAAGGCAAATTTTTTGTTTTACAGGTTGTTAGAAGAGGACAAAGGACAAGTTTCTGATAATTGCCCGAGAGTTTGATATAAACCCTCGAGTCACCCTTTTGGGGAAAGACACTTGCTACAATACTCTACACTTGGTTTCCCTACGAGTTGGTACATACAGAGTTGTTTTAATCATCTAGTAAGAAAGAATCTAAAGGAAATATGCCCGAGAGGCAATAATAAAGTGGTTATTATATTATTCCATGTTTATTATAAATGTTTATTTTGCATGCTATAATTGTATTAATTGGAAACATTAATACATGTGTGTTTAATAAACAAATAGAAGGTTCCTAGTTATGCCTCTCTTATAAACTACCTCGTTGATTAACAAGATGATCAAGGTTTTCTGATCATGGACATTGGATGTTGTTAATAATGAGGTCACAACATTGGTCGAATGATGTGATGAACATTCATCCAAAGTATAGCATTATGATCAAAGTCATTGTGTTTATATTGCTATAACATCATACGAAGTAATCCTAGTCCTTAGACCATGAGATCATGTTAATCACTAAGACCGGAAGAGTATCTTGATAACATCAAATGTCACACCGTGAAAGGGTGACTATAAAGGTGGGTTCAGTGCTACGAAGGTGTTATGTAGAGGCTCATGGATCAAGAGTGGGATTTGTCCATCCCGATGACGGATAGATATACTCAGGGCCCTCTCGGTGATATCACATTGAAATAGCTTGCAAGCAAGTGATGAGATCACTAGAATGTTATAGCACGAAAACGAGAAAAGAGTGCATGTCGGTAACGAGATCAAACTAGGTATAGAGATACTGATGATCGAATCTCGGACATGTAATGTATCGCGATATAAAGGGATTTAGGTACGATGTTAAAGGTTCACACGATCACAAGAGTCATCGTTGAATGTGTGGGAGTCAGTACGGATCTCTAGGTCCCGCTACTGATTATTGATCGGAGAGGGGTCTCTATCATGTCTGCATTATTCACGAACCGTAGGGTGACACACTTAAGGGATACCGACACCATTTGGAGCAAATATGTTTCAGATAAAGATTTAAGAAAGCGCTGGAATCATTTCAATGTAAACCGGAATTGTTTCAGGTGAAATTGCAAAAACTGGTTCTGCATGTGATATTGAAATGTTGCAGGGGGTTTTATGTGAATGTTTGTTAATTAATGTAATTAATAAAATTCTGAATAAAATAAATAAAATAGTTTTATTTAATGAGATCTTGCATTAAGTTTGGTGAAAATTTAATGGAGGTGAGTGGGACTATGAGTGGGAGGCTAATTATGTGAGTGGGAGCTCCACCCACATGAATGTGGAAGAGGTGGACGCACCTCTCTTAGCCGCCGGCCATGGTGAGGGGCTGCCCCTCTCCCTATAAAAGCCCCCCACTACCTCCTCTCATCTTACACCTCCTCGTGAAGGATCTCTCTCCCCCTCTAGAAATTATTCTCCATGGTCTCGGATTAGCGAGATACATGGTCCCGGTGGCTTTATCTAGAAAGGAGTTGCTGCTTCCACTGCATCACTGGAGTGAGGGCGTAGAGGTTGCCGGGGCACCGAACGTGTGTGCGATCACGGATGCACCGCTGCTTTGCGATGCTGGACCTGATGGACGTGCTGGTGCTGGACCTGATGGACTCGCTAGACTTCATCACGATCTTGAGATCGGCAAGTGTACAACTACATCAACCACAAAATTAGTTTCGTTAACAAAGCTTTGTTGTTCTTCAAGGGTATGTTCTCTATGGATGTATATCCACCTGTTGCTTGTATCTAGTAGATAGATCCTGCCGTATAATAGTTCCCATCGTAGCAAAAAAATTATTTTCTATGTTGCGAACCCAACAGTGGTATCAGAGCCTGATCTATGCATAGATGCGTTGCACGGGTAGTACACATATGATTATGTGGGCGATGATGATCATGTTGTTGCTTCTTACATGTATTTTTGATATTGTTAGCATAGTGGGATGAAGCGGCCCGCACTAACTTTACATGTCCTCGCACATCAGACCAGTTCCACGCTTGACATGCAACTGGTTTTGCATAAGTGGCTAGCGGGTGTCTGTCTCTCCTACTATAGTCAATATCTGATTTACAACGAGTTGCTAATAATTTAATTATCATCGTTGTGGTTCCATGTTCGTAGGTAATGCCGGTTCTATCTTCGAAAGCCCTAAGCCACGTAAAACTTGCAATGGATAAATTAGAGGCGTCTTGTTTAGATTGTTGTTGGGCTGGTGTCATGATATGGTAATATTGTAAGTTGATGTATAGTTGATACTCTTACAACACACCCAATGTGTAAGTTCCATAGACCTTGGCCTTACACATAAAGGAATAATAAAGATCATACCACGATGCACATGATAGTGATCAAGTGCAAGAACCATATCATTTCACTTTATGCATATGTTGTTTTGTTTGCATCTTATATTGCTTGTATGGCGCTTTAGTAGCATTATAATATGATCCCTCATTTAGATATCAAGATAAAAATGTGTTCTCCCTTAAGTATGCACCGTTTATGTTTCGTCGCTTCAAGACATCACGTGATAATCGGGTGTACTTGAATCCACGATCATATTTGGGGTGTAAGACAGTTTTACACACGTGAGTACTAAGGTTCTTACTTAGTGAGCCTAGCATGCACATACATGGCCTCGGAACACGGACCGAAAGGTTAAGCATGAGTCATATATTAGATATGATGCCCATATAGATGCCCTCCTTTGAAGCTACACTGACTCACGTGATGATCGAACTTGGTGTAGTGGATTTGGTTCATGTAATCACCAAAAAAGACACAAGGGATGTTGTTTTTGAGTGGGAGTTCATTTCTAATTTGTATTAGTGGAACTCAATTTGTCATAAACAAAATCGAAGTGAATTTGCATACTTTGTTGTAGTTATTGGCATCTGTTTACTACCTTATACTTAGTTTTAATTGAGATAATAGAACTATAGAATTCTGGATATTTACTTTATGAACTGGTATCGTATTGTTTTGAATATCAATTTAAAGTTTAGAAGTCCTATTGCAAACTTTCAGTAAACTCTATTTACTCCATGAAGTTTAATAAGTAGTATTAAATCGAGAGTAAGAATTCCAATGTTAGTACCTAAGTATCATGTTTGCCTCCATGATTCTTGATATTCAAAAGTTGTTTTTAATATCGAGGTTATCTAGGAGCTGAAAGAATTATTTCAGAAACCATCATGTGTGAAAGATATTGTGATATCTGAAACAATGTTTAGGTTGCAATATGATAGAGTATAATTTGGCAAAATACATGTTCTCACATTGTATGAGAATTTGCGAAGGTTGGAGATGCTGGACTTCCTAATCTCCCAAAAAGGTTTTGGGAACTGACATTATACTCATGATTCGTCCTTATAGGCCATAGTAGCTTGATAATGAAAGTTGTCATGATAAGGATGAATAGAATATGTAGGTAAAATGTTTACTACACTAAAAGATTACTAAAGAATGGATTTTTGAAAGAACACCACACATTTGATGATGGTGATCAACTTCAAAGTGCAAGTCCAAAAGTATTAGTATTTGACTATACATGCTTTGGATTATGTGTCATATGTATGGCGCCACTGTTTATGTTGATAGATTCTTTTAAAAGGAAAAGGAAATGCTGAAAGAGAAACTATAAAATATTTAGCAGAAAATAAAATACTGGAAATGTCCAGCTAAGGTATATAGATGATATGCATGTTATGGTTGTATTCGTTTCTTGTTAAACAATGTGGTTCTTGGGTATTGGATACCGAATTGGTTGGTGTGAAATGTCATACAGTATAACACAATTCATGAACTACAATGGCCTAAGTAACTAGCAAGAAAATATGTGATGATGTTAATCGAGAACAAATATAGTGTTATTGTGTTCATCGTTGACATCCAAGCTTGCCTTCAAGATTTGTTTAAATAATTGTTATTTTGTTCTAGTATTATGAGAACAATGGTTGTTCAAATAATTACCGTATTCCATAGAAGATGGATGAACTTTTACAAGTCTAGTTGGAGAAATCACGTCCATAAAACTAATGCTAAAATGTCGCCAGACAAATGATTCAAAGATCACTTACAAAGTGACATCATCGTTTAAATTATATTGGAAAGAAAACATGAAGAAACTCCATGTTGATGGTTTTTTGGAGTCTTTGATTTTGATGAAATGATGCTTGTGAGACTTTCCTCGAGATAATTAAAACTCCATTCATAGGCCAAAGAGGAACAGATGACTAACTTATTGGATGTTGTGCATGTTGATGTATATGGTCCATTATGTGTAGCCATATGCGATGGATCTTTTGGCTTCATATGCTTTCTCTGTAAATTTGAGTGAATATATCTTTATATTTACTTAATAAGGAAGAAGTATGAAACATTTGAATATTGTTTAAAGACTTTCAAGATGGAGTGGTAAATCATTGTAACAAGAAAATAAAGAGTTTATGGTTTGATCATAAAGGAAGATATTTGAGTTATAGGTTTAGCAAAACACCTAAGATTTGAGGAATTGTTCCATGGATTTGCATTTCCCGATAAACCACAGGAGTATGGTATGTTCAAGAGATGAAATCAAACCTTGTTTAACATGGTAAGATCATCTATAAAACTGCCATTATATTTTAAGGATTAAAGCTTTAGATACTACCGCTTTTACACTAAAAAGAGCACCATCGTGATCCGTTAAAATGACACCATATGAGTTATGATTTGGGATAAAACTCGAGTTGTCTTTTCTTAAAATTTTGGTATGCTATGCATAAGTAAAATGTTTACAACCAAAGTCGGATAAGCACATCTTTATAGGTTATCCCAAAGAATTTGTTGGGTATTCCTCCATAATACCAAGGACAAACGAGTTTGTTGCTTGGAATGTTAAGTTTCTTGAGAAGGAATTTTCGCGAAAATTTAAGTGGGAGGACTATAGAACTTTGATAAGGTTATTGAACCTTAGCTATATGTGCTAAGTAGCGTAGCACCAAAAAGTGTCCCGGTGGAGACCACAATGCTCATGGCTCACGTGATTACGAAGGTTGTGATCTTGGAGATTAGAGTTCCTATTTGAACCATATGCATCGGGTAATAATCAAATAGTGAGATTTGATAAACAAGTCATTATTGTTTTGACAATGATGAACCGACTGCATGCAAAGAAGTGATGATGGGCCCTAACTCCATAAAATGACTAGAAGTCATAAAATCCGTGATAGTTTCCATACACGAGAAATCAAGTTTTTGCACTTGGAAGACCCTCTAAAAAGGCATGAAGCCTATCAGTCGTATTTGGATCTATAAAGAAATAGCCATGGATGTTTGACATCTATGAAATATTCGACATGTCAGAAATAAGTTTACAACAATGTTCAACGAGTTGACTATGACAAGATTTGATCTGTCATAGCGATATTTAGTCTTGACGGATTAATGTAGCAACCACTACATATAATTTGGTATATGATAGTTGAACAAACAAAACAATGTTCTTCTAATAGAATGGTTACCTAGGACGTGTACAAGACACGGTCCGAAGGGTTTTGCTAATTCAAAGGGTGCTAAAAGGGCATGCAAACTTCAATAGTTGAAGTGAGCATAGTAGAGTTGGAATCTTCACCGTGATGAAAATGTTAAAAGAGTTTAATTTCATCGGAGACGATGAAAATGCTTGCATTTGCAAGAAATTAAGTGGGAGCACTGAGACAAATTTCCAATACATTATGCAGAGTACATATTGTTGATTGGAAATAATGTATCTTTTTATTGACACGGGTTAAGAATTTCATTAAAAATAGATTTTGATGAAAGACTTGGGCAAAACCGGAATATTTGGCATCAATGTTTATATGGATAGATTAAGGCGCTAATATGGTTATGCCAGATGTACATATATGAGATATTGAAAGGGTTCAATATGGAAACAACAAGAAAGGTTCTTGTTGTATGGAAAAGATTGAATCAAGATTCAAGTGTATCGACACTTGGTGAGTGAAATCACATGAATATTTTGATCAATAATACCGTGATATGTACATATCTAGATATGTCCTATGCTCTAAATGTTGTGAGCATATACCAGAATGATTCATAAGATGATCATTGGATGATAGTAAAGATATTCTTATGAGCTTTGAAAGAACTAAGAATATATCATGTATAAGTGACAAATAGTTGAAAGTAGTTTATTGTAAAGTGTTACATTGATACTAGTTTGTCACAAGATACAAATTAAATTTATCTCAATCTAAACTATGGGTGGCACGATGTAATGGAAAGAAAGTTCCATGATGGATTTGGATGAGTTCCAAAGTTAAGATATTGTGACGAATACTACAACAAAAAGGCTAAGTATATGGCTGCTATAGTAGCAGCAAAGGAGGCCATTTGTGTTAAGTAGTTTGTTATCAAACTAGGTGTGGTTCGCAGTGGGATAATACTATGAAGATATATTGTACGACAATACTATCGACATGTTTTAACCCAAAAGAACTAAAGGTCTCACTAAAGGACTAAATTTATACAAAGCCATCTCATTAGAGAATGAGTGATGCGTAGAGACACAAAGACATGCAAATACACACAGACCTGAAAATTTCATATCCGAATATTATGTTAACCACTAGAAAATGCGTATATTCAACACCTAGGTGTTGTATATACAAGTTTACAAACTAGATTATTGACTCTAGTGCAAGTGGGAGACTAAAGGGAATATGCCCGAGAGGCAATAATAAAGTGGTTATTATATTATTCCATGTTTACGATAAATGTTTATTTTGCATGCTATACTTGTATTAATTGGAAGCGTTAATACATGTGTGTTTAATAAAGAAATAGAAGGTTCCTAGTTATGCCTCTCTTATAAACTAGCTCGTTGATTAACAAGATGATCAAGGTTTTTCCTGATCATGGATATTGGATGTTGTTAATAACGAGGTCACATCATTGGTGGAATGATGTGATGAACATTCATCAGAAGTATAGCATTACGATCAAAGTCATTGTGTTTATATTGCAATAACATCATACGAAGTAATCCTAGTCCTTAGACCATGAGATCATGTTAATCACTAACACCGTAAGAGTATCTTTATAACATCAAACGTCACACCGTGAAAGGGTGACTATAAAGGTGTGTTAAGTGCTACGAAGGTGTTATGTAGAGGCTCATGGATCAAGAGTGGGATTTGTCCGTCCCGATGACGGATAGATATACCCAAGGCCCTCTCGGTGATATCACATTGAAATAGCTTGCAAGCAAGTGATGAGATAACTAGAATGTTATATCACGGGAACAAGAAAAGAGTTCATGTCGGTAACAAGATCAAACTAGGTATTGAGATACCGATGATCGAATCTCGTACATGTAACATATCACAATACAAAGGGATTTAGGTACGACGTTAAAGGTTCACACGATCACAAGAGTCATCATTGAATGTGTGGGAGTCAGTATGGATCTCCAGGTCTCGCTGCTGATTATTGATCGAAGAGGGGTCTCTATCATGTATGCATTATTCAAGAACCATAGGGTGACACACTTAAGGGATACCGACACCATTTGGAGCAAATACGTTTCAGATAAAGATTTAAGAAAGCGCTAGAATCATTTCGATGGAAACCGGAATTGTTTTGGGTGAAATTGCAGAAACTGGTTCTGCATGTGATATTGAAACGTTGGAGGGGATTTTATGTGAATGTTTGTTAATTAATGTAATTAAAAAAATTCTAAATAAAATAGTTTTATTTAATGAGAGCTTGCATTAAATTTGGTGGAAATTTAATGGAGGTGAGTGGAACTATGAGTGGGAGGCTAATTATGTGAGCGGGAGCTCCACCCACATGAATGTGGAAGTGGTGGGGGAACCTCTCTTGGCCACCAGCCATGGTGAGGGGCTGCCCCTCTCCCTATAAAAGGCCCCCCACTCCCTCCTCTCATCTTACACCTCCTCATGAAGGATCTCTCTCCCCCTCTAGAAATTATTCCCCATGGTCTCGGATTAGCGAGATACATGTTCCTGGTGGCTTTATCTAGAAAGGAGTTGTTGCTTCTGCTGCATCATTGGAATGAGAACGCGGAGGTTGTCGGGGTACTAGACGTGTGTGCGATCACGAATGCACCGCTGCTTTGCGGTGCTAGACTTGCTGGTGCTGGACCTGATGGATGTGCTGGTGCTGGACCTATGGACTCGCTAGACTTCATCATGATCTTGAGATTGGCAAGTGTACGACTACATCAACCATGAAATCAGTTTCGTTAACAAAGCTTTGTTGTTCTTCAAGGGTATGTTCTCTATGGATGTGTATCCACCCATTGCTTGTATCTAGTAGATAGATCCTAGCGTGTAATAGTTCCCATCATAGGATTTTTTTGTTTTCTATGTTGCGAACCCAACAGAATCGGCTTCAATTAGAGTGGGTGTTGTCTTGTCTTTTGAGTTTTGGAGGTTGATCCATTGGGGATTTGTTGTTAAGATCGATTCTACGTGTTTTCCTCACTATTTATCTCCACATGTGTGTTCTTAGATGTGTTACTCGTGTCTTCCTTTCCCCTCGAATCCCTTGAATCCATGAACATTGGGCCGCTCATTGAATGCATCAAGGTTTATCGTATCCATGGTCGATAGAGAGGGACCATCACACCTTCTATGCTGATGCCATCGCTGACTGCCTGGAGTTCATCAAGGGTAAATCGTCCCACCTGACCGCGAGGGATGATAAGATCAACAGTTTGAAAAAGTTTTAGTTTTGGCTGGTTTTCCTAATATAAGTCACCATACCTTGATGGATTTAATGGCGAGTTCCCGAATAAATGTTATCCATTTATCAGGAAGGATTTCTATGATATTTGTGATCAATTTCATCAGGGACATCTATGCCTAGACAACATTAGTAGCTACTTAACTTGTGTCAAAGAAAGAGGATGCCAGTATTGTTAATGATTATAGGCCCTTTTCTCTCCTCAATTGCACTCTCAAACTTTTGACTAAACTGCTAGCAACTAGTTGCATAAAATTGTTATGCAACTTATACATGAAAATCAACATGGGTTTATAAAATCAGGAATCATACAAGACTGTTTGGCATGGGCCTATGAGTATGTTCATTACTACTATAAAGCCAAGAAGGAAATTGTGATCTTAAAGTTAGATTTTTAGAAGGCCTTTTGAAAATGTTGATCATTGTTTTATTATATTAGTGCTACATAACAAGAGTTTTTGACCAAAGTGGTGTCACTTGAATTAACGAGTTTTGTGCTCTGCCACTTAATTTGTGTTTCAAGGATCCACCTTCAAATGTATAAGAGGGGTATGCCAAGGAGACCGACCATATCCTTTGTTGTTTGTCTTAACAGCTGATGTTTTATAGTCTATGGTTTATGAGGTTCTAGCATAAGGTAGATTTTTTGGGGCCTGGCAACCAGGGTGCCACGTCGCGACGGTTAGCGACCCCCAGCACCTCAAAGAGACGTGCCTTCGAGAGGCTACAATACCTCTGGAGACAAGCGCCACTAGGCGAACCCTCGCGAGGGGATACCCTCCCGAGGCGGACTCACCCCCGGAGGCACCACCGTAGGAACCAACTTCGGATGCCCTGGAGCACACTCTGGGGCTTATCGGTAACTTCACCAGGTGGCCAGCAGGTGGGGCAAGTCCCGACAAGGGGCATGGTCGCCCCATGCCCTCCGATTTTCCTCGGTAGAGGGAGGCCTGGTCCGCCCCTTTCCTATAGCATAAGGACATATGACCTCAGCATGGCAGGCGCACCCCTTTGCCGATTTGGTGCAAGAGAGACAGCAGGCAACGCTAGACTAGGATGAACAAGGAAAACAAAGGCCACTTTACCAGCGGATGGAGAAGCGTCGGGCGTCCAAGACTCGGTCCACTGAAAAGCATCCCCGTAGACTAGGACCAGGAGGAACGAAACTGTGGTGACCCTTCCCACCCATGGACCGGGGAAGAGGACCGACGTCGCCCTATATAAGGAGCCCTTCTCATACCTTGGAAGAAGTCGATCCTTCAGATCTAAAACCCTAGACTTTCACCCTCCATTGTACCCTTGAGAAGCACATGAGCAATACAACAAAGTAGGAGTAGGGGCTTTACCTCCTCACGAGGGTCCCAAACCTAGGTAAAAAAACCTGGTGTCACCTCTCTGTCGTGTGCTTGCTCCGCAATCGCCACTGTCGCTGAGTTCCTTTGGAATCATGTGTTCAGACTCCTCTCGAACCAAGGGATCATTGGACTGTAGTTCCTTCGCGGGAAAAATATCTGACATTTGGAACGCTAGGTATGGGTCTGAGGCGTGCTTTCAAGACCTCCATCAACCTCAACAACATGTCGGCCGGCAACGAGACCCGTGCTAAGAGAGACCTCCGCCGCGCGGCGAGTGATGGCTCTGAAATATAGCCATCTACGTCCACATTTAAACTGGATATTATTCATACTTTTGATGAAATATCTCTCTAAACCCTGCCACTAATGCCTAATATTCAGAGGGGTATGCAATCCTTTCTTTTTATATTTTTCCTGCGCAGATAATGTCATTTGAAGATGGAAATCACTACATCAAAGTCAAAGATACGAGATTTCCAACAACCAGAAGAAACCAGGAGCCGTGAAGCGGAGGCAGACGCTTTAACGACCAACTATACGACCGGAGAAAAATTCTGGCCGTATAGCTCCTGTCGTATAGTTGGCGCCACCACCCTTACGTCAAACAGAACAACTTTCGTGAAGGGACCCCTATATAAAGAAGCCTCGGGCGACGAGAAAACTCTCTCTAGCCTCTCCCAAAAGTCTTTGCCCCAGATCACCAGCCGCCTCTAGATCTCAAAACCTTTCTCCATCTCCATAGCCATATTCTACCACTTGTAATAGTAGATCACTTCTTCGATTGGCGACATTGTAAGACTATTTCTATCAATCTTATGATTTTCATTACAATGTTTATGATTGTTGATCTTATTTCTATGTGTGAGTAATTCTCCTTGGGCTAAGGGCTTCAGCCTAGCCATGTAGCGTTTGTGTATGTTATTTATCATAGATGGGATCATGTATTAGTTTGTATCACATGATGATTATTGTATCCTCTCTTGCCTCAATCCAAGGACTTGTTAGGTACCCAAGACCTCGAGGGTTGATCCAGGTATAGGGAGTATGAGTAATCATTGATCAGCAGGTTGGGAACCCTAGTGATAGAAGGGGTAGTATGGATGTATGTGAGGGATTTACTTGGGATTAACAGTGACATCACTATGCATATCATTAGTTCTCTTTCTTCTATGGATGAGACCAGTAGGTTATTGATATAAGCGGTTGAAGAGGCAATAGCAACTATGGATGCACTACCCACTGATGTCTGCAAGAGCACAGATCGTTTGTAGATAGTTTCAAAGTTCAGATATCGATCCCACAGGGAGCCCAAAGGTAAATGTTTATGGGTGAAGTCTCTGAAACACCCAAAGTTGTCACAGGTCTTCGAGTGAATTGATTGCAAGTGTTGAAAATAGGAATGAGGTTTGGATTAAATGAGATATATTTAAATAGAACTAAAATGTAAACTTCAGAAATATATAAAGCATAAAATTAAATAATGGCTTGGTTGTTTGTTATTTCCTACAGATGGCAAAAGAAGGCGCGGGGAGATTCAGTTCATGGTGATAGTGACTATGCCAGGTGGACGGATGATAAATGTAACAATTATAATCTTATAAATATATGTGTAGGTGAGCAACCCATAATTAGCCGGGACTCCTCTTGGTAGATTTCATCCCAACTTCAATAATCCTACTAGCATGTTACCAAAACCATGGCCAGAAACTAGACGATTAAGACCCTTCAAGTCACTAGCGATTAAGCTCCATGGATCGGACTAATGCAATAAGCACTGTGGTTCCTCGTTGTCTGGGCTTTCCTCGTTACCAAAACCATGGTTCCTTGGATTATCCTCGAGTCTACTAGCTTTCCATTGATATCCCCATTTCACCCGGGGGTCACCGGTCCACTAGCGAACAAGATCTTATGTATATAGAACAAATCATCATGTTGTCTGGGCCCTTAATTGGACAACAAGCATTAGGCATCCCACAGATAGTCAAGCACACATAATATAGTAATTAGAATCAATCACAAACTAATGGAAAATATATGAAGGCACATCACATCTCACCAATCCCCTACATCTCCCACGCCCAAGGGAATTACTCACTCATGAGAGAAGAATAGATCATCAATATAATTAAATAAAAGGAATTCGTCTTTGTATTTCTGTGGAGATCCACAATAAGGATAGAAAAATATCCAACACAAATCAAGATGGGAAGAAACAATCTCACACCCTGGTCTTGCAAAGTGGAGATCCCTCTCTCTCAAGTACAAGTAGTGGCTATGGGGGGTGTATTGGCTAGGAGGTCGAAGATCGTGGAGCGAGATGAAGAACGTCTTCCTCTTCTTATCCGGATCTCTTCTTTCTCCCTTCTGGATGGTATGGCGGCTATTGTGTTGTGTTTTCATCCTCGGTCCCTTCACGGAAGTTGTCCCTTTTGACAAGACAGAGGTGGCGGCAAGTATACGGTGGCAACTATACGGCCAGAAAAATATTCCCGCCGTATAGTTGCTCGCTAAAGCTTTTGTGATCTCCCCTCGCGTGCTTCCAAAGTGAGACTCGCTTGTTTTCTCCAAAATATTGTGTTTCTCTAGTTAAATCCTTCTGTTGACATTCAGAACCTGAAACACACATTAAAAACCAAGTTTTCTTTGCTACCGAAGTATTAGCATTAGGTAAAGCCAGAAAACTATCAAATCTGGGATAAAACCATCAATAAAAGCCATCAAAAATGTGTCGAATCTCACAGCTATCAACTCCCCCAAGCTTAGTTGCTCGCCCTCGAGTGACAAGGAAATAAGGAAAAATAGCGGAGATTCGAGACTGAAAAATAAAGGAACTCACAAGTTTGAATTGGTGTCAAATTCTTTTCTTCACAATCCCTGTAATATTAAATATGATCATTCAAGTATTCACAAGATTGCACTGAGTCCACTTCCTAACCACGTATATCTTGTTAGCAAATAAATCATATGCCCAAGAAAGTGTCGAAAGTTTAGATAGGAAAGTGAGACAAATTCTTTTATGCTGTGTTAGGATGTCTGAATTTGGGCTTGGAATCATCCGTTTGGAATTACCAGACCGAATTCCTTTGTTTGGAGAGGCCGTGGAAACCCACCCCGGAAACAGGAGGAGATTCCGAGCGCCAGCCCCGCATGAGCCCGCCCGGCCTCGAAACTTTCCGACCTGGGAGCCTCGGAAAAGCTCGGAATTTCTCCTCGTACCGCTTCGACGCAAGAGGCGACCAGGTGCGTGCCCTTCCTCCTCTCGACCCGCGACCAGGAGGCGGCCACCGGTGGCTCCGGTGAGTACCATCACGCTCCCCCTTCCCCGCTGTTCTTCCTCTCCTCGGTCCAGTCGCCCTCGTCTTCTCCCTCTCCCTATCACCCTATCTCTGTCCCTTCCAAGCCCAGGCCCTGCGCCCGCCCCCCAAACCCTAGAGTCCCAGAGTGGCGGCCAGCAGATGGGGAGCGACGGTGGCCGCCAGCGGCACGAGAAACGACTGTGGGATTGGGGACGGCGGCGCCTCCCTAGCCATCCCCGAGCTATCCTGTCCCTGGCCCGTCTATTCCCTAGCCAATCTGAGAATTTATTTGGTGCCTAATACTTGATCTGATTGAACTGCAGATTTCAGGAGAATTGGTAGGTCCTAAGTCCAATTGAAGGTAAACATTCTGTATTCCCTACTCCTAGTTTGTTGTTTGCATATGAATTTGTTATATTTGTAGAAGCATGGATGAACCAAAAGGAAAGAAAGGTACTAGGAATTATCTTACATGGACTCCTGAGATGGACACGACATTGCTAGTTGTCCTTGTTGAGCATCACAACAATGGTGACCATGCTCAAAATGGTTGGAAGCCACATGTGTATAGTGCTTGCATTAGGAATGTCAAGGAGAAATGTGAAGTTGACATCTCGAAGGAGAACATAGTTGGAAGAATTAAAACATTTGACAAGCATTATGAGATTATTTCCAAGATGCTTGCTCAGAGTGGCTTTGGATGGGATTGGGAAAAAACATGGTGATGGTTGATAGTGATGAAGTGTGGTCTCGATATGTGGAGGTAATTAACACTAAATTTTGTCGCTACTTATGCAACTTCACTATCATTTCTTATATTTCTATTTATTGTGCAGGCTAATAAAGATGCACACGGCTATAGGACCAAGGTAGTGAAGAATTGGGAGTCAATAGTCATTATATATTCAAAAGACCATGCGACTGGTGCCGGGGCTAGGACAGGAGCTGAGTGCGTTCAAAAACAAGACACACCGACAGCTGAAGAAACTCCTGAGGTGCCTCCGAAGAGGCAACGTATCGAGGATGCTATCTTATGCATGATGGGACAAATGAAGACATCTTTTGATGAGGCTTTGAAGACAACCGAGCCACTTCCTATGCCAAAGGTGAACCCTCCAACAGAAATCCTTGATGCACTCAAAAAAGTACAAAGTTTGGGTGATTCTGATATCATAACGACTTATACGAAGTTGACTGCCAATGAGCGCTCGTTCGAATCGTTCATGGCGCTCCCCGAGAACTTGAAGAATAATTATCTATTGGCCTTACCTTGATCGTTGCTAGGATGAGTGCATGTCGAGTTGAACTACTATGTTACGTACGCGGTCGATTATGAACTATCTAGTTGTGTTATGTGTGTGTTGTGTGTAAGAGACATAAATTATCCTTGTTAATATGAACTACTCTACTATGTACTCGGTTGATTATGAACTATCCACTTGTGTTATATGTGTGCTATTTGTTAGAGAGAAAATTATTACTCATGATGTGTATGCAAACTTGTAGTTTTTTAGAGAGAAAATTATGTGTATGCTATTTGTTAGAGAGAAAATACTATAGTCATACATATACGCAAGTTTACATTGTCAAAACTCAATAAAACTTTCAATTCCATGATTTGCACATCCAAACAGAATTTAGAATTGGGTGGTACTCTTTTATTCCAACAACAAATTCCGTACACATCCAAACACTGGAATTGAAAACGAAGGACATTTCCTTTCCAACTTGGAATTGAAATTTTTAGGCCAATTCATTTGCAATCTCACTTTCCTACATCCAAACACATCATTAGTGCCTCTCTTTATAGAGAGATGAAAACTTTTTATTCTTGTTTGTTTAACCATTAGGAGTACTCAAGTTGGCATCAAAGCATGTAATTTAAGAACAGCTCATCTATCCCATGTAAAAATTTCAAGACTATCAAAGCACCTCTTTTCTTTTCTTTTGCCTTTCAAAAACTTTAGCTCTTTCATAGAGAAATCATGCCACTATTTTTATCATGTTTAATTGGGGTTGTGTTGTGCACTCGTGACCATGCCAATAAATAATTGTTGAGCAATAATGGGCATGAGGAGACTAATTTTTTTACCTATCATAGCATTGCTTCTAAAGATGTTTACATAACTCAATAGCCGAAATCAAATGGTCTCCCACATTTAGATTGTTCGTTGGCCAACGGAGTTAATAGTTCCCCATGGAGCATGACAGAGTTGTAATGACACACGTAAAGCAATACCTTACGGTAATTATTAGAAAAAGTAGTGGCATAATTTCTACTACTTCTAAGAATCCATTTTATCAAACAATTTCAATCAAGCGTACTTATCAAGTCTATTTATATTAAGCTCAAATGTGATGGAGTAGTTCTAAAATTAAATTCTTTGGGCCAAACATTGACTCAAGTCATCTTCAGATGATTTTTCTTGTTGTAAAAATGTAGGAAGTATTTTTAACCAAGTTCTTTGCTCATTGTTTCAAAGCTAAAAAGGAGACACTAGAAAAGGAATAGAATTTATAGGATAACAAGCTAAGTGGGGAGCGATCTCAGTGCAAGCGAGTAAATAATTGTAGGGTCAATTTAAGGTTGCAGAAAGGATGATGAAAGGAATGTGATACCTCTTCTGACTTGCTTCATTCTTGTATTTGAGTCGAACCTCCTCTATGCTTCCCTATTGCCAAGTCACCTGAAATTAAGCAATCTACGAGAGAAACAAAGAAACGAAATTGCGAATAAAGTTACAACTAACTTTTTTATATTTTCGGTTTAGAAATGCAAAGCTGGAAATAAACATGAAAATTTGAAAAAATAAAATAAATCAAAATAAGAAATAAAAATATGAATGCAATGTTTGGAGGTTTTCAAACCTTCCCCAAGCTTAGGCGATTGCCAGGCTCAGTTGTTGCCGTCATTTGGCGGCTGGTGCGGATACTGCTGGTAGTAGTCGGGGAAGTGGGTCATGAAGTGACTGAAGTTGTGAGTCAAAGTATTCACATCTTCATTCACATCCTGAAGAGTGTGGTCGATCTACCTACCGCGCTGGTTGAGCTACTGGAACTCCTGATAGGGGACGTAGCTGTACCCCTATTGTGGCTGGTTGGGCCACGGGTCCCAAGCTCCTCCTTGCTGCTGCTACTGATGTCCCTCCCAAGCAGGGTTGTGTCCCTGCTCTTCCTCCTTCTCCTTATCATCCTGCTGCCCTTCATCTTCCTCTTCCTCGGGCTGGAGCTCGGCCAAGATCTCTGTCACTTGGTCCTTGGTGAGGATCCAAGTGTTCTTGTCCACAATTGAGAAAGCTTGGGGGCAGGGCAACTAAACCTGCTCACTCTGTGCATCATCAAGTTAACTGAATTTATATGCTCGGAGCCTCCGGTTAGCATGGTAAACACCAAGGAAGCCACAAACAGTCAAATATTTTACGTCCATGAGTTTGGAGCCATCAACAGGTTACATAACAGGTAGTACAATGTTCAATGCATATGCAAGGTGGGTTACCAATCCACCAATGTGAATATCACCTTTGGTCTTGTTTCTTTGGTGGCGGAAGTGCTGGATGAGTAGAGCTACAGGACTAGGGCTTTGCGGTGAAGTGGGGAAGAGAGCCTTGGTGATCATTGCCATGTCCGCACTGGCCATGGAGCCTGTGTCACATCTCCCTAGTAGTGTGTTGGCGAGGAACAGAGCATAGTAGCGAATGGTTGGGTTCTAGATGGTGGACATATTCTTCTGATAAAAGTGCCTACCACCATTAACAGAAATAACCTACCAAGTCGTTCCACTTATGATGCTATAGAGGTTAGTAACATTGGGCTCCCTAGTATGAGGGAAGCTGAAAGCATTGCAAAATTGTTCGAAACTTACATCATAGTGATGCCAGTTCATGGTGAAGCTTATCGTGCACAAATTACCTTTCTCCCCATGGTCGTCGTTGAAGGAGGCAAGGAACTCATGGGTAAGCTCGGTGTAGGTATCGTGGCTTGCGAAGCCAAGTACCGCCAACCCCGCCCTGCTGCACATGAGGTCGAAATCCTCCTTCAACCCGCCGCGGTGAGGAAGTTGTGGTTGGCCCATAGTGTGGGCAGCACCCTCCTCGACGAGACAATGCCCAATTTGGAGTTGCGTGGGGCTCGGGACCCCGAGCTCGAGCCCTCACCCCGTTGGCGCTTGCTCGAACGAAAAAGGTTACCGATTTTGTTCATCATGATGTACTGAAAAATTTCACCATAAAACCTTAGGCATATGGTTTCTATATGATATATGAATGATTCTACATGGAAAAATTCAATCCTAACATGAGAAATTAATAGGAAAAATAAAATAAGCTTGAGTTCATCCACTAGATCAATGTGAGAGTTTCAGCCATGGAAATCTGAAAACAAAGCATGGATAGGGAGAGAAACATACCGATCTATTGATTCCCCAACTCAAACGAACGAAATCCGCGAAGAATCAAGAGTTCTAGGTGGATTTTGAGAGGTTTGGAGAGAGAATATGAGAGAAATAATGAGGAGAGGAGGAACACCTAGCCGCCCTGGTGCGATTTTGTTGTCGCACCGAACTATACGGCCGGAACTATACGGGAGGGGGATGTTGCTCCGCCCGTATAGTTGCAGCGGCGCCGCCAACTAGGGTTTATTTATACAGGAAACAGCTATACAGACGCAATATACGGCTGGATCGCAATGATCCCGCCGTATAGTTGGTCGTTAAACTGTCTGCCTCTCGAGATAAATTTCTAAAACTAGCATCGATATCTATACGACTGGAACTATACGGCCGGAATTTTTATTCCCGCCGTATAGTTGGTTGTTAAACTCTCAGTACCTTTGGGATGAAATTCTTTGAAGGCATCGATATCTATACGACCAGAACTATACGACCGGAATTTTTATTCCCACCGTATAGTTGGTCGTTAAACTCTCAGTACCTCTCGATAATTTTTGTACGAAGGCATCGATATCTATACGACCGGAGCTATACGGATGGAATTTTTATTCCCGTCGTATAGTTGGACTTTAAACTCTCTATGTCTTCGAAGAAAATTTGTTGATGACAAAGATATCTATACGACTGAAATTTTTATTCCCGCCATATAGTTGGTCGCTAAACCATCAGTAATCATCAAAAATTTCCTATTTCTTCGAGGGTACCTTCTTATCCCAAAACTTAGCGAAATACCTTGTTTTTAATATAAAATTGATAGTAAAAACTATCGACCAACATTAGCATATTAAAAGCAAAATTTTAGCTTTTGTAAATAGAAAACTCAAACTTTTATTCCTATTATTATTCTCTACTCATTCAATCGACGTTTCTACTACTTTTTGACAGCTGCATCTTCACGGGCACACTTCCGCAAGAATGTCTATGAAAAAGGGGTAGGAATGCGATGAACTTGTTATTTTCTAATCGATTCAATTGATAGGATGGGTTGACTCCCATTAAGCATTTATTAAGAATGGTTGAGTAACTCAACCTCTTCTCTCTTCTCGAATTCTTACCTTGGGTTGCCCCTTATCGAAGACACTTACCACATGAACTGTTTTGCCGGTGGAACATATCTTTCTCCTACTTCTAGCTTCTTTGGAAAATACCGAATGATTTCAGCATCATAAACATTGAAGATTATCTTTCCTTCAACACAATCTACTGATGCACCAATAGTACTGAGGAAAGGTCTTCCAAGTATTATAGATAATCTTTCATCATCTGGCATTTCAAGGATAATAAAATCAGTAGGAATAACATGCTCATCTATCCTAAGTAAGACATCCTCAATCATACCAACGGGTTGTTTAGTGGACTTGTTAGCCGTCTATAAAGTGATAGTAGTAAGAGAATACTCCCATAATCCTAACCTTTTATAGAGGGAGTATGGCATTACACTAAATCCTGCTATTAAATCACACAAGGCATTTGTGAATATTAGTTTTACCTATTGAGCATGAAATAGTTCATATTCCGGGATCTCCATACCTAGACAACAGCTTCCCATTAGCAGGATAGCTAGTTACCATGGCAACAGTTTCAGTTATTTCTTTCTTTCTACTAATAATATCATGAAGGAATTTACCATAAGTAGGAACTTTGATTGCATCCGCAAATGGGATTTCCATACGAAGGTCACTAAGTGCCTTTGTAAAAGAATTATAAATTACCTGATCCGGTGCTTTATTTTTTCGATCTGGGTAAGGAAGCTTTTTCTCACCTGACTTACTCTTGTGTTTTACCTTTTGTGGGGGGCCAGGCTCTTTTGTTGCTTTCTTTTGTTGTTGCTTATTTCTTTTCTCCTTTTCTATTACAACAACTTCGTCTTCCTTGCTTATTTCTTTATCTTCTCTTGGATCAACCATCTCTGCATCAGAGTCATAATGGTCATCTTGTGCATCATTTTGGTCCTCCTTGGTTTGCTCTTGCGTCTCAGTTTCATCTTGAGGATCCACCAACATATCATCTTCTTGGCTTGCTTCGAGCAAGGCTTTTTACTTCCACTCTTTTTCAGCTTCGTATTCCGATGGTCCTAAGGGTCCTGTAACAACTGCACCCCTTCTTGTGACAACATTAGTAGAGACGGGAATATCTTTATCTTCACGAAGAAATTTTTGATAACCAGATGCTATCTGCTCACACTAGGTTTCAATCATACTAAGATACTTGTGAAATAGTTTTATTTCTTGGCCAATGTCATCATAATTTTCTTTGAGTTCCGCCAAAATCTTTTTGTGTTTTTGGAAATGCTTATGCAAGTTATTATGAGATTTTACTTGTCGATGTTTTAATTCTTGAAAAACTTTTCTAGTTTCATCTTGTTTAGTTAAAACTTGTAACAAATCTACTTTGTTTTCCTTAACAAGTTCAGAACGTGTACCTTTTTCTTTCATAGTTTTGTGTACCTCAGGCATAAGATCAGGAGTTATCCGGAGTACCCTTTTTTCCGGCTTAGTGCCAAAATCAGGATTATATAAAGAATCATTCTTAGCCCTAGTAGACATTAATTCCAAACATTCTTTAATAGTTAAAGTATTTATTGATCCTCCTGCTGAGAAGTCAAGCAACTCTCTACATTGAGTATTGAGACCATGGTAAAATAAATGGCAAATTTTTAGTTCAGAATAGCCATGATTAGGAATACTATTGATCATTACAAATAATCTTTCCCAAGCTTGTGGGTAGTTTTCTCCCACATTCTGACTAAAGTTGCCTATGTTCTTTCTTAGTTCAGTTACCTTTTTAAAAGGAAGAAACATGTCTATGAATTTAGTAATGCAGTTTTCCCAATATTTAATGTAATGGCGAGGGAGAGAATACAACCAGTCTAGAGCTTTACCTTTAAGAGACCATCAAAATAATTTAAGACGAAAGAAGTCTCTGGGAAAACCTTTTGGTCCAAGCGACGTTATCACATTGTCAAACTCTGTAATATGTCTTCCTGGGTCTTCATCTTACCTTCCACTGAAAGCTTTCTCCCGCAAAATTATAATAATTCCACCATCAAATTGATATTCTCTAACTCCAGGATTTGGGAACTCTATTGGTTGTTTAAGAAATTCAGAACTTGAATCACTGTATTCCCTGAGAGTTTTCTCAGGTTTCATAGGGGCTGTCCTATAAATAGACATGATTTCCATAATATCACTCAGGTTTTCAACTTCAACTTTATTTGATCTTAAAAGTTTTTCCATAATTTCTTCGCGCCTCTGAGCAGGCATGCGCTCAATATAATCTGGTAGGTAGGTCCTACCAAAGCGTGTAGACCCTTTGTCTCCTAAGGAGAACATTTTGTAGTACCAACACCTGAAGTGTCAAAAGACAAACACTTAGCTATTAGCTCCTTGGCAACGGCTCCAGAAAATAGCTTGATGTCTGCAAGAGCACATATCGTTTGTAGCTAGTTTCGAAGTTCAGATATCGATCCCACAGGGAGCCCAAAGGTAAATGTTTATGGGTGAAGTCTCTGTCACACCCGAAGTTGTCACAGGTCTTCGAGTGAATTGACTGCAAGTGTTGAAAATAGGAATGGGGTTTTGATTAAATGAGATGTATTTAAATAGAACTAAAATGTAAACTTCAGAAATATATAAAGTTCAAAATTAAAGAACGGCTTGGTTGTTTGTTGTTTCCTGCAGATGGCGAAAGAAGGCGTGGGGAGATTCAGTTCACGGTGATAGTGACTGTGCCCGGTGGACAAATGATAAATGTAACAATTATAATCTTATAAATATATGTGTAGGTGAGCAACCCATAATTAGCTGGAACTCCTCTTGGTAGATTTCATCCCAACTTCAATAATCCTACTAGCATGTTACCAAAACCATGGTCAGACACTAGACGATGAAGACCCTTCAGGTTGCTTAGTGATTAAGCTCCTTGGATCGGACTAATGCAATAAGCACAGTGGTTCCTTGTTATCCTCGAGTCTACTAGCTTTCCATTGATATCCCCGTGTCACCCGGGGGTTGCCGGTCCACTACCGAACAAGATCTTATCTATGTTGAACAAAGAATCATGTTGTCTTGGCCCTTAATTGGACAACAAGCATTAGGCATCCCACAGATATTCAAGCACACATAATATAGTAATTAGAATCAATCACAAACTAATGGAAAATATATGAAGGCACATCACATCTCACCAATCCCCTACATCTCCCACGCCCAAGGGAATTACTCACTCATGAGAGAAGAACGGATCATCAATATAATTAAATAAAGGGAAGCCCCTACGGTATATATATTCCTTTATTTATGAATACAAGAAGGTCCCAAGTGTACAAATGAGCAGATTACATCAGGGAGGTAGAAAATGAAAATGAAGAAAGGGCAGCATAATTAAGTAAAAGTAGAGAGGATCCAATCCAAAAGGGGTTGCACCACCCTTGTCTTCACTTGATTCTTATGCAAAAAGAGATCACTCTGTAATCGAACCTTCCAATGATCAAATGACGGGTTTTGGTTTTTGAAAATATACTCATTCCGCTCCTTCCATACATTCCATGCAACACACGTAACAACCTAAAAGAAGAAAGGACCATCAAAATTTCTCTTGGCTGGAATGAACCGAGGAGAGATTGCAAGGGAGCAGTCCCATTGTATGTTAATAAAGCTCCAACAAGCAACAACAAATGGGCACTGAACAAAATGATCTCTTGTTTCAATACTCTTATTTGTGCATAGCACACACGAAGGGCCAGAGTCCATCTGCCAACTTTTTCTAGCCATCAAATCTTTGGTATTTAAACGATCCTTTAGAAGTAACCAAGCAAAAACACGAAGCTTTGGCTGCCAAGGATTGAACAAAAGCAGAGTCGTCCTCTTTTGCCCAAATGCAGTGCCTTCGCGATCGGTCAACAATCTTAATAATTCCTTTCTGAACTTTCATGGAACATAGAAAATGCATGGGTAAAGAAGATAACACAAAGCATACAAAAGTCAATCTACCACCATAGTCCAGAAACCTCGCACTTGCATTCAGCCTGCGTTCAATTTGATCTGTGATATGAGTGAGATCTTGAATTGTTGGCTTGGTAGTTCCAAGGGGGAGCCCCAAATAAGTGAATGGCAGCGATCCGACAACACAAACAAAGGTATTTGCCAGGAACTGAAGGTAGTGGTCATCAATATTAATGGGCATTAAGCAGGACTTAGAATAATTCACACGAAGCCTCGTAGCTACAACAAAGATTTGAAGAAGTTTTTTTAGCACCAAGAGTTGAGCTGGGAAAGCCTGAAGTATAAGAATTCCATGGAGATCCACAATAAGAATAGAAAAATATCCAACACAAATCAAGATGGGAAGAAACAATCTCAAACCCTAGTCTTGCAAACTGTAGATCCCTCTCTCTCCCTCAAGTACAAGTAGTGGCTATGGGGGGTGTATTGGCTAGGAGGTCGAAGATCGTGGAGTGAGATGAAGGACGTCTTCCTCTTCTTTTCTGGATCTCTTCTTTCTCCCTTCTGGATGGTACGGGGGCTGTTGTGTTGTGTTTTTGTCCTCAGTGCCTTCATGGAAGTTGTCCCTTTTGACAAGAGAGAGGCGGCGACAACTATACAGCGGGAGCTATACGGCTGGAAAAATATTCCCGCCGTATAGTTGCTCGTTAAAGATTCTGTGAGGTCCCCTTGGGTGCTTCCAAAGTGAGACTCGCTTGTTTTCTCTAGAATATTGTGTTTCTCTAGTTAAATCCTTATGTTGACATTTAGAACCTGAAACACACATTAAAAACCAAGTTTTCTTTGCTACCGAAGTATTAGCATTAGGTAAAGCCAGAAAACTATCAAATCCAGGAGAAAACCATCAATAAAAGCCATCAAAAATGTATCGAATCTCACAGCTATCACCCACATATAATTTATCTTACTCTAACAAGTACATGCATACTTTATTTCTATCTTTTATTCCCATCAGATGTTTTGCACAACTATAGGTGAAACCGAATGCCCTAGGCCCTCTCTCTCCATCATCGACAACAACAAAAAGACGCAAACTATTGGTCCAGTAAAAACACAAAAGGAATTCTAAAACTCCCGAAGGTCCGTTAAAGTAACTTCACTACGCATTCACTTCCCAAGGATTCGATAACCTAGGTCTACTAGGGAAAAAGAAGTTATACTACATCTGTAATCCAGATCGAAGGTATCAACCCTTTTTCTGGCGCTGTTGGTGGGGAAGCAATAGCTACCTTGGTGAGGTTATTAGGAACCTTGCTAGGTTTAATTCTTGTTTTTAATTTTGTTAGTTTGCTTTTAGTCTTTATTTGATAAACCAAATAAATTAGTTAGCCTTTAAATTCTTGCTTTTACTATTATAATTCTCTGTTTAATAAAACCCAAAAACATAGGAAATATGGCTGAAAAGAAGCTTGGGGAGTTTGCTACTCCCAACAACAATTATTTGCGTACTCCTATTACTCAGCCAACAATTGCTGCTGATGACTATGAAATTAAGCCCCATTATTTAAGTTTGGTTCAACATAATCAATTTGGAGGCTCTGATGTTGAAGACGTAGGTATGCACTTGAATACTTTCACTGAAATATGTGATATGATGCATATAAAAGAAGTTGACCCCGATGCAATCAAATTGCGTCTATTTCCTTTCTCTCTTAGAGGAAGATCAAAAGAATGGTTGCTATCTTTGCCTAGAAATACTATTACATCATGGGTGGGATGTATTTCTTTATTTATGACTAAATTTTTCCCACCTGCAAAGACTATGCAACTCAGATCTAATATTACTGGCTTTAGACAGGAAGAGCGTGAGCCTAGCGCTTGCATGGGAGAGGATGAAAGAATGCATGAGAAACCGTCCTAGTCATGGGATGGAAGATTGGTTAATTCTCCATCTATTTTATAATGCTCTTAATCCTGTGTCTAAGTCTATGCTTCATACTGCAGCTGGAGGAACATTTATGGGTAAACATATTACCGAAGCAAAGCAGCTGCTAGACAATATGCAAGATAACCATGCCCAATGGCATGTGGATAGATCGAACACGAAGAAGGTGAACTCCATCTCACCACAAGAAAATGAAGAACTCAATGCTAAGTTGGATGACCTCATACTAGCCGTAAAAGGTAAGGAAACCCAGGTAAGAGCTACCTGTGAAACAAATATTGAAGAAATAGACTTCGTAGCTCATAATGATTATAACCCTGCTTGGAAGAAGAATTAAAAATCCTAATTTTCAGAAACATTATTCTAGTCCTGCAGGTAACTCTAATAATAATATGGGAACTAGTAATGGTAGCCTCCAAGAAACACTTAAGTCTTTTATAGACTCACAAAACAAACAAAACAATATTCTTGTTAAAATAACGGAGAACCATGATGCTATGCTTGGTAAATTATCTAACCAAGCTGTTAGTTTGAGAAATGATTTGAAGGCCCTCCAAGAAGGAACGAGGATCGCTGAGGCACAGCTAGGTAAGATAACCGAGAGTCAAACTCTCATTATAGCTAAATTTGCTGGTAAAGTTGAGCCAAATCCCTTTGAAGACCTCAAGATGATGAGAATCCAAAGGGAGGAACCTGAAGAACTTGATTATAGTAATGCTCCTTCACCAAGCTACACCGTTGAAGATCTCGTAAAAAGGATCAACGTCAAGATTCTGGTAAGTGAAGGTAGTGAGGAATCTATGTACCAGCACTTTGTTAATCAGGTAGCAATTAAGGTACGTGAGCTTGAGGAAGAATATAAGCCAATTGCTGAAAACTTACCTGTAAATCTAGATGACATATTTGAGCCTACTATTAAGATTAAAATTGGAACCAATGAGATGGCTACACTTTGTGATCTAGGTGCAAGCGTTTCAAAAAATCTGAAGAGTCTTTTTAACAAGTTAAATCTTGGCTCCTTTGAAATCACTGAGTTAAAATTGCATCTAGCAGATTCTACCTACAAACAAGCTGTAGGAATTAAGGAGAATACTTTAGTATACATTAAAGGTTGTCCTGCTCTTATCGATTTTGTTATTGTCAACATGCCTGAAGATGCTACTGCTCCTATTATATTAGACTGTCCTTTCTTAAAAACTATTAAGGCTTTGATTAATCTACATGAAGGGAACATGAAGCTTCAATTTCCTCCACGAGATCCATTTGTTATTCATTTCCCAGGAAGAAGAAAGCCAAGCATGAAGAAAAAGGAGGCCATCACTTTGAAGGCCAATTACTTTGGAGTGGGTGTTCCACTCATCTGGCCTAAGTGAGCAACATTGAGGTCAAGCTATTGACCATTAAAGAGCGCTTTATGGGAGGCAACCCATGTGAAATAAAGGTTTGAGTAAAGTTTTTAAGTTTTAGTTTTAGTTTATGTTCAATAAAGAGTGCTAGAAAACTCTAATTGAGGAGAAGAAGTTCGGTAGTACTAATAATCCTGCTTTATTCATGTTGTTATTGGTCGACAATATTTTCTTTCAATTTTCTGTTAGAAACAAGGTATATCACTAAGTTATAGGAAAAGAAATAATTTTTGAAGAAATAGAATTTTTTTGATGCATACAGAGAGTTTAACAACCAACTATACAGCGGGAATAAAAATTCCGACCGTATAGTTCCGGTCGTATAGATATTTTTGCCATTGACAATTTTTATTTCATATGTACTGAGAGTTTAATGACCAACTATACGGCGGGAATAAAAATTACGGCCGTATATCTCCAGTCGTATAGATATTGGTGACTCCATACAAATTATTTTCTAATGTATTGAGAGTTTAACGACCAACTATACGGCGGGAATAAAAATTCCGGCCGTATAGTTCTAGTCGTATAGATATCGATGCCTTTGTATATTTTATTTCCCACGGACAGACAATTTAACTACCAACTATACGGCGGGAACATATTGTTCCGGCCGTATAGTTTCAGGCGTATAGGTGCGCCGCCAGGAGGAAACCCTAAAATTTTGACAAAAGGCCAACTATACGGCGGGAACGCATTGTTCCGGCCATATAGTTGCGCCCGTATAGTTGCGTCCGACCATAAAAACGCACGGGAAGGTACCTTCAACTCCAAAACTTCAATCCTTTTTCTCTCTTCTACCTCCATACTCTCTCAAAGCCTCAAGAGATCTTCATCTCTACTCAATTTCGTTCGATTTCCTCGCACACAAATGATCTACGCTATGTTTCTCCTCCGATCCTCCAATTACTTTTGGCAAATTCATCTTTGATCTGTTGTCATTATCAACCTAGGGTGAGACCTACTATGCACTAATTGCCATGATTCTCTTGCCTAGATTATTATTTTGAGGAGATTCTTTAGTGTGCTATGATGAGGAATATGTTGTACTTACTGTTGTTGGATCAAAAAGTTTTATTTTTTTCTTTCTTCAATGTTTTAGATGATGAACACAAGGAGCCAAACTCGTGCTCATGCCACCGCTAGCGCTTCTTGGGCTGTCGCACAAGAACGCATGGGGATACGGTTCAGGGATGAGCCCCAACATGATCGCTTCAACAAGATCAAGAACCGCGAAGTGAAGGCCACCAAGTGGGCTTTCCCCATTATATTGAACCAACTCGATATTTCTGACGACTTCAATTTACTTTGCAATAGCGCTGGCCTGCAAAACTTTGTGTACAATGACGTGTCTACTTATCACCGCTTAACTATTGAATTCCTAAGTTCGTTGCAAAGCACCGTTAGACAATGGCAAGGAGAGGACACGATTTCTTTTCGACTTATGAACAACAACTACACTTTAACATTAGATGAATGGTGCGCATGCTTTAATTTTCCAAACAATGATGTTAATGTCTTACGCGCATCCTTTACTGCCTTAGACCCTTCCCCTGAATAGTATTACAATGGAATGAGTTTCACTACTAGAGTAAACAAGGGGAAGAATATTCAACATCCTGCAATTTGCTATTTGTTCTATGTTATTGCTAACACCTTGCAGGCACGAAATGAGTTCGTGAGACTCAATGAGGAGGACATCTTAGTCCTTGCAAAGGCTGCTTAAATCAACTGCGGCTTGTCACTCAACTTGGGAGCCATCCTTGTGTGCTACTTTGAGCACCAAGCCTCCCAAAGCCAAGGACCAATCACAGGTGGAGGTGTCATCACCGTGCTTGCCACTGCCCTAGGCATCGACCTACATGAGTTGCAACCCGTGCTAGGTGACCGATGTGTTGGTTTCTCCACTTTGAAAGCTTGTGGAATGCTCACTAGGAGAGGTGGTGTTTATTACCTGCATATTGCTAGAGCTGGGCGTCTCTACCCTGATCCTATGCCTAATGGTATTTTCTCTATCGAGGAAGGATGTTTTCTATATGACTTGCAGGTTGAGAAACACCAACCCGAGGAGGAGATTCTGGAGGAGGATGAGGACCAAGAGGAGGAGCAAGAAGTTCCTTATCAAGAGGAGCAGCCATTTCGCTACATACTGATACGTTGCTAATGTATCTATAATTTTTGATGTTCCATGCTTGTTTTATATCTACTTTCTTATGTTTTGTCCACACTTTGGAGTATTTTTATAAACTTTCTTGGACTAACCTATTAACAAGATGTCATAGTGCCAGTTGCATGTTTTCTGCTATTTTTGGTTCCAGGAAAGCCAGAAAATGAATATTCTCGGAATTGGATGGGACAAAAGCCAAAGTCAATATTTCACCGAGAGGGACACAGAGCAAGAAGACGAGATGGAGAGGGGCCAGAGGCCGGCCACACCACCTGTCCACGCGACCAGGCCTGGCCCATGCCAGGGGGTGGTACGGCCGCCTAGGGCACCCCCTCGACCTCCCCTTTCGCCTATAAGAAGCCTCCGATACAGAAACCCTAAGTACCCGATCAAAATTCCACGAAAGAGTATGTAGGCGCCGCCATCTCCATCCCTAGATTGGGAGGGATCTGAAGCTCTTCCCGGCACCCTGCTGGAGGGGATAATTCACCCTGAAGGCCTTCTTAATCACCATGCCTGCCTCCGGTGGGATGTGTGAGTAGTTCATCCCTGGACTACGGGTCCATGTAGTAGCTAGATGGTTGGTTCTTCTCCTTTGTGCTACCATGTCTAGATCTTGTGAGCTCCGTTCATGATCAAGATCATCTATTTGTAATCATACATGTTGTGTTTGTGGAGATCCGACGAATATTGAGATACTATTTCAGATTGATTATTGATTCTATCATGTCTTTGTTATTTGTGATCTTGCATGCTCTCTGTTGTTAGTAGCTATCTTGGCCGAGTAGATGCTAGCAACTCCAAGAGGGAGTATTTATGCTCGATAGTGGGTTCATGCCTCTAGTAATCTGGGGAAGTGACAGAAATCTCTAAGGTACTAGATGTGCTGTTGTTACTACGGAGAAAACAACAGTCCTTTGTTCATAGAACAATCATATGGCTTACTTTACACACAATGCTTAATGCAATTATCTGTTGCTTGCAACTTAATACTGGAGGGGGTTCGGATGATAACCTGAAGGTAGATTATTAGTCATAGATGCAGTTGGATTACTGTCTATGTATAATGTTGTAATGCCCAATCAAATCTCATAGAAGTCAAGATGATTAGTATATGCATGTATGCTTTCTCGATGTTTGTCAATTACCCCGCTGTAATTTGTTCACCCAACATGTCATCTATCTTAAGGAGAATCACCACTAGCGAACTATGGATCCCGGTCCTTGAAGGAGATATACCCTAGAGACAATTAATAAATAGGTTTTTATTTTCATATCTCAATTAGTTTATAATAGTTTCATATTGTGCTATAACTGTGCCAAGTAGAAACATTGGTACAGGTGTGGTATGAAACAACCAAGTCCCTAGTAGCCTCTATTCATACTAGTTCGTTGGTCACGGAGATGATATGGGTTTCAAGATCATGGGCATTTATGCCGACTGACAACAAGATCATATCATTGGAGAATAATGTGATTGGACATTCCTCGAAGGATTGGAACACGATCAAGTCATCTAGTTCACTATTGCAACATATTTGCCCAGGCTAATAATTTGATATCCTACTAATTCCTTAATTAGCTCATTCTCGATCCTAATGAATGAATCCACTAATCTTTTGGATAGATGAGTGCCTGCTCTCAAACCAACCAAGATAGCAGCAAGTTGAGCTATACCTAGACTCCTTCTCCTTAGACCGTGAGATGATATCAATCAAAGTCTCCCGAGAGTGCTTAGATAGCATCAAGCGCCACTTGGTAATACAGTGGTTATAAAGGTGTGTTCAGGTACTCGGAGGAACTGTAGAGGCAATATATGTCAAGAGCGGGATTTGTTCACCCACATGACGGGTAAAGATACATACGGACGGCTTGGTGAGATTGCATCTATAAATGTTGCAACATGTGACTAGGTCACGGGCATGTAATATCACGGTAACAAGAAAACAGAACTTGTTATGAACGAGATTGAACAAGGTATAAGATACCATTGATCGGATCTCGGACAAGTTGTATCGAGAAACAAAAGGAAGATGATACTACATTTAGACGGTTCAAACGACATTGTCATCAGGAATTCATAGGAGTCATATAAGGGTACGATGAGAGCGATCATTCGTAAGACGGAATCACAGTAGAGAGAAAGATAAAGCCGGAATCGTTCCGTGGAGAGATCCGAAGTTGTTCGGAGAAAGAATAAAGGAAAAGCCCTGAAAAGTGTTTTCGGATAAATGAGAATTTAAATATATATTTATTATATGTTAATTGTGAATTAATATATTATAAATAATATTTAGATTAAGATTTATAAAGGCAACTTTTATATTAGGCTAAATCCCGAAGGGAAATAGTCTAGAATAAAAGCTGCAGAAAAATAAAAAAGGAAAAAGAAAAAACAACAGCCCACGTGGGCGGCAGATAACTGCCGCCGCACAGGGCGGCTTACAGCTGGGCCGCGCTTGCACGTGGGCGGTAGATAAAGGGCACCGCACGGGGGCGGACAGTAGCCAGACGGCCGCCGGGCCGGCCGGCTCGACCCCGGCCCACTCGGGCGCGCGAGGGAGCCAGGCCGCCAGGCAGGCCGCGGCTACCACCGGCCCACCCGGTCGCCCCTCCCTGCTGCTCACCGCCTTGGGCCGCCAGGGCAGAGTCCCACCCGGGCCTCTTGCTGCCGCCACCTGCAGGCAGGCTTGGCCGCGTGGTGGGCTCGCTGGCCCACCCGCTGGGCTGAGCTGCTGCTTGGGCCGCTGCAGGCTGCTGTGCTGGGCCCTTGTGGCCTAGCCGGCTGGGGAGTTAATTTTGCCCCTTTTCCTTTAGTAATTAGTCCCACATGGGGCACCTAGAGGAGAGGACACGTCCCCCTCCGCCTATATAAAGGGGTGCCCATGGGAGGACTAAAATACACCAATATTTGGAGAAGTCCTTTGGTTGACTTGCTCCTTCTCTCTCTCCCTCTATACCTCATGACCATGGCCCCAAGTTTGGGCTGTGCGATCAAGGCACACCTGCAATACGCCGTTGCGCTGTAGGCATTCCTAGCCGGATATCAACTTCCACACTCCCGGCGGGATCGGGGAGCCAGAGGTCTCATTGTGCACCGGATGTGTACGAAGACACGAGGTGCAACACTGGGGCGCTAGAATGTCGTGAGCCGGAGTTGTTGCACGAGGAAGATGACGAAGATCAAGAAGGAGCAAGGGGTGACCTGCGAGGAGCTTCGCGACCTTGAGGTCGGCTACAAGTACGACTACTTCAACCATGTTCCCCGCGGAACGTTAACCGCGTACGGTCTACAAGGGTATTTACTCTATACGCTCCGGCCGTTACCGCATTACTACATAGATAGATCCCAGGCAAGTTTTGGGGTTACATCGTAGGGAATTTTTTGTTTTCTGCGCCGATCCCCAATAGTGGTATCAGAGCCGATCTATGCGTAGGAGTGTTGTACGGCCAGTACGCACAAGTTTTGTGCGGGCATTGATCCCTTAGTTATTACCCTCTAACGTGTACTTGTTTATATCGCGGTATTGTTTGATGAAGCGGCCCGGACCGACCTTACACGTATTCGTACGCGAGACTGGTTCCACGCTCAACATTCGGCTTGTACCGTATAAGTGGCTAGCGGGTGTCTGTCTCTCATTCGATAGTTGATATAGCATTTACAACGGAGGGCCTCGAAAGGGGTGTAATAGAGACAACTGGTGGATCCATGTTGTGGTTGGAAAGTTCGTAGTTTAGAAACGGTTCTAGTGCGAAAGCCCTAACAACCACGTAAAACTTGCAATAGATAAAGTAGAGGCGTCTAACTTTATTTTGCAGGGGGCATGTGATTATGATATGGCATTGGTCGATATGAAGGTAAAGTAGTTTACTTTTCTGTTACTAAGTAGTATAGTAATAGTCATTGTTCCGATGGACGACCTGGTGGAGGAGTCGTGGACTTGGCGTCAAACCAATGGCAAGATGGAGATCATGCCGGAGCGCTCGATGGAGATCAAGACGCAAGAAAGACCATATCATATCACATTATACATATGATGTTGATACCAGTTTTTACATCTTATTGTGTGCTAGTACTTAGATACTCAACGGTAGCAAATAAGATGATCCCTATTTAATTCCAATGTCCCGTGTTCCCCTTGTGTGTGCACCACCAAGAAAGTTCTTCGGTATGAGGCGATCCAGGGTTACAGGCCTGGGTGTCAGACATATCTACGTTCACATATAGTGGGTGTAAGCCATGTTGCACATAGAATACACACAAGTTAGATTTGGCGAGCCTAGCACGCTAGAGAAGCGTGGCCTCGAAACACAAGAGATCGAAAGATCGAGCGTGAGTCACATGGATGATGTGATTGACATTAGTGAATGTCTACCTTTGATAATGCACTGATGGCCGTGATGATTGGGGGAGGTGCATAGGATAGGGATCATGCAATCACTAAAATCGTCCAGGGGATGACCGTTTTAGTGGAGACCAATTATAAATTGATCTCTTATTATAAACTTAGTCTATATGTCTGTTTGCAAATATCTTAGTAGATCATGGCCTATCCCATTGAGGTCCTTTGCGACCATGGGAATATATTGCTTAATATGGAACTTAGCAAAAGGGTCCAACTTCATAGATTAATACCCACGCCTGAGGGATATCCTCGTAAAGGGTGACCTTCTCTTCTTGATACAATAACCGTTAGGAGATAATTCGATGACTCCGGAATAGTATGTGTTTTCTCCATAATCATCCAATAAGCCATTCTCCATTCGATGAAGAGTTGGGCTACATTTTGTGTTCTATAGAATAAGGCACATAGAGTATGAGCCGTTGGATGGATTTTCCTCCATCAAGGATGAAAAGAGACTGTTTGGAAAAACACTTAGTGATCTTGCATTAGAGTTAAGAACTCTTAGAAGGGCTTGATTGCAAATGGAGGTCATGGATAAAAAGGTATATATAAGATATACAAATTATAAATGTGGTTCTTGCAAAACTCGTTGCAATTTGCAAAGTATTTGATACTTGTCCCGTTTTGTGAAAATAGGATGACCTGCTTGAGAATTGCTGGATATGAGGCAAAGTGACTTGATGGCGGCAAGCAAAACAGTTGATGGCCGACATCACCTCTTCCCTCAAAGTTTATCATTTGGATTAGTGGACCTGAATGTAAATTTGTAATCCTTGTATGTGTGTCTTGCTTTTGCGAGACGATTATTCATATGAACAAGTTACAAACCAGTTTGTACTATTCTTATGAACAATACCTTATGGTCACATTACGATTACAAACAAGTTATTCTAATCACTATGTTAATGATAATAGTTTAAACATTTATAAAGGATTAGAATGCTAAAAGATATCCAAAGGTTAATAATGAAATGACACTACAGTTTCATTTCGGTTATTGCGGGTTCTTTATGAAAGATCAGGGTCCTAGATGCTTAATCTAGAGACTTTGCAAAACCATGCCTCTTGGGCAGAATGACTGAAACTCCGCATTCTGGTAAAACGGTGATATGCGAAGAAATGTTGAATCTTATACATAGTGATGTATCACATTTTCAACAAGTAGTGGAAATCATTTATTGTGGACTTAAGTGAATAAGCGTATTTACTTAATGAAACATGAAGTTTGAAATGATTTGAATTGTTCAAATGAGTTCGTAACTAAATAGGATATTGAATTAACAAGTCTCTTTGATTTGATCAACACGACTAAAATATTCAAGTTAAGTTTAGCATAAAAGGAACTTGTGAAAGATGTTTCATAATTTATGATAATTGGACGAATTCAAACTATGTTGAAATGTCTAAACATCATAATCAATATGTATTAGATACATATGGTGTAATATTATCTCTTATCGGGGTTGTAGTTGTCGTTTAGAGTTAAAGATCGAAATAAGCAAACACTCATTTGAAATACAAAGGAACATCTAAAGATTCGTGGAAACAACACCATAAGTGTTATGGCACGTTCGAGTTTCTAGAGATTTTGATAAGTCGAAATCATGGTGAATAAACAAGTCTTTGTAGAGCATTCTTAGGAAACTATGAATGCATCTTCCACAAATGGGCAAACATGTTGTTGTCCAAAGTTGATGTGTCTTGATGAAGATACAGTTGGAAGAAAGTAAAAGATCAAAACAAGGTATTTGACCTTACCTCTGGATTATAGAGTGGCGCAGCGGAATTTGTTTCATGAAACCAAACTCTACAAGTAGAGGAGAAACTGTTGATAATGATCATAAAGTTTCAGAGAATCGTTTTACTAAAGAAAGTAGGATTCAACTATATATTCTACAAGTTTGTGGAATTATATTATTGATTCACTTGTAATGTTTTGAACAAGACATACCTACGAAATACAAAGAAGCGTGATGGACCTGAGTACGAGAAATGAATGGTCATTGAAATCTCGTTAGTGGAATTCTCGATTTGATGATGATCAAGGAATTTTGGAATGTCAAAGATTATCGAGAGGACCTAGATTTGAGTGGGAGCAAATCAGCTTGGCTAATTCATAATATGTAGCTGACATATTTTGAGTGGGAGCTAAGTGAAATCCCTGGATCTCAAACATGAATGTCATATTTGAGTGGGAGCGTGAAATCATTCTAGGATATGTGAACGACATATGTGATTAATGTGATTGGTGTTAATAGTATTTAAGTTAGGATGAAGTTGAAGTTATTAAACAAAAGATCTATCAAGATAGATTGGTAAGTTTAATAAACACTAAATGTCGAATGCTTCCTGGACTTGATTCTGAAAGATGTTTAGAATGTCCTAAGCAAGATTCTGAAGTAGTTCAGAATAGAACAAGGTAAGAAAGAAGTTCTTACTATATGAAGCATTGAGTATTGAAACTATGGTTGAAAGAAAGAGATGCGTTGCATCTCCTATGCCCCAGTCATAAGTTCTTCCACATAACCATGTTGTATACTCGACATAATGTGACCCAAGTTTCTGGTTGGGAGGACTAGCTCTTAACTGTAAGAACATGTTTTTAAGTGATTCCTGAGTTGATCACTGAACCAGAATTAAGTTTGCACTTAAGTGGCAAGATGCAATGTAAGTGGCATAGATGTATTTCATGCACTAGGATCTACATAGATATAGAAGTATAAAGGCTACATCTGATGTGCTGTATAATGTTATGGCGGGGCTAGTTCGCTTTTAACGTAGAATGATGTGTCCTAGGGCCCAGTGCCCATGAGAAAGCCCTCGAGGTTGATCTAACGTCACTGTAAGCTCCTGGAATCTGGCCTCGTTCTGCTGCCATGACTATAGTATATACACAAAGGATAGCAAAGTGTGTTTCGAAGTTTAGATGACAACAGTGAAAAACGACCGTCATCATAAACACTAGAAACAAAAGACTCACTTTGTTGCCAAACAAATACTTCGACCCATTATAAGATAATGGTGTGAATGTCAAAGTTAGAAAGACATTAACGATTTGCAAAAGACATAATGATCTGGTATAACAGAACATGGACATGGCGTTTTCCATGAGCATGCATGATCTGTAAACGCATATGGTATATGGTTTATATGAGTAAAATGCGAGCTGGTTTATTTGTACTCTAGTGCAAGTGGGAGACTGAAGGAGATATGCTCTAGAGGCAAATAATAAATAGGTTTTTATTTTCATATCTCAATTAGTTTATAATAGTTTCATATTGTGCTATAACTATGCCAAGTAGAAACATTGGTACAGGTGTGGTATGAAACAACCAAGTCCGTAGTAGTCTCTATTCATACTAGTTCGTTGGTCACGAAGATGATCTGGGTTTCAAGATCATGGGCATTTATGCCGACTGACAACAAGATCATATCATTGGAGAATGATGTGATTGGACATTCCTCGAAGGATTGCAACACGATCAAGTCATCTAGTTCATTGTTGCAACAACTATACCTAGACTCCTTCTCCTTAGACTGTGAGATCATATCAATCACAGTCTCCCGAGAGTGCTTAGATAGCATCAAGCGCCACTTGGTAATACAGTGGTTATAAAGGTGTGTTCAGGTACTCGGAGGAACTGTAGAGGCAATATATGTCAAGAGCGGGATTTGTTCACCCACATGACGGGTAAAGATACATACGGCCGGCTTGGTGAGATTACATCTATAAATGTTGGAACATGTGACTAGGTCACGGGGATGTAATATCACGGTAACAAGAAAACAGAAGTTGTGAACGAGATTGAACAAGGTATAAGATACCATTGATCGGATCTCGGACAAGTTGTATCGAGAAACAAAAGGAAGAGGATACTACATTTAAACGGTTCAAACGACATTGTCATCAGGAATGCATAGGAGTCACATAGATATCCCTGGTCCCTCTGTTGATCATTGATAAAGATCATGTCTAGAGCATTCCCGAGCCATGAGAGGATACACTTAAGGGTATGATGAGAGCGATCATTCGTGAGACGGAATCACAGTAGAGAGAAAGAGAAAGCCGGAATCAGTCCGCGGAGAGATCTGAAGTTGTTCGGAGAAAGAATAAAGGAAAAGCCCCGAAAAGTGTTTTCGGATAAATGAGAAATTTAAATATATATTTATTATATGTTAATTGTGAATTAATATATTATAAATAATATTTAGATTAAGATTTATAAAGGCAACTTTTATATTAGGCTAAATCCCGAAGGGAAATAGCCTAGAATAAAAGCTACAGAAAAATAAAAAAGGAAAAAGAAAAAACAGCAGCCCACGTGGGCGGCAGATAACTGCCGCCACACAGGGCGGCATACAGCTGGTCCGCGCTCGCACGTGGGCAGTAGATAAAGGGCACTGCACGGGGGCAGACAGTAGCCAGACGGCCGCCGGGCCGGCCGGCTCGACCCCGGCCCACTCGGGCGCGCGGGGGAGCCAGGCCGCCAGGCAGGCCGCGGCTACCGCCGGCCCACCCGGTCGCCCCTCCCTGCTGCTCACCGCCTTGGGACGGTAGGGCAGAGGCCCACCCGGGCCACTTGCTGCCACCGCCTGCAGCCATGCTTGGCCGCGTGGTGGGCTCGCCGGCCCACCTGCTGGGCTGAGCTTCTGCTTGGGCCGCTGCAGGCTGCTGTGCTGGGCCCTTGTGGCCTAGCCGGCTAGGGAGTTAATTTTGCCCCTTTTCCTTTAGTAATTAGTCCCACATGGGGCACCTAGAGGAGAGGACACATCCCCGTCCGCCTATATAAAGGGGTGCCCATGGGAGGACTAAAATACACCAATATTTGGAGAAGTCCTTTGGTTGACTTGCTCCTTCTCTCTCTCCCTCTATACCTCATGACCATGGCCCCAAGTTTGGACTGTGCGATCAAGGCACACCTGAAATACGTCATTGCGCTGCAGGGATTCCTAGCCGGATATCAACTTCTGCACTCCCGACGGGATCGGGGAGCCGGAGGTCTCATCGTGCACCGGATGTGTACGAAGACAAGAGGCGCAACACTTGGGGCGCTAGAATGTCGTGAGCCGGATCTGTTGCACGATGAAGATGACGAAGATCAAGAATGAGCAAGGGGTGACTTGCGAGGAGCTTCGCGACCTTGAGGTCGGCTACAAGTACGACTACTTCAACCACGTTCCCCGCGGAACGTTAACCGCGTACGGTCTACAAGGGTATGTACTCTATACGCTCCGGCCAATACCGCATTACTACATAGATAGATCCCAGGCAAGTTTTGGGGTTACATCGTAGGGAATTTTTTGTTTTCTGCGCCGATCCCCAACAGTCCTTTCTTTTACCATCAATCTACAATCTAGTATTTACTATTTTCTGTTTACTTTCTGCAAAGCTATTACTATCTTCCACACAATACGTTTAATCCTTTGTTTTCAGCAAAACTGGTGAGATTGACAACCTCACTAAGTTGGGGGCAAAGTTCTATGATTGTGTTGTGCAGGATTCCAAGTTGGAAACAACACCTTGGAGGTGTTTCCTTGCTCCTACTGCTTCAATAACCTTGGTTTCATAACTGAGGGAAAAATTGTTGCGATACTCATCATACCTTCCTCTTGAGTAAGTAAGACTTTTTCTAGCGTCGTTGTCGGGACTAAAGAAGAAGAAGCTCCCCACGTCAACCACGTGCCATCAAGACTTTTTCTGGCGCCGTTGCTGGGGAGTCAAGGACATCTTCACAAGGGGAGTCCCTAATAACCAATATCTTTACTTTGTTTTATTTGTTTTTCTTAGTTTATTTTTGCTTTGTTTGCTTGTTTCTTTATCAAAAACACAAAAAAATTAGTTGTACTAGTTTGCTTTCTATATTAAAAACAACAAAAAATGACTACTCTTGAAAATACTAAGTTGTGTGACTTCACTAGCACCAACAACAATGATTTCATGTGCACACCTATTGCTCCACCTATTCCTGAAGCTACTTCCTTTGAAATTAAACTTGCTTTACTCAATCTTGTTATGAGAGAACAATTTTTTGGAATTGGTACTGAAGATGCTGCTGCTCATCTTAATAACTTTGTTGAACTTTGTGAGATGCAAAAACATAGGGATATAGATGGGGATATTATTAAGCTTAAATTGTTTCCTTTATCTTTGAGAGGAAAAGCTAAAGAATGGTTGCAATCCCTAACTATAAATAGTATTGATTCTTGGACTAAATGCAAAAATGCTTTCATTGGAAAATACTATCCTCCTGCTAAGATTATATCTATGAGAAGTGAAATAATGAAATTTAAACAATCTGATAATGAACATGTTGCTCAAGCTTGGGAAATAATGAAATCTTTGGTAAAGAATTGTCCCACTCATGGACTGACTGCTTGGATGATTATCCAAACGTTTTATCCAGGACTGAATTATTCTTCAAGAAATCTGCTGGATTCTGCTGCTGGAGGTACCTTTATGACCATTACTTTGGGTGTTGCAACAAAGCTTCTGGATAATATGATGGTGAACTATTCTGAATGGCACACTGAGAGATCTCCACAAGGCAAGAAGGTAAATTCTGTTGAAGAAACCTCCTCCTTGAGTGATAAAATTGGTGTTATTATGTCTATGCTTGTTAATGGGAAAGCTCATATTGATCCAAACGATGTTCCCTTAGCTTCTTTGGTTGCTCAAGAAGAGCAAATTGACGTGAACTTTATAAGAAATAATAATTTTAGCAACAATGCCTAGAGGAATAATTTTGGTAATAATAACTATAGGCCATATCGTCCCAATAATGGTAACACTTATGGAAATTCCTACAACAATAATAAGAGTGCACCCTCTGAACTGGAAGTTATGCTTAAAGATTTTATTAGTAAACAAAATGCTTTCAATAAACTATTGAGGAAAACTCTCTAATGCTGAAAGAAATATAGCATCATTGTCTGAAGCACAATCTTCTTTGAATAAAATGGTTGTTAAACCTAAAACTATTGAAAATCCCTTTACTGCTACTAATTCCATACAAGTTAGAATTGATGAAAATGTTAGACTATTAGCTGAATTGCATGCTAAGTGGAAAAGAGAAGATGAAATTGCTAGAAATATTAGTATTTCTACTATCACTACCACTAATGTTGAAGCTAGTAAACCCAATGGAACCTTTTCTAATAAAAATACTGAAATTCTTTGAAACATGGGAAACAATACCTCTACTACTTTAGATGATAATTATGATTTTTATCTTTATGGTTTCAATATCTCTGAAGTAATTATGTTCCGACAAAAGCTTGCTAAAAGTTCTAATTCTAGTGCTATGAATATGGCCTTTACAAAACACATTACTGATGCTCTCATAAAAATTAAAGAAGAAAAGATGAAACATAAAGCTTCTATTCCTATGAAATTAGAAGATGGTTGGGAACCCATCATTAATATGAAAGTGAATGATTTTGATCTCAAAGCTTTATGTGATCTTGATAGTAGTGTTTCTATTATGCCTAGAAAGATTTATGAAATGCTTGATTTGCCACCATTGGAAAATTGTTATTTAAATGTCCAACTTGATGATAATGCTAAAAAGAAACTCATGGGGAGTATTAATGATGTTCTTACTGTGGTTAACAATGCCTATATCCCCATTGATTTCTATGTTTTGGATGTTGAATATAATGCTTCTTGTCCTATTATTTTGGAAAGACCTTTTCTTAGAACTATTGGTGCCATTATTGATATGAAAGAAGGCACCATTAAATATAAAATCCCACTCAAGAAAGGTATAGAACACTTCCCTAAGAAGAGAGAGAAGATTCCTATTGACTCTCCTATTAATTTTTTTTTGCTCTTAACGTTTCTTCATTTGAGAATACTTGATGCTTTTCTTGCTTCTTATGCCTAACTTAAAGGCGTTAAAGAAAAGTACTTATTGGGAGATAACCCAAAAGTTTTAGTTGAGTCTTGGAAGTTATTGCTTCAGTAATAACCTCTCCTTATTCTTTTTATTTTCTTTTTGTGCCAAGAGTAACCTCTAATGAGAGAGAAGTAAGACTTGGGAAAGTTGCTGTCCTGAAACAGATTTTTGTGCTTTGCTGTAAAAATTCGTGTAAAATCTCTGTACGTCGGTTTGAGCTGTAATTTTTTGTGCTTCTGCCCCAGGTTGTTATCCAACTTTCGTTAGTTCAACACTTTTCGATTTGAGCAACATAAGATCTTCGAACAAATTAGTTTTTACCTGCTTGTCTGTTTTGACAGATTTCTGCCATTATTTGCATTTGCTTCTTGTTGATTTCTTTTTGGGTTCTTTTTGGGGAATTGAGCTTTTTGAGGGAAGTGCTACAGTAGCTTGTGTTTTAATGGAAGTTTTACTTATGTTGTAACTGAAGCAAAAGACTTATTATCTTGAGTACACTAATGTTGCTAATGAAGATTATGTGAAGTTTTGTATGAAGGAAAAATTTCAGGTGTAGGGAAAGAATGATGTAATGAGATGAAGAATGGACTAAAGCTCAAGGTTGGGGATGCCACCCCGTGTCACCCCCAAAAATATCCAAGAAGTACAAGTTTCAAAGCTTAGGGGTGCCTAAGGCATCCCCTTCTTCATCAATAAAAATCTCAGGTTTCTTCCAAACACTTCATTTTTATTGTTTCATGCATAGTTGTGTTGTTCTTGGAGCGTCTTCGTTTTCGTTTTTAGTTTTTGTTTGCTTGGTTTGCTTAGTTTTCTTTAATAAATTGGTTGGACCCCCTCATTCATGCATTAGTTTTCAAATAAGATTGGTTTGAATTGGAAAAGAGTAGGAAAAGTTCATGCTTAAGTGGTAAAAAAAGAGCTTGCTTTTGACTGTGGCCTATGATTTGTCATGCCATGCTTGATATTGTTTTGGCTTTATGCTTAGTGATTTTTGCTGTAGCATGGCATGTTATAAACAATTGAGATTGCTTAATGTGCCTTGAAAGAATCATGTGTTGTTTTAGCATATTAAAGCATAGTATTGTGGTATCTCCTTTGATGCTTTATTTGGGTTGACTTGGCGCATGCTCACACCATGTTAAGACTATACCAAATCACCATAGCCTCTATGATCCTTTAGTTTTCGACTTGTAATATCAGCTTATGCTTTAATTAATGATGTTTTGTCGCTTTGCATGATTATGGCCATTATTGCTCTCTTAGTTGGTCGCTCCCAATCTTTTGCTAGCCTCCATAACCAAGTATGAGTTCCACTCATGCATCCAACTCCAAATAAAACCAAGTTATTCAAAAGAGTCCACCATACCTACCTATTAGCATTTTCTATTCCAAGTATATTCATGTTTTTATCTACCTTCTGAATTAAACTTGTTATGAGAAAACTAGTGATTAAAGATCTCACGAACTTGATGGCACACTTTACTTTTCTTGCCCCTAATAAACTTGAACCATTGTGTCATCTATGTTGTATATGCTTGCACTTATACTTGGGAAATTAGCAGAACCATGCTGTCACGGGGAACACTTTCAACATTGCACTTGTACATTGTACCCACTTGATATCATGCTCTTTTTTCTATGGATGTTGTCGGTGTGAAATGAAAGGGGATCTTGTAAGTCCATGGAGTTATGTATGTGTGTTAGAGAAACGCCTGGTCCGCTGGTCTAATCCATGCCTAATCATGGTGGAAACCTGTAGCGTAACCATAATGAGCAATCTACAAAGCATTCTTCTTATAAAAAAGAGATAGAGATTGAGAAAAAGAGAAAAAGAGAAAAAAAGAGATGAGAAAAAAGTAAAGAGAGAAAAAAGCACCATTTTCCCATGGTAAATAAGAAGATTGCTGAGATGCTTATTGTCTGCTTGCCTTGTCATTTTGATATGGGGATTCTTCTGTATCATCGGGCAAGGGGTACTGATACGTTGCTAACGTATCCATAATTTTTGATGTTCCATGCTTGGTTTTATCTACTTTCTTATGTTTTGCCACACTTTGTAGTACTTTTTATACACTTTCTTGGACTAACCTATTAACAAGATGCCAAAGTGCCAGTTGCCTGTTTTCTGCTGTTTTTGGTTCCAGGAAACTCAGAAAATGAATATTCTCGGAATTGGACAGGACAAAAGCCAAAGTCAGTTTTTCACCGAGGGGGACACGGAGTCAGAATACGAGATGGAGAGGGGTCAGAGGGTCGCCACATCACCTGGCCGTGCGGCGAGGCCTGGCCCGTGCCAGGGGGTGGTGTGGCCGCCTAGGGCACCCCCTCGGCCTCCCCTTTCACCTATAAGATTCCTCCGATATAGAAACCCTAAGTACCCGATCAAAATTCCACGAAAGAGTCTGTAGCCGCCGTCATATCCATCCCTAGATCGGGAGGGATCTGAAGCTCTTCCCGGCACCCTTCCGGAGGGGAGAATTCACCCTGGAGGCCTTGTTCATCACCATGCAAGCCTCCGGTGTGATGCGTGAGTAGTTCATCCTTGGACTACGGGTCCATGTAGTAGCTAGATGGTTGGTTCTTCTCCTTTGTGCTACCATGTTTAGATCTTGTGAGCTCCGTTCATGATCAAGATCATCTATTTGTAATTCTACATGTTGTGTTTACGGGGATCCGATGGATATTGAGATGCTATTTCAGATTGATTATTGATTCTATCATGTCTTTGTTATTTGTGATCTTACATGCTTTTCGTTGTTAGTAGCTATCTTGGCCAAGTAGATGCTAGCAACTCCAAGAGTTAGTATTTATGCTCGATAGAGGGTTCATGCCTCTAGTAATCTGGGGAAGTGACAGAAAAATATAAGGTACTAGATGTGCTGTTGCTACTAGGGAGAAAACAGCAATCCTTTGTTCATAGAACAATCGTATTATTTACTTTACACGCAATGCGTAATGCAATTATCTGTTGCTTGCAACTTAATACTGGAGGGGGTTCGGATGATAACCTGAAGGTGGATTATTAGTCATAGATGTAGTTGGATTACGGTCTATGTATAATGTTGTAATGCCCAATCAAATCTCAAGGGAGTCAAGCTGATTAGTATATGCATGCATGCTTTATCGATGTTTGGCAATTGCCCCGCTGTAATTTGTTCACCCAACATGTCATCTATCTTAAGGAGAACCACCACTAGTGAACTATGGACCCCGGTCCTTTCTTTTATCATCAATCTACAACTATTTACTATTTTCTGTTTACTTTTTGCAAGCAATTACTTTTTCCACACAATACGTTTAATCCTTTGTTTTCAGCAAAACCGGTGAGATTGACAACCTCACTGTAAGTTGGGGGCAAAGTTCTGCGGTTGTGTTGTGCAGGATTCCAAGTTGGAAACAACACCTTGGAGGTGTTTCCTTGCTTGCTACTGGTTCGATAACCTTGGTTTCATAACTGAGGGAAACTTACTTCTGTTCTCATCATACCTTCCTCTTGGGGTTCCCCAACGAGCTCGACATCAACCACGAGCCAGCAACTATTTTTCTAGTGCCGTGGCTGGGATTCAAGGACATCTTCACAAGGGGAGTCCCTCATAACCAATCTCTTTACTTTGTTGTTTTTGTTTTGCTTAGTTTATTTTTGCTTTGTTTGCTTGTTTCTCTATCAAAAACACAAAAAATAGTTTTACTAGTTTGATTTCTTTATTAAAAACATAAAAAATTAAGTCTTTCTATAGTTGTTACCTCTTCCTTAGCTCACCATGTTGATCCCTAAATTCACTCTGAAATACCTTTCAATAGGTAGTGACTCTATAATTGGAAAAGATAATATTGAAGAATTCTTTAATCATGTTAGTAATATTGAGGATATTGAGGATAGACCCCTTGCAGAACTTGCTCCAACTTATGAAATTTCTGCAGTTTCTTTAGTTCACATGTTGGAAGCTAGGTTTGTTAACCTTAACCCCTTAATGCAAGTAATGTTTCTTAAACTTAAGGAAATTGAGGACCCTGAAAAGAGAGATTTTATTCTAGAAACTTTGCTTAAGGAATTCTATGATGTTGCTAAGGAAGCTAGAAAAGTCTTTGAACGTTTTAATATGCTAGGCTCATGTGTAAATGTTATTGGTACACGAGAAAATATGAACAAAACCGAACCTAATGGGGAGGAAATTAAGATACCAATACCTTTCAAACTTGTAGCAATGCATGAAGCCATAGAAAAGAATCTTGATTGGATTGTTCCTGAAAACCCGTTTGATGAAAGTAGTGAACCCAAAAGCATCGAGAAAGGATCCTCTAGAACTTATTTGGATGAGATACCTTGCCTTGTAGAAGATATTTCTGGTATCAATCTTAATGCTTCTTAATTTGAGAACACTTGATTCTTTTCTTGCTTCTTATGCCTAACGTAAAGACGTTAAAGAAAAGTACTTATTGGGAGATAACCCAAAAGTTTTAGATGAGTCTTGGAAGTTATTACCTTAGTAATAACCGCTCCTTATCCTTTTTATTTGCTTTTTGTGCCAAGAGTAACCTCTAATGAGAGAGAAGTAATGATTGGGAAAGTTGCTATCCCGAAATAGATTTTTGTAATTCACCATAAAAATTCGTGTAAAATCTCTGTATGTCATTTTGAGGCGTGAATTTTTGTGCTTCTGCCCAGGTTGTTATCTAACTTTCGTTAGTTCAACACGTTTTGATTTGAGGAACAGAAGGTCTTCGAAAAAATTGGTTTTTACCTGCTGATGGCTCTGTGTATGGCGCCAGAAAAATGCTGGAGCGGTGTTGATGTAGAGCTTGTTGGGAACCCTAAGAGGAAGGTATGATGTGCACAACATCAAGTTTCCCTCAGTATAAAACCAAGGTTTAATCGAACTAGTAGGAGCAAGGAAACACCCCAAAGGTGTTACTAGCTGAGCTTTGGCAGGGCGCACTACCGGTGCTAGTAGCAACGTGGAGACCTGCACAACACAACCACAGAACTTCAGATCCCTCCCGATCTATGGATGGAGATGACGGCGGCTACAGACTCTTTCGTGGATTTTTGATCGGGCCCTTAGGGTTTTCGTCCCGAGGGCATCTTATAGGCGGAAGGGGAGGCCGAGGGGGTGCCTGGGGCCACCACACCACCCCCTGGCACGGGCCAAGCCTAGTCGCGTGGCCAGGTGGTGTGGCCGGCCTCTGGCCCCTCTCTGTCTCGTATTCTGGTATCTGATGACTTCTGGAAAAATAGGCACTTTGGCTTTTGTCCCGTCCAATTCCGAGAATATTCATTTTCTGACTTTCCTGGAACCAAAAACAGCAGAAAACAGGCAGCTGGCACTGTGGCTCTTGTTAATAGGTTAGTCCAAGAAATCATATGAAAAGTACTCCAAAGTGTGGACAAAACACAAGAAAGTGGATAAAACTAAGCATGGAACATCAAAAATTATAGATACATTTGCAGTGTATCAACATCCCCAAGCTTAACTCCTACTCGTCCTCGAGTAGGTAAGTGATAAAAAGAAAGAATAATTTTTGATGTGACATGCACCATCAAATGCTTGATCAAAGTATTTGTAAAACATTCAAAGCTAGGATCATAGTACTTCAATCATAACATGAAAGATAAAGTTCTAGCAATAAGCAAAGAAACTATGATGCAACATGAAGAGGCACAAACAAAAAATTCATGAATAACAATGCTTTGCAAGACGTTTGTTTGTTTCACATAAAGAAAACATGGCATAATAGTATTCAGCTTGTCCCTCATAGAGTAGCAAATATAAATGCATAGGACACCTTCAAAGTTCATAAGAGTGACTAGATACAATAGTTTAAAACAAGCAATATCAAGTTATGCATCAATCAACTAGTCTTGGACAGTGCACATAGAACTAAGAATGGCCACTATGCTCTCAAAGTAGGTGCATAAAGGTAGAAGGTGGAGACTCAATATAATGGTAGAAGAAAGGCCTTTATAAAAGGAAGTAGAGATTCAAGTCTCATAAAGAGCTTCCAAAAATTATGGTACTTATAGCTTTCAGCTCTCATTGCCCCTATCATAAGCATCTTTAAGGTGATTATGGTTAAAGTGACACAAACTAAGAGGATATGCTTGACAAGTTATAAACCGAAATATCATGCCCCTTACTTACAAAGACCGAACCTCATGCTACTCAACTTTAGTCACGAGTAAGCTCTTGTCATTGTAAGTACATGTGTATCATTAAGAACCGCCAACGGGGTACCCCTTGCACATGATACGGGAGCTTTCCCATAATCAAAATGACAAGGCAAGCAGACAATGAGCATCTCAGCAATCTTTTTATTTGCTATTTGCATAGGTTTTTATTGAGGATGCTTCATAGAGTGCTCATTATGGTGATGCTACAAGTTTCCACCATGATTAGGCATGGCTTAGGCTAGCGGCCCAGGCGTTTCTCTAACACACATACAAACTCCATGATCTTACAAGTTCCACTTTTATTTCACACCGCCATGATCCGTAAGCAAAAGAACATGATATCAACGGGGTACAAAGTACAAGTGCAATGTTGAAAGTGTTCCCCATGAAACATGGTTCTGCTAATTTAAACTTATAAAGCGCAAGCATATACGCAACAAAGAAGGACCCAATGGTTCAAGTTTATTAGATGAAAATAAGTAAAGTGTGCCATCAAGTTCGTGAGAGATTTAATCACTAGCTTTCTCATAACAAATTTAATTTGGAAGGTAAACAAAAGCATGAATATACTTGGAATAGCATAAGCTAGTAGGTAGGTATGGTGGACTCTTTGGAATAACTTGGTTTAGGGAGTTGGATGCATGAGTGGAACTCATACTTGGTTATGGAGTCTAGCAAAAGACTGGGAGCGACAAACTAAGAGAGCAATAATGGCCATAATCATGCAGAGCGACAGAACATCATTGATAAAAGCATAAAGTGATACTACAAGTTGAAAACTAAAGGATCATAAAGGCTATGGTGACTTGAGATAGTCATAACATGGTGTGAGCATGCGCCAAGTCAACCCAAATAAAGCATCAAAGGAGAATACCACAATACTATGCTTTAATATGCTAAAACAACGCATGATTCATCCAAGGCACATTAAGCAATCTCAATTGTTTATAACAAGTCATGCTACAGCAAATAATACTAAGCATAAAGCCAAAACAATATCAAGCATGGCATGACAGAGCATAGGCCACAGTCAAAAACAAGCTCTTTTTTACCACATAAGCATGAACTTTCCTACTCTTTTCCAAACCAAACCAAACTATTTGCAAACCAATGTATGAAAGAGGGGGTCCAACCAATTTATTCATAAAACTAAGCAAACAAAGCAAACGAAAAACCAAAACGAAAACAAAAAAACAGACGCTCCAAGAACAACACAACTCTGCATGAAACAATAAAAATGAAGCGTTTGGAAGAAACCTGGGATTTTTATTGATGAAGAAGGGGGTGCCTTGGGCATCCCCAAGCTTTGATAGTTGTACTTCTTGGATATTTCTTGGGGTGACATGCGTGGCATCCCCAAGCTTGAGCTTTAGTCCATCCTTCATCTCATTACTCATTCCTTCCATACACCTGAAATTTTTCCTTCATACAAAACCTCACACAGTCTTTATTAGCAACATTAGTGCACTCAAGATAAATAAGTCTTAAGGTTCAGTTCTAACACCAAATAAACTTCCATTAGAACACTAGATACTGTAGCACTTCCCTCAAAAAGCTCAATTCCCCAAAAGAACTCAAAAAGGAACCAACAAGAAGCAAATGCAGAAAATGGCAGAAATCTATCAAAACAGACCAGCATGTAAAGACGAATTTTTTCGAAGACTTTATGTTGCTCAAATAAAAAAGTGTTGAGCTAAAAAAAGTTAGATAACAACCTGGGGCAGAAGCACAAAAATTCATGCCTCAAAAAGACGTTCAGAGATTTTACACGAATATTTACGGTGAAGCACAGAAATCTGTTTCGGGACAACAACTTTCCCAATCATTACTTCTCTCTCATTAGAGGTTACTCTTGGCACAAAAAGCATATAAAAAGGATAAGGAGCGGTTATTACTGAAGTAATAACTTCCAAGACTCATCTAAAACTTTTGGGTTATCTCCCAATAAGTACTTTTCTTTAACGCCTTTAAGTTAGGCATAAGAAGCAAGAAAAAGAATGAAGTGTTCTCAAATGAAGAAGCATTAAGACCAAATTTTGTTTTCATAGGAGAAGCAAAAGAAATCTTCTCTCTCTTTTTAGGGAAGTGTTCTATACCTTTCTTGAGTGGGAGTTGATATTTAATGGTGCCTTCTTTCATATCAATAACGGCACCAACAGTTCTAAGAAAAGGTCTTCCCAAAGTAATAGGACAAGAAGCATTGTATTCAACATCCAAAACATAGAAATCAACGGGGACATAGGCATTGTTAACCATAATAAGAACATCATTAAGACTCCCCATGAGTTTCTTTTTAGCATTATCATCAAGTGGGACATTCAAATAACAATCTTCAAGAGGAGGCAAATCAAGTATATCATAAATCCTTCTAGGCATAATAGAAACACTACTATTAAGATCACATAAAGCTTTGAAATCAAAGTCATTCACTTTCATATTAATGATGGGTTCCCAACCATCTTATTGTTTTATAGGAATTGAAGCTTTATGTTTCATCTTTTCTTCTTTAATCTTTATGAGAGCATCAGTAATGTGTTTTGTAAAGGCCATGTTCATAGCACTAGCATTAGGACTTTTAGCAAGCTTTTGTAGGAACTTAATAACTTCAGAGGTATTGCAACCATCAAGATCAAAATCAAATTTATCATCTAAAGTAGTAGAACTATTACTAGCCTCAACACTAGTGGTGGTAATAGTAGAAACACTAATGTTTCTAGAAATTTCATCTTCTCTTTCCCACTTAGCATGTAATTCAGCTAATAGTCTAACATTTTCATCCATTCTTACTTTTATGGCATTAGTAGCTACAAAGGGATTATCATTAGTTTCAGGTTTAGCAGCCATTTTATTGATCAAAGAGGATTGAGCTTCAGACAAAGATGATATATTTCTTTCAGCATTAGAGAGTTTTTCCTCAATAGTTTTATTGAAAGGAGTTTGTTTACTAATAAAGTCTTTAAGCATAACGTCAAGTTCAGAGGGTGCACTCCTATTATTGTTGTAAGAATTTCCATAAGAATTACCATTGTTGGGAGGATATGGCTTATAATTGTTGTTACCAAAATTACTCCTATAAGCATTATTGCCAAAATTATTATTTCTTATGAAGTTCACATCAACTTGCTCTTCTTGAGCAACCAAAGAGGCTAAAGGAACATTATTTGGATCAATATGGGCTTTCCCATTAACAAGCATAGACATAATAATATCAATCTTATCACTCAAGGAGGAGGTTTCCTCAACAGAATTTACCTCCCTACCTTGTGGAGCTCTCTCAGTATGCCATTCAGAATAAATAACCATCATATTGTCCAGAAGTTTTGTTGCAGCACCCAAAGTGATGGTCATAAAGGTACCTCCAGTAGCAGAGTCCAATAGGTTCCTTGAAGAATAGTTCAATCCTACATAAAAGGTTTGGATGATCATCCAAGCAGTCAGTCTATGAGTGGGATAATTCTTAACCAAAGATTTCATTCTTTCCCAAGCTTGAGCAACATGCTCATTATCGGATTGTTTAAACTTCATTATTTCACTTCTCATAGATATAATCTTAGCAGGAGGATAGTAGTTTCCAATGAAAGCATCTTTGCACTTAGTCCAAGAATCAATACTATTCCTAGTTAAGGAATTCAACCATTCTTTAGCTTTTCCTCTCAAAGAGAAAGGAAACAATTTCAGCTTAATAATATCACCATCTACATCCCTATGCTTTTGCATCTCACAAAGTTCAACAAAGTTATTTAGATGGGAAGCATCATCTTCATTACCAATACCAGAAAATTGTTCTCTCATAACAAGATTGAGTAAAGCATGGTTTATCTCAAAGAAAGTATCTTTAGGCATAGCTGGAGCAATAGGTGTGCTCATAAAATCATTGTTGTTGGTGCTAGTGAAGTCACACAACTTAGTATTTTCAAGAGTAGTCATTTTTGTGTGTTTTCAAACAAGAAAGCAAACTAGTAAATCTAATTTTTTGTGTTTTTTGATAAAGAAAACAAGCAAACAAAGCAAAAAGAAACTAAGCAAAAAAAACAAAGTAAAGAGATTGGTTATGTGGGACTCCCCTTGTGAAGATGTCCTTGACTCCCCGGCAACGGCGCCAGAAAAATGCTTGATGGCTCTGTGTATGGCGCCAGAAAAATGCTGGAGCGGTGTTGATGTAGAGCTCGTTGGGAACCCCAAGGGGAAGGTAGGATGAGCACAACAGCAAATTTCCCTCAGTATGAAACCAAGGTTTAATCGAACCAATAGGAGCAAGGAAACACCCCAAATGTGTTACTAGCTGAGCTTTGGCAGGGCGCACTACCGATGCTAGTAGCAACGTGGAGACCTGCACAACACAACCACAGAACTTTGTCCCCAACTTGCGATGAGGTTGTCAATCTCACCGTGTTTTGCGGAAAACAAAGGATTAAACGTATCGAATGGAAAGAAGTAATAGTTTGCAGAAAGTAAACACAAAGCAGTAAAAGATTGTAGATTGTATGTAAAAGAAAAAGGACCGGGATTCATAGTTCACTAGAGGTGTCTCTCCTTAAGATAGATAACATGCTGGGTGAACAAATTACAGCGGGGCAATTGACAAACATAGATAAAGCATACAAGCATATACTAATCATCTTGACTCCTTTGAGACTTGATTGGGCATTACAACATTATACGTAGACCTCCATCCAACTACATCTATGACTAATAATCCACCTTCAGGTTATCATCTGAACCCCCTCTAGTATTAAGTTGCAAGCAACAGATTATTGCTTTATGAACTGCGCGTAAAGTAAACAATACGATTGTTCTATGAACAAAGGATTGTTGTTTTCTCCCTAGTACCTTAGAGATTTATGTCACTTCCCAGATTACCAGAGGCATGAACCCACTATCGAGCATAAATACTAATTCTTGGAGTTGCTAGCATCTACTTGGCCAAGATAGCTACTAACAATGGAAAGCATGCAAGATCACAAATAACAAAGACATGATAGAATCAATAATCAATCTAAAATAGCATCTCAATATCCATCAGATCCCTGCAGACACAACATGTAAGATTACAAATAGATGATCTTGATCATGAACGGAGCTCACAAGATCTAAACATGAAAGCACAAGGAGGAGAACCAGCCATCTAGCTACTACATGGATCCGTAGTCCAAGGATGAACTACTCACGCATCACACCGGAGGTTTGCATGGTGATGAAGAAGGCCTCCAGGGGAATTCTCCTCTCCGGCAGGGTGCCGGGAAGAGCTTCAGATCCCTCCCGATCTAGGGATGGAGATGACGGCGGCTACAGACTCTTTCGTGGATTTTTGATCGGGCCCTTAGGGTTTTCATCCCGAGGGCATCTTATAGGCGGAAGGGGAGGCCGAGGGGGTGCCTGGGGCCACCACACCACCCCCTGGCGTGGGCCAAGCCTGGCCGCGCGGCCAGGTGGTGTGGCCGGCCTCTGGCCCCTCTCCGTCTCGTATTCTGGTATCTGATGACTTCCGAAAAATAGGCACTTTGGCTTTTGTCCCGTCCAATTCTGAGAATATTTATTTTCTGACTTTCCTGGAACCAAAAACAGCAGAAAACAAGCAGCTGGCACTATGGCTCTTGTTAATAGGTTAGTCCAAGAAATCATATGAAAAGTACTCCAAAGTGTGGACAAAACACAAGAAATTGGATAAAACTAAGCATGGAACATCAAAAATTATAGATACATTTGCAATGTATCACGTGCTGGTCCGTTTTGACAGATGTCTTCCATTATTTGCATTTGCTTCTTGTTGGTTCCTTTTTGAGTTCTCTTTGGGGAATTGAGCTTTTTGAGGGAAGTTCTTCAGTATCTTGTGTTTTAATGGAAGTTTTATTGGTGTTGAAACTGAACCTAAAGAATTATTATCTTGAGTGCACTAATGTTGCTAATAAAGATTGTGTGAAGTTTTGTATAAAGGAAAAATTTCAGGTGTATGGAGAGAATTATGTAATGAGATGAATAATGGACTAAAGCTCAAGTTTGGGGATGCCACGCCTGTCACCCCAAGAAATATCCAAGAAGTACAAGCGTCAAAGCTTGGGGATGCCTAAGGCATCCCCTTCTTCATCAATAAAAATTCTAGGTTTCTTCCAAACACTTCATTTTTATTGTTTCATGCACAGTTGTGTTGTTCTTGGAGCGTCTTCGTTTTTTATTTTTTTGTTTTTTTCTTGGTTTTCTTAGTTCACTTGAATAAATTGGTTGGACCCCCTCTTTCATGCATTGGTTTTCAAATAGTTTGGTTTGGATTGGAAAGAGTAGGAAAGTTCATGCTTAAGTGGTAAAGAGAGCTTGTTTTTGACTATGGCCCATGCTTTGTCATGCCATGCTTGATATTGTTTTGGCTTTATGCTTAGTGATCTTTGTTGTAGCATGACATGTTATAAACAATTGAGATTGCTTAATGTGCCTTGGAAGAATCATGCGTTGTTTTAGCATATTAAAGCATAGTATTATGGTATTCTCCTTTGATGCTTTATTTGGGTTGACTTGGCGCATGCTCACACCATGTTATGACTATCCCAAGTCACCATAGCCTTTATGATCCTTTAGTTTTCGACTTGTAGTATCACTTTTATGCTTTGATTAATGATGTTTTGTCACTCTGCATGATTATGGCCATTATTGCTCTCTTAGTTGGTCGCTCCCACTCTTTTGATAGCCTCCATAACCAAGTATGAGTTCCACTCATGCATCCAACTCCTAAAACCAAGTTATTCCGAAGAGTCCACCATACCTACCTATTAGCATTTGCTATTCCAAGTATATTCATGTTTTTATCTATGTTCCGAATTAAACTTGTTATGAGAAAACTAGTGATTAATGCTCTCACGAACTTGATGGCACACTTTACTTTTCTTGCCCTTAATAAACTTGAACCATTGTGTCGTCTATATTGTATATGCTTGCACTTATATGTTGGGGATTAGCAGAACCATGCTGTCATAGGGAACGCTTTCAACATTGCACTTGTACTTTGTACCTAGTTGATATCATGCTCTTTTGTCTATGGATGTCGTCGGTGTGAAATGAAAGGGAAGCTTGTAAGTCCATGGAGTTATGTATGTGTGTTAGAGAAACGCCTGGGCCGCCGGTGTAATCCATGCTGTCATGGTGGAAACCTGCAGCGTAACCATAATGAGTTGTCTATGAAGCATTCTTCTTATAAAAAAGAGTCAGATATTAAAAGAGATATGAGAAAAGAGGAAAGAGAGAAAAACGCACCATTTTCCCGTGGTAAATAAGAAGATTGCTGAGATGCTCGTTGTCTGCTTGCCTTGTCATTTTGATATGGGGATTCTTCCGTATCATCGGGCAAGGGGTACCCTGTTGGCGGTTCTGTATGATACACATGTACTTACTATGACAAGAACTTACCGGTAACTAAACTTGAGTAGCATGAGGAACGGCCCTCGTATTTAAGGGACATGAGATTTCCAACTTATACTTTGTCAAGCATATACTCCATAGTTTGTTCACTTTAACCGTAATCACTTCAAGATGCTTATGATAGGGGCAATGAGAGCTGAAAGCTAATAAGTACCATAATTTTTGGAAGCTCTTTATGAGACTTGAATCCCTACTTCCTTCTATGAAGGCCTTTCTTTTACTTTTATGTTGAGTCTCCACCTTCTATCTGTATGCACCTATTTTGGGAGCATAGTGGCCATTCTTAGTTCTATGTGCATTGTCCCAAGACTTGTTGATTGATGCATAACTTTGATATTGCTTGTTCGTAAACTATTTATATCTAGTCACTCTTATGAACTTTGAAGGTGTCCTATGCATTTATGTTTGCTAATCTACGAGGGACAAGTTGAATGCCACTATGCTATGTTTTCTTTATGTGAAACAAATAAACATCTTGCAAAGCATTGTTATTCATGAATCTTTTGTTTGTGCCTTTTCATGTTACAACATAGTTGCTATGTCTTATTGTTAGAACTTTATCTTTGATGCTATGTTGAAGTACTATGATCCCAGCTATCAATGTTTTACAAATACTTTGATCAAGTTTATGATGGTGCATGTCACCTCAAAAATTATTCTTTCTTTTTATCACTTACCTACTCGAGGACGAGCAAGAGTTAAGCTTGCGGATGTTGATACGTTGCTAACGTATCCATAATTTTTGATGTTCCACGCTTGGTTTTATCTACTTTCTTATGTTTTGCCCACACTTTGGAGTAATTTTTATACACTTTCTTGGACTAACCTATTAACAAGATGCCACAGTGCCAGTTGCCTGTTTTCTGCTATTTTTGGTTCCAGGAAAGTCATAAAATGAATATTCTCGGAATTGGACGGGACAAAAGCCAAAGTTAGTTTTTCACCGAGGGGGACGGAGAGGGGCCAGAGGGCCGCCACACCACCTGGCATCGCGTCCAGGCCTAGCCCATGCCAGGGGGTGGTGTGGCCGCCTAGGGCACCCCCTCGGCCTCCCCTTTCGCCTATAAGATGCCTCTGATATAGAAACCCTAAGTACCCGATCAAAATTCCACGAAAGAGTCTGTACCCGCCTCCATCTCCATCCCTAGATCGGGAGGGATCTGAAGCTCTTCCCGGCACCCTGTCGGAGGGGAGAATTCACCCTCGAGGCCTTCTTCATCACCATGCAAGCCTTCGATGTGATGCATGAGTAGTTCATCCTTGGACTATGGGTCCATGTAGTAGCTAGATGGTTGGTTCTTCTCCTTTGTGCTACCATGTTTAGATCTTGTGAGCTCTGTTCATGATCAAGATCATCTATTTGTAATTCTACATGTTGTGTTTGTGTGGATCCGATGGATATTGAGATGCTATTTCAGATTCATTATTGATTCTATCATGTCTTTGTTATTTGTGATCTTGCATGCTTTCCGTTGGTAGTAGCTATCTTGGCCAAGTAGATGCTAGCAACTCCAAGAGTTAGTATTTATGCTCGATAGTGGGTTCATGCCTCTAGTAATCTAGGGAAGTGACAAAAATCTCTAAGGTACTAGATGTGCTGTTGCTACTAGGGAGAAAACAACAATCCTTTGTTCATAGAACAATCATATTGTTTACTTTACATGCAATGCGTAATGCAATTATCTGTTGCTTGTAACTTAATACTGGAGGGGGTTCGGATGATAACCTGAAGGTGGATTATTAGTCATAGATGCAGTTGGATTACGGTCTATGTATAATGTTGTAATGCCCAATCAAATCTCAAGGGAGTCAAGATGATTAGTATATGCATGCATGCTTTCTCGATGTTTGTCAATTGCCTCGCTGTAATTTGTTCACCCAAAATGTCATCTATCTTAAGGAGAACCACCACTAGTGAACTATGGACCCCGGTCCTTTCTTTTATCATCAATCTACAACTGTTTACTGTTTTCCATTTACTTTCTACAAGCAATTACTTTCTTCCACACAATATGTTTAATCCTTTGTTTTCAGCAAAACCGGTGAGATTGATAACCTCACTGTAAGTTGGGGGCAAAGTTCTGTGGTTGTGTTGTGCAGGATTCCAAGTTGGCAACAACACCTTGGAGGTGTTTCCTTGCTCCTACTGGTTCGATAACCTTGGTTTCATAACTGAGGAAAACTTACTACTGTGCTCATCTTACCTTCCTCTTGGGGTTTCCCAACGAGCTCGACATCAACCACGAGCCAGCAGGTACCCCGTTGGCAGTTCTCTATGATACACATGTACTTACTATGACAAGAACTTACCGGTAACTAAACTTGAGTAGCATGAGGAGTGGCCCTCGTATTCAAGGGACATGAGATTGCCAACTTATACTTTGTCAAGCATATACTCCATAGTTTGTTCACTTTAACCTTAATCACTTCAAGATCCTTATGATAGGGGCAGTGCGAGCTGAAAGCTAATAAGTACCATAATTTTTGGAAGCTCTTTATGAGACTTGAATCCCTGCTTCCTTCTATGAAGGCCTTTCTTTTACTTTTATGTTGAGTCTCCATCTTCTATCTTTATGCACCTATTGAGAGAGCATAGTGGCCATTCTTAGTTTAATGTGCATTGTCCCCAGACTTGTTGATTGATTCATAACTTTGATATTGCTTGTTCTTAAACTACTTGTATCTAGTCACCCTTATGAACTTTGAAGGTGTCCTATGCATTTATGTTTTGCTACACTATGAGGGACAAGCTGAATACCATTCTCATTATGTTTTCTTTATGTGAAACAAACAAACGTCTTGCAAAGCATTGTTATTCATGAATCTTTTGTTTGTGCCTTTTCATGTTACAACATAGTTGCTATGTCTTATTGTCAGAACTATATCTTTCATGCTATGTTAAAGTACTATGATCCGAGTTTTCAATGTTCTACAAATACTTTGATCAACTTTATGATGGTGCATGTCACCTCAAAAATTATTATTTATTTTTATCACTTACCTTCTCGAGGACGAGTAGGAGTTAAGCTTGGGGATGTTGATACGTTGCTAACGTATCTATAATTTTTGATGTTCCATGCTTGTTTTATATCTACTTTCTTATGTTTTGTCCACACTTTGGAGTATTTTTATACACTTTCTTGGACTAACCTATTAACAAGATGCCACAGTGCAGTTGCCTGTTTTCTGCTGTTTTTGGTTCCAGGAAATCCAGAAAATGAATATTCTCGGAACTGGACGGGACAAAAGCCAAAGTCAATATTTCACCGAGGGGGACACGGAGCTAGAAGACGAAACGGAGTGGGGCCAGAGGCCGGCCACACCACCTGGCCGTGTGGCCAGGCCTGGCCTGTGCTAGGGGGTGGTACGGCCGCCTAGGGAACCCCCTCGGCCTCCCCATTCGCCTATAAGAAGCCTCCGATACATAAACCCTAAGTACCAGATCAAAATTCCATGAAAGAGTCTGTAGCCTCCATCATCTCCATCCTTAGATCGGGAGGGATCTGAAGCTCTTCCCGGCACCCTGCCGGAGGGGAGAATTCACCCTGGAGGCCTTCTTCATCACCACGCCTGCCTCCGGTGTGATGCGTGAGTAGTTCATCCCTGGACTACAGGTCCATGTAGTATCTAGATGGTTGGTTCTTCTCCTTTGTGCTACAATGTCTAGATCTTGTGAGCTCCGTTCATGATCAAGATCATCTATTTGTAATCATACATGTTGTGTTTGTGGTGATCCGATGGATATTGATATGCTATTTCAGATTGATTATTGATTCTATCATGTCTTTGTTATTTGTGATCTTGCATGCTCTCCGTTGTTAGTAGCTATCTTGGCCGAGTAGATGCTAGCAACTCCAAGAGGGAGTATTTATGCTTGATAGTGGGTTCATGCCTCTAGTAATCTAGGGAAGTGACAGAAATCTCTAAGGTACTAGATGTGTTGTTTCTACTAGGGAGAAAACAAAAATCCTTTGTTCATAGAACAATCATATGGCTTACTTTACACACAATGCTTAATGCAATTATCTATTGCTTGAAACTTAATACTGGAGGGGGTTCAGATGATAACCTGAAGGTGGATTATTAGTCATAGATGTAGTTGGATTACTGTCTATGTATAATGTTGTAATGCCCAATCAAATCTCATAGAAGTAAAGATGATTAGTATATGCATGTATGATTTCTCGATGTTTGTCAATTGCCCTGCTGTAATTTGTTCACCCAACATGTCATCTATCTTAAGGAGAATCACCACTAGTGAACTATGGATCCTGGTCCTTTCTTTTACCATCAATCTACAATCTACTATTTACGGTTTTCTGTTTACTTTCTACAAAGCTATTACTATCTTCCACACAATACATTTAATCCTTTGTTTTCAGCAAAACCGGTGAGATTGATAACCTCACTGTAAGTTGGGGGCAAAGTTCTGTGGTTGTGTTGTGCAGGATTCCAAGTTGGAAACAACACCTTGGAGGTGCTTCCTTGCTCCTACTGGTTCGATAACCTTGGTTTCATAACTAAGGGAAAAACTTGTTGCTATACTCATCATACCTTCCTCTTGGGGTTTGATGTCTATGCACTTCTATTCTTGTAGACAGTTGTTGGGCCTCCAAGTGCAGAGGTTTGTAGAACAGCAACAAGTTTTCCCTTAAGTGGATCACCCAAGGTTTATCGAACTCAAGGAGGAAGTGGTCAAAGGTATCGCCTCTCAAGCAACCCTGCAATCAAGATACAAGAAGTCTCTTGTGTCCCCAACACACCCAATACACTTGTCAGGTGTATAGGTGCACTAGTTTGGCGAAGAGATAGTGAAATATGAGTGGTATAGATAATTATAAGTGGTAATGGTGATAGAGAATAGCTTGATGGCGTGGAAAAGACTAAAGGAAAACTGAAATAAAGATGGAAGCAAGCAAACATGTAACAAATCTAATAGCAAACGGTGTTTCAGTGCTTAGAAACAAGGCCTAGGGATCATACTTTCACTAGTGAACACTCTCATATAAATATATCATCTTCATGATACTATGCTGAACTACTCTCCGGTTGGACACTCTAATCCATGGTAGGGCTATAACAACACACCTCAAAGTAAGCCTTTCCCATCTAGATAACCCCACACTGTCACCTTGAGTACTACATGAGTCCAACAAACACCACAATTTCATAAAGACATCCAACTCCAAATATAACTCATAACAAGTATTTGTAATCTCTAGCCTAAGTGCCACCATGGTGTGCACGCTGTCACTTTCACACACATGGGGAGAGCAGAGATCTATTAAAGCACTTGAGTAGCAAGGTAGATCTATAGATTACAAGCTCATGTCACAATATGATCATGCATAGAGAGAGATGAACACATAGCTACCGGTAGAACCCTTAGCCTCGAGAGGGAACTACTCCCTCCTCATCATGGGAATCAGTAATGGTGATGGAGATGGCGGTGGAGATCAATGGAGATGGCTTCGAGGGCACTTCCCCGTCCTGGCACGGTGCCGGAACAGAGACTTTCTGTCCCCCGAATCTCCCCTTCGGTGGCGGCGGCGCTGTGGAACTTTTCGTGGATTTCTGGTTGACTATTTAGGGTTTTGCTATCGGGAGGCTCTTATAGGCGAAGGAGGCAAGGTCGATGGGTGGCCAGGGGGCCCACACCATGCCCTGGCGTGACCTAGGGTTTCCCGCTCCTAGGGGTGGTGTGTCCACCCTGTGGCCCCTCTCCGACTCTCCTTCTGGCTTCGTCAGTCTTCCTGGGAAATAGTAACTTTGGCTTTTGTCCCGTTCAATTCCGAGAATATTCATTTTCTGACTTCCTGGAACCAAAAACAGCAGAAAACAGGCAACTGGCACTGTGGCATCTTGTTAATAGGTTAGTCCAAGAAATCATATGAAAAGTACTCCAAAGTTGGAACAAAACACAAGAAAGTAGATAAAACTAAGAATGGAACATCAAAAATTATAGATACATTTGCAATGTATCAGGGTTCCCCAACGAGCTCATCATCTTGAGTAAGCACATACCAAGACTTCCAAGAACTTGGAGGGACTATGTAGAGGATGCATAGCCTCTCTTTGAACCTCCGAGAAACAACTAGTAACCTGTCAACTCAATTTGCAAACTAGAGTAACGACTTTTTCCCGCCACCAGAATGATTTGAAGGGCTTGCAAAAGCCTAAGCTTGAGGAAGTTTCCTCATGTATCTTTATTTGGCATTCATTAGCTTTTATTTATTTCGAGGTTGTATTTTTCGAGTTTATAAGCACTCGTGTTGGTTTCCCCAACACTTTATTTTTAGTTCTTTCTATTTACTTTCGAGATTTTCTAGCCGAGCTTTGCCGCCAATTTTCTATTCTTTAAACTCCCTCTCTTAAAAACCACAAAAAGATTTCTCCATTTTTCCTTATTTTCCCTCTTTCTTTTCTTTCCACCTCGAGGTTCATATGTTTGCAGGAGAGTGATCGACTTCGAGTTTCCAAGAAGCAAATAAAAAAGGAAGAGAGAAGTGGAACCAAACATGAGAGGTATGCCTTATGACTCCCTACTTTTGAAGTTTGAGAAACCCATGCTAGTTAGTAGTAAATGTTGAGATATTATATTGGTGGAGTGAATCTTTGTATTGTAGTAAGATTTTCGTTTGCATGGGTATTTAATTGGGTACGTTTTGTTCCAGCTCTCATAATTAACCAAGTCTTGCCTAAAAATTGCTAAACGATTGTAATAAGAAAAAGTCTCACAATTGAAGGCTTGGGTGTTGTAGTGCTTAGTCTTGATGGCTTATTTCTAGAGACACTCAACACCACTAAAAATGTTGATTGACTTAATAGCTCTCTTTAAAAGAATTTGTTCGATTGAATTAATGTTTAGTGGTTTTTGTGAGCATGCCAAAGTTTGACTTGTTAATCATAAGAATGATATAGCTTTATGTGTGTCAAACTTCATGGGATGCCAACAACTCCGCTGGCCTACGAACGATCTTCATGGAGGAAACTCTTAGATTTTGGCTATGAGTTGATTAAACACTTATAGAAGAAATGCTATAGTGGGTAAGATTCTTGGCACTCCCGGGTAGCTGTAATCATGGTGGAATCACTCCTCTGGCTGTTATGAGAAATCATTATGCAAAAGGAACAAAAACCTTAGTGATCCACGAGTATCCATCATAGCCCGATAAACTAATAAAAATCTTTCGCATGCTCTCAGTTACTCAAGAACTGAAATTCTTGAAGGACAATGAATAGAAAAGTAGTGCTTGAAAAGTCTTGATTTATTGATGTGGGAGAATTGAGATACTCTAGTATATACGCTTTTCATGACAACTCTCACACTCTCAATTTACATGATTATACTTTATTGTTTAAAGGTAAGCCTATGAGTTGATTACATGACATGGAATAAAGTTTACTCATTTGAATCATCCATGTTAACAATAATTTTTCTGCACTATAAGGATGCATAAAACCCGTATGGTATTCTTGCCATTACTCTATCTATGCTGAAGTTTTTCAGATTTATGAAGTGGAGGAAACATGAGACTACCAACCATGAGTAAGATCACCATCTCGTTATTTCAGTTTAAATACTGAGTTCCTTTTTGATTTTGGTTTTCTTGCTGGGGGACGATCAAGTTTAAGCTTGGGGAGGTTGATGGCTCTGAAATATAGCCATCTACGTCCACATTTAAACTGGATATTATTCATATTTTTTATGAAATATCTCTCTAAACCCTGCCACTAATGCCTAATATCCAGAGGGGTATGCAGTCCTTTATTTTTATATTTTTCCTGCACAAATAATATCGTTTGAAGATGGGAATCACTACATTAAAGTCAAAGATACGAGATTTCCAACAACCAGAAGAAACCAGGAGTCGTGAAGCGGAGGCAGACGCTTTAACGACCAACTATACGTTCGGGCCATATAGCTCCGGTCATATAGTTGGTGCTGCCACCGTTAGGTCAAACATAACAACTTTCGTGAAGGGACCCCTATATAAAAAAGCCTCGGGCGATGAGAAAACTCTCTCCAGCCTCGCCCAAAAGTCTCTGCCCCAGATCACCAGCCGCCTCTAGATCTCAAAACCCTTCTCCATTTCCATAGTCATATTTTCACCACTTGTAATAGTAGATCTCTTCTTTGATTGGCGACATTGTAAGACTATTGCTATCAATCTTATGATTTTCATTACAATTTTTATGATTGTTGATCTCATCTCTATGTGTGAGTAATTCTCCTTGGGCTAAGGGCTTCGGCCTAGCCATGTAGCGTTTGTGCATGGTATTTATCATAGATGGGATTAGGTATTAGTTTGTATGACATGATGATTATTGTATCCTCTCTTGCCTTAATCCAAGGACTTGTCAGGAACCCAAGACCCCGAGGGTTGAGCCAGGTATAGGGATTATGAGTAATGACTGATCTGCAGGTTGGGAACCCCCGTGATAGAAGGGGTAGTACGGCTATATGTGAGGGATTTACTTGGGATTAACAGTGACATCGTTATGCATATCATTAGTTCTCTTTCTTCTATGGATGGGACTAGTAGGTTATTGCTATAAGCGGTTGTGGAGGCAGTAGCAATTATGGATGCACTGCCCACATATAAATTTTCTTGCTCTAACAAGTACATGCATACTTTATTTCTATCTTTTATTCCCATCAGATGTTTTGCACAGCTACAGGTGAAATCGAACGCCCTAGGCCCTCTTTCTCCATCATCGACAACAACAAAAAGATGCAAACTATTGGTCCGATAAAATACAAAAGGAATTCTTAAACTCCTGAAGGTCCGTTAAAGTAACTTCATTACGCATTCGCTTCCTGAGGATTCGATAACCTAGGTCTACTAGGGAAAAAGAAGCTATACTACATCCGTAATCCGGATCGAAGGTATCAGCGAGCAAGGCCCAGACGAAGCCGCCCCCGCGATGCACTGCCTTCGAGCAGGTCCCATGGACGGAGGACGAAAGGGGCTCCTCCTACCACCCATTGCGGGAGCCCCTTTCCTCCTCCCACGGTGTCACGTCACTCTCGCGCACGGCATTGTCGTGCGGCCACCCCGAGCCTCTAACTCCGGAGGCCACCAGGCGCATGGTGCATGAGCTCCTGGATCACCAGTCGGTTGAGCAGGCAGAACATTACCGCCAGTACAGGATTGGTGGCTTGCAACAACTTGGTCTTCGACTTTGTAGGCAGAGGTTCATCCGTGGTGAGCTTGGTCAACGACCTAATTTTATTTTTGATCTCGACAGAAGACATGTCCTCCGCACAAACACGTGTCGGTTCTGACAAGCCAGACCAAAGGAACATTGGGTAGCCCCTGACCTGTAGCGGTTGCATGCAACGCCGCAGCCAGGTTCGAATGAGGTCTACACCAGAGACCTCCTTGCCGCAGATGAGTTGAAGATCACGCACCCTCTGGTACAAGACTTCAACCTCATCTACTTCACCTGGCATAAGTACATTCATCCAAGATCTTTTCCTCTTAAGCTCTGTCTTCGAGTTAAAGGGAGTGATATCGTACATCTACTCTCCCACCTTCTCGTCTCGGATGTAGAACCATTTGTCCCTCCATCCTTGGGCAGAGTCGACGAAGCTGAGGCTAAAGTACTGAACATGGGGACTCATAGATATACCACATCCGCCGATGTCATACACTAGAGATTTCGACCCTGCCTGCCTCTTCATGCTAAAAAGCTTCTTAAAGAGGCCGAAGTGTGGCTCGACACCGCGCCAGCACTTGCACAGGGTGATGAAGCAAGCAATGTGGAGAATGGAATTGGGAGTCAACTGGTGAAGTTGAATCCCGTAGAAGCAAAGAAGACCACGAACAAAATCATGGAGGGGAAGAGAAATACCATGCAAGTGAAAAGCGAGAAACTAACCCGATGGGAGGATCGGGGATTACCTCTAGTCCGGACACCAGGAAATCAGCCTCATTCGTCGAGATGATGATGGCCGAGCGAATAGGTCGTAGCTCGGAAGCCCTCGGTATGGAGAGCCACCAAGAACCATTAGTGACGCGCCTCCCGTTGCCCTTTTTTTGGTGGCAGTGGTGGCACTAGATCCAGTACGAGTGGCCTTCTTCTTCCCCATCCTTATCCTATGAAGAGATCGCAGGAACGAGCTAGGCACATCTAGTGCAAGGAATAGGCCAAGAACAAGTATGTGGAGAAGAGAGACAATGGCAGTGGCGCGAGGAGGAAGAAGAAGCATAGTACCAAAATTACTGCCGTAGGTCGAAGATATGCCATCCGACGGCCAGAGATTCTCCCTTTGATGCCAGTAGACATCGACACAAACGTGTGGCGGCACGCAAAATGAACCGTCGTTGCATGATCCCCACTCAGTGCAAAAATCAAGGAGACACAGTTAAATACATTAATTTACGCGTGACTGTTCAAATCTCGGTCAGACATTGGGGCCCGTGTCCGTCCAGTCCGATCAGCACCACTCACACCACTGGCTGAGCTCATCAGTCGTCAGCACTGACGTCATCAACACAAGATGGAAGTGTACAGCGGTAACTTTTCTTTGACTTACTAAGTTTTTGCTCGAGTCTACAAGTTAACCAAATACTCGCGGGCTACTCCTAGTAGGAGCACTGGTCGCGTACCCGAAGATTTTTCGGCTCTAGTGTTCCTTCATAAATTGTAGGCGCAAGCTTATTACGCCTTGACTCCTTCTGCGACTCCACGATTCGATTATGGACTCGGGGGCTACTCCCATAGGGAGCGCTAGAAGCACATTCAACAACATACGGACATCGCCAACAGTCGCAAAAGTTCAAAGTCCCTACTCGAGTCTATGATTCGAATAGGCACTCGGGGGGCTACTCCCATAGGGAGCACTGGCCGTGCACCCTATGAAAAGAAGAAAAACTTAAACAAAATCCTTAGAAATACTACGTTGACCATGTCCACATCATATCATCACAAGCAATCAAAGCTTTCGGCGACCTTGTCTCTTATCAACCACAATTGCCTTGTACAGAGATGATGTCTCCTTGGCCACCTGAATCACCTCCATGGTGACAAAATATTCGGATGCCGCGTTTATGACGTGAAGATAAGACCTACAGATACAATCTAAAGGCCTGGCAACACACATGTTGTTCTCTACCAGAAACATGTCGTGCTTATAGGCACGATGAAGAAAGCCTCGACGGACGCGTCGAGTGCACACATAGAACACTAGAATTTGGCTCTGTAAGTCCTCCACGGCATGAGTCGAATTACACCAGCAATTTTCCGAATTCGAGCCTGGGGACTCGAGTTTGAGTAAATAGCGTTATTTTACCCAAAGGCAGTTAACTGATCCGATCTGTCGGATGAATCAGGAACGCATATCAACTATCCCTGTGACTATGTAATAACACCCGATAAAACTTTCGAATGACAAAAGAAGCACTTATGTGCACTCAAAGACTTCATAGTCTCCCTCCAAATCTATGATTTGGATGGACACTCGGTGGCTACTGACATGGGTGTGCCCTACGGGTATGCAGGATTAACCTATATGGTCCAGCCTAAGAGAAGCCCACGGTGAAACCGGAGCCCATAAAGATTCGGATGGCCCAAGCCCATAGAGGTGCGACTCCTTGGAGGACACGACAAAGTATTAGATATAAAGTTTTAAGGGAAAAAACCCTAATTTATAACCAACTCGCCTTGCTAATCCCAAGACCTGGCTTCCCTATATAAAGGCCAGGAGGGGGTAGCGAGAAGGATATCACAAACCCTAGTTCATACATCGCTAGATTGCATCTGCGCACCCCTGTAAACCCTTGGTTCCATCAATAATCAAGAGAAGACAAGCATGAGTAAGGTTTCCCTCCGAGGGCCCGAACCTGGGTAAACTTCGTGTCCCCGATTTGCTTACCTGTTAGCCGAACGAAGCTTCCAGAACTCCCCTCTTCTTCAAACCCAAGTCCATCAATCATGGGAATTGATGTGTTAACCCCATGTCAGCTAGCCACCGGAATAGTGCTCCATCCATCCAACGCTGGGTGGGAAGAACCATGCCGCCCTCCTACCAAAGCTGAAAGCCGCCGCCAGTTGTAGACTATCAGCTACCTCACTTTCCCAATCTTGTCCGAGGCGAGTTGAGTCGTAGGAGGTCTCGTAATCCCGACGGTCCCAGCCGCCGGGCGTCATCGAGGTAGATTCGATATGCATGATGTGCGCTCCCCTACCTGGCGCGTTAACTAATGAAAGATAGTTTTCACGATCCCTCCGCAGTCTCACTTCCGAGGAACAAAAGAGAGTTTATTTGTTTGGCAATTTGGCTCGGGTCAATAGGTTTGGATCTCCAAAGACAATGATGATTATATTTGTATAATGGGAAGGATTCCCTCATAATTTGTTCAAAATGAGATCGAGAGATCATACAAAGTGGTTAGAAGATGATTTCGATGGGTTTATAATGTTATGTGACGAGAGATGAATCTAGGATTTATGACTAGGCTTAATGACAAAGACATGGACGATTATGGCGTGTCCCCTTTAGGTGAATGTATTCAGGTACTTATAGGCGTCGATGGTGTCATGGTGTCCCTTAGTCACGTCAGGTTTTTATCTTGCTTTGCACGTCAAGTCGATCTTCGATCCTCCCTGTCAGGCCAGCCAGATATCCAGAGAGCCGTTTTGCAGCTCCACAAGTCAGGTCGGATGAGAGCTTCTAGATGCAAGTCTTTAGGTCATTTGATCGTAGAGATATGCGTGAGCAGGAATCATGGATTAAGATCCATGTGAAGTAGAGGCCAAAATCCACCCATTACCGATAATATGTACTGCATGAACACTACTTTTCTCGTAGGAACATTTTTTAAAACCTTACGAACAAATGTTTCAAACTATACTAACAATTTTCAAACTCGTGAACAATTATTTGAACCGTGTGAACAAAAATTGAACTGTATGAACTTTTTTCTCACACATGAAATTTTTTAAACCTTGAGAACAATGTTTTTCACCTATATGAATAACTTTTTTAACCTCGTGAACAATTATTTTGAACCTTGTGAAACAATATTTTGTGTACCGAATATTTTTCTCTCTTATGAACATTTTTAAACTTGTGAATACAAATGTTTTAAACAATACTAACAATTTTCAGCCCCATGAACCAACTATTCTGAAGCATGTGGATAATTATTTTGAACTGCATGAACATTTGTCTCTCGTATGAATGTTGTTTAAACCTCACGAACAATATTTTTGAACTATATGAACAATTTTAGCCACGTGAAGAAATATTTTGAACTTTGTGAAGAATTATTTTGTATTGCATGAACACTACTCTCCTATGAAATTTTTCTAAACCTTGTGAATAAATGATTTAAATTCTACTAATATTTCTCAACCTCATGAACAATTATTTTGAACCAATGAATGATTATTTTGAATTTATCTTGTATGAACATTTTTTAAACCCTGCGAACAATTTTTTGAACTATATGAACAATTTTTAACCTCGTGAACAATTATTTTGAACCTTGTGATTCTCTCGTATGAAATTTTATTAAACCATGCAAATAAATGTTTTAATCTATATTGAAAATTTTCAGCCTCATGAATATTTTGAAACCTGAGAATAATCATTTTGAACCGCGTGAATACTTTTCTCTTAGATGAACATTCTTTAAACCTTCTGACAATGAAAAAAAATTAGCCTGATGAGCAATTATTTTAAACCATGTGAACAATTATTTTGAAAAATGTGAACATTTTTCTCTCTTATGAAATATCTTTTAACCCACGAATAGTAGAAAATAAAATGGAAACAGAAAACACAAAATAAGCAAGAAAACTAGTGAAAAAGTAAAGCGGGAAGAAAAATAAAATAAAAAAATAGAAGTAATGACTGTAGAAAAAGAGAAAATAATTGTTAAAAAAGAAATGTAAAAACAAGCAGATGAGAAGCTAGCAGGGAGCTGGTGTCTCTCTCACTTGTTTTTCTTTTCGTGGAGGGATCTCAGTGCACCTACTCCCTCCATTCAGAATAAGTGTTTCGAATTTATTTAGATACACATATATCTAAACATATTTTATTGTATAAGATATTTGTATATCTGGAACGGAGACAGTACATAGCTAGCACCGTACAGAAAAGACAGCCTTGCCAAAGAGAAGAAAAAGGAAAGCTAGTTGCAGTAGTAAGAAATCGGGTGCAACACGAACAAACGGGCCAGGGCCAGAAACACATAGGGGTACGTGTCCACAGGGTAATGCACGCAATGAGCGTTGAATACACAGTTTGCCCTCATGTGTAAGCTCTAGAGAACTTTTTCGTTACAAGTTCAGAGTTGGCCCCTTGCCTCCAACAGTGCAAGCCCAACAAGAAGTAAATGGACGAGCTTTGGTGCCTGAACTCACGTACTCCACCTAAAACAAGCGACGCGGCTTAGATATGTATATATTTAGACACGTATTAGTGTCTATATATATGTATATTTAGATCAAATTGCTTCTCTTATTTTGAGACGAAGGGATTATTTACGATTCACCCATAGTCTAGAAGACATCCAGTAAAAATACATAGAATTGTATGTTCATTGTTGTTTCATTGCGTAATATATCTACTTGTATATACTGTATGTATGCTTCAAGAAAAAATCTGAGTACTCCAGTTATGACCCGATAGTTGTGTTGGGTCATGTCAAGGAGATATTCCTATGAATTATGCTGATGCTGAGAAGAACATGTGAACTGAAGGTACATATTCGAGTAGCTTCACTCCATGATTGAGAAATAATAACCACTATTCAGTGCTCCATATCGGGTTGTTTCCAAAACACACGCATCTTTGTAATTTCTACACGAAAGTACATACGCAGAGTGCTAGCTCACGCTAGATGAGATAATCTTGTGGGCGTCTCTTTGTAGGTCCCGTCCCGTTCGTTAGCGGACGGTATGGCCCCTCATCACTGACCTTGAGCCCAGCTCCGTTTCTATCACAATGTGACATCTCTAAGATGACGAGGGTTTAGGTAACTCACTCTGAGCTCCTTTTGTATCACAAGTTGACATCTCGACGCCAATAAAATACGTTCTGGTAACTCCCTCTGAGTTCCATTTCTATCACAAGGTGACATCTCAACGCCAGCAATATACGTGCAGGTAACGCACTCTATGTCGCGTGTTCAAACATGAATGAGTACGCATAACTAGCTCCATACATGCATGCATGTCTGCGTGGATCAAAAGAATGGATGTTTTCTCTAAAGTAAATGTTTTTAGCTCTTAAAAATCATGAGGTCAGGGTTCCATATATATAAGGATTTCTAGGTAATCAAAATTCATATAAAAATTATTGTTTTCCTTTGGTTAGACTTTTTTTAAAAGAAATGCGGTAGGGAAAGCCTATATAGTGAGTTTTTTTTTTTGAAATAATAAGAACTCAAATCCGCGTCCGTGAGAACTTAAACCTAAGTGGCTGGGTTGTACATCCACTTTTTTAACCAAGTGTGCTAGGCTCATTTCTTCTTTGGTTAGCCTTTAGAAACAATATTTTGACTTAAGGATAATTTTGTTAGGAGAGGTTGGTGTGGAGATGAAACATGTTGATTTTGTAACTGTAATGAAACTGTTAAACATCTATTCTTTGATTGTGTTGTAGGCAGATATATTTGGGATGTTGCAGCTTGTACTTTTGATATTGGCCGGAAACTTTCCTTCTAACTGTCTGGGTTATGAATTTAAAACTAAAGGGATGAAAACTTTGATAGCTATTGGGGTATCTGTTGTGCTTTGGACAATTTGGAGCACTAGGATTGGGGGCATGTTTTAAGAAAATTGTCCCGTTGTTCATGTTAGCATTATTGGTAGAATTACGCACTATATTCATCTTTGGGTTGGTTTGCTGAGGATAAATCTCAAAGACATGGCAACGAGCAGTATCCAAGAGGCTATTGGTGGTGGCAAATGAGTTCTTTCATCAGAGCAATGGGTGAGCGCTAGGGACAAGCAGATTAGGTTGCTAATGTTTGTTCTTAGGTGAAGTCTAGAGGCTTTGTTATTCTGGTTTCTGGTAGTATGAGCTGAATAGTTTGGTAGTGTCTCTACGGACTTTATATTGTGTTTTAGGAACTGTTCTCTCTAGATAATTTGGACTAGTTGTCATCTTTTGTTTGTTACCTAGTTGGGAAAGTTTTTTCCACGGGTTTGTAAGTTTGTTGTAACTTGTACACAAAAGCACGGAGAGCACTAGGTCATGCTAGATGGGCGTCTGTTCGTTAGAAGAGACGGTACGGACTTGATCGATCGCTAGAAGAGACGGTACGGACTTGATCGATCGCTGACCTTGAGCCCAGCTCCGTTTCCATCACCTAGTGACATCTGTGAGATGACGAACGTTTAGGCAATTCACTCTGAGCTCCTTTTATATATCACAGGGTGACATCTCGACGCCAATAATATACGTTCAGGTAACTCCCTCTGAGCTCTATTAGTCTATTACTATCACAAGGTGACATCTCAACGCCAGCAGCAATATTCCTTCAGCTAATAACCCACTCTATGTCGCGTCGCGTGTTCACATAAACTAGCTCCATGAATCCATGCATGCATTCGTGGATCCCTATTTAAACGACTCCGTTCCTCACAAACTAATTCATTCCAATCTCAACAAACGCTTGCTGATCAGCTCTTGCTAAGATTGGGCACATACAGTGAGCTCCAAATGGCGCGCTCCAACTCCAAAACCTTAGCGGCTGGCCTCTTCACCATGATGCTCCTTGCTCCATCATCCATCGTCCTAGCCGCCGACCCGGACCCTCTCCAGGACTTCTGCGTGGCCGACCTCGACAGCCACATCTCCGTGAACGGGTACCCCTGCAAGCCCACCTCGGAGGCCGGCGACCGCTTCCTCTTCTCGTCCAAGCTCGCTAAGGCAGGGAACACCACGTCCACCCCGAACGGCTCCGCCGTGACGCGGCTCGACGTGGAGCAGTTCTCCGCCACCAACACGCAGGGCATGTCCATGAACCGCGTCGACTTCGCGCCGGGGGGAACCAACCCGCCGCACATCCACCCACGCGCCACCGAGATCGGCATGGTCATGAAGGGCCAGCTCCTCGTCGGCATCATCGGCAGCGTCGACTCCGGCACCAAGCTCTACTCCAAGATGTTGCACGCCGGGGACACCTTCCTCATCCCGCGCGGCCTCATGCACTTCCAGTTCAACGTCGGCAAGACCGTGGCCACCATGTTCGTGTCCTTCAACAGCCAGAACCCAGCATCGTCTTCGTGCCCCTCTCGCTCGTCGGTTCGGACCCACCCATCCCGACGCCGGTGCTCACCAGGGCGCTCCGGGTCAACGCATCCGTGGTGGAGCTTCTCAAGTCCAAGTTCGCCACTGGGGCCTACTTCGATCCTAGGGCCGTGGAATGATCTCACTATTCATTCACTTCGACCTACTACTATACATATGCATGCTTGCCCCAGAAGTTCGTTTGCACGTATAGTTAAGCTTCTGGTTATTAAGAAGGTATAGCGTGCTGTTGTTATAAGATTGTGAATAACCTCGCTCGCGGTCTGACCTCAGGACCAACGGGAGGACTCTACTTATATTGTATTGTATTGTATTTGTTCATCGCATTGAGCGGAATGAATATGATGTTTCGTATAGTACTCCCTCCGTTTCAAATTACTCCCACGCACGCTTATCTAGGTGTACTAGTACTCTCTCATTTTCATCCAAAAATTTATGAAATTTTTTGAAATAGGTAGTACACATTCCTTATCTATTTGAAAAATCTAAGAATTTTTTTAGATAAAAAATGAGGGAGTACTAGTCCACCTAGGTAGGCGTGCGGGCGGAGTAATTTGAAACTCTGCTACCGTTATGTTCCGGCCGGTTGGACGTAGACGTTCTAGTGTTGAGTGCAGGGAATTGAACTAAGGTCCAATTGCACCGACCTTAGTCGGATTTTCAAAAAACGACGAGCAGGGTCGGCTTTTCAAAAAACGACGGATGACCCCATTGCATCGACGCCTCCATGGATCATGCAGCGTGTTAGGCTAATCCAGCCGTTCAGCGTTTATCTCCCGTCACTATTTCGCGTCGTTATTTTTCCCGCTAGTATTTTTCCCGCCACTCTTTCGTGCCGTTTATCTCCCGCCAGTTCTTCCCGCTGTTTTCTCCCGCCAATTCCTACTAGTTGCCCCTATAAATCCTGGCACTGAGATGGTATCTCTTCACCCTGTTCTTCCTCTTTTTCTCGCATTTCCTTCTCCTCTCGTCATGAGTGTGCCCTGTTCGGACCCAGAGTATAGGCCTACGAAGATGAAAAATGTCAGGTTGCCACAAGGGGTGACACACGAGCGTTGTTGGTGCGGCCATCTCGTGAAGGTCAAGGAGTCGATCGATTTCTCCACCTGCATGGGCATGAAGTTTTTCATGTGTCCCAACTACGACGCAAGCCCGCCCCGGCAAGCAAGTTCGTCGTACGAGAGGCCTCTAGTATGTTTCCAGAGCATGGTTAATATGAACTATTCACGTTATCATGGGTTCTTTTATTCATTCTATTGATTTGCTTGTAGTCTCCTCCTCCACTTTGCAGGTGGTACCATTGGATTGACACAGAGCAGCCAGTCTGGACCGTGCAGGAGATTGTAGACAGGAGCTGTCGTGCAAGGGAGAGCTTTCTTGACGAGAAACATGCTGAAAGGATAGCCGCGAACGAGAAGAAGGCTCGAGAGAGAGAAATGAAAGAATTCAGAGCGGAACAAGCTCGAAACCGCAAGCTGAACATGAAGAGAAGGGAGGAAGAGGAGCGGCAGGAACAAGTGCGCAAGAAGGCCCATGAGGCGGAAAGGAAGAGATTAAGAGAAAAGGGCTGCCGAGGCGCGGGCGACAGAGGAACGTGGGGACAAGACCGGGAAGTATCCGCGCTGGACTCAGGGAAGATAGACGTATGTCTCAGTACCGATGTATCTGCACTTCAGTTGTAGTGTCCCGATGTATCTTAATTTCAGTTGTAGTGTCTTGATGTAACTTCATTTCAGTTGTAGTGTCATGATGTATCTTTATTTCAGTTATAGTGTTGTGATGTATCTTAAATTCAACATGTCAGTTAATTTCCAAGACAATGTAGATAAAATGCTTCCCGCCAAAATGTTTCCCGTCAAAATGCTTCCCGCCAGAATCTTTCCCGCCAAAATGCTTCCCGACAAAATGTTTCCCGCCCGAATGTTTCCCGCCATTTTTCGTTCGTTTACCCTATAAAACCCCCTCCTCATGCAGTTGTTTAAGCAAAGCCACCCCATTTTTAGCCAGTATGTTTCCCAGTTTTCCCTACGATCATAGTTTCGAGACAAACATGTTCGTCGACCTTTTTCATTTGGCTAGGAACTTTACGATAGACAACAATCCAGCCCCATTGGAGGAACTCATTGCTAGTGATTGTCTCCTCACTGAGTTGGGTGAGGGATTGCGTAGAAAATGGTGGCCGAAGAGGACTCTAGAGGAGATACGGCAAGAGCTACTTCGGATCAATGCTAGGTGGGGCAAGCAAAGATTCTTTAACAAAGAGGCAAGGCAGCAGAAATTCCCGCACCCTTGTATTTGGATAGAAGAGAGTGAAGACTCCGATGATCTCTTCATGCTACCGGTCGGTGGTACCAGGGATAGAGTAGAGCGTGACAAGGCCGAGGCCTTGAACAGGGCGCAGGCCAAGAAGAGCAATGACAATCTAGAAGAGAGTGAAGATGAAGATGATATATTCATGACGCCTACCGCTGGGACTAAGTGGAGAGCTGAGTGGGATGAAAGGCTGCCCAAGAAGAAGGGTAAAGGTGAGGCATCGTCGAAGGGTAAGGGAAAGGCATCATTGGTCAGGCATCGTCGAAGGGAAAGGGCAAGAAGAGCAGGCCATGAAGAAGGCATCGTCGAAGGATAAGGGCATAATCGTAGGGATAGAGAGCGCTCTTATTTATGTACCGCAAGTTATGTTGAACTGTGTTGCAAGCTATGTTGAAGTGTTTGTCGAATAAAAAATGTTTATCGAAAGGTGTCTCATACATAGATAGATAGATACAAGATACAAGTCTCATACATAGATAGATATCACTACCACCGGTCACGAGGTTGCCCTGGCATCGGTGAACTCTATCTATACCTTCTAGGAGGCCCCACATTGCGGGGAGGTAGAGTTGACCCGTCACCCTAGGTATGTGTATCCTGTGTGGGGAAAGGAGGTGGAATCTGCTGCGTCTGGTACATTCCAAACCAGTCAACCTGATCCTGCTGAGTCTGTTGATCCTCCTCATTAGTTGCACATGAACCCATTGAGGACATGCTTGGGTCTCCATATCCTTCTTCCATGTAAAAATATTAAGTACTCAACGATTATACACTACATGTAACCAAAATAGATAGGAAAACGCATACCCTCAGGACGATAGCCCATGAAGGAGACGTGCGGTGCTGCTGCTGCTACTGGTCGAAAGTAAACTGCGGCTACTGCTGCTGCCACTGGTCGAAAGTCAACTGCTGATGTTGCTGCCACACTGAACCTCTAGCCTAGTCTGGAGGTGGTGCTCTCGGTGTCTCCTGCTGTGAGATCTGTGGACGAGGCCCGTGGCGGATAGGTGCACTCAGTGTCTCCTGTTGCGGCCGCCCCGAGCCTCGGAGTAGTGTCTGGTCTGCACACGGGATGCGCTCCTGCGTGGAGTGACGTGGCGGGCGAGCCTGCATGGAGTGACACAATGGGCCCTCCCCATGGAGTGACGCGGTGGACGCTGTGTTGCTCGGTGCTGAACGACGTCTGAAACGTTCGTGCACGTGATGGTCGCATAGATAATCTTAGGTCTTTCTTCGACACGCCTGACAAAGGACTAAGCGTGCTGACGTGGTACAAGAGGAGCGGACGAGAGCGAACGTCCCCACTGATGCACTTCAGTCTATAGCTCTCATGTCATATCGGCCTGCAATTGTATAGTAGATAAGTACACATTATGTAGGCTACCAAGTCCAGTAACAAAGAAAAGTGTATACCGCTGATTGTCTGGGCTCCATAGTCGATTGGCTAGGGTATCTTTAATCATCATGCGCGTGGTGGACGGGACGCAATCGTGTCATGCTCATGTACCTGTGTAAGTATGCACAGAATAGCTCCATATTAAACGCAGGAGCGATCCACACGTCAGTTGTTGCATTCTGCCAACCATTGATATAAATATTAACCCGTTGAAGCCACTGAGTTTGTAAGTATACAATCGTTAGTACCCTTCCGAGAGTACCTGCAATTAGATTTTGTAAGTATACAATCGTTGTAGAACTATAGATACATAATATATTAACTTACATATGCACGTCTGATCAAAGGGGCTCCTCCGGACGTGGAGGATCTACCATCTGGCAAAGACCAAATTGCCTCATGACCCTCTGTTGAGACATCTCCTCCACCTGACAATCGAAGATGATCTTCGATTTAGTCAGCCAGTAGTCCTCGTCTCTAGTGCACATAATAGATAACCCGCATAAATATCTTGTGGCTGTCTCCGCTGCTGTGTACGACTCCCAAATGACCGATTCCTCCCTCAACGTGTCGAACTACTCGCTGAACGACGGGTAGCAGCGGGTTACCTGATCTCGCGCGAAATGACACTGTTGGACAAAATAGTTGTTAGTTTCCTTCATAGTGCAATATGGACAATGCAATTAACTAAACCTTTTAACTTACCTTGCGACGTGTCCAATTCGCTCGTGGTCAAACAGCAGATCAGACTCATATACATTGGGTGGTTGTCCCGGGATGATAACCGCTTGATTCTTTGCTATCTCCGGGTGGACGATAGGGAACCTCTCCCATGACCACAGCTGCGGCAACAGTGGGCATCCTAGCAAGGCAGATCTTTCCTTGGTTAGCGTACATGTCGTGCACATACCTCGATACGTTGCTGCCAACTAGAAATAAATGTCTCATACCTCTGCAGCCAATCAAGATGTATCATCCAGTTAGACATGAGAGTGCGAGTGATAAGGTGCTTCAAGCCCCCTGGTTCAGCAGCCAATAAAGTTGACTTGTGCTTTCTATCTATATCAGCGTTAAGCAAAGATCCCGCCATCTGCATAATAGAAAAATATAACATAGTTCCATACAGGTTACAAATTGAAAACATAGTTCCATACAGGTTACAAATGGAAAACATAGTTCCATACAAATTACAAATTGAAAACATAGTTCCATACGAATTCCAAATTGAAAACATAGTTCCATACGAATTACAAATTTATAACATAGTTCCATACAAATTACAAATTGATAACATAGTTCCATACGTAATACAAATTATAGTTTCTTCCTCTGCCTCTTGTTCCTCGCCTGCCACATCTGCCACGTCCATGAGGAGACGCTCCTCTAGTCCTGAAGATGTGACAATTGGTGTCTCTATGACCAAAATGATTACATAGAAAACATTGTCTAGTAGGGCCTCCACCTTCGGATTCATCCATATCATTACGGATGCGGACACATTGTCGCCTTCCTCCGCCTGTCTGCATTAGTGCAGGATCTGGGATGTAAATCCTTTCACCAGGGTTTACTTTGTTGAAATTGCCCCATGCCCTATATCCCATCATCTCTCTAGTCCATATATTGATCACCGACTCCTCAAAAAAATAAGGAGACACAAACAATCTCGCATCCATACCTAACCGCTTGCACGCAGCAAGTACATGAGAGCAAGGCAGATGCAGCAGCTTGGGTTTGTTGCAGGTGCACTCACACGTCGGTCAGTCCTCATTGCATATCCTCACCTCTTGTGTCTTTACCTCTTCTCCAGATCTAATCCTGTTGGAAGGGAGGCGCACCTCGAATCTTCGTCCTTGATTACCGATGACGACGACGTGCATAGACCACGCCTTTTCCATTTTGTCATGCATGTAATCCATTATCTTTGAACAATACCTCGTGTTTAGGTTGTTGATGATATGCATCTGAGCAAGATGGAGTCTGTCTCTGAAGTACTTCAAAGTTCCAGTGAAAATACACTCCAAAATAGCTGTTAACGGCAGAGCTCTGCTTCCTCTCAAGACAAAGTTGTAAGTTTCGGCAAGATTTGTAGTCATGACACCGAACCTAGAACCATGAGAGTCGTGCAACAGAGACCACCTCTCCACAGGCTCATGCTCTATTCATTCCTGAAAATTCTTAATCCTTTTGCCAGGCCTCCTCCTAGTATCGGGTTGGTCAAATCCTGGCAAATCGCAAAGAGCAATGGGTTCTTCCTCCGGTGGTGCTGCTCTCGCTACTGTCTGTGCAGCTACCGCGACCGCATGAGCCGCGACAACTGCTGCTCTAGCTGCTTTCCTTTGCCTAACATGTTTTTTTGTGAATTCATCCAGATAGGTCCGACACTTGATATACTTCCACTCCTGGTTCTGCTTGCAAAGGTTCTTGAATAGGTTCATCAGGGCCTTGTTCCTGAACTGTGAGAAAAAGTTAGCCCCTAGATGCCGCATGCACCAACGATTCTGCATGTCTAGCCATGGAGTTGGTTCATCAAGAGCAGGCTGAGTCAGCTTCCTTATTGCGCTGAGTATACCCGGATGCCTGTCATGAAGGACGCACACATTCAGTACATCCCTCACAATTTCTATCTTCAGCTGCCTGAAAAACCATACCCAACTCTCGGTGTTCTCGCTCTCCACGAAAGCAAATGCAAGTGGAACAACTTGATTGTTCCTGCCTTGACCTATGGCAGTCAAGATCTGGCCCTTGTACTTGCCAGTTAGAAATGTACCATCCACACAAATGACTGGTCGGCAGTGAGTGAAAGCTTCTATGCATATAGCAAATGAGAAGAACAATCGATGCAGCACCCTCAAATTGGGTTCTTGAGGCAACGTAAAGTGTTGGATGTCGACGTACGTGCCTGGATTCCTAGCCTGCAGTGTCTGGAGCATCCAAACAACACAATCGTATCCATCTCGAAAAGAACCAAATCTTGTCTCCAGTGCCCTCTGCTTAGTCCTCCAAGCCTTTCTGTAAGAAATACTGTAGCGAAATCTGACAGCAACTTTGTTGATGATAGCTTTCACCACCATGGCTTTGGTCTCCACTATCTCAGTGTATAACAGTCTGGCCAGGAGGGTTGACGTGAGATTACGATGGTCTTGAAGGACATTGTCAAGTTGACATGTGTGCTGCACAACGTCGCTAACCTTCCAGTTGGTGTCATACATAGGACGATGGGCATGGACCCTGGCCGGACATTTGGCTACCTCACAAACCAAAGTCAAATATTGTTGGGATGACACCTTCGTTTTAAAAACCCGATGCGTGGACAATGCCCACTCAACGATTGCTTCCTGCAGATGCCTCTTGCTAGGATATAATGCACCCATGGAGATGTTGTTCATGTGATAACGCCACGCGGAATCATGCCCATCGTTCACATTCATTGCTGCTGTGTAGTCTTCATTCCATGATGCCGGAATAGGATGGTCTTCTTGATCAGAGCCGACGGAATCATGAGAGCTATCACTGTAGCCTTCTGAATCTTTGGCTTCCATCAGATCTTGCAACCAACCTTCGTGTATCTCATCCTCATCGCCCTCACCACTGAAAATATCTTCTCATGTCCCGTGACTACCTTCAACTGATTCATGTCCACCACCCTCGGTGTGTGCAAAACTACTCTGACCTGGTTCATAACCACCACCATCGGTGTGTGCATAACTACTCTGACCTGGTTCATAACCACCACCGCCATCTTGGACTTGATTGCTCTGGCCATGATAGTAGCCACCACCACCTTCGTCTTGGGCTTGACTGCTCTGGTCATCATCATAACCACCACCAGCATGTTGTGTCTGACTACTCTGGCCCTGATCATAAACAGGCTCTTTCGCAACAGGAAGCACTAAGACAGTGGGGTTAACTACCCTATTCAGATAGGCTTTCACCCATTTTTCCCTTTTAGCTTGCTCTTTTATAAGTCTAAAAAAATCAGGTTTAATCCTTGACTTAGTCCATAATACATGCACACCAATAGTATGGGTCAGAGGGAGCACTAAACGAGCAGATAACCAGTCCTTCAACTCAATAATGGATATGGTTTCAGGATCCTAGAGCACTTCATCAATACAATAAAAATCGCTCAAATCAACTCCATGCTCGTTTGTTTTGATGACACTGTCACCATAGTAGAACCTAAACACTACATTATTGGACATAACTTCCGACCTAAAAAAGTACCACAATTTGTCAAATGTCCGTACAATGGCAGATTTTAGCCCATAAATATACTAATAATCCTATAGCCGAATAATCTTGCATATCTCACAAATATACTTATAATCCTATAGCCGAATAATCTGGCAGCTAACACACCACATCCAGAACTACCGATAAAATAAACATACACAAATGACTGCAGTTAGCAAGAAATTAGGGTTTACCCTTGAATCGTGCGAAATCCTATCGTGCAGCTAACTCCACTCAACGGATCAACACCTCCACCGTGCAGCTACCTCAAGCCCTAGCCCCAGCCTCCACCATAGCCATTGCTCCTCAAGAACTCCACCAAACCCCTCCAGGAAAACGCCTCAAATCACTTCACTAGCCTATCCCATGAGTAGATCGGGACTCTACTAGCTTCCTAATGTGTTTCAGTAGCAACTTTAGTGGAAAACGGAGCAAAACTTAGCACCAAATTGGGCCAAATCGGTGCAGCTCCATGGGAGAGGAAGAACTAGCAGCTAACGCGGGGTGGAGGGAGAGGAAGAAGGAGGAAGGCGGGGTCTAGCCGTGGGCGCGTGCCATATAAAGGGCGACGTCATGTCCTCAATAGCCGAACGCTCTCGTCGCGTTTTCAAAAGCCGACGCCTCCCTTTGCTCTGACAGCCCGACCGGGTAGGCCCCGGTCTCCATTGTCGTCAGTACTTGAAAAAATAACATGCCCTCCTCGCTTTTTCAAATGCCGCCGACTGCTCCTCGTTGTTTCAAAAAATGAGACCATGCTAGATTTGTGATTTCCCTATTCCGCGTAATATTCGTGTAATTGATTCAAAATAATGTATTATTTAAAAATTTAGCAAGCTGTCGTCCCACTTTATAAGTAAAGTTACAGTGGACGAACCAATACAAGGAGACGGGGACAACCCCTTAGAGCATCTCCACTCGGGTTCCCAGCAGGTCGTTTTCAGGGCGTTTTTTTTGTCCGAACTATGAAAATCGGTCCAGTCATGTTCCCAGGACGCCGGTTTTGTTCGGATTCGGCCCAAAATGGTGGAGTGCTCCTGGACGGACGCTCATGCCATCCTCGAGCACATCCACGCCGGCAACAACCCTTCGCTGGGCTTCCCGCGTTCGCCTTCACCGGCGGCAAGGGCAAGGCGCTAGCCACCACCAGCTGGCTGCCCAGGAAAATGGGCAGGCTGAGCTCCTCCTCCGCCGCCGCTTCACGCTCCTCCGGATCCGTGTCGGCGTAGTCGCCGCACACGAGCGGTGAGTTTCTTCGTCCCTCCAAGCGCGAGGCCGACACGCCGATCCGCTCACCGCCGAGGACGCGTTCGCGGGGCATCGTCATCAATGAGCCCCGCGCCGTGACGCTGACGACCGGCCGACTCTGCCTGCGCCAGCCGAAGCTAGAGCCCATGGACGAAGATTCCTTCGCCATCAGAATGGCGATGGAACGCTCCCTGCGGGACCAGGCTCCGCTGCCGCCGATGCCGGAGCCGGACCTGCTCGCCTGGTCCAGGGCGGACTGGGAGTAGGAGGAGGTGCGGCGTGTCCAACGCCAGTAGAAGGAGGCCGAGCGCTAGGCGGTCAGAGCTCGCCACGAGTCTGCCTACCAAGGCACGCCGCTCGTCGTCCTCGACAACGACAACGACGCCATCTCGGCGTTCTAGCCGTGGACGTGCGGTGACGCTGGGTAGGGCAGCTCGCGCCCCCCGTAGCCGCCGAGCGACGACAATGGCGATGACGACGGCAAGGCGGACCCCGACTACATGAGCTTCTACCGGAACTTCGGCATGTAGACAGCGTCCAGCGGCATCGGCCTCGGCCTTTTTAAGTTTTTTTAGTTTTGTTTTAGCCTAAATGAAGTCAGAATTCGGGTATCCACCCGAATTCGACGTAATATATATGAATCGGCCATCTATTAATGAAATCCGCCTATATTCGCCCAAAGTATGCCGAGTTTTGTCAAATTTTGTCTAAACCCGGGAACACGACTCTGGCCGTTCCAGGCTGAAAACTTTCTTCGTCCGACGATATTTAGCTCCAGATTTCGACCTGGGAACGGCCAACGAGTGGAGGTGCTCTTACAAAGAAGATCAAGAGAAGCAAACGAAAAGAGAATAGGCTATCAGTGATAGGCTTAAAAGATCCATTAGTTATGGGCAAAGCACATGTCACTGATAACTAGTCACTCGTACGAGGTTACTAGTGACAAGCAAGTGCTTGTCACTAGTATATGTAATACCGACAAAAGAGATGCATGTCACTAGTTGTGACCAGAGGACGCGTCCCCATGGGTTTTGTAGTGACGGGCACCTTATCCTGCCTGTCACTGGTTTGGAGTTCAGTAATAATTTTTTTTTATTTTCCATGAATATTCCAGCTAGCACAATAAGATGTTATAAAAAATTAATATATTTTACTCAAATATTTTAGATAGCATAAATAACATAATATTTGCACAAATAAGACACTCACACACAAACTTGCATTATACAATATCAGACTAACATTGGATAGTTTCCTAACAATGGATGGTTTCTTGATCAACTATCTAGCAAGCACCACTAGTAGAGAAAACCGTATAGCCGGATACCTTAGCATCGGCGAAGTGGTCACGGGGTCACCGGCGGTAAGGCCTCGCAGGACGGTCGTGCGTTACCACCGATGAACGGTATGTAAATGCGTCGGTGATAATCAACTTAGCACCGGCAAACGGATTTTAAATTCGTCGGGGCTATTTCATTACGGCCCGTGAACCGATACCCCGGTGGTCTTGGAGGGTATTCGCTAGGGATATTTTTATTACCGCCTACGAACGAAATCAAAGGGCGCTGGCTCTAACGTGCGGGCCCACCCCCAACGCGTCTTTTAACCACCGGGATGCCCATGTCTCGATCCCCTTTGCAAACGGAACCACCGATAGCCCCTCTCGCGCTCTGTCGCGATTTCTCGGCCGCTGGCGAGTGGCGCCGTTCCTGCCACTCCCAAGCCCGAGCAACGTCACCGCCTCCTAGCTCGAGACCCTTGTGCGGAAGGAATCGAGCTGGCGCACTCAGAATCAAGCCCAAACCCGTCTTCCCCGCCTTTGACCGGCCACCGTCGTCATCATCCCGCGTCCCCCTCGCCGTCGACCACCTCCCCCCATTCGCAGCAGTAGAACCGCGCCGCCACCTCGTCGACGACCACCTCCCCCATCTGCAGGTATACACACCGGTACTCCCATATCTTCTTTGGTGGCTATTATACTCTCTGTGATGAGCTATTTGCATAGCATCTCTATGCAAAATTGAGAGAAAACTCTCCATCCAATCCTCCTAGATAAAATATAGTGGAAGAGTAGATGGATCTGGTGGATATGTATTATTTACCTCTTATTCTCAGATCTTTATGCAAGGTCATAAAGGTCATAAAGGTGGATAATTACCTATTATAGTCCTAGTACTTGATAAAATCTAGTGGAAGGGTAGATGGATCTAGTGGATGTGCTTGATCTGTTAGCTACTCTAGTCATCTCGTAGCTCCAAAGTCGAAAGTGGACAAATATTTAAGTGATTCATATACATAGACATAATATGTCTAGTGGTAAGCCAAGAAAAGGATTTTGGGTCCACGACTCAAAATGAGTCGTTGTCGTGGAGACCGAATCCTTTCTTTGGTTTACCACTAGACATATCATGCCCCATGCTATATGAATCGTGGAAGTATTTCTCTTCTTTTGTCTTTGGTGATACGAAGAGATTAGATAGCATTAATTAAATGAAATGGTAAATTATGTAGTTTCAAATATCTCATTGTAGGTCCAAAAGTCGAAAGGAAAGACATTACTTCACTATTTGTATAGCATTGGCGACATTGTTATATGAATCGTGGAATAATTTCTTTCCTTTCGTCTTTGGCGATACAATGAAATGGTAAACTATGTAGACCCAAAGTAGAGAGAGGGAAAAATAAGTTCGTGATTCATATCTATAGCATGGCGACATTGTGTTAGTTAATACTATTTCATCTTGTAGCCCCAAAGTTGAAAGAGGTCAAATATTTTCGAGATTCATATACATAAGACATGATATGTTCAACGGTAAGCCAAGGAAAGGATTCTGGGTCCAGGACAACGACTCCTTTCGACACACCAAACTCGTAATGAGTCATTGCTGTGAAGACTCAATCCTTGCTTTACCGTTGGACATAGCATGCCCATGCTATATGAATCGTGGAAGTATTTCTCGTCTTTTGTCTTTGGCGATACGAAGATATTAGATAGTTTGTGATTCGTATATCATGATGACATTGTGTTAGTTAATACTATTTTATATCGTAGCCCCAAAGTCGAAAGAGGACAAGCATTTTCAAGATTCATATAGCATAGACATAATATGTTCAGTGGTAAGCCAAAAAAGGATTATAGGTCCACGGCAATGACTCCTTTCAACACACCAAACTCGAAATGAGTCGTTGTTGTGGAGACCGAATCCTTTCTTTGGTTTACCACTGGACATATCATGCCCATGCTATATGAATCGTGGAAGTATTTCTCTTCTTTTGTATTTGGCGATACGAAGATATTAGATAGTGTGAATTAAATGAAATGGTGAATTATGTGTGTGTTTAGAACTTGAGTGACATTATTGTACTGTTATGAATCTCTTGTGTGCTTGTTGATGATGAATGTGACATTGGGGTACTTCCTGTATATGTTGTGTCACTGATGTGTACATTTTGTTGTCATGCTGGTATTTTTGTGTATATTCTGGTGTATATACAGTGTATTTCGAGCAGTTTTTTTTACTCTAGTTCATAATACCATCGGCGAACAAACTAACTACCCCCGGCGAATACATGTTCGCATGCGATGGTGAGCACTACCCCCGGTGAATAGGTATATTTGCCGGCGATAAGAAATGTTACCCCCGGCAGAAAAGGAACGCGCGGTTATGTAGCATTCCGCCGGCGAGATGGTCGCCGGTGAGACCGAACTCGCCGGCGGTAGGCATATTAGGTGTGCCGATGGTGAGATTTTCCCTACTAGTGCAGTTTGAACTCCAAAAAACAGCACCCCACAGTACATGTATTATGGTGATATGCATAGCTGCAAGTTCCTTTCACAGTTATATATCTCCATCATCTTGTCAAGGTACAAATTATTCCATTACATCTTCCTTGTATTGACCTAAATCGCGTGGGACATTGATGACATGCTTAACCTGATACAAACAAGGAAATGAGCATATGCTTGTGAGCAATGGCACTAGGTGCTTATCCACCTATTGGAGAATAAAACGATTCTAAATAAAAAACAAATAGTGACATAAAAATCAGCTTTTCCTATTACTAGTTGATAACCTGCGCGTTGCTGCAGGCATAATAGAACAATTGCAAATATAAAATCTACATGGTCAATCAAGCATGAAGAACAATTATGTATTGCCAACAGAATGTTAAATATAGACTAACAAAACAACTACTATTAAATCACATTGGATCTTATAAAGACCGCTTCAGGAAAATATCATGCATTTACATAACAATATGACAACTAATATATTATGAGAGGATCTTCCGGTAATGGTTCTTCTTCATATGTTTACTGGAAGCTCTTTTGGTCTAAATAAATCAAGAAGATATAATCAATAGGGATTACCTTTGCCTCAAATATAGACCTATAGAAAATTATGTCCACCTCATTGTGTATACTGATCATCACACGGAATCTAAAATCATGTGTATATAGGGAATGATTAACTACAACTCGAGCATCAGCAGAACTTACAGTTTAAGAGGATCCAAAAAAATTATTGGATTGTGGTTCATGTATATTGTATAGTAATGTGGCTTGCTGTACTTTTGAGTTTATCTATGTTTGCCACAGTAAACCAATGTATCAATTGGAACCCCAAACATACTGCATTATTGCAATAGCATACATGAAAGAAAGAATAACTAGTTCATGGTTTGCCTAATCTAACCGCAAATAACCAAGGATGAAGCCACACCAACAATATTTCACTAACTATGGGCAGATGATCTAACGTGAAGATTTGTCCATTGAGATGGTTAGCACGGTTGGCACTTAACCAAAATCATATTTTCTAACAGACGTTATGATTATGTCAAGAAACTACCATATGAACATCACAACCATACCTGACGTGATGAGTACTATAGTCTGCAGGTTTGCAGTGGTCCGAGTTCATCCTACAATTTTTTGCTTCACGTCCTCTCCTATAGCTACAGCAAGTACTGCTACAAATAGAATCAGGTTAACAACTAATAACAATTAAGGGGCAAGGTAAAAATTGCGGTGATGGAAGGAGGGCAATTTTGTATGAAGTGCGGAGTAGGAAATCTATTTTGTAGTTCATGTACATACCGTGTTGTTTGGAAACACTATGAATAGAAAAACAGGAACAAAAATGTTCCACTAGTGCAATAGAAACATGTGTTTCAACGGGAACACCAGAACAGAGTGGGTTTCAGAATTCGGATCCACGTAGCATATACAGGAGATAGCGCTAACTAATGTCACAGCCTAATGTTGGGGATATACTTTCTGGATATACCCATTGTGACTCTCTGACCAGGGTGGCCCACATCAGGTTAGAGCTATGCTTCATGGGCGGCCCAGTGAGGAAGAGAAGTTGGAATTCCATCCAACTACGGGAAGGCCTAAAAGACTTACCGACTTAGGCTTGTAGGAATACTTGTAGTCCAAAATGTACTATATAACTGACTCTGTATCATAGCCTGATAGGACTCTCCTTTAACCCTAGGACCGGATGACTATATAAGTTGTCCTAAGGATCAGCCTTTAGAGCAACTATACAACCAACCTCAACTCGCACAGGCGAAACCTCTCTTATAATTTGTACTTGCGGCTTTACTATATTACTGGATTGCTAGCAAGAGTAGGATCCATCCACCGTAGGCAGATCAAACCTGGGTAAGCTTGTGTGCTCACCGTCCCGGATGTCCATACATTTCATACCCCACATCTTTCCATGCCCCGAGGACCACCTCATGGCGTACTTGTCTTCAATCTGGCGACAACTGGCGCCCACCGTGGGGCAGGTGACTTTCGGAGCTGCATTCCGGGCGGAATATGCGTGAATCGGAATTGGCGAAACAATCGTTGTCGGTCGGGTTCTCTATGCTAGCGACGTCCCTCTCGTCCTTCTCGATGAGACTTGGATTCCGGCTAGGGAGACCGTGACCAGCTACACAATCATGTATTTTGGCGAGATCGATGTTTACCTCGGTTTCACTGAACCGACACAACCCACCCCAATGGTGATGATAGAGAGGCGGAAGAAACTTCTGGATCTACTTTGTCCGTGGAGGCTGCAAAGTTTCGGAACTTAGAAATCGCTAAACCCACACAGCCCACACCTGAAGCAAAGATCATGGAGAAGATCGAATATGAAGAAGATCTCCCTCGGGAGGTCGAATTCAGGAAGATCAAAGCTGCAACAACTCCGGATCTGGCTCTGCCGATGCTGGAGCAGGAAAATCGCTTCTAAGGCACACAGTAAGGCGGATGATGCTGCGCGGGGCAACACCAATGTGGATTATGTTCTCAAGGCCATCAAGAGCTTCAACGAAGCTAACAATGAGAGCCTCGCCCACCTCAGAGCGCATGGATCGCACTTTGTTGGATATGTTGGCTCTGGATCCGGCTCTACCGATGCTGGAGACGACAACGACTCGGTGCTAGACTCAATCGGAACAAACACCGACACACCATCCTCCCCAGGATATTCCATGACATCGGCAGAATCCAGGCGTTTGAAGCAGAAATTGAAGAGGAGATCAACTCCAAGGTTGTGGAAGAAGGAGAAAGTATGGATCTAAGTCCCTACAATAGTATGGATGAGAGATACGACGAGAACTCTCCCGAACTGCAAGATGATATGGATCTCGAAGAAAATCCCGACGTCCCGATGTCTGAGAGTACTGATAGAAGCTTGACTCCAGGAATCAGACCAAAAGCCATCTTTGTCACAGGGACCAGTAAGGACAACAAGGCAAATAAGAAGAAGAAAAGCAAGACCCCGGCTAAGGATCTTCCAACTCAAGAGGAGGGTCACCGATGAATACAAGTAGGATTCAGACGGATCTCTAATCCCCAAAGAACCAAAAAATACTCTGATGGATGGACCCGTGGTCACCCTAGGTGCCCGTGAAATTCTCGGAGAAGCACTTACAACTCCCATCCCAATTGTCTCGGATCTTACGTCGGACGAGTTGTAACAAAGGGCCTTATCCCTAGAAGTGCAGCGCTAGGTACTCTTGGATGAAGCCACCCATCTCATCGAACAAAAGTTGCGCATTGCAGATGCAGGATAGTACAACTCCATGCAGCATCAGAAGACCCAGAACGGCCCTGAGCTAGCCAACAAAAATCCGGAAGTTCACAAATCTCTCTAAGGGAAACAACACAAACATAGTCATGGGACAGCCTCGGATTGACAGCAAGGGAAACAGGTTGTATGACATGCAGTAGAAAATACTGCTGCATCCCAAGAGATCCTGGCGAATAATCCAACTCCAGAGCATGTCCGGATGAGTGTAGTATTACTCAATAAGGGCCTAGAGCTACAAAAGGCCGCCACATCGTTCAGTGGAAAACTGGTCTGCAAATCCGACCAATGCCGCACAGACACGGCTTAGCAGCATGACACAAGACCCCATCAGGAACCGGATCGGTGTCACCGCTCCGGCCCTCGGGACGATACTTACTCAAGAAACGGCTCTTTAGGACAGTGGCACAGAATCGCACGCAGTTGGAGCAATGTTGCCCCAGCCGTAGAGCGAGAGGCTGTAGCGGTAATGGTTCCATAGCAACCTCCCTAACGGCAATCAGATCACCACATGGAAGAAGATGAAGCACGACGTCGGGAGCAGGATCAGTGATATGTTGCTAACGTATCCATAATTTTTGATGTTCCATGCTTGGTTTTATCTACTTTCTTGTGTTTTGTCCACACTTTGGAGTACTTTCTATACACTTTCTTGAACTAACCTATTAACAAGAGCCATAGTGCCAGCTGCCTGTTTTCTGCTGTTTTTGGTTCCAGGAAAGTCAGAAAATGAATATTCTCAGAATTGGAAGGGACAAAAGCCAAAGTCAGTTTTTCACCGAGGGACACCCGGAGCCAGAAAACGAGACGGAGAGGGGCTAGGGGCCGCCACACCACCTAGCCGCGCGGCCCAGCTTAGCCCATTCCAGGGGTAGTCTGGCCACCCTAGGCACCCCCTCGGCCTCCCCTTTCGCCTATAAGATGCCTCCGATACAGAAACCCTAAGTACCCCAATAAAAATTCCATGAAAGAGTCTGTAGCCGCTGTCATATCCATCCCTAGATCGGGAGGGATCTGAAGCTCTTCACGGCACCCTGCCGGAGGGGAGAATTCACCCTGGAGGCCTTCTTCATCACCATGCAAGCCTCCGGTGTGATGCGTGAGTAGTTCATATCTGGACTACGGGTGCATGTAGTAGCTAGATGGCTGGTTCTCCTCCTTTGTGCTATCATGTTTAGATCTTCTGAGCTCCGTTCATGATCAAGATCATCTATTTGTAATCCTACATGTTGTGTTTGCGGGGATCCGATGGATATTGAGATGCTATTTCAGATTGATTATTGATTCTATCATGTCTTTGTTATTTGTGATCTTGCATGCTTTCCGTTGTTAGTAGCTATCTTGGCCAAGTAGATGCTAGCAACTCCAAGAGTTAGTATTTATGCTCGATAGTGGGTTCATGCCTCTAGTAATATGGGGACGTGACAGAAATCTCTAAGGTACTAGATGTGTTGTTGCTACTAGGGAGAAAACAACAATCCTTTGTTCATAGAACAATCGTATTGTTTACTTTACACACAATGCGTAATGTAATTATCCATTGCTTGCAACTTAATACTAGAGGGGGTTCGGTTGATAACCTAAAGGTGGATTATTAGTTTAGATGCAGTTGGATTACGGTCTATGTATAATGTTGTAATGCCCAATCAAGTCTCAAAGGAGTTAAGATGAGTAGTATATGCATGATTGCTTTATCGATGTTTATCAATTGCCCTGCTGTAATTTGTTCACCCAACATGTCATCTATCTTAAGGAGAGCCACCACTAGTGAACTATGGACCCCGGTCCTTTCTTCTACTATCAATCTACAATCAACTGTTTACTGTTTTCTGTTTACTTACTGCAAACTATTACTTTCTTCCACTCGATACGCTTAATCCTTTGTTTTTAGCAAAACTGGTGAGATTGACAACCTCATCGCAAGTTGGGGGCAAAGTTCTGTGGTTGTGTTGTGCAGGTCTCCACGTTGGTGCTGGCACCGGTAGTGCGCCCTGCCAAAGTTCAGCTAGCAACACCTTTGAGGTGTTTCCTTGCTCCTACTGGTTCGATTAAACCTTGGTTTCATAACTGAGGGAAAACTTGCTGTTGTGCTCATCATACCTTCCTCTTGGGGTTCCCCAACGGGCTCGATATATTTTGGGCTTAGCAACCAATTTTCTGGCGCCGTTGCCGGGGAGTCAAGGACATCTTCACAAGGGGAGTCCCTCATAACCAATCTCTTTACTTTGTTATTTTTGTTTTGCTTAGTTTAGTTTTGCTTTGTTTGCTTTTTTCTTTATCAAAAACACACAAAAATTAGTTCCCACTATAGTTGTTATTTTCGTTGGTCTGTTATTGTCTTGCTTTATCATGCTTTCTATCAATGGTTGGTTTCTTTGAAACTGAATCTAATTGGCAAGGTGGGTTCATGGAGGAACAAAAATATTATTATAAGGAACACCGCTTGTCACAAAAAGGGAAACACTTACGGGAACAAATTGATAAATTGTATACCATTGCTATAAGTGTGCTCTACTTATAATGTTACTTATTGCTTTGATAAATCTTGTTGCTGTAAGAGGTATAAACACCTCCCTTTTCAATGTGAGTATAATGATGATGTTACCATATCTTTTTATGTTAAGGGAAATTATGACTTTTATGATGTGGAACAAATTGAAGAATTTATTGCTTGGAAGGGTGCATTTGAACTTGCTAGTTTTCTTGAAAATACTTATGATTCACCTTATAAATATGAGGTTTATGATATACTTAAATTTTTCTTTGATAATTACAAGGAAGAAAATGGCTATATTCTTGAATATATTAATAGATGCTTTCCACAAACGGAAGAGATTAATGCCTTGCAGGAGCTTATGAAAGAAGAAATTGCTGAAACGGGAAGCTCATTAGATGAGAGGAGAGTGATGAACAAAAGGAGGAAGAATGGATCTACCCCTGCCTACCTTCTAATGAGAGTAACTCTTTATCCCTTACATTATTTGATTGTCCCCCATGCTTACCAAAGGAGGATGAATGTTATGCTCATGTTATCTGTGATAATCCTTTATTTGTGCCTAACTTCGAAATGCATGGTACTAAAGAATTTTGCTTAGAAAAAGTTTATGACAAAGCTCTAGACGATGGTCCTATATTGAATGATTAGTCATCTTGTTATAGAATTGTTAAATGTGGGTTTGAAGGTTTTAATGCCACTATTTTTGAGCTTGATAAAAATTATGTGTTTGTAGATCATGAAAAGCATACTTTATGTGATAGTTATATTGTTGAGTTTATTCATGAGGCTACTAAAAATTATTATGAGAGAGGAAAATATGGTTGTAGAAGTTTTCATGGCACTGAAACACCTCTCTATGTGCTGAAAGTTTTGAAGTTACTCTTGTTTTATCTTCCTATGCCTGTCACTTTGTTCTTTGTGAATTTCTTTGCATACAAGATTCCTATGCATAGGAAATGGGTTAGACTTAAATGTGTTTTGAATTTGCTTCTTGATGCTCTCTTCTAATTCAATTCATATTTCTTGTGAGAGCATCTTCTCAAACTCTTATGCCTAACTTATTGGGAGATAACCCAAAAGTATTAGATGAGTCTTGGAAGTTATTGCTTCAGTAATGATCGTTCCTTATCCTTTTTATTTGCTTTTTGTGCCAAGACTAACCTCTAATGAGAGGAAAGTAATGATTGGGAAAGTTGATGTCCCAAAATAGATTTTGTTTTTGCTTCACCGTAAAAATTCGTGTAAAATCTCTGTACGTCTTTTTGAGGCGTGATTTTTTGTGCTTATGCCCCAGGTTATTATCTAACTTTTGTTAGTTCAACACTTTTTTATTTGAGCAACAGAAGGTCTTTGAAAAAATTCGTCTTTACCTGCTGGTCTGTTTTGATAGATTTCTGCCATTATTTGCATTTGCTTCTTGTTAGTTCCTTTTTGAGTTCTTTTGGGGAATTGAGCTTTTTGAGGGAAGTTCTACAGTAGCTTGTGTTTTAATGGAAGTTTTATTGGTGTTGGAACTGAACCTAAAGACTTATTATCTTGAGTGCACTAATGTTACTAATAAAGATTGTGTGAATTTTTGTATGAAGGAAAAATTTCAGGTGTATGGAAGGAATGAGTAATGAGATGAATGATGGACTAAAGCTCAAGATTGAGGATGCCACGCGTGTCACCCCAAGAAATATCCAAGAAGTACAACCGTCAAAGCTTGGGGATGCCCAAGGCATCCCCTTCTTCATCAATAAAAATTCTAGGTTTCTTCCAAACACTTCATTTTTATTGTTTCATGCACAGTTGTGTTGTTCTTGGAGCGTCCTCTTTTTCGTTTTCGTTTTGTTTTTTCATTTTCTTTGTTTTCTTAGTTTGCTGAATAAATTGGTTGGACCCCCTCTTTCATGCATTGGTTTTCAAATAGTTTGGTTTGGGTTGGAAAAAAGTAGGAAAGTTCATGCTTAAGTGGTAAAGAGAGCTTGTTTTTGACTGTGGCCTATGCTTTGTCATGCCATGATTGATATTGTTTTGGCTTTATGCTTAGTATTCTTTGCTATAGCATGACTTGTTATAAACAATTGAGATTGCTTAATGTGTCTTTGAAGAATCAGGTGTTGTTTTAGCATATTAAAGTATAGTATTGTGGTATTCTCCTGTGATGCTTTATTTGGGTTGACTTGGCACATGATCACACCGTGTTATGACTATACCAAGTCACCATAGCCTTTGTGATCCTTTAGTTTTCAACTTGTAGTATCACTTTATGCTTTAATTAATGATGTTTTGTCGCTCTGCATGATTATGGCCATTATTGCTCTCTTAGTTGGTCGCTCCCAGTCTTTTGCTAGCCTCCATAACCAAGTATGAGTTCCACTCATGCATCCAATTCCTAAAACCAAGTTATTCCAAAGAGTCCACCATACCTACCTATTAGCATATGCTATTCCAAGTATGTTCATGTTTTTATCTACCTTCCGAATTAAACTTGTTATGAGAAAACTAGTGATTAAAGCTCTCTTGAACTTGATGGCACACTTTACTTTTCTTGCCCTTAATTAACTTGAACCATTGTGTCGTCTATGTTGTATATGCTTGCACTTATATGTTGGGGATTAGCAGAACCATGCTGTCATGGGGAACGCTTTCAACATTGCACTTGTAGTCTGTACCTAGTTGATATCATGCTCTTTTGTCTATGGATGTCGTCGGTGTGAAATGAAAGGGAAGCTTGTAAGTCCATGGAGTTATGTATGTGTGTTAGAGAAACGCCTGGGCCGCTGGTCTAATCCATGTTGTCATGGTGGAAACCTGTAGCGTAACCATAATGAGCTGTCTATGAAGCATTCTTCTTATAAAAAAAAGAGTCAGATTTTGAGAAAAAGAGAAAAAGGAAAATAAGAGATATGAGAAAAGAGGAAAGAGAGAAAAAAGCACCATATTCCCATGGTAAATAAGAAGATTGTTGAGATGCTCGTTGTTGGGGGGATAACCCCGGGTAGGGTCACTCCGGGGTATAAGGGCCGAGTTAGCCGAGGGTCGGCAAGGTCTAAGCGGATGTTGGCCGAGTCATCTCAAGGCAGGCCGGATCATGGAGTAACCCGGACCAGGGGGGTCGCCTAACATTGTCTCGTCCGACTTAAGGAGTAAGTCAGAAATACTCGTCTAGCTTATATGCAGGAACAGGTGTGGCCGGATCAACTGTGATCCGGGTCCTCGCTTGGCTTCTAGGAGAAGGAAGGAATCTCTCTGGTCAAAAAAGAAGGTCCGGTGCGTACTGGATGAGCGAATGAAGCAAGGGCAGGACCACCAGATCGTGGCCGACAAGGGTGACGACGCTCACGTCGGCTGACGCGGGCGCCGCAGAGGCTACGTCGCTAAAGCAAGTGTGACGCGGGGGAAAAAGCATCCCTGTCGGGTTACTAATTTGGGAGGGGGCATATTCTTAGGAATATGCCTCCACGTATGCCCTAGGCCAGGACCGAACCACCACTATATAAGGGGGGGTTAGGGTTCTGGTAGAGGGGTTGGGTTTTTTCTAATAGAGAGTTGGGAGAATTCTAGTTGGTTGAGCACTAGTGGATCTAGGGTTCTTGGGCTAATTGGTAGGCAAGAGTAAGAGAGTTTCTTCCTCCTCCTCTTGTCAATACAGCTCGAGGAGCACTTGTAGTCTTGGAGATTGAACATCAATACGAAGCTTCTGTGTAGAGATTCACTCTACTATCCCTCCCTGGATTCCCCTAGCGCATATTAGTCCCCACCTTTAGAATATCCATGGCATCTGCCGTGACACCACCACGACAGTTGGCGCCCACCGTGGGGCTAGCGGCGCTAGCAGGGGTGAAGATCCGGACGGGAAACTTCATCGGCACCGGCGAACGCATCGTCTCCAGGCTCGTTCAGTGCTTTGGAATGCTGGACTACGTCAGCGACAACGCTGGCTGCTTCGGCACGCGCCCCCTTCCATGCAATGGCATCTTCGTCAAGCTCGGTGCGCACAAGGTCTACGTTGCTGTGGACGTGTCTTGTGTTCATCCGCGTCGCGTCGTCGATGCAGGAGAACCACCCCTCACTATGGCTCGCGCGGCGCGTATCGCTCGCTCCCCGGACCATGCAGAGGTGATGATGACTGCGCCAGGCGCGGGCATGAGCAAGGATCCAGCGCCAGACCCGGAGGTAACGCCTAAGGCACCGAGGAAAGCTAGGGGTCCTCCTCTAGAGAGGCCTGAGAACGTGCTGAGGGAAGCTATGGATAGCTTGGCAAACCCGGTGGCAGCAGTGGTAGATCCGGCTCAGGCACAGGCCGAGCTAGAGGAGACCCGACAAAAGATACTGGAGGGCGCAAAGAAAATAGCAGCGGCTCAGCAGTCGTTGAACATGACGTTGTGCGAGTACGCGAAGGCAAACAAGGTTGATGCAGTAAGGGTAAAAGGGAAAAAACTCATAAGTGAGATGAACAGAGAAGGTGATGATGGACCAGAAGGGTCGGAAAACTATCTGTCTGTGGGGTTGCCGAAATATAGTACCCCGGCGAAGAACCTCAGAGCAGCAGATGCCGCGGCGTCCGAGCTAGAGGGTCTGACGGGTGAAGCCCGTCAAAGACAGCAAGACCGGATTAACGAGCTGGTTCGGATCGCGAACAGGCAGAACGAGGAGCTGCTGAGAGGTAACCCGGAGAGAGTTGGAGCTTCTAAGATCGTCCATTCGGCGATAGGTAACCCGGACAAATCCGCTGGAGCCGCATCGTCGCCTCATGGTGGCCCAAGGAGAGAAGAGGTAGTAACCTCGGCCAGACGGAACAAGCAGATCGTTCCGTACGACCCAACGCGTGCGGGAAAAGAAAAAGAGATGCGGAAAAATGACGATCGACGAAGTGTGAGCCAAGGTAATCACGACCAAGGCAATGCCGGTCAAGGGAATGCTGCCAACGGCAATGCCGGACAGCGAAACTCGTCAGGAGCAGGTCAACCGCAGCAGCGGAATATACCAAGGCAAGAGCAAAGTGCCGGCCGTGGTATGCAACAGAGAGGATCACAACGAGAGCAAGATCGATACAATGACGGAGACTCGGAGATGATGAATGCGGGATACGCAAGACCGGACTATCATGTGATAGGGTCGAGATTGGGAAGCAGGGATTTGATGCCGGATGATGCCAGGTTAAAGCTGGATCGCCTGTATAGGTCGGAACAGATCGAACGTCAAGGTCCTCCGGGTCTTCGTTGGACCCCGGATCATGAAGGAACCGCCAGTACCCAATTTCCAATTACCCAGGGGCACGAAGACGTATGACGGCAGTACAAAGCCGGAGGATTGGCTGATAAACTATGCAACCGCTGTGAAAATTGCAACTGGCAACTTGAGATGGGCTGTTCGATATGTACCCCAAATGTTGGAAGGTCCGGCTAGGGTATGGCTGAATAATTTGCCACCCGGAAGCATCAATTGCTGGATAGATTTTGAAGAAATGTTTATCAGCAACTTCTCAAGTACATATCAGAGACCGAATAGACCGCAGACCCTGGCAATGTGCAAGCTGAGATCTAACGAAACGGATCGTGAATTCTTGACCCGATGGTGTACCGTGAGAAACTCGTGTGAGGGAGTCATAGAGTCACAGGCTATAGCATGGTTCGCACAAGGGTGCAGATATGGCAGCGAGTTGTGGATGAAATTGCAAAGGAAAATGCCAGTCACATTGGCAGAGATGATCCGGATCGCGGATTCTTATGCTTTGGGTGATCCGACTCAACCTAGGATCGCGTCGAACGAGTCAAATGAGGAGTACTATCCGGAGGACGGAGCTGGGTCATCCCGGAGGAACGATTATTGGGGAAAAAGGAGAGACGATAGACCGGACCATCGGCATAGTTCGCAACAAGTTGCAGCCGTGAATCAAGATCAGCCCGGAGTAGGGAGCAACCAACGCCAGAAAACGGGAGGGCAATGGACTCCTCGAAACGATGGCAAGAAGACGTGGACTCCGGAGCAGAAAAAGCAATGGCAAGAAAAGAAAGATCGTCTGAGGTATACCTATGAGTCAATGTTGGACCAGCCGTGTAAATTTCACACGCCAAATCCGAACAGCCCGGCGGGTCACACAACGAGGCAATGTGAGTGGATGTGTAAGATAGAACAAGGTGGTTCGGGGAATGCTCAGGCACCTCGGAATGACCAACCTCGGCAGGAGTTACCCCGACAGCAATTGCTTTCCGGAGCAAACACGCAACAACTAATGTTGCCTCCTCCTCCGCCGAGGTATGACAATAGTGAGAGAAGGGATGCAGTGCATCAGGTGGAAAACCAGCAATAACCGGATCAGAGGTACTCCGGAAACGAGGGAAGGAATGAGTACAGGGAACATCACCAGAGCTATTGTGTGTTCACAACAGAGGAAACATATAGGAAGAGCTTGCAGCGCCGACATATGGAGGTTAACGCGGTTATGCCTGCAGTGATGAGGTACATGTCTTGGTCGGACCAGGAAATTACCTGGAGCGTCAAAGATCATCCCAAGCTTATGCCAAGTCCGGGCTCGTATGCACTAGTGTTAGATCTGACGTTCATTGGACCAAACATTAATGTGAGGTTCTCCAAGGTACTAATCGACAATGGCAGTAGCATTAACATCATGTATGCGGATACGATGCGCAAGTTGGGCATCTCGGAGAACATGCTCCAGGCTACAAGAACAACTTTCCATGGTATCATACCAGGCATATCCTGTGAGCCCATAGGCAAAGTCCGGGTCGACGTGCTATTCAGTACGAGGGATAACTGCCGAACTGAGAATCTGGAGTTTGAGGTGGTGAACTTGGAGAGCGCGTATCATGCATTACTCGGGAGACCAGTACTGAGCAAATTCATGGCAAGTTGCCATGTTAGTTATCTGAAGATGAAGTTGCCCGGGCCAAATGGAGCAATTACTATTGCTGGGGATTTCTGACGTTCTATTGAGTGCGCCTCAGCCGGGTCTAACCTAGCCGAGTCACTCATAATTGCCCAAGAGAAAAGAAAAATACAAGAGGTGGCGGCATTAGCTCAGTCCGCGCAGCAGTATATGCCAGCATTAAGCAACCCACATGGAAGCGTTTCATTTCAAGCCGTGAAGGACACCAAGAAGATTCGAGTGGATAACCTGTTTCCGGAGCGTACCGTAACAATTGGTGCCGGGTTAACTGACAAATAGGAAAGCGAGCTCGTCAACTTCCTCTGTGAGAATCGGGATATTTTTGCTTGGTCCACACAGGACTTGCAAGGTGTTCCGAGGGAGTTGGCCGAGCACTCTTTGAACATAAGACCCGGAGCAAGGCCGGTGAAGCAGCCTCTCCGACGCTTCGCCGAGGATAGGAGAAAGGTCATTGGTGACGAGATAACTCGGTTGCTAGCAGCAGGATTTATCATGGAAGTGTTGTATCCGGATTGGCTCTCTAATACGGTGCTGGTAGAAAAGAAGAAGGATGATCCGAACGTGGCAGTGGTTTGGCGTATGTGTATCGATTACACGAACCTGAACAAGGCGTGTCCAAAAGATCCATTTCCACTGCCGAGGATAGATCAGGTCATCGACTCTACCGCGGGATGTGAACTGTTGTCATTCATTGACGCCTATTCTGGTTTCCACCAGATACCTCTGGACCCGGATGATCAAATAAAAACTACCTTTATTACCCCGTACGGGGCTTATTGCTATCGCACTATGCCGTTCGGTTTACGAAATGCAGGAGCAACGTACCAAAGATATATGCAAAAATGTTTGCACGATCAAATAGGTCAAAATGTACAAGTCTACGTGGATTATGTGGTTATTAAGACCAAGGAAAGTGCAACGCTCCTTGACGACATAAGGCAAACATTCGCGAACTTGAGGAGATTCCGGATGAAGCTTAACCCGGAGAAATGAACCTTCGGTGTCCTGGCTGGGAAATTACTCGGATTTCTCGTCTCCAGCCGAGGTATCGAGGTTAATCCAACTAAGATCCGAGCCATCGAACTAATGGAGCTGCCGAAGTGTCTCAACGACGTCCAGAAGTTCACTGGATGCCTGGCGTCGTTGAGTCGGTTTGTATGTCGGTTAGGGGAAAAGGCACTGCCTCTCTACCAACTCATGAAAAAGTCAGATAAATTCGTTTGGACGCCGCAGGCCGATGAAGCTTTTGCCCACTTGAAAAAGATGTTGGCCACTGCACCAGTGTTAGCTTCTCCACTGTCGAAGGAGCCAATGTTGCTCTACATAGCCGCAACCAACCGAGTTGTAAGTGCAGTGATTGTAGTGGAGCGAGATGAAGAGGGTAAGTCGGTGCAGAGGCCAGTGTATTACTTGAGCGAGGTATTGTTTGCCTCAAAACAGAACTACCCGCATTTTCAAAAGGTGGCGTACGGAGTTTATATGGCGGCAAAGAAGTTAAAGCACTACTTTGAGGAGCATCCCATCAAAGTGATATGCGAAGCCCCCATATCCGAGATAATGGGTAACAAGGATGTGAATGGCAGAATTGCGAAATGGGCAATTAAGCTAGCACCATACACACCCCAGTATGATAGGAGAGAAGTGATCAAGTCCTAGGCTGTGGCGGACTTTTTCGTGAATTGGGCCGAGGTACAATACGAACCGCCGCACCAGATCCGAACTACTGGAGGATGCACTTTGACGGATCGAAAACCAAAACCGGGTTAGGTGCCGGGGCTGTGCTTACCTCGCCCAAGAAGGACCAGCTCAAGTACGTATTGCAGATCCATTTCGCGGCATCGAACAATGTCGCTGAGTACGAGGCTCTTGTGCATGGTCTCAAAGTGGCGAAGGAGATTGGCATACCTTGGATAATATGCTTTGGCGACTCAGATCTAGTAATACAGCAAGTGTCCGGAGTGTGGGACGCCCTGGATCCAAACATGGCGCTATACAGATTTCATGTGCAGAAAATCTCGGGTTACTTTGAGGGCATGCTGTCAAAGCTCGCGTGGAAAACGAAGCTGCCGACATGCTGTCAAAGCTCGGATCGACCCGACAGGCAATTCCACCGGGCGTAGCATTGGAGCACCTCAGAAAACCATCTATCAGGCCGTCCCCAGGAACCGATTCAATCTATGTCCCGGAAAACGCAGAATCCGGAGTTGAGCCCATGGACATTGACATGGGAGGTAGCACGCCGAACCCGAGGACTACCTCGGCAAACCCGGGGAATACCTCGCTAGACCCGGGGAATACCTCGCTGAAGTTATGCCGGTGCATCAGATGGAAATTGATGAGGAGATGTTCCCTGCGCGAGCAATACCAGCTTGGGCACTGCCTATATACCAGTTCTTGAAATATGGAACATTACCCACTGAGGAAGTGCTAGCCAGGCAAACTCAGAGGAGAGCCAAAGCTTACACAATCATCAATTCCGAGATGTACAAACGGAGTGTAACCAATGTCCTCCAGCGGTGTGTTGACCCGGAAGAAGGACTTAACATCCTCCGAGATATACACCAAGGAGAATGCGGGCATCATGCCTCATCCCGGGCCTTAGTGGCAAAGGCATTCCGGCATGGATTTTACTAGCCAAGTGCCTTGGAGCAAGCAGAAGATCTGGTGAGAAAATGCAATGGTTGCCAAAGATATGCCACCAAGACACATATGCCTATGTCGGAACTTAAAACCATACCAATTACATGGCCATTTGTTGTGTGGTGCTTGGATATGGTTGGCCCGTTCAAACCAGCAAGAGGAAACATGACACACATTCTGGTCATGGTGGACAAGTTTACAAAATGGATCGAAGTGAAGCCTATAAGAAAATGTGATGGAGCTACGGCCGTGACATTTCTCAAAGACATCATCTTGAGATACGGTTATCCACACAGCATTATAACTGATAATGGAACAAATTTCACGGAAGGACCATTTGCGCGCTTTTGCCGAGACAAGAAAATCCGACTCGACGTAGCCTCGGTAGCCCACCCCGCATCGAACGGACAAGTGGAAAGATCCAACGGATTAGTATTATTCAGGATAAAACCCCGGCTCATTGAGCCGCTGCAAAGATCAGCGGGGTGCTGGATAGAAGAACTACCAGCGGTATTGTGGAGTTTAAGAACAACTCCGAATCGATCAACAGGCTACACGCTGTTCTTTCAGGTATATGGGGCAGAAGATGTATTACCAGCCGACATAGAGCATGATTCGCCTAGGGTCACCCAATACACAGAAGCCAAAGTGCAAGAAGCCTGGCAAAATGATTTTGATCTGCTGGAAGAAGCGAGGGAACTGGCACTGTCCAGATCCGCCATATATCAGCAAAATCTCCGACGCTATCATAGCCGGAAAGTGTGCCCCCAAGTCTTCCGGGAAGGCGATCTGGTGCTCTGGTTGGTACAGCGTACCACTGGCATGCATAAATTATCCCCCCCCATGGGAAGGACCATTTATTGTGAGCAAAGCATTGCACAATGATTCCTACTATCTTATAGATGCAAAGCCACAGGAAAAGAACAAGGCGGACAGGTCCGAAGAGGAATCGAAGCGACCGTGGAATGTAGCGCTACTTCGTCCCTTCTACACTTAGCTAAAGAGTGTATGTATCCGAGTCATCTCATATGTCGGTATGTATGTCGGCAATGAGCTTGTCAATGAAATAGCAGAGCCTCGAGCAGTAACTCGGGGACTGCCTTAATAAATGATTGTTGTTACTTTTTATGCGTTAGCTGGAAAGACTCGTTTCACTTAACCCGGATTAGTAATGTGTGAGCACCAAAAACCCAACCCTTCGACTTGCTGCTGTCCAACAAGAATTGGCTTCATGGCAAGCAAGGGAACAAGTTTGGAATTGCGTAGCACATGAAAAACTACTAAGGAAACGATCCTATTCCAGCTAACGTTTGTTTTTTCGGACTAACCCCGTATTTACTTTCAAGCTATTATGTTGAATTATTTTGAGCCAAGCCTCAAAGTTTGTCAGTATTGTTAAAACGATTCTTGAGGCTCGGATTCATAAGTCGTAAAACCGAATCAAGGTAGACACGGATCGAGCCGGAGAATTGGACGAACAAGAAAATGAAACTCGGGGACTACGCCCAAGTTAATCCGGCATACAAGCATAGTAGCAAAATATCATGTATTCAGCATACAATTGCACCCGGCATACCGGGGATCTGATAAATTTTCAAGTTTTTTCAACTAAGGAGCGGCAGGAGGAGGAAGTTCGGCGTCATCATCACTGTCTTCAATATCTGAAGCAGCATCTTCTCCATCATCGCCCGACCCATCCTCCATGTTCTCCATCTTCTCCTCCTCGCCGGATTCCAGAAAGCTCGGCCCCTCAACCCAGTCATGGATGGGAGAATATTCGACAAGGCTGTAGGCGCAAGCCTGGCGCCGAGCTACCCACTCCGGATCATCGGTCCATTTGGATCCGGTGCGCTGGCGTGTGAGGAGGCTCATGTCGATCTTCTCGTACCATGTAAGGATATGATGGAGGAGGGTATCTGCTGCGGCACGCCCGGCGGATTCTCTCCAGAGATCAAGCTGTGTCTCGATTTCCAATAGCTTCTCAGCAAGGAGTGTGATCCTTTTCGGAGCGCTCTCGCTTGGCCAGGAAGTGTTGAAGATCCGGACCGCAACGTCGAGGAGATCTTTCCCATAGTTCTTGATGGTTTCCACCCGAGCTGACACGCTGACCAATAGGTCCTCCATGTCTAAGGGGATGCTCTCACCATCAGGAGCGACGGGAGTACCCCTCTCTCGGCGGAATTTGGCAACGGCAGCACTGGCGATGGGAGTACCCTCCGGAAAGTTATCTGAAAATAAGGAAAGGGAAGATGCTGAAGCAAAGGCATATGAGCTAACCCGGAAAACTATGTCAGAAAAGGGGAAGAAACTTACGGGAGATATGACGATGGATCCGGGTCAACTCCTTGATACAACTGTCGCGTCTCTGGCAAAGTTGTTCAAGCTCAACAAGCGCCAACCCAAGCTGGACCTCGGATTCCTTGAGCAGGTCCTGGTCCTTGGAGATCTGGAGGGTAAAGCGCTCACACTCTTCGGTGAAGTTCTGGCCAACTTTTTGGAGCTCGGTTTTGTGTTGGGCCTTCATCTTCTCCATCTCGGCCTTGAGTTTGGCTATTTCGTCGTCCTTGGTCCGGAGGAGGGCGAGCTCATCGTTCTTCTTCTTTAGCTCGGCTTGATGCTGTCCTGCTTGTTCGAGAAAATGCAGCATCATATCAGGCACGGGCACACTATCCTCAAGCGATGCTGAAATAGTATGTTGACCCGACAAAGCCGAGGAGTGAATGTTTGCTGAGCCAAGGAGAAGAAGGAATGGAAAACACAACAATGTTGGCCGAAAGAGGACATACCTCGGATTTCCTCCAAGTTCTTCCGCATAATCTTGTTTTCAGCCTCCACCCCAGCTGCAAAAGACCGAATAAGGAGGTTAGTCCGGCAGAAACAAATGAAACGGAGAGGTGTTAAGAGAGGAAATTACCCCTCTTTTCATGCTCCGTGCCAAGTGCAACATGTTTTGCACGCAAGATCTTGTGGGTATCAAGCAGGCGCTAAAACTTGGCGCTCCGGCGATTGGTGGTTACCTGACAAAGGTACAGGCGTGTAAAATTATTTTGTTGCATATTTGAAGTGTACAAGATCCGCGCCAAGCGGAACTTAACCCGGCCCTAGGTGTGTGCATATTCAAAGTGTACAAGATCCGGGCCAAGCGGAACTTAACCCGGCTCTAGGTGTGTGCATATTCGAAGTATACGAAATCCGGGCCAAGCGGAACTTAATCCGGCTCTAGGTGTGTGCATATTCGAAGTATACGAAATCCGGGCCAAGCGGAACTTCACCCGGCTCTAGGTGTGTGCATATTCGAAGTATACGAGATCCGGGCCAAGCGGAACCTAACCCGTCTCTAGGTGTGTGCATATTCGAAGTATACGAAATCCGGGCCAAGTGGAACTTAACCTGGCTCTAGGTGTGTGCATATTCCAAGTATACGAGATCCGGGCCAAGCGGAACCTAACCCGGCTCTAGGTGTGTGCATATTCGAAGTGTGCAAGGTCTGGGACAAGTGGAACTTAACCCAGCTCTAGGTGTGTGCATATTTGAAGTTTACATGCAGCTACGTTGATCTTCTAATGAGCATCCGGCCGAGTAACAAGTTACTCCGCCGGAGGCTCAGGGACTAATGGTTATTATCTACAGCATGTAAAGAAAAAACGACATACCTCCATCATACGCCCAGCAAGGTTAATGGCCTTGGCGGCGGTATTCATCTGAGCAGAAAATTCAGCTGGGCCGAACTTTTCCGGGAGATCGTCGTTGTAGACGAACTCCGCCTTATTCCAGTTCATGACAAACTCGATGAGGCTCGGAGGGTACCGTTCGCCAGTGGGCATGTGAGGTGCCACCAAGCCCTTTGCATGAGCTTCTTTCCTTTCAATCAGGGCAAGAGCTGGCTAGTGTGAAGAACCATCTGCTGCGAATCGGCTGGCTCAGCAGGAGGATCCGTCGCTGCTGGTGACTTCTTTGGAAGCATTGACGACAAGGTTCGCTGCCCGGCCTCGACGGAGCTGGACTTGCCTTTGGCTTGCTGGGAGGATGTGACCATAGTGGATTTGCCCTTGGAAGCCGCTGGAGTGGTTCCTCGCCGATCTTGGGATGACTCAGACGAGGCAGACGAACTTGGCACGGGAGCTTTGGTGGCTGGTGCTGGAGCTGTTGTTGGTTTCTTCAGAGCCGGGACAGGTGCTGGTTCGGTGGCTGGTGCTGGAGCTGCTGCTGGTGCCGGAGTTGCGGTATACTTGGTGGTTGCTGGTTGCGGCAATGCCGAAGTGATGGACGCCGTTGCCTCGGCCGATCCGACCCCTCCCGATCCGAGGTCGCATTCCTCTGAAGGAGGTACTGCGGAACCCGGAGCGGCCGCAGAGCCCTCCGGAATAGGGCTTAGCGGGCGTGACTCATCGTCACGAGGAGGGGAAGGACCGGACCGAAGGGGAGAGGAGATGCTCGATCCGCTCTGAGGGACCTCCACAAGAGCCCTGTAAAAGAAAATAATGTCAGGAGTGAAATTACCCCGATGCAGGGAGAAGTGTGTTGCGCAGTGAAAAATGACTTACGCATCCGAGGTCTCGGCCTCCTTAGGTTTTCGGGCCCTCCGTGCCGGGGCTTTGCCTGCCCGTTTGGAGGCAGTCTTGTCTCCGGCCTTCTTTTGCCTTTTGGTAGGCTGAGAAGGTTCGGAAGAAGAACTTGACGCGGATCCGTGCTTCTTCTTCGACGCCACCGGAACAGGCTCGCCCGTGGCAAGTGGAGAATCCTCGTGGATGTGCCCACCGGGGTTAGCTGATGCCGGGAAGGCAAAAGAAAGAGGGACAACCTCAACGGTTTCAATCACGTCGATATCCGAGTCATCCTCATTGTCGGGCCAATCTCTAAGAGAAGATAATTTACCGCTGGGTCATTTGGTGACGTCGGTTGTGGGGAGGAACATCTCCTGGTCCGTCTCCTCCTCATCCGGGATTTCTCGGTCCGGGGCCCACTTAAGGGTCAGATCAGTACCATCCTCGAGGGTTTGCTGGAGAAACAGCTGAGAAAAAAGCACAAGGAGCAGAGTCAAAAGTACGATAAGAACCGACACGTAATTGATCCGAAATAAGTTTACTCCGCGAAGCTTACCACGAGAGGGAGCCTGTCACGGCAGTAATGCTCGATTCCCCACGTCCATTCGGCGGAAAAATCCTTCTGGGTGGTGAAAAGAGCCTTGACCCGGCGGAAGATCTCCGTATTGCTCAACTCGAACGAGGAGGTTCGGTTGGGGTCGCGGCTGAAGCTCATATGGCACAACTTGTGAGTGCGCGCTGGAGGGGAGAGATTCGGTTGTGCACGATTGTGATCATGGCATCCTCGTTGCGCAATCTGAGCTTCTTCAGCTCCGCGAACCTTTTGTTGACTTGGTTGGCCAGAGCTGTAGGTTTTTTGGCGAGCTCCTCCCAGAAATTCGTGTCCGGGGGACCCGGAGCGTAGGGCAGCAACCGGATCAAGTCTTCGGTGCCTTTGTTCCGGACGTAGAAGAAGGTCCGGGCCCCTCCTTTGTAGGGTCAAGCCCGGTGACCCGGGGAAAGATTGAAAACCTCCGGGGCGAGATCAAGGCAGCTCCAAACTGAGTGAGCTGCTTGTCCTCCGACTCGACGTGGATGTTGGGGACGATGTTGCGATGGAGGCCGAAGAACCGGATCCACAGCTCCTTCGTGTGCCATAGTCCGGTGTAGCCCTCGATCGAAGAAACGAAAGCGTACAGAGAGGTGATGGCGTTTGCCGGGAGATGATGTGGTTGCAGGTGATAGGTCCGGACCCAGTCCCGGAAGAAATCACTCACCAGAAGACCAAATCCCTGTTGGAAATGGGATAGGAAAACAACGAACTCACCCGGATTGGGTGAGAGGGCCAATTCCGAGGAGGGGAGACAAGCGGCAACGCCGGCAGGAATACGCCGGGTCCGGTAGAGCCAGTCGATGTCGTCCTGGCAGACCCACAAACCAGCCCACGCACCGCGGTCCGCCGCACCGGCGTCCTCCTCCATCTCCTGCTCGACGACGATGAGCTCCTCCTCCGTCATCTCGAATCCGCTGTCCTCGCTGGAGCTGGCGGCGGCGGGGTTCTGCAGTCTAGATTGACGAGGACCCGTGGCTAAGCAGTGGTGCAGCATTGGCTGCGGTGCGGAGGCACGGAGAAGGTGCGGTGGCGGCGCTGCTGCAACGGGCACTAGCGGCGGCGCGGTCGCGAGGAAGAAGAAGAGGAACGGGCAAAGGGGCGCGGAGATGGAAAAGTGCTAAGGGGCGCGCCCCTCCCCTATTTAACTGCCCCTAGTAATCAACAAGTGGGATCACGCTGCGCTGGAGAGCCACGCGCTATGGCCGTGTATCACCGGCATTAGCCAATCAGAGAGAAGCCACAGCGGAGGCCACAGAGTAAATATGATCCCATGACACGACGTGCAGTTGTGGTAAACGAGGAGACAGGCGTGACGTAACCAACGCACAGTAATCACTGACAGTTACTGCGGCAGTTACAGTGCAGGCCCTTAAAATGAGGCAACGCAATGATTAACCCTTACATGGGTTGGCGTATGAGAGAAGGAAGCAAGGCCCGGATCCGAGCCTCCATGGTAACCCGGCCGACAAGTGAAAACTTGAAATGTGCAGAGGGAAAGTAAAACCATAGGATCCGAGCTACAATGGTAACCCGGCCGGCAAGTGAAAACTTGGAACATGCGAAGGGAACGTAAATCCATACAATCCGAGACAAGAAGTTAACCCGGAACTAGACGTCCGAGGCTCGAATACGAATGAACCTGATGTGGCCTTAACAACCAAGGCCGCTAAGGCCGCACCAGTTTCGGGGACTAATGTTGGGGGGATAACCCCGGGTAGGGTCACTCCGGGGTATAAGGGCCGAGTTAGCCGAGGGTCGGCAAGGTCTAAGCGGATGCTGGCCGAGTCACCTCAAGGCAGGCCAGATCACGGAGTAACCCAGACCAGGGGGTCGCCTAACATTGTCTCGTCCGACTTAAGGAGTAAGTCGGAAATACTCGTCTAGCTTATATGCAGGAACAGGTGTGGCCGGATCAACTGTGATCCGGGTCCTCGCTTGGCTTCTAGGAGAAGGAAGGAATCTCTCTGGTCAAAAAAGAAGGTCCGGTGCGTACTGGATGAGCGAATAACGCAAGGGCAGGACCACCGGATTGTGGCCGACAAGGGTGACGACGCTCACGTCGGCTGACGCGGGCGCCGCAGAGGCTACGTCGCTAAAGCAAGTGTGACGCAGGGGAAAAAGCATCCCTGTCGGGTTACTAATTTGGGAGGGGGCATATTCTTAGGAATATGCCTCCACGTATGCCCTAGGCCAGGACCGAACCACCACTATATAAGGGGGGGTTAGGGTTCTGGTAGAGGGGTTGGGTTTTTTCTAATAGAGAGTTGGGAGAATTATAGTTGGTTGAGCACTAGTGGATCTAGGGTTCTTGGGCTAGTTGGTAGGCAAGAGTAAGAGAGTTTCTTCCTCCTCTTGTCAATATAGCTCGAGGAGAACTTGTAATCTTGGAGATTGAACATCAATACGAAGCTTCTATGTAGAGATTCACTCTACTATCCCTCCCTGGATTCCCCTAGTGCATATTAGTCCCCACCTTTAGCCTATCCATGGCATCTGTCGTGACACCACCACGACACTCGTTGTCTTCTTGCCTTGTCATTTTGATATGAGGATTCTTTCATATCATCGGGCAAGGGGTACCCCGTTGGCGGTTCTCTATGATACACATGTACTTACTATGACAAGAACTTACCGGTAACTAAACTTGAGTAGCATGAGGAGTGGCCCTCGTATTCAAGGGACATGAGATTTCCAACTTATACTTCGTCAAGCATATACACCATAGTTTGTTCACTTTAACCTTAATCACTTCAAGATGCTTATGATAGGGGCAATGAGAGCTGAAAGCTAAAAAGTACCATAATTTTTGGAAGCTCTTTATGAGACTTGAATCCCAACTTCCTTCTATGAAGGCCATTCTTTTACTTTTATGTTGAGTCTCCACCTTCTATCTTTATGCACCTACTTTGAGAGCATAGTGGCCATTCTTAGTTCTATGTGCATTGTCCCAAGACTTGTTGATTGATGCATAGCTTTGATATTGCTTGTTTTAAACTATTTGTATCTATTCACTCTTATGAACTTTGAAGGTGTCCTATGCATTTATGTTAGATACTCTATGAGGGACAAGCTGAATGCTACTATGCTATGTTTTCTTTATGTGAAACAAACAAATGTCTTGCAAAGCATTGTTATTCATGAATCTTTTGTTTGTGTCTTTTCATGTTGCAACATAGTTGCTTTGCCTTATTGTTAAAACTTTGTCTTTTATGTTATGATTGAAGTACTATGATCCTAGCCATCAATGTTTTACAAATACTTTGATCAAGTTTATGATGGTGCATGTCACCTCAAAAGTTATTCTTTCTTTTTATCACCTACCTACTCGAGGACGAGCAGGAGTTAAGCTTGGGGATGTTGATACGTTGCTAACGTATCCATAATTTTTTATGTTCCATGCTTGGTTTTATCTACTTTGTTGTGGTTTGTCCACACTTTGGAGTACTTTGTATACACTTTCTTGGACTAACCTACTCCCTCTGTTTCAAATTACTCTACGCGCACGCTTACCTAGGTGGCCTAGTATTCTCTCATTTTTCATCAAAAAATTCTTAGAATTTTTGGTAAACATAGTACATATTTCATACTATCTATTTCAAAAATTTCAGGATTTTTTTGAATGAAAAATAAGGGAGTACTAGTTCACCTACATAAGCGTGCCGGCGGAGTAATTTGAAACAGAGGGAGTATTAACAAGAGCCACAGTGCCAGCTGCCTGTTTTTTGCTGTTTTTGGTTCCAGGAAAGTTAGAAAATGAATATTCTCGAAATTGGACGGGACAAAAGCCAAAGTCAGTTTTTCACTGAGGGACACCCGGAGCCAGAATACGAGACGGAGAGGGGCCAGGGGGCCGCCACACCACCTGGCCGTGCGGCCCAGCCTGGCCTGCGCCAGGGGGTGGTCTAGCCGCCCTAGGCACCCCCTCAGCCTCCCCTTTCGCCTGTAATATGCCTCCGATAGAAACCCTAAGTACCCCGATCAAAATTCCACGAAAGAGTCTGTAGCCGCCGTCATCTCCATCCCTAGATCGGGAGGGATATGAAGCTCTTCCTGGCACCCTGCCGAAGGGGAGAATTCACCCTGGAGGCTTTCTTCATCACCATGCAAGCCTCCGGTGTGATGCGTGAGTAGTTCATCTCTAGACTACGGGTCCATGTAGTAGCTAGATGGCTGGTTCTCCTCCTTTGTGCTATCATGTTTAGATCTTGTGAGCTCCGTTCATGATCAAGATCATCTATTTGTAATCCTACATGTGTGTTTGTGGGGATCCGATGGATATTGAGATGCTATTTCAGATTGATTATTGATTCTATCATGTCTTTGTTATTTGTGATCTTGCATGCTTTCCGTTGTTAGTAGCTATCTTGGCCAAGTAGATGCTAGCAACTCCAAGAGTTAGTATTTATGCTCGATAGTGGGTTCATGCCTCTAGTAATCTGGGGAAGTGACAGAAATATCTAAGGTACTAGATGTGTTTTTGCTACTAGGGAGAAAACAACAATCCTTTGTTCAGAGAACAATCGTATTGTTTACTTTGCACACAATGCGTAATGCAATTATCCGTTGCTTGCAACTTAATACTGGAGGTGGTTCAGATGATAACCTGAAGGTGGATTATTAGTCATACATGCAGTTGGATTACGGTCTATGTATAATGTTATAATGCCCAATCAAGTCTCAAAGGAGTCAAGATGAGTAGTATATGCATGATTGCTTTCTCGATGTTTATCAATTGCCCCGCTGTAATTTGTTCTCCCAACATGTCATCTATCTTAAGGAGAGCCACCACTAGTGAAATATGGACCCTGGTCCTTTCTTTTACTATCAATCTACAATCAACTGTTTACTGTTTTCTGTTTACTTTCTGCAAACTATTACTTTCTTCCACTCGATACGCTTAATCCTTTGTTTTTAGCAAAACCGGTGAGATTGATAACCTCATCGCAAGTTGTGGGCAAAGTTCTGTGGTTTTGTTGTGCAGGTCTCCACGTTGCTGCTGGCACCGGTAGTGGGCCCTGCCAAAGTTCAGCTAGCAACACCTTTGAGGTGTTTCCTTGCTCCTACTGGTTCGATTAAACCTTAGTTTCATAACTGAGGGAAAACTTGCTGGTGTGCTCATCATACCTTCCTCTTGGGGTTCCCCAACGGGGTCGATATATTTTGGGCTTAGCAATCAGCAAAGAATTCCATCTTCTAGACACACAAGCCGTCTGGCTGAGCCTTGCCATGATGATGGCAATGGCGGACAAAGACACGATGAAAACCATTCTAGATCAAGCCGACACGGTGGTCGTCACCATGAAGCTCCAGATGGAGGACGGCGACCAGTCAGAAATATCCCACTGGCACCACCCTTTCCACCAAGCAGCGCCCATAATGGCTCCCACGGGGGCCAGGGAGGACACCGAGGCAGAGTCGGTGGTGGAGGAAGCAGAGACCCGTCTCCATGGCACCATAACCATAGCGAACATCCGAGACGGCGCTCCCTGTCACCAAGTGACACCAGACACCGGATCAACTCAAACATAGAGACGCGGCGCTACGAGCCAGACATCATATACGTGTGTCCAAAATTCTTAGGGCCATGGATCCCACAAACAAATTTTCCGAAGGGATTTGCTATCTCAAGGCACATTCAGCCCTACGACAGCATGGTCACGCATTCATGGAACATATCACATAAGAGCAAGGCATAGAGACTAGGCTACGCAGGTTAGTTCATAGTCAGGTGCATCCCATTACACCTGATAGGTTGTTCATGTCAGGGGTACACACCCCTGACCCAAAAGACACCCAGAAGACAGTGGTTTGACATAGCATCTAGTAGACAAACTAGACTATATATACAATCAACAGCAGATAGGACGATCGTACGAGCTTATCATAGGGTGATTACCTCCTCCGTGTTGTTGACAGCCCTGAAGAGAGTCACCTTGAAGCCCTTCTGCTTTTTGATGTACTTGAAGGCGAGGACGTCACTGACCTAGAGCTGTATCTTCGCCACAAACTCACTCCAGCCCTTCATGAAGTACATATGCCGCTCGAACATCTGAAGTTGCACACCGTACTAACATAAGGAGGAGGTTTTCATGGGAGAGTGCAGACATGATGCCTTATCTGCAGCTGCTTCAACACTACCTCCTTCATTCTTCCCGACAGCTGGAGTGCAGTCAGGTCCGTCGCCTTGATATGGATGTAGAAGCGATGAGGGAGGTCGTCATTTCTGTGGTGACCAAGGCGAGGCTTTTGGCCCTGACGGTCCTTCTTCTTCCTCGTCTGCACATCCGCCAGCAAGTTTTCCAGGTCTGGTCTAGCCGTTGAGGGAAGGAGGTCTCAGATGAAGTTCTCATACCCAAGCATAGGAGGAACTGTGTTCCTACACAAGGTGTCCCAGTCCTACTTGGGTACCTTGCCGATCAGAACTGATCAGAAAACAGTAGTAAATGCATTGTGCAAATCAAACAGATCAATGACAGTTGACATAGGTACGACTACTCGGGTGCTTATGATTCATCAGCCAGGTTGCGTAAAGACTCACGACCCATGAAGATTCAAGATGGTGGCCCAATAAGTATCCGATGATTAGTTGTATTAGGAAAGGAAACATGAACCGACAACCTGTTGGAGTTGTAATCATAACATATGTAACCTATCCGTATACGGCTTTGAGACCTAGCCTATTATATATAGGACAGGAGAAGCCTATGAGAGGATAACCGAAAAAAACCCAAGCGATATGTAATAGTGATATTCATCAAGTATTCAGGCGACTTCAACTCCCTTGTTTGCCTGACATCCGATGAAATCCTCAACATTCTCTTTTCTGCAAAACCCTAAGTCCATCATCATGTGCATTGCCGACGTTACCCCTCTTCAATTGGCGCCATCTGTGGGAAACCTGAACGCTGGAATCATGGATTTGGCGGACCCCTTTTCGTCAAACAGAAACTTAGTAGAAGTAGTACCACGCCCGCCTACCCCTGTTTCGGTACCCGCCAACAGCAGATCCGATCTCATCATCGGAAGTTTTCGCTCCCAAATAGATGACCCCGAAGAATCCCACCCCTCGGCTCTGGTGTCATTAGGACCATCGGTTGGCAATATTGCACCTACATCGATAGCTGAACAATCCGTCGGATCTTCCCCCTAAGTTACGATGTAGATCAATGCAGGTGAAGAAAACAAAGAAATTATGGACGATCTAGGGGATCTTGATGGTCTGTACGATGATCTCTCCTTTGGATCAGACCACCATATAACAATGCCACATGAATCAAGTCCGATAAACATGAAACTCGAAGAAAGTGACGAAAGAATCAATTTCGGAATTAGGATGGCTGAAATTTACCCAGAATAGAAAATCCTGGACTTCACTGGTCGCCCAGATAGTGTCTCCCTCAATTCCGATGATGATGTCACCAGTCCATGCGCAACTTAGCACCAAGTGTGCATAATTATCGGGGATGCTTCAACTTAGCAAGACTCCAACGGTAACCCTATTTTTGACCCAGATGACGTCTTGTCAGATGATAATGCAGGAAATCATGGAAACGAAGGAAATCGTGGAGACCCGACAAACAACAACATAACCTCGAGGAGAGAAGAACCATGCGGAGATGAAAGGCAACACCTCCAGCTACCAGCTGAAGCATTGCAAAAAGCGAGGGTAGCAATTCTGGGTGCAGTTCCAATGACATCCGATGCCATGCACGAAGATTTTCTAGCATATAAATATCTCCTACATCACAAGAAAAGAGATTTGCTAAGTTTGCAAAGACAACTCGATGAAAGAAAAAGGGTAGCCGATGAATCCAGCCTAATATGGGCACAACAAAGCTCTACTCGAGGATCATGGAGTGTAACAGGGGAGCACTGCCAAGGAGAGGAGCATCACGGCTACAGAATGTACCCGAAGCTGAAAGAAATGAACTGACTCGAGAACTCGACCTATCGTTCATTACAGTAGATCCAACAGGACACATCAAAGCAAAAATAGCCCAAGCCGCAATTGTGGCGTACCTGCTTACAACCCACCCGACACCCGACGAACCTTGTGCATCTCTCCATCGCTCTGCTTTGATGAACCTCGGCATGGTAGGAGCATCTCACGCGTAAGCAAAACAAGGAACAACACGACAACCCGATAGATCACCACGCCGTCGCAGCAGACCTCGGCAAGCGGGACACACCTGACAATCACGATCTCCACATCGGGTCCACGTCTCAGGGTCAGAGCCGCGAAACAATGCAAGAGATGATATTACACAGTGCAGGATCGATAGATCCAGGGAAGAGCGTAGCAGCCAAAGATATTACGATGGTGAAAGCGAAGATGAACATGAACTATGTGGAGCTAGTTGCTTTACCCGACGGGTTCGCAAAACTCTAGTACCAAAGGACTTCAAATTGCCTCATGATTGTCAAAAGTACGACGGTATCCAAGAGCCCGAAGCCTAGTTGGCAGATTATCTCGCAACTGTCAATTTACACGGTGGCTCCAAGGTCACCGCAATGCAAAGTTTGCAGCTACACCTGACTGGTGGGGCACGATCCTGGCTATGACAGCTACCCAAAGAATCCATCAGTAGCTTGAACGATCTTGAGGACAAATTCATCAGAAATTTCCAGTCCACATTCAAGCGACCCACATCTTTGGAACAATTGCAAACATGCAAACAAAAACCAAGAGAACCGATACGGGCTTTTATCCAGTGGTGGAACATCATAAAAAACTCGGCTGAAGCTATATCTGATGAAAGAGCAATTGACGCTTTCAATGATGGACTTCGTCAGCAAGAATTCATTGAAGAATTGGGACGAATCAAACCCAAGACAATCTCACAGTTGATGGACATGGCCAACCGATGGGCTGACGGGAAGATGCAGTACACAGTAAAAGAGCCCGGTCACCCGAAGAAGACAGGGATAGGCAAAACAACGACAGAAGACGACGAAACAATGGTGGATACATTGGACCAAGTTATGTCACAACCGCTTTTTCTGGAGGGGATAACTGAAGAAGCGACGAATACAATGGCGGGTACCGCAGTAGCTGAGACGACGCTGACGGAAGCCAGCCACAACAATGATACCAGCCAAAAAATCAAGACCCACCAATGTCAACAGAGCAAATGCTAGAAGGACCCTGCAATATGCACTTATACGTCGACTCAACAGGAAAAAGGTGATCCAATCACCTCTTGAAAGATTGCTGAATATTCTTAAAGATGTAGGAGCTATGAAATGCAAGGGCAATCGACGCAACAAACCAAGGTTACGCTACTACACCTAGCGCTTTAGCCATTGGCACACCACCACCACCAGGGCATCCGCCAGTTGGGCAGCCATAGAATACAACACACCAAGAAGACGAATATCCTAGATCAAAAGGAGCAATGTCGATGATCCAGAAAGGACGACCCTCTAATAGGACATAGAAGTTGATTACCAGGCAAGTAAACATGGTAGTAATGGCGCCACCCCCAACACCTGAGTATGCCCACTGGTCAGAATAAGAAATTACCTTCAGCGATCATCCACTTCGGGTCCCTCGATCGGGTCAGTCAACGTTAATAGTGGAAGCACAAATTGGCGGGATCGACATGAGCATGGTTTTCCTAGATGCAGGGAGCAGCATCAACCTGATCTATGCCAAAACTCTGCAGGCAAAGAATTGCTCCATGAAAAATCTAGTGTCTATAGACACTTTTCATGGGATAGTTCCAGGCAAAGACAAAATTCTGCTGGGCAAAGTCCACCTTGACGTAGTATTCGGGTCAAGGAACAACTTCAGATGCAGAAAGATAGAATTTGAAGTCATGGAGTGGCCATCACAGTACCACGCAATCCTGGGACGACCAGCTTTCGCCAGATTCATGGTAGTACCTCACTATGCATATTTGGTACTAAAATGCCAGCCCCCAACAGGGTCATAACAATAGGAGGAAGTTTCAGCCGTTCGGATAGCTGCGATCGAGAATTTAACAAAATATCAGAGTCCTTCGGGATGGAGATAGAGCTCCGCTAGCTGAAAATGGTGGATGAGGAACCGCTACACGAAGAATATGCCCCAAAAAAACAGACCTATGAAGTATCAACTTCCCAACTTCAGATGACCCAGTAAATTAACCACTTTTCTCTTTGGTTCGCTGTGAAAACACGGTGCCTCTAGTCGACAGGACGGAACTCCCCTTGGATATGACACAGAGTATGGTGGAGCACCTCAAGATAAAAGTTGCGAATCTTAGGATGATTCTTTACTTTTATGCATTTTATATGCAATAAAGGCCAAGCCAGGCGAACACGCCAAACAATGTATCCCCTTATATTCATCAATGAATAAAGAAGTAATTCCCGCCATAAAGTTTCAAGACACACGCAGGCACCGACAATTATGCCGAGCATACTAGATCGTCGGGTCCTATTCAAAGGATATCTCACACAAATAAACAAAATCTCGTATAAACATACAACCTTTTTGACAAATACAATGGCTTCATACATGATTTTTTCTAAGTACAAAGGTACACAATGAAAGAAAAACAGTAAGATGGAAAAATTTATGAAAAAATCCGCGTCTACCTCTAGGCACCTCCGAACAATCCTAATTGTAGTTCTACGACAAGATCACCGACAGAAGGTGAAGGCAGCCCTAACGATACAACGTCCAAATCTAGCATCGGATGATGCGCGTGCACCTAAGAAAGTGCAAGTTTGGCACCCGCCACAAGCTAAAGCTTCACGAAATGATGAATCCCTACACCCTGCTGAAACTTCGCAAGCAAGTTAGCCAAGGTCTGAGGCTGAGGATCCTGAGGAAACTTCGCAAGCTCGCACGCACATTTTATGTCTATTTTCATCAGGATCAGGACAGATGATGGATCCAACAGATACAATTCTACTGTGGAAAAAAGTAGTCAAAAACAACGTAAATTTCTTATTTGGGACATATTAATAATATTAGAAGAAAACCAGAAGCGAACAAGGGAGGAAGAGAGTCCAATGACCAACTATACGATCGGAGCAATTTTTTCAGCCGTATAGTTGGCGTATATCTCCGGCCGTATAGTTTCCTCGTCAAATAGTTTTACCCCGTGCAATTGGTTCGAGGAGACAACACACAGAACACCCAGAAATCTCAGAAACCTCACCGCTGGAAGGCATCTGGAGGAGGAACTCATCCACCAAGGATCCATCTTCGCCCTGCGCAGATCTGGGAGGCTAAGGCATCGATCTTCATCATCCACCGCTGCATCACTGCCATCTCCATCCATCCCATCTACATCTTGTCTAGATCTTGTTGTAATTCCCGTACTAGTTGTGGATTTATACAAGTACTATTCATCTATGATTATTTCCATTACCATTTCCATGATGTTGATTGCCTCCATGTCTGAGTAGATCATTAGTTCTTGGGGAGATGGAGAAACCCTAGTATGAGATTGAAATAAGGTAAAGTCTATTATGATATTCATCGTTGTGACCATGTGTTAGATTTTCTACATCTTGATGTTTAGAGAAGTCTACCACTCAATATTTGCCTCTCGTGAGGACTTGATGGAGGAAACTACTTGTTGGTACACGGAGGTGTGCTAGCACTTATAGTGACTATAAAGCTGTTGGCACCCCTTACGTATCAACTTGGGAAACCAAGGAAACTCACGGAGCACTATCCATGCCATGGGATACGTCCTACGGTGTTATGTCTCTTAATAGCGCAGTAATTCGATTGATATCGATTACTGACTGATGTGGTTATGAGGATGACGTGAGCAGCGGTTGCTGCCTATTTGTCCAATTACGGATTTCCTCCCACACATACATAGTTGGGAATATTCATGATGATAATCTTTATCTTAAATCTTTATAATACTAGTGGTGTATTCGCTACTCCCTGAGAACGCTTTTTCCCTACGGTAGTTCCAATCTCTTACATACGCGATACTTACTTTCTGTACTCAGTTGTTTACTTTACTTTATTATTGCTCTTATACCCAAAACCCAACAACACCTTTTTACACAATACTCGTATTTTACCTTGTCACTTAGAACTTTATCTAGCATTTCTATCATAATATTTATTTCAAGAGTTATTAGACTTCAGACTCCTACTCCATGTAGGATCGATCTTTATTTCGAAACTAGCTACAAACAATCTGTGCACTTGCAGTCATCAAGCTATTTTCTAGCGCCGTTGCCAGGGAGCTAAGTGTTGCAGGTATTTTAGTTTTTTTTATTTATTTTTGTCTTGCTAAATTTTGTTTTGAGTTACAGGTTTCCATCAACATGATGGATTTTTAACATATGACTAGTGCTAGCCCACTCAACCACTTTGGGAAGCTGTATGATATTTATAAAAGAGACAACTCCAATGAGAATACAAGGGGGTTTGAAATAAACCTTCTACTACTTAGTATTCTACATAAGAAGCAATTTACTAGAGATGAAGAAGATCTTGATCCATATGAGCATATTGCATGTTTCAAGGATATATGTGGTACTTTTCTATTGATGGGATATACCGCTGATGAGGTAAGGGTTAAACTTTTTAGTAAAACTTTGACAAGTACAGCTCTCTCATGGTATAGATCTCTACCCCCTGAAGCCACTTGTACCTGGGATAATTTGGCCTGTGAATTTCTATCAAAATATTATCTATTATCAAAATCTTTTGGAATCAGGTGTCTTATAATGACTTGGAAGAATCGTTCTAATGAAGGACTGGTGAGAGCTTATATTAGATTTAAAAATTTACTACGACTATGTCCTCATCATGATTTGCCTGAATGGTATTTACTACATATCTTTTATGGCGGTTTAATTGAACCTAATAAAATTGAACTAGACACTTTCGCGGAAAAATCCTTTATGAATCTTCATATACCTAAAGCTTGGGCTTTACTTAATAGAATTCGTGATCATAGATTTCATAGAATTTTGGTCTAGGAAGTCAAGGAGGTGTAGAAATAGAGCATGATTGTATTCATGATTACAATAAAAAGGCCATGTTAAAGAATTATCTAAAGAACTTTATTTGGATTCAGATCTTGTGTTGCAAGTTGCTAAAGCTTTTACAGAACATATCAAAGCTCCAAAAGAGGGTCCGGCCAAATATGATCCACCACCCGAACCTGAGAAGAAAAGAGAAGATAAAGCAACACTGGCCTCCCTAGAACCAATGCATGAATTGCCTTTTCCTAACACTACACAAAAGCATATTCTTGAGTACGAACAGGTCAAAGTAGTACAGGAGAAGAGGGAAGAGGAAAGCATGCTAGAAGTCATGGAACATCTAGAAGAAACCAAAGATGAAGAGGTAACCAAGGAAGCAATTATGGCTATGTACTCACATTGTAATATAGTTGAACTTGATGAAGCGACTTCCATATTAGTTGAAGGTAAAACAAAGGTAAACGATGTGGGTAAGCCTATTCTTCCCAACATATTTAAGAAACCTCGCATTACGGTTTATGTGATCTTGGCACCGAAGTTAATGTTATATCTTATGATTTCTACTTAGAAATAAAAGAAGAAATAGAACCGGCTACAATTGAAAATACTGATATGACAATTATGTTAGCCAATAAAAATCTGAGAATTCCAATGGGAGTAGTTGAAGATGCAACTGTCACAATTGGCAATAAAAACTTTCCTATCGATTTTGTAGTTGTTGATATGCCAGCTAACACTCTTTTCCCAATTATATTTGGAAGGAACTTTTTGGGTGATATAGGTTCCTATGTTAATTTCAAGAAGGAGATTGTGTCTCTTAAGCTTGGGGGAACGAAAAATAAATTCCACTTTTCCAAATTTAAAGACATGCCTCCACAAATACGAGAAGGAGAAGAAGAGAGAACTATTGAGGAAATGGCAGCTCTTTTCTTTAGTAATCAAGAAGAAGAAATAGATGAGGATCCAAATTATGAAGAAATAGTTATGGAGGACAAGTCCTTGGGAGAACTAGAAGATGAATTCGATTCACTTCCCATTTTGGGACCTCCAACCGATGAGGCTTTTGAAGAGCCAGAAAAGAGAGGGGACGAGGAACTACCACCCCTAGAGTTGAAGACTCTGCCAGAAAACCTTAAATACAGGTTTTTAGATAATACAAATAAATTCCCTGCTATTATTAGTGCTAAACATTCAGGAGAAGAAGAAGAAGAACTCATGAAGATACTTAAGGAGCGTCGCCAGGCCTTTGGGTAATCAATGGATGACTTGAAGGGCATTAGTCCCATGATAGCCGTCCATCAAATATTCATGGAAGAAGGTGCTAAACCAGTTGCAGAATTCAATAGAAGACTGAAGCCTGAAATGAAAGAAGTGGTAAGAAAAGAAATTGTATGTCTATTGGACGCAGGTATAATCTATCATGTTAAATAAAGTGAATGGGTAAGTCGCGTTCACTATGTTCCTAAGAAGGGCGGTTTTACTGTTGTTCCTAATGAAAATAATGAATTGATACCTACTAGAACTGTTGTTGGGCATAGGAAGTGCATAGACTTTAGGAAATTAAATAAAGAGACTAGATAATATCACTATCCATTACCATTCATAGATCAAACTTTAGAAAGGCTAGCAAACCATACTCATTTTTGCTACTTGGACGGATACTCTGGTTTCTCTCAAATAGCTGTTCACCCTGATGACCAACTTAAAACAACTTTCATTAATCCTTATGGTTTACATGCTTACCGGCGTATGCCTTTTGGTTTAGGTAATACCCGCCTACTTTTCAAAGATGCATGACTGTTATTTTTGCTGATTTTATAGAACTTATAATGGAAGTATTTATGGATGACTTTTCTGTCTATGGAACTTCATTTACTAGTTGCTTGGATAATCTCAAAATAGTTTTGCAGCACTGTGAAGAAACTAATCTTGTTCTAAACTAGGAGAAGTGCCATTTTATGGTCAAAGAAGGTATAGTCCTTGGACACAAGGTATCAGGTAAGGGAATTGAAGTTGATAGAGCTAAGGTTAAGGCAATAGAGAGAATGCCACAACCTAGGGATATTAAAGGTATACGAAGATTCCTTGGTCATGTGGGTTTTTATAGAAAGTTCATTAGAAATTTCTCTGGAATATCTAAACCTCCTGCAAAAGGGAATGAGATTTAATTTTGATGATAAGTGTCTTGAAGCCTTTGATAGACTAAAATATGCTTTATCTCATGCTCCTATTATTAAACCACCTATCTGGGATACAACCTTTGATTTCATATGTGAAGCTAGTGATGATGTTGTAGGAGTAACTCTAGGACAACATATTGGTCGTAGATTTAATATTATACATCATGCTAGTAGAACTCTCAATGGTGCTCCAAAGAACTACCCTAAGGAAGAAAAGGAACTTTTTGCTGTATTTTTCTCTTGTGATAAATTTCGTGTTGGGGATCGGTGCGAAAAACAAAAATTTCCCTATGATGTGACCCCAAAACTTGCCTAGGATCTATCTATGTAGTAATGCGGTAACGATCGATACGTAGAGAATACATACCCTTCTAGACCGTATGCGGTTAACGTTCCGCGGGGAATGTGGTTGAAGTAGTCATACTCGTAGCCGACCTCAAGGTCGCGAAGCTCCTCGCGGGTCACCCATTGCTCCTTCTTGATCTGCATCATCTTCATTGTGCAACAGCTCCGGTTCACGACATTCTAGCGTCCCAAGTGTTGCGCCTCGTGTCTTCGTACACATCCGGTGCACGACGAGATCTCCGGCTCCCCGATCCCGCTGGGAGTGCGGAAGTTGATATCTGGCTAGGAATCCCTGCAGCGCAACGGCGTACTGCAGGTGTGCCTCGATCGCATAGCCCAGACATGGGGCCATGGTCACAAGATATAGAGAGAGGGAGGAGGAGAAAGTCAACCAAAGAACTTCTCCAAAATTGTGTGTTTAATCCCACCCATGGGCACCCCTTTATATAAGCTAAGGGGGTGTACCTTTCTCAAAGGCTAAGCCATGTGGGACTAATACTAAAAGAAAAAGGCAGCAGATTTTCGGACTGCCAAATGGGCTGTTTCTACTCAGCCTAAATAGCAAAACAGAAAATAAAAAAAAAAAGGAAAAAGGAGAGCAGCAGGGGATGGTCGGGTGGGCCTTGGCGCGGCCCACCCCGTGCCCAGCACTCCCGCCGCGGTGGCCTGGAAAGGGGGAGCCCTGGGTGGGCCTACGCCCGCCCCGCGGCCCAGCTCCCCGCCCCTGGCGCCAGCTCCCCGCGCGCCCTTGTGGGCCAGGTCGAGCAGGCCCAGGCGGCTGGCGGCTGCGGCTCGCCCCGCGTGGCATGCTTTATCTACCGCTTGCTATTTGCCGCCCAATGCGGCGGCTGTTATCCGCCGCCCACTTGGGCTGACTGTTTTTTCTTTTTCCCATTTATTTTTCTGCATCTTTTATTCTAGACTATTTCCCTCCGGGATTTAGCCTAATATAAAAGTTGCCTTTATAAATCTTAATCTAAATATTATTTATAATATATTAATTCACAATTAACATATAATAAATATATATTTAAATTCCCATTTATCTGAAAACACTTTTCTAGTCTTTTCCTTTATTCTTTCTCCAAACAACTTCGGATCTCTCCACGGAACGATTCCGGCTTTCTCTCTTTCTCTAATGTGATTCCGTCTTACGAATGATCGCTTCTCATCGTACCCTTAAGTGTATCCTCTCACAGCTCGGGAATGCTCTAGACATGATATGTATCAATGATCAACAGAGGGACCAGGGATGTCCATGTGACCCCCATGCATTCCTGATGACAATGTCATTTAACCGTCTAAATGTAGCATCCTCTTCCTTTTGTTTCTCGATACAACTTTTCCGAGATCCGATCATTCGTATCCCATACCTTGTTCAATCTCGTTCACAACAAGTTATGTTTTCTTGTTACCGTGATATTACATTCCCGTGACCTAGTCACATGTTGCAACATTTATAGATGTAATCTCACCAAGTCGGCCGTATGTATCTTTACCCGTCATGTGGGTGAACAAATCCCGGTCTTGCAGTCACATGTCATCTACTGTTCCTTCGGAATACCCAATGTACACCTTTATGGACACCGTATTACCAGATGACGGTTGATGCGGTCTAAGAAGCCTAGGGAAACAGTGAGTAATATGAGATCACGGTCTAAGGAGAAGGAGTCTAGGTATAGCTGTTGCAACAATGAACTAGATGACTTGATCGTGTTGCAATCCTTCGAGGAATGTCCAATCACATCATTCTCCAATGATATGATCTCGTTGTCAGTCGGCATAAATGCCCATGATCTTGAAACCCATATCATCTTCGTGACCAACGAACTAGTATGAATAGAGGCTACTAGGGACTTGGTTGTTTCATACCACACCTATACCAATGTTTCTACTTGGCACAGTTCTAGCATAATATGAAACTATTATAAACTAATTGAGATATGACAATAAAAACCTATTTCTTATTTGCCTCTAGGGTATATCTCCTTTAGTCTCCCACTTGCACTAGAGTACAAATAAACTAGCTTGCATTTTACTCATATAAACCATATACCATATGCGTTTACAGATCATGCATGCTCATGGGAAACGTCATGTCCATGTTCTGTTTTACCAGATCATTATGTCTTTTGCAAATCGTTAATGTCTACCTAATTTTGACATTCACACCATTATCTTATAATGGGTCGAAGTATTTGTTTAGAAACAAAGCGCGACTTTTGTTTCTAGTGTTTATGATGACGGTCGTTTTCACCAATGTCATCTAAACTTCAAAACACACTTTGCTATCCTTTGTGTGTATACTATAGTCATGGTAGCAGAACGAGGCCGGATTCCAGGAGCTTACAGTGACTTTAGATCAACCTCGAGGGCTTTCTTATGGGCACCTGGGACACATCATTCTACGTTAAAAGCGAACTAGCTCTAACATTATACAGCACATTAGATGTAGCCTTTATACTTCTATATCTATGTAGATCCTAGTGCATGAAATGCATCTATGCCACTTACATTGCTTCTTGCTACTTAAGTACAAACTTAATTCTGGTTTAGTGATCAACTCAGGAATCACTTAAAGACATGTTCTTACAGTTAAGAGCTAGTCCTTCCAACCAGAACCTTGGGTCACATTATGTCGAGTATACAACATGGTTATATGGAAGAACATATGACTGAGGCATAGGATATGCAACGCATCTCTTTCTTTCAACCATAGTTGCAATACTCAATGCTTCATACAGTAAGAACATCTTTCTTACCTTGTTTCATTCTGAGCTACTTCAGAATCTTGCTTAGGATATTCTGAACATCTTTCAGAATCAAGTCCAGGAAGCATTCGACATTCAGTGTTTATTAAACTCACCAATCTATCTCGATAGATCTTATTGTTTAATAACTTCAACTTCATCCTAACTTAAATACTACTAACATCATTCACATATGTCGTCCACATATCACAGAATGATTTCACGCTCCCACTCAAATCTAGGTCCTCTCGATAATCTTGGACATTATAAAATTCTTTGATCATAATCAAATCGAGAATCCACTAACGAGATTCCAATGACCATTCATTTCACGTACTTAGGTCCATCACGCTTCTTTGTATTTCGTAGGTATGTCTTGTTCAAAACATGACAAGTGAATCAACAATATAATTCCACAAACTTGTAGAATATATAGTTGAATCCTACTTTCTCTAGTAAAAGTATTCCCTGAAACTTTATGATCATTATCATTGGTTTCTCCTCTATTTGTAGTGTTTAGATTTACGGAACAAATTCCGCTGCGCCACTCTACAATTCGGAGGTAATGTCAAATACCTTCTTTTGATCTTTTACTTTCTTCCACATGTATCTTTATCAAGACACATCAACTTAGGACAACAGCAGGTTTGTCCCTTGTGGAAGATGCATTCATAGCCTCCTAAGAATGCTCTACAAAGACTTGTTTATTCGCCACGACTTCGACTTGTCGAAATCTCTAGAAACTCGAACGTGCCATAACAATTATGGTGTTGTTTCCACGAATCTTTAGATGTTCCTTTGTATTTCAAATGAGTGTTTGCTTATTTCGATCTCTAACTCTAAACGACAACTATAAACCCTATAAGAGATGATATTATACCATATGTATCTTAATACATAATGATTATGATGTTTAGACATTTCAACAAAGTTTGAATTCATCCAATTATCATAATTTGTGAAACATCTTTCACAAGTCCCTTTTATGCTAAACTTAACTTGAATACTTTAGTCGTGTCGATCAAATCGAAGAGACTTGTTAATTCAGTTAATTCAATATCCCATTTAGTTATGAACTCATTTGAACAATTCAAATCATTTCAAACTTCATGTTTATTAAGTGAATACACTTATTCACTTAAGTTCACAATAAATTATTTCCACTACTTGTTGAAAATATGATACATCATTATGTATAAGTTTCAACATTTCTTCGCATATCACCGTTTTACCAGAATGCGGAGTTTTAGTCATTCTGCCCAAGAGGCATGGTTTTGCAAAGTCTCTAGATTAAGCATCTAGGACCCCGATCTTTCATAAAGAACCTGCAATAACCAAAATGACTTAAATTGTAGTGTCATTTCATTATTATGCTCTGGATATATTTCAGCATTCTAATCTTTTATAAATGATTAAACTATTATCATTAACATAGTGATGTGAATAACTTATTTGTAATCATAACGTGACCATAATGGTATTGTTCATAAGAATAGTACAAACTGGTTTGTAACTTGTTCATATGAATAATCGTCTTGCAAACAGCAAGACACACAAACAAGGATTACAAAATTATATTCAAGTCCACTAATCCAAATGATAAACTTTGAGGGAAGAGGTGATGTCGGCCATCAACTGATTTGCTTGCCGTCATCAAGTCACGTTGCCTCAAAACTAGCAATTCTCAAGCAGATCATCCTGTTTTCACAAAATGGGACAAGTATCAAATACTTTGCAATTTGCAACGAGTTTTGCAAGAACCACATTTATAATTTGTATATCTTACATATACTTTTTTCATCCATGACCTCCTTTTGCAATCAAGCCCTTCTAAGAGTTCTTAACTCTAATGCAAGATTGCTAAGTGTTTTTCCAAACATTCTGGAGTCATCGAATTATCTCCTAATGGTTATTGTATCAAGAAGACAAGATCACCTTTACGAGGATATCCCTCAAGCGTGGGTATTAGTCTAAGAAGTTGGACCCTTTTGCTAAGTTCCATATTAAGCAATATTTTCCCATGGTCGCAAAGGACCTCAATGGGATAGGCCAAGATCTAATAAGATATTTGCAAACAGACATCTAGACTAAGTTTATAATAAGAGATCAATTTATAATTGGTCTCCACTAAAATTGTCATCCCCTGGATGATTTTAGTGATCGCATGATCCCTATCCTCTGCACCCCCCCCCATGTTACACAGCCATCAGTGCATTATCAAAGGTAGACATTCAACAATGCCAATCACATCATCCATGTGACTCATGCTCGATCTTTCGATCTCTTGTGTTCTGAGGCCACGCTTCTGTGGCGTGCTAGGCTCGCCAAATCTAACTTGTGTGTATTTGTTGTGCAACATGGCTTACACCCACTGTATGCGAACGTAGATATGTCTGACACCCAGGCCTGAAACCCTAGATCGCCTCATACCGAAGAACTTTCTTGGTGGTGCACACATAAGGGGACCACGGAACATTGGAATTAAATAGGGATTATCTTATTTGCTACCATTGGGTATCTAAATACTAGCACACAATAAGATGTAAAAACTGGTATCAACATCATATGTATAATGTGATATGATATGGTCTTTCTTGTGCCTTGATCTCCATCGAGCGCTCCGGACGATCTCCATCTTGCCCTTGGTTTGACGCCAAGTCCACGACGCCTCCAGCAGGCTGTTCATCGGAACGATGACTATTACTATACTACTTAGCAACAGAAAAGTAAACTACTTTACCTTTGTAATTACCAATGCCATATCATAATCACATGCCTCCTGCAAAATAAAGTTAGACGCCTCTACTTTATCTATTGCAAGTTTTACGTAGTTGTTAGGGCTTTCGCACTAGAACCGTTTCTAAACTACGAACTTTCCAACCACAACATGGATCCGACAGTTGTCTCTACTACGCCCTTTTCGGGGCCCTCCATTGTAAATGCTATATCAACTATTGAATGAGAGACAGACACCCGCTAGCCACTTATACGGTACAAGCCGTATGTTGAGCATGGAACCAGTCTCGCGTACGAATACGCGTAAGGTCGGTCCGGGCCGCTTCATCAAACAATACCGCGATATAAACAATTACATGTTAGAGGGTAATAACTAAGGGATCAATGCCCGCACAAAACTTGTGCGTACTGGCCGTACAGCACTCCTACGCATAGATCGGCTCTGATACCACTATTGGGGATCGGTGCGGAAAACAAAAATTTCCCTATGATGTGACCCCAAAACTTGCCTAGGATCTATCTATGTAGTAATGCGGTAACGGCCGATGCGTAGAGAATACATACCCTTGTAGACCGTACGCGGTTAACGTTTCGCGGGGAACGTGGTTGAAGTAGTCGTACTCGTAGCCGACCTCAAGGTCGCGAAGCTCCTCGCGGGTCACCCCTTGCTCCTTCTTGATCTTCATCATCTTCATTGTGCAACAGCTCCGGCTCACGACATTCTAGCGCCCCAAGTGTTGCGCCTCGTGTCTTCGTACACATCCGGTGCACGACGAGACCTCCGGCTCCCTGATCCCGCCGGGAGTGCGGAAGTTGATATCCGGCTAGGAATCCCTGCAATGCAACAGCGTACTGCAGGTATGCCTCGATCACACAGCCCAGACATGGGGCCATGGTCACAAGATATAGAGAGAGGGAGGAGGAGAAAGTCAACCAAAGGACTTCTCCAAAATTGTGTGTTTAATCCCACCCATGGGCACCCCTTTATATAGGCTAAGGGGGTGTACCCTTCTCAAAGGCTAAGCCATGTGGGACTAATACTAAAAGAAAAAGGCAGCAGATTTTCGGACTGCCAAATGGGCTGTTTCTACTCAGTCCAAATAGCAAAATAGAAAATAAACAGAAAAAGGTAAAAGGGGAGCAGCAGGGGCTGGCCGGGTGGGCCTTGGCGCGGCCCACCCCGCGCCCAGCACTCCCGCCGTGGTGGCCTGGAAAGGGGGAGCCCCGGGTGGGCCGACGCCCGCCCCCGCGGCCCAGCTCCCTGCCCCTGGCGCCAGCTCCCCACGCGCCCTTGTGGGCCAGGTCGAGCAGGCCTAGGCGTCTGGCGGCTGCGGCCCGCCCCGCGTAGCGCGCTTTATCTACCGCTTGTTATTTGCCGCCCAGTGCAGCGGCTGTTATCCGCCGCCCACTTGGGCTGACTGTTTTTTCTTTTTCCCTTTTATTTTTCTGCATCTTTTATTCTAGACTATTTCCCTCCGGGATTTAGCCTAATATAAAAGTTGCCTTTATAAATCTTAATCTAAATATTATTTATAATATATTAATTCAGAATTAACATATAATAAATATATATTTAAATTCCCATTTATCCGAAAACACTTTTCTAGTCTTTTCCTTTATTCTTTCTCCGAACAACTTCGGATCTCTCCGCGGAACGATTCCGGCTTTCTCTCTTTCTCTAATGTGATTCCATTTTACGAATGATCGCTTCTCATCGTACCCTTAAGTGTATCCTCTCACAGCTCGGGAATGCTCTAGACATGATCTGTATCAATGATCAACAGAGGGACTAGGGATGTCCATGTGACCCCCATGCATTCCTGATGACAATGTCGTTTAACCGTCTAAATTTAGCATCCTCTTCCTTTTGTTTCTCGATACAACTTGTCCGAGATCCGATCATTCGTATCCCATACCTTGTTCAATCTCGTTCACAACAAGTTATGTTTTCTTGTTACCGTGATATTACATCCCCGTGACCTAGTCACATGTTGCAACATTTATAGATGTAATCTCACCAAGTCGGCCGTATGTATCTTTACCCGTCATGTGGGTGAACAAATCCTGGTCTTGCAGTCACATGTCATCTACTGTTCCTTCGGAATACCCAATGTACACCTTTATGGACACCGTATTACCAGATGATGGTTGATGCGGTCTAAGAAGCCTAGGGAAACAGTGAGTAATATGAGATCACGGTCTAAGGAGAAGGAGTCTAGGTATATCTGTTGCAACAATGAACTAGATGACTTGATCGTGTTGCAATCCTTCGAGGAATGTCCAATCACATCATTCTCCAATGATATGATCTCGTTGTCAGTCGGCATAAATGCCCATGATCTTGAAACCCATATCATCTTCGTGACCAACGAACTAGTATGAATAGAGGCTACTAGGGACTTGGTTGTTTCATACCACACCTGTACCAATGTTTCTACTTGGCACAGTTCTAGCATAATATGAAACTATTATAAACTAATTGAGATATGATAATAAAAGCCTATTTCTTATTTGCCTCTAGGGCATATCTCCTTCAGTCTCCCACTTGCACTAGAGTACAAATAAACTAGCTTGTATTTTACTCATATAAACCATATACCATATGCGTTTACAGATCATGCATGCTCATGGGAAACGTCATGTCCATGTTCTGTTTTACCAGATCATTATGTCTTTTGCAAATCGTTAATGTCTTCCAAATTTTGACATTCACACCATTATCTTATAATGGGTCGAAGTATTTGTTTAGAAACAAAGCGAGACTTTTGTTTCTAGTGTTTATGATGACGGTCGTTTTCACCAATGTCATCTCAACTTCGAAACACACTTTGCTATCCTTTGTGTGTATACTATAGTCATGGCAGCAGAACAAGGCCGGATTCCAGGAGCTTACAGTGACTTTAGATCAACCTCGAGGTCTTTCTTATGGGCACTGGGCCCTGGGACACATCATTCTACGTTAAAAGCGAACTAGCTCTAACATTATACAGCACATTAGATGTAGCCTTTATACTTCTATATCTATGTAGATCCTAGTGCATGAAATGCATCCATGCCACTTACATTGCTTCTTGCTACTTAAGTACAAACTTAATTCTGGTTTAGTGATCAACTCAGGAATCACTTCAAGACATGTTCTTACAGTTAAGAGCTAGTCCTTCCAACCAGAACCTTGGGTCACATTATGTCGAGTATACAACATGGTTATATGGAAGAACATATGACTGAGGCATAGGATATGCAACGCATCTCTTTCTTTCAACCATAGTTGCAATACTCAATGCTTCATACAGTAAGAACATCTTTCTTACCTTGTTTCATTCTGAGCTACTTTAGAATCTTGCTTAGGATATTCTAAACATCTTTGAGAATCAAGTCCAGGAAGCATTCGACATTCAGTGTTTATTAAACTCACCAATCTATCTCGATAGATCTTATTGTTTAATAACTTCAACTTCATCCTAACTTAAATACTACTAACACCAATCACATCATTCACATATGTCATCCACATATCACAGAATGATTTCACGCTCCCACTCAAATCTAGGTCCTCTCAATAATCTTGGACATTCTAAAATTCTTTGATCATAATCAAATCAAGAATCCACTAACGAGATTCCAATGACCATTCATTTCTCGTACTTAGGTCCATCACGCTTCTTTGTATTTCGTAGGTATGTCTTGTTCAAAACATGAAAAGTGAATCAACAATATAATTCCACAAACTTGTAGAATATATAGTTGAATCCTACTTTCTCTAGTAAAAGTATTCCCTGAAACTTTATGATCATTATCATTGGTTTCTCCTCTATTTGGAGAGTTTAGATTTACGGAACAAATTCCGTTGCGCCACTCTACAATTCGGAGGTAATGTCAAATACCTTGTTTTGATCTTTTACTTTCTTCCACATGTATCTTTATCAAGACACATCAACTTAGGACAACAGCAGGTTTGTCCCTTGTGGAAGATGCATTCATAGCCTCCTATGAATGCTCTACAAACACTTGTTTATTCGCCACGACTTCGACTTGTCGAAATCTCCAGAAACTCGAACATGCCATAACATTTATGGTGTTGTTTCCACGAATCTTTAGATGTTCCTTTGTATTTCAAATGAGTGTTTGCTTATTTCAATCTCTAAATCTAAACGACAACTATAACCCCTATAAGAGATGATATTATACCATATGTATGTTAATACATAATGATTATGATGTTTAGACATTTCAACAAAGTTTGAATTCATCCAATTATCATAATTTGTGAAACATCTTTCACAAGTCCCTTTTATGCTAAACTTAACTTGAATACTTTAGTCGTGTCGATCAAATCGAAGAGACTTGTTAATTCAGTTAATTCAATATCCCATTTAGTTATGAACTCATTTGAACAATTCAAATCATTTCAAACTTCATGTTTATTAAGTAAATACACTTATTCACTTAAGTTCACAATAAATGATTTCCACTACTTGTTGAAAATATGATACATCATTATGTATAAGTTTCAACATTTCTTCGCATATCACCGTTTTACCAGAATGCGGAGTTTTAGTCATTCTGCCCAAGAGGCATGGTTTTGCAAAGTCTCTAGATTAAGCATCTAGGACCCCGATCTTTCATAAAGAACCTGCAATAACCAAAATGACTTAAATTGTAGTGTCATTTCATTATTATGCTCTGGATATATTTCAGCATTCTAATCTTTTATAAATGATTAAACTACTATCATTAACATAGTGATGTGAATAACTTATTTGTAATCATAACGTGACCATAATGGTATTGTTCATAAGAATAGTACAAACTGGTTTGTAACTTGTTCATATGAATAATCGTCTTGCAAACAGCAAGACACACAAACAAGGATTACAAAATTATATTCAAGTCCACTAATCCAAATGATAAACTTTGAGGAAAGAGGTGATGTCGGCCATCAACTGATTTGCTTGCCGTTATCAAGTCACGTTGCCTCAAAACTAGCAATTCTCAAGCAGATCATCCTGTTTTCACAAAATGGGACAAGTATCAAATACTTTGCAATTTGCAACGAGTTTTGCAAGAACCACATTTATAATTTGTATATCTTACATATACCTTTTTCATCCATGACCTCCTTTTGCAATCAAGCCCTTCTAAGAGTTCTTAACTCTAATGCAAGATCGCTAAGTGTTTTTCCAAACATTCTGGAGTCATCGAATTATCTCCTAATGGTTATTGTATCAAGAAGACAGGATCACCTTTACGAGGATATCCCTCAGGCGTGGGTATTAATCTAAGAAGTTGGACCCTTTTGCTAAGTTCCATATTAAGCAATATTTTCCCATGGTCGCAAAGGACCTCAATGGGATAGGCCAAGATCTAATAAGATATTTGCAAACAGACATCTAGACTAAGTTTATAATAAGAGATCAATTTATAATTGGTCTCCACTAAAATTGTCATCCCCTGGATGATTTTAGTGATCGCATGATCCCTATCCTCTGCACCCCCCCATGTTACACAGCCATCAGTGCATTATCAAAGGTAGACATTCAACAATGCCAATCACATCATCCATGTGACTCATTCTCGATCTTTCGATCTCTTGTGTTCTGAGGCCACGCTTTTGTGGCGTGCTAGGCTCGCCAAATCTAACTTGTGTGTATTCGTTGTGCAACATGGCTTACACCCACTGTATGCGAACGTAGATATGTCTGACACTCAGGCCTGTAACCCTGGATCGCCTCATACCGAAGAACTTTCTTGGTGGTGCACACACAAGGGGAACACGGAACATTAGAATTAAGTAGGGATTATCTTATTTGCTACCGTTGGGTATGTAAATACTAGCACACAATAAGATGTAAAAAGTGGTATCAACATCATATGTATAATGTGATATGATATGGTCTTTCTTGCGCCTTGATCTCCATCGAGCGCTCCGGACGATCTCCATCTTGCCCTTGGTTTGACACCAAGTCCACGACGCCTCCAGCAGGCTGTTCATCGGAACGATGACTATTACTATACTACTTAGCAACAGAAAAGTAAACTACTTTACCTTTGTAATGACCAATGCCATATCATAATCACATGCCCCCTGCAAAATAAAGTTAGACGCCTCTACTTTATCTATTGCAAGTTTTACGTGGTTGTTAGGGCTTTCGCACTAGAACCGTTTCTAAACTACGAACTTTCCAACCACAACATGGATCCGACAGTTGTCTCTACTACACCCCTTTCGGGGCCCTCCGTTATAAATGCTATATCAACTATTGAATGAGAGACAGACACCCGTTAGCCACTTATACGGTACAAGCCGTATGTTGAGCGTGGAACCAGTCTCGCGTACGAATACGCGTAAGGTCGGTCCGGGCCGCTTCATCAAACAATACCACGATATAAACAAGTACATGTTAGAGGGTAACAACTAAGGGATCAATGCCCACACAAAACTTGTGCGTACTGGCCGTACAGCACTCCTACGCATAGATCGGCTCTGATACCACTGTTGGGGATCGGTGCGGAAAACAAAAATTTCCCTATGATGTGACCCCAAAACTTGCCTAGGATCTATCTATGTAGTAATGCGGTAACGGCCGATGCGTAGAGAATACATACCCTTGTAGACCGTACGCGGTTAACGTTCCGCGGGGAACGTGGTTGAAGTAGTCGTACTCGTAGCCGACCTCAAGTTCGCGAAGCTCCTCGCGGGTCACCCCTTGCTCCTTCTTGATCTTCATCATCTTCATTGTGCCACAGCTCCGGCTCACGACATTCTAGCGCCCCAAGTGTTGCGCCTCGTGTCTTCGTACACATCCGGTGCACGACGAGACCTCCGGCTCCCCGATCCCGCCGGGAGTGCGGAAGTTGATATCCGGCTAGGAATCCCTGCAGCGCAACGGCGTACTGCAGGTGTGCCTCGATCGCACAGCCCAGACATGGGGCCATGGTCACAAGATATAGAGAGAGGGAGAAGGAGAAAGTCAACCAAAGGACTTCTCCAAAATTGTGTGTTTAATCCCACCCATGGGCACCCCTTTATATAGGCTAAGGGGGTGTACCCTTCTCAAAGGCTAAGCCATGTGGGACTAATACTAAAAGAAAAAGGCAGCAGATTTTTGGACTGCCAAATGGGCTGTTTCTACTCAGCCCAAATAGCAAAATAGAAAATAAACAGAAAAAGGAAAAAGGGGAGCAGCAGGGGCTGGCCAGGTGGGCCTTGGCGCTTCCCACCCCGCGCCCAGCACTCCCGCCGCGGCGGCCTGGAAAGGGGGAGCCCCGGGTGGGCCGACGCCCGCCCCCGCGGCCCAGCTCCCCGTCCCTGGCGCCAGCTCCCCGCGCGCCCTTGTGGGCCGGGTCGAGCAGGCCCAGGCGGCTGGCGGCTGCGGCCCGCCCCGCGCAGCGCGCTTTATCTACCGCTTGCTATTTGCCGCCCAGTGCGGCGGCTGTTATCCGCCGCCCACTTGGGCTGACTGTTTTTTCTTTTTCCCTTTTATTTTTCTGCATCTTTTATTCTAGACTATTTCCCTCCGGGATTTAGCCTAATATAAAAGTTGCCTTTATAAATCTTAATCTAAATATTATTTATAATATATTCATTCACAATTAACATATAATAAATATATATTTAAATTCTCATTTATCCGAAAACACTTTTCTAGTCTTTTCCTTTATTCTTTCTCCGAACAACTTCGGATCTCTCTGCGGAATGATTCTGGCTTTCTCTCTTTCTCTAATGTGATTCTGTTTTACGAATGATCGCTTCTCATCGTACCCTTAAGTGTATCCTCTCATAGCTCGGGAATGCTCTAGACATGATCTGTATCAATGATCAACAGAGGGACCAGGGATGTCCTTGTGACCCCCATGCATTCCTGATGACAATGTCGTTTAACCGTCTAAATATAGCATCCTCTTCCTTTTGATTCTCGATACAACTTGTCCGAGATCCGATCGTTCGTATCCCATACCTTGTTCAATCTTGTTCACAACAAGTTATGTTTTCTTGTTACCGTGATATTACATCCCCGTGACCTAGTCACATGTTGCAACATTTATAGATGTAATCTCACCAAGTCGGCCGTATGTATCTTTACCTGTCATGTGGGTGAACAAATCCCGGTCTTGCAGTCACATGTCATCTACTGTTCCTTCGGAATACCCAATGTACACCTTTATGGACATCGTATTACCAGATGACGGTTGATGCGGTCTAAGAAGCCTAGGGAAACAATGAGTAATATGAGATCACGGTCTAAGGAGAAGGAGTCTAGGTATATCTGTTGCAACAATGAACTAGATGACTTGATCGTGTTGCAATCCTTCGATGAATGTCCAATGACATCATTCTCCAATGATATGATCTCGTTGTCAGTCGGCATAAATGTCCATGATCTTGAAACCCAGATCATCTTCGTGACCAACGAACTAGTATGAATAGAGGCTACTAGGGACTTGGTTGTTTCATACCACACCTGTACCAATGTTTCTACTTGGCACAGTTCTAGCATAATATGAAACTATTATAAACTAATTGAGGTATGACAATAAAAACATATTTCTTATTTGCCTCTTGGGCATATCTCCTTCAGTCTCCCACTTGCACTAGAGTACAAATAAACTAGCTTGCATTTTACTCATATAAACCATATACCATATGCGTTTACAGATCATGCATGCTCATGGGAAACGTCATGTCCATGTTCTGTTTTACCAGATCATTATGTCTTTTGCAAATCGTTAATGTCTTCCTAATTTTTACATTCACACCATTATCTTATAATGGGTCGAAGTATTTGTTTAGAAACAAAGCGAGACTTTTGTTTCTAGTGTTTATGATGACGGTCGTTTTCACCAATGTCATCTAAACTTCGAAACACACTTTGCTATCCTTTGTGTGTATACTATAGTCATGGCAGCAGAACGAGGCCGGATTCCAGGAGCTTACAGTGACTTTAGATCAACCTCGAGGGCTTTCTTATGGGCACTGGGCCCTGGGACACATCATTCTACGTTAAAAGCGAACTAGCTCTAACATTATACAGCACATTAGATGTAGCCTTTATACTTCTATATCTATGTAGATCCTAGTGCATGAAATGCATCTATGCCACTTACATTGCTTCTTGCTACTTAAGTACAAACTTAATTCTGGTTTACTGATCAACTCAGGAATCACTTAAAGACATGTTCTTACAGTTAAGAGCTAGTCCTTCCAACCAGAACCTTGGGTCACATTATGTCGAGTATACAACATGGTTATATGGAAGAACATATGACTGAGGCATAGGATATGCAACGCATCTCTTTCTTTCAACCATAGTTGCAATACTCAATGCTTCATACAGTAAGAACATCTTTCTTACCTTGTTTCATTCTGAGCTACTTCAGAATCTTGCTTAGGATATTCTGAACATCTTTCAGAATCAAGTCCAGGAAGCATTCGACATTCAGTGTTTATTAAACTCACCAATCTATCTCGATAGATCTTATTGTTTAATAACTTCAACTTCATCCTAACTTAAATACTACTAACACCAATCACATCATTCACATATGTCGTCCACATATCACAGAATGATTTCACGCTCCCACTCAAATCTAGGTCCTCTCGATAATCTTGGACATTCTAAAATTCTTTGATCATAATCAAATCGAGAATCCACTAACGAGATTCCAATCACCATTCATTTCTCGTACTTAGGTCCATCACGCTTCTTTGTATTTCGTAGGTATGTCTTGTTCAAAACATGACAAGTGAATCAACAATATAATTCCACAAACTTGTAGAATATATAGTTGAATCCTACTTTCTCTAGTAAAAGTATTCCCTGAAACTTTATGATCATTATAATTTGTTTCTCCTCTATTTGTAGAGTTTAGGTTTACGGAACAAATTCCGCTGCGCCACTCTACAGTTCAGAGGTAATGTCAAATACCTTGTTTTGATCTTTTACTTTCTTCCACATGTATCTTTATCAAGACACATCAACTTAGGACAACAGCAGGTTTGTCCCTTGTGGAAGATGCATTCATAGCCTCCTAAGAATGCTCTACAAAGACTTGTTTATTCGCCACGACTTCGACTTGTCGAAATCTCCAGAAACTCGAACGTGCCATAACATTTATGGTGTTGTTTCCACGAATCTTTAGATGTTCCTTTGTATTTCAAATGAGTGTTTGCTTATTTCGATCTCTAACTCTAAACGACAACTATAACCCCTATAAGAGATGATATTATACCATATGTATCTTAATACATAATGATTATGATGTTTAGACATTTCAACAAAGTTTGAATTCATCCAATTATCATAATTTGATGAAACATCTTTCACAAGTCCCTTTTATGCTAAACTTAACTTGAATACTTTAGTCGTGTCGATCAAATCGAAGAGACTTGTTAATTCAGTTAATTCAATATCCCATTTAGTTATGAACTCATTTGAACAATTCAAATCATTTCAAACTTCATGTTTATTAAGTAAATACACTTATTCACTTAAGTTCACAATAAATGATTTCCACTACTTGTTGAAAATATGATACATCATTATGTATAAGTTTCAACATTTCTTCGCATATCACCGTTTTACTAGAATGCGGAGTTTTAGTCATTCTGCCCAAGAGGCATGGTTTTGCAAAGTCTCTAGATTAAGCATCTAGGACCCCGATCTTTCATAAAGAACCTGCAATAACCAAAATGACTTAAATTGTAGTGTCATTTCATTATTATGCTCTGGATATATTTCAGCATTCTAATCTTTTATAAATGATTAAACTATTATCATTAACATAGTGATGTGAATAACTTATTTGTAATCATAACGTGACCATAATGGTATTGTTCATAAGAATAGTACAAACTGGTTTGTAACTTGTTCATATGAATAATCGTCTTGCAAACAGCAAGACACACAAACAAGGATTACAAAATTATATTCAAGTCCACTAATCCAAATGATAAACTTTGAGGAAAGAGGTGATGTCGGCCATCAACTGATTTGCTTGCCGTTATCAAGTCACGTTGCCTCAAAACTAGCAATTCTCAAGCAGATCATCCTGTTTTCACAAAATGGGACAAGTATCAAATACTTTGCAATTTGCAACGAGTTTTGCAAGAACCACATTTATAATTTGTATATCTTACATATACCTTTTTCATCCATGACCTCCTTTTGCAATCAAGCCCTTCTAAGAGTTCTTAACTCTAATGCAAGATCGCTAAGTGTTTTTCCAAACATTCTGGAGTTATCGAATTATCTCCTAATGGTTATTGTATCAAGAAGACAGGATCACCTTTACGAGGATATCCCTCAGGCGTGGGTATTAATCTAAGAAGTTGGACCCTTTTGCTAAGTTCCATATTAAGCAATATTTTCCCATGGTCGCAAAGGACCTCAATGGGATAGGCCAAGATCTAATAAGATATTTGCAAACAGACATCTAGACTAAGTTTATAATAAGAGATCAATTTATAATTGGTCTCCACTAAAATTGTCATCCCCTGGATGATTTTAGTGATCGCATGATCCCTATCCTCTGCACCCTCCCCCCATGTTACACAGCCATCAGTGCATTATCAAAGGTAGACATTCAACAATGCCAATCACATCATCCATGTGACTCATGCTCGATCTTTCGATCTCTTGTGTTCTGAGGCCACGCTTTTGTGGCGTGCTAGGCTCGCCAAATCTAACTTGTGTGTATTCGTTGTGCAACATGGCTTACACCCACTGTATGCGAACGTAGATATGTCTGACACTCAGGCCTGTAACCCTGGATCGCCTCATACCGAAGAACTTTCTTGGTGGTGCACACACAAGGGGAACACGGAACATTGGAATTAAATAGGGATTATCTTATTTGCTACCGTTGGGTATGTAAATACTAGCACACAATAAGATGTAAAAAGTGGTATCAACATCATATGTATAATGTGATATGATATGGTCTTTCTTGCGCCTTGATCTCCATCGAGCGCTCCGGACGATCTCCATCTTGCCCTTGGTCTGACGCCAAGTCCACGACGCCTCCAGCAGGCTGTTCATCGGAACGATGACTATTACTATACTACTTAGCAACAGAAAAGTAAACTACTTTACCTTTGTAATGACCAATGCCATATCATAATCACATGCCCCCTGCAAAATAAAGTTAGACGCCTCTACTTTATCTATTGCAAGTTTTACGTGGTTGTTAGGGCTTTCGCACTAGAACCGTTTCTAAACTACGAACTTTCCAACCACAACATGGATCCGACAGTTGTCTCTACTACACCCCTTTCGGGGCCCTCCGTTGTAAATGCTATATCAACTATTGAATGAGAGACAGACACCCGTTAGCCACTTATACGGTACAAGCCGTATGTTGAGCGTGGAACCAGTCTCGCGTACGAATACGCGTAAGGTCGGTCCGGGCCGCTTCATCAAACAATACCACGATATAAACAAGTACATGTTAGAGGGTAACAACTAAGGGATCAATGCCCGCACAAAACTTGTGCGTACTGGCCGTACAGCACTCCTACGCATAGATCGGCTCTGATACCACTGTTGGGGATCGGTGCGGAAAACAAAAATTTCCCTATGATGTGACCCCAAAACTTGCCTAGGATCTATCTATGTAGTAATGCGGTAACGGCCGATGCGTAGAGAATACATACCCTTGTAGACCGTACGTGGTTAATGTTCCGCGGGGAACGTGGTTGAAGTAGTCGTACTCATAGCCGACCTCAAGGTCGCGAAGCTCCTCGCAGGTCACCCCTTGCTCCTTCTTGATCTTCATCATCTTCATCGTGCAACAGCTCCGGCTCACGACATTCTAGCGCCCCAAGTGTTGCGCCTCGTATCTTCGTACACATCCGGTGCACGATGAGACCTCCGGCTCCCCGATCCCGCAGGGAGTGCGGAAATTGATATCTGGCTAGGAATCCTTGCAGCGCAAGGGCGTACTGCAGGTGTGCCTCGATCGCACAGCCCAAACATGGGGCCATGGTCACAAGATATAGAGAGAGGGAGGAGGAGAAAGTCAACCAAAGGACTTCTCCAAAATTGTGTGTTTAATCCCACCCATGGGCACCTCTTTATATAGGCTAAGGGGGTGTACCTTTCTCAAAGGCTAAGCCATGTGGGACTAATACTAAAAGAAAAAGGCAGCAGATTTTCAGACTGCCAAATGGGCTGTTTCTACTCAGCCCAAATAGCAAAATAGAAAATAAACAGAAAAAGGAAAAAGGGGAGCAACAGGGGCTGGCCGGGTGGGCCTTGGCGCGGCCCACCCCGCGCCCAGCACTCCCGCCGCGGCGGCCTGGAAATGGGGAGCCACGGGTGGGCCGGCGCCCACCCCCCGCCTCCCGCGGCCCAGCTCCCCGCCCCTGGAGCCAGCTCCCCACACGCCCTTGTGGGCCGGGTCGAGCAGGCCCAGGCGGCTAGAAGCTGTGGCCCGCTCTGTGCGCGGCTCTTTATCTGCCGCTTGCTATTTGCCGCCCAGTGCGGCGGCTGTTATCTGCCGCCCACTTAGGCCGACTGTTTTTTCTTTTTCCCTTTTATTTTTCTGCATCTTTTATTCTAGACTATTTCCCTCCGGGATTTAGCCTAATATAAAAGTTGCCTTTATAAATCTTAATCTAAATATTATTTATAATATATTAATTCACAATTAACATATATATATTTCAATTCCCATTTATCCGAAAACACTTTTTGGTCTTTTCCTTTATTCTTTCTCCGAACAACTTCGGATCTCTCCGCGGAACGATTTTGGCTTTCTCTCTTTCTCTAATGTGATTCTGTCTTACAAATGATCGCTTCTCATCGTACCCTAATGTGTATCCTCTCACGGCTCGGGAATGCTCTAGACATGATCTGTATCAATGATCAACAGAGGGACCAGGGATGTCCATATGACCCCCATGCATTCCTGATGACAATGTCGTTCGAACCATCTAAATGTAGCATCCTCTTCCTTTTGTTCTCGATACAACTTGTCCAAGATCCGATCATTGGTATCCCATACCTTGTTCAATCTCGTTCACAACAAGTTATGTTTTCTTGTTACCATGATATTACATCCCTGTGACCTAGTCACATGTTGCAACATTTATAGATATAATCTCACCAAGTCAGCCGTATGTATCTTTACCCGTCATGTGGGTGAACAAATTCCAGTCTTGCATTCACATGTCATCTACTGTTCCTTCGGAATACCCAACGTACACCTTTATGGCCACTGTATTACCAAATGACGGTTGATGCAGTCTAAGCAGCCTAGGGAAACAGTGAGTAATATGATCTCACGATCTAAGGAGAAGGAGTCTAGGTATAGCTGTTGCAACAATGAACTATATGACTTGATCGTGTTGAAATCCTTTGAGGAATGTCCAATCACATCATTCTCCAATGATATGATCTCGTTGTCAGTCGGCATAAATGCCCATGATCTTGAAACCCAGATCATTTTCGTGACCAACGAACTAGTATGAATAGAGGCTACTAGGGACTTGGTTGTTTTATACCACACATGTACCAATGTTTCTACTTGGAACAGTTCTAGCACAATATGAAACTATTATAAACTAATTGAGATATGACAATAAAAATCTATTTCTTATTTGCCTCTAGGGCATATCTCCTTCATTTCGTTCCTACATAGTTGATGCAAAGGTAAGAGTTCACATGGATCGTGATGGATTAAAAGAACTCCTTGAGAGGAAAGATCATAATCCAAGATTGATCCGTTAGATTCTTTCACTTTAAGAATTTGAGTTGTAGATTATGCAGAGGCAATAAATAAAGATGTTAGATGCAGTGTCCATGATTGACCAACAAGACACTAATCTTGTTGAGAGGAACCTTAGTCCTGGTGATTTTTGTTTATAGGAATTATTCAATGAACTAAGGTCAATTCCTCCAAAAGAGAAGAAGTCGTTGTTGGAGGAGGAACTTTTCATCCCCGAATAAACAAATGGTAAGTGCAAGGTAAGTATTCTTACCCAAATAAGTGATTTGTTTTCACAATTTTTACTTTTGAAAATTCTGCCTTTGAATTCCTTGTGTTTTTCTGAATATTTATAGGGGTTTTACCAACTATACGGGTGGACCTATACGACCGTAGAGGAAGCTCCCGCCGTATAGTTGGTCGTTAAACTCTCTGTATCACCTTCGTGAAATTGTTTTCGCTATCTGAGCCTATACGATCGCGACTATACGACCGGAGCCAAAAATTCCGGCCATATAGTTGGTCGTTAAACTCTCAGATGGTTTTGCTTTAGGTGTATGTATCTATAGGGTTGCAACTATATGACCGGAGCGAAAATTCTGGCTGTATAGTTGGTCGTTAAACTCCCAGACACTTTTGATTTTTGGTTTTTGTATGTATACGATCGCAACTATACAACCGGAGCCACAAATTCTGGCCGTATAGTTGTTCGTTAAACTCTTAGACACTTTTTCGTTTGATCTTTCATTTATTTATTAAAAACGTTATTGTCGGTTCCGAGTCGTGATTTAATCGACCTGGACTCGAGATATTTGGAAATATCTACCCGGAACCAACTATACGGCCGGAGCTATACGAGCCGCACCCGTATAGTTGGTCGTTATGCGGCAGGAAACTTCCAAATCTATGATTTCTTTCCTTGTTTTGTTTAGATTCTTTTCTTAGGCAACAATTTGGTGTTTCTCGCGAGTTTTACCGACCTCTGGCCCCCCTTATATACTGCCATTGTCTCTCTCTCTAATCATAATCTCCAGAAACCAATCTACCTCTTGTTCACACGCGAGGACTCTCAACCAAGGGATAGAGGTCAAGAAGAAAAGCTCCTATGGAGATCGGGAACAACAGTGAGCAAGGCAAGGAGATCAAGACCATCCCTATGGAGTTCCTCGACGCTGACCATGGGTGTCAGAAGAGGGATTTGAAGGCCCTAGAGTTGAAGATTGAAGAGTTGGATAAGGAGAAGCCAGGGACACCCAAACACCTTCGATTGCTGCGACTTTACCTTGATAAACTAGATGAAGATATCAAGCGGACAACCAAAGCGGGGTTTTCTATGAGTCTTAAGGCGCTACAAACACTTCAGGATAACAATGAGTTTATTAAAGAACAAGTGAAGGTTATGGAGAGGAACAATCTTTTCTACAAGCTGCATGTTAAAGAATTGGAAGCTGTCAATCAATCCCTCCGCCTCAGGTTGGCTCGTGAGGAGAAGATACCGTGTGCCATGGTGCCACGGTGATCTACAATAATCACGGTATCAAATAATTGCAAGGGATTATTTGATCCCGCCTGGCTTGATTTCAAGCTTGGGGAGATCTTTAAGACCTTGTAATCTATCCTATAAGTTTTTATTACTATTTTTGCATTAGTTCAAACCGGCAATAAAGTTTGCATCATTAGAATTCCCTTCATGAATAGTCGATCCCTTCTATGAAATTCTGAGTTTATTATTATACATGGAGCAATATTGAGTTTGTGTTTGCTTTATTGATATATGAATGGCTTGAGTATAATTTTACTTGCACTTGATGATAGCAATAGGAGTCTTCCACACCATTGGTATTAATGGAACACTTAAAGATAATTTAGTCAACATGATGTAAGTCTATGGTTTGATTTATAAAGAAAAATTATCTATACAGTTAAGTTGAGAAAGAAACCTTGAACTTTGATAATTGAGATCCTTAAACTTTGAATTCCTACATGAAGTGGAATGTATGGCTAGCTCCTTTGCACAACACTTAAACAAAAGTGTGAGCATATACATAAAAGAGAAGAAAAGAAAGAAGAAAAGGGTGAGTGTGCAAAGAGCAAATAGGCATACACCATTATATTGTAGTATGACAAAGATACACTTTTGATATTTTAATCCCAAGTGAATACATGAATCCTAAAAACACTTGGGAATACCTCGCTAACTCATTCGGTTGAACCAAATACTTTTACATTATGTTGAAATTCATCTTTTATGAAATGTTGATCACTAAGGTGTGGAATCCTACTAATACTATTCAGATGGTTCCAGTAAGGTACTATTCAATAAACTTATTCCTATGTATCATACATGATAAAGACATGCTGCAATTGCCTCATTTATTTTATTGACTCAGCTTCATGAATATAAGGATCACATCCATTAAGCTAAAAATTACTCGGGACGAGCAAGAGTCTAAGCTTGGGGAAGTTCTTGAGTGCATATTTGCATCATGTTTTACATTATTATTTTTCATTGTAGATGTAGGATCTTGGTATTTTATGGTGCTCGCATGCACATTTTATGTCTATTTTCATCAGGATCAGGACAAATAATGGATACAATTTTTGGTGTAGTTGTACTATGGAGAAAAGGAGTCAAAAACAACTTAAATCGCTTATTTGGGACATATTAATAATACTAGAAGAAAACCAGAAGCGAACAAGGGAGGCAGAGAGTTCAACGACCAACTATATGACCGGAGCAATTTTCGGCCGTATAGATCCGGCCATATAGTTGGTGCCGCCTCCGCCTTGTCAAATAGTTTCACCCCGTGCAATTGGTTCGAGGAGGCGACACACAGAACACCCAGAAATCGCAGAAACCTCACCTCCAGAATGCATCTAGAGGAGGAACTCATCCACCAAGGATCCATCTTCGCCCTTCGTCGATCCGGGAGGCTAAGGCATCGATATTCATCATCCACCGCTGCATCACCACCATCTCCATCCATCCCATCTACATCTTATCTAGATCTTTTTGTAATTCCCGTACTCGTTGTGGATTTATACACGTACTATTCATCTATGATTGTTTCCATTACCATTGCCCTGATGTTGATTGCCTCCATGTCTGAGTAGATCATTAGTTCTTGGGGATATGGAGAAACCCTAGTATGAGATTGAAATAAGGTAAAGTCTATTATGATATTCATCGTTGTGACCATGTGTTAGATTTTCTACATCTTGATGTTGAGAGAAGTCGACCTCTCAATATTTGCCTCTCATGGGGACTTGATGGAGGAAATTATTTGTTGGTAGACGGAGGTGTGCTAGCACTTACAGTGACTATAAAGCTGTTGGCACCCCTTATGTATCAAATTGGGAAACCAAGGGAACTCACGGAACACTATCCATGCCATGGGATACGTCCTACGGGATTGCGTTCCTTAATAGTGCAGTAATTCGATTGATATCGATTGTTGATTGTGGTGGTTATGAGGATGATGTGAGCAGCGGTTGCTACCTATTTGTCCAAATACGGAGTTCCTCCCACACATACATAGTTGAGAATGTTCATGATGATAATCTTCATCTTAAATCTTTATAATACTAGTGGTGTATCCGTACTCCCTGAGAATGCTTTTTCGCTACTGCACTTCCAATATCTTACATACACGATACTTACTTTTTGTACTCAATTGTTTACTTTACTTTATTGTTACTCTTATACCCAAAATCCAAAAACACCTTTTTACACAATACTCGCATTTTACATTGTCACTTAGAACTTTATCTAGCATTTCTATCCTAATATTTATTTCAAGAGTTATTAGACTTCAGACTACTGCTCCCTGTGGGATCGATATCTTTATTTCAAAACTAGCTAAAAACGATCTGTGCGCTTGCAGTCATCGGGAGACAACACAGAAATAGACACGAAAGAGTTACACAACATCTTCCCGCTCGCCCCGAAAATTTCCTCCAAAAAGAATGTTTCACGATCCAGGGCCTGGCATGTTTTCGACTGAGCCACATCCACCATAGATTGAACAACCTGAAGTTTCCCTTCAAGTTTCTTCACCTGCTCAATTTTTTGAGCATATAACGACGGGTCTACTGTGCGTACAATGGCAGTCTCGGTTACACCCATTCTAGATGAGGATGGGATTGCATCCGATGTCTGGGCAGACGCAGGAGGAGCCGCCAGATCATTCAAAATCTGGCAAGGCACACGAAAAATACAAAGACTTCAGCATACAAAGGGCGATTCATATACAGAGATCTTTTCCCATCAAAAGAGAGCACTCAATAACATGATAAGTTAAAGTTCATTACAATAGTACCACAAGACACATGGAAAACTACAAAATGAAATTACGGAGCTGATTTCTCCAAGGACAAAGTTGCACTAACGAAAGGAGAACTAGCTACATGAATAATAGGCACGGCAGCCGTAGAGGGGGAATCACCCGAAGAAGGAGCACCAGTTGAAGAAGGGGCAGTTGGCTTCTCCTAACCTGATCCTATGCCCAAAATCAGCCGAGAAAACTTCTTGGCTTCTTAATAAAAGGCTTCAAATCAACTGCTTAACCTTTGGAAGTGACCGGGAAAGAGGAGCTAACCTTCTCCTAGTCGACTTTCTCGCCATGCGCCATTGCTAATGCCATCGAAGTCTCTGCGCCACTCTTCAATTGTGTCACGCTATAGCCAACAAGAGGGCTTGGATCAGCACCAAAGATAGCGACGAGGTTGTTCAAGTTAGTCGGCACTTCCTTCGATGGAAAACTTCGGCATGTAGGCTCTTGAAAGCACGGCGTGAGCGGACAAGGAGGTTGCACCCACGAACGTTGTTAGCCTCAAAAATGCTAATAGCATCCGATAAATAATCAAACTTCTTATCTTCATCCAACAACAAATTTTGGCTTGTCAGCTCCGCACATACAAAAAAAGGGGATAAGAACAAAGAGGCGAAAAAACAAAATAGGTACTAAAATAAAAACTCTCCCTTGACAACATAAAACTTACGAGTTAAGGGAGCATTGAGTGTCTCCAAGCGCTTACGAAGATTTTCATCTCGGGTGGCAACTTTTTTGGCCTTCTCTTCGTCATCAGCGCTAGCTGCTTGGCCTCCTCCAACGCTTTCTCGACAACCCGAAGTTTGGCCTCTAGATTGTCGGCACGCCTCCCACATAACCTCAGACTCTTTGACGGCGGCTGAACAATCAAAGAATAATACAAAAACTCAAGAAAGAGGGAGGGATATGGAAGAATGCAAAGTCATAAAAGATGAAAATATACCTTTCAGCCTTTGGCTTCATTACGAATCTTGATGAAGTGAGAGGCCATATCAACCATCTCCCGCATCACAGGCTGCGAAGAAGGACATCAGAAAAACAAGCAAAGTAGAAACCTTGGCCAAATTCAACATATCCTCCTCAACAAGGGTTTCAGGTATCACCACGCCTTTACCAGATGATTTTCTTCTTTTCTGCAGCGGCGGTTTAGTGAAGTGGCAACATCTTTTTCGATAATTTGACCCGCAGGAGATGCATGTAAATCCTTTGGGTCTGTGGATAGTTGTGGAGACTTTGCAGAAGGAGGGGCAACAGATGTACCAGGAGGATATAGGGGAGGATCTTCCCCGTCATCACCACTACAAATATAAATGCAAAAGCTCAAAACAACATGCTCATCCGGAAAAACAATGGAAAGGGAGTAAGTACTTACGAAGAAACGTTCTGCGTAAAGCAGAATAGATTCATCTGGGGAAGAGCCGATGAAACTAGGACGGAAAGCAAAGGCTTTGAGCTAGAGAAGTCATCCGAGTCTTCAATCATATCTGCAGTGACGGGACGTTTCCTTTTCTCGCCAACAGGCGCCACACGAAAATCTTCAGAACGAGCCGACGGAAGTGACGGTGTCCCCGATGAAGATTATGCGGTTGACGTCTCCATATCCTCATCAGCAGCAGACCCATTCATAGGGAGATTGTCGGATGCAGAAGGATCAGCGGGAAGCTCACCACTTTCAGGGAGAGGAGGAAGGGAGGACAAATGATCATAATCTTGCATAAACGAAACACCAACAATCACAAAAGGGGACAATTTTAAAAGAAGAAAAAACACAGATGAACAAAAGAGCAAAAAATCAAAGGAATTTACCTTGGGAAGGCGCTTCTTCTTGCCAAAAGTCTCTACATGGCAATCAGAGAGAACCGAGCTTTTCTTCGAAAGGGTCGTGAAATTCCACACCCTTTTTTCATACACCTTGATGGTAAGATCATCCCAAGAAATCCTCATTGGGTCCTTCTTACTAGTATGTGCCCACGTACCAAAAAGCACGGGCTGTAGAGGCTGCACGTGGATCCGCAAGAAATATTACAGAATTTGAAGTCCCGACAGTTCTTTGCCAACCTCATGCCGTAGTTTGGAAATATGGGCAAGAAGGGGTTCGATCTCCATAATTTATTTGGGAGTGGGATGCTGATCCCAAGAGTCAAGTTTTTGACAAGGCTTCTTGGGATCAAAGGGGGCTAAGCCGAAAGACTAACCCTCGACTGACTGATCCTTGATGTAAAACCACTTCGTTTTCCACCCTTGGACAGAATCAGTGATCTTAAAATCAAAATAATCTACATCAGAGCGAACAGAGAAAATGGCGCCACCAACATCATGGACAATGGTGTCGGTGGCATTCCGACGAACATAGAAGAAGTACTTCCATAGGCCCCAATGGGGATGGGTCCCGAGGAAGCATTCACAAAGAGTAACAAAGCAAGCGACGTGAAGGATAGAATTGGGTGTGAGCTGATATAGCTGCACACCATAGACAAAAAGGAGACCACAAAGGAATTCATGGACAGGGAGAGAGAGGCCACGGAAAAGAAAGAAGAGAAACATTACCCTCCAGCCTAATTTGGGGATTGGAGCAGCTTCATCCCCAGGCAGCTTGAAGGCACCCTCCTCCAGATGGCCGGAGTTCCGCACCTGATGCAACTCCTGTGTAGTGCACTTTGAAGGGGCCCATCCGACAGCCCTCTTCCTAGTGGCCTTGGCGGCTGTGGTGGAAGTCACCACCCTGCTTTAGCTCATGGTGGTGGCGAAGCAGCACTAGCATGCGGAAGAACAGCCGGAGTAGGCGAGAAAGACAAAGGAAGGCAAGGGCGCAAGGAAGAATATGAAGTTAGCGAAGAAGTTGTAAAAAGTAGTAGAAGGAATCCCTTTCCCTTTATAAAGAGCCAAGGTACATGATGGCTCTGAAATATAGCCATCCACGTCCACATTTAAACTGGATATTATTCATAATTTTGATGAAATATCTCTCTAAATCCTGCCACTAATGTCTAATATTCAAAGGGGTATGCAATCCTTTCTTTTATATTTTTCCTGCGCAGTTAATGTCATTTAAAGATGGGAATCACTACATTAAAGTCAAAGATACGAGATTTCCAACAACCAGAAGAAACCAGGAGCCGTGAAGCGGAGGCAGAAGCTTTAACGACCAACTATACGACCAGAGCAAAATTCTGGCCATATAGCTCCAGTCGTATAGTTGGCACCACCACCGTTAGGTCAAACAGAACAACTTTCGTGAAGGGACCCCTATATAAAGAAGCCTCGGGTGACGAGAAAACAAGCCAGACCTCGCCAAAAGTCTCTATCACAGATCACCAGCCGCCTCCAGATCTCAAAACCCCTCTCCATCTCCATAGCCATATTCCACCACTTGTAATAGTAGATCTCTTCTCCGATTGGCGACATTGTAAGACTATTGCTATCAATCTTATGATTTTCATTACAATGTTTATGATTGTTGATCTCATATCTATGTGTGAGTAATTCTCCTTGGGCTAAGGGCTTTGGTCTAGCCATGTAGCGTTTGTGCATGTTATTTATCATAGATGGGATCATGTATTAGGTTGTATGACATGATGATTATTGTATCCTCTCTCTCCTCAATCCAAGGACTTGTCAAGTACCCAAGACCCCGAGGTTGAGCCAGGTATAGGGAGTATGAGTAATGACTGATCTGCAGGTTGGGAACCCTAGTGACAGACACTACAAGAAAATTTGGCTTTTACAACGGACAATTTTCGTGGTTGAAGGCACTTTTTTCATGGCCAAAGAGTCTTGCGCGACGGATGACCTTCGTGGTAAAAGCCCCATAACAAATGAATTAACCACGGTTTTTTTTCTCCTGTGGCGGATCGCACCCTTCAGCAACGAAAACATGTTCCGTCATAGATCTGTTCGCTAGCCACGCTGACGGCTAACGTCATGCAAACTGCCACGTGGCAGCCGCCGTTAGGGGCCCATTATCGTCGTTAACGGTCATAGAAACCGTGGCAGAAGCCAGGTCCAGCCAAGGCCCTCTAAATACTAACTGGACCGGCCCATCAGGGGAGCCCAACAAGAAGATGGCCCGTTACTGTTTTGTCCTACACTATTTGAAATAGGCCTCGAGATGCGACCCGCGAACTTTCAGGCCTAGTTCTATTTCAGCCTACAGAAGGCCCATGTTTGTCCAACACTGTGCTGCCACTTGAGGCCTGCACAAGTCTGGCCCTGCACTGTTCAGGCTTGTTACCAATTTAGCCTTTTACTGTTCAGTCCTGATACTGTTTCAGCCTTTTAGGAATTTTGACCCATTACTATTTAGGCCCTTTAGTGTTTGGGCTTTTGCCTGTTAAGGCCGACAGTGTTTGGCCTGTTACTATACTGGCCTGCCACCGTACTGGCCTTTTGCTGTTGATACCTTTTACGGTTCCGGCCTTTTCACTGTTCTGGCATTTAATGTTCTGGCCTTTTATGGTTCTGTCCTTTTACTGTTCTGGCCTTTTGCTGCTACAGCCTTTTACTGTTCTCACCTTTTACTATTCTGGCCTTTTACTGTTATGGTGCTTTACTGTTCTGGCCTTTTACTGCTCTGTCCTTTTACTGCTCTGGCCTTTTACTGTTTTGGCCGCTTTGGACCGTCCATGCGCATGTTGTTTCAACGTTCGGCATGCTACTGCTCTGGCTTGTTACTATTTCAGACTTTTTTTTGCTAGCGCCTACTTTTCGCAGAATAGGTGAATATCAAGACATCAATTAATAAACACACAGAAATTAAAATTACTTATTACACAACAATAAAAGTTTGTTACAACAGGTGATACAACAAGATCGTAATTCCGACAGATTACAATGTGACAGTACCATCAATAAGAGATCGGTACATGGCGATTCGCTTCACTGTATCATCTGTCCTCTTCTTCAAAATTTCAGCTACAGATCTGAGAGCAGCTACACCCTTTCGTTCTACATGCAATACATCATTTATATATTTATCACATGCAGGAGTTGTTCTAGGTGGACTATTAAGTAAGTTTGCTTTGGCAATGCAATGGGAGGATGAATGGGACGAGGGATCACAACTTTCAGTCTTGTCTTCCAAGGACTCATGCTGGGTTTTAACTGCAGTCTGCTAAAATATGGTAAAACAGGTTAAAACAAACAACAAGGGAAACAAGTAGTATTATATAAAGTAGAGATTATTTAAAGTAAGTATGAACTTACAGTAGCACGTTCAGGCTGACAGTATCTCCTTCTCGAGCGGGTGCGACTCTGGTCCTTATACTCCATTGTCATTTCTCTGCATGACATTTGAAACCAAGTTGGTTGGTTTGGAAGGATGAAAACTCTTGAAAAACACCAAAAACATAGCATTAAAAATTACCAGATGTATGTTTCAAACTAGATAGCTGGTTTGGAAGGATGAAAGCAGGTGAAAACACCAACATATAGCATTAAAAATGACCAGATATATCATCCAAACTAGATGGACATTTTCCGAATTAAGCATGCGCACATATATTCACAATTGAACATAAATGCAAATGTCATGGCAAGTTCTTAGGTAGAATGACAACTAATTAACATGACAAGAAACTGGCCTAAGTAACACAAGGAAACCTCACGATTCAGCCTTGCTGGGCGTTAGATTGTCACTGTTGGATCCTCTATGAGCTGTTTGCATGACCAGTCCCAAGGCTTAGGCATATACTATATTTTTTGAAAAGTCATGCGACGGAAAGTTTCACCAAACTTTATATAGTATTGAACGGTTGAGCTCTGTTGCTATTTATGCAGATTCAAGGTGTTGCTGCGGAGGCTGAGGCTGTTGTAGAGGCTAGTAGATTTCTGATGCCCGCACCAAAAGAGGACATCCTCTACACAACAAGAAAGCGCCAACATAGTACCCAGGTGGGCAGTGACCTCTCTAAGAAGTGGGTATAATTTGGAAATCCACAATTTCACATGTTATAATTTTCCATGTTATTTTTATCATCTAGTACTATATGTTTACGCTCATTAGAAGTTCACAAAAATAAAATATGCTTGCTTTACAGGCAATGGTTTTTATTATATTATTAGATTTACTTGCTCTTTACATAATTTAACCTTTCCACTTAATTTCAATCAGTACCACGCACCAGCTGCTCAGCGCTTTTTGCTACCCTCCTCTTGTCAAGCTTGTGGATTGAAAGGGGGCCCCTGTATGCCATTCCAAAGGCAGAGGGATGAAAAATGGTGCATGGCCACCCTTTGCAAAGGGTACCCATGGTATCAGGTATGGATTCCAAGTGGTCTAGACCGACTTGATGTAAGATCTTGTATCTCACTTTTTTTTATGTCGCCTTAATTCTCTACCAATTTTCTCATGAAGGTTGTCCCTTGTGTCGCTTGCCCATTATAAACAAGATGTTCGGAAACGACAAGTTTCTAACTCTGTATAGCGAGGGCCCTAAAGGCATGCAGCAACTATATGACGTGGATGTCTCCCAGACGATGGCCATCACCTATTTGGGTGGTCGAGGTTGGTCCAAGTATGTCCGTGAGAATGGTCTGAAGCAGGGGGACAAGGTAACATTCGATTTTAGCAAACCTCGGCAGATACTTGCATGCCATCGTACACCTGTTGACCGAAGGACCAAGAATAGAGGTAGTACTAATTAATTTGATTATGTAATCATCACAACCTCTAATGATTTTCTTGTGACTAACTGTTCTGCACCATTGTCTTTACTCATCATATGACCTTGACCACTTCTGCAGTCCGCTTCCCCTAATGTACCACCCAGAAGGGTGCCAGCATCAAGCTGCTGGCATCAGCACCAGCACCGGCCCTAGTTCCTGAAACGGCACCTGTTGACCTCAGTAGGAGAAAGAATAGAGGTAGTAACTTAATTCGCTTGTATACTCTCATCTCTGTCTAGGAGTTACTGTTGTATAAGAAACCATTTTCTTGTCCACATCTCATATGCTCTCTGACCACTCCTGCAGTCCCCTTACCTACCCCTCAGAAGGTAACTAGCACCAAGTTGCTGGCACCCCCAACGGCACTAGCCCTAGTTCCTGCTCCGTCACCTGTTGACCTAAGTAGAAAGAATGGAGGTAGTAACTTAATTTGCTTGTATACTCATCATATCCTCTGATCACTGTCTTGTGAGTAACTGTTGTATAAGAGACCATTTTGCTTGTACACTTCTCATCTACCTCTACCATCCCTGCAGTCAGCTTAGCTACCCCTCAGAAGGAATCTAGCATCAAGTTGCTAGCGTCGGCATCGCTTCTGGGCCTTCTGGCTCCTGCACCAGCCCCTCTACAATTAGTGGCACCATCTCCTGCACTAGCACCCGCCCCAGCACAGGCACCGGCACAAGCTCCTTCATCACCCCGGGCGGCACCTTGTCAGACCATATCCTACACATGTGTCATCACAAGGTCGCACCAGATTATGTTTGTGAGTATATGACGGCAGATAAACTGTTCTGAATGTCTTCTAAAGTTCCACATGATTCAGTGCATCGCTCTTAGTAATTATGCGTCTATCTCTTGCTTTGACTCAGAAATTGCCTAAGAGTGCCACAAAGCAACTCCAGGCCAGACGAAAGGGCACAATAGTCTTCATGATGCAGAGCGAAGGATTGCTTATCGAGGGACGCTACGTCATTAACTTGACTGATGGGCGCTTGGCAGCTACTTCTAGGTGGATCAAGTTCTGGAAAGCAACCAAACTTACTACTGGAAGAACGGTCAAGGTCGATGTATCTCGCTGCCCTGAATGCGGCATGATGTTCATGAACTTCCTAGTTGTCTAGCTCTTTGGCCGCATGCTATTGTAATTAATTATGTGGTTGTCTTATCTCCACTGATCATATATGGGTGGTAAAACTATGATAACCTTTTGCTGGATTGGAGCTATGACTAGTACGTACTAGTATGGTATATCTATATCTATATGACGGTTCCCTATATGAGCAAATATTATAACAATGATTATGTTGTGATCGAGTGTGTTTGGAGAAAAAGGCAATCTGATCGCGTGGCATGGTTTTTAGAGATAAAACAAGAACTATCTCTCTCTGTAGTGATATTGAATTTTAGTGTTTGTATTGTTGAATCAGTCACTTTGAAATGCTTCTGAATTAGTCAAGTGCTATTGAATATGAACTAGCAATTTGTTGATTTTTTTATGTCTTATTATTCTATACTCCTTAATCTTTCAAATGGTATTGAATTTGTAAAAAGTTCTGTCGTTCCTGCTGGCTGCTTGCTCTAGAGCTTTTGCCTTTGTGTCATCAGAACCGTTGGATGCATTTTGGACAGAGATGAGAGGGTAAAGATATACAACGTGATTTCACAAAGTGAAGTCATTGGATACTAGCCCTGTTTTGGCACATGTGGTGTGTGTTCATTAGATATTTTTACATGAATATAGGTCAAAGGAATTATCGCCTTTTTCCTCCCTCGAAGAGGTATGTGTTTGAATCTGGTGAGACACAGCCCAGTAAAATTTGAGATAGGAGCCCATTGACCATAGCCCAAAAAAAATTTATTTGGCCTTTTTGGCAGTGCCCCCACCTCTAAAAAAAACTCTGCCTACCCAAGTTTTTAAGAAACTAATCCATTATGTGGCTTTTTATAAATCGAGATTCCAGTAGCACTGCTCTTTTATTTTAAGAGAGATAACATGGAAACACAACAATATTTTTTAGAAGACTGATACATAAGTTGTAGTACTAATACATGTTTAATGATTCAATTTCTATTAGTATCTTTGGTATTGTGGCAAAACACTCAGTTTATGTCTATTTGAGATTTGAAGGTATTTAGTTCGAATCCACTTTGTGTACATATTTATATATATCTTGGGTTTACTTTTTTAGAAAGGGTTTACTTTTTAATATCGCATTACGGAGAGGCTGACATCGCGGACCCACCAACCTACATCATCCCTCGAGTTTAATTGTCGGGTTTGAAAAAAAGGTAAATACTTATACAGAGAGGCTGGCATCAGGGACCCACCGGCCAGAACATACCAGAGAGGGTGACATGGGGGCCTTAGCAGCAAGACCATACACGACTGCCACATCGAGCAACGTTGCCAAGGTCAAAACAACGGACATAGCCGAAAAAAAAGTCCATCATACGCAGGTTTGATATATAGAGATACCGGCATGTGGGACCCAGTAGCGTGGCCTTATACAGGTTCTGCCTCGAGTGACGACGCAAAGTTCGAAACAGGGAGGCGCAAGCGAGAAAAAAGTCCATCATGCACACCTTTCTTCTAATGAGAGGCTCACATGGGGGACTCAGCAGCCTAGAAAAACGGCTGATGCATCGAGCAACGCTATCAAGTTCGAAACATGGAGGCGCGACCGAGAGCAAAAATTCCATCATACACACGTTTCTTCTTATGAGTGTATGGCATGTGGGGGTGGGGCCCTGCATCATGATCAAATGGTAGATGTAGCGAGCAACGTATCAAGTTCGGAACACGGAGGCACGACCAAGGGAAAAAATTCTATCATACACATGTTTCTTCTAATGAGAGGATGACATGTGGGGTCCGGGAGTTTGATTAAACGGCTGATGCAACGAGCAAAGCTATCAAGTTCGGAACATGAAGGCGCGATAGAGGGTAAAAAATCCATCATACACACGTTTCTTCTAATAAGAGGATGACATGTGAGGCTCAGGAGGTTGGTTAAATGGTAGATGCGTCGAGCAGCGCTATCAACTCAGAACGGGGTAGCGTGGGCCAAGGAAAAATCCAGCATACACATGTTTCTTCTAATGAGAGGATGGCAGGTGGGGCTCAGGAGGTTGGTTAAACGGTAGATGCGTCAAGCAGTGCTATCAACTCGGAACGGGGTAGCACCAGCGAAGGAAAAAATCCATCATACACACGTTTCTTCTAATGAGAGGATGACATGAGGGGCCTAGCATCGTGATTAAACGGTAGATGGATCGAACATCGTTATCAAGTTCGGAACAGGGTAGCACGAGCCAAGGAAAAAATCCATCATACACACGTTTCTTCTAATGAGAGGATGACATGTGGGGCTCAGGAGGTTGGTTAAACGGTAGATGCGTCGAGCAACGTTATCAACTCGGAACGGGGTAGCGCTAGTGAAGGAAAAATTCCATCATACACACGTTTCTTCTAATGAGAGGATGACATGTGGGTCCTAGGAGGTTGATTAGACGGTAGATGCATCGAGCAGCGCTATCAACTTCAGAACAGGGTAGTGCGAGCGAAGGAAACAAATTACATCATGCACACGATCCTTCTAATGAGAGGCTAACATGTGGGACCAAACAGCCTAACTAAACGGCAGACGCCTCGAGCAATGTTATCAAGTTCAAATCAGGGAGGCGTGATCGAAAAGTATGGTCTGCTAGAGACACTGACGTCCGTGATCCACATGCCTCAAAAGACTTCGGCGAGTCAACATCGCGCGAGGAAACGAAAATCTTGCTTCTGCCACACACTGGCCGAGCTTCCTCCACATTTTTAGCAGATCCGTCGTAGTAGAGGGCCGCGAAACTGGAAAAAAAGTTTTCCATCGGCCACGGCCGAGCCGAGAATTTCTTTGCGGACGACGTGCCTTCTACAATGACCGTCGGGCCAATTCGTTGCGGAAGGAAACTTTTCTTGTAGTGAGAAGGGGTAGTACGGCTGTATGTGAGGATTTACTTGGGATTAACGGTGACATCACTATGCATATCATTAGTTCTCTTTCTTCTATGGATGAGACTAGTAGGTTATTGCTATAAGCGGTTGCGGAGACAATAGCAATTATGGATGCACTTCCCATATATAATTTATCTTGCTCTAACAAGTACATGCATAGTTTATTTCTATCTTTTATTCCCATCAGATGTTTTGCCCAGCTACAGGTGAAACCAAACGCCCTAGGCCCTCTGTCTCCATCATCGACAACAACAAAAAGATGCAAGCTATTGGTCCGGTAAAAACACAAAAGGAATTCTAAAACTCCCGAAGGTCCGTTAAAGTAACTTCACTATGCATTCGCTTCCTGAGGATTCGATAACCTAGGTCTACTAGGGAAAAATAAGCTATACTTCATCTGTAATCCGGATCGAAGGTATCAATCATTTTTCTGGCACCATTGCCGGGGAAGCAATAGCTACCCTGGTGAGGTTATTAGGAACCTTGCTAGTTTTAATTCTTATTTTTTTAATTTTCTTAGTTTGCTTTCAGTCTTTATTTGATAAACCAAAAAAATTAGTTAGCCTTTAAATTCTTGCTTTTACTATTATAATTATTCGTTTAAGAAAACCCAAAAACATAGGAAACATGGCTGAAAAGAATCTTGGGGAGTTTTCTACTCCCAACAATGATTATTTGTGTACTCCTATTACTCAGCCAGCAATTGTTACCGATGACTATGAAATTAAACCCCATTACTTAAGTTTGGTTCAACAGAATCAATTTGGAGGCTCTACTGTTGAAGATGTAGGTATGCACTTGAATACTTTCACTAAAATATGTGATATGATGCGCATTAAAGACGTTGACCCTGATGCGGTCAAATTGCGTTTATTTCCTTTCTCTCTGAGAGGGAGAGCAAAAGAATGGTTGCTATCTTTGCCTAGAAATACTATTACATCATGGGTGGGATGTACTTTTTTGCTTATGACTAAAATTTTCCCACGTGCAAAGACTATGCAACTCAGATCTAATATTACTCGCTTTAGATAGGAAGAGCGTGAGTCCTAGCGCTTGCATGGGAGAGGATGAAAGAATGCATGAGAAACTGTCCTAGTCATGGGATGGAAGACCGGTTAATTCTCCATCTATTTTATAATTCTCTTCACCATGTGTCTAAGTCTATGCTTGATACTGCATCTGGAGGAACATTTATGGGTAAACATATTACAGAAGCAAAGCAGCTGCTAGATAATATGCAAGACAACCATGCCCAATGGCATGTGGAAAGATCAAATATCAAGAAGGTGAACTCCATTTCACCACAAGAAAATGAAGAACTCAATACCAAGTTGGATGAGCTCATATTAGCCATAAAAGGTAAGGAAACCCAGGTAAGAGCCACCCCTGAAACAAATATTGAAGAAATAGACTCTGTAGCTAGTAATAATTATAACCCTGCTTGGAAGAAGAATTACAATCCTAACTTTCAGAAACATTATTCTAGTCCTGCAGGTAATTCTAATAATAATATGGGAACTAGTAATGGTAGTCTCTAAGAAATACTAAAGTCTTTTATAGACTCACAAAATGAACAAAACAATATTCTTGTTAAAATAACAGAGAACCATGATGCTATGCTTGGTAAATTATCTAACCAAGCTGTTAGTTTGAGAAATGATTTGCAGGCCCTCCAGGAAAGAACAAGGATCATTGAGGCACATCTAGGTAAGATAACCGAGAGTCAAACTCTCATTCTAGCTAAATTTGCAGGTAAAGCTGAGCCAAATCCTGTTGAAGACCTCAAGATGATGAGAATCCAAAGGGAGGAACCTGAAGAACTTGACTATAGTAATGCTCCTTCACCAAGTTACACCGTTGAAGATCTCGTAAAAAGGATCAACGTCAAGATTCTGGTGAGTGAAGGTAGTGAGGAATCTATGTACCAACACTTTGTAAATCAGGTAGCAATAAAGGTACGAGAGCTTGAGGAAGAATATAAGAAAATTGCTGAAAAATTACCAGTGAAGTTAGATGACATATTTGAGCCTACTATTAAAATTAAAATTGGAACCAATGAGATAGCTGCACTTTGTGATCTAGGTGCAAGCGTCTCAATGATTCCAAAGAGTTTTTTTAACAAGTTAAATCTTGGCTCCTTTGAAATCACTGAGTTAAAATTTCATCTAGCAGATTCTACCTACAAACAAGCTGTAGGAATTAAGGAGAATACTTTAGTATACATTAAAGGTTGTCCTTCTCTCATTGATTTTGTTATTGTTGACATGCCTGAATATGCTACTTCTCTTATTATATTAGGTCGTCCTTTCTTAAGAACTATTAAGGCTTTGATTAATCTACATGAAGGGAACATGAAGCTTCTATTGCCTTCACGGGATCCTTTTGTTATTCATTTCCCAGGAAGAAGAAAGCCAAGCATGATGAAAAGGTGGCCATCACTTTGAAGGCCAATTACTTTGGAGTGGGTGTTCCACTCATCTAGCCTAAGTAAGCAACATTGAGGTTAAGCTATTGACCATAAAAGAGCGCTTCATGGTAGGCAACCGATGTGAAATAAAGGTTTGAGTAAAGTTTTTAGTTTTAGTTTTAGTTTATGTTTAATAAAGAGTGCTAGAAAACTCCAATTGAGGAGAAGAAGTTTAGTAGTACTAAAAATCCTGCTTTATTCACGTTGTTGTTGGTCGACAATATTTACTATCAATTTTCTGTCAAAAACAAGGTATATCACTAAATTACAGGAAAAGAAATAGTTTTTGAAGAAACGTAATTTTTTTGATGCACATAGAGGGTTTGAAGACCAACTATACGGCGGGAATAAAAATTATGGTCGTATAGTTCCGGTTGTATAGATATCTTTGCCATCGAAATTTTTTCTTTAATATGTACTAAGAGTTTAACGACCAACTATACGGCAGGAACAAAAATTCCGGCCGTATAGCTCCGGTCGTACAGATATCGGTGCCTCCATACAATTTCTGTTCTAATGTACTGAGAGTTTAACGACCAACTATATGACGGGAATAAAAATTATGGTTGTATAGTTCTGGTCGTATAGATATCGATGCCTTTGTATATTTTCTTTCCTAGGGATAGACAGTTTGATGACCAACTATATGGCGGGAACATTTTGTTCCGGACGTATAGTTGCGCCTGTATAGCTGCACCGCCAAGAGGAAACCCTAATAATTTGATAGAAGGCCAACTATACGGCAGGAATGCATTGTTCTGACCATATAGTTGCGCCCGTATAGGTGTGTCCGACCAAAGGCATGGGAAAGATACCTCCAACTCCCTCCTTTTTCTCTCTTCTACCTCCAAACTCTCTCAAAACCTCAAGAGATCTTCATATCTACTCAATTTCGTTCGATTTCCTCGCACACGAGTGATCTATGGTATGTTTCTCCTCTGATCCTCCAATTAATTTTTGCAAATTCGTCTTTAATCTATTGTCATTATCAATCTAGGGTGAGACCTACTATGAACCAATTTCCATAATTTTCTTGCCTAGATTATTACTTTGAGGAGATTCTTTAGTGTCCTACGATGAGGAATATGATGCACTTACGGTTGTTGGTTCAAAAAGTTTTATTTTTGCCTTTCTTAAATGTTTTATATGATGAACACAAGGAGCCAAACTCGTGCTCGTTCCACCGCTAGCGCTTCTCGGGATATCGCTCAAGAACGCATGGGGATACAGTTCAGGGATGAGCCCCAATGTGATCGCTTCAACAGGATCAAGAACCGCAAAGTGAAGGCCACCAAGTGGGCTTGCCCCATTATATTGAACCAACTCGGTATTTCTGATGACTTCAATTTACTTTGCAATAGAGCTGGCCTGCAAAACTTTATGTACAATGATGTCCCTACTTATCGCCGCTTAACCATTGAATTTCTAAGTTCGTTGCAAAGCACCGTTAAACAATGGCAAGGAGAGGACACTATTTCTTTCCGACTGATGAACAACAACTACACTTTAACATTAGATGAATGGTGCACATGTTTTAATTTTCCAAACAATGATGTTAATGCCTTACGCGCATCCTTTACTGGCTAAAAACCTACCCTTGAACAATACTATAATGGAATGAGTTTTACTACTAGAGTGAACAAGGGGAAGAATATTCAACATCCTGCATTTCGCTATTTGTTCTATGTTATTGCTAACACCTTGCATGCACGTAATGAGTTCACGAGACTCAACAAGGAGGACATACTAGTCCTCGCAAAGGCTGCTTACATCAACTGCAGCTTGTCACTCAACTTGGGCGCCATCCTTGTGCGCTACTTGGAGCACCAAGCCTCCCAAAGCCAAGGACCAATCACAGGTGGAGGCGTCATCACTGTGCTTGCCACTGCCCTAGGCATCGACCTAGGTGAGTTGCAACCCGTGCTAGGTGAGACACGCGTTGGTTTCTCCACTTTGAAAGCTTGTGGAATGCTCACTAGGAGAGGTGGTGTTTATTACCTGCATATTGCTGGAGCTAGGCGTCTCTACCCCGCTCCTATGCCTAATGGTCTTTTCTCTATCGAGGAAGGACGTTTGCTATATGACTTGCAGGTTGAGAAACACCAACCCGAGGAAGAGATTCTGGAGGAGGATGAGGACTAAGAGGAGGAGCAAGAAGTTCCTTATCAAGAGGAGCAGCCACAAACCCAGTTCACTACATACCAAGACTTCCAAGGACTTGGAGGGACTGTGGAGAGGATGCATAGCCTCTCTTTGAACCTCCAAGAATCAACTAGTAACCTCTCAACTCAATTTGCGAACTAGAGTAACGACTTTTTCCCGCCACCACAATGATTTGAAGGGCTTGCAAAAGCCTAAGCTTGGGGAAGTTTCCTCATGTATCTTTATTTAGCGTTCATTTACTTTTATTTCGAGGTTGTGTTTTTATTTGAGTTTATAAGCACTCATGTTGGTTTCCCCAACACCATTATTTTTAGTTCTTTTTATTTGCTTTCGAGATTTTCTAGCCGAGCTTTGCCTCCAATTTTCTATTCTTTAAACTCCCTCTCTTAAAAACTACAAAAATATTTCTCCATTTTTCCTTGTTTTCCCTCTTTATTTTCTTTCCGCCTCGAGGTTTTCATGTATTTGCAGGAGAGTGGTCGACTTCGAGTTTCCAAGAAACAAATAAAAAAGGAAGAGAGAAGTGGAACCAAACATGAGAGGTATGCCTTATGACTTCCCACTTTTAAAGTTTGAGAAACCCATGCTAGTTAGTAGTAAATATTGAGATATTATATTTGTGGAGTGAGTCTTTGTTTTGTAGTAAGATTTTTGTTTGCATGGGTATTTAATTGGGTACATTTTGCTCCAGCTCTCGTAATTAACCAAGTCTTGCCTAAAAATTACTAAACAATTGTAATAAGAAAAAGTCTCACAATTGAAGGCTTGGGTGTTGTAGTGCTTAGTCTTGAAGGTTTATTTGTAGAGACACTCAACACCACTAAAAATGTTGATTGACTTGATAGCTCTCTTTGAAAGGATTTGTTCAATTGAATTAATGTTTAGCGGTTTTTGTGAGCATGTCAAAGTTTGACCTGTTAATCATAAGAATGATATAGCTTTATGCGTGTCAAACTTCATGGGATGACAACAACTCCACTGGCCTACGAACGATCTTCATGGAGGAAACCCCTAGATTTAGGCTATGAGTTGATTAAACACTTGTAGTAGGAATACTATAGTGGGTAAGATTCTTGGCACTCCCGGGTGGCTGTAATCATGATGGAATCACTCCTCTGGCTGTTATGAGAACTCATTATGCAAAAGGAACAAAAACCTTAGTGATTCCACGAGTGTCCATCACAGCCTGATAAACTAATAAAAATCTTTGGCATGCTCTCAATTACTCAAAAACTGAAATTCTTGAAGGACAATGAATAGAAAAATAGTTCTTGAAATGTCTTGATTTATTGATATGGGAGAATTGAGATACTCTAGTGTATATGCTTTTCATGACAACTCTCACACTCTCAATTTACATGATTATATTTTATCATTCAAAGGCAAGCCTATGAGTTGATTACAGACATGGAATAAAGTTTACTCATTTGAATCATCCATGTTGACAATAATTTTGCTACACTATAAGGATGCATAAAACCCGTATGATATGCTTGCAATTACTCTATCTATGCTGAAGTTTTTCAGATTTATGAAGTGGAGGAAACATGAGACTACCAATCATGAGTAAGATCACCATCTCGTTATTTCAGTTTAAATGCTGAGTTCCTTTTTGAATTTGGTTTTCTTGCTCGGGGACGATCAAGTTTAAGATTGCGGAGGTTGATGGCTCTGAAATATAGCCATCCACGTGCACATTTAAACTGGATATTATTCATAATTTTGATGAAATGTCTCTCTAAATCCTGCCACTAATGCCTAATATTCAAAGGGGTATGCAATCCTTTCTTTTATATTTTTCCTGCGCAGATAATGTCATTTAAAGATGACAATCACTATATTAAAGTCAAAGATACGAGATTTCCAACAACCAGAAGAAACCAGGAGCCGTGAAGCGTAGGTAGACGCTTTAACGACCAACTATACGACCGGAGCAAAATTCCGACCGTATAGCTCTGGTCGTATAGTTGGCGTCGCCACTGTTAGGTCAAATAAGAAAAACTTTTGTGAAGAGACCCCTATATGAAGAAGACTCTGGCGACGAGAAAACAAGCCAGACCTCACCAAAAGTCTCTACCATAGATCACCAGCCGCCTCTAGATCTCAAAACCCCTCTCCATCTCCAGCCATATTCCACCACTTGTAATAGTAGATCTCTTCTCCGATTGGCGACATTGTAAGACTATTGCTATCAATCTTATGATTTTCATTACAATGTTTATGATTGTTGATCTCATCTCTATTTGTGAGTAATTCTCCTTGGACTAAGGGCTTCAGCCTAGCCATGTAGCATTTGTGCATGTTATTTATCATAGATGGGATCATGTATTAGTTTGTATGACATGATGATTATTGTATCCTCTCTTGCCTCAATCCAAGGACTTGTCAGGTACCCAAGACCCCGAGGGTTGAGATAGGTATAGGGAGTATGAGTAATGACTAATCTGCAGGTTGGGAACCCCAGTGACAGAAGGGGTAGTATGGCTGTATGTGAGGGATTTACTTGGGATTAACAGTGACATCACTATGCATATCATTAGTTCTCTTTCTTCTATGTATGAGACTAGTAGGTTATTACTATAAGCAGTTGCGGAGGCAATAGAAATTATGGATGCACTACCCACATATAATTTATCTTGCTCTAACAAGTACATGCATACTTGATTTCTATCTTTTATTCCCATCAGATGTTTTGCACAGCTACAGGTGAAACCGAACGCCCTAGGCCCTCTCTCTCCATCATCGACAACAACAAAAATACGCAAGATATTGGTCCGGTAAAAACACAAAAGTAATTCTAAAACTCCCAAAGGTCCGTTAAAGTAACTTCACTACGCATTCGCTTCCCGAGGATTCGATAACCTAGGTCTACTAGGGAAAAACAAGTTATACTACATCTGTAATCCCGATCGAAGGTATCAGTACACAGCTTAGACCGTTCGATGTAAAATTGAACCATCACAAACACATATGATGGTGACATGTGTCCATGGATTCTGTAAAGGAAAAAATCTTAAGTAGTTATTACTGTAGTAAAAACTAGAAAACCTCACACGACGCCTCGATCTACGTGGAAAAGGGGACGCGCAGTCAAAAAAGTCCACTAAACACGCTATCCACGCGTCATCATTACTGTTGCACGGTCCCACATTTCAAATGTCCCATCACGACGTGTACCTAGGAAACTACGAAACAAGATTCGTCATCACTGATGTCATATGATGCAAGTCACAAAGGAAATCGCGACATTGCAACAAGGGACAAAGATTCAAAGAAAAATAAAAGCAAAAAACTTGGTTGATCAAAGAATAGTTTCTCGGTAAAAGATACCGAGACTACAATCAAATAGTTTGACTATAACCTCGGGGCTACTCCTATTGGGAGCGCTAGCCGTGCACCCGACAAAAATCAAAAGGAATATTGATGAAACGAACATGACATAAGTTTTCGAGCCTATGTATCTTTTTTTTGAGATCGAACGACTGCATTTGTATTAAGCCGACGACAAATCCAAGTCTAAAACGCTTACAAGAAAGTCTGGTGGGACAGATAGCCACACTTTGTAAGTTTTATTCTCACACCCTTCTTCCGCCATTCGGTGAGCAGCCCTGTTTGCTGATCTTCTTACCGCTTGGACCTTAAAAGCTTCAAAGCCACTCAGGAGAGTCTTCAGCTCCGCCACCAAGGGACCCTGAGGAGAGCGATCCACCTCCCTTCCTAGCAGTTTTGCCACCGCCATTGCACAGTCCGTCTCGAGAATTATGCGCCGCGCTTGAATCTCCTTTGCTAGTAGCAGTCCCCTTCTACATGCCAACATCTCCAAGGTTTCTGCATCAGCAACGTGAGGGTAAAAATGGCTTGCACTAGCCAGAAATGCACCATGGTCATTCCGAAGAACAACACCCCCTCCGCCATTATTGCATGCTCCACGAAAAGCACCATCACAATTTACTTTCGTAAAACCTTCAGTAGGAACATTCCAGTGCTCATTGACCTTTGTTTGCTGGGCAGCTAGGTTGTTATGGACTTGTGTCCATTCAGCCACTCCTTCCACTGTCCGAAGAACAATGGAATTAGAATCAGCTATGAGGCCTGAATCCCTTGCATCATTCCGTGTAAGCTAGATATTGTAGATCAATGTTAAAGCCAGCAAAATACCCTTCTCCTCTTCCCTCCCCAGCCAATCCTAAAGCCAACCCTTCAGCTCTGAGTGAGAGCCAAGTAACTTGGGTGGCTTTTGAATTGCTATGCCAGTTTGCTCTTTGAGGATCTCCCAAGACAATGAAGAATACAAACAACTCCAAAAATGGTGGACCAAACTCTCCTCTTTGCCGCACACTAGACACAAAACATTGTGTTTTATCTTAGGGTGTTTGAGTTCCGCGCCCACTGCCAAGCCATTCTCCATAAGTGTCTAGAAATGAACCTTCAGCTTCCCTGCCACCGGTGCATCCCATAACGATAGCCATCCCTTTTGTTGATCGCATGTCCGTGAAGCTTCTGGCGTCCCTATAGCTTGGCGCTTTCTCTGAACAGCCAAGTGATAGGCAGATTTTACTGAAAATTGGCCCGACTTTGTGTGGTTCCAGGCTCTGAAATCGTTAGCGCCCGGGGCCCCCACAGCGATCTAAAGAATATCAGAAACATCCTGGTCATGAAAATACTGCCTTAACTTATGCTCATTCCAACCTCCTCCACCAGCAAGCATGAAATCCTTCACTTTCTCTGGGCACGTCTCCTGTTTGCATCCAAGCGGATGTTGTGCAAAGTGGCGTGGAATCCACTTATCTTGCATCACCTTGATGTCCTCTCCATTGCCGATCCTCCACACCAATCCCTCCCTTAGGAGCTCCCTTCCGTGAATAATACTCTTCCATGTGTAGGATGCTCTGTTAGGACACTCCGCCGACAGGAAATCACCCTCCTTAAAGTCTCGTGCCTTGAGCACCTGTGCACACATGGACGATGGCTTCGTGATGATACGTCATCCTTGTTTAGCAAGAAAACGCCTGGTTAAAACATTCATAGTCCCTGAAGCCTAGTCCCCCACTGCTTTTTCTCTTGCACATGCGTTTCCAGGCAATCCAATGAACTCTCCTCTAATTTTGAGAATCGCCCCACCAAAAATTAGATGAGATGGTACTCAACTTTTTACACTATTTTTTGGAGAGCCTAAAGTAACTCATCGGGTGATACATTGCAAATGTATCTATAATTTTTGATGTTCCATGCTTGGTTTTATCTATTTTCTTGTGTTTTGTCCACACTTTGGAGTACTTTTCATATGATTTCTTGGACTAACCTATTAACAAGAGCCACAGTGCCAGCTGCCTGTTTTCTGTTGTTTTTGGTTCCAGGAAAGTCAGAAAATGAATATTCTCAGAATTGGATGGGACAAAAGCCAAAAATCCTATTTCACCAAAAGACTCCCGGAGCCAGAATATGAGACGGAGTGGGGATGGGGCCCAGCCAGACCACCTGGCCACGCGGGCTGGGCCTGGCCGCGCCAAGGGGTGGTCTGGCCGCCCCAGGCACCCCCTCGGTCTCCCTCTTCGCCTACAAGTTGTCTTCTGACCTAAAAACTGAGGGGGGTTCGACGTTTTTCCAAAAAGAGTTCCGCTCCGCCGCCACCACCAGATTCCATGAAACAGCACCAGAAACTCTGTTCTAGCACCCTACCGGGACGGGGAATTGGAGGAGATCATCGCCATCATCATCACCATCGCTTCTCCATCGACCATCCATGTTTCCCCCATCTATGAATGAGTAATCCCCCGATGTAGGCTATGGGGATGGTAGGGATTGGATAAGATCATTCATGTAATGGCATCAAATTGTTAGGGCATGGTGCCTAGTATCTTTTATTAGTGCTTTATGACTTTGTTGCGACTTGTTATGCTTAATGCTTGTCACTAGGGCCCGAGTGCCATGATTTCAGATCTGAACATGTTATTGATTCATTATGATAGTATTTTTTATGGTCTTATCTACAAGTTGTATACACATGTTGTTGTCCGGAACCAATGGCCCCGAAGTGATAGAAATTGGGATAACCGGAGAGAATGGCTTTGATGTGAGGATCACATGTGTTCACGGAGTGTTAATGCTTTGCTCCGGTGCTCTATTAAAAGGAGCACCTTAATTTCCAGTAGTTCCCTTGAGGCCCCGCTACAAACGGGCTGGCAGGACAAAAGATGTGGTGCAAGTTCTCATTGCGAGCACGTATGACTATATATGGAACACATGCCTAGGATTATCTAGTACTTGGATGCTTTATCTTATTTATCTGCAATTTCCCTATGTTCTGATTGCTATGTGAATTGTCTTGTCCATGCAACGCCTGTCCATCCATCCGTATGCCTACCGCACTCGAATCTCACTGTTTACTGCTATTGTTACTGTTGTCTTTACTTTACTACTACTGTTACTTCACTATTCCTACAACAAAATTGTTGCTACTAATAAACTCCTGTGAGCAAGATCGTTTCCAGGTGCAGCTGAATTGACAAATCAGTTGTTAAGGCTTATAAATATTCTTTGGCTCCCCTTGTGTCGAATCAATAAATTGGGTTTCACTTCCCTCAAAAATACTGCGATACACCCCCTATACTTGTGGGTCATCATCGGGTATGTTGGAACTGCCTGGATCACCGATTTGATTAACACACCTCTTGCCTCCTTGGACAGTCCCTGCCCTTTTAGCCCTTTCACTTTACTCCATGACCGCTCGGTGACATGCTTAAAGCTGCCTTCTTTCGACCGGCCAACTACCGTAGGCAGTCCTAGGTAGTGCTTAGAGAGAGCTTCACATGAAATATCAATAGCACATTGTGAGTGCTCCTTCACATGATTGGGACAGCCTCTACCGAAGTAGATAGACGACTTCTGCAAGTTCACTCTTTGTCCCAAACTTATTTCATAGTCCTGGAGGATACCCTTTAAAGTTTGCAAGCTCGCTGTCGATGCCTCAAGGATGCTATCATCAGCAAAAAGAAGATGAGTAACATGAGGCCCAGTGGCCTCAAATCTTACCCCTCGAATCAAGTTATTGTGTTGAGCTTCCTTGAGAAGAACTGAGAACCCCTCCACACATAGGAGAAATAGGTATGGCGAAATAGGGTCACCCTGGCGAAGTCCTCTAGAGGGAAAGAAAGGGTCCAAGAGCTGCCCATTAACCTTCACCATAAATCTGGCCAAAGAGACACCCCTCATCACCATATTTACCCAAGCTTCGGAAAAACCCAACTTATACATCATCTTCTTTAGAAAGGCTCATTCCACCCTATCATATGCTTCTGTCGAGTTTGGATAGCATGCATGCACTCGTATGCCACCAACACGTTATCCGTAATCAGCCTTCCAGGAACAAACGCACTCTGCTCTTCCGAGATCAGGATCGGGAGGATGTCCTTGAGCCTGTTCGCAATTACTTTAGATGCCAGCTTGTACAAAACATTACACAGGCTGATTGGGTGGAATTCCGACAGATTTAGAGGAGAGTTTGTCTTCGGAATTAGGACAAGAATAGTATCACTAAAGTCCCCCGGTATATCTTTTCCCGCCAAGAAGTCTCTGATTGTAGCGCATATTTCAGATTTTAAAATCGCCCAGTGGCGCTGATAGAATAGAGCTGGCAACCCATCAGGGCCCGATGATTTTGTTGGTCCCATCTGAAATAAAGCCACCTAAATATCCTTATCCGAAACAACTGCAGTTAGCTTTTCGTTCATGTCCGAAGTAACTATGTGGCAAACTTTGTCCAATATTCGCTCCATCTGATTCGCCCGTTCAGACTTGAAAAGATCGCCATAGAAGGATTTCGCCATTCACACATCTCAGAGTAGGTCTCACATTTTGAGCCATCCGACCGGTGGAGTAGTCTAATGTGGTTTTTCCTTTTCCGATGAGTAGCCAGCCCTGTTCTAGAATACCTAGTATTTCTGTCTCCGTATTTAATTCAATCTTGTCTAGATCTCTGTTTGTACATCACCACTTCCCTAGCATACATTTCATGGAGATCCTTCTCCACTTTTCTCACATCAGCGTGGCAGCCAGAAATAAGAGCTTTTGTCTTCTCTTCCTCTAAGGCAGTCCTTAGTTTCTTAATGTGCATCCTCACCGAACCGAACACTTCAAAGCTCTAGTGTTTCATGTGTCTCGACAACCCACGCAGCCTACTCCAAAGCCTCAGCAGTGAATCACCGTGGGTCTGATTTTCTTCCCAAGCTTCACGCACCATGTCCTCATATTGTTCATGCTTGGTCCACATCTCCTCAAACATAAAGCCCCGCCTTGATGGTCTACTTGTAGCATCATCAGCCGTCACTCTAATCAGCAAGGTTGCATGGTCTATTTCCTCCGTTTGTATGTGCTCCACAGTACTCAGAAACATGTGAATAAAACAGTTTGTGGTCGTTGCCCTATCCAACCTGGCTTGGACATTAGCAGGTCCCAACCTTCTGTTATCCACGTATAAGCATACCCGGAAAAGCCTAGGTCTGTGAGGCGGTAGTCTGCCAAACAGTCCGTAAATTTCTCCATTTGCACTTCGCTCCGAACATTGCCCCCAATCTGCTCATCTTGTCTTAAAATTTTGTTGAAATCGCCTACACACAACCATGGGGCATTATCCTGAGACCGCAAGTATCTGAGTACTTCCCACGTCTTCTCCCGTAACTCTGTCCGTGGTTCTCCATAGATTCCGGCGAAACGCCAGGAGATATTGTCACATGAGATACTGGCATCAATGAAATACTGACATCAAGGCTGAATAGAGACTTCGATGCCATCTCTCCACCACAGAGCCAGACCACCTCCTTTTCCTTTCCCCTCTACACAAACACCATGGCTAAAGCCCATGCTTATTTGGAGTCAGCTCCATATATTTCTTTTTTTGCTTGGTTTCAGAAAGGAAGACCACTACTAGATTGTACGACCTGATCAGGTCCCGAAGCTCGCCCACCGCCGGGTCCAATCCCAATCCCCGGCTCTTAAGGGCCAAGATATTCATTGGCTTCGGTGGCCCTGCTCCGCGGGATCCGCCATTAGTACTTCGATTCTCTCAAACACCGATTGATTTTGCTGCACCTTAGCTTCCACCATATTCACACCCAGCCTTTCAAACATAGAGGTTTTTCGTGGACTCTTCCCTCCCGCTTCCGGGCTCTCCTCCCCCACCACTTGGACAGGAACTGGCATCCAAACTTGTTTCGTTCTTTGCTTCTTGTCTTTCCGCTTTGGCGAAGGAGGATACGTGTTTGCCCGTGCCATAGAGTTGTCTCTTGGTATACGCTTAAAAGTCCCTCTCTTCTCCTCCCTAGCTTTCAGCCCAGAATTTCCCAAGCCACCACGTAGCTCTTTCTCCCCAGCCCAGTGGCTTTTGATGGGGCTCGTGGCAGAATAGAAGTCCCTGCTACAATCAAACCCTCCTTTCTCACTTCTCTCGCCACCACCAGTGTGGGACGATCCAGAGAAAGAGTAGTCTTTTGAAAGGTTTCTCCTTGGAGGAATATTTCTTATCATTACCCCACCACCATACCATTGCACCGAGTCAAATGATCTAGAGCCGTGGCTCCCTGAAGACATAGGCAGACGTGCTGCCGGTGTAGCTCTCTTACTTTTCCTCGGCGACGCCCTTAGCCATTCGCCCCACTGCTTGACTTCCTCCTCCTCAGCTCCACACCCCTCCGTGGGGTGAACCATGCACCCGCAATCGAAGCAAAAGTGCGGTATTTTCTCATATTTCAGCTCAAACCATCGGCCTTTTGCATCCGTGTCCCCATCATGATCCTCTCCTCCCCCTCCTTCTCTGAGACTTTCAGGTAAATCCCCCTCATGAGAGGCTGATCAACCCTTAACGCGGCACAGATCCTCAGCTCCTCCCCCATGCCATTCCTTCTTCATCCACGTCGATAGATATGTACTTTCCAATCTGCCAATAAGTTCACCATACACTCGATTCATCATATCCATTGGCAAGTCCAGCACACGGACTTAGATATCCATTGAATCAAAAACCATATCCGATGGGCGAGAAGCTCCATCGTAGTCCTTTAGCAGAACTGCATTGAAATCAAACTTCCATGGCCCATTACGCATCACGTGCTTCCAATCTCCCTCCGATGCAAATCTTACCACAAAACGGTTCTCACCAATGTCTTTGAACTGCGCCTGGCCATGGAGACCCCATGCCCCCTGCATCGCCCTTCCAAAGCCCTGATCACCAACCTCCTTGGAGAACAGACTTTCCCCACTGTCGCCCATCTAGGTCGAGGAACACTAGACGTAGCAACTCCCTTGATCACCAGACTCCTAGACTCCCTCTCTGTGAGGAGCAAATCCCCCAACTTGGCCGAGAGACCCGCAGTTAGATCATCCGCTCCTCTCTTCACCAACGACCTAGACAGAACCCTAGGCGAGTTCCCGCCCGTCGCCCTCTGTGTCGGTGAATCCATCACCAAACTAAGCCCCGCAGTCGCAAGCACCCCAACAAGACCGGCAGGATTGATCACGCCACCGCAATCCGTCCTGCTGTCGAGACACAGTCACCCTCAAATGAAAACCCTAGCAGAAACGCGATCGCCTCCCGATCGCCCTAGGATAGCTCCGTTATTTTTGGTGGACCCATCTTAGATTTCGAGCCTATGTCTCGATACATACATCCAAACATAGCCTTGGGGGCTACTCCCATCAGGAGCGCTGGCCGCGCACCTGACGAAGAAAAAATAAATAAAGTATCATTGAAAAATTACTCCTATTGGGAGTATCTACAGAAACTACAAAGTTTTAAAAACTTGTCCAAGACACACTCAACGTGACAAAATTCCGAATGTCATGTCTAAAAACATGAAGGTAAGACCCCAAGATTCGTTCTGTATGTCCTGGTAATCGCACAATACTGCGCTCTGCCAGTAATATATCTATATCAATGATATGATGAAAAATCCCAATGGACGCACTCGGTACCCACTAGAATTCAGTATTCGATAAGACCTCAGTGGTTCGAATTGAATTACGCTAGTTATAATTCCAAATTCATGTCTAGGAACCTGAATTTGATGTAGGTCAACAGTGTTTTTTGCCCGGGAGCACTTAACTGATCCCCTATCCGTCAGATGCATCAAGCCTGTTGTACCAGATCCCTATAAAAACCAAAACAATAGAAACAAATCAGAGCAAGGAAAAAACTAAAAATATCTTTTGAGACTCAACCTGAATTTACGGTTCAAGTAGAGTCTCCGGTGATGGGTTCGTAGAATGGAAAACAAAAAAATTCTACCGCAAGAACGAACAAAACCCAGATCTAATCTAGATAAAAGCCAAGATCTAATCTATTAGACATGTGCAACAAGATAGATCTGTACTAACCCTTGTAGACCCGAAAGCGTTACGAGATTGGATCTCGTGGTTGATGTAGTCGATCACTTGCCGATCTCAAGATCGAGTAGACGATCCTTACGGCGCCGCGTTCCGGCAGCGCTTCCGCAGTCGGTCACACGTGCGGAGTCGAAGCAGACCTTCCTCTCCCCGTTCCAGCAAGCAGCGGAGGTAGTAGATCTTCTCCACGGAATCCCAGCAGCACGACGGTGTGGTGGTGGTGGAGTGGAGAATTCTGCAGGGCTTCGCCTAAGCTGGAGCAGAGCGAAGGAGGAGGAGAGAGGCGGCGGCTAGGGTTTGTTATGGGAGAGTACTAGGGGTGGCGCCCCTTCCCTCTATTTAAAGGAGGGAGGCGCCATGGGAGGGGGAGTCCTAGTAGGACTCCCCTCCCTCCTTGGTCGGCGGATTGGGAGGGAGGAGGAATCCTCCTCCCCCACAAATCCGTGTCTTGCCCCACAAAGACTCCTTGATCCTTTCTTGGTTTTCAAGCAAACTCCAAGAAATCTACTAGAACCTTCCGGAACATTCCGAAACCTTCTAGAATCCCCATACAAATACTCCGGAACATTTCCTAACTTAGAAAATGATCCCCAATATATGAATCTCATTCTCCGGACAATTCCGGATCTCCTCGTGATGTCTCGGATCCAATCCGAGACTCCAAACAACATTCGGTCTCCAATGCACATTCCATATCTACTTAAAACAACTTCGAACCTTAAGTGTGTCACCCTACGGTTCGTGAACATGTAGACATGATGGATACACATCTCCGATTAATAACTATTAGCGGGATCTGGAGATCCATAACAGCTCCCACATACTCAGCGATGACTTCGTGATCGATAGAACCATTTAACATACGAAAACCAATTCCCTTTGTCACGCGATACTATACTTATCCGAGGTTTGATCGTCGGTATCTCCATACCTAGTTCTACCTCGTTACTGATAAGTACTCTTTACTCGTTCCATGATATGTCATCCCTTGTGACCTAGTCACATGCTTGCAAGCTAACTAGATGACATTCCACCGAGAGGGCCCAGAGCATATCTATCCGTCATATGGATGGACAAATCCCAATCTTGGTCCATGCGCTTCAACACATACTTTCAGAATACCCAATAACACCTTTATAACCACCCAGTTACAAAGCGGTGTTTGATGTCATCAAAGTACCCATCCGGTGATGGTGATTAACATAACCTCATGGTCAAAGGATTAGGTTACTATGCATTTGAAAGCTTATAGCAATACGAACTTAATGACTTGATCTTATGCTACGCTTACTATGGGTGTGTGTCCATCACATCATTCTCCTAATGATATAACCTTGTTATTAATGACATCCAATGTCCATGATCAGGAAACCATGATCATCTATTAATCAACAAGCTAGTTCAACAAGAGGCTTACTAGGGACTCTTTTATGTTTACAAAACACACAAGTATTAATGTTTCCGGTTAATACAATTATAGCATGGGATGTAAACATTTATTATAAACATAAAGATATAATAATAACCACTTTATTATTGCCTCTTGGGCATATCTCCAATAGTCTCCCACTTGCACTAGAGTCAATAATCTAGTTAAAAATTTGTACATTCAACGCCTATGGCTTTCTGGTGTTGTATAGACACTATTGCTAGTGGTAAACATAATCTTCGGATCTGACACTTCCAGGTCCGTGTGTATTTGCATGTCCTTGCGTCTCTACGCATTACTCATTCTCCAATGAGATGGCATTGTATAAATTTGGTCCTTTGGTGAGACCTTTAGTTTCTTGGGATTAAATCATGTTGATACAATTGTCATACAATGTATCTTCATAGTATTATCCCGCTATGAACCACACCTAGTTTGATAACAAACTACTTGACGCAAATGCCCTCATTCGCTGCTACAATAGTAGTCATATACTTAGCCTTTTGTTGTAGTATCTATCACAATGTTTTAACTTTGGTACTCAACCAAATCTATTATGGAACTTCCTTTCCATTACATTGTGCCACCCATAGTTTAAATTGAGATAAACTTAATTTGTGACAAAACTAGTATCAATGTAACAATTTACAATGAACTATTTGTCATCACTGTATAAATAATATATTCTTAGTTCTTCCAAAGATCATAGGAATATCCCTAATATTTGTCCAATGATCATCTTATGAGTCATTCTGGTATATGCTCATAACATTTAGAGCATAGGACATATCTGGATGTGTACATCTCAAAGAATGATTGATCAAAATATTCTTGTGATTTCACCAAGTGTCAAAACACTTGAATCTCGTGTCAACACACTTGAATCTTGATTCAGTCCTTTCCATGCGTCAAGAACCTTTCTTGTTGTTTCCATATTGAACTCATTCAACATCTTTATCTATGTACATTTGGCAAAACCATATTAGCGCCTCAATCTATCCATATAGACATTGATGCCTAATTCTTGGGTTATGCCTAAGTCTTTCATCGAAATGAAATTCTTAACCTGTGTCAATAAAAGATACATCATTTCTAATCAACAATATGTCTTTCACATAATGTATTAGAAATATGTCTTAGCGCTCCCACTTAATTTTTGTTTGCAAAATGCAAACATCTTCATCGTCTCTGATGAAATTAAACCTTTTAACGGTTTCATCACGGTGAAGACTCCAACTCCGCGATGCTCACTTCAACCATTGAAGTTTTGCATACTCTATTAGCATCCTTTGAATTAACAAAACCCTTTGGATCGTGTCATGGACACATCCTAGGTAACCATTCTATTAGAAGAACTTGTTTTGTTTGTGCAACTACCATATACCAAAATATATGTAGTGGTTGCTACATTAATCCGTCCAGACTAAATGTCGCTATGAAAGATCAAATCTTATCATAGTCAATTCCTTGAACATTGTCGTAAACTCTTTCTGACATGTCGACTATTTCATAGATGTGAAACATCCATGTCTATTTCTTTATAGATCCATATACGACTGTAAGGTCTTGCACCTTTCCAGAGGGTCTTTCAAATTCAAAGCTTGATTTCTCGTGTATGGAATTATCACGGATTTTATGGCTTCAAGCCACTTAACAACGTCAGGGCCCATCATTGATTATTTGCATGTAGTCGGTTCATCATTGTCAAACAACAATGATTTAACTCTCAAATCTTGGCATTTGATTACTTACCCGACCTACTTGGTTCAATAGTAACTTAGATCTCCGTGACCACAATCTTTGAGGCACGTGAGCCATGAGCATTGTTGCTGCTTCCGGGACACTTTCCGGCGCTGCGCTACTTAGCACATATAGCTAAGGTTCAACAACCTTATCAAAGTTCTATTGTCCTCCCACTTAACTTTTCACGAAAAATTCCTTCTCAAGAAAACTTGACGTTCCAAGCGACAAGCTCTTTTGTCCTCGGCATTATGGAGAAATTCCCAACAAATTCTTTTGGATAACCTACAAAGACGTGCTTATCCGACTTTGGTTGTAAACATTTTACTTATGCATAGCATACCAAAATTTAAGAAAAGACAATTCGGGTTTTATCCCAAACCATGACTTATATGGTGTCATTTCAACGGATCACGATGGTGCTCTTTTTAGTGTAAAAGCGGTAGTCTCTAAAGCTTCAATCTTTAAAATATAATGACAGTTTTATAAATGACACCTTTGATCTTACCATGTCAAACAAGGTTTCATTACATATCTCGAACACTCCATACTCCTATGGTGTTTTGGGAAATGCAAATCCATGGAACGATTCCTCAAATCTTTGGTGTTTTCCTAAACTTGTAACTCAAACATCTTTCTTTATGATCCAATCATAAACTTTTTATTTTCTTGTTACAATGATTTTACACTTCATCTTGAAAGTCTTTGAACATTTTCAAATGTTTCATACTTCTTCCTTATTGAGTAAGTATATACATATACTCACTCAAATCTTCGGAGAAAGCATATGAAGTTGAAATCCATCGCCCACGACTACACATAATGGACTATATACATCAATATGTACAAATTCCAATCAGTTAGTCGCCCGTTCCTCTTTTGGCCTACTAACGGAGTTTTAATTATCTCCAGGAAAGTATCACAAGCGTCATTTGATCAAAATCAAAGACTCAAAAAATCCATCAACATGGAGTTTCTTCATGTATCCCTTTCAATATAATTTAAACGCCGATGTCACTTTGCAAGTGATCTTTCAATCATTTGTCTTGCGACATTTTAGCATTAGTTTTATGGTCGTTATTTCTCCAACCAGACTTGTATATCATCCATCTATTATGGAATACGGCAATTATTTGAACAACCTTTTGTCGTCATAATACCTGATCAAAATAACAATTATTGAAACAAATCTTGAAGGTAAGCTTTGATGTTAACGAGCAACACAACAACCCTTTGTTTGTTTTCGATGAACATCATCACATATTCTCTTGCTAGTTACTTAGGCCATTGCAGTTCATGAATTGTGTTGTCCTGTATGACACTTCATACCAACCAATTCGGTATCCAATACCGCAGAACCACATTGTTTAACAACCAAGGAATACAGCCATAACATGTATCTTTTATATATCTAAGTTGGATATCTCCAATCTTTTCTTTTCTGCCAAATATTTTATAGATTCTCTTTCAACAATTCCTTTTCTTTTAAAAGAATCTATCAACATCAATAGTGGTGTCATTCACATGACACATAGTACAAAGTGTGTATAGTCAAATACTAATACCTTTGGACTTGCACTTTGAAGTGGATCACCTTCATCAAATGTTTGGCATCCTTTCAAAAATCCATTCTTTAGTAATCTTTTAGTGTAGTAAAAATTTTACTTACATCTTCTATTCATCCTTATCATGACAACTTTCATGATCAAGCTGCTATAGCTTATAAAGGTGAATTGCGAGTATAATGTTTCTTTTCCAAAACCTTTTGGAGGATTAGGACGACCAGCGTCTCCAACCTTCACAAATTCTCATCAAATATGAGGACGTATACTCTATCATGTAGTAACCAATACATTGTTTTAGATATCGCAATACCTTTCACATATGATGGTTTCTGAAACATTGCTTTCAGCTCTTAGATAAACTTGATATTAAAAACAATCTTTTGAGTATCAAGAATCATGGAGGCAAACATGATACATTAGATACTAACACTGAAATTGTTACTCTTGATTAATACTATTTATTAAACTTCACAGAGTAAACGGAGTTTGCTGAAAGTTTGCAACAGGACTTTTAAACTTTAGATTGACACTCAAAACAATACGATACCAGTTCGTAAAGAAAATATCCAGAATTTCTATAGTTCCACTATCTCAACTATAACTAAGCGTAAGGTGGTGAACGGATGCCAATGACTACAACAAACTATGCAAATTCACTTTGATTGTGTTTATGATAAATTGAGTTCGACTAATCCAAATTACAAATAAACTCCCACTCAAAACAACATCCCTAGAGTTGTTTTAGTGATTACACGAACCAAATCCACTACACCAAGTCCGATCATCACGTGAGATGATGTAGCTTTAAAGGCGAACAATCAACATGTTCATCATATCATCCATATGACTCATGCTTTACCTTTCGGTATTCCGTGTTCTGAGACCATGTCTGTACATGCTAGGCTCGTCAAGGTTAACCTTAGTATCCGCATGTGCAAATCTGGCTTGCACCCGTCGTATGCACACGTAGAATCTATCACACCCGATCATCACGAGATGCTTCGAAACGACGAGTCTTAGCAACGGTGCCTACTAAGGACGAACACTTTATTACTTGATATTTAGTGAGAGGGATCATCTTATAATGCTACCGTCGCGATCTAAGCAATACAAGATGCATAAAGGATTAACATCACAGGCAATTCATAATTAGTGTGATATGATATGGCCCTTTCTTCTTATGCCTTTGATCTCCATCTCCAAAGCACAGACATGATCTCCATCATCACCAGCATTGCGTCAAGGTTAGTGGCGCCGCTTCATGGTTGTCCATCATCACTAGAAACTATTACGACTACTTGGAATAAAGCTATTACAAGATGAATAGACACGCAGGTCTTAACAGAATTAAAGACAACCATTAGGCTCCTACCGGTTGCCATATTACAACAAGGATCATTGCATACATCAAATATAATCACAATCACATGATGGCCATATCACATCACAAAAACCCTGCAAAAACAAGTTAGACGCCTCTAATTTTCTTTGCAAGTTTTACGTGGTTTGGGGCTTTTGAATAAGAATGGATCTTACCTACGAAACTGAACCACAACGTTGATACAAGTGCTATCAAGTGCAAAGTGTAGATTGGATCTATACTATGATGGGAGAGACAGACACCCGCAAAGCCACTTGTGCAATACGAGTTGCACGTCAACTGTGGAGCAAGTCTCATGTGCGATGACATGTAAGGTTAGCCCGAGCCGCTTCATCCCACCATACCGCAAGATGCAAAGTACACAAAGCAAAAGACGGCACGAGCACCAACGCCCACAAAACCATTGTGTTCTACTCGTGCAACAGATCTACGCATAGACATGACTCTGATACCACTGAAGGGTTCGAAGCATGGAAAACAAAAAAATTCTACCGCAAGAACGAACAAAACCCAGATCTAATCTAGATAAAAGCCAAGATCTAATCTATTAGACATGTGCAACGAGATAGATCTGTACTAACCCTTGTAGACCCGAAAGCGTTACGAGATCGGATCTCGTGGTTGATGTAGTCAATCACTTGCCGATCTCAAGATCGAGTAGACGATCCTTTCGGCGCCGCGTTCCGGCAGCGCTTCCGCAGTCGGTCACACGTGCAGAGTCGAAGCAGAACTTCCTCTCCCCGTTCCAGCGAGCAGCGGAGGTAGTAGATCTTCTCCACGGAATCCCAGCAGCACGACGGTGTGGTGGTGGTGGTGGAGTGGAGAATTCTGCAGGGCTTCGCCTAAGCCGGAGCAGAGCGAAGGAGGAGGAGAGAGGCGGCGGCTAGGGTTTGTTATGGGAGAGTACTAGGGGGTGGCACCCCCTCCCCTCTATTTAAAGGAGGGAGGCGCCATGGGAGGGGGAGTCCTAGTAGGACTCCCTCCTTGGCCGGCGGATTGGGAGGGGAGGAGGAATCCTCCTCCCCCACGAATCCGTGTCTTGCCCCACAAAGACTCCTTGATCCTTTCTTGGTTTTCAAGCAAACTCCAAGAAATCTACTAGAACCTTCCGGAACATTCCGAAACCTTCTAGAATCCCCATACAAATACTCCGGAACATTTCCTAACTTAGAAAATGATCCCCAATATATGAATCTCATTCTCCGGACAATTCCGGATCTCCTCGTGATGTCCCGGATCCAATCCGAGACTCCGAACAACATTCGGTCTCCAACGCACATTCCATATCTACTTAAAACAACTTCGAACCTTAAGTGTGTCACCCTACGGTTCGTGAACATGTAGACATGATGGAGACACATCTCCGATCAATAACCATTAGCGGGATCTGGAGATCCATAACAGCTCCCACATACTCAACGATGACTTCGTGATCGATAGAACCATTTAACATACGAAAACCAATTCCCTTTGTCACGCGATACTATACTTATCCGAGGTTTGATCGTCGGTATCTCCATACCTAGTTCTACCTCGTTACTGATAAGTACTCTTTACTCGTTCCATGATATGTCATCCCTTGTGACCTAGTCACATGCTTGCAAGCTAACTAGATGACATTCCACCGAGAGGGCCCAGAGCATATCTATCCGTCATATGGATGGACAAATCCCAATCTTGGTCCATGCGCTTCAACACATACTTTCAGAATACCCAATGATACATTTATAACCACCCAGTTACGAAGCGGTGTTTGATGTCATCAAAGTACCCATCTGGTGATGGTGATTAACATAACCTCATGGTCGAAGGATTAGGTTACTATGCATTTGAAAGCTTATAGCAATACGAACTTAATGACTTGATCTTATGCTACGCTTACTATGGGTGTGTGTCCATCACATCATTCTCCTAATGATATAACCTTGTTATTAATGACATCCAATGTCCATGATCAGGAAACCATGATCATCTATTAATTAATAAGCTAGTTCAACAAGAGGCATACTAGGGACTCTTTTATGTTTACAAAACACACAAGTATTAATGTTTCCGGTTAATACAATTATAGCATGGGATGTAAACATTTATCATAAACATAAAGATATAATAATAACCACTTTATTATTGCCTCTTGGGCATATCTCCAACATCCGGGGCTACTGACAGAGGTACAACAACTCGAGTGCTTATGATTTATCCCCCTGGTTGCGTAAAGGCTCACGGCCCATGAAGATTCAAGATGATGACCCAATAAGTATCCGATGATTTAGATGTATTAGGAAAGGAAACATGAATCGACGATCTGTCGGAGTTTTAATCATAACATATGTAATCTATCCGTATACGGTTTTGAGACCCGGCCTATTATATATAGGACAGGAGAAGCCTATGAGAGGATAACCGAAAAAACCCAAGCGATCTGTAATAGTGTTATTCATCAAGTATTCAAGCGACTTCAACTCCCTTGTTTGCCTGACATCAGACGAAATCCATAGCGTTCTCTTTTGCACAAAACCCTAAGTTCGTCATCATGGACATTGCCGAGGTTACCCCTCGTCAACAGTTGTACAGATCAATGCATAAAGGTAGTGGCTGTCATCTACACATGCACAAAGGTGCTGCCAAGCATGCAGACAAGCAAAAAATGGTAGTGACATTCATCTACACATGCATAATGGTGCTTCCAAGCATCTGCACAACCAAAATGGCAGTGACATCATGTACACATGCACAATGGTGCTGCCAAGCATTTAGATAAGCAAATGGCAGTGACATTCATCTACACATGCACAATAGCTCTGCCAAGCATGTAGACAAGAAAAAAGCAGTGACATTTATCTACACATGCATAATGATGCTAACATTCATCTACACAACCAAAATGACAGTGACATTCATGTACACATGCACAATGGTGCTCCCAAGCATGTATACAAGAAAAATTGGCAGTGACATTCATCTACACATGCACAATGGTGCTACAGACAAGCAAAAATGGTAGTGACATTTATCTACACATGTATAATGGTGTTGACACTCATCTACACAATCAAAATGGCAGTGACATTCATGTACACATGCATAATGGTGTTGGCATTCATCTACACATGTATAATGGTACTGTCAATCATCTACACAAGCAAAAATGGCAGTGACATTCACCTACACAAGCATAAAGGTGCTTCAAGCAACAGATCAAAACTTCCCTTGCGTAATGGTCACATATCAAGCAATATATTTTAATCTACAGCATTCGTATGTAACACATTCTATCTCGCAAACATATAAATTTGTACGGTGGAAAGAAGAACAGATGGGAAAAGAAAACCCTTACATGTGGTAGTATAATGTACTATCAACCATCTACACAAGCAAAAATGGCAGTGACATTTACCTACACAAGCATAAAGGTGCTTCAAGCAACAGATCAAAACTTCCCCTGCGTAATGGTCACATATCAAGCAATATATTTTAATCTACAATGCCAGCATTCGTATGTAACACATTCTATCTCGCAAACATATGAATTTGTACGGTGGAAAGAAGAACAGATGGGAAAAGAAAACCCTTACATGTGGTAGTATAATGTACTGTCAACCATCTACACAAGCAAAAATGGCAGTGACATTTACCTACACAAGCATAAAGGTGCTTCAAGCAACAGATCAAAACTTCCCCTGCGCAATGGTCACATATCAAGCAATATATTTTAATCTATAATGCCAGCATTCGTATGTAACACATTCTATCTCGCAAACATATGAATTTGTACGGTGGAAAGAAGAACAGATGGGAAAAGAAAACCCTTACCTGTGGCAGAGCAGTGTACGACCTAGTCGCAGGAGGTGTTGGTGAAGCAACGGGGGATCTGGCCGTCGCGACGGCTGCTAGAGGGGTCATTCTGGGTGCGTCCTGTCTAGAGGGGGCACTGCCCGGTACTGCCGTGGCTAATCCTTGCGGAAATGCCGAGGGCAAGCCAAGAATCCCTACCGGGATCGGATCGAACCCCGGCGGGAACGGCATGTCCCGGCTCGGCGGCACGGCCGTGAAGGAGGATGGCCCGGCCATGTTGCCGCTCTACCCCGGCGCCCCCTCTGTCATGGCCGCCACCCTCAATGCGCTAGCGGAGGGGTCGGTGCTGAAGTGTGTCATGAAGAGGAAAAACCGTGAAGCGATCCATGGGGATCGCATCGCCCCGATCGCTGCAGCCCTAACCGGCGCCTCGCATGACACCCTCGAAAGCGGCGATGGCTGCCATAGAGAGGGGACTACGGCGGGATCAGCTGGAGCCGTCGCGTTCCTACATACCCCCGCCTCGTATTCGGCGACGACGCGCTGGACGGGGCGGCCTGCCTGCTTGCGGGGTGTGTGCTTGACGCGGGGCACTACCTTTCCGATGGGAAGGCTGGACGGAGAGGACAGCGGAGGAGGCCATCGATCTCTCTGATGGGACAGGACATGGCTGCTCTGACTGGCGGAGTGGGGCGGTGACACAAAGCGACAAAGAGTGGGGATGGAGTTATCCACGCCTCCCGCGCTTTGCCACGCGTGCAACCGTTGGGGCGGCAGCAGCCCATTTTGCGTCCAACCGAGGTTGGCTACACGAAACCGGCCGATTTGGCCGTTGTCCCTGGGCCTGGCTCTGGCCTGCTTTAATATCCGTGCTGGACACAACTCGAAGAGTCTAGGTAACCAAGAATGCCGTTTTCTGTACAGCCTACCAAACTCGTCATATATTCGGACAAGTCATGGTAGGTTTGGGTCGGGGCCCATGGAGATGCCTCACCCCAAAAGAAGGTCGTTGAAGCATGCTATCCCATCGGACCTTGCTGTCCGCAGCCCAGACCCGGCTGCATTCGGTCAAGTCAACACGCAGTCGACCGATTCAAAGACAAGCAATCACACTGACACGGCTGACGGCCCCACATCCCATCGCCAACTACTAGGAACGCATCTCGCGCATGGACAGACCTCTCACCGCATCCCATCGGTCGCAGGAAACCGAGCGCCGCGGCAGAGTCGCACTCGCACGCCACCTCGCCGCGCAGCGGTCAAAGCGTGAAGCCACACACCTCTGGAGACGGGTACGTACAGCTGTGCGCCTGCCTCTGTCCCGCACCACCACATCGCATGGCATGGCCGGCAGGCACTGAGACCGACGCCCCGCAGTACGAGAAGAGAAGCCTTGCGCAGGAGCGCTTCCCATGGCAGAGCGACACAGGGCTGTACGTACGTACTTGGGAAAAGATGAACCCAACAGGCAAAGACGCAGCAGCAAGCAAACCCAGGCAGCAAAAGCAGACGAGGAGGCCGGCCCATGGATCGATGGAAAAAAAAGCTGCAGTACCATGCTTGCAGTCGTCGATCTGGGCCCTCTTGCAGTGCAGCACCAAATCTCATGGACACTGGCCGAGTCCGGAGCGAAGATCCCTCGGCGAAGAAAGCCCGAAGAAAACAAAAACAGACACCAATAATAACTGCCGCGACATGATGCTTCCTTTTTCTTGTTTGTTTGACCCACCAATACTATAGCTTTTCTTTGGCTTTTGCTCTCCTTCATTCATTTGCCCCTCTTTACACACTCCCTAATAAAACGATCTCAACTCAACTCAACTCAAACCTGCTGCTGGTGATAGGCTTTTCTTCTTTTGTGTTGCTTTAGATCTCTCTCATCATCTTTGGATCAGGCCTGCCATTACCAGTTTAGACTATGTCCTGTGACAAAGTTACTATCGATGCCATGCCCTTGGAGGGGGTGGTGAACGTGTGTCAAAAGCGAAAAGGGAGCCGAGAACCAACAAGGGGGTGCGTGGTTCCATGCACTGATGCACATGCAAAAGCCTAACCTTTGGAAGTTACACTGGCAGGCTGTTCTTACTTTACAAAACATCCAGGCTATGCTTGCTTTGCCAAACCTTTGGATGCTCTCCTCTAGTATTCAACTTTCCTATAGTCTCCAGCCTAGGTTATCACTGTCAACGGAAGATAACACTATCGGCTAATGCCTATTACTTCTAGTTGAGGTGTTGAATGGACATAGCTGGAAGAGAACTAAATAAAACGTTTTCTTTTCAAATAGAGTAATCTTCACTACAACACCACTTGCCTACTACAGCAAATGGTAGGTTTTATCTGACGCTTTTTTTAAAAGAAAACGATATGCAACCTAAATGTTGACTATGGCCAAGTCACCGCTAAGAACCATCAGAGCTTCCGCGAATGCTATCAATGTGGATTGAGAAAAAACTATTTTCCAAGTCCAATCAACTGTAAGGACTCATATTTTCCGACACTCGTACTTTTATTGCAATTTGTGTCGACCACCCCTTTTGACCAAATAAAACATGGATATTCATAAACATAAAACTATCCAATTGCCTACAACAAGTGATACTCCCTCCGACCCATATTAGTTGACTCAAATTTGTCTTGACTCAAATTTGTCTAGATTCGGATGTATTTAGACATATTTTCGTACTAGATACATCCGAATCTAGATATATCCAAGTCAACTAATATGGGTCGGAGGGAGTATATTTTTATCAGGTTGTTTTTCGCAATGCACTCTAGATGGCTAAGTCACCACTAAAAACCATCAGATTGTAAATATGATATATGCATGCTCCTACAACAAAAAGAGAAGACCTTGAGCAAATGACTATCAATGTCAAGTCAGAAATAAACATTTCCCAAGTACAGTGAACTACATATAGACTCATATTTTTATAGAAATTGGTATTAAGCGTCCCTTCTGAACAAACAAAACATGGATATAGCAAACATTTTCCTTTTTGGGTAAACATAAATGCTCGGCCATTTTCCACGTTTCTTATTGAGAGGTGATTTTCCGTTTTTCCGCGACCCACCTCTGATTCGTAGAATTACTCATAAGACATAAATAGAAAAAAATAGTATGCAAAATTAGAATGTCATGCTCACTTGAATTCTGATTCGTAGAATTACTCATAAGACATAAATAGAAAAAATAGTATGCAAAATTAGAATGTCATGCTCACTTGAATGCTCTATGATTTAACTGCTTAAAGGTTCTTTGATAGTATCACATTTGCAACATAGAAGTAGTACTCCCTCCGTCCCAAAATAAGTGACTTGAGTTTGTCTAGATTCGCATGTACCTATATACTAAAATGTGTCTAGATACATTCGAATCCAGAAAATATCCTTATAACATTCAATCAATCATACAAATCAAATAACCGATATAAGAAACAAATCTAAGGGTTCCAATACATCAATATTCCTATAAAAACTTTCAATCAAAGAAGCCATATACTACTTCTGGTCTTCCATTCTGTAGCTACTCGTTCCTATGCTAGGCAGTCCTATGTTTTTCACCTGCCTTCAAGATCAGAAGGTACAAAAGCAGTCAGATTGAACACTGACTAATCGCATGGTGGAGGTTTTGCACAATGGCAAGCATGCATAAAAACACAACCCAATCGGAAGCTGGATAAACAAATCATTCATAACGAGACAAACACCGCTTAATTAACAACAAAATCCCAATTTTTTTAAGGGAACAAAATCCCAATTTCCTCGGTAAGTTGTCACATTTCACACGCTGGCCTCAATTATAACCACATTTCCTCCGAAAATACTAACGAAGCTTGTAAAACTAGAACACTGACCTCAATTATAACCACACAGAATGTGGTTTTCGATCGCCTGATGTGTGCAGTTCGTCACCGTTGTCTGCTGATCTTGGACAAGAAAATCACAATGTGGGGTGAAGTGAAGAAAATTACACGAGCCCAAGAAGAGCAGTCCATGAATCAATCAAGTTGCCAAATTAAACCTACTTCTCTAGAGGATGTTAGGAGCAAGAACACCAAAATGTTAACGATCCATCCATGGGTCGATCATCAGATGCCACCTGAGTGACCTCCCCACGGATACGGAGGCAAGCGGTGATCAGGGTAGCCGGCGCCCATGGCCATGGGCTGAGACATGGGCAATTGCATCTGCGCTTGTACTTCCTGCGACACCGAGGCGTCCGTGGCGGTGGAGAGGTCGGGCTTGACGTCGACGACGTCGTCCTGGAGCGGAAGGCGCTCGTAGACGGCGTTGGCGAAGGTTGCGGCGAAGAGCGTGACGGTCCCGGCGGCGACGAGGGGCCCCACGATGCACCCCCCGACGACCTGGCCCTGTCCGGCGGAGAGCAGCACGGCGAGGCCCGACGCCTCGGCGGGGGCCGGGGGCGGGAGCACGGTGCCGGTCATGGAGAGCAGCTCGAAGCGCCCCGGGAGCGGCCCGGCCGCGCCGCGCACGACGACGTCCACGACGGCGCCCGACGCGCCCAGCACGCAGACGCCCCGGCCGCGGCGGCGCGCGTACTCGGCGACGCAGGCGGCCACGTCGGCGCCGGGGGGCACCTCGAGGATGTGCGAGTGGAGCGCGTTGGGGCTGTCCCGCGTGATGATCACCGGCGGCTTGGGCTTGTTCTTGGACCCCATGGGCCGCCCCCGCGGCCTCCGCAGCGGCACGATGGCGCCCGCCCCCGGCCCCGCCGCCGCGCCCTGATCCTGCGGCTGCTGCTGTGACGGCGGCGGCTTGCTCTCCGGTGAGGCGGCCGCAAAGGGACTAGCTTGCGGCGGCATGGTGACCGGCGGCAGGTGCTGGTGCTGGAGATGCTGCAGCTGCTGCTGCTGCTGCGGCGGGTAGTCCTGCCACCACTTGTTGTTGCCGGTGGCCATGCACGTAGCCTCGCCCCAATCCGCCACACTGGCTCGCTCTACAGTAGAATCACACGGCCGGCCCCCTTGGCTACCTTCCTTTCTTGCGCCGCTGTCCGCCTCCTCAAGATCTCGAAGTCGGAGACAGCGAGAGGGGGGGAGAGAGTCAGAGAGAAACTGGGCGCTTTTGGCCGCTGCCTCGGCTCCCTCGCCCAGTTGTACCCACGCACAGGAGAGAGAAGGTCTCGGCCTCGGCCTCTCGGTCTCGGTCGGTTCTGGAGCTGCAGAGCATGGAGCGGCTCGTGACGGGACAGGTGGAGCAAGACGAGAAGGCGCGGCATGTGCGCGTTGTGGTGGCGACGCCGGTACGTGTCGCGGTGCAGCCAGCCGCGCGGCCAATCTGTAACGTAACGTTCCCCCGTCATCCTGCCGTCTCCGCGCAGCGTTTTCCTGCGGCGTTTCCTACTTCTCTCGGTGCAAAACTGAAACCGGACGCGATGCGCCTCCGTCCTTGCTGCCTCGGAACAAAAACTGGGTGCCAATGCAACACATGGTTTCTGTGGTGAGGAGCGCAACGACAAATCTGTTTGAGTATGAGCTAGTAAATCAACACTTCACTGTCGATGATGCTAATCCAGTTTGCTGACCTGCCCCTGCATTGATAAGCACTCCAGGGTAATAATAAGGTCCTAAAGAAGGATTATCCTGCTCGATAGTCTATACACTTGGATACAAGTGGCCCGTAGTAAACTAGTTAATCCAGAGATTATTTATTCAGCCAGTTCTCAGCTCAGGTAGTACGTAGAACAATTAAACATCTTAATAATAATTAGAGAAATTTTGTTTTTCGTCGCCACACCGATGGTCAACTAGAAGATTAGTCCCCCAAAATAGAAATGCCAATATTAGACAAAATGGATGCTTTACTTCTAATATTGGAAAATACAGTATGGTATATGTATAATGTGGCATGTCCAATAGTATAACGATGGTTTGTCGTCCAACCTAGTCAGTGCAAAAAATATAGTAGAACTGATTTCTTTTTTAAACCGTCAATATGGGAAACAAACAAAAATCTAAAGGTTGAAAATGCAAGCAAACATTCAATGTGAAACATAACAAAAAATTGAAACTGAAATATCGTAATTATCGGAAAAAATACAGCAGTACAAAATCCTTTAATTTTTGGATAATCTACAAAAGATTACTAAAAGCGGGGAACCTAATTCACGGAAATGCACCAAATTTTGGAACCATACTTCCTAAAGTTAGCCTTTTATTGGAAATCATGGAATCCAAGAAACGTGAGTAGATAACCTATGAAACATTCAAGAAGTCACTATATTTCTTTATGTTGTATTGTACTAAAGGTCATACATAAATATTCAAGTTTCTCTCTTTTTTTATTTTCTCTAATACTTATGAATTGTTCTTTGTTCCAGCATTTTTAGTGGTCCTCAATAGATTTTATTTTTAAGAATATCTCTAATGTTTTTATGTTACTTGCTTTTTATACTACATTTTTAAGAAAGTTGTTTTTCTACTTGATTATTTCTATGATTACCTTTGTTTTTAACATGTTTTGTGCTAACTAGGATATTATGGTTGTAGGTCCGTCACCAAATCATCTGCTATACTAATTTGTTTGAAGTCACGGACATTATCTACGCACGTTAATTTTTGGATAATTACAAAAATTACTTAAAGCGGGGAATCTAATTCATAGAAATGCACCAAATTGTGAAACCATACTTCCTAAAGTTAGCCTTTTATTGGAAATCATGGAATCCAAGAAACATGCGTAGATAACCTATGAAACATTCAAGAAATCACTATATTTCTTTATGTTGTACTGTACTAAAGGTCATACATAAATATTCAAGTTTCTCTTTTTTTATTTTCTCTAATACTTATGAATTGTTCTTTTTCCACCATTTTTTAGTGGTCTTCAATAGATTTTATTTTCAAGAATATCTCTAATGTTTTGATGTTACTTGCTTTTTATACTACATTTCTAAGAAAGTTGTTTTTCTACTTGATTATGTCTACGATTACCTTTGTTTTTAACATTTTTTGTGCTAACTAGGATATTATGGTTGTAGGTTCATCGCCAAATCATCTGCTATCCTAATTTGTTTGAAGTCACGGACTGCTCTGTATCTAGAGTTAACCAAACATGTGTATTCTTAGAGTACAAGAAAAAATGCATCCAATAGTTGGGGCACCAACATTAAGCACATCTTGGTTAGACCGGTTTAATACTTCACAGATGGAGTTTGCATTCGAGCGTTATATTGAAAATGGGATATTCATTCACACATACAAGAATTTAAGCCATCTTCAAGCATTTCCAAAAATTCCTAAAACTCCAGTTAAGTTAGATTTGAGTCAGATTCAAGCGAGAATTTTGGCCATTTGGTCAATTAAAACACAAAAGATTTTCGTGATTTACCTAGTGCAATTTTGAAGTTGAAATTTGGGACATGATGTCAAGTCACTCCACAGTGATGTACGTTCCGATGAGAGGATTAGGTTGGGAATTTAGTCCAAGTCTAGCTTGGAGATAACTCTAGAGTGATATTTTTTAATTAAGGTCATGCATAGAACGTTCAAGTTTTTTTGGAATCCTTTCTTTGTATAATGCTTATGAATTTCTTCTTTTACTAATCTTCAATACATTTTTTCAAGAAAAATATAATGTTTTGACATTACTTCCTTTTATACTGTACTTTTCAAAATAAATCTGTTTTTCTGCTTTATTGTTTCTGTGATTTACCTTTGTTTTCCAAGATGCTTTTGTGCTAACTGGAATAGTATGGCTGCAAAAGAACTGCCACATCATCTGCTATATTAATTTGATCGAAGTGGTGAAGTGCTCAATATTGTGAGTTAAGGAGGAGATTTGGTGCACGTGGGCACCCGTGATCCCATTTTTAAAAGGAAATCATATTTCTAAGTTTCAAAAAAATGTGAAAATAAATCAAGATGTAGTCAGTGATGTATACCATCAACGTATCAATTGGAAATAATGTGGACTTTTAGCTACAAAAAATGACAAAATTGTAAATCTGAGTATTATATTTTTTTAAAAAAAATAATTATTTTCAAATCTCCAAAGATATCAGATTTTGTCATTTTTGTGTAGCCAATAATAAACCGAATTTTCCATTGCCACTTTACATGCTTGTAGGATATATTATTGAAAATGTCCAAAATTGTTTTCTATATTTTCTAAAACTTATAAATATGATCTTCGGATTTTTCAATAGAGAGGGATCACTGGTGCTCGGGAGCCAAAGAGACTTTCCGCGAAAACATGAGTGTTCTTAGAGTAGAGGAAAATATGCTCTAGTAGTTAAGGCACCAACATTAAGCGTGGAACAGAGAAGGAAAAACACCACACCCTTCGCCTCCAAGGATCGTGAGGAGACGATTTGGGTTTTTGTGCCTCTTGTCAATGCCCTAGCAATCTGCCCCGCTCATGTGGTCTTCAGGCCATGTAAATAGGGTGGATCTCCCCCCCCCCCCCCCCCCCCGTCGGCGGAAGGGCTCTATTTGCCTGTTTTTAGGTTCATAGTTTGGTCGAGCGGTGCTCAGGTGGTGGCAGCGGCATCTTCTGCAATACAGTCTCCCCGACTCCAGCCTCATCTCGATGGAAACATCGAGAAGCTTGTGGAAGTGGTGTGGTCCTCAAGGACTTCTTCTGGCTATGGGGATCTTCAAATCGTCAATGAGGTTCATCAGCGGTTCATCCTTCTTATTCGTCTCCGGGACGGATGTGGCCTTCTGGGCCCGTTCGACGACTTTCTGTCCGCAACCAACAAGGTCAAGCCTGCTCTGGGAGAAGCGGCAGCGGAAGATGAATGGCATCCCAAGGATTTCGATGTAATTTTGTTTTGGTTGAGATGTTTTGCACCGTTCGCTATTTTTTAATGCCAAAGTCCTATTTGCAAGAGAGAAAAAAAGCACCAACATTAAGCATATCTTGGTTAGACCGGTTTAATACTTCAACTATGTAGTTTACATTTGCGAAAACGTTATGTGGGAAATGGGATATTCGTTCGCACACATAAATTCAAGGTACATTCAAGCATTTCTGAAAATTTCCTGAAAACTCCAGTTATGTTGCATCTCGGTCAAGTTCAAGCGGGAGAATTTCGGTCACTTCGTCTAGTTAAAAAGTCAGAGGATTTTGGCGTTACGTTGGTGCGAAATTTGAAGTTGAAATCTGAGGCATGGTGCCAAGCCACTCTATAGTGATCTGTTCAGATGAGAGGATTTGGTTGGGATTTTATTCAACTCTAGCGGTCTAGCCTGAAGACAGATCCTGCCCTGTCACGGATGCTCACTCAACGCCCTTCAAAAGCTGCCAAGTGGCCAAATCTATGCGTCGGCTTATATCGTCCTAATTAAACCAAAGCCCCCGCCAGTGACAGCGAAGATTAGGCCTGATCAAATGACCCCCGGCGCTTTTCAAGGCCAACGCTTTTGTCGGGGCGTGGTGCGGTTAGCCGGGCTAATGATCCCCGGCACCGGTGCCCGGCACATGGGCTTCGCCCCGGCGGCACGGCACGGCGCCGCTGCCGGCACTATAATAATCCTCCCGGCGCCTCGCCGGGACACGTAGCGGGATTAGCCGTGGATAATCGAGGGATCCGATGGCGGGTTTGTCGGCTTCGATCCAAGGTGCGCACCGCACGTTACCCGCCTCGCGACTCCGCTGGCGCGACAAGTATTTTAAACCGGGATGGACAGTTGTATCATGTGTGTGTGGATCGGTCGAGCGGGAAGGAGGGTTTTAGTTAATCGGACGTGCTTAGCTGTTGATGTGAAAAGGGCGTGCTTGGCCTGACTCGGAGCATGTCGTGCCGATTTGTTTTTGGGGAAGGGAAGGGGTGTCGTTAGCGCAGCGGCGCCGCTTTGGGCGAGACCATCGGCAGGGCAGAGCACACACAATGACCGATGAAGATAACTTAAGCAATGGATTAGCGACCTTGGAGATGTGCAGTTCGTGGCCTCATGCGTAGAAGAAAATGTGCACGACGCATGAGCTAGAGTACTAGTAGTGTCCATTGTATAGTGTCATGGTGTGGAGTGGGTTTTCTCAAAGAAGAAAAAGTGTGGAATGGGTTATCTGCATGGGTAGACGACTATTCATTCTGTCCACCCTCCAGTTTAATGTTAGGGCATCTCCACAGGACCCGATCCAAACGCGTGACCGAAACAGTCCATTTTTGTCCGTTTGGGTCGGTCCGCGGTCACTTTGGTGCCGCGGTCTGGCCTGTTCGAGCGACCGCGTCCAGCGGCGCGACCTAAATATCCGCACCTAGCGTTTCTTGTCGCCATCGCTAGCCAACATTGTCGAACACTCAAATTCACAGACAATAGCCACAAAGTGACTGGCAGATAAATTGGCACACATGTGCTATCGCCCTTTGGACATCGCCAACTAGTGGTCAGTGGTTCTGAAATGTACAACTAGTGTGGCCTCCGACCGAAGGTGTGCGCGAGTCTGGCGTCCTGGACTGGTCGCAATGGGTGGACGTGACGAAGCTGGTAGAGGGCGCGCCAGCCATGGACAAGCCACCGGCGCTGAAGGCCAACATGCCACCGAACGCGGCGGTCATCGCCTCCTGCTTTATCATGTGCACGGCGTGCTTAGCGGCATCCATTGCCAGCTCCTTTTGGTTGGCCATGTTCTGCGCGGCGAGGATGCGCTCGTTCTTCTCCCGGCGCTCCTTCTCGAGCTTGGCTTGGGCGAGTCGACCTCGCACCGCAAGCTGTCGACCGGTGCGCTTATCTGTCTTGATTTTCCGCTCTACCGGCGTCATGTCGGCCGCAGGCTTCTTCGGCGACCGCGCTTCTTGGCGGCAGGAACGCCGGAGGGCGCATCGTCGACCATGGCGGCGGGATCAATCGACTTTCCCGCCGCTCCCGCCAGTGGGAATTTCGGGAGAGGTTTTTTTGGAGGGAGCAGTGGAGTGGTCTGTGTGCCACTGGCGGGATGGACCACCAAAAGATATGGTCGAACACACACCCAGGCGCTGCGCTGTCTGGACCGACCCAGTGGTCACGCAAATTAGATGCACGGGTAAGTCGAGCCGGACACGTCGGGACGGATGAGTCGTGCCGCTGCGACGCCGCGCACGTCGCGTGCGTTCGCACGGACGGGTTCGGACGTGCCGGGACTGGTTGGGTCGGCCCGGTGGAGATGCCCTTACGAATGAACATGACAAGCCCATATAACATTCAGAAGAGCCCATTTTAAATATAGAGGCCCAATCAGAAGAATTAAATAAGAGGTGTTTCTGAGTATGATTGCAAAGTGCTGACTTGACTAGCCAAGGCCGAGGACCCGCCCCTATTTGCCGCCTTTGAACGGGAGGGATTCCCTCGTGCCTGAAGCCTGAAGGGGCCACTTTTATGGGCCGAGCCTCAGTAACAAGTAATTTTCAAAAAAATATTTTTTTACATCTACGAGGATTAGCAGGAGTTCGCTGTATTTGCCTCGTGACAATAGACGATTTGAGCTCCCCCATGTTGAACGTGTTTCACTGGCTACATCCAGGACATTGTGGAGTCGTTGCCTGGTCGCGTAAATATTCCCAGACAGCATGATTCCCCAAAAAGGTGATTGCTACATTACGTTTTCGTGTTCCATATGGGCAACTTCTCCCAAGTCTATATGGGTGGACAGTCGGTGTTTACATGTTCTTGCCCACGTCCCTTCAGAGAAAGCTCACCGGATCAGAAAGTGTCGTAGAACGGGGTGTTGCCTTCTCTCCACAGTCTGTGATAGGATACGCGACATGCTGGACCGATGCTATAGGGGAAGGAGAGCGTGGCCCCTAGTCCCTTCAGAGAAAGCTCTCCGGATCAGAAAGTGACGTTCAACGGGGTGTTGCCTTCTCCCCACAGTCTGTGATAGGATACGCGACATGCTGGACCGATGCTAGTAGGGGAAGGAGAGCGTAGCCCCTAGTCCCTTCAGAGAAGCTCTTCGAATCAGAAAGTGTCGTAGAACGGTGTGCTGCCTTTTCTCCACAGTCTGTGATAGGAAACATGCTGGACCAACGTATACATTATTTTCAAAATTTGTATTTAAAAATATTCAGTTCGGAAGTTATTCGAATTTTAAAAGTATTAAGATTTCAAAAATTGTTTGGATTTTGAAAATAAAACATGTTCGAATTTGAAAAAAAAAATGGAAAAAGCAATCAAAAACAGACAAAAAAAATCCTAGAAAACAGAACTACAAATACCGCGCTAAACGGGTCATGGTCTAGCTCGCACGCCGCATGTGCGGGATGTATTCGGTCCCGCAATGAACAACAAATAAGATTTTCCATGGCCAAGTGGCAAATGCTACTACCCCGCTCCATAATATAAGGTTTTTATAGAAAAATGTTTTAGCTTGCTAAGAGGGTTTATATGGTGAAACGGAGGTAGTATTTCACACTTAATGCGTCTATTACCCCGCTCTGCATACCCTCAAGCTCGTTTGGGTCTAGTCCCATTATTCCCGCAATATTGTTGTTTCCAGTGACTTCGTTGTTAGGTCGATTTTTATATGGTTTTCTCTTTTTTCTTTGATTTCTCCTATTTTATGCTTATGTCTGGTTTTCTGCTTTCTATTTTCTCTCTAATTTATTTTATTTTCCTTTCTCTCTTTTATATAAATATTACTTCTTCCTTTTTGCTTTTTGTTTCTTTTTTGATTAAAACATGTGCAAGGTGTCATAATTTTATTACATTTTCCATTTCCTTTTATCCTTCTTATTTTTTCTTCTATTTTGTATTTTATTTTATCTTTTTGTTTTATTTTTTTTTGTTTTTCTATCTTTATACTGAATAAATATTTATGTTGTCTATTTTCTCGTCTAAATAAGATAAATATTCTTAGTGAAAATTGTTTAAATAATCTAAATGTTCATATTGAAAAATCATTCAAAGATGATAAATTTACTTATTTGAAAAACCGTTCAAATGAGGTAATTGTTATTATTCAAAATTGTTCATATAACATAAATTTTCATATCAATTTCTCAAATGAGATAAATGCACTTTTGAAATTCCGTTCATGGATCCAAAAAAAATATTCAGGGATGCAAAAAATTGCTATGGGGATAAAAAAATATAAATGTTCACGAACTTGCATAGTATCAAATAATGTTCAATTTTTGTTTGAAAATGTTCATTTGCTTCAGAAAAATAAAAAAAATATCATAAAAAACAAATTTCTTAATACATATTCACTTTTTTATTAGTAACAGAATTTTTCAACCTAAGAAATTATACAAGGAAGAAGCGGTGCGATAAATGTACAAAATAGTACAGAAAACGGTATCGAATAGAAAAGACACTGAAGGAAAACCCGAACAAAGCAACACAACAATAAGCGATTTTGCCACTTTGTCATAATGATTAATAGGAATATACAAATAGGACTTTCCCTTCTCAGGAAAAAAAAAGCTATTTATATGAATACTAGTTTTGGATTCTAAAACTTTTTTTAATCAAAAGGGATTTACTCCGCTTTTCTTGTTCATAGAAGAAAAGAAACATCCGGTTCACACAACCAAAGTATCCAGGGAAACAATTCAAAAGACGGCAGCAAGAACTAAAGCTATTATAGTTCCAAGAGCCTACGAACAACAACTCAAAAGATAGTCAGGCTTAACACTACACTAACAAGGAGGTTTAGAGGAAGCAAAGGAGTACAACAAGGACTAGCTTCAGGTCACCACATGAATAGAGTCATCTTCACTTTGGTGGTTTTGCAGGTATTCCAGCAACACCCTCCCTCCATGGACCTTGCTCACAGCTATGGTCTTCCAAGAGGAAACCCAGCCAAAGTCCGAGCAGGTCAGCCTGCAGTCAGCCTTAGTGGTCTTTTGAGCTTTTGGAGTAGGCGACCCATGAAGTGGGCAGTTTCCCCTCCTAGTTCTTTGAAGTGCACCGTCCAATTTCTTAGATAGGACAACACCAGATGCCAAACTTGTTTCATATTAATCCATACAGATCTATTCAAAACCAGTCTATTTCTAGAATTCCACAGTCTCTAGAGGACAGCTGCAAAAACTACATTAAAATACAAGAACTTCTTGTTGCATAACCATATACTAGCTACTGATTCAAAGTCAGAAAAGTTAATATTAAAAACATTAAAAACTTCTGACCAGAGAAGTTTAGCAACAATACATTCAAACATCAGATGATGAACAGGTTCGAATTCTTTACAGAATTCACATTCTAAAGGTTTTGGAATTCCTCTAGCCCTAAGATTATCTCTAGTCATGATTTTATTCTTGGAAAAAAGCCATAGAAAGACCTGAACCCTAGTGGGATTTTCAGTTTCCACACTGCAGACAAGAAAACGTGTTTCACACCCCTAAAATTAATAATAGAGTACATGGAACTAGAAAAATAAACCCCTTTTGAATCAATTTGCCAGATGAGTTGATCCTCCTGATCAGTGAATGAATTGCTTCTTGTAATGACCAATAGCTCTTTCCATTGGATAGATATCCCAAAACTGGATATCTAAAGGTGAGTTACCAAATCAGATATCCTTTCAAAACTTTATTTGTCTACCATTTTGAAACTTTTTATTGAAAACTTGTAATAATTTGATTATACATATATATATATATATATATATATATATATATATATATATATATATATATATATTAAAGGGCTCCAGGATTTGGTCCCCTAAAATCTCATGACCGGATCTGATAGCGGGGCGAAAAACTGTTTGGGGAGGGCTCGATAGTGCTAGTCGACTCGTGCGATTTCCACGTGCTGTAATAGTTGGCCAAATCAGTGCAGCCATCAAGTATCTGGGTCAGTTCAGTTCGTTGACCGCTAGCCTGAACTGACCTTTTCCCTCCCTTGTGCCATCGATCACCATCCTCCTACCATGGCAACGACGACGACGGCGTGCGTGACCGGGGCGGGCGGCTTCGTGGCCTCGTGGCTCGTGAAGCTGCTCCTCTCCCGCGGCGGCCGCTACGCCGTCCACGGCACCGTCCGTGACCCCGGTAAGTTCAGTTTCTGAAAACGCATTGAATTCTTCAGCTGACTCTGACGGAGAAAGATTCGATTTCCTGTTCCTGTTGGAAGGCGGCTCCAAGAACGCGCACCTGCCGGCGTTGGACGGCGCCACGGAGAGGCTGCGGCTGTTCAAGGCCGACCTGCTGGACTACGGCAGCATGGCGGCGGCCGTCGCCGGCTGCGACGTCGTCTTCCACGTCGCCTGCCCCGTCCTCGCCAGTTCCACCCCCAATCCAGAGGCACTTCTTCACCCTCCCCCTGTTCGATCACTTGTCAACACGAAAAAACTGCAGGGGAAACTCATCATGTTCTTGTAGTTTACTAATCCATGTGTTGTGCAGGTTGACTTACTTGCTCCTGCTGTGACCGGCACGATGAATGTCCTCAAGGCTTGCTCCGAGGCGAATGTTAAGAGGGTTGTGATGGTGTCTTCTGTCGCTGCTGTCATGGTCAACCCTAGCTGGCCTGAAGGCAAGCCCATGGATGAAGGCTGCTGGTCTGACGTCGACTACTGCAGAACCACCGAGGTGAGATCGCCAAATCATGAGACTGTGACATGTTACAACTTACTGCACCCTGATGTTACGCATGTGCTAGACAATCTCGGTGGTTTGCTCAAAACAATCACCTGCTAATATGCTTCAGTTTGAATGTAACTGTTCATACAGAGTACTTCGAACTGTTTTCCAGTAAAATTTATGTGTTTCAAACATCTGATTAGTTCTGCAAACATGTGGCTTTCCGTTTTGGGCTTCCTAATTCTGTTTCACATCACCCTGCCAGAACTGGTACTACCTTTCCAAAACACTAGCAGAGCTTGAGGCTTTCGACTATTCAATGATAAGTGGACTGGACGTCGTGACGGTCTGCCCATCCTTGGTGATCGGGCCCTTGTTGCAACCTACCGTGAACGCAAGCAGCTCCATCATAGTTGATTTCTTGAAAGGTTTGCTTGCCTTACTTTGCAACACTACGGAATCGGCATTCATTGCATATGCTTACAGCCAATTATCTTTGATGCGGTTTTATCCCCTGATTTCTCTGCAGGTGATCATGAGGTGAAGAGCAAAATCAGAAACTTCGTGGATGTCCGGGACGTTGCCGATGCTCTTATCTTGGTGTATGAAACCCCAGGAGTCTCTGGACGCTATATATGCAATTCACACGCAACCAAGGTCTCTGATGTCATAGACCTTTTGAAGAGCATGTATCCCACTTACAAATTTGCCAACAAGTAAGTCTACCACTGATTATTGTAGATGCATAGCAAATGAAACTTGGTGGTCTTAGAACGCTTCATCTGATTTGTCTAGCTAGCTACTAGTATTAGAATAAGCAAAAATGATGGTTCTGCATATTTGCTACTCTCTCCGATCCATAATAAGCGTCGTTGATTTAGTACAACTTTGTGATGATAACTGAACAATGTGTTATTTCTGCCTATAAGTCCATGTTTCCAGCTTACTGGCAATGGTGACATGCCATGCCATGGCTAGTGTGCACTAATGCTTATTTTGTTCCAAATGGCAGGTTTGTCCAAGTGAGTGATGAGCCTTCATTTAGTTCCAGGAAGCTTGAGATGCTGGGCTGGAAAGTCCGGCCGCTTGAAGAGACCCTCAGGGACAGTGTCGAATCATACAGGACCGCGGGTGTCCTTGATTGAGCAAACAATGTTGATGCATCGCATGAGCTTGAGAGGCCCGTGGACGGTTTCTCTGCCAATTCTGATCACAGTGTAGCTTTTTTTGTAAGACAGTATCGGCCCAGATTGTTGAGTGTCGCCTGAATCAAATTTAGATGTATTCATTGCGTGATGCAGAATTGCAGAGGCTGTGAAGATGGTCATTCTCTTATCTTATAAACAATAAGGTTAAGATATACAGTGTAGGAACCAACGTCGATAAATTGTGCTTTTGGCTGCCTTATTTACTCTTTATATATAAAACAAACCGCGAAAGTGATCTGCTCGTCTATCTATCTATTATATACTAAAAGCAATATAAGGTTGTTTTTCGAGACACCACGTTAGTCCACATCATTCTAATTATTTTGACGGTAGGATTTAAATGTTGTGGCTGTGATTTAACCGGAAAACACATAACATAAGTCAAGTTACGTAACTCAGGCCCACCGTAATACTCCATGGACACGTTAACTTGAAAAAAAACAAGGCCTCTCTTATCCCTAGGATTGCATCGTACAAACACAATACTCCTAACGTGAGGCACCTTCCGATATACAGTATTTCTTTCGACGGTGCCTTCCGATCTTTAGACGACGAGACTACCGGTTCTATGCCGGAGCCGTCGGAGCAATGGGAACCCTTGATACGAAGCCCGTCGCCTCCTTTGTAAGCGACGATTCAGTAGTACATGAAGAGATGAAGAGAGTCTGCTGCAGCTGTTAGAGGTGTAACCGACAATCCGGTAGTACATGGAGGGAGGCTGCTGCAGCTGTTGGAGGTCATCGGCCATGTGCAGTGGCATGTGCCCTAGCATTCTTGCCGGTGGTGGTGCCGAAGTTTGATATCGGCAGTCAAGCCAGGAGGCTATAGCATAGGGAAGCAAAGCTGTCCGTGGAGCCTCAAATTTGATCTGCATGTCCTCATTCAGTGCTAGGTTGATGTTGTGGTGGAAAAAATCGATGGATCCATGCTGTCAAGGTGACCAGTGCGGAGTTCCCATCTTCTGTACCAAGTCATGTGTGCATCAAATGGTTATTGAGCAGTGTGTATTTTTGTTAGTTGCTGGTATATACATGCATTAATGCATATATGTAGCAGATGGACAATGATGTCCCCATGCAGCTAGCTAGGCCTAGGAGCTTACATATGCATTAAGCTTTCATGAAAAAGGCCGGTCTTCTGAAATTAATTCACGTTTGTTTCAAAGACTTCACATGAGATGAATCAGAGGCAACATGTTTGTCTTTTATATATAATATTTTCGATCAATTGTTCATCTAAAAAAAGTAGCCATTACAACCTAAACATGCTGTATGGAGAGGAAACAGGTGGATCATGGGACCAAAAATTTGGATGAATTCCATTCAACAAACTATGAAGGTAGCAGACTTTAACGTTCACCCTTTGCTGCCTTTAGGAACCGAATAAGCTAAACTTAACTTCTAATTAGATTTTACTTGAAGGTCCCCGTTGTCACATTTGGAGATATAAGAATGTGTATATTTTACTATACTTTTGCTGCAGGATAGTTTTATTTTCTAAGGTACCATATCACAGTTTTTAGTTTATTTGAATTATAGTATAGTGTCGTTGATCAAAACGCTTTTCCACCAAAAAAAACATGCATAAGATATAGCTCTTGCACTTTCACTATAAATTTGTTCGTTTTGGCTGCAAGCTGAGTTTATCCGTGGCTTAAGATTTTTTCACAAGACAGTGCCTCAGTCCTTAGAGAACATGTAACAACCTCATTGGTATAGGTTGCTTTACTATTTTCTTAATGCTTTTTGAAATTTCCAGGCAATGAACTTCGTGATGAAACACGCGAAAAACTTCGAGAAGCTCATAAAAAATCTGACCACAAAGGTACTTAGTCATAATGTTATGGATATCACTGTTGTTTTGCCAATTTCAAGTGGATACTAGAAACTGCAATACAATTTCCTTATGTCTTTGCAGCTAAACATGATATATTTGAAGAAAATTACACCCCATGATGTATATACCATAGGTAAAAGTGTGTCGCCTTATTACATATCACTTCATATGATGGCACTACTGACAATTATTGTCACAACTTTCATTATAGACATACCACTACACTTAATTAGTACCGGTCGTTAAACCCCTCAGGGTCAAATTTGGAGATAGAAAGACAAAGTCCCACTTAGCAGTTTGCCTCCAATTTTTACTTGAGACTCTGTTTGGATTTACCGTTTCCCTTCAGAGAAACGAATCATTTGACCTTTGTACATTACCTCGATATGATTAAACAACACCGTTATGGAACTACACATCAATGTAACTAATTATTGATTATAACTTTATAGTTACACCTTTGAAGTTATATGCCTACAGGGGTAACTTTCTCTTCCAGTTTTCCTTTATGGCAATAAATTTAGATTTCCTAAAGTAAAGTACATTATGTGAATGAGTTTTGCTGACATAGCAAGTTAACAATGGAATTAAGTTGCTATAATTGTTGTGACACACACATGCGAACAAGTTCACTTCCATGAAAGCTTCCTCCAGTTAAAATATAGATCATGTTAAATACTACCTCTGCTTGATTGATATTGCGGAACTGAGGATGTAGGAACACCGACCAGGGATCAATATTCTACAGTTTGCTCTAACTTGCAAAACCGACATGGTGGTCTAGCATTACATTGCAATTCTTTGCCTTCTCATGGTGCACACCCCTTGGTCCTCGAGAAAGAGCAGTTCAATTTAGTCCATACATGCCCTATTATTGTTTTATAGAGTTAGATAACCACTCCATGGTCATGGAATTGGATTGTGTGTAAATCATGAATTACCTCAAAAGCTTTTGAGTCACTTTCGACATATTCAAGATTATGCCCTCGCATTTGCGAGGGCCACTGTGCTAGTTTATTAGTAAAGTAAAATGATTCACTTTATAGAGTTAACACTTTGTGAAAATAATAAGATGGAGGTAAGAACAAATTTTCAAATCTCTGTGCAGAGGTGTTCGTGCTCGGTGCTCCCTTCCTTGGCGACTCGTCCTATGTTGTGTATTGTGCTCTAGGGTGAGCTTCTCTGCCTCTCTACGTCATGGTGCCCTTCGAATCAGGGCGAGAAGGCAAGGGTCTTCTTCGGAGGTGGAGATGGATGGCACATTGCGACAATGAGCCGGGAGTTGACGAAGGCGGGATCCTTCTCCGGTGGCTCACGGCGTCCTCCCCTATCTTCCAGCCATGCCGACGATCGAGGCCAAGCTGTAATTTCTGTTTATCCTTTGTTTGCTTGTTGCTCGGTGCCTATAAGCTAATGTTTCAGTACCTTGTTAGTGTTGTACTAACTGCATTTGTTGGCTTTATTTTTTTGAGTAATTTAAAGTCGAGCACAGCGTGCCTACATAAGAGAGTGCAAAGAAAAGACCAAAGCCGAAAGACCCTCGAAAGTCTGATCTTCATCGCAACAGCCGACAGCGCAGCTTGGCGAGACGCGGAACAAGAACCCAAGTCCTCAGAGCAGAGCGCAGAGGAGGAAGCTGTTGGTTGGCTAGTAGAGCTGTCGAGGCTCGGGGAGAAAAAGATACTAGTAAGAGCATGGAGTCGGCGGCGGCGGCGAGGAAGAGCGTGTGCGTGACCGGAGCCGGCGGCTTCATCGCGTCGTGGCTCGTCAAGCTCCTCCTCTCCAAGGGCCAGTACGCCGTCCGCGGCACCGTGCGCGATCCTGGTAAGAGCAATCCCCGGCCGGCCCACCTCGCTTCGATCCGTTCCTGCTGCTTCCCCAAGATTAATTTTGCTTGCCGTGCCGTCGAGGATCGACTTATGTTTCATGTTTATTATGCGGCAGTTGATGTTGATACAGAGGCGAAGCAGGTCAGCCGACAATATGTGGTTGTTGGGAAGTCAACCGAAGCTTCTGAGATCCTAAATTTCGATGATCAAACAGTTTTTTTTTTTCGTTCTGTCTAGAATTAGTAATCTTACCTTCATACTAGTTCTTTTAGCATTTCATGATTACTCAGTGTATACATATATACTACTACTACTTGCTTTGATGGACAGACAATATCGATCGTGTTATAACACGGTGGTGAATGATACACGTTTGCTCAGGTGATGCTAAGAACGCCCATCTGAAGGTGCTACAAGGCGCCGAGGAGAGGTTGCAGCTCGTCAGGGCTGACCTGCTGGACTACGACAGCGTAGCGTCAGCGATTGCTGGCTGCGAGGGCGTCTTCCATGTTGCCTGCCCTGTCCCCTCCGGCCGATCAACCAACCCCGAGGTGACATGATTACCAATTACTGAATTATTATGGAAGGCAAGAACTTATTCTGATAATGCATTCGGCTGCTGCTCTGTAGGCAGAGATCATAGCTCCTGCTGTAACAGGCACACTGAATGTGTTGAAGGCCTGCCATGAGGCGAAAGTTAAGCGGGTTGTCATGGTCTCTTCAGGTGCCGCTGTCGGCGCTAATCCTAACTGGCCTAAGGGTAAAGCCTTTGATGAAGACAGTTGGTCCGACGAGGACCACTGCAGAAAGAATGGGGTAAGTAAGGCAACACCTGATTGCTTAGCCCACGCGGTCTATTCTATTAGTACACCGACTCCTAATTTTATTATCGCTTTCAGTATTTCAATTGGAATCTTTACGACTTTAGAGTTCTTATATGAGGATTTTTTTTGTAGACCACAAGTGTTTAGCTGCAAAAACACAACTTAAGCCCCCGTTACGCACACTCACATGCCTATTGCAACATCGCATCCCAGCATCACAACACCTATCCAGAAAGAACCTTAACTAGCTGTATCCTAGAAAGAATAGTATCCTACTAATCATTAACTAGCTCAGTTGCCATGATCCTCCTTGGATCTGCATCATTCAGCGAGATCTGGACCTCCTTCTGCTGATCAACATAGTCTAGAGCCTATTTGAACACTAATCATCTTTCCCGAGTTTGTTGGTAGAACTCCCTTTTGTGTGTTGAGTTTTCCTATTTTTATATCTCGAGTTTAATATGTCGTAGATTACCTTGTAAGTTTGAGATGCCTTTTCAGTTTTCCTATAGCATTTACTCTAGGATGCACTCTTTCCTACCAGATGGCTTCAAAATCCTTAATGTCGTTTTGTGCACAGAAACTTAGCCATTCTTTTCACTTGCTGAAATTTCATTTTGACTCAAAGATTTGCTTGCTAGTCAACAGAATTCTTAGATTGGTTGCAGGGGTACAGGTTAAGATCCACCGACTATCTGTAAATAGGCCTTTCTTAGAAAAATTATGTCAATAGTCACTAGTCGACTTCGTAGTAATGGGAGTCCTTTTCTTTCACATGCATGACAACTGACTATCATAGCCTCAAGTTTAATTTAATTTGCACTTTGCGGGTTCTGTATGGTCCAAGCGCATGCATTGCTACTTCATTTTTGTTCTCAATTTAACTTTTTTTCTCTCTTTAACAAAAAATGAACCCATAGCATCCTATTCCTGTCCAAATTCGGAATGGAAATCATAACGTCATATATCCCTGACCAAATTCGGAACGAACCAAGTCACTTCTTATATGGGGTGTTCAGGTTAGTCATTTAGCTGTTTAGTTGGTGGTTTGAGGTCTACGGCTTAACTCTTCGTTCAAAACCATTTACACCTTATGTTTTTGGATGACTTCAGAAACTTCATAAGCTTATTTCCCATCAAACATATTGATTTAGCCGCACAGTATAATGGTCATTTTTCTATTTTCACTCTTTTTCCAAAGGGAGGCCCCATCAATACCTGGTACAGGGTTACAGCTTTTTGATAATACTCCCTCCGTTTTAACATCGGTGTCTCAAACTTTTCTAAATTTGGATGTATCTAGACACTATTTAGTCTAGATACATTCAAATTTTAACAAATTTTCGACATCTATTTTAAGACCTTGGAGGGAGTACAATATTCTTCCGCTTACCACGGAAGATGTTTCTGTTCTCTTTGTTATTCCTTTAACACATAATTTTGTCTGGGTCACCCATTGAAAGCAAGTAATGAGTGTTGTCATTCTGGCAGGATTGGTATTACCTTTCCAAAACGCTGGCAGAGCGCGAGGCTTTTTCTTATGCTGCAAAAACTGGGTTGGACATTGTAACTGTTTGCCCATCATTGGTAATTGGACCCCTGATGCAGTCTACAGTAAATTCGAGCAGTAAAGTACTCCTCAATTATTTAAAAGGTGGGTGTGCTACGTTTTTATTTACTCTTCTCTTGATTTTAACATGATTATATATACAAGAAGATAATGTACTCACCGTTGCTATGTTTAAACTTGGATATCAGAAATGATGTCTGTACTTGGGTGCTTGTATCCAACTGAACTAGCATAAAAGACCTCCACATCACTAAAATCAAGTTGTTCTCCACATTAGTTTAGGCTTATAGTTCTGTTTCAGTAGAGCTGAAATACTTTTTTTTTCAGGAGAACATGAAACCGTAGAAAATAAACTCAGGAATGTGGTAGATGTTCGTGATGTTGCCGATGCTCTTCTTTTGGCATACGAAAATGCAGAGATGTCTGGCCGGTACATCTGCAATGCACCTCCCATAACAGTCTCTGATATGATAAACTTACTGAAGACCCTATATCCAACCTACATATATCCCAAAAAGTAAGCTCCTTTCTCAGCAGGCAACTTTGTTTCATATTACCTGTGCTATAGCTATTCTAGTCTTCCATCTCATAAGCTAGTTGGCGTTCCCTAAACGAAGGGGTCAAAGAACCTTTAGTTCAGCTTGTGCAGAATCCAAAGTTCATTTGTCTTTCCTGAGATAAGCATGTTTCTACATCGGCTGGATGCATTTAAATTGCGTTGGCATATTGATTAAAGCATAGTAGAGTTTCATGTTTATGGAAGTATAATATTTTACATGTATACATATCATTTAGGATGTAATTTGTAAAACACAATGTACAATTTTAGTGAACAAAGTTTTTTCACCATATCACCAAATGCAGCTTCCTACCACTTTTGCACTCTTAGCGTGCACCCACAACTTATTTAACTCTCCAAATTGCTTTTGTAGCTTTACAGAAGTGGAAGAAAATATTGTTTTTAGCTCGGAGAAACTTCACAAGCTAGGGTGGACCTTGAGGCCTGTAGGGAAGACCCTGGGGGACAGCGTCGAATCCTACAAGGCATCTGGCATCCTGAACTGAGCATCCAACTGCAACTGGGACAAGTTTGGCTGTTGATACTTGCAAATTCTTTCTTGTTCATCTAAATAGTGAAACAAAATAAATTGGTGACACAATCATCGAGAGAATCATGTTGCCACAAAAAACATATGTTGTGTCTTGTGTGCCTTTCCTTTTGTGGGTCTGGAGGTGTTTGGAGCAAAGTAGTTGCTTGCTGCAGGGTACTTCTAGGAGTAACTTGCTGCACATTATGTGATGGCTGAACCTGTTGAAGTATGAATATGTTGTCCATGTTTGCTACTCCCTCCGTCCCAAAATAAGTGACGTGGATTTGTCTAGATTCGGATGTATCTAGACATGTTTTAGTATATAGGTACATACGAATCTAGACAAATTCAAGTCACTTATTTTGGGACGGAGGGAGTATGTCGGATCAACTATTGGGCGTAAAAGTTTCAACGTGGTAATTCGGTATCAGGTATCCTGAGTTAGATAAGTAGACTGTCCATCTTCCTAGAAAACATTACTAAAAGATATGCAAACTTCCCCATTCTGTCAGCTGTCTAGGTCAGGCTGACTAACTAAATACTTGCGGGTTCTTACAAACGTTTTTCCCATTGTTTGAGTTGGTTAAACCCATGTATCACCATAGTCCATAACTTTATGCAAAAGTTAAAATCATATAAAGTTATACATCAATTAGATACATATATGATCTAAAGTTATACATCAGCTTACAAGACATGAAGACAATACTTGTTATCTAGAGTTATACACAACATACCGGGTGCTAGGTCATGTGGACGCACCAGTTAATAATTAGATAATCTGCAAAATAAAGATCCCATTTCTTTCTATTTTGAGGTGGAAACGAATCATCCATTACCCATGGTACACAACAATATCGCTAGCTACCAAATCAGAAACAAATTCAGGAGCAAAGTCCTCCCAACCAGAACACCCAACATCAGCACACAGTCAGTGTTGTGCTAGAGCATGCGCCACCCTGTTACAACTTCTAGGAGCTTGTATGTTTAAACTTGGATATCAGAAATGATGTCTGTACTTGGGTGCTTGTATCCAACTGAACTAGCATAAAAGACCTCCACATCACTAAAATAAAGTTGCTCTCCAAATTAGTTTAGGCTTATACAGTAGTTCTGTTTTGTGGAACTGAGATACTAGTTTTTGCAGGAGAACATGAAACCGTTGAAAACAGACTCAGGAATGTAGTAGATGTTCGCGATGTTGCCGATGCTCTTCATTTGGCATATGAAAATACAGAGATGTCCGGACGGTACATCTGCAATTCACCTCCAATAAGAGTCTCTGATATGATAACCTTACTGAAGACCTTATATCCAACTTACAAATATCCCAAAAAGTAAGCCCCTTTCTCAGCAGGAAACTTCGTTTTATCTTGTGCTATATCTATTATAGTCTACCATCTCATAAGCCAGTTGACATTTTCCCTAAAAAGGGAGGTCAAATAACCTTTAAGTGCACTGTGTGTAGACTTCAAAGTTCATTTGTCTTAGCGTGTCTCTACATCGCTTGGATGTACTTAAATGGGCGCTGGCATATTGAATAAAGCATACTAGAGTTTCATGCTTATGGAAGTATAATATTTTGTATGTATACATAGCATTTAGGATGTAAGTTATAATACAGATACAAAATATACAATTTTAATGATTTTCGCACCATATCACCAAATGTAGCTAGATGTTGGCCTTTTCTCCTGCTTTTGCACTCTTAACTTGCACGCTCAGCTTATTTATCTTACCAAATTGCTTTGTAGCTTTACGGAAGTGGAAGAAAATATTGTTTTTAGCTCGGAGAAACTTCAAAAGCAAGGATGGAGCTTCAGCCCTGTAGGGAAGACTCTGGGGGATAGCGTTGAATCCTACAGAGCATCCGGCATCCTGAACTGAGCATCCAACTGCAACTGGGACAAGGTCGATGTTGATACTTGTAAATTCTTTCTAGTTCATGTAAATTGTGAAACAAAATAAGTTCGTGACACAATCATCGGGGAAAATCATGTTGCCACAAAAAACATATGTTGTGCCTTGTGTGTCTTTCCTTTTGGGGGTCTCGAGGTGTTTGGACCAAAATAGTTGCTTCTTACAGTGTGTTAATGCTTCTAGGAGTGACTTGTTGCACATTATGTGATGGCTAAACTGTTGGAAATATGCCCTAGAGACAAATAGTAATAAGGATTATTATCATATTTCATAAAGTTTATGATTAAGTTTTATATCATGCTATAACTGTATTGAAAGGAAACGTCAATAGACGTGTGATATATAAACAACCAGGGGTTTCTGGTGATACTCTAGTCACTAGTTCATTGGTCAATAGATGATCAAGGTTTCCTGATCATGTGGCATTTATGTCAGTTGGAAATGGAGTCACCTCATTGTGAGAATGAGATGATGAACTAATACCCAACCTAAATATCGTGACCCAATCATGTCACGAAGTTCAAGTTACGATGATTAGAATAGACCTAGTGTACTATTTCTTACACCGTGAGGCTATATCAATCACTGTCTCCCGAGGGTACTTTGATAGCATCAAACGTCACAGTGTTAAATGGTGATCATAAAGGTATGTTCAGGTATTCGTAAGAACAGTAGAGCCATTATACATCAAGAGCGAGATTTGTCCATCCGCGTGATGGAAAGATACTTGAGGGTCCACTCGGAGAAGTTATATCCAATAGCTGTGCAGCGTGTGATTTGATCACATGGATATCACATATCGGAACGAATCAAGTAGCATTTGTCGGTAACAAGATTGAACCCGACATGGTGATATCATTGATCAAATCTCGTACAATGCAAGTATCGAGAGACAAAAGGAATATGACACGACGTTCATGGTTCAAACGACGAAAGATTTCGTGGAATGCATAAGGGTCACATGGCCATCCATGTCCCTATCATTGGTTCGGGAGGGTCCCGACCATGTCTTGAGTGTTCCCGAACCATGGAGTATCACGCTTAAGGGCTTGGTGATGCTTAGAGAGTGTTTATAGGATCAGTAGAATCACCGAAGAAAGAGAAGAGAGAAAACCGGAAGGGTTTCGGTAAGTCCGGAGGATGTCCGGAGTGGAAATGGAAGGTGTTCCATAGCCACGGAGATTGAATGATATGTGAATGAATGTTAAATATTGATTTAATTATTTATTCATAATTATTTAAATAAAAGAAAAATCAATTAAAGGGTCAAAAGGCTTAATGGGCCAAATCCCCAAGGGGAAAGGGCCCAAGAGGGGGCCGCATCCCTAGGAGGAGCCAAGAGGGTGGCCGGCGCCCCTAGTGGGCCAGCCCCCCACGTGAGGCCCATGGTGGGGTCGCCGGTAGTGCCTCCCCCACCTCCTCCCATGATTAGTCCCACCCCGGGACTTTGAGGGAGGGAGTGCCTCCTCTTCCCCTATATATAGCGGGTATTTTGACCAAATAAACACAACATAATATTCAATAAAGGTTTCCTCACTTTTGTGGAGACCTCCAATTGATATTCTCTCTCTCTCCTGTGATCGTGGTCCCAAGTTCAGACTGCGCAACCGAGAGACATCTTCACCATGGAGCGATGTCGCGCTGCGGGATTCGGATCTAGGAGCTCTACTTCCGCAACTGCTGCTGGATCAGGGAAGAGGGAGTCATCGCTAGGCACCGGATGCATGTAACTCTCTGCGAGGTGCAACATTTGAGGCACTAGAAGTCGTTGGAGCCACAGGAGTGCGAGGACTTCATCACGACCTTGAGGTCGGCTTCAGCTTGTCTACATCAACCATGCTCTCCCGAGCGTTGACAACTCTTTTCGGTCTTCAAGGGTAAGTTCACGAAAATCTCCTCCCGTTACTGCATTACTAATAGATAGGTCCTGGCAACAAAGGGGGTTCAGGGGCGTAGGGTAAAATTTGTTGTTTTCGTACGCGAACCCCTACAGCGGAAGCTAGATCTATGCGTAGTATTGCTAGTATGGGTAGAACACACAAGATGTAGCGTGTGGGCGTTGATCTTTTAGTTGTTACTCTCCCACATGTACTTGTGTATACCACAACAATGCTTGATGAAGCGGCCCCCAACTGACTTTACGCGTTCATTCGCGAGACTGGTCCATGCTTGACATATGGCTTGTACCGTATAAAGTATCTTTGGGGGTGTCTATCTCTCTCTCGCATTAGTTGGTATTCCATTTGCAATAGAGGGCCCCGAAAGGGATGTAGTATAGACAACTACTTGATCAGCATTGTGGTGAAAGTTCGTAGGTAAGAACGGTTCTTATGTGAAAGCCCATTCAGCCACGTAAAACATGCAAAGATAAAGTAGAGGCGTCTAACTTTGTTTTGCAGGGAGGCGTTGTGATGTGATATGGTAATGGCAAAGGTAAAGTAATTACCTTATGTTGCTAAGTAGTAGTAGACGGTCACGTAGGTGATGGACTACCACACCGGAAGGCACCGGTACCCTGGTGCCTACGGTGCCGGAACCCTAGCGCCAGAATCCAGAGGCGCATGATGAAGATCACGTTGAGAAGGACCATATCGCATCACTCTTACATTCAATGTTTATTGTTTGTATATCTTATTGTGTGCTAGTATTACATACTCGATGGTAGCCTAATAAGATGATCCCTAATTAAAATATCAATGATTGTGTTCTCCCTTAGTGTGCACCACCAAGAAAGTTCTTCGGTATGAGGCAGGACATGCCGATCGGGTGTCAGACATATCTACGTTCGCATACAGTGGGTGTAAGCCATGTTGCACAGCGAATACACTAAGGTTGAGTTGGCGAGCCTAGCATGTGTAGACATGGCCTCGGAACACGGATGGTCAAAAGATTGAGCACGAGTCGCATGAATGATGTGATCGACGTTTAGGTGTCCACCCTAGCACCCACATTGATGGTTGTGACGATCATGGGAGATGTGGGGAAAAGGGATCGTGTAATCACTAGAACCCTTCAGGGGATAGGTGTTTTTAGTGGAGTTATATATATATTATTTAACTCATTTAATTATAAACTTAGTCTAAATTCCTTTTGCAATTATAAATGTAGAAAATGGTTCTCCCCGATGTTACCTTCCTTGTTGACGATTGGTTAGAAGGAGAAAAGCTCAGGCTAGATGGATCCAACTTTTCTATGTGGGTTGCGCGTCTCCATGTTCTCCTTAGCGAGAATGACGTGGTCGACTACATACTCTACGAGATGTATTTGGAGTATATCTAGGCATTTTTTGGGTCGGGCCTGACAAATCCCGCCTGCGCAAATCCTAGGCCCGAGCCCAGCTCGGCCGGGCTGTCGAGCCTGAAATCTAAGCCCAAGCCCGGCCCGCCATGCACAAAATCCTTCAGGCCGTCGGGCCTCAGGCTGGGTCCTTCCCTATTTGGTTGTTTCCTCTTGCCCAAGCCCAGCCCGTGAGGTTGGTGGGCCTCAGATCTGCAGCCCAGGCCCGGCCTGCGGGCCTAAAAAGCCTGGCCCGTCGGGCTTTTTCGGGCTAGGTCGGGCTGGGCTGCCCATGCCTAGGTTTGATTTGGAGCAACCCTATTTCGATGAGACCCCAGAGCAGCGAGATCACCGTTGTTGTCGTCGTGTGATTTCTCTCTTCATATCAGTGACGATGCGCTTCGGAATGGTTGATGAGCTGTGGCCGATTGTGGGTAGCATTAACCCTCAAACGGTTATGGCACTGCTTAGACCATATTTCGTGGAACAAGTGCGCATATGGGAGCATGAGCTCATGGGAGATCTCTTCTCCATTAAGATGGAGGAGAACTTTTCTCTTGACGATCACTTGGTGCACATACATGATGCATACATGAGGATTCGATACTTCCTGGACAACTGGTTTGCGAGCTCTTTTGCAATAGGCGTGTTGTTGCGGTCGCTGCCACCAAGCTACCAAGCACATGTCAGGATTTGCATTATGAGAGGCGATGCGGAAACGCAGGATTTCCATGAGTTCATATCACATTTCATGAATGTGAAGGTTGAACCTGTTGTCGGAGAGGTCATCAATGACAAAGGTATATACTTGATATAAATTTTTATATATGTTATAATCTTGCAAACACATACTGCAGTGTTAAAGTATTTGATGCTTATTCTGGTTTGGTGAAAATAGGTCCCTCTGCATGAGAGTTGCTTCTTGGAGAGGACGTGACGCTGCGTGTTGATGGCGAGCATGATGATGATGGCCAATGACACTCTCCCTCGACATTTATCATTTAGTTTATCGGTTTTTGGATAGTTATTGTAATCGATAGATTATGAACTTTTTTAGTGTGTCTCACACTTCGTGAGACGGTTATTCATATGAGTTTGTAACAAACAGTTGTTCTACTTTTATGAATGATTTCTATTTGTGTTCATATCTTGTTTGATTATGTGTGAATTGTCCTGGTTATGAAACATTGATAATACATGAACATTTGTGAAATATTGAAAATGCCTTGAAAATTACCCAACTTAATGATATATTCATTACTGAATGAAGCCATTGTTTAAATTCAAAGTTATATTGATAATATGTGAAATACATTTGTTTTATGGTCACATACGAATCATGCCTAAGTTCGGCAAAGATAACTTAAACATCGTGTATTGCAAGAATACGAAGTGTTTGATGAATTGTTAAAAGAGAATACATATTCGATGTATTGTATTTCAACAAAATGGTGATTATCGTTATATGCTTGTTTAAATTTTGTAAAGAGTTTATGGAAAGAAACATGAGTATGAAACTATTTGATATGATCAAAATATTTCATCATCCAAGGGTATTAAAGATAAAAGATAATCTAATTACTACGATTTGATCAATAGTAATGAAATTCGAAGTTATAAGATTGGCATAAAGAAAATTGTGGAATGCAATGCGTTTGAAATGTCAAAAATGCAAAGCATCACAATGTGATATTAGATATCAAAGTGGGTGAATAGATGGCGCCGAATGAATCGTTGTAGTGTAGATGTAAAGATCATTAGTTAGAAATAGTTAGTACTCAATTAGAATATATAGTGAACCATTTGAATTCGTGAGATTGACGCCATATCTTGTATGGATCGTCGTAAAAGTTTTGGGGTTATTCGATATAACCAAAACAAATAGCAAATAAGTCCTTGCAGATTATTCATTAGAAACTTTGAATACAAAATCCATGGCTAAAACCAAAAGAAAGGCAAAACTAGTGTTGCTTAATTTTTGGTGCTTTTCGAGAAAGTTTATGTTCTCAAATGTGGAGCTTTTGGAAGATAGTGGAAAAACATGATGAGGATTCAAAACCCTGCATCAGAGTGTTGAGAAGCACAATGGAAAGTGTTCCTGAATGATTCTCTTCACAAAGGAAAGGATCAATGATAGTGATCATTGTGTTTTCCCTACTAATGTTTTCACTACATGAAGTAGGATTCAAAATGTACCCCATATCCCGTATGGACACATTTGTGAATCATTTGTCATGATTACCAAAATATGACATACCTACGAACTACTAAGGAAATAATGGTGAACTGAAATTATGAGAAATCCTAAAGATAAAATTCACTTAAGATTAGAAAGCAATTTATTGCTGAACCTTAACAAGTAATGAGTTACTTGAATTTTCGAAAACGACTGCAAAGTCATGAAGGAAAGGTGAATGACAAAGGCATAATTTGTCATGAATAATGTATTAGACAAATCCAAATGAATTTGATTCAAATGTGCTGAAAGTCTAGTGGATTTAATACTAGTAAGGTACTAATATCTCATAATAAATCTCTCAGTTTGATAATTTATCAAAGGACTTTGAAGGTGTTCAAAAATTAGCGAGTGGATATGCAATTTGCATGAAATTGAGTGGGAGCTATGAAAGTCTTCCTAAAACAATATGTGAATGACATGTATTTGAGTGGAAGAAATATAAGTCTCGAACTCAAGTATGTTGGGAACATGTTTTGAGTGGGAGCTTAAAGAGTGATTCTTAAGTGTGTATACGACACATTAATAATAAAAGCGCAAGTACCAATAAATAATGATTTACAGGGATTAGAAATTGATAGTAAGTATATTACGATATTATGTTGTATTCCTAAAAGGGATTCTGAAAAGAGTTTCAGAATAGGAATTGATTCAGGACTAGTCCTTGGTCAATTCAAATTAGAAATAACATTAAGCTAAACATTGATGGTTGAAAGAAAGAAAAGGATAATCATCATCCACTATGTTGAGACATAGGTTCTGTCTTGGAAAACATGATGACAACTTAACATAATATATGATCTAAGAAGGAACGTTTGAAAAGTGATTGAACACGAATCACAGAACGTTGAGCTAAGTATGTCCATAGTGTCTAATTGAGAACTGTAGACATGTTTTCCAAATCCATGAAGGATGGCATGTCTTAAAAGCATAAAGGGTTATGTTTTAAGAAGATTGGAAACTCCTATATTGATAAAACTGACTAAAGTCAAATAGGAAGCGAGGTGAACAAAATATCGAAAGTTGCACAGGGTGCACTAGTGTTTCGATAATTAAATTTATAATAATAGATAAGGGTACCATCTAAAGTGATGTATACTGTTATGGCAGGACTAGTTCGTCTTTAACGTAGAATGTGTGTCCGAGGGCACAGTGCCCATGAGAAAGCCTATGAGGTTGATCTAAAGTCACTCTAGGCTCCTGGAAACCGACTGCATTCTGCTACCATAACTACGATACATACACAAAGATGTTATCATGCGATGATAAAGTATTAATGTCAATCAAGGTGACATTAGTAAGTTGCAAAGGATTTGGGACTATAAAGTACATGCCCAAGACTCAACCTCATGTTCAAGGTACCGGGATACATGGTGCCAATGATGAAGAATAAATGCAGCTAGTTTATTTGTACTCTAGTGCAAGTGGGAGACTATTGGAAATATGCCCTAGAGACAAATAGTAATAAGGATTATTATCATATTTCATAAAATTTATGATTAAGTTTTATATCATGCTATAACTGTATTGAAAGGAAACGTCAATACACGTGTGATATATGAACAACCAGGGGTTCCCAGTGATACTCTAGTCACTGGTTCATTGGTCAATAGATGATCAAGGTTTCCTGATCATGTGGCATTTATGCCAGTTGGAAATGGAGTCACTGAAGGGGTTCCGCGTATGAAAACAATAAATTTTACCCTACGCCCCTGAACCCCTGATGCTGCCAGGACCTATCTATTAGTAATACAGTAACAGGAGGGGCTTTTCGCAAACTTACCCTTGAAGACTGAAAAGCGTTGTCAACGCTCAGGAGAGCGTGGTTGATGTAGATGAGCCGAAGCCGACCTCAAGATCGTGATGAAGTCCTTGCGCTCCCGTGGCTCCAACGACTTGAGTGCCTCAAGTGCGACACCTCGCGGGGAGTTACACACGTCTGGTGCCTGACGATGACTCCCGCTTCCCCGATCTAGCAGCATTTGCGGAAGTAGAGCTCCTGGAGCCAAATCCCGCAGCACGACGGTGCTCCGCGGTGAAGATGTCTCTCGTTCGCGCAGTCCGAACTTGGGACCACGGTCATGAGAGAGAGAGGGAGAGAGAGAAAATATCAATTAGAGGTCCTCCCAAAAGTGAGAAGACCTTTATTGATTATTGGGTGTATTTATCTGGCCAAATACCCCCACTATATATAGGGGGAGGGGAGGTACTACCTCCCTCAAAGTCCCGGGGTGGGACTAAAGGAGAGGAGGGAGAGGGGAGGCTGCCGGCCAGCCCTAGTGGGCCCCGCGTGGGGGGGCTTGGCCCAGTCGGCCAACCCCCTTGCCCCTTCTCCCTCTCTCTTTTCCCTAATGGTCCCTCTCCCTCCGGGAATTGGCCCATTAAGCCTTTTGACCTTTTAAATTGATTTTCTCTTTATTAAATAATTATGAATAAATGATTAAATCATTATTTAACATTCATTCACATATTATTCAACCTCCATGGCTATGGAACACTTCCACCTCCACTCTAGACATCCTCCGGACTTATCGAAACCCTTCCGGTTTTCTCTCTACTATTCTTTGGCGATTCTACCGATCCTATAAACACTCTCTAAGCATCATCAAGCCCTTAAGCGTGATACCCCACGGTTCGGGAACACTCCAGACATGGTCGGGACAATCCCGCACCAATGATCGACAGAGGGACCTGGATGGCCATGTGACCCCTGTGCGTCCCATGAAGATCTTTCGTCGTTTGAACCGGGACAGTCGTGTCTTATTATCTTTGTCTCTCGATACTTGCATTGCCTAAGATCTGATCAATGACATCACCATGTCGTCTTCAATCTCGTTACCGAACAACGCTACTTGACTCGTTCCGACAAGTGATATCCCCGTGATCAAATCACACGGTACGCAGCTATTGGATATAACCTCTCCAAGTAGGCCCTTGAGTATCTTCCCGTCACATGGACGGACAAATACCGCTCTTGACATATATTGCCTCTACGGTTTCCTCTGAGTACCTGAACACACCTTTATAACCACTGTATTACCAAGTGGCGCTTGATGCTATCTAAGCACTCTCGGGAGACAGTGATTGATATAGCCTCACGGTCTAAGGAATAGTCTACGAGGATCCATTTCTAATCATTGTAACTTGAACTTCGTGACATGATCGGGTCATGATGTTTAGGTTGGGTATTGGTTCATCATATCATTCTCAGAATGAGTTGACTCCATTTCCAACTGTCATAAATGCCACATGATCAGGAAACTTGATCATCTGTTGACCAATGAACCAGTGACTAGAGTTTCACTGGGAACCCCTGGTTGTTTGTATATCACACATGTATTGATGTTTCCACTCAATACAGTTATAGCATGATATAAAACTTAATCATAAACTATATGAAATATGATAATAGTCCTTACTACTATTTGTCTCTAGGGCATATTTCCAACAGTCTCCCACTGGCACTAGAGTACAAATACACTAGCTGCATTTGTTCTTCATCATTGGCACCATGTATCCCGGTACCTTGAACATGCTTGCTCATGGAAGAGGTTGAGTCTTGGGCATGTACTTTATAGTCCCAAATCCTTTGCAACTTACTAATGTCACCTTGATTGACATTAATACTTTATCATCACATGATAACATCTGTGTGTATGCATCGTTGTTATGTCAGCAGAACGAGGCCTGATTCCAGGAGCCTACAGTGACTTTAGATCAACCTCGAGGGCTTTCTCATGGGCACTGTGCCCTGGGACACATCATTCTACGTTAAAAGCGAACTAGCCCCGCCATAACATTATACAACACTTTAGATGGTACCTTATCTATTATTATAAATGTATTCATCGAAACACTAGTGCACTCAGTGCAACTTTCGATGTTTTGTTCACCTTGCTTCCTACTTGACTTCAATCGCTATTTACGGGAGTTTTCCAACATATTCCCTTATAACATAACCCTTTATGTTTTAAGATATGTCATCCTTTATGGATTTGGAAAATATGTCTGCAGTTCTCTATTAGACACTGCAGACAAACTTAGCTCAATGTTCCGTGATTCAAACTTAATCACTTTTAAACGTTCCTTGTTGGATCATATATTATGTTAAGTTATCATCATGGTTTTCTAAGATAGAACCTATGTCTCAACATAGTGGATGATGATCATCCTTTTCTTTCTTTCAACCATTGATGTTAAACTTAATATTATTCCTAACTTGAGTTATTAAGGACCAGTTCCTTAATTAACTTCTATTCCGAAACCTTTTTCAGAAGCCCTTAAGGAATACCACATAATATCATTATACACCTATTATTAACTTCTACACCTTATAAATCATTATTTATCGTTACTTGCGCTTTTATTCTTAATGTGTCTAATACACACTTAAGAATCACTCCTATAAGCTCCCACTCAAAATATGTTCCTACCATATTTGGGTATGAGTCAGTACTCTTACTCAAACTATGTTCTTACATATTTGAATTTGAGACTTATATTGCTCCCACTTAAAAATATGACATTCACATATTGTTTTAGGAAGACTTTCATAGCTCCCACTCAATTTCATGCAAATTGCATATCCACTCACTATTTTGAACAATTTCAAAATCCTTTGATCAAATATCAAACTTGGAGTTTTACTATGAGATACTAGTACTTTTACTAGTTTTAAATCCACTAGACATTTAGCACACTTGAACCAAATTCATTTGAATTCGTCCAATACTTGACAAATTGTGCCTTTGTCATTCACCCCCTTTTTCCACTATGGCTTTGCAGTCATTTGGGAAAATTCAAGTAACCCCTTTTACTTGTGAGATTCAGCAACGAATTGCTTTCTAATCTCAAGTGAATATTGCTTTCAGGATTTCTCATAATTCTAGTTTACCATTATTTCCTTAGTAGTTCGTTGGTATGTCATATTCCAGTAATCATGACAAATGATTCATAAATGTCTCCATACAAGATATGGGTTACATTTTGAATCCTACTTCATGAAGTGAAAACACCAGTGGGGAAAACACAATGATCATTATCATTGATTCTTTCCTTTGTGAAGAGAATCATTCAGGAACGGTTTCTGTTGCGCTTCTCAACACTCTGATGCAGGGTTTTGAATCCTCATCGTGTTTCACACTATCTTCCATTTGCTCCATAATCGAGAAATATCACTGAATGCGAACTTTCTCGAAAGTGTACCAAAAACCAAGCAATACAAGTTTTGCTTCTCTTTTGGTTTCAGCTATGGATTTCGTATTCAAAGTTTCCAATGAATACTCTACAAGGACTTATTCGCTATTGTTTTGGTTATATCGAATAACCCCAAAACTTTCATGACGATCAATACTAGATATGGAGCCTCTTTCACGAATGCAAATGGTTCACTATATATTCTAATTGAGTGCTAACTATTTCTAACTAATGGTCTCTACATCTACACTAGAACGATTTATTTGGTGCCATCTATTTACCCACTTTGAGATCTAATATCACATTATGATGCTTTGCATTTTGACGTTTCAAAACACTTTGCATTTCACAATTTTTCTTATGCCATTCTTATAAAGTCGAATTTCATTACTATTGATCAAATCATAGTAATTAGATTCTCTTTTATATTTATACCCTTTTATTGATGAAACACTTTGATCAAATCAAATAGTTTCATACACATGTTTCCTTTGGTAAACTTCTTTACACGTTTTAAACAATCATATTATGATAATCACCATTTTGTTAAAACACAATACATCAAATATGTATCTACTTTTAACAATTCATTAAACACTTTGTATTCAAGTAATACACGGTGTTCAAGTTATTTTGCCAAACTTAGGCATGATTTAGATGTGATAAGAAATCGAATGACTTTCACATATTATCACATAACTTTGAATTTAAACAATGGTTTCATTCATTAATGAACATATCATTAAGTTGGGTATTTTCAAGGCATTTCAATATTTTACAAATGTTCATGCATTATCAATTAGTTTCAATCAACAAGGATAGTTCATATATAATCAAACAAGATATGAATACAAATAGAAATTATTCATAAAAGTAGAACAACTGTTTGTTACAAACTCATATGGATAACCGTCTCACAAAGTGTGAGACACACTAAAGAAGTTCATAATATTTTGATTACAATAACTATCCAAAACATAAACTAAGTGATAAATGTCGAGGGAGAGCGTCGTTGGCCACCATCATCATGCTCGCATCAGCATGTAACATCACCTCCTCTCTAGCAAGCAGCTCTCATACAGAAGGACCTGTTTTCAGCAAAATAGAACAAGTATCAAATATACTTAACATTGCAAATATGTTTGCAAGATTATAACATTTATAAAATTGTATATCAAATATATACCTTTGTCATTGATGACCTCAGCGACATTTGGTTCAACCAACACATTCCCGAGATGTGTTACGAACCAGTGGAACTCCATTGATTCCGCCTCGCCTCTCATAATGCAAGTCCTGACTTGTGCTTGGTAGCTTGGTGTCGGGGGGATGTTCCCTGGGTACCCCAAAGATGCCCTAAAGATGCCCCAATATAGTCAAAAAAACGCAAAGGATAAAAGAAAAGGCAGCAGCAGGCAGCCTGGGCCGACTGGAGCCTCCCAGCCGGCCCACCACCTCGCAGACGCCATCTCCTCCCGGCTGGGCCGCCCATCCGGCCCGCCAACGCTCCCCTCCTGCAAGTTGCCGCCTCCCCGCTGGGCTTCCCCCTGCCCGGGTGGGCCGGCTCCACGTCCCTGCCCCATCCGGTTTCCCCGCTGCGTGCCTCCCGGCTGGGGCCTGGTGGGTCGCCTCGTCTAGGCCTCCCTCAGCGCTGCCTGACTGGAGCTCCTCTGCCCCGGGTGGGCCGGTTACCTCGCCTGGCCCAGCTGCTCCGCCCGAGCTAGGCACGTCTCCCGGATGGGCCTCATCCGGCCGCAGCGATCAGTGCCACCTTGGTCGGATCGATCTAGGGGATCGATCGACACCAGCTCTCCTAGCCGGATCACTGGTGCCTGGCGCCTCCTGACCGGTTCGAACGCCCCAGTCGTCCAGCTCCAGATCGCCCCAACTATCTTGGATTCCCACGCAGAGAACAAGGACGAGAAGGACAGACAACGAGAAGACATCGACAAGACCAAGCCCATGCTGCTCACGCATGCACTAGTGTTCACTATACCAGATGATGTAGTCAATAGTGTACCTCAATCAGATGACATACTACATAGTACTAGTTAGGCTAGGTGCGCCCTTTGTGTTCCCTGGGCAGCCAATATAATGCACCAGGGAGGCTCATTTGTTGGCTACGTTCACTTGGAGCTGGACTCCTTTGATCGATCACTCACAGGCACTAGCACTTCCTGCTAGCTAGCTCGCTCTCTCACAGAGATACACATAGACAGATAGGTTGGTCATACAACATTTAAGGCAGTAGCTAGCACATACAGCTCGAGGAGCACTTGTAGTTCGTGTATTCCACGTAGTCAGGTCAGGCAGGAGTAGGGGCTTTACCTCACCACGAGGGCCCCGAACCTGGGTACTTCTTGCGTCCCGCTACGCTCGCTCGTACCCAATCTCGCCTGCGGACGCCGTCGATAGCTTCTCTGCTAGTCCCCACACCTCTATCTAACCTCTTTAGGTACTGCCGTTCCCAATACAACGACACTTGGTGGCAGCGACCGCAACACAACACCATTTGCAAAAGAGCCCGTCATCCAGCTATCCAGGAAGTATGCAGGCCTCATGTACACATCATGCATGCGCTCCAAGTGGTCGTCAAGTGATGAGTTCTCCTCCATCTTAATGGAGAGGAAGTCTCCCATCAGCTCATGCTCCCATATGCGTGCTTGTTCCACGAAATGTGTCCTAAGCTGTAGCATTACCGTACGAGGGTTGACATCACCCACGAAAGGCCACAGCTCATCCACCATTCCGAAACACATAGTAACTGAAATGAAGGAGGCCATCTCCCGACGGAGATAGCGGTCTTCCCGCTGCTCTGGGGTCTCTAAGTCAATGGGCTGATCCAAAACCATACCGTCGAGTATGTAGTCAACCACATCATTCTCGCTAAGGAGAACTGGAGACGCGCAACCCATATAGAGAAGTTCGATCCATCTAATCTGAGCTTCTCTCCTTCTAACCAATCAATCGTCATCAGGAAAGGTGGCATCAGGGAGAACTTTTGTACATTTATAATTGCAAAAGGAATTTAGACTAAGTTTATAATTAAATGAGTTAATAATAACTCCACTCAGAAACACCTATCCTCATAAGGGTTCCTTGTGATAACATGACCCCTATTAGCCACATCTCCCTCGATTAACATGGCCATCAACGTGGGTTCAAAGGTGGACGCTAAACGTCGGTCACATCATTCATGCGACTCGTGCTCGATCTTTCGACCATTCGTGATCCGAGGCCACACTTCTATGGCGTGCTAGGCTCGCCAACTCAACCTTAGTGTATTTGCTGTGAAACATGGCTTACACCCACTGTATGCGAACGTATATATGTCTGACACCCATGCCTGTACCATGGATCGCCTCATACCGAAGAACTTTCTTAGTGGTGCACACTAAGGGGGAACACAATCGTTGGTAATTTTAACAGGGATCATCTTATTGGGCTACCGTCGAGTATCTAATACTAGAACACAACAAGATATACAAACAATAACATTGAATGTAAATACAATGTGATATGGTCCTTCACGTCGTGATCTCCATCCGTCGTCACCGGATTCTGACGGCAGGGTTCCGGCACCATAGACACTAGGGTACCGGTGTCATTCCGGCATTGTAGTCCATCACTTCCATGACTATATACTACTACGTAACATAAGGTAATAACTTTACCTTTGCCACAACCATATCACAAAGCAACGCCCCCCTACAAAACAAAGTTAGACGCCTCTACTTTATCTTTGCATGTTTTACGTGGCTGAATGGGCTTTCGCACAAGAACCATTCTTACCTACGAACTTTCAGCACAACGCTGATCAAGTAGTTGTCTCTACTACACCCTTTTCGGGGCCCTCCGTTGCAAATGGTATACCAACTAATGCGAGAGAGACATACACCCCCCTAAGCCACTTTATACGGTACAAGCCGTATGTCAAGTGATGGGGATATGCCAAAGGGGGTATGCCCAGCAGGACGTTCCGATTGGGCCGAAGGGCCTGTGAGTGTGCCTGAAGGACGTCGACTGGACTACGACTGAAGGAGAAGCCTGGCGACTGGAAGCTGAAGGCCCAGAAGATATCTAAAGCCCAGTCGGATTAGGTTAGAAAGCCTCCGAGTCCATATCTGGCTCGGTTGTAACTTGTAAACCCTAGCGAGGTGACTCCTATATACGCCTCCCTAGGGTATCTTGAGGACTCACGTTCCATCATACACCCCCTCAAGCGACTCGTTGCTTAGACGCCGAGCCCGCCACCCCTGTAACTTGCTCTCCAATAATCTAATCTAGCAGGAGTAGGTCTATACCCTCCGGGGGGCCGAACCTGGGTAAACCCATGTGCATCCGCCCCCATCTCGCACCGCAGATGGCCACCGACTCTTCCTCACGTTACAATCAATCGCTGCCAGTAGCAGCGACTGCCGTGGCCATTTCCACGATAGTGGCGCCCACCGTGGGGCATAGCGGGACTGGCCTCAGTTCTGCAGCGAGACCCTACTCGCCGATCGATCGGCCACTCGCCACCAGTCGCATGATCGCCATCGGCGGGATCTTACAGATCCTGCCCAGCAGCTACATCCCGGTGTCACGCTCGATCACTCACGGCGCGGTGATGCCGGTCGGCTCCATCAACCTCTTCGTCGGCTTCACCAGCGCGGTCGATCTAGCTGCAATGGTGATCGTCGGCGGATCACCGCCGCACCGCGACCTGCTCTCGGAGGAGCAGGTCCGCTCCATCAGGAGCCTCGTCACTGAGTACGACTCGGTCGCCAGCGACGCGGCCGAGACCAACGCCGCACCAACGACGAGGCCCTAAACAACAGCGCTGACTCCGCGACCCCTGCCTCGGTCGACGGATCTATCATCGCCGCATCACGAGAGGACTCCATCACGCGAGTCTCCAACCCGGAGGATTTCGAAGAACCCTCCATCCTCGGGATCTTCGACTCTGACTCCGGCTCGGAATCGCCCGAAGACTTCCGCGCCAGATCCAATCGCTTCAATGCGATCTACATGGCGGGCAGCTCGGCCACCCTGCCAGATCCGTTCGCCACGCCGATCCCGCCAACTGTGACGGCCACAGAGGTGGAGGAAGCCCGCCTGCGGCTCGCGGAGGCGCAACGCAACAAACTCGCCGAGCGTGAGAAATACCGCCTCGAGCGGGAAACGGTGCGGGAGCTATCGCTCTATCACCAGCGCCGCATCAGGACCCACCTGAACTCCAACGTCCAGGGCCGCGTCCTGAACTTCAACGACGAAAGCGACCCCGCACGCGCCGCCGAGCGCGAATACTGCGAGAACGCGCCGCCAGGCGGAAGTAACCCCACGAGACCACCACCCGGCGCACCGGCGACCAGAGCCCCTCCACCACCCATCGGCCGCACGCCCCCGCTGGACCAACCGCGGATCATCATCTCGCCTCAAGCCCGCGAGGCCAACGGACTACCACTATACTCCACCCCGATGGACAACATCGTCGCGGTCGACGCCGCGATCGCCAACCTTGATGTCCAAGGCGACGGCGCGCTACAGATCCAGTAAGCCAAGGCCCTACTCCTCAGGGCCGTCGAGCAACAAGCTGCGGGAGTCGACCCGCGGGGGCGGATGTACTCCCTCTCCTCAGCAAGCAGGGCGGCATCAAGCGGCCACCCCACCGTCGCCAACGCATTGACTTGCCCACCACCGCAGCCCCTGGCAAAACCAACCATGGGCTGCCAACCCCGCGCTGTCCTCCAACGAGCCGCGACCGGCGAATAACACGGTTGCCACCAACGGGAAGCCCCTTGATGCCCGAACGAACATCATCAACAACCAGGCGTGGCGGGCGTGCCAGCCCAATGACTCGAGGCACACCCTCACCAACCGTGGCGACCCGGAACCAATAGGCTCGCTCAGTCGAGTTAGGCCGCAATGCTTCGGGCCCATGATCCGTGGGGAAAAATACCCCGCCAACTTCAAGGCTCCCAAGGAGATCGAAAAGTACGACCCAACGTACGATCCCGTTGTCTGGCTGGACACATACCTCATGGCAATGGGAATCGCAGGCCACACCGACCTGCTTGCCGCTCGCTACCTCCCCCTGATGATGGAGGGTGTGACCCGGCAATGGATCAACACCCTCCCCGCCAACAACATCGATTCCTGGGAAGAAATGCGGGACGCCTTCATCAGGCACTTCGAGGGCTCCTACACCCGCGCCACCACCATAGAAGATCTGGAGCGATGCATCCAGGGACAACACGAGTCGACTCGCCATTGGATCCAAAGATGGCAAGAACTGTGGATCAACGCCTCCGGCATCCACCCAGACACGACGATACATTGCTTCAAGAACACGTGCCGGTATGAACCCCTGGTCGCTAAGATCAAGAGGGTCTACCGGACGCTCGACAACGTCCCCGACCTCCTCGAGATCGCCAAGCGCTATGCGGAGGAGCCCAACCAAGACTCTGACGACGAGTCGGGAGGACGGCGCCGAACCAGCATCCACGACAGCGGGCGCCTCCGCGACATGCGCTACAACAACACCCGCATCACCAGCAAGCGCCGCACGGACGGGCGAGTCGACTTCGTCGCCCATGCCAGCTATGGCCAGCGCGACCGAAAGGGTTACCGCCACGATAGAGGAAACTACCGTGACAGCGGAAACTACCGCTCCAACAACACAGCGAGGCTGAAATTCGACCCTGCTGCCCTGCTCAATCTGCCCTGCATCTACCATAGCAGGGAGGGAAAACCCGCCACCCACACCACCGCTGATTGCCACTCTCTCAAAGAGATCGAGAAGGAGAGGCGAGCAAGGGAGGACCCCAATAACAACCCACCTCGGGACAACGGGAACGGCGGTTGGCTTCGGCACCGCCGTCGGCTCGCTACACACCTTCACCGGACTTGGCAGCAAGCACGAGAAGAAGGTGCTCGCCCGTGCGGTCGCTGTCAACGCGGTGACACAAGTCGACATCCCTCGCTTCCTAAACTGGTCTAAGCAGAGCATCACCTGGAGTCGCCAGGACCACGCGCCAAGAATCAAATACCCAGGGCGAGTCGCCCTAGTAGTCAGGCCCAAGGTGGCCGACTACTGGCTGCCCAAGACACTAATGGACGGTGGGAGCAACATCAACATCATGTACCTAGACATGTTCAAGAGGCTCCAGCTCCCAGAAGCAGCCATTGAGCCAACCCTGACAACCTTCCACGGTATCGTCCCCGGTCGGAAGGCGTACCCGATCGGAAAAGTGACGCTGCCAGTCACCCTCGACACTCCGGCAAACTACCGCACGGAGAGGATCGTATTCGAGGTAGTGAACTTCCACAGCCCCTACCACTGCATCCTGGGTCGCCAGGCATTCACAAAGTTCATGGCGACCCCACACTACGCCTATAACATGATGAAGCTCCCCGGGCCAAGCGGCATCATCACCATCCACGGCGACCCCGACATGGCCGTGGAATGCGAGGACAAAGGAGCCGATCTCGCCGACACCGTCATCGCTACGGAGACCGATCATGCGGAGGAAATCGCTAAATACGTGGGCAACATCAACAAGGACGACCCCACCATCCTGAAGAAACCAACCGCCGCGAACTCCACGTTCGAAGCGACCACGCACACCCGCACCATCGAGCTCGTCCCAGGCGACTCCAGCTAGACGGTCACCATCAGGGCGCATATGAGCCCCGCATAGGAAAGTGCGCTCATCGGGTTCCTCCGTGAGAACCGCGACATCTTCGCATGGAAGCCATCTGACATGCCAGGTGTCCCGAGGGAACTCGCCGAGCACAAACTCAACGCCGACCCCAAAGTGCGACCAGTAAAGCAGTCGCTACGGCCCTTCAATGAAGTGCGTCGTCGAGCAATCGCCGAAGAAGTACAGCGCCTGGTAGCCACAGGCTTCATCCGTCCAATCAAATACTCCAAGTGGCTGGCAAACCCAGTCCTGGTTCTAAAAAAGAACAACACATGGAGAATGTGTATCGACTACACCAACCTCAACAACGCCTGCTCGAAGGAGGAGTTCGTCCTACCGCGCATCGATCAGATCATCGAATCGACCACGGGATCGGAGTCGCTGTGCTTCCTTGATGCTTACTCTATTTATAACCAGATCAAGATGGCGGTCGAGGACGATGAGAAGACGACGTTCATCACGCCATTCGGCGCCTTCTGATACACGGCCATGACGTTCTGACTCAAGAACGTCGGCGCCACATACCAGAGATGCATGCAGGAGTGCCTAGCGAGCCAAATTGGCCGCAACATTCACATCTACATCGACGACGTGGTGGTAAAATCCACCCGCCAGGATGACCTGCTCGCCGACCTAGCCGAAACCTTCGCAAACCTACGGAGGTACCACATCAAGCTGAACCCCAGAAAATGCATCTTCGGCGTCCCCACCAGACAGCTCCTGGGATATGTAGTCTCCAAGCGAGGCATCAAAGCCAACCCCACCTAGATCGACACCATCGCGCGACTCGGGAAACCCGAGTGCCTGCGTGACGTCCAGAAGTTGGCAGGACGAGTCGTGGCCCTCAGTCGCTTCATCCCCCGACTAGGCGAGAAGGCAATGCCCCTCTACCGCCTGATGTGCAAGAACCCCACGTTCCAATGGGACGCGGAGGCCGACGATGCACTCAAAGCGCTCAAAGAAGTGCTACTCGCGGCTCCACTCCTCGTTGCTCCACTCGACAAAGAGCCAATGCTCGTCTACGTCGCGGCCTCCGCTTGAGTCGTCAGCGCTGTGATGGTCGTTGAACGACCGGAGGAGGGCAAGGAGCGCCTCATACAGCGCCCTATCTACTACATCAGCGAAGTCCTGACAGATTCATGACAGCGCTACCCGCAATACCAAAAACTGGTGTACGCGGTATTCCGAGCTCAGCGGCGACTCCCACACTACTTCCAGGAGCACCCGATCACGGTGGTCTCCTCCGCACCCCTGCAAGACATAATACGCAATCGCGAGGCGACCGGGCGAGTCGCCAAGTGGGCCGTCAAAATCAGCGTCCACAACATCAAATACGAGCCCCGCAAAGGGATCAAGTCACAAGCCCTGGCTGATTTCCTCGCAAATTGGGAAGAAGCACATCAGCCAGAGAAGCTCCTGTACCTCCACTTCTGGTCGCTCCATTTTGACGGCTCCAAGAACGCCGACGGCGCAGGGGCTGGGGTCATACTGACCTCTCCCAAAGGAGACAAGCTCCGCTACGTGCTCCACTTCAACTTCAAGCCCTGCATCAACAACATGGCAGAATACGAGGCCCTCCTTCACGGCATGAGAGCCGCTAAGGAGATGAACGTCAACCGCTTACGATGCTATGGCGACTCCGACCTAGTCGCCGGCCAAGTCGCCGAGACGTGCGACGCCGTCTCCCCAACAATGATCGCGTACCGCCAAGCGGTAGACCAGTTGGGAGGAGACTTCGACGGCTACTCCGTCGAGTGGATCGACAAGCGCAAAAACGAGGAGGCAGACGCCCTTTCCCGCATCGGATCGACCCGACAAGCGCCACCAGTAGGCGTCTTCCTCGACATCATCCACAAACCGTCGGTTAGCCCACCAAAAGAGATCGACATCGGGATACCACTGTAACCAGAACCGGCCTTAGTCGCCATGGTTGTGGATCCTAGCGACTGGACAGCACCATACATCGCCTTCCTAGAGCACAAAATCCTACCAAGCAACAAGACAGAGGCGCGGATGATCGTGCGCCGCTGCAAATCCTTCGTCATTATCAACGGCGAGCTCCATAGATGCAGCGTGACTGGCGTGTTCCAGCGCTGCGTACAGCCAGAAGAAGGCCGCAAGACGCTCCAGGACATTCACGCCGGCGACTGCGGCCATCACGCTGGCGCCAAGTCGCTAGTCGCCAAGGCCATGCGACACGGTTTCTATTGGCTCACCGCACACGCCGATGCCACTAACATCGTCCAGCGATGCGTCGGGTAGCAGAAGTACGCCCACCAGACGGACCTCCCTGGTTCGGCACTCAAGACCATCCCCATCACATGGCCATTCGCCGTATGGGGCATGGACATGGTAGGCCCGTTCAAGAAGGCCCCATCTGGCTTCACCCATCTCCTAGTCGCGGTCGACAAGTTCACCAAATGGGTCGAGGCCAAGCCAATAAAAAAGTGCGACGGCAAGACGGCCACCAAGTTCTTACGCGAGCTCATCTACTGATACGGCTACCCGCACAACATCATAACAGACAACGGCACCAACTTGGACAAGGGGGCCATGGCGGAATTCTGTGAAGAACATGGCGTACGACTCGACCTCGCTTCAGTCGCCCACCCGGAGTCGAACGGCCAAGCAGAACACGCCAACCAGAGCATCCTCCACGGGCTCGAGCCGCGACTCCAGGTGCCCCTTGAGCGTACCCCAGGATGCTGGGTCGACGAGCTCCCCTCTGTAATATGGGGGATCCGCACTTTCGTCAATCGCTCCACCGGATTCACACCCTTTTCTTCATGGTGTACGGCGCCGAGGCCGTAATGCCAACTGACCTAGAGCACGATTCACCTCGAGTCGCCAACTACGTCGAGGCGACCAACGAGGTCGCCCGCCAAGACAGTATCGATTAACTCAACGAGTCACGCGATCTAGCTCGCTCTCGCACCACCATATACCAGCAAGGACTCCGCCTCTATCACAACCACCGAGTACGAACTCGCACCTTCCAGAAAGGCGACCTGGTCCTACGACTGGCCCAAGACAAGAAAGGCATGCACAAACTCTCCCCCCCATGGGAGGGGCCATTCGTCATAGGACGAGTCCTCAGCAATGACGCCTACTACCTCATCGACATACGGGGCGACGGCCAGCTCGAGGTCGGGAGGCCATGGAATGTAAACCTTTTCAGAAAGTTCTATACTTAGAACCTCAAATTGTACTCAGCTGGCATCTATAATGAAATTCATCCGGATCGCACAAATTGTGTCTACTCGCCAAGAATTGTGCCAGTCGCACTCGTACATATTAGCAATACTCTACTCACGGAAGTCAACTTCTAGTCGAGCGTCCGTCATGGCTAAGTAGTGCGGCACGAGGGTACCAGAAAATACTCGGGCCTTGGGTCGTCCACGAAAACGCTAACCCGGAGCTGCCATTGGAGTCGCCTAACCCGACTGGCCCACCGGGCCAAGACAACCGGTATACGCTTCTCACAGCGACCTGTCCCTCCCATCCTCTTGCAAAGCGACTCGAACGGTTAAGTACCATGCACGGGGACTCCGCAAAACGGGAACCCCCACGCGGTTCGGGAACACACCAAGTAAGAGAGCTGCCTTGGACTCGCCAAGCGACTGGCTCTCCGGGCCAGGGGAGGAGACGCGTTACAAACAACGCATTCACAACCTACAATAGGAACACGACCAATATGGTTGAGCACCATGCTCGGGGACTCACCTACAATTCAATCCTACTCGCGCTCGGGAACTCGCCACTCAGAAGACGCGAGAGATAAAACAATACACAACCAAAACAAAACACAAAAGTATACAATCGAGTTATACCCCATTAAAGGGTGGACGCGCTCGGGGACTCGCTCAATCAAAAATAAACACACCACACAATCCTGGTCGCAATACGAGTCGATTGACTCCTCTTGGCATACATTACAGCAGTCGCCACTTGGCATACATCACAAACTGCCCAACTACATTGTTTATTCCACAGGTCCTGATGAAGAAGCACCGCCACCCCCTTGACACAAACAAAAGGCTGCCACGGGTTCGTCGGGTATGTCGTCAGTGACTTTGACAACGCCGACCGGAAGGGCTGCTCCGACTTCATATCACGATGCTCCAGCTCGGGGTCGTAAGGCGCCAAGACTGTCTCCTGGTATGGCAACAGATCCCCCATAGCCAGGACCCGATCGGCGTAAGGGGCAACCTTCGTAGTCAGCTTCAGTACCTCGGACATCTCCACCGTGCCGGTCGCCGATGGGTAGCCACTCGTCACGTCGTCAAGGTCGAAGTCATCAGGGAAGTGGGCGAGACCCAAGCTCAATGCCGTGGTGGCCCCGCGCCTGAACGCCGAGCGCGCCATCCACTCCACGATGACAGGCACCTCCTCTAGATAGCGCCACACCTCCATAAGCCCCCCAGGAATAACCTTGGTGGGGGACATGCCTTGAAGAACCGCTTGGACACATAACGCCGAAGCCGTGGCCACGTTCACCACGGCAGTAACGCACTATGAAGCGTTGAAGGTCTGAACCACCGGGTCGCTTTGGCCTATCACAGCTGCAAAATCAGACGTCAGTGAAACTACGGACCTCCCCAATCAGGGAATCGCCGAACAAGTTAGGCAAAGACGGAGACTCACCAAGGAGTTTGCGGCAGTTCTCCATGACATGCTTCTCCAAGGCGGCTTGCTTGTTGTGCAGCCCCACGATGATCGAATCCGTGGCTTTGCGTTCCTCTTCAGCCACAGCGACAGCAGCCTTCGCTTGGTCCTCTGAAGAAACCGAGGCCGCTCTCGCCTCCTCCAAGTCCTGGATCAGGGAGACACTTCGTCCATTCGCCGCGTTTAGCTCAACGACTAGAACATACCCTTCGCGGGCTTTGGAAATCGCAGCCGGGAAACCATCTGAAAGATAAACCATCAGCACGCCACACACCAATAGTTCATACTTGATAGAGGAAAGGACAGAAAAGCAGATACTCACCAATAGTTTCCTGAAGCCGCTGGTTCGCCTCCTGCGCTTCGTGCAGATCATGCTCCAAGCGCTCCCTCACGGCCTGCCGATCAGTCGATTCCCTTTGCAAACCCTGCAAACAAACAACACACCTCAGCATTTACCAAAATCAACATCCAGTTCCTAGCCGCTGAAATTCAGCGACTAAGAACTCGGGGACTGGAGAGTAGGAAAAAGTTCAATTCCTAGCCGCTGAAATTCAGCGACTAGGAATTTGGGGACTGGAGAGTAGAAAGAAGTTCAGTTCCCAGCCGCTGAAATTCAGCGACTAAGAACTCGGGGACTGGACATACCTGAATAGAGGCGCCAAGCATCCTGTGAAGTTCTCTGGCGTCGGTCGATGGGATCGTGAAGGAAGTGCGCCCACGACAGGACCCAATGTCCATATCCACGATCTCCAGACTCTGCGGAGACTGGGTGTCCGCCACGCCTGGAAACCCCCTAGCCATGAAGCGCGGGAATGTCATCGACGCTCTGGCGGGGGCACTGGTTGTCGGGGCCGGCGCTTCCGGCGCGGGCGCAACCAAGACTGGCTCCTATCACGCCGCGACCACTTCTTCAGCGACTGTCACAACATCGGGCTCCACGGCGCCGTCCATGGCTGTGGTGTCGTCGGCACCCTCCTTCTGCTTCTTCGCGCCTTCCGCGGTCGCCACATCTCTGGCGGATTTTCTCTTCTTGGGGAGGTCGCCCTCTCCCGTGGTGGCGGCCGGCAGAATCTTTGCCACCGAAGGACGGCCAATCTTCTTGGCTCCAGATCTGCTCGAATTCCCACAGTCAATATAACAACAATACAAAAACAAGAGGCGAGTCGGAATGAAGAACCAATACTAACTTAGCGACCGGGAGAACGCGAAGCCCGGTGCTGATGTGGGCAGGCTTGTCCAATTCTAGACCCAGCTTGCGAGTGATCCCCCTCTCAAAGACGTCTGAAGCCCACGACACCGCGGGCTTCCTCGACGACGAAGCCTCAGTCGCCGGAATGTCCGGCTCCGAAGACGCGGCCACTCTCGACGGCTGCAGAGACTTAGACGTTGCTGCCTCAGCCGCTTCCTGGCTTGGAACCCCCAAAACCGTCGGCACAATCACCGCCAGGGGAACCTCTACCGCTGCCTCGGTGTCCTCACCCTCCAACCCCTTCGTCGGGATCGCGTCCTTTGGGGCTTTGCGCGAGAATTCAGGGGTGTCTTCATCGTCGGAGTCGTCATCTGACTCAAACACCACCGCCGACTTGGACAGGGACATTGGCTTCTTCGCTGGTGACTTGGGCATGCATGCAGGCTTTGACGGTGTAGCAGTATGCCGGGATATGTGCTCCTGCGCGACCTCGTCGCCTCCGTCGTGTTCATCCAGGCTGTGACTTGCCTCGAACTCAAGCTGTTTCTGCATGCGGGTCTTGCGAGCCACAGGCGCTGGGGGAGGAACCTCCTCCTCCTCCCCATCGCTGTTGGAAGAGTCCCCCTCAGAGTCCTCCTCGAGGTCCTGGGGAACCTCTTCATTGAGCGGAGGAAGCCAGCCTTCCAACACCTGAAACAACCGAGAACCACCACGAGTAAACACCAAATGCAGCGACTGAGAATTGAGGTGCGGAAATAGCGACTGGGGAGAAAACTTACTGTGGGGGCTTCATTCTTCACGGGAGTATACGGGGCGAGCCCGACCGACACGCTGGTGAACTCCGCGTCAGTAATCTTTTTCAGGGCGGCCTTGTAGTCCTCGGCCTCCCATGATTCCTTGCTGGTTCGGGAGGGGTCGTGCTTCCCACTGTATTCATACATCCAGTGCGGCCGAGTCGCTAGCGGAGCTAGGAACCGCCCGAGCCAACAGTTGTAATGGTTGATCGAAGTCAACCCCTAATCCTTCAGCTTCTAGATCTGGTCCATCATTTCCGTGACGGCCATCCTCTGGTCTTTGGGAAGCTTCTTCGGCGCCAACCGGCGAGGCTCGCTCCTCTCGGCGACGAACTCAAGAAGTGCCACCTCGCTGGAGGGAGTGGATTCTTTTACATAGAACCAGCTCTTCTTCCACTCGCTGGCGGCCTTCTTCGGCAGAAGGAGTTTGATGAAATTAGCCTTCAGCTTCAATTGGAACGTGACGCTGCCTGCAGCCAATATCAAGCCACCGGACGCCTCGCGCTCGATGCGGCCATGGAAGAGCGCCAACCACAGCGGAAAATACGGTCTGCAGCCGAGATAGCACTCACAGAAGGCGACAAAGATCGCCAGCTGCTCGATGCTGTGCGGGCCAAGATCTGACGGTTTGATCGTGTAATACACAGAAGCGCCGGAAGAAGAGCGAGGTAGGGAATCCTAGACCCCTTTCTAGATGGCTGGGGAAGCAGATGAATTTGCCGGCTCGTGGCTTCGGCTCAGTCTCGGAGGAGGGGGAACCCGCCAGTTCCCCTTGCGGAGGACTCCGGCGTCCTCGAAGGACTTGAGCTGGGCTGTGGTGCATTTGGATTTTCCCCATGAGCCTTTGGGAGGCGCCATCAGGTAGGACGTGGAATCGCACGGTGCGGACGAATCGGAAGGTTGAAGGTAGGAAGATTGGGAACAGGAAGAACGAATATGGGAGAATGAAGAATGCAGGAAGATTTGCAGAACTGAATCATCACTCCCCTTATATGGGAACGCCACCCGCCAAAATCAGGGTAGCCGTTACTTATGGTAATTGCGCCGAAGTTACCGTTGGAAATTCCAACGGATAGTTTGACCAGAACCAACTCCTCCATTCTACCCGCTACCCGCTAGTCTTTCACTCGCCGAAGCGGTGACTCGACAGTAGTAACATTCGTTGGGGTGGCGAGTGGAAGCCTAGGGAAATTCTCCTTGGTTCTAATGGAGTCCATCACCGACTCGACTGGGCGTCCAAATTGGGCTCGCCTACTTCGATCGCCAAAGGGACACCTGTGCCTGAATCAACGATGGCCTCGGGGACTACTGATAGGGATATGCCTAAGGGGGTATGCCCAACAGGACGTTCCGATTGGGCTGAAGGGCCTGTGAGTGTGCCTGAAGGACGGCGACTAGACTACGACGAAAGGAGAAGCCTGGCGACTAGAAGCTGAAGGCCCAGAAGCATATCTGAAGCCCAGTCGGATTAGGTCAAAAATCCTCCGAGTCCATATCTGGCTCGGTTGTAACTTGTAAACCCTAGCGAAGTGACTCCTATATAAGCCTCCCTAGGGTATCCTGAGGACTCATGTTCCATCATACACCCCCTCAAGCGACTCGTTGCTTAGACGCCGAGCTCGCCACCCCTGTAACTCACTCTCCAATAATCTAATCTAGCAGGAGTAGGTCTTTATCCTCCGGGGGGCCGAACCTAGGTAAACCCATGTGCATCCGCCCCCATCTCGCACCGCAGATGACCGCTAACTCTTCCTCACGTTACAATCAATCGCTGCCAGTAGCAGCGACTGCCGTGGCCATTTCCACGACATCAAGCATGGACCAGTCTCGCGAATGAACGTGTAAAGTCGGTTGGGGGCCGCTTCATCAAGCATTGATGCGGTATACACAAGTACACGTGGGAGGGTAACAACTAAAATATCAACGCCCACACGCTACATCTCGTGTGTTCTACCCGTACTAGCATTACTACGCATAGATCTAGCTCTGATACCACTAAAGGGGTTCCGCGTATGAAAACAATAAATTTTACCCTACACCCCTGAACCCCTGATGCTGCTAGGACCTATCTATTAGTAATACAGTAACGGGAGGGGCTTTTCGTGAACTTACCCTTGAAGACCAAAAAGCATTGTCAATGCTCTGGAGAGCGTGGTTGATGTAGACGAGACGAAGCCGACCTCAAGGTCATGATGAAGTCCTTGCGCTCCCGTGGCTCCAACAACTTGAGTGCCTCAAGTGCGACACCTCGTGGGGAGTTACACATGTCCGATGCCTGACGATGACTCCCGCTTCCTCGATCCAGCAGCAGTTGCAGAAGTAGAGTTCCTGGATCCGAATCCCGCAGCGCGACTGTGCTCCGCCGTGAAGATGTCTCTCGTTCGCGCAGTTCGAACTTGGGACCACGGTCACGAAAGAGAGAGGGAGAGAGAGAAAATATCAATTAGAGGTCCTCCCAAAAGTGAGAAGACCTTTATTGATTATTGGATGTATTTATCTGGCCAAATACCCCCACTATATATAGGGGGAGGGGAGGTACTACCTCCCTCAAAGTCCCGGGGTGGGACTAAAGGAGAGGAGGGAGAGGGGAGGCTTCCGGCCAGCCCAAGTGGGCCCCATGCGGGGGGGGGGGGGGGGGGGGCTTGGCCCAGCCGGCCAACCCCCTTGCCCCTTCTCCCTCTCTCCTTTCCCTAATGGGCCCTCTCCCCTCCGGGAATTGGCCCATTAAGCCTTTTGACCTTTTAAATTGATTTTCTCTTTATTAAATAATTATGAATAAATGATTAAATCATTATTTAACATTCATTCACATATTATTCAACCTCTATGGCTATGGAACACTTCCACCTCCACTCCGGACATCCTCCGGACTTACCGAAACCCTTCCGGTTTTCTCTCTACTATTCTTCGATGATTCTACCGATCCTATAAACACTCTCTAAGCATCATCAAGCCCTTAAGCGTGATACCGCACGGTTCAGGAACACTCCAGACATGGTCGGGACAATCCCGCAGCAATGATCGACAGAGGGACCTAGATGGCCATGTGATCCCTGTGCGTTCCACGGAGATCTTTTGTCGTTTGAACCAGGACAATCGTGTCTTATTCCCTTTGTCTCTAAATACTTGCATTGCCCGAGATCTGATCAATGACATCACCATGTCGTCTTCAATATCATTACCGAACAACGCTACTTGACTCGTTCCGACAAGTGATATCCCCGTGATGAAATCACAACGCTACTATTGGATATAAGCTCTCCGAGTGGGCCCTTGAGTATCTTCCCGTCACATGGACGGACAAATCCCGCTCTTGACATATATTGCCTCTATGGTTTCTGATACATTGCAAATGTATCTATAATTTTTGATGTTCCATGCTTGGTTTTATCTACTTTCTTGTGTTTTGTCCACACTTTGGAGTACTTTTCATATGATTTCTTGGACTAACCTATTAACAAGAGCCACAGTGCCATCTGCCTGTTTTCTGCAGTTTTTGGTTCCAGGAAAGTCAGAAAATGAATATTCTCGGAATTGGACGGGACAAAAGCCAAAGTGCCTATTTTTCCGAAAGTCATCAGATGCCAAAATACGAGACGGAGAAGGGCTAGGGGCCGGCCACACCACCTGGCCGCGCGTCCAGGTCTGGCCCATGCCAGGGGGTGGTCTGGCTGACCCCAGCACCCCCTCGGCCTCTCCTTCCGCCTATATATTGCCCTCAGGACGAAAACCATAAGTACCCGATCAAAAATCCACGAGAGAGTCTGTAGCCGCCATCATATCCATCCCTAGATCGGAAGGAATCTGAAGCTCTTCCCGGCACCCTGCTAGAGAGGGGAATTCACCCTGGAGGCCTTCTTCATCACCATGCAAGCCTCCGGTGTGATGCATGAGTAGTTCATCTTTGGACTACGGGTCCATGTAGTAACTAGATGGCTGGTTCTCCTCCTTTGTGCTTTCATGTCTAGATCTTGTGAGCTCCGTTCATGATCAAGATGATCTATTTGTAATTCTGCATGTTGTGTTTGCAGGGATCCGATGGATATTGAGATGCTATTTTAGATTGATTATTGATTCTATCATGTCTTTGTTATTTGTGATCTTGCATGCTTTTCGTTGTTAGTAGCTATCTTGGCCAAGTAGATGCTAGCAACTCCAAGAGTTAGTATTTATGCTCGATAGTGGGTTCATGCCTCTGGTAATCTGGGGAAGTGACAGAAATCTCTAAGGTACTAGATGTGATGTTGCTACTAGGGAGAAAACAATAATCCTTTGTTCATAGAACAATCGTATTGTTTACTTTACACACAATTCGTAAAGCAATAATCTGTTGCTTGCAACTTAATACTGGAGGGGATTCGGATGATAACCTAAAGGTGGATTATTAGTCATAGATGCAGTTGGATGGCGGTCTATGTATAATGTTGTAATGCCTAATCAAGTTCCAAAGGAGTCAAGATGATTAGTATATACATGTATTGCTTTCTCGATGTTTGTCAATTGCCCCGCTGTAATTTGTTCACCCAACATGTTATCTATCGTCAGGAGAGCCACCTCTAGTAAACTATGGATCCCGGTCCTTTCTTTTACATACAATCTAGAAACTGTTTACTGCTTTGTGTTTACTTTCTGCAAACTTTTACTTCCTTCCATTCGATACGTTTAATCCTTTGTTTCAGCAAAACCGATGAGATTGACAACCTCATCGCAAGTTGGGGACAAATTTCTGTGGTTGTGTTGTTCAGGTCGCCACGTTGCTACTAGCACCGGTAGTGCGCCCTGCCAAGGCTCAGCTAGAAACACCTTTGGGGTGTTTCCTTGCTCCTACTAGTTCGATTAAATGTTGGTTTCATAACTGAGGGAAATTGCTGCTGTGCTCATCATACCTTCCTGTTGGGGTTCCCCAACGAGCTCTACTTCAACACCGAGCCATCAATCACTTTTATGGTGCCGTTGCCAGGGAGTCAAGGACATCTTCACAAGGGGAGTCCCTCATAACCAATCTCTTTACTTTGTTATTTTTGTTTTGCTTAGTTTCGTTTTGCTTTATTTGCTTGTTTCTTTATCAAAAACACAAAAAAATTAGTTTTACAAGTTTGCTTTCTTATTTAAAAACACAAAAAAATTAAGTCTCCTTTAGTTGTTGCCTCTTCCTTAGCTCACCATGTTGATCCCCAAATTCACCCTGAAAGATCCTTAAATTGGTAGTGGTTCTATAATTGGGAAATATAATATTGAAGAATTCTTTAATCCTGTTAGTAAGCATGAAGATACTGAGGATAGATCCCTTGCAGAACTTGCTCCAAATTATGAGATTGTTGCAGCTTCTTTAGTTCACATGTTAGAAGCTAGGTTTGTTAACCTCAACCCCTTAATGCAAGTAATGTTTCTTAAGCTTAAAGAAATTGAGGACCCCGAAAAGAGGGATTTTATTCTAGAAACTTTGCTTAAGGAATTCTATGATGTTGCCAAAGAGGCTAGAAAAGTCTTTGAACGTTTCAATATGCTCGGCTCATGTGTAGATGTTGTTGGTACATGAGAAAAGATGAGTAAAACTGAACGTAATGGGGAGGAAATTAAGATACCAACACCTTTCAAACTAGTAGCAATGCATGAAGCCATAGAAAAGAATCTTGATTGGATCGTTCATGAAAACCCGTTTGATGAAAGAAGTGAACCTAAGAGTGTCGTGGAAATGGCCACGGCAGTCGCTGCTACTGGCAGCGATTGATTGTAACGTGAGGAAGAGTTGGCGGCCCCGAATTTCTCGGGTGGCGTTCCCATATAAGGGGAGTGATGATTCAGTTCTGCAAATCCTTCCCCGCATTCTTCATTCTCCCATATTCATTCTTCTTGTCTTCAATCTTCCTGCCTTCAACCTTCCGATTCGAACTTTCCGCACCGTGCGATTCCACGTCCTACCTGATGGTGCCACTCCAAGGCTCATGGGGAAAATCCAAATGCACCACAGCCCAACTCAAGTCCTTCGAGGACGCCGGAGTCCTCCGCGAGGGGAACTGGCGGGTTCCCCCTCCTCCGAGACCGAGCCGAAGCCACGAGCCGGCGAATTCATTTGCTTCCCCAGCCATCTAGAAAGGGGTCTGGGATTCCCCACCTCGTTATTCTTCTGGCGCTTCTGCGCATATTACGTGATCAAGCCATCGGATCCCCGCCCGCACAGCATCGAGAAGCTGGCGATCTTCATCGCCTTCTGGGAGTGTTATCTCGGTTGTAGACCATATTTTCTGCTGTGGTTGGAGCTCTTCCATGGCCGCATCGGGCGCGAGGCATCCGGTGGCTTGATATTGGCTGCAGGCGGCGTCACGTTCCAATTGAAGCCGAAGGCTAATTTCATCAAGCTTCTTCTGCCAAAGAAAGCCGCCAGCGAGTGGAAGAAGAGTTGGTTCTACGTAAAAGAATCCACTCCCCGAGCGAGGTGGCACTTCCCGAGTTCGTCACCGAGAGGAGCGAGCCTTGCCGTTTGGCACCGAAGAAGCTTCCCGAAGACCAGAGGATGGCTGTCGTGGAGATGATGGACCAGATCCAGAAGCTGAAGGACCAGGGGTTGACTTCGATCAACCTTTACAACTGCTGGCTCGAGCGGCGCCTGGTTCCGCTAGCGGCTCGGCCGCATTGGATGTACGAATATAGCGGGAAGCATGACCCCTCCCGAACCAGCAAAGAATCGTGGGAGGCCGAGGACTACAAGGACGCCCTAAAGAAGATCACTGACGCGGAGTTCACCAGCGTGTCGGTCGGGCTCGCCCCGTACACTCCCGTGAAGAATGAAGCCCCCATAGTAAGTTTTCTCCCTAGTCGCTATTTCCGCACCTCAATTCTCAGTCGCTGCATTTGGTGCTTACTCGTGGTGGTTCTCAGCTGTTTCAGGTGTTGGAGGGATGGCTTCCTCCGCTCGATTAAGAGGTTCCCCGGGAGCTCGAGGAGGCCTCCGAGGGAGACTCTTCCGACGGCGACGGGGAGGAGGAGGAGGTTCCTCCCCTAGCGCATGTGGATTGCAAGACTCGCATGCAGAAACAACGTGAGTTCGAGGCAAGTCGCAGCCTCGATGAACACAAAGGAGGTGACGAGGTTGCGCAGGAGCACACATCCCGGCGTACGGCCACAACATCGAAGCCCGCGCGCAAGCCCAAGTCACCAGCGAAGAAGCCAATATCGCCGGCCAAGTCGACGGTGGTGTTCGATTTAGATAACGACTCTGACAATGAAGACTCCCCCGAAATCTCGTGCAAAGCTACAGAGGGTGCGATCCCGACAAAGGGGTTGGAGGGTGAGGACACCGAGGCAGCAGTAGAGGTTCCCCTAGCGGTGATCGCGCCAACGGTTTGGGGGGTCCCGAGTCAGGAGGCGATTGAGGCGGCGGTGTCTAAGTCGCCGCAGCCATCGAGAGAGGCCGCGTCTTCGGAGGCGGAAATTCTGGCAACCGTGGCTTCATCGTCCAGGAAGCCTGCGGTGTCGTGGGCTTCAGACGTCTTTGAGAAGGGGCTCACTCGCAATCTGGGTCCAGAATTGAATAAGCCTGCCCACATCAGCACCGGGCTGCATGTTCTCCCGGTTGCTAAGTAAGTATTGGTTCTTCATTCTGACTCGCCTCTTGTTTTTGTATAGTTGTTATATTGATTGTGGGAATTCGGGAAGATCTGGAGCCAAGAAGATTGGCCATCCTTCGGTGGCAAAGATTCCACCGGCCGCCACCACGGGAGAGGGCAACCTCCCCAACAAGAGAAAACCCGCCGGAGATGCGGCGACCGCGGAAGGCACGAAGAAGCAGAAGGGGGTGCTGACGACGCCACAGCCATGAACCGCGTCGCGGAGCCCGATTTTGTGGCAGTTTCCAAAGAAGTGGTGGCGGCGCGATCGGAGCCAGTCTTGGTTGCGACCGCGTCAGAGGCGCCGGCCCCGACAACCAGTGTCCCCGCTAGAGCATCGGCGACGTTCCCGCACTTCATGGCTAGGGGGTTTCTAGGCGTGGCGGACACCCAGTCTCCACAGAGTCCGGAGGTCGTGGATGCAAACCTTGGGTCCAATCGTGGGCGCACTTCCTTCACGATCCTGTCGACTAACGCCGGAGAACTCCATAGGATGCTTGGCGCCGCTATTTAGGTATGTCCAGTCCCCGAGTTCTTAGTCGCTGAATTTCAGCGGCTAGGAACTGAACTTCTTTCTACTCTCCAGTCCCCGAGTTCTTAGTCGCTGAATTTCAGCGGCTAGGAATTGAACTTTTTTCTACTCTCCAGTCCCTGAGTTCTTAGTCGCTGAATTTCAGCTGCTAGGAACTGGATGTTGATTTTGGTAAGTGCTGAGTTATGTTGTTTGTTTGTAGGGTTTGGAAAGGGAATCGACCGATCGGCAGGCCACAAGGGAGCGCTTGGAGCGGGATCTGCGCGAAGGATAGGAGGCGAACCAACGGCTTTAGGAAACTATTGGTAAGTATCTGCCTTTATGTCCTTTCCTCTGTCAAGTGTGAACTGTTGGTGTATGGCACGCTGATGGTTTCTCTTTCAGATGGTCTCCCGGCTGCGATTTCCAAGGCCCGCGAAGGGTATGTTCCAGTCGCCGAGCTGGACGCAGCGAATGGGCGAATTTGCCTTGCTGATCCAAGACTTGGAGGAGGCGAGAGCGGCCTCAGTTTCTTCGGAGGACCGAGCGAAGGCTGTTGTTGCTGCGGCTGAGGAGGAACACAAGGCCGCGGATTCGATCATCGTGGGGATGCACAATGATCAAGCCGCCTTGGAGAAGCATGTCACGGAGAACTGCCGCAAACTCCTTGGTGAGTATCCGTCTTTGCCTGACTTGTTTGGTGAGTCCCTGATTGGGGAGGTCCGTAGTTTCACTGACGTCTGATTTTGCAGCTGTGATAGGCCAAAGCGACCCGGTGGTTCAGACCTTCAACGCTTCGCAGTGCGTGACTGCCTGGTGAACGCGGCCACGTCTTCGGCGTTATGTGTCCAAGCGGTTCTTCAAGGCATGTCCCCCACCGAGGTTATTCCTAGGGGGCTTACGGAGGCGTGGCGCTATCTGGAGGAGGCGCCTGTCATCGTGGAGTGGATGGCATGCTCGGCGTTCAGGCGCGGGGCCACCACGGCATTGAGCTTGGGTCTCGCCCACTTCCCCGATGACTTCGACCTTGACAACGTGACGAGTGGCTACCCATCGGCGACCGACATGGTGGAGATGTCAGAGGTACTGAAGCTGACTGCGAAGGCCACCCCTTACGATGATCGGGTCATGGCTATGGGGGATCTTCTGCCATACCAGGAGACGGTGTTGGTGCCTAGCGACCCCAAGCCGGAGCATCACGATATGAAGTCGGAGCAGCCCTTCCGGTCGGCGTTGTCAAAGTCGCTGACAACGTACCCGACAAACCCGTGGCAGCCTTTTGTTCGTGTCAAGGGGGGTGGTGGTGCTTCTTCATCAGGACCTGTGGAATAAACAATGTAGTTGGGCAGTTTGTGATGTATGCCAAGTGGCGATTGCTGTAATGTGTTTTGTAATATATGCCAATGGGAGTGAATCGACTCGTATTGCGACCAGGATTGTGTGGTGTGTTTATTTTTGATTGAGCGAGTCCCCGAGCGCGTCCGCCCTTTAATGGGGTATAACTCGATTGTATACTTTTGTGTTTTGTTTTGGTTGTGCATTGTTTTATCTCTCGCGTCTTCTGAGTGGCGAGTCCCCGAGCGTGGTGCTCAACCATATTGGTCGCGTTCCTGTTGTAGGTTGTTAATGCGTTGTTTGTAACGCGTCTCCTCCCCTGGCCCAGAGAGCCAGCCGCTTGGCAAGTCCAAGGCAGCTCTCTTACTTGGTGTGTTCCCAAGCCGCGTGGGGGTTCTCGTTTTGCAGAGTCCCCGTGCGTGGTACTTAACCGTTCGAGTTGCTTTGCACGAGCATGGGAGGGACAGGTCGCTGTGAGAAGCGTATACCGGTTGTCTTGGCCCGGTGGGCCAGTCGGGCTAGGCGACTCCAATGGCAGCTCCGGGTTGGCGTTTTCGTGGACGGCCCAAGGCCCGAGTATTTCCGATGCCCTTGTGCCGCACTACTTACTCGTGCCGGTTGCTCGACCAAAGGTTGACTTCCATGAGTAGCATATTGCTAATATGTACGAGTGCGAGTGGCACAAGAATATGGCGAGTAGACACAATTTGTGTGATCCGAATGAATTTCATTATATATGCCAGCCGAGTACAATCTGAGGTTCTATGTATAGAACTTTCTAAGGAGGTTTACATTCCATGGCCTCCGGACCTTGAGCTAGCCTTAACCCCGTATGTCGATGAGGTAGTAGGCGTCATTGCCGAGGAATCATCCTATGGCGAATGGCCCCTCCAATGGGGGGGAGAGTTTGTGCATGCCTTTCTTGTCTTGGGCCAGGCGTAGGACCAGGTCGCCGTCCTGGAAGGTGCGAGTCCGTACTCGGCGGCTGTGGTAGCGGCGGAGTCCTTGCTGGTAGATGGTGGTGCGAGAGCGAGCCAGGTCGCGTGCCTCATCGAGTTGATCGATGCTGTCTTGGCGGGCGACCTCGTTGGTCGCCTCGACGTAGTTGGCGACTCAAGGTGAATCGTGTTCTAGGTTAGTTGGCATTACGGCCTCGGCACCGTACACCATGAAGAAGGGTGTGAACCCGGTGGAGCGATTGACGGAAGTGCGGATCCCCCATATTACATAGGGGAGCTCGTCGATCCAGCATCCTGGGGTACGCTCGAGGGGCACCTGGAGTCGCGGCTCGAGCCCGTGGAGGATGCTCTGGTTGGCGTGTTCTGCTTGGCCGTTCGACTCCGGGTGGGCGACTGAAGCGAGGTCGAGTCGTACGCCATGTTCTTCACAGAATTCCGCCATGCCCCCCTTGGCGAAGTTGGTGCCGTTGTCTGTTATGATGCTGCGCGGGTAGCCGTATCAGTAGATGAGCTCGCGTAAGAACTTGGTGGCCGTCTTGCCGTCGCACTTTTTTATTGGCTTGGCCTCGACCCATTTGGTGAACTTGTCGACCGCGACCAGGAGATGGGTGAAGCCAGATGGGGCCTTCTTGAACGGGCCTACCATGTCCATGCCCCATACGGCGAATGGCCATGTAATGGGGATGGTCTTGAGTGCCAAACCAGGGAGGTGCGTCTGGTGGGCGTACTTCTGGCAGCCGACGCATCGCTGGACGATGTTGGTGGCGTCGGCCTGTGCGGTGAGCCAGTAGAAACCGTGCCGCATGGCCTTGGCGACTAGCGACTTGGCGCCAGCGTGATGGCCGCAGTAGTCGGCGTGAATGTCTTGGAGGATCTTGCGGCCTTCTTCTGGTTGTACGCAGCACTGGAACACGTCGGTCACGCTGCGTCTGTGGAGCTCACCGTTGATGATGACGAAGGATTTGCAGCGGTGCATGATCATTCGCGCCTCAGTCTCATTGCTTGGTAGGATCTTGTGCTCCAGGAAGGCGACGTATGGTGTTGTCCAGTCTCTAGGCTCCACAACCATGGCGACTAGGGACGGCTCTGGTTGCAGTGGTATCCCGACGTCGATCTCCTTTGGTGGGTTGACCGAAGTTTTGTGGATGATGTTGAGGAAGACACCTGCTGGTGGCGCTTGTCGGACCGACCCGATGCGGGAAAGGGCGTATGCCTCCTTGTTCTTGTGTCTGTCAATCCACTCGACGGAATAGCCGTCAAAGTGCCCTCCCAGCTGGTCTATCGCTTGGCGGTACGCGATCATTGTTGGAGAGACGGCGTCGCATATCCTGGCGACCTGGTCGGCGACTAGGTCGGAGTCGCCATAGCATCGTAAGCAGTTGACGTTCATCTCCTTAGCGGCTCTCATGCCGTGAAGGAGGGCCTCATATTCTGCCATGTTGTTGGTGTAGGGCTTGAAGTTGAGGTGGAGCACGTAGCGAGCTTGTCTCCTTTGGGAGAGGTCAGTATAACCCCTGCCCCTACGCCGTCAGCGTTCTTGGAGCCATCAAAATGGAGCGACCAGTAGTGGAGGTACGGGAGCTTCTCCGGCTGCTGTGCTTCTTCCCAATCTGCGAGGAAATCAGCTAGGGCTTGTGACTTGATTGCTTTGCGGGGCTCGTATTTGATGTTGTGGACGCCGATTTCGATGGCCCACTTGGTGACTCACCCGGTCGCCTCGCGGTTGCGTATTATGTCCTGCAGAGGTGCGGAGGAGACCACCGTGATCGGGTGCTCCTGGAAATAGTGTGGGAGTCGCCGCTGAGCTCGGAATACCGTGTACACCAGTTTCTGGTACTATGGGTAGCGCTGTCGTGAATCTGTCAGGACTTCGCTGATGTAGTAGACAGGGCGCTGTATGAGGCGCTCCTTGCCCTCCTCTGGTCGTTCGACGACCATCACGGCGCTGACGACTCGAGTGGAGGCCGCGACGTAGACGAGCGTTGGCTCTTTGTCGAGTGGAGCGGCGAGGAGTGGAGCCGCGAGTAGAACATCTTTGAGTGCTTTGAGTGCATCGTCGGCTTCCGCGTCCCATTGGAACGTGGGGTTCTTGCACATCAGGCGGTAGAGGGGCATTGCCTTCTCGCCTAGTCGGGGGATGAAGCGACTGAGGGCCGCGACTCGCCCTGCCAACTTCTGGACGTCGCACAGGCACTCGGGTTTCCCGAGTCGCGCGATGGTGTCGATTTTGGTTAGGTTGGCTTCGATGCCTCGCTTGGAGACTACATATCCCAAGAGCTGTCCGGTGGGGACGTCGAAGGTGCATTTTCCGGGGTTCAGCTTGATGTTGTACCTCCGCAAGTTTGCGAAGGTTTCAGCCAGGTCGTCGAGCAGGTCGTCCTGGCGGGTGGATTTTACCACCACGTCGCCGATGTAGACGTGAATGTTGCGGCCAATTTGGCTCGCTAGGCACTCCTGCACGCATCTCTGGTATGTGGCACCGGCGTTCTTGAGGCTGAACGTCATGGCCGTGTAGCAGAAGGCGCCGAATGGCGTGATGAACGCCGTCTTCTCCTCATCCTCGACTGCCATCTTGATCTGGTTATAACCAGAGTAAGCGTCAAGGAAGCACAACGATTTCGATCCAGCGGTCGAGTCGATGATTTGGTCGATGCGCAGTAGGGCGAACTCCTCCTTCGGGCAAGCGCTGTTGAGGTTGGTGTAGTCGATACACATTCTCCATGTGTTGTTCTTTTTTAGAACCAGGACTGGGTTTGCCAGCCACTTGGAGTATTTGATTGGCCGAATGAAGCCTGCGGCTAGCAGGCGCTGTACTTCTTCGGTGATTGCTCAACGGTGCTCTTCATTGAAGGGCCGTAGCGACTGCTTTACTGGTCACACTTTGGGGTCGGCGTTGAGTTTGTGCTCAGCGAGTTCCCTCGGGACACCTGGCATGTCAGATGGCTTCCATGCGAAGATGTCGCGGTTCTCACGGAGGAACCCGATGAGCGCGCTTTCCTATGCAGGGCTCATGTGCGCCCCGATGGTGACCATTTGGCTGGAGTCCCCTGGGACGAGCTCGACGGTGCGGGTGTGCATGGTCGCCTCGAACGTGGAGTTCGCGGCGGTTGGTTTCTTCAGGATGGTGGGGTCGTCCTTATTGATGTTGCCCGCGTATTTCGCGAGCTCCTCCGCGTGGTCGGTCTCCACGGCGATGACGGTGTCGGCGAGCTCGGCTCCTTTGTCCTTGAATTCCATGGCCATGTCGGGGTCGCCGTGGACGGTGATGATGCCGCTTGGCCCTGGGAGCTTCATCATGTTGTACGCGTAGTGGGGGGTCGCCTTGAATTTGGCAAACGTCTGGCATCCCAGCACGCAGTGGTAGGAGCAGTGGAAGTTCACCAGCTCGAACTCGATTCGCTCGGTGCGGTAGTTCGCCGGTGTGCCGAAGGTGACGGGTAGCATCACTTTTCCGATCGGGTATGCCTTCCGACCGGGGACGATACCGTGGAAGGTTGTCAGGGTCGGCTGTATTGCTGACTCCGGGAGCTGTAGTCTCTTGAACGTGTCCAGGTACATGATGTTGATGGAGCTCCCGCCGTCCATCAATGTCTTGGGTAGCCAGTAATCGGCCACTTTGGGCCTGACTACCAGGGCGACTCGCCCTGGGTACTCGATTCTAGGGGAATGGTCCTGGCGACTCCAAGTGATACTCTGCTCAGACCAGTTGAGGAAGCGTGGGATGTCGACCTGTGTCACCGCATTGACGACGACCGCGTGGGCGAGAACCTTCCTCTCACGCTTGGTGCCGAGTCCGGTGAAGGTGTGTAGCGAGCCGACGGTGTTGCCGAAGCCGCCAGCATTCTCGTTGTCCCGGGGTGGGTTATTGTTGGGGTCCTCCCTTGCTCGCCTCGCCTTCTCAATCTCTTTGAGAGAGTGGCAATCAGGGGTGGTGTGGGTGGCGGTCTTTCCCTCCCTGCTATGGTAGATGCAGGGCTGATTGAGCAGGGCAGCAGGGTCGAATTTCGGCCTCGCTGTGTTGTTGGAGTGGTAGTTTCCTTCGTCGCGGCGGTAACTCTTGGGGTCGTGCTGGCCGTAGCTGGCATTGGCGACGAAGTCGACTCGCCCGTCCGTGCGGCGCTTGCCGGTGATGCGGGTGTTGCTGTAGCGCATGTCGCGTAGGCGCCCGCTGTCGTGGATGCTGGTTCAGTGTCGTCCTCCCGACTCATCGTTAGAGTCTTGGTTGGGGTCCTCCTCCGCCTAGCGCTTGGCGATTTCGAGGAGGTTAGGGACGTTGTCGAGCGTCCGGTAGACCCTCTTGATGTTAGCGACCAGGGGTTCATATCGGCACGCATTCTTGAAGCAATGTATCGCCGTATCTGGGTGGATGCCGGAGGCGTTGATCCACAGTTCTTGCCATCTTTGGATCCAACGGCGAGTCAACTCGCGTTGTCCCTGGATGCATCGCTCTAGATCTTCTATGGTGGTGGCGCAGGTGTAGGAGCCCTCGAAGTGCCTGATGAAGGCGTCCCGCATTTCTTCCCAGGAATCGATGTTGTCGATGGGGAGGGTGTTGATCCATTGCCGGGTCGCACCCTCCATCATCAGGGGGAGGTAGCGAGCGGCGAGCAGGTCGGTGTGGCCTGCGATTCCCATTGCCATGAGGTATGTGTCCAGCCAGACAGCTGGATCGTACATCAGGTCGTACTTTTCGATCTCTTTGGGAGCCTTGAAGTTGGTGGGGTATTTTTCCCCACGGATCATGGGGCCGAAGCATTGCGGTCCGACTCGACTGAGCGAGCCTCTTGGTTTGGGGTTGCCGCGGTTGGTGAGGGTGTGCCTCAAGTCGTTGGGCTGGCGTGCCCGCCATGCTTGGTTGTTGATGATGTTCATTCGGGAGTCAATGGGTTGCCCGTTGGCGGCGACCGTGTTATTCGCCAGTCGCGGCTCATTGGTGGACAGCGCGGGGTTGGCGGCCCGTGGCTGGTTCGCCAGGGGCTACGGTGGGGGGCAGTCAATGCGTTGGTGACGATGGGGTGACCACTTGACGCCGCTCTGCTTGCTGAGGAACGGGAATACATCCACCCCCGTGGGTCGACTCCCGCAGCTTGTTGCTCGACGACCCTGACGAGTAGGGCCTTGGCATACTGGATATGTAGCGCGTCGTCGCCTTGGACGTCAAGGTTGGCGATCGCGGCGTCGGTTGCAACGACGTTGTCCATCGGGGTGGAGTAGAGTGGTAGTCCGTTGGCGTCGCGGGCTTGAGGCAAGATGATGATCCGCGGTTGATCCGGCAGGGGCGCGCGGCCGATGGGTGGTGGAGGGGCTCCGGTCGCCGGTGCGCCGGGTGGTGGTCTCGCGGGATTGCTTCCGCCTGGCGGTGCGTTCTCGCAGTATTCGCACTCGGCAGCACGTGCAGGGTCGCTTTCGTCGTTGAAGTTCAGGACGCGGCCCTGGACGTTGGAGTTTAGGTGGGTCCTGATGCGGCGCTGGTGATAGAGCAATAGCTCCCGCGTTGTTTCCCGGTTGAGGCGGTATTTCTCACGCTCGGCGAGTTCGTTACGTTGCGCCTCCACGAGCCACAGGCGGGCTTCCTCCACCTTTGTGGCCGTCGCAGTCAGCGGGATTGGCGTGGCAAACGGATCTTGCGGGGCGGCCGTGCTGCCCGCCATGTAGATCGTGTTGAAGCGATTGGATCTGGCGCGGAAGTCTTCAGGTGATTCCGAGCCGGAGTCAGAGTCGAAGATCCCTAGGATGGAGGGGTCCTCGAAATCCTCCGGGTTGGAGACTCACGTGATGGAGTCCTCTCGTGATGCGGCGGTGATAGATCCGTCGATCGAGGCAGGGGTCGCGGAGTCGGCGTCGTTGTTTAGGGCCTCGTCATTGGTGGCGGTGTTGGTTTCGGCCGTGCCGCTGGCGGCCGAGTCGTACTTGGTGACGAGGCTCCTGATGGAGCGGACCTGCTCTTCCGAGAGCAGGTCACAGTGCGGTGGCGATCCGCCGATGATCATCGTTGCAGCTGGGTCGACCGCGCCAGTGAAGCCGACGAAGAGGTTGATGGAGCCGACCGGCTTCACCGCGTCGTGAGTGACTGGGCGTGACGCCGGGATGTAACTGCTTGGCAGGATCTGTAAGATCCCGCCAATGGCGATCATGCGGCCGGTGGCGAGTGGCCGATCGATCGGCGAGTAGGGTCTCGCTGCAGAACTCAGGCCAGTCCCACTATGCCCCACAGTGGGCGCCACTGTCATGGAAATGGCCACGGCAGTCGCTGCTACTGGCAGCGATTGATTGTAACGTGAGGAAGAGCTGGCGGCCATTTGCGGTGCGAGATGGGGGCAGATGCACATGGTTTACCCAGGTTTGCCCCCCCCCAGAGGGTAAATACCTACTCCTGCTAGATTGGATTAATGGAGAGCGAGTTACATGGATGGCGAGCTCGGCGTCTAAGCAGCGAGTCGCTCGAGGGGGTGTATGATGGAACGTAAGTCCTTAGGATACCCTAGGGAGGTTTATATAGGAGTCACCTCGCTAGGGATTACAAGTCACAACCGAGCCAGATATGGACTCAGAGGCTTTTTGACCTAATCCGACTGGGCTTCAGATACGCTTCTGGGCCTTCAGTTTCCAGTCGCTAGGCTTCTCCTTCAGTTGTAGTCAGTTCGCCGTCCTTCAAGCCCACTCACAGGCCCTTCGGCCCAATCGGAACGTCCTGCTGGGCATACCCCCTTTGGCATATCCCCATCAAAGAGCATTGAGAGAGGATCCTCTAGAACTTATTTGGATGATATACCTTGCCTTGTTGAAGATATTTCTGGTATTAATCTTAATGCTTCTTCATTTGAGAACACTTGATTCTTTTTCTTGCTTCTTATGCCTAACTTAAAGTGTTAAAGAAAAGTACTTATTGGGAGATAACCCAAAAGTTTTAGATGAGTCTTGTAAGTTATTACTTCAGTAATAACCACTCCTTATCCTTTTTATTTGCTTTTTGTGCCAAGAGTAACCTCTAATGAGAGAGAAGTAATGATTGGGAAAGTTGCTGTCCCGAAACAGATTTCTATGCTTCACCGTAAAAAGTCGTGTAAAATCTCTGAACGTCTTTTTGAGGCGTGAATTTTTTTTCTTCTGCCCCAGGTTGTTATATAACTTTCTTTAGTTCAACACTTTATGATTTGAGCAACAGAAGGTCTTCGAAAAAAAAATCTTTACCTGCTGGTCTGTTTTGACATATTTCTGCCATTTTCTGCATTTGCTTCTTGTTGATTCCTTTTTGAGTTCTTTTGGGGAATTTAGCTTTTTGAGGGAAGTGATTCAGTAGCTAGTGTTCTAATGGAAGTTTATTGGTGTTATAACTGAACCTTAAGACTTATTTATCTTGAGTGCACTAATGTTGCTAATAAAGATTGTGTGAAGTTTTGTATGAAGGAAAAATTTCAGGTGTATAGAAGGAATGAGTAATGAGATGAAGGATGGACTAAAGCTCAAGATTGGGGATGCCACGCGTGTCACCCTAAGAAATATCCAAGAAGTACAAGCGTCAAAGCTTGGGGATGCCCAAGGCATCCCCTTCTTCATCAATAAAAATCCCAGGTTTCTTCCAAACGCTTCATTTTTATTGTTTCATGCACAGTTGTGTTGTTCTTGGAGCGTCTTCTTTTTCGTTTTCATTTTGGTTTTTTGTTTGCTTTATTTGCTTAGTTTGCTGAATAAATTGGTTGGACCCCCTCTTTCATACATTGGTTTGCAAATAGTTTGGTTTGGTTTGGAAAAGAGTAGGAAAGTTCATGCTTATGTGGTAAAAAGAGCTCGTTTTTGACTGTGGCCTATGCTCTGTCATGACATGCTTGATATTGTTTTGGCTTTATGCTTAGTATTCTTTGCTGTAGCATGACTTGTTATAAACAATTGAGATTGCTTAATGTGCCTTGGATGAATCATGCGTTGTTTTAGCATATTAAAGCATAGTATAGTGGTATTCTCCTTTGATGCTTTATTTGGATTGACTTGCCACATGCTCACACCATGTTATGACTATCTCAAGTCACCATAGCCTTTATGATCCTTTAGTTTACAACTTGTAGTATCACTTTATGCTTTGATCAATGATGTTTTGTCGCTCTACATGATTATGGCCATTATTGCTCTCTTAGTTTGTCGCTCCCAGTCTTTTGCTAGCCTCCACAACCAAGTATGAGTTCCACTCATGCATCCAACTCCTTAAACCAAGTTATTCCAAAGAGTCCATCATACCTACCTACTAGCTTATGATATTCCAAGTATATTCATGCTTTTGTTTACCTTCCAAATTAGACTTGTTATGAGAAAACTAGTGATTAAATCTCTCACGAACTTGGTGGCACACTTTACTTTCCTTGCCCTTAATAAACTTGAACCATTGTGTCGTCTATGTTGTATATGCTTGCACTTATTTGTTGGGAATTAGCAGAACCATGCTGTCATGGGGAACGCTTTCAACATTGCACGCGTACTTGTACCTAGTTGATATCATGCTCTTTTGTATATGGATGTCGTCGGCGTGAAATGAAAGGGAGCTTGTAAGTCCATGGAGTTATGTATATGTGTTAGAGAAACGCCTGGGCCGCTGGTCTAATCCATGCTGACATGGTGGAAACCTATAGGGTAACCATAATGAGTTGTCTATGAAGCATTCTTCTTATAAAAAAAGAGTCCTATATTGAGAAAAAAGAGAAAAGGAAAAAAAGATTATGAAAAGAGGAAAGAGAAGAAAAAAGCACCATATTCCCATGGTAAATAAGAAGATTGCTGAGATGATCTTTGTCTGCTTGCCTTGTCATTTTGATATGGGGATTCTTCCGTATCATCGGGCAAGGGATACCCCATTGGCGATTCTCTATGATACACATGTACTTACGATGACAAGAACTTACCGGTGACTAAACTTGAGTAGCATGAGGAGCGGCCCTCATATACAAGGGACATGAGATTTCTAACTTATACTTCGTCAAGCATGTACACCATAGTTTGTTCACTTTAACCTTAATCACTTCAAGATGCTTATGATAGGGGAAATGAGAGCTGAAAGCTATAAGTACCATAATTTTTGGAAGCTCTTTATGAGACTTGAATCCCTACTTCCTTTTATGAAGGCCTTTCTTCCACCATTATATTGAGTCTCCACCTTCTACCTTTATGCACCTACTTTGAGAGCATAGTGGCCATTCTTAGTTCTATTTATATTGTCCCAAGACTAGTTGATTGATGCATAACTTGATATTGCTTGTTTTAAACTATTTGTATCTAGTCACTCTTATGAACTTTGAAGGTGTCATATGCATTTATATTTGCTACTCTATGAGGGACAAGCTGAATACTATTATGCTATGTTTTCTTTATGTGAAACAAACAAACGTCTTACAAAGCATTGTTATTCATGAATCTTTTGTTTGTGCCTTTTCATGTTGCATCATAGTTTCTTTGTCTTATTGCTAGAACTTTGTCTTTCATGTTATGATTGAAGTACTATGATCCCAGCTTTGAATGTTTTACAAATACTTTGATCAAGTCTTTGATGGTGCATGTCACCTAAAAAATTATTCTTTCTTTTTATCACTTACCTACTCGAGGACGAGCAGGAGTTAAGCTTGGGGATGTTGATACATTGCAAATGTATCTATAATTTTTGATGTTCCATGCTTGGTTTTATCTACTTTCTTGTGTTTTGTCCACACTTTGGAGTACTTTTCATATGATTTCTTGGACTAATCTATTAACAAGAGCCATAGTGTCAGCTGCCTGTTTTCTGCTGTTTTTGGTTCTAGGAAAGTCAGAAAATGAATATTCTCGGAATTGGACGGGACAAAAGCCGAAGTGCCTATTTTTCCGGAAGTCGTCAGATGCCAGAATACGAGACGGAGAAGGGCTGTGGGCCGGCCACACCACCTAGCCGCGTGGCCAGGCCTGGCCCGTGCCAGGGGGTGGTCTGGCCGACCCCAGCTGTAACATCCCAAAACTTTAATCCAAGGTTATTAAGATCCAAATCATCAAAATTAGGGTTAACAAATTTTTTCCAAATAAAATTATTAAAGCATTCATATGTGTGTGCATTTAAATAGGAGTTGTTTTGAATTGCCATGATTAAGTGATCCATTGCTTGTAAAATGATTCTTAGGTGAAATAAACATCATCTAGATCATTCCCAAACAAATCCCAAAGAAAAACAAATCAAAATGAATAAAAGAAAGAAATGGTCATTTGTGCCATTTTAATCAACCTGCCTACTTTGGCTATTCCTACTACTCAATTCTTAACAGAAATAAATATGGATCTTTGCACCCCTTGCTAGTACATGTAATGATGTACCAAGGCCACTTTGTGATCTGCCAAAAAATTTCAAACACTAATTTTAAATGACATTTGAAAATTGAATCTAGTGTAGGTATCAACATCACCCTATTTCAAAAACCACTCAAATGAGCTCAAATTTCAAATCCCAAGCAACCACAAAGTCTTAAGCATGTGTATAGCAAACCTACCAAAATTCATCCAAAAATTCCAAACTTGATTTCTTTCGGCCATTTTCACAAACACTTGGTGGACAGAATTCAAAAAAACCAAATTCACTATTTGAGCAGTGTTCTGGCCAAACTTGTCCCCCACATTGCCACCAAACTCTCTCCACTGCTCCCCTACCCCTCTCTAGCCCAGCCACACACTGTGCCACGACCAAATGGTCATGGCCATTAAGGCCGAGCCCCCATTTGGGCACCTCACCGGAGACAACACGCCACAGCCGCCGCCAGCGCCATCCACCATGTCCTGGAGGTAGCCCGTGGTCCACCTCCACCGCCCAACCAGCCCCAGCCCGATGACAGCGACCAGAACGGCCAGGAACCGCCGCGCCCGGAGACGGTCGGCCATGCCGACACCGCCCGTAGAGCATGCACTGTCCCCGTGTAGCCAAACCTCGCCTCGCTCCAGCCGCCCGCCTACACGATCCCCACTGGTCTAGCAAGCTAACGGACACGCCCTTTCCCTCGACCGTGCCCCGTAGTCGCCGGCCGCTGCAAAACTCGCCGTCGGTAGAGTCTTAGTACGCGCCACGCTCTTCACTTTCCCCGACTGCAAGCCACTGCACAAGCACCGCCGTGACACTCGCCAGGGCACCGCCCACCGTCCTAGCGCACCGCCCACGCCTCTAGCTCACTGTGCCGTCGTCACCGGCGAGCACCTCCCATGCCTCTCTGCCGCTTAGCTGCGCCTATAAAAGGATCCCTCCCCAGCACCAAAGACTCACACCATTCCACTCCCCTCTCCTCACTGGTCCTTCCCCACCTCTAGTCGGAGCATCTCGAGCACTTGTTCGCCGGAATTTCGCCGGAAGAGCCCGTTGTAGAGGAGGAGAAGGCGCCATTGATTTCGTCCACCCCAGGAGCTGCCGCGACCACCCCTGAGTCCGTCGTCAACAACACGTTCGATCGCCCACATCGTCGCCGTAGCTAGAGCCCTGGTATGCCCCCTGAGCACCCCCACCGAGCCGCTAGGGTTTGTCCTCGCCGGCGAACTGTTCGCCGGAGACGACACCTCTCAGCCGTAGATTCCCCTTCTAATCTAACGGCCCACATCGCCCCCTACCGCTTCGCTTGTAAAGAGCCGCTGACCGGTGGACCCCCCCCTGTCAGCTGTTCTCTGTGCCGCGGAACACCACTGGGCCGGCCCGTTTTCGTTCCCGCATGACCCATTTAATTCAAATTTAGATTTTTCTAATTTAGTTTGAACCTAGTTCTGTCCCTTAGTTTGAAAATCAATTCAGAGAGATTTACAAATCCAAATGGAGTGATTCCAATTTTGTTAGAAAGCTAATGAAAAGATCTACCCAAGCCCATTGGATTTAATTCCATTAGAGTTAGAGATATCTCCAAGTAAAAATAACAAGACAGAAGCTTTTGCACATTCAAACATTTTTATAAAATCACCCATGTTAGCTTTTGAGTTGATTCCAACTCTCAAAAATCACATTTAACCATACCTATCTAAATATGTAATAATATTACGGTTTACATGCAGTGACTTTGGACTAGTACCAAAATAATGCTATATAGGCATTTCTAGTCACTTTAAATCGTTAAATAATGAACTTACACAAAAGTAATTGTGATCCAACCCTTAAATCATATTCCCACATGTTAGAATATGTGGTGATGACATGTGTCCACATGATACCATATTTTAAGTGGTGAATATTAAATCTTATTTATTTTTCAATGAGTAGAAATTACTTTTCTTAAATAAAAAGAATGAAACTAGTTAATAAAACCTTGTGATGCTTGTGATGATAATAGATCATCAAATGTGTGCCTTAGAGTCCTAAGTAGACTAGTTAAGTATTGTTTGGTGATTGTGTACTCCGTATGCATTTATAGACGATAGTACCGACCAAGCTTTCGAGGAGGAGGAGTTCTATCAAGAGGAGGAAAAAAACTTCAACCACTGCACTTCACAAGGCAAGCCATCATTAACAATGCAAGCTAACCCTTGCAATTAGAATGCTTAACAAGCTAGACTTAAACTAGATGATTTGAGCAAAGATGCTTTAGGCATGCTTTGGTGATACCTCTTTGACTATTATTTACCCCAAGTATTAATTTGCAAGCTTTACTTCCTTTACTTTATCAAAGTCCTTTACTTGTTTTGAAGGTAGCATAAAAAGTATAAAACTTGACCTATTTAGATAACTTTAGATGTCATTCTATGGCATGAGATTGATCCCATCTTTCCACCTTAGTGAACACTCTTAACTTAGTAGTTTAGAGTAGATAAAAACTTGAGTCACTTTAGATGGGAACACTTGGTGAAAATGAATTATGAAAACCTTGGAATGATGAGTCATTCTATTGAAATGTTTTGACATGTGTTGAGAAACACAAATGGTTTATGATGATGAAAATGTTGAGGCATGAGCCTGGACCCTTTTACAAAACTGATGGTTGGATTCAGATGTGATACCATTCCAAATTTACCGTACAACCACAATACCTGAATTGGGTAAGGCTTAGCCAGAAGTTTATATGCATTAGTATTAGTTCCCTCGCGGTAGAGGTTTGAGCTGAGGCTACCTCTCAATGTTGTCCACCTATGCAGTGCCCAAGATGACAGATGGTCATGGTTGGGAGGCCATGCTCATAGGGGAGGTGCTTATACTAGGGTGTGTAAAGGAAAGGTTATGTTTGATTATATGCATACTAAGTATGATGATTCAGGGTTATCCCAGACAGATGTATCGAATCTTGTGGTGAAAGTGTACCACCCCTGCAGAGTGCCAAACTATTCGAATAGCCACGTCTGCGGTTATGGACAGTTGGAGTGGCCATACTGTTTCGTTGTCAAATGTTTTCAAAATAACTTATGAAATGAATGATGAATCTTGACTTGACCACAACAGAGTTGTGACTATGACACTAGCTTCCCAACTTAAGCGATTCTAGAACTTTATTTTATCTTTCTTTGCTTCTGAACTCAACTTAGGTTTCAAACTTAACCTTATAGTTAAACTTAGAGTTAGCTCTTTACATTAGAACTATACTACTTGTTAGTGGTAGTTTGCGAGTACTTAAAGAGTACTCATGGCTTTTGTCCTTGGCTATTCTCATGGCCAGACTATGAAGGAGACTACCAAGATGATGGCCAGGAGGACGACTATGATAACTAGGACTATCTGCCTTCGTCAGCATTGCCTGTGCCCCTGAAGATGGACCCCACCGCTACGCTTATTATTTATTCCGCTGCTTGTGGTATTAAGACTGGATCATGAGATCCTTATTTGTGTAAGACCTTATGTATGGTTTGTAGTGGATGATGTACTATGATATCCAATTTGTTATGTCTCGCAAAAATGGTAATCCTGGGATTGCGATGTATGACATAACAGGCATCTGGGATTAAAAATCCGGGTGTTAACACCAGCACCCCCTCAGCCTCTCCTTCCGCCTATATATTTCCCTCGGGACAAAAACCCTAAGTACCCAATCAAAAATCCACGAAAGAGTCTGTAGCCGCCGTCATCTCCATCCCTAGACCGGGAGGGATCTGAAGCTCTTCCCAGCACCCTGTCGGAGAGGGGAATTCACCCTAGAGGCCTTCTTCATCACCATGCAAGCCTCTGGTGTGATGCGTGAGTAGTTCATCTTTGGACTACGGGTCCATGTAGTAGCTAGATGGTTGCTTCTCCTCCTTTGTGCTTTCATGTCTAGATCTTGTGAGCTCCGTTCATGATCAAGATCATCTATTTGTAATTCTGCATGTTGTGTTTGCGGGGATCTGATGGATATTGAGATGCTATTTCAGATTCTATCATGTCTTTGTTATTTGTGATCTTGCATGATTTCCGTTGTTAGTAGCTATCTTGGCCAAGTAGATGCTAGCAACTCCAAGAGTTAGTATTTATGCTCGATAGTGGGTTCATGCCTCTGGTAATCTGGGGAAGTGACAGAAATCTCTAAGGTACTAGATGTGTTGTTGCTACTAGGGAGAAAACAACAATTCTTTATTCATAGAACAATCGTATTGTTTACTTTACACACAATTCGTAAAGCAATAATCTGTTGCTAGCAAGTTAATACTGGAGGGGGTTCGGATGATAACCTGAAGGTGGATTATTAGTTATAGATGCAGTTGGATGGCGGTCTATGTATAATGTTGTAATGCCCAATCAAGTTCCAAAGGAGTCAAGATGATTAGTATATGCATGTATTTCTTTCTCGATGTTTGTCAATTCCCCGCTGTAATTTTTTCACCCAGCATGTTATCTATCTTAAGGAGAGCCACCTCTAGTGAACTATGGATCCCGGTCCTTTCTTTTACATACAATCTATAAACTGTTTACTGCTTTGTATTTACTTTCTGCAAACTATTACTTCCTTCCATTCGATACATTTAACCCTTTGTTTTCAATAAAATCGGTGAGATTGACAACCTCATCGCAAGTTGGGGACAAAGTTATGTGGTTGTATTGTGCAGGTCTCCACGTTGCTACTAGCACCGGTAGTGCGCCCTGCCAAGGCTCAGCTAGCAACACCTTTGGGGTGTTTCCTTGGTCCTACTAGTTCGATTAAACCTTGGTTTCATAACTGAGGGAAACTTGCTGATGTGCTCATCATACCTTCGTCTTGGGGTTCCCCAACGAGCTCTACATCAACACCGAGCCATCAGTTTCCTCCGAGTACTTGAACACACCTTTATAACCACTTTATTACCAAGTGGCGCTTGATGCTATCTAAGCACTCTCGGGAGACAGTGATTGATATAGCCTCACGGTCTAAGGAATAGTCTACGAGGATCCATTTCTAATCATTGTAACTTGAACTTCGGGACATGATCGGGTCACGATGTTTAGGTTGGGTATTCGTTCATCATCTCATTCTCAGAATGAGTTGACTCCATTTCCAACTGGCATAAATGCCACATGATCAGGAAACTTGATCATCTGTTGACCAATGAACTAGTGACTAGAGTTTCACTAGGAACCCCTGGTTGTTTGTATATCACATGTGTATTGATGTTTCCACTCAATACAGTTATAGCATGATATAAAACTTAATCATAAACTATATGAAATATGATAATAGTCCTTACTACTATTTGTCTCTAGGGCATATTTCCAATAGTCACTTCATTGTGAGAATGAGATGATGAACTAATACCCAACCTAAACATCGTGACCCGATCATGTCACGAAGTTCAAGTTATGATGATTAGAATAGACCTAGTGTACTATTTCTTAGACCATGAGGCTATATCAATCACTCTCTCCCGAGGATACTTTGATAGCATCAAACATCACACGGTTAAACGGTGATCATAAAGGTGTGTTCATGTATTCGGAGGAACAGTAGAGGCATTGTATGTCAAGAGCGAGATTTGTCCATCCGCATGATGGAAATATACTCGAGGGCCCACTCGGAGAAGTTATAATAGCTGCACAAGGTGTGATTTGATCACATGGATATCACATGTCAGAACGAGTCAAGTAGCATTTGTCGGTAACGATATTGAACCCGACATGGTGATGTCATTGATCAGATCTCGTACAATGCAAGTATCGAGAGACAAAAGGAATATGACACGACGTTCATGGTTCAAATGAAGAAAGATTTTGTGGAATGCACAAGGGTCACATGGCCATCCAGGTCCCTCTGTTGATCATTGGCCCGGGAGGGTCCCAACCATGTCTTGAGTGTTCCCGAACCGTGGGGTGTCACGCTTAAGGGCTTGGTGATGCTTAGAGAGTGTTTACAAGATCGGTAGAATCACCAAAGAAAGAGAAGAGAGAAAACCGAAAGGGTTTCAGTAACTCTGGAGGATGTCCAGAGTGGAGATAGAAGGTGTTCCATAGCCACGGAGATTGAATAATATGTGAATGAATGTTAAATATTAATTTAATCATTTATTCATAATTATTTAAATAAAGAGAAAATCAATTAAAGGGTCAAAAGGCTTAATGGGACAAATCCCGGAGGGGAAGGGGCCCAAGAGGGGGCCGCATCCCTAGGAGGGGCCAAGGGGGTGGCCGGCACCCCTAGTGGGCTAGCCCCCCACGTGGGGCCCATGGTGGGGTGGCTGACGGCGCCTCCCCCTCCTCCCATGATTAGTCCCACCCCGGGACTTTGAGGGAGGGAGTGCCTCCTCTTCCCCTATATGTAGTGGGGTATTTTGACCAAATAAACACAACACAATATTTAATAAAGGTTTCCTCACTTTTGGCGAGACCTCCAATTGATATTCTGTCTCTCTCTCCCCCCGTGACCATGGTCCCAAGTGCGGACTGCACAATCGAGAGACATCTTCACCGCGGAGCACCGTCGTGTTGCGGGATTCAGATCCAGGAGCTCTACTTCCGCAACTGCTGCTGGATAGGGGAAGCGGGAGTCATCGCCAGGCACCGGATGCATGTAACTCCCTGCGAGGCGCAACATTTGAGGCACTAGAAGTCGTTGGAGCCACAGGAGCGCGAGGACTTCATCACGACATTGAGGTCGGCTTCGGCTCGTCCACATCAACCACACTCTCCCGAGCATTGACAATGATTTTTGGTCTTCAATGATAACTTCGTGAAAATCCCCTCCCGTTACTGCATTACTAATAGATAGGTCCTGGCAACAAAGGGGGTTTAGGGGCATAGGGTAAAATTTATTGTTTCCATACGCGAACCCCTACATGAACCCGTTTAAGTATGAATATGTTGCCCTTGTTTGCTATACTGGGTCAACTGTTGGTGCGTAAAATTTTCAACATGGTATCAGTATTGTTAGAAATATGGGTTAACTTCATTAGCCTATGTGAAAATTTGATTTTCCCTAAATCTCAAAACTCATGTGTGTGGAAGCCCATATATCATTTGGCCCAAGTTGGTGGCAGCTCACATGTCTGTGTGATAAGCGGAGTGGAAGCTAAAGTTTTGCGTCACATGGAAAGTTAGAGGAGAGTTGCACCACCTTATAAGTGAGTGAGAAGAGAAGTGCTACACATGCGCTCCTCCTCCGACGCCGCCCGCTCGCCCGCCTGCTGATGGCCCAAAATATATCGAGCTCGTTGGGAAACCCCAAGAGGAAGGTATGATGAGCAGAACAACAAGTTTTCCCTCAGTACGAAACCAAGGTTATCAATCCAGTAGGAGCAAGGAAACACCCCAAAGGTATAGCTAGCTTAACGATGGCAGGGCGCACTACCGGTGCTAGCAGCAACGTGGAGACCTGCACAACACAACCACGTAACTCTGTCCCCAACTTGCGACGAGGTTGTCAATCTCACCGGTTTTGCTGAAAAAAAGGATTAAACGTATCGAATGGAAGGAAGTAATAGTTTGCAGAAAGTAAACGCAAAGTAGTAAACAGTTTATAGATTGAATGTAAAAGAAAGGACCGGGATCCATAGTTCACTAGAGGTGGCTCTCCTTAAGATAGATAACATGCTGGGTGAACAAATTACAACGGGGCAATTGACAAACATCGAGAAAGCAATACATGCATATACTAATCATCTTGACTCCTTTGAGATTCGATTGGGCATTACAACATTATACATAGACCGCCATCCAACTGCATCTATGACTAATAATCCACCTTTAGGTTATCATCTGAACCCCCTCCAGTATTAAATTGCAAGCAACAGATTATTGCTTTACGAATTGCGTGTAATGTAAACAATACGATTGTTCTATGAACAAAGGATTGTTGTTTTCTCCCTTGTAGCAACAGCACATCTAGTACCTTAGAGATTTCTGTAACTTCCCTAGATTACCAGAGGCATGAACCCACTATCGAGCATAAATACTAACTCTTGGAGTTGCTAGCATCTACTTGGCCAAGATAGCTACTAACAACGGAAAGCATGCAAGATCACAAATAACAAAGACATGATAGAATCAATAATCAATCTGAAATAACATCTCAATATCCATCGGATCCCCGCAAACACAACATGCAGAATTACAAATAGATGATCTTGATCATGAACGGAGCTCACAACATCTAGACATGAAAGCACAAAGGAGGAGAACCAGCCATCTAGCTACTACATGGATCCGTAGTCCAAGGATGAACTACTCACGCATCACACCGGAGGCTTGCATGATGATGAAGAAGGCCTCCAGGGTGAATTCCCCTCTCCGGCAGGGTGCCGGGAAGAGCTTCAGATCCCTCCCGATCTAGGGATGGAGATGACGGCGGCTACAGACTCTTTCGTGGATTTTTGATCGGGTACCTAGGGTTTTCGTCCCAAGGGCATCTTATAGGCGGAAGAAGAGGCCGAGGGGGTGCTGGGGTCAGCCAGACCACCCCCTGGCGCGGGTAAGGCCTGGCCGTGCGGCCAGGTGGTGTGGCCGGCCCCCAGCCCTTCTCCGTCTCGTATTCTGGCACTTGACCCCTTCCAGAAAAATAGCACTTTGGCTTTTGTCCCGTCCAATTCCGAGAATATTCATTTTCTGACTTTCCTGGAACCAAAAACAGCAGAAAACAGGCAGCCAGCACTGTGGCTCTTGTTAATAGGTTAGTCCAAGAAATCATATGAAAAGTACTCCAAAGTGTGGACAAAACACAAGAAATTGGATAAAACCAAGCATGGGACATTAAAAATTATAGATACATTTGCAATGTATCACCTGCCCGTCCGTCTCGATGCGCGCGTGCCGTGGTTTGTGAAATGAGCCTTGAGCGAAGCTTATCTTTTTGCTGCTCAAGAAAACTGGTGTAGTTTTGGCAGACGTGTCAATAGTTAGTCGGTTCAGGTCGCTCCCGAATCATGGGCTACTGTAACTGATCCGAACTCGTGCGCGGCAGCGTGGCCTCGGCCCACGTTGTGCCCTGTAGGTTTCCCAAGCTGCTCTATATGAGCGCATCTGCGGCTTTCATCTCGTACACATAGAAATCAATCTAGGGTTTCCCCCTCTTTGCTTGTGCCACCACCGTAGTCTACTCTATCCCACGCGTTAGCATGCACCGGCGGATGGGAGAGCAGGTCTCTGGAACACTCGCCTTTGCGATCCTGTACGGGAGAGGGCGAATAAGGTTTTTCAGAAGCTCTCCGCGTGCGTTATCATGACGCGTCTTCCTAGACGTCAAGAGGATCCGCGGGCACGGCATCTGGTATGTCATCTTCTTTGATAAGCTACAACAACCTCTGCACCAACGGTGACTTCATCTGCAAGCGATCGGTACGTATACCATGATCCGATCTATGGCTATTCTATGGTTGTTCTTGCGTATGCATTGCTATTGTCCATGTTGAGTAATACATCTAGTATGTTAGAGTTTTACGTGTTCGTAGCTAGTGTAGTCATGATTTATATATTGGAATTAATTGTGAAAATTATGCCTAATAATCCAACAATCCAAAAATATTATTATAGGTAATTTTTTGAGTTAAACATGAGACACTTTGCTGATGCAATGAAACCGAATAAGTTTACCGGTGTTCATTTTAAGAGGTGGCAGTATAAGACTACTATGTGGTTGTAAGCTCTGAAAGTATTCAAGGCTAGTGGGGTGTACCTGAAGGAACTATATCTGACAAGGTTCAGAACAAGTTCAAGAAAGCCAATCTTGCTTCCGTGGGATACGTTCTGAGTGTTTTTGATAACAAGTTGTTTGATGTGTATATGCACATAAAAACGTAAAAGAGCTCTAGGAGGCACTATATGTTAAGTTCATTGTAGCAGATGCTAACAGTGAACTGTATATCATGGAGAGCTTCCATAATTATAGGATGATTAACAACCGTTCTGTAGTCGAACTAGCTCATGACAAACAGTGCATTGCAAAAGAGGTTGAACTCCTTAAGTGTATCTTAAACAACAAGTTTGTGGCTGGGTGCATTATTGCAAAGTTGCCTTCTTTATGGAGAAACTTCACCAAAACTCTCAAACACAAGAGGCGGGATATATCGGTTGAAAAACGGATAGCGTCTCTTGACGTTGAGGGGAAGGCTCGAGCTAAGGACACTACTGATAAAGGAGGCGAGGATCAGTCTAGCGTCAATATGGTGCAAAAAAACCTTCGGCAAGAACAAATGGAACAACAATCCCTCGTTCAACAAGCCTACTACAACCTTCAAGTAGAAGAAGCCGAACAAGGCTGAGCTGGTTGCTATACCTATGAAGAGCTTGGCCACTTTTCCAAGCATTGCCCAGAACGTGTAGATCGTAAAGGAAAAAACGGGAAGACTGTCAACATCGTGACCGCTATCAACACTAATGGCTATAATAATTTATTTACTGTTCTTTCAGTATTTCAATCACCATGTTGGTGAATTAATACAGATGTTAATGTTCATGTGTATGCTGACATCTGTATGCTCACTTCTTATCAGGTGTAGCATCCCAATTATCTAACAATTACAATGTTACTTTCCTAGTCTATATATTGCTACTTTCTACATATCATTTATTGCATCATCATTATATAATGCTCATGTCACCATGCCATATTGCATTTGAGTATCATATAAAACCCCTTTCAATTTGGTAAGTGCTACGCGTCCCCCGGGGGATAACTCCCCCCGATCCCCCGGATCCCTTGCCCGCCACGTGTCCTATAAAAACACCCCCAATCCCGCTTTTGCTACAAACTACCTATTTTTGCTAAAAAAAAGCCTGCTTTTGCTACATGTAGCAAAAAACGGTTCGCTAAAAAAATAGTACAAAAAAGACTGTCTCGCCGGAGACTTCGCTAGAGAGCTCGCCAGAGACTCTGTAGCAATAAATTTGTGCTAATGTAGCAAATCCGACGTCTCCGGTGACTGGCCGGATACATTCGCCGGAGAGACCTCGTCGGGAACTTTGTAGCAAAAAATTTACGGTATTATAGCAAAACCACAAAATGTTGGTAGCAAAAAAAATACTAATGTAGCAAAGAAGTGACCTCGTCGAAGACATCGCCGGTGGCTTGGTAGCAAAAAACTGGGCTACAGTAGCAAAACCGACTTTGCTGGGGACTTTCGACGAAAATACCGTAGCAAATACTTTATGCTATTGTAGCAAAAACATAGAACAGAAATAACAAATAAATGCTATTATTGTAGCATCACCCTGTAGCAAAAATCTTAAAACACATTCATTGGCTAGTAGTGTGATCCTTCATTTGTAGCAACGATGATCACGTCTAGTAGCATCGTCGTCCTGTCTATGTAGCACCATGCAGTGTAGCAAAATCCATCGGCGAGTTGTAGCATCTGCCCTCATCGGTGGTAGCACCACCCGTAGCCGGTGGTAGCAACACCCGTCGCTGGTGGTAGCATCAACAACGAGTCCGCCAATGGTGTCGTCATGGCTGCAGCGAGGGCGACAGGAGCCGGGGTGGCGCGATGACAGGAGCCAGGGCGCGCGACGACAAGAGATGTGGACAGCGCGCGCTGCAGCGGCCGGTGGTGGGTGGCGCGCGAGATGAAGGAGCTGCGGGCGACGGGGGTTGCAAGCCAGGTTCCGTACGAATGCGCCGGGAAGAAGATAAGGCAGAGAAAAAACGGAACCTACGCGGGCCCATCCACGACCTGGTGCGTGATGTACGTGAGCAAACGGACCTGGGGGATAAAATGCGTGCGATCTCCCGGGGGATGGTATCATTTCCCTTTCAATTTGGTTCTTCTCTCATATGCGTTTCAACCCCCACAACTATGGGTCGAGTTGGGTTTTTAGGCACGGTCTGTAATTTTTTTTGGGCTGGACGTTGATACATTGCAAATGTATCTATAATTTTTGATGTTTCATGCTTGGTTTTATCCACTTTCTTGTGTTTTGTCCATACTTTGGAGTACTTTTCATATGATTTCTTGGACTAACCTATTAACAAGAGTCACAATGCCAGCTGCCTGTTTTCTGCTGTTTTTGGTTTCAGGAAAGTCCGAAAATGAATATTCTCGGAATTGGACGGGACAAAAGCCAAAGTGCCTATTTTTCCGGAAGTCATCAGATGCCAGAATACGAGACGGAGAGGGGCCAGGGGGCCACCACACCACCTGGCCGCGCGGCCCAGCCTGGCCCACGCCAGGGGGTGGTGTGGCCGCCTCCAGCACCCCCTCGGCCTCCCCTTCCGACTATAAGATGCCCTCGGGACGAAAACCCTAAGGGCCCGATCAAAAATCCACGAAAGAGTCTGTAGCTGTCGCCATCTCCATCCCTAGATCGGGAGGGATCTGAAACTCTTCCCGACACCTGCCGGAGAGGGGAATTCACCCTGGAGGCCTTCTTCATCACCATGCAAGCCTCCGGTGTGATGCGTGAGTAGTTGATACATTGCAAATGTATCTATAATTTTTGATGTTCCATGCTTGGTTTTATCTACTTTCTTATGTTTTGTCCATACTTTGGAGTACTTTTCATATGATTTCTTGGACTAACCTATTAACAAGATGCCATAGTGTCAGTTGCCTGTTTTCTGATGTTTTTTGTTCCAGGAAAGTTAGAAAATGAATATTCTCAGAATTGGACGGGACAAAAGCCAAAGTTCCTATTTTACCGGAAGACTCACGGAGCCAGAATACAAGACGGAGGAGGGACAGGGCCTGGCCACACCCCTCCTAGGCGCGAGCTATCCCTAGCCGCGCCACCAGGTGGTGTGGTCCCCCTGGCACTCCACCGACCTTGCCTCTTCGCCTATAAGAAGCCTCCCGATGCATAAACCCTAAATCATCAAGCCTCCAGCCACGAAAAGTTCCGCTGCGCCGCCGCCACCGAAGGGGAGATTTGGGGGACATAAAGTCTCTGTTCTGGCACCCTGTCGGGACGGGGAAGTGCCCCCGGAGCCATCTCCATCGATCTCCACCACCATCTCCATCACCATTGCTGATTCCCATGATGAGGAGGGAGTAGTTCTCTCTCGAGGCTAAGGGTTCTACCGGTAGCTATGTGTTCATCTCTCTCTATATGCATGATCTTATTGAGATCATGAGCTTGTAATCTATAGATCTACCTTGCTACTCAAGTGCTTTAATAGATCTCTGCTCTCCCCATGTGTGTGAAAGTGACAGCGTGCACACCATGGTGGCACTTAGGCTAGAGATTACAAATACTTGTTATGAGTTATATTTGGAGTTGGATGTTTCTATGAAATTGTGGTGTTTGTTGGACTCATCTAGTGCTCAAGGTGACAGTGTGGGGTTTTCTAGATGGGAAAGGCTTACTTTGAGGTGTGCTGTTATAGCCCTACCATCGATTAGAGTGTTCAACCGGAGAGTAGTATCATAAAGAAGAATATATTTATGAGAGTGTTCACTAGTGAAAGTATGATCCCTAGGCCTTGTTTCTAAGCATTGAGACACCGTTTGCAATTAGATTTGTTACATGTTTGCTTGTTTCCATCTTTATTTCAGTTTGCCTTTAGTCTCTTCCACGCCATCAAGCTATTTTATAGCACCGTTACCACTTATACTTATCCATGCCACTTGTATTTCACTATCTCTTCGCCGAACTAGTGCACCTATACATCTGACAAGTGTATTGGGTGTGTTGGGGACACAAGAGACTTCTTGTATCTTGATTGCAGGGGTTGCTTGAGAGGGGATACCTTTGACCACTTCCTCCCTAAGTTCGATAAACCTTGGGTGATCCACTTAAGGGAAAACTTGCTGTTGTTCTACAAACCTCTGCACTTGGAGGCCCAACACACCAAATAAAAGTGCATAGACATCAAGCTATTTTCTGGCACCGTTGCCGGGGAGGAAAGGTAAAAGGTATTCACACCGGAGGATTAAAAAAGAAGAACCTCCTACGGCAAACGCCTATTTTCTGGCGCCGTTGCCGGGGAGGTAAGGTAAAAGGTACTCACATCCTCCGGTGTGAGTGCTCGAAGTTATTTCCTTTAGATTCTGCAATTTTGTCTTTTTGTTTCTTGTTTTCACTAGTTAGGCTTAATGGAAAACAACAAAAAAATTAGAGAGCTTTATAGTATTTATCTTGAGTTAGGACATGAAGTGTTTGAAGAGAAAATTAAAAAACCTATGGAACTTTATTTGCGTGCTAATAGCAATGTTATTAGTATGAATTCTTTGAACACCATTATTGCTAATGCTATGGAAAAGTCTAAGCTTGGGAAAGCTGGTTTTGATGAGTATGATATTTTTAGTCCCCCAAGAACGGAGGAGAAAATTTACTTTGATGATACCAAACCTCCAATATATGATGATTACAATGATGAATATGATATTTTTAGTCCACCTACTATTGAGGAGGAAATTAATTATAACTATAATATGCCTCCTATATTTGATGATTATGGTGATGAGAATAAAAATGATAGCTATTTTGTTGAATTTGCTCGCACTACAATTAATAAGAATGACTATGCTTATGTGGAGAGTATTAATTCTTTTATGCATGTGGCTCATGATAAGAATGTTTTATGTGATAGTTATATTGTTAATTTTATTCATTATGCTACTGAAAGTTATTATGAGAGAGGGAAACATGGTTCTATGCATCTCAATAATATTAAGTTTCCCCTCTTTATGTTGAAATTTTTGAAGTTACACTTGTTTTGCTTTCCTATGCTTGTTGCTTTATGCTTTCATGAATCGTTTCTTTATAAGATTCCTAAGCATAGGAAGTGGGTTAGACTTAAATGTGTTTTGAATTTGCTTCTTGATGCTCTCTTTTACTTCAGTTCATATTTCTTATGTGAGCATCTTCTCAAACTATCATGCCTAACTTAAAGGCGTTAAAGAAAAATACTTATTGGGAGATAACCCAAAAGTTTTAGATGAGTCTTGGAAGTTATTACTTCAGTAGTAACCGCTCCTTATCCCTTTTTATTTGCTTTTTGTGCCAAGAGTAACCTCTAATGAGAGAGAAGTAATGATTGGGAAAGTTGCTGTCCCGAAACAGATTTTTTTGCTTCACCGTAAAAATTCGTGTAAAATATCTGAACATCTTTTTGAGGCGTGCACTTTTGTGCTTCTGCCACAGGTTGTTATCTAACTTTCGTTAGTTTAACACTTTTTTATTTGAGCAACAGAAGGTCTTCGAAAAAATTCATCTTTACCTGCTGGTCTGTTTTGACAGATTTCTGCCATTTTCTCCATTTGCTTCTTGTTGGTTCCTTTTTGAGTTCTTTTCGGGAATTGAGATTTTTGAGGGAAGTTCTACAGTATCTAGTGTTCTAATGGAAGTTTATTTGGTGTTAGAACTGAACCTTAAGACTTATTTATCTTGAGTGCACTAATGTTGCTAATAAAGATTGTGTGAAGTTTTGTATGAAGGAAAAATTTCAGGTGTATGGAAGGAATGGGTAATGAGATGAAGGATGGACTAAAGCTCAAGCTTGGGGATGCCACATGTGTCACCCCAAGAAATATCTAAGTACAAGCGTCAAAGCTTGGGGATGCCCAAGGCATCCCCTTCTTCATCAATAAAAATCCCAGGTTTCTTCCAAACACTTCGTTTTTTATTGTTTCATGCACAATTGTGTTGTTCTTGGAGCGTCTTCTTTTTCATTTTCGTTTTGGTTTTTTGTTTGCTTTTGTCTGCTTAGTTTTCTGAATAAATTGGTTAGACCCCCTCTTTCATACATTGATTTGCCAATAGTTTGGTTTGGTTTGAAAAAGAGTAGGAAAGTTCATGCTTAAGTGGTAAAGAGAGCTTGTTTTTGACTGTGGCCTATGCTTTGTCATGCCATGCTTGATATTTTTTTGGCTTTATGCTTAGTATTCTTTGTTGTAGCATGACTTGTTATAAACAATTGAGATTGCTTAATGTGCCTTGGATGAATCATGTGTTGTTTTAGCATATTAAAGCATAGTATAGTGGTATTCTCCTTTGATGCTTTATTTGGGTTGACTTGGCGTATGCTCACACCATGTTATGACTATCTAAAGTCACCATAGCCTTTATGATCCTTTAGTTTTCAACTTTTAGTATCACTTTATGCTTTGATCAATGATTTTTTGTCGCTCTGCATGATTATGGCCATTATTGCTCTCTTAGTTTGTCGATCCCACTCTTTTGCTAGCCTCCACAACAAAGTATGAGTTCCACTCATGCATCCAACTCCCTAAACCAAGTTATTCCAAAGAGTCCACCATACCTACCTACTAGCTTATGCTATTCCAAGTATATTCATGCTTTTGTTTACCTTCCAAATTAAACTTGTTATGAGAAAACTACTGATTAAAGCTCTCACGAACTTGATGGCACACTTTACTTTTCTTGCCCTTAATAAACTTGAACCATTGTATCGTCTATGTTGTATATGCTTACACTTATTTGTTGGGAATTAGCAGAACCATGCTTTCATGGGGAAGGCATTCAACATTGCACTTGGTACTTGTACCTAATTGATATCATGCTCTTTTGTATATGGATGTCGTCGGTGTGAAATGAAAGGGGAGCTTGTAAGTCCATGGAGTTATGTATATGTGTTAGAGAAACGCCTGGGCCGCTGGTCTAATCCATGCTGACATGGTAGAAACCTGCAGCGTAACCATAATGAGCTGTCTATGAAGCATTCTTCTTATAAAAAAAGAGTCCTATATTGAGAAAAAAATAGAAAAAGAAAAAAAAAACATTATGAAAAGAGGAAAGATAGAAAAAGCACCATATTCCCATGGTAAATAAGAAGATTGCTGAGATGCTCGTTGTCTGCTTGCCTTGTCATTTTGATATGGGGATTCTTCCGTATCATCGGGCAAGGGGTACCCCGTTGGCGGTTCTCTATGATACACATGTACTTACGATGACAAGAACTTACCGGTGACTAAACTTGAGTAGCATGAGGAGCTCCCCTCGTATACAAGGGACATGAGATTCCTAACTTATACTTCGTCAAGCATGTACACCATAGTTTGTTCACTTTAACCTTAATCACTTCAAGATGCTTATGATAGGGGCAATGAGAGCTGAAAGCTATAAGTACCATAATTTTTGGAAGCTCTTTATGAGACTTGAATCCCTACTTCCTTCTACGAAGGCCTTTCTTCTACCATTATATTGAGTCTCCACCTTCTATCTTTATGCACCTACTTTGAGAGCATAGTGGCCATTCTTAGTTCTATGTGCATTGTCCCAAGACTAGTTGATTGATGCATGACTTGATATTGCTTGTTTTAAACTATTTGTATCTAGTCACTCTTATGAACTTTGAAGGTGTCCTATGCATTTATATTTGCTACTCTATTGAGGGACAAGCTGAATACTTTTATGCTATGTTTTCTTTATGTGAAACAAACAAACGTATTGTAAAGCATTGTTATTCATGAATCTTTTGTTTGTGCCTTTTCATGTTGCATCATAGTTTCTTTGCTTATTGCTAGAACTTTGTCTTTCATGTTATGATTGAAGTACTATAATCCCAGCTTTGAATGTTTTACAAATACTTTGATCAACTCTTTGATGGTGCATGTCACCTCAAAAATTATTCTTTCTTTTTATCACTTACCTACTCAAGGACGAGTAGGAGTTAAGCTTGGGGATGTTGATACATTGCAAATGTATCTATAATTTTTGATGTTCCATGCTTGGTTTTATTCACTTTCTTGTGTTTTGTCCACACTTTGGAGTACTTTTCATATGATTTCTTCGACTAACCTATTAACAAGAGCCATAGTGCCAGCTGCCTGTTTTCTGCTGTTTTTGGTTCCAAGAAAGTCAGAAAATGAATATTCTCGGAATTGGACGGGACAAAAGGCAAAGTGCCTATTTTTCGAAAGTCATCAGATGCCAGAATACGAGACGGAGAGGGGACAGGGGGCACCACACCACCTGGCCGCGCGGCCTAGCCTGGCCCGCGCCAGGGGGTGGTGTGGCCGCCTCCGGCACCCCCTCGGCCTCCCCTTCCGACTATAAGATGCCCTCGGGACGAAAACCCTAAGGGCCCGATCAAAAATCCACGAAAGAGTCTGTAGCCGCCGTCATCTCCATCCCTAGATCGGGAGGGATCTGAAGCTCTTCCTGGCACCCTGCCGGAGAGGGGAATTCACCCTGGAGGCCTTCTTCATCACCATGCAAGCCTCCGGTGTGATGCGTGAGTAGTTCATCCTTGGACTACGAATCCATGTAGTAGCTAGATGGTTGGTTCTCCTCCTTTGTGCTTTCATGTCTAGATCTGGTGAGCTCCGTTCATGATCAAGATCATCTATTTGTAATCATGTTGTGTTTGCGGGGATCCGATGGATATTGAGATGCTATTTCAGATTGATTATTGATTCTATCATGTCTTTGTTATTTGTGATCTTGCATGCTTTCCGTTGTTAGTAGCTATCTTGGCCAACTAGATGCTAGTAACTCCAAGAGTTAGTATTTATGCTCGATAGTGGGTTCATGCCTCTGGTAATCTGGGGAAGTGACAGAAATCTAAGGTACTAGATGTGTTGTTGCTATTAGGGAGAAAACAACAATCCTTTGTTCATAGAACAATCGTATTGTTTATATTACACGCAGTTCGTAAAGCAATAATCTGTTGCTTGCAACTTAATACTGGAGGGGGTTCGGATGATAACCTGAAGTTGGATTATTAGTTATAGATGCAGTTGGATGGCGGTCTATATATTATGTTGTAATGCCCAATCAAGTTCCAAAGGAGTCAAGTTGATTAGTATATGCATGTATTGCTTTCTCGATATTTGTCAATTGCCCCGCTGTAATTTGTTCACCCAGCATGTTATCTATCTTAAGGAGAGCCACCTCTAGTAAACTATGGATCCCGATCCTTATCTTTTATATACAATCTACAATCTTTTACTGTTTTGTGTTTACTTTCTGCAAACTTTTATTTCTTTCCATTCGATACGTTTAATCCTTTGTTTTCCGCAAAACACGGTGAGGTTGACAACCTCATCGCAAGTTAGGGACAAAGTTCTGTGGTTGTGTTGTGTAGGTCTCCACGTTGCTACTAGCACCGGTAGTGCGCCCTGCCAAAGCCCAGCTAGTAATACCTTTGGCGTGTTTCCTTGCTCCTATTGGTTCGATTAAACCTTGGTTTCATAACTGAGGAAAATTTGCTGCTATGCTCATCATACCTTCCTCTTGGGGTTTCCAACGACGTCTACATCAACCACGCACCAGCATTTTTCTGGCGCCATACACAGAGCCATCAGACGTGCTTACAATTACTGAGCTGCACCTTTTTTTCGAACTGAATCAGTAAACTGGCGGTTATTTTTTTGGTTTTGCCATTTTTACAGGCACTACTAGAGATGCTCTAAGAGCATGTAGAATGCAAGATGCTTAGGGCGGTGCTTAGAAACATAAACCGTTTTTTCTTTAACCGCTGGTGCTTATTTATACTAGATAGATGTTTAACTAGGCACCGTTTTTATAGAAATAAACACCAATACTTAATAAAATAGTTAATTTATTTTTATAAGCACTCTTCTAAATACCTCCTATATACATGGCCTAAACAGGTCAGAGACGAATTCTCTCCCCAAAAAAAAAAAAGACCAGACAAAGGACCCTCAAAATCCACGAACAACATCATTCTCGTTCTCGGCCCGCCCCTCGGTCGAAAGAAAAAAATATCAGTATCTACCTCTCTCGAGTCTGGACTCTTGTCCTGCCGTCCACCTCAGCGTAGCGTTGGGAGACGCGGATCAACCAAATTCCGCAGAGCAGAAGGGGGACTAGCAGAGGCGCCGGGAGAGAAGATGAGCATGGAGGCGGCGGCGAGGAAGAGCGTGTGCGTGACCGGCGCAGGAGGCTTCATCGCCTCGTGGCTCGTCAAGCTCCTCCTCTCCAAGGGCCACTACGCCGTCCGCGGCACCGTGCGCAATCTTGGCAAGGGCTTTCCTCGCTCCGATCCGTTCATTTTTTTTCTTCTTTCTCTTGGCTGTGCCGTCAAAGATCTATGATTGGGCACTAGTACGCAGTAATAGGTCAATAGAATATAGTTGCTGAAACGGAACGAGGTAAAGCAGGCCAGGCGAGGACCACTCGTGACTCTTGGAAGTCAACAGAAGCTTCTTGAAATCCTAAAATTCTGATGCTTTATCAAGTATTTTAGGTCCCTTGGAGGGGAATGTGTAATTCTGAGATGCAATTGCAAGTATTATGAACTACTACCTTTTGTAGTTCTTGAATTTCTTTACTCTTTTAAAGGTCATAGTTGGTGTCGGCATAATTTTAGATAGCTCTGACATATGTATGGTTGCTTTTGATCAATTCTTTAGATTAAAGTATAATTGTGGATTACTTTTATTTTGCATAGAGTTAAGAACTATGATGACACGAGCCACAAGGGTTTAAACAACTCAAACAATGCAAAAACAAAACTTGCGTAGCAGTGCACGACCATTTGGCTAGATTGAAAAATAATTTGGGCATACTTTTGTGTGATGGACCCAAGAAATTATACATCTATGATGAGGGTGTTGTGTTTGTGTGTGCCAATGTGCTGCAGGTGATGACAAGAATGCTCACCTCAAGGCACTAGAAGGTGCCGGGGAAAGGTTGCAGCTGGTCAGGGCTGACCTGCTGGATTATGACAGTGTTGCATCGGCGGTTGCTGGCTGTGAAGGCGTGTTCCATGTTGCTAGCCCTGTCCCTTCGGGCCGATCAACCAACCCTGAGGTGATTTTTTCAGGACATATGTTTCACAGCCATAGCTGGTGAAGATTGTGATTTATATGATGCAATTTATTGCTGAACTATGTGTGGCTTCACTTCAGGAGTTAGATGTAACATTTACTTGCCTTTAAGGCCAAGATGCATATTACAATTATTTTTCCATCCTTTCAAGATATCCGTGTTTGCCTATGAACATAGTTCACGACAATAGACATAGTTTATTGCCTGATTTGTGTTTTCTGCATCATCAAGCTATCTGAAAGTTACTTCTTTCTTTAATATAGTTCTATTATACAGATATAATTGCACATTGGTTAATTTCTAGAAACAAGTGCTTATGACAATAGTGTGTTATTTACTACTTTGTAGGCAGAAGTCATAGCTCCTGCTGTAACAGGCACACTGAATGTGTTGAAGGCTTGCTACGAGGCAAAAGTCAAGCGAGTTGTCATGGTGTCCTCAATTGCTGCTGTCTTCAATAATCCCAGCTGGCCTAAGGGTAAAGTCTTTGATGAAGACAGCTGGTCAGACGTGGAGCTCTGCAGAAAGAGTGAGGTAAGTAAGGCAATGCCTTCACATTTGCTAAATATCTGGTAGGCTAGTATACATGGACTCCTAATTAATCAAAAAATTATATTTGACTTGGAACACATATGGTTTTATGGCTAATTTTAATGTTGAATAGTAAGTATTCTTTGCTGAACCATCTTTTTATCTCGCAATTTAAATATGTTGTAAACAATCGTTTACCAGTTTTGGTTAACTGTATTTTAGGATCCACCAAATTAAGAGCTAGTTTTTTTTCCTGTTTGAATTCATAGCACGATTACCTGTGAGCACATCATCGGACCGTTAAAATGCTTGATTTTATTTATTGTGAGAATTTCTGGCATTTTTTCAGAGCTTTGCAACCACACACATCTCAAGGTTTGTTATATTGTATTAGATGTCCCTCAGAAAGAGGAAAGTTTCAGATGCCTTCCCAGCACATGTACGAATATGTTAATATAACATTTTCCCTTACTCTGGGCCTTGACGGTCAAATCCATGCCTTGAAATTCAGTCATATTCACATGCTGAAAATTTCTTTAACTCAAAAGGCACCTATTCACACTCTGTTTCTAATTTTTTGCATTGCTTTGTTCGAAACTGAAGCCATTGAATATGTGGCGTATGACTTCTAAAAAAAAGATGTCTTCAGCTAACCACACAAAATATTCCTGGTCTCTTTTTGTATTTCCTTGCTCTGGATCCTATTTGAAACAAATTATCTGTGTTGTCATTCTGGCAGGATTGGTATTACCTTTCCAAAACACTTGCAGAGCGTGAGGCTTTTGCTTATGCAGCAAAAACTGGGCTGGATATTGTAACTATTTGCCCATCATTGGTAATTGGCCCATTGATGCAGTCTACTGTAAATGCAAGCAGTAAAATACTCGTTAATTATCTTAAAGGTAGGCGTGTTTATCTTTTACGCAATTACATAAAATAGTTATAACTGCATTGCTCTGATTAAATTGGGCCACCAAAAATGATGTCTGCCTCTTTTGTTTGTTTCCAACTCAACAAAACATATAACCAATAGCACAAAATACCTTTATGCCCTTACGATCAAGCTGTTTTGAATCACCAAACTTGTTTAGGCTCGTAATTCTGTTTCTGTAAAAATGAAAATACTTTTCTTTTGCAGGAGAACACGAGACTGTAGAAAATAAAATCAGGAACCTAGTGGATGTTCATGATGTTGCCGATGCTCTTCTTTTGACATATGAAAATCCAGAGGCGTCTGGACGCTACATCTGCAGTTCATTACCAATTAAAGTCTCTGATATGATAAACATACTGAAGACCTTATATCCAACATTCACTTATCCCAAAAAGTAAGTGCCTTCCTCAGCAGGCAACTTTTGTTTTGTTTTGTTATGGCTACCTTAATTCTGCATTTCATTAGCTAGATGTCACTTCCTAAAAGGAAGTAGTATAAGTATCGAAGTCCATTTGTCTTCCTGAGCATATATACATCTTAGATTTTTGTCCTTCCTCCTGTTTTTGCATGCTTGACTTGGAACGAACTTATAATTCTCTCCAAATTGCTTTTGCAGCTTTGCGGAAGTGGAGCACAATATCATTTACAGTTCGGAGAAACTTCAGAAGTTAGGATGGACCTTCAGGCCTGTAGAGAAGACCCTCGGAGATAGCATCGAATCCTACAGAGCATCTGGCATTCTGAACTGAGCGACCAACCGAGACAAGTTTAGCTGTTGATGGTCTGCCAGCCCTTTCTGCTTCATGTAAACAGTGAAAGGAATTTAAATTGTGACCACTCCAGATTCTCTGACTTGAAAGAGCAGAAGCTACAATACCTTGATTTTGCCTATTCTTAGCTAGTAGGTTCAAGGGAGTCATGTTACCATAAAACAACCAAGCAATTAAGTAAATGTGTGAAAACCACGAGAACCAAGCACTGTCTTAGTGGCTTGACCTCACAGTGGTGAGCTTGCCCATCCGGATTCGAGTAGCAAGTGTGACTGAATTAAACGGGGGTGCTATCTAGCGCGTATAAATTCGTTGTTGGAGATGTCACATCTATGAGAGGTCATATCTATGAAACCAACGTATAGCTAAGGGAGGAATCTTTTCCCCCTATTGGTCAACCTTTTTTAATGTGTGAAAACCACAATCATTTCTTTCACGAGCAGAAGTACATCATTCTAATTCCCTTTTCTATTTTTGTGTGTGTGTGGGGGGGGGGGGGGGGTGGGGGGGGTATATTTTCTCGATACCCCCTTGGGGGTATCATGCATGGAGTGGTGCATCTGACAAAGGGACCACTGGATGATATTGATGGTGGCGTTCCTCCTGGAGGTGGAATGGTGTCTCTTCTACTATGTCGATGGCGACGAGTCTCAATGGCACGACGCGGCGGATGATGGTGGACTCGTGTAGGGCGGTGGTGCTACATCGTGGTGACGTTGACAGGAAGCCTGACCAAGTCATTACATTGGTCCCTATCCTAACGATGGGTTGACGGAAGATGGTGGCGTGACTTCTAGAGCGCATGTATTGGTGTGCACCGAGGGTCAGCTGGATCTGTTTGTGCTCCTGGCTCGTCGCTGGGCTGTTTGGTGAGGCATACAGTTTTATGATGGTGCGTACATGTGAGGTCAAGAAGATGGCCTGACATTCCCCCCAACTGTTGAAAATATAAGAAATAATCCATATGATTTAATCCGAATAAATAATCGACAAAGCATGATCATACATATAGCAATTAAATAGATAATACAAACTAAACAGAGTAGATGACCAAATTATATCTAAATAAGATAAACCTATCACATCTACATCAATCGCTAGAATAAAGAACTCTAGCATAATCTGAAAGAGAAAGTTCAGGATCACATACAGCATAGCAGCGGCAGCGACAGCCGCGGCGGTAGCAGCAGCAGTAGCCGCAGCGGTGGTTGCAGCGTCGTCGCTCATGTTGAGGTTGTCGAAGAGGTCGGTGACGTCCGGGAATAAGTCGCCGTCCGGAAACTCGTCGTCAGAAGACGTTGTGGATGCCAGTAGTCGCGCTTGAGCGCTCCCCAAAAACCTGATCGCCCCTCACCCGTACAGGTTCACAAGAAGGCGGGGTTCCAGAGGCATATTGTCCCGATCTGCGGTGCACGCCGCAAGCCGGGACGGGGACTACGAAGGCGACGACGCAATAGACTAGAAGGAGACGCGTGTGGTCAGCGATGCCGATTAGGTTTAGCACAGACGCTTATATAGCGCAAGTCAGGGAGATCGTGGGACTCAGCCCACGTCCGAGTCGGCAACAGCCCACGTCCCATAAAGACTGGAAACAGCTGACTAATTAATGTGTCCGTTAATGACTCATAATTAATCCACGATTAATTTTCCCGACTAGCAAAAATAAAGCTCGGCTCGGCGAGATTCCCGTAATCCGTGGCGCGCGCGCGTCGTGACGAGGCGAGGCGAGGAGGGCGGTGTCGGAGGAGGAGTGCGCGAGAGCTGCTCTTTTTCTCACACCTTAGTGAGTGGTGGAACAGCCTAGTATATAAGGAGGTGTAACTCTCACTCAACTAGCAATGTGGGCTAAACTTTGACACCGCTAGCACAACCATATGCTGCCATGCACAAATAGGCCAAAGAGAATTTCAGAATTTGTCTAATGGGCCAACAGCCCAAAACTCACCAAATTCTAACAATCCCCCACAAAGTCTCATTGGCACATCGCCCACTTCCATTCCAGAATATTGTTTTATATACCGGTGTGTAGTGGAGACTGTTAAGTTAAACTTCCACGTTAAACTTCATGCTACACTAGCTAGCAACTTGAATAGTGGACTATGCCTTGAACTACAAGTTTTCTGCACACTAGTTTCACACAAAATCTAGACCAGTACAGGGCTGCCGCAGGGCTTCCCCACGGTTTAGAGCTTATGCGTCATACTCCTTGGCCTTTCATGAGTTTATTAGAGAGCACCCAACTCTCATGGACTGCGACGTTTAACAGTCAGACTCATATAGGTGTGTTCCTCAATAGATGTTCTGCAGGACAACATCTCTGCTTAGAAAAGCCACTTAGAACACATTAAGATATATATCAACCTGCCATGCAGAATAAGAGAGTATTGCATCTTTACGGAGATGTAAATATAATATGGGCATACTCTCCTCTTAGCCGATCAACAGCTTGTCTCCCAGCTCTAATTCATGGGATCTCCGATCACATAGAGTGGGTTGGCACTGCGAACAACTCATTGTGTGGGTCTCAAACCCATCTCCCTTGATGCATTATCTATCACATTATATGATAAACCCTTTGTGAAGGAATCTGTCAAGTTCTTGGATGTTTGGATATAATCCAACGTACTAACTCCGAAGTTTCTCAGTTTCCTGACAGATTTCAATCTCCTCTTCACATGCCTTGATAACTTCATATTATCCTTAGAATTGTTTACTTTGATGATCACGGTTTGATTATCACAGTTCATCGGGATGGCGGGTATTGGTTTTTCAACCACAGGTAAGTCCATCAAGAGCTCACGAAGCCACTCTGCTTCAACAATGACTGTGTCTAATGATGTGAATTCTGTTTCCATAGTTGACCTCGTTAAGAGGGTCTGCTTGCAAGGCTTCCAGGAAACAGCACCACCACCAAGTGTAAACAAATAACCACTTGTGGCCTTAATCTCATCAGCATCAGATATCCAGTTTGAATCACTATAACCCTCAAGTACTCGAGGATACCCAGTATAGTAAATACCATAACTCGCAGTGCCTTTTAAATAGTGCAAAACTCTCTCAAGAGCATGCCAATGATCATCTTCAAGATTTGACACAAATTGACTCAGTTTGCTTACAGCAAAGGAGATGTCGGGCCTCGTAGCGCTGGCTAAATACATGAGCGAGCCAATAATTTGAGAGTATCTCAATTGATCTTTAGCATTCCTTTGATTCTTTCGAAGTAGCACACTCGAATCATAAGGCGTTGGAGAAGACTTGCAGTTGCTATACCCAAAGCGACTCAATATTTTCCACATAGTGGGACTGAAGCAGTGTAATCCCACCATTGTCATCCTTCAGTAGCTTGATGTTTAAGATTACATCAGTCACTCCCAAGTCCTTCATCTCAAAGCAGCGAGATAGGAACTCCTTGACCTCCTCAATAACAGCGAGGTTGGTCTCAAATATCAATATGTCATCGACATAGAGACACATAATAAATCCCTCGCCCCCACCATGGCGATAGTATACACACTTATCAGCTTCGTTTACAACAAAGCCTTCAGTGATTAAAGTTCTTTCAAACTTCTCGTGCCACTACTTAGGAGCTTGTTTAAGACCATATAAAGACTTCACTAACTTACACTTCTTTCCTTCTTGACCATCTACTACAAATCCATCAGGCTGCTCCATATAAATTTCTTCATCTAGTTCTCCATTTAGGAAAGCTATCTTAACATCCATTTGATGAACGAGAAGACCATGTGAGGCAGCCAAGGATAGTAGTACTTGAATAGTGGTCAATCTGGCTACAGGTGAGTAAGTATCGAAGAAGTCTTCACCTTCTTTCTAGGTATAACCCTTGGCCACAAGACGTGCCTTGTACTTTTCAATAGTACCATCAGGTCTAAGATTTTTCTTGAACACCCATTTACATCCTACAGGTTTGCACCCATAAGGACGATCAGTGACCTCCTAAGTTCCATTAGCTAAGATGGAATCCATCTCACTACGAACAACTTCTTTCCAGTAGTCAGCATCTTGAGATGCATAGGCTTCTGAAATAGAAGTGGGAGTATCATCCGCAAGGTACACAATGAAATCATCACCAAAAGACTTTGCAGTCCTTTGTCTCTTGCTCCTTTTAGGAGCTTCATTGTCGTCCTCCACATGATCATCATAGTGTTCTATCGGCATAGTGGGTTCAGAAATTATAACAAATTTCTAACTAGATGAACTAGTCATCTCTTAAGTTGATGAGCTTGACATACCTTTCATGGGAAAGATGTCCTCAAAGAAAGTCGCATCATTTGACTCCATAATTGTACCAACATGCATGTCGGATACCTCAGATTTTACTATAAAAAATCTATAGCCAATGCTATGAAAATCATATCCCAGAAAAACACAATCCACGGTTTTTGGTCCAAGATTTCGCTTCTTGGGTATTGGAATATTGACTTTTGCCAAACATCCCCAAGTTCGTAAGTAAGAGAGTTTAAGTCTTTCTTATCCCCTTCCTCAAATGGAGTCGTGGTTTTATCCTTTACAGGAACACGGTTTAGGACATGACACACAGTCATTAGTGCCTCCCCCACCATTTTGGAAAGACCTGATATATCTAACATGGCGTTAATCAAATCAGTTAGAGTACGATTCTTTCTTTTGGCCACCCCATTTGACTGAGGTGAGTAGGGAAGCATCCTCTCATGGCTAATACCGTGTTCTGTACAAAATAGATCAAATTCATTTGAAAAGTACTCTCCACCACGATTCGACCTTAGCCGCTTGATTTTAAGATCAAGTTGGTTTTCTGCTTCAGCTTTATAAGTTTTGAAGTAATTCAAAGATTCATCTTTAGATTTTAGAAGATAAACATAGCAGTATCTAGTGGAGTCATCAATCAACATCATAAAGTATCTTTTCCCACCTCTTGTCAATACACCACTCATCTCACAAAGATCTGAATGTATAAGTTCTAGTGGTGCTAAGTTTCTCGGTTCCGCAGCTGTATGAGACTTGCGGGGTTGCTTTGCTTGCACACAAACTTGGCACTTAGAACCTTTGACAGTGGTAAATTTCAGAATTAAACTCATATTGGCTAGCCGCGTCATACAACCAAAGTTAATATGACAAAATCGTGAATGCCAAATATTAGACTCATTATCATTGCAAACATGATTAATAACTTTAGTATATGAGTTTGACAAAGATAAGCGGAACAGACCTCCGCACTCATAACCTTTTTCAAAAAATTGTACATACTTAGAAATTACAACTTTATTGGACTCAAAAACCAACTTAAAGCCATCTCGACACAGAAGCGATCCGCTGACAAGATTCTTATTAATGGATGGAACGTGTTGCACGTTCTTCAGCTGTACGATCTTCCCCAAGTAAACTTTACATTTACCGTATCAACACCATGAATAGAAACACGTGAGCCGTTTCCCATCAGCACGGAGGAAGTTCTTGAGACCTGATAAGAAGAAAACATGGATATGTCAGAACATATATGTGTATTAGCACCCGTGTCAAATCCACTATTCAGAAGAATGACATACTGAAAGGATAGTAGGTAAAATACCGTACCCAGCGTCCTTCATCTCAGTATCGCTAATAACAACATTAGCGGTTTTACCGCTGTTCCCATATTGCCGCTTGTCAAAGCGATTAGGGCAGCTAGGATCCCAATGATCAGATCATCATAGACGTGGCAAGAGCCTTGCTTCTTATCATTTTTCCTCTTAAAGTTGGTTGAGTGAGTGGCCTATAATCAGGTTTTTTGATTGTTGAAAATATAAGCAATAATCCATATGATTTAATCTGAATAAATAATCGACAAAGCATGATCATACATATAGCAATTAAATAGATCATGCAAACTAACAGAGTAGATGAACAGATTATATCTAAATAAGATAAACCTATCACATCTACAACAATGCTAGAATAAAGAACTCTAGCATAATCTAAAAAAGAGAAAGTTTAGGATCACATACGGCATAGCAGCGGTGGTTGCGACGTCGTCGTTCATGTTAAGGTTGTCGAAGAGATCGGTGACGTCCGGAAAGAAGTCGCTATCCAGGAACTCGTTGTTGGAAGACGTTGTGGATGCCAGTAGTCGCGCTTGAGCGCTCCCCAAAAACATGATCACCCCTCACCCATACATGTTCATAAGAAGGCGGGGTTTCAAAGGTCTACTGTCCTGATCTGCGGTGCACGTCGCAAGTCAGGATAGAGAAGACGAAGGCGGCAACGCAATAGACTGGAAGGAGACACGTGTGGTAAGCGATGTCGATTAGGTTTAGCGCAAACGTTTATATAGCGCAAGTCAGGGAGATCGTGGGACTCAGCCCACGTCCGAGTCGGTAACAACCCACGTCCCGTAAAGACTGGAAACGACTGACTAATTAATACGTCCGTTAATAACTCATAATTAATCCACGATTAATTTTCCCGACTAGTAAAAATAAAGCTCGGCTCGGCGAGATTCCCGCAACCCGCGGCCCGCCGTGACAAGGCGAGGCGAGGCGAGGCGGGCGGCGTCGAAGGAGGAGTGCGCGAGAGCTTCTCTTCTTCTCATACCTTAGTAAGTGGTGGAACAGCCTAGTATATAAGGCAGTGTAACTCTCACTCAACTAGCAATGTGAGACTAAACTTTGACACCACTAGCATAGCCATATGCTGCCATGCACAAATAGGCCAAAGAGAATTTCAGAATTTGTCTAATGAGCCAACAGCCCAAAACTCACCAAATTCCAATACCAACATGCCGACTTTTTTGATACATCCCCTTATTTCTTTTGTAAAACACCCTTAAATTTGTATATTTTAGCACTTTGGCCCTCCCAACAGTTTACAAGAGGGGAAATCTTTCACCTCCCCCCAAACAAATTTTCTTCCTCCGCCACTAAAATTGTAGGTGTTCAAGTTGATCTGTGTATTCCATGGCGCGGGTTGGACATGCATTTCTCCCAGAAGGAGCGACATATTTTCTTTGCCTCCACCTCGATGGTGCTAGGCGATGGATCTTTCACCTTATTCTGGGAGGACAGATGGTTGGATGGGAAGTTCATAGGGGAGATAGCGCCGGACTTACTAGGCTAATCCCTAGACGACCTAGGATGAGCCGTATGGTGAGACAGGCGCTGGCGGACCGCAGCTGGATATCTGACATCTCAGGGGCGTTAAGCCCCTGGCGCTGTGGCAATACGTCCAGCTGTGGGGTAGGGTGCAGGGTGTGCCACTGAGTGGGGAGCCAGACAAGCTCCTACGGCGGTGGACTCTGGACGGTCAGTACTCGTCCAAATTATGCTACAACGCCCTCTTTCAGGGGTCGCTTGTCTCGGGATCTTGGGAGCTGAACTGGCACTCTTAGGCGCCACCGAGGGTGAAGTTCTTCATCTGGCTAGCCTGCATGGATAGATGCTGGACGGGTGAGAGGCTGACACGGCATCGCCTACCTCACCAGTCGCTCTGCGTGTTGTGTGACCAGTCAGAGGAGACGATGTCGCACCTCCTTACGGGATGCCCTGTCTCTAAGTTGGTGTGGCATGAGGTTCTATCTTGGATCCGATCGGTGGCAGCCCTCCCGGGTGCGGAGGGTGATTTTGCGGAGTGGTGGTTGCTGGTGGTGCGTTCTATCCCATGCGCAAAGGAACCTCGTCGTTGGTCATGCTAACGGCCTGGTGCATTTGGAAGCACAGGAAGCGGTTACCTTCAACGATGAGCGCCCTTCGGTGGGCCCCCTCGTGGACACGATCAAGGCGGAAGCTAAGGCATGTGCGGAGGCGGGAGCTCGGGGGCTGCGCCAGCTACTCCCCTAGTCTGGTAGTCTTGGGTTGAGTTGTACGTTGTGGGTGTTCGTCCGTTTCTGCAGACTTGTACATGAATCTTCTTTTTCTATCAATGCATCGAAACGCAAAGCTTTTATGTTTTCGCGAAAAAAAAGTTGATCTGTGTATTTTCTATGTTGAATAATAAATAAAAAAAGAGTGTGTGTATCATTTTAATAGCGATGCCGGGTTTCACCTCCGTTTCCAAAAACACAAATTACTATACTATCATCCATGCTCTAATACTATTATTCATGCTCTAAAAAATCTTTGCTTAAACAAAGGGCTATGTCAACTCTTACACATAGGTCCACCGGCGGATATTTTTACCGCCAAAGAAAGACCCTCGAGACCACCGACAAGCCGACAACGCCAGTCTCGACCGCTCTGGAGGGGAGTGTAGAGGTCTCTGGAATGTTGGCCTACCGTCTACCCAGCGCAGCGTGGCGAGACGCGGAGCAACCAAATTCCGCAGAGCAGAAGAGGACTAGTAGAGGCCCCGGGACAGAAGAAAGAGCATGGAGGCGGCAGCGAGGAAGAGCGTGTGCGTGACCGGCGCAGGAGGCTTCATTGCCTCGTGGCTCGTCAAGCTCCTCCTCTCCAAGGGCCACTACGCCGTCCGCGGAACCATTCGCAATCCTGGTATGGGCCTTCCTCCGTTCCTCGCTTCCGTCCGTCCTTCCCACCTCCCAAAGCCGTCGAAGATCTATGTTTATGCAGTAGTATGATCTGTAGAATGTAGTTGCCGACGCGAAGCAGTGTCAGGATTTTCTAGGGGATTCGGTGCCTGAACAGCTAGATCGAATAGGGATTCAGGGTTTCAGCTAAGAACCATAATTAACGAGAATTAAACCTGGTCAAAATTGTAAATTGCGGTCCGAAGGAAGAACGGAAAGATGAACTGGAGAAGAACGGTAACTGTCGGCTGATACGAGCGAGCACTTCAGGCTTCAGGTTGTGACAAGCAGGCCATGTGGTTTTTGGAAGTCAGTAGAAGCTTCTTGAGATCCTAAATTCTTTATGCTTGCGCAAGTCCTTAAAGTCTCTTGGAGCGGAATTGTAATATTGAGATGAAATTGCAAGAACTATGAGCTTCTACATTTTGTTCTTCAAATTTTGAAAAATAAATTGGCTGTAATTGCTGTTATAGAACCAAGATTTTTTTGTACACAATTAATGATGGTGGTTTGTTTTGTGCACGCACATATGCTGCAGGTGATGATAAGAATGCTCATCTCAAGGCACTTGAAGGGGCTGGAGAAAGGTTGCAGCTTGTCAGGGCTGACCTGCTGGACTATGATAGCGTTGCGTCAGCGGTCGCTAGCTGTGAGGGCGTCTTCCATGTTGCTAGCCCCGTCCCGTATGGCCCTTCTACCAACCCTGAGGTGAACTTTTCAAGAGCCTGTGTTGCAGTTTTGTGTGCTTTTCTAGTGTAGCAAGTGGGCTTCACCAGTGAAAATTGCGATTTAATAAGATCCAGTTTATTGGTAACTATGTGTGGCTTCATTTCCTGAGTTAGATGTATAACATTTACTTGAGTTTAAGGACTAGATATATTTTCTTCAAGGGCTTCCCCCTAAAAGGACCTTTTCTAATTCATAGGAAGCATACTGAATTCTGTACCTATTAAAATCATTTTCATCATTTCAGGATATTCGTGTTTGCCTATGATAATATTTCATGAGACCAAACATAGTTTATTGCCTGGTTTATGCTTTGTGCGGTGTCAGGCTATCTCAAAGTTACCTCTTTCTGCAATACAGTGCTATAATAACAATGTAATTACACATTTCTTAATTTCTAGAAATAAGTGCGGATAATAATAATCAGGTATTTACTGCTTTGTAGGCAGAAGTCATAGCTCCTGCCGTAACAGGCACACTGAATGAGTTGAAGGCTTGCTACGAGGCAAAAGTTAAGCGAGTTGTCGTGGTGTCTTCTGTTTCTGCTGTGTACAATAATCCTAACTGGCCTAAGGGCAAAGTCTTGGATGAAGACAACTGGTCAGACGAGGACCTCTGCAGAAAGAATAAGGTAAGTAAGGCAATGCCTTCACATCTGCTAAATTTTGATGTGCTAACTATGTTGTTTAGCCTGGGCTGTAAGTATACTACATTGACTCCCAATTAATCACAAATTTGTATTTGAATTCCTGTCTCTGGATGGCCTATTTGAAGGAAATTATCTGTGTTCTCATTCTGGCAGGATTGGTATGACCTTTCCAAAACGCTTGCAGAGCGTGAGGCTTTTGCTTATGCAGCAAAAACTGGACTGGATATTGTAACTATTTGCCCATCATTAGTAATTGGCCCCTTGCTGCAGTCTACAGTAAACACGAGCAGTAAAGTCCTCCTTAGTTATTTTAAAGGCGAGTGTGTTTATCTTAGTTTCTCTTAATTTGTATGCAGTTACTACATAAAAGAGTAATGACTTATTTGGCATTGCCTCTTTAATTAAATAAATTGGACCATCAGAAATAGTATTGTCTCCCTCTGTTGGTCAAAGCATATTAACCAATAGCACAAAAGACCTGCATTCCTTTAAGATAAAGCTGTTTTGAATCACCAAACTTGTTTAGCCTGATAGCCCTGTTTCTATACAACTTGAAATACTTCTCTTTTGCAGGAGAACACGAGACTGTAGAAAATAAATACAGGAACCTAGTGGATGTTCGAGATGTTGCCGATGCTATTCTTTTGGCATATGAAAATGCAGAGGCGTCTGGACGCTACATATGCAGTTCTTCACCAATTAAAGCCTCTGATCTGATAAGCATACTGAAGACCTTATATCCAACGTACCCTTATCCCAAAAAGTAAGCGCCTTTGTCAGTATGCAACTTTGTTTATCTTGCTGCTACTTTAATTCTTTCATCAGCTAGATGACATTTTCTAAAAGGGGAGAATAGCTATCAAAGTACATTTGTCTTTTCCTTGAGATAAGCATGCATCCACATCAGTTGGAAAGTACTCCCTCTATCGCTGATTTAGTACAACTTTGAACTAAATCAATGACACTTATTATGGATCATAGGTAGTACTAGAATTAGGACTGGCAAATTGAATAAAGCACAATAGAGTGTCACGTTTATGGATGTATAATAGTCCCTCCATCTCCAAATCTCCGACATCTATTTCAAGATGGAGGGAGTACTTTGCATTCATTTAGCATGTAGTTTACAGTGTCGAATGTAACATTTTAACTAAAGATGTTGTCCCATATCACAAAATGCTTCAATGTTTGTCCTTCCTCCCGTTTCCTGCATTCTTAACCTGGAAGCAAACCTTTTATTCTGTCGAAATTGCTTTGCAGCTTTGCAGAAGTGGAACACAGTACCACTTACAGTTCTGAGAAACTTCAGAAACTGGGGTGGACCTTCAGGCCCATAGAGGAAACCCTCAGGGACAGCGTCGAGTCCTACAGAGCATCTGGCGTCCTGAACTGAGCATCCAATCGAGACAAGTTTAGCCGTTGATGGTTGTTTGCAAACCCTTATCTGGTTCATGTAAAGTGTGAAACAAAATAAGTTGGTGACGCGATCATCGTGGGAACCATGTTATAATGAAAAACGAACAAGCACTTGAATAAATAACGAGTTGTGTAATTTGATCCTTTCTTTTGTGGGTTCTGTAGGTGTTTGAAGCAAAGCGGTTGCATGTCGATGTTCATGTTTTGCACTCTTTCTGGTTCATGTAAACTTTGTCTGTGAAACAAAATATGCCGGTGAAACGCGATCATCAAGGGAACCATGTTTGCATGGAAAATAAATATAAATATTATGTGGCCCTTTGTTCTAAGGTAGTCTCAGAGGCGTTTCGAGCAACATAGTTGCAGACTGGATTTTGTGCTGGTGCTTCTAGGAATAGGCTAGCTGTGTACTACTATGTGGTTTCTGAACCAGTTGACTGTATGAATATGCAACCCATCTTTCCAGATTATATTTTATTTTCGTGAAACGCGAGGAGTGCTTCCTATTCATTAAGAGGAGTAGAAAAACTCTTCGCAAAAAAAAGGACTAGAAAAACATTTTATAAAAACGGTTACACTGGTTGCTGCATGCGGGCTACTCCCAACTCCGATTCACTCCTATCAACTCAGAAGGACACAACATTTTGGCCCATGCAGAGGAACCTCACTCAATTGTTTGGCATGAGGATCGGCCTGAATTTCTTATTAGCCACTTGGCGACGTCCAGCTGTTTCCCTCAAAAAAAAAAAGGACACAACATTCTTGACCTTGCCTAATCTCTTGAAAGGTTAAAAAGGCCACCTCAAGGTCTCGTCGTTTCGGTGAATCACTTGAGCCCTAGGAAATTTCGGTGCCATGGAGCTAGACCAGTGAGCTATTATGCTTTTTCAAGACAAGTAAGGCGTGTCAAGCTTGAAAAATCGATCGGTTGCGCTCTTTCCATACATCCCACATTACGTAAATGATCGGACCACTATTGCTTTCACTGTCTCCTTGGTAGCGCGATTAGTGAGAATACTCCACCAAGTATCAATGGGTTCGAGACTCTGGGCAATAGGGCTGATATGATCCTCAGACCAAGCGTCGATCGTGCTCCAAACAACCAGCGTGAAAGGACAGTCTTTGCAAAGATGCTGGGCCGATTCCAGGTGTGAGAGGCAAAGTTGGCACAAGGATCATGCAGCCATCCTTTGATGGTGAGGAGATCGGTAGTGAGAATGCGCTGGTAAAGGACTAGCTAGGCCAAAAGTTTGCACTTGGGCTCAGCATAAGCTCTGCCAGATCTTGGCAGGCTCGAACTTGGGGAAGGAGCACCTCTAAACTGGACATGATAAGACGAGGCGGCTGAGTACACATCATTCTCAGTCCAGAGCCATTTGATGGAGTCAGCCTGGTTTAGAGTAAGCTGGACTGAATGAAGAATGGTTGCAAGATCAATGAACTCCGTGAACTGCAAAGGGTTGGAGATTCTTGCGAGAGTGGATCTAGGCAGCATTTAGGAGTTCAGCGCTGACCGTTATGTTCTTTCGCAAGGCAATATTGACATAACAGACCTACTGGCGACGAGTTGCCGTGCCCAAAAAGGGCCGTTCTGCCATCGCCAAGGATGATCTTGGTGGATGCACGAAAGAGAGCCATATGGAACTCGTCACATGGTAGTAGCTGGGATCCAACCCACGGCCGTTGCGGCTCGGTCCATTACAACCACGGCCATCTCATTACAACCAGATTATATTGCCCGCCAAAAAAAAGAACAGACTATATTGGCACGTCAAATTGAACAGGGTCTCAGGGTGGGGCATCGGATCAGTAGATATGCAGATGCTGTGAAAGGGTTTCTGTGTTTTGATTCCTGAACTGCAAAGTCGATCGAGTGCCTTAGTGACAATATTGTCGATATGAAAAGCGACAGCATTCCATTCTTCTATCAGATGCTAATTATGAGATATAAACGGGTCAAATTGGCGCGTCAGGACAAATTTAAACTTTTAGTATTTGACAGTCAAGTGTATATAAACTTTGTGGGGCGTCTGAAGGATAGGGACGTGTAAAGGGGACGTTTGCGTCATCAGATGCTACGAGTACCGGTATAGTGTCTTTTCACTTTGATCAGGTGGCCGCTGAAGACAAATTAAGGAGCCATGGAGCCGGCCAGCGCAGGGAAGAAGACGGTGTGCGTGACGGGCGCGGGAGGCTTCATCGCCTCGTGGCTCGTGCGGCAACTCCTCTCCGGAGGAGGCTACGCGGTGCACGGCACCGTCCGCGATCCCGGTAAGGAGCTCTTCTCTCTTGTTGATCGACAACCACCGGCGTTGACCAGAGCATATACTAACTTAATTGCCATGTGTGTCTGTGTGCTGCAGATGACCCCAAGAACGATCACCTGAGGGCGCTGGGCGGCGCCGGCGAGCGGCTGAGGCTGTTCGAGGCCGACGTGCTGGACTACACGAGCGTGGTGGCAGCCGTGGCCGGCTGCGACGGCGTCTTCCATGTCGCCAGCCCCGTTCCGACCTCCAAATCCGACAACCCCGAGGTGGAACTGCTGGCGCCGGCGGTGGCCGGCACGCTGAACGTGCTCAGGGCCTGCAGAGAGGCCGGAGTACGCCGCGTCATCGTGGTGTCGTCGGTCGGCGCGGTCTTCATTAACCCCAACCTCCCCGAGGGCCCGGCCGTGGACGAGGGCTGCTGGTCAGATGAAGACTACTGCAGAACCACCGAGGTGAACCTTTTCCTTTTCTCATCTATCTGGCTCTAGCTAGTTCATCAGTCTGCTGACCGGTGGCCGGCCGGCGGTGATCGAGATCTTACTGTTACTGATCTTGTGGTTTCTGTCAGAACTGGTACTGCCTCTCCAAGACGATGGCGGAGCGCGAGGCCGTATCTTACGCGGAGAAGGCCGGGCTAGACGTGGTGACCGTATGCCCGTCGCTGGTGTTCGGGCCTCTGCTGCAGCCCACGGTGAACACCAGCAGCCTGTTCCTCATCAGATACTTGAATTGTAAGCTTCACCACCATGTTACTATTTCACATTCAGATAAACAAATGCAGTTAACACGTACTACGATTTGGTCTGCGCAGGCGCAGGCGGCGGCAATGACGCCATGGACGACAAGGTGAGGAACATGGTGGACGTCCGAGACCTCGCGGACGCTCTCGTGCTGACGTACCAGAACCCGGAGGCGGACGGACGGTACATCTGCAGCGCGTACGCCAGGAAGGTGTCCGACGTGGTTTCTGTCGTCAGGAGCCTGCATCCGAACCTGAACTACCCAAAGAAGTAAAGAGGCCAACATTTGATCAGTGCAAGCTGTGTGAAAACTTCCGTGATTCTCTCTGACGACGATGATTCTGGCAGGTTCGTCCAAGTGGGAGATGAGAAGGTGTTCAGCTCCGAGAAGCTGCAGAGGCTGGGGTGGAGGTTCAGGACGTTGGAGGAGATGCTCAAGGACACCGTGGAGTCCTATGTGGCTGCAGGCATACTAAACTGAGTTTTTTTTTGTTGTATAAGGTGTGGTGTGCGCGAGAACAATGGTTGTGAAGTGTAATCTGATGTTCATGGATGTGGCTTTTTTTTGGTTGCTCCCGGTTGCATATGCACCCTTTATTTAAATTTGATTTTTGTCAAAATTTGAAATGCTAAAAAAAATAAAAATATATGTGCATGTAGAACTTAAAATTTTAGGTGCGCGCAAAGTCGTTTCACGAAAAATAAATATTTTGGGTGGCTTGTGAAAAAAAACAAAATTTGATGCTAAAGTAACGTACTCCACGATGCAAAAATTTGTTTTATTACACAGCACACAAAACATATCGGTTTTAAAATTTGTTTTTTTACACAGCACACAAAACATATCGGTTTTCGGTAGAATGACTTCGTGTGCACCTCAAACATGAAGCTACACATGATCATATTTTTTGTCAAAATTTTCAACTTTTTAAAATATGTTTTTTTCATACCGGGTGCATATGCACCCGGGTGTAGAAACGGTTTCCGGATGTTCATCTGATACTCCCAAGAGAACTACTCTCTCTTTTTGTCAATATAAGACGATTAAGCGATTCACGTTACGAAATTTTGTGAATTTCCCGTTTAGTCCTCTCACCGACAGGTGTCGCGCATGTCTCCCTCCCTCATCCTCCCCACTCGCTCGCCCTCTGTCTCCCATGTCTCTCCCGTGGCCACCCCTCCATGTCACCGCCCACCGTCACTGGGATCCCTCGTCACCGTGGATGATAGTGTTGTCTTGTTCTATAGGGGGAGTCAGATTCACGTCCAGGAGAACCATCTTGATCCCAACAAACTGTTGCTGCTGCTGGGGAGCGGAGGAGAAGGAGCCAACGGGTAGGAGCCGGCGAGGAGAAGCCTAGAGGTTGCCTAGACTGTGCCTAGAGGTCCCCCTAGTCTGGAGCACCCTCGCTGGCCTTCTCCCATGGTCGGTGAGCTGCTGGTGATCGATTCCAATGAGCTCCTGGGTGGGGGCAGGCGGTCGACGAGCTTCTAGGCGGGGCGGGTTGCCGGTGAATTCGGCAAGTTGCCGATGATCCATTCCGACGAGCGGCTGGGTGGGGGCGGCTGCTGGTGAACTGGGTGACCTGCCAACGATCGATTTTGGCGAGCTGCTGGGTGCGGGCTGACGGCGATGGGCGAGCTAGGAGGTGCTGGTCTAGAGGTGCCGGATGAAGGAGATATGTCCTAGAGGCAAATAATAAATAGGTTTTTATTGTCATATCTCAATTAGTTTATAATAGTTTCATATTATGCTATAACTGTGCCAAGTAGAAACATTGGTACAGGTGTGGTATGAAACAACCAAGTCCCTAGTAGCCTCTATTCATACTAGTTCGTTGGTCATGAGGATGATCTGAGTTTCAAGATCATGGGCATTTATGCCAGTTGACAACGGGATCATATCATTGGAGAATGATGTGATTGGACATTCCTCGAAGGATTGCAACACGATCAAGTCATATAGTTCATTGTTACAACAGCTATATCTAGACTCCTTTTCCTTAGACCGTGTGCTCATATTACTCACTATTTCCTGAGGCTGCTTAGACTGCATCAACCGTCATCTGGTAATACGGTGGCCATAAAGGTGTACGTTGGGTATTCCGAAGGAACAGTAGATGACATGTGACTGCAAGACCGGGATTTTTTCACCAACATGACGGGTAAAGATACATACGGCCGGCTTGGTGAGATTGCATCCATAAATGTTGCAACATGTGACTCGGTCACGGAGATATAATATCACGGTAACAAGAAAACAGAACTTGTTCTGAACGAGATTGAACAAGGTATGTGATACCAATGATCGGGTCTTGGACAAGTCGTATCGAGAAACAAAAGGAATTGAATGCTACATTTAGCGGTTCAAACGACATTGTCATCAGGAATGCATAGGGGTCACATGGATATCCATGGTCCCTCTGTTGATCATTGATTTAGATCATGTCTAGAGCATTCCCGAGCCGTGAGAGGATACACTTAAGGGTACGATGAGAGCAATCATTCGTAAGACGGAATCACAGTAGAGAAAGAGAAAGCCGGAATCATTCCGCAGAGAGATCCGAAGTTGTTCGAGAAAGAATAAAGGACCGGAATCATTCCGGGAAAGATCTGAAGTCGTTCGGAGGAAATCGAAAGGGAACCGAAAGGTGTTTCGGGTCGAGACGGATTTTGTAATATTAATTTACATATTAATTAGTGTAATTAATATTAAATATAATATTAAAATCTAATTTGAAGGGTTATTCTACTAATGGGCCAAACTTCCTAGTGAATAAAGGCCCATAAGGGAAAACAGAAGGAGGGAAGGGCCAAGGGCCAGGCGCCTCAAGGGGGCCCACCCGGCCAGCCTAGGGCTGTGTGCGGGGTGGGGCCCACCCCTGGCCGGCTGGCCCATGAGGCCCATGCGCCTCCCCCCTCTCCCTTGAATAGTCCCACATGGAAAACCCAAAGGGGAGGGCACACCCCCTCCCCCTTTATAAAGGGGTGCCCATGGGTGGGATGAGACACACCAATATTTGGAGAAGTTCTTTGGTTGACTTTCTCCTTCCCTCTCTCTAGCCCTTGTGACCATGGCCCCAAGTCTGGGCTGTGCGATCGAGGCACACCTGTAGTACGCCGTTGCGCTGCAGGGGTTCCTAGCCAGATATCAACTTCCACACTCCCGGCGGGATCGGGGAGCCGGAGGTCTCATCGTGCACCGAATGTGTACGAAGACACGAGGCGCAACACTTGGGGCGCTTAAATGTCGTGATCTAGAGCTGCTGCACGATGAAGAAGGAGCAAGGGGTGACCTGCGAGGAGCTTCGTTGCCTTGAGGGTCGGCTAAGAGTACGACTACATCAACCACGTTCCCCGCGGAACGTTAACCGCGTACGGTCTACAAGGGTATGTATTCTATACGCATCGGCCGTTACCGCATTACTACATAGATAGATCCTATGCAGTTTTTGGGGTTCCATCGTAGGAATTTTTTTGTTTTCTGCTGCGGATCCCCTACAGTGGTATTAGAGCCGATCTATGCGTAGGAGTGTTGTACGTCCAGTACGCACAAGTATTGTGCGGGCATTTATCCCTTAGTTGTTACCCTCTAACGTGTACTTGTTTATATCGCGGTATTTTTTGATGAAGCGGCCCGGACCGACCTTACGCGTATTCATACGCGAGACTGGTTCCACGCTCAACATACGACTTGTACCATATAAGTGGCTAGCGGGTGTCTATCTCTCATTCAATAGATGATATAGCATTTACAACGGAGGGCCCCAAAAGGGGTGTAGTATAGACAACTGTTGGATCCATGTTGTGGTTGGAAAGTTCGTAGTTTAGAAATGGTTCTATTGCGAAAGCCCTAATAACCATGTAAAACTTGCAATAGATAAAGTAGATGCGTCTAACTTTATTTTGCAGGGGGGCATGTGATTTGATATGGCATTGGTCATTACGAAGGTAAAGTAGTTTACTTTTCTGTTACTAACTAGCATAGTAACAGTCATCGTTCCGATGGATGACCTGGTGGAGGCGTCGTGGACTTGGCGTCAAACCAAGGGCAAGATGGAGATCATGCCGAAGCGCTCGATGGAGATCAAGGCGCAAGAAAGACATATCATATCACAATATACATATGATGTTGATATCTATTTTACATCTTATTGTGTGCTAGTATTAAGATACTCAACGGTAGCAAATAAGATAATCCCTATTGAATTCCAATGTTCTGTGTTCCCCTTGTGTGTGCACCACCAAGAAAGTTCTTCGGTATGAGGCGATCCATGGTACAGGCATGGGTGTCAGACATATCTACGTTCGCATACAGTGGGTGTAAGCCATGTTGCACAGCAAATACACACAAGTTAGATTTGGCGAGCCTAGCATGTTACAGAGACGTGGCCTCGGAACACAAGAGATCGAAAGATTGAGCATGAGTCACATAGATGATGTGATTGGCATTGTTGAATGTCTACCTTTGATAATGCACTGATGGCCGTGATGATAGGGGGAGGTGCAGAGGATAGGGATCATGTGATCACTAAAATCATCCAGGGGATGACAATTTTAGTGGAGACCAATTATAAATTGATCTCTTATTATAAACTTAGTCTAGATGTCTGTTTGCAAATATCTTAGTAGATCTTGGCCTATCCCATTGAGGTCCTTTGCAACCATGGGAATATATTGCTTAATATGGAACTTAGCAAAAGGGTCCAACTTCATAGATTAATACCCACGCCTGAGGGATATCCTCGTAAAAGGTGATCTTCTCTTTTTGATACAATAACCATTAGGAGATAATTCGATGACTCCGGAATGTTTGTGTTTTCTCCATAATCATCCAATAAGCCATTCTCCATTCGATGGAGAGTTGGGCTACATTTTGTATTCTATAGAATAAGGCACATAGAGTATGAGCCGTTGGATGGGTTTTCCTCCATCATGGATGAAAAGAGAATGTTTGGAAAAACACTTAGCGATCTTGCATTAGAATTGAGAACTTTTGGAAGGACTTGATTGCAATGGAGGTCATGGATGAAAAGGTATATGTAAGATATACAAATTATAAATGTGGTTCTTGCAAAACTCGTTGCAGTTTGCAAAGTATTTGATACTTGTCTCGTTTTGTGAAAACAGAAGGATCTGCTTGAGAATTGTTGTTTTTGAGGCAATGTGACTTGATGATGGCAAGAAAAACAGTTGATGGCCGACATCACCTCTTCCCTCAAAGTTTGTCATTTGGATTAGTGGAATTGAATATAATTTGTAATCCTTGTTTGTGTGTCTTGCTTTTGGCGAGACGATTATCCATATGAACAAGTTACAAGCTAGTTTGTACTATTCTTATGAACAATACTGTTATGGTCACATTACGATTATAAACAAGTTATTCTCATCACTATGTTAATGATAATAGTTTAAACATTTATAAAAGGATTAGAATGCTAAAAGATATCCAAAGTTTAATAATGAAATGACACTATAGTTTAAGTCATTTTGGTTATTGCATGTTCTTAATGAATATCGGGGTCCTAGATGCTTAATCTAGAGACTTTGCAAAACCATGCCTCTTGGGCAGAATGACTAAAACTCCGCATTCTGGTAAAACGATGATATGCAAAGAAATGTTGAATCTTATACATAGTGATGTATCGTATTTTCAACAAATAGTGGAAATCATTAGTTAATTTTGGACTTAAGTGAATAAGCGTATTTACTTAATGGAACATAAGTTTGAAACGGTTTGAATTGTTCAAATGAGTTCACAACAAAAGGAGGATATTGAAATTAACAAGAATACGAAGTCTCTTCGATTTGATCAACATGACTGAAGTATTCAAGTTAAGTCTAGCATAAAAGGGAATTGTGAAAGATGTTTCACAAATTATGATAATTGGATGAATTCAAATTGTGTTGAAATATCTAAACATCATAATCATTATGTATTAAAATACATATGGTATAATATCATCTCTTATTGGGGTTATAGTTGTCGTTTAAAGTAAAAGATCAAAAATAAGCAAACACTCATTTGCAATACAAAGGAACATCTAAAGATTCGTGGAAACAACACCATAAGTGTTATGGCAAGTTCGAGTTTCTGGATATTTCGATAAGTCGAAGTCGTGGTGAATAAACAAGTCTGTGTAGAGCATTCTTAGGAAGCTATGAATGCATCTTCCACAAAAGGGGCAAACCTATTGTTGTCCAAAGTTGACGTGTCTTGATGAAGATACAGGTGGAAGAAAGTAAAATATCAAAACAAGGTATTTTCCCTTACCTCCGAATTGTTGAGTGGCGCATCAGAATTTGTTTCGTGAAACCAAACTCTACAAATAGAGAAGAAACCAATGATGATGATCATAAAGTTTCATCAAATACTTTTACTAAAGAAAGTAGGATTCAACTATATATTCTACAACTTTATGGAATTATAGTTGATTCACCTGTCATGCTTTGAACAAGACATACATATGAATTACAAAGAAGCGTGATGGACCTAAGTACAAGAAATGAATGGTCATTGAAATCTCGTAATTGGAATTCTCAAATTGATGATGATCAAAGAATTTTGCAATGTCCAAGATTGTCGAGAGGACCTGGATTTGAGTGAGAGCAAATCAGCTTGGCTAATTCATAATATGTAGCTGACATATTTTGAGTGGGAGCTAAGTGAAATCCCTGGATCTCAAACATGAATGTCATATTTGAGTGGGAGCGTGAAATCATTCTGGGATATGTGGACGACATATGTGAATGATGTGATTGGTGTTAATAATATTTAAGTTAGATAAATAAGGATGAAGTTGAAGTTATTAAACAATAAGATCTATCGAGATAGATTGGTGAGTATAATAAACACTGAATGTTGAATGCTTCTTGGACTTGATTCTGAAAGATGTTCAGAATGTCCTAAGCAAGGTTCTGAAGGATCTGAGAATGGAACAAGTGAGAAAGTAGTTCTTACTATATGAAGCATTGAGTTAGTATTGCAACTATTGTTGAAAGAAAGAGATGTGTTGCATCTCCTATGCCTCAGTCATAGGTTCTTCCATATAACCATGTTGTATACTCGACGTAAAGTGACCTGAGGTTCTGGTTGGAATGACAAAGTCTTAACTATAAGAGCATGTCTTTAAGTGATTCCTAAGTTAATCACTGAACCAGAATTAAGTTTGTACTTAAATGTCAAGAAGCAATGTAAGTGGCGTAGATGCATTTCATGCACTAGGATCTATAGTAATATAGAAGTATAAAAGCTCCATCTGATGTGATGTATAATGTTATGGAGGGGCTAGTTCGCTTTTAACATAGAATGATGTGTCCCAGGGCCCAGTGCCCATGAGAAAGCCCTCGAGGTTGATCTAAAGTCACTGTAAGCTCCTAGAATCCGGCCTCGTTCTGCTGCCATGACTACAGTATATACACAAAGGATAGCAAAGTGTGTTTCGAAGTTTAGATGACAACGGTGAAAACGACCGTCATCATAAACACTAGAAACAAAAGTCTCACTTTTTTGCCAAACAAATACTTCGACCCATTATACGATAATGGTGTGAATGTCAAAATTAGGAAGACATTAACGATTTGCAAAAGACATAATGATCTGGTAAAACAGAACATGGACATGACGTTTCCCATGAGCATGCATGATCTGTAAATGCATAAGGTATATGGTTTATATGAGTAAAATGCGAGCTAGATTATTTGTACTCTAGTGCAAGTGGGAGACTGAAGGAGATATGCCCTAGAGGAAAATAATAAATAGGTTTTTATTGTCATATCTCAACTAGTTTATAATAGTTTCATATTGTGCTATAACTGTGCCAAGTAGAAACATTGGTATAGGTGTGGTATGAAACAACCAAGTCGCTAGTAGCCTCTATTCATACTAGTTCGTTGGTCATGAGGATTCTCTGAGTTTCAAGATCATGGGCATTTATGCCAATTGACAACGTGATCACATCATTGGAGAATGATGTGATTGGACATTCCTCGAAGGATTGCAACACGATCAAGTCATATAGTTCATTGTTGCAACAGCTATACCTAGAATCCTTTTCCTTAGACCGTGAGCTCATATTAATCACTGTTTCCCGAGGCTGCTTAGACTGCATCAACCGTCATATGGTAATACGATGGCCATAAAGGTGTACGTTGGGTATTCCCAAGGAACAGTAGATGACATGTGACTGCAAGACCGGGATTTGTTCACCCACATGACGGGTAAAGATACATACTACCGGTTTGGTGAGGTTACATCCATAAATGTTGCAACATGTGACTCGGTCACAGGGATGTAATATCGCGGTAACAAGAAAACAAAAATTGTTGTGAACGAGATTGAACAAGGTATGTGATACCAATATCGGGTCTCGGACAAGTCGTATCGAGAAACAAAAGGAATTGGATGCTACATTTAGCGGTTCAAACGACATTGTCATCAAGAATGCATAGGGGTCACATGGATATCCCTAGTCCCTCTGTTGATCATTGATTTAGATCATGTCTAGAGCATTCCCGAGCCATGAGAGGATACACTTAAGGGTACGATGAGGGCGATCATTTGTAAGACAAAATCATAGTAGAGAAAGAGAAAGTCAGAATCGTTCCGCAGAGAGATCCGAAGTTGTTCGGAGAAAGAAAAAATGACCGGAATCATTCCGGGAAAGATCCGAAGTCGTTCGGAGGAAATCGAAAGGGAACCGAAAGGTGTTTTGGGTCAAGAAGGATTTTTTAATATGTATTTACATATTAATTAGTGTAATTAATATTAAATATAATATTAAAATCTAATTTGAAGGGTTATTCTAGTAATGGGCCAAACTTCCTAGTGAATAAAGGCCCATGAGGGAAAACCGAAGGAGGGAAGGGCCAAGGGCCAAGACCCAGGCACCTCAAGGGGGGCCCACCCGGCCAGCCTAGGGATGTGCGCGGGTTGGGACCCACCCCTGGCCGGCTGGCCCATGAGGCCCATGCGCCCCCCTCTCCCTTAAATAGTCCCACATGTAAAACCCAAAGGGGAGGGCACACCCCCTCCCCCTATATAAAGGGGTTCCCATGGGTGGGATGAGACACACCAATATTTGGAGAAGTTTTTTGGTTGACTTCCTCCTTCCATCTCTCTCTAGCCCTTGTGACCATGGCCCCAAGTCTGGGCTATGCGATCGAGGCACACCTGTAGTACGCCGTTCCGCTGCAGGGATTCCTAGCCGGATATCAACTTCCACACTCCCGGCGGGATCAGGGAGCCGGAGGTCTCATCGTGCACCGGATGTGTATGAAGACACGAGGCGCAACACTTGGGGCACTTAAATGTCGTGAGCCGGAGCTGCTGCACGATGAAGAAGGAGCAAGGGGTGACCTGCGAGGAGCTTCGCAACCTTGAGGTCAGCTACGAGTACGACTACATCAATCACGTTCCCTGCGGAACGTTAACCGTGTATGGTCTACAAGGGTATGTATTCTATACGCATCGACCGTTACCGCATTACTACATAGATAGATCCTAGGCAGTTTTTGGGGTTCCATCGTAGGAATTTTTTTGTTTTCTGCTGCGGATCCCCTACACCGGACTAGGATTGCTGGCCGAATCTTGACATCCTGGGATCAATCCCGATCTGAGCTAGGCACACACAGATGCGGCCGGCGATCTAGGCGCGCGTGGATGCGGGTAGAATCGATCCGATCTGAGCTGAGTGGAGGCAGTGCATGGTGGCATTGATCCCGTGCGCATGGGCAGGGTGGACAGGACGACGAACTAGGCAAAAATCCCGAGCTCGATTCAAAATTCAAATGATCGGTCCGGACTCTATTTCCAATAGTTACGCGTAGGTATTTGGGTATTTTTGTCCATATCACTAATTTTGTGCTCTATCTGAAAAACGTTAAATGTCTTACATTTCTAAACTGAGGGAGTACTTATGTGAACCAGTAGTTTCTTCAGTTCATAGACAGCTGGATGTATACATAGCTGATTTGGCTGTTAATAGAACTGTACCATGAAACTGTAGTCTACAGAGAAAAGGGAAGGCGAGAGTTAGATAGATCTAAAAGATGTGTCTAACGACAAGACATGTGCCCTAAGAGAGTGCCTTGACGCGTGCGGCGGAGCTGTGTGCTTCCACCACCGCCCTTGTGGTCCACTCTGGCTGTGGCGACAGTTGCGCGTCTGCCCAGACTGGGCTCCATGTTTTGGTGCCTCATTGGGGAGAGCTCTGACGAGGAGGAGGAGGAGGAGGATCTTGCCCCTGCTGTGAGTGCGCGGGAGGCGGCCAGATCTGGCCTTGCTCTAGCGTGGGACAAGCGTGTGGAGTGGCACGACAATCTAGGAGATCAGAAGCAGAAGTCCTTCGCCCCCGCAGACAAGGGTATGTGCCTCCGAGCCCCAGTGGTAGGAGGTGGTCATGCCCCCTCCCCGGGACTTGTGTCGTGTGTGTGAACACGAACATCATGGGTATTGCATTTCCCCTTTTAGTTGTTCGCAAAGGGGTGGTAAGCTCGCCCGCACGTCTCTTCCCGTGGCGGTAACCGGAGAACAGAGAGATGACCAGAGAGAAAGAGGAGACACGGTGAGGCGGGGTTTTACCCAGGTTCAGGCTGCCGTGAGACTAACATCCCTAGTTCTTACTTGTTGGGGTGGTATTGCTCATATGGTGTATATACTTACAGTGGTGGTTCTTCCTTGGAGGGAGATCTATCCTACCGCCAGCAATGGTGAGGGGCCATTGCTGGTTCCCTTCTTCCTCCTCCTTCTCCCTCTCTAGAGGGATCCTCTTCCTAGAAGATTGATTCCTCACTCTCCTATCTTTTCCTCCGTCTTCCGTTTGTTCCCTGATCGATCGATCCATCCCCTCTCCCTAGTCCATGGCCCTCCTTTTATACTTTAAGGGGTTACCACAATGGCCTAGGATACTCTTTCCACCTGGTCACGATGCTGCCCCGTGGAGGGGGCCTATGGCTCCTTTCTCCGGAGTCTTCTAGACAATTAGGTGCTTCTCGGGTCCTGGCTTGGCTCCTTGTGACCATCTTTATCTTGTCACCTTGTGCAGATCCGTTCCGGGGTCTTGTCCTTTAGTGCGGGTCCATTGCCGCGTCTTGGCTGCTTCCCATTGTCTTTACCTTCGGTCTACTAGAGCACATGGTCCTTCCATTAGGCCCCGGGATGGAACCGCCACTACTGATTTACCCTTCCCACGCTCTGGGCTGCGATATCGATCTCGACTCCTTCGTCGTGCAGCCGTAGGTTAGCCCCTAGGGCCCACAAACTTTCCCCCGAGGCTCGCATAGGAGAAACATGGGTACCTCGGTTCCAATGAATACGATGGAACATGGGGTCAGGAGAAGAGATTCCCGACACTATGCCCCAAAAGTGCGGGACATGGGAGGGTCACCGCTTGCTCCTCTTCCGGCTTGGCTGATGCGATGCACTGAGACTGGACCAATGTGCTGCGCAGTTTTTTAGGCAACCAAGGGCCATTCTTTTTCCTGAAGGGTCGAGATGCTTTGCATAGAACATGGCATCTAGCGCTGGCATAACTATAGAGGGGAGGTTGGTGGCCCAGATTCCCTTAAAGGGTAAGCACACTCCCTTGCCAGATCTATTCTCTGCTCCTCTTATTATCCGCACATTCATCCTTGTCTTTGCTTCCTTCTCCACCTTCCTATTTTTGACCATGGCACCACAAAAGGCATGAGGGCGGTGGAGCACCGGGCCATGGTTGCTCAGTTCTATCAACACCTCTCCTTCTTTGATCCGATGGACAAGGGCCTCACTCACTTGTCCTCATGGCAGGACTTTGTGGCCAGCCGGCAGAACGAGCACGGGAAGACTGTTCTAAAGCTCAGCACAATGGTGCATGGGGAGAAGGATGTGCCCTTCTTTCACTGCTTCTTCCTGATGGGATTGGTCCCACCTCTCTCCAACCTCTGCATGACGATGTTGTAGTCATACGCCCTTCTTATCACACAACCCCATCCACAGTCGGTGCTGCCGAGAGCTATCTTTGCCCATCTTTGCGAGGCTTGATACATTGCAAATGTATCTATAATTTTTGATGTTCCATGCTTTGTTTTATCCACTTTCTTGTGTTTTATCCACACTTTGGAGTACTTTTCATATGATTTCTTGGACTAACCTATTAACAAGAGCCACAGTGCCAGCTGCCTGTTTTCTGCTGTTTTTGGTTCTAGGAAAGTCAGAAAATGAATATTCTCGGAATTGGACGGGACAAAAGCCAAAGTACCTATTTTTCCGGAAGTCATCAGATACCAGAATACGATACGGAGAAGGGCTGGGGGCCGGCCACACCACCTGGCCACGTGGCCAGGCCTGGACCATGCCAGGGGGTGGTCTGGTCGACCCCAGCACCCCCTCGGCCTCTCCTTCCGTCTACATATTACCCTCGGGACGAAAACCCTAAGTACCCGATCAAAAATCCACGAAAGAGTCTGTAGCCGCCGTCATCTCTATCCCTAGACCGGGAGGGATCTGAAGCTCTTCCCGACACCCTACCAGAGAGGGGAATTCACCCTGGAGGCCTTCTTCATCATCATGCAAGCCTCCGGTGTGATGCGTGATTAGTTCATCTCTGGACTACGGGTCCATGTAGTATCTAGATGGCTGGTTCTCCTCCTTTGTGCTTTCATGTTTAGATCTTGTGAGCTCCGTTCATGATCAAGATCATCTATTTGTAATTCTGCATGTTGTGTTTGCGGGGATCCAATGGATATTGAGATGCTATTTCAGATTGATTATTGATTCTATCATGTCTTTGTTATTTGTGACCTTGCATGCTTTCCGTTGTTATTAGCTATCTTAGCCAAGTAGATGCTAGCAACTCCAAGAGTTAGTATTTATGCTCGATAGTGGGTTCATGCCTCTGGTAATCTGGGGAAGTGACAGAAATCTCTAAGGTACTAGATGTGCTATTGCTACTAGGGAGAAAACGACAATTATTTGTTCATAGAACAATCATATTGTTTACATTACACGCAATTCATAAAGCAATAATCTGTTGCTTGCAACTTAATACTGGAGGGGGTTCGGATGATAACCTGAAGGTGGATTATTAGTCATAGATGCGCTTGGATGGCGGTCTATGTATAATGTTGTAATGCCCAATCAAGTTCCAAAGGAGTCAAGATGATTAGTATATGCATGTATTGCTTTCTCGATGTTTGTCAATTGCCCCGCTGTAATTAGTTCACCCAACATGTTGTCTATCTTAAGGAGAGCCAACTCTAGTGAACTATGGATCCTGGTCCTTTTCTTTTACATAAAATCTACAAACTGTTTACTGCTTTCTGTTTAATTTCTGCAAACTATTACTTCCTTCCATTCGGTACGTTTAATCCTTTGTTTTCAGCAAAACCGGTGAGATTGACAACCTCATCACAATTTGGGGACAAAGTTCTGTGGTTGTGTTGTGCAGGTCTCCACGTTGCTACTAGCACCGGTAGTGCGCCCTGCCAAGGCTTAGCTAGCAACACCTTTGGGGTGTTTCCTTGCTCCTACTGGTTCGATTAAACCTTGGTTTCATAACTGAGGGAAACTTGCTGCTGTGCTCATCATACCTTCCTCTTAGGGTTCCCCAACGAGCTCTACATCAACACTGAGCCATCAAGGCTTCCTGGGCATTCCCCCGTTTGCGGCCTTGTTCAGATACTACTTTTGTGCCTAGGTAAATGGGACGAAGGCCATCAGCAACGGCGGCACATTCAGCCTCTGCAGCAACATTGGCAAGTGCTACTTGGAGGGGGAGTTCCAGTCTCACTAGGAGGAGTGGCACGCCCGTTGGTGTTATATTACGATCAACGGCGATGTGCCTCCTTGCCTGGCTGAACCGATGGCCGTCACCTCCAGCAGCTGCGACTAGGGGAGAGTTGATACCTGATGTCTACGCAGTTCTAGTCTTGTACACAGTTGTTGGGCCTCCAAGTGCAGAGGTTTGTAGAACAACAACAAGTTTCCCTTAAGTGGATCACCCAAGGTTTATCGAACTCAGGGAGGAAGTGGTCAAAGGTATCCCTCTCAAGCAACCCCGCAATCAAGATACAAGAAGTCTCTTGTGTCCCCAACACACCCAATACACTTGTCAGGTGTATAGGTGCACTAGTTCGGCGAAGAGATAGTGAAATACAAATGGTATGGATATAAGACAAAGGTGTCGGAAAATAGCTTGATGGCGTGGAAGAGACTAAAGGCAAACTGAAATAAAGATGGAAGCAAGCAAACATGTAAAAGATCTAGTTGCAAATGGATTTCAATGCTTAGAAACAAGGCCTAGGGATCATACTTTCACTAATGAACACTCTCATATAAATATCTTCTCTTTATGATACTACTCTGAACTACTCTCCGGTTGGACACTCTAACCCATGGTAGGGCTATAACAGCACTCCTCAAAGTTCGCTTTCCCCATCTAGATAACCCCACACTGTCACCTTGAGCACTAGATGGTTCCAACAAACACCACAATTTCATAGAGACATCCAACTCCAAATATAACTCATAACAAATATTTGTAATCTCTAGCCTAAGTGCCACCATGGTGTGCACTCTATCACTTTCACGCACATGGGGAGAGCAGAGATCTATTAAAGCACTTGAGTATCAAGGTAGATCTACTTGATTACAAAGCTCATGATCACAATTTGATCATGCATAGAGAGAGAGATGAACACATAGCTACCGGTAGAACCCTTAGCCTCAAGGAAGAACTACTCCCTCGTCATCATGGGAATCAGCAACGGCGATGGAGATGGTGGTGGAGATCGATGGAGATGGCCTCGGGGGCACTTCCCCATCCCAGCAGGGTGCTAGAACAGAGACTTTATGTCCCCCGAATCTCCCCTTTGGTGGCGGTGGTGCTGCAGAACTTTTCGTGGCTGGAGGCTGTTCGATTTAGGGTTTTCATCCCGGAGACAATATATAGGCGAAGGGGCAAGTTCGGTGGAGTTCGAAGGGGCCCACACCACCTGGTGGTGCAGCCAGGGGACACCCGCGCCACCATATGGCATGGCCAGGCCCTGGCCCTCCTCCGTCTCTGCTTTGGGCTCCGTGAGTCTTCCGGTAAAATATCGACTTTGGCTTTTGTCCTATCCAATTCCGAGAATATTCATTTTCTGACTTTCCTGGAACCAAAAACAGCAGAAAACAGGCAACTGGCACTATGGCATATTGTTAATAGGTTATTCCAAGAAAGTGTATAAAAATACTCCAAAGTGTGGGCAAAACATAAGAAAGTAGATATAAACCAAGCATGGAACATCAAAAATTATAGATATGTTTGCAATGTATCAACATCCCCAAGCTTAACTCCTGCTCGTCCTCGAGTAGGTAAATGATAAAAAGAAAGAATAATTTTTGAGGTGACATGCACCATCATAAACTTGATCAAAGTATTTGTAAAACATTGATAGCTAGGATCATAGTACTTCAACATAGCATGAAAGATAAAGTTCTAACAATAAGACATAACAACTATGTTGTAACATGAAAAGGCACAAAAAAGATTCATGAATAATAATGCTTTGCAAGACGTTTGTTTGTTTCACATATAGAAAGCATAATGAGAATGGTATTCAGCTTGTCCCTCATAGAGTAGCAAAACATAAATGCATAGGACACCTTCAAAGTTCATAAGGGTGACTAGATACAAATAGTTTAAGAACAAGCAATATCAAAGTTATGCATCAATCAACAAGTCTTGGGACAATGCACATTAAACTAAGAATGGCCACTATGCTCTCTCAATAGGTGCATAAAGATAGAAGATGGAGACTCAATATAAAAGTGGAAGAAAGGCCTTCATAGAAGGAAGCAGGGATTCTAGTCTCGTAAAGAGCTTCCAAAAATTATGGTAGTTATTAGCTTTCATCTCTCATTGCCCCTATCATAAGCATCTTGAAGTGATTAAGGTTAAAGTAAACAAACTATGGAGTATATGCTTGACAAAGTATAAGTTGGAAATCTCATGTCCCTTGAATACGAGGGCCGCTCCTCATGCTACTCAAGTTTAGTCATCGGTAAGTTCTTGTCATAGTAAGTACATGTGTATCATAGAGAACCGCCAACAGGGTACCCCTTGCCCGATGATATGAAAGAATCCCCATATCAAAATGACAAGGCAAGCAGATAACGAGCATCTCAGCAATCTTCTTATTTACCATGGGAAATTGGTGCTTTTTTTTCTCTCTTTGCTCTTTTCTCATCTTTTTTTTTCTTTTTCTCCTTTTATCAATATCTGACTCTTTTTTTATAAGAAGAATGCTTCATAGACAACTCATTATGGTTACGCTGCAGGTTTCCACCATGATTAGGCATGGATTAGACCAATGACCCAGGCGTTTCTCTAACACACATACATAACTCCATGGCCTTACAAGCTCCCCTTTCATTTCACACCGACGACATCCATAGACAAAAGAACATGATATCAACTAGGTACAAAGTACAAGCGCAATGTTGAAAGTGTTCCCCATGACAACATGGTTCTGCTAATCCCCAACATATAAGTGCAAGCATATACAACATAGATGACACAATGGTTCAAGTTTATTAAGGGCAAGAAAAGTAAAGTGTGCCATCAAGTTCATGAGAGCTTTAATCACTAGTTTTCTCATAACAAGTTTAATTCGGAAGGTAGATAAAAACATGAATATACTTGGAATAGCAAATGCTAATAGGTAGGTATGGTGGACTCTTTGGAATAACTTAGTTTTATTTGGAGTTGGATGCATGAGTGGGACTCACACTTGGTTATGGAGGCTAGCAAAAGACTGGGAGCGACCAAGTAAGAGAGCAATAATGGCCATAGTCATGCAAAGCAACAAAACATTATTAATTAAAGCATAAAGTGATAGTACAAGTTAAAACTAAAGGATCATCGAGGCTATAGTGACTTGGGATAGTCATAACATGCGCCAAGTCAACCCAAATAAAGCATCAAAGGAGAATACCACAATACTATGCTTTAATATGCTAAAACAACGCATGATTCTTTCAAGGCACATTAAGCAATATCAATTGTTTATAACATGTCATGCTACAGCAATAAATCACTAAGCATAAAGCCAAAACAATATCAAACATGACATGACAAAGCATAGGCCACAGTCAAAAACAAACTCCTTTTACCACTTAAGCATGAAGTTTTCCTACTCTTTTCCAATCCAAACCAATCTTATTTGAAAACTAATGTATGAATGAGGGGGTCCAAACAATTTATTCAAGCAAACTAAGCAAATGAAAATAAAAAACAAAAACGAAGATGCTCCAAGAACAACACAACAGTGCATGAAACAATAAAAATGAAGTGTTTGGAAGAAACCTGGGATTTTTATTGATGAAGAAGGGATGCCTTGGGCATCCCGAAGCTTTAACGCTTGTACTTCTTGGATATTTCTTGGGGTGACACGCTTGGTATCCCCAAGCTTGAGCTTTAGTCCATTCTTCATCTCATTACATCATTCTCTCCATACACCTGAAATTTTCCCTTCATACAAAACTTCACACAATCTTTATTAGCAACATTAGTGCACTCAAGATAATAAGTCTTTGGGTTCAGTTTCAACACCAATGAAACATCCATTATAACACAAGCTACTGTATCACTTCCCTCAAAAAGCTCAATTCCCCAAAGAGAACTCAAAAAGGAATCAACAAGAAGCAAATGCAAATAATGGCAGAAATCTGTCAAAACAGACCAGCAGGTAAAAACCAATTTTTTCGAAGACCTTCTGTTGCTCAAATCGAAAAGTGTTGAACTAACGAAAGTTATATAACAACCTGGGGCAGAAGCACAAAAATTCACGCCTCAAAACGACGTACATAGATTTTACAAGAATGTTTACAGTGAAGCACAAAAATTTGTTTCGGGACAACAACTTTCCCAAGCATTACTTCTCTCTCATTAGAGGTTACTCTTGGCACAAAAAGCAAATAAAAAGGATAAGGAGAGGTTATTACAGAGGTAATAATTTTCAAGACTCATCTAAAACTTTTGGGTTATCTCCGAATAAGTACTTTTCTTTAACGCCTTTAAGTTAGGCATGATAGTTTGAGAAGATGCTCACATAAGAAATATGAATTGAGAGTAAAAGAGAGCATCAAAAAGCAAATATAAAACACATTTAAGTCTAACCCACTTCCTATGCATAGGAATCTTGTAAACAAACAAGTCATGAAAGAACAAAGCAACAAGCATAGTAAAGCAAAACAAGTGCAACTTCAAGACTTTCAACATAAAGAGGGGAAACTTAATATTATTGAGATGCATAAAACCATGTTTCCCTCTCTCATAATAACTTTCAGTAGCATCATGAATAAAATTAACAATATAAGTATCACATGAAACATTCTTATCATGAGCCACATGCATAAAAGAATTAATACTCTCCACATAAAAATAGTCATTCTTATTAATTGTAGTGGGAGCAAATTCAACAAAATATCTATCATTATTATTCTCATCACCATAATCATCAAATATAGGAGGCATATTGTAATCATAATTAATTTTCTCCTCAATAGTAGGTGGACTGAAAATATCATATTCATCATTGTAATCATCATATATTGGAGGTTTGGTATCATCATAAGCAATGGAATAGCTATCTTCCAAAGCTGGGGAACTAAAAAGATCATTTTCATAAAAACTAGCTTCCCCAAGCTTAGAGTTTTCCATAGCATTAGTAATAATGGTGTCCAAAGAATTCATACTAACAACATTCCTATTAGCATGCAAATAAATTTCCATAGGTTTTTTAATTTTCTCTTCAAACACTTCATGTCCTAACTCAAGATAAATACTATAAAGCTCTCTAATTTTGTTGTTGTTTTCCATTAAGCCTAACTAGTGAAAACAAGAAACAAAAAGACAAAATTGCAGAATCTAAAGGAAATTACTTCGAGCACTCACAACGGAGGATGTGAGTACCTTTTACCTTACCTCCCCGGCAACGGCGCCAGAAAATAGCTTGATGTCTACGCACTTCTATTCTTGTAGACAGTTGTTGGGCCTCCAAGTGTAGAGGTTTGTAGAACAACAGCAAGTTTCCCTTAAGTGGATCACCCAAGGTTTATTGATCTCAGGGAGGAAGTGGTCAAAGGTATCCCTCTCAAGCAACCCTGCAATCAAGATACAAGAAGTCTCTTGTGTCCTCAACATGGGAATGTTCGTTTGTGATACCAAACTTGGTGGGTGAGCGCACCGCGGTACCCGAGTTGCCATCAATCATGCGGAGGGGCCATAGTAGATTCACCAATTGTCCAGACGGGCAAAATGGGGGTGAATACAAATCTAACGGCCAAACGGTCGTTTGAACCAGACAAAAAACGGTTGAACTCAAATACAGCCGTTAGGTTAACTCTTCTTGGCCCGCCATGTTAGTATTCCCCGTTATCTTTTGCGGTCGTGGACTAGCTTACCCCTGCGTGGACCAGATCCCTGAGTGGACGAGATCTATTTCTTTGCTCTACTCTGGTCTTCTCCCCTGCTCCCCTCCCCATAACATTTGCTCAGCTCCGGCTGCTCGTCTCAGATCGGAGCTCGCACTTGCTCTAATTTGCGTCTCCGCCATGTCCGGTCAACCTCCCACGCTTCTAATCAAAGCTCGCAGCCATCGCCGTTGCATCGTCCGCCATATCGGAGCTTCGCGTCCCCGGACTAATATCTCGCCTCTGGCTAGTCCTTCTCGCACGGCGGAGCGCGTCCCGTCAGGCGATCCAGGCCAGCGACCGGCCTCAGGAAGTTGCATGCTGCCACACACCCCAGGCATGGTAGCCCTGGCACAGCAGTTCTACGACCACGCTCTCATGGCCACCATGTTGGGCGTCCGTCCCGTCGTGTCGCCGGCAGAGTTAGTGTCGGCTTTCAGGTCTCGTTTTGGGATCAGACGAAATGAGGTCAATATTGAGGTATGCGCGCTGCCATTCGATTTTTTCGTCTGGTTCGAGCACAGCTTAGACACCGAGCGCATTCTGCATTCTTCCCGTTCTTTCGAGTGCTGCGGGGAGAAAATGAGCTTCATGCATTGGCATCGCGCCTGTGGGTGGGACGATCGCTTGGGGCAGCTTCGTTTCTTCTCCAAACTCGGCTTTTGATGGCCTCCCATTGGATGCTTGGGAGCCGGAGGCCCTCAAGCAAGTCGTTAGTAGCCTTGGCGGCGAGCTGGTGGAAATCGTGCCACCGAGCGACAGATGGGTCATCGAGGTAAAGGCGTGGCTGAAAGATCCTGACACCGTTCCTAAGATGTACGAGGTGCAGATTCCAAGCAGGACAGGGCGACAGCTTTGCTGGAAGCACCCGGTCATCATCCACCCGGAGGAGGTTCTGGACTCGGTACATGGCATTCAGGGCCCCGAAGAGGCTGCCAGAAAGCGCCCTCGTCGCCTGCAGTGTTGGCCTGGAAGGATCGATGGCACAGGACCGCCACCGTTTCGCGACGGGGCACACAGTTTCGGTGGGGGGACCAGGCTTGGACGAGCTGGTGGTTCTGATTTCCCTCGAGTGAAGACAGAGCTCTAATGAATTGCCGTGGTATGTGTGGCTAATGAATTTGTAGTATGGAGAGCGTAGCAGGAAGTTAGCATTGACTAAAAATGTGTAATAGTTTGAATCGATGTAGTACATGTGTGTAATAGTTTGAAGTAGTATGTGTGTGTAATAGTTTGAATCGATGTAGTATGTGTGGGTAATGGATTTGATGTAGTTTGTGTGCGTGTAATAGTTTGAATCGATGTAGTTGAACACCGTGCTTTATAATTTCTATGAATAACCAAGGACAACCTCATGAAAAGAGGGTGGTCTGGCAATGAGCAATGTCAATTCTGTGGATGCCAGGAAAATGTATTCCATCTCCTCTTCAAGTACTCCCTCTGTTTCAAAATATAAGATGTTTTAGCTTTGTGAATGGAGCGTATCTAGACATCTTTTAGTGATGGTGCTTTCTAAACCTAGATGAAGCTACATACTAAAAGGGGACTAGATACACTTCATTCACAAAGCTAAAACATCTTATATTTTGAAATGGAGGGAGTACAAGGTAGCTACATTTGTAACACGTTGAACTGCAGGACCATTTTGCAGGCAACACAAGACAAAGGAAAAAATGGTTTACAGCACAGACAACAGACGCAAAATCTGTAGTCTGGGATAAAGAGATGCCAGTTAACTAGATTGAACCACGACTAGTAATTGAAGGAAATGGGTACTTGATAGTATTTGCTTACAACAGTAGTACTTCCATACAAAAGGGTCTTATACCTGCACAAAAGTGGGCTAAACTTTCTACTTGTTTATAGAACAATTCATCAGCATTTCATCTACAAAAGCCATTCTTCAGTCTGAACTTAACTATTCTGCACTGAAGAAACTACAGATCTCCACCCGAAAAGTTGGATGGCCAATTGCCTTGAGAGGACATAAGTTCTTTGATCATTTAACCCAAACTGATCTATTGCCTTCCCGCCAAATTACAAGAAATCTGCATCATTCATGCACGAGCGATTTTGCGTGCGCCAGTCCCGGTTCAGTTGGACCATCCGCGCCGCCGCAACGATTTCTTCGAAACTGAAATTCGACATCTCCTTCTCGGGATCGTAGGTTCGTGTGAACTCGAACCTAAATTCCGAGGCTGAGCTGATGCCCGCCGTCGGCTCCGGCTGTCGAACAATCCAGCATGCTGAGTGTAGACGCTTGGTCGCCGCCATGGTACGGCCTTCGACGATGCGTAGGATGGAGCGTCTTTTCCGCAGACGGCACGCTCCCAGCCTACCCGACTGAGGTAAGGTAGTCCGTGCCGAAGCGTGGACGCGAGAGTTCCTAGACCTTGGCGCTGCCCTGTTCGAGGGTGTGTACCCTCGGCGGCGGCATGCTCTCATGAACGATTTGATATGTACCTTGTTCCCATTGCCTAGAGCATGCCGTAATGCCACCGCGTGATTTCTCCACATCGCTCTCTTGGCCCTGCTTGCCACATCTGGCGCCGACGATGGCGCAGTCGCCGCCGTGGCTGATTCGGCACATTCGGGAAAATCATCCGCCTGGCAGGGCAATGGGAGACCGGCCTTGAAGTAGAGCTTCATGGCCTGCCTTAGAGGGGCTAAATACCCCAGTTTCGGCGGCTGTCGCAGCGTCGGCAGCGGCTTAGGCGGGTCCATGTTACCCTAGTTGGTGCGGCACGGAGGAGCTGCGCAAGGTGAACTGTGGTTAGTCGGAGAAGGGGAGTGAAAGACTGACAATAGGTTTGGACTACGGGCACGCGGGAAAATAACCATTTCCCATTTCCTTAGAGGGTAATAATTCGACACTCGTTGCATTAACAACTCAATCTTTATTTCCCTTCTCAGCATAAGAGTGCGAACATATTAAAAAGATCGGCCATGGCTATCCACCTCATCGGGCAATGTACCAGGACAGGTAAGAGACGGGACCGAGTTTCATTTTAGAAATGTTGACGACTGTGCCCTTATGTTTATACAATATTATTTATATGCCACCATGTATCATCGAGTGTAGCAACACCATCAGAAACAGGGGATAATGACGTGGCGTGTTTTATTTTTTTAAAGGGCATCAAAAACAGGGGATGCCGACGTGGCATGTTTTCTGACTGGCAGGCCCGCCCCCTCCACCTTCGACGGCGCGCATCCCAGGTTCGAGGGGTGGTGCCGCCCACCAACACATTATTGTGCAACTTTCCATGTGGGACCTGAATTCCGGCGCTGAGCTGATGCCCGTGTCGAACATAGAGAATTCTGAAAGAAGCTACTAAAAAATAAATACTTTGAATTCTGCATGCAAGTTTTGATCAAACAGACTGACATATGGGACCTGCTAAAAATTCCGTGAAGCGCTCCCCGTGCATAGTGCGCTGACAGGTGGCATGTTTTCTGACAGGCGGGCCCGCCTCCTCCACCTACGATGGTGCGCGTCCCAGGTTCGAGGGCTGGTGCCGCCCACCAACACATTATTGTGCAATTTTCCATGCTTTGTCGCAACCAGCTCCGCTCCGCTCCTCTCCTCTGCTCCTGCCGCCGCCACTCCGCTCAGTCGTGCACCGCTCTCGTCGTCCCCTTGGGCCGTCGTCCTCCCACCCTCCGGTCCCTGCCATCCCCTCATGTCCCCTCCCCTCTCTGCCCTGTCTCCTTGCCGCCGCCCACCGCCCAAGCACGTCTGGAAACGAAAACCGAGAGTCGTCCGTTGGGTTAGGGGACCAACGACGCTGGTGATCCGGATCCCACTCGGAGATGGATCCTGCGAGGCTTGAGAGCACGGATATGGGTCCTGCGCGGCTGGAGAGCATGGAATCTCCTTCAAGTCTGGAGAGCACAAAGGACAACGAAACGGGGGAGAGGAAGCGGGGTGCAGAGATTTGGAGGTATGGAGCCCGGAGAAGGTGCCGTGCGTCCACATTGAAGGGTAAGAACTGTGATTCCTTATCTGCATACCCCAATTAGCGTTTCTAGTCCCGTGGTGATGGCAAGGATATGTGTTGGTAACCGCAGGACGTCTGGATAGCTTGTCCTTGAGCATGATGCTTTGTCAAGTGAGCATGAAGGCACTGAAACGTGTGGCGGTGCGAATGATGATGAGAAAGCATATCCATATGTGGCTGCTGACCCTGATAGGATGGAGAGTAGGGAATATTTGGTTGATTCGAACTTTGAGCCTGACTATGGGACTGATGAGGAAGAGGAATGTGAAGATGTGGAAATGGGATGTAGATACGACGACGAAGATGTGGACAGGCCAGTGATACACTTTGACAGGGACAATCCTACAATTAATGAGGGGACTATCTTTGATAATGTGGAGGACTGCAGATATGCAGTTGCAACCTATGCAATCAGAGTTGGGTTTGAATTTATCATTGAAAAGAGCAACCAAAAGAGATTTAGGGTGCACTGTAGGGAAAGTAATGTGTGTAAATGGAGATTACATGCATCTCCAATGCGGGGTGGACACCCATTTCAGGTTGCAATAGCTACATTTAGTTTCAGTCTTTCTCATATTTATTCTGCTGATAACTAGCTCTGAATTATTTGGATTCTTATCGAATGCAGATCAAAGTAAACACGAAGGAACACAAATGCCCTAATACTTCTTTAAGTGGTAAAATTAGACCGGCGACTACCAAGTGGATTGCTGCTACTGTACTTGACTAGGTGAGGCAGGATCATAACATTAGACCAGCTGAACTCAGAGCAAAGATTAGCAAAAAGTTTAACGTTCTGATTCCTTATCACAGAGTCTTTGATGGGAAGGAGATGGCTCTAGACTTCATTCAAGGCAAGTGGAATGACAGTTTTCATATGTTGTATAGTTTCAAAGCTCAGGTAGAGAAAACATCACCTGGTAGTGTTGTTGACATTGATTACGAGGTTGTGAAAGGGAGAGAGAAGGTCTCGAGGGGGGTCAGGTATAAGCAGGCAGATAAGATATGCTTTAGGAGATGTTTTGTCTGCCTGAAGGCATGCTAGAAGGGGTTCCTAGACGGCTGCAGGCCATACTTGGCAATAGGCACAACTTCTTTAACATGGAAGTTCAGGGGACATGTTGCTTCTGCTTGTGCTTTGGACGCGCAAATTGGCTTCTACCCGTAGCTTATGCTGTTCTTGAGGGTGAATCAAATGAAAGCTGGACATGGTTCATGCAGAGACTACGAGAAGTAATTGGTCACCCTGAAGGCTTGGTGATACACACCGGTGCATCCGAGGGTCTTGAGAATGCTGTTGATGCTGTGTTTCCTGGGGTTGAGCATTGGGAATGCATGCAGCATCTCGCTACTAACTTCATGAAGAAGTTCGAAGGAAAGATCTTTGAAGAGGACTTGTGGCGATTAGCATACACATACATCCCAAGCATGCATGCTACTTACTTGCAGAACATGTATGTAGTTCCAAAGGTGAAAAAATACCTTGAGGAATATCACACCAAGCTATGGGCCAGAAGCAAGTTTGGTGAGTTAAGCAAGGTGGATTTTGTATGCAATAATTTGGCAGAGAGTTTCAATGATAAGATTTCGGGCATGAAGACACTTGGAATTGTTATTTTGTTGGATGCAATAAGAGAGTGCATAATGGTGAAGATAGATTTAAGGCAAAGAATTTGTGCAAGAAAATTTTTAGGCCATAAAATAGTTCCAAAGGTGGTTATGTTACTGAATGCAAGAACCAGGGCAATGAGAACGATAAAGATGAGGGTGGTCAGAAGTTCCAGAACATTGGCTGAGGTTTATGTAGAATACAAGCGTGGAAGTGAACGGAGGTACACTGTAGACATTGGAAACAAGACTTGTTCATGCAGGCAGTGGCAGATTACTGGTCTGCCATGTCACCATGCAATTTACTTCATCTTAAAGCTTAGAGGTAACAGAGCTGAAATAGAGAACTATGTCGACAACTATTTCTCTGTGGACAAGTTTGCTGCAACTTATGTAGAAAACGTACCACCTATGGCCGATGAAAATGATTGGGAGATTGTCGATCCAGGAGGCCACCTAGGAGGCCTAGAAAGATAAGGATCGCAGCCTCCACCGATAACGGGTCCAAGGCTTGGTGCTAGGAAAAGGAAATGCGGACGTTGTGGCGGATTTGGCCATATCAAGAGGTTGTACAAAAACCCAGTTACAAATGCTATTGTCCCTGTTCACACCCCGGTGGCAGAAAATGAGGCTTCTCAGCCAGAATTGGCGGAAGAGCAGCGCGAAGACGGTGATGAACACTTGGAGGAAAACGTACGTAAGAAGCCAATTTATGAAGAAGTGGAGGTGCCGGCGAGAAAAGTGTGTGAAAAGAAACAAAAGGGTAAGCATAACGGGCAGGAAAGGGCAAATAATGGAGGTGTATTAGAATATGAAGAAGTTGCAGGGGTGATTGAGGATGTTCTTGAGGATCTTTCGGCTAACTGCAGGAGAAATAATAAATCCCTGCCAATTTCATCTTTGTACGATTCTCCGGATGAAAGGTAAGCTTAAAAATTGTTTTATTTGCCATTTTATCATTTTTTTATCCTCATCAACTGATGCTTAATGCAGCGTGGGCTAGCAGACTAATAAGAGGAGCAGAAAGATGCGGGCATAGTAACATCCTATGTTGAATTGTATCATTGAAACTAAACTAGCCGTGTCGTCTTTATTTATATCTGGCGCGTGCAACGTGTCTGTGATGGGGTCATGTGGACCAGATTACATTTTTTTAAAATATTATTACATTAATATTTTACCTCCGTTTGGACACGGCTACTAGTTCCCATCTCCCTTGCATTTCCATCTCCTCTGGCGCACTCCAGAATTATGGCTATGCCATCAAGTAGCAGAGTCAGCATATTGTCCCATCAGGTGTGAACGCAATGACTTTGTTTGTTCAGAATTTGACGACTTTTGATCAGTTTGAAAGATAGAGAAATCTAAAACATGTATCTAGACATGTTTTGGGTATAGACACATTTATTAAATATCTTAAAAAACTAAGTCAGTTATATCTGGATAGGAGTAGTACACTATTACAACACGCTCGATCCCTTCTCCTTAGGCGCACTCCAAATTACGGCTGTGCCATCAAGTGATGGGAGCAGAGTCAGCGTATTGTCCCATCAGATATGCCAGGGAACACGCGAACTTTATTTTCAGGATCGGATGAGTTTCGATCGACTAGTTTCAAAGACAAAGACAACTAAAACATGGCCAACATATATAGATTATGAAGATAATCGACCATGACTCAGGTGACCCAGATCCAAAGAGCGCATTAAGATACCGTACATAGATTTAATTTATGCTTAAGTGGCCCTAATCGACTATGACGCTCCTGCAGTCTCCATCATTGACGACGTTGTTCGCGTTGCCGCCAGCCTCCTCCGCGTCGGAATCGATGCCGACGTTCCCGACAGCGTTCCTCCTCCTCATGGATTCTTCACGGCGTGCTGCATCGATAATGGTGGAGGTCGTACGCCCAGGCACTGCCCAGAAGCGTTGCCTCCCTTCGGGGTTGCGCAGGTCCGGGTGGATCTCCCGCTGGTGGGTTCCGCACAGCTCAATCAACGCAGCCCGCTCCTTCTTGAATAGCTTTCGCCAGTACGCGCTCGTACGCGAGTACCGCGCCATTGCCCTCTTCCGCTCCGACAGCTAGCGGCGGCGCTCCTCGATCTGCCTCGCTAACGCGTTGTCGTGCAAGAGCGGCGTGATAGGAACCCCGGCGTAGCTGAGCTCGAAGCCGGCCGAAAGCCTCGCTAACGGTGACGCGAGTATGCCGTAGTGGGCGAACATCTGAGCCTCGTGCAAGCTGAGTTTGGGCCTCTCCCTATCCATGGCGATGAAGGAACGCGATCTGATTTTCGGCCCCGAGGTTAAGGGGATAAAGGCAAGGACGTATGCCCAGCGTAGTTGCCACGGCCAATCAGTTCGCATAACAGACTTCTCACAGATCGCCCTCGCGAAGGACATCACTATCGTCCATGCACCCCGATCCAACGACGCCTAACAATCGGGGATCGGGTCTTCTAGAATCCCAGAGCGGTTGCTGGTTAGTTCTGCGTACCGATTGTTTGTGGCCAACGGAGGTAGTTGAAAATAATACACATTTCAATGACACTGGTGGATCCATAGGTCGTATGTGAAGAGATCACACATGCAAAATGACTCTGGTTGTTGTTACTAAAAAGAACACACATGCAATGACACTGGTGGATCCATGGGTGGATTGTGAAAAGAGCACACATGCAATGAATCTGGTGGATCCATATGTGGTATGTGAAAAGAACACACATGCAATGACACTGCTGGATCCATGTGCGGTCTCTAAAGAGAGCACACATTTCAATGACTCTTATTGTTTTTAGTAAAAAGAACACACATGCAATGACATTGGTGGATCCATGTGTGGTCTCTGAAGAGATCACACATGCAATGACACTGGTTGTTGTTACTAAAAAGAACACATGCAATGACACTGGTGGATCCATAGGTGGATTGTGAAGAGAACACACATGCAATGACACTGGTCGTTCCATAGGTGGTATGTGAAAAGAACACACATGCAAAATGACTCTAGTTGTTGTTACTAAAAAGAACACACATGCAAAATGACACTGGTGGGATCCATGGTTGGATTGTGAAAAGAAAACACATGCAATGACTCTGGTGGATCCATAGGTGGTATGTGAAAATAAGACACATGCAAAATGACTCTGGTTGTTACTAAAAAGAACACACATGCAATGACACCGTTGGATCCATGGGTGGATTGTGAAAAGAACACACATGCAATGACACTTGTGGATCCATATGTGGTATGTGAAAAGAACACACATGCAAAATGACTCTAGTTGTTACTAAAAAGAACACACATGCAATGACACTGGTGGATCCATAGGTGGTATGTGAAGAGATCACACATGCAAAATGACTCTGGTTGTTGTTACTAAAAAGAACACACATGCAAAATGACACTGGTGGGATCCATGGGTGGATTGTGAAAAGAAAACACATTTCAATGACACTGGTGGATCCATAGGTGGTATGTGAAAAGAACACACATGCAAAATGACTCTGGTTGTTGTTACTAAAAAGAACACACATGCAATGACACTGGTGGATCCATGGGTGGATTGTGAAAAGAGCACACATGCAATGACACTCGTGGATCCATATGTGGTATGTGAAAAGAACACACATGCAATGACTCTGGTTGTTGTTAGTGAAAAGAACACATGCAATGCCACTGGTGGATCCATGTGTGGTCTCTGAAGAGAGCACACATTTCAATGACTCTTGTTGTTGTTAGTAAAAAGAACACACATGCAATGACACTGGTGGATCCATGTGTGGTCTCTGAAGAGAGCACACATGCGATGACACTGGTTGTTGTTACTAAAAAGAACACATGCAATGACACTGGTGGATCCATAGGTGGATTGTGAAGAGAACACACATACAATGACACTGGTGGATCCATAGGTGGTATGTGAATAGAACACACATGCAAAATGATTCTGGTTGTTGTTACTAAAAAGAACACACATGCAAAATGACACTGGTGGGATCCATGGGTGGATTGTGAAAAGAAAACACATGCAGTGACTCCGGTGGATCCATAGGTGGTATGTGAAAAGAAGACACATGCAAAATGACTCTGGTTGTTACTAAAAAGAACACACATGCAATGACAACGGTGGATCCATGGGTGGATTGTGAAAAGAACACACATGCAATGCACTGTTGGATCCATATGTGGTATATGAAAAGAACACACATGCAAAATGAATCTGGTTGTTACTAAAAAGAACACACATGCAATGACACTGGTGGATCCATGTTTGGTCTCTGTAGAGAACACACATTTTAATCACACTGGTTGATCCATATGTGGTATGTGAGAAGAACACACATTTCAATGACTCTGGTTGTTGTTAGTGAAATGAACACACATGCAATGACACTGGTGGATCCATAGGTGGTATGTGAGAAGAACACACATTTCAATGACTCTGGTTGTTGTTACTAAAAAGAACACACATGCAATGACACTGGTGGATCCATAGGTGGTATGTGAAGAGATCACTGGTGGAGCTTCGTTGCCTTGAGGGTCGGCTAAGAGTACGACTACATCAACCACGTTCCCCGCGGAACGTTAACCGCGTACGGTCTACAAGGGTATGTATTCTATACGCATCGGCCGTTACCGCATTACTACATAGATAGATCCTATGCAGTTTTTGGGGTTCCATCGTAGGAATTTTTTTGTTTTCTGCTGCGGATCCCCTACAGTGGTATTAGAGCCGATCTATGCGTAGGAGTGTTGTACGTCCAGTACGCACAAGTATTGTGCGGGCATTTATCCCTTAGTTGTTACCCTCTAACGTGTACTTGTTTATATCGCGGTATTTTTTGATGAAGCGGCCCGGACCGACCTTACGCGTATTCATACGCGAGACTGGTTCCACGCTCAACATACGACTTGTACCATATAAGTGGCTAGCGGGTGTCTATCTCTCATTCAATAGATGATATAGCATTTACAACGGAGGGCCCCAAAAGGGGTGTAGTATAGACAACTGTTGGATCCATGTTGTGGTTGGAAAGTTCGTAGTTTAGAAATGGTTCTATTGCGAAAGCCCTAATAACCATGTAAAACTTGCAATAGATAAAGTAGATGCGTCTAACTTTATTTTGCAGGGGGGCATGTGATTTGATATGGCATTGGTCATTACGAAGGTAAAGTAGTTTACTTTTCTGTTACTAACTAGCATAGTAACAGTCATCGTTCCGATGGATGACCTGGTGGAGGCGTCGTGGACTTGGCGTCAAACCAAGGGCAAGATGGAGATCATGCCGAAGCGCTCGATGGAGATCAAGGCGCAAGAAAGACATATCATATCACAATATACATATGATGTTGATATCTATTTTACATCTTATTGTGTGCTAGTATTAAGATACTCAACGGTAGCAAATAAGATAATCCCTATTGAATTCCAATGTTCTGTGTTCCCCTTGTGTGTGCACCACCAAGAAAGTTCTTCGGTATGAGGCGATCCATGGTACAGGCATGGGTGTCAGACATATCTACGTTCGCATACAGTGGGTGTAAGCCATGTTGCACAGCAAATACACACAAGTTAGATTTGGCGAGCCTAGCATGTTACAGAGACGTGGCCTCGGAACACAAGAGATCGAAAGATTGAGCATGAGTCACATAGATGATGTGATTGGCATTGTTGAATGTCTACCTTTGATAATGCACTGATGGCCGTGATGATAGGGGGAGGTGCAGAGGATAGGGATCATGTGATCACTAAAATCATCCAGGGGATGACAATTTTAGTGGAGACCAATTATAAATTGATCTCTTATTATAAACTTAGTCTAGATGTCTGTTTGCAAATATCTTAGTAGATCTTGGCCTATCCCATTGAGGTCCTTTGCAACCATGGGAATATATTGCTTAATATGGAACTTAGCAAAAGGGTCCAACTTCATAGATTAATACCCACGCCTGAGGGATATCCTCGTAAAAGGTGATCTTCTCTTTTTGATACAATAACCATTAGGAGATAATTCGATGACTCCGGAATGTTTGTGTTTTCTCCATAATCATCCAATAAGCCATTCTCCATTCGATGGAGAGTTGGGCTACATTTTGTATTCTATAGAATAAGGCACATAGAGTATGAGCCGTTGGATGGGTTTTCCTCCATCATGGATGAAAAGAGAATGTTTGGAAAAACACTTAGCGATCTTGCATTAGAATTGAGAACTTTTGGAAGGACTTGATTGCAATGGAGGTCATGGATGAAAAGGTATATGTAAGATATACAAATTATAAATGTGGTTCTTGCAAAACTCGTTGCAGTTTGCAAAGTATTTGATACTTGTCTCGTTTTGTGAAAACAGAAGGATCTGCTTGAGAATTGTTGTTTTTGAGGCAATGTGACTTGATGATGGCAAGAAAAACAGTTGATGGCCGACATCACCTCTTCCCTCAAAGTTTGTCATTTGGATTAGTGGAATTGAATATAATTTGTAATCCTTGTTTGTGTGTCTTGCTTTTGGCGAGACGATTATCCATATGAACAAGTTACAAGCTAGTTTGTACTATTCTTATGAACAATACTGTTATGGTCACATTACGATTATAAACAAGTTATTCTCATCACTATGTTAATGATAATAGTTTAAACATTTATAAAAGGATTAGAATGCTAAAAGATATCCAAAGTTTAATAATGAAATGACACTATAGTTTAAGTCATTTTGGTTATTGCATGTTCTTAATGAATATCGGGGTCCTAGATGCTTAATCTAGAGACTTTGCAAAACCATGCCTCTTGGGCAGAATGACTAAAACTCCGCATTCTGGTAAAACGATGATATGCAAAGAAATGTTGAATCTTATACATAGTGATGTATCGTATTTTCAACAAATAGTGGAAATCATTAGTTAATTTTGGACTTAAGTGAATAAGCGTATTTACTTAATGGAACATAAGTTTGAAACGGTTTGAATTGTTCAAATGAGTTCACAACAAAAGGAGGATATTGAAATTAACAAGAATACGAAGTCTCTTCGATTTGATCAACATGACTGAAGTATTCAAGTTAAGTCTAGCATAAAAGGGAATTGTGAAAGATGTTTCACAAATTATGATAATTGGATGAATTCAAATTGTGTTGAAATATCTAAACATCATAATCATTATGTATTAAAATACATATGGTATAATATCATCTCTTATTGGGGTTATAGTTGTCGTTTAAAGTAAAAGATCAAAAATAAGCAAACACTCATTTGCAATACAAAGGAACATCTAAAGATTCGTGGAAACAACACCATAAGTGTTATGGCAAGTTCGAGTTTCTGGATATTTCGATAAGTCGAAGTCGTGGTGAATAAACAAGTCTGTGTAGAGCATTCTTAGGAAGCTATGAATGCATCTTCCACAAAAGGGGCAAACCTATTGTTGTCCAAAGTTGACGTGTCTTGATGAAGATACAGGTGGAAGAAAGTAAAATATCAAAACAAGGTATTTTCCCTTACCTCCGAATTGTTGAGTGGCGCATCAGAATTTGTTTCGTGAAACCAAACTCTACAAATAGAGAAGAAACCAATGATGATGATCATAAAGTTTCATCAAATACTTTTACTAAAGAAAGTAGGATTCAACTATATATTCTACAACTTTATGGAATTATAGTTGATTCACCTGTCATGCTTTGAACAAGACATACATATGAATTACAAAGAAGCGTGATGGACCTAAGTACAAGAAATGAATGGTCATTGAAATCTCGTAATTGGAATTCTCAAATTGATGATGATCAAAGAATTTTGCAATGTCCAAGATTGTCGAGAGGACCTGGATTTGAGTGAGAGCAAATCAGCTTGGCTAATTCATAATATGTAGCTGACATATTTTGAGTGGGAGCTAAGTGAAATCCCTGGATCTCAAACATGAATGTCATATTTGAGTGGGAGCGTGAAATCATTCTGGGATATGTGGACGACATATGTGAATGATGTGATTGGTGTTAATAATATTTAAGTTAGATAAATAAGGATGAAGTTGAAGTTATTAAACAATAAGATCTATCGAGATAGATTGGTGAGTATAATAAACACTGAATGTTGAATGCTTCTTGGACTTGATTCTGAAAGATGTTCAGAATGTCCTAAGCAAGGTTCTGAAGGATCTGAGAATGGAACAAGTGAGAAAGTAGTTCTTACTATATGAAGCATTGAGTTAGTATTGCAACTATTGTTGAAAGAAAGAGATGTGTTGCATCTCCTATGCCTCAGTCATAGGTTCTTCCATATAACCATGTTGTATACTCGACGTAAAGTGACCTGAGGTTCTGGTTGGAATGACAAAGTCTTAACTATAAGAGCATGTCTTTAAGTGATTCCTAAGTTAATCACTGAACCAGAATTAAGTTTGTACTTAAATGTCAAGAAGCAATGTAAGTGGCGTAGATGCATTTCATGCACTAGGATCTATAGTAATATAGAAGTATAAAAGCTCCATCTGATGTGATGTATAATGTTATGGAGGGGCTAGTTCGCTTTTAACATAGAATGATGTGTCCCAGGGCCCAGTGCCCATGAGAAAGCCCTCGAGGTTGATCTAAAGTCACTGTAAGCTCCTAGAATCCGGCCTCGTTCTGCTGCCATGACTACAGTATATACACAAAGGATAGCAAAGTGTGTTTCGAAGTTTAGATGACAACGGTGAAAACGACCGTCATCATAAACACTAGAAACAAAAGTCTCACTTTTTTGCCAAACAAATACTTCGACCCATTATACGATAATGGTGTGAATGTCAAAATTAGGAAGACATTAACGATTTGCAAAAGACATAATGATCTGGTAAAACAGAACATGGACATGACGTTTCCCATGAGCATGCATGATCTGTAAATGCATAAGGTATATGGTTTATATGAGTAAAATGCGAGCTAGATTATTTGTACTCTAGTGCAAGTGGGAGACTGAAGGAGATATGCCCTAGAGGAAAATAATAAATAGGTTTTTATTGTCATATCTCAACTAGTTTATAATAGTTTCATATTGTGCTATAACTGTGCCAAGTAGAAACATTGGTATAGGTGTGGTATGAAACAACCAAGTCGCTAGTAGCCTCTATTCATACTAGTTCGTTGGTCATGAGGATTCTCTGAGTTTCAAGATCATGGGCATTTATGCCAATTGACAACGTGATCACATCATTGGAGAATGATGTGATTGGACATTCCTCGAAGGATTGCAACACGATCAAGTCATATAGTTCATTGTTGCAACAGCTATACCTAGAATCCTTTTCCTTAGACCGTGAGCTCATATTAATCACTGTTTCCCGAGGCTGCTTAGACTGCATCAACCGTCATATGGTAATACGATGGCCATAAAGGTGTACGTTGGGTATTCCCAAGGAACAGTAGATGACATGTGACTGCAAGACCGGGATTTGTTCACCCACATGACGGGTAAAGATACATACTACCGGTTTGGTGAGGTTACATCCATAAATGTTGCAACATGTGACTCGGTCACAGGGATGTAATATCGCGGTAACAAGAAAACAAAAATTGTTGTGAACGAGATTGAACAAGGTATGTGATACCAATATCGGGTCTCGGACAAGTCGTATCGAGAAACAAAAGGAATTGGATGCTACATTTAGCGGTTCAAACGACATTGTCATCAAGAATGCATAGGGGTCACATGGATATCCCTAGTCCCTCTGTTGATCATTGATTTAGATCATGTCTAGAGCATTCCCGAGCCATGAGAGGATACACTTAAGGGTACGATGAGGGCGATCATTTGTAAGACAAAATCACAGTAGAGAAAGAGAAAGTCAGAATCGTTCCGCAGAGAGATCCGAAGTTGTTCGGAGAAAGAAAAAATGACCGGAATCATTCCGGGAAAGATCCGAAGTCGTTCGGAGGAAATCGAAAGGGAACCGAAAGGTGTTTTGGGTCAAGAAGGATTTTTTAATATGTATTTACATATTAATTAGTGTAATTAATATTAAATATAATATTAAAATCTAATTTGAAGGGTTATTCTAGTAATGGGCCAAACTTCCTAGTGAATAAAGGCCCATGAGGGAAAACCGAAGGAGGGAAGGGCCAAGGGCCAAGACCCAGGCACCTCAAGGGGGGCCCACCCGGCCAGCCTAGGGATGTGCGCGGGTTGGGACCCACCCCTGGCCGGCTGGCCCATGAGGCCCATGCGCCCCCCTCTCCCTTAAATAGTCCCACATGTAAAACCCAAAGGGGAGGGCACACCCCCTCCCCCTATATAAAGGGGTTCCCATGGGTGGGATGAGACACACCAATATTTGGAGAAGTTTTTTGGTTGACTTCCTCCTTCCATCTCTCTCTAGCCCTTGTGACCATGGCCCCAAGTCTGGGCTATGCGATCGAGGCACACCTGTAGTACGCCGTTCCGCTGCAGGGATTCCTAGCCGGATATCAACTTCCACACTCCCGGCGGGATCAGGGAGCCGGAGGTCTCATCGTGCACCGGATGTGTATGAAGACACGAGGCGCAACACTTGGGGCACTTAAATGTCGTGAGCCGGAGCTGCTGCACGATGAAGAAGGAGCAAGGGGTGACCTGCGAGGAGCTTCGCAACCTTGAGGTCAGCTACGAGTACGACTACATCAATCACGTTCCCTGCGGAACGTTAACCGTGTATGGTCTACAAGGGTATGTATTCTATACGCATCGACCGTTACCGCATTACTACATAGATAGATCCTAGGCAGTTTTTGGGGTTCCATCGTAGGAATTTTTTTGTTTTCTGCTGCGGATCCCCTACACCGGACTAGGATTGCTGGCCGAATCTTGACATCCTGGGATCAATCCCGATCTGAGCTAGGCACACACAGATGCGGCCGGCGATCTAGGCGCGCGTGGATGCGGGTAGAATCGATCCGATCTGAGCTGAGTGGAGGCAGTGCATGGTGGCATTGATCCCGTGCGCATGGGCAGGGTGGACAGGACGACGAACTAGGCAAAAATCCCGAGCTCGATTCAAAATTCAAATGATCGGTCCGGACTCTATTTCCAATAGTTACGCGTAGGTATTTGGGTATTTTTGTCCATATCACTAATTTTGTGCTCTATCTGAAAAACGTTAAATGTCTTACATTTCTAAACTGAGGGAGTACTTATGTGAACCAGTAGTTTCTTCAGTTCATAGACAGCTGGATGTATACATAGCTGATTTGGCTGTTAATAGAACTGTACCATGAAACTGTAGTCTACAGAGAAAAGGGAAGGCGAGAGTTAGATAGATCTAAAAGATGTGTCTAACGACAAGACATGTGCCCTAAGAGAGTGCCTTGACGCGTGCGGCGGAGCTGTGTGCTTCCACCACCGCCCTTGTGGTCCACTCTGGCTGTGGCGACAGTTGCGCGTCTGCCCAGACTGGGCTCCATGTTTTGGTGCCTCATTGGGGAGAGCTCTGACGAGGAGGAGGAGGAGGAGGATCTTGCCCCTGCTGTGAGTGCGCGGGAGGCGGCCAGATCTGGCCTTGCTCTAGCGTGGGACAAGCGTGTGGAGTGGCACGACAATCTAGGAGATCAGAAGCAGAAGTCCTTCGCCCCCGCAGACAAGGGTATGTGCCTCCGAGCCCCAGTGGTAGGAGGTGGTCATGCCCCCTCCCCGGGACTTGTGTCGTGTGTGTGAACACGAACATCATGGGTATTGCATTTCCCCTTTTAGTTGTTCGCAAAGGGGTGGTAAGCTCGCCCGCACGTCTCTTCCCGTGGCGGTAACCGGAGAACAGAGAGATGACCAGAGAGAAAGAGGAGACACGGTGAGGCGGGGTTTTACCCAGGTTCAGGCTGCCGTGAGACTAACATCCCTAGTTCTTACTTGTTGGGGTGGTATTGCTCATATGGTGTATATACTTACAGTGGTGGTTCTTCCTTGGAGGGAGATCTATCCTACCGCCAGCAATGGTGAGGGGCCATTGCTGGTTCCCTTCTTCCTCCTCCTTCTCCCTCTCTAGAGGGATCCTCTTCCTAGAAGATTGATTCCTCACTCTCCTATCTTTTCCTCCGTCTTCCGTTTGTTCCCTGATCGATCGATCCATCCCCTCTCCCTAGTCCATGGCCCTCCTTTTATACTTTAAGGGGTTACCACAATGGCCTAGGATACTCTTTCCACCTGGTCACGATGCTGCCCCGTGGAGGGGGCCTATGGCTCCTTTCTCCGGAGTCTTCTAGACAATTAGGTGCTTCTCGGGTCCTGGCTTGGCTCCTTGTGACCATCTTTATCTTGCCACCTTGTGCAGATCCGTTCCGGGGTCTTGTCCTTTAGTGCGGGTCCATTGCCGCGTCTTGGCTGCTTCCCATTGTCTTTACCTTCGGTCTACTAGAGCACATGGTCCTTCCATTAGGCCCCGGGATGGAACCGCCACTACTGATTTACCCTTCCCACGCTCTGGGCTGCGATATCGATCTCGACTCCTTCGTCGTGCAGCCGTAGGTTAGCCCCTAGGGCCCACAAACTTTCCCCCGAGGCTCGCATAGGAGAAACATGGGTACCTCGGTTCCAATGAATACGATGGAACATGGGGTCAGGAGAAGAGATTCCCGACACTATGCCCCAAAAGTGCGGGACATGGGAGGGTCACCGCTTGCTCCTCTTCCGGCTTGGCTGATGCGATGCACTGAGACTGGACCAATGTGCTGCGCAGTTTTTTAGGCAACCAAGGGCCATTCTTTTTCCTGAAGGGTCGAGATGCTTTGCATAGAACATGGCATCTAGCGCTGGCATAACTATAGAGGGGAGGTTGGTGGCCCAGATTCCCTTAAAGGGTAAGCACACTCCCTTGCCAGATCTATTCTCTGCTCCTCTTATTATCCGCACATTCATCCTTGTCTTTGCTTCCTTCTCCACCTTCCTATTTTTGACCATGGCACCACAAAAGGCATGAGGGCGGTGGAGCACCGGGCCATGGTTGCTCAGTTCTATCAACACCTCTCCTTCTTTGATCCGATGGACAAGGGCCTCACTCACTTGTCCTCATGGCAGGACTTTGTGGCCAGCCGGCAGAACGAGCACGGGAAGACTGTTCTAAAGCTCAGCACAATGGTGCATGGGGAGAAGGATGTGCCCTTCTTTCACTGCTTCTTCCTGATGGGATTGGTCCCACCTCTCTCCAACCTCTGCATGACGATGTTGTAGTCATACGCCCTTCTTATCACACAACCCCATCCACAGTCGGTGCTGCCGAGAGCTATCTTTGCCCATCTTTGCGAGGCTTGATACATTGCAAATGTATCTATAATTTTTGATGTTCCATGCTTTGTTTTATCCACTTTCTTGTGTTTTATCCACACTTTGGAGTACTTTTCATATGATTTCTTGGACTAACCTATTAACAAGAGCCACAGTGCCAGCTGCCTGTTTTCTGCTGTTTTTGGTTCTAGGAAAGTCAGAAAATGAATATTCTCGGAATTGGACGGGACAAAAGCCAAAGTACCTATTTTTCCGGAAGTCATCAGATACCAGAATACGATACGGAGAAGGGCTGGGGGCCGGCCACACCACCTGGCCACGTGGCCAGGCCTGGACCATGCCAGGGGGTGGTCTGGTCGACCCCAGCACCCCCTCGGCCTCTCCTTCCGTCTACATATTACCCTCGGGACGAAAACCCTAAGTACCCGATCAAAAATCCACGAAAGAGTCTGTAGCCGCCGTCATCTCTATCCCTAGACCGGGAGGGATCTGAAGCTCTTCCCGACACCCTACCAGAGAGGGGAATTCACCCTGGAGGCCTTCTTCATCATCATGCAAGCCTCCGGTGTGATGCGTGATTAGTTCATCTCTGGACTACGGGTCCATGTAGTATCTAGATGGCTGGTTCTCCTCCTTTGTGCTTTCATGTTTAGATCTTGTGAGCTCCGTTCATGATCAAGATCATCTATTTGTAATTCTGCATGTTGTGTTTGCGGGGATCCAATGGATATTGAGATGCTATTTCAGATTGATTATTGATTCTATCATGTCTTTGTTATTTGTGACCTTGCATGCTTTCCGTTGTTATTAGCTATCTTAGCCAAGTAGATGCTAGCAACTCCAAGAGTTAGTATTTATGCTCGATAGTGGGTTCATGCCTCTGGTAATCTGGGGAAGTGACAGAAATCTCTAAGGTACTAGATGTGCTATTGCTACTAGGGAGAAAACGACAATTATTTGTTCATAGAACAATCATATTGTTTACATTACACGCAATTCATAAAGCAATAATCTGTTGCTTGCAACTTAATACTGGAGGGGGTTCGGATGATAACCTGAAGGTGGATTATTAGTCATAGATGCGCTTGGATGGCGGTCTATGTATAATGTTGTAATGCCCAATCAAGTTCCAAAGGAGTCAAGATGATTAGTATATGCATGTATTGCTTTCTCGATGTTTGTCAATTGCCCCGCTGTAATTAGTTCACCCAACATGTTGTCTATCTTAAGGAGAGCCAACTCTAGTGAACTATGGATCCTGGTCCTTTTCTTTTACATAAAATCTACAAACTGTTTACTGCTTTCTGTTTAATTTCTGCAAACTATTACTTCCTTCCATTCGGTACGTTTAATCCTTTGTTTTCAGCAAAACCGGTGAGATTGACAACCTCATCACAATTTGGGGACAAAGTTCTGTGGTTGTGTTGTGCAGGTCTCCACGTTGCTACTAGCACCGGTAGTGCGCCCTGCCAAGGCTTAGCTAGCAACACCTTTGGGGTGTTTCCTTGCTCCTACTGGTTCGATTAAACCTTGGTTTCATAACTGAGGGAAACTTGCTGCTGTGCTCATCATACCTTCCTCTTAGGGTTCCCCAACGAGCTCTACATCAACACTGAGCCATCAAGGCTTCCTGGGCATTCCCCCGTTTGCGGCCTTGTTCAGATACTACTTTTGTGCCTAGGTAAATGGGACGAAGGCCATCAGCAACGGCGGCACATTCAGCCTCTGCAGCAACATTGGCAAGTGCTACTTGGAGGGGGAGTTCCAGTCTCACTAGGAGGAGTGGCACGCCCGTTGGTGTTATATTACGATCAACGGCGATGTGCCTCCTTGCCTGGCTGAACCGATGGCCGTCACCTCCAGCAGCTGCGACTAGGGGAGAGTTGATACCTGATGTCTACGCAGTTCTAGTCTTGTACACAGTTGTTGGGCCTCCAAGTGCAGAGGTTTGTAGAACAACAACAAGTTTCCCTTAAGTGGATCACCCAAGGTTTATCGAACTCAGGGAGGAAGTGGTCAAAGGTATCCCTCTCAAGCAACCCCGCAATCAAGATACAAGAAGTCTCTTGTGTCCCCAACACACCCAATACACTTGTCAGGTGTATAGGTGCACTAGTTCGGCGAAGAGATAGTGAAATACAAATGGTATGGATATAAGACAAAGGTGTCGGAAAATAGCTTGATGGCGTGGAAGAGACTAAAGGCAAACTGAAATAAAGATGGAAGCAAGCAAACATGTAAAAGATCTAGTTGCAAATGGATTTCAATGCTTAGAAACAAGGCCTAGGGATCATACTTTCACTAATGAACACTCTCATATAAATATCTTCTCTTTATGATACTACTCTGAACTACTCTCCGGTTGGACACTCTAACCCATGGTAGGGCTATAACAGCACTCCTCAAAGTTCGCTTTCCCCATCTAGATAACCCCACACTGTCACCTTGAGCACTAGATGGTTCCAACAAACACCACAATTTCATAGAGACATCCAACTCCAAATATAACTCATAACAAATATTTGTAATCTCTAGCCTAAGTGCCACCATGGTGTGCACTCTATCACTTTCACGCACATGGGGAGAGCAGAGATCTATTAAAGCACTTGAGTATCAAGGTAGATCTACTTGATTACAAAGCTCATGATCACAATTTGATCATGCATAGAGAGAGAGATGAACACATAGCTACCGGTAGAACCCTTAGCCTCAAGGAAGAACTACTCCCTCGTCATCATGGGAATCAGCAACGGCGATGGAGATGGTGGTGGAGATCGATGGAGATGGCCTCGGGGGCACTTCCCCATCCCAGCAGGGTGCTAGAACAGAGACTTTATGTCCCCCGAATCTCCCCTTTGGTGGCGGTGGTGCTGCAGAACTTTTCGTGGCTGGAGGCTGTTCGATTTAGGGTTTTCATCCCGGAGACAATATATAGGCGAAGGGGCAAGTTCGGTGGAGTTCGAAGGGGCCCACACCACCTGGTGGTGCAGCCAGGGGACACCCGCGCCACCATATGGCATGGCCAGGCCCTGGCCCTCCTCCGTCTCTGCTTTGGGCTCCGTGAGTCTTCCGGTAAAATATCGACTTTGGCTTTTGTCCTATCCAATTCCGAGAATATTCATTTTCTGACTTTCCTGGAACCAAAAACAGCAGAAAACAGGCAACTGGCACTATGGCATATTGTTAATAGGTTATTCCAAGAAAGTGTATAAAAATACTCCAAAGTGTGGGCAAAACATAAGAAAGTAGATATAAACCAAGCATGGAACATCAAAAATTATAGATATGTTTGCAATGTATCAACATCCCCAAGCTTAACTCCTGCTCGTCCTCGAGTAGGTAAATGATAAAAAGAAAGAATAATTTTTGAGGTGACATGCACCATCATAAACTTGATCAAAGTATTTGTAAAACATTGATAGCTAGGATCATAGTACTTCAACATAGCATGAAAGATAAAGTTCTAACAATAAGACATAACAACTATGTTGTAACATGAAAAGGCACAAAAAAGATTCATGAATAATAATGCTTTGCAAGACGTTTGTTTGTTTCACATATAGAAAGCATAATGAGAATGGTATTCAGCTTGTCCCTCATAGAGTAGCAAAACATAAATGCATAGGACACCTTCAAAGTTCATAAGGGTGACTAGATACAAATAGTTTAAGAACAAGCAATATCAAAGTTATGCATCAATCAACAAGTCTTGGGACAATGCACATTAAACTAAGAATGGCCACTATGCTCTCTCAATAGGTGCATAAAGATAGAAGATGGAGACTCAATATAAAAGTGGAAGAAAGGCCTTCATAGAAGGAAGCAGGGATTCTAGTCTCGTAAAGAGCTTCCAAAAATTATGGTAGTTATTAGCTTTCATCTCTCATTGCCCCTATCATAAGCATCTTGAAGTGATTAAGGTTAAAGTAAACAAACTATGGAGTATATGCTTGACAAAGTATAAGTTGGAAATCTCATGTCCCTTGAATACGAGGGCCGCTCCTCATGCTACTCAAGTTTAGTCATCGGTAAGTTCTTGTCATAGTAAGTACATGTGTATCATAGAGAACCGCCAACAGGGTACCCCTTGCCCGATGATATGAAAGAATCCCCATATCAAAATGACAAGGCAAGCAGATAACGAGCATCTCAGCAATCTTCTTATTTACCATGGGAAATTGGTGCTTTTTTTTCTCTCTTTGCTCTTTTCTCATCTTTTTTTTTCTTTTTCTCCTTTTATCAATATCTGACTCTTTTTTTATAAGAAGAATGCTTCATAGACAACTCATTATGGTTACGCTGCAGGTTTCCACCATGATTAGGCATGGATTAGACCAATGACCCAGGCGTTTCTCTAACACACATACATAACTCCATGGCCTTACAAGCTCCCCTTTCATTTCACACCGACGACATCCATAGACAAAAGAACATGATATCAACTAGGTACAAAGTACAAGCGCAATGTTGAAAGTGTTCCCCATGACAACATGGTTCTGCTAATCCCCAACATATAAGTGCAAGCATATACAACATAGATGACACAATGGTTCAAGTTTATTAAGGGCAAGAAAAGTAAAGTGTGCCATCAAGTTCATGAGAGCTTTAATCACTAGTTTTCTCATAACAAGTTTAATTCGGAAGGTAGATAAAAACATGAATATACTTGGAATAGCAAATGCTAATAGGTAGGTATGGTGGACTCTTTGGAATAACTTAGTTTTATTTGGAGTTGGATGCATGAGTGGGACTCACACTTGGTTATGGAGGCTAGCAAAAGACTGGGAGCGACCAAGTAAGAGAGCAATAATGGCCATAGTCATGCAAAGCAACAAAACATTATTAATTAAAGCATAAAGTGATAGTACAAGTTAAAACTAAAGGATCATCGAGGCTATAGTGACTTGGGATAGTCATAACATGCGCCAAGTCAACCCAAATAAAGCATCAAAGGAGAATACCACAATACTATGCTTTAATATGCTAAAACAACGCATGATTCTTTCAAGGCACATTAAGCAATATCAATTGTTTATAACATGTCATGCTACAGCAATAAATCACTAAGCATAAAGCCAAAACAATATCAAACATGACATGACAAAGCATAGGCCACAGTCAAAAACAAACTCCTTTTACCACTTAAGCATGAAGTTTTCCTACTCTTTTCCAATCCAAACCAATCTTATTTGAAAACTAATGTATGAATGAGGGGGTCCAAACAATTTATTCAAGCAAACTAAGCAAATGAAAATAAAAAACAAAAACGAAGATGCTCCAAGAACAACACAACAGTGCATGAAACAATAAAAATGAAGTGTTTGGAAGAAACCTGGGATTTTTATTGATGAAGAAGGGATGCCTTGGGCATCCCGAAGCTTTAACGCTTGTACTTCTTGGATATTTCTTGGGGTGACACGCTTGGTATCCCCAAGCTTGAGCTTTAGTCCATTCTTCATCTCATTACATCATTCTCTCCATACACCTGAAATTTTCCCTTCATACAAAACTTCACACAATCTTTATTAGCAACATTAGTGCACTCAAGATAATAAGTCTTTGGGTTCAGTTTCAACACCAATGAAACATCCATTATAACACAAGCTACTGTATCACTTCCCTCAAAAAGCTCAATTCCCCAAAGAGAACTCAAAAAGGAATCAACAAGAAGCAAATGCAAATAATGGCAGAAATCTGTCAAAACAGACCAGCAGGTAAAAACCAATTTTTTCGAAGACCTTCTGTTGCTCAAATCGAAAAGTGTTGAACTAACGAAAGTTATATAACAACCTGGGGCAGAAGCACAAACATTCACGCCTCAAAACGACGTACATAGATTTTACAAGAATGTTTACAGTGAAGCACAAAAATTTGTTTCGGGACAACAACTTTCCCAAGCATTACTTCTCTCTCATTAGAGGTTACTCTTGGCACAAAAAGCAAATAAAAAGGATAAGGAGAGGTTATTACAGAGGTAATAATTTTCAAGACTCATCTAAAACTTTTGGGTTATCTCCGAATAAGTACTTTTCTTTAACGCCTTTAAGTTAGGCATGATAGTTTGAGAAGATGCTCACATAAGAAATATGAATTGAGAGTAAAAGAGAGCATCAAAAAGCAAATATAAAACACATTTAAGTCTAACCCACTTCCTATGCATAGGAATCTTGTAAACAAACAAGTCATGAAAGAACAAAGCAACAAGCATAGTAAAGCAAAACAAGTGCAACTTCAAGACTTTCAACATAAAGAGGGGAAACTTAATATTATTGAGATGCATAAAACCATGTTTCCCTCTCTCATAATAACTTTCAGTAGCATCATGAATAAAATTAACAATATAAGTATCACATGAAACATTCTTATCATGAGCCACATGCATAAAAGAATTAATACTCTCCACATAAAAATAGTCATTCTTATTAATTGTAGTGGGAGCAAATTCAACAAAATATCTATCATTATTATTCTCATCACCATAATCATCAAATATAGGAGGCATATTGTAATCATAATTAATTTTCTCCTCAATAGTAGGTGGACTGAAAATATCATATTCATCATTGTAATCATCATATATTGGAGGTTTGGTATCATCATAAGCAATGGAATAGCTATCTTCCAAAGCTGGGGAACTAAAAAGATCATTTTCATAAAAACTAGCTTCCCCAAGCTTAGAGTTTTCCATAGCATTAGTAATAATGGTGTCCAAAGAATTCATACTAACAACATTCCTATTAGCATGCAAATAAATTTCCATAGGTTTTTTAATTTTCTCTTCAAACACTTCATGTCCTAACTCAAGATAAATACTATAAAGCTCTCTAATTTTGTTGTTGTTTTCCATTAAGCCTAACTAGTGAAAACAAGAAACAAAAAGACAAAATTGCAGAATCTAAAGGAAATTACTTCGAGCACTCACAACGGAGGATGTGAGTACCTTTTACCTTACCTCCCCGGCAACGGCGCCAGAAAATAGCTTGATGTCTACGCACTTCTATTCTTGTAGACAGTTGTTGGGCCTCCAAGTGTAGAGGTTTGTAGAACAACAGCAAGTTTCCCTTAAGTGGATCACCCAAGGTTTATTGATCTCAGGGAGGAAGTGGTCAAAGGTATCCCTCTCAAGCAACCCTGCAATCAAGATACAAGAAGTCTCTTGTGTCCTCAACATGGGAATGTTCGTTTGTGATACCAAACTTGGTGGGTGAGCGCACCGCGGTACCCGAGTTGCCATCAATCATGCGGAGGGGCCATAGTAGATTCACCAATTGTCCAGACGGGCAAAATGGGGGTGAATACAAATCTAACGGCCAAACGGTCGTTTGAACCAGACAAAAAACGGTTGAACTCAAATACAGCCGTTAGGTTAACTCTTCTTGGCCCGCCATGTTAGTATTCCCCGTTATCTTTTGCGGTCGTGGACTAGCTTACCCCTGCGTGGACCAGATCCCTGAGTGGACGAGATCTATTTCTTTGCTCTACTCTGGTCTTCTCCCCTGCTCCCCTCCCCATAACATTTGCTCAGCTCCGGCTGCTCGTCTCAGATCGGAGCTCGCACTTGCTCTAATTTGCGTCTCCGCCATGTCCGGTCAACCTCCCACGCTTCTAATCAAAGCTCGCAGCCATCGCCGTTGCATCGTCCGCCATATCGGAGCTTCGCGTCCCCGGACTAATATCTCGCCTCTGGCTAGTCCTTCTCGCACGGCGGAGCGCGTCCCGTCAGGCGATCCAGGCCAGCGACCGGCCTCAGGAAGTTGCATGCTGCCACACACCCCAGGCATGGTAGCCCTGGCACAGCAGTTCTACGACCACGCTCTCATGGCCACCATGTTGGGCGTCCGTCCCGTCGTGTCGCCGGCAGAGTTAGTGTCGGCTTTCAGGTCTCGTTTTGGGATCAGACGAAATGAGGTCAATATTGAGGTATGCGCGCTGCCATTCGATTTTTTCGTCTGGTTCGAGCACAGCTTAGACACCGAGCGCATTCTGCATTCTTCCCGTTCTTTCGAGTGCTGCGGGGAGAAAATGAGCTTCATGCATTGGCATCGCGCCTGTGGGTGGGACGATCGCTTGGGGCAGCTTCGTTTCTTCTCCAAACTCGGCTTTTGATGGCCTCCCATTGGATGCTTGGGAGCCGGAGGCCCTCAAGCAAGTCGTTAGTAGCCTTGGCGGCGAGCTGGTGGAAATCGTGCCACCGAGCGACAGATGGGTCATCGAGGTAAAGGCGTGGCTGAAAGATCCTGACACCGTTCCTAAGATGTACGAGGTGCAGATTCCAAGCAGGACAGGGCGACAGCTTTGCTGGAAGCACCCGGTCATCATCCACCCGGAGGAGGTTCTGGACTCGGTACATGGCATTCAGGGCCCCGAAGAGGCTGCCAGAAAGCGCCCTCGTCGCCTGCAGTGTTGGCCTGGAAGGATCGATGGCACAGGACCGCCACCGTTTCGCGACGGGGCACACAGTTTCGGTGGGGGGACCAGGCTTGGACGAGCTGGTGGTTCTGATTTCCCTCGAGTGAAGACAGAGCTCTAATGAATTGCCGTGGTATGTGTGGCTAATGAATTTGTAGTATGGAGAGCGTAGCAGGAAGTTAGCATTGACTAAAAATGTGTAATAGTTTGAATCGATGTAGTACATGTGTGTAATAGTTTGAAGTAGTATGTGTGTGTAATAGTTTGAATCGATGTAGTATGTGTGGGTAATGGATTTGATGTAGTTTGTGTGCGTGTAATAGTTTGAATCGATGTAGTTGAACACCGTGCTTTATAATTTCTATGAATAACCAAGGACAACCTCATGAAAAGAGGGTGGTCTGGCAATGAGCAATGTCAATTCTGTGGATGCCAGGAAAATGTATTCCATCTCCTCTTCAAGTACTCCCTCTGTTTCAAAATATAAGATGTTTTAGCTTTGTGAATGGAGCGTATCTAGACATCTTTTAGTGATGGTGCTTTCTAAACCTAGATGAAGCTACATACTAAAAGGGGACTAGATACACTTCATTCACAAAGCTAAAACATCTTATATTTTGAAATGGAGGGAGTACAAGGTAGCTACATTTGTAACACGTTGAACTGCAGGACCATTTTGCAGGCAACACAAGACAAAGGAAAAAATGGTTTACAGCACAGACAACAGACGCAAAATCTGTAGTCTGGGATAAAGAGATGCCAGTTAACTAGATTGAACCACGACTAGTAATTGAAGGAAATGGGTACTTGATAGTATTTGCTTACAACAGTAGTACTTCCATACAAAAGGGTCTTATACCTGCACAAAAGTGGGCTAAACTTTCTACTTGTTTATAGAACAATTCATCAGCATTTCATCTACAAAAGCCATTCTTCAGTCTGAACTTAACTATTCTGCACTGAAGAAACTACAGATCTCCACCCGAAAAGTTGGATGGCCAATTGCCTTGAGAGGACATAAGTTCTTTGATCATTTAACCCAAACTGATCTATTGCCTTCCCGCCAAATTACAAGAAATCTGCATCATTCATGCACGAGCGATTTTGCGTGCGCCAGTCCCGGTTCAGTTGGACCATCCGCGCCGCCGCAACGATTTCTTCGAAACTGAAATTCGACATCTCCTTCTCGGGATCGTAGGTTCGTGTGAACTCGAACCTAAATTCCGAGGCTGAGCTGATGCCCGCCGTCGGCTCCGGCTGTCGAACAATCCAGCATGCTGAGTGTAGACGCTTGGTCGCCGCCATGGTACGGCCTTCGACGATGCGTAGGATGGAGCGTCTTTTCCGCAGACGGCACGCTCCCAGCCTACCCGACTGAGGTAAGGTAGTCCGTGCCGAAGCGTGGACGCGAGAGTTCCTAGACCTTGGCGCTGCCCTGTTCGAGGGTGTGTACCCTCGGCGGCAGCATGCTCTCATGAACGATTTGATATGTACCTTGTTCCCATTGCCTAGAGCATGCCGTAATGCCACCGCGTGATTTCTCCACATCGCTCTCTTGGCCCTGCTTGCCACATCTGGCGCCGACGATGGCGCAGTCGCCGCCGTGGCTGATTCGGCACATTCGGGAAAATCATCCGCCTGGCAGGGCAATGGGAGACCGGCCTTGAAGTAGAGCTTCATGGCCTGCCTTAGAGGGGCTAAATACCCCAGTTTCGGCGGCTGTCGCAGCGTCGGCAGCGGCTTAGGCGGGTCCATGTTACCCTAGTTGGTGCGGCACGGAGGAGCTGCGCAAGGTGAACTGTGGTTAGTCGGAGAAGGGGAGTGAAAGACTGACAATAGGTTTGGACTACGGGCACGCGGGAAAATAACCATTTCCCATTTCCTTAGAGGGTAATAATTCGACACTCGTTGCATTAACAACTCAATCTTTATTTCCCTTCTCAGCATAAGAGTGCGAACATATTAAAAAGATCGGCCATGGCTATCCACCTCATCGGGCAATGTACCAGGACAGGTAAGAGACGGGACCGAGTTTCATTTTAGAAATGTTGACGACTGTGCCCTTATGTTTATACAATATTATTTATATGCCACCATGTATCATCGAGTGTAGCAACACCATCAGAAACAGGGGATAATGACGTGGCGTGTTTTATTTTTTTAAAGGGCATCAAAAACAGGGGATGCCGACGTGGCATGTTTTCTGACTGGCAGGCCCGCCCCCTCCACCTTCGACGGCGCGCATCCCAGGTTCGAGGGGTGGTGCCGCCCACCAACACATTATTGTGCAACTTTCCATGTGGGACCTGAATTCCGGCGCTGAGCTGATGCCCGTGTCGAACATAGAGAATTCTGAAAGAAGCTACTAAAAAATAAATACTTTGAATTCTGCATGCAAGTTTTGATCAAACAGACTGACATATGGGACCTGCTAAAAATTCCGTGAAGCGCTCCCCGTGCATAGTGCGCTGACAGGTGGCATGTTTTCTGACAGGCGGGCCCGCCTCCTCCACCTACGATGGTGCGCGTCCCAGGTTCGAGGGCTGGTGCCGCCCACCAACACATTATTGTGCAATTTTCCATGCTTTGTCGCAACCAGCTCCGCTCCGCTCCTCTCCTCTGCTCCTGCCGCCGCCACTCCGCTCAGTCGTGCACCGCTCTCGTCGTCCCCTTGGGCCGTCGTCCTCCCACCCTCCGGTCCCTGCCATCCCCTCATGTCCCCTCCCCTCTCTGCCCTGTCTCCTTGCCGCCGCCCACCGCCCAAGCACGTCTGGAAACGAAAACCGAGAGTCGTCCGTTGGGTTAGGGGACCAACGACGCTGGTGATCCGGATCCCACTCGGAGATGGATCCTGCGAGGCTTGAGAGCACGGATATGGGTCCTGCGCGGCTGGAGAGCATGGAATCTCCTTCAAGTCTGGAGAGCACAAAGGACAACGAAACGGGGGAGAGGAAGCGGGGTGCAGAGATTTGGAGGTATGGAGCCCGGAGAAGGTGCCGTGCGTCCACATTGAAGGGTAAGAACTGTGATTCCTTATCTGCATACCCCAATTAGCGTTTCTAGTCCCGTGGTGATGGCAAGGATATGTGTTGGTAACCGCAGGACGTCTGGATAGCTTGTCCTTGAGCATGATGCTTTGTCAAGTGAGCATGAAGGCACTGAAACGTGTGGCGGTGCGAATGATGATGAGAAAGCATATCCATATGTGGCTGCTGACCCTGATAGGATGGAGAGTAGGGAATATTTGGTTGATTCGAACTTTGAGCCTGACTATGGGACTGATGAGGAAGAGGAATGTGAAGATGTGGAAATGGGATGTAGATACGACGACGAAGATGTGGACAGGCCAGTGATACACTTTGACAGGGACAATCCTACAATTAATGAGGGGACTATCTTTGATAATGTGGAGGACTGCAGATATGCAGTTGCAACCTATGCAATCAGAGTTGGGTTTGAATTTATCATTGAAAAGAGCAACCAAAAGAGATTTAGGGTGCACTGTAGGGAAAGTAATGTGTGTAAATGGAGATTACATGCATCTCCAATGCGGGGTGGACACCCATTTCAGGTTGCAATAGCTACATTTAGTTTCAGTCTTTCTCATATTTATTCTGCTGATAACTAGCTCTGAATTATTTGGATTCTTATCGAATGCAGATCAAAGTAAACACGAAGGAACACAAATGCCCTAATACTTCTTTAAGTGGTAAAATTAGACCGGCGACTACCAAGTGGATTGCTGCTACTGTACTTGACTAGGTGAGGCAGGATCATAACATTAGACCAGCTGAACTCAGAGCAAAGATTAGCAAAAAGTTTAACGTTCTGATTCCTTATCACAGAGTCTTTGATGGGAAGGAGATGGCTCTAGACTTCATTCAAGGCAAGTGGAATGACAGTTTTCATATGTTGTATAGTTTCAAAGCTCAGGTAGAGAAAACATCACCTGGTAGTGTTGTTGACATTGATTACGAGGTTGTGAAAGGGAGAGAGAAGGTCTCGAGGGGGGTCAGGTATAAGCAGGCAGATAAGATATGCTTTAGGAGATGTTTTGTCTGCCTGAAGGCATGCTAGAAGGGGTTCCTAGACGGCTGCAGGCCATACTTGGCAATAGGCACAACTTCTTTAACATGGAAGTTCAGGGGACATGTTGCTTCTGCTTGTGCTTTGGACGCGCAAATTGGCTTCTACCCGTAGCTTATGCTGTTCTTGAGGGTGAATCAAATGAAAGCTGGACATGGTTCATGCAGAGACTACGAGAAGTAATTGGTCACCCTGAAGGCTTGGTGATACACACCGGTGCATCCGAGGGTCTTGAGAATGCTGTTGATGCTGTGTTTCCTGGGGTTGAGCATTGGGAATGCATGCAGCATCTCGCTACTAACTTCATGAAGAAGTTCGAAGGAAAGATCTTTGAAGAGGACTTGTGGCGATTAGCATACACATACATCCCAAGCATGCATGCTACTTACTTGCAGAACATGTATGTAGTTCCAAAGGTGAAAAAATACCTTGAGGAATATCACACCAAGCTATGGGCCAGAAGCAAGTTTGGTGAGTTAAGCAAGGTGGATTTTGTATGCAATAATTTGGCAGAGAGTTTCAATGATAAGATTTCGGGCATGAAGACACTTGGAATTGTTATTTTGTTGGATGCAATAAGAGAGTGCATAATGGTGAAGATAGATTTAAGGCAAAGAATTTGTGCAAGAAAATTTTTAGGCCATAAAATAGTTCCAAAGGTGGTTATGTTACTGAATGCAAGAACCAGGGCAATGAGAACGATAAAGATGAGGGTGGTCAGAAGTTCCAGAACATTGGCTGAGGTTTATGTAGAATACAAGCGTGGAAGTGAACGGAGGTACACTGTAGACATTGGAAACAAGACTTGTTCATGCAGGCAGTGGCAGATTACTGGTCTGCCATGTCACCATGCAATTTACTTCATCTTAAAGCTTAGAGGTAACAGAGCTGAAATAGAGAACTATGTCGACAACTATTTCTCTGTGGACAAGTTTGCTGCAACTTATGTAGAAAACGTACCACCTATGGCCGATGAAAATGATTGGGAGATTGTCGATCCAGGAGGCCACCTAGGAGGCCTAGAAAGATAAGGATCGCAGCCTCCACCGATAACGGGTCCAAGGCTTGGTGCTAGGAAAAGGAAATGCGGACGTTGTGGCGGATTTGGCCATATCAAGAGGTTGTACAAAAACCCAGTTACAAATGCTATTGTCCCTGTTCACACCCCGGTGGCAGAAAATGAGGCTTCTCAGCCAGAATTGGCGGAAGAGCAGCGCGAAGACGGTGATGAACACTTGGAGGAAAACGTACGTAAGAAGCCAATTTATGAAGAAGTGGAGGTGCCGGCGAGAAAAGTGTGTGAAAAGAAACAAAAGGGTAAGCATAACGGGCAGGAAAGGGCAAATAATGGAGGTGTATTAGAATATGAAGAAGTTGCAGGGGTGATTGAGGATGTTCTTGAGGATCTTTCGGCTAACTGCAGGAGAAATAATAAATCCCTGCCAATTTCATCTTTGTACGATTCTCCGGATGAAAGGTAAGCTTAAAAATTGTTTTATTTGCCATTTTATCATTTTTTTATCCTCATCAACTGATGCTTAATGCAGCGTGGGCTAGCAGACTAATAAGAGGAGCAGAAAGATGCGGGCACAGTAACATCCTATGTTGAATTGTATCATTGAAACTAAACTAGCCGTGTCGTCTTTATTTATATCTGGCGCGTGCAACGTGTCTGTGATGGGGTCATGTGGACCAGATTACATTTTTTTAAAATATTATTACATTAATATTTTACCTCCGTTTGGACACGGCTACTAGTTCCCATCTCCCTTGCATTTCCATCTCCTCTGGCGCACTCCAGAATTATGGCTATGCCATCAAGTAGCAGAGTCAGCATATTGTCCCATCAGGTGTGAACGCAATGACTTTGTTTGTTCAGAATTTGACGACTTTTGATCAGTTTGAAAGATAGAGAAATCTAAAACATGTATCTAGACATGTTTTGGGTATAGACACATTTATTAAATATCTTAAAAAACTAAGTCAGTTATATCTGGATAGGAGTAGTACACTATTACAACACGCTCGATCCCTTCTCCTTAGGCGCACTCCAAATTACGGCTGTGCCATCAAGTGATGGGAGCAGAGTCAGCGTATTGTCCCATCAGATATGCCAGGGAACACGCGAACTTTATTTTCAGGATCGGATGAGTTTCGATCGACTAGTTTCAAAGACAAAGACAACTAAAACATGGCCAACATATATAGATTATGAAGATAATCGACCATGACTCAGGTGACCCAGATCCAAAGAGCGCATTAAGATACCGTACATAGATTTAATTTATGCTTAAGTGGCCCTAATCGACTATGACGCTCCTGCAGTCTCCATCATTGACGACGTTGTTCGCGTTGCCGCCAGCCTCCTCCGCGTCGGAATCGATGCCGACGTTCCCGACAGCGTTCCTCCTCCTCATGGATTCTTCACGGCGTGCTGCATCGATAATGGTGGAGGTCGTACGCCCAGGCACTGCCCAGAAGCGTTGCCTCCCTTCGGGGTTGCGCAGGTCCGGGTGGATCTCCCGCTGGTGGGTTCCGCACAGCTCAATCAACGCAGCCCGCTCCTTCTTGAATAGCTTTCGCCAGTACGCGCTCGTACGCGAGTACCGCGCCATTGCCCTCTTCCGCTCCGACAGCTAGCGGCGGCGCTCCTCGATCTGCCTCGCTAACGCGTTGTCGTGCAAGAGCGGCGTGATAGGAACCCCGGCGTAGCTGAGCTCGAAGCCGGCCGAAAGCCTCGCTAACGGTGACGCGAGTATGCCGTAGTGGGCGAACATCTGAGCCTCGTGCAAGCTGAGTTTGGGCCTCTCCCTATCCATGGCGATGAAGGAACGCGATCTGATTTTCGGCCCCGAGGTTAAGGGGATAAAGGCAAGGACGTATGCCCAGCGTAGTTGCCACGGCCAATCAGTTCGCATAACAGACTTCTCACAGATCGCCCTCGCGAAGGACATCACTATCGTCCATGCACCCCGATCCAACGACGCCTAACAATCGGGGATCGGGTCTTCTAGAATCCCAGAGCGGTTGCTGGTTAGTTCTGCGTACCGATTGTTTGTGGCCAACGGAGGTAGTTGAAAATAATACACATTTCAATGACACTGGTGGATCCATAGGTCGTATGTGAAGAGATCACACATGCAAAATGACTCTGGTTGTTGTTACTAAAAAGAACACACATGCAATGACACTGGTGGATCCATGGGTGGATTGTGAAAAGAGCACACATGCAATGAATCTGGTGGATCCATATGTGGTATGTGAAAAGAACACACATGCAATGACACTGCTGGATCCATGTGCGGTCTCTAAAGAGAGCACACATTTCAATGACTCTTATTGTTTTTAGTAAAAAGAACACACATGCAATGACATTGGTGGATCCATGTGTGGTCTCTGAAGAGATCACACATGCAATGACACTGGTTGTTGTTACTAAAAAGAACACATGCAATGACACTGGTGGATCCATAGGTGGATTGTGAAGAGAACACACATGCAATGACACTGGTCGTTCCATAGGTGGTATGTGAAAAGAACACACATGCAAAATGACTCTAGTTGTTGTTACTAAAAAGAACACACATGCAAAATGACACTGGTGGGATCCATGGTTGGATTGTGAAAAGAAAACACATGCAATGACTCTGGTGGATCCATAGGTGGTATGTGAAAATAAGACACATGCAAAATGACTCTGGTTGTTACTAAAAAGAACACACATGCAATGACACCGTTGGATCCATGGGTGGATTGTGAAAAGAACACACATGCAATGACACTTGTGGATCCATATGTGGTATGTGAAAAGAACACACATGCAAAATGACTCTAGTTGTTACTAAAAAGAACACACATGCAATGACACTGGTGGATCCATAGGTGGTATGTGAAGAGATCACACATGCAAAATGACTCTGGTTGTTGTTACTAAAAAGAACACACATGCAAAATGACACTGGTGGGATCCATGGGTGGATTGTGAAAAGAAAACACATTTCAATGACACTGGTGGATCCATAGGTGGTATGTGAAAAGAACACACATGCAAAATGACTCTGGTTGTTGTTACTAAAAAGAACACACATGCAATGACACTGGTGGATCCATGGGTGGATTGTGAAAAGAGCACACATGCAATGACACTCGTGGATCCATATGTGGTATGTGAAAAGAACACACATGCAATGACTCTGGTTGTTGTTAGTGAAAAGAACACATGCAATGCCACTGGTGGATCCATGTGTGGTCTCTGAAGAGAGCACACATTTCAATGACTCTTGTTGTTGTTAGTAAAAAGAACACACATGCAATGACACTGGTGGATCCATGTGTGGTCTCTGAAGAGAGCACACATGCGATGACACTGGTTGTTGTTACTAAAAAGAACACATGCAATGACACTGGTGGATCCATAGGTGGATTGTGAAGAGAACACACATACAATGACACTGGTGGATCCATAGGTGGTATGTGAATAGAACACACATGCAAAATGATTCTGGTTGTTGTTACTAAAAAGAACACACATGCAAAATGACACTGGTGGGATCCATGGGTGGATTGTGAAAAGAAAACACATGCAGTGACTCCGGTGGATCCATAGGTGGTATGTGAAAAGAAGACACATGCAAAATGACTCTGGTTGTTACTAAAAAGAACACACATGCAATGACAACGGTGGATCCATGGGTGGATTGTGAAAAGAACACACATGCAATGCACTGTTGGATCCATATGTGGTATATGAAAAGAACACACATGCAAAATGAATCTGGTTGTTACTAAAAAGAACACACATGCAATGACACTGGTGGATCCATGTTTGGTCTCTGTAGAGAACACACATTTTAATCACACTGGTTGATCCATATGTGGTATGTGAGAAGAACACACATTTCAATGACTCTGGTTGTTGTTAGTGAAATGAACACACATGCAATGACACTGGTGGATCCATAGGTGGTATGTGAGAAGAACACACATTTCAATGACTCTGGTTGTTGTTACTAAAAAGAACACACATGCAATGACACTGGTGGATCCATAGGTGGTATGTGAAGAGATCACACATGCAAAATGACTCTGGTTGTTGTTACTAAAAAGAACACACTTGCAATGACACTAGTGGATCCATGGGTGGATTGTGAAAAGAACACACATGCAATGACAATGGTGGATCCATAGGTGGTTTGTGAAAAGAACACACATGCAAAATGACTCTGGTTGTTACTAAAAAGAACACACATGCAATGACACTGGTGGATCCATAGGTGGATTGTGAAGAGAACACACATGCAATGACACTGGTGGATCCATAGGTGGTATGTGAGAAGAACACACATTTCAATGACTCTGGTTGTTGTTAGTGAAAAGAACACACATGCAATGACACTGGTGGATCCATAGGTGGTATGTGAGGAGATCACACATGCAAAATGACTCTGGTTGTTGTTACTAAAAATAACACACATGCGATGACACTGTTGGATCCATGGGTGGATTGTGAAAAGAACACACTTGCAATGACACTGGTGGATCCATAGGTGGTTTGTGAAAAGAACACACATTTCAATGACTCTGGTTGTTGTTACTAAAAAGAACACACATGCAATGACACTGGTGGATCCATAGGTGGATTGTGAAGAGAACACACATGCAATGACACTGGTGATCCATATGTGGTATGTGAAAAGAACACACATGCAATGACTCTGGATGTTGTTAGTGAAAAGAACACACATGCAATGACATTGGTAGATCCATAGGTGGTATGTGAAGAGATCACACATGCAAAACGACTCTGGTTGTTGTTACTAAAAAGAACACACATGCAAAATGACACTGGAGGATCCATGGGTGGATTGTGAAAAGAGCACAAACGCAAAATGACTCTGGTTGTTGTTACTAAAAAGATCACACATGCAATGACACTGGTGGATCCATGGGTGGATTGTGAAAATAACACACATTTCAATGACACTGGTGGATCCATGTGTGGTCTCTCAAGAGAACACACATGCAATGACACTGGTTATTGTTACTAGAAAGAACACACATGCAATGACACTGGTGGATCCATAGGTGGATTGTGAAGAGAAGACACATGCAATGACACTGGTGGATCCATAGGTGGTTTGTGAAAAGAACACACATGCAAAATGACTCTGGTTGTTGTTACTAAAAAGAACACACATGCAATGACACTGGTGGATCCATGTGTGGTCTCTGAAGAGAGCACACATGCAATGACACTGGTTGTTGTTACTAAAAAGAACACATGCAATTGCACTGGTGGATCGATAGGTGGATTGTGAAGAGAACACACAAGCAATGACATTGGTGGATCCATAGGTGGATTATGAAATGAACACACATGCAATGACACTGGTGGATCCATAGGTGGTATGTGAGAAGAAGACACATTTCAATGACTCTGGTTGTTGTTACTAAAAAGAACACACATGCAATGACACTGGTGGATCCATAGGTGGTATGTGAAGAGATCACACATGCAAAATGACTCTGGTAGTTGTTAGTAAAATGAACACACATGCAATGACACTGGTGGATCCATAGGTGGTTTGTTAGAAGAACACACATTTCAATGACTCTGGAGGTGGTTTGTGAAAAGAACACACATGCAAAATGACACTGGTGGATCCATAGGTGGTATGTGAAGAGATCACACATGCAAAATGACTCTGGTTGTTGTTACTAAAAAGAACACACATGCAATGACACTGGTGGATCCATGGGTGGATTGTGAAAATAATACACATTTCAATGACACTGGTGGATCCATAGGTGGATTGTGAAGAGAACACACATGCAATGACACTGGTTGTTGTCAATAAAAAGAACACACATGCAATGACACTGGTGGATCCATGGGTGGATTGTGAAAAGAGCACACATGCAATGACACTGGTGGATCCATAGGTGGTTTGTGAAAAGAACACACATGCAAAATGACTCTGGTTGTTGTTACTAAAAAGAACACACATGCAATGACACTGGTGGATCCATAGGTGGATTGTGAAGAGAACACACATGCAATGACACTGGTGGATCCATAGGTGGTATGTGAGCAGAACACACATTTCAATGACTCTAGAGGTGGTTTGTGAAAAGAACACACATGCAAAATGACACTGGTGGATCCATAGGTGGTATGTGAAGAGATCACACATGCAAAATGACTCTGGTTGTTGTTACTAAAAAGAACACACATGCAATGACACTGGTGGATCCATGGGTGGATTGTGAAAAGAGCACACATGCAATGACACTGGTGGATCCATATGTGGTATGTGAAAAGAACACACATGCAATGACTTTGTTTGTTGTTAGTGAAAAGAAAACACATGCAATGACACTGGTGAATCCATGTGTGGTCTCTGAAGAGAGCACACATTTCAATGACTCTTGTTGTTGTTAGTAAAACGAACACACATGCAATGACACTGGTGGATCCATAGGTGGTATGTGAAGAGAACACACATTTCAATGACTCTGGTTGTTGTTACTAAAAAGAACACATATGCAATGACACTGGTGGATCCATGGGTGGTATGTGAAGAGATCACACATGCAATGACACTAGTGGATCCATAGGTGGTATGTGAAGAGAAAACACATGCAAAATGACTCTAGTTGTTGTTACTAAAAAGAACACACATGCAATGACACTGGTCGATCCATTGGTGGTATGTGTGAAGAACACACATGCAATGACATGGGTGATCCATATGTGGTATGTGAAAAGAACACACATGCAATGACTCTGGATATTGTTAGTGAAATGAACACACATGTAGTGACACTGGTGGATCCATAGATGGTATGTGAGAAGAACACACATTTCAATGACTCTGGTTGTTGTTACTAAAAAGAACACACATGCAATGACACCGGTGGATCGATGGGTGGATTGTGAAAAGAACACACATGCAATGACACTGGTGGATCCATAGGTGGTTTGTGAAAAGAACACACATGCAAAATGACTCTGGTTGTTGTTACTAAAAAGAACACACATGCAATGACACTGGTGGATCCATGGGTGGATTGTGAAAAGAGCACACATGCAATGACACTGGTGGATCCATATGTGGTATGTGAAAAGAACACACATGCAATGACTCTGGTTGTTGTTAGTGAAAAGAACACACATGCAATGACACTGGTGGATCCATGTGTGGTCTCTAAAGAGAGCACACATTTCAATGACTCTTGTTGTTGTTAGTAAAAAGAACACACACATGCAATGACACTGGTGGATCCATAGGTGGTATGTGAAGAGAACACACATGCAATGACACTAGTTGTTGTTAGTAAAAAGAACACATGCAATGACACTGGTGGATCCATAGGTGGATTGTGAAGAGAACACACATGCAATGACACTGGTGAATCCATAGGTGGTATGTGAAAAGAACAAACATGCAAAATAACTCTGGTTCTTGTTACTAAAAAGAACACACATGCAAAATGACATTGGTGGGATCCATGGGTGGATTGTGAAAAGAAAAGACATGCAATGACTCTGGTGGATCCATAGGTGGTATGTGAAAAGAAGACACATGCAAAATGACTCTAGTTGTTACTAAAAAGAACACACATGCAATGACACCGGTGAATCCATGGGTGGATTGTGAAAAGAACACACATGCAATGACACTGATGGATCCATATGTGGTATGTGAAAAGAACACACATGCGATGACTCTTGTTGTTGTTAGTGAAATGAACACACATGCAATGACACTGGTGGATCCATAGATGGTATGTGAGAAGAACACACATTTCAATGACTCTGGTTGTTGTTACTAAAAAGAACACACATGCAATGACACTGGTGGATCCATAGGTGGTATGTGAAGAGATCACACATGCAAAATGACTCTGGTTGTTGTTACTAAAAAGAACACACATGCAAAATGACACTGGTGGATCCATGGGTGGATTGTGAAAAGAACACACATGCAATGACACTGGTGGATCCATGTGTGGTGTCTAAAGAGAGCACACATTTCAATGACTCTTGTTGTTGTTAGTGAAAAGAACACAAATGCAACGACACTGGTGGATCCATGTGTGGTCTCTAAAGAGAACACACATGCAATGACACTGGTTATTGTTACTAAAAAGAACATGCATGCAATGCCGCTAGTGGATCCATAGGTGGATTGTGAAGAGATCACACATGCAATGACACTGGTTGATCCATAGGTGGTCAGTGAAGAGAACACACATGCAAAATGACTCTGGTTGTTGTTACTAAAAAGAACACACATGCAATGACACTGGTGGATCCATAGGTGGTATGTGATAAGAACAGACATGCAATGACACTGGTGATCCATATGGGGTATGTGAAAAGAACACACATGCAATGACTCTTGTTGTTGTTAGCGAAATGAACACACATGCAATGACACTGGTGGATCCATAGATGGTATGTGAGAAGAACACACATTTCAATGAATCTGGTTGTTGTTACTAAAAAGAACACACATGCAATGACACTGGTGGATCCATAGGTGATATGTGAAGAGACCACACATGCAAAATGACTCTCGTTGTTGTTACTAAAAAGAACACACATTCAAAATGACAGTGGTGGATCCATGGGTGGATTGTAAAAAGAACACACATGCAATGACACTGGTGGATCCATGTGTGGTCTCTGAAGAAAGCACACATTTCAATGACACTTGTTGTTGTTAGTAAAAAGAACACACATGCAATGACATTGGTGGATCCATAGGTGGTATGTGAAGAGAACACACATGCAATGACAATTGTTGTTGTTAATAAAAAGAACACATGCAATGACACTGGTGGATCCATAGGTGGATTGTGAAGAGAACACACATGCAATGACACTGGTGAATCCATATGTGGTATGTGAAAAGAACAAACATGCAAAATGACTCTGGTTGTTGTTACTAAAAAGAACACACATAAAAAATGACACTGGTGGGATCCATGGGTGGATCGTGAAAAGAAAACACATGCAATGACTCTGGTGGATCCATAGGTGGTATGTGAAAAGAAGACACATGCAAAATGACTCTGGTTGTTACTAGAAAGAACACACATGCAAAGACACCGGTGGATCCATGGGTGGATTGTGAAAAGAACACACATGCAATGACACTGGTGGATCCATATGTGGTATGTGAAAAGAACACACATGCGATGACTCTTGTTGTTGTTAGAGAAATGAACACACATGCAATGACACTGGTGGATCCATAGATGGTATGTGAGAATAACACACAATTCAATGACTCTGGTTGTTGTTACTAAAAAGAACACACATGCAATGACATTGGTGGATCCATAGGTGGTATGTGAAGAGATCACACATGCAAAATGACTATGGTTGTTGTTACTAAAAAGAACACACATACAAAATGACACTGGTGGATCCATGGGGGATTGTGAAAAGAACACACATGCAATGACACTGGTGGATCCATGTGTGGTCTCTAAAGAGAGCACACATCTCAATGACTCTTGTTGTTGTTAGTAAAAAGAACACACATGCAATGACACTGGTGGATCCATGTGTGGTCTCTGAAGAGAACACACATGCAATGACACTGGTTGTTGTTACTAAAAAGAACACACATGCAATGACACTGGTGGATCCATAGGTGGATTGTGAAGAGATCACACATGCAATGACACTGGTTGATCCATAAGTGGTAAGTGAAGAGAACACACATGCAAAATGACTCTGGTTGTTGTTACTAAAAAGAACACACATACAATGACACTGGTGGATCCATAGGTGGTATGTGAGATGAACACACATGCAATGACACTGGTGATCCATATGTGGTATGTGAAAAGAACACACATGCAATGACTCTGGTTGTTGTTAGTGAAATGAACACACATGCAATGACACTGGTGGATCCATAGATGGTATGTGAGAAGAACACACATTTCAATGACTCTGGTTGTTGTTACTAAAAACAACACACATGCAATGACACTGGTGGATCCATAGGTGGTATGTGAAGAGATCACACATGCAATGACACTAGTGGATCGATAGGTGGTATTCGAAGAGAAAACACATGCAAAATGACTCTAGTTGTTGTTACTAAAACGAACACACATGCAATGACACTGGTGGATCCATAGGTGGTATGTGAGAAGAACACACATGCAATGACACGGGTTATCCATATGTGGTATGTGAAAAGAACACACATGCAATGACTCTGGATATTGTTAGTGAAATGAACACACATGTAGTGACACTGGTGGATCCATAGATGGTATGTGAGAAGAACACACATTTCAATGACTCTGGTTGTTGTTACTAAAAAGAACACACATGCAATGATACTGGTGGATCGATGGGTGGATTGTGAAAAGAACACACATGCAATGACACTGGTGGATCCATAGGTGGTTTGTGAAAAGAACACACATGCGAAATGACTCTGGTTGTTGTTACTAAAAAGAACACACATGCAATGACACTGGTGGATCCATGGGTGGATTGTGAAAAGAGCACACATGCAATGACACTGGTGGATCCATATGTGGTATGTGAAAAGAACACACATGCAATGACTCTGGTTGTTGTTAGTGAAAAGAACACACATGCAATGACACTGGTGGATCCATGTGTGGTCTCTAAAGAGAGCACACATTTCAATGACTCTTTTTGTTGTTAGTAAAAAGAACACACACATGCAATGACACTGGTGGATCCATAGGTGGTATGTGAAGAGAACACACATGCAATGACACTGGTTGTTGTTAGTAAAAAGAACACATGCAATGACACTGGTGGATCCATAGGTGGATTGTGAAGAGAACACACATGCAATGACACTGGTGAATACATAGGTGGTATGTGAAAAGAACAAACATGCAAAATGACTCTGGTTGTTGTTACTAAAAAGAACACACATAAAAAATGACACTGGTGGGATCCATGGGTGGATCGTGAAAAGAAAACACATGCAATGACTCTGGTGGATCCATAGGTGGTATGTGAAAAGAAGACACATGCAAAATGACTCTGGTTGTTACTAGAAAGAACACACATGCAAAGACACCGGTGGATCCATGGGTGGATTGTGAAAAGAACACACATGCAATGACACTGGTGGATCCATATGTGGTATGTGAAAAGAACACACATGCGATGACTCTTGTTGTTGTTAGAGAAATGAACACACATGCAATGACACTGGTGGATCCATAGATGGTATGTGAGAATAACACACAATTCAATGACTCTGGTTGTTGTTACTAAAAAGAACACACATGCAATGACATTGGTGGATCCATAGGTGGTATGTGAAGAGATCACACATGCAAAATGACTATGGTTGTTGTTACTAAAAAGAACACACATACAAAATGACACTGGTGGATCCATGGGGGATTGTGAAAAGAACACACATGCAATGACACTGGTGGATCCATGTGTGGTCTCTAAAGAGAGCACACATCTCAATGACTCTTGTTGTTGTTAGTAAAAAGAACACACATGCAATGACACTGGTGGATCCATGTGTGGTCTCTGAAGAGAACACACATGCAATGACACTGGTTGTTGTTACTAAAAAGAACACACATGCAATGACACTGGTGGATCCATAGGTGGATTGTGAAGAGATCACACATGCAATGACACTGGTTGATCCATAAGTGGTAAGTGAAGAGAACACACATGCAAAATGACTCTGGTTGTTGTTACTAAAAAGAACACACATACAATGACACTGGTGGATCCATAGGTGGTATGTGAGATGAACACACATGCAATGACACTGGTGATCCATATGTGGTATGTGAAAAGAACACACATGCAATGACTCTGGTTGTTGTTAGTGAAATGAACACACATGCAATGACACTGGTGGATCCATAGATGGTATGTGAGAAGAACACACATTTCAATGACTCTGGTTGTTGTTACTAAAAACAACACACATGCAATGACACTGGTGGATCCATAGGTGGTATGTGAAGAGATCACACATGCAATGACACTAGTGGATCCATAGGTGGTATTCAAAGAGAAAACACATGCAAAATGACTCTAGTTGTTGTTACTAAAACGAACACACATGCAATGACACTGGTGGATCCATAGGTGGTATGTGAGAAGAACACACATGCAATGACACGGGTTATCCATATGTGGTATGTGAAAAGAACACACATGCAATGACTCTGGATATTGTTAGTGAAATGAACACACATGTAGTGACACTGGTGGATCCATAGATGGTATGTGAGAAGAACACACATTTCAATGACTCTGGTTGTTGTTACTAAAAAGAACACACATGCAATGATACTGGTGGATCGATGGGTGGATTGTGAAAAGAACACACATGCAATGACACTGGTGGATCCATAGGTGGTTTGTGAAAAGAACACACATGCGAAATGACTCTGGTTGTTGTTACTAAAAAGAACACACATGCAATGACACTGGTGGATCCATGGGTGGATTGTGAAAAGAGCACACATGCAATGACACTGGTGGATCCATATGTGGTATGTGAAAAGAACACACATGCAATGACTCTGGTTGTTGTTAGTGAAAAGAACACACATGCAATGACACTGGTGGATCCATGTGTGGTCTCTAAAGAGAGCACACATTTCAATGACTCTTTTTGTTGTTAGTAAAAAGAACACACACATGCAATGACACTGGTGGATCCATAGGTGGTATGTGAAGAGAACACACATGCAATGACACTGGTTGTTGTTAGTAAAAAGAACACATGCAATGACACTGGTGGATCCATAGGTGGTATGTGAAGAGAACACACATGCAATGACACTGGTGAATACATAGGTGGTATGTGAAAAGAACAAACATGCAAAATGACTCTGGTTCTTGTTACTAAAAAGAACACACATGCAAAATGACACTGGTGGGATCCATGGGTGGATTGTGAAAAGAAAAGACATGTAATGACTCTGGTGGATCCATAGGTGGTATGTGAAAAGAAGACACATGCAAAATGACTCTGGTTGTTACTAAAAAGAACACACATGCAATGACACCGGTGAATCCATGGGTGGATTGTGAAAAGAACACACATGCAATGACACTGGTGGATCCATATGTGGTATGTGAAAAGAACACACATGCGATGACTCTTGTTGTTGTTAGAGAAATGAACACACATGCAATGACACTGGTGGATCCATAGATGGTATGTGAGAATAACACACAATTCAATGACTCTGGTTGTTGTTACTAAAAAGAACACACATGCAATGACACTGGTGGATCCATAGGTGGTATGTGAAGAGATCACACATGCAAAATGACTCTGGTTGTTGTTACTAAAAAGAACACACATGCAAAATGACACTGGTGGATCCATGGGTGGATTGTGAAAAGAACACACATGCAATGACACTGGTGGATCCATGTGTGGTGTCTAAAGAGAGCACACATTTCAATGACTCTTGTTGTTGTTAGTGAAAAGAACACACATGCAACGACACTGGTGGATCCATGTGTGGTCTCTAAAGAGAACACACATGCAATGACACTAGTTATTGTTACTAAAAAGAACATGCATGCAATGACGCTAGTGGATCCATAGGTGGATTGTGAAGAGATCACACATGCAATGACACTGGTTGATCCATAGGTGGTCAGTGAAGAGAACACACATGCAAAATGACTCTGGTTGTTGTTAGTGAAAAGAACACACATGCAATGACACTGGTGGATCCATCTGTGGTCTCTAAAGAGAGCACACATTTCAATGACTCTTGTTGTTGTTAGTAAAAAGAACACACACATGCAATGACACTAGTGGATCCATAGGTGGTATGTGAAGACAACACACATGCAATGACAATTGTTGTTGTTAGTAAAAAGAACACATGCAATGACACTGGTGGATCCATAGGTGGATTGTTTGAAGAGAACACACATGCAATGACACTGGTGAATCCATAGGTGGTATGTGAAAAGAACAAACATGCAAAATGACTCTGGTTCTTGTTACTAAAAAGAACACACATGCAAAATGACACTGGTGGGATCCATGGGTGGATTGTGAAAAGAAAAGACATGCAATGACTCTGGTGGATCCATAGGTGGTATGTGAAAAGAAGACACATGCAAAATGACTCTGGTTGTTACTAGAAAGAACACACATGCAATGACACCGGTGAATCCATGGGTGGATTGTGAAAAGAACACACATGCAATGACACTGGTGGATCCATATGTGGTATGTGAAAAGAACACACATGCGATGACTCTTGTTGTTGTTAGTGAAATGAACACACATGCAATGACACTAGTGGATCCATAGATGGTATTTGAGAAGAACACACATTTCAATGACTCTGGTTGTTGTTACTAAAAAGAACACACATGCAATGACACTGGTGGATCCATAGGTGGTATGTGAAGAGATCACACATGCAAAATGACTCTGGTTGTTGTTACTAAAAAGAACACACATGCAAAATGACACTGGTGGATCCATGGGTGGATTGTGAAAAGAACACACATGCAATGACACTGGTGGATCCATGTGTGGTCTCTAAAGAGAGCACACATTTCAATGACTCTTGTTGTTGTTAGTGAAAAGAACACACATGCAACGACACTGGTGGATCCATGTGTGGTCTCTAAAGAGAACACACATGCAATGACACTAGTTATTGTTACTAAAAAGAACACGCATGCAATGACGCTAGTGGATCCATAGGTGGATTGTGAAGAGATCACACATGCAATGACACTGGTTGATCCATAGGTGGTCAGTGAAGAGAACACACATGCAAAATGACTCTGGTTGTTGTTACTAAAAAGAACACACATGCAATGACACTGGTGGATCCATAGGTGGTATGTGAGATGAACACACATGCAATGACACTGGTGATCCATATGTGGTATGTGAAAAGAACACACATGCAATGACTCTGGTTGTTGTTAGTGAAATGAACACACATGCAATGACACTGGTGGATCCATAGATGGTATGTGAGAAGAACACACATTTCAATGACTCTGGTTGTTGTTACTAAAAACAACACACATGCAATGACACTGGTGGATCCATAGGTGGTATGTGAAGAGATCACACATGCAATGACACTAGTGGATCCATAGGTGGTATTCGAAGAGAAAACACATGCAAAATGACTCTAGTTGTTGTTACTAAAACGAACACACATGCAATGACACTGGTGGATCCATAGGTGGTATGTGAGAAGAACACACATGCAATGACACGGGTGATCCATATGTGGTATGTGAAAAGAACACACATGCAATGACTCTGGATATTGTTAGTGAAATGAACACACATGTAGTGACACTGGTGGATCCATAGATGGTATGTGAGAAGAACACACATTTCAATGACTCTGGTTGTTGTTACTAAAAAGAATACACATGCAATGATACTGGTGGATCGATGGGTGGATTGTGAAAAGAACACACATGCAATGACACTGGTGGATCCATAGGTGGTTTGTGAAAAGAACACACATGCAAAATGACTCTGGTTGTTGTTACTAAAAAGAACACACATGCAATGACACTGGTGGATCCATGGGTGGATTGTGAAAAGAGCACACATGCAATGACACTGGTGGATCCATATGTGGTATGTGAAAAGAACACACATGCAATGACTCTGGTTGTTGTTAGTGAAAAGAACACACATGCAATGACACTGGTGGATCCATGTGTGGTCTCTAAAGACAGCACACATTTCAATGACTCTTGTTGTTGTTAGTAAAAAGAACACACACATGCAATGACACTAGTGGATCCATAGGTGGTATGTGAAGAGAACACACATGCAATGACACTGGTTGTTGTTAGTAAAAAGAACACATGCAATGACACTGGTGGATCCATAGGTGGATTGTGAAGAGAACACACATGCAATGACACTAGTGAATCCATAGGTGGTATGTGAAAAGAACAAACATGCAAAATGACTCTGGTTCTTGTTACTAAAAAGAACACACATGCAAAATGACACTGGTGGGATCCATGGGTGGATTGTGAAAAGAAAAGACATGTAATGACTCTGGTGGATCCATAGGTGGTATGTGAAAAGAAGACACATGCAAAATGACTCTGGTTGTTACTAAAAAGAACACACATGCAATGACACCGGTGAATCCATGGGTGGATTGTGAAAAGAACACACATGCAATGACACTGGTGGATCCATATGTGGTATGTGAAAAGAACACACATGCGATGACTCTTGTTGTTGTTAGTGAAATGAACACACATGCAATGACACTGGTGGATCCATAGATGGTATGTGAGAAGAACACACATTTCAATGACTCTGGTTGTTGTTACTAAAAAGAACACACATGCAATGACACTGGTGGATCCATAGGTGGTATGTGAAGAGATCACACATGCAAAATGACTCTGGTTGTTGTTACTAAAAAGAACACACATGCAAAATGACACTGGTGGATCCATGGGTGGATTGTGAAAAGAACACACATGCAATGACACTGGTGGATCCATGTGTGGTGTCTAAAGAGAGCACACATTTCAATGACTCTTGTTGTTGTTAGTGAAAAGAACACACATGCAACGACACTGGTGGATCCATGTGTGGTCTCTAAAGAGAACACACATGCAATGACACTGGTTATTGTTACTAAAAAGAACATGCATGCAATGACGCTAGTGGATCCATAGGTGGATTGTGAAGAGATCACACATGCAATGACACTGGTTGATCCATAGGTGGTCAGTGAAGAGAACACACATGCAAAATGACTCTGGTTGTTGTTACTAAAAAGAACACACATGCAATGACACTGGTGGATCCATAGGTGGTATGTGAGAAGAACAGACATGCAATGACACTGGTGATCCATATGGGGTATGTGAAAAGAACACACATGCAATGACTCTTGTTGTTGTTAGTGAAATGAACACACATGCAATGACACTGGTGGATCCATAGATGGTATGTGAGAAGAACACACATTTCAATGAATCTGGTTGTTGTTACTAAAAAGAACACACATGCAATGACACTGGTGGATCCATAGGTGATATGTGAAGAGACCACACATGCAAAATGACTCTCGTTGTTGTTACTAAAAAGAACACACATTCAAAATGACAGTGGTGGATCCATGGGTGGATTGTAAAAAGAACACACATGCAATGACACTGGTGGATCCATGTGTGGTCTCTGAAGAAAGCACACATTTCAATGACACTTGTTGTTGTTAGTAAAAAGAACACACATGCAATGACATTGGTGGATCCATAGGTGGTATGTGAAGAGAACACACATGCAATGACAATTGTTGTTGTTAATAAAAAGAACACATGCAATGACACTGGTGGACCATAGGTGGATTGTGAAGAGAACACACATGCAATGACACTGGTGAATCCATATGTGGTATGTGAAAAGAACAAACATGCAAAATGACTCTGGTTGTTGTTACTAAAAAGAACACACATAAAAAATGACACTGGTGGGATCAATGGGTGGATCGTGAAAAGAAAACACATGCAATGACTCTGGTGGATCCATAGGTGGTATGTGAAAAGAAGACACATGCAAAATGACTCTGGTTGTTACTAGAAAGAACACACATGCAAAGACACCGGTGGATCCATGGGTGGATTGTGAAAAGAACACACATGCAATGACACTGGTGGATCCATATGTGGTATGTGAAAAGAACACACATGCGATGACTCTTGTTGTTGTTAGAGAAATGAACACACATGCAATGACACTGGTGGATCCATAGATGGTATGTGAGAATAACACACAATTCAATGACTCTGGTTGTTGTTACTAAAAAGAACACACATGCAATGACATTGGTGGATCCATAGGTGGTATGTGAAGAGATCACACATGCAAAATGACTATGGTTGTTGTTACTAAAAAGAACACACATACAAAATGACACTGGTGGATCCATGGGGGATTGTGAAAAGAACACACATGCAATGACACTGGTGGATCCATGTGTGGTCTCTAAAGAGAGCACACATCTCAATGACTCTTGTTGTTGTTAGTAAAAAGAACACACATGCAATGACACTGGTGGATCCATGTGTGGTCTCTGAAGAGAACACACATGCAATGACACTGGTTGTTGTTACTAAAAAGAACACACATGCAATGACACTGGTGGATCCATAGGTGGATTGTGAAGAGATCACACATGCAATGACACTGGTTGATCCATAAGTGGTAAGTGAAGAGAACACACATGCAAAATGACTCTGGTTGTTGTTACTAAAAAGAACACACATACAATGACACTGGTGGATCCATAGGTGGTATGTGAGATGAACACACATGCAATGACACTGGTGATCCATATGTGGTATGTGAAAAGAACACACATGCAATGACTCTGGTTGTTGTTAGTGAAATGAACACACATGCAATGACACTGGTGGATCCATAGATGGTATGTGAGAAGAACACACATTTCAATGACTCTGGTTGTTGTTACTAAAAACAACACACATGCAATGACACTGGTGGATCCATAGGTGGTATGTGAAGAGATCACACATGCAATGACACTAGTGGATCCATAGGTGGTATTCGAAGAGAAAACACATGCAAAATGACTCTAGTTGTTGTTACTAAAACGAACACACATGCAATGACACTGGTGGATCCATAGGTGGTATGTGAGAAGAACACACATGCAATGACACGGGTTATCCATATGTGGTATGTGAAAAGAACACACATGCAATGACTCTGGATATTGTTAGTGAAATGAACACACATGTAGTGACACTGGTGGATCCATAGATGGTATGTGAGAAGAACACACATTTCAATGACTCTGGTTGTTGTTACTAAAAAGAACACACATGCAATGATACTGGTGGATCGATGGGTGGATTGTGAAAAGAACACACATGCAATGACACTGGTGGATCCATAGGTGGTTTGTGAAAAGAACACACATGCGAAATGACTCTGGTTGTTGTTACTAAAAAGAACACACATGCAATGACACTGGTGGATCCATGGGTGGATTGTGAAAAGAGCACACATGCAATGACACTGGTGGATCCATATGTGGTATGTGAAAAGAACACACATGCAATGACTCTGGTTGTTTTTAGTGAAAAGAACACACATGCAATGACACTGGTGGATCCATGTGTGGTCTCTAAAGAGAGCACACATTTCAATGACTCTTTTTGTTGTTAGTAAAAAGAACACACACATGCAATGACACTGGTGGATCCATAGGTGGTATGTGAAGAGAACACACATGCAATGACACTGGTTGTTGTTAGTAAAAAGAACACATGCAATGACACTGGTGGATCCATAGGTGGATTGTGAAGAGAACACACATGCAATGACACTGGTGAATACATAGGTGGTATGTGAAAAGAACAAACATGCAAAATGACTCTGGTTCTTGTTACTAAAAAGAACACACATGCAAAATGACACTGGTGGGATCCATGGGTGGATTGTGAAAAGAAAAGACATGTAATGACTCTGGTGGATCCATAGGTGGTATGTGAAAAGAAGACACATGCAAAATGACTCTGGTTGTTACTAAAAAGAACACACATGCAATGACACCGGTGAATCCATAGGTGGATTGTGAAAAGAACACACATGCAATGACACTGGTGGATCCATATGTGGTATGTGAAAAGAACACACATGCGATGACTCTTGTTGTTGTTAGAGAAATGAACACACATGCAATGACACTGGTGGATCCATAGATGGTATGTGAGAATAACACACAATTCAATGACTCTGGTTGTTGTTACTAAAAAGAACACACATGCAATGACACTGGTGGATCCATAGGTGGTATGTGAAGAGATCACACATGCAAAATGACTCTGGTTGTTGTTACTAAAAAGAACACACATGCAAAATGACACTGGTGGATCCATGGGTGGATTGTGAAAAGAACACACATGCAATGACACTGGTGGATCCATGTGTGGTGTCTAAAGAGAGCACACATTTCAATGACTCTTGTTGTTGTTAGTGAAAAGAACACACATGCAACGACACTGGTGGATCCATGTGTGGTCTCTAAAGAGAACACACATGCAATGACACTAGTTATTGTTACTAAAAAGAACATGCATGCAATGACGCTAGTGGATCCATAGGTGGATTGTGAAGAGATCACACATGCAATGACACTGGTTGATCCATAGGTGGTCAGTGAAGAGAACACACATGCAAAATGACTTTGGTTGTTGTTACTAAAAAGAACACACATGCAATGACACTGGTGGATCCATAGGTGGTATGTGAGATGAACACACATGCAATGACACTGGTGATCCATATGTCGTATGTGAAAAGAACACACATGCAATGACTCTGGTTGTTGTTAGTGAAATGAACACACATGCAATGACACTGGTGGATCCATAGATGGTATGTGAGAAGAACACACATTTCAATGACTCTGGTTGTTGTTACTAAAAACAACACACATGCAATGACACTGGTGGATCCATAGGTGGTATGTGAAGAGATCACACATGCAATGACACTAGTGGATCCATAGGTGGTATTCGAAGAGAAAACACATGCAAAATGACTCTAGTTGTTGTTACTAAAACGAACACACATGCAATGACACTGGTGGATCCATAGGTGGTATGTGAGAAGAACACACATGCAATGACACGGGTGATCCATATGTGGTATGTGAAAAGAACACACATGCAATGACTCTGGATATTGTTAGTGAAATGAACACACATGTAGTGACACTGGTGGATCCATAGATGGTATGTGAGAAGAACACACATTTCAATGACTCTGGTTGTTGTTACTAAAAAGAACACACATGCAATGATACTGGTGGATCGATGGGTGGATTGTGAAAAGAACACACATGCAATGACACTGGTGGATCCATAGGTGGTTTGTGAAAAGAACACACATGCAAAATGACTCTGGTTGTTGTTACTAAAAAGAACACACATGCAATGACACTGGTGGATCCATGGGTGGATTGTGAAAAGAGCACACATGCAATGACACTGGTGGATCCATATGTGGTATGTGAAAAGAACACACATGCAATGACTCTGGTTGTTGTTAGTGAAAAGAACACACATGCAATGACACTGGTGGATCCATGTGTGGTCTCTAAAGAGAGCACACATTTCAATGACTCTTGTTGTTGTTAGTAAAAAGAACACACACATGCAATGACACTAGTGGATCCATAGGTGGTATGTGAAGAGAACACACATGCAATGACACTGGTTGTTGTTAGTAAAAAGAACACATGCAATGACACTGGTGGATCCATAGGTGGATTGTGAAGAGAACACACATGCAATGACACTAGTGAATCCATAGGTGGTATGTGAAAAGAACAAACATGCAAAATGACTCTGGTTCTTGTTACTAAAAAGAACACACATGCAAAATGACACTGGTGGGATCCATGGGTGGATTGTGAAAAGAAAAGACATGTAATGACTCTGGTGGATCCATAGGTGGTATGTGAAAAGAAGACACATGCAAAATGACTCTGGTTGTTACTAAAAAGAACACACATGCAATGACACCGGTGAATCCATGGGTGGATTGTGAAAAGAACACACATGCAATGACACTGGTGGATCCATATGTGGTATGTGAAAAGAACACACATGCGATGACTCTTGTTGTTGTTAGTGAAATGAACACACATGCAATGACACTGGTGGATCCATAGATGGTATGTGAGAAGAACACACATTTCAATGACTCTGGTTGTTGTTACTAAAAAGAACACACATGCAATGACACTGGTGGATCCATAGGTGGTATGTGAAGAGATCACACATGCAAAATGACTCTGGTTGTTGTTACTAAAAAGAACACACATGCAAAATGACACTGGTGGATCCATGGGTGGATTGTGAAAAGAACACACATGCAATGACACTGGTGGATCCATGTGTGGTGTCTAAAGAGAGCACACATTTCAATGACTCTTGTTGTTGTTAGTGAAAAGAACACACATGCAACGACACTGGTGGATCCATGTGTGGTCTTTAAAGAGAACACACATGCAATGACACTGGTTATTGTTACTAAAAAGAACATGCATGCAATGACGCTAGTGGATCCATAGGTGGATTGTGAAGAGATCACACATGCAATGACACTGGTTGATCCATAGGTGGTCAGTGAAGAGAACACACATGCAAAATGACTCTGGTTGTTGTTACTAAAAAGAACACACATGCAATGACACTGGTGGATCCATAGGTGGTATGTGAGAAGAACAGACATGCAATGACACTGGTGATCCATATGTGGTATGTGAAAAGAACACACATGCAATGACTCTGGTTGTTGTTAGTGAAATGAACACACATGCAATGACACTGGTGGATCCATAGATGGTATGTGAGAAGAACACACATTTCAATGACTCTGGTTGTTGTTACTAAAAAGAACACACATGCAATGACACTGGTGGATCCATAGGTGGTATGTGAAGAGATCACACATGCAATGAAACTCGTGGATCCATAGGTGGTATGTGAAGAGAAAACTAATGCAAAATGACTCTAGTTGTTGTTACTAAAAAGAACACACATGCAATGACACTGGTGGATCCATTGGTGGTATGTGTGAAGAACACACATGCAATGACACGGGTGATCCATATGTGGTATGTGAAAAGAACACACATGCAATGACTCTGAATATTGTTAGTGAAATGAACACACATGTAGTGACACCGGTGGATCCATAGATGGTATGTGAGAAGAACACACATTTCAATGACTCTGGTTGTTGTTACTAAAAAGAACACCATGCAATGACACCGGTGGATCGATGGGTGGATTGTGAAAAGAACACACATGCAATGACACTGGTGGATCCATAGGTGGTTTGTGAAAAGAACACACATGCAAAATGACTCTGGTTGTTGTTACTAAAAAGAACACACATGCAATGACACTGGTGGATCCATAGGTGGATTGTGAAGAGATCACACATGCAATGACACTGGTTGATCCATAGGTGGTAAGTGAAGAGAACACACATGCAAAATGACTCTGGTTGTTGTTACTAAAAAGAACACACATGCAATGACACTGGTGGATCCATAGGTGGTATGTGAGAAGAACACACATGCAATGACACTGGTGATCCATATGTGGTATGTGAAAAGAACACACAAGCAATGACTCTGGTTGTTGTTAGTGAAAAGAAAACACATGCAATGACACTGGTGGATCCATCTGTGGTCTCTAAAGAGAGCACACATTTCAATGACTCTTGTTGTTGTTAGTAAAAAGAACACACACATGCAATGACACTAGTGGATCCATAGGCGGTATGTGAAGAGAACACACATGCAATGAGACTGGTTGTTGTTAGTAAAAACAACACATGCAATGACACTGGTGGATCCATAGGTGGATTGTGAAGAGAACACACATGCAATGACACTGGTGAATCCATAGGTGGTATGTGAAAAGAACAAACATGCAAAATGACTCTGGTTCTTGTTACTAAAAAGAACACACATGCAAAATGACACTGGTGGGATCCATGGATGGATTGTGAAAAGAAAAGACATGCAATGACTCTGGTGGATCCATAGGTGGTATGTGAAAAGAAGACACATGCAAAATGACTCTGGTTGTTACTAAAAAGAACACACATGCAATGACACTGGTGAATCCATGGGTGGATTGTGAAAAGAACACACATGCAATGACACTGGTGGATCCATATGTGGTATGTGAAAAGAACACACATGCGATGACTCTTGTTGTTGTTAGTGAAATGAACACACATGCAATGACACTGGTGGATCCATAGATGGTATTTGAGAAGAACACACATTTCAATGACTCTGGTTGTTGTTACTAAAAAGAACACACATGCAATGACACTGGTGGATCCATAGGTGGTATGTGAAGAGATCACACATGCAAAATGACTCTGGTTGTTGTTACTAAAAAGAACACACATGCAAAATGACACTGGTGGATCCATGGGTGGATTGTGAAAAGAACACACATGCAATGACACTGGTGGATCCATGTGTGGTATCTAAAGAGAGCACACATTTCAATGACTCTTGTTGTTGTTAGTGAAAAGAACACACATGCAACGACACTGGTGGATCCATGTGTGGTCTCTAAAGAGAACACACATGCAATGACACTGGTTATTGTTACTAAAAAGAACACGCATGCAATGACGCTAGTGGATCCATAGGTGGATTGTGAAGAGATCACACATGCAATGACACTGGTTGATCCATAGGTGGTCAGTGAAGAGATCACACATGCAAAATGACTCTGGTTGTTGTTACTAAAAATAACACACATGCAATGACACTGGTGGATCCATAGGAGGTTTGTGAGAAGAACAGACATGCAATGACACTGGTGATCCATATGTGGTATGTGAAAAGAACACACATGCAATGACTCTGGTTGTTGTTAGTGAAATGAACACACATGCAATGACACTGGTGGATCCATAGATGGTATGTGAGAAGAACACACATTTCAATGACTCTGGTTGTTGTTACTAAAAAGAACACACATGCAATGACACTGGTGGATCCATAGGTGGTATGTGAAGAGATCACACATGCAATGACACTCGTGGATCCATAGGTGGTATGTGAAGAGAAAACTAATGCAAAATGACTCTAGTTGTTGTTACTAAAAAGAACACACATGCAATGACACTGGTGGATCCATTGGTGGTATGTGTGAAGAAGACACATGCAATGACACGGGTGATCCATATGTGGTATGTGAAAAGAACACACATGCAATGACTCTGAATATTGTTAGTGAAATGAACACACATGTAGTGACACTGGTGGATCCATAGATGGTATGTGAGAAGAACACACATTTCAATGACTCTGGTTGTTGTTACTAAAAAGAACACCATGCAATGACACCGGTGGATCGATGGGTGGATTGTGAAAAGAACACACATGCAATGACACTGGTGGATCCATAGGTGGTTTGTGAAAAGAACACACATGCAAAATGACTCTGGTTGTTGTTACTAAAAAGAACACACATGCAATGACACTGGTGGATCCATAGGTGGATTGTGAAGAGATCACACATGCAATGACACTGGTTGATCCATAGGTGGTAAGTGAAGAGAACACACATGCAAAATGACTCTGGTTGTTGTTACTAAAAAGAACACACATGCAATGACACTGGTGGATCCATAGGTGGTATGTGAGAAGAACACACATGCAATGACACTGGTGATCCATATGTGGTATGTGAAAAGAACACACATGCAATGACTCTGGTTGTTGTTAGTGAAAAGAACACACATGCAATGACACTGGTGGATCCATCTGTGGTCTCTAAAGAGAGCACACATTTCAATGACTCTTGTTGTTGTTAGTAAAAAGAACACACACATGCAATGACACTAGTGGATCCATAGGCGGTATGTGAAGAGAACACACATGCAATGACACTGGTTGTTGTTAGTAAAAAGAACACATGCAATGACACTGGTGGATCCATAGGTGGATTGTGAAGAGAACACACATGCAATGACACTGGTGAATCCATAGGTGGTATGTGAAAAGAACAAACAAGCAAAATGACTCTGGTTCTTGTTACTAAAAAGAACACACATGCAAAATGACACTGGTGGGATCCATGGGTGGATTGTGAAAAGAAAAGACATGCAATGACTCTGGTGGATCCATAGGTGGTATGTGAAAAGAAGACACATGCAAAATGACTCTGGTTGTTACTAAAAAGAACACACATGCAATGACACCGGTGAATCCATGGGTGGATTGTGAAAAGAACACACATGCAATGACACTGGTGGATCCATATGTGGTATGTGAAAAGAACACACATGCGATGACTCTTGTTGTTGTTAGTGACATGAACACGCATGCAATGACACTGGTGGATCCATAGATGGTATTTGAGAAGAACACACATTTCAATGACTCTGGTTGTTGTTACTAAAAAGAACACACATGCAATAACACTGGTGGATCCATAGGTGGTATGTGAAGAGATCACACATGCAAAATGACTCTGGTTATTGTTACTAAAAAGAACACACATGCAAAATGACACTGGTGGATCCATGGGTGGATTGTGAAAAGAACACACATGCAATGACACTGGTGGATCCATGTGTGGTCTCTAAAGAGAGCACACATTTCAATGACTCTTGTTGTTGTTAGTGAAAAGAACACACATGCAACGACACTGGTGGATCCATGTGTGGTCTCTAAAGAGAACACACATGCAATGACACTGGTTATTGTTACTAAAAAGAACACACATGCAATGACGCTAGTGGATCCATAGGTGGATTGTGAAGAGATCACACATGCAATGACACTGGTTGATCCATAGGTGGTCAGTGAAGAGAACACACATGCAAAATGACTCTGGTTGTTGTTACTAAAAAGAACACACATGCAATGACACTGGTGGATCCATAGGTGGTATGTGAGAAGAACAGACATGCAATGACACTGGTGATCCATATGTGGTATGTGAAAAGAACACACATGCAATGACTCTGGTTGTTGTTAGTGAAATGAACACACATGCAATGACACTGGTGGATCCATAGATGGTATGTGAGAAGAACACACATTTCAATGACTCTGGTTGTTGTTACTAAAAACAACACACATGCAATGACACTGGTGGATCCATAGGTGGTATGTGAAGAGATCACACATGCAATGACACTAGTGGATCCATAGGTGGTATTCGAAGAGAAAACACATGCAAAATGACTCTAGTTGTTGTTACTAAAACGAACACACATGCAATGACACTGGTGGATCCATTGGTGGTATGTGTGAAGAACACACATGCAATGACACGGGTGATCCATATGTGGTATGTGAAAAGAACACACATGCAATGACTCTGGATATTGTTAGTGAAATGAACACACATGTAGTGACACTGGTGGATCCATAGAGGGTATGTGAGAAGAACAGACATTTCAATGACTCTGGTTGTTGTTACTAAAAAGAACACCATGCAATGACACCGGTGGATCGATGGGTGGATTGTGAAAAGAACACACATGCAATGACACTGGTGGATCCATAGGTGGTTTGTGAAAAGAACACACATGCAAAATGACTCTGGTTGTTGTTACTAAAAAGAACACACATGCAATGACACTGGTGGATCCATAGGTGGATTGTGAAGAGATCACACATGCAATGACACTGGTTGATCCATAGGTGGTAAGTGAAGAGAACACACATGCAAAATGACTCTGGTTGTTGTTACTAAAAAGAACACACATGCAATGACACTGGTGGATCCATAGGTGGTATGTGAAAAGAAGACACATGCAAAATGACTCTGGTTGTTACTAAAAAGAACACACATGCAATGACACCGGTGAATCCATGGGTGGATTGTGAAAAGAACACACATGCAATGACACTGGTGGATCCATATGTGGTATGTGAAAAGAACACACATGCGATGACTCTTGTTGTTGTTAGTGAAATGAACACACATGCAATGACACTGGTGGATCCATAGATGGTATTTGAGAAGAACACACATTTCAATGACTCTGGTTGTTGTTACTAAAAAGAACACACATGCAATGACACTGGTGGATCCATAGGTGGTATGTGAAGAGATCACACATGCAAAATGACTCTGGTTGTTGTTACTAAAAAGAACACACATGCAAAATGACACTGGTGGATCCATGGGTGGATTGTGAAAAGAACACACATGCAATGACACTGGTGGATCCATGTGTGGTCTCTAAAGAGAGCACACATTTCAATGACTCTTGTTGTTGTTAGTGAAAAGAACACACATGCAACGACACTGGTGGATCCATGTGTGGTCTCTAAAGAGAACACACATGCAATGACACTGGTTATTGTTACTAAAAAGAACACGCATGCAATGACGCTAGTGGATCCATAGGTGGATTGTGAAGAGATCACACATGCAATGACACTGGTTGATCCATAGGTGGTCAGTGAAGAGAACACACATGCAAAATGACTCTGGTTGTTGTTACTAAAAAGAACACACATGCAATGACAGTGGTGGATCCATAGGTGGTATGTGAGAAGAACAGACATGCAATGACACTGGTGATCCATATGTGGTATGTGAAAAGAACACACATGCAATGACTCTGGTTGTTGTTAGTGAAATGAACACACATGCAATGATACTGGTGGATCCATAGATGGTATGTGAGAAGAACACACATTTCAATGACTCTGGTTGTTGTTACTAAAAAGAACACACATGCGATGACACTGGTGGATCCATAGGTGGTATGTGAAGAGATCACACATGCAATGACACTCTTGGATCCATAGGTGGTATGTGAAGAGAAAACTAATGCAAAATGACTCTAGTTGTTGTTACTAAAAAGAACACACATGCAATGACACTGGTGGATCCATTGGTGGTATGTGTGAAGAACACACATGCAATGACACGGGTGATCCATATGTGGTATGTGAAAAGAACACACATGCAATGACTCTGGATATTGTTAGTGAAATGAACACACATGTAGTGACACTGGTGGATCCATAGATGGTATGAGAGAAGAACACACATTTCAATGACTCTGGTTGTTGTTACTAAAAAGAACACCATGCAATGACACCGGTGGATCGATGGGTGGATTGTGAAAAGAACACACATGCAATGACACTGGTGGATCCATAGGTGGTTTGTGAAAAGAACACACATGCAAAATGACTCTGGTTGTTGTTACTAAAAAGAACACACATGCAATGACACTGGTGGATCCATAGGTGGATTGTGAAGAGATCACACATGCAATGACACTGGTTGATCCATAGGTGGTAAGTGAAGAGAACACACATGCAAAATGACTCTGGTTGTTGTTACTAAAAAGAACACACATGCAATGACACTGGTGGATCCATAGGTGGTATGTGAGAAGAACACACATGCAATGACACTGGTGATCCATATGTGGTATGTGAAAAGAACACACATGCAATGACTCTAGTTGTTGTTAGTGAAATGAACATACATGCAATGACACTGGTGGATCCATAGATGGTATGTGAGAAGAACACACATTTCAATTACTCTGGTTGTTGTTACTAAAAAGAACACACATGCAATGACACTGGTGGATCCATAGGTGGTATGTGAAGAGACCACACATGCAAAATGACTCTCGTTGTTGTTACTAAAAAGAACACACATTCAAAATGACAGTGGTGGATCCATGGGTGGATTGTAAAAAGAACACACATGCAATGACACTGGTGGATCCATGTGTGGTATCTGAAGAGAGCACACATTTCAATGACACTTGTTGTTGTTAGTAAAAAGAACACACATGCAATGACACTGGTGGATCCATAGGTGGTATGTGAAGAGAACACACATGCAATGACAATTGTTGTTGTTAATAAAAAGAACACATGCAATGACACTGGTGGATCCATAGGTGGATTGTGAAGAGAACACACATGCAATGACACTGGTGAATCCATATGTGGTATGTGAAAAGAACAAACATGCAAAATGACTCTGGTTGTTGTTACTAAAAAGAACACACATAAAAAATGACACTGGTGGGATCCATGGGTGGATTGTGAAAATAAAACACATGCAATGACTCTGGTGGATCCATAGGTGGTATGTGAAAAGAAGACACATGCAAAATGACTCTGGTTGTTACTAGAAAGAACACACATGCAATGACACCGGTGGTATGTGAAAAGAAGACACATGCAAAATGACTCTGGTTGTTACTAAAAAGAACACACATGCAATGACACTGGTGGATCCATGGGTGGATTGTGAAAAGAACACACATGCAATGACACTGGTGGATCCATATGTGGTATGTGAAAAGAACACACATGCAATGACTCTTGATATTGTTAGTGAAATGAACACACATGTAGTGACACTGGTGGATCCATAGATGGTATGTGAGAAGAACACACATTTCAATGACTCTGGTTGTTGTTACTAAAAAGAACACACATGCAATGATACTGGTGGATCGATGGGTGGATTGTGAAAAGAACACACATGCAATGACACTGGTGGATCCATAGGTGGTTTGTGAAAAGAACACACATGCAAAATGACTCTGGTTGTTGTTACTAAAAAGAACACACATGCAATGACACTGGTGGATCCATAGGTGGATTGTGACGAGATCACACATGCAATGACACTGGTTGATCCATAGGTGGTAACTGAAGAGAACACACATGCAATATGACTCTGGTTGTTGTTACTGAAAAGAACACATGCAATGACACTGGTGGATCCATAGGTGGATTGTGAAGAGAACACACATGCAATGCTACTGGTGATCCATAGGTGGTATGTGAAAGCAACAAACATGCAAAATGACTCAGGTTATTGTTACTAAAAAGAACACACATGCAAAATGACACTGGTGGGATCCATGGGTGGATTGTGAAAAGAAAACACATGCAATGACTCTGGTGGATCCATAGGTGGTATGTGAAAAGAAGACACATGCAAAATGACTCTGGTTGTTACTAAAAAGAATAGACATGCAATGACACCGGTGGATCCATGGGTGGATGGTGAAAAGAACACACATGCAATGACACTGGTGGATCCATATGTGGTATGTGAAAAGAAAGCGATGACTCTTGTTGTTGTTAGTGAAATAAACACACATGCAATGACACTAGTGGATCCATAGGTGGTATGTGAAGAGAAAACACATGCAAAATGACTCTAGTTGTTGTTACTAAAAAGAACACACATGCAATGACACTGGTGGATCCATTGGTGGTATGTGTGAAGAACACACATGCAATGACACGGGTGATCCATATGTGGTATGTGAAAAGAACACACATGCAATGTCTCTGGATATTGTTAGTGAAATGAACACACATGTAGTAACACTGGTGGATCCACAGATGGTATGTGAGAAGAACACACATTTCAATGACTCTGGTTGTTGTTACTAAAAAGAACACACATGCAATGACACCGATGGATCGATGGGTGGATTGTGAAAAGAACACACATGCAATGACACTGGTGGATCCATAGGTGGTTTGTGAAAAGAACACACATGCAAAATGACTCTGGTTGTTGTTACTAAAAAGAACACACATGCAATGACACTGGTGGATCCATAGGTGGATTGTGAAGAGATCACACATGCAATGACACTGGTTGATCCATAGGTGGTAAGTGAAGAGAACACACATGCAAAATGACTCTGGTTGTTGTTACTAAAAAGAACACACATGCAATGACACTGGTGGATCCATAGGTGGTATGTGAGAAGAACACACATGCAATGACACTGGTGATCCATATGTGGTATGTGAAAAGAACACACATGCAATGACTCTGGTTGTTGTTAGTGAAATGAACACACATGCAATGACACTGGTGGATCCATAGATGGTATGTGAGAAGAACACACATTTCAATGACTCTGGTTGTTGTTACTAAAAAGAACACACATGCAATGACACTGGTGGATCCATAGGTGGTATGTGAAGAGATCACACATGCAAAATGACTCTGGTTGTTGTTACTAAAAAGAACACACATGCAAAATGACACTGGTGGATCCATGGGTGGATTGTGAAAAGAACACACATGCAATGACACTGGTGGATCCATGTGTGGTCTCTGAAGAGAGCACACATTTCAATGACTCTAGTTGTTGTTAGTAAAAAGAACACACATGCAATGACACTGGTGGATCCATAGGTGGTATGTGAAGAGAACACACATGCAATGACACTGGTTGTTGTTAGTAAAAAGAACACATGCAATGACACTGGTGGATCCATAGGTGGATTGTGAAGAGAACACACATGCAATGGTACTGGTGAATCCATAGGTGGTATGTGAAAAGAACAAACATGCAAAATGACTTAGGTTGTTGTTACTAAAAAGAACACACATGCAAAATGACACTGGTGGGATCCATGGGTGGATTGTGAAAAGAAAACACATACAATGACTCTGGTGGATCCATAGGTGGTATGTGAAAAGAAGACACATGCAAAATGACTCTTGTTGTTACTAAAAAGAACACACATGCAATGACACCGGTGGATCCATGGGTGGATGGTGAAAAGAACACACATGCAATGACACTGGTGGATCCATATGTGGTATGTGAAAATAACACACATGCGATGACTCTTGTTGTTGTTAGTGAAATGAACACACATGCAATGACACTAGTGGATCCATAGATGGTATGTGAGAAGAACACACATTTCAATGACTCTGGTTGTTGTTACTAAAAAGAACACACATGCAATGACACTGGTGGATCCATAGGTGGTATGTGAAGAGATCACACATGCAAAATGACTCTGGTTGTTGTTACTAAAAAAACACACATGCAAAATGACATTGGTGGATCCATGGGTGGATTGTGAAAAGAACACACATGCAATGACACTGGTGGATCCATGTGTGGTCTCTGAAGAGAACACACATGCAATGACACTGTTTGTTGTTACTAAAAAGAACACACATGCAATGACACTGGTGGATCCATAGGTGGATTGTGAAGAGATCACACATGCAATGACACTGGTTGATCCATAGGTGGTAAGTGAAGAGAACACACATGCAAAATGACTCTGGTTGTTGTTACTAAAAAGAACACACATGCAATGACACTGGTGGATCCATAGGTGGTATGTGAGAAGAACACACATGCAATGACACTGGTGATCCATATGTGGTATGTGAAAAGAACACACATGCAATGACTCTGGTTGTTGTTAGTGAAATGAACACACATGCAATGACACTGGTGGATCCATAGATGGTATGTGAGAAGAACACTCATTTCAATGACTCTGGTTGTTGTTACTAAAAAGAACACACATGCAATGACACTGGTGGATCCATAGGTGGTATGTGAAGAGAAAACACATGCAAAATGACTCTAGTTGTTGTTACTAAAAAGAACACACATGCAATGACACTGGTGGATTCATAGGTGGTATGTGAGAAGTACACACATGCAATGACACGGGTGATCCATATGTGGTATGTGAAAAGAACACACATGCAATGACTCTGGATATGTTAGTGAAATGAACACACATGTAGTGACACTGGTGGATCCATAGATGGAATGTGAGAAGAACACACATTTCAATGACTCTGGTTGTTGTTACTAAAAAGAACACACATGCAATGACACTGGTGGATCCATAGGTGGTATGTGAAGAGATCACACATGCAAAATGACTCTGGTTGTTGTTACTAAAAAGAACACACATGCAAAATGACACTGGTGGATCCATGGGTGGATTGTGAAGAGATCACACATGCAATGACACTGGTTGATCCATAGGTGGTAACTGAAGAGAACACACATGCAATATGACTCTTGTTGTTGTTACTGAAAAGAACACATGCAATGACACTGGTGGATCCATAGGTGGATTGTGAAGAGAACACACATGCAATGCTACTGGTGATCCATAGGTGGTATGTGAAAGGAACAAACATGCAAAATGACTCAGGTTATTGTAACTAAAAAGAACACACATGCAAAATGACACTGGTGGGATCCATGGGTGGATTGTGAAAAGAAAACACATGCAATGACTCTGGTGGATCCATAGGTGGTATGTGAAAAGAAGACACATGCAAAATGACTCTGGTTGTTACTAAAAAGAACACACATGCAATGACACCGGTGGATCCATGGGTGGATGGTGAAAAGAACACACATGCAATGACACTGGTGGATCCATATGTGGTATGTGAAAAGAAAGCGATGACTCTTGTTGTTGTTAGTGAAATGAACACACATGCAATGACACTAGTGGATCCATAGGTGGTATGTGAAGAGAAAACACATGCAAAATGACTCTAGTTGTTGTTACTAAAAAGAACACACATGCAATGACACTGGTGGATCCATTGGTGGTATGTGTGAAGAACACACATGCAATGACACGGGTGATCCATATGTGGTATGTGAAAATAACACACATGCAATGTCTCTGGATATTGTTAGTGAAATGAACACACATGTAGTAACACTGGTGGATCCATAGATGGTATGTGAGAAGAACACACATTTCAATGACTCTGGTTGTTGTTACTAAAAAGAACACACATGCAATGACACCGATGGATCGATGGGTGGATTGTGAAAAGAACACACATGCAATGACACTGGTGGATCCATAGGTGGTTTGTGAAAAGAACACACATGCAAAATGACTCTGGTTGTTGTTACTAAAAAGAACACACATGCAATGACACTGGTGGATCCATAGGTGGATTGTGAAGAGATCACACATGCAATGACACTGGTTGATCCATAGGTGGTAAGTGAAGAGAACACACATGCAAAATGACTCTGGTTGTTGTTACTAAAAAGAACACACATGCAATGACACTGGTGGATCCATAGGTGGTATGTGAGAAGAACACACATGCAATGACACTGGTGATCCATATGTGGTATGTGAAAAGAACACACATGCAATGACTCTGGTTGTTGTTAGTGAAATGAACACACATGCAATGACACTAGTGGATCCATAGATGGTATGTGAGAAGAACACACATTTCAATGACTCTGGTTGTTGTTACTAAAAAGAACACACATGCAATGACACTGGTGGATCCATAGGTGGTATGTGAAGAGATCACACATGCAAAATGACTCTGGTTGTTGTTACTAAAAAGAACACACATGCAAAATGACACTGGTGGATCCATGGGTGGATTGTGAAAAGAACACACATGCAATGACACTGGTGGATCCATGTGTGGTCTCTGAAGAGAGCACACATTTCAATGACTCTAGTTGTTGTTAGTAAAAAGAACACACATGCAATGACACTGGTGGATCCATAGGTGGTATGTGAAGAGAACACACATGCAATGACACTGGTTGTTGTTAGTAAAAAGAACACATGCAATGACACTGGTGGATCCATAGGTGGATTGTGAAGAGAACACACATGCAATGGTACTGGTGAATCCATAGGTGGTATGTGAAAAGAACAAACATGCAAAATGACTTAGGTTGTTGTTACTAAAAAGAACACACATGCAAAATGACACTGGTGGGATCCATGGGTGGATTGTGAAAAGAAAACACATGCAATGAATCTGGTGGATCCATAGGTGGTATGTGAAAAGAAGACACATGCAAAATGACTCTTGTTGTTACTAAAAAGAACACACATGCAATGACACCGGTGGATCCATGGGTGGATGGTGAAAAGAACACACATGCAATGACACTGGTGGATCCATATGTGGTATGTGAAAAGAACACACATGCGATGACTCTTGTTGTTGTTAGTGAAATGAACACACATGCAATGACACTAGTGGATCCATAGATGGTATGTGAGAAGAACACACATTTCAATGACTCTGGTTGTTGTTACTAAAAAGAACACACATGCAATGAAACTGGTGGATCCATAGGTGGTATGTGAAGAGATCACACATGCAAAATGACTCTGGTTGTTGTTACTAAAAAAACACACATGCAAAATGACACTGGTGGATCCATGGGTGGATTGTGAAAAGAACACACATGCAATGACACTGGTGGATCCATGTGTGGTCTCTGAAGAGAACACACATGCAATGACACTGTTTGTTGTTACTAAAAAGAACACACATGCAATGACACTGGTGGATCCATAGGTGGATTGTGAAGAGATCACACATGCAATGACACTGGTTGATCCATAGGTGGTAAGTGAAGAGAACACACATGCAAAATGACTCTGGTTGTTGTTACTAAAAAGAAGACACATGCAATGACACTGGTGGATCCATAGGTGGTATGTGAGAAGAACACACATGCAATGACACTGGTGATCCGTATGTGGTATGTGAAAAGAACACACATGCAATGACTCTGGTTGTTGTTAGTGAAATGAACACACATGCAATGACACTGGTGGATCCATAGATGGTATGTGAGAAGAACACTCATTTCAATGACTCTGGTTGTTGTTACTAAAAAGAACACACATGCAATGACACTGGTGGATCCATAGGTGGTATGTGAAGAGAAAACACATGCAAAATGACTCTAGTTGTTGTTACTAAAAAGAACACACATGCAATGACACTGGTGGATCCATAGGTGGTATGTGAGAAGTACACACATGCAATGACACGGGTGATCCATATGTGGTATGTGAAAAGAACACACATGCAATGACTCTGGATATGTTAGTGAAATGAACACACATGTAGTGACACTGGTGGATCCATAGATGGTATGTGAGAAGAACACACATTTCAATGACTCTGGTTGTTGTTACTAAAAAGAACACACATGCAATGACACTGGTGGATCCATAGGTGGTATGTGAAGAGATCACACATGCAAAATGACTCTGGTTGTTGTTACTAAAAAGAACACACATGCAAAATGACACTGGTGGATCCATGGGTGGATTGTGAAAAGAGCACACATGCAATGACACTGGTGGATCCATAGGTGGATTGTGAAGAGATCACACATGCAATGACACTGGTTGATCCATAGGTGGTAAGTGAAGAGAACACACATGCAAAATGACTCTGGTTGTTGTTACTAAAAAGAAGACACATGCAATGACACTGGTGGATCCATAGGTGGTATGTGAGAAGAACACACATGCAATGACACTGGTGATCCGTATGTGGTATGTGAAAAGAACACACATGCAATGACTCTGGTTGTTGTTAGTGAAATGAACACACATGCAATGACACTGGTGGATCCATAGATGGTATGTGAGAAGAACACTCATTTCAATGACTCTGGTTGTTGTTACTAAAAAGAACACACATGCAATGACACTGGTGGATCCATAGGTGGTATGTGAAGAGAAAACACATGCAAAATGACTCTAGTTGTTGTTACTAAAAAGAACACACATGCAATGACACTGGTGGATCCATAGGTGGTATGTGAGAAGTACACACATGCAATGACACGGGTGATCCATATGTGGTATGTGAAAAGAACACACATGCAATGACTCTGGATATGTTAGTGAAATGAACACACATGTAGTGACACTGGTGGATCCATAGATGGTATGTGAGAAGAACACACATTTCAATGACTCTGGTTGTTGTTACTAAAAAGAACACACATGCAATGACACTGGTGGATCCATAGGTGGTATGTGAAGAGATCACACATGCAAAATGACTCTGGTTGTTGTTACTAAAAAGAACACACATGCAAAATGACACTGGTGGATCCATGGGTGGATTGTGAAAAGAGCACACATGCAATGACACTGGTGGATCCATATGTGGTATGTGAAAAGAACACACATGCAATGACTCTGGTTGTTGTTAGTGAAAAGAACACACATGCAATGACACTGGTGGATCCATAGATGGTATGTGAGAAGAACACACATTTCAATGACTCTAGTTGTTGTTACTAAAAAGAACACACATGCGATGACACTGGTGGATCCATAGGTGGTATGTGAAGAGATCACACATGCAAAATGACTCTGGTGGATCCATAGGTGGTATGTGAAGAGAAAACTAATGCAAAATGACTCTCGTTGTTGTTACTAAAAAGAACACACATGCAATGACACTGGTGGATCCATTGGTGGTATGTGTGAAGAACACACTTGCAATGACACGGGTGATCCATATGTGGTATGTGAAAAGAACACACATGCAATGACTCTGAATATTGTTAGTGAAATGAACACACATGTAGTGACACTGGTGGATCCATAGATGGTATGTGAGAAGAACACACATTTCAATGACTCTGGTTGTTGTTACTAAAAAGAACACCATGCAATGACACCGGTGGATCGATGGGTGGATTGTGAAAAGAACACACATGCAATGACACTGGTGGATCCATAGGTGGTTTGTGAAAAGAACACACATGCAAAATGACTCTGGTTGTTGTTACTAAAAAGAACACACATGCAATGACACTGGTGGATCCATAGGTGGATTGTGAAGAGATCACACATGCAATGACACTGGTTGATCCATAGGTGGTAAGTGAAGAGAACACACATGCAAAATGACTCTGGTTGTTGTTACTAAAAAGAACACACATGCAATGACACTGGTGGATCCATAGGTGGTATGTGAGAAGAACACACATGCAATGACACTGGTGATCCATATGTGGTATGTGAAAAGAACACACATGCAATGACTCTGGTTGTTGTTAGTGAAAAGAACACACATGCAATGACACTGGTGGATCCATCTGTGGTCTCTAAAGAGAGCACACATTTCAATGACTCTTGTTGTTGTTAGTAAAAAGAACACACACATGCAATGACACTAGTGGATCCATAGGCGGTATGTGAAGAGAACACACATGCAATGACACTGGTTGTTGTTAGTAAAAAGAACACATGCAATGACACTGGTGGATCCATAGGTGGATTGTGAAGAGAACACACATGCAATGACACTGGTGAATCCATAGGTGGTATGTGAAAAGAACAAACATGCAAAATGACTCTGGTTCTTGTTACTAAAAAGAACACACATGCAAAATGACACTGGTGGGATCCATGGGTGGATTGTGAAAAGAAAAGACATGCAATGACTCTGGTGGATCCATAGGTGGTATGTGAAAAGAAGACACATGCAAAATGACTCTGGTTGTTACTAAAAAGAACACACATGCAATGACACCGGTGAATCCATGGGTGGATTGTGAAAAGAACACACATGCAATGACATTGGTGGATCCATATGTGGTATGTGAAAAGAACACACATGCGATGACTCTTGTTGTTGTTAGTGAAATGAACACACATGCAATGACACTGGTGGATCCATAGATGGTATTTGAGAAGAACACACATTTCAATGACTCTGGTTGTTGTTACTAAAAAGAACACACATGCAATAACACTGGTGGATCCATAGGTGGTATGTGAAGAGATCACACATGCAAAATGACTCTGGTTGTTGTTACTAAAAAGAACACACATGCAAAATGACACTGGTGGATCCATGGGTGGATTGTGAAAAGAACACACATGCAATGACACTGGTGGATCCATGTGTGGTCTCTAAAGAGAGCACACATTTCAATGACTCTTGTTGTTGTTAGTGAAAAGAACACACATGCAACGACACTGGTGGATCCATGTGTGGTCTCTAAAGAGAACACACATGCAATGACACTGGTTATTGTTACTAAAAAGAACACGCATGCAATGACGCTAGTGGATCCATAGGTGGATTGTGAAGAGATCACACATGCAATGACACTGGTTGATCCATAGGTGGTCAGTGAAGAGAACACACATGCAAAATGACTCTGGTTGTTGTTACTAAAAAGAACACACATGCAATGACACTGGTGGATCCATAGGTGGTATGTGAGACGAACAAACATGCAATGACACTGGTGATCCATATGTGGTATGTGAAAAGAACACACATGCAATGACTCGGGTTGTTGTTAGTGAAATGAACACACATGCAATGACACTGGTGGATCCATAGATGGTATGTGAGAAGAACACACATTTCAATGACTCTGGTTGTTGTTACTTAAAAGAACACACATGCAATGACACTGGTGGATGTATAGGTGGTATGTGAAGAGATCACACATGCAATGACACTCGTGGATCCATAGGTGGTATGTGAAGAGAAAACTAATGCAAAATGACTCTAGTTGTTGTTCCTAAAAAGAACACACATGCAATGACACTGGTGGATCCATTGGTGGTATGTGTGAAGAACACACATGCAATGACACGGGTGATCCATATGTGGTATGTGAAAAGAACACACATGCAATGACTCTGGATATTGTTAGTGAAATGAACACACATGTAGTGACACTGGTGGATCCATAGATGGTATGTGAGAAGAACACACATTTCAATGACTCTGGTTGTTGTTACTAAAAAGAACACCATGCAATGACACCGGTGGATCGATGGGTGGATTGTGAAAAGAACACACATGCAATGACACTGGTGGATCCATAGGTGGTTTGTGAAAAGAACACACATGCAAAATGACTCTGGTTGTTGTTACTAAAAAGAACACACATGCAATGACACTGGTGGATCCATAGGTGGATTGTGAAGAGATCACACACGCAATGACACTGGTTGATCCATAGGTGGTAAGTGAAGAGAACACACATGAAAAATGACTCTGGTTGTTGTTACTAAAAAGAACACACATGCAATGACACTGGTGGATCCATAGGTGGTATGTGAGAAGAACACACATGCAATGACACTGGTGATCCATATGTGGTATGTGAAAAGAACACACATGCAATGACTCTAGTTGTTGTTAGTGAAATGAACACACATGCAATGACACTGGTGGATCCATAGATGGTATGTGAGAAGAACACACATTTCAATTACTCTGGTTGTTATTACTAAAAAGAACACACATGCAATGACACTGGTGGATCCATAGGTGGTATGTGAAGAGACCACACATGCAAAATGACTCTCGTTGTTGTTACTAAAAAGAACACACATTCAAAATGACAGTGGTGGATCCATGGGTGGATTGTAAAAAGAACACACATGCAATGACACTGGTGGATCCATGTGTGGTCTCTGAAGAGAGCACACATTTCAATGACACTTGTTGTTGTTAGTAAAAAGAACACACATGCAATGACACTGGTGGATCCATAGGTGGTATGTGAAGAGAACACACATGCAATGACAATTGTTGTTGTTAATAAAAAGAACACATGCAATGACACTGGTGGATCCATAGGTGGATTGTGAAGAGAACACACATGCAATGACACTGGTGAATCCATATGTGGTATGTGAAAAGAACAAACATGCAAAATGACTCTGGTTGTTGTTACTAAAAAGAACACACATAAAAAATGACACTAGTGGGATCCATGGGTGGATTGTGAAAAGAAAACACATGCAATGACTCTGGTGGATCCATAGGTGGTATGTGAAAAGAAGACACATGCAAAATGACTCTGGTTGTTACTAGAAAGAACACACATGCAATGACACCGGTGGATCCATGGGTGGATTGTGAAAAGAACACACATGCAATGACACTGGTGGATCCATATGTGGTATGTGAAAAGAACACACATGCGATGACTCTTGTTGTTGTTAGAGAAATGAACACACATGCAATGACACTGGTGGATCCATAGATGGTATGTGAGAATAACACACATTTCAATGACTCTGGTTGTTGTTACTAAAATGAACAAACATGCAATGACACTGGTGGATCCATAGGTGGTATGTGAAGAGATCACACATGCAAAATGACTATGGTTGTTGTTACTAAAAAGAACACACATACAAAATGACACTGGTGGATCCATGGGTGGATTGTGAAAAGAACACACATGCAATGACACTGGTGGATCCATGTGTGGTCTCTGAAGAGAGCACACATCTCAATGACTCTTGTTGTTGTTAGTAAAAAGAACACACATGCAATGACACTGGTGGATCCATGTGTGGTCTCTGAAGAGAACACACATGCAATGACACTGGTTGTTGTTACTAAAAAGAACACACATGCAATGACACTGGTGGATCCATAGGTGGATTGTGAAGAGATCACACATGCAATGACACTGGTTGATCCATAGGTGGTAAGTGAAGAGAACACACATGCAAAATGACTCTGGTTGTTGTTACTAAAAAGAACACACATGCAATGACACTGGTGGATCCATAGGTGGTATGTGAGAAGAACACACATGCAATGACACTGGTGATCCATATGTGGTATGTGAAAAGAACACACATGCAATGACTCTGGTTGTTGTTAGTGAAATGAACACACATGCAATGACACTGGTGGATCCATAGATGGTATGTGAGAAGAACACACATTTCAATGACTCTGGTTGTTGTTACTAAAAATAACACACATGCAATGACACTGGTGGATCCATAGGTGGTATGTGAAGAGATCACACATGCAATGACACTAGTGGATCCATAGGTGGTATGTGAAGAGAAAACACATGCAAAATGACTCTAGTTGTTGTTACTAAAACGAACACACATGCAATGACACTGGTGGATCCATAGGTGGTATGTGAGAAGAACACAGATGCAATGACACGGGTGATCCATATGTGGTATGTGAAAAGAACACACATGCAATGACTCTGGATATTGTTAGTGAAATGAACACACATGTAGTGACACTGGTGGATCCATAGATGGTATGTGAGAAGAACACACATTTCAATGACTCTGGTTGTTGTTACTAAAAAGAACACACATGCAATGATACTGGTGGATCGATGGGTGGATTGTGAAAAGAACACACATGCAATGACACTGGTGGATCCATAGGTGGTTTGTGAAAAGAACACACATGCAAAATGACTCTGGTTGTTGTTACTAAAAAGAACACACATGCAATGACACTGGTGGATCCATAGGTGGATTGTGAAGAGATCACACATGCAATGACACTGGTTGATCCATAGGTGGTAAGTGAAGAGAACACACATGCAATATGACTCTGGTTGTTGTTACTAAAAAGAACACATGCAATGACACTGGTGGATCCATAGGTGGATTGTGAAGAGAACACACATGCAATGCTACTGGTGATCCATAGGTGGTATGTGAAAGGAACAAACATGCAAAATGACTCAGGTTATTGTTACTAAAAAGAACACACATGCAAAATGACACTAGTGGGATCCATGGGTGGATTGTGAAAAGAAAACACATGCAATGACTCTGGTGGATCCATAGGTGGTATGTGAAAAGAAGACACATGCAAAATGACTCTGGTTGTTACTAAAAAGAACACACATGCAATGACACCGGTGGATCCATGGGTGGATGGTGAAAAGAACACACATGCAATGACACTGGTGGATCCATATGTGGTATGTGAAAAGAAAGCGATGACTCTTGTTGTTGTTAGTGAAATGAACACACATGCAATGACACTAGTGGATCCATAGGTGGTGTGTGAAGAGAAAACACATGCAAAATGACTCTAGTTGTTGTTACTAAAAAGAACACACATGCAATGACACTGGTGGATCCATTGGTGGTATGTGTGAAGAACACACATGCAATGACACGGGTGATCCATATGTGGTATGTGAAAAGAACACACATGCAATGACCCTGTATATTGTTAGTGAAATGAACACACATGTAGTAACTCTGGTGGATCCATAGATGGTATGTGAGAAGAACACACATTTCAATGACTCTGGTTGTTGTTACTAAAAAGAACACACATGCAATGACACCGGTGGATCGATGGGTGGATTGTGAAAAGAACACACATGCAATGACACTGGTGGATCCATAGGTGGTTTGTGAAAAGAACACACATGCAAAATGACTCTGGTGGATCCATAGGTGGATTGTGAAGAGATCACACATGCAATGACACTGGTTGATCCATAGGGGGTAAGTGAAGAGAACACACATGCAAAATGACTCTGGTTGTTGTTACTAAAAAGAACACACATGCAATGACACTGGTGGATCCATAGGTGGTATGTGAGAAGAACACACATGCAATGACACCGGTGATCCATATGTGGTATGTGAAAAGAACACACATGCAATGACTCTGGTTGTTGTTAGTGAAATGAACACACATGCAATGACACTGGTGGATCCATAGATGGTATGTGAGAAGAACACACATTTCAATGACTCTGGTTGTTGTTACCAGAAAGAACACACATGCAATGACACTGGTGGATCCATAGGTGGTATGTGAAGAGATCACACATGCAAAATGACTCTGGTTGTTGTTACTAAAAAAACACACATGCAAAATGACACTGGTGGATCCATGGGTGGATTGTGAAAAGAACACACATGCAATGACACTGGTGGATCCATGTGTGGTCTCTGAAGAGAACACACATGCAATGACACTGTTTGTTGTTACTAAAAAGAACACGCATGCAATGACACTGGTGGATCCATAGGTGGATTGTGAAGAGATCACACATGCAATGACACTGGTTGATCCATAGGTGGTAAGTGAAGAGAACACACATGCAAAATGACTCTGGTTGTTGTTACTAAAAAGAAGACACATGCAATGACACTGGTGGATCCATAGGTGGTATGTGAGAAGAACATACATGCAATGACACTGGTGATCCATATGTGGTATGTGAAAAGAACACACATGCAATGACTCTGGTTGTTGTTAGTGAAATGAACACACATGCAATGACACCGGTGGATCCATAGATGGTATGTGAGAAGAACACTCATTTCAATGACTCTGGTTGTTGTTACTAAAAAGAACACACATGCAATGACACTGGTGGATCCATAGGTGGTATGTGAAGAGAAAACACATGCAAAATGACTCTAGTTGTTGTTACTAAAAAGAACACACATGCAATGACACTGGTGGATCCATAGGTGGTATGTGAGAAGTACACACATGCAATGACACGGGTGATCCATATGTGGTATGTGAAAAGAACACACATGCAATGACTCTGGATATTGTTAGTGAAATGAACACACATGTAGTGACACTGGTGGATCCATAGATGGTATGTGAGAAGAACACACATTTCAATGACTCTGGTTGTTGTTACTAAAAAGAACACACATGCAATGACACTGGTGGATCCATAGGTGGTATGTGAAGAGATCACACATGCAAAATGACTCTGGTTGTTGTTACTAAAAAGAACACACATGCAAAATGACACTGGTGGATCCATGGGTGGATTGTGAAAAGAGCACACATGCAATGACACTGGTGGATCCATATGTGGTATGTGAAAAGAACACACATGCAATGACTCTGGTTGTTGTTAGTGAAAAGAACACACATGGAATGGCACTGGTGGATCCATGTGCGGTCTCTAAAGAGAGCACACATGTCAATGACTCTTATTGTTGTTAGTAAAAAGAAGACACATGCAATGACACTGGTGGATTCATGTGTGGTCTCTGAAGAGATCACACATGCAATGACACTGGTTGTTGTTACTAAAAAGAACACACATGCAATGACACTAGTGGATCCATAAGTGGATTGTGAAGAGAGCACACATGCAATGACACTGGTGGATCCATAGGTGGTATGTGAAAAGAACACACATTTCAATGACTCTGGTTGTTGTCACTAAAAAGAACACACATGCAATGACACTGGTGGATCCATGGGTGGATTGTGAAAAGAACACACATGCAATGACACTGGTGGATCCATAGGTGGTTTGTGAAAAGAACACACATGCAAAATTACTCTGTTTGTTGTTACTAAAACGAACACACATGCAATGACACTGGTGGATCCATAGGTGGATTGTGAAGAGAACACACATGCAATGACACTGGTGGATCCATAGGTGATATGTGAGAAGAACTGACATTTCAATGACTCTTGTTGTTGTTGGTGAAAAGAACACACATGCAATGACACTGGTGGATCCATAGGTGGTACGTGAAGATATCACACATGCAAAATAACTCTGGTTGTTGTTACTAAAAAGAACACACATGTAATGACACTGGTGGATCGATGGGTGGATTGTGAAAAGAACACACATGCAATGACACTGGTGGATCCATAGGTGGTTTGTGAAAAGAACACACATGCAAAATGACTCTGGTTGTTGATACTAAAAAGAACACACATGCAATGACACTGGTGGATCCATAGGTGGATTGTGAAGAGATCACACACGCAATGACACTGGTTGATCCACAGGTGGTAAGTGAAGAGAACACACATGCAAAATGACTCTGGTTGTTGTTACTAAAAAGAACACACATGCAATGACACTGGTGGATCCATAGGTGGCATGTGAGAAGAACACACATGAAGTGACACTGGTGATCCATATGTGGTATGTGAAAAGAACACACATGCAATGACTCTGGTTGTTGTTAGTGAAACGAACACACATGCAATGACACTGGTGGATCCATAGATGGTATGTGAGAAGAACACACATTTCAATGACTCTGGTTGTTGTTACTAAAAAGAACACACATGCAATGACACTGGTAGATCCATAGGTGGTATGTGAAGAGATCACACATGCAATGACACTGGTGGATCCATAGGTGGTATGTGAAGAGAAAACACATGCAAAATGACTCTAGTTGTTGTTACTAAAAAGAACACACATGCAATGACACTTGTGGATCCATAGGTGGTATGTGAGAAGAACACACATGCAATGACACAGGTGATCCATATGTGGTATGTGAAAAGAACACACATGCAATGACTCTGGATATTGTTAGTGAAATGAACACACATGCAGTGACACTGGTGGATCCATAGATGGTATGTGAGAAGAACCCACATTTCAATGACTCTGGTTGTTGTTACTAAAAAGAACACACATGCAATGACACTGGTGGATCCATAGGTGGTATGTGAAGAGATCACACATGCAAAATGACTCTGGTTGTTGTTACTAAAAAGAACACACATGCAAAATGACACTGGTGGATCCATGGGTGGATTGTGAAAAGAGCACACATGCAATGACACTGGTGGATCCATGTGTGGTCTGTGAAGAGAGCACACATTTCTATGACTCTTGTTGTTGTTAGTAAAAAGAACACAAATGCAATGACACAGGTGGATCCAGGTGTGGTCTCTGAAGAGAACACACATGCAATGACACTGGTTGTTGTTACTAAAAATAACACACATGCAATGACACCGGTGGATACATAGGTGGATTGTGAAGAGAGCACACATGCAATGACACTGGTGGATCCATAGGTGGTTTGTGAAAAGAACACACATTTCAATGACTGTGGTTGTTGCTAATAAAAAGAACACACATGCAATGACACTGGTGAATCGATGGGTGGATTGTGAAAAGAACACACATGCAATGACACTGGTGGATCCATAGGTGGTTTGTGAAAAGAACACACATGCAAAATGACTATGGTTGGTGTTACTAAAAAGAGCACACATGCAATGACACTGGTGGATTGTGAAGAGATCACACATGCCAAATGACTCTAGTTGTTGTTACTAAAAAGAACACACATGCAAAATGACACTGGTGGATCCATGGGTGGATTGTGAAAAGAGCAGACATGCAATGACACTGGTGGATCCATAGGTGGTTTGTGAAAAGAACACACATGCAAAATGACTCTGGTTGTTGTTACTAAAAAGAACACACATGCAATGACACTGGTGGATCCATAGGTGGTATGTGAGAAGAACACACATTTCAATGACTCTGGTTGTTGTTAGTGAAAAGAACACACATGCAATAACACTGGTGGATCCATAGGTGGTATGTGAAGAGATCACACATGCAAAATGACTCTGGTTGTTGTTACTAAAAAGAACACACATGCAATGACACTGGTGGATCCATGGGTGGATTGTGAAAAGAGCACACATGCAATGACACTGGTGGATCCATATGTGGTATGTGAAAAGAACACACGTGCAATGACTCTGGTTCTTGTTAGTGAAAAGAACACACATGCAATGACACTGGTGGATCCATGTGTGGTCTCTGAAGAGAGCACACATTTCAATGACTCTTGTTGTTGTTAGTAAAAGAACACACATGCAATGACACTGGTTGTTGTTACTAAAAAGAACACACATGCAATGACACTGGTGGATCCATAAGTGGATTGTGAAGAGATCACACATGCAACGACACTGGTGGATCCATTTGTGGTATGTGAAGAGAACACACATGCAAAATGACTCTGGTTGTTGTTACTAAAAGGAACACACATGCAATGACGCTGGTGGATCCATAGGTGGTATGTGATAAGAACACACATGCAATGACACTGGTGATCCATATATGGTATGTGAAAAGAACACACATGCAATGACTCTGGTTGTTGTTAGTGAAATGAACACACATGCAATGACACTAGTGGATCCATAGATGGTATGTGAGAAGAACACACATTTCAATGACACCGCCATTCGATTTTTTCGTCTAGTTCGAGCACAGCTTAGACACCGAGCGCATTCTGCATTCTTCCCGTTCTTTCGAGTGCTGCGGGGAGAAAATGAGCTTCATGCGTTGGCATCGTGCCTGTGGGTGGGACGATCGCTTGGGGCAGCTTCGTTTCTTCTCCAAACTCGGCTTTTGATGGCCTCCCATTGGATGCTTGGGAGCCGGAGGCCCTTAAGAAAGTCGTTAGTAGCCTTGGCGGCGAGCTGGTGGAAATCGTGCCACCGAGCGATAGATGGGTCATCGAGGTAAAGGCGTGGCTGAAAGATCCTGACGCCGTTCCTAAGATGTACGAGGTGCAGATTCCAAGCAGGACAGGGCGACAACTTTGCTGGAAGCACCCGGTCATCATCCACCTGGAGGAGGTTCTGGACTCGGTACATGGCATTCAGGGCCCCGGAGAGGCTGCCAGAAAGCGCCCTCATCGCCTGCAGTGTTGGCCTGGAAGGATCGATGGCACAGGACCGCCACCGTTTCGCGACGGGGCACACAGTTTCGATGGGGGGACCAGGCTTGGACGAGCTGGTGGTTCTGATTTCCCTCGAGTGAAGACAGAGCTCTAATGAATTGCCGTGGTATGTGTGGCTAATGAATTTGTAGTATGGAGAGCGTAGCAGGAAGTTAGCATCGACTAAAAATGTGTAATAGTTTGAATCGATGTAGTACGTGTGTGTAATAGTTTGAAGTAGTATGTGTGTGTAATAGTTTGAATCGATGTAGTATGTGTGGGTAATGGATTTGATGTAGTTTGTGTGCGTGTAATAGTTTGAATCGATGTAGTTGAACACCGTGCTTTATAATTTCTATGAATAACCAAGGACAACCTCATGAAAAGAGGGTGGTCTGGCAATGAGCAATGTCAATTCTGTGGATGCCAGGAAAATGTATTCCATCTCCTCTTCAAGTACTCCCTCTGTTTCAAAATATAAGATGTTTTAGCTTTGTGAATGGAGCGTATCTAGACATCTTTTAGTGATGGTGCTTTCTAAACCTAGATGAAGCTACATACTAAAAGGGGACTAGATACACTTCATTCACAAAGCTAAAACATCTTATATTTTGAAATGGAGGGAGTACAAGGTAGCTACATTTGTAACACGTTGAACTGCAGGGCCATTTTGTAGGCAACACAAGACAAAGGAAAAAATGGTTTACAGCACAGACAGCAGACGCAAAATCTGTAGTCTGGGATAAAAAGATGCCAGTTAACTAGATTGAACCACGACTATAATTGAAGGAAATGGGTACTTGATTGTATTTTCTTACAACAGTAGTACTTCCATACAAAAGGGTCTTATACCTTTACAAAAGTGGGCTAAACTTTCTACTAGTTTATAGAACAATTCGTCAGCATTTCATCTACAAAAGCCATTCTTCAGTCTGAACTTAACTATTCTGCACTGAAGAAACTACAGATCTCCACCAGAAAAGTTGGATGGCCAATTGCCTTGAGAGGACATAAGTTCTTTGATCATTTAACCCAAACTGATCTATTGCCTTCCCGCCAAACTACAAGAAATCTGCATCGTTCATGCACGAGCGATTTTGCATGCGCCAGTCCCGGTTCAGTTGGACCATCCGCGCCGCCGCAACGATTTCTTCGAAACTGAAATTCGACATCTCCTTCTCGGGATCGTAGGTTCGTGTGAACTCGAACCTGAATTCCGGGGCTGAGCTGATGCCCGCCGTCGGCTCCGGCTGTCGAACAATCCAGCATGCTGAGTGTAGACGCTTGGTCGCCACCACGGTACGGCCTTCGACGGTGCGTAGGATGGAGCATCTTTGCCGCAGACGGTGTGCTCCCAGCCTACCCGACTGAGGTAAGGTAGTCCGTGCCGAAGCGTGGACGCGAGAGTTCCTAGACCTTGGCGCTGCCCTGTTCGAGGGTGTGTATCCTCGGCGGCGGCATGCTCTCATGAACGATTTGATATGTACCTTGTTACCATTGCCTAGAGCATGCCGTAATGCCACCGCGTGATTTCTCCACATCGCTCTCTTGGCCCTGCTTGCCACATCTGGCGCCGACGACGGCGCAGTCGCCGCCGTGGCTGATTCGGCACATTCGGGAAAATCATCCACTTGGCAGGGCAATGGGAGACCGGCCTTGAAGTAGAGCTTCATGGCCTACCTTAGAGGGGCTAAATACCCCAGTTTCGGCGGCTGTCGCGGCGGTGGCAGCGGCTGAGGCGGGGCCATGTTACCCTAGTTGGTGCGGCACGGAGGAGCTGCGCAAGGTGAACTGTGGTTAGTCGGAGAAGGGGAGTGAAAGACTGACAGTAGGTTTGGACTACGGGCATGCGTGAAAATAACCATTTCCCATTTCCTTAGAGGGTAATAATTCGACACTCGTTGCATTAACAACTCAATCTTTATTTCCCTTCTCAGCATAAGAGTGCGAACATATTAAAAAGATCGGTCATGGCTATCCACCTCATCGGGCAATGTACCAGGACAGGTAAGAGACGGGACCGGGTTTCATTTTAGAAATTTTGACGACTGTGCCCTTATGTTTATACAATATTATTTATATGCCACCATGTATCAGAAACAGGGGATAATGACGCGGCGTGTTTTATTTTTTTTAAAGGGCATCAGAAACAGGGGATGCCGACGTGGCATGTTTTCTGACTGGCAGGCCCGCCCCCTCCACCTTCGACGGCGCGCATCCCACGTTCGAGGGGTGGTGCCGCCCACCAACACATTATTGTGCAATTTTCCATGTGGGACCTGAATTCTGGCGCTGAGCTGATGCCCGTGTCGAACATAGAGAATTCTGAAAGAAGCTACTAAAAATAAATACTTTGAATTCTGCATGCAAGTTTTGATCAAACAGACTGACATATGGGACCTACTAAAAATTCCGTGAAGCGCTCCCCGTGCATAGTGCGCTGACAGGTGGCATGTTTTCTGACAGGCGGGCCCGCCTCCTCCACCTACGACGGTGCGCGTCCCAGGTTCGAGGGCTGGTGCCGCCCACCAACACATTATTGTGCAATTTTCCATGCTTTGTCGCAACCAGCTCCGCTCCGCTCCTCTCCTCTGCTCCTGCCGCCGCCACTCCGCTCAGTCATGCACCGCTCTCGTCGTCCCCTTGGGCCGTCGTCCTCCCACCCTCCCCTCCCTGCCATCCCCTCATGTCCCCTCCCCTCCCCTCTCTGCCCTGTCTCCTTGCCGCCGCCCACCTCCCAAGCACGTCTGGAAACGAAAACCGAGAGTCGTCCATTGGGTTAGGGGACCAACGACGCTGGTGATCCGGATCCCACTCGGAGATGGATCCTACGAGGCTTGAGAGCACGGATATGGGTCCTGCGCGGCTGGAGAGCACGGAATCTCCTTCAAGTCTGGAGAGCACAAAGGACAACGAAACGGGGGAGAGGAAGCGGGGTGCAGAGATTTGGAGGTATGGAGCCCGGAGAAGGTGTCGTGCGTCCACATTGAAGGGTAAGAACTGTGATTCCTTATCTACATACCCCAATTAGTGTTTCTAGTCCCGTGGTGATGGCAAGGATATGTGTTGGTAACCGCAGGACGTCTGGACAACTTGTCCTTGAGCATGATGCTTTGTCAAGTGAGCATGAAGGCACTGAAACGTGTGGCGGTGCGAATGATGATGAGAAAGCATATCCATATGTGGCTGCTGACCCTGATAGGATGGAGAGTAGGGAATATTTGGTTGATTCGAACTTTGAGCCTGACTATGGGACTGATGAGGAAGAGGAATGTGAAGATGTGGAAATGGGATGTAGATACGACGAAGATGTGGACAGGCCAGTGATACACTTTGACAGGGACAATCCTACAATTGATGAGGGGACTGTCTTTGATAATGTGGATGACTGCAGATATGCAGTTGCAACCTATGCAATCAGAGTTGGGTTCGAATTTATCATTGAAAAGAGCGACCAAAAGAGATTTAGGGTGCACTGTAGGGAAAGTAATGTGTGTAAATGGAGATTACATGCATCTCCAATGCGGGGTGGACACCCATTTCAGGTTGCAATAGCTACATTTAGTTTCAGTCTTTCTCATATTTATTCTGCTGATAACAAGCTCTGAATTATTTGGATTCTTATCGAATGCAGATCAAAGTAAACACGAAGGAACACAACTGCCCTAATACTTCTTTAAGTGGTAAAATTAGACCGGCGACTACCAAGTGGATTGCTGCTACTCTACTTGACTAGGTGAGGCAGGATCATAACATTAGACCAGCTGAACTCAGAGCAAAGATTAGCAAATAGTTTAACGTTATGATTCCTTATCACAGAGTCTTTGATGGGAAGGAGATGGCTCTAGACTTCATTCAAGGCAAGTGGAATGACAGTTTTCATATGTTGTATAGTTTCAAAGCTCAGGTAGAGAAAACATCACCTGGTAGTGTTGTTGACATCGATTACGAGGTTGTGAAAGGGAGAGAGAAGGTCTCGAGGGGGGTCAGGTATAAGCAGGCAGATAAGATATGCTTCAGGAGATGTTTTGTCTGCCTGAAGGCATGCTAGAAGGGGTTCCTAGACGGCTGCAGGCCATACTTGGCAATAGGCACAACTTATTTAACATGGAAGTTCAGGGGACATGTTGCTTCTGCTTGTGCTTTGGACGCGCAAATTGGCTTCTACCCGTAGCTTATGCTGTTCTTGAGGGTGAATCAAATGAAAGCTAGACATGGTTCATGCAGAGACTACGAGAAGTAATTGGTCACCCTGAAGGCTTGGTGATACACACCGGTGCATCCGAGGGTCTTGAGAATGCTGTTGATGCTGTGTTTCCTGGGGTTGAGCATTGGGAATGCATGCAGCACCTCGCTACTAACTTCATGAAGAAGTTCGAAGGAAAGATCTTTGAAGAGGACTTGTGGCGATCAGCATACACATACATCCCAAGCACGCATGCTACTTACTTGCAGAACATGTATGTAGTTCCAAAGGTGAAAAAATACCTTGAGGAATATCACACCAAGCTATGGGCCAGAACCAAGTTTGGTGAGTTAAGCAAGGTGGATTTTGTATGCAATAATTTGGCAGAGAGTTTCAATGATAAGATTTCGGGCATGAAGACACTTGGAATTGTTATTTTGTTGGATGCAATAAGACAGTGCATAATGGTGAAGATAGATTTAAGGCAAAGAATTTGTGCAAGAAAATTTTTAGGCCATAAAATAGTTCCAAAGGTGGTTATGTTATTGACTGCAAGAACCAGGGCAATGAGAACGATAAAGATGAGGGTGGTCAGAAGTTCCAGAACATTGGCTGAGGTTTATGCAGAATACAAGCGTGGAAGTGAACGGAGGTACTCTGTAGACATTGGAAACAAGACTTGTTCATGCAGGCAGTGGCAGATTACTGGTCTGCCATGTCACCATGCAATTTACTTCATCTTAAAGCTTAGAGGTAACATAGCTGAAATAGAGAACTATGTCGACAACTATTTCTCTGTGGACAAGTTTGCTGCAACTTATGTAGAAAACGTACCACCTATGGCCGATGAAAATGATTGGGAGATTGTCGATCCAGGGTTCAAACTTCAACCACCAGTTCTTAGGAGTCCACCTGGGAGGCCTAGAAAGATAAGGATCGTAGCCTCCACCGATAACGGGTCCAAGGCTTGGTGCTAGGAAAAGGAAATGCGGACGTTGTGGCGGATTCGGCCATATCAAGAGGTTGTACAAAAACCCAGTTACAAATGCTATTGTCCCTGTTCACACCCCGGTGGCAGAAAATGAGGCTTCTCAGCCAGAATTGGCGGAAGAGCAGCGCGAAGACGGTGATGAACACTTGGAGGAAAACGTACGTAAGAAGCCAATTTATGAAGAAGTGGAGGTGCCGGCGAGAAAAGTGTGTGAAAAGAAACAAAAGGGTAAGCATAACGGGCAGGAAAGGGCAAATAATGGAGGTGTATTAGAATATGAAGAAGTTGCAGGGGTGATTGAGGATGTTCTTGAGGATCTTTCGGCTAACTGCAGGAGAAATAATAAATCCCTGCCAATTTCATCTTTGTACGATTCTCCGGATGAAAGGTAAGCTTAAAAATTGTTTTATTTTCCATTTTATCATTTTTTTATCCTCATCAACTGATGCTTAATGCAGCGTGGGCTAGTAGACTAATAAGAGGAGCAGAAAGATGCGGGCACAGTAACGTCCTATGTTGAATTGTATCATTGAAACTAAACTAGCCATGTCGTCTTTATTTATATCTGGCGCGTGCAACGTGTCTATGATGGGGTCATGTGGACCAGATTACATTTTTTTAAAATATTATTACATTAATATTTTACCTCCGTTTGGACACGGCTACTAGTTCCCATCTCCCTTGCATTTCCATCTCCTCTGGCGCACTCCAGAATTATGGCTATGCCATCAACTAGCAGAGTCAGCGTATTGTCCCATCAGGTGTGAACGCAATGACTTTGTTTGTTCAGAATTTGACGACTTTTGATCAGTTTGAAAGACAGAGAAATCTAAAACATGTATCTAGACATGTTTTGGGTATAGACACATTTATTAAATATCTTACAAAACTAAGTCAGTTATATCTGGATAGGAGTAGTACACTATTACAACACGCTCGATCCCTTCTCCTTAGGCGCACTCCAAATTACGGCTGTGCCATCAAGTGCTGGGAGCAGAGTCAGCGTATTGTCCCATCAGATATGCCAGGGAACGAGCGAACTTTATTTTCAGGATCGGATGAGTTTCGATCGACTAGTTTCAAAGACAAAGACAACTAAAACATGGCCATATATAGATTATGATGATAATCGACCATGACTCAGGTGACCCAGATCCAAAGAGCGCATTAAGATACCGTACATAGATTTAATTTATGCTTAAGTGGCCCTAATCGACTATGACGCTCCTGCAGTCTCCATCATTGACGATGTTGTTCGTGTCGCCGCCAGCCTCCTCCGCGTCGGAATCGATGCCGACGTTCCCGGCAGCGTTCCTCCTCCTCATGGATTCTTCACGGCGTGCTGCATCGATAATGGTGGGGGTCGTACGCCCAGAAACTGCCCAGAAGCGTTGCCTCCCTTCAGGGTTGCGCAGGTCCGGGTGGATCTCCCGCTGGTGGGTTCCGCACAGCTCAATCAACGCAGCCCGCTCCTCCTTGAATAGCTTTCGCCAGTACGCGCTCGTACGCGAGTACCGCGCCATTGCCCTCTTCCGTTCCGACACCTAGCGGCGGCGCTCCTCGATCTGCCTCACCAACGCGTTGTTGTGCAAGAGCGGCGTGATAGGAACCCCAACGTAGCTGAGCTCGAAGCCGGCCGGAAGCCTCGCTAACGGCGGCGCGAGTATGCCGTAGTGGGCGAACATCTAAGCCTCGTGCAAGCTGAGTTTGGGCCTCTCCCTCTCCATGGCGATGAAGGAACGCGATCTGATTTTCGGCCCCGAGGTTAAGGGGATAAAGGCAAGGACGTATGCCCAGCGTAGTTGCCACGGCCAATCAGTTCGCAGAACAGACTTCTCACGGATCGCCCTCGCGAAGGACATCACTATCGTCCATGCACCCCGATCCAACGGCGCCCAACAATCGGGGATCGGGTCTTCTAGAAGCCTAGAGCGCTTGCTGGTTAGTTCTGCGTACCGATTGTTTGTGGCCAACGGCGATAGTTGAAAATAATACACATTTCAATGACACTGGTGGATCCATAGGTCCTATGTGAAGAGATCACACATGCAAAATGACTCTGGTTGTTGTTACTAAAAAGAACACACATGCAATGACACTGGTGGATCCATGGGTGGATTGTGAAAAGAGCACACATGCAATGAATCTGGTGGATCCATATGTGGTATGTGAAAAGAACACACATGCAATGACACTGGTGGATCCATGTGCGGTCTCTAAAGAGAGCACACATTTCAATGACTCTTATTGTTTTTAGTAAAAAGAACACACATGCAATGACACTGGTGGATCCATGTGTGGTCTCTGAAGAGATCACACATGCAATGACACTGGTTGTTGTTACTAAAAAGAACACATGCAATGACACTGGTGGATCCATAGGTGGATTGTGAAGAGAACACACATGCAATCACACTGGTGGTTCCATAGGTGGTATGTGAAAAGAACACACATGCAAAATGACTCTAGTTGTTGTTACTAAAAAGAACACACATGCAAAATGACACTGGTGGGATCCATGGTTGGATTGTGAAAAGAAAACACATGCAATGACTCTGGTGGATCCATAGGTGGTATGTGAAAAGAAGACACATGCAAAATGACTCTGGTTGTTACTAAAAAGAACACACATGCAATGACACCGTTGGATCCATGGGTGGATTGTGAAAACAACACACATGCAATGACACTTGTGGATCCATATGTGGTATGTGAAAAGAACACACATGCAAAATGGCTCTAGTTGTTACTAAAAAGAACACACATGCAATGACACTGGTGGATCCATAGGTGGTATGTGAAGAGATCACACATGCAAAATGACTCTGGTTGTTGTTACTAAAAAGAACACACATGCAAAATGACACTGGTGGGATCCATGGGTGGACTGTGAAAAGAAAACACATTTCAATGACACTGGTGGATCCATAGGTGGTATGTGAAAAGAACACACATGCAAAATGACTCTGGTTGTTGTTACTAAAAAGAACACACATGCAATGACACTGGTGGATCCATGGGTGGATTGTGAAAAGAGCATACATGCAATGACACTGGTGGATCCATATGTGGTATGTGAAAAGAACACACATGCAATGACTCTGGTTGTTGTTAGTGAAAAGAACACACATGCAATGACACTGGTGGATCCATGGGTGGATTGTGAAAAGAGCATACATGCAATGACACTGGTGGATCCATAGGTGGTATGTGAAAAGAACACACATTTCAATGACTATGGTTGTTGTCACTAAAAAGAACACACATGCAATGACACTGGTGGATCCATGGGTGGATTGTGAAAAGAGCACACATGCAATGAATCTGGTGGATCCATATGTGGTATGTGAAAAGAACACACATGCAATGACACTGGTGGATCCATGTGCGGTCTCTAAAGAGAGCACACATTTCAATGACTCTTATTGTTTTTAGTAAAAAGAACACACATGCAATGACACTGGTGGATCCATGTGTGGTCTCTGAAGAGATCACACATGCAATGACACTGGTTGTTGTTACTAAAAAGAACACATGCAATGACACTGGTGGATCCATAGGTGGATTGTGAAGAGAACACACATGCAATCAGACTGGTGGTTCCATAGGTGGTATGTGAAAAGAACACACATGCAAAATGACTCTAGTTGTTGTTACTAAAAAGAACACACATGCAAAATGACACTGGTGGGATCCATGGTTGGATTGTGAAAAGAAAACACATGCAATGACTCTGGTGGATCCATAGGTGGTATGTGAAAAGAAGACACATGCAAAATGACTCTGGTTGTTACTAAAAAGAACACACATGCAATGACACCGTTGGATCCATGGGTGGATTGTGAAAACAACACACATGCAATGACACTGGTGGATCCATATGTGGTATGTGAAAAGAACACACATGCAAAATGGCTCTAGTTGTTACTAAAAAGAACACACATGCAATGACACTGGTGGATCCATAGGTGGTATGTGAAGAGATCACACATGCAAAATGACTCTGGTTGTTGTTACTAAAATGAACACACATGCAAAATGACACTGGTGGGATCCATGGGTGGACTGTGAAAAGAAATCACATTTCAATGACACTGGTGGATCCATAGGTGGTATGTGAAAAGAACACACATGCAAAATGACTCTGGTTGTTGTTACTAAAAAGAACACACATGCAATGACACTGGTGGATCCATGGGTGGATTGTGAAAAGAGCATACATGCAATGACACTGGTGGATCCATATGTGGTATGTGAAAAGAACACACATGCAATGACTCTGGTTGTTGTTAGTGAAAAGAACACATGCAATGCCACTAATGGATCCATGTGTGGTCTCTGAAGAGAGCACACATTTCAATGACTCTTGTTGTTGTTAGTAAAAAGAACACACATGCAATGACACTGGTGGATCCATGTGTGGTCTCTGAAGAGAGCACAAATGCAATGACACTGGTTGTTGTTACTAAAAAGAACGCATGCAATGACTCTGGTGGATCCATAGGTGGATTGTGAAGAGAACACACATGCAATGACACTGGTGGATCCATAGGTGGTATGTGAACAGAACACACATGCAAAATGATTGTGGTTGTTGTTACTAAAAAGAACACACATGCAAAATGACACTGGTGGGATCCATGGGTGGATTGTGAAAAGAAAACACATGCAGTGACTCCGGTGGATCCATAGGTGGTATGTGAAAAGAAGACACATGCAAAATGACTCTGGTTGTTACTAAAAAGAACACACATGCAATGCCAACGGTGGATCCATGGGTGGATTGTGAAAAGAACACACATGCAATGACACTGTTGGATCCATATGTGGTATGTGAAAAGAACACACATGCAAAATGAATCTGGTTGTTACTAACAAGAACACACATGCAATGACACTGGTGGATCCATGTTTGGTCTCCGTAGAGAACACACATTTTAATCACACTGGTTGATCCATATGTGGTATGTGAGAAGAACACACATTTCAATGACTCTGGTTGTTGTTACTAAAAAGAACACACATGCAATGACACTGCTGGATCCATAGGTGGTATGTGAAGAGATCACACATGCAAAATGACTCTGGTTGTTGTTACTAAAAAGAACACACTTGCAATGACACTGGTGGATCCATGGGTGGATTGTGAAAAGAACACACATGCAATGACAATGGTGGATCCATAGGTGGTTTGTGAAAAGAACACACATGCAAAATGACTCTGGTTGTTGTTACTAAAAAGAACACACATGCAATGACACTGGTGGATCCATAGGTGGATTGTGAAGAGAACACACATGCAATGACACTGGTGGATCCATAAGTGGTATGTGAGAAGAACACACATTTCAATGACTCTGGTTGTTGTTAGTGAAAAGAACACACATGCAATGACACTGGTGGATCCATAGGTGGTATGTGAAGAGATCACACATGCAAAATGACTCTGGTTGTTGTTACTAAAATGAACACACATGCGATGACACTGTTGGATCCATGGGTGGATTGTGAAAAGAACACACTTGCAATGACACTGGTGGATCCATAGGTGGTTTGTGAAAAGAACACACATGCAAAATGACTCTGGTTGTTGTTACTAAAAAGAACACACATGCAATGACACTGGTGGATCCATAGGTGGATTGTGAAGAGAACACACATGCAATGACACTGGTGATCTATATGTGGTATGTGAAAAGAACACACATGCAATGACTCTGGATGTTGTTAGTGAAAAGAACACACATGCAATGACATTGGTGGATCCATAGGTGGTATGTGAAGAGATCACACATGCAAAATGACTCTGGTTGTTGTTACTAAAAAGAACACACATGCAAAATGACACTGGAGGATCCATGGGTGGATTGTGAAAAGAGCACAAACGCAAAATGACTCTGGTTGTTGTTACTAAATAGATCACACATGCAATGACACTGGTGGATCCATGGGTGGATTGTGAAAATAACACACATTTTAATGACACTGGTGGATCCATGTGTGGTCTCTGAAGAGAACACACATGCAATGACACTGGTTGTTGTTACTAGAAAGAACACATATGCAATGACACTGGTGGACCCATAGGTGGATTGTGAAGAGAACACACATGCAATGACAGTGGTGGATCCATAGGTGGTATGTGAAAAGAACACACATGCAAAATGACTGGTATGTGTTAGTAAAAAGAACACACATGCAATGACACTGGTGGATCCATGTGTGGTCTCTGAAAAGAGCACACATGCAATGACACTGGTTGTTGTTACTAAAAAGAACACATGCAATTGCACTGGTGGATCCATAGGTGGATTGTGAAGAGAACACACATGCAATGACATTGGTGGATCCATAGGTGGATTATGAAATGAACACACATGCAATGACACTGGTGGATCCATAGGTGGTATGTGAGAAGAACACACATTTCAATGACTCTGGTTGTTGTTACTAAAAAGAACACACATGCAATGACACTGCTGGATCCATAGGTGGTATGTGAAGATATCACACATGCAAAATGACTCTGGTTGTTGTTACTAAAAAGAACACACTTGCAATGACACTGGTGGATCCATGGGTGGATTGTGAAAAGAACACACATGCAATGACAATGGTGGATCCATAGGTGGTTTGTGAAAAGAACACACATGCAAAATGACTCTGGTTGTTGTTACTAAAAAGAACACACATGCAATGACACTGGTGGATCCATAGGTGGATTGTGAAGAGAACACACATGCAATGACACTGGTGGATCCATAAGTGGTATGTGAGAAGAACACACATTTCAATGACTCTGGTTGTTGTTAGTGAAAAGAACACACATTGAATGACACTGGTGGATCCATAGGTGGTATGTGAAGAGATCACACATGCAAAATGACTCTGGTTGTTGTTACTAAAATGAACACACATGCGATGACACTGTTGGATCCATGGGTGGATTGTGAAAAGAACACACTTGCAATGACACTGGTGGATCCATAGGTGGTTTGTGAAAAGAACACACATGCAAAATGACTCTGGTTGTTGTTACTAAAAAGAACACACATGCAATGACACTGGTGGATCCATAGGTGGATTGTGAAGAGAACACACATGCAATGACACTGGTGATCTATATGTGGTATGTGAAAAGAACACACATGCAATGACTCTGGATGTTGTTAGTGAAAAGAACACACATGCAATGACATTGGTGGATCCATAGGTGGTATGTGAAGAGATCACACATGCAAAATGACTCTGGTTGTTGTTACTAAAAAGAACACACATGCAAAATGACACTGGAGGATCCATGGGTGGATTGTGAAAAGAGCACAAACGCAAAATGACTCTGGTTGTTGTTACTAAAAAGATCACACATGCAATGACACTGGTGGATCCATGGGTGGATTGTGAAAATAACACACATTTTAATGACACTGGTGGATCCATGTGTGGTCTCTGAAGAGAACACACATGCAATGACACTGGTTGTTGTTACTAGAAAGAACACATATGCAATGACACTGGTGGACCCATAGGTGGATTGTGAAGAGAACACACATGTAATGACAGTGGTGGATCCATAGGTGGTATGTGAAAAGAACACACATGCAAAATGACTGGTATGTGTTAGTAAAAAGAACACACATGCAATGACACTGGTGGATCCATGTGTGGTCTCTGAAAAGAGCACACATGCAATGACACTGGTTGTTGTTACTAAAAAGAACACATGCAATTGCACTGGTGGATCCATAGGTGGATTGTGAAGAGAACACACATGCAATGACATTGGTGGATCCATAGGTGGATTATGAAATGAACACACATGCAATGACACTGGTGGATCCATAGGTGGTATGTGAGAAGAACACACATTTCAATGACTCTGGTTGTTGTTACTAAAAAGAACACACATGCAATGACACTGCTGGATCCATAGGTGGTATGTGAAGATATCACACATGCAAAATGACTCTGGTTGTTGTTACTAAAAAGAACACACTTGCAATGACACTGGTGGATCCATGGGTGGATTGTGAAAAGAACACACATGCAATGACAATGGTGGATCCATAGGTGGTTTGTGAAAAGAACACACATGCAAAATGACTCTGGTTGTTGTTACTAAAAAGAACACACATGCAATGACACTGGTGGATCCATAGGTGGATTGTGAAGAGAACACACATGCAATGACACTGGTGGATCCATAAGTGGTATGTGAGAAGAACACACATTTCAATGACTCTGGTTGTTGTTAGTGAAAAGAACACACATGCAATGACACTGGTGGATCCATAGGTGGTATGTGAAGAGATCACACATGCAAAATGACTCTGGTTGTTGTTACTAAAATGAACACACATGCGATGACACTGTTGGATCCATGGGTGGATTGTGAAAAGAACACACTTGCAATGACACTGGTGGATCCATAGGTGGTTTGTGAAAAGAACACACATGCAAAATGACTCTGGTTGTTGTTACTAAAAAGAACACACATGCAATGACACTGGTGGATCCATAGGTGGATTGTGAAGAGAACACACATGCAATGACACTGGTGATCTATATGTGGTATGTGAAAAGAACACACATGCAATGACTCTGGATGTTGTTAGTGAAAAGAACACACATGCAATGACATTGGTGGATCCATAGGTGGTATGTGAAGAGATCACACATGCAAAATGACTCTGGTTGTTGTTACTAAAAAGAACACACATGCAAAATGACACTGGAGGATCCATGGGTGGATTGTGAAAAGAGCACAAACGCAAAATGACTCTGGTTGTTGTTACTAAAAAGATCACACATGCAATGACAGTGCTGGATCCATGGGTGGATTGTGAAAATAACACACATTTCAATGACACTGGTGGATCCATGTGTGGTCTCTGAAGAGAACACACATGCAATGACACTGGTTGTTGTTACTAGAAAGAACACATATGCAATGACACTGGTGGACCCATAGGTGGATTGTGAAGAGAACACACATGCAATGACAGTGGTGGATCCATAGGTGGTATGTGAAAAGAACACACATGCAAAATGACTGGTATGTGTTAGTAAAAAGAACACACATGCAATGACACTGGTGGATCCATGTGTGGTCTCTGAAAAGAGCACACATGCAATGACACTGGTTGTTGTTACTAAAAAGAACACATGCAATTGCACTGGTGGATCCATAGGTGGATTGTGAAGAGAACACACATGCAATGACATTGGTGGATCCATAGGTGGATTATGAAATGAACACACATGCAATGACACTGGTGGATCCATAGGTGGTATGTGAGAAGAACACACATTTCAATGACTCTGGTTGTTGTTACTAAAAAGAACACACATGCAATGACACTGCTGGATCCATAGGTGGTATGTGAAGAGATCACACATGCAAAATGACTCTGGTAGTTGTTAGTGAAATGAACACACATGCAATGACACTGGTGGATCCATAGGTGGTTTGTGAGAAGAACACACATTTCAATGACTCTGGAGGTGGTTTGTAAAAAGAACACACATGCAAAATGACACGGGTGGATCCATAGGTGGTATGTGAAGAGATCACACATGCAAAATGACTCTGGTTGTTGTTACTAAAAAGAACACACATGAAATGACACTGGTGGATCCATGGGTGGATTGTGAAAATAATACACATTTCAATGACACTGGTGGATCCATAGGTGGATTGTGAAGAGAACACACATGCAATGACACTGGTTGTTGTTAATAAAAAGAACACACATGCAATGACACTGGTGGATCCATGGGTGGATTGTGAAAAGAGCACACATGCAATGACACTGGTGGATCCATAGGTGGTTTGTGAAAAGAACACACATGCAAAATGACTCTGGTTGTTGTTACTAAAAAGAACACACATGCAATGACACTGGTGGATCCATAGGTGGATTGTGAAGAGAACACACATGCAATGACACTTGTGGATCCATAGGTGGTATGTGAGAAGAACACACATTTCAATGACTCTGGAGGTGGTTTGTGAAAAGAACACACATGCAAAATGATACTGGTGGATCCATAGGTGGTATTTGAAGAGATCACACATGCAAAATGACTCTGGTTGTTGTTACTAAAAAGAACACACATGCAATGACACTGGTGGATCCATGGGTGGATTGTGAAAAGAGCACACATGCAATGACACTGGTGGATCCATATGTGGTATGTGAAAAGAACACACATGCAATGACTTTGGTTGTTGTTAGTGAAAAGAACACACATGCAATGACACTGGTGGATCCATGTGTGGTCTCTGAAGAGAGCACACATTTCAATGACTCTTGTTGTTGTTAGTAAAAAGAACACACATGCAATGACACTGGTGGATCCATAGGTGGTATGTGAATAGAACACACATGCAATGACACTGGTTGTTGTTAGTAAAAAGAACACATGCAATGACACTGGTGGATCCATAGGTGGATTGTGAAGAGAACACACATGCAATGACACTGTGAATCCATAGGTGGTATGTGAAAAGAACAAACATGCAAAATGACTCTGGTTCTTGTTACTAAAAAGAACACACATGCAAAATGACACTGGTGGGATCCATGGGTGGATTGTGAAAAGAAAAGACATGCAATGACTCTGGTGGATCCATAGGTGGTATGTGAAAAGAAGACACATGCAAAATGACTCTGGTTGTTACTAAAAAGAACACACATGCAATGACACCGGTGAATCCATGGGTGGATTGTGAAAAGAACACACATGCAATAAAACTGGTGGATCCATATGTGGTATGTGAAAAGAACACACATGCGATGACTCTTGTTGTTGTTAGTGAAATGAACACACATGCAATGACACTGGTGGATCCATAGATGGTATGTGAGAAGAACACACATTTCAATGACTTTGGTTGTTGTTACTAAAAAGAACACACATGCAATGACACTGGTGGATCCATAGGTGGTATGTGAAGAGATCACACATGCAAAATGACTCTGGTTGTTGTTACTAAAAAGAACACACATGCAAAATGACACTGGTGGATCCATGGGTGGATTGTGAAAAGAACACACATGCAATGACACTGGTGGATCCATGTGTGGTCTCTGAAGAGAGCACACATTTCAATGACTCTTGTTGTTGTTAGTAAAAAGAACACACATGCAATGACACTGGTGGATCCATGTGTGGTGTCTAAAGAGAACACACATGCAATGACACTGGTTATTGTTACTAAAAAGAACACGCATGCAATGACACTAGTGGATCCATAGGTGGATTGTGAAGAGATCACACATGCAATGACACTGGTTGATCCACAGGTGGTCAGTGAAGAGATAACACATGCAAAATGACTCTGGTTGTTGTTACTAAAAAGAACACACATGCAATGACACTGGTGGATCCATAGGTGGTATGTGAGAAGAATACACATGCAATGACACTGGTGATCCATATGTGGTATGTGAAAAGAACACACATGCAATGACTCTGGTTGTTGTTAGTGAAATGAACACACACGCAATGACACTGGTGGATCCATAGATGGTATGTGAGAAGAACACACATTTTAATGACTCTGGTTGTTGTTACTAAAAAGAACACACATGCAATGAAACTGGTGGATCCATAGGTGGTATGTGAAGAGATCACACATGCAATGACACTAGTGGATCCATAGGTGGTATGTGAAGAGAAAACACATGCAAAATGACTCTAGTTGTTGTTACTAAAAAGAACACACATGCAATGACACTGGTGGATCCATTGGTGGTATGTGTGAAGAACATACATGCAATGACATGGGTGATCCATATGTGGTATGTGAAAAGAACACACATGCAATGACTCTGGATATTGTTAGTGAAATGAACACACATGTAGTGACACTGGTGGATCCATAGATGGTATGTGAGAAGAACACACATTTCAATGACTCTAGTTGTTGTTACTAAAAAGAACACACATGCAATGACACCGGTGGATCCATGGGTGGATTGTGAAAAGAACAAACATGCAATGACACTGGTGGATCCATAGGTGGTTTGTGAAAAGAACACACATGCAAAATGACTCTGGTTGTTGTTACTAAAAAGAACACACATGCAATGACACTGGTGGATCCATGGGTGGATTGTGAAAAGAGCACACATGCAATGACACTGGTGGATCCATATGTGGTATGTGAAAAGAACACACATGCAATGACTCTGGTTGTTGTTAGTGAAAAGAACACACATGCAATGACACTGGTGGATCCATGTGTGGTCTCTGAAGAGAGCACACATTTCAATGACTCTTGTTGTTGTTAGTAAAAAGAACACACATGCAATGACACTGGTGGATCCATAGGTGGTATGTGAAGAGAACACACATGCAATGACACTGGTTGTTGTTAGTAAAAAGAACACATGCAATGACACTGGTGGATCCATAGGTGGATTGTGAAGATAACACACATGCAATGACACTGGTGAATCCATAGGTGGTATGTGAAAAGAACAAACATGCAAAATGACTCTGGTTCTTGTTACTAAAAATAACACACATGCAAAATGACACTGGTGGGATCCATGGGTGGATTGTGAAAAGAAAAGACATGCAATAACTCTGGTGGATCCATACGTGGTATGTGAAAAGAAGACACATGCAAAATGACTCTGGTTGTGACTAAAAAGAACACACATGCAATGACACCGGTGAATCCATGGGTGGATTGTGAAAAGAACACATATGCAATGACACTGGTGGATCCATATGTGGTATGTGAAAAGAACACACATGCGATGACTCTTGTTGTTGTTAGTGAAATGAACACACATGCAATGACACTGGTGGATCCATAGATGGTATGTGAGAAGAACACACATTTCAATGACTCTGGTTGTTGTTACTAAAAAGAACACACATGCAATGACACTGGTAGATCCATAGGTGGTATGTGAAGAGATCACACATGCAAAATGACTCTGGTTGTTGTTACTAAAAAGAACACACATGCAAAATGACACTGGTGGATCCATGGGTGGATTGTGACAAGAACATGCACGCAATGACACTGGTGGATCCATGTGTGGTCTCTGAAGAGAGCACACATTTCAATGACTCTAGTTGTTGTTAGTGAAAAGAACACACATGCAACGACACTGGTGGATCCATGTGTGCTCTCTAAAGAGAACACACATGCAATGACACTTGTTATTGTTACTAAAAAGAACACGCATGCAATGACACTAGTGGATCCATAGGTGGATTGTGAAGAGATCACACATGCAATGACACTGGTTGATCCATAGGTGGTTAGTGAAGAGAACACATGCAAAATGACACTGGTTGTTGTTACTAAAAAGAACACACATGCAATGACACTGGTGGACCCATAGGTGGTATGTGAGAAGAACACACATGCAATGACACTGGTGATCCATATGTGGTATGTGAAAAGAACACACATGCAATGACTCTGGTTGTTGTTAGTGAAATGAACACACATGCAATGACACTGGTGGATACATAGATTGTATGTTAGAAGAACACACATTTCAATGACTCTGGTTGATGTTACTAAAAATAACACACATGCAATGACACTGGTGGATCCATAGGTGGTATGTGAAGAGATCACACATGCAGTGACACTAGTGGATCCATAGGTGGTATGTGAAGAGAAAACACATGCAAAATGACTCTAGTTGTTGTTACTAAAAAGAACACACATGCAATGACACTGGTGGATCCATTGGTGGTATGTGTGAAGAACACACATGCAATGACACGGGTGATCCATATGTGGTATGCGAAAAGAACACACATGCAATGACTCTGGATATTGTTAGTGAAATGAACACACATGTAGTGACACTGGTGGATCCATAGATGGTATGTGAGAAGAACACACATTTCAATGACTCTGGTTGTTGTTACTAAAAAGAACACACATGCAATGACACTGGTGGATCCATAGGTGGTATGTGAAGAGATCACACATGCAAAATGACTCTGGTTGTTGTTACTAAAAAGAACACACATGCAAAATGACACTGGTGGATCCATGGGTGGATTGTGAAAAGAACACACATGCAATGACACTGGTGGATCCATGTGTGGTCTCTGAAGAGAGCACACATTTCAATGACTCTAGTTGTTGTTAGTGAAAAGAACACACATGCAACGACACTGGTGGATCCATGTGTGGTCTCTAAAGAGAACACACATGCAATGACACTTGTTATTGTTACTAAAAAGAACACGCATGCAATGACACTAGTGGATCCATAGGTGGATTGTGAAGAGATCACACATGCAATGACACTGGTTGATCCATAGGTGGTTAGTGAAGAGAACACACATGCAAAATGACACTGGTTGTTGTTACTAAAAAGAACACACATGCAATGACACTGGTGGATCCATAGGTGGTATGTGAGAAGAACACACATGCAATGACACCGGTGATCCATATGTGGTATGTGAAAAGAACACACATGCAATGACTCTGGTTGTTGTTAGTGAAATGAACACACATGCAATGACACTGGTGGATACATAGATGGTATGTGAGAAGAACACACATTTCAATGACTCTGGTTGTTGTTACTAAAAAGAACACACATGCAATGACACTGGTGGATCCATAGGTGTTATGTGAAGAGATCACACATGCAGTGACACTAGTGGATCCATAGGTGGTATGTGAAGAGAAAACACATGCAAAATGACTCTAGTTGTTGTTACTAAAAAGAACACACATGCAATGACACTGGTGGATCCATTGGTGGTATGTGTGAAGAACACACATGCAATGACACGGGTGATCCATATGTGGTATGCGAAAAGAACACACATGCAATGACTCTGGATATTGTTAGTGAAATGAACACACACGTAGTGACACTGGTGGATCCATAGATGGTATGTGAGAAGAACACACATTTCAATGACTCTGGTTGTTGTTACTAAAAAGAACACCATGCAATGACACCGGTGGATCGATGGGTGGATTGTGAAAAGAACACACATGCAATGACACTGGTGGATCCATAGATGGTATGTGAGAAGAACACACATTTCAATGACTCTGGTTGTTGTTACTAAAAAGAACACACATGCAATGACACTGGTGGATTCATAGGTGGTATGTGAAGAGACCACACATGCAAAATGACTCTCGTTGTTGTTACTAAAAAGAACACACATGCAAAATGACAGTGGTGGACCCATGGGTGGATTGTGAAAAGAACACACATGCAATGACACTGGTGGATCCATGTGTGGTCTCTGAAGAGAGCACACATTTCAATGACTCTTGTTGTTGTTAGTAAAAAGAACACACATGCAATGACACTGGTGGATCCATAGGTGGTATGTGAAGAGAACACACATGCAATGACACTGGTTGTTGTTAATAAAAAGAACACATGCAATGACACTGGTGGATCCATAGGTGGATTGTGAAGAGAACACACATGCAATGACACTGGTGAATCCATAGGTGGTATGTGAAAAGAACAAACATGCAAAATGACTCTGGTTGTTGTTACTAAAAAGAACACACATGCAAAATGACACTGGTGGGATCCATGGGTGGATTGTGAAAAGAAAACACATGCAATGACTCTGGTGGATCCATAGGTGGTATGTGAAAAGAAGACACATGCAAAATGACTCTGGTTGTTACTAAAAAGAACACACATGCAATGACACCGGTGGATCGATGGGTGGATGGTGAAAAGAACACACATGCAATGACACTGGTTGATCCATATGTGGTATGTGAAAAGAACACAGATGCGACGACTCTTGTTGTTGTTAGTGAAATGAACACACATGCAATGACATGGGTGATCCATATGTGGTATGTGAAAAGAACACACATGCAATGACTCTGGATATTGTTAGTGAAATGAACACACATGTAGTGACACTGGTGGATCCATAGATGGTATGTGAGAAGAACACACATTTCAATGACTCTAGTTGTTGTTACTAAAAAGAACACACATGCAATGACACCGGTGGATCCATGGGTGGATTGTGAAAAGAACAAACATGCAATGACACTGGTGGATCCATAGGTGGTTTGTGAAAAGAACACACATGCAAAATGACTCTGGTTGTTGTTACTAAAAAGAACACACATGCAATGACACTGGTGGATCCATGGGTGGATTGTGAAAAGAGCACACATGCAATGACACTGGTGGATCCATATGTGGTATGTGAAAAGAACACACATGCAATGACTCTGGTTGTTGTTAGTGAAAAGAACACACATGCAATGACACTTGTGGATCCATGTGTGGTCTCTGAAGAGAGCACACATTTCAATGACTCTTGTTGTTGTTAGTAAAAAGAACACACATGCAATGACACTGGTGGATCCATAGGTGGTATGTGAAGAGAACACACATGCAATGACACTGGTTGTTGTTAGTAAAAAGAACACATGCAATGACACTGGTGGATCCATAGGTGGATTGTGAAGAGAACACACATGCAATGACACTGGTGAATCCATAGGTGGTATGTGAAAAGAACAAACATGCAAAATGACTCTGGTTCTTGTTACTAAAAAGAACACACATGCAAAATGACACTGGTGGGATCCAAGGGTGGATTGTGAAAAGAAAAGACATGCAATAACTCTGGTGGATCCATAGGTGGTATGTGAAAAGAAGACACATGCAAAATGACTCTGGTTGTTACTAAAAAGAACACACATGCAATGACACCAGTGAATCCATGGGTGGATTGTGAAAAGAACACACATGCAATGACACTGGTGGATCCATATGTGGTATGTGAAAAGAACACACATGCGATGACTCTTGTTGTTGTTAGTGAAATGAACACACATGCAATGACACTGGTGGATCCATAGATGGTATGTGAGAAGAACACACATTTCAATGACTCTGGTTATTGTTACTAAAAACGAACACACATGCAATGACACTGGTGGATCCATATGTGGTATGTGAAGAGATCACACATGCAAAATGACTCTGGTTGTTGTTACTAAAAAGAACACACATGCAATGACACTGGTGAATCCATGTGTGGTCTCTAAAGAGAGCACACATTTCAATGACTCTAGTTGTTGTTAGTGAAAAGAACACACATGCAACGACACTGGTGGATCCATGTGTGGTCTCTAAAGAGAACACACATGCAATGACACTGGTTATTGTTACTAAAAAGAACACGCATGCAATGACACTAGTGGATCCATAGGTAGATTGTGAAGAGATCACACATGCAATGACACTGGTTGATCCATAGGTGGTTAGTGAAGAGAACACACATGCAAAATGACACTGGTTTTGTTACTAAAAAGAACACACATGCAATGACACTGGTGGATCCATAGGTGGTATGTGAGAAGAATACACAAGCAATGACCCTGGTTGTTGTTAGTGAAATGAAAACACATGCAATGACACTGGTGGATACATAGATGGTACGTGAGAAGAACACACATTTCAATGACTCTGGTTGTTGTTACTAAAAAGAACACACACGCAATGACACTGGTGGATCCATAGGTGGTATGTGAAGAGATCACACATGCAGTGACACTAGTGGATCCATAGGTGGTATGTGAAGAGAAAACACATGCAAAATGACTCTAGTTCTTGTTACTAAAAAGACCACACATGCAATGACACTGGTGGATCCATTGGTGGTATGTGTGAAGAACACACATGCAATGACACGGGTGATCCATATGTGGTATGCGAAAAGAACACACATGCAATGACTTTGGTTGTTGTTAGTGAAATGAACACACATGCAGTGACACTGGATATTGTTAGTGAAATGAACACACATGTAGTGACACTGGTGGATCCATAGATGGTATGTGAGAAGAACACACATTTCAATGACTCTGGTTGTTGTTACTAAAAAAGAACACCATGCAATGACACCGGTGGATCGATGGGTGGATTGTGAAAAGAACACACATGCAATGACACTGGTGGATCCATAGGTGGTTTGTGAAAAGAACACACATGCAAAATGACTCTGGTTGTTGTTACTAAAAAGAACACACATGCAATGACACTGGTGGATCCATAGGTGGATTGTGAAGAGATCACACATGCAATGACACTGGTTGATCCATAGGTGGTAAGTGAAGAGAACACACATGCAAAATGACTCTGGTTGTTGTTACTAAAAAGAACACACATGCAATGACACTGGTGGATCCATAGGTGGTATGTGAGAAGAACACACATGCAATGACACTGGTGATCCATATGTGGTATGTGAAAAGAACACACATGCAATGACTCTGGTTGTTGTTAGTGAAATGAACACACATGCAATGACATTAGTGGATCCATAGATGGTATGTGATAAGAACACACATTTCAATTACTCTGGTTGTTGTTACTAAAAAGAACACACATGCAATGACACTGGTGGATCCATAGGTGGTATGTGAAGAGACCACACATGCAAAATGACTCTCTTTGTTGTTACTAAAAAGAACACACATTCAAAATGACAGTGGTGGATCCATGGGTGGATTGTAAAAAGAACACACACGCAATGACACTGGTGGATCCATGTGTGGTCTCTGAAGAGAGCACACATTTCAATGACACTTGTTGTTGTTAGTAAAAAGAACACACATGCAATGACACTGGTGGATCCATAGGTGGTATGTGAAAAGAAGACACATGCAAAATGACTCTGGTTGATCCATAGGTGGTTAGTGAAGAGAACACACATGCAAAATGACACTGGTTGTTGTTACTAAAAAGAACACACATGCAATGACACTGGTGGACCCATAGGTGGTATGTGAGAAGAACACACATGCAATGACACTGGTGATCCATATGTGGTATGTGAAAAGAACACACATGCAATGACTCTGGTTGTTGTTAGTGAAATGAACACACATGCAATGACACTGGTGGATACATAGATTGTATGTGAGAAGAACACACATTTCAATGACTCTGGTTGTTGTTACTAAAAAGAACACACATGCAATGACACTGGTGGATCCATAGGTGGTATGTGAAGAGATCACACATGCAGTGACACTAGTGGATCCATAGGTGGTATGTGAAGAGAAAACACATGCAAAATGACTCTAGTTGTTGTTACTAAAAAGAACACACATGCAATGACACTGGTGGATCCATAGGTGGATTGTGAAGAGATCACACATGCAATGACACTGGTTGATCCATAGGTGGTTAGTGAAGAGAACACACATGCAAAATGACACTGGTTGTTGTTACTAAAAAGAACACACATGCAATGACACTGGTGGACCCATAGGTGGTATGTGAGAAAAACACACATGCAATGACACTGGTGATCCATATGTGGTATGTGAAAAGAACACACATGCAATGACTCTGGTTGTTGTTAGTGAAATGAACGCACATGCAATGACACTGGTGGATACATAGATTGTATGTGAGAAGAACACACATTTCAATGACTCTGGTTGTTGTTACTAAAAAGAACACGCATGCAATGACACCGGTGAATCCATGGGTGTATTGTGAAAAGAACACACATGCAATGACACTGGTGGATCCATATGTGGTATGTGAAAAGAACACACATGCGATGACTCTTGTTGTTGTTAGTGAAATGAACACACATGCAATGACACTGGTGGATCCATAGATGGTATGTGAGAAGAACACACATTTCAATGACTCTGGTTGTTGTTACTAAAAAGAACACACATGCAATGACACTGGTGGATCCATAGGTGGTATGTGAAGAGATCACACATGCAAAATGACTCTGGTTGTTGTTACTAAAAAGAACACACATGCAAAATGACACTGGTGGATCCATGGGTGGATTGTGAAAAGAACACACATGCAATGACACTGGTGGATCCATGTGTGGTCTCTGAAGAGAGCACACATTTCAATGACTCTAGTTGTTGTTAGTGAAAAGAACACACATGCAACGACACTGGTGGATCCATGTGTGGTCTCTAAAGAGAACACACATGCAATGACACTTGTTATTGTTACTAAAAAGAACACGCATGCAATGACACTAGTGGATCCATAGGTGGATTGTGAAGAGATCACACATGCAATGACACTGGTTGATCCATAGGTGGTTAGTGAAGAGAACACACATGCAAAATGACACTGGTTGTTGTTACTAAAAAGAACACACATGCAATGACACTGGTGGATCCATAGGTGGTATGTGAGAAGAACACACATGCAATGACACTGGTGATCCATATGTGGTATGTGAAAAGAACACACATGCAATGACTCTGGTTGTTGTTAGTGAAATGAACACACATGCAATGACACTGGTGGATACATAGATGGTATGTGAGAAGAACACACATTTCAATGACTCTCGTTGTTGTTACTAAAAAGAACACACATGCAATGACACTGGTGGATCCATAGGTGGTATGTGAAGAGATCACACATGCAGTGACACTAGTGGATCCATAGGTGGTATGTGAAGAGAAAACACATGCAAAATGACTCTAGTTGTTGTTACTAAAAAGAACACACATGCAATGACACTGGTGGATCCATTGGTGGTATGTGTGAAGAACACACATGCAATGACACGGGTGATCCATATGTGGTATGCGAAAAGAACACACATGCAATGACTCTGGATATTGTTAGTGAAATGAACACACATGTAGTGACACTGGTGGATCCATAGATGGTATGTGAGAAGAACACACATATCAATGACTCTGGTTGTTGTTACTAAAAAGAACACCATGCAATGACACCGGTGGATCGATGGGTGGATTGTGAAAAGAACACACATGCAATGACACTGGTGGATCCATAGATGGTATGTGAGAAGAACACACATTTCAATGACTCTGGTTGTTGTTACTAAAAAGAACACACATGCAATGACACTGGTGGATTCATAGGTGGTATGTGAAGAGACCACACATGCAAAATGACTCTCGTTGTTGTTACTAAAAAGAACACACATGCAAAATGATAGTGGTGGACCCATGGGTGGATTGTGAAAAGAACACACATGCAATGACACTGGTGGATCCATGTGTGGTCTCTGAAGAGAGCACACATTTCAATGACTCTTGTTGTTGTTAGTAAAAAGAACACACATGCAATGACACTGGTGGATCCATAGGTGGTATGTGAAGAGAACACACATGCAATGACACTGGTTGTTGTTAATAAAAAGAACACATGCAATGACACTGGTGGATCCATAGGTGGATTGTGAAGAGAACACACATGCAATGACACTGGTGAATCCATAGGTGGTATGTGAAAAGAACAAACATGCAAAATGACTCTGGTTGTTGTTACTAAAAAGAACACACATGCAAAATGACACTGGTGGGATCCATGGGTGGATTGTGAAAAGAAAACACATGCAATGACTCTGGTGGATCCATAGGTGGTATGTGAAAAGAAGACACATGCAAAATGACTCTGGTTGTTACTAAAAAGAACACACATGCAATGACACCGGTGGATCAATGGGTGGATGGTGAAAAGAACACACATGCAATGACACTGGTGGATCCATATGTGGTATGTGAAAAGAACACAGATGCGATGACTCTTGTTGTTGTTAGTGAAATGAACACACATGCAATGACATGGGTGATCCATATGTGGTATGTGAAAAGAACACACATGCAATGACTCTGGATATTGTTAGTGAAATGAACACACATGTAGTGACACTGGTGGATCCATAGATGGTATGTGAGAAGAACACACATTTCAATGACTCTAGTTGTTGTTACTAAAAAGAACACACATGCAATGACACCGGTGGATCCATGGGTGGATTGTGAAAAGAACAAACATGCAATGACACTGGTGGATCCATAGGTGGTTTGTGAAAAGAACACACATGCAAAATGACTCTGGTTGTTGTTACTAAAAAGAACACACATGCAATGACACTGGTGGATCCATGGGTGGATTGTGAAAAGAGCACACATGCAATGACACTGGTGGATCCATATGTGGTATGTGAAAAGAACACACATGCAATGACTCTGGTTGTTGTTAGTGAAAAGAACACACATGCAATGACACTGGTGGATCCATGTGTGGTCTCTGAAGAGAGCACACATTTCAATGACTCTTGTTGTTGTTAGTAAAAAGAACACACATGCAATGACACTGGTGGATCCATAGGTGGTATGTGAAGAGAACACACATGCAATGACACTGGTTGTTGTTAGTAAAAAGAACACATGCAATGACACTGGTGGATCCATAGGTGGATTGTGAAGAGAACACACATGCAATGACACTGGTGAATCCATAGGTGGTATGTGAAAAGAACAAACATGCAAAATGACTCTGGTTCTTGTTACTAAAAAGAACACACATGCAAAATGACACTGGTGGGATCCATGGGTGGATTGTGAAAAGAAAAGACATGCAATAACTCTGGTGGATCCATAGGTGGTATGTGAAAAGAAGACACATGCAAAATGACTCTGGTTGTTACTAAAAAGAACACACATGCAATGACACCGGTGAATCCATGGGTGGATTGTGAAAAGAACACACATGCAATGACACTGGTGGATCCATATGTGGTATGTGAAAAGAACACACATGTGATGACTCTTGTTGTTGTTAGTGAAATGAACACACATGCAATGACACTGGTGGATCCATAGATGGTATGTGAGAAGAACACACATTTCAATGACTCTGGTTATTGTTACTAAAAAAGAACACACATGCAATGACACTGGTGGATCCATAGGTGGTATGTGAAGAGATCACACATGCAAAATGACTCTGGTTGTTGTTACTAAAAAGAACACACATGCAAAATGACACTGGTGGATCCATGAGTGGATTGTGAAAAGAACACACATGCAATGACACTGGTGGATCCATGTGTGGTCTCTGAAGAGAGGACACATTTCAATGACTCTAGTTGTTGTTAGTGAAAAGAACACACATGCAACGACACTGGTGGATCCATGTGTGGTCTCTAAAGAGAACACACATGCAATGACACTGGTTATTGTTACTAAAAAGAACACGCATGCAATGACACTAGTGGATCCATAGGTAGATTGTGAAGAGATCACACATGCAATGACACTGGTTGATCCATAGGTGGTTAGTGAAGAGAACACACATGCAAAATGACACTGGTTGTTGTTACTAAAAAGAACACACATGCAATGACACTGGTGGATCCATAGGTGGTATGTGAGAAGAACACACATGCAATGACACTGGTGATCCATATGTGGTATGTGAAAAGAACACACATGCAATGACCCTGGTTGTTGTTAGTGAAATGAAAACACATGCAATGACACTGGTGGATACATAGATGGTATGTGAGAAGAACACACATTTCAATGACTCTGGTTGTTGTTACTAAAAAGAACACACACGCAATGACACTGGTGGATCCATAGGTGGTATGTGAAGAGATCACACATGCAGTGACACTAGTGGATCCATAGGTGGTATGTGAAGAGAAAACACATGCAAAATGACTCTAGTTCTTGTTACTAAAAAGACCACACATGCAATGACACTGGTGGATCCATTGGTGGTATGTGTGAAGAACACACATGCAATGACACGGGTGATCCATATGTGGTATGCGAAAAGAACACACATGCAATGACTCTGGATATTGTTAGTGAAATGAACACACATGCAATGACACTGGTGGATCCATAGGTGGTATGTGAAGAGATCACACATGCAAAATGACTCTGGTTGTTGTTACTAAAAAGAACACACAAGCAAAATGACACTGGTGGATCCATGAGTGGATTGTGAAAAGAACACACATGCAATGACACTGGTGGATCCATGTGTGGTCTCTGAAGAGAGGACACATTTCAATGACTCTAGTTGTTGTTAGTGAAAAGAACACACATGCAACGACACTGGTGGATCCATGTGTGGTCTCTAAAGAGAACACACATGCAATGACACTGGTTATTGTTACTAAAAAGAACACGCATGCAATGACACTAGTGGATCCATAGGTAGATTGTGAAGAGATCACACATGCAATGACACTGGTTGATCCATAGGTGGTTAGTGAAGAGAACACACATGCAAAATGACACTGGTTGTTGTTACTAAAAAGAACACACATGCAATGACACTGGTGGATCCATAGGTGGTATGTGAGAAGAACACACATGCAATGACACTGGTGATCCATATGTGGTATGTGAAAAGAACACACATGCAATGACCCTGGTTGTTGTTAGTGAAATGAAAACACATGCAATGACACTGGTGGATACATAGATGGTATGTGAGAAGAACACACATTTCAATGACTCTGGTTGTTGTTACTAAAAAGAACACACACGCAATGACACCGGTGGATCCATAGGTGGTATGTGAAGAGATGACACATGCAGTGACACTAGTGGATCCATAGGTGGTATGTGAAGAGAAAACACATGCAAAATGACTCTAGTTCTTGTTACTAAAAAGACCACACATGCAATGACACTGGTGGATCCATTGGTGGTATGTGTGAAGAACACACATGCAATGACACGGGTGATCCATATGTGGTATGCGAAAAGAACACACATGCAATGACTCTGGATATTGTTAGTGAAATGAACACACATGTAGTGACACTGGTGGATCCATAGATGGTATGTGAGAAGAACACACATTTCAATGACTCTGGTTGTTCTTACTAAAAAGAACACCATGCAATGACACCGGTGGATCGATGGGTGGATTGTGAAAAGAACACACATGCAATGACACTGGTGGATCCATAGGTGGTTTGTGAAAAGAACACACATGCAAAATGACTCTGGTTGTTGTTACTAAAAAGAACACACATGCAATGACACTGGTGGATCCATAGGTGGATTGTGAAGAGATCACACATGCAATGACACTGGTTGATCCATAGGTGCTAAGTGAAGAGAACACACATGCAAAATGACTCTGGTTGTTGTTACTAAAAAGAACACACATGCAATGACACTGGTGGATCCATAGGTGGTATGTGAGAAGAACACACATGCAATGACACTGGTGATCCATATGTGGTATGTGAAAAGAACACACATGCAATGACTCTGGTTGTTGTTAGTGAAATGAACACACATGCAATGACATTAGTGGATCCATAGATGGTATGTGAGAAGAACACACATTTCAATGACTCTGGTTGTTGTTACTAAAAAGAACACACATGCAATGACACTGGTGGATCCATAGGTGGTATGTGAAGAGACCACACATGCAAAATGACTCTCGTTGTTGTTACTAAAAAGAACACACATGCAAAATGACAGTGGTGGATCCATGGGTGGATTGTGAAAAGAACACACATGCAATGACACTGGTGGATCCATGTGTGGTCTCTGAAGAGAGCACACATTTCAATGACTCTTGTTGTTGTTAGTAAAAAGAACACACATGCAATGACACTGGTGGATCCATAGGTGGTATGTGAAGAGAACACACATGCAATGACACTGGTTGTTGTTAATAAAAAGAACACATGCAATGACACTGGTGGATCCATAGGTGGATTGTGAAGAGAACACACATGCAATGACACTGGTGAATCCATAGGTGGTATGTGAAAAGACAAACATGCAAAATGACTCTGGTTGTTGTTACTAAAAAGAACACACATGCAAAATGACACTGGTGGGATCCATGGGTGGATTGTGAAAAGAAAACACATGCAATGACTCTGGTGGATCCATAGGTGGTATGTGAAAAGAAGACACATGCAAAATGACTCTGGTTGTTACTAAAAAGAACACACATGCAATGACACCGGTGGATCGATGGGTGGATGGTTAAAAGAACACACATGCAATGACACTGGTGGATCCATATGTGGTATGTGAAAAGAACACACATGCGATGACTCTTGTTGTTGTTAGTGAAATGAACACACATGCAATGACACTAGTGGATCCATAGATGGTATGTGAGAAGAACACACATTTCAATGACTCTGGTTGTTGTTACTAAAAAGAACACACATGCAATGACACTGGTGGATCCATAGGTGGTATGTGAAGAGATCACACATGCAAAATGACTCTGGTTGTTGTTACTAAAAAGAACACACATGCAAAATGACACTGGTGGATCCATGGGTGGATTGTGAAAAGAACACACATGCAATGACACTGGTGGATCCATGTGTGGTCTCTGAAGAGAACACACATGCAATGACACTGGTTGTTGTTACTAAAAAGAACACGCATGCAATGACACTGGTGGATCCATAGGTGGATTGTGAAGAGATCACACATGCAATGACACTGGTTGATCCATAGGTGGTAAGTGAAGAGAACACACATGCAAAATGACTCTGGTTGTTGTTACTAAAAAGAACACAGATGCAATGACACTGGTGGATCCATAGGTGGTATGTGAGAAGAACAGACATGCAATGACACTGGTGATCCATATGTGGTATGTGAAAAGAACACACATGCAATGACTCTGGTTGTTGTTAGTGAAATGAACACACATGCAATGACACTGGTGGATCCATAGATGGTATGTGAGAAGAACACTCATTTCAATGACTCTGGTTGTTGTTACTAAAAAGAACACACATGCAATGACACTGGTGGATCCATAGGTGGTATGTGAAGAGAAAACACATGCAAAATGACTCTAGTTGTTGTTACTAAAAAGAACACACATGCAATGACACTGGTGGATCCATAGGTGGTATGTGAGAAGAACACACATGCAATGACACTGGTGGATCCATAGGTGGTATGTGAAGAGATCACACATGCAAAATGACTCTGGTTGTTGTTACTAAAAAGAACACACATGCAAAATGACACTGGTGGATCCATGGGTGGATTGTGAAAAGAACACACATGCAATGACACTGGTGGATCCATGTCTGGTCTCTGAAGAGAACACACATGCAATGACACTGGTTGTTGTTACTAAAAAGAACACGCATGCAATGACACTGATGGATCCATAGGTGGATTGTGAAGAGATCACACATGCAATGACACTGGTTGATCCATAGGTGGTAAGTGAAGAGAACACACATGCAAAATGACTCTGGTTGTTGTTACTAAAAAGAACACACATGCAATGACACTGGTGGATCCATAGGTGGTATGTGAGAAGAACACACATGCAATGACACTGGTGATCCATATGTGGTATGTGAAAAGAACACACATGCAATGACTCTGGTTGTTGTTAGTGAAATGAACACACATGCAATGACACTGGTTTATCCATAGATGGTATGTGAGAAGAACACACATTTCAATGACTCTGGTTGTTGTTACTAAAAAGAACACACATTCAATGACACTGGTGGATCCATAGGTGGTATGTGAAGAGACCACACATGCAAAATGACTCTGGTTGTTGTTACTAAAAAGAACACACATGCAAAATGACACTGGTGGATCCATGGGTGGATTGTGAAAAGAACACACATGCAATGACACTGGTGGATCCATGTGTGGTCTCTGAAGAGAGCACAAATTTCAATGACTCTTGTTGTTGTTAGTAAAAAGAACACACATGCAATGACACTGGTGGATCCATAGGTGGTATGTGAAGAGAACACACATGCAATGACACTGGTGGATCCATAGGTGGATTGTGAAGACAACACACATGCAATGATACTGGTGATTCCATAGGTGGTATGTGAAAAGAACAAACATGCAAAATGACTCAGGTTGTTGTTACTAAAAAGAAGACACACGCAAAATGACACTGGTGGGATCCATGGGTGGATTGTGAAAAGAAAACACATGCAATGACTCTGGTGGATCCATAGGTGGTACGTGAAAAGAAGACACATGCAAAATGACTCTAGTTGTTACTAAAAAGAACACACATGCAATGACACCGGTGGATCCATGGGTGGATGGTGAAAAGAACACACATGCAATGACACTGGTGGATCCATATGTGGTATGTGAAAAGAACACACATGCGATGACTCTTGTTGTTGTTAGTGAAATGAACACACATGCAATGACACTAGTGGATCCATAGATGGTATGTGAGAAGAACACACATTTCAATGACTCTGGATATTGTAAGTGAAATGAACACACATGTAGTGACACTAGTGGATCCATAGATGGTATGTGAGAAGAACACACATTTCAATGACTCTAGTTGTTGTTACTAAAAAGAACACACATGCAATGACACCGGTGGATCCATGGGTGGATTGTGAAAAGAACAAACATGCAATGACACTGGTGGATCCATAGGTGGTTTGTGAAAAGAACACACATGCAAAATGACTCTGGTTGTTGTTACTAAAAAGAACACACATGCAATGACACTGGTGGATCCATGGGTGGATTGTGAAAAGAGCACACATGCAATGACACTGGTGGATCCATATGTGGTATGTGAAAAGAACACACATGCAATGACTCTGGTTGTTGTTAGTGAAAAGAACACACATGCAATGACACTGGTGGATCCATGTGTGTTCTATGAAGAGAGCACACATTTCAATGACTCTTGTTGTTGTTAGTAAAAAGAACACACATGCAATGACACTGGTGGATCCATAGGTGGTATGTGAAGAGAACACACATGCAAAATGACTCTGGTTGTTGTTACTAAAAAGAACACACATGCAATGACAGTGGTGGATCCATGGGTGGATTGTGAAAAGAGCACACATGCAATGACACTGGTGGATCCATATGTGGTATGTGAAAAGAACACACATGCAATGACTCTGGTTGTTGTTAGTGAAAAGAACACACATGCAATGACACTGGTGGATCCATGTGTGGTCTATGAAGAGAGCACACATTTCAATGACTCTTGTTGTTGTTACTAAAAAGAACACACATGCAATGACACTGGTGGATCCATAGGTGGTATGTGAAGAGAACACACATGCAATGACACTGGTTGTTGTTAGTAAAAAGAACACATGCAATGACACTGGTGGATCCATAGGTGTATTGTGAAGAGAACACACATGCAATGACACTGGTGAATCCATAGGTGGTATGTGAAAAGAACAAACATGCAAAATGACTCTGGTTCTTGTTACTAAAAAGAACACACATGCAAAATGACACTGGTGGGATCCATGGGTGGATTGTGAAAAGAAAAGACATGCAATAACTCTGGTGGATCCATAGGTGGTATGTGAAAAGAAGACACATGCAAAATGACTCTGGTTGTTACTAAAAAGAACACACATGCAACGACACCGGTGAATCCATGGGTGGATTGTGAAAAGAACACACATGCAATGACACTCGTGGATCCATATGTGGTATGTGAAAAGAACACACATGCGATGACTCTTGTTGTTGTTAGTGAAATGAACACACATGCAATGACACTAGTGGATCCATAGATGGTATGTGAGAAGAACACACATTTCAATGACTCTGGTTGTTGTTACTAAAAAGAGCACACATGCAATGACACTGGTGGATCCATAGGTGGTATGTGAAGAGATCACACATGCAAAATGACTCTGGTTGTTGTTACTAAAAAGAACACACATGCAAAATGACACTGGTGGATCCATGGGTGGATTGTGAAAAAAACACACATGCAATGACACTGGTGGATCCATGTGTGGTCTCTGAAGAGAGCACACATTTCAATGACTCTAGTTGTTGTTAGTGAAAAGAACACACATGCAACGACACTGGTGGATCCATGTGTGGTCTCTAAAGAGAACACACATGCAATGACACTGGTTATTGTTACTAAAAAGAACACGCATGGAATGACACTAGTGGATCCATAGGTAGATTGTGAAGAGATCACACATGCAATGACACTGGTTGATCCATAGGTGGTTAGTGAAGAGAACACACATGTAAAATGACACTGGTTGTTGTTACTAAAAAGAGCACACATGCAATGACACTGGTGGATCCATAGGTGGTATGTGAGAAGAACACACATGCAATGACACTGGTGATCCATATGTGGTATGTGAAAAGAACACACATGCAATGACTTTGGTTGTTGTTAGTGAAATGAACACAGATGCAATAACACTGGTGGATACATAGATGGTATGTGAGAAGAACACACATTTCAATGACTCTGGTTGTTGTTACTAAAAAGAACACACATGCAATGACACTGGTGGATCCATAGGTGGTATGTGAAGAGATCACACATGCAGTGACACTAGTGGATCCATAGGTGGTATGTGAAGAGCAAACACATGCAAAATGACTCTAGTTGTTGTTACTAAAAAGAACACACATGCAATGACACTGGTGGATCCATTGGTGGTATGTGTGAAGAACACACATGCAATGACACGGGTGATCCATATGTGGTATGCGAAAAGAACACACATACAATGACTCTGGATATTGTTAGTGAAATGAACACACATGTAGTGACACTGGTGGATCCATATATGGTATGTGAGAAGAACACACATTTCAATGACTCTGGTTGTTGTTACTAAAGAGAACACCATGCAATGACACCGGTGGATCGATGGGTGGATTGTGAAAAGAACACACATGCAATGACACCGGTGGATCCATAGGTGGTTTGTGAAAAGAACACACATGCAAAATGACTCTGGTTGTTGTTACTAAAAAGAACACACATGCAATGACACTAGTGGATCCATAGGTGGATTGTGAAGAGATCACACATGCAATGACACTGGTTGATCCATAGGTGGTAAGTGAAGAGAACACACATGCAAAATGACTCTGGTTGTTGTTACTAAAAAGAACACACATGCAATGACACTGGTGGATCCATAGGTGGTATGTGAGAAGAACACACATGCAATGACACTGGTGATCCATATGTGGTATGTGAAAAGAACACACATGCAATGACTCTGGTTGTTGTTAGTGAAATTAACACACATGCAATGACACTGGTGGATCCATAGATGGTATGTGAGAAGAACACACATTTCAATGACTCTGGTTGTTGTTACTAAAAAGAACACACATGCAATGACACTGGTGGATCCATAGGTGGTATGTGAAGAGACCACACATGCAAAATGACTCTCGTTGTTGTTACTAAAAAGAACACACATGCAAAATGACAGTGGTGGATCCATGGGTGGATTGTGAAAAGAACACACATGCTATGACACTGGTGGATCCATGTGTGGTCTCTGAAGAGAGCACACATTTCAATGACTCTTGTTGTTGTTAGTAAAAAGAACACACATGCAATGACACTGGTGGATCCATAGGTGGTATGTGAAGAGAACACACATGCAATGACACTGGTTGTTGTTAATAAAAAGAACACATGCAATGACACTGGTGGATCCATAGGTGGATTGTGAAGAGAACACACATGCAATGACACTGGTGAATCCATAGGTGGTATGTGAAAAGAACAAACATGCAAAATGACTCTGGTTGTTGTTACTAAAAAGAACACACATGCAAAATGACACTGGTGGGATCCATGGGTGGATTGTGAAAAGAAAACACATGCAATGACTCTGGTGGATCCATAGGTGGTATGTGAAAAGAAGACACATGCAAAATGACTCTGGTTGTTACTAAAAAGAACACACATGCAATGACACCGGTGGCTCGATGGGTGGATGGTGAAAAGAACACACATGCAATGACACTGGAGGATCCATATGTGGTATGTGAAAAGAACACACATGCGATGACTCTTGTTGTTATTAGTGAAATGAACACACATGCAATGACACTAGTGGATCCATAGATGGTATGTGAGAAGAACACACATTTCAATGACTCTGGTTGTTGTTACTAAAAAGAACACACATGCAATGACACTGGTGGATCCATAGGTGGTATGTGAAGAGATCACACATGCAAAATGACTCTGGTTGTTGTTACTAAAAAGAACACACATGCAAAATGACACTGGTGGATCCATGGGTGGATTGTGAAAAGAACACACATGCAATGACACTGGTGGATCCATGTGTGGTCTCTGAAGAGAACACACATGCAATGACACTGGTTGTTGTTACTAAAAAGAACACGCATGCAATGACACTGGTGGATCCATAGGTGGATTGTGAAGAGATCACACATGCAATGACACTGGTTGATCCGTAGGTGGTAAGTGAGGAGAACACACATGCAAAATGACTCTGGTTGTTGTTACTAAAAAGAACACACATGCAATGAAACTGGTGGATCCATAGGTGGTATGTGAGAAGAACAGACATGCAATGACACTGGTGATCCATATGTGGTATGTGAAAAGAACACACATGCAATGACTCTGGTTGTTGTTAGTGAAATGAACACACATGCAATGACACTGGTGGATCCATAGATGGTATGTGAGAAGAACACACATTTCAATGACTCTAGTTGTTGTTACTACAAAGAACACACATTCAATGACACTGGTGGATCCATAGGTGGTATGTGAAGAGACCACACATGCAAAATGACTCTGGTTGTTGTTACTAAAAGGAACACACATGCAAAATGACACTGGTGGATCCATGGGTGGATTGTGAAAAGAACACACATGCAATGACACTGGTGGATCCATGTGTGGTCTCTGAAGAGAGCACAAATTTCAATGACTCTTGTTGTTGTTAGTAAAAAGAACACACATGCAATGACACTGGTGGATCCATAGGTGGTATGTGAAGAGAACACACATGCAATGACACTGGTTGTTGTTAGTAAAAAGAACACATGCAATGACACTGGTGGATCCATAGGTGGATTGTGAAGAGAACACACATGCAATGGTACAGGTGAATCCATAGGTGGTATGTGAAAAGAGAAACATGCAAAATGACTCGGGTTGTTGTTACTAAAAAGAACACACATGCAAAATGACACTGGTGGGATCCATGGGTGGATTGTGAAAAGAAAACACATGCAATGACTCTGGTGGATCCATAGGTGGTATGTGAAAAGAAGACACATGCAAAATGACTCTGGTTGTTACTAAATAGAACACACATGCAATGACACCGGTGGATCCATGGGTGGATGGTGAAAAGAACACACATGCAATGACACTGGTGGATCCATATGTGGTATGTGAAAAGAACACACATCCGATGACTCTTGTTGTTTTTAGTGAAATGAACACACATGCAATGACACTGGTGGATCCATAGATGGTATGTGAGAAGAACACACATTTCAATGACTCTGGTTGTAGTTACTAAAAAGAACACACATGCAATGACACTGGTGGATCCATAGGTGGTATGTGAAGAGATCACACATGCAAAATGACTCTGGTTGTTGTTACTAAAAAGAACACGCATGCAAAATGACACTGGTGGATCCATGGGTGGATTGTGAAAAGAACACGCATGCAATGACACTGGTGGATCCATGTGTGGTCTCTAAAGAGAACACACATGCAATGACACTGGTTGTTGTTACTAAAAAGAACACGCATGCAATGACACTGGTGGATCCATAGGTGGATTGTGAAGAGATCACACATGCAATGACACTGGTTGATCCATAGGTGGTAAGTGAAGAGAACACACATGCAAAATGACTCTGGTTGTTGTTACTAAAAAGAACACACATGCAATGACACTGGTGGATCCATAGGTGGTATGTGAGAAGAACACACATGCAATGACACTGGTGATCCATATGTGGTATGTGAAAAGAACACACATGCAATGACTCTGGTTGTTCTTAGTGAAATGAACACACATGCAATGACACTGGTGGATCCATAGATGGTATGTGAGAAGAACACTCATTTCAATGACTCTAGTTGGTGTTACTAAAAAGAACACACATGCAATGACACTGGTGGATCCATAGGTGGTATGTGAAGAGAAAACACATGCAAAATGAGTCTAGTTGTTGTTACTAAAAAGTACACACATGCAATGACACTGGTGGAACCATAGAAGGTATGTGAGAAGAACACACATGCAATGACACGGGTGATCCATATGTGGTATGTGAAAAGAAAACACATGCAATAACTCTGGATATTGTTAGTGAAATGAACACACATGTAGTGACACTGGTGGATCCATAGATGGTATGTGAGAAGAACACACATTTCAATGACTCTGGTTGTTGTTACTAAAAAGAACACACATGCAATGACACTGCTGGATCCATAGGTGGTATGTGAAGAGATCACACATGCAAAATGACTCTGGTTGCTGTTACTAAAAAGAACACACATGCAAAATGACACTGGTGGATCCATGGGTGGATTGTGAAAAGAGCACACATGCAATGACACTGGTGGATCCATATGTGGTATGTGAAAAGAACACACATGCAATGACTCTGGTTGTTGTTAGTGAAAAGAACACACATGCAATGGCACTAGTGGATCCATGTGCGTTCTCTAAAGAGAGCACACATTTCAATGACTCTTATTGTTGTTAGTAAAAAGAAGACACATGCAATGACACTGGTGGATCCATGTGTGGTCTCTGAAGAGATCACACATGCAATGACACTGGTTGTTGTTACTAAAAAGAACACACATGCAATGACACTAGTGGATCCATAGGTGGATTGTGAAGAGAGCACACATGCAATGACACTGGTGGATCCATAGGTGGTATGTGAAAAGAACACACATTTCAATGACTCTGGTTGTTGTCACTAAAAAGAACACACATGCAATGACACTGGTGGATCCATGGGTGGATTGTGAAAAGAACACACATGCAATGACACTGGTGGATCCATAGGTGGTTTGTGAAAAGAACACACATGCAAAATGACTCTGTTTGTTGTTACTAAAACGAACACACATGCAATTACACTGGTGGATCCATAGGTGTATTGTGAAGAGAACACACATGCAATGACACTGGTGGGTCCATAGGTGATATGTGAGAAGAACAGACATTTCAATGACTCTGGTTGTTGTTAGTGAAAAGAACACACATGCAATGACACTGGTGGATCCATAGGTGGTACGTGAAGAGATCACACATGCAAAATAACTCTGGTTGTTGTTACTAAAAAGAACGCACATGTAATGACACTGGTGGATCAATGGGTGGATTGTGAAAAGAACACACATGCAATGACACTGGTGGATCCATAGGTGGTTTGTGAAAAGAACACACATGCAAAATGACTCTGGTTGTTGTTACTAAAAAGAACACACATGCAATGACACTGGTGGATCCATAGGTGGATTGTGAAGAGATCACACATGCAGTGACATTGGTTGATCCATAGGTGGTAAGTGAAGAGAACACACATGCAAAATGACTCTGGTTGTTGTTACTAAAAAGAACACACATGCAATGACACTGGTGGATCCATAGGTGGTATGTGAGAAGAACACACATGCAATGACACTGGTGATCCATTTGTGGTATGTGAAAAGAACACACATGCAATGACTCTGGATATTGTTAGTGAAATGAACACACATGCAATGACATTAGTGGATCCATAGATGGTATGTGAGAAGAACACACATTTCAATGACTCTGGTTGTTGTTACTAAAAAGAACACACATGCAATGACACTGGTGGATCCATAGGTGGTATGTGAAGAGACCACACATGCAAAATGACTCTCGTTGTTGTTACTAAAAAGAACACACATGCAAAATGACAGTGGTGGATCCATGGGTGGATTGTGAAAAGAACACACATGCAATGACACTGGTGGATCCATGTGTGGTCTCTGAAGAGAGCACACATTTCAATGACTCTTGTTGTTGTTAGTAAAAAGAACACACATGCAATGACACTGGTGGATCCATAGGTGGTATGTGAAGAGAACACACATGCAATGACACTGGTTGTTGTTAATAAAAAGAACACATGCAATGACACTGGTGGATCCATAGGTGGATTGTGAAGAGAACACACATGCAATGACACTAGTGAATCCATAGGTGGTATGTGAAAAGACAAACATGCAAAATGACTCTGGTTGTTGTTACTAAAAAGAACACACATGCAAAATGACACTGGTGGGATCCATGGGTGGATTGTGAAAAGAAAACACATGCAATGACTCTGGTGGATCCATAGGTGGTATGTGAAAAGAAGACACATGCAAAATGACTCTGGTTGTTACTAAAAAGAACACACATGCAATGACACCGGTGGATCGATGGGTGGATGGTGAAAAGAACACACATGCAATGACACTGGTGGATCCATATGTGGTATGTGAAAAGAACACACATGCGATGACTCTTGTTGTTGTTAGTGAAATGAACACACATGCAATGACACTAGTGGATCCATAGATGGTATGTGAGAAGAACACACATTTCAATGACTCTGGTTGTTGTTACTAAAAAGAACACACATGCAATGACACTGGTGGATCCATAGGTGGTATGTGAAGAGATCACACATGCAAAATGACTATGGTTGTTGTTACTAAAAAGAACACACATGCAAAATGACACTGGTGGATCCATGGGTGGATTGTGAAAAGAACACACATGCAATGACACTGGTGGATCCATGTGTGGTCTCTGAAGAGAACACACATGCAATGACACTGGTTGTTGTTACTAAAAAGAACACGCATGCAATGACATTGGTGGATCCATAGGTGGATTGTGAAAAGATCACACATGCAATGACACTGGTTGATCCATAGGTGGTAAGTGAAGAGAACACACATGCAAAATGACTCTGGTTGTTGTTACTAAAAAGAACACACATGCAATGACACTGGTGGATCCATAGGTGGTATGTGAGAAGAACAGACATGCAATGACACTGGTGATCCATATGTGGTATGTGAAAAGAACACACATGCAATGACTCTGGTTGTTGTTAGTGAAATGAACACACATGCAATGACACTGGTGGATCCATAGATGGTATGTGAGAAGAACACTCATTTCAATGACTCTGGTTGTTGTTACTAAAAAGAACACACATGCAATGACACTGGTGGATCCATAGGTGGTATGTGAGAAGAACACACATGCAATGACACTGGTGATCCATATGTGGTATGTGAAAAGAACACACATGCAATGACTTTGGTTGTTGTTAGTGAAATGAACACAGATGCAATAACACTGGTGGATACATAGATGGTATGTGAGAAGAACACACATTTCAATGACTCTGGTTGTTGTTACTAAAAAGAACACACATGCAATGACACTGGTGGATCCATAGGTGGTATGTGAAGAGATCACACATGCAGTGACACTAGTGGATCCATAGGTGGTATGTGAAGAGCAAACACATGCAAAATGACTCTAGTTGTTGTTACTAAAAAGAACACACATGCAATGACACTGGTGGATCCATTGGTGGTATGTGTGAAGAACACACATGCAATGACACGGGTGATCCATATGTGGTATGCGAAAAGAACACACATACAATGACTCTGGATATTGTTAGTGAAATGAACACACATGTAGTGACACTGGTGGATCCATAGATGGTATGTGAGAAGAACACACATTTCAATGACTCTGGTTGTTGTTACTAAAGAGAACACCATGCAATGACACCGGTGGATCGATGGGTGGATTGTGAAAAGAACACACATGCAATGACACCGGTGGATCCATAGGTGGTTTGTGAAAAGAACACACATGCAAAATGACTCTGGTTGTTGTTACTAAAAAGAACACACATGCAATGACACTGGTGGATCCATAGGTGGATTGTGAAGAGATCACACATGCAATGACACTGGTTGATCCATAGGTGGTAAGTGAAGAGAACACACATGCAAAATGACTCTGGTTGTTGTTACTAAAAAGAACACACATGCAATGACACTGGTGGATCCATAGGTGGTATGTGAGAAGAACACACATGCAATGACACTGGTGATCCATATGTGGTATGTGAAAAGAACACACATGCAATGACTCTGGTTGTTGTTAGTGAAATTAACACACATGCAATGACACTGGTGGATCCATAGATGGTATGTGAGAAGAACACACATTTCAATGACTCTGGTTGTTGTTACTAAAAAGAACACACATGCAATGACACTGGTGGATCCATAGGTGGTATGTGAAGAGACCACACATGCAAAATGACTCTCGTTGTTGTTACTAAAAAGAACACACATGCAAAATGACAGTGGTGGATCCATGGGTGGATTGTGAAAAGAACACACATGCTATGACACTGGTGGATCCATGTGTGGTCTCTGAAGAGAGCACACATTTCAATGACTCTTGTTGTTGTTAGTAAAAAGAACACACATGCAATGACACTGGTGGATCCATAGGTGGTATGTGAAGAGAACACACATGCAATGACACTGGTTGTTGTTAATAAAAAGAACACATGCAATGACACTGGTGGATCCATAGGTGGATTGTGAAGAGAACACACATGCAATGACACTGGTGAATCCATAGGTGGTATGTGAAAAGAACAAACATGCAAAATGACTCTGGTTGTTGTTACTAAAAAGAACACACATGCAAAATGACACTGGTGGGATCCATGGGTGGATTGTGAAAAGAAAACACATGCAATGACTCTGGTGGATCCATAGGTGGTATGTGAAAAGAAGACACATGCAAAATGACTCTGGTTGTTACTAAAAAGAACACACATGCAATGACACCGGTGGCTCGATGGGTGGATGGTGAAAAGAACACACATGCAATGACACTGGAGGATCCATATGTGGTATGTGAAAAGAACACACATGCGATGACTCTTGTTGTTATTAGTGAAATGAACACACATGCAATGACACTAGTGGATCCATAGATGGTATGTGAGAAGAACACACATTTCAATGACTCTGGTTGTTGTTACTAAAAAGAACACACATGCAATGACACTGGTGGATCCATAGGTGGTATGTGAAGAGATCACACATGCAAAATGACTCTGGTTGTTGTTACTAAAAAGAACACACATGCAAAATGACACTGGTGGATCCATGGGTGGATTGTGAAAAGAACACACATGCAATGACACTGGTGGATCCATGTGTGGTCTCTGAAGAGAACACACATGCAATGACACTGGTTGTTGTTACTAAAAAGAACACGCATGCAATGACACTGGTGGATCCATAGGTGGATTGTGAAGAGATCACACATGCAATGACACTGGTTGATCCGTAGGTGGTAAGTGAGGAGAACACACATGCAAAATGACTCTGGTTGTTGTTACTAAAAAGAACACACATGCAATGAAACTGGTGGATCCATAGGTGGTATGTGAGAAGAACAGACATGCAATGACACTGGTGATCCATATGTGGTATGTGAAAAGAACACACATGCAATGACTCTGGTTGTTGTTAGTGAAATGAACACACATGCAATGACACTGGTGGATCCATAGATGGTATGTGAGAAGAACACACATTTCAATGACTCTAGTTGTTGTTACTACAAAGAACACACATTCAATGACACTGGTGGATCCATAGGTGGTATGTGAAGAGACCACACATGCAAAATGACTCTGGTTGTTGTTACTAAAAGGAACACACATGCAAAATGACACTGGTGGATCCATGGGTGGATTGTGAAAAGAACACACATGCAATGACACTGGTGGATCCATGTGTGGTCTCTGAAGAGAGCACAAATTTCAATGACTCTTGTTGTTGTTAGTAAAAAGAACACACATGCAATGACACTGGTGGATCCATAGGTGGTATGTGAAGAGAACACACATGCAATGACACTGGTTGTTGTTAGTAAAAAGAACACATGCAATGACACTGGTGGATCCATAGGTGGATTGTGAAGAGAACACACATGCAATGGTACAGGTGAATCCATAGGTGGTATGTGAAAAGAGAAACATGCAAAATGACTCGGGTTGTTGTTACTAAAAAGAACACACATGCAAAATGACACTGGTGGGATCCATGGGTGGATTGTGAAAAGAAAACACATGCAATGACTCTGGTGGATCCATAGGTGGTATGTGAAAAGAAGACACATGCAAAATGACTCTGGTTGTTACTAAATAGAACACACATGCAATGACACCGGTGGATCCATGGGTGGATGGTGAAAAGAACACACATGCAATGACACTGGTGGATCCATATGTGGTATGTGAAAAGAACACACATCCGATGACTCTTGTTGTTTTTAGTGAAATGAACACACATGCAATGACACTGGTGGATCCATAGATGGTATGTGAGAAGAACACACATTTCAATGACTCTGGTTGTAGTTACTAAAAAGAACACACATGCAATGACACTGGTGGATCCATAGGTGGTATGTGAAGAGATCACACATGCAAAATGACTCTGGTTGTTGTTACTAAAAAGAACACGCATGCAAAATGACACTGGTGGATCCATGGGTGGATTGTGAAAAGAACACGCATGCAATGACACTGGTGGATCCATGTGTGGTCTCTAAAGAGAACACACATGCAATGACACTGGTTGTTGTTACTAAAAAGAACACGCATGCAATGACACTGGTGGATCCATAGGTGGATTGTGAAGAGATCACACATGCAATGACACTGGTTGATCCATAGGTGGTAAGTGAAGAGAACACACATGCAAAATGACTCTGGTTGTTGTTACTAAAAAGAACACACATGCAATGACACTGGTGGATCCATAGGTGGTATGTGAGAAGAACACACATGCAATGACACTGGTGATCCATATGTGGTATGTGAAAAGAACACACATGCAATGACTCTGGTTGTTCTTAGTGAAATGAACACACATGCAATGACACTGGTGGATCCATAGATGGTATGTGAGAAGAACACTCATTTCAATGACTCTAGTTGGTGTTACTAAAAAGAACACACATGCAATGACACTGGTGGATCCATAGGTGGTATGTGAAGAGAAAACACATGCAAAATGAGTCTAGTTGTTGTTACTAAAAAGTACACACATGCAATGACACTGGTGGATCCATAGAAGGTATGTGAGAAGAACACACATGCAATGACACGGGTGATCCATATGTGGTATGTGAAAAGAAAACACATGCAATAACTCTGGATATTGTTAGTGAAATGAACACACATGTAGTGACACTGGTGGATCCATAGATGGTATGTGAGAAGAACACACATTTCAATGACTCTGGTTGTTGTTACTAAAAAGAACACACATGCAATGACACTGCTGGATCCATAGGTGGTATGTGAAGAGATCACACATGCAAAATGACTCTGGTTGCTGTTACTAAAAAGAACACACATGCAAAATGACACTGGTGGATCCATGGGTGGATTGTGAAAAGAGCACACATGCAATGACACTGGTGGATCCATATGTGGTATGTGAAAAGAACACACATGCAATGACTCTGGTTGTTGTTAGTGAAAAGAACACACATGCAATGGCACTAGTGGATCCATGTGCGTTCTCTAAAGAGAGCACACATTTCAATGACTCTTATTGTTGTTAGTAAAAAGAAGACACATGCAATGACACTGGTGGATCCATGTGTGGTCTCTGAAGAGATCACACATGCAATGACACTGGTTGTTGTTACTAAAAAGAACACACATGCAATGACACTAGTGGATCCATAGGTGGATTGTGAAGAGAGCACACATGCAATGACACTGGTGGATCCATAGGTGGTATGTGAAAAGAACACACATTTCAATGACTCTGGTTGTTGTCACTAAAAAGAACACACATGCAATGACACTGGTGGATCCATGGGTGGATTGTGAAAAGAACACACATGCAATGACACTGGTGGATCCATAGGTGGTTTGTGAAAAGAACACACATGCAAAATGACTCTGTTTGTTGTTACTAAAACGAACACACATGCAATTACACTGGTGGATCCATAGGTGTATTGTGAAGAGAACACACATGCAATGACACTGGTGGGTCCATAGGTGATATGTGAGAAGAACAGACATTTCAATGACTCTGGTTGTTGTTAGTGAAAAGAACACACATGCAATGACACTGGTGGATCCATAGGTGGTACGTGAAGAGATCACACATGCAAAATAACTCTGGTTGTTGTTACTAAAAAGAACGCACATGTAATGACACTGGTGGATCAATGGGTGGATTGTGAAAAGAACACACATGCAATGACACTAGTGGATCCATAGGTGGTTTGTGAAAAGAACACACATGCAAAATGACTCTGGTTGTTGTTACTAAAAAGAACACACATGCAATGACACTGGTGGATCCATAGGTGGATTGTGAAGAGATCACACATGCAGTGACATTGGTTGATCCATAGGTGGTAAGTGAAGAGAACACACATGCAAAATGACTCTGGTTGTTGTTACTAAAAAGAACACACATGCAATGACACTGGTGGATCCATAGGTGGTATGTGAGAAGAACACACATGCAATGACACTGGTGATCCATTTGTGGTATGTGAAAAGAACACACATGCAATGACTCTGGATATTGTTAGTGAAATGAACACACATGCAATGACATTAGTGGATCCATAGATGGTATGTGAGAAGAACACACATTTCAATGACTCTGGTTGTTGTTACTAAAAAGAACACACATGCAATGACACTGGTGGATCCATAGGTGGTATGTGAAGAGACCACACATGCAAAATGACTCTCGTTGTTGTTACTAAAAAGAACACACATGCAAAATGACAGTGGTGGATCCATGGGTGGATTGTGAAAAGAACACACATGCAATGACACTGGTGGATCCATGTGTGGTCTCTGAAGAGAGCACACATTTCAATGACTCTTGTTGTTGTTAGTAAAAAGAACACACATGCAATGACACTGGTGGATCCATAGGTGGTATGTGAAGAGAACACACATGCAATGACACTGGTTGTTGTTAATAAAAAGAACACATGCAATGACACTGGTGGATCCATAGGTGGATTGTGAAGAGAACACACATGCAATGACACTAGTGAATCCATAGGTGGTATGTGAAAAGACAAACATGCAAAATGACTCTGGTTGTTGTTACTAAAAAGAACACACATGCAAAATGACACTGGTGGGATCCATGGGTGGATTGTGAAAAGAAAACACATGCAATGACTCTGGTGGATCCATAGGTGGTATGTGAAAAGAAGACACATGCAAAATGACTCTGGTTGTTACTAAAAAGAACACACATGCAATGACACCGGTGGATCGATGGGTGGATGGTGAAAAGAACACACATGCAATGACACTGGTGGATCCATATGTGGTATGTGAAAAGAACACACATGCGATGACTCTTGTTGTTGTTAGTGAAATGAACACACATGCAATGACACTAGTGGATCCATAGATGGTATGTGAGAAGAACACACATTTCAATGACTCTGGTTGTTGTTACTAAAAAGAACACACATGCAATGACACTGGTGGATCCATAGGTGGTATGTGAAGAGATCACACATGCAAAATGACTATGGTTGTTGTTACTAAAAAGAACACACATGCAAAATGACACTGGTGGATCCATGGGTGGATTGTGAAAAGAACACACATGCAATGACACTGGTGGATCCATGTGTGGTCTCTGAAGAGAACACACATGCAATGACACTGGTTGTTGTTACTAAAAAGAACACGCATGCAATGACATTGGTGGATCCATAGGTGGATTGTGAAAAGATCACACATGCAATGACACTGGTTGATCCATAGGTGGTAAGTGAAGAGAACACACATGCAAAATGACTCTGGTTGTTGTTACTAAAAAGAACACACATGCAATGACACTGGTGGATCCATAGGTGGTATGTGAGAAGAACAGACATGCAATGACACTGGTGATCCATATGTGGTATGTGAAAAGAACACACATGCAATGACTCTGGTTGTTGTTAGTGAAATGAACACACATGCAATGACACTGGTGGATCCATAGATGGTATGTGAGAAGAACACTCATTTCAATGACTCTGGTTGTTGTTACTAAAAAGAACACACATGCAATGACACTGGTGGATCCATAGGTGGTATGTGAAGAGAAAACACATGCAAAATGACTCTAGTTGTTGTTACTAAAAAGAACACACATGCAATGACACTGGTGGATCCATAGGTGGTATGTGAGAAGAACACACATGCAATGACACTGGTGGATCCATAGGTGGTATGTGAAGAGATCACACATGCAAAATGACTCTGGTTGTTGTTACTAAAAAGAACACACATGCAAAATGACACTGGTGGATCCATGGGTGGATTGTGAAAAGAACACACATGCAATGACACTGGTGGATCCATGTCTGGTCTCTGAAGAGAACACACATGCAATGACACTGGTTGTTGTTACTAAAAAGAACACGCATGCAATGACACTGGTGGATCCATAGGTGGATTGTGAAGAGATCACACATGCAATGACACTGGTTGATCCATAGGTGGTAAGTGAAGAGAACACACATGCAAAATGACTCTGGTTGTTGTTACTAAAAAGAACACACATGCAATGACACTGGTGGATCCATAGGTGGTATGTGAGAAGAACACACATGCAATGACACTGGTGATCCATATGTGGTATGTGAAAAGAACACACATGCAATGACTCTGGTTGTTGTTAGTGAAATGAACACACATGCAATGACACTGGTTTATCCATAGATGGTATGTGAGAAGAACACACATTTCAATGACTCTGGTTGTTGTTACTAAAAAGAACACACATTCAATGACACTGGTGGATCCATAGGTGGTATGTGAAGAGACCACACATGCAAAATGACTCTGGTTGTTGTTACTAAAAAGAACACACATGCAAAATGACACTGGTGGATCCATGGGTGGATTGTGAAAAGAACACACATGCAATGACACTGGTGGATCCATGTGTGGTCTCTTAAGAGAGCACAAATTTCAATGACTCTTGTTGTTGTTAGTAAAAAGAACACACATGCAATGACACTGGTGGATCCATAGGTGGTATGTGAAGAGAACACACATGCAATGACACTGGTTGTTGTTAGTAAAAAGAACACATGCAATGACACTGGTGGATCCATAGGTGGATTGTGAAGAGAACACATATGCAATGATACTGGTGAATCCATAGGTGGTATGTGAAAAGAACAAACATGCAAAATGACTCAGGTTGTTGTTACTAAAAAGAAGACACACGCAAAATGACACTGGTGGGATCCATGGGTGGATTGTGAAAAGAAAACACATGCAATGACTCTGGTGGATCCATAGGTGGTATGTGAAAAGAAGACACATGCAAAATGACTCTGGTTGTTACTAAAAAGAACACACATGCAATGACACCGGTGGATCCATGGGTGGATGGTGAAAAGAACACACATGCAATGACACTGGTGGATCCATATGTGGTATGTGAAAAGAACACACATGCGATGACTCTTGTTGTTGTTAGTGAAATGAACACACATGCAATGACACTAGTGGATCCATAGATGGTATGTGAGAAGAACACACATTTCAATGACTCTGGATATTGTAAGTGAAATGAACACACATGTAGTGACACTGGTGGATCCATAGATGGTATGTGAGAAGAACACACATTTCAATGACTCTAGTTGTTGTTACTAAAAAGAACACACATGCAATGACACCGGTGGATCCATGGGTGGATTGTGAAAAGAACAAACATGCAATGACACTGGTGGATCCATAGGTGGTTTGTGAAAAGAACACACATGCAAAATGACTCTGGTTGTTGTTACTAAAAAGAACACACATGCAATGACACTGGTGGATCCATGGGTGGATTGTGAAAAGAGCACACATGCAATGACACTGGTGGATCCATATGTGGTATGTGAAAAGAACACACATGCAATGACTCTGGTTGTTGTTAGTGAAAAGAACACACATGCAATGACACTGGTGGATCCATGTGTGGTCTATGAAGAGAGCACACATTTCAATGACTCTTGTTGTTGTTAGTAAAAAGAACACACATGCAATGACACTGGTGGATCCATAGGTGGTATGTGAAGAGAACACACATGCAATGACACTGGTTGTTGTTAGTAAAAAGAACACATGCAATGACACTGGTGGATCCATAGGTGGATTGTGAAGAGAAAACACATGCAATGGTACAGGTGAATCCATAGGTGGTATGTGAAAAGAGAAACATGCAAAATGACTCGGGTTGTTGTTACTAAAAAGAACACACATGCAAAATGACACTGGTGGGATCCATGGGTGGATTGTGAAAAGAAAACACATGCAATGACTCTGGTGGATCCATAGGTGGTATGTGAAAAGAAGACACATGCGAAATGACTCTGGTTGTTACTAAATAGAACACACATGCAATGACACCGGTGGATCCATGGGTGGATGGTGAAAAGAACACACATGCAATGACACTGGTGGATCCATATGTGGTATGTGAAAAGAACACACATCCGATGACTCTTGTTGTTTTTAGTGAAATGAACACACATGCAATGACACTGGTGGATCCATAGATGGTATGTGAGAAGAACACACATTTCAATGACTCTGGTTGTAGTTACTAAAAAGAACACACATGCAATGACACTGGTGGATCCATAGGTGGTATGTGAAGAGATCACACATGCAAAATGACTCTGGTTGTTGTTACTAAAAAGAACACGCATGCAAAATGACACTGGTGGATCCATGGGTGGATTGTGAAAAGAACACGCATGCAATGACACTGGTGGATCCATGTGTGGTCTCTGAAGAGAACACACATGCAATGACACTGGTTGTTGTTACTAAAAAGAACACGCATGCAATGACACTGGTGGATCCATAGGTGGATTGTGAAGAGATCACACATGCAATGACACTGGTTGATCCATAGGTGGTAAGTGAAGAGAACACACATGCAAAATGACTCTGGTTGTTGTTACTAAAAAGAACACACATGCAATGACACTGGTGGATCCATAGGTGGTATGTGAGAAGAACACACATGCAATGACACTGGTGATCCATATGTGGTATGTGAAAAGAACACACATGCAATGACTCTGGTTGTTCTTAGTGAAATGAACACACATGCAATGACACTGGTGGATCCATAGATGGTATGTGAGAAGAACACTCATTTCAATGACTCTGGTTGTTGTTACTAAAAAGAACACACATGCAATGACACTGGTGGATCCATAGGTGGTATGTGAAGAGAAAACACATGCAAAATGACTCTAGTTGTTGTTACTAAAAAGAACACACATGCAATGACACTGGTGGATCCATAGGTGGTATGTGAGAAGAACACACATGCAATGACACTGGTGGATCCATAGGTGGTATGTGAAGAGATCACACATGCAAAATGACTCTGGTTGTTGTTACTAAAAAGAACACACATGCAAAATGACACTGGTGGATCCATGGGTGGATTGTGAAAAGAACACACATGCAATGACACTGGTGGATCCATGTCTGGTCTCTGAAGAGAACACACATGCAATGACACTGGTTGTTGTTACTAAAAAGAACACGCATGCAATGACACTGGTGGATCCATAGGTGGATTGTGAAGAGATCACACATGCAATGACACTGGTTGATCCATAGGTGGTAAGTGAAGAGAACAGACATGCAAAATGACTCTGGTTGTTGTTACTAAAAAGAACACACATGCAATGACACTGGTGGATCCATAGGTGGTATGTGAGAAGAACACACATGCAATGACACTGGTGATCCATATGTGGTATGTGAAAAGAACACACATGCAATGACTCTGGTTGTTGTTAGTGAAATGAACACACATGCAATGACACTGGTTTATCCATAGATGGTATGTGAGAAGAACACACATTTCAATGACTCTGGCTGTTGTTACTAAAAAGAACCCACATTCAATGACACTGGTGGATCCATAGGTGGTATGTGAAGAGACCACACATGCAAAATGACTCTGGTTGTTGTTACTAAAAAGAACACGCATGCAAAATGACACTGGTGGATCCATGGGTGGATTGTGAAAAGAACACACATGCAATGACACTGGTGGATCCATGTGTGGTCTCTGAAGAGAGCACAAATTTCAATGACTCTTGTTGTTGTTAGTAAAAAGAACACACATGCAATGACACTGGTGGATCCATAGGTGGTATGTGAAGAGAACACACATGCAATGACACCGGTTGTTGTTAGTAAAAAGAACACATGCAATGACACTGGTGGATCCATAGGTGGATTGTGAAGAGAACACACATGCAATGATACTGGTGAATCCATAGGTGGTATGTGAAAAGAACAAACATGCAAAATGACTCAGGTTGTTGTTACTAAAAAGAAGACACACGCAAAATGACACTGGTGGGATCCATGGGTGGATTGTGAAAAGAAAACACATGCAATGACTCTGGTGGATCCATAGGTGGTATGTGAAAAGAAGACACATGCAAAATGACTCTGGTTGTTACTAAAAAGAACACACATGCAATGACACCGGTGGATCCATGGGTGGATGGTGAAAAGAACACACATGCAATGACACTGGTGGATCCATATGTGGTATGTGAAAAGAACACACATGCGATGACTCTTGTTGTTGTTAGTGAAATGAACACACGTGCAATGACACTAGTGGATCCATAGATGGTATGTGAGAAGAACACACATTTCAATGACTTTGGATATTGTAAGTGAAATGAACACACATGTAGTGACACTGGTGGATCCATAGATGGTATGTGAGAAGAACACACATTTCAATGACTCTAGTTGTTGTTACTAAAAAGAACACACATGCAATGACACCGGTGGATCCATGGGTGGATTGTGAAAAGAACAAACATGCAATGACACTGGTGGATCCATAGGTGGTTTATGAAAAGAACACACATGCAAAATGACTCTGGTTGTTGTTACTAAAAAACACACATGCAATGACACTGGTGGATCCATGGGTGGATTGTGAAAAGAGCACACATGCAATGACACTGGTGGATCCATATGTGGTATGTGAAAAGAACACACATGCAATGACTCTGGTTGTTGTTAGTGAAAAGAACACACATGCAATAACACTGGTGGATCCATGTGTGGTCTATGAAGAGAGCACACATTTCAATGACTCTTGTTGTTGTTAGTAAAAAGAACACACATGCAATGACACTGGTGGATCCATAGGTGGTATGTGAAGAGAACACACATGCAATGACACTGGTTGTTGTTAGTAAAAAGAACACATGCAATGACACTGGTGGATCCATAGGTGGATTGTGAAGAGAACACACATGCAATGACACTGGTGAATCCATGGGTGGTATGTGAAAAGAACAAACATGCAAAATGACTCTGGTTCTTGTTACTAAAAAGAACACACATGCAAAATGACACTGGTGGGATCCATGGGTGGATTGTGAAAAGAAAAGACATGCAATCACTCTGGTGGATCCATAGGTGGTATGTGAAAAGAAGACACATGCAAAATGACTCTGGTTGTTACTAAAAAGAACACACATGCAACGACACCGGTGAATCCATGGGTGGATTGTGAAAAGAACACACATGCAATGACACTGGTGGATCCATATGTGGTATGTGAAAAGAACACACATGCGATGACTCTTGTTGTTGTTAGTGAAATGAACACACATGCAATGACACTAGTGGATCCATAGATGGTATGTGAGAAGAACACACATTTCAATGACTCTGGTTGTTGTTACTAAAAAGAACACACATGCAAAACGACACTGGTGGATCCATGGGTGGATTGTGAAAAGAACACACATGCAATGACACTGGTGGATCCATGTGTGGTCTCTGAAGAGAGCACACATTTCAATGACTCTAGTTGTTGTTAGTGAAAAGAACACACATGCAACGACACTGGTGGATCCATGTGTGGTCTCTAAAGAGAACACACATGCAATGACACTGGTTATTGTTACTAAAAAGAACACTCATGCAATGACACTAGTGGATCCATAGGTAGATTGTGAAGAGATCACACATGCAATGACACTGGTTGATCCATAGGTGGTTAGTGAAGAGAACACACATGTAAAATGACAATGGTTGTTTTTACTAAAAAGAACACACATGCAATGACACTGGTGGATCCATAGGTGGTATGTGAGAAGAACACACATGCAATGACACTGGTGATCCATATGTGGTATGTGAAAAGAACACACATGCAATGACTTTGGTTGTTGTTAGTGAAATGAACACACATGCAATGACACTGGTGGATACATAGATGGTATGTGAGAAGAACACACATTTCAATGACTCTGGTTGTTGTTACTAAAAAGAACACACATGCAATGACACTGGTGGATCCATAGGTGGTATGTGAAGAGATCACACACGCAGTGACACTAGTGGATCCATAGGTGGTATGTGAAGAGCAAACACATGCAAAATGACTCTAGTTGTTGTTACTAAAAAGAACACACATGCAATGACACTGGTGGATCCATTGGTGGTATGTGTGAAGAACACACATGCAATGACACGGGTGATCCATATGTGGTATGCGAAAAGAACACACATGCAATGACTCTGGATATTGTTAGTGAAATGAACACACATGTAGTGACACTGGTGGATCCATAGATGGTATGTGAGAAGAACACACATTTCAATGACTCTGGTTGTTGTTACTAAAGAGAACACCATGCAATGACACCGGTGGATCGATGGGTGGATTGTGAAAAGAACACACATGCAATGACACTGGTGGATCCATAGGTGGTTTGTGAAAAGAACACACATGCAAAATGACTCTGGTTGTTGTTACTAAAAAGAACACACATGCAATGACACTGGTGGATCCATAGGTGGATTGTGAAGAGATCACACATGCAATGACACTGGTTGATCCATAGGTGGTAAGTGAAGAGAACACACATGCAAAATGACTCTGGTTGTTGTTACTAAAAAGAACACACATGCAATGACACTGGTGGATCCATAGGTGGTATGTGAGAAGAACACACATGCAATGACACTGGTGATCCATATGTGGTATGTGAAAAGAACACACATGCAATGACTCTGGTTGTTGTTAGTGAAATTAACACACATGCAATGACACTGGTGGATCCATAGATGGTATGTGAGAAGAACACACATTTCAATGACTCTGGTTGTTGTTACTAAAAAGAACACACATGCAATGACACTGGTGGATCCATAGGTGGTATGTGAAGAGACCACACATGCAAAATGACTCTCGTTGTTGTTACTAAAAAGAACACACATGCAAAATGACAGTGGTGGATCCATGGGTGGATTGTGAAAAGAACACACATGCAGTGACACTGGTGGATCCATGTGTGGTCTCTGAAGAGAGCACACATTTCAATGACTCTTGTTGTTGTTAGTAAAAAGAACACACATGCAATGACACTGGTGGATCCATAGGTGGTATGTGAAGAGAACACACATGCAATGACACTGGTTGTTGTTAATAAAAAGAACACATGCAATGACACTGGTGGATCCATAGGTGGATTGTGAAGAGAACACACATGCAATGACACTGGTGAATCCATAGGTGGTATGTGAAAAGAACAAACATGCAAAATGACTCTGGTTGTTGTTACTAAAAAGAACACACATGCAAAATGACACTGGTGGGATCCATGGGTGGATTGTGAAAAGAAAACACATGCAATGACTCTGGTGGATCCATAGGTGGTATGTGAAAAGAAGACACATGCAAAATGACTCTGGTTGTTACTAAAAAGAACACACATGCAATGACACCGGTGGATCGATGGGTGGATGGTGAAAAGAACACACATGCAATGACACTGGAGGATCCATATGTGGTATGTGAAAAGAACACACATGCGATGACTCTTGTTGTTATTAGTGAAATGAACACACATGCAATGACACTAGTGGATCCATAGATGGTATGTGAGAAGAACACACATTTCAATGACTCTGGTTGTTGTTACTAAAAAGAACACACATGCAATGAAACTGGTGGATCCATAGGTGGTATGTGAAGAGATCACACATGCAAAATGACTCTGGTTGTTGTTACTAAAATGAACACACATGCAAAATGACACTGGTGGATCCATGGGTGGATTGTGAAAAGAACACACATGCAATGACACTGGTGGATCCATGTGTGGTCTCTGAAGAGAACACACATGCAATGACACTGGTTGTTGTTACTAAAAAGAACACGCATGCAATGACACTGGTGGATCCATAGGTGGATTGTGAAGAGATCACACATGCAATGACACTGGTTGATCCATAGGTGGTAAGTGAAGAGAACACACATGCAAAATGACTCTGGTTGTTGTTACTAAAAAGAACACACATGCAATGACACTGGTGGATCCATAGGTGGTATGTGAGAAGAACAGACATGCAATGACACTGGTGATCCATATGTGGTATGTGAAAAGAACACACATGCAATGACTCTGGTTGTTGTTAGTGAAATGAACACACATGCAATGACACTGGTGGATCCATAGATGGTATGTGAGAAGAACACTCATTTCAATGACTCTGGTTCTTGTTACTAAAAAGAACACACATGCAATGACACTGGTGGATCCATAGGTGGTATGTGAAGAGAAAACACATGCAAAATGACTCTAGTTGTTGTTACTAAAAAGAACACACATGCAATGACACTGGTGGATCCATAGGTGGTATGTGAGAAGAACACACATGCAATGACACTGGTGGATCCATAGGTGGTATGTGAATAGATCACACATGCAAAATGACTCTGGTTGTTGTTACTAAAAAGAACACACATGCAAAATGACACTGGTGGATTCATGGGTGGATTGTGAAAATAACACACATGCAATGACACTGGTGGATCCATGTGTGGTCTCTGAAGAGAACACACATGCAATGACACTGGTTGATGTTACTAAAAAGAACACGCATGCAATGACACTGGTGGATCCATAGGTGGATTCTGAAGAGATCACACATGCAATGACACTGGTTGATCCATAGGTGGTAAGTGAAGAGAACACACATGCAAAATGACTCTGGTTGTTGTTACTAAAATAAACACACATGCAATGACACTGGTGGATCCATAGGTGGTATGTGAGAAGAACACACATGCAATGACACTGGTGATCCATATGTGGTATGTGAAAAGAACACACATGCAATGACTCTGGTTGTTGTTAGTGAAATGAACACACATGCAATGACACTGGTGGATCCATAGATGGTATGTGAGAAGAACACACATTTCAATGACTCTAGTTGTTGTTACTGAAAAGAACACACATTCAATGACACTGGTGGATCCATAGGTGGTATGTGAAGAGACCAGACATGCAAAATGACTCTGGTTGTTGTTACTAAAAAGAACACACATGCAAAATGACACTGGTGGATCCATGGGTGGATTGTGAAAAGAACACACATGCAATGACACTGGTGGATCCATGTGTGGTCTCTAATGAGAGCACAAATTTCAATGACTCTTGGTGTTAGTAAAAAGAACACACATGCAATGACACTGGTGGATCCATAGGTGGTATGTGAAGAGAACACACATGCAATGACACTGGTTGTTGTTAGTAAAAAGAACACATGCAATGACACTGGTGGATCCATAGGTGGATTGTGAAGAGAACACACATGCAATGATACTGGTGAATCCATAGGTGGTATGTGAAAAGAACAAACATGCAAAATGACTCAGGTTGTTGTTACTAAAAATAAGACACACGGAAAATGTTACTGGTGGGATCCATGGGTGGATTGTGAAAAGAAAACACATGCAATGACTCTGGTGGATCCACAGGTGGTATGTGAAAAGAAGACACATGCAAAATGACTCTGGTTGTTACTAAAAAGAACACACATGCAATGACACCGGTGGATCCATGGGTGGATGGTGAAAAGAACACACATGCAATGACACTGGTGGATCCATATGTGGTATGAGAAAAGAACACACATGCGATGACTCTTGTTGTTGTTAGTGAAATGAACACACATGCAATGACACTAGTGGATCCATAGATGGTATGTGAGAAGAACACACATTTCAATGACTCTGGTTATTGTTACTAAAAAGAACACACATGCAATGACACTGGTGGATCGATAGGTGGTATGTGAAGAGATCACACATGCAAAATGACTCTGGTTGTTGTTACTAAAAAGAACACACATGCAAAATGACACTGGTGGATCCATGGGTGGATTGTGAAAAGAACACACATGCAATGACACTGGTGGATCCATGTGTGGTCTCTGAAGAGAACACACATGCAATGACACTGGTTGTTGTTACTAAAAAGAACACGCATGCAATGACACTGGTGGATCCATAGGTGGATTGTGAAGAGATCACACATATAATGACACTGGTGGATCCATAGGTGGTATGTGAGAAGAACAGACATGCAATGACACTGGTGATCCATATGTGGTATGTGAAAAGAACACACATGCAATGACTCTGGTTGTTGTTAGTGAAATGAACACACATGCAATGACACTGGTGGATCCATAGATGGTATGTGAGAAGAACACTCATTTCAATGACTCTGGTTGTTGTTACTAAAAATAACACACATGCAATGACACTGGTAGATCCATAGGTGGTATGTGAAGAGAAAACACATGCAAAATGACTCTAGTTGTTGTTACTAAAAAGAACACACATGCAATGACACTGGTGGATCCATAGGTGGTATATGAGAAGAACACACATGCAATGACACGGGTGATCCATATGTGGTATGTGAAAAGAACACACATGCAATGACTCTGGATATTGTTAGTGAAATGAACACACATGTAGTGACACTGGTGGATCCGTAGATGGTATGTGAGAAGAACACACATTTCAATGACTCTGGTTGTTGTTACTAAAAAGAACACACATGCAATGACACTGGTGGATCCATAGGTGGTATGTGAAGAGATCACACATGCAAAATGACTCTGGTTGTTGTTACTAAAAAGAACACACATGCAAAATGACACTGGTGGATCCATGGGTGGATTGTGAAAAGAGCACACATGCAATGACACTAGTGGATCCATATGTGGTATGTGAAAAGAACACACATGCAATGACTCTGGTTGTTGTTAGTGAAAAGAACACACATGCAATGGCACTGGTGGATCCATGTGCGGTCTCTAAAGAGATCACACATTTCAATGACTCTTATTGTTGTTAGTAAAAAGAAGACACATGCAATGACACTGGTGGATCCATGTGTGGTCTCTGAAGAGATCACACATGCAACGACACTGGTTGTTGTTACTAAAAAGAACACACATGCAATGACACTAGTGGATCCATAGGTGGATTGTGAAGAGAGCACACATGCAATGACACTGGTGGATCCATAGGTGGTATGTGAAAAGAACACACATTTCAATGACTCTGGTTGTTGTCACTAAAAAGAACACACATGCAATGACACTGGTGGATCCATGGGTGGATTGTGAAAAGAACACACATGCAATGACACTGGTGGATCCATAGGTGGTCTGTGAAAAGAACACACATGCAAAATGACTCTGTTTGTTGTTACTAAAACGAACACACATGCAATGACACTGGTGGATCCATAGGTGGATTGTGAAGAGAACACACATGCAATGACACTGGTGGATCCATAGGTGGTACGTGAAGAGATCACACATGCAAAATAACTCTGGTTGTTGTTACTAAAAAGAACACACATGCAATGACACTGGTGGATCGATGGGTGGATTGTGAAAAGAACACACATGCAATGACACTGGTGGATCCATAGGTGATTTGTGAAAAGAACACACATGCAAAATGACTCTGGTTATTGTTACTAAAAAGAACACACATGCAATGACACTGGTGGATCCATAGGTGGATTGTGAAGAGATCACACATGCAATGACACTGGTTGATCCATAGGTGGTAAGTGAAGAGAACACACATGCAAAATGACTCTGGTTGTTGTTACTAAAAAGAACACACATGCAATGACACTGGTGGATCCATAGGTGGTATGTGAGAAGAACACACATGCAATGACACTGGTGATCCATATGTGGTATGTGAAAAGAACACACATGCAATGACTCTGGTTATTGTTAGTGAAACAAACACACATGTAGTGACACTGGTGGATCCATAGATGGTATGTGAGAAGAACACACATTTCAATGACTCTGGTTGTTGTTACTAAAAAGAACACACATGCAATGATACTGGTGGATCGATGGGTGGATTGTGAAAAGAACACACATGCAATGACACTGGTGGATCCATAGAAGGTATGTGAGAAGAACACACATGCAATGACACGGGTGATCCATATGTGGTATGTGAAAAGAAAACACATGCAATAACTCTGGATATTGTTAGTGAAATGAACACACATGTAGTGACACTGGTGGATCCATAGATGGTATGTGAGAAGAACACACATTTCAATGACTCTGGTTGTTGTTACTAAAAAGAACACACATGCAATGACACTGGTGGATCCATAGGTGGTATGTGAAGAGATCACACATGCAAAATGACTCTGGTTGCTGTTACTAAAAATAACACACATGCAAAATGACACTGGTGGATCCATGGGTGGATTGTGAAAAGAGCACACATGCAATGACACTAGTGGATCCATATGTGGTATGTGAAAAGAACACACATGCAATGACTCTGGTTGTTGTTAGTGAAAAGAACACACATGCAATGGCACTAGTGGATCCATGTGCGTTCTCTAAAGAGAGCACACATTTCAATGACTCTTATTGTTGTTAGTAAAAAGAAGACACATGCAATGACACTGGTGGATCCATGTGTGGTCTCTGAAGAGATCACACATGCAATGACACAGGTTGTTGTTACTAAAAAGAACACACATGCAATGACACTAGTGGATCCATAGGTGGATTGTGAAGAGAGCACACATGCAATGACACTGGTGGATCCATAGGTGGTATGTGAAAAGAACACACATTTCAATGACTCTGGTTGTTGTCACTAAAAAGAACACACATGCAATGACACTGGTGGATCCATGGGTGGATTGTGAAAAGAACACACATGCAATGACACTGGTGGATGCATAGGTGGTTTGTGAAAAGAACACACATGCAAAATGACTCTGGTTGTTGTTACTAAAAAGAACACACATGCAATGACACTGGTGGATCCATAGGTGGATTGTGAAGAGATCACAGATGCAATGACACTGATTGATCCATAGGTGGTAAGTGAAGAGAACACACATGCAAAATGACTCTGGTTGTTGTTACTAAAAAGAACACACATGCAATGACACTAGTGGATCCATAGGTGGTATGTGAGAAGAACACACATGCAATGACACTGGTGATCCATATGTGGTATGTGAAAAGAACACACATGCAATGACTCTGGTTGTTGTTAGTGAAATGAACACACATGCAATGACACTGGTGGATCCATAGATGGTATGTGAGAAGAACACACATTTCAATGACTCTAGTTGTTGTTACTACAAAGAACACACATTCAATGACACTGGTGGATCCATAGGTGGTATGTGAAGAGACCACACATGCAAAATGACTCTGGTTGTTGTTACTAAAAGGAACACACATACAAAATGACACTGGTGGATCCATGGGTGGATTGTGAAAAGAACACACATGCAATGACACTGGTGGATCCATGTGTGGTCTCTGAAGAGAGCACAAATTTCAATGACTCTTGTTGTTGTTAGTAAAAAGAACACACATGCAATGACACTGGTGGATCCATAGGTGGTATGTGAAGAGAACACACATGCAATGACACTGGTTGTTGTTAGTAAAAAGAACACATGCAATGACACTGGTGGATCCATAGGTGGATTGTGAAGAGAACACACATGTAATGGTACTGGTGAATCCATAGGTGGTATGTGAAAAGAGAAACATGCAAAATGACTCGGGTTGTTGTTACTAAAAAGAACACACATGCAAAATGACACTGGTGGGATCCATGGGTGGATTGTGAAAAGAAAACACATGCAATGACTCTGGTGGATCCATAGGTGGTATGTGAAAAGAAGACACATGCAAAATGACCCTGGTTGTTACTAAATAGAACACACATGCAATGACACCGGTGGATCCATGGGTGGATGGTGAAAAGAACACACATGCAATGACACTGGTGGATCCATATGTGGTATGTGAAAAGAACACACATCCGATGACTCTTGTTGTTTTTAGTGAAATGAACACACATGCAATGACACTGGTGGATCCATAGATGGTATGTGAGAAGAACACACATTTCAATGACTCTGGTTGTTGTTACTAAAAACAACACACATGCAATGACACTGGTGGATCCATAGGTGGTATGTGAAGAGATCACACATGCAAAATGACTCTGGTTGTTGTTACTAAAAAGAACACGCATGCAAAATGACACTGGTGGATCCATTGGTGGATTGTGAAAAGAACACGCATGCAATGACACTGGTGGATCCATGTGTGGTCTCTGAAGAGAACACACATGCAATGACACTGGTTGTTGTTACTAAAAAGAACACGCATGCAATGACACTGGTGGATCCATAGGTGGATTGTGAAGAGATCACACATGCAATGACACTGGTTGATCCATAGGTGGTAAGTGAAGAGAACACACATGCAAAATGACTCTGGTTGTTGTTACTAAAAAGAACACACATGCAATGACACTTGTGGATCCATAGGTGGTATGTGAGAAGAACACACATGCAATGACACTGGTGATCCATATGTGGTATGTGAAAAGAACACACATGCAATGACTCTGGTTGTTCTTAGTGAAATGAACTCACATGCAATGACACTGGTGGATCCATAGATGGTATGTGAGAAGAACACTCATTTCAATGACTCTAGTTATTGTTACTAAAAAGAACACACATGCAATGACACTGGTGGATCCATAGGTGGTATGTGAAGAGAAAACACATGCAAAATGACTCTAGTTGTTGTTACTAAAAAGAACACACATGCAATGACACTGGTGGATCCATAGAAGGTATGTGATAAGAACACACATGCAATGACACGGGTGATCCATATGTGGTATGTGAAAAGAAAACACATGCAATAACTCTGGATATTGTTAGTGAAATGAACACACATGTAGTGACACTGGTGGATCCATAGATGGTATGTGAGAAGAACACACATTTCAATGACTCTGGTTGTTGTTACTAAAAAGAACACACATGCAATGACACTGGTGGATCCATAGGTGGTATGTGAAGAGATCACACATGCAAAATGACTCTGGTTGCTGTTACTAAAAATAACACACATGCAAAATGACACTGGTGGATCCATGGGTGGATTGTGAAAAGAGCACACATGCAATGACACTGGTGGATCCATATGTGGTATGTGAAAAGAACACACATGCAATGACTCTGGTTGTTGTTAGTGAAAAGAACACACATGCAATGGCACTAGTGGATCCATGTGCGTTCTCTAAAGAGAGCACACATTTCAATGACTCTTATTGTTGTTAGTAAAAAGAAGACACATGCAATGACACTGGTGGATCCATGTGTGGTCTCTGAAGAGATCACACATGCAATGACACAGGTTGTTGTTACTAAAAAGAACACACATGCAATGACACTAGTGGATCCATAGGTGGATTGTGAAGAGAGCACACATGCAATGACACTGGTGGATCCATAGGTGGTATGTGAAAAGAACACACATTTCAATGACTCTGGTTGTTGTCACTAAAAAGAACACACATGCAATGACACTGGTGGATCCATGGGTGGATTGTGAAAAGAACACACATGCAATGACACTGGTGGATCCATAGGTGGTTTGTGAAAAGAACACACATGCAAAATGACTCTGTTTGTTGTTACTAAAACGAACACACATGCAATGACACTGGTGGATCCATAGGTGTATTGTGAAGAGAACACACATGCAATGACACTGGTGGGTCCATAGGTGATATGTGAGAAGAACAGACATTTCAATGACTCTGGTTGTTGTTAGTGAAAAGAACACACATGCAATGACACTGGTGGATCCATAGATGGTACGTGAAGAGATCACACATGCAAAATAACTCTGGTTGTTGTTACTAAAAAGAACACACATGTAATGACACTGGTGGATCGATGGGTGGATTGTGAAAAGAACACACATGCAATGACACTGGTGGATCCGTAGGTGGTTTGTGAAAAGAACACACATGCAAAATGACTCTGGTTGTTGTTACTAAAAAGAACACACATGCAATGACACTGGTGGATCCATAGGTGGATTGTGAAGAGATCACACATGCAGTGACACTGGTTGATCCATAGGTGGTAAGTGAAGAGAACACACATGCAAAATGACTCTGGTTGTTGTTACTAAAAAGAACACACATGCAATGACACTGGTGGATCCATAGGTGGTATGTGAGAAGAACACACATGCAATGACACTGGTGATCCATATGTGGTATGTGAAAAGAACACACATGCAATGACTCTGGTTGTTGTTAGTGAAACAAACACACATGCAATGACACTGGTGGATCCATAGGTGGTATGTGAGAAGAACACACATTTCAATGACTCTGGTTGTTGTTACTAAAAACAACACACATGCAATGACACTGGTGGATCCATAGGTGGTATATGAAGAGATCACACATGCAATGACACTGGTGGATCCACAGGTGGTATGTGAAGAGAAAACACATGCAAAATGACTCTAGTTGTTGTTACTAAAAAGAACACACATGCAATGACACTTGTGGATCCATAGGTGGTATGTGAGAAGAACGCACATGCAATGCCACGGGTGATCCATATGTGGTATGTGAAAAGAACACACATGCAATGACTCTGGATATTGTTAGTGAAATGAACACACATGCAGTGACACTGGTGGATCCATAGATGGTATGTGAGAAGAACACACATTTCAATGACCCTGGTTGTTACTAAAAAGAACACACATGCAATGACACTGGTGGATCCATAGGTGGTATGTGAAGAGATCACACATGCAAAATGACTCTGGTTGTTGTTACTAAAAAGAACACACATGCAAAATGACACTGGTGGATCCATGGGTGGATTGTGAAAAGAGCACACATGCAACGACACTGGTGGATCCATGTGTGGTCTCTGAAGAGAGCACACATTTCTATGACTCTTGTTGTTGTTAGTAAAAAGAACACACATGCAATGACACAGGTGGATCCAGGTGTGGTCTCTGAAGAGAACACACATGCAATGACACTGGTTGTTGTTACTAAAAATAACACACATGCAATGACACTGATGGATCCATAGGTGGATTGTGAAGAGAGCACACATGCAATGACACTGGTGGATCCATAGGTGGTATGTGAAAAGAACACACATTTCAATGACTGTGGTTGTTGCTAATAAAAAGAACACACATGCAATGACACTGGTGGATCGATGGGTGGATTGTGAAAAGAACACACATGCAATGACACTGGTGGATCCATAGGTGGTTTGTGAAAAGAACACACATGCAAAATGACTCTGGTTGGTGTTACTAAAAGGAACACACATGCAATGACACTGGTGGATTGTGAAGAGATCACACATGCCAAATGTTTCTAGTTGTTGTTACTAAAAAGAACACACATCCAAAATGACACTGGTGGATCCATGGGTGGATTGTGAAAAGAGCAGACATGCAATGACACTGGTGGATCCATAGGTGGTTTGTGAAAAGAACACACATGCAAAATGACTCTAGTTGTTGTTACTAAAAAGAACACACATGCAATGACACTGGTGGATCCATAGGTGGTATGTGAGAAGAACACACATTTCAATGACTCTGGTTGTTGTTAGTGAAAAGAACACACATGCAATAACACTGGTGGATCCATAGGTGGTATGTGAAGAGATCACACATGCAAAATGACTCTAGTTGTTGTTACTAAAAAGAACACACAAGCAATGACACTGGTGGATCCATGGGTGGATTGTGAAAAGAGCACACATGCAATGACACTGGTGGATCCATATGTGGTATGTGAAAAGAACACACATGCAATGACTCTGGTTGTTGTTATTGAAAAGAACACACATGCAATGACACTGGTGGATCCTGTGTGGTCTCTGAAGAGAGCACACATTTCAATGACTCTTGTTGTTGTTAGTAAAAGAACACACATGCAATGACACTGGTTGTTGTTACTAATAAGAACACGCATGCAATGACACTGGTGGATCCATAGGTGGATTGTGAAGAGATCACACATGCAATGACACTGGTTGATCCATAGGTGGTAAGTGAAGAGAACACACATGCAAATGACTCTGGTTGTTGTTACTAAAAAGAACACACATGCAATGACACTGGTGGATCCATAGGTGGTATGTGAGAAGAACACACATGCAATGACACTGGTGATCCATATGTGGTATGTGAAAAGAACACACATGCAATGACTCTGGTTGTTCTTAGTGAAATGAACACACATGCAATGACACTGGTGGATCCATAGATGGTATGTGAGAAGAACACTCATTTCATTGACTCTGGTTGTTGTTACTAAAAAGAACACACATGCAATGACACTGGTGGATCCATAGGTGGTATGTGAAGAGAAAACACATGCAAAATGACTCTAGTTGTTGTTACTAAAAAGAAAACACATGCAATGACACTGGTGGATCCATAGGTGGTATGTGAGAAGAACACACATGCAATGACACGGGTGATCCATATGTGGTATGTGAAAAGAAAACACATGCAATAACTCTGGATATTGTTAGTGAAATGAACACACATGTAGTGACACTGGTGGATCCATAGATGGTATGTGAGAAGAACACACATTTCAATGACTCTGGTTGTTGTTACTAAAAAGAACACACATGCAAAATGACTCTGGTTGTTGTTACTAAAAAGAACACACATGCAAAATGACACTGGTGGATCCATGGGTGGATTGTGAAAAGAGCACACATGAAATGACACTAGTGGATCCATATGTGGTATGTGAAAAGAACACACATGCAATGACTCTGGTTGTTGTTAGTGAAAAGAACACACATGCAATGGCACTAGTGGATCCATGTGCGTTCTCTAAAGAGAGCACACATTTCAATGACTCTTATTGTTGTTAGTAAAAAGAAGACACATGCAATGACACTGGTGGATCCATGTGTGGTCTCCGAAGAGATCACACATGCAATGACACTGGTTGTTTTTACTAAAAAGAACACACATGCAATGACACTAGTGGATCCATAGGTGGATTGTGAAGAGAGCACACATGCAATGACACTGGTGGATCCATAGGTGGTATGTGAAAAGAACACACATTTCAATGACTCTGGTTGTTGTCACTAAAAAGAACACACATGCAATGACACTGGTGGATCCATGGGTGGATTGTGAAAAGAACACACATGCAATGACACTGGTGGATCCATAGGTGGTTTGTGAAAAGAACACACATGCAAAATGACTCTGTTTGTTGTTACTAAAACGAACACACATGCAATGACACTTGTGGATCCATAGGTGGTATGTGAGAAGAACGCACATGCAATGACACGGGTGATCCATATGTGGTATGTGAAAAGAACACACATGCAATGACTCTGGATATTGTTAGTGAAATGAACACACATGCAGTGACACTGGTGGATCCATAGATGGTATGTGAGAAGAACACACATTTCAATGACTCTGGTTGTTACTAAAAAGAACACACATGCAATGACACTGGTGGATCCATAGGTGGTATGTGAAGAGATCACACATGCAAAATGACTCTGGTTGTTGTTACTAAAAAGAACACACATGCAAAATGACACTGGTGGATCCATGGGTGGATTGTGAAAAGAGAACACATGCAACGACACTGGTGGATCCATGTGTGGTCTCTGAAGAGAGCACACATTTCTATGACTCTTGTTGTTGTTAGTAAAAAGAACACACATGCAATGACACAGGTGGATCCAGGTGTGGTCTCTGAAGAGAACACACATGCAATGACACTGGTTGTTGTTACAAAAAATAACACACATGCAATGACACTGATGGATCCATAGGTGGATTGTGAAGAGAGCACACATGCAATGACACTGGTGGATCCATATGTGGTATGTGAAAAGAACACACATTTCAATGACTGTGGTTGTTGCTAATAAAAAGAACACACATGCAATGACACTGGTGGATCGATGGGTGGATTGTGAAAAGAACACACATGCAATGACACTGGTGGATCCATAGGTGGTTTGTGAAAAGAACACACATGCAAAATGACTCTGGTTGGTGTTACTAAAAGGAACACACATGCAATGACACTGGTGGATTGTGAAGAGATCACACATGCCAAATGTTTCTAGTTGTTGTTACTAAAAAGAACACACATGCAAAATGACACTGGTGGATCCATGGGTGGATTGTGAAAAGAGCAGACATGCAATGACACTGGTGGATCCATAGGTGGTTTGTGAAAAGAACACACATGCAAAATGACTCTAGTTGTTGTTACTAAAAAGAACACACATGCAATGACACTGGTGGATCCATAGGTGGTATGTGAGAAGAACACACATTTCAATGACTCTGGTTGTTGTTAGTGAAAAGAACACACATGCAATAACACTGGTGGATCCATAGGTGGTATGTGAAGAGATCACACATGCAAAATGACTCTAGTTGTTGTTACTAAAAAGAACACACAAGCAATGACACTGGTGGATCCATGGGTGGATTGTGAAAAGAGCACACATGCAATGACACTGGTGGATCCATATGTGGTATGTGAAAAGAACACACATGCAATGACTCTGGTTGTTGTTATTGAAAAGAACACACATGCAATGACACTGGTGGATCCTGTGTGGTCTCTGAAGAGAGCACACATTTCAATGACTCTTGTTGTTGTTAGTAAAAGAACACACATGCAATGACACTGGTTGTTGTTACTAATAAGAACACGCATGCAATGACACTGGTGGATCCATAGGTGGATTGTGAAGAGATCACACATGCAATGACACTGGTTGATCCATAGGTGGTAAGTGAAGAGAACACACATGCAAAATGACTCTGGTTGTTGTTACTAAAAAGAACACACATGCAATGACACTGGTGGATCCATAGGTGGTATGTGAGAAGAACACACATGCAATGACACTGGTGATCCATATGTGGTATGTGAAAAGAACACACATGCAATGACTCTGGTTGTTCTTAGTGAAATGAACACACATGCAATGACACTGGTGGATCCATAGATGGTATGTGAGAAGAACACTCATTTCATTGACTCTGGTTGTTGTTACTAAAAAGAACACACATGCAATGACACTAGTGGATCCATAGGTGGTATGTGAAGAGAAAACACATGCAAAATGACTCTAGTTGTTGTTACTAAAAAGAAAACACATGCAATGACACTGGTGGATCCATAGGTGGTATGTGAGAAGAACACACATGCAATGACACGGGTGATCCATATGTGGTATGTGAAAAGAAAACACATGCAATAACTCTGGATATTGTTAGTGAAATGAACACACATGTAGTGACACTGGTGGATCCATAGATGGTATGTGAGAAGAACACACATTTCAATGACTCTGGTTGTTGTTACTAAAAAGAACACACATGCAAAATGACTCTGGTTGTTGTTACTAAAAAGAACACACATGCAAAATGACACTGGTGGATCCATGGGTGGATTGTGAAAAGAGCACACATGAAATGACACTAGTGGATCCATATGTGGTATGTGAAAAGACCACACATGCAATGACTCTGGTTGTTGTTAGTGAAAAGAACACACATGCAATGGCACTAGTGGATCCATGTGCGTTCTCTAAAGAGAGCACACATTTCAATGACTCTTATTGTTGTTAGTAAAAAGAAGACACATGCAATGACACTGGTGGATCCATGTGTGGTCTCCGAAGAGATCACACATGCAATGACACTGGTTGTTTTTACTAAAAAGAACACACATGCAATGACACTAGTGGATCCATAGGTGGATTGTGAAGAGAGCACACATGCAATGACACTGGTGGATCCATAGGTGGTATGTGAAAAGAACACACATTTCAATGACTCTGGTTGTTGTCACTAAAAAGAACACACATGCAATGACACTGGTGGATCCATGGGTGGATTTTGAAAAGAACACACATGCAATGACACTGGTGGATCCATAGGTGGTTTGTGAAAAGAACACACATGCAAAATGACTCTGTTTGTTGTTACTAAAACGAACACACATGCAATGACACTGGTGGATCCATAGGTGGATTTTGAAGAGAACACACATTTAATGACACTGGTGGATCCATAGGTGATATGTGAGAAGAACAGACATTTCAATGACTCTGGTTGTTGTTAGTGAAAAGAACACACATGCAATGACACTGGTGGATCCATAGGTGGTACGTGAAGAGATCACACATGCAAAATAACTCTGGTTGTTGTTACTAAAAAGAACACACATGTAATGACACTGGTGGATCGATGGGTGGATTGTGAAAAGAACACACATGCAATGACACTGGTGGATCCATAGGTGGTTTGTGAAAAGAACACACATGCAAAATGACTCTGGTTGTTGTTACTAAAAAGAACACACATGAAATGACACTGGTGGATCCATAGGTGGATTGTGAAGAGATCACACATGCAGTGACACTGGTTGATCCATAGGTGGTAAGTGAAGAGAACACACATGCAAAATGACTCTGGTTGTTGTTACTAAAAGAACACACATGCAATGACACTATTGGATCCATAGGTGGTATGTGAGAAGAACACACATGCAATGACACTGGTGATCCGTATGTGGTATGTGAAAAGAACACACATGCAATGACTCTGGTTGTTGTTAGTGAAACAAACACACATGCAATGACACTGGTGGATCCATAGATGGTATGTGAGAAGAACACAAATTTCAATGACTCTGGTTGTTGTTACTAAAAAGAACACACATGCAATGACACTGGTGGATCCATAGGTGGTATATGAAGAGATCACACATGCAATGACACTGGTGGATCCATAGGTGGTATGTGAAGAGAAAACACATGCAAAATGACTCTAGTTGTTGTTACTAAAAAGAACACACATGCAATGACACTTGTGGATCCATAGGTGGTATGTGATAAGAACACACATGCAATGACACGGGTGATCCATATGTGGTATGTGAAAAGAACACACATGCAATGACTCTGGATATTGTTAGTGAAATGAACACACATGCAGTGACACTGGTGGATCCATAGATGGTATGTGAGAAGAACACACATTTCAATGACTCTGGTTGTTACTAAAAAGAACACACATGCAATGACACTGTTGGATCCATAGGTGGTATGTGAAGAGATCACACATGCAAAATGACTCTGGTTGTTGTTACTAAAAAGAACACACATGCAAAATGACACTGGTGGATGCATGGGTGGATTGTGAAAAGAGCACACATGCAATGACACTGGTGGATCCATGTGTGGTCTCTGAAGAGAGCACACATTTCTATGACTCTTGTTGTTGTTAGTAAAAAGAACACACATGCAATGACACAGGTGGATCCAGGTGTGGTCTCTGAAGAGAACACACATGCAATGACACTGGTTGTTGTTACTAAAAATAACACACATGCAATGACACTGGTGGATCCATAGGTGGATTGTGAAGAGAGCACACATGCAATGACACTGGTGGATCCATAGGTGGTATGTGAAAAGAACACACATTTCAATGACTATGGTTGTTGCTAATAAAAAGAACACACATGCAATGAAACTGGTGGATTGATGGGTGGATTGTGAAAAGAACACACATGCAATGACACTGGTGGATCCATAGGTGGTTTGTGAAAAGAACACACATGCAAAATGACTCTGGTTGGTGTTACTAAAATGAACACAGATGCAATGACACTGGTGGATTGTGAAGAGATCACACATGCCAAATGAGTCTAGTTGTTGTTACTAAAAAGAACACACATGCAAAATGACACTGGTGGATCCATGGGTGGATTGTGAAAAGAGCAGACATGCAATGACACTGGTGGATCCATAGGTGGTTTGTGAAAAGAACACACATGCAAAATGACTCTAGTTGTTGTTACTAAAAAGAACACACATGCAATGACACTGGTGGATCCATAGGTGGTATGTGAGAAGAACACACATTTCAATGACTCTGGTTGTTGTTAGTGAAAAGAACACACATGCAATAACACTGGTGGATCCATAGGTGGTATGTGAAGAGATCACACATGCAAAATGACTCTAGTTGTTGTTACTAAAAAGAACACACAAGCAATAACACTGGTGGATCCATGGGTGGATTGTGAAAAGAGCACACATGCAATGACACTGGTGGATCCATATGTGGTATGTGAAAAGAACACACATGCAATGACTCTGGTTGTTGTTAGTGAAAAGAACACACATGCAATGACACTGGTGGATCCTGTGTGGTCTCTGAAGAGAGCACACATTTCAATGACTCTTGTTGTTGTTAGTAAAAGAACACACATGCAATGACACTGGTTGTTGTTACTAATAAGAACACGCATGCAATGACACTGGTGGATCCATAGGTGGATTGTGAAGAGATCACACATGCAATGACACTGGTTGATCCATAGGTGGTAAGTGAAGAGAACACACATGCAAAATGACTCTGGTTGTTGTTACTAAAAAGAACACACATGCAATGACACTGGTGGATCCATAGGTGGTATGTGAGAAGAACACAGATGCAATGACACTGGTGATCCATATGTGGTATGTGAAAAGAACACACATGCAATGACTCTGGTTGTTCTTAGTGAAATGAACACACATGCAATGACACTGGTGGATCCATAGATGGTATGTGAGAAGAACACTCATTTCAATGACTCTGGTTGTTGTTACTAAAAAGAACACACATGCAATGACACTGGTGGATCCATAGGTGGTATGTGAAGAGAAAACACATGCAAAATGACTCTAGTTGTTGTTACTAAAAAGAAGACACATGCAATGACACTGGTGGATCCATAGGTGGTATGTGAGAAGAACACACATGCAATGACACGGGTGATCCATATGTGGTATGTGAAAAGAAAACACATGCAATAACTCTGGATATTGTTAGTGAAATGAACACACATGTAGTGACACTGGTGGATCCATAGATGGTATGTGAGAAGAACACACATTTCAATGACTCTAGTTGTTGTTACTAAAAAGAACACACATGCAATGACACTGGTGGATCCATAGGTGGTATGTGAAGAGATCACACATGCAAAATGACTCTGGTTGTTGTTACTAAAAAGAACACACATGCAAAATGACACTGGTGGATCCATGGGTGGATTGTGAAAAGAGCACACATGAAATGACACTAGTGGATCCATATGTGGTATGTGAAAAGAACACACATGCAATGACTCTGGTTGTTGTTAGTGAAAAGAACACACATGCAATGGCACTAGTGGATCCATGTGCGTTCTCTAAAGAGAGCACACATTTCAATAACTCTTATTGTTGTTATTAAAAAGAAGACACATGCAATGACACTGGTGGATCCATGTGTGGTCTCTGAAGAGATCACACATGCAATGACACTGGTTGTTGTTACTAAAAAGAACACACATGCAATGACACTAGTGGATCCATAGGTGGATTGTGAAGAGAGCACACATGCAATGACACTGGTGGATCCATAGGTGGTATGTGAAAAGAACACACATTTCAATGACTCTGGTTGTTGTCACTAAAAAGAACACACATGCAATGACACTGGTGGATCCATGGGTGGATTGTGAAAAGAACACACATGCAATGACACTGGCGGATCCATAGGTGGTTTGTGAAAAGAACACACATGCAAAATGACTTTGTTTGTTGTTACTAAAACGAACACACATGCAATGACACTGGTGGATCCATAGGTGGATTGTGAAGAGAACACACATGCAATGACACTGGTGGATCCATAGGTGATATGTGAGAAGAACAGACATTTCATTGACTCTGGTTGTTGTTAGTGAAAAGAACACACATGCAATGACACTGGTGGATCCATAGGTGGTACGTGAATAGATCACACATGCAAAATAACTCTGGTTGTTGTTACTAAAAAGAACACACATGTAATGACACTGGTGGATCGATGGGTGGATTGTGAAAAGAACACACATGCAATGACATTGGTGGATCCATAGGTGGTTTGTGAAAAGAACACACATGCAAAATGACTCTGGTTGTTGTTAATAAAAAGAACACACATGCAATGACACTGGTGGATCCATAGGTGGATTGTGAAGAGATCACACATGCAGTGACACTGGTTGATCCATAGGTGGTAAGTGAAGAGAACACACATGCAAAATGACTCTGGTTGTTGTTACTAAAAATAACACACATGCAATGACACTGGTGGATCCATAGGTGGTATGTGAGAAGAACACACATGCAATGACACTGGTGATCCATATGTGGTATGTGAAAAGAACACACATGCAATGACTCTGGTTGTTGTTAGTGAAACAAACACACATGCAATGACACTGGTGGATCCATAGATGGTATGTGAGAAGAACACACATTTCAATGACTCTGGTTGTTGTTACTAAAAAGAACACACATGCAATGACACTGGTGGATCCATAGGTGGTATATGAAGAGATCACACATGCAATGATACTGGTGGATCCATAGGTGGTATGTGAAGAGAAAACACATGCAAAATGACTCTAGTTGTTGTTACTAAAAAGAACACACATGCAATGACACTTGTGGATCCATAGGTGGTATGTGAGAAGAACACACATGCAATGACACGGGTGATCCATATGTGGTATGTGAAAAGAACACACATGCAATGACTCTGGATATTGTTAGTGAAATGAACACACATGCAGTGACACTGGTGGATCCATAGATGGTATGTGAGAAGAACACACATTTCAATGACTCTGGTTGTTACTAAAAAGAACACACATGCAATGACACTGTTGGATCCATAGGTGGTATGTGAAGAGATCACACATGCAAAATGACTCTGGTTGTTGTTACTAAAAAGAACACACATGCAAAATGACACTGGTGGATCCATGGGTGGATTGTGAAAAGAGCACACAGGCAATGACACTGGTGGATCCATGTGTGGTCTCTGAAGAGAGCACACATTTCTATGACTCTTGTTGTTGTTAGTAAAAACAACACACATGCAATGACACAGGTGGATCCAGGTGTGGTCTCTGAAGAGAACACACATGCAATGACACTGGTTGTTGTTACTAAAAATAACACACATGCAATGACACTGGTGGATCCATAGGTGGTATATGAAGAGATCACACATGCAATGATACTGGTGGATCCATAGGTGGTATGTGAAGAGAAAACACATGCAAAATGACTCTAGTTGTTGTTACTAAAAAGAACACACATGCAATGACACTTGTGGATCCATAGGTGGTATGTGAGAAGAACACACATGCAATGACACGGGTGATCCATATGTGGTATGTGAAAAGAACACACATGCAATGACTCTGGATATTGTTAGTGAAATGAACACACATGCAGTGACACTGGTGGATCCATAGATGGTATGTGAGAAGAACACACATTTCAATGACTCTAGTTGTTGTTACTAAAAAGAACACACATGCAATGACACTGGTGGATCCATAGGTGGTATGTGAAGAGATCACACATGCAAAATGACTCTGGTTGTTGTTACTAAAAAGAGCACACATGCAAAATGACACTGGTGGATCCATGGGTGGATTGTGAAAAGAGCACACATTAAATGACACTAGTGGATCCATATGTGGTATGTGAAAAGAACACACATGCAATGACTCTGGTTGTTGTTAGTGAAAAGAACACACATGCAATGGCACTAGTGGATCCATGTGCGTTCTCTAAAGAGAGCACACATTTCAATAACTCTTATTGTTGTTAGTAAAAAGAAGACACATGCAATGACACTGGTGGATCCATGTGTGGTCTCTGAAGAGATCACACATGCAATGACACTGGTTGTTGTTACTAAAAAGAACACACATGCAATGACACTAGTGGATCCATAGGTGGATTGTGAAGAGAGCACACATGCAATGACACTGGTGGATCCATAGGTGGTATGTGAAAAGAACACACATTTCAATGACTCTGGTTGTTGTCACTAAAAAGAACACACATGCAATGACACTGGTGGATACATGGGTGGATTGTGAAAAGAACACACATGCAATGACACTGGTGGATCCATAGGTGGTTTGTGAAAAGAACACACATGCAAAATGACTCTGTTTGTTGTTAGTAAAACGAACACACATGCAATGACACTGGTGGATCCATAGGTGGATTGTGAAGAGAACACACATGCAATGACACTGGTGGATCCATAGGTGATATGTGAGAAGAACAGACATTTCAATGACTCTGGTTGTTGTTAGTGAAAAGAACACACATGCAATGACACTGGTGGATCCATAGGTGGTACGTGAATAGATCACACATGCAACATAACTCTGGTTGTTGTTACTAAAAAGAACACACATGTAATGACACTGGTGGATCGATGGGTGGATTGTGAAAAGAACACACATGCAATGACACTGGTGGATCCATAGGTGGTTTGTGAAAAGAACACACATGCAAAATGACTCTGGTTGTTGTTACTAAAAAGAACACACATGCAATGACACTGGTGGATCCATAGGTGGATTGTGAAGAGATCACACATGCAGTGACACTGGTTGATCCATAGGTGGTAAGTGAAGAGAACACACATGCAAAATGACTCTGGTTGTTGTTACTAAAAATAACACACATGCAATGACACTGGTGGATCCATAGGTGGTATGTGAGAAGAACACACATGCAATGACACTGGTGATCCATATGTGGTATGTGAAAAGAACACACATGCAATGACTCTGGTTGTTGTTAGTGAAACAAACACACATGCAATGACACTGGTGGATCCATAGATGGTATGTGAGAAGAACACACATTTCAATGACTCTGGTTGTTGTTACTAAAAAGAACACACATGCAATGACACTGGTGGATCCATAGGTGGTATATGAAGAGATCACACATGCAATGATACTGGTGGATCCATAGGTGGTATGTGAAGAGAAAACACATGCAAAATGACTCTAGTTGTTGTTACTAAAAAGAACACACATGCAATGACACTTGTGGATCCATAGGTGGTATGTGAGAAGAACACACATGCAATGACACGGGTGATCCATATGTGGTATGTGAAAAGAACACACATGCAATGACTCTGGATATTGTTAGTGAAATGAACACACATGCAGTGACACTGGTGGATCCATAGATGGTATGTGAGAAGAACACACATTTCAATGACTCTGGTTGTTACTAAAAAGAACACACATGCAATGACACTGTTGGATCCATAGGTGGTATGTGAAGAGATCACACATGCAAAATGACTCTGGTTGTTGTTACTAAAAAGAACACACATGCAAAATGACACTGGTGGATCCATGGGTGGATTGTGAAAAGAGCACACAGGCAATGACACTGGTGGATCCATGTGTGGTCTCTGAAGAGAGCACACATTTCTATGACTCTTGTTGTTGTTAGTAAAAAGAACACACATGCAATGACACAGGTGGATCCAGGTGTGGTCTCTGAAGAGAACACACATGCAATGACACTGGTTGTTGTTACTAAAAATAACACACATGCAATGACACTGGTGGATCCATAGGTGGATTGTGAAGAGAGCACACATGCAATGACACTGGTGGATCCATAGGTGGTATGTGAAAAGAACACACATTTCAATGACTGTGGTTGTTGCTAATAAAAAGAACACACATGCAATGACACTGGTGGATCGATGGGTGGATTGTGAAAAGAACACACATGCAATGACACTGGTGGATCCATAGGTGGTTTTTGAAAAGAACACACATGCAAAATGACTCTGGTTGGTGTTACTAAAAGGAACACACATGCAATGACACTGGTGGATTGTGAAGAGATCACACATGCCAAATGAGTCTAGTTGTTGTTACTAAAAAGAACACACATGCAAAATGACACTGGTGGATCCATGGGTGGATTGTGAAAAGAGCAGACATGCAATGACACTGGTGGATCCATAGGTGGTTTGTGAAAAGAACACACATGCAAAATGACTCTGGTTGTTGTTACTAAAAAGAACACACATGCAATGACACTGGTGGATCCATAGGTGCTATGTGAGAAGAACACACATTTCAATGACTCTGGTTGTTGTTAGTGAAAAGAACACACATGCAAGAACACTGGTGGATCCATAGGTGGTATGTGAAGAGATCACACATGCAAAATGACTCTAGTTGTTGTTACTAAAAAGAACACACAAGCAATGACACTGGTGGATCCATGGGTGGATTGTGAAAAGAGCACACATGCAATGACACTGGTGGATCCATATGTGGTATGTGAAAAGAACACACATGCAATGACTCTGGTTGTTGTTAGTGAAAAGAACACACATGCAATGACACTGGTGGATCCTGTGTGGTCTCTGAAGAGAGCACACATTTCAATGACTCTTGTTGTTGTTAGTAAAAGAATACACATGCAATGACACTGGTTGTTGTTACTAAAAAGAACACACATGCAATGACACTGGTGGATCCATAAGTGGATTGTGAAGAGATCACACATGCAACGACACTGGTGGATCCATTTATGGTATGTGAAGAGAACACACATGCAAAATGACTCTGGTTGTTGTTACTCAAAAGAACACACATGCAATGACGCTGGTGGATCCATAGGTGGTATGTGAGAAGAACACACATGCAATGACACTGGTGATCCATATATGGTATGTGAAAAGAACACACATGCAATGACTCTGGTTGTTATTAGTGAAATGAACACACATGCAATGACACTGGTGGATCCATAGATGGTATGTGAGAAGAACACAGATTTCAATGACACCGCCATTCGATTTTTTCGTCTGGTTCGAGCACAGCTTAGACATCGAGCGCATTCTGCATTCTTCCCGTTCTTTCGAGTGCTGCGGGGAGAAAATGAGCTTCATGCGTTGGCATCGCGCCTGTGGGTGGGACGATCGCTTGGGGCAGCTTCGTTTCTTCTCCAAACTCGGCTTAGCGACAAATGGGTCATCGAGGTAAAGGCGTGGCTGAAAGATCCTGACGCCGTTCCTAAGATGTACGAGGTGCAGATTCCAAGCAGAACAGGGCGACAGCTTTGCTGGAAGCACCCGGTCATCATCCACCTGGAGGAGGTTCTGGACTCGGTACATGGCATTCAGGGCCCCGAAGAGGCTGCCAGAAAGCGCCCTCGTCGCCTGTAGTGTTCGCCTGGAAGGATCGATGGCACAGGACCGCCACCATTTCGCGACGGGGCACACAGTTTCGGTGGGGGGACCAGGCTTGGACGAGCTGGTGGTTCTGATTTCCCTTGAATGAAGACAGAGCTCTAATGAATTGCCGTGGTATGTGTGGCTAATGAATTTGTAGTATGGAGAGCGTAGCAGGAAGTTAGCATCGACTAAAAATGTGTAATAGTTTGAATCGATGTAGTACGTGTGTGTAATAGTTTGAAGTAGTATGTGTGTGTAATAGTTTGAATCGATGTAGTATGTGTGGGTAATGGATTTGATGTAGTTTGTGTGCGTGTAATAGTTTGAATCGATGTAGTTGAACACCGTGCTTTATAATTTCTATGAATAACCAAGGACAACCTCATGAAAAGAGGGTGGTCTGGCAATGAGCAATGTCAATTCTGTGGATGCCAGGAAAATGTATTCCATCTCCTCTTCAAGTACTCCCTCTGTTTCAAAATATAAGATGTTTTAGCTTTGTGAATGGAGCGTATCTAGACATCTTTTAGTGATGGTGCTTTCTAAACCTAGATGAAGCTACATACTAAAAGGGGACTAGATACACTTCATTCACAAAGCTAAAACATCTTATATTTTGAAATGGAGGGAGTACAAGGTAGCTACATTTGTAACACGTTGAACTACAGGACCATTTTGCAGGAAACACAAGACAAAGGAAAAAATGGTTTACAGCACAGACAGCAGACGCAAAATCTGTAGTCTGGGATAAAAAGATGCCAGTTAACTACATTGAACCACGACTAGTAATTGAAGGAAATGGGTACTTGATAGTATTTGCTTACAACAGTAGTACTTCCATACAAAAGGGTCTTATACCTGCACAAAAGTGGGCTAAACTTTCTACTAGTTTATAGAACAATTCCTCAGCATTTCATCTACAAAAGCTATTCTTCAGTCTGAACTTAACTATTCTGCACTAAAGAAACTACAGATCTCCACCAGAAAAGTTGGATGGCCAATTGCCTTGAGAGGACATAAGTTCTTTGATCATTTAACCCAAACTAATCTATTGCCTTCCCGCCAAACTACAAGAAATCTGCATCGTTCATGCACGAGCGATTTTGCGTGCGCCAGTCCCGGTTTAGTTGGACCATCCGCGCCGCCACAACGATTTCTTCGAAACTGAAATTCGACATCTCCTTCTCGGGATCATAGGTTCGTGTGAACTCGAACCTGAATTCTAGGGCTGAGGTGATGCCCGCCGTCGGCTCCGGCTGTCGAACAATCCAGCATGCTGAGTGTAGACGCTTGGTCGCCGCCACGGTACGGCCTTCGACGGTGCGTAGGATGGAGCGTCTTTGCCGCAGACGGCGTGCTCCCAGCCTACCCGACTGAGGTAAGGTAGTCCGCGCCGAAGCGTGGACGCGAGAGTTCCTAGACCTTGGCGCTGCCCTGTTCGAGGGTGTGTACCCTCGGCGGCGGCATGCTCTCATGAACGATTTGATATGTACCTTGTTCCCATTGCCTAGAGCATGCCGTAATGCCACCGCGTGATTTCTCCACATCGCTCTCTTGGCCCTGCTTGCCACATCTGGCGCCAACGACGGCGCAGTCGTCGCCGTGGCTGATTCGGCACATTCGGGAAAATCATCCGCCTGGCAGGGCAATGGGAGACCGGCCTTGAAGTAGAGCTTCATGGCCTGCCTTAGAGGGGCTAAATACCCCAGTTTCGGCGGCTGTCGCGGCGGCGGCAGCGGCTTAGGCGGGGCCATGTTACCCTAGTTGGTGCGACACGGAGGAGCTGCGCAAGGTGAACTGTGGTTAGTCGAAGAAGTGGAGTGAAAGACTGACAGTAGGTTTGGACTACGGGCACACGTGAAAATAACCATTTCCCATTTCCTTAGAGGGTAATAATTCGACACTCGTTGCATTAACAACTCAATCTTTATTTCCCTTCTCAGCATAAGAGTGCGAACATATTAAAAAGATCGGTCATGGCTATCCACCTCATCGGGCAATGTACCAGGACAGGTAAGAGACGGGACCGGGTTTCATTTTAGAAATGTTGACGACTGTGCCCTTATGTTTATACAATATTATTTATATGCCACCATGAATCATCGAGTGTAGCAACACCATCAAAAACAGGGGATAATGACGTGGTGTGTTTTATTTTTTTAAAGGGCATCAGAAACAGGGGATGCCGACGTGGCATGTTTTCTGACTGGCAGGCCCGCCCCCTCCACCTTCAACGGCGCGCATCCCAGGTTCGAGGGGTGGTGTCGCCCACCAACACATTATTGTGCAATTTTCCATGTGGGACCTGAATTCCGGCGCTGAGCTGATGCCCGTGTCGAACATAGAGAATTCTGAAAGAAGCTACTAAAAATAAATACTTTGAATTCTGCATCCAAGTTTTGATCAAACAGACTGACATATGGGACCTGCTAAAAATTCCGTGAAGCGCTCCCCGTGCATAGTGCGCTGACAGGTGGCATGTTTTCTAACAGGCGGGCCCGCCTCCTCCACCTACGATGGTGCGCGTCCTAGGTTCGAGGGCTAGTGCCGCCCACCAACACATTATTGTGCAATTTTCCATGCTTTGTCGCAACCAGCTCCGCTCCGCTCCTCTCCTCTGCTCCTGCCGCCGCCACTCCGCTCAGTCGTGCACCGCTCTCGTCGTCCCCTTGGGCCGTCGTCCTCCCACCCTCCCCTCCCTGCCATCCCCTCATGTCCCCTCCCCTCCCCTCCCTGCCCTGTCTCCTTGCCGCCGCCCACCGCCCAAGCACGTCTGGAAACGAAAACCGAGAGTCGTCCGTTGGGTTAGGGGACCAACGACGCTGGTGATCCGGATCCCACTCGGAGATGGATCCTGCGAGGCTTGAGAGCACGGATATGGGTCCTACGCGGCTGGAGAGCACGGAATCTCCTTCAAGTCTGGAGAGCACAAAGGACAACGAAACGGGGGAGAGGAAGCGGGGTGCAGAGATTTGGAGGTATGGAGCCCGGAGAAGGTGCCGTGCATCCACATTGAAGGGTAAGAACTGTGATTCCTTATCTGCATACCCCAATTAGCGTTTCTAGTCCCATGGTGATGGCAAGGATATGTGTTGGTAACCGCAGGACGTCTGGACAGCTTGTCCTTGAGCATGATGCTTTGTCAAGTGAGCATGAAGGCACTGAAACGTGTGGTGGTGCGAATGATGATGAGAAAGCATATCCATATGTGGCTGCTGACCCTGATAGGATGGAGAGTAGGGAATATTTGGTTGATTCGAACTTTGAGCCTGACTATGGGACTGATGAGGAAGAGGAATGTGAAGATGTGGAAATGGGATGTAGATACGACGACGAAGATGTGGACAGGCCAGTGATACACTTTGACAGGGACAATCCTACAATTGATGAGGGGACTGTCTTTGATAATGTGGAGGACTGCAGATATGAAGTTGCAACCTATGCAATCAGAGTTGGGTTCGAATTTATCATTGAAAAGAGCGACCAAAAGAGATTTAGGGTGCACTGTAGGGAAAGTAATGTGTGTAAATGGAGATTACATGCATCTCCAATGCGGGGTGGACACCCATTTCAGGTTGCAATAGCTACATTTAGTTTCAGTCTTTCTCATATTTATTCTGCTGATAACTAGCTCTGAATTATTTGGATTCTTATCGAATACAGATCAAAGTAAACACGAAGGAACACAACTGACCTAATACTTCTTTAAGTGGTAAAATTAGACCGGCGACTACCAAGTGGATTGCTGCTACTATACTTGACTAGGTGAGGCAGGATCATAACATTGGACCAGCTGAACTCAGAGCAAAGATTAGCAAAAAGTTTAACGTTCTGATTCCTTATCACAGAGTCTTTGATGGGAAGGAGATGGCTCTAGACTTCATTCAAGGCAAGTGGAATGACAGTTTTCATATGTTGTATAGTTTCAAAGCTCAGGTAGAGAAAACATCACCTGGTAGTGTTGTTGACATCGATTACGAGGTTGTGAAAGGGAGAGAGAAGGTCTCGAGGGGGGTCAGGTATAAGCAGGCAGATAAGATATGCTTCAGGAGATGTTTTGTCTGTCTGAAGGCATGCTAGAAGGGGTTCCTAGACGGCTGCAGGCCATACTTGGCAATAGGCACAACTTCTTTAACATGGAAGTTCAGGGGACATGTTGCTTCTGCTTGTGCTTTGGACACGCAAATTGGCTTCTACCCATAGCTTATGCTGTTCTTGAGGGTGAATCAAATGAAAGCTGGACATGGTTCATGCAGAGACTACGAGAAGTAATTGGTCACCCTGAAGGCTTGGTGATACACACCGGTGCATCCGAGGGTCTTGAGAATGCTGTTGATGCTGTGTTTCCTGGGGTTGAGCATTGGGAATGCATGCAGCACCTCGCTACTAACTTCATGAAGAAGTTCGAAGGAAAGATCTTTGAAGAGGACTTGTGGCGATCAGCATACACATACATCCCAAGCACGCATGCTACTTACTTGCAGAACATGTATGTAGTTCCAAAGGTGAAAAAATACCTTGAGGAATATCACACCAAGCTATGGGCCAGAAGCAAGTTTGGTGAGTTAAGCAAGGTGGATTTTGTATGCAATAATTTGGCAGAGAGTTTCAATGATAAGATTTCGGGCATGAAGACACTTGGAATTGTTATTTTGTTGGATGCAATAAGACAGTGCATAATGGTGAAGATAGATTTAAGGCAAAGAATTTGTGCAAGAAATTTTTTAGGCCATAAAATAGTTCCAAAGGTGGTTATGTTACTGAATGTAAGAACCAGGGCAATGAGAACGATAAAGATGAGGGTGGTCAGAAGTTCCAGAACATTGGCTGAGGTTTATGCAGAATACAAGCGTGGAAGTGAACGGAGGCACACTGTAGACATTGGAAACAAGACTTGTTCATGCAGGCAGTGGCAGATTACTGGTCTGCCATGTCACATGCAATTTACTTCATCTTAAAGCTTAGAGGTAACATAGCTGAAATAGAGAACTATGTCGACAACTATTTCTCTGTGGACAAGTTTGCTGCAACTTATGTAGAAAACGTACCACCTATGGCCGATGAAAATGATTGGGAGATTGTCGATCCAGGGTTCAAACTTCAACCACCAGTTCTTAGGAGGCCACCTGGGAGGCCTAGAAAGATAAGGATCGTAGCCTCCACCGATAACGGGTCCAAGGCTTGGTGCTAGGAAAAGGAAATGCGGACGTTGTGGTGGATTCGGCCATATCAAGAGGTTGTACAAAAACCCAGTTACAAATGCTATTGTCCCTGTTCACACCCCGGTGGCAGAAAATGAGGCTTCTCAGCCAGAATTGGCGGAAGAGCAGCGCGAAGACGGTGATGAACACTTGGAGGAAAACGTACGTAAGAAGCCAATTTATGAAGAAGTGGAGGTGCCGGCGAGAAAAGTGTGTGAAAAGAAACAAAAGGGTAAGCATAACGGGCAGGAAAGGGCAAATAATGGAGGTGTATTAGAATATGAAGAAGTTGCAGGGGTGATTGAGGATGTTCTTGAGGATCTTTCGGCTAACTGCAGGAGAAATAATAAATCCCTGCCAATTTCACCTTTGTACGATTCTCCGGATGAAAGGTAAGCTTAAAAATTGTTTTATTTGCCATTTTATCATTTTTTATCCTCATCAACTGATGCTTAATGCAGCGTGGGCTAGCAGACTAATAAGAGGAGCAGAAAGATGCGGGCATAGTAACGTCCTATGTTGAATTGTATCATTGAAACTAAACTAGCTGTGTCGTCTTTATTTATATCTGGCGCGTGCAACGTGTCTGTGATGGGGTCATGTGGACCAGATTACATTTTTTTTAAATATTATTACATTAATATTTTACCTCCGTTTGGACACGGCTACTAGTTCCCATCTCCCTTGCATTTCCATCTCCTCTGGCGCACTCCAGAATTATGGCTATGCCATCAAGTAGCAGAGTCAGCGTATTGTCCCATCAGGTGTGAACGCAATGACTTTGTTTGTTCAGAATTTGACGACTTTTGATCAGTTTGAAAGACAGAGAAATCTAAAACATGTATCTAGACATGTTTTGGGTATAGACACATTTATTAAATATCTTAAAAAACTAAGTCAGTTAAATCTGGATAGGAGTAGTACACTATTACAACACGCTCGATCCCTTTTCCTTAGGCGCACTCCAAATTACGGCTGTGCCATCAAGTGCTGGGAGCAGAGTCAGCGTATTGTCCCATCAGATATGCCAGGGAACGCGCGAACTTTATTTTCAGGATCGGATGAGTTTCGATCGACTAGTTTCAAAGACAAAGACAACTAAAACATGGCCAACATATATAGATTATGACGATAATCGACCATGACTTAGGTGACCCAGATCCAAAGAGCGCATTAAGATACCGTACATAGATTTAATTTATGCTTAAGTGGCCCTAATCGACTATGACGCTCCTGCAGTCTCCATCATTGACGACGTTGTTCGCGTCGCCGCCAGCCTCCTCCGCATTGGAATCGATGCCGATGTTCCCGGCAGCGTTCCTCCACCTCATGGATTCTTCACGGCGTGCTACATCGATAATGGTGGAGGTCGTACGCCCAGGCACTGCCCAGAAGCGTTGCCTCCCTTCGGGGTTGCGCAGGTCCGGGTGGATCTCCCGCTGGTGGGTTCCGCACAGCTCAATCAACGCAGCCCGCTCCTTCTTGAATAGCTTTCGCCAGTACGCGCTCGTACGCGAGTACCGCGCCATTGCCCTCTTCCGCTCCGACAGCTAGCGGCGGCGCTCCTCGATCTGCCTCGCCAACGCGTTGTCGTGCAAGAGCGGCGTGATAGGAACCCCGGCGTAGCTGAGCTCGAAGCCGGCCGGAAGCCTCGCTAACGGCGGCGCGAGTATGCCGTAGTGGGCGAACATCTGAGCCTCGTGCAAGCTGAGTTTGGGCCTCTCCCTCTCCATGGCGATGAAGGAACGCGATCTGATTTTCGGCCCCGAGGTTAAGGGGATAAAGGCAAGGACGTATGCCCAGCGTAGTTTCCATGGCCAATCAGTTCGCAGAACAGACTTCTCACGGATCGCCCTCACGAAGGACATCACTATCGTCCATGCACCCCGATCCAACGGCGCCTAACAATAGGGGATCGGGTCTTCTAGAAGCCCAGAGCGGTTGCTGGTTAGTTCTGCGTACCGATTGTTTGTGGCCAACGGCGGTAGTTGAAAATAATACACATTTCAATGACACTGGTGGATCCATAGGTCGTATGTGAAGAGATCACACATGCAAAATGACTCTGGTTGTTGTTACTAAAAATAACACACATGCAATGACACTGGTGGATCCATGGGTGGATTGTGAAAAGAGCACACATGCAATGAATCTGGTGGATCCATATGTGGTATGTGAAAAGAACACACATGCAATGACACTGGTGGATCCATGTGCGGTCTCTAAAGAGAGCACACATTTCAATGACTCTTACTGTTGTTAGTAAAAAGAACACACATGCAATGACACTGGTGGATCATGTGTGGTCTCTAAAGAGATCACACATGCAATGACACTGGTTGTTGTTACTAAAAAGAACACATGCAATGACACTGGTGGATCCATAGGTGGATTGTGAAGAGAACACACATGCAATGACACTGGTGGTTCCATAGGTGGTATGTGAAAAGAACACACATGCAAAATGACTCTAGTTGTTGTTACTAAAAAAACACACATGCAAAATGACACTGGTGGGATCCATGGTTGGATTGTGAAAAGAAAACACATGCAATGACTCTGGTGGATCCATAGGTGGTATATGAAAAGAAGACACATGCAAAATGACTCTGGTTGTTACTAAAAAGAACACACATGCAATGACACCGTTGGATCCATGGGTGGATTGTGAAAAGAACACACATGCAATGACACTGGTGGATCCATATGTGGTATGTGAAAAGAACACACATGCAAAATGACTCTAGTTGTTACTAAAAAGAACACACATGCAATGACACTGGTGGATCCATAGGTGGTATGTGAAGAGATCACACATGCAAAATGACTCTAGTTGTTGTTACTAAAAAGAACACACATACAAAATGACACTGGTGGGATCCATGGGTGGATGGTGAAAAGAAAACACATTTCAATGACACTGGTGGATCCATAGGTGGTATGTGAAAAGAACACACATGCAAAATGACTCTGGTTGTTGTTACTAAAAAGATCACACATGCAATGACACTTGTGGATCCATGGGTGGATTGTGAAAATAACACACATTTCAATGACACTGGTGGATCCATGTGTGTTCTCTAAAGAGAACACACATGCAATGACAATGGTTGTTGTTACTAGAAAGAACACACATGCAATGACACTGGTGGATCCATGGGTGGATTGTGAAAATAGCACACATGCAATGACACTGGTGGATCCATGGGTGGATTGTGAAAATAGCACACATGCAATGACACTGGTGGATCCATATGTGGTATGTGAAAAGAACACACATGCAATGACTCTGGTTGTTGTTAGTGAAAAGAACACATGCAATGCCACTGGTGGATCCATGTGTGGTCTCTGAAGAGAGCACACATTTCAATGACTCTTGTTGTTGTTAGTAAAAAGAACACACATGCAATGACACTGGTGGATCCATGTGTGGTCTCTGAAGAGAGCACACATGCAATGACACTGGTTGTTGTTACTGAAAAGAACACATGCAATGACACTGGTGGATCCATAGGTGGATTGTGAAGAGAACACACATGCAATGACACTGGTGGATCCATAGGTGGTATGTGAACAGAACACACATGCAAAATGATTCTGGTTGTTGTTACTAAAAAGAACACACATGCAAAAGGACACTGGTGGGATCCATGGGTGGATTGTGAAAAGAAAACACATGCAGTGACTCCGGTGGATCCATAGGTGGTATGTGAAAAGAAGACACATGCAAAATGACTCTGGTTGTTACTAAAAAGAACACACATGCAATGACAACGGTGGATCCATGGGTGGATTGTGAAAAGAACACAGATGCAATGACACTGTTGGATCCATATGTGGTATGTGAAAAGAACACACATGCAAAATGAATCTGGTTGTTGTTACTAAAAAGAACACACATGCAATTACGCTGGTGGATCCATGTTTGGTCTCTGTAGAGAACACACATTTTAATCACACTGGTTGATCAATATGTGGTATGTGAGAAGAACACACATTTCAATGACTCTGGTTGTTGTTAGTGAAATGAACACACATGCAATGACACTGGTGGATCCATAGGTGGTATGTGAGAAGAACACACATTTCAATGACTCTGATTGTTGTTACTAAAAAGAACACACATGCAATGACACTGGTGGATCCATAGGTGGTACGTGAAGAGATCACACATGCAAAATGACTCTGGTTGTTGTTACTAAAAAGAACACACTTGCAATGACACTGGTGGATCCATGGGTGGATTATGAAAAGAACACACATGCAATGACAATGGTGGATCCATAGGTGGTTTGTGAAAAGAACACACATGCAAAATGACTCTGGTTGTTGTTACTAAAAAGAACACACATGCAATGACACTGGTGGATCCATAGGTGGATTGTGAAGAGAACACACATGCAATGACACTGGTGGATCCATAGGTGGTATGTGAGAAGAACACACATTTCAATGACTCTGGTTGTTGTTAGTGAAAAGAACACACATGCAATTACACTGGTGGATCCATAGGTGGTATGTGAAGAGATCACACATGCAAAATGACTCTGGTTGTTGTTACTAAAAAGAACACACATGCGATGACACTGTTGGATCCATGGGTGGATTGTGAAAAGAACACACTTGCAATGACACTGGTGGATCCATAGGTGGTTTGTGAAAAGAACACACATGCAAAATGACTCTGGTTGTTGTTACTAAAAAGAACACACATGCAATGACACTGGTGGATCCATAGGTGGATTGTGAAGAAAACACACATGCAATGACACTGGTGATCCATATGTGGTATGTGAAAAGAACACACATGCAATGACTCTAGATGTTGTTAGTGAAAAGAACACACATGCAATGACATCGGTGGATCCATAGGTGGTATGTGAACACATCACACATGCAAAATGACTCTGGTTGTTGTTACTAAAAAGAACACACAAGCAAAATGACACTGGAGGATCCATGGGTGGATTGTGAAAAGAGCACAAACGCAAAATGACTCTGGTTGTTGTTACTAAAAAGATCACACATGCAATGACACTTGTGGATCCATGGGTGGATTGTGAAAATAACACACATTTCAATGACACTGGTGGATCCATGTGTGTTCTCTGAAGAGAACACACATGCAATGACAATGGTTGTTGTTACTAGAAAGAACACACATGCAATGCCACTGGTGGATCCATAGGTGGATTGTGAAGAGAACACACATGCAATGACACTGGTGGATCCATAGGTGGTATGTGAAAAGAACACACATGCAAAATGACTGGTATGTGTTAGTAAAAAGAACACACATGCAATGACACTGGTGGATCCATGTGTGGTCTCTAAAGAGAGCACACATGCAATGACTCTGGTTGTTGTTACTAAAAAGAACACATGCAACTGCACTGGTGGATCCATAGGTGGATTGTGAAGAGAACACACATGCAATGACATTGGTGGATCCATAGGTGGATTATGAAATGAACACACATGCAATGACACTGGTGGATCCATAGGTGGTATGTGAGAAGAACACACATTTCAATGACTCTGGTTGTTGTTATTAAAAAGAACACACATGCAATGACACTGGTGGATCCATAGGTGGTATGTGAAGAGATCACACATGCAAAATGACTCTGGTAGTTGTTAGTGAAATGAACACACATGCAATGACACTGGTGGATCCATAGGTGGTTTGTGAGAAGAACACACATTTCAATGGCTCTGGAGGTGGTTTGTGAAAAGAACACACATGCAAAATGACACTGGTGGATCCATAGGTGGTATGTGAAGAGATCACACATGCAAAATGACTCTGGTTGTTGTTACTAAAAAGAAAACACATGCAATGACACTGGTGGATCCATGGGTGGATTGTGAAAATAATACACATTTCAATGACACTGGTGGATCCATAGGTGGATTGTGAAGAGAACACACATGCAATGACACTGGTTGTTGTTAATAAAAAGAACACACATGCAATGACACTGGTGGATCCATGGGTGGATTGTGAAAAGAGCACACATGCAATGACACTGGTGGATCCATAGGTGGTTTGTGAAAAGAACACACATGCAAAATGACTCTGGTTGTTGTTACTAAAAAGAACACACATGCAATGACACTGGTGGATCCATAGGTGGATTGTGAAGAGAACACACATGCAATGACACTGGTGGATCCATAGGTGGTATGTGAGAAGAACACACATTTCAATGACTCTAGAGGTGGTTTGTGAAAAGAACACACATGCAAAATGACACTGGTGGATCCATAGGTGGTATGTGAAGAGATCACACATGCAAAATGACTCTGGTTGTTGTTACTAAAAAGAACACACATGCAATGACACTGGTGGATCCATGGGTGGATTGTGAAAAGAGCACACATGCAATGACACTCGTGGATCCATATGTGGTATGTGAAAAGAACACACATGCAATGACTTTGGTTGTTGTTAGTGAAAAGAACACACATGCAATGACACTGGTGGATCCATGTGTGGTCTCTGAAGAGAGCACACATGCAATGACACTGGTTGTTGTTAGAAAAAAGAACACATGCAATGACACTGGTGGATCCATAGGTGGATTGTGAAGAGAACACACATGCAATGACACTGGTGAATCCATAGGTGGTATGTGAAAAGAACAAACATGCAAAATGACTCTGGTTGTTGTTACTAAAAAGAACACACATGCAAAATGACACTGGTGGGATCCATGGGTGGATTGTGAAAAGAAAAGACATGCCATGACTCTGGTGGATCCATAGGTGGTATGTGAAAAGAAGACACATGCAAAATGACTCTGGTTGTTACTCAAAAGAACACACATGCAATGACACCGGTGAATCCATGGGTGGAATTTGAAAAGAACACACATGCAATAAAACTGGTGGATCCATATGTGGTATGTGAAAAGAACACACATGCGATGACTCTTGTTGTTGTTAGTGAAATGAACACACATGCAATGACACTGGTGGATCCATAGATGGTATGTGAGAAGAACACACATTTCAATGACTCTGGTTGTTGTTACTAAAAAGAACACACATGCAACGACACTGGTGGATCCATAGGTGGTATGTGAAGAGATCACACATGCAAAATGACTCTGGTTGTTGTTACTAAAAAGAACACACATGCAAAATGACACTGGTGGATCCATGGGTGGATTGTGAAAAGAACACACATGCAATGACACTGGTGGATCCATGTGTGGTCTCTGAAGAGAGCACACATTTCAATGACTCTTGTTGTTGTTAGTAAAAAGAACACACATGCAATGACACTGGTGGATCCATGTGTGGTCTCTAAAGAGAACACACATGCAATGACACTGGTTATTGTTACTAAAAAGAACACGCATGCAATGACACTAGTGGATCCATCGGTGGATTGTGAAGAGATCACACATGCAATGACACTGGTTGATCCATAGGTGGTCAGTGAAGAGAACACACATGCAAAATGACTCTAGTTGTTGTTACTAAAAAGAACACACATGCAATGACACTGGTGGATCCATAGGTGGTATGTGAGAAGAACACACATGCAATGACACTGGTGATCCATATGTGGTATGTGAAAAGAACACACATGCAATGACTCTGGTTGTAGTTAGTGAAATGAACACACATGCAATGACACTGGTGGATCAATAGATGGTATGTGAGAAGAACACACATTTCAATGACTCTGGTTGTTGTTACTAAAAAGAACACACATGCAATGACACTGGTGGATCCATATGTGGTATGTGAAGAGATCACACATGCAATGACACTAGTGGATCCATAGGTGGTATGTGAAGAGAAAACACATGCAAAATGACTCTAGTTGTTGTTACTAAAAAGAACACACATGCAATGACACTGGTGGATCCATTGGTGGTATGTGTGAAGAACACACATGCAATGACATGGGTGATCCATATGTGGTATGTGAAAAGAACACACATGCAATGACTCTGGATATTGTTAGTGAAATGAACACACATGTAGTGACACTGGTGGATCCATAGATGGTATGTGAGAAGAACACACATTTCAATGACTCTGGTTGTTGTTACTAAAAAGAACACACATGCAATGACACCGGTGGATCGATGGGTGGATTGTGAAAAGAACACACATGCAATGACACTGGTGGATCCATAGGTGGTTTGTGAAAAGAACAGACATGCAAAATGACTCTGGTTGTTGTTACTAAAAAGAACACACATGCAATGACACTGGTGGATCCATGGGTGGATTGTGAAAAGAGCACACATGCAATGACACTGGTGGATCCATATGTGGTATGTGAAAAGAACACACATGCAATGACTCTGGTTGTTGTTAGTGAAAAGAACACACATGCAATGACACTGGTGGATCCATGTGTGGTCTCTGAAGAGAGCACACATTTCAATGACTCTTGTTGTTGTTAGTAAAAAGAACACACATGCAATGACACTGGTGGAGCCATAGGTGGTATGTGAAGAGAACACACATGCAATGACACTGGTTGTTGTTAGTAAAAAGAACACATGCAATGACACTGGTGGATCCATAGGTGGATTGTGAAGAGAACACACATGCAATGACACTGGTGAATCCATAGGTGGTATGTGAAAAGAACACACATGCAATGACACTGGTGGATCCATAGGTGGTTTGTGAAAAGAACACACATGCAAAATGACTCTGGTTGTTGTTAGTAAAAAGAACACACATGCAATGACACTGGTGGATCCATAGGTGGATTGTGAATAGATCACACATGCAATGACACTGGTTGATCCATAGGTGGTAAGTGAAGAGAACACACATGACAAATGACTCTGGTTGTTGTTACTAAAAAGAACACACATGCAATGATACTGGTGGATCCATAGGTGGTATGTGAGAAGAACACACATGCAATGACATTGGTGAACCATATGTGGTATGTGAAAAGAACACACATGCAATGACTCTGGTTGTTGTTAGTGAAATGAACACACATGCAATGACACTGGTGGATCCATAGATGGTATGTGAGAAGAACACACATTTCAATGACTCTGGTTGTTGTTACTAAAAAGAACACACATGCAATGACACTGGTGGATCCATAGGTGGTATGTGAAGAGACCACACATGCAAAATGACTCTCATTGTTGTTACTAAAAAGAACACACATGCAAAATGACAGTGGTGGATCCATGGGTGGATTGTGAAAAGAACACACATGCAATGACACTGGTGGATCCATGTGTGGTCTCTGAAGAGAGCACACATTTCAATGACTCTTGTTGTTGTTAGTAAAAAGAACACAGATGCAATGACACTGGTGGATCCCTGTGTGGTCTCTGAAGAGAGCACACATTTCAATGACTCTTGTTGTTGTTAGTAAAAAGAACACACATGCAATGACACTGGTGGATCCATAGGTGGTATGTGAAGAGAACACACATGCAATGACACTGGTTGTTGTTAATAAAAAGAACACATGCAATGACACTGGTGGATCCATAGGTGGATTGTGAAGAGAACACACATGCAATGACACTGGTGAATCCATAGGTGGTATGTGAAAAGAACAAACATGCAAAATGACTCTGGTTGTTGTTACTAAAAAGAACACACATGCAAAATGAAACTGGTGGGATCCATGGGTGGATTGTGAAAAGAAAACACATGCAATGACTCTGGTGGATCCATAGGTGGTATGTGAAAAGAAGACACATGCAAAATGACTCTGGTTGTTACTAAAAAGAACACACATGCAATTACAACGGTGGATCCATGGGTGGATTGTGAAAAGAACACACATGCAATGACACTGTTGGATCCATATGTGGTATGTGAAAAGAACACACATGCAAAATGAATCTGGTTGTTACTAAAAAGAACACACATGCAATGACACTGGTGGATCCATGTTTGGTCTCTGTAGAGAACACACATTTTAATCACACTGGTTCATCCATATGTGGTATGTGAGAAGAACACACATTTCAATGACTCTGGTTGTTATTAGTGAAATGAACACACATGCAATGACACTGGTGGATCCATAGGTGGTATGTGAGAAGAACACACATTTCAATGACTCTGGTTGTTGTTATTAAAAAGAACACACATGCAATGACACTGGTGGATCCATAGGTGGTATGTGAAGAGATCACACATGCAAAATGACTCCGGTTGTTGTTACTAAAAAGAACACACTTGCAATGACACTGGTTGATCCATGGGTGGATTGTGAAAAGAACACACATGCAATGACAATGGTGGATCCATAGGTGGTTTGTGAAAAGAACACACATGCAAAATTACTCTGGTTGTTGTTACTAAAAAGAACACACATGCAATGACACTGGTGGATCCATAGGTGGATTGTGAAGAGGACACACATGCAATGACACTGGTGGATCCATGGGTGATATGTGAGAAGAACACACATTTCAATGACTCTGGTTGTTGTTAGTGAAAAGAACACACATGCAATGACACTGGTGGATCCATAGGTGGTATGTGAAGAGATCACACATGCAAAATGACTCTGGTTGTTTTTACTAAAAAGAACACACATGCGATGACACTGTTGGATCCATGGGTGGATTGTGAATAGAACACACTTGCAATGACACTGGTGGATCCATAGGTGGTTTGTGAAAAGAACACACATGCAAAATGACTCTGGTTGTTGTTACTAAAAAGAACACACATGCGATGACACTTGTGGATCCATAGGTGGATTGTGAAGAGAACACACATGCAATGACACTGGTGATCCATATGTGGTATGTGAAAAGAACACACATGCAATGACTCTGGATGTTGTTAGTGAAAAGAACACACATGCAATGACATTGGTGGATCCATAGGTGGTATGTGAAGAGATCACACATGCAAAATGACTCTGGTTGTTGTTACTAAAAAGAACACACATGCAAAATGATACTGGAGGATCCATGGGTGGATTGTGAAAAGAGCACAAACGCAAAATGACTCTGGTTGTTGTTACTAAAAAGATCACCCATGCAATGACAGTGGTGGATCCATGGGTGGATTGTGAAAATAACACACATTTCAATGACACTGGTGGATCCATGTGTGGTCTCTGAAGAGAACACACATGCAATGACACTGGTTGTTGTTACTAGAAAGAACACACATGCAATGACACTGGTGGATCCATAAGTGATTGTGAAGAGAACACACATGCAATGACACTGGTGGATCCATAGGTGGTATGTGAAAAGAACACACATATAAAATGACTGGTATGTGTTAGTAAAAAGAACACACATGCAATGACACTGGTGGATCCATGTGTGGTCTCTGAAGAGAGCACACATGCAATGACACTAGTTGTTGTTACTAAAAAGAACACATGCAATTGCACTGGTGGATCCATAGGTGGATTGTGAAGAGAACACACATGCAATGACATTGGTGGATCCATAGGTGGATTATGAAATGAACACACATGCAATGACACTGGTGGATCCATAGGGGGTATGTGAGAAGAACACACATTTCAATGACTCTGGTTGTTGTTACTAAAAAGAACACACATGCAATGACACTGGTGGATCCATAGGTGGTATGTGAAGAGATCACACATGCAACATGACTCTGGTAGTTGTTAGTGAAATGAACACACATGCAATGACACTGGTGGATCCATAGGTGGTTTGTGAGAAGAACACACATTTCAATGACTCTGTAGGTGGTTTGTGAAAAGAACACACATGCAAAATGACACTGGTGGATCCATAGGTGGTATGTGAAGAGATCACACATGCAAAATGACTCTGGTTGTTGTTACTAAAAAGAACACACATGCAATGACACTGGTGGATCCATGGGTGGATTGCGAAAATAATACACATTTCAATGACACTGGTGGATCCATAGGTGGATTGTGAAGAGAACACACATGCAATGACACTGGTTGTTGTTGTTAATAAAAAGAACACACATGCAATGACACTGGTGGATCCATTGGTGGTATGTGTGAAGAACACACATGCAATGACATGGGTGATCCATATGTGGTATGTGAAAAGAACACACATGCAATGACTCTGGATATTGTTAGTGAAATGAACACACATGTAGTGACACTGGTGGATCCATAGATGGTATGTGAGAAGAACACACATTTCAATGACTCTGGTTGTTGTTACTAAAAAGAACACACATGCAATGACACCGGTGGATCGATGGGTGGATTGTGAAAAGAACACACATGCAATGACACTGGTGGATCCATAGGTGGTTTGTGAAAGGAACAGACATGCAAAATGACTCTGGTTGTTGTTACTAAAAAGAACACACATGCAATGACACTGGTGGATCCATGGGTGGATTGTGAAAATAGCACACATGCAATGACACTGGTGGATCCATATGTGGTATGTGAAAAGAACACACATGCAATGACTCTGGTTGTTGTTAGTGAAAAGAACACACATGCAATGACACTGGTGGATCCATGTGTGGTCTCTGAAGAGATCACACATTTAAATGACTCTTGTTGTTGTTAGTAAAAAGAACACACATGCAATGACACTGGTGGAGCCATAGGTGGTATGTGAAGAGAACACACATGCAATGACACTGGTTGTTGTTAGTAAAAAAGAACACAAGCAATGACACTGGTGGATCCATAGGTGGATTGTGAAGAGAACACACATGCAATGACACTGGTGAATCCATAGGTGGTATGTGAAAAGAACACACATGCAATGACACTGGTGGATCCATAGGTGGTTTGTGAAAAGAACACACATGCAAAATGACTCTGGTTGTTGTTACTAAAAAGAACACACATGCAATGACACTGGTGGATCCATAGGTGGATTGTGAAGAGAGATCACATGCAATGACACTGGTTGATCCATAGGTGGTAAGTGAAGAGAACACACATGACAAATGACTCTGGTTGTTGTTACTAAAAAGAACACACATGCAATGACACTGGTGGATCCATAGGTGGTATGTGAGAAGAACACACATGCAATGACACTCGTGATCCATATGTGGTATGTGAAAAGAACACACATGCAATGACTCTGGTTGTTGTTAGTGAAATGAACACACATGCAATGACACTGGTGGATCCATAGATGGTATGTGAGAAGAACACACATTTCAATGACTCTGGTTGTTGTTACTAAAAAGAACACACATGCAATGACACTGGTGGATCCATAGGTGGTATGTGAAGCGACCACACATGCAAAATGACTCTCGTTGTTGTTACTAAAAAGAACACACATGCAAAATGATAGTGGTGGATCCATGGGTGGATTGTGAAAAGAACACACATGCAATGACACTGGTGGATCCATGTGTGGTCTCTGAAGAGAGCACACATTTCAATGACTCTTGTTGTTGTTAGTAAAAAGAACACACATGCAATGACACTGGTGGATCCCTGTGTGGTCTCTGAAGAGAGCACACATTTCAATGACTCCTGTTGTTGTTAGTAAAAAGAACACACATGCAATGACACTGGTGGATCCATAGGTGGTATGTGAAGAGAACACACATGCAATGACACTGATTGTTGTTAATAAAAAGAACACATGCAATGACACTGGTGGATCCATAGGTGGTATGTGAAAAGAACAAACATGCAAAATGACTCTGGTTGTTGTTACTAAAAAGAACACACATGCAAAATGACACTGGTGGGATCCATGGGTGGATTGTGAAAAGAAAACACATGCAATGACTCTGGTGGATCCAGAGGTGCTATGTGCAAAGAAGACACATGCAAAATGACTCTGGTTGTTACTAAAAAGAACACACATGCAATGAGAACGGTGGATTCACGGGTGGATTGTGAAAAGAACACACATGCAATGACACTGTTGGATCCATATGTGGTATGTGAAAAGAACACACATGCAAAATGAATCTGGTTGTTACTAAAAAGAACACACATGCAATGACACTGGTGGATCCATGTTTGGTCTCTGTAGAGAACACACATTTTAATCACACTGGTTGATCCATATGTGGTATGTGAGAAGAACACACATTTCAATGACTCTGGTTGTTATTAGTGAAATGAACACACATGCAATGACACTGGTGGATCCATAGGTGGTATGTGAGAAGAACACACATTTCAATGACTCTGGTTGTTGTTATTAAAAAGAACACACATGCAATGACACTGGTGGATCCATAGGTGGTATGTGAAGAGATCACACATGCAAAATGACTCTGGTTGTTGTTACTAAAAAGAACACACTTGCAATGACACTGGTGGATCCATGGGTGGATTGTGAAAAGAACACACATGCAATGACAATGGTGGATCCATAGGTGGTTTGTGAAAAGAACACACATGCAAAATGACTCTGGTTGTTGTTACTAAAAAGAACACACATGCAATGACACTGGTGGATCCATAGGTGGATTGTGAAGAGAACACAGATGCAATGACACTGGTGGATCCATGGGTGGTATGTGAGAAGAAAACACATTTCAATGACTCTGGTTGTTGTTAGTGAAAAGAACACACATGCAATGACACTGGTGGATCCATAGGTGGTATGTGAAGAGATCACACATGCAAAATGACTATGGTTGTTGTTACTAAAAAGAACACACATGCGATGACACTGTTGGATCCATGGGTGGATTGTGAATAGAACACACTTGCAATGACACTGGTGGATCCATAGGTGGTTTGTGAAAAGAACACACATGCAAAATGACTCTGGTTGTTGTTACTAAAAAGAACACACATGCGATGACACTGGTGGATCCATATGTGGTATGTGAAAAGAACACACATGCAATGACTCTGGATGTTGTTAGTGAAAAGAACACACATGCAATGACATTGGTGGATCCATAGGTGGTATGTGAAGAGATTACACATGCAAAATGACTCTGGTTGTTGTTACTAAAAAGAACACACATGCAAAATGACACTGGAGGATCCATGGGTGGATTGTGAAAAGAGCACAAACGCAAAATGACTCTGGTTGTTGTTACTAAAAAGATCACACATGCAATGACACTAGTGGATCCATGGGTGGATTGTGAAAATAACACACATTTCAATGACACTGGTGGATCCATGTGTGGTCTCTGAAGAGAACACACATGCAATGACACTGGTTGTTGTTACTAGAAAGAACACACATGCAATGACACTGGTGGATCCATAGGTGGATTGTGAAGAGAACACACATGCAATGACACTGGTGGATCCATAGGTGGTATGTGAAAAGAACACACATGCAAAATGACTGGTATGTGTTAGTAAAAAGAACACACATGCAATGACACTGGTGGATCCATGTGTGGTCTCTGAAGAGAGCACACATGCAATGACACTGGTTGTTGTTACTAAAAAGAACACATGCAATTGCACTGGTGGATCCATAGGTGGATTGTGAAGAGAACACACATGCAATGACATTGGTGGATCCATAGGTGGATTATGAAATGAACACACATGCAATGACACTGGTGAATCCATAGGTGGTATGTGAAAAGAACAAACATGCAAAATAACTCTGGTTGTTGTTACTAAAAAGAACACACATGCAAAATGACACTGGTGGGATCCATGGGTGGATTGTGAAAAGAAAACACATGCAATGACTCTGGTGGATCCATAGGTGGTATGTGAAAAGAAGACACATGCAAAATGACTCTGGTTGTTACTAAAAAGAACACACATGCAATGAGAACGGTGGATCCATGGGTGGATTGTGAAAAGAACACACATGCAATGACACTGGTGAATCCATAGGTGGTATGTGAAAAGAACAAACATGCAAAATGACTCTGGTTATTGTTACTAAAAAGAACACACATGCAAAATGGCACTGGTGGGATCCATGGGTGGATTGTGAAAAGAAAACACATGCAATGACTCTGGTGGATCCATAGGTGGTATGCGAAAAGAAGAAACATGCAAAATGACTTTGGTTGTTACGAAAAAGAACACACATGCAATGAGAATGGTGGATCCATAGGTGGATTGTGAAGAGAACACACATGCAATGACATTGGTGGATCCATAGGTGGATTATGAAATGAACACACATGCAATGACACTGGTGGATCCATAGGTGGATTATGAAGTGAACACACATGCAATGACACTGGTGGATCCATAGATGGTATGTGAGAAGAACACACATTTCAATGACTCTGGTTGTTGTTACTAAAAAGAACACACATGCAATGACACTGGTGGATCCATAGGTGGTATGTGAAGAGATCACACATGCAAAATGACTTTGGTAGTTGTTAGTGAAATGAACACACATGCAATGACACTGGTGGATCCATAGGTGGTTTGTGAGAAGAACACACATTTCAATGACTCTGGAGGTGGTTTGTGAAAAGAACACACATGCAAAATGACACTGGTGGATCCATAGGTGGTATGTGAAGAGATCACACATGCAAAATGACTCTGGTTGTTGTTACTAAAAAGAACACACATGCAATGACACTGGTGGATCCATGGGTGGATTGTGAAAATAATACACATTTCAATGACACTGGTGGATCCATAGGTGGATTGTGAAGAGAACACACATGCAATGACACTGGTTGTTGTTAATAAAAAGAACACACATGCAATGACACTGGTGGATCCATTGGTGGTATGTGTGAAGAACACACATGCAATGACATGGGTGATCCATATGTGGTATGTGAAAAGAACACACATGCAATGACTCTGGATATTGTTAGTGAAATGAACACACATGTAGTGACACTGGTGGATCCATAGATGGTATGTGAGAAGAACACACATTTCAATGAATCTCGTTGTTATTACTAAAAAGAACACACATGCAATGACACCGGTGGATCGATGGGTGGATTGTGAAAAGAACACACATGCAATGACACTGGTGGATCCATAGGTGGTTTGTGAAAGGAACAGACATGCAAAATGACTCTGGTTGTTGTTACTAAAAAGAACACACATGCAATGACACTGGTGGATCCATGGGTGGATTGTGAAAATAGCACACATGCAATGACACTGGTGGATCCATATGTGGTATGTGAAAAGAACACACATGCAATGACTCTGGTTGTTGTTAGTGAAAAGAACACACATGCAATGACACTGGTGGATCCATGTGTGGTCTCTGAAGAGAGCACACATTTCAATGACTCTTGTTGTTGTTAGTAAAAAGAACACACATGCAATGACACTGGTGGAGCCATAGGTGGTATGTGAAGAGAACACACATGCAATGACACTGGTTGTTGTTAGTAAAAAAGAACACATGCAATGACACTGGTGGATCCATAGGTGGATTGGGAAGAGAACACACATGCAATGACACTGGTGAATCCATAGGTGGTATGTGAAAAGAACACACATGCAATGACATTGGTGGATCCATAGGTGGTTTGTGAAAAGAACACACATGCAAAATGACTCTGGTTGTTGTTACTAAAAAGAACACACATGCAATGACACTGGTGGATCCATAGGTGGATTGTGAAGAGATATCACATGCAATGACACTGGTTGATCCATAGGTGGTAAGTGAAGAGAACACACATGACAAATGACTCTGGTTGTTGTTACTAAAAAGAACACACATGCAATGACACTGGTGGATCCATAGGTGGTATGTGAGAAGAACACACATGCAATGACACTGGTGATCCATATGTGGTATGTGAAAAGAACACACATGCAATGACTCTGGTTGTTGTTAGTGAAATGAACACACATGCAATGACACTGGTGGATCCATAGATGGTATGTGAGAAGAACACACATTTCAATGACTCTGGTTGTTGTTACTAAAAAGAACACACATGCAATGACACTGGTGGATCCATAAGTGGTATGTGAAGAGACCACACATGCAAAATGACTCTCGTTGTTGTTACTAAAAAGAACACACATGCAAAATGACAGTGGTGGATCCATGGGTGGATTGTGAAAAGAACACACATGCAATGACACTGGTGGATCCATGTGTGGTCTCTGAAGAGAGCACAGATGCAATGACACTAGTTGTTGTTACTAAAAAGAACACATGCAATTGCACTGGTGGATCCATAGGTGGATTGTGAAGAGAACACACATGCAATGACATTGGTGGATCCATAGGTGGATTATGAAATGAACACACATGCAATGACACTGGTGGATCCATAGGGGGTATGTGAGAAGAACACACATTTCAATGACTCTGGTTGTTGTTACTAAAAAGAACACACATGCAATGACACTGGTGGATCCATAGGTGGTATGTGAAGAGATCACACATGCAAAATGACTCTGGTAGTTGTTAGTGAAATGAACACACATGCAATGACACTAGTGGATCCATAGGTGGATTGTGAGAAGAACACACATTTCAATGACTCTGGAGGTGGTTTGTGAAAAGAACACACATGCAAAATGACACTGGTGGATCCATAGGTGGTATGTGAAGAGATCACACATGCAAAATGACTCTGGTTGTTGTTACTAAAAAGAACACACATGCAATGACACTGGTGGATCCATGGGTGGATTGTGAAAATAATACACATTTCAATGACACTGGTGGATCCATAGGTGGATTGTGAAGAGAACACACATGCAATGACACTGGTTGTTGTTAATAAAAAGAACACACATGCAATGACACTGGTGGATCCATGGGTGGATTGTGAAAAGAGCACACATGCAATGACACTGGTGGATCCATAGGTGGTTTGTGAAAAGAACACACATGCAAAATGACTCTGGTTGTTGTTACTAAAAAGAACACACATGCAATGACACTGGTGGATCCATAGGTGGATTGTGAAGAGAACACACATGCAATGACACTAGTGGATCCATAGGTGGTATGTGAGAAGAACACACATTTCAATGACTCTGGAGGTGGTTTGTGAAAAGAACACACATGCAAAATGACACTGGTGGATCCATAGGTGGTATGTGAAGAGATCACACATGCAAAATGACTCTGGTTTTGTTACTAAAAAGAACACACATGCAATGACACTGGTGGATCCATGGGTGGATTGTGAAAAGAGCACACATGCAATGACACTAGTGGATCCATATGTGGTATGTGAAAAGAACACACATGCAATGACTTTGGTTGTTGTTAGTGAAAAGAACACACATGCAATGACACTGGTGGATCCATGTGTGGTCTCTGAAGAGAGCACACATTTCAATGACTCTTGTTGTTGTTAGTAAAAAGAACACACATGCAATGACTGTGGTGGATCCATAGGTGGTATGTGAAGAGAACACACATGCAATGACACTGGTTGTTGTTAGTAAAAAGAACACATGCAATGACACTGGTGGATCCATAGGTGGATTGCGAAGAGAACACACATGCAATGACACTGGTGAATCCAGAGGTGGTATGTGAAAAGAACAAACATGCAAAATGACTCTGGTTCTTGTTACTAAAAAGAACACACACGCAAAATGACACTGGTGGGATCCATGGGTGGATTGTGAAAAGAAAAGACATGCAATGACTCTGGTGGATCCATAGGTGGTATGTGAAAAGAAGACACATGCAAAATGACTCTGGTTGTTACTAAAAAGAACACACATGCAATGACACCGGTGAATCCATGGGTGGATTGTGAAAAGAACACACATGCAATAAAACTGGTGGATCCATATGTGGTATGTGAAAAGAACACACATGCGATGACTCTTGTTGTTGTTAGTGAAATGAACACACATGCAATTACACTGGTGGATCCATAGATGGTATGTGAGAAGAACACACATTTCAATGACTCTGGTTGTTGTTACTAAAAAGAACACACATGCAATGACACTGGTGGATCCATAGGTGGTATGTGAAGAGATCACACATGCAAAATGACTCTGGTTGTTGTTACTAAAAAGAACACACATGCAAAATGACACTGGTGGATCCATGGGTGGATTGTGAAAAGAACACACATGCAATGACACTGGTGGATCCATGTGTGGTCTCTGAAGAGAGCACACATTTCAATGACTCTTGTTGTTATTAGTAAAAAGAACACACATGCAATGACACTGGTTATTATTACTAAAAAGAACACGCATGCAATGACACTAGTGGATCCATAGGTGGATTGTGAAGAGATCACACATGCAATGACACTGGTTGATCCATAGGTGGTCAGTGAAGAGAACACACATGCAAAATGACTCTGGTTGTGGTTACTGAAAAGAACACACATGCAATGACACTGGTGGATCCATGGGTGGATTGTGAAAAGAGCACACATGCAATGACACTGGTGGATCCATATGTGGTATGTGAAAAGAACACACTTGCAATGACTTTGGTTGTTGTTAGTGAAAAGAACACACATGCAATGACACTGGTGGATCCATGTGTGGTCTGTGAAGAGCGCACACATTTCAATGACTCTTGTTGTTGTTAGTAAAAAGAACACACATGCAATGACACTGGTGGATCCATAGGTGGTATGTGAAGAGAACACACATGCAATGACACTGGTTGTTGTTAGTAAAAAGAACACATGCAATGACACTGGTGGATCCATAGGTGGATTGTGAAGAGAACACACATGCAATGACACTGGTTGTTGTTAATAAAAAGAACACACATGCAATGACACTGGTGGATCCATTGGTGGTATGTGTGAAGAACACACATGCAATGACATGGGTGATCCATATGTGGTATGTGAAAAGAACACACATGCAATGACTCTGGATATTGTTAGTGAAATGAACACACATGTAGTGACACTGGTGGATCCATAGATGGTATGTGAGAAGAACACACATTTCAATGAATCTCGTTGTTATTACTAAAAAGAACACACATGCAATGACACCGGTGGATCGATGGGTGGATTGTGAAAAGAACACACATGCAATGACACTGGTGGATCCATAGGTGGTTTGTGAAAGGAACAGACATGCAAAATGACTCTGGTTGTTGTTACTAAAAAGAACACACATGCAATGACACTGGTGGATCCATGGGTGGATTGTGAAAATAGCACACATGCAATGACACTGGTGGATCCATATGTGGTATGTGAAAAGAACACACATGCAATGACTCTGGTTGTTGTTAGTGAAAAGAACACACATGCAATGACACTGGTGGATCCATGTGTGGTCTCTGAAGAGAGCACACATTTCAATGACTCTTGTTGTTGTTAGTAAAAAGAACACACATGCAATGACACTGGTGGAGCCATAGGTGGTATGTGAAGAGAACACACATGCAATGACACTGGTTGTTGTTAGTAAAAAAGAACACATGCAATGACACTGGTGGATCCATAGGTGGATTGGGAAGAGAACACACATGCAATGACACTGGTGAATCCATAGGTGGTATGTGAAAAGAACACACATGCAATGACATTGGTGGATCCATAGGTGGTTTGTGAAAAGAACACACATGCAAAATGACTCTGGTTGTTGTTACTAAAAAGAACACACATGCAATGACACTGGTGGATCCATAGGTGGATTGTGAAGAGATATCACATGCAATGACACTGGTTGATCCATAGGTGGTAAGTGAAGAGAACACACATGACAAATGACTCTGGTTGTTGTTACTAAAAAGAACACACATGCAATGACACTGGTGGATCCATAGGTGGTATGTGAGAAGAACACACATGCAATGACACTGGTGATCCATATGTGGTATGTGAAAAGAACACACATGCAATGACTCTGGTTGTTGTTAGTGAAATGAACACACATGCAATGACACTGGTGGATCCATAGATGGTATGTGAGAAGAACACACATTTCAATGACTCTGGTTGTTGTTACTAAAAAGAACACACATGCAATGACACTGGTGGATCCATAAGTGGTATGTGAAGAGACCACACATGCAAAATGACTCTCGTTGTTGTTACTAAAAAGAACACACATGCAAAATGACAGTGGTGGATCCATGGGTGGATTGTGAAAAGAACACACATGCAATGACACTGGTGGATCCATGTGTGGTCTCTGAAGAGAGCACAGATGCAATGACACTAGTTGTTGTTACTAAAAAGAACACATGCAATTGCACTGGTGGATCCATAGGTGGATTGTGAAGAGAACACACATGCAATGACATTGGTGGATCCATAGGTGGATTATGAAATGAACACACATGCAATGACACTGGTGGATCCATAGGGGGTATGTGAGAAGAACACACATTTCAATGACTCTGGTTGTTGTTACTAAAAAGAACACACATGCAATGACACTGGTGGATCCATAGGTGGTATGTGAAGAGATCACACATGCAAAATGACTCTGGTAGTTGTTAGTGAAATGAACACACATGCAATGACACTAGTGGATCCATAGGTGGATTGTGAGAAGAACACACATTTCAATGACTCTGGAGGTGGTTTGTGAAAAGAACACACATGCAAAATGACACTGGTGGATCCATAGGTGGTATGTGAAGAGATCACACATGCAAAATGACTCTGGTTGTTGTTACTAAAAAGAACACACATGCAATGACACTGGTGGATCCATGGGTGGATTGTGAAAATAATACACATTTCAATGACACTGGTGGATCCATAGGTGGATTGTGAAGAGAACACACATGCAATGACACTGGTTGTTGTTAATAAAAAGAACACACATGCAATGACACTGGTGGATCCATGGGTGGATTGTGAAAAGAGCACACATGCAATGACACTGGTGGATCCATAGGTGGTTTGTGAAAAGAACACACATGCAAAATGACTCTGGTTGTTGTTACTAAAAAGAACACACATGCAATGACACTGGTGGATCCATAGGTGGATTGTGAAGAGAACACACATGCAATGACACTAGTGGATCCATAGGTGGTATGTGAGAAGAACACACATTTCAATGACTCTGGAGGTGGTTTGTGAAAAGAACACACATGCAAAATGACACTGGTGGATCCATAGGTGGTATGTGAAGAGATCACACATGCAAAATGACTCTGGTTTTGTTACTAAAAAGAACACACATGCAATGACACTGGTGGATCCATGGGTGGATTGTGAAAAGAGCACACATGCAATGACACTAGTGGATCCATATGTGGTATGTGAAAAGAACACACATGCAATGACTTTGGTTGTTGTTAGTGAAAAGAACACACATGCAATGACACTGGTGGATCCATGTGTGGTCTCTGAAGAGAGCACACATTTCAATGACTCTTGTTGTTGTTAGTAAAAAGAACACACATGCAATGACTGTGGTGGATCCATAGGTGGTATGTGAAGAGAACACACATGCAATGACACTGGTTGTTGTTAGTAAAAAGAACACATGCAATGACACTGGTGGATCCATAGGTGGATTGCGAAGAGAACACACATGCAATGACACTGGTGAATCCAGAGGTGGTATGTGAAAAGAACAAACATGCAAAATGACTCTGGTTCTTGTTACTAAAAAGAACACACACGCAAAATGACACTGGTGGGATCCATGGGTGGATTGTGAAAAGAAAAGACATGCAATGACTCTGGTGGATCCATAGGTGGTATGTGAAAAGAAGACACATGCAAAATGACTCTGGTTGTTACTAAAAAGAACACACATGCAATGACACCGGTGAATCCATGGGTGGATTGTGAAAAGAACACACATGCAATAAAACTGGTGGATCCATATGTGGTATGTGAAAAGAACACACATGCGATGACTCTTGTTGTTGTTAGTGAAATGAACACACATGCAATTACACTGGTGGATCCATAGATGGTATGTGAGAAGAACACACATTTCAATGACTCTGGTTGTTGTTACTAAAAAGAACACACATGCAATGACACTGGTGGATCCATAGGTGGTATGTGAAGAGATCACACATGCAAAATGACTCTGGTTGTTGTTACTAAAAAGAACACACATGCAAAATGACACTGGTGGATCCATGGGTGGATTGTGAAAAGAACACACATGCAATGACACTGGTGGATCCATGTGTGGTCTCTGAAGAGAGCACACATTTCAATGACTCTTGTTGTTATTAGTAAAAAGAACACACATGCAATGACACTGGTTATTATTACTAAAAAGAACACGCATGCAATGACACTAGTGGATCCATAGGTGGATTGTGAAGAGATCACACATGCAATGACACTGGTTGATCCATAGGTGGTCAGTGAAGAGAACACACATGCAAAATGACTCTGGTTGTGGTTACTGAAAAGAACACACATGCAATGACACTGGTGGATCCATGGGTGGATTGTGAAAAGAGCACACATGCAATGACACTGGTGGATCCATATGTGGTATGTGAAAAGAACACACTTGCAATGACTTTGGTTGTTGTTAGTGAAAAGAACACACATGCAATGACACTGGTGGATCCATGTGTGGTCTGTGAAGAGCGCACACATTTCAATGACTCTTGTTGTTGTTAGTAAAAAGAACACACATGCAATGACACTGGTGGATCCATAGGTGGTATGTGAAGAGAACACACATGCAATGACACTGGTTGTTGTTAGTAAAAAGAACACATGCAATGACACTGGTGGATCCATAGGTGGATTGTGAAGAGAACACACATGCAATGACACTGGTGAATCCATAGGTGGTATGTGAAAAGAACACACATGCAATGACACTGGTGGATCCATAGGTGGTTTGTGAAAAGAACACACATGCAATGACACTGGTGGATCCATAGGTGGATTGTGAAGAGATCACATATGCAATGACACTGGTTGATCCATAGGTGGTAAGTGAAGAGAACACACATGCAAAATGACTCTGGTTGTTGTTACTAAAAAGAACACGCATGCAATGACACTGGTGGATCCATAGGTGGTATGTGAGAAGAACACACATGCAATGACACTGGTGATCCATATGTGGTATGTGAAAAGAACACACATGCAACGACTGTGGTTGTTGTTAGTGAAATGAACACACATGCAATGACACTGGTGGATCCATAGATGGTATGTGAGAAGAACACACATTTCAATGACTCTGGTTGTTGTTACTAAAAAGAACACACATGCAATGACACTGGTGGATCCATAGGTGGTATGTGAAGAGACCACACATGCAAAATGACTCTCGTTGTTGTTACTAAAAAGAACACACATGCAAAATGACAGTGGTGGATCCATGGGTGGATTGTGAAAAGAACACACATGCAATGACACTGGTGGATCCATGTGTGGTCTCTGAAGAGAGCACACATTTCAATGACTCTTGTTGTTGTTAGTAAAAAGAACACACATGCAATGACACTGGTGGATCCATGGGTGGTATGTGAAGACAACACACATGCAATGACACTGGTTGTTGTTAATAAAAAGAACACATGCAATGACACTAGTGGATCCATAGGTGGATTGTGAAGAGAACACACATGCAATGACACTAGTGAATCCATAGGTGGTATGTGAAAAGAACAAACATGCAAAATGACTCTGGTTGTTGTTACTAAAAAGAACACACATGCAAAATGACACTGGTGGGATCCATGGGTGGATTGTGAAAAGAAAACACATGCAATGACTCTGGTGGATCCATAGGTGGTATGTGAAAAGAAGACACATGCAAAATGACTCTGGTTGTTACTAAAAAGAACACACATGCAATGACAACGGTGGATCCATGTGTGGTTGTGAAAAGAACACACATGCAATGACACTGTTGGATCCATATGTGGTATGTGAAAAGAACACACATGCAAAATGAATCTGGTTGCTACTAAAAAGAACACACATGCAATGACACTGGTGGATCCATGTTTGGTCTCTGTAGAGAACACACATTTTAATCACACTGGTTGATCCATATGTGGTATGTGAGTAGAACACACATTTCAATGACTCTGGTTGTTATTAGTGAAATGAACACACATGCAATAACACTGGTGGATCCATAGGTGGTATGTGAGAAGAACACACATTTCAATGACTCTGGTTGTTGTTACTAAAAAGAACACACATGCAATGACACTGGTGGATCCATAGGTGGTATGTGAAGAGATCACACATGCAAAATGACTCTGGTTGTTGTTACTAAAAAGAACACACATGCAAAATGACACTGGTGGATCCATGGGTGGATTGTGAAAAGAACACACATGCAATGACACTGGTGGATCCATGTGTGGTCTCTGAAGAGAGCACACATTTCAATGACTCTTGTTGTTGTTAGTAAAAAGAACACACATGCAATGACACTGGTGGATCCATGTGTGGTCTCTAAAGAGAACACACATGCAATGACACTGGTTATTGTTACTAAAAAGAACACGCATGCAATGACACTAGTGGATCCATAGGTGGATTGTGAAGAGATCACAAATGCAATGACACTGGTTGATCCATAGGTGGTAAGTGAAGAGAACACACATGCAAAATGACTCTGGTTGTTGTTACTAAAAAGAACACACATGCAATGACACTGGTGGATCCATAGGTGGTATGTGAGAAGAACACACATGCAATGACACTGGTGATCCATATGTGGTATGTGAAAAGAACACACATGCAATGACTGTGGTTGTTGTTAGTGAAATGAACACACATGCAATGACACTGGTGGATCCATAGATGGTATGTGAGAAGAAGACACATTTCAATGACTCTGGTTGTTGTTACTAAAAAGAACACACATGCAATGACACTGGTGGATCCATAGGTGGTATGTGAAGAGACCACACATGCAAAATGACTCTCGTTGTTGTTACTAAAAAGAACACACATGCAAAATGACAGTGCTGGATCCATGGGTGGATTGTGAAAAGAACACACATGCAATGACACTGGTGGATCCATGTGTGGTCTCTGAAGAGAGCACACATTTCAATGACTCTTGTTGTTGTTAGTAAAAAGAACACACATGCAATGACACTGGTGGATCCATAGGTGGTATGTGAAGAGAACACACATGCAATGACACTGGTTGTTGTTAATAAAAAGAACACATGCAATGACACTGGTGGATCCATAGGTGGATTGTGAAGAGAACACACATGCAATGACACTGGTGAATCCATAGGTGGTATGTGAAAAGAACAAACATGAAAAATGACTCTGGTTGTTGTTACTAAAAAGAACACACATGCAAAATGACACTGGTGGGATCCATGGCTAGATTATGAAAAGAAAACACATGCAATGACTCTGGTGGATCCATAGGTGGTATGTGAAAAGAAGACACATGCAAAATGACTCTGCTTGTTACTAAAAAGAACACACATGCAATGACAACGGTGGATCCATGGGTGGATTGCGAAAAGAACACACATGCAATGACACTGTTGGATCCATATGTGGTATGTGAAAAGAACACACATGCAAAATGAATCTGGTTGCTACTAAAAAGAACACACATGCAATGACACTGGTGGATCCATGTTTGGTCTCTGTAGAGAACACACATTTTAATCACACTGGTTGATCCATATGTGGTATGTGAGTAGAACACACATTTCAATGACTCTGGTTGTTATTACTGAAATGAACACACATGCAATGACACTGGTGGATCCATAGGTGGTATGTGAGAAGAACACACATTTCAATGACTCTGGTTGTTGTTACTAAAAAGAACACACATGCAATGACACTGGTGGATCCATAGGTGGTATGTGAAGAGATCACACATGCAAAATGACTCTGGTTGTTGTTACTAAAAAGAACACACATGCAAAATGACACTGGTGGATCCATGGGTGGATTGTGAAAAGAACACACATGCAATGACACTGGTGGATCCATGTGTGGTCTCTGAAGAGAGCACACATTTCAATGACTCTTGTTGTTGTTAGTAAAAAGAACACACATGCAATGACACTGGTGGATCCATGTGTGGTCTCTAAAGAGAACACACATGCAATGACACTGGTTATTGTTACTAAAAAGAACACGCATGCAATGACACTAGTGGATCCATAGGTGGATTGTGAAGAGATCACACATGCAATGACACTGGTTGATCCATAGGTGGTCAGTGAAGAGAACACACATGCAAAATGACTCTGGTTGTTGTTACTAAAAAGAACACACATGCAATGACACTGGTGGATCCATAGGTGGTATGTGAGAAGAACACACATGCAATGACACTGGTGATCCATATGTGGTATGTGAAAAGAACACACTTGCAATGACTCTGGTTGTTGTTAGTGAAATGAACACACATGCAATGACACTGGTGGATCCATAGATGGTATGTGAGAAGAACACACATTTCAATGACTCTGGTTGTTGTTACTAAAAAGAACACACATGCAATGACACTGGTGGATCCATAGGTGGTATGTGAAGAGATCACACATGCAATGACACTCGTTAATCCATAGGTGGTATGTGAAGAGAAAACACATGCAAAATGACTCTAGTTGTTGTTACTAAAAAGAAAACACATGCAATGACACTGGTGGATCCATTGGTGGTATGTGTGAAGAACACACATGCAATGACATGGGTGATCCATATGTGGTATGTGAAAAGAACACACATGCAATGACTCTGGATATTGTTAGTGAAATGAACACACATGTAGTGACACTGGTGGATCCATAGATGGTATGTGAGAAGAACACACATTTCAATGACTCTGGTTGTTGTTACTAAAAAGAACACACATGCAATGACACCGGTGGATCAATGGGTGGATTGTGAAAAGAACACACATGCAATGACACTGGTGGATCCATAGGTGGTTTGTGAAAAGAACACACATGCAAAATGACTCTGGTTGTTGTTACTAAAAAGAACACACATGCAATGACACTGGTGGATCCATGGGTGAATTGTGAAAAGAGCACACATGCAATGACACTGGTGGATCCATATGTGGTATGTGAAAAGAACACGCATGCAATGACTAAGGTTGTTGTTAGTGAAAAGAACACACATGCAATGACACTGGTGGATCCATGAGTGGACTCTGAAGAGAGCACACATTTCAATGACTCTTGTTGTTGTTAGTAAAAAGAACACACATGCAATGACACTGGTGGATCCATAGGTGGTATGTCAAGAGAACACACATGCAATGACACTGGTTGTTGTTAGTAAAAAGAACACATGCAATGACACTGGTAGATCCATAGGTGGATTGTGAAGAGAACACACATGCAATGACACTGGTGAATCCATAGGTGGTATGTGAAAAGAACACACATGCAATGACACTGATGGATCCATGGGTGGATTGTGAAAAGAACACACATGCAATGACACTGGTGGACCCATAGGTGGTTTGTGAAAAGAACACACATGCAAAATGACTCTGGTTGTTGTTACTAAAAAGAACACACATGCAATGACACTGGTGGATCCATAGGTGGATTGTGAAGAGATCACACATGCAATGACGCTGGTTGATCCATAGGTGGTAAGTGAAGAGAACACACATGACAAATGACTTTGGTTGTTGTTACTAAAAAGAACACACATGCAATGACACTGGTGGATCCATAGGTGGTATGTGAGAAGAACACACATGCAATGACACTGGTGATCCATATGTGGTATGTGAAAAGAAAACACATGCAAAATGACTCTAGTTGTTGTTACTAAAAAGAAAACACATGCAATGACACTGGTGGATCCATTGGTGGTATGTGTGAAGAACACACATGCAATGACATGGGTGATCCATATGTGGTATGTGAAAAGAACACACATGCAATGACTCTGGATATTGTTAGTGAAATGAACACACATGTAGTGACACTGGTGGATCCATAGATGGTATGTGAGAAGAACACACATTTCAATGACTCTGGTTGTTGTTACTAAAAAGAACACACATGCAATGACACCGGTGGATCGATGGGTGGATTGTGAAAAGAACACACATGCAATGACACTGGTGGATCCATAGGTGGTTTGTGAAAAGAACACACATGCAAAATGACTCTGGTTGTTGTTACTAAAAAGAACACACATGCAATGACACTGGTGGATCCATGGGTGGATTGTGAAAAGAGCACACATGCAATGACACTGGTGGATCCATATGTGGTATGTGAAAAGAACACACATGCAATGACTAAGGTTGTTGTTAGTGAAAAGAACACACATGCAATGACACTGGTGGATCCATGTGTGGTCTCTGAAGAGAGCACACATTTCAATGACTCTGGTTGTTGTCACTAAAAAGAACACACATGTAATGACACTGGTGGATCCATGGGTGAATTGTGAAAAGAGCACACATGCAATGACACTGGTGGATCCATATGTGGTATGTGAAAAGAACACGCATGCAATGACTAAGGTTGTTGTTAGTGAAAAGAACACACATGCAATGACACTGGTGGATCCATGAGTGGACTCTGAAGAGAGCACACATTTCAATGACTCTTGTTGTTGTTAGTAAAAAGAACACACATGCAATGACACTGGTGGATCCATAGGTGGTATGTCAAGGGAACACACATGCAATGACACTGGTTGTTGTTAGTAAAAATAACACATGCAATGACACTGGTAGATCCATAGGTGGATTGTGAAGAGAACACACATGCAATGACACTGGTGAATCCATAGGTGGTATGTGAAAAGAACACACATGCAATGACACTGATGGATCCATGGGTGGATTGTGAAAAGAACACACATGCAATGACACTGGTGGATCCATAGGTGGTTTGTGAAAAGAACACACATGCAAAATGACTCTGGTTGTTGTTACTAAAAAGAACACACATGCAATGACACTGGTGGATCCATAGGTGGATTGTGAAGAGATCACACATGCAATGACGCTGGTTGATCCATAGGTGGTAAGTGAAGAGAACACACATGACAAATGACTTTGGTTGTTGTTACTAAAAAGAACACACATGCAATGACACTGGTGATCCATATGTGGTATGTGAAAAGAACACACATGCAATGACTCTGGTTGTTGTTAGTGAAATGAACACACATGCAATGACACTAGTGGATCCATAGATGGTATGTGAGAAGAACACACATTTCAATGACTCTGGTTGTTGTTACTAAAAAGAACACACATGCAATGACACTGGTGGATCCATAGGTGGTATGTGAAGAGACCACACATGCAAAATGACTCTCGTTGTTATTACTAAAAAGAACACACATGCAAAATGACAGTGGTGGATCCATGGGTGGATTGTGAAAAGAACACACATGCAATGACACTAGTGGATCCATGTGTGGTCTCTGAAGAGAGCACACATTTCAAGGACTCTTGTTGTTGTTAGTAAAAAGAACACACATGCAATGACACTGGTGGATCCATAGGTGGTATGTGAAGAGAACACACATGCAATGACATTGGTAGTTGTTAATAAAAAGAACACATGCAATGACACTGGTGGATCCATAGGTGGATTGTGAAGAGAACACACATGCAATGACACTGGTGAATCCATAGGTGGTATGTGAAAAGAACAAACATGCAAAATGACTCTGGTTGTTGTTACTAAAAAGAACACACATGCAAAATGACACTGGTGGGATCCATGGGTGGATTGTGAAAAGAAAACACATGCAATGACTCTGGTGGATCCATAGGTGGTATGTGAAAAGAAGACACATGCAAAATGACTCTGGTTGTTACTAAAAAGAACACACATGCAATGACAACGGTGGATCCATGGGTGGATTGTGAAAAGAACACACATGCAATGACACTGTTGGATCCATATGTGGTATGTGAAAAGAACACACATGCAAAATGAATCTGGTTGCTACTAAAAAGAACACACATGCAATGACACTGGTGGATCCATGTTTGGTCTCTATAGAGAACACACATTTTAATCACACTGGTTGATCCATATGTGGTATGTGAGTAGAACACACATTTCAATGACTCTGGTTGTTATTAGTGAAATGAACACACATGCAATGACACTAGTGGATCCATAGGTGGTATGTGAGAAGAACACACATTTCAATGACTCTGGTTGTTGTTACTAAAAAGAACACACATGCAATGACACTGGTGGATCCATAGGTGGTATGTGAAGAGATCACACATGCAAAATGACTCTGGTTGTTGTTACTAAAAAGAACACACATGCAAAATGACACTAGTGGATCCATGGGTGGATTGTGAAAAGAACACGCATGCAATGACACTGGTATATCCATGTGTGGTCTCTGAAGAGAGCACACATTTCAATGACTCTTGTTGTTGTTAGTAAAAAGAACACACATGCAATGACACTGGTGGATCCATAGGTGGTATGTGAAGAGAACACACATGCAATGACACTGGTTGGTGTTAATAAAAAGAACACATGCAATGACACTGGTGGATCCATAGGTGGATTGTGAAGAGAACACACATGCAATGACACTGGTGAATCCATAGGTGGTATGTGAAAAGAACAAACATGCAAAATGACTCTGGTTGTTGTTACTAAAAAGATAACACATGCAAAATGACACTGGTGGGATCCATGGGTGGATTGTGAAAAGAAAACACATGCAATGACTCTGGTGGATCCATAGGTGGTATGTGAAAAGAAGACACATGCAAAATGACTCTGGTTGTTACTAAAAAGAACACACATGCAATGACAACGGTGGATCCATGGGTGGATTGTGAAAAGAACACACATGCAATGACACTGTTGGATCCATATGTGGTATGTGAAAAGAACACACATGCAAAATGAATCTGGTTGCTACTAAAAAGAACACACATGCAATGACACTGGTGGATCCATGTTTGGTCTCTGTAGAGAACACACATTTTAATCACACTGGTTGATCCATATGTGGTATGTGAGTAGAACACACATGTCAATGACTCTGGTTGTTTTTAGTGAAATGAACACACATGCAATGACACTGGTGCATTGTAGAGGTTCCAATCTTTAATAAGATAGAGCCCCCTGTGTTTACAATGCTAGTCCCTGGATCAATAGCTAGCATCCACAGTTTAGATGTAATATCAAGAAACAAGGTCATAATATAACTTTATAACCAGGAATAACATAATTTTATTACATCAATACATAGCTCATTTGGCTATTACATTACATTGCAGCGGAATAACTATAGTCATGGGGTCCTTCATCTTCAAGTGCCACAGGCAGATGTTGGTTGTAGACTTTGTAATCCTAATCAAACAATCTTCACTAAAACAATCAAACCTGCAACATTACAAGTTACAGCCACAAGGGTCAATACATTTGAATTGTATTGGCAAGGTTCACTACTATGTATAATATAGGTGGATCCTATCATTACATGCATATTTTGCTAAGTAGAGTTTAAGGCTCATTTGCATAAAGCAAAATTTATCCTATCTTTTCAAAATGGTTTTGGTCCTTTGTCAAATCTCCTTTTCAAAAATCCCTTGAACTCCTTGGTAACCCCAAGTGTTCAAGTCTTTGTCAAAATCTCTTGAGCACCTTGGTAACCCCAAGTGCATCAAGTTTTAAAAGTTTTATTTTAGAAATTAGAGTGTCGAGATCTTCCATAGCTTCAGGCCTTAGTTGCTCAGTATTGTCCATAACCGGGGACACGGCTAAGTACTTAGAATTTGATCTTCTGCAGAAGTTGTACACTTTACCCACATGACACAATCTCATCTTGATGCCACCAGTGGCCGCTGCGTAAGTACTCACCAAGATGGAGTACTGGCAGATTGAGAATGTGACAAAGTCTTTCCATAGGAGTCCTCCCAATACAAAATGCTAGCTTGTCTACCAGGCACCAATGTAGGGTTGCTCCCTTACACAAATCTAGTTAACCTGAAGATGCCAATGCATGGGACTTCCACTATGTAGTTGACTAAGCCAGAGCCCATTTAGCATGTGGCTGTACACGGAAGCCACTGTACGAGAAAAATGTTCAATCTCTAAGTTTCCTGGGTGGTTTTCCTTTGGAGCACAACACAAAGAGATTTCCATAGCATGGTTCCTTTTGTTGCCACCTTCTCCAAAACTCAAAGTATCCTTGTCCACCCAGGTGGTTCATTGAGTCCTTGTTTTATTATATAAAACATAAGTCTTTTTCTCAACTTTGTAAAATCTCAACATGTATCTCTTTTCAAAAATTAAGCATGGCTAAGCATGTACAACTACAATGTTTTCACTAAGTAATGTAAGGGCATCCTATTAGGATTTAGCATAGCATAAGTATAAATCATTTTCATGCATGTTTTTCAAAATCCACTAAGTATAATGAAAATAGTAGGACATAAGATGATAGTGTAACTTGCCTTTTTGGTAGGGAATGGTGGTTCACTCCTTGATCTTGCTAGTCTCACACTTCTCTAACTTCACTACAAGTCAATCAAGCAAACACAAAAATCAACTAACATTCCAAACCAAAGTCAAACAAACAATTTCACACTCACAATGCAATGGAATCTAAGTCATGCAAAGGATGGTTCTATTGCAAGGATGGTCTCCACTAGGTTTCTAAACTTTGTAAGGTCCAAATTGGTCATTTACCAAAATGGCAAAGTCATTAGTTAGAGGGTTTTGCCCAAAAACTATTTTAAAATCCATTCAACATTTTATGTGGTGGAAAATGGTTTTATCAAATCAAATATCTTTAGGTTTCTCACCAAAAGTTTCTAACTCTCAAGACTTGGTGTTTTGGGTCAGTAGCTTTGAATCAAAATATTTTCCCAAAGTTTTTATTCCAAAATCTTTTTCATAATAAAACCATTATCTTTACTTAGCTAGAAATAGACTAATTCAATTAATCCATTCTAAATTTTTCCAATTTCATTTTCAAAACCATGGGTTGGTTCCTAGGGTCAGTAAGGTCACAACAAACCATTTTGCAAAAGTTTAAACCCTAAAATCATTTTTAAACAATTTTTATACTCTAAACAAGCTCACAAAAGAATCTGCAAAAACAAGCAAACTAACAGATACTATTTGCTAAACTAAGGGCATGTCAGGCTAGGTCTTGCTCTCCTGAATCCAACGACATAAAATTTGTAATTTTTGGACGTGTGGATCCAAAGTTACAAGGGTTTGAAAATTGAATCTCAATCAGATTTCAAATCTGTTTTAAACAGGACAGGTGACACGCGGCGTGTTTTAACTGGACGGTACCGGTTTGGCCGGATCGGCAACGCGGTGCGTTGGATCTAACTAGATCGTGTGGTCCAGAGAGCGTACCTCTTCGCGTTTAAGTTATTCTATCCTATCCATCAGATCGGGATCGGACGGCTGTGGGCTGCTCGACCTTAGACGAGCGGCGCTGCGGCGGCTACTGGCGGCGGAGCGACCAGACGGTGGCGGCGCCGGTGAAATAGGAAGCGAGGGAGGAGGAAAAGGTGCTCACCGGAATCGTTGACGCTTGCTGATGCTCAACGTGGTACTGGTTGGTGAAGGGGCGCACGGGGCTGTCCTTGATTGCTCGCCGGAGACGAGCTAGGCTTCGGCGGTACAGGAGGTCGTCGAGGTGAGGATAGGGGGCACCCTAGGACAAACAAATAGCACCATTAGGTCCGCGAGAGCAGGGCGGTCATCATCGTATCCACGGGGAAGAGAGGGGTGGTCAGACTTTACCGGGGTGACATCGTCGGAGAACGGCAGAAGACGGCGGCGCTCGGAGCTTGTCGGAGTCGAGGTTCTGGGGCACCCGCGGTGGAACGGAGGGCACGGACAGAAGCGCCAGGGGATGGGGAGTGTGCGTGCTTGGTCAATGAGGCAAGGGGAGGCAGGGTATGGCCGGAATTGTCGCCGGAGTGCGTCAGAGGCAGTGGCGGTGCCGAGAAAAATTGGAGCAGCCTGTGGGCGATCTGGTGCGAGAGAGAGAGAGGCGAATTGGAGAGGAGGGACGGGCGACTATGAGGGCACAGTTGAGGGCGAGGTTTATTTCTGCATTGAAGCGGATTAAAGCGTGGGATTTATGTCTGGCAACGGCAGCGAGGAGAGGGCGTGGTCGTCGCGGGGGTTGAAGACGATGGCTAGCGAAGTGGGACCGTTGCGTCAGTGGGAAAAAGGGTGAGGAGGAGGTCCACCAGTCAGTGGCTTTGCGGGCTGTTTCAGCGGTGAGGAAAAACGGTTCGGGGGAGAGGGGCAGATGGGCTGGAGTTGGGCCTAGACTGGGCTGCTGGGCTGGGTCGGTTTACTCTTATTTTTTTCTGTCTGCTTTGATTTATCTTTTCTATTTTCTATTTACTGATTTGAATTTCAAACAAACAATTAAATCAACCAAATAAATTCATACAAACACCACACTTCATCACTTTGAACTTGGTTCTGTTTATCAACATAAACCAACATTCCAAAATAAAATAATATTTTTATTCATTTTAGGATCTATTTAATATTTAAATAAAATAGCCCTTTAGTTATTTAATCAAATAGGGTTTGATTTATTTAATAAAATTTCGATTTGAAATCCAAATATTTTCAAATTCAAATCAGTAGGTTTTATTTGGAAATAAGGAGTACTTGGAAACTTGTTTAAAACAAAATAACCTTTTATTTTAGGTTCCATAAATAAGTAAGTAGAATGGACCTTAGTTAATAAATCAAGTAGGGTTTGTTTTATTCAAAATCTTTATTTGAAATATAAATAAAATCAAAATACTTCAGTAGGTTTTATTTGAGAATATAAAATACTTGGATAACTTATTTAAAATAAATAAATAAGTTTTGATGTTTTGTAAATAGTAAAACCTTTATTAATAAAACTTGGATATTAAATCCTTATTAATTTAATTCAAATAAACCTGTACTATTTTTATCAAAACAAAATGTTTTATTTCAAAAGCTTGGCCAAGGTTAATTTGGCTCTATAAAATAATCTTTATTTATAAATTCTACTTTGCTTTTGAAAACCAAATCTTTTTATTTTAAAGATTCAAAATAGTAATTCCAACTATGAAAACTTTATTTATTATTTGTTTATCTTTTTAAATCCCTTTAGGATTATTTGTTCACCAATTGGTATGGGTTTTTGGTAAGGGCTTTATTAGCTTTGGAAATTCAATTTCCTTATCTTATTATATTCATAAGATTTTATTTATGGTTCCAATTTGAGTGAAACCAACTTCTATGGTCTTTCTTGATCCTTTGTGAATATTTGTTAATCAATTTTGGTATGGATCAAATCCATGGATTTGGAGATAACTTTGGAAAATGATTTTCTTCCATTAGGGTTTAGGGTTTTGGATTTATTTTCCAAATGTTTAAATTTCCAGATACATTCATTGAGGAATGCATTTCACTTGATTTGGATTTTTGTTGGATTCAAACTTTTACCAAAGTTTGTTCAAGATGGGATTTTAAGTTTCCTTTTGGAAAGAAAAGTTTCTTTTCACTCTGAAAATCAAACAAAGTTTTATTTTATTTTTCACATTACAAGATTTGGAAAATCTTGGGATGTGACAGGCTACCACCCTTAAAATAAATCTCGTCCCGAGATTTGGGGAGGCTAGGGGTTACAAGTTGGCTCAAAGCATCTAGGGTACTACCACCCTTAAAAATTTTCCAACTAATTTACATATTGGCCTTCTTGGGATCCTGGGAAAACTTCTCTAAGCAAACATTTGCATTGAGTCCTTTGTTTCCATGCTTGACTCATGGGCCAAGGTTGAGTTTCTCCATAGGCTTGTTCAACTTGTTCTTCATCTTTTTTGGGCAGTTGCTTGCATAATGCCCTGGGTTTTTGCAATTGAAACAGTGGATGTCTTCAAGTTCCTTGCGTAGCTCTTGTGGACAAGTGGCTACATAGTGGCCTAGCTCTTTGCAGTTGTTGCACACTACTTGGCCAATCTCTTTATTCTTCTTGTTCTCTGGGCATCCACTGGAGTAGTGTCCCATTTCCTTACATTTACGACATTGCACAAGGTTCATGTCCTGCTTTTGTTTCTTGGGTTTCTTTGATCCTTTGAATTGGGTTGTCTTGTTTGGAGGTATGAGTGGTCCTTTTCCTTTGGTAGACTTGGATCCTTCTTGTTTCCTTTGTTCCACCATGGAATAGATGGGGCATTGTATAGGAGTATGATTGTTTCCTTCACATAGGTAACAAGTAGCTTGAGAAGTGGGACATTGTCCAATAGGATGTTTCTCTTCATAGTTAGGGCATTGATCTTCATGCTCCTTGGAAGTATGGTCCTTGTCTCCACAAATAATGCAAGCTGGGTCTCCATCTAGAATAACATTCTTGTCATCCTTGTTGTCATACACTCTGTTGGGATAGTTTTCTTCCATGTTGATCATTTGATTAGTCACCTTAAGCATCAGTTGGGATTGTTCTTCCAAAAACTTTTGCAGTGCTGGATCTTTATCACTATTGCTAGCTATGAACTGAGCTGTTAGTTGGTTCAACTGGTGTTGGGTTGCTATGAGCTCTTTCATGCTGTCAGCTTGGTTGGTGTTGGTGTCATCAATCTTGATGTTGGAGTCTCTTGGAGTAGTCATCTGTTTGGGTTGGATTGGGATTAGAATAGGCAAAAGGTTTTCTAAGGAAATAATTCTAATCACACACATCACAATTCACTCAAGCAATGTGCAATCATTCACAAACATCTTTTCATTCAAACAACAAAGTTCAAGCACATTTTTAGGCAACAAAATATTTTTGTTACACCACATAAGTTGGTGTGTTTGACTTACCTAAAATATGGTGGTCCATCTATATGGTTCACTTGTGATTTTTTTTCCTTCCTTCATGATTCTTCTTGCATGAGATCATGGTTTCCTTGAGAAAAACTCTTGGTTGTAATACTTCAAATGATGTAGGCTCCTTCTATCTTTTGCATTCCCTTGGTCTCTAAATCTTGAGCAAGATTTCCTTGTTTCACTTGTAGTCCTTAGTGGTATCCAAGTTGGAAGTCCTTGGTGAACATGCTGAAGATGTTGAAGTCATTAGAGTTGAAGAAGTTGAAGAAGTCCTTTGCACATGGTGTAGTCTTTGGCCATGGGGTAGGTTTTTCCATCAAGTTGAAGTAGAAGAGATGTAGAGTTGAAACCAAAATGGTTGAGGAAAGAGTTTACAAGTGTTTTTGTAAATAAGTTTTTGGAATAAGACAACTCCTATTTTTCTAAGGGTTTTTGTCCAATCCTAGGTTTACAAATCCTACAGGCAACACAATGCTCTGATACCATCTGTAGAGGTTCCAATCTTTAATAAGATAGAGCCCCCTGTGTTTACAATGCTAGTCCCTGGATCAATAGCTAGCATCCACAGTTTAGATGTAATATCAAGAAACAAAGGTCATAATATAACTTTATAACCAGGAATAACATAATTTTATTACATCAATACATAGCTCATTTGGCTATTACATTACATTGCAACGGAATAACTATATTCATGGGGTCCTTCATCTTCAAGTGCCACAGGCAGATGTTGGTTGTAGACTTTGTAATCCTAATCAAACAATCTTCACTAAAACAATCAAACCTGCAACATTACAAGTTACAGCCACAAGGGTCAATACATTTGAATTGTATTGGCAAGTTTCACTACTATGTATAATATAGGTGGATCCTATCATTACATGCATATTTGGCTAAGTAGAGTTTAAGGCTCATTTGCATAAAGCAAAATTTATCCTATCTTTTCAAAATGGTTTTGGTCCTTTGTCAAATCTCCTTTTCAAAAATCCCTTGAAATCCTTGGTAACCCCAAGTGTTCAAGTCTTTGTCAAAATCTCTTGAGCACCTTGGTAACCCCAAGTGCATCAAGTTTTAAAAGTTTTCTTTTAGAAATTAGAGTGTCGAGATCTTCCATAGCTTCAGGCCTTAGTTGCTCAGTATTGTCCATAACCGGGGACACGGCTAAGTACTTAGAATTTGATCTTCTGCAGAAGTTGTACACTTTACCCACATGACACAATCTCATCTTGATGCCACCAGTGGCCACTGGGTAAGTACTCACCAAGATGGAGTACTGGCAGATTGAGAATGTGACAAAGTCTTTCCATAGGAGTCCTCCCAATACAAAATGCTAGCTTGTCTACCAGGCACCAATGTAGGGTTGCTCCCTTACACAAATCTAGTGAACCTAAAGATGCCAATGCATGGGACTTCCACTATGTAGTTGACTAAGCCAGAGCCCATTTAGCATGTGGATGTACACGGAAGCCACTATACGAGAAACATGTTCAATCTCTAAGTTTCCTGGGTGGTTTTCCTTTGGAGCACAACACAAAGAGATTTCCATAGCATGGTTCCTTTTGTTGCCACCTTCTCCAAAACTCAAAGTATCCTTGTCCACCCAGGTGGTTCATTGAGTCCTTGTTTTATTATATAAAACATAAGTCTTTTTCTCAACTTTGTAAAATCTCAACATGTATCTCTTTTCAAAAATTAAGCATGGCTAAGCATGTACAACTACAATGTTTTCACTAAGTAATGTAAGTGCATCCTATTAGGATTTAGCATAGCATAAGTATAAATCATTTTCATGCATGTTTTTCAAAATCCACTAAGTATAATGAAAATAGTAGGACTTAAGATGATAGTGTAACTTGCCTTTTTGGTAGGGAATGGTGGTTCACTCCTTGATCTTGCTAGTCTCACACTTCTCTAACTTCACTACAAGTCAATCAAGCAAACACAAAAATCAACTAACATTCCAAACCAAAGTCAAACAAATAATTTCACACTCACAATGCAATGGAATCTAAGTCATGCAAAGGATGGTTCTATTGCAAGGATGGTCTCCACTAGGTTTCTAAACTTTGTAAGGTCCAAATTGGTCATTTACCAAAATGGCAAAGTCATTAGTTAGAGGGTTTTGCCCAAAAACTATTTTAAAATCCATTCAACATTTTATGTGGTGGAAAATGGTTTTATCAAATCAAATATCTTTAGGTTTCTCACCAAAAGTTTCTAACTCTCAAGACTTGGTGTTTTGGGTCAGTAGCTTTGAATCAAAATATTTTCCCAAAGTTTTTATTCCAAAATCTTTTTCATAATAAAACCATTATCTTTACTTAGCTAGAAATAGACTAATTCAATTAATCCATTCTAAATTTTTCCAATTTCATTTTCAAAACCATGGGTTGGTTCCTAGGGTCAGTAAGGTCACAACAAACCATTTTGCAAAAGTTTTAACCCTAAAATCATTTTTAAACGATTTTTATACTCTAAACAAGCTCACAAAAGAATCTGCAAAAACAAGCAAACTAACAGATACTATTTGCTAAACTAAGGGCATGTCTGGCTAGGTCTTGCTCTAATGAATCCAACGACATAAAATTTGTAATTTTTGGACGTGTGGATCCAAAGTTACAAGGGTTGGAAAATTGAATCTCAATCAGATTTCAAATCTGTTTTAAACAGGACAGGTGACACGCGGCGTGTTTTAACTGGACGGTACCGGTTCGGCCGGATCGGCAACGCGGTGCGTTGGATCTAACTAGATCGTGTGGTCCATAGAGCGTACCTCTTCGCGTTTAAGTTATTCTATCCTATCCATCAGATCGGGATCGGACGGCTGTGGGGTGCTCGACCTTAGACGAGCGGCGCTGCGGCGGCTGCTGGCGGCGGAGCGACCAGACGGTGGCGGCGCCGGTGAAATAGGAAGCGAGGGAGGAGGAAAAGGTGCTCACCGGAATCGTTGACACTTGCTGATGCTCAACGTGGTACTGGTTGGTGAAGGAGCGCACGGGGCTGTCCTTGATTGCTCGCCGGAGACGAGCTGGGCTTCGGCGGTTCAGGAGGTCGTCGAGGTGAGGATAGGGGGCACCCTAGGACAAACGAATAGCACCATTAGGTCCGCGAGAGCAGGGCGGTCATCATCGTATCCACGGGGAAGAGAGGGGTGGTCGGACTTTACCGGGGTGACGTCGTCGGAGAACGGCAGAAGACGGCGGCGCTCGGAGCTTGTCGGAGTCGATGTTCTGGGGCACCCGCGGTGGAATGGAGGGCACGGACAGAAGCGCCAGGGGATGGGGAGTGTGCGTGCTTGGTCAATGAGGCAAGGGGAGGCAGGGTATGGCCGGAATTATCGTCGGAGTGCGTCAGAGGCAGTGGCGGTGCCGAGAAAAATTGGAGCAGCCTGTGGGCGATCTGGTGCGAGAGAGAGAGAGGCGAATTGGAGAGGAGGGACGGGCGACTATGAGGGCACAGTCGAGGGCGAGGTTTATTCCTGCATTGAAGCGGATTAAAGCGTGGGATTTATGTTTGGCAACGGCAGTGAGGAGAGGGCGTGGTCGTCGCGGGGGTTGAAGACGATGGCTAGCGAAGTGGGACCGTTGCGTCAGTGGGAAAAAGGGTGAGGAGGAGGTCCACCAGTCAGTGGCTTTGCGGGCTGTTTCAGCGGTGAGGAAAAACGGTTCGGGGGAGAGGGGCAGATGGGCTGGAGTTGGGCCTAGACTGGGCTGCTGGGCTGTGTCGGTTTACTCTTATTTTTTTTCTGTCTGCTTTGATTTATCTTTTCTATTTTCTATTTACTGATTTAATTTTCAAACAAACAATTAAATCAACCAAATAAATTCATAAAAACACCACACTTCATCACTTTGAACTTGGTTCTGTTTATCAACATAAACCAACATTCCAAAATAAAATAATATTTTTATTCATTTTAGGATCTATTTAATATTTAAATAAAATAGCCCTTTAGTTATTTAATCAAATAGGGTTTGATTTATTTAATAAAATTTCCATTTAAAATCCAAATATTTTCAAATTCAAATCAGTAGGTTTTATTTGGAAATAAGGAGTACTTGGAAACTTGTTTAAAACAAAATAACCTTTTATTTTAGGTTCCATAAATAATTAAGTAGAATGGACCTTAGTTAATAAATCAAGTAGGGTTTGTTTTATTCAAAATCTTTATTTGAAATATAAATAAAATCAAAATACTTCAGTAGGTTTTATTTGAGAATATAAAATACTTGGATAACTTATTTAAAATAAATAAATAAGTTTTGATGTTTTGTAAATAGTAAAACCTTTATTAATAAAACTTGGATATTAAATCCTTATTAATTTAATTCAAATAAACCTTTACTATTTTTATCAAAACAAAATGTTTTATTTCAAAAGCTTGGCCAAGGTTAATTTGGCTCTATAAAATAATCTTTATTTATAAATTCTACTTTGCTTTTGAAAACCAAATCTTTTTATTTTAAAGATTCAAAATAGTAATTCCAACTATGAAAACTTTCTTTATTATTTGTTTATCTTTTTAAATCCCTTTAGGATTATTTGTTCACCAATTGGTATGGGTTTTTGGTAAGGGCTTTATTAGCTTTGGAAATTCAATTTCCTTATCTTATTATATTCATAAGATTTTATTTATGGTTCCAATTTGAGTGAAACCAACTTCTATGGTCTTTCTTGATCCTTTGTGAATATTTGTTGATCAATTTTGGTATGGATCAAATCCATGGATTTGGAGATAACTTTGGAAAATGATTTTCTTCCATTAGGGTTTAGGGTTTTGGATTTATTTTCCAAATGTTTAAATTTCCAGATACATTCATTGAGGAATGCATTTCACTTGATTTGGATTTTTGTTGGATTCAAACTTTTACCAAAGTTTGTTCAAGATGGGATTTTAAGTTTCCTTTTAGAAACAAAAGTTTCTTTTCACTCTGAGAATCAAACAAAGTTTTATTTTATTTTTCACATTACAAGATTTGGAAAATCTTGGGATGTGACATGGATCCATAGGTGGTATGTGAGATGAACACACATTTCAATGACTCTGGTTGTTGTTACTAAAAAGAACACACATGCAATGACACTGGTGGATCCATAGGTGGTATGTGAAGAGATCACACATGCAAAATGACTCTGGTTGTTGTTACTAAAAAGAACACACATGCAAAATGACACTGGTGGATCCATGGGTGGATTGTGAAAAGAACACACATGCAATGACACTGGTGGATCCATGTGTGGTCTCTGAAGAGAGCACACATTTCAATGACTCTAGTTGTTGTTAGTAAAAAGAACACACATGCAATGACACTGGTGGATCCATGTGTGGTCTCTAAATAGAACACACATGCAATGACACTGGTTATTGTTACTAAAAAGAACACGCATGCAATGACACTAGTGGATCCATAGGTGGATTGTGAAGAGATCACACATGCAATGACACTGGTTGATCCATAGGTGGTCAGTGAAGAGAACACACATGCAAAATGACTCTGGTTGTTGTTACTAAAAAGAACACACATGCAATGACACTGGTGGATCCATAGGTGGTATGTGAGAAGAACACACATGCAATGACTCTGGTTGTTGTTAGTGAAATGAACACACATGCAATGACTCTGGTTGTTGTTAGTGAAATGAACACACATGCAATGACACTGGTGGATCCATAGATGGTATGTGAGAAGAACACACATTTCAATGACTCTGGTTGTTGTTACTAAAAAGAACACACATGCAATGACACTGGTGGATCCATAGGTGGTATGTGAAGAGATCACACATGCAATGACACTAGTGGATCCATAGGTGGTATGTGAAGAGAAAACACATGCAAAATGACTCTAGTTGTTGTTACTAAAAAGAACACACATGCAATGACACTGGTGGATCCATTGGTGGTATGTGTGAAGAACACACATGCAATGACATGGGTGATCCATATGTGGTATGTGAAAAGAACACACATGCAATGACTCTGGATATTGTTAGTGAAATGAACACACATGTAGTGACACTGGTGGATCCATAGATGGTATGTGAGAAGAACACACATTTCAATGACTCTGGTTGTTGTTACTAAAAAGAACACACATGCAATGACACCGGTGGATCGATGGGTGGATTGTGAAAAGAACACACATGCAATGACACTGGTGGATCCATAGATGGTATGTGAGAAGAACACACATTTCAATGACTCTGGTTGTTTTTACTAAAAAGAACACACATGCAATTACACTGGTGGATCCATAGGTGGTATGTGAAGAGATCACACATGCTATGACACTAGTGGATCCATAGGTGGTATGTGAAGAGAAAACACATGCAAAATGACTCTAGTTGTTGTTACTAAAAAGAACACACATGCAATGACACTGGTGGATCCATTGGTGGTATGTGTGAAGAACACACATGCAATGACATGGGTGATCCATATGTGGTATGTGAAAAGAACACACATGCAATGACTCTGGATATTGTTAGTGAAATGAACACACATGTAGTGACACTGGTGGATCCATAGATGGTATGTGAGAAGAACACACATTTCAATGACTCTGGTTGTTGTTACTAAAAAGAACACACATGCAATGACACCGGTGGATCGATGGGTGGATTGTGAAAAGAACACACATGCAATGACACTGGTGGATCCATAGGTGGTTTGTGAAAAGAACACACATGCAAAATGACTCTGGTTGTTGTTACTAAAAAGAACACACATGCAATGACACTGGTGGATCCATGGGTGGATTGTGAAAAGAGCACACATGCAATGACACTGGTGGATCCATATGTGGTATGTGAAAAGAACACACATGCAATGACTAAGGTTGTTGTTAGTGAAAAGAACACACATGCAATGACACTGGTGGATCCATGTGTGGTCTCTGAAGAGAGCACACATTTCAATGACTCTTGTTGTTGTTAGTAAAAAGAACACACATGCAATGACACTGGTGGATCCATAGGTGGTATGTGAAGAGAACACACATGCAATGACACTGGTTGTTGTTAGTAAAAAGAACACATGCAATGACACTGGTAGATCCATAGGTGGATTGTGAAGAGAACACACATGCAATGACACTGGTGAATCCATAGGTGGTATGTGAAAAGAACACACATGCAATGACACTGGTGGATCCATAGGTGGATTGTGAAGAGATCACACATGCAATGACACTGGTTGATCCATAGGTGGTCAGTGAAGAGAACACACATGCAAAATGACTCTGGTTGTTGTTACTAAAAAGAACACACATGCAATGACACTGGTGGATCCATAGGTGGTATGTGAGAAGAACACACATGCAATGACTCTGGTTGTTGTTAGTGAAATGAACACACATGCAATGACTCTGGTTGTTGTTAGTGAAATGAACACACATGCAATGACACTGGTGGATCCATAGATGGTATGTGAGAAGAACACACATTTCAATGACTCTGGTTGTTGTTACTAAAAAGAACACACATGCAATGACACTGGTGGATCCATAGGTGGTATGTGAAGAGATCACACATGCAATGACACTAGTGGATCCATAGGTGGTATGTGAAGAGAAAACACATGCAAAATGACTCTAGTTGTTGTTACTAAAAAGAACACACATGCAATGACACTGGTGGATCCATTGGTGGTATGTGTGAAGAACACACATGCAATGACATGGGTGATCCATATGTGGTATGTGAAAAGAACACACATGCAATGACTCTGGATATTGTTAGTGAAATGAACACACATGTAGTGACACTGGTGGATCCATAGATGGTATGTGAGAAGAACACACATTTCAATGACTCTGGTTGTTGTTACTAAAAAGAACACACATGCAATGACACCGGTGGATCGATGGGTGGATTGTGAAAAGAACACACATGCAATGACACTGGTGGATCCATAGATGGTATGTGAGAAGAACACACATTTCAATGACTCTGGTTGTTTTTACTAAAAAGAACACACATGCAATTACACTGGTGGATCCATAGGTGGTATGTGAAGAGATCACACATGCTATGACACTAGTGGATCCATAGGTGGTATGTGAAGAGAAAACACATGCAAAATGACTCTAGTTGTTGTTACTAAAAAGAACACACATGCAATGACACTGGTGGATCCATTGGTGGTATGTGTGAAGAACACACATGCAATGACATGGGTGATCCATATGTGGTATGTGAAAAGAACACACATGCAATGACTCTGGATATTGTTAGTGAAATGAACACACATGTAGTGACACTGGTGGATCCATAGATGGTATGTGAGAAGAACACACATTTCAATGACTCTGGTTGTTGTTACTAAAAAGAACACACATGCAATGACACCGGTGGATCGATGGGTGGATTGTGAAAAGAACACACATGCAATGACACTGGTGGATCCATAGGTGGTTTGTGAAAAGAACACACATGCAAAATGACTCTGGTTGTTGTTACTAAAAAGAACACACATGCAATGACACTGGTGGATCCATGGGTGGATTGTGAAAAGAGCACACATGCAATGACACTGGTGGATCCATATGTGGTATGTGAAAAGAACACACATGCAATGACTAAGGTTGTTGTTAGTGAAAAGAACACACATGCAATGACACTGGTGGATCCATGTGTGGTCTCTGAAGAGAGCACACATTTCAATGACTCTTGTTGTTGTTAGTAAAAAGAACACACATGCAATGACACTGGTGGATCCATAGGTGGTATGTGAAGAGAACACACATGCAATGACACTGGTTGTTGTTAGTAAAAAGAACACATGCAATGACACTGGTAGATCCATAGGTGGATTGTGAAGAGAACACACATGCAATGACACTGGTGAATCCATAGGTGGTATGTGAAAAGAACACACATGCAATGACACTGGTGGATCCATAGGTGGATTGTGAAGAGATCACACATGCAATGACACTGGTTGATCCATAGGTGGTCAGTGAAGAGAACACACATGCAAAATGACTCTGGTTGTTGTTACTAAAAAGAACACACATGCAATGACACTGGTGGATCCATAGGTGGTATGTGAGAAGAACACACATGCAATGACTCTGGTTGTTGTTAGTGAAATGAACACACATGCAATGACTCTGGTTGTTGTTAGTGAAATGAACACACATGCAATGACACTGGTGGATCCATAGATGGTATGTGAGAAGAACACACATTTCAATGACTCTGGTTGTTGTTACTAAAAAGAACACACATGCAATGACACTGGTGGATCCATAGGTGGTATGTGAAGAGATCACACATGCAATGACACTAGTGGATCCATAGGTGGTATGTGAAGAGAAAACACATGCAAAATGACTCTAGTTGTTGTTACTAAAAAGAACACACATGCAATGACACTGGTGGATCCATTGGTGGTATGTGTGAAGAACACACATGCAATGACATGGGTGATCCATATGTGGTATGTGAAAAGAACACACATGCAATGACTCTGGATATTGTTAGTGAAATGAACACACATGTAGTGACACTGGTGGATCCATAGATGGTATGTGAGAAGAACACACATTTCAATGACTCTGGTTGTTGTTACTAAAAAGAACACACATGCAATGACACCGGTGGATCGATGGGTGGATTGTGAAAAGAACACACATGCAATGACACTGGTGGATCCATAGATGGTATGTGAGAAGAACACACATTTCAATGACTCTGGTTGTTTTTACTAAAAAGAACACACATGCAATTACACTGGTGGATCCATAGGTGGTATGTGAAGAGATCACACATGCTATGACACTAGTGGATCCATAGGTGGTATGTGAAGAGAAAACACATGCAAAATGACTCTAGTTGTTGTTACTAAAAAGAACACACATGCAATGACACTGGTGGATCCATTGGTGGTATGTGTGAAGAACACACATGCAATGACATGGGTGATCCATATGTGGTATGTGAAAAGAACACACATGCAATGACTCTGGATATTGTTAGTGAAATGAACACACATGTAGTGACACTGGTGGATCCATAGATGGTATGTGAGAAGAACACACATTTCAATGACTCTGGTTGTTGTTACTAAAAAGAACACACATGCAATGACACCGGTGGATCGATGGGTGGATTGTGAAAAGAACACACATGCAATGACACTGGTGGATCCATAGGTGGTTTGTGAAAAGAACACACATGCAAAATGACTCTGGTTGTTGTTACTAAAAAGAACACACATGCAATGACACTGGTGGATCCATGGGTGGATTGTGAAAAGAGCACACATGCAATGACACTGGTGGATCCATATGTGGTATGTGAAAAGAACACACATGCAATGACTAAGGTTGTTGTTAGTGAAAAGAACACACATGCAATGACACTGGTGGATCCATGTGTGGTCTCTGAAGAGAGCACACATTTCAATGACTCTTGTTGTTGTTAGTAAAAAGAACACACATGCAATGACACTGGTGGATCCATAGGTGGTATGTGAAGAGAACACACATGCAATGACACTGGTTGTTGTTAGTAAAAAGAACACATGCAATGACACTGGTAGATCCATAGGTGGATTGTGAAGAGAACACACATGCAATGACACTGGTGAATCCATAGGTGGTATGTGAAAAGAACACACATGCAATGACACTGGTGGATCCATAGGTGGATTGTGAAGAGATCACACATGCAATGACACTTGTTGATCCATAGGTGGTAAGTGAAGAGAACACACATGACAAATGACTCTGGTTGTTGTTACTAAAAAGAACACACATGCAATGACACTGGTGGATCCATAGGTGGTATGTGAGAAGAACACACATGCAATGACACTGGTGATCCATATGTGGTATGTGAAAAGAACACACATGCAATGACTCTGGTTGTTGTTAGTGAAATGAACACACATGCAATGACACTAGTGGATCCATAGATGGTATGTGAGAAGAACACACATTTCAATGACTCTGGTTGTTATTACTAAAAAGAACACACATGCAATGACACTGGTGGATCCATAGGTGGTATGTGAAGAGACCACACATGCAAAATGACTCTTGTTGTTGTTACTAAAAAGAACACACATGCAAAATGACAGTGGTGGATCCATGGGTGGATTGTGAAAAGAACACACATGCAATGACACTAGTGGATCCATGTGTGGTCTCTAAAGAGAGCACACATTTCAATGACTCTTGTTGTTGTTAGTAAAAAGAACACACATGCAATGACACTGGTTGTTGTTAATAAAAAGAACACATGCAATGACACTGGTGGATCCATAGGTGGATTGTGAAGAGAACACACATGCAATGACACTGGTGAATCCATAGGTGGTATGTGAAAAGAACAAACATGCAAAATGACTCTGGTTATTGTTACTAAAAAGAACACACATGCAAAATGACACTGGTGGGATCCATGGGTGGATTGTGAAAAGAAAACACATGCAATGACTCTGGTGGATCCACAGGTGCTATGTGAAAAGAAGACACATGCAAAATGACTCTGGTTGTTACTAAAAAGAACACACATGCAATGACAACGGTGGATCCATGGGTGGATTGTGAAAAGAACACACATGCAATGACACTGTTGGATCCATATGTGGTATGTGAAAAGAACACACATGCAAAATGAATCTGGTTGCAACTAAAAAGAACACACATGCAATGACACTGGTGGATCCATGTTTGGTCTCTGTAGAGAACACACATTTTAATCACACTGGTTGATCCATATGTGGTATGTGAGTAGAACACACATTTCAATGACTCTGGTTGTTATTTGTGAAATGAACACACATGCAATGACACTGGTGGATCCATAGGTGGTATGTGAGAAGAACACACATTTCAATGACTCTGGTTGTTGTTACTAAAAAGAACACACATGCAATGACACTGGTGGATCCATAGGTGGTATGTGAAGAGATCACACATGCAAAATGACTCTGGTTGTTGTTACTAAAAAGAACACACATGCAAAATGACACTGGTGGATCCATGGGTGGATTGTGAAAATAGCACACATGCAATGACACTGGTGGATCCATGTGTGGTCTCTGAAGAGAGCACACATTTCAATGACTCTTGTTGTTGTTAGTAAAAAGAACACACATGCAATGACACTGGTGGATCCATGTGTGGTCTCTAAAGAGAACACACATGTAATGACACTGGTTATTGTTACTAAAAAGAACACGCATGCAATGACACTAGTGGATCCATAGGTGGATTGTGAAGAGATCACACATGCAATGACACTGGTTGAAACATAGGTGGTCAGTGAAGAGAACACACATGCAAAATGACTCTGGTTGTTGTTACTAAAAAGAACACACATGCAATGACACTGGTGGATCCATAGGTGGTATGTGAGAAGAACACACATGCAATGACACTGGTGATCCATATGTGGTATGTGAAAAGAACACACATGCAATGACTCTGGTTGTTGTTAGTGAAATGAACACACATGCAATGACACTGGTGGATCCATAGATGGTATGTGAGAAGAACACACATTTCAATGACTCTGGTTGTTGTTACTAAAAAGAACACACATGCAATGACACTGGTGGATCCATAGGTGGTATGTGAAGAGATCACACATGCAATGACAGTAGTGGATCCATAGGTGGTATGTGAAGAGAAAACACATGCAAAATGACTCTAGTTGTTGTTACTAAAAAGAACACACATGCAATGACATTGGTGGATCCATTGGTGGTATGTGTGAAGAACACACATGCATTGACATGGGTGATCCATATGTGGTATGTGAAAAGAACACACATGCAATGACTCTGGATATTTTTAGTAAAATGAACACACATGTAGTGACACTGGTGGATCCATAGATGGTATGTGAGAAGAACACACATTTCAATGACTCTGGTTGTTGTTACTAAAAAGAACACACATGCAATGACACCGGTGGATCGATGGGTGGATTGTGAAAAGAACACACATGCAATGACACTGGTGGATCCATAGGTGGTTTGTGAAAAGAACACACGTGCAAAATGACTCTGGTTGTTGTTACTAAAAAGAACACACAGGCAATGACACTGGTGGATCCATGGGTGGATTGTGAAAAGAGCACACATGCAATGACACTGGTGGATCCATATGTGGTATGTGAAAAGAACACACATGCAATGACTCTGGTTGTTGTTAGTGAAAAGAACACACATGCAATGACACTGGTGGATCCATGTGTGGTCTCTGAAGAGAGCACACATTTCAATGACTCTTGTTGTTGTTAGTAAAAAGAACACACATGCAATGACACTGGTGGATCCATAGGTGGTATGTGAAGAGAACACACATGCAATGACACTGGTTGTTGTTAGTAAAAAGAACACATGCAATGACACTGGTGGATCCATAGGTGGATTGTGAAGAGAACACACATGCAATGACACTGGTGAATCCATAGGTGGTATGTGAAAAGAACACACATGCAATGACACTGGTGGACCCATAGGTGGTTTGTGAAAAGAACACACATGCAAAATGACTCTGGTTGTTAGTAAAAAGAACAAACATGCAATGACACTGGTCGATCCATAGGTGGATTGTGAAGAGATCACACATGCAATGACACTGGTTGATCCATAGGTGGTAAGTGAAGAGAACACACATGACAAATGACTCTGGTTGTTGTTACTAAAAAGAACACACATGCAATGACACTGGTGGATCCATAGGTGGTATGTGAGAAGAACACACATGCAATGACACTGGTGATCCATATGTGGTATGTGAAAAGAACACACATGCAATGACTCTGGTTGTTGTTAGTGAAATGAACACACATGCAATGACACTGGTGGATCCATAGATGGTATGTGAGAAGAACACACATTTCAATGACTCTGGTTGTTGTTACTAAAAAGAACACACATGCAATGACACTGGTGGATCCATAGGTGGTATGTGAAGAGATCACACATGCAATGACAGTAGTGGATCCATAGGTGGTATGTGAAGAGAAAACACATGCAAAATGACTCTAGTTGTTGTTACTAAAAAGAACACACATGCAATGACACTGGTGGATCCATTGGTGGTATGTGTGAAGAATACACATGCATTGACATGGGTGATCCATATGTGGTATGTGAAAAGAACACACATGCAATGACTCTAGATATTTTTAGTAAAATGAACACACATGTAGTGACACTGGTGGATCCATAGATGGTATGTGAGAAGAACACACATTTCAATGACTCTGGTTGTTGTTACTAAAAAGAACACACATGCAATGACACCGGTGGATCGATGGGTGGATTGTGAAAAGAACACACATGCAATGACACTGGTGGATCCATAGGTGGTTTGTGAAAAGAACACACGTGCAAAATGACTCTGGTTGTTGTTACTAAAAAGAACACACAGGCAATGACACTGGTGGATCCATGGGTGGATTGTGAAAAGAGCACACATGCAATGACACTGGTGGATCCATATGTGGTATGTGAAAAGAACACACATGCAATGACTCTGGTTGTTGTTAGTGAAAAGAACACACATGCAATGACACTGGTGGATCCATGTGTGGTCTCTGAAGAGAGCACACATTTCAATGACTCTTGTTGTTGTTAGTAAAAAGAACACACATGCAATGACACTGGTGGATCCATAGGTGGTATGTGAAGAGAACACACATGCAATGACACTGGTTGTTGTTAGTAAAAAGAACACATGCAATGACACTGGTGGATCCATAGGTGGATTGTGAAGAGAACACACATGCAATGACACTGGTGAATCCATAGGTGGTATGTGAAAAGAACACACATGCAATGACACTGGTGGATCCATAGGTGGTTTGTGAAAAGAACACACATGCAAAATGACTCTGGTTGTTAGTAAAAAGAACAAACATGCAATGACACTAGTGGATCCATAGGTGGATTGTGAAGAGATCACACATGCAATGACACTGGTTGATCCATAGGTGGTCAGTGAAGAGAACACACATGCAAAATGACTCTGGTTGTTGTTACTAAAAAGAACACACATGCAATGACACTGGTGGATCCATAGGTGGTATGTGAGAAGAACACACATGCAATGACACTGGTGATCCATATGTGGTATGTGAAAAGAACACACATGCAATGACTCTGGTTGTTGTTAGTGAAATGAACACACATGCAATGACACTGGTGGATCCATAGATGGTATGTGAGAAGAACACACATTTCAATGACTCTGGTTGTTGTTACTAAAAAGAACACACATGCAATGACACTGGTGGATCCATAGGTGGTATGTGAAGAGATCACACATGCAATGACAGTAGTGGATCCATAGGTGGTATGTGAAGAGAAAACACATGCAAAATGACTCTAGTTGTTGTTACTAAAAAGAACACACATGCAATGACACTGGTGGATCCATTGGTGGTATGTGTGAAGAACACACATGCATTGACATGGGTGATCCATATGTGGTATGTGAAAAGAACACACATGCAATGACTCTGGATATTTTTAGTAAAATGAACACACATGTAGTGACACTGGTGGATCCATAGATGGTATGTGAGAAGAACACACATTTCAATGACTCTGGTTGTTGTTACTAAAAAGAACACACATGCAATGACACCGGTGGATCGATGGGTGGATTGTGAAAAGAACACACATGCAATGACACTGGTGGATCCATAGGTGGTTTGTGAAAAGAACACACGTGCAAAATGACTCTGGTTGTTGTTACTAAAAAGAACACACAGGCAATGACACTGGTGGATCCATGGGTGGATTGTGAAAAGAGCACACATGCAATGACACTGGTGGATCCATATGTGGTATGTGAAAAGAACACACATGCAATGACTCTGGTTGTTGTTAGTGAAAAGAACACACATGCAATGACACTGGTGGATCCATGCGTGGTCTCTGAAGAGAGCACACATTTCAATGACTCTTGTTGTTGTTAGTAAAAAGAACACACATGCAATGACACTGGTGGATCCATAGGTGGTATGTGAAGAGAACACACATGCAATGACACTGGTTGTTGTTAGTAAAAAGAACACATGCAATGACACTGGTGGATCCATAGGTGGATTGTGAAGAGAACACACATGCAATGACACTGGTGAATCCATAGGTGGTATGTGAAAAGAACACACATGCAATGACACTGGTGGATCCATAGGTGGTTTGTGAAAAGAACACACATGCAAAATGACTCTGGTTGTTAGTAAAAAGAACAAACATGCAATGACACTAGTGGATCCATAGGTGGATTGTGAAGAGATCACACATGCAATGACACTGGTTGATCCATAGGTGGTCAGTGAAGAGAACACACATGCAAAATGACTCTGGTTGTTGTTACTAAAAAGAACACACATGCAATGACACTGGTGGATCCATAGGTGGTATGTGAGAAGAACACACATGCAATGACACTGGTGATCCATATGTGGTATGTGAAAAGAACACACATGCAATGACTCTGGTTGTTGTTAGTGAAATGAACACACATGCAATGACACTGGTGGATCCATAGATGGTATGTGAGAAGAACACACATTTCAATGACTCTGGTTGTTGTTACTAAAAAGAACACACATGCAATGACACTGGTGGATCCATAGGTGGTATGTGAAGAGATCACACATGCAATGACAGTAGTGGATCCATAGGTGGTATGTGAAGAGAAAACACATGCAAAATGACTCTAGTTGTTGTTACTAAAAAGAACACACATGCAATGACACTGGTGGATCCATTGGTGGTATGTGTGAAGAATACACATGCATTGACATGGGTGATCCATATGTGGTATGTGAAAAGAACACACATGCAATGACTCTAGATATTTTTAGTAAAATGAACACACATGTAGTGACACTGGTGGATCCATAGATGGTATGTGAGAAGAACACACATTTCAATGACTCTGGTTGTTGTTACTAAAAAGAACACACATGCAATGACACCGGTGGATCGATGGGTGGATTGTGAAAAGAACACACATGCAATGACACTGGTGGATCCATAGGTGGTTTGTGAAAAGAACACACGTGCAAAATGACTCTGGTTGTTGTTACTAAAAAGAACACACAGGCAATGACACTGGTGGATCCATGGGTGGATTGTGAAAAGAGCACACATGCAATGACACTGGTGGATCCATATGTGGTATGTGAAAAGAACACACATGCAATGACTCTGGTTGTTGTTAGTGAAAAGAACACACATGCAATGACACTGGTGGATCCATGTGTGGTCTCTGAAGAGAGCACACATTTCAATGACTCTTGTTGTTGTTAGTAAAAAGAACACACATGCAATGACACTGGTGGATCCATAGGTGGTATGTGAAGAGAACACACATGCAATGACACTGGTTGTTGTTAGTAAAAAGAACACATGCAATGACACTGGTGGATCCATAGGTGGATTGTGAAGAGAACACACATGCAATGACACTGGTGAATCCATAGGTGGTATGTGAAAAGAACACACATGCAATGACACTGGTGGATCCATAGGTGGTTTGTGAAAAGAACACACATGCAAAATGACTCTGGTTGTTAGTAAAAAGAACAAACATGCAATGACACTAGTGGATCCATAGGTGGATTGTGAAGAGATCACACATGCAATGACACTGGTTGATCCATAGGTGGTCAGTGAAGAGAACACACATGCAAAATGACTCTGGTTGTTGTTACTAAAAAGAACACACATGCAATGACACTGGTGGATCCATAGGTGGTATGTGAGAAGAACACACATGCAATGACACTGGTGATCCATATGTGGTATGTGAAAAGAACACACATGCAATGACTCTGGTTGTTGTTAGTGAAATGAACACACATGCAATGACACTGGTGGATCCATAGATGGTATGTGAGAAGAACACACATTTCAATGACTCTGGTTGTTGTTACTAAAAAGAACACACATGCAATGACACTGGTGGATCCATAGGTGGTATGTGAAGAGATCACACATGCAATGACAGTAGTGGATCCATAGGTGGTATGTGAAGAGAAAACACATGCAAAATGACTCTAGTTGTTGTTACTAAAAAGAACACACATGCAATGACACTGGTGGATCCATTGGTGGTATGTGTGAAGAACACACATGCATTGACATGGGTGATCCATATGTGGTATGTGAAAAGAACACACATGCAATGACTCTGGATATTTTTAGTAAAATGAACACACATGTAGTGACACTGGTGGATCCATAGATGGTATGTGAGAAGAACACACATTTCAATGACTCTGGTTGTTGTTACTAAAAAGAACACACATGCAATGACACCGGTGGATCGATGGGTGGATTGTGAAAAGAACACACATGCAATGACACTGGTGGATCCATAGGTGGTTTGTGAAAAGAACACACGTGCAAAATGACTCTGGTTGTTGTTACTAAAAAGAACACACAGGCAATGACACTGGTGGATCCATGGGTGGATTGTGAAAAGAGCACACATGCAATGACACTGGTGGATCCATATGTGGTATGTGAAAAGAACACACATGCAATGACTCTGGTTGTTGTTAGTGAAAAGAACACACATGCAATGACACTGGTGGATCCATGTGTGGTCTCTGAAGAGAGCACACATTTCAATGACTCTTGTTGTTGTTAGTAAAAAGAACACACATGCAATGACACTGGTGGATCCATAGGTGGTATGTGAAGAGAACACACATGCAATGACACTGGTTGTTGTTAGTAAAAAGAACACATGCAATGACACTGGTGGATCCATAGGTGGATTGTGAAGAGAACACACATGCAATGACACTGGTGAATCCATAGGTGGTATGTGAAAAGAACACACATGCAATGACACTGGTGGATCCATAGGTGGTTTGTGAAAAGAACACACATGCAAAATGACTCTGGTTGTTAGTAAAAAGAACAAACATGCAATGACACTAGTGGATCCATAGGTGGATTGTGAAGAGATCACACATGCAATGACACTGGTTGATCCATAGGTGGTCAGTGAAGAGAACACACATGCAAAATGACTCTGGTTGTTGTTACTAAAAAGAACACACATGCAATGACACTGGTGGATCCATAGGTGGTATGTGAGAAGAACACACATGCAATGACACTGGTGATCCATATGTGGTATGTGAAAAGAACACACATGCAATGACTCTGGTTGTTGTTAGTGAAATGAACACACATGCAATGACACTGGTGGATCCATAGATGGTATGTGAGAAGAACACACATTTCAATGACTCTGGTTGTTGTTACTAAAAAGAACACACATGCAATGACACTGGTGGATCCATAGGTGGTATGTGAAGAGATCACACATGCAATGACAGTAGTGGATCCATAGGTGGTATGTGAAGAGAAAACACATGCAAAATGACTCTAGTTGTTGTTACTAAAAAGAACACACATGCAATGACACTGGTGGATCCATTGGTGGTATGTGTGAAGAACACACATGCATTGACATGGGTGATCCATATGTGGTATGTGAAAAGAACACACATGCAATGACTCTGGATATTTTTAGTAAAATGAACACACATGTAGTGACACTGGTGGATCCATAGATGGTATGTGAGAAGAACACACATTTCAATGACTCTGGTTGTTGTTACTAAAAAGAACACACATGCAATGACACCGGTGGATCGATGGGTGGATTGTGAAAAGAACACACATGCAATGACACTGGTGGATCCATAGGTGGTTTGTGAAAAGAACACACGTGCAAAATGACTCTGGTTGTTGTTACTAAAAAGAACACACAGGCAATGACACTGGTGGATCCATGGGTGGATTGTGAAAAGAGCACACATGCAATGACACTGGTGGATCCATATGTGGTATGTGAAAAGAACACACATGCAATGACTCTGGTTGTTGTTAGTGAAAAGAACACACATGCAATGACACTGGTGGATCCATGTGTGGTCTCTGAAGAGAGCACACATTTCAATGACTCTTGTTGTTGTTAGTAAAAAGAACACACATGCAACGACACTGGTGGATCCATAGGTGGTATGTGAAGAGAACACACATGCAATGACACTGGTTGTTGTTAGTAAAAAGAACACATGCAATGACACTGGTGGATCCATAGGTGGATTGTGAAGAGAACACACATGCAATGACACTGGTGAATCCATAGGTGGTATGTGAAAAGAACACACATGCAATGACACTGGTGGACCCATAGGTGGTTTGTGAAAAGAACACACATGCAAAATGACTCTGGTTGTTAGTAAAAAGAACAAACATGCAATGACACTGGTGGATCCATAGGTGGATTGTGAAGAGATCACACATGCAATGACACTGGTTGATCCATAGGTGGTAAGTGAAGAGAACACACATGACAAATGACTCTGGTTGTTGTTACTAAAAAGAACACACATGCAATGACACTGGTGGATCCATAGGTGGTATGTGAGAAGAACACACATGCATTGACACTGGTGATCCATATGTGGTATGTGAAAAGAACACACATGCAATGACTCTGGTTGTTGTTAGTGAAATGAACACACATGCAATGACACTAGTGGATCCATAGATGGTATGTGAGAAGAACACACATTTCAATGACTCTGGTTATTGTTACTAAAAAGAACACACATGCAATGACACTGGTGGATCCATAGGTGGTATGTGAAGAGATCACACATGCAATGACACTAGTGGATCCATAGGTGGTATGTGAAGAGAAAACACTTGCAAAATGACTCTAGTTGTTGTTACTAAAAAGAACACACATGCAATGACACTGGTGGATCCATTGGTGGTATGTGTGTAGAACACACATGCAATGACATGGGTGATCCATATGTGGTATGTGAAAAGAACACACATGCAATGACTCTGGATATTTTTAGTAAAATGAACACACATGTAGTGACACTGGTGGATCCATAGATGGTATGTGAGAAGAACACACATTTCAATGACTCTGGTTGTTGTTACTAAAAAGAACACACATGCAATGACACCGGTGGATCGATGGGTGGATTGTGAAAAGAACACACATGCAATGACACTGGTGGATCCATAGGTGGTTTGTGAAAAGAACACACGTGCAAAATGACTCTGGTTGTTGTTACTAAAAAGAACACACAGGCAATGACACTGGTGGATCCATGGGTGGATTGTGAAAAGAGCACACATGCAATGACACTGGTGGATCCATATGTGGTATGTGAAAAGAACACACATGCAATGACTCTGGTTGTTGTTAGTGAAAAGAACACACATGCAATGACACTGGTGGATCCATGTGTGGTCTCTGAAGAGAGCACACATTTCAATGACTCTTGTTGTTAGTAAAAAGAACACACATGCAATGACACTGGTGGATCCATAGGTGGTATGTGAAGAGAACACACATGCAATGACACTGGTTGTTGTTAGTAAAAAGAACACATGCAATGACACTGGTGGATCCATAGGTGGATTGTGAAGAGAACACACATGCAATGACACTGGTGAATCCATAGGTGGTATGTGAAAAGAACACACATGCAATGACACTGGTGGACCCATAGGTGGTTTGTGAAAAGAACACACATGCAAAATGACTCTGGTTGTTAGTAAAAAGAACAAACATGCAATGACACTGGTCGATCCATAGGTGGATTGTGAAGAGATCACACATGCAATGACACTGGTTGATCCATAGGTGGTAAGTGAAGAGAACACACATGACAAATGACTCTGGTTGTTGTTACTAAAAAGAACACACATGCAATGACACTGGTGGATCCATAGGTGGTATGTGAGAAGAACACACATGCATTGACACTGGTGATCCATATGTGGTATGTGAAAAGAACACACATGCAATGACTCTGGTTGTTGTTAGTGAAATGAACACACATGCAATGACACTAGTGGATCCATAGATGGTATGTGAGAAGAACACACATTTCAATGACTCTGGTTGTTGTTACTAAAAAGAACACACATGCAATGACACTGGTGGATCCATAGGTGGTATGTGAAGAGATCACACATGCAATGACACTAGTGGATCCATAGGTGGTATGTGAAGAGAAAACACTTGCAAAATGACTCTAGTTGTTGTTACTAAAAAGAACACACATGCAATGACACTGGTGGATCCATTGGTGGTATGTGTGTAGAACACACATGCAATGACATGGGTGATCCATATGTGGTATGTGAAAAGAACACACATGCAATGACTCTAGATATTGTTAGTAAAATGAACACACAGGTAGTGACACTGGTGGATCCATAGATGGTATGTGAGAAGAACACACATTTCAATGACTCTGGTTGTTGTTACTAAAAAGAACACACATGCAATGACACCGGTGGATCGATGGGTGGATTGTGAAAAGAACACACATGCAATGACACTGGTGGATCCATAGGTGGTTTGTGAAAAGAACACACGTGCAAAATGACTCTAGTTGTTGTTACTAAAAAGAACACACATGCAATGACACTGGTGGATCCATGGGTGGATTGTGAAAAGAGCACACATGCAATGACACTGGTGGATCCATATGTGGTATGTGAAAAGAACACACATGCAATGACTCTGGTTGTTGTTAGTGAAAAGAACACACATGCAATGACACTGGTGGATCCATGTGTGGTCTCTAAAGAGAGCACACATTTCAATGACTCTTGTTGTTGTTAGTAAAAAGAACACACATGCAATGACACTGGTTTATCCATAGGTGGTATGTGAAGAGAACACACATGCAATGACACTGGTTGTTGTTAGTAAAAAGAACACATACAATGACACTGGTGGATCCATAGGTGGATTGTGAAGAGAACACACATGCAATGACACTGGTGAATCCATAGGTGGTATGTGAAAAGAACACACATGCAATGACACTGGTGGATCCATAGGTGGTTTGTGAAAAGAACACACATGCAAAATGACTCTGGTTGTTGTTAGTAAAAAGAACACACATGCAATGACACTGGTGGATCCATAGGTGGATTGTGAAGAGATCACACATGCAATGACACTGGTTGATCCATAGGTGGTAAGTGAAGAGAACACACATGACAAATGACTCTGGTTGTTGTTACTAAAAAGAACACACATGCAATGACACTGGTGGATCCATAGGTGGTATAGGAGAAGAACACACATGCATTGACACTGGTGATCCATATGTGGTATGTGAAAAGAACACACATGCAATGACTCTGGTTGTTGTTAGTGAAATGAACACACATGCAATGACACTAGTGGATCCATAGATGGTATGTGAGAAGAACACAATTTCAATGACTCTGGTTGTTGTTACTAAAAAGAACACACATGCAATGACACTCGTGGATCCATAGGTGGTATGTGAAGAGACCACACATGCAAAATGACTCTCGTTGTTGTTACTAAAAAGAACACACATGCAAAATGACAGTGGTGGATCCATGGGTGGATTGTGAAAAGAACACACATGCAATGACACTAGTGGATCCATGTGTGGTCTCTGAAGAGAGCACACATTTCAATGACTCTTGTTGTTGTTAGTAAAAGGAACACACATGCAATGACACTGGTGGATCCATAGGTGGTATGTGAAGAGAACACACATGCAATGACACTGGTTGTTGTTAATAAAAAGAACACATGCAATGACACTGGTGGATCCATAGGTGGATTGTGAAGAGAACACACATGCAACGACACTGGTGAATCCATAGGTGGTATGTGAAAAGAACAAACATGCAAAATGACCCTGGTTGTTGTTACTAAAAAGAACACACATGCAAAATGACACTGGTGGGATCCATGGGTGGATTGTGAAAAGAAAACACATGCAATGACTCCGTGGATCCATAGGTGGTATGTGAAAATAAGACACATGCAAAATGACTCTGGTTGTTACTAAAAAGAACACACATGCAATGACAACGGTGGATCCATGGGTGGATTGTGAAAAGAACAGACATGCAATGACACTGTTGGACCCATATGTGGTATGTGAAAAGAACACACATGCGATGACTCTTGTTGTTATTAGTGAAATGAACACACATGCAATGACACTGGTGGATCCATGTGTGGTATGTGAGAATAACACACATTTCAATGACTCTGGTTGTTGTTACTAAAAAGAACACACATGCAATGACACTGGTGGATCCATAGGTGGTATGTGAAGAGATCACACATGCAAAATGACTCTGGTTGTTGTTACTAAAAAGAACACACATGCAAAATGACACTGGTGGATCCATGGGTGGATTGTGAAAAGAACACACATGCAATGACACTGGTGGATCCATGTGTGGTCTCTAAAGAGAGCACACATTTCAATGACTCTTGTTGTTGTTAGTAAAAAGAACACACATGCAATGACACTGGTGGATCCATGTGTGGTATCTGAAGAGAACACACATGCAATGACACTAGTTGTTGTTACTAAAAAGAACACACATGCAATGACATTGGTGGATCCATAGGTGGATTGTGAAGAGATCACACATGCAATGACACTGGTTGATCCATAGGTGGTAAGTGAAGAGAACACACATGCAAAATGACTCTGGTTGTTGTTACTAAAAAGAACACACATGCAATGACACTGGTGGATCCATAGGTGGTATGTGAGAAGAACACACATGCAATGACACTGGTGATCCATATGTGGTATGTGAAAAGAACACACATGCAATGACTCTGGTTGTTGTTAGTGAAATGAACACACATGCAATGACACTGGTGGATCCATAGATGGTATGTGAGAAGAACACACATTTCAATGACTCTGGTTGTTGTTACTAAAAAGAACACACATGCAATGACACTGGTGGATCCATAGGTGGTATGTGAAGAGATCACACATGCAATGACACTGGTGGATCCATAGGTGGTATGTGAAGAGAAAACACATGCAAAATGACTCTAGTTGTTGTTACTAAAACGAACACACATGCAATGACACTGGTGGATCCATAGGTGGTATGTGAGAAGAACACACATGCAATGACACGCGTGATCCATATGTGGTATGTGAAAAGAACACACATGCAATGACTCTGGATATTGTTAGTGAAATGAACACACATGTAGTGACACTGGTGGATCCAAAGATGGTATGTGAGAAGAACACACATTTCAATGACTTTGGTTGTTGTTACTAAAAAGAACACACATGCAATGATACTGGTGGATCGATGGGTGGATTGTGAAAAGAACACACATGCAATGACACTGGTGGATCCATAGGTGGTTTGTGAAAAGAAGACACATGCAAAATGACTCTGGTTGTTGTTACTAAAAAGAACACACATGCAATAACACTAGTGGATCCATAGGTGGATTGTGAAGAGATCACACATGCAATGACACTGGTTGATCCATAGGTGGTAAGTGAAGAGAACACACATGCAATATGACTCTGGTTGTTGTTACTAAAAAGAACACACATGCAATGACACTAGTGGATCCATAGGTGGTATGTGAGAAGAACACACATGCAATGACATTGGTGATCCATATGTGGTATGTGAAAAGAACACACATGCAATGACTCTGGTTGTTGTTAGTGAAATGAACACACATGCAATGACACTGGTGGATCCATAGATGGTATGTGAGAAGAACATACATTTCAATGACTCTGGTTGTTGTTACTAAAAAGAACACACATTCAATAACACTAGTGGATCCATAGGTGATATGTGAAGCTACCACACATGCAAAATGACTCTGGTTGTTACTAAAAAGAACACACATGCAAAATGACACTGGTGGATCCATGGGTGGATTGTGAAAAGAACACACATGCAATGACACTAGTGGATCCATGTGTGGTCTCTGAAGAGAGCACACATTTCAATGACTCTTGTTGTTGTTAGTAAAAAGAACACACATGCAATGACACTGGTGGATCCATAGGTGGTATGTGAAGAGAACACACATGCAATGACACTGGTTGTTGTTAATAAAAAGAACACATGCAATGACACTGGTGGATCCATAGGTGGATTGTGAAGAGAACACACATGCAACGACACTGGTGAATCCATAGGTGGTATGTGAAAAGAACAAACATGCAAAATGACCCTGGTTGTTGTTACTAAAAAGAACACACATGCAAAATGACACTGGTGGGATCCATGGGTGGATTGTGAAAAGAAAACACATGCAATGACTCCGGTGGATCCATAGGTGGTATGTGAAAATAAGACACATGCAAAATGACTCTGGTTGTTACTAAAAAGAACACACATGCAATGACAACGGTGGATCCATGGGTGGATTGTGAAAAGAACAGACATGCAATGACACTGTTGGACCCATATGTGGTATGTGAAAAGAACACACATGCGATGACTCTTGTTGTTATTAGTGAAATGAACACACATGCAATGACACTGGTGGATCCATGTGTGGTATGTGAGAATAACACACATTTCAATGACTCTGGTTGTTGTTACTAAAAAGAACACACATGCAATGACACTGGTGGATCCATAGGTGGTATGTGAAGAGATCACACATGCAAAATGACTCTGGTTGTTGTTACTAAAAAGAACACACATGCAAAATGACACTGGTGGATCCATGGGTGGATTGTGAAAAGAACACACATGCAATGACACTGGTGGATCCATGTGTGGTCTCTAAAGAGAGCACACATTTCAATGACTCTTGTTGTTGTTAGTAAAAAGAACACACATGCAATGACACTGGTGGATCCATGTGTGGTATCTGAAGAGAACACACATGCAATGACACTAGTTGTTGTTACTAAAAAGAACACACATGCAATGACATTGGTGGATCCATAGGTGGATTGTGAAGAGATCACACATGCAATGACACTGGTTGATCCATAGGTGGTAAGTGAAGAGAACACACATGCAAAATGACTCTGGTTGTTGTTACTAAAAAGAACACACATGCAATGACACTGGTGGATCCATAGGTGGTATGTGAGAAGAACACACATGCAATGACACTGGTGATCCATATGTGGTATGTGAAAAGAACACACATGCAATGACTCTGGTTGTTGTTAGTGAAATGAACACACATGCAATGACACTGGTGGATCCATAGATGGTATGTGAGAAGAACACACATTTCAATGACTCTGGTTGTTGTTACTAAAAAGAACACACATGCAATGACACTGGTGGATCCATAGGTGGTATGTGAAGAGATCACACATGCAATGACACTGGTGGATCCATAGGTGGTATGTGAAGAGAAAACACATGCAAAATGACTCTAGTTGTTGTTACTAAAACGAACACACATGCAATGACACTGGTGGATCCATAGGTGGTATGTGAGAAGAACACACATGCAATGACACGCGTGATCCATATGTGGTATGTGAAAAGAACACACATGCAATGACTCTGGATATTGTTAGTGAAATGAACACACATGTAGTGACACTGGTGGATCCAAAGATGGTATGTGAGAAGAACACACATTTCAATGACTCTGGTTGTTGTTACTAAAAAGAACACACATGCAATGATACTGGTGGATCGATGGGTGGATTGTGAAAAGAACACACATGCAATGACACTGGTGGATCCATAGGTAGTTTGTGAAAAGAAGACACATGCAAAATGACTCTGGTTGTTGTTACTAAAAAGAACACACATGCAATAACACTGGTGGATCCATAGGTGGATTGTGAAGAGATCACACATGCAATGACACTGGTGGATCCATAGGTGGTATGTGAAGAGAACACACATGCAATATGACTCTTGTTGTTGTTACTAAAAAGTACACACATGCAAAATGACAGTGGTGGATCCATGGGTGGATTGTGAAAAGAACACACATGCAATGACACTAGTGGATCCATGTGTGGTCTCTAAAGAGAGCACACATTTCAATGACTCTTGTTGTTGTTAGTAAAAAGAACACACATGCAATGACACTGGTTGTTGTTAATAAAAAGAACACATGCAATGACACTGGTGGATCCATAGGTGGATTGTGAAGAGAACACACATGCAATGACACTGGTGAATCCATAGGTGGTATGTGAAAAGAACAAACATGCAAAATGACTCTGGTTATTGTTACTAAAAAGAACACACATGCAAAATGACACTGGTGGGATCCATGGGTGGATTGTGAAAAGAAAACACATGCAATGACTCTGGTGGATCCATAGGTGCTATGTGAAAAGAAGACACATGCAAAATGACTCTGGTTGTTACTAAAAAGAACACACATGCAATGACAACGGTGGATCCATGGGTGGATTGTGAAAAGAACACACATGCAATGACACTGTTGGATCCATATGTGGTATGTGAAAAGAACACACATGCAAAATGAATCTGGTTGCAACTAAAAAGAACACACATGCAATGACACTGGTGGATCCATGTTTGGTCTCTGTAGAGAACACACATTTTAATCACACTGGTTGATCCATATGTGGTATGTGAGTAGAACACACATTTCAATGACTCTGGTTGTTATTTGTGAAATGAACACACATGCAATGACACTGGTGGATCCATAGGTGGTATGTGAGAAGAACACACATTTCAATGACTCTGGTTGTTGTTACTAAAAAGAACACACATGCAATGACACTGGTGGATCCATAGGTGGTATGTGAAGAGATCACACATGCAAAATGACTCTGGTTGTTGTTACTAAAAAGAACACACATGCAAAATGACACTGGTGGATCCATGGGTGGATTGTGAAAATAACACACATGCAATGACACTGGTGGATCCATGTGTGGTCTCTGAAGAGAGCACACATTTAAATGACTCTTGTTGTTGTTAGTAAAAAGAACACACATGCAATGACACTGGTGGATCCATGTGTGGTCTCTAAAGAGAACACACATGTAATGACACTGGTTATTGTTACTAAAAAGAACACGCATGCAATGACACTCGTGGATCCATAGGTGGATTGTGAAGAGATCACACATGCAATGACACTGGTTGAAACATAGGTGGTCAGTGAAGAGAACACACATGCAAAATGACTCTGGTTGTTGTTACTAAAAAGAACACACATGCAATGACACTGGTGGATCCATAGGTGGTATGTGAGAAGAACACACATGCAATGACACTGGTGATCCATATGTGGTATGTGAAAAGAACACACATGCAATGACTCTGGTTGTTGTTAGTGAAATGAACACACATGCAATGACACTGGTGGATCCATAGATGGTATGTGAGAAGAACACACATTTCAATGACTCTGGTTGTTGTTACTAAAAAGAACACACATGCAATGACACTGGTGGATCCATAGGTGGTATGTGAAGAGATCACACATGCAATGACAGTAGTGGATCCATAGGTGGTATGTGAAGAGAAAACACATGCAAAATGACTCTAGTTGTTGTTACTAAAAAGAACACACATGCAATGACACTGGTGGATCCATTGGTGGTATGTGTGAAGAACACACATGCATTGACATGGGTGATCCATATGTGGTATGTGAAAAGAACACACATGCAATGACTCTGGATATTTTTAGTAAAATGAACACACATGTAGTGACACTGGTGGATCCATAGATGGTATGTGAGAAGAACACACATTTCAATGACTCTGGTTGTTGTTACTAAAAAGAACACACATGCAATGACACCGGTGGATCGATGGGTGGATTGTGAAAAGAACACACATGCAATGACACTGGTGGATCCATAGGTGGTTTGTGAAAAGAACACACGTGCAAAATGACTCTGGTTGTTGTTACTAAAAAGAACACACAGGCAATGACACTGGTGGATCCATGGGTGGATTGTGAAAAGAGCACACATGCAATGACACTGGTGGATCCATATGTGGTATGTGAAAAGAACACACATGCAATGACTCTGGTTGTTGTTAGTGAAAAGAACACACATGCAATGACACTGGTGGATCCATGTGTGGTCTCTGAAGAGAGCACACATTTCAATGACTCTTGTTGTTGTTAGTAAAAAGAACACACATGCAATGACACTGGTGGATCCATAGGTGGTATGTGAAGAGAACACACATGCAATGACACTGGTTGTTGTTAGTAAAAAGAACACATGCAATGACACTGGTGGATCCATAGGTGGATTGTGAAGAGAACACACATGCAATGACACTGGTGAATCCATAGGTGGTATGTGAAAAGAACACACATGCAATGACACTGGTGGATCCATAGGTGGTTTGTGAAAAGTACACACATGCAAAATGACTCTGGTTGTTAGTAAAAAGAACAAACATGCAATGACACTGGTGGATCCATAGGTGGATTGTGAAGAGATCACACATGCAATGACACTGGTTGATCCATAGGTGGTCAGTGAAGAGAACACACATGCAAAATGACTCTGGTTGTTGTTACTAAAAAGAACACACATGCAATGACACTGGTGGATCCATAGGTGGTATGTGAGAAGAACACACATGCAATGACACTGGTGATCCATATGTGGTATGTGAAAAGAACACACATGCAATGACTCTGGTTGTTGTTAGTGAAATGAACACACATGCAATGACACTGGTGGATCCATAGATGGTATGTGAGAAGAACACACATTTCAATGACTCTGGTTGTTGTTACTAAAAAGAACACACATGCAATGACACTGGTGGATCCATAGGTGGTATGTGAAGAGATCACACATGCAATGACAGTAGTGGATCCATAGGTGGTATGTGAAGAGAAAACACATGCAAAATGACTCTAGTTGTTGTTACTAAAAAGAACACACATGCAATGACACTGGTGGATCCATTGGTGGTATGTGTGAAGAACACACATGCATTGACATGGGTGATCCATATGTGGTATGTGAAAAGAACACACATGCAATGACTCTGGATATTTTTAGTAAAATGAACACACATGTAGTGACACTGGTGGATCCATAGATGGTATGTGAGAAGAACTCACATTTCAATGACTCTGGTTGTTGTTACTAAAAAGAACACACATGCAATGACACCGGTGGATCGATGGGTGGATTGTGAAAAGAACACACATGCAATGACACTGGTGGATCCATAGGTGGTTTGTGAAAAGAACACACGTGCAAAATGACTCTGGTTGTTGTTACTAAAAAGAACACACAGGCAATGACACTGGTGGATCCATGGGTGGATTGTGAAAAGAGCACACATGCAATGACACTGGTGGATCCATATGTGGTATGTGAAAAGAACACACATGCAATGACTCTGGTTGTTGTTAGTGAAAAGAACACACATGCAATGAAACTGGTGGATCCATGTGTGGTCTCTGAAGAGAGCACACATTTCAATGACTCTTGTTGTTGTTAGTAAAAAGAACACACATGCAATGACACTGGTGGATCCATAGGTGGTATGTGAAGAGAACACACATGCAATGACACTGGTTGTTGTTAGTAAAAAGAACACATGCAATGACACTGGTGGATCCATAGGTGGATTGTGAAGAGAACACGCATGCAATGACACTGGTGAATCCATAGGTGGTATGTGAAAAGAACACACATGCAATGACACTGGTGGACCCATAGGTGGTTTGTGAAAAGAACACACATGCAAAATGACTCTGGTTGTTAGTAAAAAGAACAAACATGCAATGACACTGGTGGATCCATAGGTGGATTGTGAAGAGATCACACATGCAATGACACTGGTTGATCCATAGGTGGTAAGTGAAGAGAACACACATGACAAATGACTCTGGTTGTTGTTACTAAAAAGAACACACATGCAATGACACTGGTGGATCCATAGGTGGTATGTGAGAAGAACACACATGCATTGACACTGGTGATCCATATGTGGTATGTGAAAAGAACACACATGCAATGACTCTGGTTGTTGTTAGTGAAATGAACACACATGCAATGACACTAGTGGATCCATAGATGGTATGTGAGAAGAACACACATTTCAATGACTCTGGTTGTTTTTACTAAAAAGAACACACATGCAATGACACTGGTGGATCCATAGGTGGTATGTGAAGAGATCACACATGCAATGACACTAGTGGATCCATAGGTGGTATGTGAAGAGAAAACACTTGCAAAATGACTCTAGTTGTTGTTACTAAAAAGAACACACATGCAATGACACTGGTGGATCCATTGGTGGTATGTGTGAAGAACACACATGCAATGACATGGGTGATCCATATGTGGTATGTGAAAAGAACACACATGCAATGACTCTAGATATTGTTAGTAAAATGAACACACAGGTAGTGACACTGGTGGATCCATAGATGGTATGTGAGAAGAACACACATTTCAATGACTCTGGTTGTTGTTACTAAAAAGAACACACATGCAATGACACCGGTGGATCGATGGGTGGATTGTGAAAAGAACACACATGCAATGACACTGGTGGATCCATAGGTGGTTTGTGAAAAGAACACACGTGCAAAATGACTCTGGTTGTTGTTACTAAAAAGAACACACATGCAATGACACTGGTGGATCCATGGGTGGATTGCGAAAAGAGCACACATGCAATGACACTGGTGGATCCATATGTGGTATGTGAAAAGAACACACATGTAATGACTCTAGTTGTTGTTAGTGAAAAGAACACACATGCAATGACACTGGTGGATCCATGTGTGGTCTCTAAAGAGAGCACACATTTCAATGACTCTTGTTGTTGTTAGTAAAAAGAACACACATGCAATGACACTGGTTTATCCATAGGTGGTATGTGAAGAGAACACACATGCAATGACACTGGTTGTTGTTAGTAAAAAGAACACATGCAATGACACTGGTGGATCCATAGGTGGATTGTGAAGAGAACACACATGCAATGACACTGGTGAATCCATAGGTGGTATGTGAAAAGAACACACATGCAATGACACTGGTGGATCCATAGGTGGTTTGTGAAAAGAACACACATGCAAAATGACTCTGGTTGTTGTTAGTAAAAAGAACACACATGCAATGACATTGGTGGATCCATAGGTGGATTGTGAAGAGATCACACATGCAATGACACTGGTTGATCCATAGGTGGTAAGTGAAGAGAACACACATGACAAATGACTCTGGTTGTTGTTACTAAAAACAACACACATGCAATGACACTGGTTGATCCATAGGTGGTATGTGAGAAGAACACACATGCATTGACACTGGTGATCCATATGTGGTATGTGAAAAGAACACACATGCAATGACTCTGGTTGTTGTTAGTGAAATGAACACACATGCAATGACACTAGTGGATCCATAGATGGTATGTGAGAAGAACACACATTTCAATGACTCTGGTTGTTGTTACTAAAAAGAACACACATGCAATGACACTGGTGGATCCATAGGTGGTATGTGAAGAGACCACACATGCAAAATGACTCTCGTTGTTGTTACTAAAAACAACACACATGCAAAATGACAGTGGTGGATCCATGGGTGGATTGTGAAAAGAACACACATGCAATGACACTAGTGGATCCATGTGTGGTCTCTGAAGAGAGCACACATTTCAATGACTCTTGTTGTTGTTAGTAAAAAGAACACACATGCAATGACACTGGTGGATCCATAGGTGGTATGTGAAGAGAACACACATGCAATGACACTGGTTGTTGTTAATAAAAAGAACACATGCAATGAAACTGGTGGATCCATAGGTGGATTGTGAAGAGCACACACATGCAATGACACTGGTGAATCCATAGGTGGTATGTGAAAAGAACAAACATGCAAAATGACTCTGGTTGTTGTTACTAAAAAGAACACACATGCAAAATGACACTGGTGGGATCCATGGGTGGATTGTGAAAAGAAAACACATGCAATGCCTCTGGTGGATCCATAGGTGGTATGTGAAAAGAAGACACATGCAAAATGACTCTGGTTGTTACTAAAAAGAACACACATGCAATGACAACGGTGGATCCATGGGTGGATTGTGAAAAGAACACACATGCAATGACACTGTTGGACCCATATGTGGTATGTGAAAAGAACACACATGCAAAATGAATCTGGTTGTTACTATAAAGAACACACATGCAATGACACTGGTGGATCCATGTTTGGTCTCTATAGAGAACACACATTTTAATCACACTGGTTGATCAATATGTGGTATGTGAGAAGAACACACATTTCAATGACTCTGGTTGTTATTAGTGAAATGAACGCACATGTAATGACACTGGTGGATCCATAGGTGGTATGTGAGAAGAACACACATTTCAATGACTCTGGTTGTTGTTACTAAAAAGAACACATGCAATGACACTGGTGGATCCATAGGTGGTATGTGAAGAGATCACACATGCAAAATGACTCTGGTTTTTGTTACTAAAAAGAACACACTTGCAATGACATTGGTGGATCCATGGGTGGATTGTGAAAAGAACACACATGCAATGACAATGGTGGATCCATAGGTGGTTTGTGAAAAGAACACACATGCAAAATGACTCTGGTTGTTGTTACTAAAAAGAACACACATGCAATGACACTATTGGATCCATAGGTGGATTGTGAAGAGAACACACATGCAATGACACTGGCGGATCCATAGGTGGTTTGTGAGAAGAACACACATTTCAATGACTCTGGTTGTTGTTAGTGAAAAGAACACACATGCAATGACATTGGTGGATCCATAGGTGGTATGTGAAGAGACCACACATGCAAAATGACTCTGGTTGTTGTTAGTAAAAAGAACACAGATGCGATGACACTGTTGGATCCATGGGTGGATTGTGAAAAGAACACACTTGCAATGACACTGGTGGATCCACAGGTGGTTTGTGAAAAGAACAGGCATGCAAAATGACTCTGGTTGTTGTTACTAAAAAGAACACACATGCAATGACACTGGTGGATCCATAGGTGGATTGTGAAGAGAACACACATGCAATGACACTGGTGATCCATATGTGGTATGTGAAAAGAACACACATGCAATGACTCTGGATGTTTATAGTGAAAAGAACACACATGCAATGACATTGGTGGATCCATAGGTGGTATGTGAAGAGATCACACATGCAAAATGACTCTGGTTGTTGTTACTAAAAAGAACACACATGCAAAATGACACTGCAGGATCCATGGGTGGATTGTGAAAAGAGCACAAACGCAAAATGACTCTGGTTGTTGTTACTAAAAAGATCACACATGCAATGACACTGGTGGATCCATGTGTGGTCTCTGAAGAGAACACACATGCAATGACACTGGTTGTTGTTACTAGAAAGAACACACATGCAATGACACTGGTGGATCCATAGGTGGATTGTGAAGAGAACACACATGCAATGACACTGGTGGATCCATAGGTGGTATGTGAAAAGAACACACATGCAAAATGACTGGTATGTGTTAGTAAAAAGAACACACATGCAATGACACTGGTGGATCCATGTGTGGTCTCTGAAGAGAGCACACATGCAATGACACTGGTTGTTGTTACTAAAAAGAACACATGCAATTGCACTGGTGGATCCATAGGTGGATTGTGAAGAGAACACACCTGCAATGACATTGGTAGATCCGTAGGTGGATTATGAAATGAACACACATGCAATGACACTGGTGGATCCATAGGTGGTATGTGAGAAGAACACACATTTCAATGACTCTGGTTGTTGTTACTAAAAAGAACACACATGCAATGACACTGGTGGATCCATAGGTGGTATGTGACGAGATCACACATGCAAAATGACTCTGGTAGTTGTTAGTGAAATGAACACACATGCAATGACACTGGTGGATCCATAGGTGGTTTGTGAGAAGAACAAACATTTCAATGACTCTGGAGGTGGTTTGTGAAAAGAACACACATGCAAAATAACACTGGTGGATCCATAGGTGGTATGTGAAGAGATCACACATGCAAAATGACTCTGGTTGTTGTTACTAAAAAGAACACACATGCAATGACACTGGTGGATCCATGGGTGGATTGTGAAAATAATACACATTTCAATGACACTGGTGGATCCATAGGTGGATTGTGAAGAGAACACACATGCAATGACACTGGTTGTTGTTAATAAAAAGAACACACATGCAATGACACTGGTGGATCCATGGGTGGATTGTGAAAAGAGCACACATGCAAAATGACTCTGGTTGTTGTTACTAAAAAGAACACACATGCAATGACACTGGTGGATCCATAGGTGGATTGTGAAAAGAACACACATGCAATGACACTGGTGAATCCATAGGTGGTATGTGAAAAGAACACACATGCAATGACACTGGTGGATCCATAGGTGGTTTGTGAAAAGAACACACATGCAAAATGACTCTGGTTGTTGTTAGTAAAAAGAACACACATGCAATGACACTGGTGGATCCATAGGTGGATTGTGAAGAGATCACACATGCAATGACACTGGTTGATCCATAGGTGGTAAGTGAAGAGAACACACATGACAAATGACTCTGGTTGTTGTTACTAAAAAGAACACACATGCAATGACACTGGGGATCCATAGGTGGTATAGGAGAAGAACACACATGCATTGACACTGGTGATCCATATGTGGTATGTGAAAAGAACACACATGCAATGACTCTGGTTGTTGTTAGTGAAATGAACACACATGCAATGACACTAGTGGATCCATAGATGGTATGTGAGAAGAACACAATTTCAATGACTCTGGTTGTTGTTACTAAAAAGAACACACATGCAATGACACTCGTGGATCCATAGGTGGTATGTGAAGAGACCACACATGCAAAATGACTCTCGTTGTTGTTACTAAAAATAACACACATGCAAAATGACATTGGTGGATCCATGGGTGGATTGTGAAAAGAACACACATGCAATGACACTAGTGGATCCATGTGTGGTCTCTGAAGAGAGCACACATTTCAATGACTCTTGTTGTTGTTAGTAAAAAGAACACACATGCAATGACACTGGTGGATCCATAGGTGGTATGTGAAGAGAACACACATGCAATGACACTGGTTGTTGTTAATAAAAAGAACACATGCAATGACACTGGTGGATCCATAGGTGGATTGTGAAGAGAACACACATGCAATGACACTGGTGAATCCATAGGTGGTATGTGAAAAGAACAAACATGCAAAATGACCCTGGTTGTTGTTACTAAAAAGAACACACATGCAAAATGACACTGGTGGGATCCATGGGTGGATTGTGAAAAGAAAACACATGCAATGACTCCGTGGATCCATAGGTGGTATGTGAAAAGAAGACACATGCAAAATGACTCTGGTTGTTACTAAAAAGAACACACATGCAATGACAACGGTGGATCCATGGGTGGATTGTGAAAAGAACACACATGCAATGACACTGTTGGACCCATATGTGGTATGTGAAAAGAACACACATGCGATGACTCTTGTTGTTATTAGTGAAATGAACACACATGCAATGACACTGGTGGATCCATGTGTGGTATGTGAGAATAACACACATTTCAATGACTCTGGTTGTTGTTACTAAAAAGAACACACATGCAATGACACTGGTGGATCCATAGGTGGTATGTGAAGAGATCACACATGCAAAATGACTCTGGTTGTTGTTACTAAAAAGAACACACATGCAAAATGACACTGGTGGATCCATGGGTGGATTGTGAAAAGAACACACATGCAATGACACTGGTGGATCCATGTGTGGTATCTAAAGAGAGCACACATTTCAATGACTCTTGTTGTTGTTAGTAAAAAGAACACACATGCAATGACACTGGTGGATCCATGTGTGGTATCTGAAGAGAACACACATGCAATGACACTAGTTGTTGTTACTAAAAAGAACACACATGCAATGACATTGGTGGATCCATAGGTGGATTGTGAAGAGATCACACATGCAATGACACTGGTTGATCCATAGGTGGTAAGTGAAGAGAACACACATGCAAAATGACTCTGGTTGTTGTTACTAAAAAGAACACACATGCAATGACACTGGTGGATCCATAGGTGGTATGTGAGAAGAACACACATGCAATGACACTGGTGATCCATATGTGGTATGTGAAAAGAACACACATGCAATGACTCTGGTTGTTGTTAGTGAAATGAACACACATGCAATGACACTGGTGGATCCATAGATGGTATGTGAGAAGAACACACATTTCAATGACTCTGGTTGTTGTTACTAAAAAGAACACACATGCAATGACACTGGTGGATCCATAGGTGCTATGTGAAGAGATCACACATGCAATGACACTGGTGGATCCATAGGTGGTATGTGAAGAGAAAACACATGCAAAATGACTCTAGTTGTTGTTACTAAAACGAACACACATGCAATGACACTGGTGGATCCATAGGTGGTATGTGAGAAGAACACACATGCAATGACACGCGTGATCCATATGTGGTATGTGAAAAGAACACACATGCAATGACTCTGGATATTGTTAGTGAAATGAACACACATGTAGTGACACTGGTGGATCCAAAGATGGTATGTGAGAAGAACACACATTTCAATGACTTTGGTTGTTGTTACTAAAAAGAACACACATGCAATGATACTGGTGGATCGATGGGTGGATTGTGAAAAGAACACACATGCAATGACACTGGTGGATCCATAGGTGGTTTGTGAAAAGAAGACACATGCAAAATGACTCTGGTTGTTGTTACTAAAAAGAACACACATGCAATAACACTGGTGGATCCATAGGTGGATTGTGAAGAGATCACACATGCAATGACACTGGTTGATCCATAGGTGGTAAGTGAAGAGAACACACATGCAATATGACTCTGGTTGTTGTTACTAAAAAGAACACACATGCAATGACACTAGTGGATCCATAGGTGGTATGTGAGAAGAACACACATGCAATGACACTGGTGATCCATATGTGGTATGTGAAAAGAACACACATGCAATGACTCTGGTGGATCCATAGATGGTATGTGAGAAGAACATACATTTCAATGACTCTGGTTGTTGTTACTAAAAAGAACACACATTCAATAACACTAGTGGATCCATAGGTGATATGTGAAGCTACCACACATGCAAAATGACTCTGGTTGTTACTAAAAAGAACACACATGCAAAATGACACTGGTGGATCCATGGGTGGATTGTGAAAAGGACACACATGCAATGACACTAGTGGATCCATGTGTGGTCTCTGAAGAGAGCACACATTTCAATGACTCTTGTTGTTGTTAGTAAAAAGAACACACATGCAATGACACTGGTGGATCCATAGGTGGTATGTGAAGAGAACACACATGCAATGACACTGGTTGTTGTTAATAAAAAGAACACATGCAATGACACTGGTGGATCCATAGGTGGATTGTGAAGAGAACACACATGCAACGACACTGGTGAATCCATAGGTGGTATGTGAAAAGAACAAACATGCAAAATGACCCTGGTTGTTGTTACTAAAAAGAACACACATGCAAAATGACACTGGTGGGATCCATGGGTGGATTGTGAAAAGAAAACACATGCAATGACTCCGGTGGATCCATAGGTGGTATGTGAAAAGAAGACACGTGCAAAATGACTCTGGTTGTTACTAAAAAGAACACACATGCAATGACAACGGTGGATCCATGGGTGGATTGTGAAAAGAACACACATGCAATGACACTGTTGGACCCATATGTGGTATGTGAAAAGAACACACATGCGATGACTCTTGTTGTTATTAGTGAAATGAACACACATGCAATGACACTGGTGGATCCATGTGTGGTATGTGAGAATAACACACATTTCAATGACTCTGGTTGTTGTTACTAAAAAGAACACACATGCAATGACACTGGTGGATCCATAGGTGGTATGTGAAGAGATCACACATGCAAAATGACTCTGGTTGTTGTTACTAAAAAGAACACACATGCAAAATGACACTGGTGGATCCATGGGTGGATTGTGAAAAGAACACACATGCAATGACACTGGTGGATCCATGTGTGGTCTCTAAAGAGAGCACACATTTCAATGACTCTTGTTGTTGTTAGTAAAAAGAACACACATGCAATGACACTGGTGGATCCATGTGTGGTCTCTGAAGAGAACACACATGCAATGACACTGGTTGTTGTTACTAAAAAGAACACACATGCAATGACATTGGTGGATCCATAGGTGGATTGTGAAGAGATCACACATGCAATGACACTGGTTGATCCATAGGTGGTAAGTGAAGAGAACACACATGCAAAATGACTCTGGTTGTTGTTACTAAAAAGAACACACATGCAATAACACTGGTGGATCCATAGGTGGTATGTGAGAAGAACACACATGCAATGACACTGGTGATCCATATGTGGTATGTGAAAAGAACACACATGCAATGACTCTGGTTGTTGTTAGTGAAATGAACACACATGCAATGACACTGGTGGATCCATAGATGGTATGTGAGAAGAACACACATTTCAATGACTCTGGTTGTTGTTACTAAAAAGAACACACATGCAATGACACTGGTGGATCCATAGGTGGTATGTGAAGAGATCACACATGCAATGACACTGGTGGATCCATAGGTGGTATGTGAAGAGAAAACACATGCAAAATGACTCTAGTTGTTGTTACTAAAACGAACAGACATGCAATGACACTGGTGGATCCGTAGGTGGTATGTGAGAAGAACACACATGCAATGACACGCGTGATCCATATGTGGTATGTGAAAAGAACACACATGCAATGACTCTGGATATTGTTAGTGAAATGAACACACATGTAGTGACACTGGTGGATCCAAAGATGGTATGTGAGAAGAACACACATTTCAATGACTCTGGTTGTTGTTACTAAAAAGAACACACATGCAATGATACTGGTGGATCGATGGGTGGATTGTGAAAAGAACACACATGCAATGACACTGGTGGATCCATAGGTGGTTTGTGAAAAGAAGACACATGCAAAATGACTCTGGTTGTTGTTACTAAAAAGAACACACGTGCAATAACACTGGTGGATCCATAGGTGGATTGTGAAGAGATCACACATGCAATGACACTGGTTGATCCATAGGTGGTAAGTGAAGAGAACACACATGCAATATGACTCTGGTTGTTGTTACTAAAAAGAACACACATGCAATGACACTAGTGGATCCATAGGTGGTATGTGAGAAGAACACACATGCAATGACACTGGTGATCCATATGTGGTATGTGAAAAGAACACACATGCAATGACTCTGGTTGTTGTTAGTGAAATGAACACACATGCAATGACACTGGTGGATCCATAGATGGTATGTGAGAAGAACATACATTTCAATGACTCTGGTTGTTGTTACTAAAAAGAACACAAATTCAATGACACTAGTGGATCCATAGGTGATATGTGAAGCTACCACACATGCAAAATGACTCTGGTTGTTACTAAAAAGAACACACATGCAAAATGACACTGGTGGATCCATGGGTGGATTGTGAAAAGAATACACATGCAATGACACTGGTGGATCCATGTGTGGTCTCTGAAGAGAGCACAAATTTCAATGACTCTTGTTGTTGTTAGTAAAAAGAACACACATGCAATGACACTGGTGGATCCATAGGTGGTATGTGAAGAGAACACACATGCAATGACACTGGTTGTTGTTAGTAAAAAGAACACATGCAATGACACTGGTTGTTGTTAGTAAAAAGAACACATGCAATGACACTGGTTGTTGTTAGTAAAAAGAACACATGCAATGACATTGGTGGATCCATAGGTGGATTGTGAAGAGAACACACATGCAATGCTACTGGTGAATCCATAGGTGGTATGTGAAAAGAACAAACATGCAAAATGACTCAGGTTGTTGTTACTAAAAAGAACACACATGCAAAATGACACTGGTGGGATCCATGGGTGGATTGTGAAAAGAAAACACATGCAATGACTCTGGTGGATCCATAGGTGGTATGTGAAAAGAAGACACATGCAAAATGACTCTGGTTGTTACTAAAAAGAACACACATGCAATGACACCAGTGGATCCATGGGTGGATGGTGAAAAGAACACACATGCAATGACACTGGTGGATCCATATGTGGTATGTGAAAAGAACACACATGCGATGACTCTTGTTGTTGTTAGTGAAATGAACACACATGCAATGACACTAGTGGATCCATAGGTGGTATGTGCAGAGAAAACAGATGCAAAATGACTCTAGTTGTTGTTACTAAAAAGAACACACATGCAATGACACTGGTGGATCCATTGGTGGTATGTGTGAAGAACACACATGCAATGACACGGGTGATCCATATGTGGTATGTGAAAAGAACACACATGCAATGACTCTGGATATTGATAGTGAAATGAACACACATGTAGTGACACTGGTGGATCCATAGATGGTATGTGAGAAGAACACACATTTCAATGACTCTGGTTGTTGTTACTAAAAAGAACACACAAGCAATGACACCGGTGGATCGATGGGTGGATTGTGAAAAGAACACACATGCAATGACACTGGTGGATCCATAGGCGGTTTGTGAAAAGAACACACATGCAAAATGACTCTGGTTGTTGTTACTAAAAAGAACACACATGCAATGACACTGGTGGATCCATAGGTGGATTGTGAAGAGATCACACATGCAATGACACTGGTTGATCCATAGGTGGTCAGTGAAGAGAACACACATGCAAAATGACTCTGGTTGTTGTTACTAAAAAGAACACACATGCAATGACACTGGTGGATCCATAGGTGGTATGTGAGAAGAACACACATGCAATGACACTGGTGATCCATATGTGGTATGTGAAAAGAACACACATGCAATGACTCTGGTTGTTGTTAGTGAAATGAACACACATGCAATGACACTGGTGGATCCATAGATGGTATGTGAGAAGAACACACATTTCAATGACTCTGGTTGTTGTTACTAAAAAGAACACACATGCAATGACACTGGTGGATCCATAGGTGGTATGTGAAGAGATCACACATGCAATGACACTAGTGGATCCATAGGTGGTATGTGAAGAGAAAACACATGCAAAATGACTCTAGTTGTTGTTACTAAAAAGAACACACATGCAATGACACTGGTGGATCCATTGGTGGTATGTGTGAAGAACACACATGCAATGACATGGGTGATCCATATGTGGTATGTGAAAAGAACACACATGCAATGACTCTGGATATTTTTAGTAAAATGAACACACATGTAGTGACACTGGTGGATCCATAGATGGTATGTGAGAAGAACACACATTTCAATGACTCTGGTTGTTGTTAATAAAAAGAACACACATGCAATGACACCGGTGGATCGATGGGTGGATTGTGAAAAGAACACACATGCAATGACACTGGTGGATCCATAGGTGGTTTGTGAAAAGAACACACGTGCAAAATGACTCTGGTTGTTGTTACTAAAAAGAACACACAGGCAATGACACTGGTGGATCCATGGGTGGATTGTGAAAAGAGCACACATGCAATGACACTGGTGGATCCATATGTGGTATGTGAAAAGAACACACATGCAATGACTCTGGTTGTTGTTAGTGAAAAGAACACACATGCAATGACACTTGTGGATCCATGTGTGGTCTCTGAAGAGAGCACACATTTCAATGACTCTTGTTGTTGTTAGTAAAAAGAACACACATGCAATGACACTGGTGGATCCATAGGTGGTATGTGAAGAGAACACACATGCAATGACACTGGTTGTTGTTAGTAAAAAGAACACATGCAATGACACTGGTGGATCCATAGGTGGATTGTGAAGAGAACACACATGCAATGACACTGGTGAATCCATAGGTGGTATGTGAAAAGAACACACATGCAATGACACTGGTGGATCCATAGGTGGTTTGTGAAAAGAACACACATGCAAAATGACTCTGGTTGTTAGTAAAAAGAACACACATGCAATGACACTGGTGGATCCATAGGTGGATTGTGAAGAGATCACACATGCAATGACACTGGTTGATCCATAGCTGGTAAGTGAAGAGAACACACATGACAAATGACTCTGGTTGTTGTTACTAAAAAGAACACACATGCAATGACACTGGTGGATCCATAGGTGGTATGTGAGAAGAACACACATGCATTGACACTGGTGATCCATATGTGGTATGTGAAAAGAACACACATGCAATGACTCTGGTTGTTGTTAGTGAAATGAACACACATGCAATGACACTGGTGGATCCATGTGTGGTCTCTGAAGAGAGCACAAATTTCAATGACTCTTGTTGTTGTTAGTAAAAAGAACACACATGCAATGACACTGGTGGATCCATAGGTGGTATGTGAAGAGAACACACATGCAATGACACTGGTTATTGTTAGTAAAAAGAACACATGCAATGACACTGGTGGATCCATAGGTGGATTGTGAAGAGAACACACATGCAATGACACTGGTGAATCCATAGGTGGTATGTGAAAAGAACACACATGCAATGACACTGGTGGATCCATAGGTGGTTTGTGAAAAGAACACACATGCAAAATGACTCTGGTTGTTGTTAGTAAAAAGAACACACATGCAATGACATTGGTGGATCCATAGGTGGATTGTGAAGAGATCACACATGCAATGACACTGGTTGATCCATAGGTGGTAAGTGAAGAGAACACACATGACAAATGACTCTGGTTGTTGTTACTAAAAACAACACACATGCAATGACACTGGTGGATCCATAGGTGGTATGTGAGAAGAACACACATGCATTGACACTGGTGATCCATATGTGGTATGTGAAAAGAACACACATGCAATGACTCTGGTTGTTGTTAGTGAAATGAACACACATGCAATGACACTAGTGGATCCATAGATGGTATGTGAGAAGAACACACATTTCAATGACTCTGGTTGTTGTTACTAAAAAGAACACACATGCAATGACACTGGTGGATCCATAGGTGGTATGTGAAGAGACCACACATGCAAAATGACTCTCGTTGTTGTTACTAAAAAGAACACACATGCAAAATGACAGTGGTGGATCCATGGGTGGATTGTGAAAAGAACACACATGCAATGACACTAGTGGATCCATGTGTGGTCTCTGAAGAGAGCACACATTTCAATGACTCTTGTTGTTGTTAGTAAAAAGAACACACATGCAATGACACTGGTGGATCCATAGGTGGTATGTGAAGAGAACACACATGCAATGACACTGGTTGTTGTTAATAAAAAGAACACATGCAATGACACTGGTGGATCCATAGGTGGATTGTGAAGAGCACACACATGCAATGACACTGGTGAATCCATAGGTGGTATGTGAAAAGAACAAACATGCAAAATGACTCTGGTTGTTGTTACTAAAAAGAACACACATGCAAAATGACACTGGTGGGATCCATGGGTGGATTGTGAAAAGAAAACACATGCAATGACTCCGGTGGATCCATAGGTGGTATGTGAAAAGAAGACACATGCAAAATGACTCTGGTTGTTACTAAAAAGAACACACATGCAATGACAACGGTGGATCCATGGGTGGATTGTGAAAAGAACACACATGCAATGACACTGCTGGACCCATATGTGGTATGTGAAAAGAACACACATGCAAAATGAGTCTGGTTGTTACTATAAAGAACACACATGCAATGACACTGGTGGATCCATGTTTGGTCTCTGTAGAGAACACACATTTTAATCACACTGGTTGATCCATATGTGGTATGTGAGAAGAACACACATTTCAAGGACTCTGGTTGTTATTAGTGAAATGAACACACATGTAATGACACTGGTGGATCCATAGGTGGTATGTGAGAAGAACACACATTTAAATGACTCTGGTTGTTGTTACTAAAAAGAACACACATGCAATGGCACTGGTAGATCCATAGGTGGTATGTGAAGAGATCACACATGCAAAATGACTCTGGTTTTTGTTACTAAAAAGAACACACTTGCAATGACACTGGTGGATCCATGGGTGGATTGTGAAAAGAACACACATGCAATGACAATGGTGGATCCATAGGTGGTTTGTGAAAAGAACACACATGCAAAATGACTCTGGTTGTTGTTACTAAAAAGAACACACATGCAATGACACTGTTGGATCCATAGCTGGATTGTGAAGAGAACACACATGCAATGACACTGGTGTATCCATAGGTGGTATGTGAGAAGAACACACATTTCAATGACTCTGGTTGTTGTTAGTGAAAAGAACACACATGCAATGACACTGGTGGATCCATAGGTGGTATGTGAAGAGACCACACATGCAAAATGACTCTGGTTGTTGTTACTAAAAAGAACACAGATGCGATGACACTGTTGGATCCATGGGTGGATTGTGAAAAGAACACACTTGCAATGACACTCGTGGATCCACAGGTGGTTTGTGAAAAGAACACACATGCAAAATGACTCTGGTTGTTGTTACTAAAAAGAACACACATGCAATGACACTGGTGGATCCATAGGTGGATTGTGAAGAGAACACACATGCAATGACACTGGTGATCCATATGTGGTATGTGAAAAGAACACACATGCAATGACTCTGGATGTTTATAGTGAAAAGAACACACATGCAATGACATTGGTGGATCCATAGGTGGTATGTGAAGAGATAATACATGCAAAATGACTCTGGTTGTTGTTACTAAAAAGAACACACATGCAAAATGACACTAGAGGATCCATGGGTGGATTATGAAAAGAGCACAAACGCAAAATGACTCTGGTTGTTGTTACTAAAAAGATCACACATGCAATGACACAGGTGGATCCATGTGTGGTCTCTGAAGAGAACACACATGCAATGACACTGGTTGTTGTTACTAGAAAGAACACACATGCAATGACACTGGTGGATCCATAGGTGGATTGTGAAGAGAACACACATGCAATGACACTGGTGGATCCATAGGTGGTATGTGAAAAGAACACACATGCAAAATGACTGGTATGTGTTAGTAAAAAGAACACACATGCAATGACACTGGTGGATCCATGTGTGGTCTCTGAAGAGAGCACACATGCAATGACACTGGTTGTTGTTACTAAAAAGAACACATGCAATTGCACTGGTGGATCCATAGGTGTATTGTGAAGAGAACACACCTGCAATGACATTGGTTGATCCATAGGTGGATTATGAAATGAACACACATGCAATGACACTGGTGGATCCATAGGTGGTATGTGAGAAGAATACACATTTCAATGACTCTGGTTGTTGTTACTAAAAAGAACACACATGCAATGACACTGGTGGATCCATAGGTGGTATGTGACGAGATCACACATGCAAAATGACTCTGGTAGTTGTTAGTGAAATGAACACACATGCAATGACACTGGTGGATCCATAGGTGGATTGTGAGAAGAACAAACATTTCAATGACTCTGGAGGTGGTTTGTGAAAAGAACACACATGCAAAATAACACTGGTGGATCCATAGGTGGTATGTGAAGAGATCACACATGCAAAATGACTCTGGTTGTTGTTACTAAAAAGAACACACATGCAATGACACTGGTGGATCCATGGGTGGATTGTGAAAATAATACACATTTCAATGACACTGGTGGATCCATAGGTGGATTGTGAAGAGAACACACATGCAATGACACTGGTTGTTGTTAATAAAAAGAACACACATGCAATGACACTGGTGGATCCATGGGTGGATTGTGAAAAGAGCACACATGCAAAATGACTCTGGTTGTTGTTACTAAAAAGAACACACATGCAATGACACTGGTGGATCCATAGGTGGATTGTGAAGAGAACACACATGCAATGACACTAGTGGATCCATAGGTGGTATGTGAGAAGAACACACATTTCAATGACTCTGGAGGTGGTTTGTGAAAAGAACACACATGCAAAATGACACTGGTGGATCCATAGGTGGTATGTGAAGAGATCACACATGCAAAATGACTCTGGTTGTTGTTACTTAAAAGAACACACATGCAATGACACTGGTGGATCCATGGGTGGATTGTGAAAAGAGCACACATGCAATGACACTGGTGGATCCATATGTGGTATGTGAAAAGAACACACATGCAATGACTTTGGTTGTTGTTAGTGAAAAGAACACACATGCAATGACACTGGTGAATCCATAGGTGGTATGTGAAAAGAACACACATGCAATGACACTGGTGGATCCATAGGTGGTTTGTGAAAAGAACACACATGCAAAATGACTCTGGTTGTTGTTAGTAAAAAGAACACACATGCAATGACACTGGTGGATCCATAGGTGGATTGTGAAGAGATCACACATGCAATGACACTGGTTAATCCATAGGTGGTAAGTGAAGAGAACACACATGACAAATGACTCTGGTTGTTGTTACTAAAAAGAACACACATGCAATGACACTGGTGGATCCATAGGTGGTATAGGAGAAGAACACACATGCATTGACACTGGTGATCCATATGTGGTATGTGAAAAGAACACACATGCAATGACTCTGGTTGTTGTTAGTGAAATGAACACACATGCAATGACACTAGTGGATCCATAGATGGTATGTGAGAAGAACACACATTTCAATGACTCTGGTTGGTGTTACTAAAAAGAACACACATGCAATGACACTGGTGGATCCATAGGTGGTATGTGAAGAGACCACACATGCAAAATGACTCTCGTTGTTGTTACTAAAAAGAACACACATGCAAAATGACAGCGGTGGATCCATGGGTCGATTGTGAAAAGAACACACATGCAATGACACTAGTGGATCCATGTGTGGTCTCTGAAGAGAGCACACATTTCAATGACTCTTGTTGTTGTTAGTAAAAAGAACACACATGCAATGACACTGGTGGATCCATAGGTGGTATGTGAAGAGAACACACATGCAATGACACTGGTTGTTGTTAATAAAAAGAACACATGCGATGACACTGGTGGATCCATAGGTGGATTGTGAAGATAACACACATGCAACGACACTGGTGAATCCATAGGTGGTATGTGAAAAGAACAAACATGCAAAATGACTCTGGTTGTTGTTACTAAAAAGAACACACATGCAAAATGACACTGGTGGGATCCATGGGTGGATTGTGAAAAGAAAACACATGCAATGACTCCGGTGGATCCATAGGTGGTATGTGAAAAGAAGACACATGCAAAATGACTCTGGTTATTACTAAAAAGAACACACATGCAATGACAACGGTGGATCCATGGGTGGATTGTGAAAAGAACACACATGCAATGACACTGTTGGACCCATATGTGGTATCTGAAAAGAACACACATGCGATGACTCTTGTTGTTGTTAGTGAAATGAACACACATGCAATGACACTGGTGGATCCATAGATGGTATGTGAGAATAACACACATTTCAATGAATCTGGTTGTTGTTACTAAAAAGAACACACATGCAATGACACTGGTGGATCCATAGGTGGTATGTGAAGAGATCACACATGCAAAATGACTCTGGTTGTTGTTACTAAAAAGAACACACATGCAAAATGACACTGGTGGATCCATGGGTGGATTGTGAAAAGAACACACATGCAATGACATTGGTGGATCCATGTGTGGTCTCTAAAGAGAGCACACATTTCAATGACTCTTGTTGTTGTTAGTAAAAAGAACACACATGCAATGACACTGGTGGATCCATGTGTGGTCCCTGAAGAGAACACACATTCAATGACACTGGTTGTTGTTACTAAAAAGAAAACGCATGCAATGACACTGGTGGATCCATAGGTGGATTGTGAAGAGATCACACATGCAATGACACTGGTTGATCCATAGGTGGTAAGTGAAGAGAACACACATGCAAAATGACTCTGGTTGTTGTTACTAAAAAGAACACACATGCAATGACACTGGTGGATCCATAGGTGGTATGTGAGAAGAACACACATGCAATGACACTGGTGATCCATATGTGGTATGTGAAAAGAACACACATGCAATGACTCTGGTTGTTGTTAGTGAAATGAACACACATGCAATGACACTGGTGGATCCATAGATGGTATGTGAGAAGAACACACATTTCAATGACTCTAGTTGTTGTTACTAAAAAGAACACACATGCAATGACACTGGTGGATCCATAGGTGGTATGTGAAGAGATCACACCTGCAATGACACTGGTGGATCCATAGATGGTATGTGAAGAGAAAACACATGCAAAATGACTCTAGTTGTTGTTACTAAAACGAACACACATGCAATGACACTGGTGGATCCATAGGTGGTATGTGAGAAGAACACACATGCAATGACACGCGTGATCCATATGTGGTATGTGAAAAGAACACACATGCAATGACTCTGGATATTGTTAGTGAAATGAACACACATGTAGTGACACTAGTGGATACAAATATGGTATGTGAGAAGAACACACATTTCAATGACTCTGGTTGTTGTTACTAAAAAGAACACACATGCAATGATACTGGTGGATCGATGGGTGGATTGTGAAAAGAACACACATGCAATGACACTGGTGGATCCATAGGTGGTTTGTGAAAAGAACACACATGCAAAATGACTCTGGTTGTTGTTACTATAAAGAACACACATGCAATAACACTGGTGGATCCATAGGTGGATTGTGAAGAGATCACACATGCAATGACACTGGTTGATCCATAGGTGGTAAGTGAAGAGAACACACATGCAACATGACTCTGGTTGTTGTTACTAAAAAGAACACACATGCAATGACACTAGTGGATCCATAGGTGGTATGTGAGAAGAACACACATGCAATGACCCTGGTGATCCATATGTGGTATGTGAAAAGAACACACATGCAATGACTCTGGTTGTTGTTAGTGAAATGAACACACATGCAATGACACTGGTGGATCCATAGATGGTATGTGAGAAGAACATACATTTCAATGACTCTGGTTGTTGTTACTAAAAATAACACACATTCAATGACACTAGTGGATCCATAGGTGATATGTGAAGCTACCACACATGCAAAATGACTCTGGTTGTTGTTACTAAAAAGAACACACATGCAAAATAACACTGGTGGATCCATGGGTGGATTGTGAAAAGAACACACATGCAATGACACTGGTGGATCCATGTGTGGTCTCTGAAGAGAGCACAAATTTCAATGACTCTTGTTGTTGTTAGTAAAAAGAACACACATGCAATGACACTGGTGTATCCATAGGTGGTATGTGAAGAGAACACACATGCAATGACACTGGTTGTTGTTAGTAAAAAGAACACATGCAATGACACTGGTTGTTGTTAGTAAAAAGAACACATGCAATGACACTGGTGGATCCATAGGTGGATTGTGAAGAGAACACACATGCAATGCTACTGGTGAATCCATAGGTGGTATGTGAAAAGAACAAACATGCAAAATGACTCAGGTTGTTGTTACTAAAAAGAACACACATGCAAAATGACACTGGTGGGATCCATGGGTGGATTGTGAAAAGAAAACACATGCAATGACTCTGGTGGATCCATAGGTGGTATGTGAAAAGAAGACACATGCAAAATGACTCTGGTTGTTACTAAAAAGAACACACATGCAATGACACCGGTGGATCCATGGGTGGATGGTGAAAAGAACACACATGCAATGACACTGGTGGATCCATATGTGGTATGTGAAAAGAACACACATGCGATGACTCTTGTTGTTGTTAGTGAAATGAACACACATGCAATGACACTAGTGGATCCATAGGTGGTATGTGAAGAGAAAACAGATGCAAAATGACTAGTTGTTGTTACTAAAAAGAACACACATGCAATGACACTGGTGGATCCATTGGTGGTATGTGTGAAGAACACACATGCAATGACACGGGTGATCCATATGTGGTATGTGAAAAGAACACACATGCAATGACTCTGGATATTGTTAGTGAAATGAACACACATGTAGTGACACTGGTGGATCCATAGATGGTATGTGAGAAGAACACACATTTCAATGACTCTGGTTGTTGTTACTAAAAAGAACACACAAGCAATGACACCGGTGGATCGATGGGTGGATTGTGAAAAGAACACACATGCAATGACACTGGTGGATCCATAGGTGGTTTGTGAAAAGAACACACATGCAAAATGACTCTGGTTGTTGTTACTAAAAAGAACACACATGCAATGACACTGGTGGATCCATAGGTGGATTGTGAAGAGATCACACATGCAATGACACTGGTTGATCCATAGGTGGTAAGTGAAGAGAACACACATGCAAAATGACTCTGGTTGTTGTTACTAAAAAGAACACACATGCAATGACACTGGTGGATCCATAGGTGGTATGTGAGAAGAACACACATGCAATGACACTGGTGATCCATATGTGGTATGTGAAAAGAACACACATGCAATGACTCTGGTTGTTGTTAGTGAAGTGAACACACATGCAATGACACTGGTGGATCCATAGATGGTATGTGAGAAGAACACACATTTCAATGACTCTGGTTGTTGTTACTAAAAGGAACACACATGCAATGACATTGGTGGATCCATAGGTGGTATGTGAAGAGACCACACATGCAAAATGACTCTCGTTGTTGTTACTAAAAAGAACACACATGCAAAATGATAGTGGTGGATCCATGGGTGGATTGTGAAAAGAAAAACACATGCAATGACACTGGTGGATCCATGTGTGGTCTCTGAAGAGAGCACACATTTCAATGACTCTTGTTGTTGTTAGTAATAAGAACACACATGCAATGACACTGGTGGATCCATGTGTGGTCTCTGAAGAGAACACACATGCAATGACACTGGTTGTTGTTACTAAAAAGAACACGCATGCAATGACACTGGTGGATCCATAGGTGGATTGTGAAGAGATCACACATGCAATGACACTGGTTGATCCATAGGTGGTAAGTGAAGAGAACACACATGCAAAATGACTCTGGTTGTTGTTACTAAAAAGAACACACATGCAATGACACTAGTGGATCCATAGGTGGTATGTGAGAAGAACACACATGCAATGACACTGGTGATCCATATGTGGTATGTGAAAAGAACACACATGCAATGACTCTGGTTGTTGTTAGTGAAATGAACACACATGCAATGACACGGGTGGATCCATAGATGGTATGTGAGAAGAACACACATTTCAACGACTCTGGTTGTTGTTACTAAAAAGAACACACATGCAATGACACTGGTGGATCCATAGGTGGTATGTGAAGAGATCACACATGCAATGACACTGGTGGATCCATAGGTGGTATGTGAAGAGAAAACACATGCAAAATGACTCTAGTTGTTGTTACTAAAAAGAACACACATGCAATGACACTGGTGGATCCATAGGTGGTATGTGACAAGAACACACATGCAATGACACGGGTGATCCATATGTGGTATGTGAAAAGAACACACATGCAATGACTCTGGATATTGTTAGTGAAACGAACACACATGTAGTGACACTGGTGGATCCATAGATGGTATGTGAGAAGAACACACATTTCAATGACTCTGGTTGTTGTTACTAAAAAGAACACACATGCAATGATACTGGTGGATCGATGGGTGGATTATGAAAAGAACACACATGCAATGACACTGGTGGATCCATAGGTGGTTTGTGAAGAGAACACACATGCAAAATGACTCTGGTTGTTGTTACTAAAAAGAACACACATGCAATGACACTGGTGGATCCATAGGTGGATTGTGAAGAGATCACACATGCAATGACACTGGTTGATCCATAGGTGGTAAGTGAAGAGAACACACATGCAAAATGAATCTGGTTGTTGTTACTAAAAAGAACACACATGCAATGACACTGGTGGATCCATAGGTGGTATGTGAGAAGAACACACATGCAATGACACTGGTGATCCATATGTGGTATGTGAAAAGAACACACATGAAATGACTCTGGTTGTTGTTAGTGAAATGAACACACATGCAATGACACTGGTGGATCCATAGATGGTATGTGAGAAGAACACACATTTCAATGACTCTGGTTGTTGTTACTAAAAGGAACACACATGGAATGACACTGGTGGATCCATAGGTGGTATGTGAAGAGACCACACATGCAAAATGACTCTCGTTGTTGTTACTAAAAAGAACACACCTGCAAAATGATAGTGGTGGATCCATGGGTGGATTGTGAAAAGAAAAACACATGCAATGACACTGGTGGATCCATGTGTGGTCTCTGAAGAGAGCACACATTTCAATGACTCTTGTTGTTGTTAGTAATAAGAACACACATGAAATGACACTGGTGGATCCATGTGTGGTCTCTGAAGAGAACACACATGCAATGACACTGGTTGTTGTTACTAAAAAGAACACGCATGCAATGACACTGGTGGATCCATAGGTGGATTGTGAAGAGATCACACATGCAATGACACTGGTTGATCCATAGGTGGTAAGTGAAGAGAACACACATGCAAAATGACTCTGGTTGTTGTTACTAAAAAGAACACACATGCAATGACACTAGTGGATCCATAGGTGGTATGTGAGAAGAACACACATGCCATGACACTGGTGATCCATATGTGGTATGTGAAAAGAACACACATGCAATGACTCTGGTTGTTGTTAGTGAAATGAACACACATGCAATGACACGGGTGGATCCATAGATGGTATGTGAGAAGAACACACATTTCAACGACTCTGGTTGTTGTTACTAAAAAGAACACACATGCAATGACACTGGTGGATCCATAGGTGGTATGTGAAGAGATCACACATGCAATGACACTGGTGGATCCATAGGTGGTATGTGAAGAGAAAACACATGCAAAATGACTCTAGTTGTTGTTACTAAAAAGAACACACATGCAATGACACTGGTGGATCCATAGGTGGTATGTGACAAGAACACACATGCAATGACACGGGTGATCCATATGTGGTATGTGAAAAGAACACACATGCAATGACTCTGGATATTGTTAGTGAAACGAACACACATGTAGTGACACTGGTGGATCCATAGATGGTATGTGAGAAGAACACACATTTCAATGACTCTGGTTGTTGTTACTAAAAAGAACACACATGCAATGATACTGGTGGATCGATGGGTGGATTATGAAAAGAACACACATGCAATGACACTGGTGGATCCATAGGTGGTTTGTGAAGAGAACACACATGCAAAATGACTCTGGTTGTTGTTACTAAAAAGAACACACATGCAATGACACTGGTGGATCCATAGGTGGATTGTGAAGAGATCACACATGCAATGACACTGGTTGATCCATAGGTGGTAAGTGAAGAGAACACACATGCAAAATGAATCTGGTTGTTGTTACTAAAAAGAACACACATGCAATGACACTGGTGGATCCATAGGTGGTATGTGAGAAGAACACACATGCAATGACACTGGTGATCCATATGTGGTATGTGAAAAGAACACACATGAAATGACTCTGGTTGTTGTTAGTGAAATGAACACACATGCAATGACACTGGTGGATCCATAGATGGTATGTGAGAAGAACACACATCTCAATGACTCTGGTTGTTGTTACTAAAAAGAACACACATTCAATGACACTGGTGGATCCATAGGTGGTATGTGAAGAGACCACACATGCAAAATGACTCTGGTTGTTGTTACTAAATAGAACACACATGCAAAATGACACTGGTGGATCCATGGGTGGATTGTGAAAAGAACACACATGCAATGACACTGGTGGATCCATGTGTGGTCTCTGAAGAGAGCACAAATTTCAATCACTCTTGTTGTTGTTAGTAAAAAGAACACACATGCAATGACACTGGTGGATCCATAGGTGGTTTGTAAAGAGAACACACATGCAATGACACTGGTTGTTGTTAGTAAAAACACATGCAATGACACTGGTGGATCCATAGGTGGATTGTGAAGAGAACACACATGCAATGATACTGGTGAATCCATAGGTGGTATGTGAAAAGAACAAACATGCAAAATGACTCGGGTTGTTGTTACTAAAAAGAACACACATGCAAAATGACACTGGTGGGATCCATGGGTGGATTGTGAAAAGAAAACACATGCAATGACTCTGGTGGATCCATAGGTGGTATGTGAAAAGAAGACACATGCAAAATGACTCTGGTTGTTACTAAAAAGAACACACATGCTATGACACCGGTGGATCCATGGGTGGATGGTGAAAAGAACACACATGCAATGACACTAGTGGATCCATATGTGGTATGTGAAAAGAACACACATGCGATGACTCTTGTTGTTGTTAGTGAAATGAACACACATGCAATGACACTGGTGGATCCATAGATGGTATGTGAGAAGAACACACATTTCAATGACTCTGGTTGTTGTTACTAAAAAGAACACACATGCAATGACACTGGTGGATCCATAGGTGGTATGTGAAGAGATCACACATGCAAAATGACTCTGGTTGTTGTTACTAAAAAGAACACACATGCAAAATGACACTGGTGGATCCATGGGTGGATTGTGAAAAGAACACACATGACACTAGTGGATCCATGTGTGGTCTCTCAAGAGAACACACATGCAATGACACTGGTTGTTGTTACTAAAAAGAACACGCATGCAATGACACTGGTGGATCCATAGGTGGATTGTGAAGAGATCAGACATACAATGACACTGGTTGATCCATAGGTGGTAAGTGAAGAGAACACACATGCAAAATGACTCTGGTTTGTTGTTACTAAAAAGAACACACATGCAATGACACTGGTGGATCCATAGGTGGTATGTGAGAAGAACACACATGCAATGACAGTGGTGATCCATATGTGGTATGTGAAAAGAACACACATGCAATGACTCTAGTTGTTGTTAGTGAAATGAACACACATGCAATGACACTGGTGGATCCATAGATGGTATGTGAGAAGAACACTCATTTCAATGACTCTAGTTGTTGTTACTAAAAAGAACACACATGCAATGACACTAGTGGATCCATAGGTGGATTGTGAAGAGATCACACATGCAATGACACTGGTTGATCCATAGGTGGTAAGTGAAGAGAACACACATGCAAAATGACTCTGGTTGTTGTTACTAAAAAGAACACACATGCAATGACACTGGTGGAACCATAGGTGGTATGTGAGAAGAACACACATGCAATGACACTGGTGATCCATATGTGGTATGTGAAAAGAACACACATGCAATGACTCTAGTTGTTGTTAGTGAAATGAACACACATGCAATGACACTGGTGGATCCATAGATGGTATGTGAGAAGAACACACATTTCAATGACTCTGGTTGTTGTTACTAAAAAGAACACACATGCAATGACACTGGTGGATCCATAGGTGGTATGTGAAGAGACTACACATGCAAAATGACACTCGTTGTTGTTACTAAAAAGAACACACGTGCAAAATGACAGTGGTGGATCCATGGGTGGATTGTGAAGAGAGCACACATTTCAATGACTCTTGTTGTTGTTAGTAAAAAGAACACACATGCAATGTCACTGGTGGATCCATAGGTGGTATGTGAAGAGAAAACACATGCAATGACACTGGTTGTTGTTAATAAAAAGAACACATGCAATGACACTGGTGGATCCATAGGTGGATTGTGAAGAGAACACACATGCAATGACACTGGTGAATCCATAGGTGGTATGTGAAAAGAACAAACATGCAAAATGACTCTGGTTGTTGTTACTAAAAATAACACACATGCAAAATGACACTGGTGGGATCCATGGGTGGATTGTGAAAAGAAAACACATGCAATGACTCTGGTGGATCCATAGGTGGTATGTGAAAAGAAGACACATGCAAAATGACTCTGGTTGTTACTAGAAAGAACACACATGCAATGACACCGGTGGATCCATGGGTGGATTGTGAAAGAACACACATGCAATGACACTGGTGGATCCATATGTGGTATGTGAAAAGAACACACATGCAATGACTCTGGTTGTTGTTACTAAAAAGAACACACATGCAATGACACTGGTGGATCCATAGGTGGTATGTGAAGAGATCACAAATGCAAAATGACTCTGGTTGTTGTTACTAAAAAGAACACACATGCAAAATGACACTGGTGGATCCATGGGTGGATTGTGAAAAGAACACACATGCAATGACACTGGTGGATCCATGTGTGGTCTCTGAAGAGAGCACACATTTCAATGACTCTTGTTGTTGTTAGTAAAAAGAACACACATGCAATGACACTGGTGGATCCATGTGTTGTCTCTGAAGAGAACACACATGCAATGACACTGGTTGTTGTTACTAAAAGGAACACGCATGCAATGACACTGGTGGATCCATAGGTGGATTGTGAAGAGATCACACATGCAATGACACTGGTTGATCCATAAGTGGTAAGTGAAGAGAACACACATGCAAAATGACTCTGGTTGTTGTTACTAAAAAGAACACACATGCAATGATACTGGTGGATCCATAGGTGGTATGTGAGAAGAACACACATGCAATGACACTGGTGATCCATATGTGGTATGTGAAAAGAACACACATGCAATGACACTGGTGGATCCATAGGTGGTATAGGAGAAGAACACACATGCATTGACACTGGTGATCCATATGTGGTATGTGAAAAGAACACACATGCAATGACTCTGGTTGTTGTTAGTGAAATGAACACACATGCAATGACACTAGTGGATCCATAGATGGTATGTGAGAAGAACACACATTTCAATGACTCTGGTTGTTGTTACTAAAAAGAACACACATGCAATGACACTGGTGGATCCATAGGTGGTATGTGAAGAGACCACACATGTAAAATGACTCTTGTTGTTATTACTAAAAAGAACACACATGCAAAATGACAGTAGTGGATCCATGGGTGGATTGTGAAAAGAACACACATGCAATGACACTAGTGGATCCATGTGTGGTCTCTGAAGAGAGCACACATTTCAATGACTCTTGTTGTTGTTAGTAAAAAGAACACACATGCAATGACACTGTTGGACCCATATGTGGTATGTGAAAAGAACACACATGCGATGACTCTTGTTGTTGTTAGTGAAATGAACACACATGCAATGACACTAGTGGATCCATAGGTGGTATGTGAAGAGAAAATAGATGCAAAATGACTCTAGTTGTTGTTACTAAAAAGAACACACATGCAATGACACTGGTGGATCCATTGGTGGTATGTGTGAAGAACACACATGCAATGACACGGGTGATCCATATGTGGTATGTGAAAAGAACACACATGCAATGACACTGGTTGATCCATAGGTGGTAAGTGAAGAGAACACACATGCAAAATGAATCTGGTTGTTGTTACTAAAAAGAACACACATGCAATGACACTGGTGGATCCATAGGTGGTATGTGAGAAGAACACACATGCAATGACACTGGTGATCCATATGTGGTATGTGAAAAGAACACACATTTCAATGACTCTGGTTGTTGTTACTAAAAAGAACACACAAGCAATGACACCGGTGGATCGATGGGTGGATTGTGAAAAGAACACACATGCAATGACACTGGTGGATCCATAGGTGGTTTGTGAAAAGAACACACATGCAAAATGACTCTGGTTGTTGTTACTAAAAAGAACACACATGCAATGACACTGGTGGATCCATAGGTGGATTGTGAAGAGATCACACATGCAATGACACTGGTTGATCCATAGGTGGTAAGTGAAGAGAACACACATGCAAAATGACTCTGGTTGTTGTTACTAAAAAGAACACACATGCAATGACACTGGTGGATCCATAGGTGGTATGTGAAGAGATCACATAGGCAAAATGATTCTGGTTGTTACTAAAAAGAACACACATGCAAAATGACACTCGTGGATCCATGGGTGGATTGTGAAAAGAACACACATGCAATGACACTGGTGGATCCATGTGTGGTCTCTGAAGAGAGCACACATTTCAATGACTCTTGTTGTTGTTAGTAAAAAGAACACACATGCAATGACACTGGTGGATCCATGTGTGGTCTCTGAAGAGAACACACATGCAATGACACTGGTTGTTGTTACTAAAAGGAACACGCATGCAATGACACTGGTGGATCCATAGGTGGATTTTGAAGAGATCACACATGCAATGACACTGGTTGATCCATAAGTGGTAAGTGAAGAGAACACACATGCAAAATGACTCTGGTTGTTACTAAAAAGAACACACATGCAATGATACTGGTGGATCCATAGGTGGTATGTGAGAAGAACACACATGCAATGACACTGGTGATCCATATGTGGTATGTGAAAAGAACACACATGCAATGACACTGGTGGATCCATAGGTGGTATAGGAGAAGAACACACATGCATTGACACTGGTGATCCATATGTGGTATGTGAAAAGAACACACATGCAATGACTCTGGTTGTTGTTAGTGAAATGAACACACATGCAATGACACTAGTGGATCCATAGATGGTATGTGAGAAGAACACACATTTCAATGACTCTGGTTGTTGTTACTAAAAAGAACACACATGCAATGACACTGGTGGATCCATAGGTGGTATGTGAAGAGACCACACATGTAAAATGACTCTCGTTGTTATTACTAAAAAGAACACACATGCAAAATGACAGTAGTGGATCCATGGGTGGATTGTGAAAAGAACACACATGCAATGACACTAGTGGATCCATGTGTGGTCTCTGAAGAGAGCACACATTTCAATGACTCTTGTTGTTGTTAGTAAAAAGAACACACATGCAATGACACTGTTGGACCCATATGTGGTATGTGAAAAGAACACACATGCGATGACTCTTGTTGTTGTTAGTGAAATGAACACACATGCAATGACACTAGTGGATCCATAGGTGGTATGTGAAATGAAAATAGATGCAAAATGACTCTAGTTGTTGTTACTAAAAAGAACACACATGCAATGACACTGGTGGATCCATTGGTGGTATGTGTGAAGAACACACATGCAATGACACGGGTGATCCATATGTGGTATGTGAAAAGAACACACATGCAATGACACTGGTTGATCCATAGGTGGTAAGTGAAGAGAACACACATGCAAAATGAATCTGGTTGTTGTTACTAAAAAGAACACACATGCAATGACACTGGTGGATCCATAGGTGGTATGTGAGAAGAACACACATGCAATGACACTGGTGATCCATATGTGGTATGTGAAAAGAACACACATTTCAATGACTCTGGTTGTTGTTACTAAAAATAACACACAAGCAATGACACCGGTGGATCGATGGGTGGATTGTGAAAAGAACACACATGCAATGACACTGGTGGATCCATAGGTGGTTTGTGAAAAGAACACACATGCAAAATGACTCTGGTTGTTGTTACTAAAAAGAACACACATGCAATGACACTGGTGGATCCATAGGTGGATTGTGAAGAGATCACACATGCAATGACACTGGTTGATCCATAGGTGGTAAGTGAAGAGAACACACATGCAAAATGACTCTGGTTGTTGTTACTAAAAAGAACACACATGCAATGACACTGGTGGATCCATAGGTGGTATGTGAGAAGAACACACATGCAATGACACTGGTGATCCATATGTGGTATGTGAAAAGAACACACATGCAATGACTCTGGTTGTTGTTAGTGAAATGAACACACATGCAATGACACTGGTGGATCCATAGATGGTATGTGAGAAGAACACACATTTCAATGACTCTGGTTGTTGTTACTAAAAGGAACACACATGCAATGACACTGGTGGATCCATAGGTGGTATGTGAAGAGACCACACATGCAAAATGACTCTCGTTGTTGTTACTAAAAAGAACACACATGCAAAATGACAGTGGTGGATCCATGGGTGGATTGTGAAAAGAAAAACACATGCAATGACACTGGTGGATCCATGTGTGGTCTCTGAAGAGAGCACACATTTCAATGACTCTTGTTGTTGTTAGTAAAAAGAACACACATGCAATGACACTGGTGGATCCATAGGTGGTATGTGAAGAGAACACACATGCAATGACACTGGTTGTTGTTAATAAAAAGAACACATGCAATGACACTGGTGGATCCATAGGTGGATTGTGAAGAGAACACACATGCAACGACACTGGTGAATCCATAGGTGGTATGTGAAAAGAACAAACATGCAAAATGACTCTGGTTGTTGTTACTAAAAAGAACACACATGCAAAATGACACTGGTGGGATCCATGGGTGGATTGTGAAAAGAAAACACATGCAATGACTCTGGTGGATCCATAGGTGGTATGTGAAAAGAAGACACATGCAAAATGACTCTGGTTGTTACTAAAAAGAACACACATGCAATGACAACGGTGGATCCATGGGTGGATTGTGAAAATAACACACATGCAATGACACTGTTGGACCCATATGTGGTATGTGAAAAGAACACACATGCGATGACTCTTGTTGTTGTTAGTGAAATGAACACACATGCAATGACACTGGTGGATCCATAGATGGTATGTGAGAATAACACACATTTCAATGACTCTGGTTGTTGTTACTAAAAAGAACACACATGCAATGACACTGGTGGATCCATAGGTGGTATGTGAAGAGATCACACATGCAAAATGACTCTGGTTGTTGTTACTAAAAAGAACACACATGCAAAATGACACTGGTGGATCCATGGGTGGATTGTGAAAAGAACACACATGCAATGACATTGGTGGATCCATGTGTGGCCTCTAAAGAGAGCACACATTTCAATGACTCTTGTTGTTGTTAGTAAAAAGAACACACATGCAATGACACTGGTGGATCCATGTGTGGTCTCTGAAGAGAACACACATGCAATGACACTGGTTGTTGTTACTAAAAAGAACACGCATGCAATGACACTGGTGGATCCATAGGTGGATTGTGAAGAGATCACACATGCAATGACACTGGTTGATCCATAGGTGGTAAGTGAAGAGAACACACATGCAAAATGACTCTGGTTGTTGTTACTAAAAAGAACACACATGCAATGACACTGGTGGATCCATAGGTGGTATGTGAGAAGAACACACATGCAATGACACTGGTGATCCATATGTGGTATGTGAAAAGAACACACATGCAATGACTCTGGTTGTTGTTAGTGAAATGAACACACATGCAATGACACTGGTGGATCCATAGATGGTATGTGAAAAGAACACACATTTCAATGACTCTGGTTGTTGTTACTAAAAAGAACACACATGCAATGACACTGGTGGATCCATAGGTCGTATGTGAAGAGATCACACATGCAATGACACTGGTGGATCCATAGGTGGTATGTGAAGAGAAAACACATGCAAAATGACTCTAGTTGTTGTTACTAAAACGAACACACATGCAATGACACTGGTGGATCCATAGGTGGTATGTGAGAAGAACACACATGCAATGACACGCGTGATCCATATGTGGTATGTGAAAAGAACACACATGCAATGACTCTGGATATTGTTAGTGAAATGAACACACATGTAGTGACACTGGTGGATCCAAAGATGGTATGTGAGAAGAACACACATTTCAATGACTCTGGTTGTTGTTACTAAAAAGAACACACATGCAATGATACTGGTGGATCGATGGGTGGATTGTGAAAAGAACACACATGCAATGACACTGGTGGATCCATAGGTGGTTTGTGAAAAGAACACACATGCAACATGACTCTGGTTGTTGTTACTATAAAGAACACACATGCAATAACACTGGTGGATCCATAGGTGGATTGTGAAGAGATCACACATGCAATGACACTGGTTGATCCATAGGTGGTAAGTGAAGAGAACACACATGCAATATGACTCTGGTTGTTATTACTAAAAAGAACACACATGCAATGACACTAGTGGATCCATAGGTGGTATGTGAGAAGAACCCACATGCTATGACCCTGGTGATCCATATGTGGTATGTGAAAAGAACACACATGCAATGACTCTGGTTGTTGTTAGTGAAATGAACACACATGCAATGACACTGGTGGATCCATAGATGGTATGTGAGAAGAACATACATTTCAATGACTCTGGTTGTTGTTACTAAAAATAACACACATTCAATGACACTAGTGGATCCATAGGTGATATGTGAAGCTACCACACATGCAAAATGACTCTGATTGTTGTTACTAAAAAGAACACACATGCAAAATGACACTGGTGGATCCATGGGTGGATTGTGAAAAGAACACACATGCAATGACACTGGTGGATCCATGTGTGGTCTCTAAAGAGAGCACAAATTTCAATGACTCTTGTTGTTGTTAGTAAAAAGAACACACATGCAATGACACTGGTGGATCCATAGGTGGTATGTGAAGAGAACACACATGCAATGACACTGGTTGTTGTTAGTAAAAAGAACACATGCAATGACACTGGTTGTTGTTAGTAAAAAGAACACATGCAATGACACTGGTGGATCCATAGGTGGATTGTGAAGAGAACACACATGCAATGCTACTGGTGAATCCATAGGTGGTATGTGAAAAGAACAAACATGCAAAATGACTCAGGTTGTTGTTACTAAAAAGAACACACATGCAAAATGACACTAGTGGGATCCATGGGTGGATTGTGAAAAGAAAACACATGCAATGACTCTGGTGGATCCATAGGTGGTATGTGAAAAGAAGACACATGCAAAATGACTCTGGTTGTTACTAAAAAGAACACACATGCAATGACACCGGTGGATCCATGGGTGGATGGTGAAAAGAACACACATGCAATGACACTGGTGGATCCATATGTGGTATGTGAAAAGAACACACATGCGATAACTCTTGTTGTTGTTAGTGAAATGAACACACATGCAATGACACTAGTGGATCCATAGGTGGTATGTGAAGAGAAAACAGATGCAAAATGACTCTAGTTGTTGTTACTAAAAAGAACACACATGCAATGACACTGGTGGATCCATTGGTGGTATGTGTGAAGAACACACATGCAATGACACGGGTGATCCATATGTGGTATGTGAAAAGAACACACATGCAATGACTCTGGATATTGTTAGTGAAATGAACACACATGTAGTGACACTGGTGGATCCATAGATGGTATGTGAGAAGAACACACATTTCAATGACTCTGGTTGTTGTTACTAAAAAGAACACACAAGCAATGACACCGGTGGATCGATGGGTGGATTGTGAAAAGAACACACATGCAATGACACTGGTGGATCCATAGGTGGTTTGTGAAAAGAACACACATGCAAAATGACTCTGGTTGTTGTTACTAAAAAGAACACACATGCAATGACACTGGTGGATCCATAGGTGGATTGTGAAGAGATCACACATGCAATGACACTGGTTGATCCATAGGTGGTAGGTGAAGAGAACACACATGCAAAATGACTCTGGTTGTTGTTACTAAAAATAACACACATGCAATGACACTGGTGGATCCATAGGTGGTATGTGAGAAGAACACACATGCAATGACACTGGTGATCCATATGTGGTATGTGAAAAGAACACACATGCAATGACTCTGGTTGTTGTTAGTGAAATGAACACACATGCAATGACACTGGTGGATCCATAGATGGTATGTGAGAAGAACACACATTTCAATGACTCTGGTTGTTGTTACTAAAAGGAACACACATGCAATGACACTGGTGGATCCATAGGTGGTATGTGAAGAGACCACACATGCAAAATGACTCTCGTTGTTGTTACTAAAAAGAACACACATGCAAAATGACAGTGGTGGATCCATGGGTGGATTGTGAAAAGAAAAACACATGCAATGACACTGGTGGATCCATGTGTGGTCTCTGAAGAGAGCACACATTTCAATGACTCTTGTTGTTGTTAGTAATAAGAACACACATGCAATGACACTGGTGGATCCTTGTGTGGTCTCTGAAGAGAACACACATGCAATGACACTGGTTGTTGTTACTAAAAAGAACACGCATGCAATGACACTGGTGGATCCATAGGTGGATTGTGAAGAGATCACACATGCAATGACACTGGTTGATCCATAGGTGGTAAGTGAAGAGAACACACATGCAATATGACTCTGGTTGTTATTACTAAAAAGAACACACATGCAATGACACTAGTGGATCCATAGGTGGTATGTGAGAAGAACCCACATGCAATGACCCTGGTGATCCATATGTGGTATGTGAAAAGAACACACATGCAATGACTCTGGTTGTTGTTAGTGAAATGAACACACATGCAATGACACTGGTGGATCCATAGATGGTATGTGAGAAGAACATACATTTCAATGACTCTGGTTGTTGTTACTAAAAAGAACACACATGCAATGATACTGGTGGATCGATGGGTGGATTATGAAAAGAACACACATGCAATGACACTGGTGGATCCATAGGTGGTTTGTGAAGAGAACACACATGCAAAATGACTCTAGTTGTTGTTACTAAAAAGAACACACATGCAATGACACTGGTGGATCCATAGATGGTATGTGAGAAGAACACACATTTCAATGACTCTGGTTGTTGTTACTAAAAAGAACACACATGCAATGATACTGGTGGATCGATGGGTGGATTATGAAAAGAACACACATGCAATGACACTGGTGGATCCATAGGTGGTTTGTGAAGAGAACACACATGCAAAATGACTCTGGTTGTTGTTACTAAAAAGAACACACATGCAATGACACTGGTGGATCCATAGGTGGATTGTGAAGAGATCACACATGCAATGACACTGGTTGATCCATAGGTGGTAAGTGAAGAGAACACACATGCAAAATGAATCTGGTTGTTGTTACTAAAAAGAACACACATGCAATGACACTGGTGGATCCATAGGTGGTATGTGAGAAGAACACACATGCAATGACACTGGTGATCCATATGTGGTATGTGAAAAGAACACACATGAAATGACTCTGGTTGTTGTTAGTGAAATGAACACACATGCAATGACACTGGTGGATCCATAGATGGTATGTGAGAAGAACACACATTTCAATGACTCTGGTTGTTGTTACTAAAAAGAACACACATTCAATGACACTGGTGGATCCATAGGTGGTATGTGAAGAGACCACACATGCAAAATGACTCTGGTTGTTGTTACTAAAAATAACACACATGCAAAATGACACTGGTGGATCCATGGGTGGATTGTGAAAAGAAAACACATGCAATGACACTGGTGGATCCATGTGTGGTCTCTGAAGAGAGCACAAATTTCAATGACTCTTGTTGTTGTTAGTAAAAAGAACACACATGCAATGACACTGGTGGATCCATAGGTGGTTTGTAAAGAGAACACACATGCAATGACACTGGTTGTTGTTAGTAAAAACACATGCAATGACACTGGTGGATCCATGGGTGGATTGTGAAGAGAACACACATGCAATGATACTGGTGAATCCATAGGTGGTATGTGAAAAGAACAAACATGCAAAATGACTCAGGTTGTTGTTACTAAAAAGAACACACATGCAAAATGACACTGGTGGGATCCATGGGTGGATTGTGAAAAGAAAACACATGCAATGACTCTGGTGGATCCATAGGTGGTATGTGAAAAGAAGACACATGCAAAATTACTCTGGTTGTTACTAAAAAGAACACACATGCAATGACACCGGTGGATCCATGGGTGGATGGTGAAAAGAACACACATGCAATGACACTAGTGGATCCATATGTGGTATGTGAAAAGAACACACATGCGATGACTCTTGTTGTTGTTAGTGAAATGAACACACATGCAATGACACTGGTGGATCCATAGATGGTATGTGAGAAGAAAACACATAATGACTCTGGTTGTTGTTACTAAAAAGAACACACATGCAATGACACTGGTGGATCCATAGGTGGTATGTGAAGAGATCACACATGCAAAATGACTCTGGTTGTTGTTACTAAAAAGAACACACATGCAAAATGACACTGGTGGATCCATGGGTGGATTGTGAAAAGAACACACATGACACTGGTGGATCCATGTGTGGTCTCTGAAGAGAACACACATGCAATGACACTGGTTGTTGTTACTAAAAAGAACACGCATGCAATGACACTGGTGGATCCATAGGTGGATTGTGAAGAGATCACACATTCAACGACACTGGTTGATCCATAGGTGGTAAGTGAAGAGAACACACATGCAAAATGACTCTGGTTGTTGTTACTAAAAAGAACACACATGCAATGACACTGGTGGATCCATAGGTGGTATGTGAGAAGAACACACATGCAATAACAGTGGTGATCCATATGTGGTATGTGAAAAGAACACACATGCAATGACTCTAGTTGTTGTTAGTGAAATGAACACACATGCAATGACACTGGTGGATCCATAGATGGTATGTGAGAAGAACACTCATTTCAATGACTCTAGTTGTTGTTACTAAAAAGAACACACATACAATGACACTAGTGGATCCATAGGTGGATTGTGAAGAGATCACACATGCAATGACACTGGTTGATCCATAGGTGGTAAGTGAAGAGAACACACATGCAAAATGACTCTGGTTGTTGTTACTAAAAAGAACACACATGCAATGACACTGGTGGAACCATAGGTGGTATGTGAGAAGAACATACATGCAATGACACTGGTGATCCATATGTGGTATGTGAAAAGAACACACATGCAATGACTCTAGTTGTTGTTAGTGAAATGAACACACATGCAATGACACTGGTGGATCCATAGATGGTATGTGAGAAGAACACACATTTCAATGACTCTGGTTGTTGTTACTAAAAAGAACACGCATGCAATGACACTGGTGGATCCATAGGTGGATTGTGAAGAGATCACACATGCAATGACACTGGTTGATCCATAGGTGGTAAGTGAAGAGAACACACATGAAAAATGACTCTGGTTGTTGTTACTAAAAAGAACACACATGCAATGACACTGGTGGATCCATAGGTGGTATGTGAGAAGAACACACATGCAATGACACTGGTGATCCATATGTGGTATGTGAAAAGAACACACATGCAATGACTCTGGTTGTTGTTAGTGAAATGAACACACTTGTTGTTAATAAAAAGAACACATGCAATGACACTGGTGGATCCATAGGTGGATTGTGAAGAGAACACACATGCAACGACACTGGTGAATCCATAGGTGGTATGTGAAAAGAACAAACATGCAAAATGACTCTGGTTGTTGTTACTAAAAAGAACACACATGCAAAATGACACTGGTGGGATCCATGGGTGGATTGTGAAAAGAAAACACATGCAATGACTCCGGTGGATCCATAGGTGGTATGTGAAAAGAAGACACATGCAAAATGACTCTGGTTGTTACTAAAAAGAACACACATGCAATGACAACGGTGGATCCATGGGTGGATTGTGAAAATAACACACATGCAATGACACTGTTGGACCCATATGTGGTATGTGAAAAGAACACACAAGCGATGACTCTTGTTGTTGTTAGTGAAATGAACACACATGCAATGACACTGGTGGATCCATAGATGGTATGTGAGAATAGCACACATTTCAATGACTCTGGTTGTTGTTACTAAAAAGAACACACATGCAATGACACTGGTGGATCTATAGGTGGTATGTGAAGAGATCACACATGCAAAATGACTCTGGTTGTTGTTACTAAAAAGAACACACATGCAAAATGACATTGGTGGATCCATGGGTGGATTGTGAAAAGAACACACATGCAATGACATTGGTGGATCCATGTGTGGTCTCTAAAGAGAGCACACATTTCAATGACTCTTGTTGTTGTTAGTAAAAAGAACACACATGCAATGACACTGGTGGATCCATGTGTGGTCTCTGAAGAGAACACACATGTAATGACACTGGTTGTTGTTACTAAAAAGAACACGCATGCAATGACACTGGTGGATCCATAGGTGGATTGTGAAGAGATCACACATGCAATGACACTGGTTGATCCATAGGTGGTAAGTGAAGAGAACACACATGCAAAATGACTCTGGTTGTTGTTACTAAAAAGAACACACATGCAATGACACTGGTGGATCCATAGGTGGTATGTGAGAAGAACACACATGCAATGACACTGGTGATCCATATGTGGTATGTGAAAAGAACACACATGCAATGACTCTGGTTGTTGTTAGTGAAATGAACACACATGCAATGACACTGGTGGATCCATAGATGGTATGTGAGAAGAACACACATTTCAATGACTCTGGTTGTTGTTACTAAAAAGAACACACATGCAATGACACTGGTGGATCCATAGGTGGTATGTGAAGAGATCACACATGCAATGACACTGGTGGATCCATAGGTGGTATGTGAAGAGAAAACACATGCAAAATCACTCTAGTTGTTGTTACTAAAACGAACACACATGCAATGACACTGGTGGATCCATAGGTGGTATGTGAGAAGAACACACATGCAATGACATGCGTGATCCATATGTGGTATGTGAAAAGAACACACATGCAATGACTCTGGATATTGTTAGTGAAATGAACACACATGTAGTGACACTGGTGGATCCAAAGATGGTATGTGAGAAGAACACACATTTCAATGACTCTGGTTGTTGTTACTAAAAAGAACACACATGCAATGATACTGGTGGATCGATGGGTGGATTGTGAAAAGAACACACATGCAATGACACTGGTGGATCCATAGGTGGTTTGTGAAAAGAACACACATGCAAAATGACTCTGGTTGTTGTTACTATAAAGAACACACATGCAATAACACTGGTGGATCCATAGGTGGATTGTGAAGAGATCACACATGCAATGACACTGGTTGATCCATAGGTGGTAAGTGAAGAGAACACACATGCAATATGACTCTGGTTGTTGTTACTAAAAAGAACACACATGCAATGACACTAGTGGATCCATAGGTGGTATGTGAGAAGAACACACATGCAATGACCCTGGTGATCCATATGTGGTATGTGAAAAGAACACACATGCAATGACTCTGGTTGTTGTTAGTGAAATGAACACACATGCAATGACACTGGTGGATCCATAGATGGTATGTGAGAAGAACACTCATTTCAATGACTCTAGTTGTTGTTACTAAAAAGAACACACATACAATGACACTAGTGGATCCATAGGTGGATTGTGAAGAGATCACACATGCAATGACACTGGTTGATCCATAGGTGGTAAGTGAAGAGAACACACATGCAAAATGACTCTGGTTGTTGTTACTAAAAAGAACACACATGCAATGACACTGGTGGAACCATAGGTGCTATGTGAGAAGAACATACATGCAATGACACTGGTGATCCATATGTGGTATGTGAAAAGAACACACATGCAATGACTCTAGTTGTTGTTAGTGAAATGAACACACATGCAATGACACTGGTGGATCCATAGATGGTATGTGAGAAGAACACACATTTCAATGACTCTGGTTGTTGTTACTAAAAAGAACACGCATGCAATGACACTGGTGGATCCATAGGTGGATTGTGAAGAGATCACACATGCAATGACACTGGTTGATCCATAGGTGGTAAGTGAAGAGAACACACATGAAAAATGACTCTGGTTGTTGTTACTAAAAAGAACACACATGCAATGACACTGGTGGATCCATAGGTGGTATGTGAGAAGAACACACATGCAATGACACTGGTGATCCATATGTGGTATGTGAAAAGAACACACATGCAATGACTCTGGTTGTTGTTAGTGAAATGAACACACTTGTTGTTAATAAAAAGAACACATGCAATGACACTGGTGGATCCATAGGTGGATTGTGAAGAGAACACACATGCAACGACACTGGTGAATCCATAGGTGGTATGTGAAAAGAACAAACATGCAAAATGACTCTGGTTGTTGTTACTAAAAAGAACACACATGCAAAATGACACTGGTGGGATCCATGGGTGGATTGTGAAAAGAAAACACATGCAATGACTCCGGTGGATCCATAGGTGGTATGTGAAAAGAAGACACATGCAAAATGACTCTGGTTGTTACTAAAAAGAACACACATGCAATGACAACGGTGGATCCATGGGTGGATTGTGAAAATAACACACATGCAATGACACTGTTGGACCCATATGTGGTATGTGAAAAGAACACACATGCGATGACTCTTGTTGTTGTTAGTGAAATGAACACACATGCAATGACACTGGTGGATCCATAGATGGTATGTGAGAATAGCACACATTTCAATGACTCTGGTTGTTGTTACTAAAAAGAACACACATGCAATGACACTGGTGGATCCATAGGTGGTATGTGAAGAGATCACACATGCAAAATGACTCTGGTTGTTGTTACTAAAAAGAACACACATGCAAAATGACATTGGTGGATCCATGGGTGGATTGTGAAAAGAACACACATGCAATGACATTGGTGGATCCATGTGTGGTCTCTAAAGAGAGCACACATTTCAATGACTCTTGTTGTTGTTAGTAAAAAGAACACACATGCAATGACACTGGTGGATCCATGTGTGGTCTCTGAAGAGAACACACATGTAATGACACTGGTTGTTGTTACTAAAAAGAACACGCATGCAATGACACTGGTGGATCCATAGGTGGATTGTGAAGAGATCACACATGCATTGACACTGGTTGATCCATAGGTGGTAAGTGAAGAGAACACACATGCAAAATGACTCTGGTTGTTGTTACTAAAAAGAACACACATGCAATGACACTGGTGGATCCATAGGTGGTATGTGAGAAGAACACACATGCAATGACACTGGTGATCCATATGTGGTATGTGAAAAGAACACACATGCAATGACTCTGGTTGTTGTTAGTGAAATGAACACACATGCAATGACACTGGTGGATCCATAGATGGTATGTGAGAAGAACACACATTTCAATGACTCTGGTTGTTGTTACTAAAAAGAACACACATGCAATGACACTGGTGGATCCATAGGTGGTATGTGAAGAGATCACACATGCAATGACACTGGTGGATCCATAGGTGGTATGTGAAGAGAAAACACATGCAAAATCACTCTAGTTGTTGTTACTAAAACGAACACACATGCAATGACACTGGTGGATCCATAGGTGGTATGTGAGAAGAACACACATGCAATGACATGCGTGATCCATATGTGGTATGTGAAAAGAACACACATGCAATTACTCTGGATATTGTTAGTGAAATGAACACACATGTAGTGACACTGGTGGATCCAAAGATGGTATGTGAGAAGAACACACATTTCAATGACTCAGGTTGTTGTTACTAAAAAGAACACACATGCAATGATACTGGTGGATCGATGGGTGGATTGTGAAAAGAACACACATGCAATGACACTGGTGGATCCATAGGTGGTTTGTGAAAAGAACACACATGCAAAATGACTCTGGTTGTTGTTACTATAAAGAACACACATGCAATAACACTGGTGGATCCATAGGTGGATTGTGAAGAGATCACACATGCAATGACACTGGTTGATCCATAGGTGGTAAGTGAAGAGAACACACATGCAATATGACTCTGGTTGTTGTTACTAAAAAGAACACACATGCAATGACACTAGTGGATCCATAGGTGGTATGTGAGAAGAACACACATGCAATGACCCTGGTGATCCATATGTGGTATGTGAAAAGAACACACATGCAATGACTCTGGTTGTTGTTAGTGAAATGAACACACATGCAATGACACTGGTGGATCCATAGATGGTATGTGAGAAGAACACTCATTTCAATGACTCTAGTTGTTGTTACTAAAAAGAACACACATACAATGACACTAGTGGATCCATAGGTGGATTGTGAAGAGATCACACATGCAATGACACTGGTTGATCCATAGGTGGTAAGTGAAGAGAACACACATGCAAAATGACTCTGGTTGTTACTAAAAAGAACACACATGCAATGACACTGGTGGAACCATAGGTGCTATGTGAGAAGAACATACATGCAATGACACTGGTGATCCATATGTGGTATGTGAAAAGAACACACATGCAATGACTCTAGTTGTTGTTAGTGAAATGAACACACATGCAATGACACTGGTGGATCCATAGATGGTATGTGAGAAGAACACACATTTCAATGACTCTGGTTGTTGTTACTAAAAAGAACACGCATGCAATGACACTGGTGGATCCATAGGTGGATTGTGAAGAGATCACACATGCAATGACACTGGTTGATCCATAGGTGGTAAGTGAAGAGAACACACATGAAAAATGACTCTGGTTGTTGTTACTAAAAAGAACACACATGCAATGACACTGGTGGATCCATAGGTGGTATGTGAGAAGAAAACACATGCAATGACACTGGTGATCCATATGTGGTATGTGAAAAGAACACACATGCAATGACTCTGGTTGTTGTTAGTGAAATGAACACACTTGTTGTTAATAAAAAGAACACATGCAATGACACTGGTGGATCCATAGGTGGATTGTGAAGAGAACACACATGCAACGACACTGGTGAATCCATAGGTGGTATGTGAAAAGAACAAACATGCAAAATGACTCTGGTTGTTGTTACTAAAAAGAACACACATGCAAAATGACACTGGTGGGATCCATGGGTGGATTGTGAAAAGAAAACACATGCAATGACTCCGGTGGATCCATAGGTGGTATGTGAAAAGAAGACACATGCAAAATGACTCTGGTTGTTACTAAAAAGAACACACATGCAATGACAACGGTGGATCCATGGGTGGATTGTAAAAATAACACACATGCAATGACACTGTTGGACCCATATGTGGTATGTGAAAAGAACACACATGCGATGACTCTTGTTGTTGTTAGTGAAATGAACACACATGCAATGACACTGGTGGATCCATAGATGGTATGTGAGAATAGCACACATTTCAATGACTCTGGTTGTTGTTACTAAAAAGAACACACATGCAATGACACTGGTGGATCCATAGGTGGTATGTGAAGAGATCACACATGCAAAATGACTCTGGTTGTTGTTACTAAAAAGAACACACATGCAAAATGACACTGGTGGATCCATGGGTGGATTGTGAAAAGAACACACATGCAATGACATTGGTGGATCCATGTGTGGTCTCTAAAGAGAGCACACATTTCAATGACTCTTGTTGTTGTTAGTAAAAAGAACACACATGCAATGACACTGGTGGATCCATGTGTGGTCTCTGAAGAGAACACACATGCAATGACACTGGTTGTTTTTACTAAAAAGAACACGCATGCAATGACACTGGTGGATCCATAGGTGGATTGTGAAGAGATCACACATGCAATGACACTGGTTGATCCATAGGTGGTAAGTGAAGAGAACACACATGCAAAATGACTCTGGTTGTTGTTACTAAAAAGAACACACATGCAATGACACTGGTGGATCCATAGGTGGTATGTGAGAAGAACACACATGCAATGACACTGGTGATCCATATGTGGTATGTGAAAAGAACACACATGCAATGACTCTGGTTGTTGTTAGTGAAATGAACACACATGCAATGACACTGGTGGATCCATAGATGGTATGTGAGAAGAACACACATTTCAATGACTCTGGTTGTTGTTACTAAAAAGAACACACATGCAATGACACTGGTGGATCCATAGGTGGTATGTGAAGAGATCACACATGCAATGACACTGGTGGATCCATAGGTGGTATGTGAAGAGAAAACACATGCAAAATCACTCTAGTTGTTGTTACTAAAACGAACACACATGCAATGACACTGGTGGATCCATAGGTGGTATGTGAGAAGAACACACATGCAATGACATGCGTGATCCATATGTGGTATGTGAAAAGAACACACATGCAATGACTCTGGATATTGTTAGTGAAATGAACACACATGTAGTGACACTGGTGGATCCAAAGATGGTATGTGAGAAGAACACACATTTCAATGACTCTGGTTGTTGTTACTAAAAAGAACACACATGCAATGATACTGGTGGATCGATGGGTGGATTGTGAAAAGAACACATATGCAATGACACTGGTGGATCCATAGGTGGTTTGTGAAAAGAACACACATGCAAAATGACTCTGGTTGTTGTTACTATAAAGAACACACATGCAATAACACTGGTGGATCCATAGGTGGATTGTGAAGAGATCACACATGCAATGACACTGGTTGATCCATAGGTGGTAAGTGAAGAGAACACACATGCAATATGACTCTGGTTGTTGTTACTAAAAAGAACACACATGCAATGACACTAGTGGATCCATAGGTGGTATGTGAGAAGAACACACATGCAATGACCCTGGTGATCCATATGTGGTATGTGAAAAGAACACACATGCAATGACTCTGGTTGTTGTTAGTGAAATGAACACACATGCAATGACACTGGTGGATCCATAGATGGTATGTGAGAAGAACATACATTTCAATGACTCTGGTTGTTGTTACTAAAAATAACACACATTCAATGACACTAGTGGATCCATAGGTGATATGTGAAGCTACCACACATGCAAAATGACTCTGATTGTTGTTACTAAAAAGAACACACATGCAAAATGACACTGGTGGATCCATGGGTGGATTGTGAAAAGAACACACATGCAATGACACTGGTGGATCCATGTGTGGTCTCTAAAGAGAGCACAAATTTCAATGACTCTTGTTGTTGTTAGTAAAAAGAACACACATGCAATGACACTGGTGGATTTATAGGTGGTATGTGAAGAGAACACACATGCAATAACACTGGTTGTTGTTAGTAAAAAGAACACATGCAATGACACTGGTTGTTGTTAGTAAAAAGAACACATGCAATGACACTGGTGGATCCATAGGTGGATTGTGAAGAGAACAGACATGCAATGCTACTGGTGAATCCATAGGTGGTATGTGAAAAGAACAAACATGCAAAATGACTCAGGTTGTTGTTACTAAAAAGAACACACATGCAAAATGACACTGGTGGGATCCATGGGTGGATTGTGAAAAGAAAACACATGCAATGACTCTGGTGGATCCATAGGTGGTATGTGAAAAGAAGACACATGCAAAATGACTCTGGTTGTTACTAAAAAGAACACACATGCAATGACACCGGTGGATCCATGGGTGGATGGTGAAAAGAACACACATGCAATGACACTGGTGGATCCATATGTGGTATGTGAAAAGAACACACATGCGATGACTCTTGTTGTTGTTAGTGAAATGAACACACATGCAATGACACTAGTAGATCCATAGGTGGTATGTGAAGAGAAAACAGATGCAAAATGACTCTAGTTGTTGTTACTAAAAAGAACACACATGCAATGACACTGGTGGATCCATTGGTGGTATGTGTGAAGAACACACATGCAATGACACGGGTGATCCATATGTGGTATGTGAAAAGAACACACATGCAATGACTCTGGATATTGTTAGTGAAATGAACACACATGTAGTGACACTGGTGGATCCATAGATGGTATGTGAGAAGAACACACATTTCAATGACTCTGGTTGTTGTTACTAAAAAGAACACACAAGCAATGACACCGGTGGATCGATGGGTGGATTGTGAAAAAACACACATGCAATGACACTGGTGGATCCATAGGTGGTTTGTGAAAAGAACACACATGCAAAATGACTCTGGTTGTTGTTACTAAAAAGAACACACATGCAATGACACTGGTGGATCCATAGGTGGATTGTGAAGAGATCACACATGCAATGACACTGGTTGATCCATAGGTGGTAAGTGAAGAGAACACACATGCAAAATGACTCTGGTTGTTGTTACTAAAAAGAACACACATGCAATGACACTGGTGGATCCATAGGTGGTATGTGAGAAGAACACACATGCAATGACACTGGTGATCCATATGTGGTATGTGAAAAGAACACACATGCAATGACTCTGGTTGTTGTTAGTGAAATGAACACACATGCAATGACACTGGTGGATCCATAGATGGTATGTGAGAAGAACACACATTTCAATGACTCTGGTTGTTGTTACTAAAAGGAACACACATGCAATGACACTGGTGGATCCATAGGTGGTATGTGAAGAGACCACACATGCAAAATGACTCTCGTTGTTGTTACTAAAAAGAACACACATGCAAAATGACAGTGGTGGATCCATGGGTGGATTGTGAAAAGAAAAACACATGCAATGACACTGGTGGATCCATGTGTGGTCTCTGAAGAGAGCACACATTTCAATGACTCTTGTTGTTGTTAGTAATAAGAACACACATGCAATGACACTGGTGGATCCTTGTGTGGTCTCTGAAGAGAACACACATGCAATGACACTGGTTGTTGTTACTAAAAAGAACACGCATGCAATGACACTGGTGGATCCATAGGTGGATTGTGAAGAGATCACACATGCAATGACACTGGTTGATCCATAGGTGGTAAGTGAAGATAACACACATGCAAAATGACTCTGGTTGTTGTTACTAAAAAGAACACACATGCAATGACACTGGTGGATCCATAGGTGGTATGTGAGAAGAACACACATGCAATGACACTGGTGATCCATATGTGGTATGTGAAAAGAACACACATGCAATGACTCTGGTTGTTGTTAGTGAAATGAACACACATGCAATGACACGGGTGGATCCATAGATGGTATATGAGAAGAACACACATTTCAATGACTCTGGTTGTTGTTACTAAAAAGAACACACATGCAATGACACTGGTGGATCCATAGGTGGTCTGTGAAGAGATCACACATGCAATGACACTGGTGGATCCATAGGTGGTATGTGAAGAGAAAACACATGCAAAATGACTCTAGTTGTTGTTACTAAAAAGAACACACATGCAATGACACTGGTGGATCCATAGATGGTATGTGAGAAGAACACACATTTCAATGACTCTGGTTGTTGTTACTAAAAAGAACACACATGCAATGATACTGGTGGATCGATGGGTGGATTATGAAAAGAACACACATGCAATGACACTGGTGGATCCATAGGTGGTTTGTGAAGAGAACACACATGCAAAATGACTCTGGTTGTTGTTACTAAAAAGAACACACATGCAATGACATTGGTGGATCGATAGGTGGATTGTGAAGAGATCACACATGCAATGACACTGGTTGATCCATAGGTGGTAAGTGAAGAGAACACACATGCAAAATGAATTTGGTTGTTGTTACTAAAAAGAACACACATGCAATGACACTGGTGGATCCATAGGTGGTATGTGAGAAGAACACACATGCAATGACACTGGTGATCCATATGTGGTATGTGAAAAGAACACACATGAAATGACTCTGGTTATTGTTAGTGAAATGAACACACATGCAATGACACTGGTGGATCCATAGATGGTATGTGAGAAGAACACACATTTCAATGACTCTGGTTGTTGTTACTAAAAACAACACACATTCAATGACACTGGTGTATCCATAGGTGGTATGTGAAGAGACCACACATGCAAAATGACTCTGGTTGTTGTTACTAAAAATAACACACATGCAAAATGACACTGGTGGATCCATGGGTGGATTGTGAAAAGAAAACACATGCAATGACACTGGTGGATCCATGTGTGGTCTCTGAAGAGAGCACAAATTTCAATGACTCTTGTTGTTGTTAGTAAAAAGAACACACATGCAATGACACTGGTGGATCCATAGGTGGTTTGTAAAGAGAACACACAAGCAATGACACTGGTTGTTGTTAGTAAAAACACATGCAATGACACTGGTGGATCCATGGGTGGATTGTGAAGAGAACACACATGCAATGATACTGGTGAATCCATAGGTGGTATGTGAAAAGAACAAACATGCAAAATGACTCAGGTTGTTGTTAGTAAAAAGAACACACATGCAAAATGACACTCGTGGGATCCATGGGTGGATTGTGAAAAGAAAACACATGCAATGACTCTGGTGGATCCATAGGTGGTATGTGAAAAGAAGACACATGCAAAATGACTCTGGTTGTTACTAAAAAGAACACACATGCAATGACACCGGTGGATCCATGGGTGGATGGTGAAAAGAACACACATGCAATGACACTAGTGGATCCATATGTGGTATGTGAAAAGAACACACATGCGATGACTCTTGTTGTTGTTAGTGAAATGAACACACATGCAATGACACTGGTGGATCCATAGATGGTATGTGAGAAGAACACACATTTCAATGACTCTGGTTGTTGTTACTAAAAAGAACACACATGCAATGACACTGGTGGATCCATAGGTGGTATGTGAAGAGATCACACATGCAAAATGACTCTCGTTGTTGTTACTAAAAAGAACACACATGCAAAATGACACTGGTGGATCCATGGGTGGATTGTGAAAAGAACACACATGACACTGGTGGATCCATGTGTGGTCTCTGAAGAGAACACACATGCAATGACACTGGTTGTTGTTACTAAAAAGAACACGCATGCAATGACACTGGTGGATCCATAGGTGGATTGTGAAGAGATCACACATGCAACGACACTGGTTGATCCATAGGTGGTAAGTGAAGAGAACACACATGCAAAATGACTCTGGTTGTTGTTACTAAAAAGAACACACATGCAATGACACTGGTGGATCCATAGGTGGTATGTGAGAAGAACACACATGCAATGACAGTGGTGATCCATATGTGGTATGTGAAAAGAACACACATGCAATGACTCTAGTTGTTGTTAGTGAAATGAACACACATGCAATGACACTGGTGGATCCATAGATGGTATGTGAGAAGAACACTCATTTCAATGACTCTAGTTGTTGTTACTAAAAAGAACACACATGCAATGACACTAGTGGATCCATAGGTGGATTGTGAAGAGATCACACATGCAATGACACTGGTTGATCCATAGGTGGTAAGTGAAGAGAACACACATGCAAAATGACTCTGGTTGTTGTTACTAAAAAGAACACACATGCAATGACACTGGTGGAACCATAGGTGGTATGTGAGAAGAACATACATGCAATGACACTGGTGATCCATATGTGGTATGTGAAAAGAACACACATGCAATGACTCTAGTTGTTGTTAGTGAAATGAACACACATGCAATGACACTGGTGGATCCATAGATGGTATGTGAGAAGAACACACATTTCAATGACTCTGGTTGTTGTTACTAAAAAGAACACACATGCAATGACACTGGTGGATCCATAGGTGGTATGTGAAGAGACCACACATGCAAAATGACTCTCGTTGTTGTTACTAAAAATAACACACGTGCAAAATGACAGTGGTGGATCCATGGGTGGATTGTGAAAAGAACACACATGCAATGACACTGGTGGATCCACGTGTGGTCTCTGAAGAGAGCACACATTTCAATGACTCTTGTTGTTGTTAGTAAAAAGAACACACATGCAATGACACTGGTGGATCCATAGGTGGTATGTGAAGAGAAAACACATGCAATGACACTGGTTGTTGTTAATAAAAAGAACACATGCAATGACACTGGTGGATCCATAGGTGGATTGTGAAGAGAACACACATGCAATGACACTGGTGAATCCATAGGTGGTATGTGAAAAGAACAAACATGCAAAATGACTCTGGTTGTTGTTACTAAAAAGAACACACATGCAAAATGACACTGGTGGGATCCATGGGTGGATTGTGAAAAGAAAACACATGCAATGACTCTGGTGGATCCATAGGTGGTATGTGAAAAGAAGACACATGCAAAATGACTCTGGTTGTTACTAGAAAGAACACACATGCAATGACACCGGTGGATCCATGGGTGGATTGTGAAAGAACACACATGCAATGACACTGGTGGATCCATATGTGGTATGTGAAAAGAACACACATGCGATGACTCTTGTTGTCGTTAGTGAAATGAACACACATGCAATGACACTGGTGGATTTATAGATGGTATGTGAGAATAACACACATTTCAATGACTCTGGTTGTTGTTACTAAAAAGAACACACATGCAATGACACTGGTGGATCCATAGGTGGTATGTTAAGAGATCACACATGCAAAATGACTCTGGTTGTTGTTACTAAAAAGAACACACATGCAAAATGACACTGGTGGATCCATGGGTGGATTGTGAAAAGAACACACATGCAATGACACTGGTGAATCCATGTGTGGTCTCTGAAGAGAGCACACATTTCAATGACTCTTGTTGTTTTTAGTAAAAAGAACACACATGCAATGACACTGATGGATCCATGTGTGGTCTCTGAAGAGAACACACATGCAATGACACTGGTTGTTGTTACTAAAAGGAACACGCATGCAATGACACTGGTGGATCCATAGGTGGATTGTGAAGAGATCACACATGCAATGACAATGGTTGATCCATAGGTGGTAAGTGAAGAGAACACACATGCAAAATGACTCTGGTTGTTGTTACTAAAAAGAACACACATGCAATGATACTGGTGGATCCATAGGTGGTATGTGAGAAGAACACACATGCAATGACACTGGTTATCCATATGTGGTATGTGAAAAGAACACACATGCAATGACTCTGGTTGTTGTTAGTGAAATGAACACACATGCAATGACACTGGTGGATCCATAGATGGTATGTGAGAAGAACACACATTTTAATGACTCTGGTTGTTGTTACTAAAAATAACACACATGCAATGACACTGGTGGATCCATAGGTGGTATGTGAAGAGATCACACATGCAATGACACTAGTGGATCCATAGGTGGTATGTGAAGAGAAAACACATGCAAAATGACTCTAGTTGTTGTTACTAAAACGAACACACATGTAGTGACACTGGTGGATCCAAAGATGGTATGTGAGAAGAACACACATTTCAATGACTCTGGTTGTTGTTACTAAAAAGAACACACGTGCAATGATACTGGTGGATCGATGGGTGGATTGTGAAAAGAACACACATGCAATGACACTGGTGGATCCATAGGTGGTTTGTGAAAGGAACACACATGCAAAATGACTCTGGTTGTTGTTACTAAAAAGAACACACATGCAACGACACCGGTGGATCCATAGGTGGATTGTGAAGAGAACACACATGCAATGACTCTGGTTGTTGTTAGTGAAATGAACACACATGCAATGACACTGGTGGATCCATAGATGGTATGTGAGAAGAACACACATTTCAATGACTCTGGTTGTTGTTACTAAAAGGAACACACATGCAATGACACTGGTGGATCCATAGGTGGTATGTGAAGAGACCACACATGCAAAATGACTCTCGTTGTTGTTACTAAAAAGAACACACATGCAAAATGACAGTGGTGGATCCATGGGTGGATTGTGAAAAGAAAAACACATGCAATGACACTGGTGGATCCATGTGTGGTCTCTGAAGAGAGCACACATTTCAATGACTCTTGTTGCTGTTAGTAATAAGAACACACATGCAATGACACTGGTGGATCCATGTGTGGTCTCTGAAGAGAACACACATGCAATGACACTGGTTGTTGTTACTAAAAAGAACACGCATGCAATGACACTGGTGGATCCATAGGTGGATTGTGAAGAGATCACACATGCAATGACACTGGTTGATCCATAGGTGGTAAGTGAAGAGAACACACATGCAAAATGACTCTGGTTGTTGTTACTAAAAAGAACACACATGCAATGACACTGGTGGATCCATAGGTGGTATGTGAGAAGAACACACATGCAATGACACTGGTGATCCATATGTGGTATGTGAAAAGAACACACATGCAATGACTCTGGTTGTTGTTAGTGAAATGAACACACATGCAATGACACGGGTGGATCCATAGATGGTATGTGAGAAGAACACACATTTCAACGACTCTGGTTGTTGTTACTAAAAAGAACACACATGCAATGACACTGGTGGATCCATAGGTGGTATGTGAAGAGATCACACATGCAATGACACTGGTGGATCCATAGGTGGTATGTGAAGAGAAAACACATGCAAAATGACTCTAGTTGTTGTTACTAAAACGAACACACATGCAATGACACTGGTGGATCCATAGGTGGTATGTGACAAGAACACACATGCAATGACACGGGTGATCCATATGTGGTATGTGAAAAGAACACACATGCAATGACTCTGGATATTGTTAGTGAAACGAACACACATGTAGTGACACTGGTGGATCCATAGATGGTATGTGAGAAGAACACACATTTCAATGACTCTGGTTGTTGTTACTAAAAAGAACACACATGCAATGATACTGGTGGATCGATGGGTGGATTATGAAAAGAACACACATGCAATGACACTGGTGGATCCATAGGTGGTTTGTGAAGAGAACCCACATGCAAAATGACTCTGGTTGTTGTTACTAAAAAGAACACACATGCAATGACACTGGTGGATCCATAGGTGCATTGTGAAGAGATCACACATGCAATGACACTGGTTGATCCATAGGTGGTAAGTGAAGAGAACACACATGCAAAATGAATCTAGTTGTTGTTACTAAAAAGAACACACATGCAATGACACTGGTGGATCCATAGGTGGTATGTGAGAAGAACACACATGCAATGACACTGGTGATCCATATGTGGTATGTGAAAAGAACACACATGAAATGACTCTGGTTGTTGTTAGTGAAATGAACACACATGCAATGACACTGGTGGATCCATAGATGGTATGAAAGAAGAACACACATTTCAATGTCTCTGGTTGTTGTTACTAAAAAGAACACACATTCAATGACACTGGTGGATCCATAGGTGGTATGTGAAGAGACCACACATGCAAAATGACTCTGGTTGTTGTTACTAAAAATAACACACATGCAAAATGACACTGGTGGATCCATGAGTGGATTGTGAAAAGAAAACACATGCAATGACACTGGTGGATCCATGTGTGGTCTCTGAAGAGAGCACACATTTCAATGACTCTTGTTGTTGTTAGTAAAAAGAACACACATGCAATGACACTGGTGGATCCATGTGTGGTCTCTGAAGAGAACACACATGCAATGACACTGGTTGTTGTTACTAAAAGGAACACGCATGCAATGATACTGGTGGATCCATAGGTGGATTGTGAAGAGATCACACATGCAATGACACTGGTTGATCCATAGGTGGTAAGTGAAGAGAACACACATGCAAAATGACTCTGGTTGTTGTTACTAAAAAGAACACACATGCAATGACACTGGTGGATCCATAGGTGGTATGTGAGAAGAACACACATGCAATGACACTGGTGATCCATATGTGGTATGTGAAAAGAACACACATGCAATGACTCTGGTTGTTGTTAGTGAAATGAACACACATGCAATGACACTGGTGGATCCATAGATGGTATGTGAGAAGAACACACATTTTAATGACTCTGGTTGTTATTACTAAAAATAACACACATGCAATGACACTGGTGGATCCATAGGTGGTATGTGAAGAGATCGCACATGCAATGACACTGGTGGATCCATAGGTGGTATGTGAAGAGACCACACATGCAAAATGACTCTGGTTGTTGTTACTAAAAATAACACACATGCAAAATGACACTGGTGGATCCATGAGTGGATTGTGAAAAGAAAACACATGCAATGACACTGGTGGATCCATGTGTGGTCTCTGAAGAGAGCACAAATTTCAATGACTCTTGTTGTTGTTAGTAAAAAGAACACACATGCAATGACACTGGTGGATCCATAGGTGGTTTGTAAAGAGAACACACATGCAATGACACTGGTTGTTGTTAGTAAAAACACATGCAATGACACTGGTGGATCCATAGGTGGATTGTGAAGAGAACACACATTCAATGATACTGGTGAATCCATAGGTGGTATGTGAAAAGAACAAACATGCAAAATGACTCAGGTTGTTGTTACTAAAAAGAACACACATGCAAAATGACACTGGTGGGATCCGTGGGTGGATTGTGAAAAGAAAACACATGCAATGACTCTGGTGGATCCATAGGTGGTATGTGAAAAGAAGACACATGCAAAATGACTCTGGTTGTTACTAAAAAGAACACACATGCAATGACACCGGTGGATCCATGGGTGGATGGTGAAAAGAACACACATGCAATGACACTAGTGGATCCATATGTGGTATGTGAAAACAACACACATGCGATGACTCTTGTTGTTGTTAGTGAAATGAACACACATGCAATGACACTGGTGGATCCATAGATGGTATGTGAGAAGAACACACATTTCAATGACTCTGGTTGTTGTTACTAAAAAGAACACACATGCAATGACACTGGTGGATCCATAGGTGGTATGTGAAGAGATCACACATGCAAAATGACTCTGGTTGTTGTTACTAAAAACAACACACATGCAAAATGACACTAGTGGATCCATGGGTGGATTGTGCAAAGAACACACATGACACTGGTGGATCCATGTGTGGTCTCTGAAGAGAACACACATGCAATGACACTGGTTGTTGTTACTAAAATGAACACGCATGCAATGACACTGGTGGATCCATAGGTGGATTGTGAAGAGATCACACATGCAATGACACTGGTTGATCCATAGGTGGTAAGTGAAGAGAACACACATGCAAAATGACTCTGGTTGTTGTTACTAAAAAGAACACACATGCAATGACACTGGTGGATCCATAGGTGGTATGTGAGAAGAACACACATGCAATGACAGTGGTGATCCATATGTGGTATGTGAAAAGAACACACATGCAATGACTCTAGTTGTTGTTAGTGAAATGAACACACATGCAATGACACTGGTGGATCCATAGATGGTATGTGAGAAGAACACTCATTTCAATGACTCTAGTTGTTGTTACTAAAAAGAACACACATGCAATGACACTAGTGGATCCATAGGTGGATTGTGAAGAGATCACACATGCAATGACACTGGTTGATCCATAGGTGGTAAGTGAAGAGAACACACATGCAAAATGACTCTGGTTGTTGTTACTAAAAAGAACACACATGCAATGACACTGGTGGAACCATAGGTGGTATGTGAGAAGAACACACATCCAATGACACTGGTGATCCATATGTGGTATGTGAAAAGAACACACATGCAATGACTCTAGTTGTTGTTAGTGAAATGAACACACATGCAATGACACTGGTGGATCCATAGATGGTATGTGAGAAGAACACACATTTCAATGACTCTGGTTGTTGTTACTAAAAAGAACACACATGCAATGACACTGGTGGATCCATAGGTGGTATGTGAAGAGACCACACATGCAAAATGACTCTCGTTGTTGTTACTAAAAAGAACACATGTGCAAAATGACAGTGGTGGATCCATGGGTGGATTGTGAAAAGAACACACATGCAATGACACTGGTGGATCCACGTGTGTTCTCTGAAGAGAGTACACATTTCAATGACTCTTGTTGTTGTTAGTAAAAAGAACACACATGCAATGACACTGGTGGATCCATAGGTGGTATGTGAAGAGAAAACACATGCAATGACACTGGTTGTTGTTAATAAAAAGAACACATGCAATGACACTGGTGGATCCATAGGTGGATTGTGAAGAGAACACACATGCAATGACACTGGTGAATCCATAGGTGGTATGTGAAAAGAACAAACATGCAAAATGACTCTGGTTGTTGTTACTAAAAAGAACACACATGCAAAATGACACTGGTGGGATCCATGGGTGGATTGTGAAAACAAAACACATGCAATGACTCTTGTGGATCCATAGGTGGTATGTGAAAAGAAGACACATGCAAAATGACTCTGGTTGTTACTAGAAAGAACACACATGCAATGACACCGGTGGATCCATGGGTGGATTATGAAAGAACACACATGCAATGACACTGGTGGATCCATATGTGGTATGTGAAAAGAACACACATGCGATGACTCTTGTTGTCATTAGTGAAATGAACACACATGCAATGACACTGGTGGATTTATAGATGGTATGTGAGAATAACACACATTTCAATGACTCTGGTTGTTGTTACTAAAAAGAACACACATGCAATGACACTGGTGGATCCATAGGTGGTATGTGAAGAGATCACACATGCAAAATGACTCTGGTTGTTGTTACTAAGAAGAACACACATGCAAAATGACACTGGTGGATCCATGGGTGGATTGTGAAAAGAACACACATGCAATGACACTGGTGGATCCATGTGTGGTCTCTGAAGAGAGCACACATTTCAATGACTCTTGTTGTTGTTAGTAAAAAGAACACACATGCAATGACACTGGTGGATCCATGTGTGGTCTCTGAAGAGAACACACATGCAATGACACTGGTTGTTGTTACTAAAAGGAACACGCATGCAATGATACTGGTGGATCCATAGGTGGATTGTGAAGAGATCACACATGCAATGACACTGGTTGATCCATAGGTGGTAAGTGAAGAGAACACACATGCAAAATGACTCTGGTTGTTGTTACTAAAAAGAACACACATGCAATGACACTGGTGGATCCATAGGTGGTATGTGAGAAGAACACACATGCAATGACACTGGTGATCCATATGTGGTATGTGAAAAGAACACACATGCAATGACTCTGGTTGTTGTTAGTGAAATGAACACACATGCAATGACACTGGTGGATCCATAGATGGTATGTGAGAAGAACACACATTTTAATGACTCTGGTTGTTATTACTAAAAATAACACACATGCAATGACACTGGTGGATCCATAGGTGGTATGTGAAGAGATCGCACATGCAATGACACTGGTGGATCCATAGGTGGTATGTGAAGAGAAAACACATGCAAAATGACTCTAGTTGTTGTTACTAAAACGAACACACATGTAGTGACACTGGTGGATCCAAAGATGGTATGTGAGAAGAACACACATTTCAATGACTCTGGTTGTTGTTACTAAAAAGAACACACGTGCAATGATACTGGTGGATCGATGGGTGGATTGTGAAAAGAACACACATGCAATGACACTGGTGGATCCATAGGTGGTTTGTGAAGAGAACACACATGCAATGATACTGGTGAATCCATAGGTGGTATGTGAAAAGAACAAACATGCAAAATGACTCAGGTTGTTGTTACTAAAAAGAACACACATGCAAAATGACACTGGTGGGATCCATGGGTGGATTGTGAAAAGAAAACACATGCAATGACTCTGGTGGATCCATAGGTGGTATGTGAAAAGAAGACACATGCAAAATGACTCTGGTTGTTACTAAAAAGAACACACATGCAATGACACCGGTGGATCCATGGGTGGATGGTGAAAAGAACACACATGCAATGACACTAGTGGATCCATATGTGGTATGTGAAAACAACACACATGCGATGACTCTTGTTGTTGTTAGTGAAATGAACACACATGCAATGACACTGGTGGATCCATAGATGGTATGTGAGAAGAACACACATTTCAATGACTCTGGTTGTTGTTACTAAAAAGAACACACATGCAATGACACTGGTGGATCCATAGGTGGTATGTGAAGAGATCACACATGCAAAATGACTCTGGTTGTTGTTACTAAAAACAACACACATGCAAAATGACACTGGTGGATCCATGGGTGGATTGTGAAAAGAACACACATGACACTGGTGGATCCATGTGTGGTCTCTGAAGAGAACACACATGCAATGACACTGGTTGTTGTTACTAAAAAGAACACGCATGCAATGACACTGGTGGATCCATAGGTGGATTGTGAAGAGATCACACATGCAATGACACTAGTTGATCCATAGGTGGTAAGTGAAGAGAACACACATGCAAAATGACTCTGGTTGTTGTTACTAAAAAGAACACACATGCAATGACACTGGTGGATCCATAGGTGGTATGTGAGAAGAACACACATGCAATGACAGTGGTGATCCATATGTGGTATGTGAAAAGAACACACATGCAATGACTCTAGTTGTTGTTAGTGAAATGAACACACATGCAATGACACTGGTGGATCCATAGATGGTATGTGAGAAGAACACTCATTTCAATGACTCTAGTTGTTGTTACTAAAAAGAACACACATGCAATGACACTAGTGGCTCCATAGGTGGATTGTGAAGAGATCACACATGCAATGACACTGGTTGATCCATAGGTGGTAAGTGAAGAGAACACACATGCAAAATGACTCTGGTTGTTGTTACTAAAAAGAACACACATGCAATGACACTGGTGGAACCATAGGTGGTATGTGAGAAGAACACACATCCAATGACACTGGTGATCCATATGTGGTATGTGAAAAGAACACACATGCAATGACTCTAGTTGTTGTTAGTGAAATGAACACACATGCAATGACACTGGTGTATCCATAGATGGTATGTGAGAAGAACACACATTTCAATGACTCTGGTTGTTGTTACTAAAAAGAACACACATGCAATGACACTGGTGGATCCATAGGTGGTACGTGAAGAGACCACACATGCAAAATGACTCTCGTTGTTGTTACTAAAAAGAACACACGTGCAAAATGACAGTGGTGGATCCATGGGTGGATTGTGAAAAGAACACACATGCAATGACACTGGTGGATCCACGTGTGGTCTCTCGAGTACACATTTCAATGACTCTTGTTGTTGTTAGTAAAAAGAACACACATGCAATGACACTGGTGGATCCATAGGTGGTATGTGAAGAGAAAACACATGCAATGACACTGGTTGTTGTTAATAAAAAGAACACATGCAATGACACTGGTGGATCCATAGGTGGATTGTGAAGAGAACACACATGCAATGACACTGGTGAATCCATAGGTGGTATGTGAAAAGAACAAACATGCAAAATGACTCTGGTTGTTGTTACTAAAAAGAACACACATGCAAAATGACACTGGTGGGATCCATGGGTGGATTGTGAAAAGAAAACACATGCAATGACTCTTGTGGATCCATAGGTGGTATGTGAAAAGAAGACACATGCAAAATGACTCTGGTTGTTACTAGAAAGAACACACATGCAATGACACCGGTGGATCCATGGGTGGATTGTGAAAGAACACACATGCAATGACACTGGTGGATCCATATGTGGTATGTGAAAAGAACACACATGCGATGACTCTTGTTGTCGTTAGTGAAATGAACACACATGCAATGACACTGGTGGATTTATAGATGGTATGTGAGAATAACACACATTTCAATGACTCTGGTTGTTGTTACTAAAAAGAACACACATGCAATGACACTGGTGGATCCATAGGTGGTATGTGAAGAGATCACACATGCAAAATGACTCTGGTTGTTGTTACTAAAAAGAACACACATGCAAAATGACACTGGTGGATCCATGGGTGGATTGTGAAAAGAACACACATGCAATGACACTGGTGGATCCATGTGTGGTCTCTGAAGAGAGCACACATTTCAATGACTCTTGTTGTTGTTAGTAAAAAGAACACACATGCAATGACACTGGTGGATCCATGTGTGGTCTCTGAAGAGAACACACATGCAATGACACTGGTTGTTGTTACTAAAAGGAACACGCATGCAATGATACTGGTGGATCCATAGGTGGATTGTGAAGAGATCACACATGCAATGACACTGGTTGATCCATAGGTGGTAAGTGAAGAGAACACACATGCAAAAAGACTCTGGTTGTTGTTACTAAAAAGAACACACATGCAATGACACTGGTGGATCCATAGGTGGTATGTGAGAAGAACACACATGCAATGACACTGGTGATCCATATGTGGTATGTGAAAAGAACACACATGCAATGACTCTGGTTGTTGTTAGTGAAATGAACACACATGCAATGACACTGGTGGATCCATAGATGGTATGTGAGAAGAACACACATTTTAATGACTCTGGTTGTTATTACTAAAAATAACACACATGCAATGACACTGGTGGATCCATAGGTGGTATGTGAAGAGATCGCACATGCAATGACACTGGTGGATCCATAGGTGGTATGTGAAGAGAAAACACATGCAAAATGACTCTAGTTGTTGTTACTAAAACGAACACACATGTAGTGACACTGGTGGATCCAAAGATGGTATGTGAGAAGAACACACATTTCAATGACTCTGGTTGTTGTTACTAAAAAGAACACACGTGCAATGATACTGGTGGATCGATGGGTGGATTGTGAAAAGAACACACATGCAATGACACTGGTGGATCCATAGGTGGTTTGTGAAGAGAACACACATGCAATGATACTGGTGAATCCATAGGTGGTATGTGAAAAGAACAAACATGCAAAATGACTCAGGTTGTTGTTACTAAAAAGAACACACATGCAAAATGACACTGGTGGGATCCATGGGTGGATTGTGAAAAGAAAACACATGCAATGCCTCTGGTGGATTCATAGGTGGTATGTGAAAAGAAGACACATGCAAAATGACTCTGGTTGTTACTAAAAAGAACACACATGCTATGACACCGGTGGATCCATGGGTGGATGGTGAAAAGAACACACATGCAATGACACTAGTGGATCCATATGTGGTATGTGAAAACAACACACATGCGATGACTCTTGTTGTTGTTAGTGAAATGAACACACATGCAATGACACTGGTGGATCCATAGATGGTATGTGAGAAGAACACACATTTCAATGACTCTGGTTGTTGTTACTAAAAAGAACACACATGCAATGACACTGGTGGATCCATAGGTGGTATGTGAAGAGATCACACATGCAAAATGACTCTGGTTGTTGTTACTAAAAACAACACACATGCAAAATGACACTGGTGGATCCATGGGTGGATTGTGAAAAGAACACACATGACACTGGTGGATCCATGTGTGGTCTCTGAAGAGAACACACATGCAATGACACTGGTTGTTGTTACTAAAAAGAACACGCATGCAATGACACTGGTGGATCCATAGGTGGATTGTGAAGAGATCACACATGCAATGACACTAGTTGATCCATAGGTGGTAAGTGAAGAGAACACACATGCAAAATGACTCTGGTTGTTGTTACTAAAAAGAACACACATGCAATGACACTGGTGGATCCATAGGTGGTATGTGAGAAGAACACACATGCAATGACAGTGGTGATCCATATGTGGTATGTGAAAAGAACACACATGCAATGACTCTAGTTGTTGTTAGTGAAATGAACACACATGCAATGACACTGGTGGATCCATAGATGGTATGTGAGAAGAACACTCATTTCAATGACTCTAGTTGTTGTTACTAAAAAGAACACACATGCAATGACACTAGTGGATCCATAGGTGGATTGTGAAGAGATCACACATGCAATGACACTGGTTGATCCATAGGTGGTAAGTGAAGAGAACACACATGCAAAATGACTCTGGTTGTTGTTACTAAAAAGAACACACATGCAATGACACTGGTGGAACCATAGGTGGTATGTGAGAAGAACACACATCCAATGACACTGGTGATCCATATGTGGTATGTGAAAAGAACACACATGCAATGACTCTAGTTGTTGTTAGTGAAATGAACACACATGCAATGACACTGGTGTATCCATAGATGGTATGTGAGAAGAACACACATTTCAATGACTCTGGTTGTTGTTACTAAAAAGAACACACATGCAATGACACTGGTGGATCCATAGGTGGTACGTGAAGAGACCACACATGCAAAATGACTCTCGTTGTTGTTACTAAAAAGAACACACGTGCAAAATGACAGTGGTGGATCCATGGGTGGATTGTGAAAAGAACACACATGCAATGACACTGGTGGATCCACGTGTGGTCTCTGAAGAGAGCACACATTTCAATGACTCTTGTTGTTGTTAGTAAAAAGAACACACATGCAATGACACTGGTGGATCCATAGGTGGTATGTGAAGAGAAAACACATGCAATGACACTGGTTGTTGTTAATAAAAAGAACACATGCAATGACACTGGTGGATCCATAGGTGGATTGTGAAGAGAACACACATGCAATGACACTGGTGAATCCATAGGTGGTATGTGAAAAGAACAAACATGCAAAATGACTCTGGTTGTTGTTACTAAAAAGAACACACATGCAAAATGACACTGGTGGGATCCATGGGTGGATTGTGAAAAGAAAACACATGCAATGACTCTTGTGGATCCATAGGTGGTATGTGAAAAGAAGACACATGCAAAATGACTCTGGTTGTTACTAGAAAGAACACACATGCAATGACACCGGTGGATCCATGGGTGGATTGTGAAAGAACACACATGCAATGACACTGGTGGATCCATATGTGGTATGTGAAAAGAACACACATGCGATGACTCTTGTTGTCGTTAGTGAAATGAACACACATGCAATGACACTGGTGGATTTATAGATGGTATGTGAGAATAACACACATTTCAATGACTCTGGTTGTTGTTACTAAAAAGAACACACATGCAATGACACTGGTGGATCCATAGGTGGTATGTGAAGAGATCACACATGCAAAATGACTCTGGTTGTTGTTACTAAAAAGAACACACATGCAAAATGACACTGGTGGATCCATGGGTGGATTGTGAAAAGAACACACATGCAATGACACTGGTGGATCCATGTGTGGTCTCTGAAGAGAGCACACATTTCAATGACTCTTGTTGTTGTTAGTAAAAAGAACACACATGCAATGACACTGGTGGATCCATGTGTGGTCTCTGAAGAGAACACACATGCAATGACACTGGTTGTTGTTACTAAAAGGAACACGCATGCAATGACACTGGTGGATCCATAGGTGGATTGTGAAGAGATCACACATGCAATGACACTGTTGATCCATAGGTGGTAAGTGAAGAGAACACACATGCAAAATGACTCTGGTTGTTGTTACTAAAAAGAACACACATGCAATGACACTGGTGGATCCATAGGTGGTATGTGAGAAGAACACACATGCAATGACACTGGTGATCCATATGTGGTATGTGAAAAGAACACACATGCAATGACTCTGGTTGTTGTTAGTGAAATGAACACACATGCAATGACACTGGTGGATCCATAGATGGTATGTGAGAAGAACACACATTTTAATGACTCTGGTTGTTATTACTAAAAATAACACACATGCAATGACACTGGTGGATCCATAGGTGGTATGTGAAGAGATCACACATGCAATGACACTGGTGGATCCATAGGTGGTATGTGAAGAGAAAACACATGAAAAATGACTCTAGTTGTTGTTACTAAAACGAACACACATGTAGTGACACTGGTGGATCCAAAGATGGTATGTGAGAAGAACACACATTTCAATGACTCTGGTTGTTGTTACTAAAAAGAACACACGTGCAATGATACTGGTGGATCGATGGGTGGATTGTGAAAAGAACACACATGCAATGACACTGGTGGATCCATAGGTGGTTTGTGAAGAGAACACACATGCAAAATGACTCTGGTTGTTGTTACTAAAAAGAACACACATGCAATGACACTGGTGGATCCATAGGTGGATTGTGAAGAGATCACACATGCAATGACACTAGTTGATCCATAGGTGGTAAGTGAAGAGAACACACATGCAAAATGACTCTGGTTGTTGTTACTAAAAAGAACACACATGCAATGACACTGGTGGATCCATAGGTGGTATGTGAGAAGAACACACATGCAATGACACTGGTGATCCATATGTGGTATGTGAAAAGAACACACATGCGATGACTCTTGTTGTTGTTAGTGAAATGAACACACATGCAATGACACTGGTGTATCCATAGAGTGTATGTGAGAATAACACACATTTCAATGACTCTGGTTGTTGTTACTAAAAAGAACACACATGCAATGACACTGGTGGATCCATAGGTGGCATGTGAAGAGATCACACATGCAAAATGACTCTGGTTGTTGTTACTAAAAAGAACACACATGCAAAATGACACTGGTGGATCCATGGGTGGATTGTGAAAAGAACACACATGCAATGACACTGGTGGATCCATGTGTGGTCTTTGAAGAGAGCACACATTTCAATGACTCTTGTTGTTGTTAGTAAAAAGAACACACATGCAATGACACTGGTGGATCCATGTGTGGTCTCTGAAGAGAACACACATGCAATGACACTGGTTGTTGTTACTAAAAAGAACACGCATGCAATGACACTGGTGGATCCATAGGTGGATTGCGAAGAGATCACACATGCAATGACACTGGTTGATCCATAGGTGGTAAGTGAAGAGAACACACATGCAAAATGACTCTGGTTGTTGTTACTAAAAAGAACACACATGCAATGACACAGGTGGATCCATAGGTGGTATGTGAGAAGAACACACATGCAATGACACTGGAGATCCATATGTGGTATGTGAAAAGAACACACATGCAATGACTCTGGTTGTTGTTAGTGAAATGAACACACATGCAATGACACTGGTGGATCCATAGATGGTATGTGAGAAGAACACACATTTTAATGATTCTGGTTGTTGTTACTAAAAATAACACACATGCAATGACACTGGTGGATCCATAGGTGGTATGTGAAGAGATCACACATGCAATGACACTGGTGGATCCATAGGTGGTATGTGAAGAGAAAACACATGCAAAATGACTCTAGTTGTTGTTACTAAAACGAACACACATGTAGTGACACTGGTGGATCCAAAGATGGTATGTGAGAAGAACACACATTTCAATGACTCTGGTTGTTGTTACTAAAAAGAACACACATGCAATGATACTGGTGGATCGATGGGTGGATTGTGAAAAGAACACACATGCAATGACACTGGTGGATCCATAGGTGGTTTGTGAAGAGAACACACATGCAAAATGACTCTAGTTGTTGTTACTAAAAAGAACACACATGCAATGACACTGGTGGATCCATAGGTGGTATGTGAAGAGATCACACATGCAATGACACTGGTGGATCCATAGGTGGTAAGTGAAGACAACACACATGCAAAATGACTCTAGTTGTTGTTACTAAAACGAACACACATGTAGTGACACTGGTGGATCCAAAGATGGTATGTGAGAAGAACACACATTTCAATGACTCTGGTTGTTGTTACTAAAAAGAACACACATGCAATGATACTGGTGGATCGATGGGTGGATTGTGAAAAGAACACACATGCAATGACTCTAGTTGTTGTTAGTGAAATGAACACACATGCAATGACACTGGTGGATCCATAGATGGTATGTGAGAAGAACACTCATTTCAATGACTCTAGTTGTTGTTACTAAAAAGAACACACATGCAATGACACTAGTGGATCCATAGGTGGATTGTGAAGAGATCACACATGCAATGACACTGGTTGATCCATAGGTGGTAAGTGAAGAGAACACACATGCAAAATGACTCTGGTTGTTGTTACTAAAAAGAACACACATGCAATGACACTGGTGGAACCATAGGTGGTATGTGAGAAGAACACACATCCAATGACACTGGTGATCCATATGTGGTATGTGAAAAGAACACACATGCAATGACTCTAGTTGTTGTTAGTGAAATGAACACACATGCAATGACACTGGTGTATCCATAGATGGTATGTGAGAAGAACACACATTTCAATGACTCTGGTTGTTGTTACTAAAAAGAACACACATGCAATGACACTGGTGGATCCATAGGTGGTACGTGAAGAGACCACACATGCAAAATGACTCTCGTTGTTGTTACTAAAAAGAACACACGTGCAAAATGACAGTGGTGGATCCATGGGTGGATTGTGAAAAGAACACACATGCAATGACACTGGTGGATCCACGTGTGGTCTCTGAAGAGAGCACACATTTCAATGACTCTTGTTGTTGTTAGTAAAAAGAACACACATGCAATGACACTGGTGGATCCATAGGTGGTATGTGAAGAGAAAACACATGCAATGACACTGGTTGTTGTTAATAAAAAGAACACATGCAATGACACTGGTGGATCCATAGGTGGATTGTGAAGAGAACACACATGCAATGACACTGGTGAATCCATAGGTGGTATGTGAAAAGAACAAACATGCAAAATGACTCTGGTTGTTGTTACTAAAAAGAACACACATGCAAAATGACACTGGTGGGATCCATGGGTGGATTGTGAAAAGAAAACACATGCAATGACTCTTGTGGATCCATAGGTGGTATGTGAAAAGAAGACACATGCAAAATGACTCTGGTTGTTACTAGAAAGAACACACATGCAATGACACCGGTGGATCCATGGGTGGATTGTGAAAGAACACACATGCAATGACACTGGTGGATCCATATGTGGTATGTGAAAAGAACACACATGCGATGACTCTTGTTGTCGTTAGTGAAATGAACACACATGCAATGACACTGGTGGATTTATAGATGGTATGTGAGAATAACACACATTTCAATGACTCTGGTTGTTGTTACTAAAAAGAACACACATGCAATGACACTGGTGGATCCATAGGTGGTATGTGAAGAGATCACACATGCAAAATGACTCTGGTTGTTGTTACTAAAAAGAACACACATGCAAAATGACACTGGTGGATCCATGGGTGGATTGTGAAAAGAACACACATGCAATGACACTGGTGGATCCATGTGTGGTCTCTGAAGAGAGCACACATTTCAATGACTCTTGTTGTTGTTAGTAAAAAGAACACACATGCAATGACACTGGTGGATCCATGTGTGGTCTCTGAAGAGAACACACATGCAATGACACTGGTTGTTGTTACTAAAAGGAACACGCATGCAATGACACTGGTGGATCCATAGGTGGATTGTGAAGAGATCACACATGCAATGACACTGTTGATCCATAGGTGGTAAGTGAAGAGAACACACATGCAAAATGACTCTGGTTGTTGTTACTAAAAAGAACACACATGCAATGACACTGGTGGATCCATAGGTGGTATGTGAGAAGAACACACATGCAATGACACTGGTGATCCATATGTGGTATGTGAAAAGAACACACATGCAATGACTCTGGTTGTTGTTAGTGAAATGAACACACATGCAATGACACTGGTGGATCCATAGATGGTATGTGAGAAGAACACACATTTTAATGACTCTGGTTGTTATTACTAAAAATAACACACATGCAATGACACTGGTGGATCCATAGGTGGTATGTGAAGAGATCACACATGCAATGACACTGGTGGATCCATAGGTGGTATGTGAAGAGAAAACACATGAAAAATGACTCTAGTTGTTGTTACTAAAACGAACACACATGTAGTGACACTGGTGGATCCAAAGATGGTATGTGAGAAGAACACACATTTCAATGACTCTGGTTGTTGTTACTAAAAAGAACACACGTGCAATGATACTGGTGGATCGATGGGTGGATTGTGAAAAGAACACACATGCAATGACACTGGTGGATCCATAGGTGGTTTGTGAAGAGAACACACATGCAAAATGACTCTGGTTGTTGTTACTAAAAAGAACACACATGCAATGACACTGGTGGATCCATAGGTGGATTGTGAAGAGATCACACATGCAATGACACTAGTTGATCCATAGGTGGTAAGTGAAGAGAACACACATGCAAAATGACTCTGGTTGTTGTTACTAAAAAGAACACACATGCAATGACACTGGTGGATCCATAGGTGGTATGTGAGAAGAACACACATGCAATGACACTGGTGATCCATATGTGGTATGTGAAAAGAACACACATGCGATGACTCTTGTTGTTGTTAGTGAAATGAACACACATGCAATGACACTGGTGTATCCATAGAGTGTATGTGAGAATAACACACATTTCAATGACTCTGGTTGTTGTTACTAAAAAGAACACACATGCAATGACACTGGTGGATCCATAGGTGGCATGTGAAGAGATCACACATGCAAAATGACTCTGGTTGTTGTTACTAAAAAGAACACACATGCAAAATGACACTGGTGGATCCATGGGTGGATTGTGAAAAGAACACACATGCAATGACACTGGTGGATCCATGTGTGGTCTTTGAAGAGAGCACACATTTCAATGACTCTTGTTGTTGTTAGTAAAAAGAACACACATGCAATGACACTGGTGGATCCATGTGTGGTCTCTGAAGAGAACACACATGCAATGACACTGGTTGTTGTTACTAAAAAGAACACGCATGCAATGACACTGGTGGATCCATAGGTGGATTGCGAAGAGATCACACATGCAATGACACTGGTTGATCCATAGGTGGTAAGTGAAGAGAACACACATGCAAAATGACTCTGGTTGTTGTTACTAAAAAGAACACACATGCAATGACACAGGTGGATCCATAGGTGGTATGTGAGAAGAACACACATGCAATGACACTGGAGATCCATATGTGGTATGTGAAAAGAACACACATGCAATGACTCTGGTTGTTGTTAGTGAAATGAACACACATGCAATGACACTGGTGGATCCATAGATGGTATGTGAGAAGAACACACATTTTAATGATTCTGGTTGTTGTTACTAAAAATAACACACATGCAATGACACTGGTGGATCCATAGGTGGTATGTGAAGAGATCACACATGCAATGACACTGGTGGATCCATAGGTGGTATGTGAAGAGAAAACACATGCAAAATGACTCTAGTTGTTGTTACTAAAACGAACACACATGTAGTGACACTGGTGGATCCAAAGATGGTATGTGAGAAGAACACACATTTCAATGACTCTGGTTGTTGTTACTAAAAAGAACACACATGCAATGATACTGGTGGATCGATGGGTGGATTGTGAAAAGAACACACATGCAATGACACTGGTGGATCCATAGGTGGTTTGTGAAGAGAACACACATGCAAAATGACTCTAGTTGTTGTTACTAAAAAGAACACACATGCAATGACACTGGTGGATCCATAGGTGGTATGTGAAGAGATCACACATGCAATGACACTGGTGGATCCATAGGTGGTAAGTGAAGACAACACACATGCAAAATGACTCTAGTTGTTGTTACTAAAACGAACACACATGTAGTGACACTGGTGGATCCAAAGATGGTATGTGAGAAGAACACACATTTCAATGACTCTGGTTGTTGTTACTAAAAAGAACACACATGCAATGATACTGGTGGATCGATGGGTGGATTGTGAAAAGAACACACATGCAATGACACTGGTGGATCCATAGGTGGTATGTGAAGAGAAAACACATGCAATGACACTGGTTGTTGTTAATAAAAAGAACACATGCAATGACACTGGTGGATCCATAGGTGGATTGTGAAGAGAACACACATGCAATGACACTGGTGAATCCATAGGTGGTATGTGAAAAGAACAAACATGCAAAATGACTCTGGTTGTTGTTACTAAAAAGAACACACATGCAAAATGACACTGGTGGGATCCATGGGTGGATTGTGAAAAGAAAACACATGCAATGACTCTTGTGGATCCATAGGTGGTATGTGAAAAGAAGACACATGCAAAATGACTCTGGTTGTTACTAGAAAGAACACACATGCAATGACACCGGTGGATCCATGGGTGGATTGTGAAAGAACACACATGCAATGACACTGGTGGATCCATATGTGGTATGTGAAAAGAACACACATGCGATGACTCTTGTTGTCGTTAGTGAAATGAACACACATGCAATGACACTGGTGGATTTATAGATGGTATGTGAGAATAACACACATTTCAATGACTCTGGTTGTTGTTACTAAAAAGAACACACATGCAATGACACTGGTGGATCCATAGGTGGTATGTGAAGAGATCACACATGCAAAATGACTCTGGTTGTTGTTACTAAAAAGAACACACATGCAAAATGACACTGGTGGATCCATGGGTGGATTGTGAAAAGAACACACATGCAATGACACTGGTGGATCCATGTGTGGTCTCTGAAGAGAGCACACATTTCAATGACTCTTGTTGTTGTTAGTAAAAAGAACACACATGCAATGACACTGGTGGATCCATGTGTGGTCTCTGAAGAGAACACACATGCAATGACACTGGTTGTTGTTACTAAAAGGAACACGCATGCAATGACACTGGTGGATCCATAGGTGGATTGTGAAGAGATCACACATGCAATGACACTGGTTGATCCATAGGTGGTAAGTGAAGAGAACACACATGCAAAATGACTCTGGTTGTTGTTACTAAAAAGAACACACATGCAATGACACTGGTGGATCCATAGGTGGTATGTGAGAAGAACACACATGCAATGACACTGGTGATCCATATGTGGTATGTGAAAAGAACACACATGCAATGACTCTGGTTGTTGTTAGTGAAATGAACACACATGCAATGACACTGGTGGATCCATAGATGGTATGTGAGAAGAACACACATTTTAATGACTCTGGTTGTTATTACTAAAAATAACACACATGCAATGACACTGGTGGATCCATAGGTGGTATGTGAAGAGATCACACATGCAATGACACTGGTGGATCCATAGGTGGTATGTGAAGAGAAAACACATGCAAAATGACTCTAGTTGTTGTTACTAAAACGAACACACATGTAGTGACACTGGTGGATCCAAAGATGGTATGTGAGAAGAACACACATTTCAATGACTCTGGTTGTTGTTACTAAAAAGAACACACGTGCAATGATACTGGTGGATCGATGGGTGGATTGTGAAAAGAACACACATGCAATGACACTGGTGGATCCATAGGTGGTTTGTGAAGAGAACACACATGCAAAATGACTATGGTTGTTGTTACTAAAAAGAACACACATGCAATGACACTGGTGGATCCATAGGTGGATTGTGAAGAGATCACACATGCAATGACACTAGTTGATCCATAGGTGGTAAGTGAAGAGAACACACATGCAAAATGACTCTGGTTGTTGTTACTAAAAAGAACACACATGCAATGACACTGGTGGATCCATAGGTGGTATGTGAGAAGAACACACATGCAATGACACTGGTGATCCATATGTGGTATGTGAAAAGAACACACATGCGATGACTCTTGTTGTTGTTAGTGAAATGAACACACATGCAATGACACTGGTGGATTTATAGATGGTATGTGAGAATAACACACATTTCAATGACTCTGGTTGTTGTTACTAAAAAGAACACACATGCAATGACACTGGTGGATCCATAGGTGGCATGTGAAGAGATCACACATGCAAAATGACTCTGGTTGTTGTTACTAAAAAGAACACACATGCAAAATGACACTGGTGGATCCATGGGTGGATTGTGAAAAGAACACACATGCAATGACACTGGTGGATCCATGTGTGGTCTCTGAAGAGAGCACACATTTCAATGACTCTTGTTGTTGTTAGTAAAAAGAACACACATGCAATGACACTGGTGGATCCATGTGTGGTCTCTGAAGAGAACACACATGCAATGACACTGGTTGTTGTTACTAAAAAGAACACGCATGCAATGACACTGGTGGATCCATAGGTGGATTGCGAAGAGATCACACATGCAATGACACTGGTTGATCCATAGGTGGTAAGTGAAGAGAACACACATGCAAAATGACTCTGGTTGTTGTTACTAAAAAGAACACACATGCAATGACACAGGTGGATCCATAGGTGGTATGTGAGAAGAACACACATGCAATGACACTGGAGATCCATATGTGGTATGTGAAAAGAACACACATGCAATGACTCTGGTTGTTGTTAGTGAAATGAACACACATGCAATGACACTGGTGGATCCATAGATGGTATGTGAGAAGAACACACATTTTAATGATTCTGGTTGTTGTTACTAAAAATAACACACATGCAATGACACTGGTGGATCCATAGGTGGTATGTGAAGAGATCACACATGCAATGACACTGGTGGATCCATAGGTGGTATGTGAAGAGAAAACACATGCAAAATGACTCTAGTTGTTGTTACTAAAACGAACACACATGTAGTGACACTGGTGGATCCAAAGATGGTATGTGAGAAGAACACACATTTCAATGACTCTGGTTGTTGTTACTAAAAAGAGCACACATGCAATGATACTGGTGGATCGATGGGTGGATTGTGAAAAGAACACACATGCAATGACACTGGTGGATCCATAGGTGGTTTGTGAAGAGAACACACATGCAAAATGACTATGGTTGTTGTTACTAAAAAGAACACACATGCAATGACACTGGTGGATCCATAGGTGGATTGTGAAGAGATCACACATGCAATGACACTAGTTGATCCATAGGTGGTAAGTGAAGAGAACACACATGCAAAATGGCTCTGGTTGTTGTTACTAAAAAGAACACACATGCAATGACACTGGTGGATCCGTAGGTGGTATGTGAGAAGAACACACATGCAATGACACTGGTGATCCATATGTGGTATGTGAAAAGAACACACATGCAATGACTCTGGTTGTTGTTAGTGAAATGAACACACATGCAATGACACTGGTGGATCCATAGATGGTATGTGAGAAGAACACACATTCAATGACACTGGTGCATCCATAGGTGGTATGTGAAGAGACCACACATGCAAAATGACTCTGGTTGTTGTTACTAAATAGAACACATATGCAAAATGACACTGGTGGATCCATAGGTGGTATGTGAAGTGAACACACATGCAATGACACTGGTTGTTGTTAGTAAAAATAACACATGCAATGACACTGGTGGATCCATAGGTGGATTGTGAAGAGAACACACATGCAATGATACTGGTGAATCCATAGGTGGTATGTGAAAAGAACAAACATGCAAAATGACTCAGGTTGTTGTTACTAAAAAGAACACACATGCAAAATGACACTGGTGGGATCCATGGGTGGATTGTGAAAAGAAAACACATGCAATGACTCTGGTGGATCCATAGGTGGTATGTGAAAAGAAGACACATGCAAAATGACTCTGGTTGTTACTAAAAAGAACACACATGCAATGACACCGGTGGATCCATGGGTGGATGGTGAAAAGAACACACATGCAATGACACTGGTGGATCCATATGTGGTATGTGAAAAGAACACACATGCGATGACTCTTGTTGTTGTTAGTGAAATGAACACACATGCAATGACACTGGTGGATCCATAGATGGTATGTGAGAAGAACACACATTTCAATGACTATGGTTGTTGTTACTAAAAAGAACACACATGCAATGACACTCGTGGATCCATAGGTGGTATGTGAAGAGATCACACATGCAAAATGACTCTGGTTGTTGTTACTAAAAAGAACACACATGCAAAATGACACTGGTGGATCCATGGGTGGATTGTGAAAAGAACACACATGCAGTGACACTGGTGGATCCATGTGTGGTCTCTGAAGAGAACACAATGCAATGACACTGGTTGTTGTTACTAAAAAGAACACGCATGCAATGACACTAGTGGATCCATAGGTGGATTGTGAACAGATCACACATGCAATGACACTGGTTGATCCATAGGTGGTAAGTGAAGAGAACGCACATGCAAAATGACTCTGGTTGTTGTTACTAAAAAGAACACACATGCAATGACACTGGTGGATCCATAGGTGGTATGTGAGAAGAACACACATGCAATGACAGTGGTGATCCATATGTGGTATGTGAAAAGAACACACATGCAATGACTCTAGTTGTTGTTAGTGAAATGAACACACATGCAATGACACTGGTGGATCCATAGATGGTATGTGAGAAGAACACTCATTTCAATGACTCTGGTTGTTGTTACTAAAAAGAACACACATGCAATGACACTGGTGGATCCATAGGTGGTATGTAGGGTTCCCAACCTTTAATAAGGTAGAGTCCCCTGTGGTTACAATGCTAGTCTCTGGATCAATAGCTAGCATCCACAGTTAAGATGTAATATCAAGAAACAAAGGTCATAATACAACTTTATAACCAGGAATAAAATAGTTTATTACATCTTTCATAGCTCATTTGGCTATTACATTACATTGCAGCAGAATAACTATAAGCATGGGGTCCTTCATCTTCAAAGTGCCACAGGCAGACATGTTGGTTGTAGACTTGTAATCCTAATCAATACACTTCACTAAATCAAACAAACCTGCAACATAACAAGTTACAGCCACAAGGGTCAATACATTTGAATTGTATTGGCAAGTGATACTATGGTAGTATAGTGGAGTCTATCATCTATATGCATTTGGCTAAGTGGAGCTTAGGCTTGCATTGCTCAAAATAGATTTTTCCTTATCATTTGAAAACACTAAGCTTTTGCTTGACAAAAACACCCAAGGTATCTCCCAATAGAAATTGGTGATCCTTTAACCCTTGTTCACCCACACGTTTTTTTAACTTAGAAATTGGGATGAGGAGATTCTTGATAGCTTCCATGTCTTGATGCTCAAATTGTCCTTTGCCAGGGACATGGCTAAGTACTTAGATTTTACACTCTGCAGAGGTGGTGCACTTTCCCCACAAGACTTGGTTTCACCAAGACAAGATCTTTCAGAAGGCTTCCCTTAGACCGGAATGGACGCGCTCCAACCTATAAAACCCCTACCACCAACTGTCCATTTGGCTAAGTTCTTGCAACCTATATGATCCAGGCAGAGCCCATAATGCCAAGTGGCTGCACTTGAAGCTTCTCAACATTTGACATCTCAAATCTCTTTGTTCCTGGGTGGCCATCCACAAGTGAGATACACAAGGTAAACCATAGAAATGGGCCTTGTGTAACCACTCAACCAAAAACCACCAAGCAAGTCCCTTTCCACCCAGGTGATTCATTCACTTAGTTGTTTTATTAAACAAAACACAAGTCCTCAGACTTAGAATATTTTTCCATAGTGTGAATATATATTCCACCCTTGTTTTCTACTAGCTAAGCTAAGCATGATAGTAGTAGGAATCTTAACTTAGGAAATTATACTGAGGTTTCATCTACTAGGATTTCCCATGGCATAGTTTACACTTAGCAAAATTCCATTTAAGTCTTACTTAGAAATATCACTAATGCATAGTGAAAATATGGGGACAAAGTATGAAGCATCACTTGCCTTTTTGGTAGAGGGTATAAGTTCACTCCTTGTCCTTGCAACAATCACACTCTTCAAGTCACTACAAATCAATCAAGCAAGGCACAAACTCAATCTACCAAACAAGCAAAACAACACATAAAATGACAAAGTCAAAGTAATGCATGCAAGCATGCCAAGCTTTGTTTTGTTTGAAAAAGTGGTTCCTAATGGGCCATAAACATTTGATAACACCTATTGGTCATTTTATAAAGTGGCAAAGTCATTTGCAAAAGGTTTCTCTTCATAAGCCATTTTCAAAACAAAGTATCATTTTATGTGGTGTAGAAATATTTTTACTAAGGCTTTAACCTATAGGGTTCACCCAATATGTTTTCAAATCACAAAACTTGGTGTTTAGGGTCAGAGGTTTTAAGACAAAACATTTCCCAAAAAGTTTTCTTCAAAAACCATTTTTAATAATTAAACCACATTTCTATTTGACTAGAAATGGTTTTAAATCAAGGAATCCTTATTTTGTTTCACCAAATTCATTTTTGAATCCACAAAGTGGTTCCCAATGATAGTAGGTTTGGTTCAACACAATTCCTCCAAAGTTTTCTATTCAAAACCATTTTCATAAACAAATCAATAGTTTTATTTAGCTAGGAATGAACTAAACCAATTAATCCATTCTAAACTTTTCCAAATTCATTTTCCAAAACATGGGTTGGTTCCTAGGGTCAGTAAGGTCACAACAATCCATTTTGCAAAGGTTTTAACCCTAAAATCATTTTTAAATAATTTTTATACTCTAAACAAGCTCACAAAAGAATCTGCAAAAACAAGCAAACTAACAGATACTATTTGCTAAACTAAGGGAAAGGTTGGCTAGGTCTTGTTCTCCTGAATCCAATGACATAAAATTTGTAATTTTTGGATGTGTGGATCCAAAGTTATAGAGGTTTGAAAATTGAATCTATAACAGATTCAAATCTGTATTTAAACAAAACACGTGACACGCGGCACTCTCCTATTCGCTGGTACCGTTTCGGCTGGATCACGCGACGACAGCCGTTGGATTTAAGTTAAATCGTGCGGCACGCAGAGGCTACTTACCGCTTCGGTTAAGTTCTATCGTGGCCATACGATTACGATCTAACGGTGCTAGGCACACCAGCCACAGATGGGCGGCGCTGCGGTGGCTACTGGCGGCGGAGCTGTCGGTCGATGACGGTGCCGATGCTACAGGGGGTGAGGGAGAAAGGGGAGATGCTCACCGGGCTCAGGGGGTCACGGCGATGCTCAACGTGCTGATGGCTCGACGAGGGGCGCACGGGTGCCTGGGGAATTGTTCACCGGAGTTGAGCCGTGCCTCGGGTGCGGTCAGTTGTCGACGGGGGCGAGGTTGCAGGCCACGCGCGAGTGATTGGCGAGCACCTGGAGATGCAGAAGACACAGACTAATCAAACAGCATGATTTACTGATCAAGGCGCGCACGGAGTCGAGTGCTAGAGCTCACCGGAGTTGAGAACGACGTCGGGTGGTCTCTGTCGTGGTCGGAGTCGTCGCTAGAGGTCACGAGAAGAACAACCGAGGGTAGGGTTAGACGCAGGAGATCACGGAGGTGTTGTGTGCGTGAACAAGGAGAAGAGGGGCGGCCTGGACTTACCGAAGGAACTCGACGGAGTTGAAGTCAGACGGCGGTGTTCAGACGCTTGTCATAGCCGAAGCTCTGGGGTGCCCGCGAGTGAACGGAGGGTACCGACAGATGCGTCTGGGAGTGGGGAAGCTGCTAGGGTGCTCGGGAAGGTAGGGGGTGGTGTGTACCGGCCTGAATTGGTCGGAGACGGTGGTCGGAACAGAGGTAGGTCTTTGGCAAAATTCAGCAGCCTGAGGGCGAGTCGAGGTGTGGTGACAGAGGGGAAAGGAGGAGAAGACGCAGGCGCTTAATAGCGTGCAGTCACGGCGAGATTAACGCGCGGCATTATGGGAATTGAAGCCGCGGGATTACTGCAGGAAACGACGACGAGGGAGGGGAGAACTGGTTGCGCGGGTGAGGAGGATGAACAGTAGAGTGGGGTCCACCGGTCAGTGGGAAAAGAAATGCGAGTGAGGTCCACTGGTCAGTCTCTGCGCGGGTCAGATACGAGGTGTGAAACGTTCTCTTTCGGGGAGTGAAGGCTGGGCTGGACTGGGTCCTGTTGGGCCAGTTGGGCTGGGTCGGCCAGTTTCTATTTTTTTCTGTCTGTTGGCTTTTTCTTTTTCTATTTCTATATTCTGTTTTGAATTTGAATCAATTATTCAAACATTCAACCAATTCAAACAATTCAAACAAACGCCACACTTCACAACTTTGAACTTGGTTCTGTTTATCAACATAAACCAAATTCTAAAAATAATAATTTTTATTCATTCTTAGGATCTATTTAATATTTAAATAAAATAGCCCTTTAGTTATTTAATCAAATAGGGTTTGATTTATTTAATAAAATTTCCATTTGAAATCCAAATATTTTCAAAACCAAATCAGTAGGTTGTATTTGAAAATAAGGAACTTGGAAAACTTGTTTAAAACAAAATAACCTTTTATTTTTAGGGTCCATTAATAATTAAATAAAATGGACCTTAGTTATAATCCATATAGGATTTGATTTATTAAATCTTTATTTTGAAAATCTTAGAATAAAACCAAAACACTTCAGTAGGTTTTATTTGAGAATATAAAATATTTGGAAAACTTATTTAAAATAAATAAATAAGTTTTGATGTTTTGGAAATAGTAAAACCTTTATTAATAAAACCTGGATATTTAAATCCTTTTTATTTTATTTTAAATAAACCTTTACTAATTTAATCAAAGCAAAACCTTTTGTTTCAAAATCTTGGCCAAGGTTTAATTTGGCTTTATAGAATAATATTTATTTATAAATCCACCTTTTCTTTTGAAAACCAAATCTTTTTATTTTAAAGATTCAAAATAGTAATTCCAATTATAAAAACTTTCTTGATCCTTTGTGATTATTTGTTGATCAATTTTGGTATGGATTAAATCCATGGATTTGGAGATACTTTGGAAATGATTTTCTTCCATTAGGGTTTTAGGATTTGGATTTATTTTCCAAGTGTTCAAATTTCCAGATACATTAATTGAGGAATGCATTTCCCTTGATTTGGATTTTGTTGAATTCAAACTTTAGCTAAAGTTTGTTCAAGATGGGATTTTAAGTTTCCTTTTAGAAACAAAAGTTTCTTTTCACCCTGATTTTCAACAAAAATTTATTTATTTTATTTATTTTTCACATTACAAGATTTGGAAAATCTTGGGATGTGACAGGCTACCACCCTTAAAATAAATCTCGTCCCGAGATTTGGGGAGGCTAGGGTTACAAGTTGGCTCAAAGCATCTAGGGTACTACCACCCTTAAAAATTTTCCAACTAAACTACATCTTGGCTTGCTTGGGATCTTATTGAAATCTCTCTGGGCAAACATCTACATAGTGTCCTTTGTTTCCACACTTGAAACATGTGACTAGGCTGAGATCCTTCATAGGCTTGTTTATCTTGTGCTTCATCTTTTCTGGACAATTGCTTGCATAATGTCCTGGTTCTTTGCAATTGAAACACATCACTTGGCTGATATCTTTCTTTTCTTTTGGTATCATTGCCTCTTGTTTGTTTCATTGGTTCTTCTTCTTTTCTGGGCATTCATTGGCATAATGTCCCATCTCTTTGCAAGTGTAACATTGCTCTTGAGTAATATCCTTCTTGTTTGGGTTGGGGCATTTCTTCTTCTTCTTCTTGGGTTTCTCCAAAGCTAGGAGTTCTTCTAGTTCATGCTCTTCATATTTCACCACAAAGGTGGGAAATCTTTCTCTCTTCTTGGGGCAGTTACTAGAGATATGACCTTCTTCTTCACAAGAGTAGCAACACTTTATGGTCACTTTGGATTTGGCCTTATGTGGCATGGTTCTGACTTTGCCTTCATCCATCTTGGTAGAAGTTGTTCCCTTATGGAGGTTTCCAAACATTTGATGCATTCCATCTTGCTTCATTTGTTGAACTATAGGATAGATGGGGCATTGAATAGGGGCATGATCATTTCCTTCACATAGGAAACAAGTTACTTGAGATGTGGGGCATTGATTAGTTGGATGTTTCTCTTCACAATTGGGGCATTGATCTCCATGCTCCTTGGAAGTGTGATCCTTGTCTCCACAAATATTGCATGCTTGGGTTCCTTCTAGAATAACATCTTTGTGATCCTTGTTGTCACAAACTCCTTGGGAAGTGTTGTCTCCCATGTTGATCATTTGAGTGGCCATACTTTGCAACAATTGGGATTGAGTTTCCAAAAACCTTTGCATGGTTGGGTCTAATCCATTATTGTTGGCTAAAAACTGAGTTGTCACTTGGCTCAACTGGGTTTGGTTTGCTAGTAGTTGTTCTCTCATGTTGGTCTCTTGGTTGTTGTTGTCATCATCTTTGGTGTTGGAGTCTCTTGGAGAAGTCATCTGTTTGGGTTGGATTGGGATTAGAATAGGCAAAAGATTTTATAAGGAATCAATTCGAATCACACACATCACAATTCACTCAAGCAATGTGCAAGCAATCACAATCAAACATTCCACTCAAACAACAAGTTCAAGCACATTTTTAGGCAACAAAATATTTTGTTACACCACATAAGTTGGTGTGTTAGACTTAACTATATATGGTGGTCCATCTATATGGTTCACTTGTGATCTTTCCATCCTTCTTGGTTGATCCTTCTTGCATGAGATCATGGTTTCCTTAGGAAAAACTCTTTGTCACAAAACTTCAAAGGTGATGAGGGTTCTTTCTAAGTTGGGTTTCCTTAGTCTCCAAATCTTGAGCAAGATTTCCTTGTCTCTCTTGTAGTCCTTAGTAGTATCCAAGTTGGAAGTCCTTGGTGAATATGCTGAAGATGTTCAAGTCATTAGAGTTGAAGAAGTTGATGAAGTCCTTTGCACATGGTGAAGTCTTTGGTCATGGGGTAGGTTTGTCCATCATGTTGAAGTAGAAGAGATGTAGAGTTGAAACCAAATGGTTGAGGAAAGAGTTTACAAGATTGTTTGTAAATAAGTTTTTGGAACAAAAAAAACAACTCCTATTTTTCTAAGGGTTTTGTCCAATCCTAGGGTTACAAATCCTACAGGCAACACAATGCTCTGATACCATCTTGTAGGGTTCCCAACCTTTAATAAGGTAGAGTCCCCTGTGTTTACAATGCTAGTCCCTGGATCAATAGCTAGCATCCACAGTTAAGATGTAATATCAAGAAACAAAGGTCATAATACAACTTTATAACCAGGAATAAAATAGTTTATTACATCTTTCATAGCTCATTTGGCTATTACATTACATTGCAGCAGAATAACTATAAGCATGGGGTCCTTCATCTTCAAAGTGCCACAGGCAGACATGTTGGTTGTAGACTTGTAATCCTAATCAATACACTTCACTAAATCAAACAAACCTGCAACATAACAAGTTACAGCCACAAGGGTCAATACATTTGAATTGTAGTGGCAAGTGATACTATGGTAGTATAGTGGAGTCTATCATCTATATGCATTTGGCTAAGTGGAGCTTAGGCTTGCATTGCTCAAAATAGATTTTTCCTTATCATTTGAAAACACTAAGCTTTTGCTTGACAAAAACACCCAAGGTATCTCCCAATAGAAATTGGTGATCCTTTAACCCTTGTTCACCCACAAGTTTTTTTAACTTAGAAATTGGGATGAGGAGATTCTTGATAGCTTCCATGTCTTGATGATCAAATTGTCCTTTGCCAGGGACATGGCTAAGTACTTAGATTTTACACTCTGCAGAGGTGGTGCACTTTCCCCACAAGACTTGGTTTCACCAAGACAAGTTCTTTCAGAAGCCTTCCCTTAGACCGGAATGGACGCGCTCCAACCTATCAAACTCCTACCACCAACTGTCCATTTGGCTAAGTTCTTGCAACCTATATGATCCAGGCAGAGCCCATAATGCCAAGTGGCTGCACTTGAAGCTTCTCAACATTTGACATCTCAAATCTCTTTGTTCCTGGGTGGCCATCCACAAGTGAGATACACAAGGTAAACCATAGAAATGGGCCTTGTGTAACCACTCAACCAAAAACCACCAAGAAAGTCCCTTTCCACCCAGGTGATTCATTCACTTAGTTGTTTTATTAAACAAAACACAAGTCCTTAGACTTAGAATATTTTTCCATAGTGTGAATATATATTCCACCCTTGTTTTCTACTAGCTAAGCTAAGCATGATAGTAGTAGGAATCTTAACTTAGGAAATTCTACTGAGGTTTCATCTACTAGGATTTCCCATGGCATAGTTTACACTTAGCAAAATTCCATGCAAGTCTTACTTAGAAATATCACTAATGCATAGTGAAAATATTGGGACAAAGTATGAAGCATCACTTGCCTTTTTGGTAGAGGGTATAAGTTCACTCCTTGTCCTTGCAACAATCACACTCTTCAAGTCAATACAAATCAATCAAGCAAGGCACAAACTCAATCTACCAAACAAGCAAAACAACACATAAAATGACAAAGTCAAAGTAATGCATGCAAGCATGCCAAGCTTTGTTTTGTTTGAAAAAGTGGTTCCTAATGGGCCATAAACATTTGATAACACCTATTGGTCATTTTATAAAGTGGCAAAGTCATTTGCAAAAGGTTTCTCTTCATAAGCCATTTTCAAAACAAAGTATCATTTTATGTGGTGTAGAAATATTTTTACTAAGGCTTTAACCTATAGGGTTCACCCAATATGTTTTCAAATCACAAAACTTGGTGTTTAGGGTCAGAGGTTTTAAGACAAAACATTTCCCAAAAAGTTTTCTTCAAAAACCATTTTTAATAATTAAACCACATTTCTATTTGACTAGAAATGGTTTTAAATCAAGGAATCCTTATTTTGTTTCACCAAATTCATTTTTGAATCCACAAAGTGGTTCTCAATGTTAGTAGGTTTGGTTCAACACAATTCCTCCAAAGTTTTCTATTCAAAACCATTTTCATAAACAAATCAATAGTTTTATTTAGCTAGAAATGAACTAAACCAATTAATCCATTCTAAACTTTTCCAAATTCATTTTCCAAAACATGGGTTGGTTCCTAGGGTCAGTAAGGTCACAAAAATCCATTTTGCAAAGGTTTTAACCCTAAAATAATTTTTAAATAATTTTTACTCTAAACAAGCTCACAAAAGAATCTGCAAAAACAAGCAAACTAACAGATACTATTTGCTAAACTAAGGGCATGGTTGGCTAGGTCTTGTTCTCCTGAATCCAACGACATAAAATTTGTAATTTTTGGACGTGTGGATCCAAAGTTACAGAGGTTTGAAAATTGAATCTATAACAGATTCAAATCTGTATTTAAACAGAACACTTGACACGCGGCACTCTCCTATTCGCTGGTACCGTTTCGGCTGGATCACGCGACGACAGCCGTTGGATTTAAGTTAAATCGTGCGGCGCGCAGAGGCTACTTACCGCTTCGGTTAAGTTCTATCGTGGCCATACGATTACGATCTAACGGTGCTAGGCACACCAGCCACAGATGGGCGGCGCTGCGGTGGCTACTGGCGGCGGAGCTGTCGGTCGACGATGGTGCCGATGCTACAGGGGGTGAGGGAGAAAGGGGAGATGCTCACCGGGCTCAGGGGGTCATGGCGATGCTCAACGTGCTGATTGCTCGACGAGGGGCGCACGGGTGCCTGGGGAATTGTTCACCGGAGTTGAGCCGTGCCTCGGGTGCGGTCAGTTGTCGACGGGGGTGAGGTTGCAGGCCACGCGCGAGTGATTGGCGAGCACCTGGAGATGCAGAAGACACATACTAATCAAACAGCATGATTTACTGATCAAGGCGCGCACGGAGTCGAGTGCTAGAGCTCACCGGAGTTGAGAACGACGTCGGGTGGTCTCTGTCGTGGTCAGAGTCGTCGCTAGAGGTCACGAGAAGAACAACCGAGGGTAGGGTTAGACGCAGGAGATCACAGAGGTGCTGTGTGCGTGAACGAGGAGAAGAGGGGCGGCCTGGACTTACCGAAGGAACTTGACGGAGTTGAAGTCAGACGGCGGCGTTCAGACGCTTGTCATAGCCGAAGCTCTGGGGCGCCCGCGAGTGAACGGAGGGTACCGGCAGATGCGTCTGGGAGTGGGGAAGCTGCTAGGGTGCTCGGGAAGGTAGGGGGTGGTGTGTACCGGCCTGAATTGGTCGGAGACGGTGGTCGGAACAGTGGTAGGTCTTTGGCAAAATTCAGCAGCCTGAGGGCGAGTCGAGGTGTGGTGACAGAGGGGAAAGGAGGAGAAGACGCATGCGCTTAATAGCGTGCAGTCACGGCGAGATTAACGCGCGGCATTATGGCGAATTGAAGCCGCGGGATTACTACAGGAAACGACGACGAGGGAGGGGAGAACTGGTCGCGCGGGTGAGGAGGATGAACAGTAGAGTGGGGTCCACCGGTCAGTGGGAAAAGAAATGCGAGTGTGGTCCACTGGTCAGTCTCTGCGCGGGTCAGATACGAGGTGTGAAACGTTTTCTTTCGGGGAGTGAAGGCTGGGCTGGACTGGGTCCTGTTGGGCCAGTTGGGCTGGGTCGGCCAGTTTCTATTTTTTTCTGTCTGTTGGCTTTTTCTTTTTCTATTTCTATATTCTGTTTTGAATTTGAATCAATTATTCAAACATTCAACCAATTCAAACAATTCAAACAAACGCCACACTTCACAACTTTGAACTTGGTTCTGTTTATCAACATAAACCAAATTCTAAAAATAATAATTTTTATTCATTCTTAGGATCTATTTAATATTTAAATAAAATAGCCCTTTAGTTATTTAATCAAATAGGGTTTGATTTATTTAATAAAATTTCCATTTGAAATCCAAATATTTTCAAAACCAAATCAGTAGGTTGTATTTGAAAATAAGGAACTTGGAAAACTTGTTTAAAACAAAATAACCTTTTATTTTTAGGGTCCACTAATAATTAAATAAAATGGACCTTAGTTATAATCCATATAGGATTTGATTTATTAAATCTTTATTTTGAAAATCTTAGAATAAAACCAAAACACTTCAGTAGGTTTTATTTGAGAATATAAAATATTTGGAAAACTTATTTAAAATAAATAAATAAGTTTTGATGTTTTGGAAATAGTAAAACCTTTATTAATAAAACTTGGATATTTAAATCCTTTTTATTTTATTTTAAATAAACCTTTACTAATTTAATCAAAGCAAAACCTTTTGTTTCAAAATCTTGGCCAAGGTTTAATTTGGCTTTATAGAATAATATTTATTTATAAATCCACCTTTTCTTTTGAAAACCAAATCTTTTTATTTTAAAGATTCAAAATAGTAATTCCAATTATAAAAACTTTCTTGATCCTTTGTGATTATTTGTTGATCAATTTTGGTATGGATTAAATCCATGGATTTGGAGATACTTTGGAAATGATTTTCTTCCATTAGGGTTTTAGGATTTGGATTAATTTTCCAAGTGTTCAAATTTCCAGATACATTCATTGAGGAATGCATTTCCCTTGATTTGGATTTTTGTTGAATTCAAACTTTAGCCAAAGTTTGTTCAAGATGGGATTTTAAGTTTCCTTTTAGAAACAAAAGTTTCTTTTCACCCTGATTTTCAACAAAAAATTATTTTGTTTATTTATTTTTCACATTACAAGATTTGGAAAATCTTGGGATGTGACATGGTATGTGAAGAGAAAACACATGCAAAATGACTCTAGTTGTTGTTACTAAAAAGAACACACATGCAATGACACTGGTGGATCCATAGGTGGTATGTGAGAAGAACACACATGCAATGACATGGGTGATCCATATGTGGTATGTGAAAAGAACACACATGCAATGACTCTGGATATTCTTAGTGAAATGAACACACATGTAGTGACACTGGTGGATCCATAGATGGTATGTGAGAAGAACACACATTTCAATGACTCTGGTTGTTGTTACTAAAAAGAACACACATGCAATGGCACTGGTGGATCCATAGGTGGTATGTGAAGAGATCACACATGCAAAATGACTCTGGTTGTTACTAAAAAGAACACACATGCAAAATGACACTGGTGGATCCATGGGTGGATTGTGAAAAGAGCACACATGCAATGACACTGGTGGATCCATATGTGGTATGTGAAAAGAATACACATGCAATGACTCTGGTTGTCATTAGTGAAAAGAACACACATGCAATGGCACTGGTGGATCCATGTGCGGTCTCTAAAGAGAGCACACATTTCAATGACTCCTATTGTTGTTAGTAAAAATAAGACACATGCAATGACACTGGTGGATCCATGTGTGGTCTCTAGAGACCACACATGCAATGACACTGGTTGTTGTTGCTAAAAAGAACACACATGCAATGACACTAGTGGATCCATAGGTGGATTGTGAAGAGAGCACACATGCAATGACACTAGTGGATCCATAGGTAGTATGTGAAAAGAACACACATTTCAATGACTCTGGTTGTTGTAACTAAAAAGAACCCACATGTAATGACACTAGTGGATCCATGGGTGGATTGTGAAAAGAACACACATGCAATGACACTGGTGGATCCATAGGTGGTTTGTGAAAAGAACACACATGCAAAATGACTATGTTTGTTGTTACTAAAACGAACACACATGCAATGACACTGCTGGATCCATAGGTGGATTTTGAAGAGAACACACATGCAATGACACTGGTGGATCCATAGGTGATATGTGAGAAGAACAGACATTTCAATGACTCTGGTTGTTGTTAGTGAAAATAACACACATGCAATGACAATGGTGGATCCATAGGTGGTACGTGAAGAGATCACACATGCAAAATAACAATGGTTGTTGTTACTAAAAAGAACACACATGTAATGACACTAGTGGATCGATGGGTGGATTGTGAAAAGAAGACACATGCAATGACACTGGTGGATCCATAGGTGGTTTGTGAAAAGAACACACATGCAAAATGACTCTGGTTGTTGTTACTAAAAAGAACACACATGCAATAACACTGGTGGATCCATAGGTGGATTGTGAAGAGATCACACATGCAATGACACTGGTTGATCCATAGGTGGTAAGTGAAGAGAACACACATGCAAAATGACTCTGGTTGTTGTTACTAAAAAGAACACACATGCAATGACACTGGTGGATCCATAGGTGGTATGTGAGAAGAACACACATGCAATGACACTGGTGATCCATATGTGGTATGTGAAAAGAACACACATGCAATGACTCTGGTTTTTCTTAGTGAAACGAACACACATGCAATGACACTGGTGGATCCATAGGTGGTATGTGAGAAGAACACACATGCAATGACACGGGTGATCCGTATGTGGTATGTGAAAAGAACACACATGCAATGACTCTGGATATTCTTAGTGAAATGAACACACATGTAGTGACACTGGTGGATCCATAGATGGTATGTGAGAAGAACACACATTTCAATGACTCTGGTTGTTGTTACTAAAAAGAACACACATGCAATGACACTGGTGGATCCATAGGTGGTATGTGAAGAGATCACACATGCAAAATGACTCTGGTTGTTGTTACTAAAAAGAACACACATGCAAAATGACACTGGTGGATCCATGGGTGGATTGTGAAAAGAACACCCATGCAATGACACTGGTGGATCCATGTGTGGTCTCTGAAGAGAACACACATGCAATGACACTGGTTGTTGTTACTAAAAAGAACACGCATGCAATGACACTGGTGGATCCATAGGTGGATTGTGAAGAGATCACACATGCAATGACACTGGTTGATCCATAGGTGGTAAGGAAGAGAACGCACATGCAAAATGACTCTGGTTGTTGTTACTAAAAAGAACACACATGCAATGACACTGGTGGATCCATAGGTGGTATGTGAGAAGAACACACATGTAATGACAGTGGTGATCCATATGTGGTATGTGAAAAGAACACACATGCAATGACTCTGGTTGTTGTTAGTGAAATGAACACACATGCAATGACACTGGTGGATCCATAGATGGTATGTGAGAAGAACACTCATTTCAATGACTCTAGTTGTTGTTACTAAAAAGAACACACATGCAATGACACTGGTGGATCCATAGGTGGTATGTGAAGAGAAAACACATGCAAAATGACTCTAGTTGTTGTTACTAAAAAGAACACACATGCAATGACACTGGTGGATCCATAGGTGGTATGTGAGAAGAACACACATGCAATGACACGGGTTATCCATATGTGGTATGTGAAAAGAACACACATGCAATGACTCTGGATATTCTTAGTGAAATGAACACACATGTAGTGAAACTGGTGGATCCATAGATGGTATGTGAGAAGAACACACATTTCAATGACTCTGGTTGTTGTTACTAAAAAGAACACACATGCAATGACACTGGTGGATCCATAGGTGGTATGTGAAGAGATCACACATGCAAAATGACTCTGGTTGTTGTTACTAAAAAGAACACACATCCAAAATGACACTGGTGGATCCATGGGTGGATTGTGAAAAGAGCACACATGCAATGACACTGGTGGATCCATATGTGGTATGTGAAAAGAAGACACATGCAATGACTCTGGTTGTCGTTAGTGAAAAGAACACACATGCAATGGCACTGGTGGATCCATGTGTGGTCTCTAAAGAGAGCACACATTTCAATGACTCTTATTGTTGTTAGTAAAAAGAAGACACATGCAATGACACTGGTGGATCCATGTGTGGTCTCTAGAGACCACACATGCAATGACACTGGTTGTTGTTACTAAAAAGAACACACATGCAATGACACTAGTGGATCCATAGGTGGATTGTGAAGAGAGCACACATGCAATGACACTAGTGGATCCATAGGTGGTATGTGAAAAGAACACACATTTCAATGACTCTGGTTGTTGTCACTAAAAAGAACACACATGTAATGACACTGGTGGATCCATGGGTGGATTGTGAAAAGAACACACATGCAATGACACTGGTGGATCCATAGGTGGTTTGTGAAAAGAACACACATGCAAAATGACTATGTTTGTTGTTACTAAAACGAACACACATGCAATGACACTGGTGGATCCATAGGTGGATTGTGAAGAGAACACACATGCAATGACACTGGTGGATCCATAGGTGATATGTGAGAAGAACAGACATTTCAATGACTCTGGTTATTGTTAGTGAAAAGAACACACATGCAATGACAATGGTGGATCCATAGGTGGTACGTGATGAGATCACACATGCAAAATAACTCTGGTTGTTGTTACTAAAAAAAACACACATGTAATGACACTGGTGGATCGATGGGTGGATTGTGAAAAGAACACACATGCAATGACACTGGTGGATCCATAGGTGGTTTGTGAAAAGAACACACATGCAAAATGACTCTGGTTGTTGTTACTAAAAAGAACACACATGCAATGACACTGGTGTATCCATAGGTGGATTGTGAAGAGATCACACATGCAATGACACTGGTTGATCCATAGGTGGTAAGTGAAGAGAACACACATGCAAAATGACTCTGGTTGTTGTTACTAAAAAGAACACACATGCAATAACACTGGTGGATCCATAGGTGGTATGTGAGAAGAACACACATGCAATGACACTGGTGATCCATATGTGGTATGTGAAAAGAACACACATGCAACGACTCTGGTTTTTCTTAGTGAAACGAACACACATGCAATGACACTGGTGGATCCATAGATGGTATGTGAGAAGAACACACATTTCAATGACTCTGGTTGTTGTTACTAAAAAGAACACACATGCAATGACACTAGTGGATCCATATGTGGTATGTGAAGAGATCACACATGCAATGACACTGGTGGATCCATAGGTGGTATGTGAAGAGAAAACACATGCAAAATGACTCTAGTTGTTATTACTAAAAAGAACACACATGCAATGACACTTGTGGATCCATAGGTGGTATGTGAGAAGAACACACATGCAATGACACGGGTGATCCATATGTGGTATGTGAAAAGAACACACATGCAATGACTCTGGATATTGTTAGTGAAATGAACACACATGCAGTGACACTGGTGGATCCATAGATGGTATGTGAGAAGAACACACATTTCAATGACTCTGGTTGTTGTTACTAAAAAGAACACACATGCAATGACACTGGTGGATCCATAGGTGGTATGTGAAGAGATCACACATGAAAAATGACTCTGGTTGTTGTTACTAAAAAGAACACACATGCAAAATGACACTGGTGGATCCTTGGGTGGATTGTGAAAAGAGCACACATGCAATGACACTGGTGGATCCATGTGTGGTCTCTGAAGAGAGCACACATTTCTATGACTCTTGTTGTTGTTAGTAAAAAGAACACACATGCAATGACACAGGTGGATCCTGGTGTGGTATCTGAAGAGAACAAACATGCAATGACACTGGTTGTTGTTGTTACTAAAAATAACACACATGCAATGACACTGCTGGATCCATAGGTGGATTCTGAAGGAGCACACATGCAATGACACTGGTGGATCCATAGGTGGTATGTGAAAAGAACACACATTTCAATGACTGTGGTTGTTGCTAATAAAGAGAACACACATGCAATGACACTGGTGGATCGATGGGTGGATTGTGAAAAGAACACACATTCAATGACACTGGTGGATCCATAGGTGGTTTGCGAAAAGAACACACATGCAAAATGACTCTGGTTGGTGTTACTAAAAAGAACACACATGCAATGAGACTGGTGGATTGTGAAGAGATCACACATGCCAAATGACTCTAGTTGTTGTTACTAAAAAGAACACACATGCAAAATGACACTGGTGGATCCATGGGTGGATTGTGAAAAGAGTAGACATGCAATGACACTGGTGGATCCATAGGTGGTTTGTGAAAATGAACACACATGCAAAATGACTCTGGTTGTTGTTACTAAAAAGAACACACATGCAATGACACTAGTGGATCCATACGTGGTATGTGAGAAGAACACACATTTCAATGACTCTGGTTGTTGTTAGTGAAAAGAACACACATGCAATAACACTGGTGGATCCATAGGTGGTATGTGAAGAGATCACACATGCAAAATGACTCTGGTTGTTGTTACTAAAAAGAACACACATGCAATGACCCTGGTGGATCCATCGGTGGATTGTGAAAAGAGCACACATGCAATGACACTGGTGGATCCATATGTGGTACGTGAAAAGAACACACATGCAATGACACTGGTGGATCCATGTGTGTCTCTGAAGAGAGCACACATTTCAATGACTCTTGTTGTTGTTAGTAAAAGAACACACATGCAATGACACTGGTTGTTGTTACTAAAAAGATCACACATGCAATGACACTGGTGGATCCATAAGTGGATTGTGAAGAGACCACACATGCAACGACACTGGTGGATCCATTTGTGGTATGCGAAGAGAACACACATGCAAAATGACTCTGGTTGTTGTTACAAAAAAGAACACACATGCAATGACGCTGGTGGATCCATAGGTGGTGAGAAGAACACACATGCAATGACACTGGTGATCCATATATGGTATGTGAAAAGAACACACATGCAATGACTCTGGTTGTTGTTAGTGAAATGAACACACATGCAATGACACTGGTGGATCCATAGATGGTATGTGAGAAGAACACACATTTCAATGACTCTGGTTGTTATTACTAAAAAGAACACACACGCAATGACACTGGTAGATCCATAGGTGGTATGTGAAGAGATCACACATGCAAAATGACTCTGGTTGTTGTTACTAAAAAGAACACACATGCAAAATGACACTAGTGAATCTATGGGTGGATTGTGAAAAGAACACACATGCAATGACACTGGTGGATCCATGTGTGGTCTTTGAAGAGAGCACACATTTCAATGACTCTTGTTGTTGTTAGTAAAAAGAACACACATGCAATGACACTGGTGGATCCATGTGTGGCCTCTGAAGAGAACACACATGCAATGACACTAGTTGTTGTTACTAAAAAGAACACACATGCAATGACACTGGTGGATCCACAGGTGGATTGTGAAGAGAGCACACATGCAATGACACTGGTGGATCCATAGGTGGTATGTGAAAAAAAACACATTTCAATGACTCTGGTTGTTATTACTAAAAAGAACACACATGCAATGACACTGGTGGATCCATGGGTGGATTGTGAAAAGAACACACATGCAATGACATTGGTGGATCCATAGGTGGTTTGTGAAAAGAACACACATGCAAAATGACTCTGGTTGTTGTTACTAAAAAGAACGCACATGCAATGACACTGGTGGATCCATAGGTGGATTGTGAAGAGAACACACATGCAATGACACTTGTGGATCCATAGGTGGTATGTGAGAAGAACACACATTCCAATGACTCTGGTTGTTGTTAGTGAAAAGAACACACATGCAATGACACTGGTGGATCCATAGGTGGTACGTGAAGAGATCACACATGAAAAATAACTCTGGTTGTTGTTACTAAAAAGAACACACATGCAATGACACTGGTGGATCGATGGGTGGATTGTGAAAAGAACACACATGCAATGACACTGGTGGATCCATAGGTGGTTTGTGAAAAGAACACACATGCAATGACTGGTTTTTCTTAGTGAAACGAACACACATGCAATGACACTGGTGGATCCATAGGTGGTATGTGAGAAGAACACACATGCAATGACACGGGTGATCCATATGTGGTATGTGAAAAGAACACACATGCAATGACTCTGGATATTCTTAGTGAAATGAACACACATGTAGTGACACTGGTGGATCCATAGATGGTATGTGAGAAGAACACACATTTCAATGACTCTGGTTGTTTTTACTAAAAAGAACACACATGCAATGACACTGGTGGATCCATAGGTGGTATGTAAAGAGATCACACATGCAAATTGACTCTGGTTGTTGTTACTAAAAAGAACACACATGCAAAATGACACTGGTGGATCCATGGGTGGATTGTGAAAAGAACACACATGCAATGACACTGGTGGATCCATGTGTGGTCTCTGAAGAGAACACACATGCAATGACACTGGTTGTTGTTACTAAAAAGAACACATATGCAATGACACTGGTGGATCCATAGGTGGATTGTGAAGAGATCACACATGCAATGACATTGGTTGATCCATAGGTGGTAAGTGAAGAGAACGCACATGCAAAATGACTCTGGTTGTTGTTACTAAAAAGAACACACATGAAATGACACTGGTGGATCCATAGGTGGTATGTGAGAAGAACACACATGCAATGACAGTGGTGATCCATATGTGGTATGTGAAAAGAACACACATGCAATGACTCTGGTTGTTGTTAGTGAAATGAACACACATGCAATGATACTGGTGGATCCATAGATGGTATGTGAGAAGAACACTCATTTCAATGACTCTGGTTGTTGTTACTAAAAAGAACACACATGCAATGACACTGGTGGATCCATAGGTGGTATGTGAAGAGAAAACACATGCAAAATGACTCTAGTTGTTGTTACTAAAAAGAACACACATGCAATGACACTGGTGGATCCATAGGTGGTATGTGAGATGAATACACATGCAATGACACGGGTGATCCATATGTGGTATGTGAAAAGAACACACATGCAATGACTCTGGATATTCTTAGTGAAATGAACACTCATGTAGTGACACTGGTGGATCCATAGATGGTATGTGAGAAGAACACACATTTCAATGACTCTGGTTGTTGTTACTAAAAAGAACACACATGCAATGACACTGGTGGATCCATAGGTGGTATGTGAAGAGATCACACATGCAAAATGACTCTGGTTGTTGTTACTAAAAACAAACACATGCAAAATGACACTGGTGGATCCATGGGTGGATTGTGAAAAGAGCACACATAAAATGACACTGGTGGATCCATATGTGGTATGTGAAAAGAACACACATGCAATGACTCTGGTTGTCGTTAGTGAAAAGAACACACATGCAATGGCACTGGTGGATCAATGTGCGGTGTCTAAAGAGAGGACACATTTCAATGACTCTTATTGTTGTTAGTAAAAAGAAGACACATGCAATGACACTGGTGGATCCATGTGTGGTATCTAGAGACCACACATGCAATGACACTGGTTGTTGTTACTAAAAAGAACACACATGCAATGACACTAGTGGATCCATAGGTGGATTATGAAGAGAGCACACATGCAATGACACTAGTGGATCCATAGGTGGTATGTGAAAAGAACACACATTTCAATGACTCTGGTTGTTGTCACTAAAAAGAACACACATGTAATGACACTGGTGGATCCATGGGTGGATTGTGAAAAGAACACACATGCAAAATGACTATGTTTGTTGTTACTAAAACAAACACACATGCAATGACACTGGTGGATCCATAGGTGGATTGTGAAGAGAACACACATGCAATGACACTGGTGGATCCATAGGTGATATGTGAGAAGAACAGACATTTCAATGACTCTGGTTATTGTTAGTGAAAATAACACACATGCAATGACAATGGTGGATCCATAGGTGGTACGTGAAGAGATCACACATGCAAAATAACTCTGGTTGTTGTTACTAAAAAGAACACACATGTAATGACACTGGTGGATCGATGGGTGGATTGTGAAAAGAACACACATGCAATGACACTGGTGGATCCATAGGTGGTTTGTGAAAAGAACACACATGCAAAATGACTCTGGTTGTTGTTACTAAAAAGAACACACATGCAATGACACTGGTGGATCCATAGGTGGATTGTGAAGATATCACACATGCAATGACACTGGTTGATCCATAGGTGGTAAGTGAAGAGAACACACATGCAAAATGACTCTGGTTGTTGTTACTAAAAAGAACACACATGCAATGACACTGGTGGATCCATAGGTGGTATGTGAGAAGAACACACATGCAATGACACTGGTGATCCATATGTGGTATGTGAAAAGAACACACATGCAATGACTCTGGTTTTTCTTAGTGAAACGAACACACATGCAATGACACTGGTGGATCCATAGATGGTATGTGAGAAGAACACACATTTCAATGACTCTGGTTGTTGTTACTAAAAAGAACACACATGCAATGAGACTGGTGGATCCATATGTGGTATGTGAAGAAATCACACATGCAATGACACTGGTGGATCCATAGGTGGTATGTGAAGAGAAAACACATGCAAAATGACTCTAGTTGTTATTACTAAAAAGAACACACATGCAATGACACTTGTGGATCCATAGGTGGTATGTGAGAAGAACACACATGCAATGACACGGGTGATCCATATGTGGTATGTGAAAAGAACACACATGCCATGACTCTGGATATTGTTAGTGAAATGAACACACATGCAGTGACACTGGTGGATCCATAGATGGTATGTGAGAAGAACACACATTTCAATGACTTTGGTTGTTGTTACTAAAAAGAACACACATGCAATGACACTGGTGGATCCATAGGTGGTATGTGAAGAGATCACACATGCAAAATGACTCTGGTTGTTGTTACTAAAAAGAACACACATGCAAAATGACACTGGTGGATCCATGGGTGGATTGTGAAAAGAGCACACATGCAATGACACTGGTGGATCCATGTGTGGTCTCTGAAGAGAGCACACATTTCTATGACTCTTGTTGTTGTTAGTAAAAAGAACACACATGCAATGACACAGGTGGATCCAGGTGTGGTCTCTGAAGAGAACACACATGCAATGACACTGGTTGTTGTTACTAAAAATAACACACATGCAATGACATTGGTGGATCCATAGGTGGATTGTGAAGGAGCACACATGCAATGACACTGGTGGATCCATAGGTGGTATGTGAAAAGAACACACATTTCAATGACTGTGGTTGTTGCTAATAAAGAGAACACACATGCAATGACACTGGTGGATCGATGGGTGGATTGTGAAAAGAACACACATGCAATGATACTGGTGGATCCATAGGTGGTTTGCGAAAAGAACACACATGCAAAATGACTCTGGTTGGTGTTACTAAAAAGAACACACATGCAATGAGACTGGTGGATTGTGAAGACATCACACATGCCAAATGACTCTAGTTGTTGTTACTAAAAAGAACACACATGCAAAATGACACTGGTGGATCCATGGGTGGATTGTGAAAAGAGCAGACATGCAATGACACTGGTGGATCCATAGGTGGTTTGTGAAAATGAACACACATGCAAAATGACTCTGGTTGTTGTTACTAAAAAGAACACACATGCAATGACAATGGTGGATCCATACGTGGTATGTGAGAAGAACACACATTTCAATGACTCTGGTTGTTGTTAGTGAAAAGAACACACATGCAATAACACTGGTGGATCCATAGGTGGTATGTGAAGAGATCACACATGCAAAATGACTCTGGTTGTTGTTACTAAAAAGAACACACATGCAATGACACTGGTGGATCCATCGGTGGATTGTGAAAAGAGCACACATGCAATGACACTGGTGGATCCATATGTGGTACGTGAAAAGAACACACATGCAATGACTCTGGTTGTTGTTAGTGAAAAGAACACACATGCAATGACACTGGTGGATCCATGTGTGGTCTGTGAAGAGAGCACACATTTCAATGACTCTTGTTGTTGTTAGTAAAAGAACACACATGCAATGACACTGGTTGTTGTTACTAAAAAGATCACACATGCAATGACACTGGTGGATCCATAAGTGGATTGTGAAGAGACCACACATGCAACGACACTGGTGGATCCATTTGTGGTATGCGAAGAGAACACACATGCAAAATGACTCTGGTTGTTGTTACAAAAAAGAACACACATGCAATGACGCTGGTGAATCCATAGGTGGTGAGAAGAACACACATGCAATGACACTGGTGATCCATATATGGTATGTGAAAAGAACACACATGCAATGACTCTGGTTGTTGTTAGTGAAATGAACACACATGCAATGACACTGGTGGATCCATAGATGGTATGTGAGAAGAACACACATTTCAATGACTCTGGTTGTTATTACTAAAAAGAACACACATGCAATGACACTGGTGGATCCATAGGTGGTATGTGAAGAGATCACACATGCAAAATGACTCTGGTTGTTGTTACTAAAAAGAACACACATGCAAAATGACACTAGTGAATCCATGGGTGGATTATGAAAAGAACACACATGCAATGACACTGGTGGATCCATGTGTGGTCTTTGAAGAGAGCACACATTTCAATGACTCTTGTTGTTGTTAGTAAAAAGAACACACATGCAATGACACTGGCGGATCCATGTGTGGCCTCTGAAGAGAACACACATGCAATGACACTAGTTGTTGTTACTAAAAAGAACACACATGCAATGACACTAGTGGATCCACAGGTGGATTGTGAAGAGAGGACACATGCAATGACACTGGTGGATCCATAGGTGGTATGTGAAAAGAAAACACATTTCAATGACTCTAGTTGTTATTACTAAAAAGAACACACATGCAATGACACTGGTGGATCCATGGGTGGATTCTGAAAAGAACACACATGCAATGACACTGGTGGATCCATAGGTGGTTTGTGAAAAGAACACACATGCAAAATGACTCTGGTTGTTGTTAATAAAAAGAACACACATGCAATGACACTGGTGGATCCATAGGTGGATTGTGAAGAGAACACACATGCAATGACACTTGTGGATCCATAGGTGGTATGTGAGAAGAACACACATGCAATGACACTGGTGGATCCATAGGTGGTATGTGAGAAGAACACACATTTCAATGACTCTGGTTGTTGTTAGTGAAAAGAACACACATGCAATGACACTGGTGGATCCATAGGTGGTACGTGAAGAGATCACACATGCAAAATAACTCTGGTTGTTGTTACTAAAAAGAACACACATGCAATGACACTGGTGGATCGACGGGTGGATTGTGAAAAGAACACACATGCAATGACACTGGTGGATCCATAGGTGGTTTGTGAAAAGAACACACATGCAATGACTCTGGTTTTTCTTAGTGAAACGAACACACATGCAATGACACTGGTGGATCCATAGGTGGTATGTGAGAAGAACACACATGCAATGACACGGGTGATCCATATGTGGTATGTGAAAAGAACACACATGCAATGACTCTGGATATTCTTAGTGAAATGAACACACATGTAGTGACACTGGTGGATCCATAGATGGTATGTGAGAAGAACACACATTTCAATGACTCTGGTTGTTGTTACTAAAAAGAACACACATGCAATGACACTGGTGGATCCATAGGTGGTATGTAAAGAGATCACACATGCAAAATGACTCTGGTTGTTGTTACTAAAAAGAACACACATGCAAAATGACACTGGTGGATCCATGGGTGGATTGTGAAAAGAACACACATGCAATGACACTGGTGGATCCATGTGTGGTCTCTGAAGAGAACACACATGCAATGACACTGGTTGTTGTTACTAAAAAGAACACGCATGCAATGACACTAGTGGATCCATAGGTGGATTGTGAAGAGATCACACATGCAATGACATTGGTTGATCCATAGGTGGTAAGTGAAGAGAACGCACATGCAAAATGACTCTGGTTGTTGTTAGTGAAATGAACACACATGCAATGACACTGGTGGATCCATAGATGGTATGTGAGAAGAACACTCATTTCAATGACTCTGGTTGTTGTTACTAAAAAGAACACACATGCAATGACACTGGTGGATCCATAGGTGGTATGTGAAGAGAAAACACATGCAAAATGACTCTAGTTGTTGTTACTAAAAAGAACACACATGCAATGACACTGGTGGATCCATAGGTGGTATGTGAGATGAATACACATGCAATGACACGGGTGATCCATATGTGGTATGTGAAAAGAACACACATGCAATGACTCTGGATATTCTTAGTGAAATGAACACACATGTAGTGACACTGGTGGATCCATAGGTGGTATGTGAGAAGAACACACATTTCAATTACTCTGGTTGTTGTTACTAAAAAGAACACACATGCAATGACACTGGTGGATCCATAGGTGGTATGTGAAGAGATCACACATGCAAAATGACTCTGGTTGTTGTTACTAAAAAGAACACACATGCAAAATGACACTGGTGGATCCATGGGTGGATTGTGAAAAGAGCACACATGCAATGACACTGGTGGATCCATATGTGGTATGTGAAAAGAACACACATGCAATGACTCTGGTTGTCGTTAGTGAAAAGAACACACATGCAATGGCACTGGTGGATCAATGTGCGGTCTCTAAAGAGAGCACACATTTCAATGACTCTTATTGTTGTTAGTAAAAAGAAGACACATGCAATGACACTGGTGGATCCATGTGTGGTATCTAGAGACCACACATGCAATGACACTGGTTGTTGTTACTAAAAAGAACACACATGCAATGACACTAGTGGATCCATAGGTGGATTGTGAAGAGAGCACACATGCAATGACACTAGTGGATCCATAGGTGGTATGTGAAAAGAACACACATTTCAATGACTCTGGTTGTTGTCACTAAAAATAACACACATGTAATGACACTGGTGGATCCATGGGTGGATTGTGAAAAGAACACACATGCAATGACACTGGTGGATCCATAGGTGGTTTGTGAAAAGAACACACATGCAAAATGACTATGTTTGTTGTTACTAAAACAAACACACATGCAATGACACTGGTGGATCCATAGGTGGATTGTGAAGAGAACACACATGCAATGACACTGGTGGATCCATAGGTGATATGTGAGAAGAACAGACATTTCAATGACTCTGGTTATTGTTAGTGAAAAGAACACACATGCAATGACAATGGTGGATCCATAGGTGGTACGTGAAGAGATCACACATGCAAAATAACTCTGGTTGTTGTTACTAAAAAGAACACACATGTAATGACACTGGTGGATCGATGGGTGGATTGTGAAAAGAACACACATGCAATGACACTGGTGGATCCATAGGTGGTTTGTGAAAAGAACACACATGCAAAATGACTCTGGTTGTTGTTACTAAAAAGAACACACATGCAATGACACTGGTGGATCCATAGGTGGATTGTGAAGATATCACACATGCAATGACACTGGTTGATCCATAGGTGGTAAGTGAAGAGAACACACATGCAAAATGACTCTGGTTGTTGTTACTAAAAAGAACACACATGCAATGACACTGGTGGATCCATAGGTGGTATGTGAGAAGAACACACATGCAATGACACTGGTGATCCATATGTGGTATGTGAAAAGAACACACATGCAATGACTCTGGTTTTTCTTAGTGAAACGAACACACATGCAATGACACTGGTGGATCCATAGATGGTATGTGAGAAGAACACACATTTCAATGACTCTGGTTGTTGTTACTAAAAAGAACACACATGCAATGACACTGGTGGATCCATATGTGGTATGTGAAGAGATCACACATGCAATGACACTGGTGGATCCATAGGTGGTATGTGAAGAGAAAAACATGCAAAATGACTCTAGTTGTTATTACTAAAAAGAACACACATGCAATGACACTTGTGGATCCATAGGTGGTATGTGAGAAGAACACACATGCAATGACACGGGTGATCCATATGTGGTATGTGAAAAGAACACACATGCCATGACTCTGGATATTGTTAGTGAAATGAACACACATGCAGTGACACTGGTGGATCCATAGATGGTATGTGAGAAGAACACACATTTCAATGACTCTGGTTGTTGTTACTAAAAAGAACACACATGCAATGACACTGGTGGATCCATAGGTGGTATGTGAAGAGATCACACATGCAAAATGACTCTGGTTGTTGTTACTAAAAAAACACACATGCAAAATGACACCGGTGGATCCATGGGTGGATTGTGAAAAGAACACACATGCAATAACACTGGTGGATCCATGTGTGGTCTCTGAAGAGAGCACACATTTCTATGACTCTTGTTGTTGTTAGTAAAAAGAACACACATGCAATGACACAGGTGGATCCAGGTGTGGTCTCTGAAGAGAACACACATGCAATGACACTAGTTGTTGTTACTAAAAATAACACACATGCAATGACATTGGTGGATCCATAGGTGGATTGTGAAGGAGCACACATGCAATGACACTGGTGGATCCATAGGTGGTATGTGAAAAGAACACACATTTCAATGACTGTGGTTGTTGCTAATAAAGAGAACACACATGCAATGACACTGGTGGATCGATGGGTGGATTGTGAAAAGAACACACATGCAATGATACTGGAGGATCCATAGGTGGTTTGCGAAAAGAACACACATGCAAAATGACTCTGGTTGGTGTTACTAAAAAGAACACACATGCAATGAGACTGGTGGATTGTGAAGACATCACACATGCCAAATGACTCTAGTTGTTGTTACTAAAAAGAATACACATGAAAAATGACACTGGTGGATCCATGGGTGGATTGTGAAAAGAGCAGACATGCAATGACACTGGTGGATCCATAGGTGGTTTGCGAAAATGAACACACATGCAAAATGACTCTGGTTGTTGTTACTAAAAAGAACACACATGCAATGACACTGGTGGATCCATAGGTGGTATGTGAGAAGAACACACATTTCAATTACTCTGGTTGTTGTTACTAAAAAGAACACACATGCAATGACACTGGTGGATCCATAGGTGGTATGTGAAGAGATCACACATGCAAAATGACTCTGGTTGTTGTTACTAAAAAGAACACACATGCAAAATGACACTGGTGGATCCATGGGTGGATTGTGAAAAGAGCACACATGCAATGACACTGGTGGATCCATATGTGGTATGTGAAAAGAACACACATGCAATGACTCTGGTTGTCGTTAGTGAAAAGAACACACATGCAATGGCACTGGTGGATCAATGTGCGGTCTCTAAAGAGAGCACACATTTCAATGACTCTTATTGTTGTTAGTAAAAAGAAGACACATGCAATGACACTGGTGGATCCATGTGTGGTATCTAGAGACCACACATGCAATGACACTGGTTGTTGTTACTAAAAAGAACACACATGCAATGACACTAGTGGATCCATAGGTGGATTGTGAAGAGAGCACACATGCAATGACACTAGTGGATCCATAGGTGGTATGTGAAAAGAACACACATTTCAATGACTCTGGTTGTTGTCACTAAAAATAACACACATGTAATGACACTGGTGGATCCATGGGTGGATTGTGAAAAGAACACACATGCAATGACACTGGTGGATCCATAGGTGGTTTGTGAAAAGAACACACATGCAAAATGACTATGTTTGTTGTTACTAAAACAAACACACATGCAATGACACTGGTGGATCCATAGGTGGATTGTGAAGAGAACACACATGCAATGACACTGGTGGATCCATAGGTGATATGTGAGAAGAACAGACATTTCAATGACTCTGGTTATTGTTAGTGAAAAGAACACACATGCAATGACAATGGTGGATCCATAGGTGGTACGTGAAGAGATCACACATGCAAAATAACTCTGGTTGTTGTTACTAAAAAGAACACACATGTAATGACACTGGTGGATCGATGGGTGGATTGTGAAAAGAACACACATGCAATGACACTGGTGGATCCATAGGTGGTTTGTGAAAAGAACACACATGCAAAATGACTCTGGTTGTTGTTACTAAAAAGAACACACATGCAATGACACTGGTGGATCCATAGGTGGATTGTGAAGATATCACACATGCAATGACACCGGTTGATCCATAGGTGGTAAGTGAAGAGAACACACATGCAAAATGACTCTGGTTGTTGTTACTAAAAAGAACACACATGCAATGACACTGGTGGATCCATAGGTGGTATGTGAGAAGAACACACATGCAATGACACTGGTGATCCATATGTGGTATGTGAAAAGAACACACATGCAATGACTCTGGTTTTTCTTAGTGAAACGAACACACATGCAATGACACTGGTGGATCCATAGATGGTATGTGAGAAGAACACACATTTCAATGACTCTGGTTGTTGTTACTAAAAAGAACACACATGCAATGACACTGGTGGATCCATATGTGGTATGTGAAGAGATCACACATGCAATGACACTGGTGGATCCATAGGTGGTATGTGAAGAGAAAAACATGCAAAATGACTCTAGTTGTTATTACTAAAAAGAACACACATGCAATGACACTTGTGGATCCATAGGTGGTATGTGAGAAGAACACACATGCAATGACACGGGTGATCCATATGTGGTATGTGAAAAGAACACACATGCCATGACTCTGGATATTGTTAGTGAAATGAACACACATGCAGTGACACTGGTGGATCCATAGATGGTATGTGAGAAGAACACACATTTCAATGACTCTGGTTGTTGTTACTAAAAAGAACACACATGCAATGACACTGGTGGATCCATAGGTGGTATGTGAAGAGATCACACATGCAAAATGACTCTGGTTGTTGTTACTAAAAAAACACACATGCAAAATGACACCGGTGGATCCATGGGTGGATTGTGAAAAGAACACACGTGCAATAACACTGGTGGATCCATGTGTGGTCTCTGAAGAGAGCACACATTTCTATGACTCTTGTTGTTGTTAGTAAAAAGAACACACATGCAATGACACAGGTGGATCCAGGTGTGGTCTCTGAAGAGAACACACATGCAATGACACTAGTTGTTGTTACTAAAAATAACACACATGCAATGACATTGGTGGATCCATAGGTGGATTGTGAAGGAGCACACATGCAATGACACTGGTGGATCCATAGGTGGTATGTGAAAAGAACACACATTTCAATGACTGTGGTTGTTGCTAATAAAGAGAACACACATGCAATGACACTGGTGGATCGATGGGTGGATTGTGAAAAGAACACACATGCAATGATACTGGAGGATCCATAGGTGGTTTGCGAAAAGAACACACATGCAAAATGACTCTGGTTGGTGTTACTAAAAAGAACACACATGCAATGAGACTGGTGGATTGTGAAGACATCACACATGCCAAATGACTCTAGTTGTTGTTACTAAAAAGAATACAAATGAAAAATGACACTGGTGGATCCATGGGTGGATTGTGAAAAGAGCAGACATGCAATGACACTGGTGGATCCATAGGTGGTTTGCGAAAATGAACACACATGCAAAATGACTCTGGTTGTTGTTACTAAAAAGAACACACATGCAATAACACTGGTGGATCCATACGTGGTATGTGAGAAGAACACACATTTCAATGACTCTGGTTGTTGTTAGTGAAAAGAACACACATGCAATAACACTGGTGGATCCATAGGTGGTATGTGAAGAGATCACACATGCAAAATGACTCTGGTTGTTGTTACTAAAAAGAACACACATGCAATGACACTGGTGGATCCATCGGTGGATTGTGAAAAGAGCACACATGCAATGACACTGGTGGATCCATATGTGGTACGTGAAAAGAACACACATGCAATGACTCTGGTTGTTGTTAGTGAAAAGAACACACATGCAATGACACTGGTGGATCCATGTGTGGTCTCTGAAGAGAGCACACATTTCAATGACTCTTGTTGTTGTTAGTAAAAGAACACACATGCAATGACACTGGTTGTTGTTACTAAAAAGAACACACATGCAATGACACTGGTGGATCCATAAGTGGATTGTGAAGAGACCACACATGCAACGACACTGGTGGATCCATTTGTGGTATGTGAAGAGAACACACATGCAAAATGACTCTGGTTGTTGTTACAAAAAAGAACACACATGCAATGACGCTGGTGGATCCATAGGTGGTATGTGAGAAGAACACACATGCAATGACACTGGTGATCCATATATGGTATGTGAAAAGAACACACATGCAATGACTCTGGTTGTTGTTAGTGAAATGAACACACATGCAATGACACTGGTGGATCCATAGATGGTATGTGAGAAGAACACACATTTCAATGACTCTGGTTGTTATTACTAAAAAGAACACACATGCAATGACACTGGTGGATCCATAGGTGGTATGTGAAGAGATCACACATGCAAAATGACTCTGGTTGTTGTTACTAAAAAGAACACACATGCAAAATGACACTAGTGGATCCATGGGTGGATTGTGAAAAGAACACACATGCAATGACACTGGTGGATCCATGTGTGGTCTTTGAAGAGAGCACACATTTCAATCACTCTTGTTGTTGTTAGTAAAAAGAACACACATGCAATGACACTGGTGGATCCATGTGTGGCCTCTGAAGAGAACACACATGCAATGACACTAGTTGTTGTTACTAAAAAGAACACACATGCAATGACACTGGTGGATCCATAGGTGGATTGTGAAGAGAGCACACATGCAATGACACTGGTGGATCCATAGGTGGTATGTGAAAAGAAAACACATTTCAATGACTCTGGTTGTTATTACTAAAAAGAACACACATGCAATGACACTGGTGGATCCATGGGTGGATTGTGAAAAGAACACACATGCAATGACACTGGTGGATCCATAGGTGGTTTGTGAAAAGAACACACATGCAAAATGACTCTGGTTGTTGTTACTAAAAAGAACACACATGCAATGACACTGGTGGATCCATAGGTGGATTGTGAAGAGAACACACATGCAATGACACTGGTGGATCCATAGGTGGTATGTGAGAAGAACACACATGCAATGACACTGGTGGATCCATGTGTGGTCTCTGAAGAGAACACACATGCAATGACACTGGTTGTTGTTACTAAAAAGAACACACATGCAATGACACTGGTGGATCCATAGGTGGATTGTGAAGAGATCACACATGCAATGACTCTTGTTGTTGTTACTAAAAATAACACACATGCAATGACACTGGTGGATCCATGGGTGGATTGTGAAAAGAACACACATGCAATGACACTGGTGGATCCATAGGTGGTTTGTGAAAAGAACACACATGCAAAATGACTCTGGTTGTTGTTACTAAAAAGAACACACATGCAATGACACTGGTGGATCCATAGGTGGATTGTGAAGAGAACACACATGCAATGACACTGGTGGATCCATAGGTGGATTATGAAGAGAACACACATGCAATGACACTGGTGGATCCATAGGTGGTATGTGAGAAGAACACACATTTCAATGACTCTGGTTGTTGTTAGTGAAAAGAACACACATGCAATGACACTTGTGGATCCATAGGTGGTACGTGAAGAGATCACACATGCAAAATAACTCTGGTTGTTGTTACTAAAAAGAACACACATGCAATGACACTGGTGGATCGATGGGTGGATTGTGAAAAGAACACACATGCAATGACACTGGTGGATCCATAGGTGGTTTGTGAAAAGAACACACATGCAAAATGACTCTGGTTGTTGTTACTAAAAAGAACACACATGCAATGACACTGGTGGATCCATAGGTGGTATGTGAAAAGAACACGCATGCACTGACTCTGGTTGTTGTTACTCAAAAGAACACACTTGTAACAACACTGGTGGATCCATAGGTGGTATGTGAACAGAACATACATGCAAAATGACTGTGGTTGTTGTTACTAAAAACAACACACATGCAATGACACTGGTGGATCCATAGGTGGTATGTGAAGAGAAAACACATGCAAAATGACTCTAGTTATTGTTACTAAAAAGAACACACATGCAATGACACTAGTGATCCATATGTGGTATGTGAAAAGAACACACATGCAATGACTTTGGTTGTTGTTAGTGAAATGAACACACATGCAATGAAACTGGTGGATCCATAGATGGTATGTGAGAAGAACACACATTTCAACGACTCTGGTTGTTGTTACTAAAAAAACACACATGCAATGACACTGGTGGATCCATAGGTGGTATGTGAAGAGATCACACAGGCAAAATGACTCTAGTTGTTGTTACTAAAAAGAACACACATGCAAAATGACACTGGTGGATCCATGGGTGGTGTGAAAAGAACACACATGCAATGACACTAGTGGATCCATGTGTGGTCTCTGAAGAGAGCACACATTTCAATGACTCTTGTTGTTGTTAGTGAAAAGAACACACATGCAATGACACTGGTGGATCCATGTGTGGTCTCTGAAGAGAGCACACATTTCAATGACTCTTGTTGTTGTTAGTAAAAAGAACACACATGCAATGACACTGGTTGTTGTTACTAAAACGACCACACATGCAGTCACACTGGTGGATCCATAAGTGGATTGTGAAGAGATCACACATGCAACGACACTGGTGGATCCATAGGTGGTATGTGAAGAGAACACACATGCAAAATGACTTTGGTTGTTGTTACTAAAAAGAACACACATGCAATGACACTGGTGGATCCATAGGTCATATGCGAGAAGAACACACATGCAATGACACTAGTGATCCATATGTGGTATGTGAAAAGAACACACATGCAATGACTCTAGTTGTTGTTAGTGAAATGAACACATAGGCAATGACACTGGTGGATCCATAGATGGTATGTGAGAAGAACACACATTTCAATGACTCTGGTTGTTGTTACTAAAAAGAACACACATGTAATGACACTGGTGGATCCATAGGTGGTATGTGAAGAGATCACACATGCAAAATGACTCTGGTTGTTGTTACTAAAAAGAACACGCATGCAAAATGACACTGGTGGATCCATGGGTGGATTGTGAAAAGAACACACATGCAATGACACTGGTGGATCCATGTGTGGTCTCTGAAGAGAGCACATATTTCAATGACTCTTGTTGTTAGTAAAAAGAACACACATGCAATGACACTGGTGGATCCATGTGTGGTCTCTGAAGAGAACACACATGCAATGACACTGGTTGTTGTTACTAAAAAGAACACACATGCAATGACACTGATGCATCCAGAGGTGGATTGTGAAGAGAGCACACATGCAATGACACTGGTGTTTCCATAGGTGGTATATGAAAAGAACACACATTTCAATGACTCTGGTTGTTGTTACTAAAAAGAACACACATGCAATGACACTGGTGGATCCATGGGTGGATTGTGAAAAGAACACACATGCAATGACACTGGTGGATCCATAGGTGGATTGTGAAGAGAACACACATGCAATGACACTGGTGGATCCATAGGTGGTATGTGAGAAGAACACACATTCAATGACCCTTGTTGTTGTTAGTGAAAAGAACACACATGCAATGACACTGGTGGATCCATAGGTGGTACGTGAAGAGATCACACATGCAAAATAACTCTGGTTGTTGTTACTAAAAAGAACACACATGCAATGACACTGGTGGATCCATGGGTGTATTGTGAAGATAACACACATGCAATGAGACTGGTGGATCCATAGGTGGTTTGTGAAAATAACACACATGCAACATGACTCTGGTTGTTTTTACTAAAAAGAACACACATGCAATGACACTGGTGGATCCATAGGTGGATTGTGAAGAGAACACACATGCAATGACACTGGTGATCCATATGTGGTATGTGAAAAGAACACACATGCACTGACTCTAGTTCTTGTTACTAAAAAGAACACACTTGCAACGACACTGGTGGATCCATAGGTGGTATGTGAAGAGAACACACATGCAAAATGACTCTGGTTGTTGTTACTAAAAAGAACACACATGCAATGACACTGGTGGATCCATAGGTGGTATGTGTAGAGAAAACACATGCAAAATGACTCTAGTTGTTGTTACTAAAAAGAACACACATGCAATGACACTAGTGATCCATATGTGGTATGTGAAAAGAACACACATGCAATGACTCTGGTTGTTGTTAGTGAAATGAACAGACATGCAATGACACTGGTGGATCCATAGATGGTTTGTGAGAAGAACAGACATTTCAATGACTCTGGTTGTTGTTACTAAAAAGAACACACATGCAATGACACTGGTGGATCGATGGGTGGATTGTGAAAAGAACACACATGCAATGACACTGGTGGATCCATAGGTGGTTTGTGAAAAGAACACACATGCAAAATGACTCTGGTTGTTGTTACTAAAAAGAACACACATGCAATGACACTGGTGGATCCATAGGTGGTATGTGAAAAGAACACACATGCACTGACTCTGGTTGTTGTTACTAAAAAGAACACACTTGTAACAACACTGGTGGATCCATAGGTGGTATGTGAACAGAACATACATGCAAAATGACTGTGGTTGTTGTTACTAAAAACAACACACATGCAATGACACTGGTGGATCCATAGGTGGTATGTGAAGAGAAAACACATGCAAAATGACTCTAGTTATTGTTACTAAAAAGAACACACATGCAATGACACTAGTGATCCATATGTGGTATGTGAAAAGAACACACATGCAATGACTTTGGTTGTTGTTAGTGAAATGAACACACATGCAATGAAACTGGTGGATCCATAGATGGTATGTGAGAAGAACACACATTTCAACGACTCTGGTTGTTGTTACTAAAAAAACACACATGCAATGACACTGGTGGATCCATAGGTGGTATGTGAAGAGATCACACAGGCAAAATGACTCTAGTTGTTGTTACTAAAAAGAACACACATGCAAAATGACACTGGTGGATCCATGGGTGGTGTGAAAAGAACACACATGCAATGACACTAGTAGATCCATGTGTGGTCTCTGAAGAGAGCACACATTTCAATGACTCTTGTTGTTGTTAGTGAAAAGAACACACATGCAATGACACTGGTGGATCCATGTGTGGTCTCTGAAGAGAGCACACATTTCAATGACTCTTGTTGTTGTTAGTAAAAAGAACACACATGCAATGACACTGGTTGTTGTTACTAAAACGACCACACATGCAGTCACACTGGTGGATCCATAAGTGGATTGTGAAGAGATCACACATGCAACGACACTGGTGGATCCATAGGTGGTATGTGAAGAGAACACACATGCAAAATGACTTTGGTTGTTGTTACTAAAAAGAACACACATGCAATGACACTGGTGGATCCATTGGTCGTATGCGAGAAGAACACACATGCAATGACACTAGTGATCCATATGTGGTATGTGAAAAGAACACACATGCAATGACTCTAGTTGTTGTTAGTGAAATGAACACATAGGCAATGACACTGGTGGATCCATAGATGGTATGTGAGAAGAACACACATTTCAATGACTCTGGTTGTTGTTACTAAAAAGAACACACATGTAATGACACTGGTGGATCCATAGGTGGTATGTGAAGAGATCACACATGCAAAATGACTCTGGTTGTTGTTACTAAAAAGAACACGCATGCAAAATGACACTGGTGGATCCATGGGTGGATTGTGAAAAGAACACACATGCAATGACACTGGTGGATCCATGTGTGGTCTCTGAAGAGAGCACATATTTCAATGACTCTTGTTGTTAGTAAAAAGAACACACATGCAATGACACTGGTGGATCCATGTGTGGTCTCTGAAGAGAACACACATGCAATGACACTGGTTGTTGTTACTAAAAAGAACACACATGCAATGACACTGATGCATCCAGAGGTGGATTGTGAAGAGAGCACACATGCAATGACACTGGTGTTTCCATAGGTGGTATATGAAAAGAACACACATTTCAATGACTCTGGTTGTTGTTACTAAAAAGAACACACATGCAATGACACTGGTGGATCCATGGGTGGATTGTGAAAAGAACACACATGCAATGACACTGGTGGATCCATAGGTGGATTGTGAAGAGAACACACATGCAATGACACTGGTGGATCCATAGGTGGTATGTGAGAAGAACACACATTCAATGACCCTTGTTGTTGTTAGTGAAAAGAACACACATGCAATGACACTGGTGGATCCATAGGTGGTACGTGAAGAGATCACACATGCAAAATAACTCTGGTTGTTGTTACTAAAAAGAACACACATGCAATGACACTGGTGGATCCATGGGTGTATTGTGAAGATAACACACATGCAATGAGACTGGTGGATCCATAGGTGGTTTGTGAAAAGAACACACATGCAACATGACTCTGGTTGTTTTTACTAAAAAGAACACACATGCAATGACACTGGTGGATCCATAGGTGGATTGTGAAGAGAACACACATGCAATGACACTGGTGATCCATATGTGGTATGTGAAAAGAACACACATGCACTGACTCTGGTTCTTGTTACTAAAAAGAACACACTTGCAACGACACTGGTGGATCCATAGGTGGTATGTGAAGAGAACACACATGCAAAATGACTCTGGTGGTTGTTACTAAAAAGAACACACATGCAATGACACTGGTGGATCCATAGGTGGTATGTGTAGAGAAAACACATGCAAAATGACTCTAGTTGTTGTTACTAAAAAGAACACACATGCAATGACACTAGTGATCCATATGTGGTATGTGAAAAGAACACACATGCAATGACTCTGGTTGTTGTTAGTGAAATGAACAGACATGCAATGACACTGGTGGATCCATAGATGGTTTGTGAGAAGAACAGACATTTCAATGACTCTGGTTGTTGTTACTAAAAAGAACACACATGCAATGACACTGGTGGATCCATAGGTGGTATGTGAAGAGATCACACATGCAAAATGACTCTGGTTGTTGTTACTAAAAAGAACACATGTGCAAAATGACACTGGTAGATCCATGGGTGGATTGTGAAAAGAACACACATGCAATGACACTGGTGGATCCATGTGTGGTCTCTGAAGAGAGCACACATTTCAATGACTCTTGTTGTTGTTAGTAAAAAGAACACACATTCAATGACACTTGTTGTTGTTACTAAAAAGACCACACATGCAATGACACTGGTGGATCCATAAGTGGATTGTGAAGAGATCACACATGCAACGACACTGGTGGATCCATAGGTGGTATGTGAAGAGAACACACATGCAAAATGATTCGGGTTGTTGTTAGTAAAAAGAACACACATGCAATGACACTAGTGGATCCATGTGTGGTCTCTGAAGAGAACACACATGCAATGACACTGGTTGTTGTTACTAAAAAGAACACACATGCAATGACACTGGTGGATTGCGAAGAGAGCACACATGCAATGACACTGGTGGATCCATAGGTGGTATGTGAAAATAACACACATTTCAATGACTCTGGTTGTTGTTACTAAAAAGAACACACATGCAATGACACTTGTTAATCCATGGGTGGACTGTGAAAAGAACACACATGCAATGACACTGGTGGATCCATAGGTGGTTTGTGAAAAGAACACACATGCAAAATGACTCTGGTCATTGTTACTAAAAAGAACACACATGCAATGACACTGGTGGATCCATAGGTGGATTGTGAAGAGAACACACATGCAATGACACTGGTGGATCCATAGGTGGTATGTGAGAAGAACACACAGTTCAATGACCCTTGTTGTTAGTGAAAAGAACACACATGCAATGACACTGGTGGATCCATAGGTGGTACGTGAAGAGATCACACATGCAAAATAACTCTGCTTGTTGTTACTAAAAAGAACACACATGCAATGACACTGGTGGATCCATGGGTGTATTGTGAAGAGAAAACACATGCAATGAGACTGGTGGATCCATAGGTGGTTTGTGAAAAGAACACACATGCAAAATGACTCTGGTTGTTTTTACTAAAAAGAACACACATGCAATGACATTGGTGGATCCATAGGTGGATTGTGAAGAGAACACACATGCAATGACACTGGTGATCCATATGTGGTATGTGAAAAGAACACACATGCAATGACTCTGGTTGTTTTTACTAAAAAGAACACACTTGCAACGACACTGGTGGATCCATAGGTGGTATGTGAAGAGAACACACATGCAAAATGATTCTGGTTGTTGTTACTAAAAAGAACACACATGCAATGACACTGGTGGATCCATAGGTGGTATGTGTAGAGAAAACACATGCAAAATGACTCTAGTTGTTGTTACTAAAAAGAACACACATGCAATGACACTAGTGAACCATGCAAAATGACTCTAGTTGTTGTTACTAAAAAGAACACACATGCAATGACACTAGTGAACCATATGTGGTATGTGAAAAGAACACACATGCAATGACTCTGGTTGTTGTTAGTGAAATGAACAGACATGCAATGACACTGGTGGATCCATAGATGGTTTGTGAGAAGAACAGACATTTCAATGACTCTGGTTGTTGTTACTAAAAAGAACACACATGCAATGACACTGGTGGATCCATAGGTGGTATGTGAGAAGAACACACATTTCAATGACCCTTGTTGTTGTTAGTGAAAAGAACACACATGCAATGACACTGGTGGATCCATAGGTGGTACGTGAAGAGATCACACATGCAAAATAACTCTGGTTGTTGTTACTAAAAAGAACACACATGCAATGACACTGGTGGATCCATGGGTGTATTGTGAAGAGAACACACATGCAATGAGACTGGTGGATCCATAGGTGGTTTGTGAAAAGAACACACATGCAAAATGACTCTGGTTGTTTTTACTAAAAAGAACACACATGCAATGACACTGGTGGATACATAGGTGGATTGTAAAGAGAACACACATGCAATGACACTGGTGATCCATATGTGGTATGTGAAAAGAACACACATGCAATGACTCTGGTTGTTGTTACTAAAAAGAACACACTTGGAACGACACTGGTGGATCCATAGGTGGTATGTGAAGAGAACACACATGCAAAATGATTCTGGTTGTTGTTACTAAAAAGAACACACATGCAATGACACTGGTGGATCCATAGGTGGTATGTGTAGAGAAAACACATGCAAAATGACTGTAGTTGTTGTTACTAAAAGAACACACATGCAATGACACTAGTGATCCATATGTGGTATGTGAGAAGAACACACATGCAATGACTCTGGTTGTTGTTAGTGAAATGAACAGACATGCAATGACACTGGTGGATCCATAGATGGTTTGTGAGAAGAACAGACATTTCAATGACTCTGGTTGTTGTTACTAAAAAGAACACACATGCAATGACACTGGTGGATCCATAGGTGGTATGTGAAGAGATCACACATGCAAAATGACTCTGGTTGTTGTTACTAAAAAGAACACATGTGCAAAATGACACTGGTTGTTGGTACTAAAAAGAACACACATGCAAAATGACACTGGTGGATCCATGGGTGGATTGTGAAAAGAACACACATGCAATGACACTGGTGGATCCATGTGTGGTCTCTGAAGAGAGCACACATTTCAATGACTCTTGTTGTTGTTAGTAAAAAGAACACACATGCAATGACACTGGTTGTTGTTACGAAAAAGACCACACATGCAATGACACTGGTGGATCCATAAGTGGATTGTGAAGAGATCACACATGCAACGACACTGGTGGATCCATAGGTGGTATGTGAAGAAAACACACATGCAAAATGACTCTAGTTGTTGTTAGTAAAAAGAACACACATGCAATGACACTGGTGGATCCAGGTGTGGTCTCTGAAGAGAACACACATGCAATGACACTGGTTGTTGTTACTAAAAAGAACACACATGCAATGACACTAGTGGATCCATAGGTGGATTGTGAAGAGAGCACACATGCAATAACACTGGTGGATCCATAGGTGGTATGTCAAAAGAACACACATTTCAATGACTCTGGTTGTTGTTACTAAAAACAACACACATGCAATGACACTGGTGGATGCACGGGTGGATTGTGAAAAGAACACACATGTAATGACACTGGTGGATCCATAGGTGGTTTGTGAAAAGAACACACATGCAAAATGACTCTGGTTGTTGTTACTAAAAAGAACACACATGCAATGACACTAGTGGATCCACAGGTGGATTGTGAAGAGAACACACATGCAATGACACTGGTGGATCCATAGGTGGTATGTGAGAAGAACACACATTTCAATGACTCTGGTTGTTGTTAGTGAAAAGAACACACATGCAATGACACTGATGGTAGGTGGTACGTGAAGAGATCACACATGCAAAATAACTCTGGTTGTTGTTACTAAAAAGAACACACATGCAATGACACTGGTGGATCCATAGGTGGATTGTGAAGAGAACACACATGCAATGACACTGGTGATCCATATGTGGTATGTGAAAAGAACACACATGCAATGAGTCTGGTTGTTGTTACTAAAAAGAACACACTTGCAACGACACTGGTGGATACATAGGTGGTATGTGAAGAGAACACACATGCAAAATGACTCTGGTTGTTGTTACTAAAAGGAACACACATGCAATGACACTGGTGGATCCATAGGTGGTATGTGAAGAGAAAACACATGCAAAATGACTCTAGTTGTTACTAAAAAGAACACACATGCAATGACACTGGTGATCCATATGTTGTATGTGAAAAGAACACACATGCAATGACTCTGGTTGTTGTTAGTGAAATGAACACACATGCAATGACACTGGTGGATCCATAGATGGTATGTGAGAAGAACACATATTTCAAGGACTCTTGTGGTTGTTACTAAAAAGAACACACATGCAATGACACTGGTGGATCCATAGGTGGTATGTGAAGAGATCACACAGGCAAAATGACTCTGGTTGTTGTTACTAAAAAGAACACACATGCAATGACACTGGTGGATCCATGTGTGGTCTCTGAAGAGAGAACACATTTCAATGACTCTTGTTGTTCTTACTGAAAAGAACACACATGCAATGACACTGGTGGATCCCTATGTGGTCTCTGAAGAGAGCACACATTTCAATGACTCTTGTTGTCGTTAGTAAAAAGAACACACATGCAATGACACTGGTTGTTGTTACTAAAAAGAACACACATGCAATGACACTGTTGGATCCATAAGTGGATTGTGAAGAGATCACACATGCAACGGCACTAGTGGATCCATAGGTGGTATGTGAAGAGAACACACATGCAAAATGACTCTGGTTGTTGTTACTAAAAAGAACACACATGCAATGACACTGGTGGATCCATAGGTGGTATGTGAAGAGATCACACATGCAAAATGACTCTGGTTGTTGTTACTAAAAAGAACACATGTGCAAAATGACACTGGTTGTTGTTACTAAAAAGAACACACATGCAAAATGACACTGGTGGATCCATGGGTGGATTGTGAAAAGAACACACATGCAATGACACTGGTGGATCCATGTGTGGTCTCTGAAGAGAGCACACATTTCAATGACTCTTGTTGTTGTTAGTAAAAAGAACACACATGCAATGACACTGGTTGTTGTTACTAAAAAGACCACACATGCAATGACACTGGTGGATCCATAAGTGGATTGTGAAGAGATCACACATGCAACGACACTGGTGGATCCATAGGTGGTATGTGAAGAGAACACACATGCAAAATGACTCTGGTTGTTGTTAGTAAAAAGAACACACATGCAATGACACTGGTGGATCCAGGTGTGGTCTCTGAAGAGAACACACATGCAATGACACTGGTTGTTGTTACTAAAAAGAACACACATGCAATGACACTGGTGGATCCATAGGTGGATTGTGAAGAGAGCACACATGCAATAACACTGGTGGATCCATAGGTGGTATGTCAAAAGAACACACATTTCAATGACTCTGGTTGTTGTTACTAAAAAGAACACACATGCAATGACACTGGTGGATGCACGGGTGGATTGTGAAAAGAACACACATGCAATGACACTGGTGGATCCATAGGTGGTTTGTGAAAAGAACACACATGCAAAATGACTCTGGTTGTTGTTACTAAAAAGAACACACATGCAATGACACTGGTGGATCCACAGGTGGATTGTGAAGAGAACACACATGCAATGACACTGGTGGATCCATAGGTGGTATGTGAGAAGAACACACATTTCAATGACTCTGGTTGTTGTTACTAAAAAGAACACACATGCAATGACACTGGTGGTAGGTGGTACGTGAAGAGATCACACATGCAAAATAACTCTGGTTGTTGTTACTAAAAAGAACACACATGCAATGACACTGGTGGATCCATAGGTGGATTGTGAAGAGAACACACATGCAATGACACTGGTGATCCATATGTGGTATGTGAAAAGAACACACATGCAATGAGTCTGGTTGTTGTTACTAAAAAGAACACACTTGCAACGACACTGGTGGATACATAGGTGGTATGTGAAGAGAACACACATGCAAAATGACTCTGGTTGTTGTTACTAAAAGGAACACACATGCAATGACACTGGTGGATCCATAGGTGGTATGTGAAGAGAAAACACATGCAAAATGACTCTAGTTGTTACTAAAAAGAACACACATGCAATGATACTGGTGATCCATATGTTGTATGTGAAAAGAACACACATGCAATGACTCTGGTTGTTGTTAGTGAAATGAACACACATGCAATGACACTGGTGGATCCATAGATGGTATGTGAGAAGAACACATATTTCAAGGACTCTTGTGGTTGTTACTAAAAAGAACACACATGCAATGACACTGGTGGATCCATAGGTGGTATGTGAAGAGATCACACAGGCAAAATGACTCTGGTTGTTGTTACTAAAAAGAACACACATGCAATGACACTGGTGGATCCATGTGTGGTCTCTGAAGAGAGAACACATTTCAATGACTCTTGTTGTTGTTACTGAAAAGAACACACATGCAATGACACTGGTGGATCCCTATGTGGTCTCTGAAGAGAGCACACATTTCAATGACTCTTGTTGTCGTTAGTAAAAAGAACACACATGCAATGACACTGGTTGTTGTTACTAAAAAGAACACACATGCAATGACACTGTTGGATCCATAAGTGGATTGTGAAGAGATCACACATGCAACGACACTAGTGGATCCATAGGTGGTATGTGAAGAGAACACACATGCAAAATGACTCTGGTTGTTGTTACTAAAAAGAACACACATGCAATGACACTGGTGGATCCATAGGTGGTATGTGAAGAGAAAACAAATGCAAAATGACTCTAGTTGTTGTTACTAAAAAGAACACACATGCAATGACACTGGTGGATCCATAGGTGGTATACGAGAAGAACACACATGCAATGACACTAGTGATCCATATGTGGTATGTGAAAAGAACACACATGCAATGACTCTGGTTGTTGTTAGTGAAATGAACACACATGCAATGACACTGGTGGATCCATAGATGGTATGTGAGAAGAACACACATTTCAATGACTCTCGTTGTTGTTACTAAAAAGAACACACATGCAATGATACTGGTGGATCCATAGGTGGTATGTGAAGAGATCACACATGCAAAATGACTCTGGTTGTTGTTACTAAAAAGAACACACATGCAAAATGACACTGTGGGATCCATGGGTGGATTGTGAAAAGAACACACATGCAATGACACTGGTGGATCCATGTGTGGTCTCTGAAGAGAGCACACATTTCAATGACTCTTGTTGTTAGTAAAAAGAACACACATGCAATGACACTGGTGGATCCCTGTGTGGTCTCTGAAGAGAACACGCATGCAATGACACTGGTTGTTGTTACTAAAAAGAACACACATGTAATGACACTGGTGGATCCATAGGTGGATTGTGAAGAGAGAACACATGCAATGACACTGGTGGATCCATAGGTGGTATGTGAAAAGAACACACATGCAAAATGACTCTGGTTGTTGTTACTAAAAAGAACACACATGCAATGACACTGGTGGATCCATAGGTGGATTGTGAAGAGAACACACATGCAATGACACTGGTGGATCCATAGGTGGTATGTGAAAAGAACACACATGCAAAATGACTCTGGTTGTTGTTACTAAAAAGAACACACATGCAATGACACTGGTGGATCCATAGGTGGATTGTGAAGAGATCACACATGCAAAATGATTCTGGTTGTTGTTACTAAAAAGAACACACATGCAAAATGACACTCGTAGATCCATGGGTGGATTGTGAAAAGAGCACACACGCAATGACACTGGTGGATCCATAGGTGGTTTGTGAAAAGAACACACATGCAAAATGACTCTGGTTGTTGTTACTAAAAAGAACACACATGCAATGACACTGGTGAATCCATAGGTGGATTGTGAAGAGATCACACATGCAAAATGATTCTGGTTGTTGTTACTAAAAAGAACACACATGCAAAATGACACTGGTAGATCCATGGGTGGATTGTGAAAAGAGCACACACGCAATGACACTGGTGGATCCATAGGTGGTTTGTGAAAAGAACACACATGCAAAATGACTCTGGTTGTTGTTACTAAAAAGAACACACATGCAATGACACTGGTGAATCCATAGGTGGATTGTGAAGAGAACACACATGCAATGACACTGGTGGATCCATAGGTGGTATGTGAGAAGAACACACATTTCAATGACTCTGGTTGTTAGTGAAAATAACACACATGCAATGACACTGGTGGATCCATAGGTGGTATGTGAAGAGATCACACATGCAAAATGACTCTGGTTGTTGTTACTAAAAAGAACACACATGCAAAATGACACCGGTGGATCCATGGGTGGATTGTGAAAAGAACACACATGCAATAACACTGGTGGATCCATGTGTGGTCTCTGAAGAGAGCACACATTTCAATGACTCTTGTTGTTGTTAGTAAAAAGAACACACATGCAATGACACTGGTGGATCCATGTGTGGTCTCTGAAGAGAACACACATGCAATGACACTGGTTGTTGTGACTAAAAAGAACACACATGCAATGACACTGGTGGATCCATAGGTGGATTGTGAAGAGAGCACACATGCAATGACCATGGTGGATCCATAGGTGGTATGTGAAAAGAACACACATTTCAATGACTCTGGTTGTTGTTACTAAAAAGAACACACATGCAATGACACTGGTGGATCCATGGGTGGATTGTGAAAAGAACACACATGCAATGACACTGGTGGATCCATAGGCGGTTTGTGAAAAGAGCACACATGCAATGACACTGGTGGATCCATATGTGGTATGTGAAAAGAACACACATGCAATGACTCTGGTTGTTGTTAGTGAAAATAACACACATGCAATGACACTAATGGATCCATGTGTGGTCTCTGAAGAGAGCACACATTTCAATGACTCTTGTTGTTGTTAGTAAAAAGAACACAAATGCAATGGCACTGGTTGTTGTTACTAAAAAGAACACACATGCAATGACACTGGTGGATCCATAAGTGGATTGTGAAGAGATCACACATGCAACGACACTGGTGGATCCATAGGTGGTATGTGAAGAGAACACACATGAAAAATGACTCTGGTTGTTGTTACTAAAAAGAACACACATGCAATGACACTGGTGGATCCATAGGTGGTATGTGAGAAGAACACACATGCAATGACACTGGTGATCCATATGTGGTATGTGAAAAGAACACACATGCAATGACTCTGGTTGTTGTTAGTGAAATGAACACACATGCAATGACACTGGTGGATCCATAGATGGTATGTGAGAAGAACACACATTTCAATGACTCTGTTTATTGTTACTAAAAAGAAAACACATGCAATGACACTGGTGGATCCATAGGTGGTATGTGAAGAGATCACACATGCAAAATGACTCTGGTTGTTGTTACTAAAAAGAACACACATGCAAAATGACACTGGTGGATCCATGGGTGGATTGTGAAAAGAACACACATGCAATGACACTGGTGGATCCATGTGTGGTCTCTGAAGAGAGCACACATTTCAATGACTCTTGTTCTTGTTAGTAAAAAGAACACACATGCAATCACACTGGTGGATCCCTCTGTGGTATCTAAAGAGAGCACACATTTCAATGACTCTTGTTGTTGTTAGTAAAAAGAACACACATGCAATGACACTGGTTGTTGTTACTAAAAAGAACACACATGCAATGACACTGGTGGATCCATTAGTGGATTGTGAAGAGATCACACATGCAACAACACTGGTGGATCCATAGGTGGTATGTGAAGAGAACACACATGCAAAATGACTCTGGTTGTTGTTACTAAAAAGAACACACATGCAATGACACTGGTGGATCCATAGGTGGTATGCGAGAAGAACACACATGCAATGACACTAGTGATCCATATGTGGTTTGTGAAAAGAACACACATGCAATGACTCTGGTTGTTGTTAGTGAAATAAACACACATGCAATGACACTGGTGGATCCATAGATGGTATGTGAGAAGAACACACATTTCAATGACTCTGGTTGTTGTTACTAAAAAGAACACACATGCAATGACACTAGTGGATCCATAGGTGGTATGTGAAGAGATCACACATGCAAAATGACTCTAGTTGTTGTTACTAAAAAGAACACACATGCAAAATGACACTGGTGGATCCATGGGTGGATTGTGAAAAGAACACACATGCAATGACACTGGTGGATCCATGTGTGGTCTCTGAAGAGAACACACATGCAATGACACTGGTTGTTGTTACTAAAAACAACACACATGCAATGACACTGGTGGATCCATAGATGGATTGTGAAGAGAGCACACATGCAATGACACTGGTGGATCCATAGGTGGTATGTGAGAAGAACACACATTTCAATGACTCTGGAGGTGGTTTGTGAAAAGAACACTCATGCAATGACTCTGGTTGTTGTTATTGAAATGAACAAACATGCAATGACACTGGTGGATCCATAGATGGTATGTGAGAAGAACACACATTTCAATGACTCTGGTTGTTGTTACTAAGAAGAACACACATGCAATGACACTGGTGATCCATATGTGGTATGTGAAAAGAACACGCATGCAATTACTCTGGTTGTTGTTACTAAAAAGAACACACTTGCAACGACACTGGTGGATCCATAGGTGGTATGTGAAGAGAACACACATGCAAAATGACTCTGGTTGTTGTTACTAAAAAGAACACACATGCAATGACACTGGTGGATCCATAGGTGGTATGTGAAGAGAAAACACATGCAAAATGACTCTAGTTGTTGTTACTAAAAAGAGCACACATGCAATGACACTGGTGATCCATATGTGGTATGTGAAAAGAACACACATGCAATGACTCTAGTTGTTGTTAGTGAAATGAACACACATGCAATGACACTGGTGGATCCATAGATGGTATGTGAGAAGAACACACATTTCAATGACTCTGGTTGTTCTTACTAAAAAGAACACACATACAATGACACTGGTGGATCCATAGGTGGTATGTGAAGATATCACACATGCAAAATGACTCTGGTTGTTGTTACTAAAAAGAACACACATGCAAAATGACACTGGTGGATCCATGGGTGGATTGTGAAAAGAACACACATGCAATGACACTGGTGGATCCATGTGTGGTCTCTGAAGAGAGCACACATTTCAATGACTCATGTTGTTGTTAGTAAAAAGAACACACATGCAATGACACTGGTGGATCCATGTGTGGTCTCTGAAGAGAACACACATGCAATGACACTGGTTGTTGTTACTAAAAAGAACACACATGCAATGACACTGGTGGATCCATAGGTGGATTGTGAAGAGAGCACACATGCAATGACACTGGTGGATCCATAGGTGGTATGTGAGAAGAACACACATTTCAATGAATCTGGAGGTGGTTTGTGAAAAGAACACACATGCAATGACTCTGGTTGTTGTTACTAAAAAGAACACACATGCAATGACACTGGTGGATCCATAGGTGGTATGTGAAGAGATCACATAGGCAAAATGACTCTGGTTGTTACTAAAAAGAACACACATGCAAAATGACACTGGTGGATACATGGGTGGATTGTGAAAAGAACACACATGCAATTACACTGGTGGATCCATGTGTGGTCTCTGAAGAGAACACACATGCAATGACACTGGTTGTTGTTACTAAAAAGAACACACATGCAATGACACTGGTGGATCCATAGATGGATTGTGAAGAGAGCACACATGCAATGACACTGGTGGATCCATAGGTGGTATGTGAGAAGAACACACATTTCAATGACTCTGGAGGTGGTTTGTGAAAAGAACACACATGCAATGACTCTGGTTGTTGTTATGGAAATGAACAAACATGCAATGACACTGGTGGATCCATAGATGGTATGTGAGAAGAACACACATTTCAATGACTCTGGTTGTTGTTACTAAAAAGAACACACATGCAATGACACTGGTGGATCCATAGGTGGTATGTGAAGAGATCACATAGGCAAAATGATTCTGGTTGTTACTAAAAAGAACACACATGCAAAATGACACTCGTGGATCCATGGGTGGATTGTGAAAAGAACACACATGCAATGACACTGGTGGATCCATGTGTGGTCTCTGAAGAGAGCACACATTTCAATGACTCTTGTTGTTGTTAGTAAAAAGAACACACATGCAATGACACTGGTGGATCCATGTGTGGTCTCTGAAGAGAACACACATGCAATGACACTGGTTGTTGTTACTAAAAAGAACACACATGCAATGACACTGGTGGATCCATAGGTGGATTGTGAAGAGAGCACACATGCAATGACACATGTGGATCCATAGGTGGTATGTGAAAAGAACACACATTTCAATGACTCTAGTTGTTGTTACTAAAAAGAACACACATGCAATGACACTAATGGATCCATGGGTGGATTGTGAAAAGAACACACATGCAATGACACTGGTGGATCCATAGGTGGTTTGTGAAAAGAACACACATGCCAAATGACTCTGGTTGTTGTTACTAAAAAGAACACACATGCAATGACACTGGTGGATCCATAGGTGGATTGTGAAGAGATCACACATGCAAAATGACTCTGGTTGTTGTTACTAAAAAGAACACACATGCAAAATGACACTGGTAGATCCATGGGTGGATTGTGAAAAGAGCACGCACGCAATGACACTGGTGGATCCATAGGTGGTTTGTGAAAAGAACACACATGCAAAATGACTCTGGTTGTTGTTACTAAAAAGAACACACATGCAATGACACTGGTGGATCCATAGGTGGATTGTGAAGAGGACACACATGCAATGACACTGGTGGATCCATAGGTGGATTGTAAAGAGATCACACATGCAACGACACTGGTGGATCCATAGGTGGTATGTGAAGAGAACACACATGCAAAATGACTCTGGTTGTTGTTAGTAAAAAGAACACACATGCAATGACACTGGTGGATCCATAGGTGGTATGTGAGAAGAACACACATGCAATGACACTGGTGATCCATATGTGGTATGTGAAAAGAACACACATGCAATGACTCTGGTTGTTGTTAGTGAAATGAACACACATGCAATGACACTGGTGGATCCATAGATGGTATGTGAGAAGAACACACATTTCAATGACTCTGGTTGTTGTTACTAAAAAGAACACACATGCAATGACACTGGTGGATCCATAGGTGGTATGTGAAGAGATCACACATGCAAAATGACTCTGGTTGTTGTTACTAAAAAGAACACACATGCAAAATGACACTGGTGGATCCATGGGTGGATTGTGAAAAGAACACACATGCAATAACACTGGTGGATCCATGTGTGGTCTCTGAAGAGAGCACACATTTCAATGACTCTTGTTGTTGTTAGTAAAAAGAACACACATGCAATGACACTAGTGGATCCATGTGTGGTCTCTGAAGAGAGCACACATTTCAATGACTCTGGTTGTTGTTACTAAAAAGAACATACATGCAATGACACTAGTGGATCCATAAGTGGATTGTGAAGAGATCACACATGCAACGACACTGGTGGATCCATAGGTGGTATGTGAAGAGAACACACATGAAGAGTGACTTTGGTTGTTGTTACTAAAAAGAACACACATGCAATGACACTGGTGGATCCATAGGTGGTATGTGAGAAGAACACACATGCAATGACACTTGTGATCCATATGTGGTATGTGAAAAGAACACACATGCAATGACTCTGGTTGTTGTTAGTGAAATGAACACAAATGCAATGACACTGGTGGATCCATAGATGCTATGTGAGAAGAACACACATTTCAATGACTCTGGTTGTTGTTACTAAAAAGAACACACATGCAATGAAACTGGTGGATCCATAGGTGGTATGTGAAGAGATCACACATGCAAAATGACTCTGGTTGTTGTTACTAAAAAGAACACACATGCAAAATGACACTGGTGGATCCATGGGTGGATTGTGAAAAGAACACACATGCAATGACACTGGTGGATCCATGTGTGGTCTCTGAAGAGAGCACACATTTCAATGACTCTTATTGTTGTTAGTAAAAAGAACACACATGCAATGACACTGGTGGATCCATGTGTGGTCTCTGAAGAGAACACACATGCAATGACACTGGTTGTTGTTACTAAAAAGAACACACATGCAATGACACTGGTGGATCCATAGGTGGATTGTGAAGAGAGCACACATGCAATGACACTTGTGGATCCATAGGTGGTATGTGAAAAGAACACACATTTCAATGACTCTAGTTGTTGTTACTAAAAAGAACACACATGCAATGACACTCATGGATCCATGGGTTGATTGTGAAAAGAACACACATGCAATGACACTGGTGGATCCATAGGTGGTTTGTGAAAAGAACACACATGCAAAATGACTCTGGTTGTTGTTACTAAAAAGAACACACATGCAATGACACTGGTGGATCCATAGGTGGATTGTGAAGAGATCACACATGCAAAATGACTCTAGTTGTTGTTATTAAAAAGAACACACATGCAAAATGACACTGGTAGATCCATGGGTGGATTGTGAAAAGAGCACACACGCAATGACACTGGTGGATCCATAGGTGGTTTGTGAAAAGAACACACATGCAAAATGACTCTAGTTGTTGTTACTAAAAAGAACACACATGCAATGACACTGGTGGATCCATAGGTGGATTGTGAAGAGAACACACATGCAATGACACTGGTGGATCCATAGGTGGTATGTGAGAAGAACACACATTTCAATGACTCTGGTTGTTGTTAGTGAAAATAACACACATGCAATGACACTGGTGGATCCATAGGTGGTATGTGAAGAGATCACACATGCAAAATGACTCTGGTTGTTGTTACTAAAAAGAACACACATGCAATGACACAGGTGGATCCATGGTTGGATTGTGAAATGAGCACACATGCAATGACACTGGTGGATCCATATATGGTATGTGAAAAGAACACACATGCAATGACTCTGGTTGTTGTTAGTGAAAAGAACACACATGCAATGACACTGGTGGATCAATGTGTGGTCTCTGAAGAGAGCACACATTTCAATGACTCTTGTTGTTGTTAGTGAAAAGAACACAAATGCAATGACACTGGTTGTTGTTACTAAAAAGAACACACATGCAATGACACTGGTGTATCCATAGGTGGATTGTGAAGAGAGCACACATGCAATGACACTTGTGGATCCATAGGTGGTATGTGAAAAGAACACACATTTCAATGACTCTAGTTGTTGTTACTAAAAAGAACACACATGCAATGACACTGATGGATCCATGGGTGGATTGTGAAAAGAACACACATGCAATGACACTGGTGGATCCATAGGTGGTTTGTGAAAAGAACACACATGCAAAATGGCTCTGGTTGTTGTTACTAAAAAGAACACACATGCAATGACACTGGTGGATCCATAGGTGGATTGTGAAGAGATCACACATGCAAAATGACTCTGGTTGTTGTTACTAAAAAGAACACACATGCAAAATGACACAGGTAGATACATGGGTGGATTGTGAAAAGAGCACACACGCAATGACACTGGTGGATCCGTAGGTGGTTTGTGAAAAGAACACACATGCAAAATGACTCTGGTTGTTGTTACTAAAAAGAACACACATGCAATGACACTGATGGATCCATGGGTGGATTGTGAAAAGAACACACATGCAATGACACTGGTGGATCCATAGGTGGTTTGTGAAAAGAACACACATGCAAAATGACTCTGGTTGTTCTTACTAAAAAGAACACACATGCAATGACACTGGTGGATCCATAGGTGGATTGTGAAGAGATCACACATGCAAAATGACTCTGGTTGTTGTTACTAAAAAGAACACACATGCAAAATGACACTGGTAGATCCATGGGTGGATTGTGAAAAGAGCACACACACAATGACGCTGGTGGATCCATAGGTGGTTTGTGAAAAGAACAGACATGGAAAATGACTCTGGTTGTTGTTAGTGAAAAGAACACACATGCAATGACAATGGTGGATCCATGTGTGGTCTCTGAAGAGAGCACACATTTCAATGACTCTTGTTGTTGTTAGTAAAAAGAACACAAATGTAATGACACTGATTGTTGTTACTAAAAAGAACACACATGCAATTACACTGGTGGATCCATAAGTGGATTGTGAAGAGATCACACATGCAACGACACTGGTGGATCCATAGGTGGTATGTGAAGAGAACACACATGCAAAATGACTCTGGTTGTTGTTACTAAAAAGAACACACATGCAATGACACTGGTGGATCCATAGGTGGATTGTGAAGAGAACACACATGCAATGACACTGGTGGATCCATAGGTGGTATGTGAGAAGAACACACATTTCAATGACTCTGGTTGTTGTTAGTGAAAATAACACACATGCAATGACACTGGTGGATCCATAGGTGGTATGTGAAGAGATCACACATGCAAAATGACTCTGGTTGTTGTTACTAAAAAGAACACACATGCAATGACACTGGTGGATCCATGGGTGGATTGTGAAATGAGCACACATGCAATGACACTGGTGGATCCATATGTGGTATGTGAAAAGAACACACATGCAATTACTCTGGTTGCTGTTAGTGAAAAGAACACACATGCAATGACACTGGTGGATCAATGTGTGGTCTCTGAAGAGAGCACACATTTCAATGACTCTTGTTGTTGTTAGTGAAAAGAACACAAATGCAATGACACTGGTTGTTGTTACTAAAAAGAACACACATGCAATGACACTGGTGTATCCATAGGTGGATTGTGAAGAGAGCACACATGCAATGACACTTGTGGATCCATAGGTGGTATGTGAAAAGAACACACATTTCAATGACTCTAGTTGTTGTTACTAAAAAGAACACACATGCAATGACACTGATGGATCCATGGGTGGATTGTGAAAAGAACACACATGCAATGACACTGGTGGATCCATAGGTGGTTTGTGAAAAGAACACACATGCAAAATGGATCTGGTTGTTGTTACTAAAAAGAACACACATGCAATGACACTGGTGGATCCATAGGTGGATTGTGAAGAGATCACACATGCAAAATGACTCTGGTTGTTGTTACTAAAAAGAACACACATGCAATGACACTGGTGGATCCATAGGTGGATTGTGAAGAGAACGCACATGCAATGACACTGGTGGATCCATAGGTGGTTTGTGAGAAGAACACACATTTCAATGACTCTTGTTGTAGTTAGTGAAAAGAACACACATGCACTGACACTGGTGGACCCATAGGTGGTATGTGAAGAGATCACACATGCAAAATGACTCTGGTTGTTGTTACTAAAAAGAACACACATGCAATCACACTGGTGGATCCATGGGTGGATTGTGAAAAGAGCACACTTGCAATGACACTGGTGGATCCATATGTGGTATGTGAAAAGAACACACATGCAATGACTATGATTGTTGTTAGTGAAAAGAACACACATGCAATGACAATGGTGGATCCATGTGTGGTCTCTGAAGAGAGCACACATTTCAATGACTCTAGTTGTTGTTAGTAAAAAGAACACAAATGTAATGACACTGATTGTTGTTACTAAAAAGAACACACATGCAATGACACTGGTGGATCCATAAGTGGATTGTGAAGAGATCACACATGCAACGACACTGGTGGATCCATAGGTGGTATGTGAAGAGAACACACATGCAAAATGACTCTGGTTGTTGTTACTAAAAAGAACACACATGCAATGACACTGGTGGATCCATAGGTGGTATGTGAGAAGAACACACATGCAATGACACTGGTGATCCATATGTGGTATGTGAAAAGAACACACAAGCAATGACTCTGGTTGTTGTTAGTGAAATGAACACACATGCAATGACACTGGTGGATCCATAGATGGTATGTGAGAAGAACACACATTTCAATGACTCTAGTTGTTGTTACTAAAAAGAACACACATGCAATGACACTGGTGGATCCATAGGTGGTATGTGAGAAGAACACACATGCAATGACGCTGGTGATCCATATGTGTTATGTGAAAAGAACACACATGCAATGACCCTGGTTGTTGTTAGTGAAATGAACACACATGCAATGACACTGGTGGATCCATAGATGGTATGTGAGAAGAACACTCATTTCAATGACTCTGGTAGTTGTTAGTGAAATGAACACACATGCAATGACACTGGTGGATCCATAGGTGGTATGTGAGAAGAACACACATTTCAATGACTCTGGTTGTTGTTACTAAAAAGAACACACATGCAATGACACTGGTGATCCATATGTGGTATGTGAAAAGAACACACATGCAATGACTCTGGTTGTTGTTAGTGAAATGAACACACATGCAATGACACTGGTGGATCCATAGATGGTATGTGAGAAGAACACACATTTCAATGACTCTGGTTGTTGTTACTAAAAAGAACACACATGCAATGACACTGGTGGATCCATAGGTGGTATGTGAAGAGAACACACATGCAAAATGACTCTGGTTGTTGTTACTAAAAAGAACACACATGCAATGACACTGATGGATCCATGGGTGGATTGTGAAAAGAACACACATGCATTGACACTGGTGGATCCATAGGTGGTTTGTGAAAAGAACACACATGCAAAATGACTCTGGTTGTTGTTACGAAAAAGAACACACATGCAAAATGACACTGGTGGATCCATGGGTGGATTGTGAAAAGAACACACATGCAATGACACTGGTGGATCCATAGGTGGTATGCGAGAAGAACACACATGCAATGACACTAGTGATCCATATGTGGTATGTGAAAAGAACACACATGCAATGACTCTGGTTGTTGTTAGTGAAATGAACACACATGCAATGACACTGGTGGATCCACAGATGGTATGTGAGAAGAACACACATTTCAATGACTCTGGTTGTTGTTACTAAAAAGAACACACATGCAATGACACTGGTGGATCCATAGGTGGTATGTGAAGAGATCACACATGCAAAATGACTCTGGTTGTTGTTACTAAAAAGAACACACATGCAAAATGACACCGGTGGATCCATGGGTGGATTGTGAAAAGAACACACATGCAATGACACTGGTGGATCCATGTGTGGTCCCTGAAGAGAGCACACATTTCAATGACTCTTGTTGTTAGTAAAAAGAACACACATGCAATGACACTAGTGGATCCATGTGTGGTCTCTGAAGAAAACACGCATGCAATGACACTGGTTGTTGTTACTAAAAAGAACACACATGCAATGACACTGGTGGATCCATAGGTGGATTGCGAAGAGAGCACACATGCAATGACACTGGTGGATCCATAGGTGGTATGTGAAAAGAACACACATTTCAATGACTCTGGTTGTTGTTACTAAAAAGAACACATATGCAATGACACTTGTGGATCCATGGGTGGATTGTGAAAAGAACACACATGCAATGACACTGGTGGATCCATAGGTGGTTTGTGAAAAGAACACACATGCAAAATGACTCTGGTTGTTGTTACTAAAAAGAACACACATGCAATGACACTGGTGGATCCATAGGTGGATTGTGAAGAGAACACACATGCAATGACATTGGTGGATCCATAGGTGGTTTGTGAGAAGAACACACATTTCAGTGACTCTGGTTGTTGTTAGTGAAAAGAACACACATGCAATGACACTGGTGGATCCATAGGAGGTACGTGAAGAGATCACACATGCAAAATAACGCTGGTTGTTGTTACTAAAAAGAACACACATGCAATGACACTGGTGGATCCATGGGTGGATTGTGAAAAGAACACACATGCAATGTCACTGGTGGATCCATAGGTGGTTTGTGAAAAGAACACACTTGCAAAATGACTCTGGTTGTTGTTACTAAAAAGAACACACATGCAATGACACTGCTGGATCCATAGGTGGATTGTGAAGAGAATACACATGCAATGACACTAGTGATCCATATGTGGTATGTGAAAAGAACACACATGCAATCACTCTGGTTGTTGTTACTAAAAAGAACACACTTGCAACGACACTGGTGGATCCATAGGTGGTATGTGAACATAACACACATGCAAAATGACTCTGGTTGTTGTTACTAAAAAGAACACACATGCAATGACACTGGTGGATCCATAGGTGGTATGTGAAGAGAAAACACATGCAAAATGACTCTAGTTGTTGTTACGAAAAAGAACACACATGCAATGACACTGGTGATCCATATGTGGTATGTGAAAAGAACACACATGCAATGACTCTGGTTGTTGTTATTGAAATGAACAGACATGCAATGACACTGGTGGATCCATAGATGGTATGTGAGAAGAACACACATTTCAAGGACTCTGGTTGTTGTTACTAAAAAGAACACACATGCAATGACACTGGTGGATCCATAGGTGGTATGTGAAGAGATCACACATGCAAAATGACTCTGGTTGTTGTTACTAAAAAGAACACACATGCAAAATGACACTGGTGGATCCATGGGTGGATTGTGAAAAGAACACACATGCAATGACACTGGTGGATCCATGTGTGGTCTCTGAAGAGAGCACACATTTCAATGACTCTTGTTGTTAGTGAAAAGAACACACATGCAATGACACTGGTGGATCCATGTGTGGTCTCTGAAGAAAACACGCATGCAATGACACTGGTTGTTGTTACTAAAAAGAACACACATGCAATGACACTGGTGGATCCATAGGTGGATTGCGAAGAGAGCACACATGCAATGACACTGGTGGATCCATAGGTGGTATGTGAGAACACACATTTCAATGACTCTGGTTGTTGTTACTAAAAAGAACACATATGCAATGACACTTGTGGATCCATGGGTGGATTGTGAAAAGAACACACATGCAATGACACTGGTGGATCCATAGGTGGTTTGTGAAAAGAACACACAGGCAAAATGACTCTGGTTGTTGTTACTAAAAAGAACACACATGCAATGACACTGGTGGATCCATAGGTGGATTGTGAAGAGAACACACATGCAATGACATTGGTGGATCCATAGGTGGTTTGTGAGAAGAACACACATTTCAGTGACTCTGGTTGTTGTTAGTGAAAAGAACACACATGCAATGACACTGGTGGATCCATAGGAGGTACGTGAAGAGATCACACATGCAAAATAACGCTGGTTGTTGTTACTAAAAAGAACACACATGCAATGACACTGGTGGATCCATGGGTGGATTGTGAAAAGAACACACATGCAATGTCACTGGTGGATCCATAGGTGGTTTGTGAAAAGAACACACTTGCAAAATGACTCTGGTTGTTGTTACTAAAAAGAACACACATGCAATGACACTGGTGGATCCATAGGTGGATTGTGAAGAGAATACACATGCAATGACACTAGTGATCCATATGTGGTATGTGAAAAGAACACACATGCAATTACTCTGGTTGTTGTTACTAAAAAGAACACACTTGCAACGACACTGGTGGATCCATAGGTGGTATGTGAACAGAACACACATGCAAAATGACTCTCGTTGTTGTTACTAAAAAGAACACACATGCAATGACACTGGTGGATCCATAGGTGGTACGTGAAGAGAAAACCCATGCAAAATGACTCTAGTTGTTGTTACTAAAAAGAACACACATGCAATGACACTGGTGATCCATATGTGGTATGTGAAAAGAACACACATGCAATGACTCTGGTTGTTGTTATTGAAATGAACAAACATGGAATGACACTGGTGGATCCATAGATGGTATGTGAGAAGAACACACATTTCAATGACTCTGGTTGTTACTAAAAGAACACACATGCAATGACACTGGTGGATCCATAGGTGGTATGTGAAGAGATCACATAGGCAAAATGACTCTGGTTGTTACTAAAAAGAACACACATGCAAAATGACACTGGTGGATCCATGGGTGGATTGTGAAAAGAACACACGTGCAATGACACTGGTGGATCCATGTGTGGTCTCTGAAGAGAGCACACATTTCAATGACTCTTGTTGTTGTTAGTAAAAAGAACACACATGCAATGACACAGGTGGATCCATGTGTGGTCTCTGAAGAGAACACACATGCAATGACACTGGTTGTTGTTACTAAAAAGAACACACATGCAATGACACTGGTGGATCCATAGCTGGATTGTGAAGAGAGCACACATGCAATTACACTTGTGGATCCATAGGTGGTATGTGAAAAGAACACACATTTCAATGACTCTAGTTGTTTTTACTAAAAAGAACACACATGCAATGACACTAATGGATCCATGGGTGGATTATGAAAAGAACACACATGCAATGACACTGGTGGATCCATAGGTGGTTTGTGAAAAGAACACACATGCAAAATGACTCTGGTTGTTGTTACTAAAAAGAACACACATGCAATGACACTGGTGGATCCATAGGTGGATTCTGAAGAGAGCACACATGCAATGACACTGGTGGATCCATAGATGGTATGTGAGAAGAACACACATTTCAATGACTCTGGTTGTTGTTACTAAAAAGAACACACATGCAATGACACTGGTGGATCCATAGGTGGTATGTGAAGAGATCACACATGCAAAATGACTCTGGTTGTTGTTACTAAAAAGAACACACATGCAAAATGACACTGGTGGATCCATGGGTGGATTGTGAAAAGAACACACATGCAATGACACTGGTGGATCCATGTGTGGTCTCTGAAGAGAGCACACATTTCAATGACTCTTGTTGTTGTTAGTAAAAAGAACACACATGCAATGACACTGGTGGATCCATGTGTGGTCTCTGAAGAGAACACACATGCAATGACACTGGTTGTTGTTACTAAAAAGAACGCACATGCAATGACACTGGTGGATCCATAGGTGGATTGTGAAGAGAGCACACATGCAATGACCATGGTTGATCCATAGGTGGTATGTGAAAAGAACACACATTTCAATGACTCTGGTTGTTGTTACTAAAAAGAACACACATGCAATGACACTGGTGGATCCATGGGTGGATTGTGAAAAGAACACACATGCAATGACACTGGTGGATCCATAGGTGGTTTGTGAAAAGAGCACACATGCAATGACACTGGTGGATCCATATGTGGTATGTGAAAAGAACACACATGCACTGACTCTGGTTGTTGTTAGTGAAAATAACACACATGCAATGACACTGGTGGATCCATGTGTGGTCTCTAAAGAGAGCACACATTTCAATGACTCTTGTTGTTGTTAGTAAAAAGAACACAAATGCAATGTCACTGGTTGTTGTTACTAAAAAGAACACACATGCAATGGCACTGGTGGATCCATAAGTGGATTGTGAAGAGATCACACATGCAACGACACTGGTGGATCCATAGGTGGTATGTGAAGAGAACACACATGAAAAATGACTCTGGTTGTTGTTACTAAAAAGAACAGACATGCAATGACACTGGTGGATCCATAGGTGGTATGTGAGAAGAACACACATGCAACGACACTTGTGATCCATATGTGGTATGTGAAAAGAACACACATGCAATGACTCTGGTTGTTGTTAGTGAAATGAACACACATGCAATGACACTGGTGGATCCATAGATGCTATGTGAGAAGAACACACATTTCAATGACTAGTTGTTGTTACTAAAAAGAACACACATGCAATGACACTGGTGGATCCATAGGTGGTATGTGAAGAGATCACACATGCAAAATGACTCTGGTTGTTGTTACTAAAAAGAACACATATGCAAAATGACACTGGTGGATCCATGGGTGGATTGTGAAAAGAACACACATGCAATGACACTCCATGTGTGGTCTCTGAAGAGAGCACACATTTCAATGACTCTTGTTGTTGTTAGTAAAAAGAACACACATGCAATGACACTGGTTGTTGTTACTAAAACGAACACACATGCAATGACACTGGTGGATCCATAAGTGGATTGTGAAGAGATTACACATGCAACAACACTGGTGGATCCGTAGGTGGTATGTGAAGAGAACACACATGCAAAATGACTCTGGTTGTTGTTACTAAAAAGAACACACATGCAATGACACTGGTGGATCCATAGGTGGTATGCGAGAAGAACACACATGCAATGACACTAGTGATCCATATGTGGTATGTGAAAAGAACACACATGCAATGACTCTGGTTGTTGTTAGTGAAATGAACACACATGCAATGACACTGGTGGATCCATAGATGGTATGTGAGAAGAACACACATTTCAATGACTCTGGTTGTTGTTACTAAAAAGAACACACATGCAATGACACTGGTGGATCCATAGGTGGTATGTGAAGAGATCACACATGCAAAATGACTCTGGTTGTTGTTACTAAAAAGAACACACATGCAAAATGACACTGGTGGATCCATGGGTGGATTGTGAAAAGAAAACACATGCAATGACACTGGTGGACCCATGTGTGGTCTCTGAAGAGAGCACACATTTCAATGACTCTTGTTGTTAGTAAAAAGAACACACATGCAATGACACTGGTGGATCCATGTGTGGTCTCTGAAGAAAACACGCATGCAATGACACTGGTTGTTGTTACTAAAAAGAACACACATGCAATGACACTGGTGGATCCATAGGTGGATTGCGAAGAGAGCACACATGCAATGACACTGGTGGATCCATAGGTGGTATGTGAAAATAACACACATTTCAATGACTCTGGTTGTTGTTACTAAAAAGAACACATATGCAATGACACTTGTGGATCCATGGGAGGATTGTGAAAAGAACACACATGCAATGACACTGGTGGATCCATAGGTGGTTTGTGAAAAGAACACACATGCAAAATGACTCTGGTTGTTGTTACTAAAAAGAACAGACATGCAATGACACTGGTGGATCCATAGGTGGATTGTGAAGAGAACACACATGCAATGACATTGGTGGATCCATAGGTGGTTTGTGAGAAGAACACACATTTCAGTGACTCTGGTAGTTGTTAGTGAAAAGAACACACATGCAATGACACTGGTGGATCCATAGGAGGTACGTGAAGAGATCACACATGCAAAATAACGCTGGTTGTTGTTACTAAAATGAACACACATGCAATGACACTGGTGGATCCATGGGTGGATTGTGAAAAGAACACACATGCAATGACACTAGTGATCCATATGTGGTATGTGAAAAGAACACACATGCAATTACTCTGGTTGTTGTTACTAAAAAGAACACACTTGCAATGACACTGGTGGATCCATAGGTGGTATGTGAAAAGAACACACTTGCAAAATGACTCTGGTTGTTGTTACTAAAAAGAACACACATGCAATGACACTGGTGGATCCATAGGTGGATTGTGAAGAGAATACACATGCAATGACACTAGTGATCCATATGTGGTATGTGAAAAGAACACACATGCAATTACTCTGGTTGTTGTTACTAAAAAGAACACACTTGCAACGACACTGGTGGATCCATAGGTGGTATGTGAACAGAACACACATGCAAAATGACTCTGGTTGTTGTTACTAAAAAGAACACACATGCAATGACACTGGTGGATCCATAGGTGGTATGTGAAGAGAAAACACATGCAAAATGACTCTAGTTGTTGTTACTAAAAAGAACACACATGCAATGACACTGGTGATCCATATGTGGTATGTGAAAAGAACACACATGCAATGACTCTGGTTGTTGTTATTGAAATGAACAAACATGCAATGACACTGGTGGATCCATAGATGGTATGTGAGAAGAACACACATTTCAATGACTCTGGTTGTTGTTACTAAAAGAACACACATGCAATGACACTGGTGGATCCATAGGTGGTATGTGAAGAGATCACATAGGCAAAATGACTCTGGTTGTTACTAAAAAGAACACACATGCAAAATGACACTGGTGGATCCATGGGTGGATTGTGAAAAGAACACACATGCAATGACACTGGTGGATCCATGTGTGGTCTCTGAAGAGAGCACACATTTCAATGACTCTTGTTGTTGTTAGTAAAAAGAACACACATGCAATGACACAGGTGGATCCATGTGTGGTCTCTGAAGAGAACACACATGCAATGACACTGGTTGTTGTTACTAAAAAGAACACACATGCAATGACACTGGTGGATCCATAGCTGGATTGTGAAGAGAGCACACATGCAATTACACTTGTGGATCCATAGGTGGTATGTGAAAAGAACACACATTTCAATGACTCTAGTTGTTTTTACTAAAAAGAACACACATGCAATGACACTGATGGATCCATGGGTGGATTGTGAAAAGAACACACATGCAATGACACTGGTGGATCCATAGGTGGTTTCTGAAAAGAACACACATGCAAAATGACTCTGGTTGTTGTTACTAAAAAGAACACACATGCAATGACACTGGTGGATCCATAGGTGGATTGTGAAGAGAACACACATGCAATGACACTGGTGGATCCATAGGTGGTATCTGAGAAGAACACATATTTCAATGACTCTGGTTGTTGTTAGTGAAAATAACACACATGCAATGACACTGGTGGATCCATAGGTGGTATGTGAAGAGATCACACATGCAAAATGACTCTGGTTGTTGTTACTAAAAAGAACACACATGCAATGACACTGGTGGATCCATGGGTGGATTGTGAAAAGAGCACACATGCAATGACACTGGTGGATCTATATGTGGTATGTGAAAAGAACACACATGCAATGACTCTGGTTGTTGTTAGTGAAAAGAACACACATGCAATGACACTGGTGGATCCATGTGTGGTCTCTGAAGAGAGCACACATTTCAATGACTCTTGTTGTTATTAGTAAAAAGAACACAAATGCAATGACACTGGTTGTTGTTACTAAAAAGAACACACATGCAATGACACTGGTGGATCCATAGGTGGATTGTGAAGAGAGCACACATGCAATGACACTTGTGGATCCATAGGTGGTATGTGAAAAGAACACACATTTCAATGACTCTGGTTGTTGTTACTAAAAAGAACACACATGCAATGACACTGATGGATCCATGGGTGGATTGTGAAAAGCACACACATGCAATGACACTGGTGGATCCATAGGTGGTTTGTGAAAGGAACACACATGCAAAATGACTCTGGTTGTTGTTACTAAAAAGAACACACATGCAATAACACTGGTGGATCCATAGGTGGATTGTGAAGAGAACACACATGCAATGACACTGGTGGATCCATAGGTGGTATGTGAGAAGAACACACATTTCAGTGACTCTGGTTGTTGTTAGCAAAAAGAACACACATGCAATGACACTGGTGGATCCATATGTGGTCTTTGAAGAGAACACGCATGCAATGACACTGGTTGTTGTTACTAAAAAGAACACACATGCAATGACACCGGTGGATCCATGGGTGGATGGTGAAAAGAACACACATGCAATGACACTGGTGCATCCATATGTGGTATGTGAAAAGAACACACATGCGATGACTCTTGTTGTTGTTGGTGAAATGAACAGACATGCAACGACACTGGTGGATCCATAGATGGTATGTGAGAAGAACACACATTTCAATGACTCTAGTTGTTGTTACTAAAAAGAACACACATGCAATGACACTGGTGGATCCATAGGTGGTATGTGAAGAGATCACACATGCAAAATGACTCTGGTTGTTGTTACTAAAAAGAACACACATGCAAAATGACACTGGTGGATCCATGGGTGGATTGTGAAAAGAACACACATGCAATGACACTGGTGGATCCATGTGTGGTCTCTGAAGAGAGCACAGATTTCAATGACTCTTGTTGTTGTTAGTAAAAAGAACACACATGTAATGACACTGGTGGATCCCTATGTGGTCTCTGAAGAGAGCACACATTTCAATGACTCTTGTTGTTGTTAGTAAAAAGAACACACATGCAATGACACTGCTTGTTGTTACTAAAAAGAACACACATGCAATGACACTGGTGGATCCATAGGTGGATTGTGTAGAGAACGCATATGCAATGACACTGGTGGATCCATAGGTGGTATGTGAGAACAACACACATTTCAATGACTCTGGTTGTTGTTAGTGAAAATAACACACATGCAATGACATTGGTGGATCCATAGGTGGCATGTGAAGAGATCACACATGCAAAATGACTCTGGTTGTTGTTACTAAAAAGAACACACATGCAATGACACTGGTGGATCCATGGGTGGATTGTGAAAAGAGCACACATGCAATGACACTGGTGGATCTATATGTGGTATGTGAAAAGAACACACATTTCAATGACTCTGGTTGTTGTTACTAAAAAGAACACACATGCAATGACACTGATGGATCCATGGGTGGATTGTGAAAAGCACACACATGCAATGACACTGGTGGATCCATAGGTGGTTTGTGAAAGGAACACACATGCAAAATGACTCTGGTTGTTGTTACTAAAAAGAACACACATGCAATGACACTGGTGGATCCATAGGTGGATTGTGAAGAGAACACACATGCAATGACACTGGTGGATCCATAGGTGGTATGTGAGAAGAACACACATTTCAGTGACTCTGGTTGTTGTTAGCAAAAAGAACACACATGCAATGAAACTGGTGGATCCATGTGTGGTCTTTGAAGAGAACACGCATGCAATGACACTGGTTGTTGTTACTAAAAAGAACACACATGCAATGACACCGGTGGATCCATGGGTGGATGGTGAAAAGAACACACATGCAATGACACTGGTGCATCCATATGTGGTATGTGAAAAGAACACACATGCGATGACTCTTGTTGTTGTTAGTGAAATGAACAGACATGCAACGACACTGGTGGATCCATAGATCGTATGTCAGAAGAACACACATTTCAATGACTCTAGTTGTTGTTACTAAAAAGAACACACATGCAATGACACTGGTGGATCCATAGGTGGATTGTGAAGAGAACACACATGCAATTACTCTGGTTGTTGTTACTAAAAAGAACACACTTGCAACGACAC